>CM070779.1:53033293-55853293 GCA_036346955.1 Dipus sagitta | reverse complement strand
TCACAGTGCCTGACACTACCAACACAAGACCTTCATAATAGGAGGGAAAAAGTGATGACATCAGGCCTAGAGAAGTTGCTCAGAGGTTAAAAGCACTTTCTTGCAAAGCCTAATGGCCCAGCTTCAATTACCCAGTTGTTGCAGTCATGTTCACGTTGCTGGTAGAAATCACCCAACCAAGAGCAGCTTCTGGGAAAAATAGGTTTATTTTGGCTTACAGGCTTGAGGGGAAGCTCCACGATGGCAGGGGAAAACGATGGCATGAGCAGAGGGTGGACATCACCCCCTGGCCAACATAAGGTGGGCAATATCAGCAGGAGAGTGTGCCAAACACTGGCATGGGGAAACTGGCTATAACACCCATAAGCCCACTCCCAACAATACACCACCTCCAGGAGGCATTAATTCCCAAACCTCCATCAGCTGAGAACCTAGCATTCAGAACACCTAAGTTTATGGGGGACACCTGAATCAAACCACCACACCAGTACTCATGTAAAGCCCAATACACAAAGTGACACATGTATCTGGAGTTTGTTTACAGTGGTAGGAAGCCCTGACACAGGCATATTCGGTCTCTCTGTACCTCTCTCTCTGTCTGCCTCTTTATCTCTGTCTCAAACAAGTAAATAAACACAATATTTTAAAAATGATGACAGCAGGGTTTGGGGGATTATTCAGTGGTTAAAGTGCTTGCTTGCAAAGCCTGATGGGCCCAGGTTCAATTGCCCAGTACCCATGTAAAGCCAGATGCACAGAGTGGCACATGTGTCTTGCTCTCTCTCATCTCTCTTCCTTGCAAATAAATAAATTTTTAAAATAATAAAAAATAATGACATCTAGGATGGAGAGATGGCTTACAGGTTAAGGTGCTTGCCTGAAAAGCCTAAGGACCCAGGTTCGATTCCCTAGTACCCATGTAAGCCAGATTCACAAGGTGGCACATGCATCTGGAGTTTGTTTGCCATGGCTGGAGGCCCTGGTGCACCTGTTCTCTCTCTATCTGCCTCTTTCTCTCCCTCCCTCTCTCTTTCAAATAAATAAATAAATAATTTTTAAATTATGACATCAAAATATAAGAAAGACAAATTGGAAAGAAGAAGAGATCCAGTGGCAGGTGGATTTGGGAGGGGGAAAATGCTAGTGGTGGGAGGGGGTTATCATGGATTATTGTCTGTACTTATAGAACTTGTCCATAAAAAGTTTAAAAACAAAAGCAATAATGTATGAAGATCAAAGTCTAAGAAAATCCAACATATGTATAATTCACATCCAAATATATAAAATTAAACATTTCTAAACAAAAAATTCATTTTTAGGTTGAAATAACATACTCTGTAGATATGAACTTTTCCTTTTCAAATGAGGTGTTAGGGACTTAGGAAAGGTCTTGAGCCATGTCTACTTCTAATCAAAGAGTTAGATAAAATGGTTAGATAAAACAAGACTAGTAAGCACAGTTATTAAATTGCTATATTTATTGAGGGAAGTATAGAACCAAGGGAAGGAAAATGAATATACTAATGTGGTCTGACAGCCCATGTGGTGGGCCTGGAAGAAACATAAAAAGAGAGTTAGAGAGGAAAGAAAAGAAAACACAAAGAGCTCCTTCCATGTGGAGGGCAGGAGGTACCATGTAGGAAGTAGGGATCAAGGGGTTCTCCCTTTGTCTCAGCTCAACTGGGCCAAGCTGAGGGGGAGACTCATCAGAACCTGGAGATTCACAAGTGATGAATGGACTGCCAAGAGAAGTTGCCCTCCTCTGGTAAATGTATTTATAACCTTATAGTGGTGGACCCTACCTTCCAGCTCAGGTAAGCCAGAAAGACAGTGGATTGCTCTGGGCTAGGGGCTGTCTCAGAAAGAGGCTAGCCATGACACCAAGTTCTGGGGGCTGAACTTGACCAACCAAAATATCAGGATTAAATCCTAGTAAAGAAGGCCTCTCTCCCAGGAGGGGTCCAGGTTATTTGTGGAAAAACAGATCAAGGGAAGAGACAAGAAGTCAGATCAGGACTGGAAGCCTCAAGTTTGGCCAGACAGGCCAAATGATTGAACAGTGCAATAGTGGCATGTCTGCTCTGGGGGAAACCAACTGCTCTCTAATTGTACTGGAGGCCTGCTCTATGGGTCTGGTACTGAAAACCTAATCAAAAGCCTATGGCAGGGGAGGTCATGAGCCTTAGGGGTATAAAGCCTGCTTTTATCTGGTGAAATGCATATATTATTCTCACCAAACTGCCCTGACAGTATGACACTTGATGTTCATATTCATATATTAATGCAACTCTCACTTTTGGTTAGAGAAGCTTCTCTTTTCAGATGGCAGTGACCACTGGCATGACCCAAAAGGCAACATAGTGCTGAGAAGAAGGGACAGAGGAGTGTCCAGCAATGAAACATCTCACACTCTCCAAGGCTCAGGGTCCATTGCGGAAGAGATGGCGGAAAGAATGTGAGAGCCAAAGGAAGGGTACCACTCCTTACAAGGCAACTGTCCAGATGGAAATTGGCCTTGATATCCACGACCTCACAGTTCCTACCACTACCTTCACAAGACCCTCATAATAGAAGAAAAAGACAATGATATCAAAATAAAAGAGAGACTAATGGAGAGAAGGAGGGGATATGACGGAGAGTGGAGTTGTGAAGGGGAAAGAGGGGGAGGGAATTATCATGGTTTATTGTCTGTAAGTATAGAAGTTGTCAATAAAACATTTTAAAAAAAGAAGTCAGATCATACTTTGATCTCTAGCAAGTGCAGATTGCACAGGGCAGACATTACTACCTTTTCAGGGTCCCAGTCACCCTAAGTGCCTAACAAAGTTATCTGACTCCCTCTCATTCACCCTCTCTTAAGAAGACATTCTAACTGCTGTTAGAGGAAAAAGGATGACAACCAGTCAGTCTTTACTGCTTCCAGCTGAGCAGGGTCATAGAGTAAATGCAGGTAGAGTGTCTCCCAGAAAGAGGCTGTCTAAGGGACCCCAAAAGTGTATTGATGGAGTGCAAAAATATAGTCCTGGAAGAAAAGGTGCACACCTTTAATCCCAGTACTCAGGAGGCAGATGTAGGAGGACTGCCATGAGTTCAAGGCCACCCTTAAAGTACATAGAAAATAGGTCAGACTGGGCTAGAGTGAAACCCTACCTCAAAAAAACAAACAAACAAAAAAATAAATAAATAAAGGAGTTAAGGGGAAGTGAGCACAAAGCAAACACCTTTAGGGTTTCCATTCTTGTAGACTTCTGGGCTTTGGAGAGTATTGGAGGGAACCCAGGGAGATGGAATCAGATTGTCTCAGGACCATCTGAGTGTGAGCTGACTGAGGTTCTTTTCAGAATTGTTCTATGAGTGGTATAGCAGTGTCTGACATGGTTTAAATCTGTTCCTGCATAGCTTATAAAGCAGATGAGATATTAGCATAGTTATCACAACATTTAACCTTGATGATGGCAAATATAACATATTTTGTATAATAGCCTCCCTCCTCATTTGAACCTCAGTATTTAGAAGGAAGATTTCCTCAGCTGTGTCATTTAAAGCCTTTTGAATTTGTTTATGTTATATGACATCCTCTGTCAATAGCTGGAGTAAAGACAAAGATTAAATGATCATACCATTGAAAAACATTTTTTGTCTACTGGTGCTTTATAACCAGCAAATTACCTGGGCGCTCTAAGCTTTTGTTTATCACCCTTATATCCAAGGAAATCCCAGTGTGTACTTTTAAAATTTATACCAGGGGTAGCCAGGGCCAAAGATTGGTACTGTAGAGCTATTGGGTGTCATTAGGATCTTCACAGCATATTTCTGGCTTCAAGATTTATTTAGAAGCAAACCATTCTTAGTGTTGGAATATAATGATGTTTTGGCATAAATTAGGAGAGATTCACCATTGTATAAAGGAAGTCTTTTGACCTAAGTGATATAATAGATACCTAAGTGATAATTAAATACGTATATATGATTTGGAAATAGCCATCCTGACATCTATGGTTGCTTTTTCTTATTGTAGAATTAGAACTACTAGAAAGAGGGCTGGAAAGATGGCTTAGCAGTTAAGCGCTTGGTTCACAAGCCTAAGGACCCTGGTTCAAGGCCCAATTCCCCAGGACCCACGTAAGCCAGATGCACAAGGTGGCCCATGCATCTGGAGTTCATTTGCAGTGGCTGGAGGCCCTGGGGTGCCCATTCTCTCTCTCTCTCTCTCCCTCTTCTCTCTCTCTCTCTCTCTGTCTGTTACTCTCAAATAAATAAAAATAAATAATCAGGGCTGGAGAGATGGCTTAGTGGTTAAGCGCTTGCCTGTGGAGCCTAAGGACCCTGGTTCGAGGCTCATTTCCCCAGGACCCACATTAGCCAGATGCACAAGGGGGAGTATGTATCTGGAGTTTATTTGCAGTGGCTGGAGGCCTTGGCATGCCCATTCTCTCTCTCTCTCTCTCTCTCTCTCTCTCTCTCTCTCTCTCCCTCTTTCTCTCTCTGTTGCTCTCAAATAAATAAAAATAAACCAAAAAATTTTAAAAATAAAAAAAGAACTACTAGAAAGGGGGCCAACATGCCTTAAAGTCTTTTCTGTTTCCCCTTTTGGAACGTTCGTGTTTAGTTTTGGTAGACTTAGTAGGTCATCCATATAATATTTGAGACATCCCTTTACTTTTGGTTATACATTTATCTCTGAGTATTTAAGACCAAGCAGGTAGCCAACATTTAATCAAGGATATTATTTTGGAGTCCCTAATGGCTCTCCAAAGGAGACTCTAGGGACCTGGCAGGAGCACTATGGCTTTTCCAGTGCTAGTGTTACCTGTTAGGATGATTCAGAGCTGTGCTGACCAAGTAGCCTTCACTCCTTTGGGAAGCCTAGAGGAACAATTTATCCTCAGTTTTGACTCTCCTGTTTCAGACTGTATACCCATTTCTTTGTGTCTGGGTCTCCATGTCCTCCACCATCTCCAATGACCTTGTGACCTGGGAGCAGGAGCCAAAATATTGGCCTTTTCTGTTGTGGTGATTCCAGTTGGCTTTGGCTTCTACATAGATAATTAAAACACTTAGAGAGGAAGTTATACCAGCCTTCAAGGGTGTAAATGCATAGTATCTGTGATTAGTGAAACAGATCTTTTTTTTTTTTTTTTTTTTTTTTTTTTTTTTTTTTTTACTGGTTAGAAATTTTCTCTGACAGAGGTGACTGTAGATGACAAGAAAGAAACTACAAAAAGAGCTATATTTATATGCTGCTTGTCATTCCCTTTTTCCTTATCAGAGACAATTGCCATTTTGTCTCTGGACAAGTTCTGGAGGAGACATGGCTTAAACTTGCTTGGGGTTGGAGATGAAGAGGGGCCAACCCTTTTCCCAGAGTCCAGCTGCCCTGGATTTACATATCATATAACACTAAACAAGAGCAAGAGGAGATGAAAGAGCAGAGAGGCAAGCATCCTAGCATTTCTTGTCCTATTTTGAAATTGTCTGTTTCCTAGTAAAAATTAGGAATTAAAAATATTTTAGTTTTATCTATTTATTTGATGTGGGGGAGAGAATGGGCTATGCCAGGGCCTTCAGGTGGTGCAAAAAAACTGCAGATGTATGAGCCACCTTGTGCATATGGTTTACGTGGGTCTTAGGGACTCAAACCTGGGTCCTTTGGCTTTGCGGGCAACTGCCTTAACTGCTAAGCCATCTCTCCAGCTCCAAAATGAGAATTTTACTCATCTGTAATACATAGGGTAACAGGGCTTGCCTATGTCTAACTTGGTTAGATCTCCAAAAAATGTAAATTTTCACCTGTTTATGACTTTGTGAGACACACAGGACATTACCTGTTGTAGTAGACAACCTCAGGTCACTGGGATGAGCTTCCAAATCAAGCACTGTAGCCCAGGCTGATCTGGAATTCACTCAATATTCTCAGGGTGGCCTCAAATTCACGGCAATCCTCCTACCTCTGCCTCCTGAGTGCTGGGATTAAAGGTATGTACCACCATGCCTGGCTTCAGAATATGTTTGGTGAGGTATTGTAATGGGGGGAATTGGGGTTCTGGGGTGCTTTCTTGAACCCTAAGCCCTGAGCTCATATCTGCAAACTAGCCAAACAATTGGCAATTCCAGATTTAAGAAAATGGTTTTTAAAATACCACATTTTATACAAATCTTACAAAGATGTGGGGAGTAAGATCTGGGGGACAAGGAGGGAAAGGTAAATGGAGAGAAGAGTGGTACACCATGTGGAACCCAAAAGCCCATGTAGGCCACGTGTAGCCCAGGAGACCACGTAAACAAACATGGATCTTACAAAAAAACATAAAAGGGGATTTTAAAAATGTGTACTTCCAAAAAGATTAAAAGTGAAGACAATAATAAAAAATTTAAAAGTATGTCTTCTCTAGACAGTAAGACCCTGTTGCTGCAAACCCTACATGATTTGGCTGCAGGGTCACTGAGTAATCAATCAAGAGCTGAACTGAAAACCTCCCCCATGTATAGCAGCTGACAGAAAGCTGGTAAAAGCTATGCAGCATGGGTCCTATGGGAGAGAGAGAGGTCATCAGTGGAGATACACAACAGTGGACATTGCAAGCCTTAATGAGCCAATGGGTGCAATAGCGGCATGTCTGTTATGGGGAAAACCAATGACTTTCTAATTGGACTGGAGGCCCACTCCACTGGAGGGAATACATGCCTAGTACTGAAAACCTATGATGGGGGAGGTCATGAGTCCTAGAGGTATAATACCTGCTGGTGTCCATCTAAATTCATATATTATGCTCACCTAACTGCCCAGTAAGCACTTCTCTTAATGTTCATCCTTATATATTAATGCTCATATATTAACTCACTTTTGGGTTAGAGAAGCTTCTTTTTCTCAGATGGCAGTGACCTCTGGGATGACTCAAAAGGCACCATAGTGCTGAGAAGAAGTGACAGAGGAATGTTCAGCACCAAAACATCTATATCACACCCTACAAGGCTCAGGGTCCATTGTGGAAGAGGTGATGGAAAGAATGTAAGAGCCAAAGGAACGGTAGGACTGCTTACAATG
Source organism: Dipus sagitta (assembly GCA_036346955.1). Lineage (NCBI taxonomy): Eukaryota > Metazoa > Chordata > Mammalia > Rodentia > Dipodidae > Dipus > Dipus sagitta. The sequence continues at coordinate 55,846,248 of CM070779.1, read as the reverse complement.
CTGTCTTCCAGATACAAAATGGCCTGGATATCCATGACCTCACAGTGCCTGGCACTACCTACACAAGACCATCATAATAGGAGGAAAAGATGGTGACATCAAAATAAAAGAGAGGGGCTGCAGGGATGGTTTAGTGGTTAAGGTATTTGCCTGCAAAGCCAAAGGACCCAGGTCTGATTCCCCAGGGCCCATGTTAGCCAGATGCACAAGGGGGCACACACATCTGGAATTCATTTGCAGTGGCTGGAGGCCCTGGCGTGCCCATTTTCTCACTCTCCCTCTTTCTCTGTCAAATAAATAAGAATAAAAATATTTTAAAAAATAAAAATAAATAAAAGAGAGACTAATTGAGAGGGGGAGGGGGTATGATAGAGAGTGGATTTGTGAAGGGGAAAGTGGTGGAGGAGAGGGAATTACCATGGTTTATTTCCTATAGTTATGGAAGTTGTCAATAAAAAAAAGTGTCTCTTCCCACCACAGCATGAGGTATCACTGCCAGGGTGGGAGAGAAACCTTACCTATCTTAGGACTCAAGAACATTGCTGCTAGTTCTGTAAAGAGAGAGAGAGAGAGAAAGAGAGAGAAGAGAGAGAAATGCCCGACTATCTCTGTGGATTCAGGGGGGATATACTTTAGAATTTGCACCAGTATACTTGGACACACCTATACCAGGTATGCCAGCCAAATGGCCTGGACTTAGAGGAGAAATCCACCCACACCTGGGCAGGGTGCTTGCTCAAGAGAGATCTACCTGGATGAGATGGACAAACACTAAATCCCACATCTGACACAGGTGGGGTGAGGGTGTGATGTCCTAAGATCTCTCCCTTTAAGGGCTGTCCTGGTCCTGTCTAATTAAACTAACTGCCTACTCTGGCACCCCCACAGTATGATATACTAGCTTTCTGTCACAGCAACAAACTTATAAAGAGGAAACATTTGTTGTGACTACAGCTTCAGAGGTTTCATCCATGATCACTGTTCTTTGAGGTTAGACAGGGAGTGTATGGTGGAGCAAGCTGCTCATGTAATGATGACTGGGAAACAAAAGAATGGGAATAGGAAGAGAATAGGGTCATCTCTGAGGGCACACGATCAACAACCTAACTTCCTCCCTCTAGACTCCACCTCTGTCACTATGTTAGTGCCTTTAATATGCTAGCCCTTGCGGGATATTGCATATCTACACTATAGCATACAAAGACATTTTTTTTAATTTTTTGGTTTTTTGAGGTAGAGTCTCACTCTAGCCCAGGCTGAGCTAGAATTCACTATGTAGTCTCAGGGTTGCCTTGAACTCATGACAATCTTCCTACCGCTGCCCCCCAAGTTCTAGGAGTAAAGGCGTGCACCACCACGCCTGGCTTTAGGATTGCTTTTTATTTTTTATTTTTCCACATGCCCCTATGCTTAAAATAATGCTCAAGGGGTTGAGAAGATGATTCAATAGTTAAAGCTGCTTGCCACTCACATAAAACTGAACAGGTTGGCCTAGAGAGATGGCTTAGCAGTTAAGGCACATGCCTGTGAAGCCTAAGGACCCATGTTTCACTTTCCAGATCCCACATAAGCCAGATGCACAAAGATGAGGCAAGCACAAGGTTGCACATGCCCACGAGGTGGCACAAGCATCCAGAGTTCGATTGCAGCGGCTGAGGCCCTGGTGCACCAATTCTCTCTCTCGCTAAAAAAATAAAACAAAACAAAACAAAACAAAATAAAATAAAAAGGTTTAAAAAAAAACAATGAACAGGCCTTCATTTGCAGCAGCAACAGACCCTGGTGTGCATGTGTTGCAGTCACCTTCTTGTTGCTGGAACGAAGCACTGAACCAAATGCAGCTGATGAGAAGAAAGTATTTATTTTGCTTTATAGTCTTGAGGGGAAGCTCCATGATGACAGGAAAAACATGACATGAGAAGAGGCTGGACATCACCTCTGCCACAGCAGGTGGGAAAGAGCAGCAGGAGAGTGTGCCAAATTCTTGCCAAGGGGAACCAGCCTTAACCACCCTTAACCCTGCCCCAACAACAAACTTCCTCCAGCAAGGCTTCACCTCCCAAATTGCTATCACCTGGACCAAGCATTCAAAACATATGTCTGTGGGGGACACCTGATTCAAACCACCACAGCATATGTATGCACACACATACACATACACATAAATAAATTAATTTAAAAAATGATGCCTGCCATCTAGGAGCCTCCAATAAATATGCAATGAGTGAGTACTTAAAAGAACAGATGGACCAGCAGCAGCAGATACCATTAATGTTACCATACTTCAGGGACAAAAATGCTTTGGTTACCCAGCAAAAGTTTCAAAAAAAAATTTTTTTAATCAGCCTAGCTAGAAACTTTAGCATAATAAGATTCAAGGGCTAGAAAGATTGCTTAGTGGTTAAGGCTCTTGCCTTCAAAGCCTTACAACCTGAGTTTGATTCCCCAGTACCCATGTAAAGCCAGATACACAAAATAACATGTGTATCTGGAGTTTGTTTGCAATGGCTGGAGGCCCTGGCATACCTATTCTATCTGTCTGTCTCTCTGCTCTCTATCTCTCTCTCTGCTTGTAAGTAAATAAAAATATTTTTTTAAAGATTCAAAATGAGAGCCAGGTGTGGTGGCACACACCTTTAATCCTAGCACTCAGAGGCCAAGGCAGGAGGATCACTGTGAATTCAAGGCCAGCCTGAAAGTACATAGTGAATTCTAGGTCAGCCTGTGCTAGAGCCAGATCCTATCTCAAAAAAAAAAAAAAAAAAAAAAAAAAAAAAAAAAAGGGCAGGAGGAATGGAAAGATGGCTTAGCAGTTAAGGCACTCACCTACAAAGCCAAAGGACCCAGGTTCAATTCCCCAGGGTCCATGTTAGCCAGATGCATAAGGTAGAACATGCATATGGAGTTTGTTTGCAGCTACTGAAGGCCCTGGCATGCCCATATTCTCCCTCCCCTCCCTCCCCCTCTTTCAAATGAATTTTAAAAAAGAAAAAGACTCAAAGTGAGAGCACAATGACATAATCTTGTCCTTCCTATACTCCATAGTATCCTCAGAGAAAGAAAATATAACCCAGGAGCTTTCTATCAACCCAAAATGTAAGTTTAAGAAATCATGCAAATTAGAACTCTATCATGGTCAAGACCAGTAAAGAAATTAAGAGAGGGAGGAAAAAGGTAAAGAAATGAAGAGAGAAACAAAGGCAAAAGCTCCCAGAGTGAGCACAGAACACATTTATGTTTGGGATTAAAGTCAAAACGACTATTGGAGGGCTCAGAAGATGGCTCACCAGTTAAAGGTGTTTACTTGCAAAATTTGCTGGCATAGGTTCAATTCCCCAGTACCCACGTAAAGGCAGATGCATAAAGTGGCATGTGTTTGTGGCAGCAAGAAGCCCTGGAAGTACCCATTCTCTCTCTGACTCCTCTCTCTCTCTCTCTCCTCACAAATAAACAAAACTTTAAAAGATTTATAAAACAACTACTGGAATTATGGTTATAAACGATAAGTGTTATAAACTATTATAATGTAGCAACTAAAACCCAGTGAAGAATTTGTGAAGTATATTGATTTCTTCATGTTGCATAGGAATGGAATGAAGATATCTTGTTTTTTAATATTTTATTTATTTGAGAGAGAGAGAGAAGAAAAAGAAATATAATACACAAGGGCTTCCTGCCACTGCAAACAAACTCCAGATGCATGCACCACTTTGTGCATCTCACTTTACATGAGTACTGAGGAATGGTGCAGCCAGGGACATCAGTCTTCACAAGCAAGCTCCTTTAACCACTGAGCAACCACTCCAGCCCATGAAGATATCTGTTTAAAGAAATGGTCTAGCTCTTAAAGCTGTGGGTCAATTTGAGGTTATATAAGCATCCACTAGATGGAGATTTTCAGCTCAGCACCGTCTGTATGTATATCTTTATCTTGGGCCTTCTAGTACATGTGATGGATAATCTCAGTTGCCAATCTGACAGGATTTATAATCACTATGGAAACAAATTTCTGGACAAATCTGTGAGGGATTGCCTAGATTAGGTTAATTGAAGTGAAAGAACACATTTTAACTGTGGGCAGCACCATTTCATGGGCTAGGGTCCTGGATTGCATAAAATAGAAAAAACTAGCTGAGTGGTAGCATTCATCTCTCTGCTTCCTGATCATGGGTACTATATGACCAGCTGCCTCCTGCTCCGGCTGCCATGCCTTCCCCCATGGTGACAGACTGAGAGCACTGAAAGAAGCCGAGAGAAGCCTTTCTGTCCTTAAATTGCTTCTTGTCAGATACTTGATCACAGCAATGACAAAGTACCTAATTCAGTGTGGACCAAAAAAAAAAGAGCAAGCTGAAAGGCACTGACACGTCTCAGACAAAGACTTGTCTCCTGCAAATACTCATGGTGTCTATAGAGAAAAATAAAGTATAGAAATGACCAACCAAAATTAAGTGGTGAGGAGAGATAAGAAACAGAAGCTTAAACATATTGTATAAAAATGAGTGTTCTTGGGCTGGAGAGATTGCTTGGTTGTTAAGGCACTTGCCTGCAAAACCTAAGGACCCAGTTTTGATTCCCCAGAACCCACATATGCCAGATTCACATGGTAGTGCATGAATGTGGAATTCATTTGCAGTAGCTAAAGGCCCTAGCATGCTCATTTCTCCCTCCCCCCTCCCTCTCTTAAAATAAGTAAAAAGGAAATAAAATAATGAGTGCTCTTGGACTGAGGAGATGGCTCCATGGGTAAAGACACTTGTTTGCAAAGTCTACTGGCCCAGGGTTCAATTCCCCAGCACTCACATAAAGACAGATGCTACACAAAGTGACACAAGTGTCTGGAGTTTGTTTTCAGTGACAAGAGGCCCTGGCATGCCTATACACACATTCTTTCACTCCTTCTTCCACCCCATCTGCTTGCAATTACAAAAATAAAAACATTTTTTTATAAATGTTGCCTCTTTTTCCTTATTTTTCCAAATAAATCATGAGATAGTTAAAAATAAAGAAGATCCTGGGCTGGAGAGATGGCTTAGTGGTTAAGCGCTTGCCTGTGAAGCCTAAGGACCCTGGTTTGAGGCTTGATTCCCCAGGACCCACATTAGCCAGATGCACAAGGGGGAGTATGCATCTGGAGCTCGTTTGCAGTGGCTGGAGGCCCTGATGTGCCCATTCTCTCTCTATCTGCCTCTTTCTCTCTCTGTCTGTCACTCTCAAATAAATAAATACAAATAAACAAAAGAAAAAAAAATAAAGAAGATCCAAGCTTGGTGTGGTGGCCCATGCCTTTAATCCCAGCACTCGGGAGGCTGAGGTAGAAGGATCACTGAAAGTTGGAGGCCACCCTGAGACTACATAGTTAATTCCAGGTCAGCCTTGACCAGAGTGAGACCCTACCTCAAAAAATAAAAATACAAAAATTAAAGAAGATCCTATGGAGTAGGGAAAAGAGAGGAAAGACAGGGTGAGTCAAGCTGAGAGTAGATCAACTCAGTGGGCTCCTGTGATGCTGAAAAGAGACTAAGCATGTTACCTTCTCATTGGGCCATATCAAAGGATCTAAAAGTAGAGACTTCCCACCAGTCATCTGGAGGACCTTGGGACTCCCGGTATGGGGCTGCCTTGGGCATCATCAGCAATGGTAGACCAGACAGCTTCTGAGGCTGTGGGGAATTGTGGGAAAGCAGCCAACAGCAGCCCTTAGAAGGGCTTGGAAACCAAATGGGAAAAAGTTGAAGTGTATCATAACTGTGTGGGTCAGACACAATTGGGTCAAGTGGATGATGAAAAGATGGCATAGTGGGCTATACTTGGGACTACATGAAAGCTCAGACATCTTGGAGGAGACCTTAGTGGAAGGATTCTATGTCCAAAGCAAGCATGCCACTCACCCAAGACCTCCTAGTGCCCAAGTGCCAAACATAACATAAACCCACTGCTACTGCCAAAACAGACATCAAGGCAATTTTTAGAATTCACTGAATTTTCACCTAAAATTTTATGAAAAATTTATCAGCATGTTATATATATATATATATATATATATATATATATATATATATATATTTGACAACTTCTGTACTTGCAGACAACAAACCATATTTCCCTCCTTTCTCTTCCCCTCCCCTACCCTCCCCCACTTTCCCCTTCTCTTTTAATTTGATGTCATCATTTTTTTCTCCTATTATGACGGTCTTATGTGGGTATTGCTAGGCACTGCGAGGTCTTGGATATCGAGATCAAATTCTATCTGGAGAATTGTATGTAAGGAATGGAACCCTTCCTTTGGTTCTTACATACTTTCCGCAACCTCTTCTGCAATGGACCCTGAGCCTTGGAGGGTGTGAGATGTCTCAGTGCTCCACACTCCTCCATCCCTTCTTCTCCACACTATGTTGCCTTTTGGGTCATCCCAGTAGTCATCGCCATCTGAAAAGAGAAGCTTCTCTAACCAGAAGTGAGAGTAGCATTAACATATGAGTATGAACATTAATTGTAGTGCTTTCAGGGCAATTTGGTGAGAGTAATATATGCATTTATCCAGACAAGAGCAGGCTTTATACCCTTAAGGCTCATGACCTCCCCTGACATAGGCTTTTGATTAGGTTTTCAGTACCAGGCACAAATTCCCTCCGATAGAGTGGGCCCTCAGTCCAATTAAAGAGCAGTTGGTTTCCCCCAGAGCAGACATGCCGCTATTGTACTCGTTTAGTCATTTGGCCTGTCTGGCCAAACTTGAGGTTTCCAGTGTCCACTGTTTTCACTGCTGATGACTTCTGTCTCCCATAAGACTGCATACAGTGCAGCTTTTTCCAGCTATCAATTCTCTGGGCTACAGGGAGAAGGTTTTCTGCTCAGCAACAACTTGATTTCTCAGTGACTTTGCTGCTCAGGCATGTGAAGTCTTCAGCAATAGGGTCTTACCATCTCTTTCTCACAGGGAACCAAGGGCCTTGGCAATACCCTGTAATGTTTTAGAGGCAACAGGGACCTCCCTGGCCAACGACTCACTGGAAGGTATCCCATCCCAGGCACTGAAAATTTTCTGGTAACAATTATGGCTTCTGGATGTGCCATTATTTAAGAAAGTAGATTTTCATGTCTTATTCAGAATATCTTAAATTTTGGTTTAGCCCCCCACCACCTTTCTTTTATACAGTCTCTTTCCCTAACCTCGCTTAGGCCTTTCCCCACCCTGTAATCTGTTCTTCTACTTACATATATACAATACCATCCTCTTAAGACCTTTCTTCTCCTCCCTCCCTTACAGCCCTTTTCTAGCTTATGGGCCTCTGCTACTAATTTTTGGTTCCAGATCACACACAAGTCTATACATTTATAGCTAGGATCCACATATAAGAGAGAACATGCAACATCTGGCTTTCTGGGCCTGGGTTACCTCACTTAGTACAATCCTTTCCAGATCCATCTATTTCCCTGAAAATTTCATAATTTCATTTTTCTTTACCGCTGAATAGAACTCCATTGCGTAGATGTACTATGTGGGTTCCTGTGTCCTCCAGAGCCCAGCTATGGATCCCCCCCCCGAAGGTGCCCAGGCAACTGGGGTGGGTGAGCACATGATGAGAGAACATTTTTGAGAGATATTTGAACATCTCTCTCAGTTTATTGTCAGTGAAATGGGTTTATAAGCATCTGAGGGTGGAAGGGAGGACCCTAAGGGGATTGGACATACCAACTTCATTTTTGATGCCTAATTAGCATATGGGGACATATGCTACATAGGCAATGGCAGGGGGTCTCAGGTGATCTACGGTTTCAGGAGGATGGGCTGTATGAAGGCTGTTAAGGAGTTTCCTAGGCAACTGGCCAAAGGTTACAGGGTTATGGGCAAAGCCTAAGTTCAGGTATGCTAGGCTTGGAGAGGGAGTGGCCTCCTGTAGCCCGGGGGGGGTCCTTAGCCAAGCCTGGTAGCTCAGGGCCCTCTCCTGAAGGCTCCAGCCTGTGCGTGGCAGTGCCCGACAGTACCACATCTTTATTATTCATTCATCTGTGGATGGACATCTAGGCTGGTTCCATTTCCTAGCTATTGTGAATAGAGCAGCAATAAACATGGTTGTGCAAGTATCTCTAAGGTAGTGAGAAGAGTCATTAGGATATATGCCTAGGAGTGCTACAGCTGAATCATATGGCAAATCTATTTTTAGCTGTCTTAAGAACCTCCACACTGATTTTCACAATGGTTGTACCTGATTACCCTTTCACCACATCCTCACCAACATTTATTGTCATTTGTTTTCTTGATGGTAGCCATTCTGATGGGGGAGAGATGGAATCTCAAGGTAATTTTAATTTGCCTTTCCCTGATGGCTAAGGATGTAGAACACGTTTTTAGATGTTTATATGCCATCTGTATCTCTTCCAGTGAGGATTCTCTATTTAGTTCCATAGCCCATTTTTTATAATTTTTTTTATTAACAACTTCCATGATTATAAAAAATATCCCATGGTAATATCCTCCCTCCCCCCACTTTCCCCTTTGAAACTCCATTCTCCCAATCTCAATCAATCTCTCTTTTATTTTGATGACATGATCTCTTCCTCCTATTATGATGGTCTTGGGTAGGTAGTGTCAGGCACTATGAGGTCATGGATATCCAGGCCATTTTGTGTCTGGGGGGAGCACATTGTAAGGAATCCTACCCTTCCTTTGCATAGCCCATTTTTTGGTTGGGTTGTTTGATTTCTTATTGTTCTGTTTTTTCAGTTCTTGTATATTCTGGATATTAATCCTCTGTCCAATGTGTAACTGTCAAAGATTTTCTCCCATTCTGTAGGTTGTCTCTTTGCTCTATCCACAGTGTCCTTTGCTGTACAAAAGTTTGGTAATTTCATGAGATCCCAGTAGTTGATTAGTGGTTTTATTTCTGAGCAATTGGGGTTACATTCAGAAAGTTATTACCTATTCCAATATGTTGAAGGGTTTCCCCTACCTTTTCCTTTAGAAATTTCAGAGTTTCAGGTCTGATATTAAGGTCCCTGATCCACTTGGATTTGATTCTTGTGCATGGAGAAAGACAAGGATATATTTTCATATTTCTACATATAGATATCCAGTTTTCCTAGAATCACTTGTTGAAGAGGCTGTCTTTTCTCCAGTGAACATTTTTAGCATTTCTGTCAAAAATCATATGGCTGTAGCTGCTTGGATTAACATCTGGGTCCTCTATTCTGTTCCATTGATCTACATGTCTGTCTGTCTTTGTGCCAATACCATGCTATTTTTGTTACTATGGCTTTGTAATATAGCTTAAAATAAGGTATGGTGATACCACCAGCCTTATTTTTGTTGCTCAAAATCATTTTGGCTATTCAAGTTTTTTTGTGCTTCCAAATGAAATTTAGGATTTTTTTTCTATTCCTGTGAAGAATGCCATTGAAATTTTAATGGGGATTGCATTAAATGTGTAGATTGCTTTTGGTAAGATTGACATTTTCATGATATTGATTCTTCCAATCCAGGAACAAGGGATATCTTTCCATTTCCTTGTGTCTTCTGCAATTTCTCACTTGAGTGTTTTAAAGTTATCATTGTAGAGCTCCTTCAATTCCTTAATTAAGTTTATTCCAATGTACTTTATTTTTTGAGGCAATTGTGAATGAGAGAGATTCCCTGATTTCAATCTCCACATATTTGTTGTTAGTACATAGGAAAGCTACTGATATCTGTGTATTTATTTTGTATCCTGCTACATTGCTAAAAGTGTTTATCAGGTCTAACAGTTTGCTGGTAGAGTTTTTAGGGTCTTTTATGTATAGAATCATATCATCTACAAATAGTGATAATTTGATCTCTTCCTTTCCAATTTGTATCCCTTTTATGAGTATCTCTTGCCTTATTGCTATAGCTAAGACTTCCAGTACTATATGAAATAAAAGTGGGAACAGTTTTTTTCCTGAATTTACTGGAAAAGCTTTGGGTTTTTCTCCATTTAGTATTATGTTGGCTATAGGTTTGTTATAAATAGCTTTTATTATGTTGAGTTATGTTCCTTCTATTCCCAGTTTCTATAATATTTTTACCATGAAAGGATGTTGGATTTTGTTGAATGCTTTTTCTGCATCTATTGAGATGATCATGTGGTTTTTGTCCTTCAGGCCATTTATATGATGTATTACATTTATTGATTTCCATGTGTTGAACCATGCCTGCATCCTTGGGATAAAGCCAACTTGCTTGGGTTGAATAATCTTTTTGATATATTCTTGTATTCTGTTTGCCAATATTTTGTTCAGAATTTTTGCATCTATGTTCATGAGGGAGATTGGTCTGGAATTTTCTTTTCTTTTTTTTTTTGTTCTGTCTTTGCCTGGTTTTGGTATGAGAGTGATGCTGGCTTCATAGAAGGAGTTCAGTAGAATTCCTTCATTTTCTATTTTATGGAAAATTTTCAGAAGCATTGATGTTAGTTCTTCCAGGTCTGGTAAAATTCACTGGTGAATCCATGTGGGCCTGGGCTTTTTTTAGTTGGGAGACTTTTTATAACTGCTTGGATCTCTGTACTTGTTATAGGTCTATTTAAATGATTTATGTCATCTTAATTTAATTTTGGCAGGTCATATGAATCAAGGAAATCATCCATTTCTTTCAGATTTTCAAACTTAGAGGCATATATATTCTTAAAGTATGTCCTTATAGTTGTCTGAATGTTTTTTGGTCTATCTGTTGTAATGGTGCCTTTTTCATCTCTAATTTTATTAATTTTTGTCACTTCTCTCTTTCTTCTGGTCAAATTTGCTAAGGGTTTATCAATCTTGTTTGTCTTTTCAAAGAACCAACTCTTTGTTTCATTGATTCTTTGGATTATTAGTTTTTGTTTCTATTTCATTAATTTCTGCCCTAATCTTTGTGATTTCTTCTCATCTACTGATTTTTGGTTTGCCTTGCTCTTTTTCCAAGACCTTAAGTTGGAGCATTAAATTACTTGTGAACTCTCTAATTTCTTAATATAGGCATTTAGAGCTATAAATTTCCCTCTTAGGACTGCCTTCATTGTGTCCCAAAAGTTGTGGTATGTTGTATTATCATCATTTCATTCTATGAATTTATTGATTTCCTTTTTGATTTCTTCAATGACCCATTGATCATTCACTAGTGTACTGTTTAGTCTCCATGAATTTCTGTATGCTCTGTAGCTTTTTCTTGTTGTTTATTTGCAATTTAATCCCATTGTGGTAGATAGAGTACAAGGGATTATTTCAATTTTCCTATATTTGTGGAGATTTGCTTTGTGTCCTAATATATGGCCTATTTTAGAGAATGTTCCATGTGCTTCTGAGAAAAATGTATATTCTGCAGCACTTGGATGGAATGTTCTGTAGATATCTCTTAGGTCCATTTGTTCCATGACATTGTTTAATTCAGATGTCTGTCTGTTTAATTTTTGCTGGGATAAGAGTAGGGTATTGAAGTCTCCCACTACAATTGCGTTTGATGTTATCTATGACCTTAAGTCTAATGGTGTTTGATGAAACTGGGAGCCCCCATGTTAGATGCATATATGTTTAGGACTTTAATATCCTCCTGCTGGAGTGTTCCTTTAATCAGTATAAAATGACCCTCTTTATCTTTCCTCACTAATGTTGGTTTGATGTTTATCCTGTCAGATATTAGGATAGGAACCCCTGCTTGTTTCCTAGGCCTGTTTGCTTGAAATTCTGTTTTCCATCCTTTCACCCTAAGGTGGTGTCTATCTTTTATTGAGAGATGAGTTTCTAGGAGGCAACAAATGGCAGGATCCTACCTTTTAATCCAGTCTGCAAGACTGTGTCTTTTGGATGGTGCATTGAGCCAATTGATATTAAGAGTTATTATTGAAAGGTATGCATCTATTCTCACCATTCTTCTTATTTTGTAGTGTTTCCTGTTTTCCCTTTACTCGTTTGTTTTAACTGTTATTTGATGTGGTTTATTTTTTCCTATTTCCTCCTGTCTGTGTTTTGCTTTCTCTTCAGCATTAAGAATTCCTCCAAGTATTTTATGTAGAGCTGGTGTAGTTGCCATAAATTCCTTTAGCCTGTTTTTGTTGTGGAATGTCCTTATTTCTCTATCAGTTTGGATAGATAGCTTTGCAGGATAAAGTAATCTTGGTTGACAGTTGTTATCTTTCAGAACTTGGAATACATCATTCCAAGCCCTTCTGGCTTTTTTTTTTTTTTTTTTTTTTTTTTTTTGCGGGGGAAGAGGGGAAGGTAGGTTTCGAGGTAGGGTCTCACTGTGGTCCAGACCTGGAATTAACTGTGTAGTCTCAGGGTGGCCTCGAACTCTCAGTGATCCTCCTACCTCTGCCTCCCAAGTGCTGGGATTAAAGGCATGTGCCACCATGCCTGGCTATGGCTTTTAAAGTTTATGTTGAGTAATTTGCAGTTATTCTGATGGGCTTGTCTTTATAGGTGCCTCGCTTCTTCTGTCTAACTGCTTTCAATATATTTTCTTTGGTTTGTGTGTTTAGTAGTTTAATTATAATATGGCAAGAAGAGGTTCTTTCCAGATTTTGTCTGTTTGGTGTTCTAAAACCTTCTTGTATCTGCACTGGCATTTCTTTCCCAATTTGGGGAAAATTTTCTTCTATGATTTTGTGGAAAACACCTACTAAGCCTCTGGATTGAAATTCTTCTCTTGTTATACTCTGAAATTCTTATGTTTGATCTTTTCATAGTGTCCTGAATATCTTGAAATTCCCATTCATAACTTACTATTAGCTTGTCTTTCTCTTTGTTGGATTGTATTAGATCTGCCATCTGGTCTTCTAGTTGAGATATTCCGTCCTCTTCTTCATCCATTCTACTAGTAAGACTTTCCACAGAGTTTTTTATTTCATTGACTGTATTCTTCAGAGCCAGGATTTCAGCCCGTTTTTTTTTTTTTTTTTTTCTTTTCGGTATTTCTATTTCCTTACTCGTGTCTTATAATGACCTCTTTATTTCATTAAGCTGGTTTCCTGTGTTCTCTTTCAGAGGTTTGTTTTCTTCTTTAATTCCTTTGTCTTCTTCTTTGATTCCCTTCATTTCATCTCTGATTTCTTTGAGCATAGATACCATCATTTTTTTGAAATTTTTGTCAGGCATTTCATCTAAAACAGTCTCATTGGCGATCATTTCTGATGGATTTATAGTATTTGGTGGGTCTATATTGTCTTGATTCTTTTAGTTTCTTGTATTATATTGTAGCGACTTTTGCATCCTGAATTGATTTGATGCTTGGGTTTTCTACTTATCTGCAGTGTTCCCAGACATGGTGATCCATGTCTATATACACTCAGAATATGAGTTCAAGGTGCCAGGTGTAGCTCTTGTCCCCCAGTCAAGCCACAGAAGTAATCCTAGGTGTTGAGTTTGCTTGCTAAGCAAGTATTCTAGAGGACTGAGTGGAATAATTTACTGGCAAATTCTAAACTTCAACTGAGTAACATACATAATCAATAAAAAATAGCACAGGGTATGCAATTGTGGGGATTAAAACAAACAGATAGTCTTATAAAGCCAAAATTCCTAAGGGTGTGGTTCTACACCCTTAATCTTTTTTTTAAATTTTTCTTTATTTTTATTTATTTATTTGAGAGTAACAGACAGAGAGAAGGAGGCAGAGAGAGAGAGAGAGAGAATGGGTATGCCAGGGCTTCCAGCCACTGCAAACAAACTCCAGATGCATGCTCCCCCTTGTGCATCTGGTTAACGTGGGTCCTGGGGAATCAAGCCTCGAACAGGGGTCCTTAGGCTTCACAGGCAAGCACTTAACCTCTAAGCCATCTCTCCAGCCCTACACCCTTAATCTTGTCAGTTGGGAGGTAGAGATTTCTGTTCTGAATTGGGTTTCAGGTCAACCTGGATGTGGATCAGACTCTTACCCCAATAATGACAGAAGCAAAAAACAAAGGCCCTATAAATATGAAAGTACCAAAGGCAACAATATTCAACCCCCAAATACAGGTTATTTGAAGATGGCAAAGCCAACCAAGTATATATACCCCATAACCTGCCCTGGGATAGAGAGATTAGCTCTTGCAGGACTGTGTACCTTTTTTTTTTTTTTTTTTTTTTGGATTTTGTCAGTCAGCCTTGTTACCTTTTGGGGTTGCTTCCAATCTCACCAATGCTGAGTGCCGCCTGTGCAGCTCTGATCAGCTCTGCTGGCTGCACTGCCACTGGGGATGGAATGCTGGAGGTTTGTGGTTCTGATGGTGGGGGATGGGAGAGTTTGCACTTCTGGAGTTGCTTGCACTTCCAGTAGCTCTTTAGTTTTATCTCAGCTGTCTTTCCTTCAGAATTCTTAACTTTGCAAGAAGGCTGATGGAGTTGAAAGATCTGTTGTTTGGTCTCTGCTGCTGCTGCCGCCTGGCACGCCTGGCGGGACTGCCCTGAGCGGGAGCACAGATCACAGGCCACGATTGCCTCAGTGGGACCCTGGCTGTTTTCCTCCTTTCTAGTGGATCTTGGTCTCTCAGACTTCTCCACTGTGTCAAAGAATAACCTATACTCCTTCACTTTTCAGAAGAAGAGTGTATTTTGTTTGGATTTTGTTTAAATCCCTCCCTAGGCTATTTTGGCATGGCTCCTAAGATGCCATCTTACCCAGAAGTCCTCTCAGCATGGTTTTTGTTACTAGATGAATAGAGTTCAAAGAAGAGATTAAATTGTGATATTGGTTTGTTTTGTTTTTCGAGGTAGGATCTCACTCTAGCCCAGGCTGACCTGGAATTCACTATGTAGTCTCAGGCTGGCCTTGAACTCACAGCAATCCTCCTACCTCTGCCTCCCAAGTGCTGGAATTAAGTGTGTGCCACCATGCCCAGCTAAATTGTATTTTTTTAATTAATTTGTTTATTTATTTATTTTAGGGAGAGAAAGAAAGAGTGAACAAGTGACCACACACCAGGACCTCCCACCAGTGCACATGAGCCCCAGATGCATGCACTACCTGGGCATCTAGCTTTCTGTGGGTACTGAGGAATCAAACCCAGGCCATTTAGCTTTGCAAGCAAGAGCCTATAGCCTGAAAATTCAAATGAGGTAATAATAGAAATGTTTCAGATCCGTCCACGAACCGGTAGCATTGCCATCATCTGGAGTCATTGATAAACTCAGACCCAGAGCCAGATGCATGCCTGCAGTCCCAGAAATTAAAAATCAGAACCAGGGGCCATGTTAAATTGTTACAGGATGGCCAAGGGCTTGGACTGCATGTTAAAGACAGGGCCCTCCACTGTGGTCAGTGCTGGGTGCCACATGAAAGTGCCTAAGAAAATAGGATGTGCTGCCCTTGTGAAGCTAGTGACATCTGGTTCTTGTCTTAAGGGCTAGTGGGCATGCCTGGGATGGGAAAAGGCATTCTGGGCTAAGGTAGTAGTAGCAAATTCAAAGCCATGAAAACCTTGGCTCAGTCCGAGAGCAACATGTGGTCCAGTGTGGCTGGAACAAAAGGTGAAATGAGAGGTGTTTTATGTTCCACTTACACAGCCAAGAAACAAAACTCAAGATGAACGAATTCCCTGTTTCCTATGGTGTTCTGGGGACACAGAGAGCCTTTCCCTGTATGTGAGTGTGAATCAAACCACAGGGCTGGCTGGTGAGCTGATGCCACTTCCCTCTCACATGGAGCTACAGAACCTTCGGAGAAGAGCCAACTGGGGGAAGTTTCTTGGAGGACAGATATGCTTCCTGGGCCAAGAAACCTCAGGAAGAAGCCAAAGAGGGTTGGGCAGGACAACACAGCCAGGATGGTCTATGGGCCTCATCCAGTGGGTCCTGGGGTGCCGGCCTTCTGCCAGAGCCGACCAGAACTCTGCCCTTGCAAAACCAGCTCTCAAGGTTTTGCCACTTGAGACCTTGACCACTTCTCCCTTTCCCTGGTCCTCCAGCCTTCTTCTGTACTCAGAGATGAAAGATCGGCATGTTCTCTCCCACACTGTACCTAATCACTTAGCTATGGAGACTTCCCCACGCCTTCCTGCTGTGCCCTGATTAAGAACAGGCCAGAGCTGGCCAGCCCTTCCAGCAATCTTAACCTCTTCTTCCCCAGACCCGGGTTGTCAGGGGAGGGTGGGGAGGAGGCTCTTCAAGCAGCTGTGACTTCTCAGAGAATGTACTTGGCAGTGTCCAGTCAGCTGGCCTGTCTTCTTCAGGAATGATGACAGTGCCCAATAATGCAGGAGGGCAGCTGCTAGCTCATTCTCTCTGTCTCTCTCTCTCTCTTTCTCTCATAAAATAAATAAATGTGTTTTTTTAAAGAGATGGGCACAGGAAGAGGAGGGAGAAACCAGGTCACTCTTGGACTGTGGGCCATGCACAGTGAGGACTTTGGGGGCTTCCTTCACACTGCAGAGGGGTGTCCTTCAACAATGGATTGACCATAGGTTCAGACTGTTCACCCTTGTGGAAGAAACAGCGAGGTAACATGGGTAAGTATACTATTGGGAGCACAGAAAAAGCAAGGAAGGCTGTTGCCTCTGTGTATAGTAGGAAGCTCAGACATGACCACTGTGAAGAAAGGGTGGGCACAAATTGAGGGAAAGGACAAAAGAAGCCAAGGAGTCACATCAGAACCCACAAAGCCAAACTGGACCAAAGGAAGCTGGGTCTGCCTTTCACCCATCTGTTTGACTTGTAAAAGACCCTGGTGCACAAGTCTCAGAGCTGCACAGGGACCCAGTGAGAGAAACTTCCAGCCTCGCACGGGTCGTGCCATGCAGCAGATTGGGCACAGTGACCCTGCATATATCTTCCAAACATGACTGCCACTGCTGCTGCTTACGTGTCTTTCTAGAACTTGCACAGATTTCTCTCAGGATCCACCTGGACATGAATCTGGACAGTGAGAAATCTGGGAAATGCAACTCTGGCTTGGCTTGGTAGGTGCGATATGAGCTTCCAGAGTCTAAAACAGAGACCCAGACTTAGCATAAACTGAGAACTTTGTTTAATTCTGGTTTTGTTGAATAGGATGGAGCACATAAACAAAGTACTTGTTTCTGAAAGCTGTTTTGAGAAGTTGTATTTCTAAGTAATAGGATCTCTGCTGCTGCTACTGCTTTTCCTCCCCTCCTCCTCTTCCTCCTCCTTTTTTTAAAAAATTATTTATTTATTTGTAAGCAGAGAGAGATAGAGACAGAATGGGCACGCCAGGGCTTCCAACTACTGCAAACGAACTCCAGATGCATGTGCCCCTTGTGCATCTGGCTTACATGGGTCCTGGGGAATCGAACCTGGGTCCTTTGGCTTCACAGGCAAATGCCTTAACCGCTAAGCCATCTCTCCAGCCCAATTCCTTCTTCTTCTTGCACTCCATCTTTTACTTGATAAGTGCATTTGCCTTCTGTTGTTTATGTCCAGGTCTATGTACTCCATCATTAAAAGTTCTTTAACTGAGCCGGGCGTGGGGGCACATACCTTTAATCCCAACACTCGGGAGACAGAGGTAGGAAGATCACTGTGAGTTTGAGGCCACCCTGAGACTACATAGTGAATTCCAGGTCAGCCTGGGCTAGCACAAGACCTTGAAAAACCAAAAAATAAAAAGTAGGGCTGGAGAGATGACTTAGCGGTTAAGGTGTCGGCCTGCAAAGCCAAAGGACCCAGGTTGATTCCCCAGGACCTGTGTAAGCCATATGAACAAAGAGTGCATGTGTCTGGAGTTTGTTTGCAATGGATAGAGGCTCTGGTGCACTCATTCTCTCTCTCTCATGTGTGGTACTGAAAACCTAATCAAAAGCCTATGCCTAGAGGGGCCTTAAGCCCTAGGGGAGAAGCTACTACTATTATCCGGCTAAATGCATATATTATGCCTACCAAACTGTCCTCTAACTACTTATGTTTATGCACATATACTAATGCTACTCTCAGTTTTGGTCATGGAAGCTTCTCTTTACAGATGGTGGTGACCACTTGGGAGACTGAAGCTCTAAGCACTGGGTGAGATATTTCTAATACACCCTGCAAGGCTTGGGAACCATTGCAGAAGAGGCAACAGAAAGAATATTAGTCAAAAGAAGCTGGGTGTGGTCGCACACACCTTTAATCCCAGCACTCGGGAGGTCGAGGTAGGAGGGTCACCATGAGTTCGAGGCCAACCTGAGATTACATAGTGAATTCCAAGTCAGCCTGAGCTAGAGTGAGATCATAAAACCACAAAAAAAAAAAAAAAAAAAAAAAAAAGGGACTCAAAAGGAGTGCTTTGCAATACAGACTTTCAGACACAAAGTGGCTGTGGGAATTCATGACCTCACAGTGGCTGATGCTCCCTTAATAAGACCTGCATAATAGGAGGGGGAAATGATGATAGAAGAGATGGGGCTGGAGAAATGGCTCAGCAGTTAAGGCACTTGCCTTCAAAGCCTAAGGACCCAGGTTTAATTCCCCAGTACCCATGTAAAGCCATTGAGTATGGTGGCACATGCATCTGGAGTTCGTTTGCAGGGGCTACAGGCCCTGGCATGTTCATAATTTCCCTGTCTCTCTCCCTCTGTCTCCTCTCTCTCATAAATAAATAAATGAAAATATTTAAAAAAAAATAGAAGAGAGACTAGTTGAAAAGAAGAAGGGAAAAAAAAAAAAAAAAGCCGGGCGTGGTGGTACATGCCTTTAATCCCAGCACTCAGGAGGCAGAGGTAGGAGGACTGCCGTGAGTTCGAGGCCACCCTGAGACTCCATAGTGAATTCCAGGTCAGCCTGGGCTAGAGTGAGACCCTACCTCAAAAAACCAAAAAAATTAAAAAAATAAAAACAAAAAAAGAAGAAGGGATTCAGTAGAGGGAGTATTTGGGAGAAGATATGATCATGGTATATCGTTTACATTTATGGAATTTGTCAATTAAAAGGTTTTTTTTTTAATTTTTTTGTTTTATTTATTTATTTGAGAGCGACAGAGAGAGAGAGAGGCAGAGAGAACGAGAGAGAGAGAATGGGCGTGCCAGGGCTTCTAGCCACTGCAAACGAACTCCAGATGCCTGCGCCCCCTTGTGCATCTGGCTAACGTGGGTCCTGGGGAATCGAGCCTCAAACCGGGGTCCTTAGGCTTCACAGGCAAGCGCCTAACCGCTAAGCCATCTCTCCAGCCCAATTAAAAGGTTTTTTAACCCCCTCCCCCTAAAAAAAAGCCTATGGCTGAGGAAAGTCATAAGCCCTAGTGAGGAAACTACTACTGTTTTGCTAAATGAACATGTTGTGCCTGTCAAACTGCGTTCTAGATATTCATGTTTATGCCCATAGATCTGTGCTCTGGTCTGAGAAGCTTGTTTGTTGTGGTGAGGGGCAGTTACGGCAGAGACACATAACTGGTCAAAGTGCTGAGAGTAAGTGGCTGTTGAATGTTCAGCCCGAAATGGGACATCTATATGACCTCCTCCAAGGTTTAAGGAATATTGTAGAAGATGGCACAGAAAAAATGTAAGAACCAGAGGACTGGGCATGGTAGTACATGCCTTTAATCTCAGCACTCCTCTCAGGAGGCAGAGGTAGAAGGATCACCATGAGTTTGAGGCCAGCCTGGGACTACAGAGTGAGTTCCAGGTCATCCTGGGCTAGAGTGAGAACCTTACTCTAAAAAAAAAGGGGGGGGCTGGGGAGATGGCTTAGCGGTTAAGCACTTGCCTGTGAAGCCTAAGGACCCTGGTTCGAGGCTCGATTCCCCAGGACCCACGTTAGTCAGATGCACAAGGGGGCGCACGCGTCTGGAGTTCGTTTGCAGTGGCTGGAGGCCCTAGCACGCCCATTCTCTCTCTCTCTCTCTTTCTCTCTGTGTCTGTTGCTCTCAAATAAATAAATGAAAAAAAAATTAAAAAAAAGGAATTCTTTGGGCTGGTTTCATGGTTATGACACTTGCCTGCAATGCCTAACAACTGAAGCTCAGTTCCCCAATAGCCTCATGAGGCCAGTATTTGTTTGTGGTACTGACCCATGACATCATCAGAGAGCTGTTCTCCTTTCTCCAATCCTACACCTAGAAATGGCCCCTTGAATACGTCAGATCCTACCTGATTAAGCTCAAGGGGCATAACACTGTCATATGACAGGACAGTTCTTGACTGGGTTCAGAGAGGTTCAAAGCGGGGGGTGGGGGGGAACCACATTTGTGCTGGAGAAAGGGTTTGTGGTAGTAATGGTTTTGAGCCAAATACATCTGAGAGTAGTATTCAACCTCTACAGATCTCACCCATCTGTGAAATTCAGTGATAACTGTAGGTAGGAGTCAGGACTTATAGACGGCAAGACACAAACTCAAATACAAACTGCTAAGGTAGCAGGTGGGGGAAGTGAAGGACTAAACATGATGTGTAGAGCTGGTGACCACTATAGGCAACTGAAGCTGCATCTAGTAGGAAACTCTGGGTCATGTATCTGCTACTCTACCCAAGGGCTGCGGGAGCAAGCCAGCAAGTTTCTCCAGTCATTGGCTAAGGGCTTCTCCTCTGGGCCTAATCCTCTAGAACTTGCTGTTTGCAAGTTAGCAGCTTTAGTCAGATGCATGCTGAGGGCAGGCAGGTGGACAGCGACAGCATCCCACACAGCGGGGAAGGCTGCACTCTGTCCATCACGGAGAGAGAGAAAAGCAGTCTCTTCTTGCAATACTCCCAGTGCTACAGGTGCTGGAGGAGGGACAATAGTGAGGTGACAGACTACTTCCAGGCTTTCTGGGAACTACCTAGAGAAAGCATGCTCTCTCTGTTGCTAAAACTATTTTAGAGCATTCACAAATCCTGCAGCTCCATGTCCAACACCTGAGACTTGTGATGAAATGTTCAAGTGGAATACCTAGCTAGCTGGATGTTTACAGTGTTATGTAAACATAGAGGAATATATGAATGACACAAATCTGTGTTGCTAGCATGGATTACTCAGCAAGCAGAAGTCAAGGCGGAGAGACAGTAGATGGCTCAGTCAGGAAAGTGTTTGCCATGTAAGAGTTTGGACCCTCGAAACCCATGTAGAAGCTGGGCATGGTGGCATAGGACCTGTAGGACTATAATCCTAGCACTGGGGAGATGGAGACAGGGGGACCCTGAGGCTTGCTAGCTAGCTAGTTGTTGTGGTTTGGATGTGAACTGTCTGCACCCTCCCCCCCCAATAGGTGCATGTGTTTGAGCACTTGGTCCCTTGCTGGTGGTGTTGTTTGGGAAGGTTATAGTATCTTTTGCTGGAGAAAATGGGTCACTGAGTGTGGGTCTTGAGGTTTTATAGCCCAACCCCACTTACTGTTTGCTTCTGCTTCCTGACTACGGGAGCAATGTGACTGCCCAGCTCTACGCTCCTGCTGCTCCCTGCTCATGCCTTCTCCAACCATGATGGGCTGCGTCCCCTGGAGGTGTAAGCTGAAGTAAACTCTTCTCTCCTCAGGTCTCTTTTTGTCAGGTATTTGGTCATCGCAATGAGAAAAGTAACCGACACAGAAGTTTTGTTCTGAGCAGTGGGGCTGCTGCCTTGTGACTGGTTTGTAGGAGGAATATGGTTTGGAAATTTGGCCTGAAATAGACCTTGAATTCTGTAAGCAGAACTTAATGGGCCATTTTGGTGAGAGCTTTGAAGACAAGAATGCTGAAAGGAATGTGGACACAAGAGGACTGGCTCATGAGATTTCAGAGAAGACCAAAGACTCTGTCAGGAATTAGACTAGGAGCCACTTGTATGACATTTTGGCCAAGAATTTGGCTGCATTCTGCCAGTGTCCTGATAACTTGGGTATATTTTAATTTAAATTTAAAGGTAATGGATTAGTTTGTTTGATAGGTGAAGCTTCAATACAACATAGTATTCAAACTGTAGCATTATTAAATTTTTTTTTAAGTCGGGCATGGTAGCACATGCCTTTAATCCAAGCACTTGGGAGGCAGAGATAGGAGGATCGTTGTGAGTTTGAGGCCACCCTGAAAATACAGAGTGAATTCCAGGTCAGCCTGAGCTAGAATGAAATCCTACCTCAAAACACCAAAAATAAAATAAAATAAAAAATAAAATGAACAAACAAAAATTGGGATGGAGTGATGGCTTAGTGGTTAATGCATTTGTCTGCAAAGCCAAGGATGCATGTTTGATTTCCCAGGACCCACATATGCCAGATGCACAAGGTGGTACATGTGTCTGGAGTTTGTTTGTAGTTTGCTGAAGGCCCTGGCATGTCCATTCTCTCTGTATCTGTCTCTCTCTTTGAAAGAAATAAAATAAATAAATAAATTTTTAAAAGAAAACATACTGTGGCATAATTACTACTTGTTGCTTTTATTCAGATCTACAGTTAAAGAGAGCAAATATGTATGTTTTTAAAAAAGTGAAGTTTAGAGAGAAGTTTGTGGGCCAGTTTGAAATTCCAGACTAAGAACTATAGCTCACAAAACATCTGTAGTTGTTAAAGAGGCTGACATAATTAAAGAGAAACCTCACATTCCTTACTGGGTTAACAGGTAAGATGACCCTCAGAGTAAGACTCCACACATTGAAGGTTCTTTTAACTTGTGAGAATGAAAATTCTTTAGAAGGGAGAAAGTGAGACTGGAGAGATGGCTTAGTGGTTAAAGCACTTGCCTGTAAAGCCAAAAGACCCAGGTTTAATTCCCCAGTACCCATATAATGGCAGATGCACAAGGTGGCATATGTTTACGGAATTCATTTGTAGTGGTTAGAGGCTCTGGTATGCCCATTCTCTCTCTCTCTGTTTGCCTCTCTCTCTCAAATAAATAAATATTAAAAAAAAAAAAAAAGACAGGAGAAAGCCTGAGTGGAAAATGTTACAGAAGGGTTCCCTGTCCCAAAACAACTGCCTGACCAGTTTTCTCAGATTCAGCAACCAAGGCACACAAATGGCATTACAGCTTTGGACCAAGGGGACCAGACTACAGCTCAAGCTGGCAACAGAACTCAGCAGCATTATCCATGTGAAAATGATCCATGATATCACCAGAGATCTGTCCTGAGGACCTGAGGGGGCTTGAGACTGCACAAGTTCAAATCTCCAGGTCCCACGTAAAACTGCACATGGCCATAGCCTGTAACCCCGGTCCCACAGGGAAGCAGAGACCTGAGAATCAGAATCTATAGGCTCTGGAAACAATAAAAAGAGACTCTGGCTCAAAACAAGACCAGGCAGAAGGGCAACCAAGCGGAGACAATAGACATTCCACTTCGTTCACCACAGGGGAACGACCCAAACCAGCTCTTAGCCAGGCATGGTGGCGCACGACTTTAATCCCAGCACTAGGGAGGCAAAGGTAGGAGGATAGCTGTGAGTTCAAGGCCACCCTGAGATGACATAGAGAATTCCAGGTCAGCCTGGACTAGGGTGAAACCCTACCGGGAAAAAGCAAGAAACAAAACAGCTTTCCCCACACTGACAGCATCTGAGTAGCAGAAGCCTGTTTTGCTTAAACAGTCTGAAGATTAGGACTTCTTTGTACAAGGGATTCTGAGTGATTAAGTAGTCCATTATCTCATTTCCTCAGGTGTGTGTCTAGGTAGGTTTTGATCCTGTTTCCCTACCCCTTCCAAAAAACTTCCTGCTGCCTGCTGCATTACAGATCACAGGCAGCAAAGGCTTGGGAAAGATGGGACTTTGATCATGGTCAGCCTGTTTGATTGTACAATGTTTGGCAATGCAGTTTATTCAGGATGGTCAGCATGGGTTAGCTTGAGAAAAACCACTACAAAACTGTGTGTGGGGTGGAGGCTGGGGAGGTGATTCAGTGGTTGAAGGTGCTTTCTTGCAAACCTGCTGGCCCAGGTTTAGTTCCCCTGCAACCATGTCAAGCAGATGCAAAAAGTGGTCAATGTATCTGGTGTGTGTTTGCAGTGGCAAGATACTCTGGTATGCTAAGACACACACACACACACACACACACACACACACACACACAGAAATGATAAATATATTTTAAAAAAGAAAACCAAAAACATGTGTGCAGAAACGTTTTATTTATTTTTGAGGCAAGGCCAACAGACTGACCTTGGTTTAATGCAAGACAGTGAGAGCAAGAGAGAGAGAATTGGTGCACCAGGGCCTCCAGCCACTGCAATCAAACTCCAGATGCATGCACCACCTTGTGCACATGTGTGACCTTGTGTGCTTGCATTACTTTGTGTATCTGGCTTACATGGGACCTGGAGAGTCAAACATGAGTCCTTAGGCTTCACAGACAAGTGCCTTAACCACTAAGCCATCTCTCCAGCCCTAGAACCTTTATTTTACACAATATTTTTAGTATTATGAACTTTACAGTGTGCACATACGGCATATTGGTCATATTCCCATTAGGTTATACTCTCTATCCCCTCTCGTTTGCTCCCATTCCTCAGAGAGCCCTCTTCAGTGGGGTTGTTGGTATTCACTGTGGAGTCATGAATGCACCAGTTTCAGTGCAGGGGACAATGTTTTGGCATCCACCTTCTCGCCATGTGGCTCTTATAATCTTTCTGCCCCCTCTTCCACAATTTTTTTTTTTAAAGAGTTGAGCTCTTAGCATCCTCTGAATTTCTGCTTTGGTGAGTTTTGAGTCTCTTCAGTGTCTACCACCATCTCCCTGGAGGAGGTTGCCAGTGAGAGAAGCACTCAAGTTTAAATTGCCACTTCCTCTGTGATGTCTCCTAGGCCATGGTACATGTGATAGAGATGATTTGTAGTGTGCTAGGCAGTCGGTTATTTTTTCTTGGATTGCTGCATCTGGGCCCTGGTCACCCAGCACTACTCACTGCCCCAGGCAGGAATGAGGTCAGGTCTGGAATCCCTGTTGATGGTGGTGATGAAGCTATGGGGGAGAGGAGTTACCACAGGTAGTGTGGCTGATACCTAGTCCTGGCAAGTGGGGGCCAAGTACCTATGTGTGTGAGGGTGGAAACTCACCTGAGCCCTGATAACCCAGTGTTTCTGCCTCAGGCAGGAGTGAGGTCAGCTCCAGAGTCCCTGCTAATGGCGGCAGTGAGGTTGGGCAAAACCTTGTTTAATATGTGTGTATATGTGCATGTTTGTGTGTGGAGTCTAGAGCCCGACCTTGGGTGTTATTCTTAGTTCTGTCCACCTCTGTGGCCTAGAGCTCTTCACTTGACAGGAGCATTACTTGTTTTGTTTTCTCTAGACCCCTTGGTTTGCATTCCTCCTTTAATGTCTGTAGACATTCAACCTGCGGGGGTGGCCGTCCTCCTAGCACATACGCTCTTAAATTCTCAATGTATATCCAGGCATGGTGATGCATGCTTATAATCCTAGCACCTAGGAGGCTGAGGTAGAAGGATCACCACGAGTTCAAGGCCAGCTTGGGCTACAGAGTGAGTTCCATGTCAGCTGGGCTAGAGCGAGACCCTACCTTAATAAGAAGAAAACAAACAAACAACAACAAAAACCAATCTCAGTATAGATGAGAACTGGCCAAGACAGCCATTGTTTTAAGACCAGATGACTTAATCTAACATGGCCTCACTGCCTGCTACTGCACAGCTGTAGGGTTTATTGTCAAATCATGGAAAATACTAGGCATTCTCTCCTGTGGTTCCTTCCTCCGACTTGTGACTAGCTTTTCATCCTCTCATTCATAACAAGTTCCACTCTATGTCCTGGGCACTTTTTCCTTCTGTACTCTCCCTACCTCTCTGTTTTCCACTTCTACTCTCTGTCCATCTTTTACTTGCTTCATTTTATGGCCTAGAATTTTGATTGCCACATAACATTCCAAAGTGTAGATTTCTCTGATTCATTAGTTCTAATCTTGTGTCTGGATATCCATGACCTCACAGTGTCTGACACTACCTACACAAGACCATCATAATAGGAGGAAAAGATCATGACATCAAAATAAAAAAGAGACTGATTGAGAGGAGAAGGGGATATGATGGAGGATGGAGTTTCAAAGGGGAAAGTAGGGGGAGGGAGGGAATTACCTTGGGATATTGTTTATAATCATGGAAGTTGTTAATAAAAGGAATTATATTAAAAAAAAAGTGTTTGTGAGGGCTGGAGAGATGGATCAGTGGTTAAGACATTTGCCTGCAAAGCCTGATGGCCTGAGTTTGATTTGATACTACCCACGTAAAGCCAGATGCACAAAGTGATGTAGGCATCTGGAGTTTGTTTGCAGTGGCAAGAGGCCCTGGCGTGCCCATTTCTCCCCTGCAAATAGGTAAAAATATAAAAAGAAATTAAAAAATATTTGTGAAACTCCTTTGAACCTTAAGGAAAATTGGATGGTGCTCAGGAGTCTAGTCCCCCACCACTCCAGCTGTTCTTTTTGCTGCTTCCAAAGTACTCTGTTGACTTTTCTTTGCCCCTTTACCTTCCATTTCATGATCCAAGCACATTTTTGTCTTGAGCGAGCACTTGGTTTTGACAGGTAGTGTGACATAATGGGACACTGTTAACTATTTAAGTGAATGTAGTGAACAGTTTGTTGATAAATGACTGAAGACTGTTGAGAAGATTTTAATGCTTTATACAAATAAATCTTTAAAAAATAATGTGACCTGGCATGGTGGTATATGCACATAATCCCAGCACTAGGGAGGTGGAGGCAGGAGGACCAAGAGTTGCTACCTAGTAAGTTCAAGGCCAGCCTAGGCTACATGAAACTTGTCTTAGAACAAAATTAAAAGGAAATCAGTATACATAAGATTTGTTTATACTAGTTCTATCTCAGTGCATAAAATAGTAGTGAAAAAAAGGTCTCTGTCTTCCCATTGGTAGGTGTAGCAGTTACCGTTTTATTTCTGGGACAAAACACCTGACCAAAAGCAACTTACTGGGGCCAGAGATCTGGCTCAGCTGTTACAGGTGTTTGCTTACAAAGTCTGCTGGCCTAGGTTTGATTCCCCAAAACCTACATGAAACGAGATGCATAAAGTGGCACATGTGTCTGGAGTTCTTTTCAACAACAAAAGTTCCTGGTGCATCTATTCTCTCTCCCCCCTCTCTCCTTGCATATGAATAATAAAAAATAACTAATATTTATGAAAGGAAAGGGTTTATTTTAGCTACAGTCTTGAGGGGAAGTTTTACCATGGCAGGGAAAGCATGGCAGAGCAAACAGTTGGTATCACATCTTGTCACAGCAGCAGGGAGGAAGCAGCAAGAGTGAGCTCCAAACACCCGCGGGGGCTGGACTAAATCTCAAGGCCCACTCCCAGCGAGTCCTCCTCTACCATGTCTCCACCTCCCAAAAGTTCTACCAGTTAAGGATTAAGTATGGGGATTAATCACAAACACATAAGGCTATGAGGGACATTAGACATTCAAAGCACCACCGTAGGAATGCCTGTGCTACAGTGTAAGTGAAAAAGGAAAGCCACAGAGTACATGTTAGCATACTCTGCTTCAGTAAAAGTAAACAGGCAAGCATAACCCCTGGATATAGGCATTTAAGTTTAGTGGAGAACACTGTCAAAGAACATACGCAGGGGAAGCAATAAGCCATTGCATGTTAGGGTGGGAAGAGTGTGGGAGAACGCGTTTTCCTTTCTCACACCTTTGAATCCATTCACTTGTCACAATACGCACATATTACTTTGCAAATCTCAAAACATCGAGAAAACATCCTAAAATGATAATTTCCCTCTCTCTTCTTCTTTGTTCCTCCATGAATATCTGGAATAATGGAAAGCCTATCCTGCTCATGATCCAGCCACCCTATTACATGTGTACAGATACCAGAGTCTCATTGGTGGAGGAGGATCCCATGGCTGGTCAAATTCTGGGTATCTGGATGGCTTTCTGAAATTCTGGCCATTTAAGCAAAGATTTGGCTGGTTCGGAAAACATAGATTAAATATGTATATGCTCCACAATTCTATAGATCGACCATGTCAGTTTCAGCTCTAGCCTGGCCAATTCAGTCAAAACACCTGATTGTGACTCTTCTGTGTATCCCTACAAGACCTGGACAGGAACTGAGGATGAATGAAATGCAATTTGTCTTATGTTCTCAAATCCTTCCTACAACTGAGCTTCATCCCCATGTTATACATAACACAAAAGACTAGAGTCTAAGCTACATGCTTAAGGAACTGTAGTAGCTGATTATTAGCTGGATCCTATAAATTACTAGTCTGAGTTTAATTTGTTTTGGTTTTTCGAAGTGTTCTTGCTCTAGTCCAGGCTGACCTGGAATTCACTCTGTAGTCTCAGGCTTCCCTCAAACTTACAGCTATCCTCCCCCTGCTCACCAAGTGCTAGGATTAAAGGTGTACACCATCACGCCAGGCTGATTTTAGATTTGTTTTATTTACAAAGTTTCCAATAGCTAGGATATTTATTTTGGCTGTTCCAATAGTGTATTTTTCTCATGCCTAAGTTTTCACAGAGGTCATCAGAAGCCATCATGTTCAGGATCATTCTTTCATATTTTCCTGACTTTTCAGGTGCAGTCCTTGTCTGAGTGGATCATACTAGTTGTTTACTCTGCTTTTCATCAGTGGGTACAAAGGCAAAGACAGGGATAAACCTGCTACCTGGTAACTGCGAGGTTGCATCTGTAAGCTTGATGACACCTTGTTGGCCAGAGCCTGGTCCCATGCCAAAGCTGGGAAGCTTGGTCTTGTTCCTTATGAAATATCAGCATAGAGGAACAGAAGAAAAGACCCTGGGGACATTTGGTGGTCTGTCCTCTAGGAAGAGGGCTTTCTGTGATCTAAACATGGATTTCTAGCTGCAAAACTCATTATCTGCTCACTGAGCCACAATAAAGATGGCTAGGGTCCTACTTGAGGTACAATTTTTAATTTTCTTTCTTTCTTTCTTTTTTTTGGTTTTTCAAGGTAGGGTCTCACTCTAGCCCAGGCTGACCTGGAATTCACTATGGAGTCTCAGGGTGGCCTCGAACTCACGGCGATCCTCCTACCTCTGCCTCCCGAGTGCTGGGATTAAAGGCGTGTGCCACCACACCTGGCTAATTTTTAATTTTCTAATAGTTTCTGTTGGGCACAAAGCTCATCCCTTGGAAGATCGCCCTGAAGGTCATTCTTTCCATTTTGAACTCATTCCTGGAATTTCCCCAAGACTACCATGGATCACTGTGTCCTGAGAAATGAAAATACAATACGACATGTAAACTGTGTATGTGTTCATATACACACACACAGTCCACAGGCATCTTTGTCTTCAGACAATTGCTTCGTAAGTGAAACAACTTGGGATTTCAGTCTTACAATGTCTCCAAGGGGTCTTGAAGTTTTAGTCTGAGATAGAAGAGTTTTCTTGTTGTGCCCAGGGGTGTCCACAGGTAATGCTGGCCCACCAAAGCAAGGCCTGTCTTGGTGCATGTGGGACAGAGGGTGAGGGCATGTAAAGGGTACAGCTAGGGGACTGGTAACAAAGTCTAACCACCAGAGAGCCATTCTTCTAGCTTGAGTCTGTAGATCCATGATTCACTGTTTATTCCCTCATGAGGATGGAATATTCTAGAAGGTCTTATCCACCAAACCATGCCAATTATTAGACAAAAAAAGAAAAAGACAAAGTGACTATGAGGTAGCTTTGGGACTTATTTTCTTTGTAGAACTGAGGATTGAACCCAGAACCTCATGCATGCTAGGCAAGTGTCCTACCAATGAGCTGAATCTCTACCCGCTTTTTTGTTTTCAAAGTCTCATTAAATTGCCTAGCTGACCTTGACTTCACTCTGTAGCCCAAGCAGGTCTAGAATTTGAGCTCCTCCTGCATTAGCCTGCTGAGTAGCTGGAATTATATGTCTATGCCACCAGTCCCAATGAATCTATTTTACCTACAAACTGTTATTTTAATATCAAGTACAAGTTGAAGAAGTCTAACTTTATGTTAGTATTCAAGGAGTACAGGGGCTTTCCTCTTTCTTAATCTGTGTTATTGCCAAATATCTATAATTCATACTTTCATTTTTTAAAAATTTTCTATTTTATTTATTTTAAAGAGAGAGAAAGAGGCAGATAGAGAGAGAACGGGTGTGCCAGGACCTTCTGCCACTGCAAACAAACTCCAGACACATACACCACCATGTACATCCCCTTATGTGGGTCCTGGGAAACCTGGGTTCTTTGGCTTTGCAGGCAAGTGACTTAATCACTAAGCCATGTCTTCAACCCTATTATTCCTACTTTCTTCTGGCTTTACAATTTATCTCAGAAAGAAAAGAGCTTATTTTTTTAATTACACAACTTTTTATTCTAAGTAGAAAGAAAACACACAAAATTTTAAAAATTGTGTGGGGAGGGGGGAATATAACTAATCTAATACCCCACCTCCGAAGGTAAAAATAGAAAATCTTCCACTGTGACTATGGGCAGCACCATTCTGCAGACTGGAGATGGCCTAAAGAAGGAAAGCTCACTAAGCACCCACAGTCACCTCTCTCTGCTTCCTATGGACTGAATGTGACCAGCTGCTTCCGGCTCCTGCTGCCATACCTTCCCTGCCAAGATGGACTGTATCCCTCAAACTATAAGCCCAAATAAACCCTGCCTTCCTTAAATTGCTTTTGTCAGTATTTGTCGCAGCAACAAGAAAGTAACTAATACAACACCTTCATTACTTGCTTTGAAACATGCATTCATATAAATATGAAGATATCTGTAATAAAACTGAAAAGCAGGAGCCAGGAATGGTGGTGCACACCTTTAATCCCAGCACTAGGGAGGCAGACGTAGGAGGATCACCATGAGATCGAGTTTTCCCTGAGACTACATAGTGAATTCCAGGTCAGCCTGGACTAGAGTGAGACCCTACCTTGAAAAACCAAACTAAACAACAACAACAAAAAAAAAAAAAACCTGAAAAGCAGGATCATTTAAAAAATATTTTTAAAAATATATTTTTATTTATTTGAAAGACTGAGAGAGAGGGAGCAATGAGGAGAGAATGGACATTCTAGGGCCTCTAGCCACTGCAAACAAACTCCAGATGCATGCATCATGTTGTGCATCTGGTTTTATGTTGGTACTGGGGAATCAAACCCAGGCCATCAGTCGTTAAAAGTGCCTTTAACCACTGAGTCATCTCTCCAACCTGAAAAACAGGATCTTTATGATGAGTTCTTGCTAAATAAACAAGATGCAGACTGAACTGAAAATAAGCAAGTCCAACAAGAGGCCAACTCCAAAAGGATTTTGCTCTCAACTCAAGAGATGAGCTTTAGGGAAGAAAATTATCAATTAAACCCAAGCTAATCCTGTTGAACAAAGGCCTCCTTCAGTCACAACAGTCAAAGAAATCACCAGATATATGAAAAAGATAGTCCAAAAGAAGGGTCTACCCCTAATAACATTTTCATTTTATTTTTGTTGTTGCTATTTGGTTTTATTTGAGGTAAGGTCTCACTCTGGCCCAGGTTGACCTGGAATTCACTATGTAGTCTCATGGTGACCTTGAACTCACAGTGATCCTCCTACCTCTGACTCCTAAGTACTGGGATTAAAGGCGTGTGCTACCATGCCTGGCATTTTATTTTATTTAATATAATTAAAAAAATATCTTATTTGAGAGAAAGAGAGAGAGAGAATGAATATACCAAGGCCTTTATCATGTGCAAATGAACTCCAGACAAATGCACCACTTTGTGCATCTGACTTTATGTGGGTACTGAGGAATCAAACCTAGGTGGTCAGGCTTTGCAATCAAGTGCCTTCAACCACTGAGCCATCTCCTCAACCCCCTAATGACATTTTATTTTTTTCAAAAAATATTTTATTTATTTGAGAGACAGGCAGAGAGAGAAAGAAAGAGGCAAATAGAGAATGGGTGTGCCAGGCCTTCTAGCCACCACAAATGAACTACAGATGCATGTGCCACCTTGTGTATCGGGCTTATGTGGATACTGGTGAGTTGAACCTGGGTCCCTAGGCTGCGCAGTCAAGCTCCTTAAATGCTAAACTATCTCTCCAGCCCCCTAATGACATTTTTTATTAAGTAACAGGTGATCAGTACTTTCCCAGGGTGATGATCCCTAATCTTTTCATTTACAACTTTGCCGGCATCTTGTAAGTAGTAGTAGTTCTCCACATATCCATGAAGAAAGGCCACTTAATTTTCTCGTGTTTTGCCTTATCTGTCATAGCCTTATAATTTAGAAAAGAAACTGAAGAAATTAAATGCATGTAAACTATAAGGGCAGATAGCTTTGGTCCCCACCCCCCCGGCCCAAGGTGGGGGTCTCACTCTAGCCCGGGCCAACCTGGAATTCACTATGTAGTCTCAGGCTGGCCTTGAACTCGCAGTGATCCTCCTACCTCTGCCTCCCAAGTACTGGGATTAAAGGCGTGCACCACCACATCCGGCAGGCCAAATAGCTTTGTATTAAACAAATGAGTGTCAAAGTTTTACTTTGTATGTTACTAAGACACTCTCAATCTCTGAATACACCTTGGCACAGCCTCTAACACAGGCCACACTTCTGAACACCAGGTATTAGATTTTGTTGTTAGAGTCTGACAACTTGATACATTGGTACACTTGTGTCTATTTCCACCTCACTTCTTTAACTTCTCTAATACGACTCTAATTTTGTATGGTTTTGAATCATAACTTGAGACCATTGTGGATATTTTTTCTTCTTTTCAGTTCTTGCCTTTTTTTTTTTAAGTATGTGTATATGTGTATGCAAGTTTGTATGTGGAGGTGTTCCTGTTAACCTTTTGTCACAGGGACAAACACCCGACCAGAAGCAGCTAATTTATGGGAGGAAAGGGTTTATTTCAGCCTTACAGAATCCAGGGGAAACACTATCAACTGAGGAAGAAGCTCTCTTACTTCCATAGATCCAAGCAGAGAAACACCGAATAGACAGAACTTGGACTGCTCTTTACACACCGGCAGGACTAGACTAAAAGACCCAACCCCAGTGACACCTCCTCCAGCAGGAGGCTGGAGACTTAAGCAGGAAGTTTAACCTTACGACCAAAAATCCCCGAGGTGAGGCTAGAGAGATTGCTTAGTGGTTAAGTGCTTGCCTGTGAAGCCTAAGGACCTTGGTTTGAGGCTCAATTCCCCAGGACTCATGTAAGCCAGATGCACAAGGTGGCGCATGCATCTGGAGTTTGTTTGCCAGTGGCTGGAGGTCCTGGTGCGCCCATTCACGCCTGCTCTCTCTCTCTTTCTGCCTGTTTCTCTCTCTGTCTGTAGCTTTCAAATAAATAAATAAATATTAAAACAAAAACATTTTTTTAAATCCCTGAGGCTATGGGCAGGGGGCATATATTCACATTCAAACCACCACAGGAGAGCAAAAGGTGTCTTCTTGAATCTTTCGCCACCATATTACTTTTTTTTTTTTTTTTTTTGAGGTAGGTTCTCACTGTAGTGCAGGCTGATCTGGCACTCACTTCAGTCCCAGGCTGGCTTCCTACTCACAGTGATCCTCCTACCTCTGCCTTCAGGACTGCTGAGATCAAAAGCCTGCACAGCCATACACAGCTCCACCTTATTTTTCCAGACAGGGTCTCTCACTGAACCTGAAGCTCACTGACTTGTCGAGGCAGATAAAGTCCCAGGAATCTGTTTCTACCTCCCCCAGTGCAGAGATTTCAGAAGCAAGCCATATACCAACATGTGAGGCAGGAAGACTTCTGAACTTAGGATTTTATATCTAGTCACTAAAAGGCCATTATTTAAATGTTTTTTGATGAATACTTAACACATGAAGAGAAGCCTCAGAAGCACTATAGGAGATAACTGAGGGCAGGTGGACCATATACAGCCTGTCTATAAAACAGCAAGAACCTTCTGGTTAAATGTGCTTGCTTGTAAAGCCTGCTAGCCTGGGTTCAGTTCCCCAGCACCTATGAGACAGACACAAAGTGGCACATGCACGTGGAGTCTGTTTGCAGTGGCAAGAGACCCTGGTGCACCCATACTCTTTCCCCTTCCCCTGTCCTCGCAAATAAAAATACTTTCAAAAAGCAAAAACCTGGTGGCTGGGGAGATGGCTCAATGGGTAAAGTTCTTGCCTTGCAAGCATGAGGATCTAGATTCAGATCCTCAGCACCCACCTCAAATATGACTCTTTTCTAACATGCACAACTTGGTTTCAGTTGTGGGTGCTGTTACTAATGGACTCAAATCCCACCTGAACCCACCCCCAAATCCAACATGATCACATCCTCTTTAACACCTCTGAGAATTCCCCCTCCTCCTAAGGACCTGCCCACAACACTCTCTGGAGGGAGCCCTGACTGAATTTCCCTTCCAGCTTTCATTTTCATTCTTTTAAGCACTGACTATAGAGCATCTGTTAGCCTCTTAAACTTAATTCCTTATTAGCTGATTTCCCCCCCATGGGTGATGCCTTTTTTAAAAAAAATATATATGTGTGTGTATATATATATATATATATATTATTTATTTATTTGAGAAAGAGAAAGAGGGAGGGAGAGAAAGAGAAAGAGAATGGGCACACCAGGGCCTCCAGCCACTGCAAACGAACTCCAGACACATATGCCCCCTTGTGCATCTGGCTAACATGGGTCCTAGAGAATTGAACCAGGATCCTTTGGCTTTGCAGGCAAATGCCTTAACCACTAAGCAATCCCTCCAGCCCATGAGTGATGCCTTTTAATGAATGACAGTTTTCCTAGAGACCAGCCAAAAGAGGAGGCATGTAAACTGCAAAACTACATCCAGGAGAGCTTTTATTTGTACGGAACAGTTTAAAAATACAGAATAAAATAGCTTTATCTCTACTATTATTCACAACATCTGGTCCAAATATTACATATTTTTAAAATACTTAAACGTTTAATGAAGCCATGTTAGAAAAACAATATGAAAATTCTTTTTTAAAAACTCCATAAAAGAATTACACATCTCAAAAAACAAACCCACCCCAAATACCCTCAGTAGGCAAAATAAAAATAACAAATGAAACCCCAGGAAGTTATATAGGCAAAGTCAGTCACAAAAACAATGAAAATAGAGGCATCTCCACTGATTTAAATTTCACAATCAGAAATTGTTAATGTGTCAAATAAAGGTCGTTGGGAGCAAACAGAAAAGGGTATTTATTGAACTGCCAGATGGCAACACTGACTGGTATGTGTGTCCTAAATGCCAGCAATCTAAGGACTCTGGATGTCAGGGTGATGAGGCTGTCAACAATATCCTTGAAGGGCAGGAATGTCTGTGAGGCTGCTAAAATGGAATCCCCAGTGCTAACGTGCTTTGGGGATGCATGGGTGGAAGCTGAATGCTGGCAAACGTGGGCAGTCTTCCTGCACTATTGGGGTTCTGACTGCAGGAAGAGCAGAGGTTGGGAGATGCCCTATTAAGATGCCCATAAGGGAACAGAGGACACACACAGCATGTGAAGGCCCGGGCACTTTGCTGAAGCCAAGGGCCAGTTCCCTGGGGATAAGAGCTCTGGGAAAGTCCAGGTCCAGGGGCTGTACACTCGCCCAGTGTGCAGTGCGCATGGCCAGGTTGCACAGCTTGCATCCAGCAATAGTTGGGCTCATTCTGAGTCTAACCAAGCCTGGTACCTGCATCCGAATGGGCAGCCCAAGCACAGCCACCTGCAGGACGCTGCTCTCTGCTGGCCAGATTCTGGAATGAGGCCTCCACCACTGCTTCTTATCTGTCTAGGTGGCACTGACATACAGAAGATTAAACTTGCCAAGTTTAAGTCTAAGTTACTAATATCAATATCTCAGCAGGGATATGAATTGAGAGTTTCAGCTTACTTCACGGTCATAAGATATACATATAGGGAAATAAAGTATACACACATACTAGAGTTCATCAATGGAGAAATTCTATCAGCACATGACATTGTCATGAAAATTATATCATTCCCTCCCTGGAAAACTGACTATTATCCTGGGCAGAAATGTTATCTTACTATATGGGAATACTGCAATATTCATGCACAAACCAAGCTGTCATCATGAGAACATTCTACAGTAAGAAGCAGATCCTGCATGTGGATTTGTTACTATGAAAATGGGAAACCGTCACTCAGGGTTTACAAGGCTTTGTTCCAGCTGGCCTGGCAAAGCCAATTCTTTTGTCTGGACAAACCCTAAGAAATTAAAAGGTGACACTGGAAACTGTCAAGATTCTGGAAATAAATGTAACAATGAATCTAAGTTTAATTCCCTAGTGAAAATAAAAATCACTTACTTTCATTATTTTCTGAGCTCAGGTGGGTCTCCCCACCACTACACCTGGCAAATGTCTATTCTTATTAACACTTCCTCCTTTCTATGGCCAGCACAAGTGCAGATGAAGGGAGGTGGCCACTGTGAAAAGTAGAAAAGGAGTGCCCTACAAGTATGTTCACATCCAAAGTACTCTATCCACTGGCAAAACAAAGTCTATCAGTTGGTGACCCAAGCAATGCAGGTCAATGACCTGAACAGGATATGTATCAGGCACAGGCCAAATGTGGCCACCCTGTCCCGTAAAACATCCCCTTCTGGCATGTGCTATCAAATTTTATTTTATTTATTTTTTGGCTTTTCAAGGTAGGGTCTCACTCTAGCACAGGCTGACCTGGAATTCACTATGTAGTCTCAGGGTGGCCTTGAAAACTCACGGTGATCCTCCTACCTCTGCCTCCCGAGTGTTGGGATTAAAGGCACGCACCACTACGCCTGGCTCATTTTTTTTTCTTAATTACAGCACGTTTGCCAGCTAGGACTGCTTCCTAAGTGGTTCATGGCAGTATGTACTGCACACACACAAGACAATCAATGTTCAGGAGACACCACTCACTCGAGGTTGTGCACACAGTTCCACACAAAATGGGAACATCTGGTCAGGCTGCTCTTTGTTCCCCCACCTTCTGTCCCCGTCCTTCTTCTTGGACAGAATATGACAAAGAAGGGTGGAAACACTGTTTCCAGAGGCAGGTGTAACATAAGATGTCCTTTACCATGTGGGTGGTTGCCAAGGCCATAGAGTTCAAGCCTCATACTAAAATCTAGTCAAATCTGGTTCTAAAGGAAGAAGTCCTCTAGACATCTGATGTGCACATCAAGGTGGGACTCACCAGGAGCACAGGCATCAGTTAAGTTGAAGGGAACCTGGGCCTGAATTTCCAATGGTTTTGATGCCTCCACTTGGAGAGCTGTGCGCCCTACTCACCTCGGAACACTAGAGTCCAGCAAGCCTCTGGGACATTTACCAGCTTCCTCTATCTTGCAAAACAGAGAAAGTGGAGATACTGAGCAAAATACAACCAGAAATAACTGAGTACAGCACGGGGCAGGAGACCTGTCATCTCACGAGTGTACCAAGGTAAGCGGAATGGAGACTGCTCACCGATGAGCTTCTAAAGCAACTGCATGCTGAACACACACCACAAAAACATATGTAAGTTAAATGCAACTTAGGATCCAAGTTCTTTACTTAATCTGGAACAAGATTTTGGCAAAACAACACTGTGGCTCTGAGGTTCTCTTAGAAAACTTTCAGGGGTCCAGGGAGGGCTGCCAAGACACAGTCAAAGACCTGGCAAGGTGATGTCAAGGCAGCCTGGGGGCTGAGGCACAGAAATGCATACTGTGGACAGGAGGCTGCTGAGAGCCACACCCTACCGCGGACACAGGAATGTCCACTGCCATCTCAATTTCAGCCACGTCAGCAAGTGCTTAAGACACACAGCGCCTCATAAAACAAGATTGTTATTTTATGTCTCACGTTTTTCCTTTGATTTGAAAAACTTCAAGCCAAATACAATAGAAAACATCATTAGAAACAATTTAGTGTTTTAAGAACTACTCCCAGAGGGTGCCTGTTATCTTCTTCATTCACTGTCTTCTACAACAAATTAACAAGGCAGCCTTTGGCTAAGGCATTTACCCTTCCCTTCTGCAAAATCTATATCCAGTGGACATGTAACATGACAACTCACATCAAGTCTCATTAAGCCGTATCTGCCAGAAGTGACCTAAGCAGGAGAATGAGAGGAATGACTCTCCAGGTGAGGGCACTTTAACATGGTGGCTCTGTTACCTGTCCCAGCTGCCCTTCTTCACAAAACAAATTCACATGTAACTTGACCCATGGGTTCTGGGTTCTGGTCCAGTAGTCAGTTTTGATAAATAGATTAGACATTACAGTATTTACACTTCCATGGTATCAAGTAATACAAAACACAACCACAACAATGGTCACTGGCCTTCACCAGCCATGATGAGCGTCCCTGATGGTGTATCCACAGCATTGCAGGTGCTGGTTCTTCTCTTATGGGGATGAGGAGCAGGGATGCGAGGAAAGAGGGAAAACACTGATTTCAAAAATCTGCTATAGTCAATACATTAAATAGGAATAAAACCTTATACTTATAGACACACACAACAATAACATCCATATGACAGCAGAGCCAAGATACCAAAGACTTATGTGGGCATATACCTGACATACCAGCCAGTAGTGATACATGCCAAATAAGGTGTCTCAACCACTGAAAGAAACTGATATTGAACTGTGCTGGCCCAGATGGAGCTGGGTAACAGGGACAGAGTCCAGCTGACTCAAGGACCTTTCCATTCCCTTTCAATCCCCTAAGCAGTGTCCCATTCAGCATCATCACCGCACACCGTACACATGGCCACGTCTGCATACAAGACAGCCATGGTCACTGTTTTCCATCAGGTCAACAGCCTCCTCCAGGAGTATCAGGGACAGCGTAATCTCACTGGACCAGGCTGATGTGACACTGTGAAGATATTGGTGGCCGTTTGGCCAGAGGAGGTCTCTGCAGACTCAGGTTGAAGTCAAGTGACAAGAAAGTGGGTCATGGTGCTTAACAGGCAGAAGCACCTGGAACCTTGAAGTGGCTCGTAGGAAAGCTAGCAATGGTGGTGGTGTTGTGGAGGGAGGGCAAAGGGGGGAGGACCAGGAACTGAAAGAAGAAATCGCTGTGGATTTCAAACAGCCACAACCATGAGAGGACTATAAATGCAAGTTCAGTGACCATGGCCATGGCCAGCAATGGACACTAGAAGGGCAAGGGGTGAGGGCTTAAATAAGGAGCTAGATGAGATACCATATTAGACACAATCACTACAAACATCAGAAAAGCAATGTGCAACCTGTCTTAGCTCTGGGGTCTAGAATGTCAATGTAGATATACAAACATAGATCTTGTTTTTATCAGCAAGGAACTATAGATACATGCCTCACTGTGGCCAGGCCACAGGGCCAGCTAAGGCTATACTGTGGCCTGGGAGTCTTCATCTGAACTCCGGCTGTTCTCACTCTTCCTGAAGCCTTTCCATGAATAGCCTACAAAGGTTGGACTGATGGGTAGGTAGTTGAAACATCTATATTTTTTAATAATGTTCATTCCAAATGGTAAATTGTAGGATTCCATGCCGTCAAGAGACTTATTCCCTTTGCACACGCCTTTTTTCCACTTCCTGATTCCTCTTTCCTCTGGGGTACCTGTCACACACAAACACACAAAAAAGAAATGCTTAAGTTCTATTAGGAATGAGACTTTATATATATATACACACACATA
This sequence comes from Dipus sagitta, assembly GCA_036346955.1. Taxonomy (NCBI): domain Eukaryota; kingdom Metazoa; phylum Chordata; class Mammalia; order Rodentia; family Dipodidae; genus Dipus; species Dipus sagitta. Next base: position 55,806,841 of record CM070779.1, on the reverse strand, counting down.
CATACATATATATGTAATCATGTGGCATAATAAATGTACACACAAGTGCACGCATGCTGTTCCAGAGATCAAGCCTGCCCACCTACATGACAGCAACTGAGAAGTTGAAGGAGCTTAGCTTTCTGGATGCTCAAATCAGAACCCCTCTCTGTCCCTCTTATTCCACATTCCAGTGACTTCTTAATGCCTTTATTCCTTCCTTGTCCTTCTATAGGACACATATCCTCAATACTTGCTTCTTTCCTAGGAACCATACTGGTTTCTTAATTGGTTGTCTAAACTTCCAACATACCACTCACCTCCAAAATTGGTTTTCAAATATTATGCAAAAAAAAAAAATCTCAGCTGGGTGTTAGTGGCGCACACCTTTAATCCCAGCACTTGGGAGGCAGAGATAGGAGGATTGCCGTGAGTTCAAGGCCACCCTGAGACTCCATAGTGAGTTCCAGGTCAGCCTGGGCTAGAGTGAGACCCTACCTCGAAAAACAAACAAACAAAGAAAAACTCTAAAATCCAAAAGGGGGCTGGAAAAATGGCTAAGCGGTTAAGGCGCTTGCCTGCAAAGCATAAGGACCTAGGTTTGATTCCCCAGTACCCACATTATCTGGAGTTTGTTTGCAGTGGTTAAAGGTCGTGGAGCACCCATTCTCTCCCACTCTCTCTCTTTCTCAAATAAATAAATAAAATATTAAATAAATAAAAATTTAAAAAATCTAAATGGGCCCAGTCTTCATTACCCTATGTGGTGCCTTCTGCAACCAGTCAGTGCACTCACCTAAGCTTAAGCTGCTTTGCTTCATTTTAGTGTGGACATGTGGTGAGGGGAGGTGTGTGCCTTTACAATGGTCTTGCTCTTAGGCTTGATGGTTTTAAGATTTTCCCTTTTATAGCAACCTACCTCCAAAATGCCCTAATCCTGAGACTGCTGAGGAGCCCAGGGGGAGATACATCAGGAAGAAGGAATTGCATTAGCCCTCCTTGAAGGCAGCATTTACAATGGTACACGGCAGCCACCTTCAGGAGACTGGGAAGGCTCCAAGGTGGGGCTGATATTCCAGCTTCAGCTATTACCAGCACTCAGCATGGAATGCACCCATGAAAATGGGTGATAGGAGCTGGAGGGACAGCCTTCTCCCTGTGCCTCTTGTTCTTACTATGGCCTTGCTGATCTCAACTTTTGCCCCTGTGCTCTGGTCGGTCAGCTAGAAGTTCATCTTGGGAACAACTCATCTAAAGGACAGGATTTTCAAGTCAAGGTGCCCCAGCTAATACCAGCAAATCAGGAACAAAAGTGACACTGCAGGGCACTGGGCACAGGCCGAGAAGGATGGCAGGAGCCTGGGTGTACCTAGGATATCCCACTGCCTTCTCACCACACGTAGAAGTGCCCTGCTGCCTCTTGGCAGTGATTCAGCAAGAAAACCAGTTATTATACTACAGAGCATCAGAGCTAGAGAGATGGCTTAGCGGTTAAGGCACTTGCCGTTAAGCCTAAGGACTCATGTTCAACTCTCCAGGTCCCACGTAAGCTAGATGCACAGTGAGGCAAACATGCAAAATCGCACATGTACACAAGGGGGCACATGTGGCTGGAGTTCAACTGCAGTGGCTGGAGGTCCTGGTGCACCAATCATTCTCTCTCTCTCTCACTCCAGCATTTTTTTTTAAAAGGCAATCTGTTGGGCTTGCCTCAAAAAAAAAAAAAAAAAAAAAATGGAGCACCATCTTAACCAATTAAAGGATAGTCCTAACCAGTGATGGCTGTGAGCTGATATTTTCCCTCTCTCTACTTATAACTTTCAGGTTAGGATGTCAGGTTAGCCTTAAACTTGAACTCCTAGACTCAAGGGAGTCTCCTGCCTCAGCCTCCTGAGTAGCTGGTACTTAAGAGGCACAGGCCACTGCACTCTGCTTATGCTCCTCATTTTTGTTTGGCAAAAGAAATCTCATACTCAGCACGGTGGGTCATGCTTGTAATCCCAGCACTGAGGAGGCTGCAGGAACTGGATCCTGTGCTTGAGGCCAACCTGGGCTACACAGCGAGACTCTGCCCCCACCAAGGGAACCCACATATATAATGATAAGCATGTTTAATTATGAATCACTTACCTGGGATGGTGTTGTCCAAAATAAAAGCCACACAGCCTCCCACAAACATAGCAGTTGTAAGAAGGACGTTCAATACTTGATCAATTCCTGTTATACCTGGAAACATAACCAGCACAGGGTTATCACTGAAACTACGATAGAGCCACCCTCCCTCAGAAAGGGTCAGTGAGGCACACACAACTCTCACAGTCAATGGAGCAGATGAAAGTGTAGCTCTTAGTTGTACACATGTAAATACACTTGTGTTTTATGCTACTATGCATACTTTCAACAATATTTCTCTTCACACATAGGCATGTCCTGAAAAAAGATGACTCTAAAAAAGGGATATTCCACTCTACAAGGAACTATGAAGCCACTGAAGTGTGGTCTTCAGATTAAAAAAAAAAAAAATCAAGGGCTGGAGAAATGGCTTAAAGGTTAAGGGGTTTGCCTGCAAAGTCAAAGGACCCACGTTAAACAGTACCCACATAAAGCCATATGAACAAGGTGCATCTGGAGTTCATCTGCAGTGGCCAGAGGCCTTGGCACACACATTCATTCTCTCTCTCTCTCTTTCTCTCTATGACTCTTTCTCTCTCAAATAAATAAATATTTTTAAAATTAAAATAAGTGACTGTTAGGAGGCTGAAAAACTTACAAAGTAAGTAAATAATAAAGACATTAAAAATACTTGAGAATTGTGGCTATGTAGTGAATCTGCACTGGTAACTGGGCTGGATTTGGAATCACCTGGAAACACAAATGTAGGTGTTTCTGTGCAGGGGTTTCCAGACAGGAAGAAGGAGGCAAAGAAGATTAACTACTCAAAGAATGTGGAGCTTTATTTTGGAGCAAATAATATGTTTCAGAAACTAGATAGGGGTAATGAATAACATGGTGAATGCCTTCTTTTCCTTCTCTTCTTTTTAATTTTTAATTTTTATTTTTTGTTTTTCAAGGTAAGATTTCACTCTAGCTCAGGCTCTCCTGGAATTCACTATGTAGTCTCAGGGTGGCCTCGAACTCATGGAGATCCTCCTACCTCTGCCTCCCCGAGTGCTGGGATTAAAGGCAGCCACCACACACAACTTTTTAATTTTTTTAAATTTATTTGCAAGGGGGGAGAGAGAGAGAGAGAGAGAGAGAGAGAGAGAGAGAGAATGAATGAGAGTGGGAAAGAAGGAATGGATGCACCCGGACCTCTTCCCAGCCCTCATTTTTTTTCTTAAATATATATATATAGTTTTTTCACTTATTTATTTGAGAGAATGTGTGTATATGGGTGCAAAAGGGCCTCAAGCCTCTGTAAACCAACTCCAGTTGAGTTTCAAGAAATTATACATACTTAATATGGCATTCTGAGAAATCGAAAAGTTTTACAAAGCCAAAGGAGAGGCAATAGGCAAAAAAAAAAAAAGCTCTTGGCACCCACATCATGTGCCCACATGGCGGCTGACACGTGGATCCACTGGAGGCAGTATACAGGCATAGGACAGCACCTGAGGAGTCCCAGGGCTTCCAAGGAAATGAGATCCAGCATCAGTGTAGTGATGAAGGAAGGTTCAGAAGCACACTGAGGTTCCAGGCTCCTCTCCCACCAGAAAAGAGCTTTTTGTGAATCAGTGGCTGCAACTCCAACTCCCATCCCAAGATTCAAAGTACATTTCCCTACCTGTAACCAGAGGATTCTGTCGGAGGTAACTTGGAAGGACAAGCCCAAAGAAGATAGAAAATCCAAGCACAAATAGGTTCCGGGAAGAATTCAAGTCAATGAACTGCAGGTTAGAGAGGCCAACAGCTGTGATCATTCCTGGAGAGAAAAACAACACACAGCACCATGACAAGTGACTTCTGGTGGCTGACAGCAGACTCCCCATTGTCCTTTCTCTTCCATCAGAAGCCAGCTAAGGGATAAGTACAGTAGTAGGAAGAGGGGAAGGTGTGGGGCTGGAATGTAACCACACTGTCTCTGACCCAAAGGACCACTGGTCTAATCCTACAACATTTTCTTTAAATCAAGAACACGATCAAGGTTCCTGGCTCTCCCTCTATGCAAACATTTTGATTAAATTGAGAAACCCACCAAGTATGTCAGAATGACTATCACTGAATGGTGCTAATCAAACTCAGAGTTCCATTGTGAAAGTAGGCAGATTTAAATGGCTCATTTACAGGGAACCATATCTGAGTAAAATCAAATAAAAATTCTAATTAAAGGTACTAAATTTTCATAGCACCATTTTCTTGATACTTCTCCCTTTAGCATAAATTCAACACAGACATTGATGCAATTTAAAATGGAAATTTGTTAGCTTCAATCTTATTGAAAGACATTGCCCAAAACATCATGATCATCATTAACAATTAGTCAATGTGAGGCCAGGTGTGGTGGCACACACCTTTAATCCCGGCACTCAGGAGGCAGAGGTAGGAGGATCACTGTGAGTTCGAGGCCACCCTGAGACTACATAGTGAGTTCCAGGTCAGCCTGGGCTAGAGTAAGACCTCACCTTGAAAAACCAAAAAAGTCAGCATGAGGCTCTCCTTACAAATCCTCATGGGAGGGAGGCCTGCTACTAAGGAGGTGGAATCTTACCAAACAGTGTGCAGAAGAGGGCTCCAAGCACAGGGTCTGGGAGGGATGCAAAGAGGGCACTGAACTTTCCAATCATGCCCAGGCCCAGCATGAGTGCTGCACCATATTGTATCACCCGGCGGCTGCCAACCTGTGAATACATCAATGGCAGAAAAAGTCTCACCTGCCGCCCTCCAACCCAGTCTCCCAGAGCCCAGGGCAAATGTAGCAGAGTGCTCAGGCAAGCCTGGATTACTCTTTAAACCTTCACTTAAAAGGGACTGATCTCAATACCTAATTACTACAAATTACTATAAAAAGAGAATCCAAGTAAAGCTCTCCTGTGTCCTGGCTCATCAGCTCAGCTTACTCCTTGCTTCTTGTCTGTGGATAAGGAGTTGGGGATCAGCCTTTGCTTCTCCATGCTCTGGATGCTGCCACTTGTGTTCAGGCCCTGGGTCTCCAATGTTCCTTCAGGATCATTGGCTGGGGTGACCTTCTGGATTGAACAGCTACTCACTCACCCTGCTTTTCTTACAGATTCTTCATACTACTTTTCACAAAGTCAACCCACTAAAACTCCTTAAGCCTCAGCTCCATGTTCCCTGCATTTCCCCCAGTCAATCAAACCATACCCCTAATATTTCTGGAATCACCTTTTCTCATAGTATCTTGCTACAAAATCCAGCACAGCATAGGGGTCAAAAAGTACAAAATTCTGGAGCCCAGTTTCTGGTTCAAAAGCCCATTCTACATCCGATAGCTTGCTTTGCTGGTTTCAGAATCCTCACTCTATAGTGGACAGACTTCATGGTTTTCTTAAAGGACTGAATGACACAGTGTACCTGAAGCAGGATAAACAGTATTTGCCAGCACAGAGCTACATGACAGTCTCCCTCCTGGTCTGCTGCCTCTGGCCCTTCCTTTGCTCTCTCTCATGGAATAATCTAACACACTAATTTGGGAAGAGACAGCCCGGGGTATATGGTGAGTACCAGGATAGCCATGGTATGGTAAGCGTCGGCCAAATAGTGAAACCTTACTTCAAAAGACAAAGAGAAGAAAAGGAGAGGAAAGAAAAGATACTGTTGGCTCCAACACTGGCTAAGAAGTTTAGCAATTCTGGTACAAAGAATGCACCATGGATAAAAGGCAGCCAACAAGCAGAACTGCCAGGAGCAGGCAGATCTGTGGAAGAGACAGGCTGTCTCCCGTATACATCTCAAGTCAGGTTCAGTGGCTCAGTCCAGTCAACATTGCTATGACAACAGAAGTGTTCTTTGGCTGTGCTGTTCACTGATAGCCACCAAATCACAGGAGATGACTGAGCTTTGAAATGTGGCCAATCTGACTGGGGAAGTGAATTTTAAACATTAACTTTAAAGTTACACATCCACCTGTGGCTACTGATTAGGCAGCATGGATGTTAACCTGGATCCCGGAATTTCAGAACTGAGTTCTACATAAAAGTGGCTTGTGCTGAGTCTTTGAGCCAGGTGAGGTACAGATCTGTGTCTCCTTTCTCTGGGCTGGGATTCTCCATGGCTGGCAGCAAGGCTAGGACTACAGACATTTCTGCTGCATGTCCCACCTCCCTACTCTAAGGAAGATGCACAGGGACCTGATTCAGCCTTTTATCAGAGCAGCAAGTTTTGTGATTCAAGGTAATTCAAACCTGATTCCAGGGCTGATACTGCCCTGGACTGGATGCATCTTTGCCTAGGGAAGTGGCTCTAATGGAAAGTCCAAAGGGATCAATCACTCATTAAAAAGTGCTAGCAGATGCTTTTCAGAAAAAAGCTGGCACCATTCAAATGATTAATTGTTCCTATTAATCCCTAGCCCACCTCAGTCATGTTGTAGAAGGATTATTTTTATCCCTTTCAGTGCCCTTAGCTCAGTTATGTGAGGTCTGTAACAGGTACAGAAAGGGAGGTGTGATTAACTGTTTTCCTGAGTCTTGTCAACAACTGTATGACTATCTCATTTGGAAGCAGCTATACGCCTATAGGCTCACTGCAGCAAACAGAACCAGAAGGGTCCAGCTAATGCCCATCCTATGTCAATTATAACCCTTCGCTCAGCTTCCTGGTCACCACATATGCTGCTTACTATGGACAGCAATAGCACCACAAGGGTGGCACCAAAGGAAGTGCCCATCAGGTGGCTCTCTCTCCCTGGGAGTAACAGGCTGGATGGAATCACTGGCCTACCAGAAGCTGAGCTCTGGCTGGCCCTGCCACTTAGGGGAAAACCAACAAACAAGTCACATGTGCACACTCCATGTGGACACAGCTCCTTCTCATCTGGATTTGTAATCAAGACTAATCAAACTTAGTATTGGATTTCTCTTTACCTGGGAATAGACTCTTGCATGAAGCTAGAGAGGGCAAACATGTACAGAAGGCTTCTGAGCCAAGTTCTCAGGTAAAAATATCTATGGACTCATGCCAGGCATAAAGGATGGGGAACCAGTCTTAACAGTCTCTAGTTACATGACACTCAATGCCTGGTAGGTAGGCTAACCAGTACTCCTCACATACTGGCAAACAGCACTGTTTAGCTGAAAGCAACTGGAATACAAAGCTTAATTGCCCATAATAATGTTGAAAGACCTGCTGTGGACTCATTCTTATGGAAGCTAGGTTTTGGGGTAGGGCACTTGCAGGCTTACATATTTGTGTGTGGAGGGACAAGTGAGTAGGACTCGGACCCAGGCCCTGCTTCAATCTGATGACTCACTGTGAGCCCACACTTTTCATCTGGAAGAGGATTCTGCCATGGAAGTATGAGCTGTTTTCTGAAGTGAAGGACATAGTCTCTGGTGTAGAACTACTGACATCCCAACGAGTCTTTCACTTATGCCTCCTAATGGTACTTTCCCAATATAGAAACCAAAGTGACCCCTACAAAAATCCAACTAACAGGGTTGGAGACATGGTGCAGTGGTTAAGGCACTTGCTTGCAAAACCTAATGACCTGGGTTCAACTCCTCAGTACCCAAATAAAGCCAGATGCACAAAGTGGCATGTGCATCTGGAGTTCATTTGCAGCGGCTAGAGGACCTGGTGTGCCCATCCTCCCTCCCTCCCTCCCTCTCTCTCTCTCTCTTCTGTCTCTCTTTGCTTGCAAATAAGTAAAAAATAATAATAATCCAATTAAGGGCCGAGGAGATAGCTCATTGAATAAAGGCACTTGCTAGCAAAGCCTGTTGTCCCAGGTTTGACTCCCCAGTTCCCATGTAAAGCCAGATACACAAAGTGGTAAATGTGTCTGGAGTTGGTTTGCAGTGTCAAGAGGCCCTCCTATGCCCGTGTGTGTGTGTGTGTGTATGTATGTGCACTCAGGCTCTCTCTTCTTCTCTCTCTCTCTTTTTTTTTTTTAATCTCTCTCTCTTTCTTTCTCTGTGATTGCAAATAAATAAATATTTTTAAAAAGCCAGTTAAGTTGCTCCCCATTGTACACCTTTCTACTTAGTGTCTGTGGCCACTGGCAGAGCCTGTGTGACCTGTCCTTGTTTACAGCCTTGCCTGTTCTTACTTTCTGTCCTCTTCCCACTGGCCTCTGCTGCCCTTCCACTGGCAGAGTATCTGCAAGCACCCTCCCTCTACACTTCAGGTCACATCAGTGAGGACTGGCCTGACCACTCTTGAAACCCTCTCCTGGGTCGATTCACCTTGTTCCAAGTTCCCCTTGTATACAACCCTGGCTATAAGGCTAGGTCATTTACTGACTTGCTCTTCTAAATGATGAGGGTCTTCTGATGCTAGAATGTGAACTCCCATTTTCCTATTCACTGATGTACCCGAGTGCTTGGAAAAGGAGCCTGGCATAGCTAGAAGATGCTCACTCAGCACCTACAGACTGTAAGAAGCAATGACTGCACCCAGGTACCTGCACCTAAACTGGCCAAATAAGGAGAGGCCTCCAAACAGGCATTCAAAAAACTCATCAAGCTAGGGTGCTATGGTGCACGCCTTTAATCCCAACACTCAAGAGGCAGAGGTAGGAAGGAGGATTGCCCATATGTTTGAGACTACCCCAAGACTACATAGTGAATTCAAGGTCAGCCAAAATAACAAAACAAAAATGCATCAAAGGTAAACCAAGAAGATGGGAATGAACATGATCAGGATAGGAGCTCCTTTGTGTTGTTGGAACACGCACAGGGCAGATTCCATCAGTGAAATGGACAGAGGACCAACCATTTATTTAGAAAAACATCTGTACCTTCGTAATTCCCAAAACTCCAATGTTGGGACTGGATGAAGTAGAGCCATTCCCAGTACCAAATATGCCATCGAGAACACAGGAGAGTCCCTCAACGAAAATTCCCCTAAAATGTAAAGAAATGGGTGAAAGAGAAACATTCATTTCATGGGGGAACTAATGAAATAGGTTTTAAATGTTTGCAAACCACAGTGTGCTACAGAGCCACTTTTGCACTGCTGGGGAGGGCTGGAAGGTACAGAGTACCAGGTCATACCCTGCACCTGCTGAAACAGAATTCACATTCCAAAAGACCCCCTCCCCTCCATGTTCTTCAGCTTTGAGAAGGAACATTAGACACAGCTGTTTTGAAATCATTTCACATGAAATGAAGAACTATTAGGATTCAGACAAACATGAACTGTCCAATGAAGTAAAATACTGATTTGAATCCAGTTTCATCACAGGAAAGGCTTTCAGTTTTGTAAACTTGAATCTTTCTTTTAAAACTGCTATATGTCTGGCTGGGTGTGGTGGAGCATGCCTTTAATCCCAGCACTCGGGAGGCAGGGGTAGGAGGATAATCATGAGTTCAGGGCCACCCTGAGACTACATAGTGAATTCCAGGTCAGCCTGAGCAACAAAAAACAAAAAACAACCCCTGCTATATGAAGGCTAGAGAGGTGACTCAATGGTTAAAGACACTTACTTGTAAAGCCTGGTAGTCTAAATGCAAATCCCCAGTACCAACATGAATCCAGAGGCACCAAGTGGTTCATGTCTCTAGAGTTCGTTTTCAGCAGCAAGAGGCCCTGGTGTGCCCATACCCTCTCTTACTGTCACTCTCTATTTCTCACTACTTGCAAAGAAAAAATACAATATTTTTAATAAATTGATATATGGGCACTTCCAGGTAAGATGGCAGCATAGGAACCAAACCAAAGTAGCCTAGGGAAGAAAAAAAAACCAAACAGCAAAATATACTCTACTAAAAAGTGAAGGTATGTAAGAAATTATCAAACACAGCAGAAAAGTAAGAGAGATCCAGAGCATTTAGAGACAACAGAAGCAGGCAGAAGCAGCTCCAGCAGCAGTGGCACCAGGTCTGCTTGGCCTAAGCCTCAGGAAAAGCCAGGTGAGGGGCTTTTCCTCTCACAACAGCCTCCTTGCAAACTCAAGAAAAGTGAAGGGAAGGACATCAGGGACCAGCAGAGTGGCTCATGAGGAACAGGATCACAGGGACCAGTGGAAGAACTTCAGCCACCATCCACAGCCTCCCCTCCCCCCACTGCCAGCACAAGCACCAGAGATGGGGGGAAGGGAGCTCACCTACATAGCACCCAGCACAGGTGATCAGAGCAGTGACCCACCTACCCAACCAGCCTACCTGAGCCCACAGCACAGCAAACAGGGACACAAGCAGGCATGCAGCATAATTGAGACTAAAGCCATCCCAAAAGGTAACTGGGATTACAACAGGTCAGTACTAGCCCAAAAAGCCTGGCATATAAGATTGTATCAGAAGTGCTAATTGCACCTTCCATGTCAGGGTAAATTATATGTTAAATCTGATGTATGGTTGGATTTACCATTCTTAAATAAGCTGTATTTTGGCGTTGCCATTTGTTGCTTCCTGATTTATACTACCTTTGTCTCCTCTTCTGTTGTTCACGGGGGCAAGGTCTCACTTGGTCACAAGCTGACCTTGGAAACCTCTACAAACCAGAAATCTCAGCCTCCCAGATGACAGGATTAAGGGTGTGGGACAACACACATCCTTAGGGACTTTGACATTCTTAGCAGATCTGTTTGTCATGATGCCTACTCTTGCATAAATACTCTGTGCTGGGTTTTCATAGAAGGTATGTATTGTTCAGTTATATTTTAGGATTTGCATACATTTTGTTTTACCCAGACTACTAGAATACTTACATAACAGGCAAACTCAGCACCTAGGGTCACTTTTGTGGATAGGCTGAGAGTCTTTTAAGAGCGACACCTAGCACCTTAAGCTCCTACCCTGAACATATCACTTATTGATACATCTAGTAATACTGCAGATAACTAGAAAACCCAGGCATTAAATTAATCCAAGATGCAAAAATCTCTACATTATATTACAAGCAACACAAAAAAAATCAAGACAATATAAATCCACCAAAAAGTACAAATCCATTAGAAATGACCTCCACTGAGACTGATTTAGAGGAAATGCCAGAAAATATTTCAAAAGAATGATTATAAATATACTCAAAGAAATCAAACAGGAGAGCTGGAGAAATGGCTTAGTGGTTAAGGCATTTGCCTGCGAAGCCAAAGGACACAGGTTCAATTCCCCAGGACCCATGTAAGCCAGATGCACAAGGGGCACATGCATCTGGAGTTCGTTTGCACTGGCTAGAGCCCCTGGCGTACCCATTCTCTTTCTGTCTGTCTCTCTCTTCTCTCTCTCTCTCTGTTTGCAAATAAATAAATAAAAATAAATCAAACAGGAAATCAAAGGAATCAAAGACGACACTGGAAACCAATTTAATGAAATAATGAGGTTAATACAAGACATGGAAAAGGAAATAGAAATAATAAAGAAAACCTTATCAGAAATACTAGCAATATGCATGTTCTCTCTCACATGTGGATCCTAGCTACAGATGATTGGGCTTCTGTCTGAGAAGGAAAAAACTCAGTAGCAGAGGCCAGTAAGCTAAAAAAGAGATATAAAGGGAAGAGAAAGGAAGGGAGGAGGGTACTTAATAGGATGGTATTGTATATATGGAAGTAGTTGAATAGATTACTGGGGGTGAAAAGGCACAAAGTGAGATCAAGGGAAGAGATTGAGTAAAGGAAAGGTGGAGGGAGGGCTAATCAAAATCTAAGAGGATGCAAATAAATCATATGGAATCCTCTAATTTTGGACAATGGAACACTCAGGAGCCGTAGATCGTTGCTAGAAAATTTTCAGTGCCAGGGATGAGATACCTTCCAGTGAGTTGGTGGCCAGGGAGGTCCCTGATGCCCCCAAAACATTATAGGCCATTGCCGAGGCCCCTGGTTTCCCACCAGAAATAGACGGGAAGACCCTATTGCTGAAGACTCCACATACTTGGGCTGCAAGGCCACTGAGAAATCCTGCTGGAACTGAGCTGATAACCTCCTCCATGTAGACCAGCTGACAGAAAGCTGGAAGAAGCCATTCTACATTTAGTTCAATGGGAGAGAGAGACACCACCAGTGAAGATACTCAACAGTGGACACTGCAAGCCTTATAATTGGCCAGCCAGGCCAAATGAGCCAACAGGTGCAATAGTAGTATGTCTATCATGATGGAAACCAACTGCCCTCTAATTGGATTGGAGGCCCACTCCATGGGAGGGAATACATCTCTGATACTGAAAACTTAAAACAGGGGTAGTCATGAGCCCTAGGGGTGTAACATCTGCTGATGTCTGGGAAAATGTATATACTATGCTTATCAAACTGCCCAGTAAGCACTTATCTTAGTATTCATACCCTTATATTAATGCTACTCTCACTTTTGGTAGAGAATCTTCTCTTTTCAGATGGTAGTGACCTTGGGACAACTCAGAAGGTATCACAGTGCTGTAAGGAAGTGATTGGAGTACTGAGTAACATCTTGATCACACCTTCCAAGGCTCAGGGTCTAATGCAGAAGAGGTGGTGGAAAGAATGTAAGAGCCGAAGGAATGGTAGGACTCCTTACAACATGCTCCCTCCAGACATAAAATGGCCTGGATATCCATGACCTCACAGTGCCTGACACTACCTACACAAGACCATCATAAGAGGAGGAAAAGATCAAGACATCAAAATAAAAGAGAGACTGATTGAGATGAGGAAGGGATATAATGGAGAATGGAATTTCAAAGGGGAAAGTGGGGGGGGGGGAGGCAGGGTATTACCATGGGATATTTTTTATAATCATGGAAGATGTTAATAAAAATTGAGGAAAAAAAATACTAGCAATAAAAACACAGTCAGCCAAATTAAAAAAAAAAAAAAACTTTTTAGAAAGTCTCACCTGTATAATGGATGAAGAAGAGAACAGAATATCTAAACTAGAAGACCAGGTGGCAGATCTAATACAGTGCAACAAAGAGAAAGACAAACTAATAGGAAGGTATGAATGGGAATTTCAAGATATGTGGGACACTAAGAAAAGATCAACCATAAGAATTCAAGGTAAAGTAGAAGGAAAAGAATTTTACTCCAAAGGCATGATAGGCATTTTCAACAAAATCATAGGGAAAAAAACCCAAAATCATAGAAGAAAACTTCCCCCCAATTGGGAAAGAGACGCCAATGCAGATACAGGAGGCCATTAGAACACCAGACAGACAAAACCTGGAAAGAACTTCTCCTTGCTGTATTATAATTAAACTACCAAACATACAAACCAAACAAAATATGTTGAAAGCAGTTAGAGAGAAAAATCAAGTCACATACAAAGGCAAGCCCATGAGGATCACAGCAGATTACTCCACAAACTTTAAAAGCCAGAAGGACTTGGAGTGATGTATTCCAAGTTCTGAAAGACAACTGTCAACCAAGGTTATTTGATCCTGCAAAGCTATCCATTCAAATAGACAGAGAAATTAAGGACATTCCACAACAAAAGCAGTCTAACGGAATATTTGAAGACAAAACCAGCTCTACAGAAAGTACTTGAAAGGACCCTCCATGCTAAAGAGAAAGAAAAGTACACAATATTAGTTAATACAAGAGAGCAAAGGTAAAACCAGAAGAACTACAAAACAAGAAAAATGGCAAAAATAAATACACACCTTTCAGTAACAACTCTTAATATCAATGGCCTCAATGCCCCAACCAAAAGACACAGGTCTGCAGACTGGGTTAAAAAGCAGGATCTTTCAATTTGTTGCCTCCAAGAACCTCATCATTCTACAAAAGATGAGCACTATCTTAGGGTGAAAGGATGGAAATGGTGTTTCAAGCAAATGGGCCGAGGAAACAAGCAGGGGCTTATCCTAATATTCTAACAAGCTATCCTAATATCCAACAGGGCAGACTTCAGAAAACATTAGTTAGGAAAGGTAAGGTAGGTCACTTTATATTGATTAAAGGAGCACTCCAACAGGAGGACATTACAATCCTAAGCATATATACACCTAATATGGGGGCTCCGAATTTCATCAAACAAATGCTATTAGAATTAAGGTCATAAGTAACACCAAACACAGGTGTAGTGGGTGACTTCAACACCCCACTCTCATGAATTGACAGGTCATCCTGGCAAAAAGTAAATGGAGATGCATCTGGATTAAATGAGGTCATAGAACAAATGGACCTAACAGATATATATAGGACATTTCATCCAAATACTACAGCATATACATTCTTTTCAGCAGCACATGGAACATTCTCTAAAATAGACCATAGGACACAAAGCAAATATTAACAAATGCAGGAAAACTGAAATAATTCCTTGAACTCTATCTGCTCACAATGGGATCAAGAAAAGCATAGAGCATACACAAAATCATGGAAACTAAACAATACACTACTAAATGATGAATGGGTGAATGAAGAAATCAAGAAGAAAATCAAAAAATTCATAGAATGAAATGATAATGAGAACACAACATACCAACACGTTTGGGACACAATGAAGGTAGTACTAAGAGGGGATATTTATAGCTTTAAGTGCCTTTATTAATAAGTTAGAAAGGTCACAAGTAAACAACTTAATGCTTCACCTTAAGACCTTGGTAAAAGAAGAACAAGGCAAATCAAGAATCAGTAGACAGGAAGAAATAATGAAGATTAGGGTAGAAATTAATGAAACAGAAACAAAAAAAATCCAATGAATCAATTAAACAGAGTTGGTTCTTCAAAAGGGTAAACAAGATTGATAAATCCTTAGAAAATTTGACCAGAAGAAAAAGAGACACAAATTAATAAAATTAAGAGATGAAAAAGGCACCATCACAACAATACCAGAGAAATTAAAAAAAATCATAGGGACATACTATAAGAACATACACTCTACTAAATTTGAAAATCTGAAAGAAATGGATCATTCCCTTGGTTTATATGACCTACCAAAATTAAATCAAAATGAGATTAACCACTTAAATAGACCTATAACAAGTATGGAGATCCAATCAGTTATCAAAAATCTCCCAACAAAGACAGGCATGGTGGTGGACGTCTTTAATCCCAGTACTCAGGAGGCAGAGGTAGGAGGATCACCATGAGTTCAAGCCAACCTTAGAATTCAGAGTGAATTCCAGGTCAGCCTAGACTAGAGTGAAACGCTACCTCAAAAAGGAGCCCCCCCAAAATCTCCCAACTAAAAAAAGTCCAGGCCCAGATGGATTCACTGGTGAATTTTATCAGACCTTCAGGGAAGAACTAACACAACTGCTTCTCAAACTTTTCCATTAAGTAAAAAGGATGGACGCCTACCAAACTCCTTCTATGAAGCCAGCATCACCCTGATACCAAACCCAAAGATAGAACAAAAAAAGGAAATTACAGACCAATCTCCCTCATGAACATAGGTGCAAAAATTCTCAACAAAATATTGACAGAATTCAAGAATATATCAGAAAGATCATTTACCTAACCAAGTAGGCTTTATCCCAGAGATGGTTCAACATACACACATCAATAATGTAATACATTACATAAATGGACTGAAGGACAAAATTTACATGACCATCTCATTAGATGCAGAAAAAGCATTTGACAAAATCCAATATCCCTTCTCAATAAAAGTCCTACAGAAACTGGGAATAGAAGAAACATATCTCATCATAATAAACGCTATTTATGACAAACCTACAGTCAACATAATACTAAATGGAGAAAAACTTGAAGCTTTTCCACTAAAATCAGGAACAAGAAAAGGATGTCCCACTGTCCCCACTTTTATTTAATAAAGCCCTGGAAGTCTTAGCTATAGCAACAAGGCAAGAGACACACATAAAAAGGATGTAAATTGGAAAGGAAGAGAGCAAGTTACCATTATTTATAGATATGATTCCATATATAAAGGACCCTAAAGACAATACCAGGAAACTGTTAGAGCGGATAAACACTTATAGCCATGTGGCAGGATACAAAATAAGCACACAGAAATCAGGAGCTTTCCTATATGCTAACAACACACACTCAGAGGATGAAACCGAGAATCACTCCCATTCATAACTGCATCATAAATAAGTAAATAAATAAATAAAGTACCTTGGAATAAACCTAATCAAGAAAGTGAAGGATCTCTACAATGAAAATTTTAAAATACTTGAGCAAGAAATTGGAGAAGATACTAGGAAATGGAAAGACACCTCTTGTTCTTAGATTGACAGAATCAATATTGTAAAAATGGCAATCTTACCAAAAGCAATCTACACATTAAATGCAATCCTCATGAAAATTCCAATGACATTCTTCACAGAAATAGAAAAAAAAATCCAAAATTCATTTGGAAGCACAAAAACTCTCCAATAACTAAAACAATTTTGAGCAAAAAAATAAGGCTGGTGGTATCACCATACCTGATTTTAACCTGTATTATAGAGCCACAGTAACAAAAACAGCATGGTACTGGCACAAAAACAGACATGTAGATCAATGGAACAGAACAGAGGACCCAGATGTAAGCCCAGGTAGCTACAGCTACCTGATCTTTGACAAAAATGCCAAAAATACTCAATGGAGAAAAGACAGCCTCTTCAGCAAATGGTTCTGGGAAAACTGGACATTTATCTGTAGAAGGATGAAAATAGATCCTTATCTCTCTCCATGCACAAGAATTAAGTCCAAATGGATCAAAGACATTAATATCAGACTTGAAACTGAAACTAGAGGAAAAGGAGGGGAAACACTTCAACATATTGGTCTTAGCAAAGACTTTCTGAATATAACCCCAATCACTCAGGAAATAAAACCACAATCACCCTCTGGGACCTCATGAAATACAAAGCTTTTTTACAGCAAAGGATACTGTGAATAGAAGAAAAAGGCAACCCACAAAGTGGGAGAAAATCTTTGCCAGCTATACAACTAACAGAAGATTAATATCCAGAATAGACAAAGAACTCAAAAAACAAAAGAATAAGAAATCAACCCAATTAAAAAATGGGTTATGGAACTAAATAGAGAGTTCTCGAAGAAATACAGATGGCATGTAAACATCTTAAAAAGTATACTACATCCTTAGTCATCAGGGACATGTAAATTCAAACTACTTTGAGATTTCATCTCACTCCTGTCAGAATGGCTATCATCAAAAAAACAAGTGACAATAAATGTTAGCAAGGATGCAAAGATTCTACACTGTGGGTGGGAATGTAATCTAGTCTAGCCATTGTGGAAATAAGTGTGGAAGTTCCTGAGAGAGCTAAAAATAGGCTTACCCTATGATCCACCTATAGCACTCCAAGGCATATGTCCTAATGACTCTTCTCACTAACTTAGAGATACTTCCACAACCATGTTTATTGCCACTCTATTCACAATAGCTAGGAAATGGAACCAGCCTAGATGTCTCTCAACTGACAAGTGGATCATGAAGATGTGGCACATTTACACAATGGAGTCCTACTCAGCAGTAAAGAAAAATGAAATTATGACATTTGCAGGAAAATGGATGGATTTGAAAAGGATTATACTTAGTGAGGTAACCCAGAAAGCCAAACCTCACATGTTCTCTCTCCTATGTGGATCCTAGCTACAAATGATTGGACTTCTATGTGAGTAGGAAGAAAACTCAGTAGCAGAGGCCAGTAAGCTAGAAAGGGGATATAAAGGGAATAGAAAGGGAGGGAGGAGCCGGGCATGGTGGCACACGCCTTTGGGAGGCAGAGGTGGGAGGATTCCTGTGAGTTCGAGGCCACCCTGAGATTACATGGTGAATTCCAGGTCAGCCTGAGCTAGAGTGAGACCCTATCTCAAAAAAAGAAAAAAAAAAAAAAGAAAGAAAGAAAGAAAGGGAGGGAGGGAAGCAGGGAGGACTTAATAGGATGGTACTGTATACATGTAAGTAGAAGAACAGATTAATGGGGATGAAAAGGCCCAAAATGAGGTCAGGGGAAGAGATTGAGTAAAGGAAAGGTGGAGGGAGGTCCAATCAAAATCTAAGAGGATATAAATAAATCATATTGAAACCTACTTTTTTGGACCATGGAACACTCAGAAGCCACAGATTGTTACTAGTAAATTTTCAGTGCCAGGGATGGGAGACCTTCCAAAGAGTTGTTGGTCAGCGAGGTCACGGATACCCCCAAAACAATATAGGCCACTGCTAAGGCTTTTGGTTCCCCACCAGGAATAGATGGTAAGACTCTAATGCTGAAGACTCTACATACTTGGGTTGCAAGGTCACTGAGAAGTCCTGCTGGAGCTGAGATGAAAAAAGCCATGCTGCATGCAGTTCAATGGGAGACAGAGAAATCACCGGTGGACACTGCAAGCCAGCCAGGCCAAATGAGCTAATAAGCACAACAGTGGCATGTGTGTTATGGGGGAAACCAAATGCTCTCTAGTTGGACTGGATATACATATGTGAGACACACACACACACAGGGGGAGAGAGAAAGGTAGAGAGAATGGGCATGGCAGGGCTTCCAATCACTGCAAACGAATTCCAGATGCATATGCCACTTTGTGCATCTGGCTTCACGTGGATACTGGGGAATTGAACTCTGACCACTAGGTTTTGCGGGCAAGCACCTTAACCACTGAGCCATCTCTCCAGCCCAAATAAAATGTTTTTAAATTATCTCTGTAAGCCCAGGCATGGTGGCGCACACCTTTAATCCTAGCACTCGGGAGGCATAGGTAGGAGTATTGCCATCAGTTCGAGGCCACCCTGAGACTACATAGTGAATGCCAGGTCAGCCTAGACTAGAGTAAAACCCTACCTCGGAAAAAAAAAAATATATATATATATATATATCTGTATATGGCTCAGTGGTTAAGCTGCCTGCCTGCAAAGCCTAAGGACCCAGGCTCCATTCCCCAGTACCCATGTAACAAAAGATGCACAAGGTGATAACATGCATATGGAGTTTGTCTGTAGTGGCTGGAGGCCCTAGTGCGCCCATTTTCTCTCTCTCTCCCCCTCTCTATCTGCCTCTTTCATACCCTCTCAAATAAATAATACATAAATAATATATTTTTAAAAATCTTTGTAAACCATAAAACCTTTTCACTCCAAAAAGTCTAAAACTGGGTTTATGAAGAAAAACAAGACAACAGAGAGTCAAGTAGGTATCAAATGACATAAATCCCAGAGAAGAATGTGCACACCACCTGGCATAGCTTTTGATGAATTTCGTGTATGAAGTGGTTTCATGGAGCACATTGGAGAGTGGAAGGAATAGCAGAATGGGGACACAGTGTGAATGAGGGCAGTGACTTGTTCAAAGACAAACAGCCAACAAACAGTCCTGCTGCTTTGGCTGTCTATGTGCTAAGGTTTGGTTTCTCCTCCAAGGTTATCTAAATCAACAGGCTGGAAGAAGAACAGGGATTCCTGGGACATACCTGTTTATTGCATGGATGGGAGGTGGTGGGGCGCAGGAGAGCCTGGCACAGGCATAATAGTCCCCGATGGACTCGATGATGCTGGCTACAACAGCACTGAGCATGCCGATCACTCCAGCCGCAGAGATGGTGGGGAGGCCCCACTGAACTGAGGAGGGAAGACAACCATGAGAGACGCATTCACTTTCCTCAGAGACAGACAAAGTTATCAAGACCTCAAGGACTCCAGAAGATCTCTGCAGGATTTTGAAGTTTTTAAATCCAAATCACCCCTGCCCCCAAGCTGTCTGGGAAAATTACTGGGTTGGGTCCCAGAGAGAGATGATAGCTTTATCTGACTGGAACAGGTCAATGTGTCTCTTCCTGCTCCAAAGTCACACTCTTAGTGTCTACTCTATCATGGCTCTATAAACCTTGCTGTGTGGGGATAGAAATTTATTGTTTAGTTTTGTTTCAGGCAGTGTCTTGCTATAATGCTGGTTGACTTAGTATCCACTATGTAGCCCATACTGGCTTCCAACTCACATAATCTTCTTGCCTCAGCTAAGTGCTGGACTATAGGTGTGCATCCGGATGTCCAGCTTGGGATAGAAATTTGTATGTGAGGAATTTATAGCACCACTATAGAGAGCATGGTATAAAATAATGGCATCAAACAAAAGCGTCAAAGTCAACAGCTACATCTAAATCACAATAGTAAGCACACCACAAAGTATGATCAACCCTTCTTTCCTACTCTACCAGCATCTTATTGAAAGTGCAAATCATAAACCATGTTATGGTTTTTATTTTAGCAATCAAACAAGTAGCCTCCATCATACTTTCATTTTGAGCATCTGGATGCATGCAACTCTTCATTGTATTTATTGTATGTATATAGTGTACATGTACATGTCTTTATATGGGCTACATGCACTTGTGTGGAGGTCAAAAGACAACCTTGAGTTATCCATTCCCTCCTTCCACCTTTTTCTGAGGGAAGGTCTCTCATTTTTGCCACTGTGAACATCACTCTATTTGGCCCACAAGCATCCTTCTACCTGCCATTGCTGTAGGTACACAGGCATTCAGGTGCAATGCACCACTTTGTGCCCAGCTTTATGTGGGTGCTGGGGAAGATCAAACTTGGGTTGGCAGGCTTGCAGGCAACTTTAGCCACTGAGCCATCTATACAGCCTGTAATCCTTTGTTACTTTTTATTTTTGGTGGTACTGGGATCGAACACAGGCCCTTACATATGCTAGGCAAATACTCTACCACTGAGCTACATCCCAAACTCATAATGCTTTACTAAATATTTTATTTTTTAATTTTTTCATTTGCAAGAGAGAGGAGGAGGAAGGGGAAAGGCACTTTAAAAGTATATCTGTCATTCATTATCAGCATGAAAAGACCATTTGATAGTCACTGGTTTTTCTTCCTTGACTATTAGCATAATATAACCCCTTAAGACGCTGCCTAGTAAGAAAAGAAAGGTGGATTTAACACTGTCTTTTTCTAGGGAAGGAGCCAACTGTGGCTCAGGAAACAGGACACTGAGGGAACCAGGAACAACATGAAGGTTCAAGTTCAAATAAAAGAAAGTCAAGTGCAAATGAGTAAGTCAGCAGTGTCCAGAGAAAGTGATATGAAGAAAACTGGAAAGGGGTCTCTCTCTAAAGCTGGGGGGACAGGTGGTCAGTGGTACAGGAATGGGCTGGCTCTCAGCAGAGATGATGTGTAAAGGCACTGAAACATTTGACAAGCCACCAATAGAAGTCTGGTGTTCATGTACCAGGTAACAGTGAATAAACAGAAGTTTTGGAAGATAAAGATTATATAAAGTAAAATGTTAAGTTCTCATATCTGCAGTGTGAGGACAGAACTGATCCTGCCTGGAACCGCCATGCCCAGTGGAAGCAGTCAGAGGAGGCAGAGGCAGCTGGGGTCAGATGTGTAAGGTGCAGTTCCCAGGCAGGGATGTGTCACAGGCTACATCCAACCAACAAACAACATGCTCAGCCAACACCTCCTCTCAGGGTTGCTCAAGGGCCTTCTTTATCAACTTCCATTTGGAGTTTTCTAAATAATCTTACGTTGTAAACACATTATAATCATAGCCTTGTGCTTTCATTTCAGTGCCTTGATTTAGAGGGGGAGATCCCTATTTGATCTTGCCATTTGAAGTTGAACATTCCTATCTAAAAATATAAACTGTTCCAAAATATCGTTTTTTTTTTTCTTTTGTAAACGGACACGTCACCACAAATAGAAAATTCTAAACCTGACCTCATAAGATGGGTTGCAGTCAAAATGCAGGTGCACTAAAAATACTGAATAAAACTCCCTTCAAGTTAAGTGTGGAAGGTGGATAGGAAATATCAATGAACTTATGCTTAGACTTATTCTCATGATAATAGGATATAATATATACATATTCCAAAATCAAAAAAATATCTGAAATTCAAAACATTTTGGAGCCCAAGCATTTTGGAAAAGGGCATAGTCAACCTCTGCCATTTTATAATTAAAAACAATAAGACCCATTAGGTCTTTTGCTGCTGCAAATGAATGCTTGTGTCTGGCTTTACATGGGTGGCTAGAGAATTTAATTAAGGGTGACAGGGTTTGCAAGCAAGAACCTTTACTGAGCAAACTTGCCAGTCTCCATGTGCTGTCTTCCCTCATATCTCTTTAATTTCTTTTCTTTTTTCCTTTTTATTTGAAGGCCATAATTGTGATTTCAAAAACATTTCACTTTACATCAACATCTTAAATTTACAACTGTTTCATTTCTTAACCCTTTACTATATATAGTTTTCATCTCATTACATACATATCAATGCATACCGTTTTGGCTTCTATTCTTTTGTTTCAGTTTTTTTTTTTTTTTTTCCCCAAGGTAGGGTCTTGCTCTAGTCCAGGCTGACCTGGAACTTACTCTGTACTCTCAGATTGGCCTTGAACTCACAGTGATCCTCCTACCTCTGCCTCCCAAGTGCTGGAATTAAAGGCATGCACCAACACACCTAGCCCCTTTGTTTTGTTTTTAATATTTTATTTTATTTATTTATTTGTGGGAGAGAGGCACAGGTGGGGTGGAGGGAGAAAGAAAGGGTGCACCAGGGCCTACTAAGCCACTGCAATCAAACTCCAGACACATGCGCCACACCTTGTGCATTTGGCTTTACGCGGGTACTGGAAAATCAAACTTGAGTCCTTTGGCTTTGCTGGAAAGTGCCTTAACCCCTAAACCATCTCTCCTGCCCCTAATTCTTTTGTTTCAAAACTTATTTTAGGGCTAGGAAGATATCTCAGTGGTTAAAAGTACTTGCTTTGCAAAGACTACTGATGGGCCCAGGTTCAATTCCCCAACACGCATAGAAAACCACATACAAAAAGTGGCACAGCATCTGGCAATTGTTTGTAGCAGCAAGGGATCCTGGCACACATGCATGCCATGCACAGACACACTTGCAAATAAATAGGAAAAAGAGTTTTTTGAGGCAAGCCCAACAGACCTGGAGAATCGAACCTGGGTCCTTAGGCTTCACAAGCAAGTGCCTTACCACTAAGCCTTATGTCTCCTGCTCTCAAGAATTTTTTTTTAACTGTTGTTTGTTTGTTTGTTTGTTTGTTTGTTTTTCCAGGTAGGGTCTCACTCTAGCTCAGGCTGACCTATGCAGTTTCAGGGTGGCCTCAAACTCAAACATGGAGGTCCTCCTATCTCTCCCTCCCAAATGCTGGGATTAAAGGTGTGTGCCACCACACCCAACTAAAAACCTGCTATTTTATCTCTCCTTCTAACTAGAACTTTTTGTATGCATGTATGTTTACTTAGAAACTCATCTCTAGACTGGTTCACATCACTCCAGAGTGCACCAACTCTTTTTGTTGGGGAAGGGGAGATGTGACAACAACTATGGTAATACAATCTTGATCACTGACATGATGACACTGTGCATCCTGTCTACTAAGTGATACCACCTCATGTGCAGCCCCACAAGGCCCCCAAGGAGTCTCTATCCTGCCACAGGAGCAGCAGGTGGCCCAAATTCCCACTGGCAGTCAGCTGGAATGGGGACACTTTCTCTGCCCTATCCTCCTATGCTGCCTTACCAAGTGCTTTTGAATCACATTTGATCTTGGATTACAGGTCTGTTTATGAACCAAGCACATTATTTTCTGGAAACAGGATAGGTACACATAAGAACACACTGACACCTGGGTGAGCTACTGAGAATGTTATTTTAGAAAGGTCACACTTGAAAGCTGTGCTGAGCATATGAATTAAGAACAAAAGGGATGGCCACCAACATCACCACCATTCAGCACACCCACAGCAAGCATCTTTAACCACCCTTAATATTGTTGGCTTTTCTTGCCTTTCTGCCTTGTTATACAATATGAAAATAAGACAACTGAACAAGGCTCAACCTGGCTAAGCTTAGGCTTAAATTCCAATAAAAACCCCATATTCTGGGACCAGAGTCTTCACAATAGATAATCAAGCATGTGACAACCACTGGGGTTCACATGAATCACTTTTAGAACTAGGATCTAGAGAACATGACACGTGACTCCAGGTACCTTTCGGGTGGAGATTCTATGCTCTGCCCACTAAGAACTTGAGATTCACTTTCCGGCTGCTTTTGAGTATCAGCTTACCTCTGTAGCTGTGACCAAATTACAAAGATTAAGGCTACCCATTAAGAGATTACATACACTCTGCAGGGCATGAACAATTCTCCTGCTAATTTCCAGGATTCTTTCCTTCAAGCCTTTCACTGGCAGCTCCACCTCCAAGCAGCTTCACACCTGCCTGCTACTCCAACCCTGCCTTCAGAGCTCATACCTGGCCAGGGCCCTGTCCACCATGCCATCCATGCAGGACTCATAAGGCTGAGTAGTCACCCTGAGAAGGGAGTCAGTGAGTGTGTGTGTTAATGGCCACTATGATTAAGAAGGCTTTTATGACAGACTTCTGCATGCTTCCAACCCCTAAAAACTGGGCCCTCCTGACCTCTTGGGCTATTTGGTTACACAGATACTTACATGGGTATGGAACCTTAAACCACGGGGCTACAAGAAGCACGCCCTGCCTGGCATCCGTGCGTGCATAGAAGCCATACTTGGTGCTGTCAGGAGGGAAAACATCGGTCACTGTGAAGATGAAGCAGAGTAGCCAGGACACAAGGATGGCCAAGATGATCTGAAGTGGTAAAGGGGACAAAAGCAAAGCCAGAAGTTATCAGCCAAATGCATTCCTTCCTACAGTGCAACCGCCACCAAAGCCCCCATTGCCAGCACTCTGTAGAACAACTGCTACGATGAACTGCAAAGAGCAGCTGTGTGCAGATCCATTCACTTTGCCCTCCCAAAGTATGGCTAATAAATAAAAATGGTTAACATGCTTGTAGAGGCCTTGTGGGTGTACATTGCAGTCCTAAGACCAGTGTCCTCCTCCTATGGCTTACTAAAAAGACTGCTTCAATGTTGGAACTGGAATGCTGGATGGCTTCTCACTTTTAGGACCCTGATAAGTGATGTAATCAGTGCCCCAATGTCATCACACAGACACAGTCACTCCAGGTGGGCCTGTTTACAGCCTTCCTTTCACCTGAGCATCCTCTGTCTAAACAAAGGCAACACTGTCAGGACAGGAAAGTCAGCTACTCACCGGGAACATTTTGAAAAGCTGTAACTTATATGCAGTCCACCCTTTCTTGGATTTATAAATTGGAAGAGGAAATTTAACATTTCTGGCATATTGCGAAAATAGTAACACTAGAAAAATTGTCCTGTAAAGAAAGAAAATTAATGAAGTTAAAGGCCATTACATCTATACTTAAAAATAACTCAAAGCTTCAATGTCTAAACTGACCACATTTCAACTCATTTACCTGAAGAGCTGTCAGTCTTCTTGACTATGAGTTAGAAATCTTTTTTTGGAAATAGTATTTGAGGGCAGATGTAACAACTTATTCCCTAAACAGTGTTAGAAACCTAAAATAAAATGTATACACCGACAGGAAAAGCTCATGCTGTGTAAGGGGAAGGATGCCAAATAAAACACTGCACAGTGGGGGCTGGAGTAGATGCCTTAGTGGTTGAAGCAGTTGCCTGCGAAGTCCAAGGACCGAGGTTCGACTCCCCAGAACCCACATAAGCTAGATGCACAAGGTGGTACATGCATCTGGAGTATGTTTGCAGTAGCTAGAGGACTTGGCACACCCATTCTCTCTCTTTCTCTCTCTCTGCCATTCTTTCTTTCTAATAAAGAAATATTTTTAAAAACCCATTGCACAGTATATGTTCAACTGTGAATTAGCAAACATGCAGCCTGAGAAGCTACTGTGCACACATGTGTATACATCCCAACACAAGGACATGATCTAAATGCTCTCAGGATTAGCTTCAGGTGATGTGATTTGTTACAAGTTTATCCTACTTTTCTGTATTTCTGGTTTTATTTACATTGAGTGAGCATGGTGGTAAATGCCTTCAATTCTAGCACTCTGGAGGCTGAGGTAGGAGGGTCACCTATGAGTTCATGGCCAGCTGGAACTGCAGAGTTCCAGGTCAGCCTGGGCTAGGTTAAGACACTGCCTCAAAACAAAACAAAACAAAACAAAACAAAACAAAACAAAACAGAAAAAAAAAGGGGGGGGGGAACTGGAGAGATGGCTCAGCTGTTAGGCACTTGACTGCAAAGCCTAATGACCCAGGTTCAATTCCCAAGTACTCACATAAAGCCAGATGCACAAAGTGGTGCATGCATCTGGAGTTTGTCTGCAGTGACTAGAGGCCCTGGAACACCCATTCTCTCTGTCTCTCTTCTATCTCTCTCTACTTGCAAATAAATAAGTAAAAATATTTTTAAAAAGCAAAATATGAACTTTTGGTATTTAACACAATTGTTTGCAACAATATTCAGTATTCATCTTCTGAGGGATTTGTGTAGCCTTCCTATGCCTCAGCCTTGCAGAGTAGCTTCTAGGATCATGCCCTTTTTCTATGCACTAAGGCAGCAGTCCAGGATAGCATGGCTAGGTGGTGGGGCACTACAATTGGACCTTAACTGCTACTACTACAACACTTACAAGAGGGGCAGAGAAGCCTGGAATTGTTTTAATTTCTCATCTCAGGGCTCCAGAGAAGGATCCAGATTCTTCCTGTCAGTCTCATGGCCTACGTGGCTGGCAAGCATGAGACCATTTCTCATCCTGCCAAGCAGATTTCATCAACAAAACAATTTAAACCCACAATGATGTGCCTAATCTCCTAACAAAGTGTCTAATCCTCCAAGTGAGTGACTCTTTCATTAAAACCCAAGGTGAAGTTGGCAGGAAGAGTGTGTCCTCAAAGTTAGTTTTACCTATTCCAGGTTACATTTCCAATTGTGGAGATGGAATTATCAGTTCCATCAACAACTAGACAAGCTTCTCCCTTGCAAACAACTAATGAGGTACAGATCAAAGCCTGGCTAAGGACAGCTAGGCATGGTGGCACATACCTCCAATCCCCATACTCAGGAGGCTGAGGTAGGAGAATCACTGAGCTGGAAACCAGCCTGGGCTACAGAGTCCCAGGTCCATCTGGGCTAAAGTGAGAAGCTGCCTCAATAAAACACAACACAACACAACACAACAAAAATATTAAAACCAGGCAGAGGTAGGAGGATTGTTGTGGATTCGAGGCCACCCTGAGACTACATAATAAATTCCAGGTCAGCATGGGCCAGAGTGAGACTCTACCTCAAAAAACCAAAAAAAAAAAAAAAATATATATATATATATATATATATATATATTACACCACTCATCCACTTCAAGTGAGTACTATGACATCCAGAAAGAGTTCCAAGCCTCACCTGTACAGTGACACTTAATTTTCAAAGTTTGTTTAAGAGGGGACAGAGGATACCTATAGAATCACAGAAGGACATGTAGATCTTGGCCCACATGTAGCAATAGATAGGCAGATGAACACTGTTTTCTTCCCACCCTAATATTTCTAGATTATTTTTAGCCTCAAATATACCTAGGGGGCTAAAGGGTGGGCACCTCCATGACAGAGCCTCAGAGGTGGAGTGTGTCTATGCTCACACATGAGAGAAAGGACACGGTCTCAGCACTAGACCCTTGGACTGTCTATGACACTCTCTACCTTTCTGTTTAGCTCTTTTGTCTTCCTTTTGGCCTTTAGGATCTCACTCTATCCCAGGCTGACCTGTGCACTATGTAGTCTCAGGGTGGCCTCGAACTCACGGCAATCATCCTACCTCTGCCTCCAGAGTGCTGGGATTAAAGGCATGTGCCACCATGCCCAGCTTGCCCTTTCTTTGGAGTAAATACTAAAAAGAAAAATTTACCAGGCAGATAAGGAAAGCAAGGAGACAAAAATCTTAAAGGCCATTCATAACATTCCTATTAGGTGATAAAATCATATACCATTCTGGTCTATTCTGAATGGCTTCTGTCTCCTAGATATTAACTAAAAGCCATATACTGGGACCAGAAAAGACAGGCTGACCAGCATCAGTCTTGTCCTCAGGATACAAGCAAGTCATTGTCAATCCATCCCGGGTATATACTTTATGTGCTACTTGTTTTGTGTAGATGGTATACGTGTGTGCATGTGTTCATGTGTGTGTGTATGTGTGTACATGAGTGGAGGTCAGGGGTCAATGTCAGGTCCCTTTCTCAACTGCTCCTCTACCTCATCTATACTCTGCAACAGGGTGTCTCATGGAAACTGGACTCACTTCCTTGACCAGTCTAGCTGGCCAGTAAGCCTCAGGGATCCTTCTACCTTTACTTCCCAGCACTAGGCTTATGGGTTCATGCTGTGCAACCAGATTTTTTACGTGACTGCTGGAGATCTGAACCAAGACCTCATGGCCAGTGCTGACCAACAGAGCCATCTCCACAGCACCCTACATGCTGCTTCTAGTTTACCCACCAGTGTCAAGAACTAGCACACAGTCTCGCCTGTTGTACGAATGCTAGCACACTACATTGAGAAGTTCTCACACAGGGGCTGAGAAGATAGCTTAGTGGTTAAAGGTGTTTGCATGCAAGCCTAATGACTGAAGTTCAATTCCCCAAAACCCATGTGAAGCCTGATGCAAAGTGACATATATATCCGTAATCCCAATGCACCTATGGCAATGGGAGGCAGTCAGAAGAATATGGAAGCTTATGGGACAGCTAGACAGACAGACAGACACACACACACACACCAGCAAAAACAACTAAGGAGACTGTCTCAAGCAAAGTAGGAAGAGGAAAAACAGCCCAAGATTATTCTCAGACCTCCATATGTGCACCGAGGCATGTATGTGCGCACGCGCACACACGCACACACACACACACACACACACACACACACACACACCATAAAAGTCTCCTATGCATGACAATGGGAGCAACGTGAGCAGCTTCATAAACCTACCCAGAAACCAAGAATGTCCATTTGCTATGCACTACAATCTGGGGCCTTATATTTTTGAATCCTTACCATTTTCACCAATTTAGAATATCGTCATTTCTGTCTATGTTTAATCTGTATATATGAGGATACATATTTCAGCACTGTTTGCAGCAGCAATATCTTAAGTAGCATGTATCAACTGCAAATGGCTGAATTACAGACCATTCATACATACTTAACCTTGTGAAGCTTTAGAATAAGCCAGGCCCCTCTAAACATACTGTCTTGAAAGGAGAATCCAACAAACTATTCACAAAATACTAATATTAAAGTTTTATCTGTGAGTCTCTCTACTTTTGAAAATATACTTTAGTGTGTTCCCAGGGTTTGGAGATGTGTTTGTACAGGCAGCATTGTAAATGTAAATCAGGGGCCTGGAGAGATGGGTCAGCATTTAAGGCACTTGCTTGCAAAGCCTAATAACCTGGGTTTGATTAACCAGCCTATATGTAAAGCCAGATGCACAAAGTGGCGCATGCATCTGGAGTTCGTTTGCAGCAGCTGAAGGCCCTGGTGTGCTCATTCTCTGCTTTCTTCTATCTCTCTCTGCTTCCAAATAATTAAAAATATTTTAAAAATATATATCAGGGCTGGAGAGATGCTGAAATGGTTAAAGCACTTGCCTGAAAAACCTAAGGACTTGGGTTTGATTTTCTAGTACCCACATAAGCCAGATGCACAAGGTGGTGCACGCATCTGGAGTTCCTTTGCAGTGGCTAGAGGTCCTGGCAAGCCCATTGTATGTCTCTCTCTCTCTCTCTTTTTGCTCACTCACAAGCTCCATCACTCCCTCTCACACTCACATGCTCTCCCTCTCTATCTGCCTCTTTCTCACTCGCTCTCTCAAATAAATAAATAAAATATTTTAAATATATATAAATCAGAAGCCAAACATGGTGGTGCACGCCTTTAATCCCAGCACTTGGGAAGCAGAGGTAGAAGGATCACTGTGAGTTCGAGGCCAGTGTGAGACTATACAGTCAATTCTAGGTTAGCCTGGGCTAGAGTGAGACTCTACCTTGAAATTAATTAATTAATTTTAAAACTCAAATAAATCAGCGCTGGAGAGATGACTAAGCGGTTAAAGGCACTTTGCTTGCAAAGCCTGATGGCCCAGATTTGATTACCTACTACCCACATAAAGCCAGATGTACAAAGTGGTGCATGCACCTAGAGTTCATCAGCAGTGTCAGGAGGTTTGGTGGACCTATACTCATACTCTCTCCTTGCAAATAAATTATATATACAGGTAGCTAGAACAAGATCCTACCTCAAAAAAATAAATAAATATTTATGTATATATAAATATAAAATGTATGTATATCAACTACGGGACTTTTTCTGGGAAGAATCTTTTTTGCACACCTCTTCTCATTTCAGCCTTGCTAAAAGCTTTTCTGAACTGTTTTGCCTGAAAGGACGAGCTTTGAATTTATTATTCCTATGTTTCATATTTTTTCCTCCTTTTATTAACTTCTCTTCTCTTTCCCTAGGCTGGGTTGTAATCTTGGTTTTCTAGTTACTGGAGATAAATGTTTTTGTGTACTTTATTTGCCTTAAAGGTTGTGAATTATCTGGGGAACAATCTAACTACTTAATGATTAGTGCTGTCACGTTACCACTTGCTAAATTCAGTAGTAATTGTATTTATAGTAGTTATTTTTTAAGCTTCTAAGAGTTTTTATCTTTTTGTTACCAGTTTATAATTTTGATATTTTATAAACACAATCATTCTGGTACTTACTGCATATCACTGAACTAACATCCTTAAAATTAAGAAAACTCTTGGAAGTCTTCATTTAACTCATGATGCTATAAGCATTACTGTCTACAGTACTTGTATCTCATGGAAAACAGACCAGCGTAAGGAGTTATACAACAGTTGGACCACATAGGTTTTGAAACCCATCTTGGCCATTTATTACCTTTGCAACTCTGGGCACTCCAATTTGTGCTTGTTCCTTCAGCTGGCTAATACTAAGACCCCTCACCTCTGCTTTATATGTAGGTAACTTACAAAGCATGGAGCCACTAAAAGAGCTCAATAAATGCTCTTAGTTACTAAACAATTATAGAATTTTTCACAAAGAAAAAAAGAATGGAAATCCTCTTGATGCTACTACTTTATTTAATTTTTTTTTACTGGCAAGTAAAATTATAGACCCTTAGAGCCACTTATGATATAATCAATACTCACTTATACTCTACATACATACAAAAAGCACGTAAGTTACACTTACAGCATAGAATATTTTTTGTGGCCTTATCACAAATACACAGTGTTGCCATCTTCCATGTCTTTGATGGTCTATACTAAAGGACCAGCACTGACCAGCAGCCCCGGCAGAAATATCGGCCTCTTCAGGGCACTGCACAGCTCTGCTGGGCATATCAGTGCCAATAGGTCTTCCTATAGCACCTCTATCTCCAGCCAGTGTGGGAGTACTTTAGATTCATCTGAAAAATGTCCCTTCTCAGCACTTCAACTCATGTGCATACTGCCTGGTATGACAGCAGGAGTCAAGAGCTAATGACAGCTGCCAGCCTCGCTACCTCACCAAATCTAAATTCCTCAACGCCCCACCATCACCATCACTGCTGTGCCTCTTGAATACCCTGACACCCTCCAAGCCCCCCACACACAAACACTCATCACTCCTGTACCTCTGGAATGCCCTGACAACTCCCTCCCCCCCCCACACTCACTACTGCTGAAACTCTGGAATAACCCGACCCCCCCCCACACACACACACTCATCACTGCTGAAACTCTGGAATAACCTGACCCCCCCCCACACACACACACACTCATCACTGCTGAAACTCTGGAATAACTTGAACCCCCCCCCCACACACACACACACTCATCACTGCTGAAACTCTGGAATAACCTGACCCCCCCCACACACACACACACTCATCACTGCTGAAACTCTGGAATAACCTGAAACCCCCCCCCCACACACACACATACTCATCACTGCTGAAACTCTGGAATACCCTGACACCCCCCCCCACACACACACACATATCACTGCTGTGCCTCTGGAATACCCTGACTACAGAACATGTCTCAAATTGAATCTTTACCAAAAAACTAAAAATAAAAAATAAAACTATTATGCCTGGCGTGGTGGCACATGCCTTTAATCCCAGCACTCAGGAGGCAGAGGTAGAAGGATCGCAGTGGGTTCGAGGCCACCCTGAGACTACATAGTGAATTCCAGGTCAGCCGGGGCCAGAGTGAGACTTTACCTCAAAAAAATAAAAAAATAAAAAAATAAAACTATTCCCAATATTAACTGAATCAAGTTTAAACTGGCAGAATATTATTATTTTAAACTGTATCTTTCTAAGGTTGAAGAGAATATTCATGTGCTCTTGTGTTCTACAAAGCCTTAACAGTGGGCGTGGGGTAGGGGGGATTTCCCAGCCCCTCTCAAGTGCACTCGGAACACTTACAGCATGGCGATGCCCCAGTGCTTCCCTGCTCTTTCTCCTGCTGCCTGGAAACCAGAGAGACCGATGAGGGCCACAGTGGGTGTAATCGTTAGTGGCCCAATGTACCTCAGTAGAGCCCCAGGCAGGCCAAGGAGGCCAATGACGACCTCTATTAATGAAGACATGATGATAGCTCCTTGGATCTGAAATCATAGAGGACATAGTTGTAAGAAATGTATAAATGTCCCAACACTCAGAATGTCACCAGTAACCACAACTGGCACTTCTGCAAGGCAACAGATTATATTGGATAATAGGCATGGCAACTGAAAATACTCTGGTACCATTAAAATAGAACTTCTGTGAAGTCTAGCAAGTGAGTACAGATGTAAAACAATTGCAGAAATGACAATGAACACAAAACTGGCTTGGCTTTTCCACGGAGATAGACAAAATTTGCAATTCTTATTGGCCAGGTGGGGTGACACATGCTTTTAATCCCAGCACTCCAGGTGGAAGAACTGCTGTAAGTTTGAAGTCAGCCTAAGACTACATAGTGAATTCCAGGTGAACCTGGGCTATACAGTTAGACCCTACCTGGAAAAACCAGAAAAGAGAGTGGGAGGAGAGGGGGAGGGAAGGGGAAGAAAGAGGGGAGGGGAAGGGGAAGAAAGAGGGGAGGGGAGGGAAGGGAAGGGAGAAGAAAGACAAGGGCTGAGGAGATTGCTCAGTGGCTAAAGGGCAAACACTTGCTTGGGAAGCTTGCTGGCCTTAGTTCAATTTCTCAATACCCACAATAAAGTCAGATACACAAAGTGGCATGTGCATTTGGAGTATTTTTTGCAGTGACAAAAGGCCCTGACCAGCCCATACTTTCCCTCTCTCTCAAAGAGGGAGGGAGGGAGGGAGGGAGGGCAAAGAACCTAATTTCCAAGCCAGCCCTACAGGAACATTTCAGTAGAAAAACTGTAAGGAGTGAGCTCCTGGGAAAACATTCACAAGACAGCCACTGACAAAAGTTCTAAGTGAAGACTCTCCATGCAGACTGGCTAGATGTGTACTAGGTCTACTGACCCCATGGGGATGATCTGAACTCACACGCCCTGATCAGCTGTATTTAAGTTGGGAACTTTCTAAATGTACTTTGGTAAACAAATATTCTTAGTGTTTTCAATACACAGAAGTGTGACTGTCAGCTTAATTGGCCTGAGATGCCTGGGTAAGGAAAACACCTCTGGAAACATCCATGATGGTGTTTCCAGGGTCAGAAGGGCTCTAATCTAGTCAATGCATCAAGCCCATGATGACTCCTAATATGCTGGCAGTATTGGGAGGTGGAGTCCCTGGAGGAAGAAAGTCACTGGGGATCTGTCTTTGGGCTATGTCTGGCAATGGTCCCCTCCTATATTCCTTTTCTCTGCTGCCTGTTAAACACCTTTGTTCCACCGTGCCCTCCCCTCTAGGATGGACACACTTCTGAAACTGTGAGCTAAATCAATCTTTCCTACATTTAGGTTATATATGCCAGACAGTCTATCTTAAAAGTAAGAAAACTGACACAACAGGCAAATGCCAAGGTTAGCAGACCCTTCTGCTGCCTGCCCATAAGCCTTGGAGCTCCTCTGAGACATGCACTTCAGCTGGTTAAATGGGAGGATGTGAGTGAGCAGGCGTGGGGATCTGCAGGAGGAAAGGAGCAACTTTGGTGGCACAAAGTTACTAATGAGATTTAGTGAACATAGAATTAAACATTTCAGCAATTAAAAACAAAAAGGAGCCAGGCATGGTGATGCACACCTTTAAGCACTTGGGAGGCAGAGGTAGGAGGATTGCCAAGAGTTTGAGGGAAACCTGAGACTACATAGTGAATTCCAGGTCAGCCTAAGCTAGAACAAGACCCTACCTTGAAAAACCAAAAAAAAAAAAAAAAAAAAAAAAAAAAAGAATTAGAAAAAGCAACTACATTTTCTTGGGCACAACTAGCATCAAAGAAACACAAAGAGGCCAATGCTGAATGCCTGCTTACCTCTCGGATCCGGGGATACCAGATGTGTTCCGTGTGCAACAGCTCTGCTGTCCCATTGATGACTGAAATATCTTAAAAACAAGAAGAAAATTTTTCTTGGAGTGATACTAATGTTTCTTAGCACATTGCACCCTTTAAGAATTTCTTCCCTGTTTTAAATACATTGGTGTAATTTATCAATCCCTAAAATTCAACTTATCATACTGCAGGTAGGATACTGTAGGACTTATCATACTGCAAGGTAGACTCCCAGTGTTAATTTAAGCAAATGGAATGATCGATGTGTCAAAGCTGACTGAAGTGGTGCTACCCGTTACTAGTACCAGCTTCACACAAAAACTAACTTTAGCAAGCAGCTAACTGGAATGCCTGACAGCAAAGTTGCTGGACTGAGGTTATAAAAACCTAAATAAAATGGTCCTTTCTGGTTCCTAAATCAAAATTACTGCTCACAAAGTAACTCCTAGGAACAGGGAAGGCAATGACGGTTGGGAAGTTTCTCTACTAGATAAACAAAATGTAACTATGCTGAAAGTACAAACAGGTCTGACTTTCTCAAATTCCCTACCTTTTTCTGACGTTATCAGGTTCCTTAAGGATCTTTGGAATCACTAAGGAGGGGAATAAAAATCATTTGCAGAAAACCACAGTAGCCAGATCCTTAAAAAGCAAAGATGTTTCAGAGAAGGGATGCTGACGCAGCAAGAGAGTGATTATGGTGGGTCATAAAATCCAATGAAAGAGAGAGGCAGGAAAATAGCACAAATGTTTTTTCCATTCCATTCCTATATATATCAGTTTCATTAACATACAGAAATGAGGTCATTTCTGGCCCTTATTTGCTCTAGGGTTAGGGATGAACAAGTGGATAGAAAGACAGAGACAGGCATGATCCACAGACTGGAGCATTCTAAGTAAGCTGTTTTACGGGTTGGTGTATCCTGTGCCTAATTCCAGGAGAGAACACTACGAGTGTGGCCTGTCCAGGCCTCCCTTTTTGTCAGCTGCATTAAAGGACCCCAATGACATATGTGGAAAGAACTGCAATTACCTGTGGTGTTACATTTCCATTTATCTAAAGACAGGATGGCTCGAGCAGGGGCCAAAAATGCAAAAGCACTGGCCTGAAACAGGGGTAACCTAAAAGAAATGAGACCAAAACCATGATCACGGCATCGGGAACTACCGAGGTAGTTCACTATTTGACAGCTTAACAGTCTATTCCATAGACACACAGCACATGAGTAAATGCAGGCACACCTGGAAGAAAGAACCCGGTCTGTCAAGAACTTCTACGGCACACAGCCAGGGCCACCGGCTTCTTCATCCTCCCCTCCTGCCACTCTGCCCCCAGGCAGCTCCAGGAGAACCCCTGTGGTCAGTGCGAGCAGCCCAACACCAGCCTTTGCCATGGCCTCCTTTCCCCTTAGGGGTGGAGGCCATTGGGGATGTGGGCTTGCTCTTCCCTACTGAGCTCGTGACTCTAATAAACATTTGTGTCCATCTGTGATGCCCTCTTCCTCTTCCTTTTAAATACTTCTTGTTTATCATAGAAAAAAACATCTGTCCCTCTGTCATTCCATTTTGTGAGTTCAAAACCACCCCAGTAACAAAAGGTTAAGTATGGAAAATCAGATTAGTGATCTAGATGTATGGAGAAGCTGTAAGTGATAAAACGACAGTAAATGTAAACATTCCGCTTAATCACATAAGAGATTTAAAAGTGTTTAACACATTTTAAAAAGTTCAGAAAACTGGTAAAAAAGATACCCATTAAAGTTCCTGCCACATTCTTAAATTAAATGTGGAGATCCTTGAATGTTTTCAAGTATATTCCAAATAATTCATACTAACTGGATGAATAATTCAGCTGCTCAAATTATAAAAATTCTGCTGTTTTTAATTGAAAATTTACAGTATCCCAGCTATGTTGTATGAAAGTGGTCTTATACACTAGGGTGAGGACTTAATCACTATTTGTACATTATCAGAGGGTGAAATATGAAATGGCTTCTGTGGTCTGCAGAGCTGGGACTGGCAAATACACAAGTCCTTAAATGTCCAGCTTTGCCTATGGCCCGGCTAGTGAGTCAAGAACCCAGAATCCATCCTTCTGGAGCTGCTGCGCCAGGGGAACACACTCAACACTAAATTGGAAGTAGCTCTGGCCCAAGGACCAGCAGCTGCTCTGCAAGCCCAGAGCCTAATTCATTCTATTCTGAGCTCCAAGATGGACAAGACTATTTTTTGTCAAAAATGTTCTCTGGCTACTTTCATCAGACAATGAGTCATTTGGGAGCAGGCCGGATGCCAGCTTTAAGACACTGAGACAAGCTACAAAGTATAAAGCAGAGGCCTTGCAGCTAGCCACCTACATGGGCACACACACCCTCCATTGACCATTTAGTTAAAATCACCTGCTGGAGGGACCTGGAGCATAATGTCACTAAAAGTGGAAATAAAGGCCACCTAAAGTGAGAATGTACATCAAAGGGGAAACCTCAGGTGACTTATAAAAATTCCTCAAGTGCAACTTTGTGCTATGCTGTAAGGGCAAAGGGCAGGGGGCAGCATGACATTAGGAGTGGACATCACCTTGAAAGGTACCTATTTTACCAGTTTCAAATGTCAAGCCAGGCATCTTAGGACAATATAGCATGAATATTAAATTATTAAGAGATCTAGACCTTAGGAACATAGCTCCATACTTGGTAAGTCCCTGGTAGTGACAAAAGTCAAGGTTGGCTCTGGGCTCCACTCATCCATCAGGCTTCAGTCTGCACCTAACTTTGGCACCTTTGAGGGTAAGCATTTTATGGTATAAGCAGGGCAAATGGCCCTAAGAACACTGCTACAAAGAACCTGGCTCACAGTCTAGGATCATGGTTCCTCTGAGTGAGTGATAACAAAAACAGGACCCATGGTTCCTGAGTGAGTGACAATAGAAAAACTCTCCTAAGATGGGCTAGGAAGGGCTGCCTAGGCAGGTGCATGTGTGCACTGTTAAACCCAACACACACTGCACAGGCTAGTAATAACCAGTGGTTGGTGTAGGCTCTTTAACTGTCACCACAAACCAGTAATCTGACTGAATTGTTCTCAAGGAAGTTATAAGCTTATGAACAACTAATTAAACAGGAGCTTCCCAATATCAATTAACAGAGCTGATTTCCAAAGAGATCAAACTTGACTCTGGGACAGCATGAAGCTGGCCAATGCTCTGGTCTTTTCTCTGCACCCATAGGACAGCTCCTGCCTCAGACTCTGGGGTGGTAGGCACCAACTCTGCATTTTGATCACTTCTAGGTTAAACTGGGCCTAAAGATGCATTTCTTGGGTATCTGCTTGACTAGCCACAATTAAAAGCAGATACAATGGGGAAACCACCTGGGCTCCTGAGGGGCTTGTATTGTGTGAAGGAGATAGCAATCAAGGCCCCCTATGAACATCAGCAGTTGGATGGTGAGAGATGCTGTGGGGCTCTGTAAGAGCAGCACTTAAGCTTGCCTTAAAGAATGAGAAACACTTTGTCACATCCATAATGTGCTATGAGGACTCCAGGCAGAGAGAAGAGAGGTATAAAATAAGTCTTGTGATGGACCAAGGATGCTGTGCTCTTCCTGTAGGCAAAAAGATGACTGCACAAGGCCCTGTTTTGAAAGGCTCGCTTTATGGAACTGGGACAGGTAACCATAACCTAGAAGCCATCCTGGGTCTTGCAAGCCACAGAGGATGGTACAACAGGTATAGTTCTTGTCCCATCAACTCCCACATCCACAGGTGGCTAGTCAGCCAGGGCAATTTCAAATCCTTAGCCTCTAACTGGCTCCTTTCCACAGGGGCCTGCCCACCCAACTCTGAGGCTGACGGAAGGAGGCAAGCCCGATTCAGTCACCATCTTATCCCTAAGACCTATAAATACTTAACAAATTGAAGGTTTTCTTTTAAAATGTGCTTTGAAAGCAATTTTATTAGACTAGAAATAAGAGGTTAAGCTTTCCTAATGTATTTATTTTAACTGTGAAATTGTAAGAGGACACTTTAAATTAAGAGCACTCAGTAGAGTCAGGCATGGGCACATGCCTTTAAGCCCAGCACTCAAGAGACTGAGCCAGAGGATCACCAAGAGTTCAAAGCCAGTCTGAGCTGCAAAGTGAGTTACCAGTTAGACTGAGCTACACTGAAACCCTGCTCTTAAAAAAAAAAAAAAAAAAAAAAAAAAAAAAAAAAAAGAAGGCAAAGAGAAAATGTACATGAATTCCAGAATAAACCCAGATAAAGATCTTCCTATGGCACCATCTAAAAAAAAGTCTTCAAAAGATACAAAAGGCCTTTGGTACTACAGAGGTACCCATGAAGGTGCAAAGGAAATCACAGAAAGTCAACCTCAACATACCACAACAACCACACTTACTATAACACTTTTCACTTCCAAACAAACACTGACTTAAAGCTAGATTATTGGACAATTTTAAAGCAATAAACCCCAAGAGACCAAACAGATATAGCTCTGAATCAATTGACCACCAGGAATATATATTGAGTGTCTTTAAAAGAAAAGAAAAGAAAAGAAAAGAAAAGCATTGTACCAAAGAAAGCTTTTGTACGTGAGTAAGCGCTAGTATTTAGTCTACTGACCAATCCACTGAGCTGTTGGAAAGGAGCTTGCATTATCTAGAATACTTTACCCAAACACTTCAGCAGACATCAATTAAGAGTAAGAATATTTTTCTACATCACCATCTTCCCTTTATCACACCAAGAAAGTAATAATAATTTAATAGTGTAATCTAATATTTAGATATATTTAAAATTTTAATTGTTTCAAAAGTATTTACAACTCTTATCACACCCAATCCAATCCAATCCAACTTCCTATATCAAGTGTTGTGTTTAGGACCAGACTAATCACATTTGGGCAAGGTGTTGTGCACATGTTACTATGTTCCAACCTTCATGTCAGGATGTCCTACTAGGTAAGGATGCTTATATAAGGTAGTGACCACTCTAACTCAACCTGATCAGCATGTTTTCCCATTAACGGCTAAAAATAATCTGAAGTCGGATGTGGTGGCACACGCCTTTAATCCCAACACTCGGGAAGCTGAGGTAGGAGGATTGCTATGAATTCGAGGCCCCCTGAGACTACATAGTGAATTCTAGGTCAGCCTGGGCTAGAGCAAGACCCTACCTCAGAAAAAAAAAAAAAATCTGTAATAAGAGATGACTTAGTGGTTAAGGTGCTTGCCTGTGAAGCCTAAGGACCCAGATTCAATTCCCCAGTACCCACATAAGCCAGATGCACAAGGTGGCACATGTGTCTGGTATTTGTTTGCAGTGGCTAGAGGCCCTGGCACACTCATTCTCTCTCCCTCTATCTGCCTCTTTCTCTTTCTCTATCTCAAGCAAATAAATAAAAATAAAAAATAATCTGCAGGGTGATTTTTAGACTGTATGAATATTACCATTAGCTTTACATTTTAGCATGGGCGTTAAATATTATTTCACATTAATTAGTTGGAAATAGCCTCTTACTATGTAGCTCAGATGGGCTTTAGCTTCATGAGTGCTGGGATTACAGGCATGCACCAGACTGGGCTTTCCACCGACAGTTGGTATTTGAAATTCTTTTATAAAGTTTTCCTTTTTGTCCAATTTTATCTGTTTCCCATTTTCTCATATTTGCATATCACTGTAGACACAAGGACTTTTTTTTTTTTTTTAAAGCACATGAGCACAAGAGGCACATGTGTCTAGAATTTGTTCATGGCTGAAGGCCCCGGCATGCTCATTCTCTCCACCTCTCCTCCCACCCCCCAGCCTCTTTCTCTCTCTCTCAAAATAAAATAAATAAACAAACTTTTATTTATTTATTAGGGAAAGAGAGTGAGTATTGGTACTTCAGGGCCTCCTACCACTGTAAACAAACTCCAGGCCCATGAGCCAAATTATGCATCTGATTTATGAGGGTACTGGGGAATCAAACCCAAACCATCAGGCTTTGAAAACAAGCGCTTTAACCATTGAGCAATCTCTCCAGTCCCATGAATTTCTTTTTAATTCAGAGTTTTATAATTTACTACCATGGCTGCTCTTAAGAATGAAACTGCCCAAACCTGCCAAAAGCAGCCTGTCCACATGTTCCTTTTGTAGGGCCTCCCACGCTCCATCATCCTTTGAGCAAGTTCCTAGCTTTCTGGAACAGATTTCCCAAGTTCTACTCACCCTTTTCTCAGCCCCCACCCAGGAGTCAACACTGTCTCAAGAAGCTCTGGTTCATTACAGTGGAGAATGAAGTTCTGGGAACTAGGTAGGCTCATTATTACTTGAAGTGTCGTCTTTCCAGGCCCTCTGTGTAGTAAACACAAGTGCTCTGGGGAAGAATCAGGGATCATAGTGTTTGCAATGCAATCTAGGGCCTGCCTTTTCCTTTGGATAATCTGGTAATCTCCTTTACAAACATGATGGTATCAACTATTATTATAGGTGAAAGGTTTGTTTACATAAAATCTAGGCAGGTAAAAAGTGGCATGAGAGAATTTATCTGTTGATTGCAAATAGATGTAATCTCATCTGACTATACAAGTTAGAAAGGATGGATTTTATTGATCTCCATTACCCCTCAATACATACAACTTGTTGAAAAAAATATTTAGAACAGAGATAACATTCGGTACCATACCAGTGTTGCAGGTTTTTAAAGAGAGAAATGAGAAGAGCTTCCCTCCCTCCTGTTTTTGCCAATCACCTGCCTAAAAAGGAGGCCTAATGAGGCAAGAAGCAGGGAGAATGGGGAAGATGAGAAAAAGGGAATGTGCCAGACAAGTGAGATCTGACAGCCAAATCAAAACAAGGTGCAGAGAACAAAATTCAGGTGAAACTAGGCAGACTCCTAGTCCCCTGGCACACCAAAATTATAAACAAACAGAGAAAGAATGATTAACTGAAGGGGAAGAAAGCCTGGAACAGAGCAATATCAGGTAGCCCAGCTAACAATGCAGACATAGAAAATATGTGACTGGGCTGGAGAGATGGCTCAGCGGTTAAGGTGCTTGCCTGCAGAGCCAAAGGACCCAGGTTTGATGCCCCAAGACCCATGTAAACCAGATGCACAAGGTGGTGCATGCATCTGGAGTTTCTTTGCAGTGGCTGGAGGCCCTGGCACGCCCATTCTCTCTCATAAATAAATAAATCAAGTGACTGATTCAGGGGTGGCATGCTGCTAGAAGACCTGAATCAAATACCACTGAACACCACTGCCATTCCCTGATGGCCTCTGTGATAGGTTCTAGAGGCAGAGGGCCCATCCAGGTCAATGCATGGCCTGTAGTCAAAGGACCCACTCCTGCTACATTCATCAGGAATATACTACTTCACTGGGCTGCATCCTCTATACCTCACCAGTCCACATCAGCCTCCTCCCTTCCAGAGCTCAGGAAATAATGACAGTTCATAGGCCAACATGGGCAGGAGCAGGCGCTACTTTGCATGGCAATCCCTCTAATACTTCGATCCCTCTAACACTTTTAACATCACTTTACATTGGAGGGAATAAGCTATGAGAGACTAGCCAGCTGGACCAAAAAAAAAAAAAAAAAAAAAAAAACCCTACAGCTGTGAGTGGTACAAAGAGACCACTAAATCCATCACTCACGTGACTGAGAGGGGAACAAAGTTTGCCAAGGTCATTTCCTCCAGGTCTGCACTAGGATCTAGTTTCAATGTACTATTTAAAATTCTTTTCTAGTGAAGTAGATGGTAATTTTTTTTATTTGGAAGGATAATCTCTACAACCTGCTATTATGTGCCTACTTGACATGGCAGAATATAAAGGGAATGATATCACCTATGTAGTAATTTTAGCAAAAAATATTCACCCTGTTTCATCCATGCCTCCGGCCCCATCTTCCAGCTTATAACAAGAAAGAGTGCACAACAAATCCAATAGTTCCATGAGGACAACACCAGATCATGGAACACTCAATGAGAAAACTGGCCTGCACTCTAAGGTGATTAGCCAGGCATGGTGGCACATGCCTTTAATCCCAGAGGCAGAGATAGGAGGATCACTGTGAGTTTGGAGACCAGCCTGGGACTTCAGAGTGACTGCCAGGTCACCCTGGGCTAAAG
The DNA here is from genome assembly GCA_036346955.1 of Dipus sagitta. NCBI lineage: Eukaryota > Metazoa > Chordata > Mammalia > Rodentia > Dipodidae > Dipus > Dipus sagitta. The sequence continues at coordinate 55,764,368 of CM070779.1, read as the reverse complement.
TGAGATCCTACCTTGAAAGAACCAAAAAATAAAAAATTTAAACTTAGAGAAAAAGATGATGATTGTGGGTAGGAAAAGGATGGGAATGTTTATTAATAAGAGGTCAAAGAGACACAGCAAGAAGTACCACATGGGTATAATGGGACCATGGTTTTGGAGACAGAGGGAACTGCTACTAAAGATGTTTTAAAGATAGCTGGGGAAATTAAATGTGGACTGCATATTTGATGACAGGATGGAATAACTTCATTTTCTCAAGTTGATAAAAGGTATGTTGGTTATGTGGGAGAATATTAATTCTAAGACAGTATTTTGGGTCATTGCAGTGCCAGCTATAGCTTTCTTTTCAAGTGGTTCACAAAAACAGAATCTAACAATGGGACCCCACATAATGCATATGCACAGAGCCTGTGGTAGAAATCCCAATCTCAACCTCCCTGATCTATGCTCTATGAACAGTTGTAAGTTTAAAGTCCCCAGATAAAACCTATATGCACCCCAGAGTCCAGTGAGTCCAGTGCATGGGCAAGCCCCCACAGGCAGTCAAGGTAGTTAGAGATCAGGCCAGACCCTTGAGCCAGTTTGAGTGACTCTCTTCTCAACAAAAGAATGTGTATATACTTTGGCAGGTTTGTGCCTGGCTGTAAAGGACCTTCGGGAGTCCCCACTTGGAGTCATTCACATTGTTGGAGAGGACAGAGGGAGTGAGGTGCTTGGCGCAAGATGGAAGAGTCCTCCAAAAGCAGTGAGTCTCTCCTCCAGCCACATTTTAACAAAGTCAGTGAAGACAGGGGAGGAAGAGGAGGGTATCAGAGGGATCCCTCATCCACACAAACACACGGTGGCAGGGCAGAGCTGGGGACCTCTGGACATGACTGCTGTGATCTAACTGACTCGAAGTTAGAGAGAGAGAGTCTATCCTATCCTCAACATCTCAGATTTTAAAAGGCTTGGTACTAATTCCAAGAACAAGTCCAAGGGGTAACTCAAATTGAAAGCAAGAATCACCCATGATGAAACTGCTAAAGCATCTATCAAGGGAATTCAGTAATGATTCTGAAAGCAAAGTTCAAGGGCATGGCCAAAGGAGAAGAGGAAGGACACAGGTAGAGAGGCAGACAGAAGAGGCAAATGTCCAGCAGACACCGGATCTGGGAAACAAAAAGACCACTGAAGTCCCACAGTTGAGCTGAAACACACAGCCCCCACTACAATGACGACTAGTCCTCATTGGAAACAGACCCTTTGGTGCAAGGAAGACAAAGAAGCAAAGTAAGGGGGAGGCATCCAGCAGGTACTATCTCACATATTCCCTCCAGCCCTGGCCAGTAAGTCAACTTGAGGATAGCAAGCACCCAGAGCAGCAACTGGGCCGTGGCATCTCAAGTTGGCACCTTGTGCTTAGCTTTGGTTGGCAAAGGATGACACGTTTCATTGCCTTGGTTACACCATCAATTCTGGCTATCTTCATGGAAGAAAAGTGTTGTCCTAGTGGCTAACACTCCACCTCAACCAGAGTCACTGGCTCCTTCTCCCACTGTAACTCCTCAGAGCAAAGGCTCCACCCCACAGGTGGAGCCCCATACTTGAGGTGCCTGATGTGATGGAAGCATGTGGTGCCAGCAGACAGGCACGCCTGCACACATACATACATATATACAGAACTCACAACATGGAGAATCACCTCAGTAGGAACATTCTGAAATCTGAGAAATCATGAATGCTGAACATGAGAAGTCTTTTTCTTCTGCTACTCTACGCCTCAGGAAAGAAGCAGGAACCCACAAAGCCACCCCAAGTGTAGAGATCATCTGCAATCCTCTAGCTGAGATACAGAGAATGAACACCCCCCTTGGCTCCACCTACATCTCCTTAGTGCCAACTGCCTTATCTACTTATTTAATCCTGTTTTGAGCATGAAATGTCTAAATGCCTATTAAAATGATAATTCCCAGCATCTCATGATGGTTCACATTAGCTAGGCACAGTTCCCACTGGTGGATCCCTGACCAGAGGCCAGCACAAGTTCCTATGCCAAGCCATGACTTTCTACTTCTAACCCCATGTCTCACAGGATGGAAGATATTTTATCATCCTCCTGGGCTGAGAGCCTCTTCAGTGTTTAGGACCTGTCTCTACTTTGACCTCCTCATGACTCGCTATGTATGTGTATGACGAGCATATACATGCTATAACATACATGTGGAGGTCAAAAGACAGCCTTGAGATGTCCATTCTCTCTACCCTTCTTTGAGACAGAGTCTCTCTTATTTTTGTTGCTGTGAACAAGAGTGTATCTGGACCACAAGAGCTCTGATTCTCCTGAGATCATCTTCCCTAGCAGGTCATGGCATCCCTGTCCATCTGTGGGGCCCTGTTGAGACCTTCCCTTCTGCTCAGCAGGGTGGATGTAGGTTGTCTAGAGAATCTGAGAATTGAAGACCCCAAAAGCTTGCCAGTCCCATGGCCTCTGGACACTAGCAGACCTACACCAAGACTGCCATTGGCTTCCAATGATGCTGCCTATACTGCAAGGGGATGCTCAGCAGTGTACACGACCCTATTGAGGGCAGCCTTCTAGAGGGCCCTGAGGACAGTGGAATGTCACAACGCAGGCCACAGCTCTCACACTGTCTTTTGTGCTGCCCTCCTTGCTGCTGCTCCACAGCAGGTAAGGATATTCTATTCTGATAGAGCAAGAGACAGACACACAGACTTATTCTGAAGACGGTCTACCAAAGCAGGTCAACCAATCCCAGGAGTATCAGGAAAACTAAGAGGCTATGCTAGCAAATGGGCTGAAGATGGGGAAAGAGAGGGACAGGCAAGCTGGCAGACAGAGCTCGGAAAGTTTACTTCTCATCCTTATTGGGCCAGCTCCACACCCAGTACCAACGGCAGAAGATGCCTAAGTTACTGTGCCCAAGCAAACAGCATCCAAGAGAGCAAGAGATAGTGGAGGGAAGACAGAAAACAAAAAAGGGCAGGATGGAGTAAGAGTCACATTAGAAAAATGAAAAAAAAAGAACACAAGTGCTGAAACGGGGGGGAGGGGGAAGGGAAGGACAACAGAGGCTTCCAAAAAAGAAGAACAAGTGGAATGGAATAAGGGCAGGTATAAGGTGTGGGGGAGGGAGTACGGCAAGCAGGAATACGGCAGACAGGACTCAGGGGCACGGCCAGAAAGAAAGGAAACACGAACAGCAGGCGCAAGCAGAACACTAGCCACTTCTTAGATTAAACAAGGAGTGAAACTGCAACCTGACCAGACCAAGTAAGGCAGATGGTAGAAAGGCAGCAAGGGTGGATACAGGGATCAAAGGGTAGAAAGGCAGCAAGGGTGGATGCAGGAAACAGAGGGTAGAAAGGCAGTAAGGGTGGATGCAGGGAACAGAGGGTAGAAAGGCAGCAAGGGTGGATACAGGGAACGAGAGGGTAGAAAGGCAGCAAGGGTGGATGCAGGAACAGAGGGTAGAAAGGCAGCAAGGGTGGATACAGGGAAGAGAGGGTAGAAAGGCAGCAAGGGTGGATACAGGGAACAGACGTAGAAAGGCAGCAAGGATGGATACAGGGAACAGAGGTAGAAAGGCAGCAAGGGTGGATACAGGGAACAGAAGGTAGAAAGGCAGCAAGGGTGGATACAGGGAAGACAGAAGGGTAGAAAGGCAGCAAGGGTGGATACAGGGAAGAGAGAGTAGAAAGGCAGCAAGGGTGGATAGAGGGAACAGAGGGTAGAAGGCAGCAAAGGTTGGATGCAGGGAACAGAGGGTAGAAAAGGCAGCAAGGGTGGATGCAGGGAACAGAGGTAGAAAGGCAGCAAGGGTGGATACAGGGAAAAGAGGGTAGAAAGGCAGCAAGGGTGGATACAGGGAATAGAGGGTAGAAAGGCAGCAAGGGTGGATACAGGGAACAGAGGGTAGAAAGGCAGCAAGGGTGGATACAGGGAAGACGAGGTAGAAAGGCAGCAAGGGTGGATACAGGGAACAGAAGGTAGAAAGGCAGCAAGGGTGGATGCAGGGACAGAGGGTAGAAAGGCAGCAAGGTGGATACAGGGAACAGAGGGTAGAAAGGCAGCAAGGGTGGATACAGGGAAGAGAGGGTAGAAAGGCAGCAAGGGTGGATACAGGGAACAGAGGGTAGAAAGGCAGCAAGGGTGGATACAGGGAACAGAAGGTAGAAAGGCAGCAAGGGTGGATACAGGGAACAGAGAGTAGAAAGGCAGCAAGGGTGGATACAGGGAACAGAGGTAGAAAGGCAGCAAGGGTGGATACAGGGAACAGAGGGTAGAAAGGCAGCAAGGGTGGATACAGGGAACAGAGGGTAGAAAGGCAGCAAGGGTGGATACAGGGAACAGAAGGGTAGAAAGGCAGCAAGGGTGGATACAGGGAACAGAGGGTAGAAAGGCAGCAAGGGTGGATACATGGAACAGAGGGTAGAAAGGCAGCAAGGGTGGATACAGGGAACAGAGGTAGAAAGGCAGCAAGGGTGGATACAGGGACAGAGGGTAGAAAGGCAGCAAGGGTGGATACAGGGAACAGAGGGTAGAAAGGCAGCAAGGGTGGATACAGGGAAGAGAGGGTAGAAAGGCAGCAAGGGTGGATACAGGGAACAGAGGGTAGAAAGGCAGCAAGGGTGGATACAGGGAACAGAGGGTAGAAAGGCAGCAAGGGTGGATACAGGGAACAGAGGGTAGAAAGGCAGCAAGGGTGGATACAGGAACAGAGTGTAGAAAGGCAGCAAGGGTGGATACAGGGAACAGAGGTAGAAAGGCAGCAAGGGTGGATACAGGGAACAGAGGGTAGAAAGGCAGCAAGGGTGGATACAGGGAACAGAGGGTAGAAAGGCAGCAAGGGTGGATACAGGGAACGAGAGGGTAGAAAGGCAGCAAGGGTGGATACAGGGAACAGAGGGTAGAAAGGCAGCAAGGGTGGATACAGGGAACAGAGTGTAGAAAGGCAGCAAGGGTGGATACAGGGAACAGAGGGTAGAAAGGCAGCAAGGGTGGATACAGGGAACAGAAGGTAGAAAGGCAGCAAGGGTGGATACAGGGAACAGAGAGGGTAGAAAGGCAGCAAGGTGGATACAGGGAACAGAGGGTAGAAAGGCAGCAAGGGTGATACAGGGAACAGAGGGTAGAAAGGCAGCAAGGGTGGATACAGGGAACAGAGGGTAGAAAGGCAGCAAGGGTGGATACAGGGAACAGAGGGTAGAAAGGCAGCAAGGGTGGATACAGGGAACACAGGGTAGAAAGGCAGCAAGGGTGGATACAGGGAACAGAGGGTAGAAAGGCAGCAAGGGTGGATACAGGGAACAGAGGGTAGAAAGGCAGCAAGGGTGGATACAGGGAACAGAGGGTAGAAAGGCAGCAAGGGTGGATACAGGGAACAGAGGGTAGAAAGGCAGCAAGGGTGGATACAGGGAACAGAGGGTAGAAAGGCAGCAAGGGTGGATACAGGGAACAGAGGGTAGAAAGGCAGCAAGGGGTGGATACAGGGAACAGAGGGTAGAAAGGCAGCAAGGGTGGATACAGGGAACAGAGGGTAGAAAGGCAGCAAGGGTGGATACAGGGAACAGAGGGTAGAAAGGCAGCAAGGGTGGATACAGGGAACAGAGGGTAGAAAGGCAGCAAGGGTGGATACAGGGAAGAGAGGGTAGAAAGGCAGCAAGGGTGGATACAGGGAAGAGAGGGTAGAAAGGCAGCAAGGGTGGGATACAGGGAAGAGAGGGTAGAAAGGCAGCAAGGGTGGATACAGGGAACAGAGAGTAGAAAGGCAGCAAGGGTGGATACAGGGAACAGAGGGTAGAAAGGCAGCAAGGGTGGATACAGGGAACACAGGGTAGAAAGGCAGCAAGGGTGGATGCAGGGAAGAGAGAGTAGAAAGGCAGCAAGGGTGGATACAGGGAACAGAGTGTAGAAAGGCAGCAAGGGTGGATACAGGGAACAGAGGGTAGAAAGGCAGCAAGGGTGGATACAGGGAACAGAGGGTAGAAAGGCAGCAAGGGTGGATACAGGGAACAGAGGGTAGAAAGGCAGCAAGGGTGGATACAGGGAACAGAGGGTAGAAAGGCAGCAAGGGTGGATACAGGGAACAGAGGGTAGAAAGGCAGCAAGGGTGGATACAGGGAACAGAGGGTAGAAAGGCAGCAAGGGTGGATACAGGGAACACAAGGGTGGATACAGGGAACAGAGGGTAGAAAGGCAGCAAGGGTGGATACAGGGAACAGAGGGTAGAAAGGCAGCAAGGGTGGATACAGGGAACAGAGGTAGAAGGCAGCAAGGGTGGATACAGGGAACAAGGGGTAGAAAGGCAGCAAGGGTGGATACAGGGAACAGAGGGTAGAAAGGCAGCAAGGGTGGATACAGGGAAGAGAGGGTAGAAAGGCAGCAAGGGTGGATACAGGGAAGAGAGGGTAGAAAGGCAGCAAGGGTGGATACAGGGAACAGAGGGTAGAAAGGCAGCAAGGGTGGATACAGGGAAAGAGAGGGTTAGAAAGGCAGCAAGGGTGGATACAGGGAACAGAGGGTAGAAAGGCAGCAAGGGTGGATACAGGGAACAGAGGGTAGAAAGGCAGCAAGGGTGGATACAGGGAACAGAAGGTAGAAAGGCAGCAAGGGTGGATACAGGGAACAGCAGGGTAGAAAGGCAGCAAGGGTGGATACAGGGAAGAGAGGGTAGAAAGGCAGCAAGGGTGGATACAGGGAACAGAAGGGTAGAAAGGCAGCAAGGGTGGATACAGGGAACAGAGGGTAGAAAGGCAGCAAGGGTGGATACAGGGAACAGAGGGTAGAAAGGCAGCAAGGGTGGATACAGGGAACAGAGGGTAGAAAGGCAGCAAGGGTGGATACAGGGAACAGAGGGTAGAAAGGCAGCAAGGGTGGATACAGGGAACAGAGGTAGAAAGGCAGCAAGGTGTGGATACAGGGAAGAGAGGGTAGAAAGACAAGCAAGGGTGGATACAGGGGAAGAGAGGGTAGAAAGGCAGCAAGGGTGGATACAGGGAACGAGAGGGTAGAAAGGCAGCAAGGGTGGATACAGGGAACAGAGGGTAGAAAGGCAGCAAGGGTGGATACAGGGAACAGAGGGTAGAAAGGCAGGCAAGGGTGGGATACAGGGAACAGAGGGTAGAAAGGCAGCAAGGGTGGATACAGGGAAGAGAGGGTAGAAAGGCAGCAAGGGTGGATACAGGGAACAGAGGGTAGAAAGGCAGCAAGAGTGGATACAGGGAAGAGAGGGTAGAAAGGCAGCAAGGGTGGATACAGGGAACAGAGGGTAGAAAGGCAGCAAGGGTGGATACAGGGAAGGAGAGGGTAGAAAGGCAGCAAGGGTGGATACAGGAAGAGAGGGTAGAAAGGCAGCAAGGGTGGATACAGGGAACAGAGGGTAGAAAGGCAGCAAGGGTGGATACAGGGAACAGAGGGTAGAAAGGCAGCAAGGGTGGATGTCAGGGAAGAGAGGGTAGAAAGGCAGCAAGGGTGGATGCAGGGAAGAGAGGGTAGAAAGGCAGCAAGGGTGGATACAGGGAACAGAAGGTAGAAAGGCAGCAAGGGTGGATACAGGGAACAGAGGGTAGAAAGGCAGCAAGGGTGGATACAGGGAAGAGAGGGTAGAAAGGCAGCAAGGGTGGATACAGGGAACAGAGGGTAGAAAGGCAGCAGGGTGGATACAGGGAACAGAGGGTAGAAAGGCAGCAAGGGTGGATACAGGGAAAGAGGGTAGAAAGGCAGCAAGGGTGGATACAGGGAACAGAGGGTAGAAAGGCAGCAAGGTGGATACAGGGAACAGAGGGTAGAAAGGCAGCAAGGGTGGATACAGGGAACAGAGGGTAGAAAGGCAGCAAGGGTGGATACAGGGAACAGAGGTAGAAAGGCAGCAAGGGTGGATACAGGGAACAGAGGGTAGAAAGGCAGCAAGGGTGGATACAGGGAACAGAGGGTAAGATAGAAGGCAGCAAGGGTGGATACAGGGAACAGAGGGTAGAAAGGCAGCAAGGGTGGATACAGGGAAGAGAGGGTAGAAAGGCAGCAAGGGTGGATACAGGGAACGAGAGGGTAGAAAGGCAGCAAGGGTGGATACAGGGAAGAGAGGTAGAAAGGCAGCAAGGGTGGATACAGGGAACAGAGGGTAGAAAGGCAGCAAGGGTGGATACAGGAAGAGAGGGTAGAAAGGCAGCAAGGGTGGATACAGGGACAGAGGTAGAAAGGCAGCAAGGGTGGATACAGGGAACAGAGGGTAGAAAGGCAGCAAGGGTGGATACAGGGAACAGAGGGTAGAAAGGCAGCAAGGGTGGATACAGGGAAGAGAGGGTAGAAAGGCAGCAAGGGTGGATACAGGGAAGAGAGGGTAGAAAGGCAGCAAGGGTGGATACAGGGAACAGAGGGTAGAAAGGCAGCAAGGGTGGATACAGGGAAGAGAGGGTAGAAAGGCAGCAAGGGTGGATACAGGGAAGAGAGGGTAGAAAGGCAGCAAGGGTGATACAGGGAACAGAGGGTAGAAAGGCAGCAAGGGTGGATACAGGGAAGAGAGGGTAGAAAGGCAGCAAGGGTGGATACAGGGAAGAGAGGGTAGAAAGGCAGCAAGGGTGGATGCAGGGAAGAGAGGGTAGAAAGGCAGCAAGGGTGGATACAGGGAAGCAGAGGGTAGAAAGGCAGCAAGGGTGGATACAGGGAAGAGAGGGTAGAAAGGCAGCAAGGGTGGATACAGGGAAGAGAGGGTAGAAAGGCAGCAAGGGTGGATACAGGGAAGAGAGGGTAGAAAGGCAGCAAGGGATGGATACAGGGAAGAGAGGGTAGAAAGGCAGCAAGGGTGGATACAGGGAACAGAGGGTAGAAAGCAGCAAGGGTGGATACAGGGAAGAGAGGGTAGAAAGGCAGCAAGGGTGGATACAGGGAAGAGAGGGTAGAAAGGCAGCAAGGGGTGGATACAGGGAAGCAGAGGGTAAAAGGCAGCAGGTGGATACAGGGAACAGAGGGTAGAAAGGCAGCAAGGGTGGATACAGGGAACAGAGGGTAGAAAGGCAGCAAGGGTGGATACAGGGAAGCAGAGGGTAGAAAGGCAGCAAGGGTGGATACAGGGAAGAGAGGGTAGAAAGGCAGCAAGGGTGGATACAGGGAACAGAGGGTAGAAAGGCAGCAAGGGTGGATACAGGGAACAGAGGTAGAAAGGCAGCAAGGGTGGATACAGGGAAAGAGGGTAGAAAGGCAGCAAGGGAGGAAGAAGGAAAGCAGCAGGGGATACAGAGTAGAAGGCAGCAAGGGTGGATACAGGGAACAGAGGGTAGAAAGGCAGCAAGGGTGGATACAGGGAACAAAGGTAGAAAGGCAGCAAGGGTGGATACAGGGAACAGAGGGTAGAAAGGCAGCAAGGGTGGATACAGGGAACAGAGGGTAGAAAGGCAGCAAGGGTGGATACAGGGAACAGAGGGTAGAAAGGCAGCAAGGGTGGATACAGGGAACAGAGTGTAGAAAGGCAGCAAGGGTGGATACAGGGAACAAAGGTAGAAAGGCAGCAGGGTGGATACAAGGGAACAGAGGGTAGAAAGGCAGCAAGGGTGGATACAGGGAACAGAGGGTAGAAAGGCAGCAAGGGTGGATACAGGGAACAGAGGGTAGAAAGGCAGCAAGGGTGGATACAGGGAACAGAGGGTAGAAAGGCAGCAAGGGTGGATACAGGGAACAGAGGGTAGAAGGCAGCAAGGGTGGATACAGGGAAGAGAGGGTAGAAAGGCAGCAAGGGTGGATACAGGGAACAGAGGGTAGAAAGGCAGCAAGGGTGGATACAGGGAACAGAGGGTAGAAAGGCAGCAAGGGTGGATACAGGGAACAGATGGGTAGAAAGGCAGCAAGGGTGGATACAGGGAACAGAGGGGTAGAAAGGCAGCAAGGGTGGATACAGGGAAGAGAGGGTAGAAAGGCAGCAAGGGTGGATACAGGGAACAGAGGGTAGAAAGGCAGCAAGGGTGGATACAGGGAACAGAGGGTAGAAAGGCAGCAAGGGTGGATACAGGGAACAGAGGGTAGAAAGGCAGCAAGGGTGGATACAGGGAACAGAAGGTAGAAAGGCAGCAAGGGTGGGATACAGGAAAGAGAGGGTAGAAAGGCAGCAAGGGTGGATACAGGGAACAGAGGGTAGAAGGCAGCAAGGGTGGATACAGGGGAACGAGAGGGTAGAAAGGCAGCAAGGGTGGATACAGGGAACAGAGGGTAGAAAGGCAGCAAGGGTGGATACAGGGAACAGAGGGTAGAAAGGCAGCAAGGGTGGATACAGGAACAGAGGTAGAAAGGCAGCAAGGGTGGATACAGGGAACAGAGGGTAGAAAGGCAGCAAGGGTGGATACAGGGAACAGAGGGTAGAAAGGCAGCAAGGGTGGATACAGGGAAAGAGGGTAGAAAGGCAGCAAGGGTGGATACAGGGAACAGAGGGTAGAAAGGCAGCAAGGGTGGATACAGGGAACAGAGGGTAGAAAGGCAGCAAGGGTGGATACAGGGAACAGAGGGTAGAAAGGCAGCAAGGGTGGATACAGGGAAGAGAGGGTAGAAAGGCAGCAAGGGTGGATACAGGGAACAGAAGGTAGAAAGGCAGCAAGGGTGGATACAGGGAACAGAGGGTAGAAAGGCAGCAAGGGTGGATACAGGGAACAGAGGGTAGAAAGGCAGCAAGGGTGGATACAGGGAACAGAGGGTAGAAAGGCAGCAAGGGTGGATACAGGGAACAGAGGTAGAAGGCAGCAAGGGTGGATACAGGGAACAGAGGGTAGAAGGCAGCAAGGGTGGATACAGGGAACAGAGGGTAGAAAGGCAGCAAGGGTGGATACAGGGAACAGAGGGTAGAAAGGCAGCAAGGGTGGATACAGGGAACAGAGGGTAGAAAGGCAGCAAGGGTGGATACAGGGAACAGAGTGTAGAAAGGCAGCAAGGGTGGATACAGGGAACAGAGGGTAGAAAGGCAGCAAGGGTGGATACAGGGAACAGAGGTAGAAAGGCAGCAAGGGTGGATACAGGGAACAGAGGGTAGAAAGGCAGCAAGGGTGGATACAGGGAACAGAGGGTAGAAAGGCAGCAAGGGTGGATACAGGGAACAGAGGGTAGAAAGGCAGCAAGGGTGGATACAGGGAACAGAGGGTAGAAAGGCAGCAAGGGTGGATACAGGGAACAGAGGGTAGAAAGGCAGCAAGGGTGGATACAGGGAACAGAGGGTAGAAAGGCAGCAAGGGTGGATACAGGGAACAGAGGGTAGAAAGGCAGCAAGGGTGGATACAGGGAACAGAGGGTAGAAAGGCAGCAAGGGTGGATACAGGGAAGAGAGGGTAGAAAGGCAGCAAGGGTGGATACAGGGAAAGAGGGTAGAAAGGCAGCAAGGGTGGATACAGGGAACAGAGGGTAGAAAGGCAGCAAGGGTGGATACAGGGAACAGAGGGTAGAAAGGCAGCAAGGGTGGATACAGGGAACAGAGGGTAGAAAGGCAGCAAGGGTGGATACAGGGAACAGAGGGTAGAAAGGCAGCAAGGGTGGATACAGGGAACAGAGGGTAGAAAGGCAGCAAGGGTGGATCAGGGAAGAGAGGGTAGAAAGGCAGCAAGTGTAGATACAGGGAACACAGGGTAGAAAGGCAGCAAGGGTGGATACAGGGAACAGAAGGTAGAAAGGACAGCAAGGGTGGATACAGGGGGGGAACAGAAGGGTAGAAAGGCAGCAAGGGTGGATGCAGGAACAGAAGGTAGAAAGGCAGCAAGGGTGGATACAGGGAACAGAAGGTAGAAAGGCAGCAAGGGTGGATACAGGGAACAGAAGGTAGAAAGGCTGCAAGGGTGGATACAGGGAACAGAAGGTAGAAAGGCAGCCAGGGTGGATACAGGGAACAGAAGGTAGAAAGGCAGCAAGGGTGGATACAGGGAACAGAGGGTAGAAAGGCAGCAAGGGTGGATACAGGGAACAGAGGGTAGAAAGGCAGCAAGGGTGGAAACAGGGAACAGAGTGTAGAAAGGCAGCAAGGGTGGATACAGGGAAAGAGGGTAGAAGGCAGAAGGGGATACAGGGAAACGGGAGGTGGATACAGGGAACAGAGGGTAGAAAGGCAGCAAGGGTGGATACAGGGAACAGAAGGTAGAAAAGGCAGCAAGGGTGGATACAGGGAACAGAGAGGGTAGAAAGGCAGCAAGGGTGGATACAGGGAACAGAGGGTAGAAAGGCAGCAAGGGTGGATACAGGGAACAGAGGGTAGAAAGGCAGCAAGGGTGGATACAGGGAACAGAGGGTAGAAAGGCAGCAAGGGTGGATACAGGGAACAGAGGGTAGAAAGGCAGCAAGGGTGGATACAGGGAACAGAGGGTAGAAAGGCAGCAAGGGTGGATACAGGGAACAGAGGGTAGAAAGGCAGCAAGGGTGGATACAGGGAACAGAGGTAGAAAGGCAGCAAGGGTGGATACAGGGAACAGAAGGTAGAAAGGCAGCAAGGGTGGATACAGGAACAGAGGGTAGAAAGGCAGCAAGGGTGGATACAGGGAACAGAGGTAGAAAGGCAGCAAGGGTGGATACAGGGAACGAAGGTAGAACGGCAGCAAGGGTGGATGCAGGGAACAGAGGGTAGAAAGGCAGCAAGGGTGGATACAGGGAACAGAGGTAGAAAGGCAGCAAGGGTGGATACAGGGAACAGAGGGTAGAAAGGCAGCAAGGGTGGATACAGGGAACAGAGGGTAGAAAGGCAGCAAGGGTGGATACAGGGAACAGAGGGTAGAAAGGCAGCAAGGGTGGATACAGGGAACAGAGGGTAGAAAGGCAGCAAGGGTGGATACAGGGAACAGAAGGTAGAAAGGCAGCAAGGGTGGATACAGGGAACAGAGGGTAGAAAGGCAGCAAGGGTGGATGCAGGGAACAGAGGGTAGAAAGGCAGCAAGGGTGGATACAGGGAACACAGGGTAGAAAGGCAGCAAGGGTGGATACAGGGAACAGAGGGTAGAAAGGCAGCAAGGGTGGATACAGGGAACAGAGGTAGAAAGGCAGCAAGGGTGGATACAGGGAACAGAGGTAGAAAGGCAGCAAGGGTGGATACAGGGAACAGAGGGTAGAAAGGCAGCAAGGGTGGATACAGGGAACAGAAGGTAGAAAGGCAGCAAGGGTGGATACAGGGAACAGAAGGTAGAAAGGCAGCAAGGGTGGATACAGGGAACAGAGGGTAGAAAGGCAGCAAGGGTGGATACAGGGAACAGAGGGTAGAAAGGCAGCAAGGGTGGATACAGGGAACAGAGGGTAGAAAGGCAGCAAGGGTGGATACAGGGAACAGAGGGTAGAAAGGCAGCAAGGGTGGATACAGGGAACAGAGGGTAGAAAGGCAGCAAGGGTGGATACAGGGAACAGAGGGTAGAAAGGCAGCAAGGGTGGATAACAGGGTAAGCCAGGGAACCAGAGGGTAGAAAGGCAGCAAGGGTGGATACAGGGAACAGAAGGTAGAAAGGCAGCAAGGGTGGATACAGGGAACAGAGGTAGAAAGGCAGGCAAGGGTGGATACAGGGAACAGAGGGTAGAAAGCAGCAAGGGTGGATACAGGGAACAGAGGGTAGAAAGGGCAGCAAGGGTGGATACAGGGAAACAGAGTGTAGAAAGGCAGCAAGGGTGGATACAGGGAACAGAGGGGTAGAAAGGCAGCAAGGGTGGATACAGGGAACAGAGGGTAGAAAGGCAGCAAGGGTGGAAACAGGGAACAGAGTGTAGAAAGGCAGGCAAGGGTGGATACAGGGAAACAGAGGGTAGAAAGGCAGCAAGGGTGGATACAGGGAACAGAGTGAAGAAGGCAGCAAGGGTGGATACAGGGAACAGAGGGTAGAAAGGCAGCAAGGGTGGGAAACAGGGAACAGAGTGTAGAAAGGCAGCAAGGGTGGATACAGGGAACAGAGGGTAGAAAGGCAGCAAGGGTGGATACAGGGAACAGAGGTAGAAAGGCAGCAAGGGTGGATACAGGGAACAGAGGGTAGAAAGGCAGCAAGGGTGGATACAGGGAACAGAGGGTAGAAAGGCAGCAAGGGTGGATACAGGGAACAGAGGGTAGAAAGGCAGCAAGGGTGGATACAGGGAACAGAGGGTAGAAAGGCAGCAAGGGTGGATACAGGGAACAGAGGGTAGAAAGGCAGCAAGGGTGGATACAGGGAACAGAAGGTAGAAAGGCAGCAAGGGTGGATACAGGGAACAGAAGGTAGAAAGGCAGCAAGGGTGGATACAGGGAACAGAGGTAGAAAGGCAGCAAGGGTGGATACAGGGAACAGAAGGTAGAAAGGCAGCAAGGGTGGATAAAGGGGTATAGAGAGCTGGAAGTACCAAGTGGGCACCTGGTAGAAGAATCCAGTTTGGAATTACAGGATAACACTGGGAGGCATGCTAAAGGTTGGCTCTGCCTTACCAGCTGAGAACAGAAGAAGAAAAAGCTTGAGTTTCCAGCATACACATCCGGGAGAGTGCAGTGCCCTCAACAAGAGAAGTTACAAGCTAGGACAGAGTGGATACCAAGGCCAACAGGTTCCCCTAGCTCCAGTGATCTGTGCAGCAACCCTGGGTAATTAGCCTGCATCAGTGCCTAGGGTCACCAGAATCACATCTTAACATCCCAACTCACCTGCATCCAAATGTTGTCTGCAACAGGGTTGTGATTCCCACACAGAAGAAAATGGTCCCGATGAGCTGGCTCGTGGCCCACTGGTCATACCCCACACACATGGCATCAGCCAGCAAAAAGGGCACTGCAATCGTGCCACTGAAGCATGTGAGGTAGTGCTGTGGACAAAGACAGACAGCAAAGAGTAAGCCACCTTGTTTTCCTCTGCCGTTACCCTAGGTTTTCTCCTCTGGCATCTTTAAGACATAGGCCACAAGAAGAATCTGGCTTTTTAAGGTTTCTGCCATATGTCAAATTACATGGTGGGTCGGGTGTGCGTGTGTGTGTGTGCGTGTGTGTGTGTGTGTGTGTGTGTGTGTGTAGGGACAGAGAGAGTACACATGTGGGCATGTGTGTGTAGTCAGTTGGCAAGTTTCAGATCAGTCCTCACCTTCTACTTTGAGGCAGAGCATCTCATTCTCTATCTATCTATCATCTATAACTTTCTTTTGTTCTGGCAATTGTTCATTATCGTACTTACAGTGAGCTCCTCAGCTTCCAAGAAATTCTGCAGTCTTCATTTCTCATCTCACTGGTAGCTGGGATGTGGGGATTACAGAAGGCTACACAGCTTCCAGCTTTTTGTTTATTTTCTTGTTTATTTTTTCAAGGTAGGGTGTTACTCTAGCCCAGGCTAACCTAGAACTAACGTTGCAGTTCCAGGCTGGCCTCAAACTGTCAGCAATCCTCCCACCTCTGCCTCCAAAGTGCTGTGATTAAAGGAGTGTGCTACGTCTCCCAGCACTTCCAGCTTTTTACAAGTATTGTAGGGACTCAAACTCAGGGACTCAGGCTTGAGCAGCAAGTACTTTTATCCTATGAGCCATCTCCCTAGGCCTTCAAATTACAATTTTCCCACTGATTACCCATTCATGTTAGGATTATTACTGGAGGAAGGGGATGATTACTGCCATGAATTCATGCCAGCATGAAGCAAGGTCTCAATATAGACATAAGTATTTCTTACTGAAGATACCTTTTTTCTCCCTGGCACTTCTCTGTGGCTAAAACCATCTGCCCTTCTCCTCTGCTGACTTGGACTGCACTATGCTGAACCACTCTTCAGTCTTCAAACAATCCCTACTGATGCTCCATTTTAATTGTAGGATTTAAGGTGGGCGTAATGGTACAGTCTTTTAATCCCAGTACTGGGGAGGCAGAGGTAGGATGGCTGTGGGTTTGAGGCCACCCTGAGAGTACATAGTGAATTCTAGGTCAGCCTGGGCTAGAGGGAGACCCTACCTCAAAAAATAAAAAATAAAAATAAAAAAATGTGATGATTTGAATTGCTAGTTCTTTTGGTTTTGTTTATGTTTTATTGAGACAGGATCTCACTTTGTAGTTCGGGTCTGGATGAAATTCATTACATGGCCCAGACTGACCTCAAACTGATCCTCCTACCTCAGCCTCTTAAGTTTTAGGATTATAGACATGAACCACTAAGCCCTGCTGATGTGCAACACTGTATATTTATATTCCTGAAATGCTTAGTCTACAGGGTTCCTTTGTCTTTAATCCTCTCAAGTCTGGGGAATTAAGCTCATGGCAGAAGGTATTTGGGATCTTCTTCTGTCGTCTGGCACAGTTGGACAAACATATTCAGTCAGGGCAGGTTAAAGGTACAGTGACTATATGAATCCTCCAGAAAGAATCCATGCTGTTCTTGCTTTGGGAACCTCTTCCTTACTGCTTGTGGCCTTGACAAGGCAGTCCCAAGAAGACAGGATTCACTTCCCTTGCCAATTCTTTATTTCTGTTTTATAAGCTTCTTCCTTCTTCTCTCCAGGTTTCTTACTTCTGAACACATTATAAAAACATGCTACCTACAGCTCAAAATTATAGGTATGTTCTTGGGTGGGGACAGAACATTCCTGTTCAGGACTTCTCATAGGAGCTCACAAGTCTATGTCCTGTGTGTTATCATGGAGAGTAGGTAAATGGCTCAATTGTTAAAGTGTTTGCCTGTAAGCATGAGGACTTGAATTAGGCTGCTAGGACTCACATAAAAATAGTGGGTGTGCCAGGCATGGCGGAGCACGCCTTTAATCCCAGCACTTGGGAGGCAGAGGTAGGAGGATCATGGTGAGTTCAAGGCCACCCTGAGACTACATAGTGAATTCCAGGTCAGCCTGGACTAGCATGAAACCCTACCTTGAAAAACAAAAACAAAAAATGCTGGGTGTGCCTAGGCATATATCCTAAGGACAAGTCTCATTACCTTAGAAATACTTGCTCAACCATGTTTATTACTACTCTATGCACAACAACTAGGAAATGGAACAAGCCTAGATGTCCCTCAACTGATGAGTGAATAATGAAGATGCGGCACATTTACACAATGGAGTTCTACTCAGCAGTAAAGAAAAGTGAAATTTGCAGAAAAATGGATGTATACTTAGTGAGGTAACCCAGGCCCAGAAAGCCAAACGTCACATGTTCTCTCTACTATGTGGATCCTAGCTACAAATGATTGGACTTCTATGTGATTAGGAATAAAATTCAGTAGCAGCGGCTAGTAAGCTAGAAAGGGGATGTAGAGGTAATAGAAAAGGGTGGGGGGACTTAATAGGATGGTATTGTATATATGTAAGTAGAAGAACAGATTCATGGCGGTGAAAAGGCCTAAGTGAGGTCAGGGGAAGAGATTGAGTAAAGGAAAGGTGGAGGGAGGGCTAATCAAAATCTAAGAGGGTATAAATAAGTCATATTAAAACCTACATTTTGGACAATGGAACATTCAGAAGCCATAGATTGTCACTAGAAAATTTCCAGTACCAAGGATGGGATAACTTCCAGTGAGTTGTTGGTCAGGGAGGTCACGGATACCGCCAAAATATTATAGGCCACTGCCGAGGCTCTTGGTTTCCCACCAGGAATAGACTGTAAGATCCTATTGCTGAAGACTATACATACTTGGCCTGCAAAGTCACTGAGAAATTCTGCTGGAGCTGAGCTGAAAAACTCCTCCATGTAGACCAGCTGACAGACAGCTAGAAAAAACTACACTGCATGCAGTTCAATGGGAGACAGAAATAGTGGAGATATTCAACAATGGAAAATGCAAGCATTAAATTTGGCCAGCCAGGCCAAATGAGGCAATGAGTGCAATATTGGCATGTCTGTTATGGGGGAAACCAACCACTCTCTAATTGGACTAGAGGCCCGCTCCATGGCAGATAATACATCCCAGATACTGAAAACCTACAACAGGGGTAGTCATGAGCCCTAGGGGTATAACATCTGCTGGTGTCTGGCTAAATGTATATACTACGTTCATCAAACTGCCCAGTAAGCACTTCTCTTAATGTTCATACGCATATATTAATGCTACTCTCACTTTTGGTTAGAGAAGCTTCTCTTTTCAGATGGCAGTGGCCTTGGGATAACTCAGAAGGCACCACAGTGCTGAGAAGAAGTGACAGAGGAGTATTCAGCACCGAAATATCTCTATCACATCTTCCAAGGCTCAGGGTCCATTGCGGAAGAGGTGGCGGAAAGAATATAAGAGTCAAAGGAAGAGTAGGACTCCTTACAATGTGCTCCTCCAGACACAAAATGGCCTGGATATCCATGACCTCACAGTGCCTGACACTACCTACACAAGACTATCATAATAGGAGGAAAAGACCATGGCATCCAGCAGCCATGTAAAACCACATGGCGCTTGGTGTTCATCTGTTATGGCCAGAGACCCTGGCACACCAATACACACGGTTGCATGTTCACATGTACATATACACACAATAAATGAATTTTAAATTTTTATTTTTTCATTTATTTGATAGATAAAGGTAAGCAGAGAGAGAGAGAGAGGGAGAGGGAGAGAACCGGCATACTGGGGCCTCTAGCCACTGCAGATGAACTCCAGTGCACCACTTTCTGCATCTGGCTTAGGTGGGTAGTAAGGAATGGAATCTTGGTCCTTAGGCTTCATAGGCAAGCGTTTTATCAGCTAAGCCATCTCTCCAGCACAATAAAAAAAATTTTTTTAATGCTGTGTGGGGCTGGAAAGATGGCTCAGCGGTTAAGACACTTGCCTGCAAAGCCAAAGGATCCTAATTCGACTCTCCAGGACCCATGTAAGCCAGATGCACAAGGGGGCGCATGCATCTGGAGTTTGTTTACAGTGGCTGGAGGCCCTGGCACCCATTCTCTCATTCTCTCTCTCTCTGTCTCTTTCTCTGAAATAAATAAATAAGTAAAAAAAAAAAAAATATATATATATATATATATATACATACATATATATATATATATATATATATATATATATATATATATACACACATATATATTTTTTAATGCTATGTAGCCAGGCATGGTGGGGCACACCTTTAATCCCAACACTTGGGAGGTAGAGGTAGGAGGATCGCCATGAGTTCGAGGCTACCCTAAGACTACATAGTGAATTTCAGGTCAGCCTCCTGGACTAGAGTGAAACCCTACCTTGAAAAATCAAAAACAAAAAAATTATGTGTGGTGACTTGTACTTATAATCCCAGCACTGGGGAGGCAGAGGCAATAATCTAGCCTAATTAGTAAGCTCCAGGCCAATGAGAGGCCCTGTTCAAAAAAGGGGGGGGGGGCTGGAGACATGGCTTAGCAGTTAAGGCACTTGCCTACAAAGCCAAAAGACCCAGGTTCTATTCCCTAGGATCCACGTAAGCCAGATGCACAAGGTGGCGCATGTGTCTGGAGTTTGTTTGCAGTGGCTGGAGACCCTGGCACACCCATTCTCTCTCTTCCTTCCTATCTCAAATAAAAAAAAAAAAAAAAAAAAGTGGGCCAGACATGGTGGCCCACACCTTTAATCCCAGCACTTGGGAGGCAGAGGTAGGAGGATTGCCTTGAGTTCGAGGCCACCCTGAGAATATAGAGTGAATTCCAGGTCAGCCTGGGATAGAGTGAGACCCTACCTTGAAAAACCAAAAAAAAAGGGGAGGAAGCATTCCTTGCACATGTGCGCCCCACATGCATATGCGCGCGCGCACACACACACACACGTGCATGAATAATAATGAAAGATTTCAGAGGTGTGCTTCTTGCACCCAATTCCTCCAATTGGCTTTGCTAGACAGAAACGTTCCGTCCAGGTTGTGCTGCCTGGTTGGGAGGGTGGGATCAGAATACCAAGCAAACACCAGTGGTCAGCAGACACAGGCCAGCTCCACACTGTCTAGGCAACAAGACTGACTGCCACAGCATCTGAGAAACCTCAGGGCAGCACAAAACAGAGCACAGAAGTCTGGAAACACAATCCCCAGAAAGGGCCCAAGCTAAACAACAGTGCGCCTGAAGGCCAGGTGGTGCCAGTGAGGAAGGAGCCTCCAGCCTGCTCCTTTACTCCAAGAAGCTACTTTCATCCTGTAAGAAGGAAAGGCTGCTGAAGAAGCAAGTTTCAAAGACGCAGGAGACCTTGTGGGCTTGTGTCACTTCCTGCCTTGTCCCTCAGCCTATCTGCCCTGACCGCCCCTCTTGCAAAAGGTTCAGCAGACAAGGACACATTTTTCTTCCCTTAAAATATGAGGCCTGGGCTGGAGAAATGGCTCAGCAAATAGGCACTTGTTTACAAAGCCTGACAGCATGGGTTCAATTCCCTAGTACCCACATAAAACCAGATGCACAAAGTGGCACATGTATCTGGAGTTCGTTTGCAGTGGCAGGAGGCCCTGACATGCCCATTTTTCCCCCTCCCCTCCCCTCCCCTCCTCTTCCTCCTTGCAAATAAAAAAAAAGGCTAGTAAGCTAGAAAGGAGATATAAAGGGAATAGAAATGGAAGGGGGGGGGGAACCTAATAGGATGGTATTGTATATATGTAAGTAGAAGAACAGATTAATGGGGGTGAAAAGGCCTAAGTGAGGTCAAGGAAAGAGATTGAGTAAAGGAAAGGTGGAGGGAGTGCTAATCAAAATCTAAGAGGATATAAATAAGTCATATGGAAACCTACTTTTTTTGATAGTGGAACACACAGGAGCCATAGATTGTTACTAGAAAATTTTCAGTGCCAGAGATGGGATATCTTCCAGTGAGTTGTTGGCCATGGAGGTCCCTGATGTCCCCCAAACATTACAGGCAATTGCCAAGGCCCTTGGTTTCCCACCAGGAATAGATGGCAAGACCCTATTGCTGAAGACTCCACATACTTGGGCTGCAAGGTCCCTGAGAAATCCTGTTGGAGCTGAGCTGAAAACCTCCTCCATGTAAACCAGCTGACAGAAAGCTGGAAAAAGCCATGCTACATGCAGTTCAATGGGAGAGAGAGAAATCACCAGTGAAGATACCCAACAGTGGACACTGCAAGCTTTATAATTGGCCAGCCAGGCCAAATGAACCAACGGGTGCAATAGTGGCACGTCTGTTATGAGGGAAACCAACTACCCTCTAATTTGACTGGAGGCTCGCTCCATGGGAGGAAACATATCCATGATACTGAAAACCTAGAACAGGAGGAGTCATGAGCCCTAGGAATGTAATATCTGCTACTGTCTAGCTAAAAGTATATACTATGCTTACCAAACTGCCCAGTAAGCACTTCTCTTAATGTTCATACTGATATATTATTGCTACTCTCACTTTTGGCTAGAGAACCTTCTCTTTCAGATGGCAGTGACCTTGGGATGACTCAGGTGGCACTATGGTGTTGAAAAGAAGTGACAGAGGAGTACTCAGCACTGAAATATCTCAATTACACCTTCCATGGCTCAGGGTTCATTGCAGAAGAGGTGGCAGAAAGAATGTAAGAGCCAAAGGAAGGGTAGGACTCCTTACAACGTACTCCTATAGACACAAAATGGAGTAGATACCCATGACCTCACAGTACCTGACACTACCTATACAAGACCATCATAATAGGAAGAAAAGATCATAACGTCAAAATAGAAGAGACTGACTGAGAGGGGGAGGCGATATGATGGAGAGTAAAGTTTCAAAGGGGAAAGTGTGTGGAGGGAGGGAATTACCATGGGATATTGTTTATAATTATGGAAGTTGTCATTTAAAAAAATTTAAAAATATATTTTTAAAAAAACTAAATAAATAAAAGATAAGGCCTTCTAGTTATATCCTGACCACCTGAGCACTGTTCAGGGTAACCTACATTTCACAGCAAACATTGCCATGACTGCATTGTTATGAAGCCTGGGATGAATGTTTCTGCTTTTCTCTCTCTGCCTGTATTGTCTTCTCTACCATCAGTATTTTCTTCCTTTTGTGTCACTTTAATTATTTACTCCTTGAATTTTTCTTTTTTGACTATCTCTTTCTTTTATTCTTCCTAGTCTCCATTCTCTGCCTCCCTCCCCCAGGTAGGGTCTCACTCTAGTCCAGGCTGACCTGCAATTCACTACATAGTCTCAGGCTGATCTCAAACTCACAATGATCCTCCTACCTCTGCCTGTTGAGTGCTGGGATTAAAGGCATGTGCTTCCATGCCCAGCCTATTCATCATTCTTAATGAATAAAGTTGTAATAATAATTTCAACAATTAAAAATCAAAATCCAGCCCGGCGTGGCAGTGCACGCCTTTAATCCCACCACTTGGGAGGCAGAGGTAGGAGGATCGCAGTAAGTTCGAGGCCACCCTGAGACTATGTAATGAATTCCAAGTCAGCCAGGGATAGAGCAAGATCCTACCTCGAAAAAAATAAAAATAAAAATAAAAATCAGGGCTGGAAAAATGGCTTAGCAGTTAAGGCACTTGCCTACAAAGCCAAAGGATCCAGGTTTGATTCTCCAGCACCCATGTAGGCCAGGTGCACATGGTGGTGCATGCATCTGGAGTTTGTTGGCAGTGGCTGTAGGTCCTGGCATGACCATATTCTCTGTCTCTCTCAAATAAATAAATTAAAATAAAATATTTTACAAGAAATCAAAACCAAATGTTTGGAAAATTCAGCCAGACAATACAATCTGCCTAGGTGGTTACACAGCATGGAGGGACTATCTTACCTGCAACCCCAGAAATATGCACAGGTACCAGGGAGGAACGTCTTCGATAGTATAAATCATGTCTGACCTCTGTGGGTCCAGACTGCCCGTGCTGTCCAGGGTTTCTGCGAGAGAACTCTAGGGGCGAGAGGGGGAAAAGAGGTTTAGACATGGGCTGGAGAGACGGCTTAGTGGTTAAGCGCTTGCCTGTGAAGCCTAAGGACCCCAGTTCGAGGCTCGATTCCCCAGGACCCACGTTAGCCAGATGCACAAGGGGGCGCACGCAGCTGGAGTTCGTTTGCAGTGGCTGGGGGCCCTGGAGCGCCCATTCTCTCTATCTCCCTCTTTCTCTCTCTATCTCCCTCTTTCTCTCTCTGCCTGTTGCTCTCAAATACATAAAAATAAACAAAAAAAAATTTTTTAAAGAGGTTTAGACAAAGCCCAGAGCCCACTGCTAATGAAAGTACCTTTTTCTCATGTTGCCATCCTCCTATCATTTTGAGCACTTTTGATGTAAGGCTCAAGCACATGTGCTCAGTAGAACAATCCTCAGAATTGGAGGTTCTGTCTCCCTTGGCATTAACTCACCCCCGTGAATATTAAACTTGATCAAAGCTTCTCCACACACAAATAGATTCTCCCGTATGGACAGAGGTGCTCACAGGTTGAGACCAAAATTGACACCTTGAAGGGGAGCACCCCGTGAACAAATCTCCCCTGCCCACCTGCTCTCATTCCTGTAAGGATCTTTGTATGTGATGGTATTGTCTAGGCCCTTCTGCCAAAACACTATTATTCCTCAAATAACAGCACTGGCTTAAAAGAACAAAACCCAAAGGCACACAAACACAATGACTCAATTTTTTTCTTAAAAAATAAGACACTAGCCAGGCATGGTGGCGCACGCCTTTAATCCCAGCACTTGGGAGGTAGAGGCAGGAGGATCACTGTGAATTCAAAGCCACCCTGACACTACATAGTGAATTCCAGGTCGGCCTGAACCACAGTGAGACCCTACCTCAAAAAACCAAAAAAAAAAAAAAGACACTAAAATGTAATTATAAAGCCTGGTATGGTGGCACACACTTTGTATCCCAGTACTCAGGAGCCAGAGATAGGAAAATAGTTGTGAGTTTGAGGCCAGCTTGGGACTACAGAGTGAGTGACAGGTCAGCCTGGGCTAGAGTAAGACCCTAAATGGAAAAAGAAAGGAAAGCAAAAAGTACTGAATATATAAAACTTTATATAAATAAAAATACAAAACTATTTATAATATTATACATAGGCTGTGGTGGTTTGACTCCTATGTCCCCCAGAAACACAAATGTTCTGAATGCCAGGTTCCCAGCTGATGGAGACTTGCCTCCTGGAGGCAGTGCACTGTTGGAACTGGGCTTATGGGTATTAGAGCCAGTTTCCCCTTGCCAATATTTGGCACACTCTCCTGTTGCTATTGTCCATCTGATGTTGGCTAGGAGGTGATGTCCACCCTCTTCTCATGTCACCTTTTTCTGCTGCTATCATGGAGCTTCCCCTCAAGTCTGAAAGCTAACCCCCCCCCCCCCCCCGCCAACACAAGCTGTTCTTGGTTGGGTGACTTCTGTCAGCAATGCAACCCTGACTGCAACAGTAAAGCTGGTACCAAAAGAGAGGGATTGCTGCTGCTAGAAACCTGATGTGTGGCTTTGGCCTTTTGGAGCTAATTTTCAAGAGGAATGTGGAAAGATTTGAAACCTTAGCCTAAGAGATGCCTTGCAGTGCTGTGTACAGCTTGATGGACTATTCTGGTCAGAGTTGAAAGAACTGAATGTGGTGAGAACTATGGACTGTGAGTTTTGGCTTGTCAGGGTAAAAAACAGCTTTGCCTGGACTGAGCTAACAGCAATATTATGCCCATATACTATGCAAGGTTGCTTTGCACAGAAATGAATTGGTATGAGCAGAAGAATATGGCAAAGTCAAGAAAACTTTTGGCTGAAACTTCTGCCCCTTCAGCTGCAATTATATGAGAGATTACAACCTTTGAAACTGGGGCAACAGGAAGAATGTAGACTCTTTTGAAGGAGCTTGAATGCTCAAGGAGTATCCCATTCTTCAAAGTCTGCTTTATTCTCCGCTGGATTAACAAACTGGCACCCTACCTGGTATTACGAAGTACAAGAAATGCAGGAGAGAGGGTCATTGAGTCTGCAACATGGTCTTGTGTTTTGGAAGTGGCCATGGGCATTGTGAAGCAGGTTTGCTGGTTGCCTGCATGGAGACCCGATGGAGCCAAGAGGATGGACTGTGGGTTGCAGTAGAGACCCAGTGGAGATGCCAGGACCACGAGATGGCTACCAAGAAAAGCTGCTGGCCCAGATGAAATTTTCCAGGACTGTGAGTAGCCCAGCTGCAGGGGTGGAACTGGAACACCAGAGACCTGTTGCTGGTTAGAATTATTGGACATGGAGACTTCTCATTGACTACAGTTATTGGACTTGAAGCTACAGAGTTTGATGCTTGCCCTGTTTAAATTTTATATTGGTTGAATATTTCTTTGCTATGCCCAATGCCATCTTTTGCAGTGTGTTTATTCTGTGTCATATCATTAGGATTGATAAAAACTATGGGGACTTTTAAAGTTGAACTGAATGCATTCTATTTTACATCATGGAAGGTTATCAGTTTATGGGGGCCAGGGGCAGAATGTGGTGGTTTGATTCAGGTGTCCCCCAGAAACTTAGGTGTCTTGAATGTTAGGTTTCAAGCTGATGGAGATTTAACACCAACCACCTGATGGCAGTGTATTGTTGGGGGCGGGCTTATGGATATCATAGCCAGTTTCTCCTTGCTTGTGTTTGACACACTTCTGTTCCTGTTGTCCATTGGATGTTGGCATGCGGGTGATGTCCACCCTCTGTTCATTCCATTGTTTTCCCTGCCATCATGGTGCTTCCCCTCGAGTCTGAAAGCCAAAATAAACCTCTTTTCCCCCACAAGCTGCTCTTGGTCTGGTGGTTTCTGCCAGCAATGCGAACCTGACTGCAACACAGACCATTCATTACCAGGTCTCTTGGTAGCCCACCAGAACTAGATGGTAAGACTCTATTCCTGAAGACTCTACATGCTTGTGCTACAGGACACTGAAAAATCAAGCTGGGGCTGAGCTGGAGACCTCCTTCCTGTTGACTAGCTGTCAGAAAGCTAGAAAGAGCTATGCTACATGCAGCCCTATGGAAGAGAGAAGTGTCAATGGTATTAAACAGCAGTGGACCCTGTAAGCCTTAAAACTGGCCAGGCCAGGCCAAATGTGCCAACTGATGTAATAGTGGCATGTCTGTTATGGGGGAAATCAACTGCTCTCTTAATTGGACTGGAGGCTTGCTACATAGGAGAGAATACATTTCTGGTACTGAAAATCTAGTCAAAAGCCTATGGCTGGGGAGTAAGCCTTAGGTGAGTAACATTAGCTGTTATCTGGCTAAATTCATATATTATGCCCACCAAACTGCCCTCTAAGGTCTTTGTCTTATGAATGCTACTTTCACTTTTGGTTAGAGAAGCTTCTCTTTTCAGATGGTGGTGACCACTGGGGTGATTAATCACTATAAGTTCTAAGAAGTTACAGTGGAGTGCTCAGCATTGAGACATCTCTATCATACCCACCAAAGCTCACAGTCCATTTCAGAAGAGGTGGTGGAAAGAAAGGAAGGGTAGAACTACTTACAATGCAATCTTCCAGAGACAAAATGGCCTTGATAGTCATAACCTCACAGTGCCTGACAACACAAGACCTTCATAAACAGGAGGAAAAGATGATGACATCAAAATAGAAGAGATACTGATTGGAAAGAAGGGATTCAATGGAGGCTGGACTTGAGAGGGGGCAAAATGGGGTAGGGGAGGAAATTATCATGGTTTATTGTCTTATAGACTCTGTCAATAAAACATTTTTTAAAAAAAAACGTATTTAGGGCTGGGGAAATGGCTTAGTGGTTAAGGCATTTGCCTGTGAAGCCTAAAGACCCCAGTTCAATTCCCTAGGACCCACATAAGCCAGATTCAGAGGGGGCACATGTGTCTGGAGTTCGTTCGCAGTGGCTGGAGGCCCTGATGTGCCCATTCTCTCTTTCTCTGTCTCTTCCTCTCTCTCTCTCTCAAATAAATAAAGAAACAAAATATTTTTTTTAAATGTAGTTATAGGGGTTGGAGAGATAGCTCAGTAGTTAAGGCACTTTCCTGCAAAACCTAACAACCCCAGTTTGATTCTCTAGTACCCATGTAAAGCCAGATGCACAAAGCAACACACACATCTGGAGTTCATTTGCAGTGGCTAGAGGCCCTGGCATGCCCATTCTCTCTGTCTCTCTTCTTTCTATATCTCTCTGCTTACAAATAAATAAAAATCTTTTTTAAAAATGTATTTATAGGACTGGTGAGATGGTTTAGGAATTAAGGTGCTTGTTTGTGAAGCCTAAGGACTCAGGTTCGAATTTCCAGTACCCATGTAAGCCAGATACCCAAGGTGGTGCATGCATCTGGAGTTTTGTTTGCAGTGGCTAGAGGCCCCGGTGTGCCCATTCTCTCTACCTGCCTCTTCCTCCCTCCTCCCCCCCCCCCCCCGTCTGTTCCTCTCTCATTCAAATAAAATATTTTAATGTATGTATAGTTTAGGTGGATGTTTTTATTCTTTTTCCTCATGAATAACTAATAAATATTTTTAAAATCTTAGGTGTTGCATGCTTTTAAGGCCCAAACCACCAAAACTAGATTCAGATCACAGCCTGGACAGTCAGCCTACATATCACTTCTAAACTCATTCAGTATGCAAGCCCAACAGAAGATTCAAGGAATTCTGTTACCCAGCAGAGCCTTAGAACCCCTCTGTTTCTGAAAATGCAAGCAATTTATTGCATTTCTTAGAATCTGAAATGTGTGTTGTTTTTAAATATATATATTGTAATCTGGCAAACTATCCAACAGGAAACAAAATTAAAATATGTTCCATAAAACAGATGAAGACAATATTGTGACTCTCCACCCCACCTAGCCCAGTGAGCTTGTGTCAATGACTGGTCCACAGAAAGAAGTATGTCACTTAGTTTTCTTTCTGTGTGGGAACAGAGGCTTGAACACACAAGGTGCCACAGTTCTGTTTCATCTTCCATGGCCTAAAGGTTAAAGTTTGATGTCAGTTGATATATTATTCCAATGTAACCAAATTTGACCTTTCAGAGAGAACATTTTCTTCTAGTTCAACAAAAGATGTTGGCAGACTTATAGTGGTAAATGGGTTAAATCAGTATTGTCTGACTTTTGACAACTGTTGAAATGGCAGAGAAAGTATAATACATGTGTGAGACACTGTGTAGAAAAGGATTAACTCAACAGGACTGGGCTACCTTCATCCCACTCCCTTTTCAAGGGAAGAACTGGTCATTTCTGGCACCTAGGAGATTACCTTTGAGCTTCTCTTCTCTTCTCTTCTTCCTTCCCTATCTCCATCCCACCCTGCCTTCTACCTTCTGAAGTCCTGGGCTAGGGCAGCACTTTACACTAACACTGTAATGTATACTGGGGTCTTTGGGCCACATGCTATCCACCTGTTGCCCTCTGGAGGAGCTAGAAACTTAGGTCAGCTGCACAGGTGGGTGGCCATACCTATGAGGCTGATTCTAGCAGACACTAGGGCTCCAGTGAGCTTCCCTGGTTGGGAACACTCAGTGAGTGCTGTCAGTGTATGCTGCTAAAAAATGAAAACCCTGCCTGCCTACCTATGGCTAGCAGCAGAAGACAATGCCTATGAGCCTTTTTTAATCATCAATTTTCATCATGTACCTCTCCATAAACAACTATGAGGAAAACAGCTTGACTGAATTCTATGAATCCTTCTAGAAAATTGCTGAACTCAGTTTGAGAACCCCTGAGATCATGAGAAGCTGCTTACTCCCCTCTTTCTGCTTCCTAACTCAAGATTGAATACTTTCTCTTATGCACATTTCTGCCATAGTGGGACACTATGGACAATGGCCCATTGGGACTGTGTGATCGTGAACATTAACCATTAGATTTAGAGTCAAAACAGACCTCTCTACTTAAGTGGCTTGTGATGAGGATTTCATTATAGTGATGCAAAACTCAAAAGTATACATATGTAGTAATTCAAATTTTATTTTTCACAAAACAGGCACAATTCTTTAAGAATTGTGTGTGTGTGTGTGTGTGTGTGTGTGTGTGTGTATACCACACACATAATTAACCCATTCAATCCTCACACTAATTTAAGAAAGATGCTCAGGGCTGGAAGGATTGCTTAGTGGTTAAGGCATTTGCCTGCAAAGCAAAAGGACCCAGGTTCGATTCCCCAGGACCCACATTAGCCAGATGCACAAGGGGATGCACACATTTGGAGTTCATTTGCAGTGGCTGGAGGCCCTAGCACGCCCATTCTCTCACTCTCTCTCCCTCTTTCTCTGTCAAATAAATAAAAATAAAATATTTTAAAAAGAAAGAAAGAAAGAAAGATGTTCAGACAGCTGGGAATCAGATGCTTGAGATAAAAAATTTCTGGGGTTTGGGATATGTGCTGGTTGGGCACTTGAAAATCTGAAATCCAAAGATGTTTCGGAATCTGCAAGTTTTTGAATGTCACATTAGCACTTGAATAGTTTTGGATTTTGGATATCTACACTAAGTGTGTTTAACTTATTCCTATTTTAGAAGAAAAACTGGTGTCCAGACAGCTATGGTAATTTGAGTCACATTTATACCTGGACCTTACTTCTAGCCTTCAAGTTCTTAAATACTACCCTCGGGCAGAGGCATTTAATGACCCTTGTGAGGTTCTCACTTTAACCTTGTGGTGATAACTCCTACTTCCATTACTGAGCAAAAATGCTCACAGCCCCTACCTCTTACACACTAAGAGGAAGGCACAAAGTCCCAGACTAGCAACATCACACTCCCTGCCGCACGTCAGGGTTGAGCAGCAGTAACAGGTGACAAGAGGTACCTTCTCTGCTATTCCGTTCTCTGTAGTGTAGATGGCCATGAGCTCAGTGTCTTCATTGTCCTGCTCACCACTGGATGTCGCTCCACCATTGATCACCACCTGAGGAGAAATGTTCCATTAAGAGGCAGCTTTACACTTGGTTACCTGGACCCTATTGCTGAAGACACCACATGCTGCCAACACAAAAAAAAAAAAAAAAAACCAAGAAATTCAGCTGAATCTGAAAGGAAACCAGTTCCCAGAGAGTTAACCCATATAGTGCTAAGAAATTCTACATGAGCTGAAAGAAAATGGCCAACATTATGAGCAAACAGGGGGCACTGCTATATGAAAGCAACCAGCCTGACAAGATGTACACACCTGGGTAACGGTGGCACACAGCCTAGATGGGTAATCAATGACTCTCTGATTGGCTAAGAGAGCTACTCAGTAGAAAGGAACCCACAGCTACAACTGGGTACTGAGTCAGAATCCTATGGAAATCAAGATTATGGACTCCAATGTGAAGTTCCCACTAGTCTTTGGCCAAAACTGAGGCTACACCCATCAAAATCTCATTAAATTAACAATGCCTATCCCCTTTAACCTATCCTGACCCCACACTCCATTGGAGAATCCGTTTTTCTTTATCAGAAAGTAGCAATAACTGTGGACAACCAAACTCTATCAACAAGACAAAAATAGATAGCTGACTTCCTAGCAGGAGATACACTACTCCTTGCACATCAGCCAGGGCCCAGGTGAAGCCACAGAGGAACTGGCGAGATGAGCAAGAGTGCCGCTTCCATGGCAAACCTGACAACCTGTACCAGGGTGCTGGAGACAGACACTGAGGATATTCTAAATGCACCAAAGCAAAAATCCAGAAGCTGCTGACAGCTCAACACTACAGCAGACATACAGCACACAGGGTGGAAAGAATGTAAGTAAGAGCCACAGGTTGGGAGGGAATATCCAGACATTGCCCTTCCCAATGATTGCTGCTCTCACAACTCGTAACCCATAACCCCACAGGGAGTACCAGCAATTCCACAGATGAGGGTTCCGAGAAGAATGGGGGCAGGGAAGAGGGAAGTGATGGTACCGACACATCATGTATCCCTACAAAGTTTCTATTTATAAGGGTTGGAGAAATGGCTGAGCGGTTAAGGCACTTGCCTGCAAAGCCTAAGAATACATGATGGAATCTTCAGGTCCCATGTAGCCCGATGTAGTGATGCAAGTGCGCAATGTCAGACATGCACTGCAAGGGCACGCATACGTTTGGAGTACATTCATAGTGGATAAAAGGCCCTGGTGCTCCCATTCTCTCCCTCTCTCTCACTCACTCAAAAATAAAATTAAATAATTCAAATACAAAATAAGGGCTGGAGAGATGGCTTAGTGGTTAAGGCACTTGCCTACAAAGCCAAATAACCCAGGTTTGATTCCCCAGGACCCACATAAGCCAGATACACAAGGTGGTGCATGCATCTGGAGTTTGTTTGCAGTGGCTGGAGGTCCTAGCGCGCCCATTCTCTCTCTATATATATGCCTCTATCTCTCTTTCTCAAATAAATAAAATTAAATAAATAAATAAAAAGAGGTACCTTTAGCCCTTATCACTCTGTTGTAAAGAAATGTGTGGGTACTTGGGTTGCAAGGCCACTGAGAAATCCTGCTGGAACTGAACTGATTACCTCCTCCATGTAGACCAGCTGACAGAAAGCTGGAAGAAGCCATTCTGCATGCATTTCAATGGGAGAAAGAGATACCACCAGTGAAGATACTCAACAGTGGAAACTGCAAGTCTTATATTTGGCCAGCAAGGCCAAATGAGCCAAAGGGTGCAATAGTGGCACATCTGTCATGGTGGAAACCAACTGCCCTCTAATTGGACTGGAGGCCCGCTCCATGGGAGGGAATACATCCCTGATACTGAAAACTTAAAACAAGGGTAGTCATGAGCCCTAGGGGTGTAATGTCTGCAGCTGTCTGGCTAAATGTATATACTATGCTCACCAAACTGCCCAGTAAGCACTTCTCTTAATGTTCATGCCCTCGCTTTTGGTTAGAGAAACTTCTCTTTTCAGATGGCAGTGACCTTGGGATGACTCAGAAGGCATCATGGTGCTGGAAAGAAGTGACAGGAGTGCTTAGTACTGCAATATCTCTATCATACCTTCCAAGGCTCAGGGTCTATTGTGGAAGAGGTGGCAGAAAGAATGTAAAAGCCAAAGGAAGGGTAGGACTCCTTACAACGTGTTCCCCCCAGACACAAAATGGCCTGGATATCCATGACCTCACAGTACCTGACACTACCTACACAAGACCACCATAATAGGAAGAAAAGATCATGACATCAAAATAAAAGAGAGACCGATTGAGAGGGGGAGGGATATGATGGAGAATGAAATTTCAAAGGGGAAAGTGGGGGTGGCATTACCATGGGATAGTTTTTATAATCATGTAAATTGTTAATAAAAAAATTTGAAAAGAAAAAAAAACATTAAAAAAGAATCTGCCTTGAAAAATAAACAGATCAAAGGTTAAGGATTAAAAAAAAAAAAAAAGAAATGTGTGGGTTTCACCACACATACCAAAAAGCCAACCATAATTGTTGTTAGAGCCCTAAATTGCATTTTCACATGTGATAGTAACAAAGTTATCTTTCTTAGATGAAACTCCTAATGGGTACAGGCTACACTGGTAAGTACTGTGTATTTCTAATGAAAAGTATGCCACAATCCATAGGGTGGAGCTGCATGGGCCAGAGACCACTAAGAAAGACCAGAAAGGAAACATTTCAGAGAAACCTCTGGCTATGGGATCCCTGTGTCCTCCAAGGGAAAGGAGCTGGCTAAAACCATTACTGCTGTTAAGATCCCATCCACTTGACAAAAACTTCTGCAGGGCTTCCCTGTTAGGAGGAATAGTTCTAGCTGGATGATCTACTGCTCACCTGATTGACTGTATGTTGGGATTTATTCTGTTGTTGTTTGATTGTTTTGTTTTGTGTTTTTTTGAGGTACAGTCTCACTCTAGCCCAGACTGAACTCACACTGGAGTTCCAGGCTGGCCTCAAATTCACAGCAATCCTCCTACCTCTGCCTCCCAAGTGCTTGGATTAAAGGCATGTACCACCACACCTGACTTGTTAGGATTTTAAAAAACTTCTCACTCCAATTAAGTATCCAGCTGATGTGTGCGCCTAACCCTATTACTAAGAAGTAAGGGTGGAAACAACTGTTTTATGCCAATAAAATCTAGTTTCTGGAACTTTCAGGTTAAGGACAAGAACCCATTTAAGGATAAATTCAAAAGGGACCATGGCATGCAATAGCAAAGCCAGCTCTCTGCTATGCCCACCACTGACAGATATCTTGATCACACCATCCCAGGACTCATGGATGATTGAGGAGATGGTGGTAGAAAGAATGTAAGAGCCAAAGGAGGAGAGGACTCTTTGAAATGCTATCTTCCAGACAAAAAGTGGTGGTTGCATTTATGGCCTCACAGTGGCTGATACCTACACAAGACCTGCATAACAGGAAGAAAGAAAAGTGATATACTTCTTGTGCATTTGGATCTTTTAATCATCAGTATGCACCCATGTATCATTTGCATATTGATTTCTAAACAGATGGTAATAAAGACAAATTCTAAAATATTAACAGTGGTTAGCTTTAATCAATAGGGTTATTTTTTTAATTTTATTTTCCTTTTTTTTTTAATTTAGAAAGAGAATGCGCACATCAGAGCCTCCAGTCACTGCAAATAAACTCCTGATGCATGCACCACCCTGAGCATCTGGCCTATGTGTGTACTGGAGAATCAAGCCTGGGTCTTTAGGCTTTGCAGGCAAGCACCTTAACTGCTAAGCCATCTCTCTAGACTAATAGGGCCATTTAAAAATTTTCTGTTTATGTGCCGGGCATGGTGGTGCACACCTTTAATCCCAGCACTCGGGAGGCAGAGGTAGGAGGATCGCTGTGAGTTCGAGGCCACCCTGAGACTCCATACTGAATTTCAGGTCAGCTTGGGCTAGAGTGAAACCCTACCTCGAAAAAAAAAAAAAAATTCTATTTATAAGCTGAGCATGGTAGCGCACGCCTTTAATCCCAGCACTCGGGAGGCAGAGGTAGGAGGATTGGTGTGTCCACCCTGAGACTACATAGTGAGTTCCAGGTCAGCCTGAGCTACAGTGAGATCCTTCCTCAAAAAAAAAAAAAAAAAACTATTTATCTATTTATTTATATGAAAGACAGAGAGAAACAGGCAGACACACAGATAAAGACAGAATATGAGTATGGGTATGCCAGGGCCTCTTGCCACTGTAAGCAAACTCCAAACAGAACACATGTGACACTTTGTGCATCTGACTTTACATAGGTACTAGGAAATAAAAACCCAGGATGTTCAAGCTTTGCAAGCAAGTGAATAGGGCCATTTTACCTTCATTTTCCCTTCATATATTTTGGCAATTTCCTATAATGAGTACAATGTATATCTTCTAGAAGGAAGAAACTAAGACTAAAGATGAAAGCAACATAGCTTGGGCTGAGGAAGTTCAGAGAAGTTTCCAATCCCCAGACCAGTAGAAAAATTAAACTTCTCTCATTGGAGGTCATACAGATTTTGACCCACAGCTGAGGCTGGTTTTAAAGTATGCCAGATCTCAATATTACACATCCTAGCAAGGCAGGATTTCCTTATTTCATTTAAGCAAATATCTGCTTTTAAAAACCATTTGTAGCTAAGTATGGTGGTCAGCACAACTATAATCATAGCTCTCAGGAAGCTTAGGCAGGAGGTCTAAGTTTGAGGCCAACTTGGGCTTCATAGTAAGAGCCTATCTCAAACAAAAATTCTAAATCATGCTATAGCTTTTTATATGGCCAACTGGGCATTGGTTGGCCTGTAAAACTAGCTGCAGCAGGATCCACATTCCTAGCCAAGATCAGGTCCACACACGAAACAGTATCACAAAGGCACTCAACAGCTAGAAGCCCAGGGAAACATACACTCAGGATGAACTCTCTTGGCAAACAACACAGTGATTCCATCATCAGAGAACCGCAGATTTGGTTTAGAGCCCTGTACAAGATAAGATCACTCAGCCCTGCATTTACCCTGCTTCTTGGAAACTGGGTACTTTTGGGGGTGATGCAAATGGTTTGGAACTAGTTGGAGGTGGTATTTACACAGTATTATGAATGTGTCAAATATCACTGTGTTGTTTTATTTCAAATGTTTAAATCTTGTACTATACAAACTTTACCTCAAATTTTTTTCATTTTGAGACAGGGTCTCATTATGTATTCCAGGCTGGCCTTAAACTCATGATCCTCATGCTATGTCCTCCAGAGTGTGCAGATTATAAACCATGCACCATCACAGCCTGCCCTAATATGCTTTTAAACACTTATTTCGGGGAAAAAAGGCAGATTTTGGCATGCACACATGGTACTCTAAAATCCAGACACTTTAAGAAAAAAAAAATGGAGAGAGAGATAGCAGCAGTTAAAGGCACTTGCTTGCAAAGCCTGATGAACCAGGTTCAATTTCCCAGTACCACATAAAGGCAGATGCATGAAGTGATATATGTCTGGAGTTCATTTGCAGTGGTTGAAGGGCCTGGCACGCCCATATTCATTCTTGTTCTCTCTCCCTCTCTGCCTCTTTCTCTCTCAAATGAATAAAATATTTTAAATATATATTTTAAATATTTTACTTATTTATTTGAGAGAGAAAGAGGCAGAGAGAGAGAGAATATGGGTATGCCAGGGTCTCTAGCCACTTCAAATGAACTCCAGACAAATGCGCCACATTTTGCATCTGGCTTTATGTGGGTACCAAGGAATCGAACGTGGGTCCTTTGGCTTTGCCAGCAAGCGCACCAACCACTAAGCGCTCTCACCAGCCTGAAATATTTTTTAACAAATAAAGTAAATAAAATAGAGACACTCCTTGGCTCATGTACTCATTCAACAAATCCTGACTACACCCCAGGCAAGCCAGATGAGGTCCTAATGACACAGAAGTCAGGAAGGAGTCAAGAAGGGATATCAAGCACAGAAGTCCACAAGCAGATGGGTGCTGTGGACAGCCACTCTAGCTGCAACAAAGTGTGGGGTAGGTGGGATAATACAGGCAAGACCAGAGGCAAATAGACTCTTCCAGACCCGAAGGGCAGTGGTTTGGATGGAGGTATTCCCTTCCAGACCTGAGAGGCAGTGCTTTCGATGGAGGTATTACCTTCCAGACCTGAGAGGCAGTGCTTTCGATGCAGGTATTACCTTCCAGACCTGAGGGGCAGTGGTTTCAATGGAGGTATTCCCTTCCAGACCTGAGGGGCAGTGGTTTCGATGGAGGTATTACCTTCCAGACCTGAGAGGCAGTGGTTTCGATGGAGGTATTACCTTCCAGACCTGAGGGGCAGTGGTTTTGATGGAGGTATTACCTTCCAGACCTGAGGGGCAGTGGTTTCGATGGAGGTATTCCCTTCCAAACCTGAGAGACAGTAGTTTCAATGGAGATATGCCCTTCCAAGCCTGAGGGGCAGTGGTTTCGATGGAGGTATTCCCTTCCAGACCTGAGTGGCAGTAGTTTATATGGAGGTATTCCCTTCCAGACCTGAGTGGCAGTGGTTTCGATGGAGGTATTCCCTTCCAGACCTGAGGGGCAGTGGTTTCGATGGAGGTATTCCCTTCCAAACCTGAGAGACAGTAGTTTCGATGGAGATATGCCCTTCCAAGCCTGAGGGGCAGTGGTTTCGATGGAGGTATTAACAGTAGTTTGGACAAGACATTACAGTGAGGATGCATACTGATGCCCACTGAGATGGCCTCAAAGGGATCTGAGGTACCTCAGAGCTCTGTGGTGACAATAAAAAGTGTCCAAGCCCTGGACCAGATGGTAGGGCAGATAACGACTTAACATATACAAGGTCCTGGGCTCAACACCCAGGACCAAAAAGAAAAATTAGTTCTACAGAACATGGAGAGAGAGAGAAATTTTGTGCATATGTGTATGTATGCATGTGTGTGTGTTTAAGAGAAAAGAATAAGCAACATTGCTGATAGTAACAAAGTTTGGTGTATGCACTTCTAAGCATACTTTTTAGAGAGAGAGAATTGGTACCAGGGCCTCAGCCACTGCCATTGAACTCCAGACACTTGTGCCATATAGTGGACATGTGCAACCTAGCACTTGACTGACCTTTGTGTGTCTGGCTTACATGGGATCTAGAGAGTAGAACACGGGTCCCTAGGCTTCACAGGCAAGCGCCTTAATCACTAAGCCATCTCTCCAGCCCAGCATCATTTTAAAAATATTTTTCATTATTTATTGAGAGAGAGAGAATGGGTGCTCTAGGGCCTTAGGCTGCTGCAAACAACTCCATATGTGTGTGCCCCCTTGTGGCGCATGTGCGACATTGCGTACTTACATCACTGCCTACGTGGGACCTGGAGATTCCAAGGACCTTCTTAGGCTTCACAGACAAGTGCCATAACCACTAAGTCATCTCTCCAGCCCCTAAGCATTATTTTAACCAGGAAATGATCCTGGAATGCTTTCTAATTTAATAAAGTCTGTTTTTCTCTTGTGTCATTAATAGCATCAGAGATAACAGAGGAGAGTCTATCTTGGTGATTTTCCCTTTGGAAAATTCACCTGGTTTTTATAAAAAATAACCAACAGAAGGCTGGAGAGATGGCTCTGCAGTTAAAGTGCTTGCTTTTGAAGCCTAAGGACCCAGGTTCTATTCCCCAGTACCCACATAAGACAGATACACAAGGTAGTGCATGTGTCTGAAGTTTATTGCAGTGGCTAGAGGCCTTAGCGTGCCCATTTTCTCTCTCTCGCTCACTCGCTCTCTCTCTCTCTCTGTTAAATAAATAAATAAATAAAATATATTTTAAAAAATAATCAACAGATTATTTATAAACCCCTGGGAATGAAGTCCTTACTCCCTCAAAACTATTTGAAGTCAGGTGTGGTAGCTCACACCTATGATCCGATCATTTGGGTGTCTAAAGTAGGACGATCATCATAACCTTGAGGCCAGCCTGAGCTACAAAGAAAGTTCCAGTTATCCTGGGCTAGAAAGAGACCCTGCCTATAAATAAATTAATAAGAACTATTTGAAACCTAGCTTCTAGATTTAAATTTTGTCTAATAAACTACTACTCTACACTTAATCACCTGTGAGACTTCTCTGTTTAAATTGGTCTAGTTGATTTTGTCTGTCTTTAAATGTAAGGTTATTTTGATTTTGGGAATAGAAACATGTTTATTACTCTTTTTTCTTTTTCTTTTTTTCCAAGTGTTTGACTTATGTTAAGCTAAACCAATGGCCCATAAGTGTTGGTGTCTAAGCAGTTCTTCCTCGAAAGTTGGATATAGGAGGGAAGGAGGGACAGGAGCCAGAGCGGGGAGAGGTAGGGTGTCATCTGAGGATATGACAGCAGGCCCATGTTTAAACAAGTATGCCTGCATTCTTTCGAGAGAAGCTGTGTGAATCATTGCCACTGCCACTTGTAAGATGGAGCTACACACAGCTGGAGCACCACACCTAAGGACAAAGGCTCATAACTTAATTCTACCTATTCAGGATCTGGAATAAATCGACCACCGTGAAAGCCATACGCACCATTTCTCATCAAACCAATAACTTTCAAAGTAGTTGTAGTGATTCTTTTAGAAGATGCTAATATAATTTATATGTTAGACATACAAAACTTTATTTCCTCTGGTATCTAAATACTTTACAATTGAAATGTATTCTGAATAAAGATATCAAGATTAGTTTTTCACCAACATGTTCTCCAAGAACCCCCCCCCCTTTTTTTGTTTTGTTTTTTTTGAGGTAGGGTCTTGCTCTAGCCCAGATTGACCTGGAATTCACTCTGTAGTCTCAGTGCACCACCACACCTGGCTTCAAGCCCATTTTTAATGTCTCCCACTTGCATTCAATATTATTGTAAATTTATACCATTAAAAGACTACATAGTGACACCAGGTGTGGTGGTGCACGCCTTTAATCCCAGCACTCGGGAGGCAGAGGTAGGAGGATCGCCATGAGTTCGAGGCCACCCTGAGACTACAGAGTGAATTCCAGGTCAGCCTAAGCTAGAGTGAGACCCTACCTTGAAAAAACAAACAAACAAACAAACAAACAAACAAAGACTACATAGTGGATTCCAGGTCAGCCTGGGCTGGGGCAAGACCCTATCTGGGAAAAACAAACAAACAAACAAACAAAAAAAACTCAATAAAGTACAAGGTTGGAGAGATGGCTTAGTGGTTAAGGAATGTGCTTGTCTGCAATGTTTAACGACCCCAGTTCAATTCAAGTACCCACATAAAGCCAGATGCACAAAGTAGTGAGTGTGTCTGGAATTTGTTGCAGCAGCTGGAAGCCCTGGTGCACAGTCCCTCCCTCGTCCTCTCCCTCTCTCTGCTGGTATATTAACTAATTAAAAAATATTTACTAAAAGCCAGGCATGGTGGCACATGCCTTTAATCCCAGCACTCGAAATGCAGAGGTAGGCAGATCGCCGAGAGTTCAAGGCCACCCTGACACTACATAGTGAATTCCAGGTCAGCCTGAGCTAGAGTGAGACCCTACCTTGGGGGAAAACAAACAAACAAACATATATACATATAGGCTGGAGAGATGGCTTAGTGGTTAAGGCGCTTGCCTGGGAAGCCTAAGAACCCATGTTCTACTCTCCAGATCCCACATTAGCCAGAGGCACAAAGGCGAGGCAAGCGCAAGGTCACACACACATGCCCACTAGGTGGTGCAAATGTCTATCATTCAATTGCATTGGCTGAGGCCCTGATGTACCAATTCTCTCTCGCTCGCTCTTGCTGTCTCTCTCTAAAATAAAAAAAATTTATAAATACAAAAGGTAAGGGACTGGAGAGATGGATCAGTGGTTAAGGCACTTACTTACAAAGCCTAAGGACCCCAGTTCAAATCCCCAGTTATATCACACTAGATACACAAAGTGGTGCATGCATCTAGAGTTTGTGTGCAGTGGCTAGAGGCCCTGGAATGCCCATTCTCTGTCTCTATCTGCCTTTTTCTCTCTCTCAAATAAATATAATTCAATTCTTTTTAAAAGTAAGTACAGCCAGGCATGGGGGTGCACACCTTTAATCCTAGCACTAGGGAGGCAGAGGTAAGAGGATCACTGTGAGTTCAAGGCCAACCTGAGACTATATAGTGAATTCCAATTCAGCCTTAGCTACAGTGAGACCCAATGGGGGGGGGGGGTAGTATAGGCTGGGCATGATGGTGCAAGCCTTTAATCCCAGCACTTGAGGCCAGACTGGGATATAGAGTGAGTGCCAGGTCAGCCTGGGCTAGGGTGAAACCTGATCTCAAAAAACACAAGAGGAGAGAGGGCAGGCTGGAGAGAGATGGCTCAGGAGTTAAGGCACGTGCTTTAACAATCCTGGTTCAACTCCCCAGTACCCATGTAAAGCCAGATGCACAAAGTAGCGCATGCATCTGGAGTCTGTTTGGCTAGTGGCTAGAGACCACCCATTCTGTCTCTCTCTGCTTACAAATACACACACACACACACACACATATACACATACATATTTTTAATTTCATATAGAATATATGTATATTTAAAAATAGCAAACTATAATACAACATATGTAGAACCTCCAGAGTGTGTCAATCTGTGTTATAGCTCAAAGCCAACATATTTAACCAGTTACCATGTTCCTGCTTTCATTGATCTTCAAACTGGATAGCATAATGTCACCTCTGGTGGTTACATTCAAATAAAACTGCTGGCTGTGAGTGGTGGTTCAAAATTTTAATCCCAGCACTTGGGAGGCTGAGGTAGGAGGATTTCTGTGAGTTCAAGGGCAGTCTGAGACTAATTCCAGGCCAGCCTGGGCTAGAGCGAGATCCTACTTCAGAAAACAGAAAATTGCCAAAAGTATGCATATGCTTGAAAAGCTCAACCTCCTGCACAATCCAGCCCTGTAACATCAATAGGTGTACCTTGCTTGTCCTCCATTATCACTTGGTTTTTGGAGAGCCAGGAAATGTCTCACTTCTCTAATTCCAGGCCATAGTCCTAATGGTCAGGTAAGGTAACATATTTGTCCCCACATGGAAACTCTGTGTGGTTTGTGTTCCTGCTCCCATACAGAGCCAGGGATGGATGCTGTAAAAATGGCTAGCATTTGTCTGGCACATATTAAAGCGCAGACCTGGATCAGGCATATCCCCAAGATCTCTGCTAAGTTAGAATTACGTGCCCTTAACTAGAGAGGTACACTGTGATTTGAGCATGGTCCGCTCCCTCCAAAATCAGGTTGAATTTAATATCCATTGAGAAATATTAAAGAAGTACTACCAGGTGGGACCTTTAAGAGGTGATGGCCTTTATGAATGGACAATCCATTCATGTGATTTGTAGAGGAATAGTTATCTGAAAATAGTCTATTATAAAGACCAGTTTAGCTAGGTCTCTGGCTCACTC
Organism: Dipus sagitta; assembly: GCA_036346955.1. Classification (NCBI taxonomy): domain Eukaryota; kingdom Metazoa; phylum Chordata; class Mammalia; order Rodentia; family Dipodidae; genus Dipus; species Dipus sagitta. The sequence continues at coordinate 55,723,313 of CM070779.1, read as the reverse complement.
CTTCCTTCATCATGTGATGTTCTACACAGCTGCACAACTCTGCAGGAAAAATGACCATTGCCAGATGCAACTCCTCAAACCTTGAGCCTGAACCCTAAACTTCTCTTTAAGAACTTACCAAGTCTGTGGTACTGCATTATTATTAAGAGGAAGCCAACTAAGACAATGTCCCTGTGGACTCTGTATTTGAATTGATCCTATCCTAGAACAGATTCCAAGGACAGCAGGTAACAGCACTCTACCCAAAAGGGGCACATTACAGGTATCAAACTAAACTCTCTGATATTTAAAGAATATGGAAGGGATATAAACTTAACAAGACAAAGATCAATCCCCCCCCCCCAAAAAAAGGACTCCTAAGCAATCCATTGCTACCACATATCAACTCCTGTGTTTTGTGCATATATGCCATCTTACTGATGTCTGCCACCAGTATATCCAGCTGCCCAAGCCCACCTCTTCTAGTCATCCTGACTTCTGACTGTATGTCACTATCCATATACAACCAATACCAACTCTGTTTTGATGTCTCTTGAAGAAACCTATTCTTCATCTATCTTCCATGGTTCCTTGAGCCCAATGCATTTCACTCTCTGGAATTCTGCATTGCCCCACTTCCCTCCCTACTACACCTACTCTGTGTCACTGTGACTGCTACTGTATGCACATATGTACACACACACAGCCCTCTTTGACAAAGCAGAGCCCACGCCACACAGTGGGTTAAATCTAATAACCAGCTTTATCCTGTATCTGATTATCCATTTCCTTCATGGACTTTCATCAAATGTCACTTTTTATATGCAGATTTTCTGTCACCTAAAAAGGAGGTGGGTGTGGTGGTGCACACCTTTAGTCCCAGCACTTTGGAGGCAAAGGTAGGAAGATCACCATGAGTTCAAGGCCAATTTGAGACTACATAGTGAATTCCAGGTCAGCCTGAGCTAGAGTGAGACCCTACCTCGAACCCCCCCCCAAAAAAAAAATCAGTAAGTAGATTTATACTCATCAAGTAATGGTATATTTTGTGAGAAAAAAATTAGGTTTTAGCCAGGCGTGGTGGCGCACGCCTTTAATTCCAGCACTCAGGAGGCAGAGGTGGGAGGATCACCATCAGTTTGAGGCCACCCTGAGACTCCATAGTGAATTCCAGGTTAGCCTGGCCTACAGTAAGACCCTACCTCAAAAAAAAAAAAATAGGTCTTTAACAAAGTAAGCACCGAGTGCTTTAAAACACGAACAGTAAGGTATGTTTCCTATCTGGAGTTAATTGCAGCAGATCATATGACTGTCCGGTGAGAGCAGAGCAAGATCAACAACATGTGAAAGGCACTTGATTGTCAATCAATGCCTCAGTGTTCACTGAAACAATGAGTGCTGGGGACTGCACAGATGGCCCAACATCTTGTTTGCAAAGCCTGACAACCTGAGTTTGATTACCCAGTACACATATTAGCGTGCGTACATCCTTGTGCATATGCCCACACATATATTAACATGCATGCACACCACACACACATATACAACAAAGGGAAGGAGGGAGGGAGTGTTTATCTGGTGGTGATTCCAAATTCAAGGCCAGTCTGGGCTACACTTCAAGATCCTGTCTCAAAAAAAGAAGGCTGGAGAGATGGCTCACAGGTTAAATGCATTCTTTCAAGACCTAATGGCCTGGGATTGAGTCCCCAGTATGCACATAAAGCCAGATGCCCAAAGTGGCATATGCATCTAGAGTTTATCCGCAGTGGCAGTTCCTAGTACACCCATACACACACACTCTCTCCCTCCCTTTCTCTGTAATAAATAAATTACAAGTATTGAAGTCTATCTATACTTATTCAGGATTGAAACTAAAAGGTGGGGGGTTGGGGTACTATTACCGGAAGAGTAAAGAAAGTGGGGTGCTTGGCTTCGTCTTCATATTTGCCTTCTGTGGAACTTCCAGCCTCCATTGATTTGGATGTGGTGTTCTTCCCGATGCCCATCATGAAGAGACGTCAAGTAATGTGCTCAGATCTTGGCCAGGAGTGGCGCAATGAAGGCTTACTCAAGGAGCCCAAGACCAGTGTCAATTCTTCTTCCCCAAGCACCCAATTCTCAGATGAGGATTAGTTTCATGAGAAACATCTCTAAGCACCTGAAAGACAGTACAAGATAATCACCTCAGGGCTGAGCCTGACAGCCTGAGTTTGATTGAGCTGAGATGTCTTAGCAGTTAAGGACCTTGCCTACAAAGCCAAAGGACCTAGGTTTGATTCCCCAGGACCCACGTAAGATAATCACCTCAGAGCACACAAATAAGGGACCCAGGGTCAGAGTTCCCTGTACAAACAGAGTCACTGTATAAGTTACACCAAAGCATCTAACAGTGTGTCACCTACACTTTTTTAAAAGCGCACCCTGTTCACTTAGTAACACTCACTGCTTCTGAACTGGCCCCTGGAGAAGAGTAGCATTAAAGTAGATTGTCAAAATATCACAATATGAGGCTGGAGAAAGGCACTTGCCTGAGAAGCTTAAGGACCCAGGATCAATTCTGCAGTACCCACACAAGCCAGATACACAAAGTTGTATATGTGTCTGGAGTTCGTTTGCAGTGGCTATATAGGCCCTGGTGAACCCATTCTCTATTTATCTGCCCCCCCAAATAAATAAATAATTTTGGGTTTTTTTTTAAGGTAGGGTCTCACACTAGTCTAGGCTGACCTGGAATTCACTATGTAGTCTCAGGGTGGCCTTGAACTCATGGCAATCCTCCTACCTCTGCCTCCCAAGTGCTGGGATTAATAAATAAATATTTTAAATATCACAATTCTAGGAGGAACCATGGCAGCTCTGGCTGCTGCTTGCAGTGGTTTAGAGTGGAAGAAGTTGATGCCCTGGGTCATGACTGCTGGAAAAAGAAGTTGTTCACAATACAAACCCATAACCAGCAATGAGGATATGCCAATTCCAGTGGAAAATCCTTACAAGGAGCCTCTGAAGAAATGTATCTTATGTGAGTGAGATTATAAGAATGTAAAGTTTTTGTCCTATTTTATTTCTCCATTTAATGGATGCATTTATGAGAGGCATATAACAGGTCTTTGTGGGAAGAACCAAACAGAAATAACCAGGCTCGCCGCTCCTCACCCGCCATAGTTGCTGACGTAGCTTTAAGTGGATTAGGAAGATGATTTTGCGACCCTTAAGAGTATCCCACAGAAGGTCTTTCAGAAAGAATCCCTCCCTGCCCCCACCTCCCTCTAGCACAAACAGAAAACAAGCTATGTGATGCTTTCCCAGACCCTCCAGTCAACTCAACATCAGCCACTTCTCTGTGACTGGGTCCAAATTTAGGCCCTCCCAAGACAGACTTCATTAGATCCACCCTCAAGTGGACTCTACCAGATTTTCCCCACTATATCACTGTAAACAGCCAAGGCCTTAAGACTTGGATACGTGTCTTACAGTGGCAAGAGTGCCAGCACCAACAAAAGACTCATTGGACCCGTCAGCTTCTCTGTTCACCAAGCATACCTTACCAGTAAAGCAGAGTGAGCTGAGTGCCTCTGGGTGACACCACCACCTGCTGATAACACACAAGGAAAAATAACCCACTTAGACTAGAGCTCTGTCCTTTCTCCAGAAGCTGGGATTTGATCTGAGGTTTGTGCTGCTACTGACTGATAAAGTTATAAACTGGACTGGTCTCGAGACTACATTGCAACTGACTGAAAACTAGGCAACGAAATTCTGAAGAATTGCACTGAGGGGTGAGGCAAATTTACCACTCTTCAAGTAATGTTGGTTGAATTGAAAAATTGCTAAAGCTTGTAACAGGACTGACCTGTATCTGTCACTGTTGCCTTGCTCTCTGTGTTGTCTTTTTAGGTCCAGATGTTCTTTGATAATTCACACTGCCCTGATTGTGGGCAGCAGTGGTTTTCTAGCATATAACTAGGCCATCGGTTATGCCAAAATGAACTTATTGAAAATGAGTGTTACCAAGTATTCTTAGATGGCCTTAATAGAGCCGATTACTGCCCTGCATGTTACTATGATAATCCTGCCAACAGAAGCCTTGATCTTCCTTGCTCTTTTCCACTTGAGTGGGCACCCCAAAATCTCATTAGGTAGACCTTTGAAAAGGCTTGCCATCCCTTTCTTCTGGGTCCTCCACTGGTTAGAAAAAGGATACATGACTCCAGACTAGCTGCTTTTAAGCCTGTACTACAATTGACTAGAACAGACAAAACTTTAAACAAAAACCTTGGCCAGGGCTGGAGAGATGGCATAGTAGTTAAGGCACTTGCCTGCAAAGCCAAGGGACTCAGGTTCAATTCTCCAGGACCCATGTAAGCCAGATGCACAAGAAGCACACGTGTCTGGAGTTTGTTTGCAAAAGCTGGAAGCCCTGGTGTACCCATTCTGCCCCCTACCCCTGTCTCTTTCTCTCTCTCAAATACTAAATAAAAACTTGGCCAAAGCAAGTAATTCCTATAACAGTCAAATCACAGAGATGTAGGGATTTTTTTTTTTTTTTTTTACCAGTAGGCCAGGGAAGATGATCAATAACTCATTTCCTTTATATTCTCTATGCCTTTTTCTTTTTCTTTTTTTTTTTTTTTTAGGGCTGGCCCTTATGCATGCTAGGCAAGTGTTCTGCCACCAAGCTGCACACTAAGCCCTTATTTCTAAATCTGACTCACACTGTCTCTACTTTGGAAACTGATGAATCTGCTTCTGTGGTCTTCATATATCTTGTTCAGCATAAATTTAATCAGTATTCCAGCCAAACTCTTTATCTAGAACCAAATTACTTCTAATTGCTATAAATTATATTTTGAACTCAGCTTGCTCTTCCTGAAAACTTACATAGTCTTACATATTGACATGTGATAATGTTGTTCTGGAGGAAAGGCCCCATACCCTATGCCCCATAACTGTTTTTCGAAAACTAAACTTTTGTGAGAAAGCATCTTTGTTATAGCTGGATTCTAGATTATTCCAATACATTTTAATAAACCATATTTTACGTATTTCCTCTTACACATGTGTGTATACATAAAATTTATTCTTAGTGTGACTGTTAAAATATTGATAATTGGCCACTGTCAGTTATATGGCCAGGCGAGGTGGTGCATACTTTTAGTCCCAGCACTTGGGAGGCAGAGCTTCGTAGGAAGATTGCTCTAAGTTCAAGGCCACCCTGAAACTACATAGTTAATTCCAGGTCAGCCTGGGCCACAGTGAGACCCTACCTCAAGGGGGAAAAAAAAGAAAGAAAACACATGGGTTACACAAAATGTATATAAATACTGCCTGTTTACACTTACTTGGCTCTGCATAACCAAAGACTGCCATGTCTTTGTAGTGACTGAACATAAAAATGTCCTTCCCTTGGAAATGGAAAAGTACATCTCCTATGAGATTTATGACTAAAGAAATATAAAGCTTGACTCTATAATTTATGAACAGTGAAGTAGAAATTGTTTTCTTAAAATTAAAATCTTGCTGGGCATTGGCCACACTCTGGCCTGCTCTTATTCACGGAACCCAACTTAGAAATTGGAAACCTCTCAGGAGCCAAGATGCTACTAGGTACTCCAGTGCCTGTGTTAGCAGCTCCACAGTGTTACTAAGGAGCCTGATTCTTTGCACCCTTCCTCCTTCCCCTATTAGCTTTTTGTCCTCATGACTGTTTCTTCAATGAGTACAGTGTGGTTTGCTGTACCCCAGACATTTCAGTGGCAACCAAGGGAGCACAATGTCGTCTTCTTTCAAGTCTGTCTTTTATTTGTGAACAAAATCTTTCCAAAAAGTCAAAAAAAAAAAAAAAGATAGAAAAAGAAATAACTAAAGCCATTAAGAGAGACCAAATAAAGCTGGGCATGGCGGCATATGCCTTTAATCCCAGCACTTGGAAGGCAGAGGTAGGAGGATCGCAGTGAATTCGAGGCCACCCTGAGACTACATAGTGAATTCCAGGTTGGCCTGGGCTACAGCAAGACCCTACCTCAACCCCCCCCCAAAAGAGCCCAAATAAAGGGGCTCATGCCAGTTACATACAAGTATACTGTGTATCTCAAAGACCCTAACATTTGTAACATCAGATACTAGGAATAAATGCTAGGTTGTTGGTGGTAGACCTACAAGTAGCTGTATGTCAAAAAAAAATTATACATATCACAATACTAGAGGAAAAATCGCCAAGGAACTCCTCTGTACCTGCCTTATTCAGTAGTCCTCACTAGCACCCATAGCTATTAAAGCACTCATAATATGGCCAGTGAGGAACTGAATTTTAATTAAAATTTAGTCACATGCAGCTAGTGGCTACCACTCTGGATAATGCAGATAATAATTTAACATGACTGGAGGAGTATCAGAATAATTTTGAATTCCCTACCTGGAAGGCAGAAAATACTGAATGTTCAAAAGAGAAAAAGCCAACCTAGAATTAAATGGCTATGTAGAATTCGAGTAAGACAACAGCATGAGTTCTGAATGGGTTACAATTCTACAGAAAAGGAGCCAAATAATTCAGTACCAATCAAATACAGCCAACTTTCTAACTTTCTTCCCTAGGGTTCTGCAGCTCACTCCCTTCCTCAGAACCTGGCTTGTGCATGGGGAGTGTTGATCAGCCCTCCTGCCTCCACTCCTGGATGCTAACAGCTTTCTCCCAGTTGTGGTTGTATTTGTATCAACATCAACCTCAAAAAGAAACCTGAATCACTCGGGAGGCAGAGATAGGAGGATCGCCATGAGTTCGAGGCCACCCTGAGACTACATAGTGAATTTCAGGTCAACCTGACCTACAGTAAGACCCTACCTTGAAAAACCAAAATTAAAAGAAGAAAGAAAGGAAGGAAGAAGAAAGAATCCCAGATCCTCTCCCCAGAAAAGAACAATAACATGACAAAAGACAAGAGATGGGAGCCAGGCATGATGGTACATCCCAGCACTACAGAGGCAGAGGTAGGAGGATTATGATGAGTTCACGGCCATCCTGAGACTACATAGTGAATTCCAGGTCAGCCTGGACTAGAACAAGACTCTACCTTGGAAAAAAAAAAAAAATGAGGAGAGAGAGAAAGAGAGAAATCAATACTACTACACCCAAAATGGACCCAACAAGTCTTGGACACTGCTCGATAGAGACAACATAATAGAACAGAGAAACCTCAATAATAGTCAAAAGCAAGAAAGTCTTGCAACAATTCTGTGCAGCCAAGATTCAATAAAGAAACAAACAAACAAAAAATGAGCCGGGAGTGGTGGCACACACCTTTAATCCCAGCACTCAGGAGGCAGAAGTCGGAGGATTGCCATGAGTTCAAGGCTTCCCTGAGACTACATAGTGAATTCCAAGTCAGCAGTGAAACTCTACTTCAAAAAAACCAAAAAATAAAAATAAAAATAAAGCTTGATTTCAAACCACAAAGCATGACCTGGTCAACAAAAGTAATGCACTACAGAAACTTGCCTCCAAAAATGAGAGTGCAAAGGCTCTTGCGGGTTGGCACACATACAACAGAACATGCCTCAGAATGCCTGGATCTTTATAAAGTGGTGGGAGGGCAGAGCAGAGGGTAGAACGCGTTTACTTACACTCCAATTAGGGTGATGTCAGATCACCCCATCCACCAAGGAAGAATCCAAGCAAACTATCCTGACAATGTGAAGACTGGCTACAGGAGTGAAAAAGGAGACTTTCTGCTGGGCATGGTAGCGCACGCCTTTAATCCCAGCAATCGGGAGGCAGAGGTAGGAGAATACAAGGCCACCCTGAGACTACAGAGTGAATGCCAGGTCAGCCTGAGCTAAAGCGAGACCCTGCCTTGAAAAATCAAAAAAAAAAAAAAAAAAAAAAAGAAAAGAAAAGAAAAAGAAAGAGAGAGAGAGAGACTTTCTGTTCAAGTAATTCTTCAAGGTACACTGTTAAGTCAACAAACATTTTACATGGGTGTGTGGGGAAGGATGAAATGTAAGCAAATCTGAAAAGAGAAAGATTCATCCAAAAACTGAGTGTTTGGTAGTCAAGAAAGTAAAAAGAGAAAGTAGCAAGACATCAAGTTGTAGCCAAGCATGGTGGCACACGCCCTTAATCCCAGAGCTTGGGAGGCAAAGGTAGGAGGATCGCCATGAATTTGAGGCCAGCCTGGGATGACAGAGTGAATTCCAGGTCAGCATGGGCTAGAGTGAGACCCCACATCAAAAAAAAAAAAAAAAAAAGACACGTGGGCTGTAGAGATTGCTTAGTGGTTAAGGCACTTGCCTGTGAAGCCTAAGGACCCAGGTTCAATTCCACAAATCCCACATATGCAATGGTGGCACATGCATCTGGAGTTTGTTTGCATGGTTGGAGGCCCTGGGATGCCCTCCCCCTCTCATAAACATGTAAAAAAATAAAATAAGACATCATGTCGCACAGGTTAAACAGAAAATTAGGTATACTTACCATACTCTTGAGACAGCTCCTTTTCATTTCTATCTTATCTACATATGTTCAAAAGAGCAGTTCTCAAATGGACTGATTCTGTGCTCCAGAGGACAAATGGCAATGTCTGAAGGCATTTTTGATCACCACAACTGGGAGAGAGCTGTTAGCATCTAGGAGTGGAGGCACTCCCTATGCATAGGACAGGTTCTGAAGAAGGCTTTCTGGAGGGAGCTTGCAGAGCCTTGTCAGGCACCATAAATTAATGTGGAGAGGAAGAGTGCTAAATGTATCCTTGGAAACAAAGAGAAGACAAGCATTCCACACCAAAGTACGCAAGGCTTATGAAGACAGCCTCAAGGGCAGAAACCACGCACCAACTTGAGATCAGAAGCTCCATCCATGCAGGATGAACTTTTGTGTAGTAAAATGCCAAGGTCCAGGGGCAAATTTGTTAAAAAGGTAAAAGGAGCAAAGTGAGGGCAAAGTAAATTAAGATCTGTGTTAACAGAAGAAGGAAAATATCCCCAGACTGACACTGGGGAAGTTCACCAACCCAAACCCACACATGGTGCCTCTTCCTGCTCGTGGTAAAAAGAGAGTAAGTCCCCTTGCTGTGTTTCCCTGACCACCTGACAGGGAAAGAAATGCCTGAGGGAAGACCATGAGGACAACAATGATAGTAGTAATGGTAGTTTTCTAGTTGCTAAGGCTTATGTGCATATGCTTGGCACAGATCTTACTGGGCAGGTGGCAGTTACTTCTGGCCAGAGAATGCCATCATACTTGATTTGCCCATTCACTCTACAAACATGGAAAGGAGCTTGAGAGCAATAACTCACCAAAGCATGCACAGCCTTAAACAATGGACAGATTCAAACTCCATCAGTGTTTCTACCCTGTCCTAACCACTGACACAACCAAGCCATAAAATTGTCCCTCCCATGCTTCGCCTAGATCCATGTGGCCCAGGTCTGCTGGGGGATAAGCACTGTCTCAGGCAAACATGCTGGGTTTGACCTCTGCGTAACTGTTGAGGGAGCTCAGGGCAAGGGCTGAGGACAGCTGAGAGTCTTTTTTGAAGATTCTGACCCTTCTTCATGGAGCTGCCTGGCTGGGCACGGGTGGACATTATTTCCCTCTACTACAATCATTAATCGTCTGTAGGCATTGCGATGGGGCAGTCAGAGCACACTGACAGGAGCTACCATAACAGCAAGGATGTTCACCTTCTCAGAGGAGGAGCTCCCAATCTGTGTACTTCTCTCCTCCCCTACATGGTAGGCACACAGCACATGCCACCACCATCTCTCCTCAGCAGCATATTTATTTATTTATTTATTTATTTATTCATTGACAACTTCCATGATTGTAAACAATATCCCATGGTAATTCCCTCCCTCCCCCCACTCTCCCCTTTGAAACTCCACTCTCCATCATATCCCCTCCCCATCTCAATCAGTCTCTCTTTTATTTTGATGTCATGATCTTTTCCTCCTATTATGATGGTCTTGTGTAGGTAGTGTCAGGCACTGTGAGGTCATGGATAGCCAGGCCATTTTGTGTCTGGAGGAGTCAGCAGCACTTTTAAAGCATCTTGCTTCTTCATCATCATAGCTCTAAACATTTGGTCCACTGGACAGCAAGCATGATCTACAGAAATAAGCATGCTCTTTGTGGCTCCCTAATTACTCCCAAATTCCCTCAGTAGGCCAAAGGTAACGATGGCACTCTTCTCAGCCCCACACCCGCCCCCAATCTCACTTGACCCCCAGTGTGCTGTCCATTGGCTCCTTGAAGATGTCAGCCCTTTCTGGTTCACTGGCCACTGCATATGCTGCTGCTACAAAAGGAGCCCCCATGCCTCTTTCTACTAAGGTAACTCCTGTCAATACTTCTCCACCTCATCACAACGTCTTGACAATCAATAAGATGTTTTCAGTATAGCAAGATAACTTTCACCAGTCTGCCCAGTCACAACTTCAAGAGCAGGAGGCAAATTCCACAGCCTCACTGTCAGACCTATGGCTCCCAGTGCTTAATTTAGCTTGTATATTAATGGTTTCCCCAAATTTGTAGATTGATGTATAGTCTTTTTAAAGAGGTTTTTGTAACAGTCATTCATTTTTTTCTTACTATATCAAGCCTTTTTACAATAGGGCAGGCACACTAATGTCAGCAATAACTGAAGATGTCACCATCACTACCATTACTGGGCACTAGTAGAGAAAGATGGGGTAAGTGTTTGAATGGAAAAGGCCAATGGCCACATAGCATGGTAGTACATGCCTATCACCCCAGCACTGGGAAGGCAGAGGCAGGAGAATAACTATAAGTTCCAGGACAGCATGACTCTGTTTCTCAAAAAAAAAAAGAACAGGAGGGAAAAAAACTATATAAATTATAATTGTATCAAGAGATCTGAAATTTTTGGAAAATCTTCAATGAGTTGGCTAGTTATAAAACACAGACCTGGACACTTCCAGTGTGATTTGAACTAACAGTTCCCAAATACCTGCAATGAGCATGGGCACCAGAAGGAGGCACATAACACCTGGCTTCTTCTTTTTGTATGGTGTCAAGCTAAGAATGGCTTTAATTTTTAAAGTGCTCTGAGAAACAAAGAACATATGTCAGAGATCATCTGGCCCACAAAACCTAGGGCATCTACATCAAAGGATGCCAACCCCTGATGGCAACCCCTGAAGAAAAGGAGTTATGTTTTAAATGGAACAATACCTTTATGTACATATGGATAAAATTTCCTGAGGGACAGAAAACGGATTTGAATAACCACCAGAACAGATAATGTTCCTGAAGAGGAAAGCTACCATTAATAAAAGACATTCATTTTCCAATAGACATAATGTATCAAAGTTTCTTAATTCTCCATACCCCATGAAGGGACAGAAAAGGTTGTTCAAAATCCTGCTGGGAGAATAATCATGGATGACGGCAAAAAGAGCTGTTTCTGGTGGTGGCAGGCCTGAGAACCTAGCTTGCGGGAGGCAGAGGCAGGAGGAGTTTGAGGCCACCCCGGGCTAACAGCAAGAGCCTTCTTTGAGCCTACTTTGAAAAGTATTGCAAGATTGTAGCCGGGCGTGGTGGCGCACACCTTTAATCCCAGCACTCGGGAGGCAGAGGTAGGAGGATCGCCGTGAGTTCGAGGCCACCCTGAGACTCCATAGTGAATTCCAGGTCAGCCTGGGCTAGAGTGAGACCCTACCTCAAAAACAACAAAAAAAAAAAAGAAAAGAAAAAAGAAAAGTATTGCAAGATTGAAAACAACTCGTAGAAGACAGGCAGAGTGGAAAAGAGGATTTCCTTTTGTAACTGATGAACATGATACAGTTGATAACATTGTCATTCAGAAACACCACCTATCAAGGGGCATAGCAGTGATGAAAAAGGTCCTTTCTTAAGAAGGTATGGTGGTGGCACGCCTTTAAAAAGTCCCAGCACTCTGGAGGCAGAGGCAGGAGGATTGCCATGAGTTCAAGGCCACTCTGAGACTACATAGTGAATTCCAGATCAGCCTGAACTAGTTTGAGACCCTACCTCAAAAAAAAAAAAAAAAAGGCTGGAGAGGTGGCTTAGCGGTTTAGGCACTTGTCTGTGAAGCCTAAGGACCCAGGTTCTACTCCCCAGAACCCACATAAGCCAGATGCACATGGTAATGCATGTGTCTAGAGTTCATTTTCAGTGGCTAGAGGCCCTGACACACCCATTCTCTCTCTCTCTCAAATAAATTAAAAAAGAGAGAGAGATGCAGATGCAATCTGTGTCACTTTGTGGCTTTATGTGGGGAATCAAAACCAGGCCAGCACCTTTAACAGCTAAGCCATCTCCCCAGCCCAACAAATTTATTTTCATTTGGAGTATATGAGTTTGTCAAGTTATCAACACCATCCTATCCTTGAGAGCATTAAAATAGCTGACATAGGTCAAGGGACTTCTGCGTCCGATTTGGCTTTACACAAGGACAGAACATTTGTTTTGCTATTTGCATTGGGGGAGTGAGGATTAGAAGCTTACATGCTTCTTGTACAGGACTGTCACAGACACAGTTTGCAAAATGTGCAGCTACTCATGCAATGTAGTGTCAATTACATATACATTCCTAAGGTCTGTTATCTGTTGCAGCTTTGTCTTTTTCTTTTTTGTCCCCATGATGCCAAGACTCTTGCCCTTTAAGTTGTGGTACTGGTACCAAGAATAAAATTTTTAATTTTAACTTTTTTTTTTTTTACTTTTTATTTATTAGGGTTTTTTTTCGAGGTAGGATCCCATTCTAGTTCAAGCTGACCTGGAACTCACCATACAGTCCCAGGCCGCCCACTAACTCACAGAAATTCTACCATTGCCTCCCAAGTGCTGGGATTAAACCACTATGCCCAGCTAAATTAAAAAAAGAAAAGAAAAAAGGATGGGGGGGGGGCCTGGAGGGATGACTCAGCAGTTAAAAGCACTTGCTTACAAAGCCTGGTGGAGTGAAGATACTCAACAGTGGACACTGCAAGCCTCATATTTGGCCAGCCAGGCCAAATGGGCCAACACGTGCAATAGTGGCACGTCTGTTATGGGGGAAACAACTGCCCTCTAATTGGACTGGAGGCCCGCTCCATGGGAGGGAATACATCCCTGATACTGAAAACTTAAAACAGGGGTAGTCATGAGCCCTAGGGGTGTAATGTCTGCTGTTGTCTAGCTAAATGTATATACTATACTTATCAAACTGCCCAGTAAGCACTTCTGTTAATGTCCACACCCTTATATTAATGCTACTTTCACTTTGGGTAGAGAATCTTCTCTTTTCAGATGGCAGTGACCTCGGGACGACTCAGAAGGTATCATGATGATGGAAAGAAATGACCGCAGTGCTCAGTACTGCAATATCTCTATCACACCTTCCAAGGCTCAGGGTCTAATGTGGAAGAGGTGGCGGAAAGAATGTAAGAGCCAAAGGAAGGGCAGGACTCCTTACAACATGCTCCCTCCAGACCCAAAATGGCCTGGATATCCATAGCCTCACAGTGCCTGACACTACCTGCATAAGACCATCATAAGAGGAGGAAAAGATCAAGGCATCAAAAGTAAAAGAGAGACTGATTGAGATGGGGAGGGGGTATGATGGAGAATGGAGTTTCAAAGGGGTAAGGGGGGGGGGTATTACCATGGGGTATTTTTTATAATCATGGAAGTTGTTAATAAAAAAATTAATAAACTGAGTAAATTGTGTAAAAAAAAAAAAAAACAAAGCCTGGTGGTCTGACTTTGATTTCCAAGTACCCATGTAAAACCAGATGCACAAAGTGGCAAAGCTGATAGATTTTAGAATCTAAATGGCTGCTCCATTAAGTCCTATATAATGCTTAACATCTGACCTAAATGCTTGTTTGCTTGTGACAGAGTCTCAGGTAGTCAAGGCTGGCCTTAAACTCTTGATGATTCCTGCCAGCACATTTGAGTTACCGCCAGCACATTTGGCAACATAGACATTTATAAATCAGCTTAAAATATTAGAACAGAGGCTGGAGAGATGGCATAGCAGTTAAGGTGCTTGCCTGAAAAGCCAAAGGACCCAGATTTGATTCCCCAGGACCCACGTAAGCCAGATGCACAAGGTGGCACAAGTATCTGGAGTTAATTTGCAGCACCTGGAGGCCCTAGCGCACCCATTCTCTCTCTATCTCTATCTACCACCCCCCTCGTAAATAAAAATAAAATTTTTTTAAAATGTTTAAGGGCTGGAGAGATGGCTTAGCAGTTAAGGCACATGCCTGCAAAGCCTAAGGACCCTGGTTTGATTTTCCAGGTCCCACGTTAGCCAGATGCACAAGGGGGCGCATGCGTCTGGAGCTCATTTGCAGTGGCTAGAGGTCCTGGCACACCCATTCTCACTCTCTCTCTCCCTCCCTCCCTCCCTCCCTTCCTCTCTGTCTCTAATTAATAAATAAATAAGTAAAATCTTTCAAAAAAGATTTACAAAAAAATGTTTAAAAAATTAGAACAAATATCCTCCGCTTATATGTGATCAACAGCTTGTAAGCACAGTTACCTAATTAGTTACAGTCTTGCTTTGAGAAATTTAGAATGTTGGGATGAAGAGATGGCTCACTAGTTAAGAGCACTTCCTATATAGGCATGAAGAGGGCCTGATGAGGCCTGAGAGACCATTACAGTTGAATCCCCACATAAACATCTGGACGTGGCCACATGCACCTATAACCCCAGGCCTTTAGGGAAGCAGAGTCCCAGTAAGGAGTGCTATACTTACAGGGTAGGACTGAAAAAAGCTCAGTTGTCCTGTGGCTTTTCCCAAAACACTTTAGGAATTCTTGCTTTTACTCTTCATATTACAAGTCAGTACACTTATGAATCATGACATCTGTGGGTTTTGAACAGAATTTTTTAAATTTTTACTTTTATTTATTTATTTGAGAGAGAATGGGTGCACCAGGGCTTCCAGCCACTGCAAACAAACTCCCGGTGCATGGCCCCCTCGTGCATCTGGCTTACGTGGGTCCCGGGGAATTGAACCAAGGTCCTTTGGCTTTGGAGGCAAGTGCCTTAACCATCTCTCCAACCCCAGAATTTTTTAAAGTAATGCAATTTAGCAAGACAAAAGGCTTTCAATTCTATGTGGTGGTACCTGCATATAATCCCAGTACTCAGAAAGACTAAGGGCGTGGTGGCCTTTAATCCCAGCACTCAGAGGAGAGGTGAGCCAATGCCACCTTGAGGCTACATAGTAAATTCTATCCACGTCAGCATGGGTTAGAGTGAGACTCTACCTTGAAAAACCAAAAAAGTTTAAAAGTTCACCAACCTTAGCTACATGATGTCTTAAGAATTAAAAAAAAAAAAATGTTTTTTTTAAAGCTTCAGAGGTCAGACATGGTGGCACACACCTTCAATCCCAACACTCAGAAGGCAGAAATAGGAGGATCACTTGGAGTTCAAGACCCACCTGAAACTACATAGTGTGTTCCAGGTCAGCCTGGGCTAGAGAGAGACCCTACTTTGAAAAACAAACAACAAAAAAAAGTTTAAAAAAAAAAAAAGCTTCAGAATTCATCTCACAAGAGAAGGGCAGTACTACAAATTTTGAGATGTTCTGAGTGTGTGCCCAAGGGTTAGATATGATTGAGATATGTTCTGAGTGTGTGCCCAAGGGTTAGATATGATTGGGATATGTTCTGAGTGTGTGCCCAAGGGTTAGATATGATTGAGATATGTTCTGAGTGTGTGCCCAAGGGTTAGATATGATTGAGATATGTTCTGAGTGTGTGCCCAAGGGTTAGATAGGATTGAGATATGTTCTGAGTGTGTGCCCAAGGGTTAGATAGGATTGAGATATGTTCTGAGTGTGTGCCCAAGGGTTAGATAGGATTTAGGTATTTCTAAGTGTGTGCCCATGGGTTTGTCCTTAGTGTGGTGATTTCAAGAAAGCTGCCTCTCCTTCTCCCAATAGCTTGGTCAAGATCAGATATTCAGATAGTCCTTAACTACTATTATGGAAATGATTAAGCCCCATAGCTCCACCAGGGGCCCTGGGTGGAGATGACATTCCAAGCCCCATTTTCCCAAAGGAGTTCAATAGGTCTAGATAACCTGATCATGTATACTGGAGTCCTGGTGTTCAACACTCCCTCAGGACCCACACATCCCATGCAAGGCTCCTCCCTGATGCTGTAATTTCCCTCCTTCCTTACCCTAAGTCCCTTAAAAGCCCATCCCTCCTCTTTCTCAGGGTTCCAAGGCCTCTTACCCTCCCACTTCAGGTCCAGCAATTCTCTCTTGGCATTAAAATTAAATCTTGTGCCTAAGAAATCGTCTCTGAATCGTCTTTATCTCAAACCTGAACCTTACAGCAATGTCCTAAAGTGACCATCCTTGAGTGAAGGAGCACTGTGGAAAGTTACTGAGGATACTGTCCTGGGATAGAATAAGTAGTTTTGTTGGGACATCTGTTAGTTTTGCAAGATGGTTGTTACTAAAAAGAAAACCAGACCCTGAATCACAGTGTGGCAAGTTTTCCTGAAACATCATGGGGGTGAGGAGGAGACAGGACCATTAAATGAAAGAAAGAACTTCATGGAGCAGAAATCACAGGTGGCAGGATAAAAGGAGACAACCTACCTGCTGACAAACACACCAGTATGCCTGAGAAACTTGGTCCCAAAATAAGCTCTAGTCCCAAATTAAACTCTACATCTTCTTCAAAAAACATTTTATGTGGGCTGGAGATATGGCTTAGTGGTTAAGGCACTTGCCTGCAAAACCTAAGGACCCAGGTTCACTTCCCCAGTACCCACATAAGCCAGATGCACAAGGTGGTGCATGTTTCTGGAGTTCGTTTGCAATGGCTGGAGGTCCTGGCTCGCCCATTGTCTCTCTGAATCTGCCTCTTTCTCTCTTTCCCTTCCTCCCCCTCTCTCTTAAAAATACATACATACATACATACATACATACATACATACATACATAAATCTGGGTGGGTGGGTGTTGAAGCATTTCATGTATTCACTCCCTTGCCTAAAGCTCAGTGGACTGACCAGCTACCACACCACTGTTTTTGGAATGTTTTCACCCTTTCCTTGAGCCTCAAGTGCCAAAAGCAAATATCCTTCTCATACCCACAGAGAGCCATAGCTCAACTGTCTACTATTTCCTAATTACTCATTATATCCACCCAGTTCTGCTGGACTTTGGCAAACTTACTTGGTTCTCTCAACTGCCAGTTTCCCATTCCATCTCTTTGCCACATCCTTTTTCTGCTCACCCTATCCAACTGCCCCCTGATGCTTTTTGCAAGTTATGCTTCTTCCCACAGACTTTCCCCAGATAAGTGAAAGGGAAATTCACATAGAATGGATGACCTGGAAGCCCAACAGTGAGTTCATCTAGACTGCACTGCACTTACCTAGGCTGGGAAACTACACCAACTGCACAGCCACCCAGACAGCAAGGCTACTCCCTAACTTTCTATAAATGAGAGCATATCTTATTCTTGCATTTTTTGTTTTCTTGCAAGTGAGCATGATTCTCTTAAGAAATTCTTTTTATTTTATTTTTTATTTATTTATTTATTTTGCCCCTCACTGCTGATAGTGCTGCACACACCTATCATCCAAGCATTCAGGAGTCTGAGGCAGGAAGATTACAAATTCAAAGCCAGCCAGGGCAACATAGTGAGATCCTTTCTCAAATTGTATGCCACAAATAGAATACTTTTGACTGGTATCTGAACCCAACATTCCTTTCAAAAAGTATTCTTGGGCTGGAGAGCTAGCTCAGAGGTTAAGGCGCTTGCCTGCAAAGCCTAAGGACCTGGGTTTGATTACCCAGTATCCACATAAAGCTAGATACACAAAGGTAGTGCATGTATCTAGATCTCATTTGCAGTGGCTAGAGGCCCTGGTGTGACCATTCTCTCTATCTCTCTCTGTCTCTTTCTCTCTCTAAAATAGATAAAATATATTTAAAACATTTATCTATAAATACATACATACACACACACACACACACATATATGTATATATATATATATATACATACACACACACATATGTATATATTTTTTTCTTATCCAAAAACCTTACAAGGATTAAAAAGATGCAAGTACTCAGTTATAAGAGGGGCCCCAGCCCTCTATGGAATTTCTTTTATCTATATTCCCTTTTGCTTTTTGTACTTGCTGGGATGCTATATCAAGGATAACAGAAAGAACACACAGAGCTTTGTCAGTCCCAAGGCTGGACTTGACTACAAAAATAAAGCAAATATCCATTGGAAACATGGACTCTGGCACTTTAATTACTGCAGCAGAGATTGTACTGTTCCTCTTTCACATGTTTAATAAAGGGCACTGCCTTCTAAGAAGTACAGAAATGTTAACGTTCTATTACCAATATTTAAGTAGTGTCTCATAACACTGAGGACGACTTGAGATTCTTTGGTAACCCAGCTAAGTAAGCCTGAACCACAGACACCTCATCCACCTACACAGTTACTGATATATATACACTGGCAGAAGCAGATACATCTGTAGAAAACCAGATATATATATATATATATATGGTCACTGATACACACGCAGAAACACACACAGAAAACAGACCTAGACACATACAAACACATAGATAGGAATCAGCCAGGAAGCCTCAGAGCTCATGGTCCAAAGCACCTGGTTAAACCCAGAAATGGCCATACCTTCAGCATGAAATCTCACCCTGTTCACAAAAGTGTCTTTGAAGCCGTGCGTGACACACCACCTCACTGCTGTGACTAT
The DNA here is from genome assembly GCA_036346955.1 of Dipus sagitta. Lineage (NCBI taxonomy): Eukaryota > Metazoa > Chordata > Mammalia > Rodentia > Dipodidae > Dipus > Dipus sagitta. Next base: position 55,704,594 of record CM070779.1, on the reverse strand, counting down.
CCTGGTGTGCAGCATGAGACTCTTGTAGGTACTGAAGCAATTTCGGCTTTTATAACCCACACAAGCTGGTCAAAATTGTATAACCAGCTCCACGACCTCATCAGAAATGCCATTTGTATTACACAACAGCCACCGCCTGGTAACAAACGGTTACTGCAGGCCTCTATTAGTGTCTCGGCATCTATCTGCAGCAGGTTTCCACAAGGCGGTCTGGATGTTCTATTGTTGAACTCCAGCAGCTACTGGGATTGTATTTCTCAAACCCAAACAAAGAAGGGAATTTAAAACCTACCTTTCCAAACAGTTCAGACAAGCAAGTATACCCTAGCTGCTGCCAGCATGGTGAAAGGGGGATCAATTTTACTTCCAGTAATTTTTCTTTTCCCCAATCAGGAGCCCAGGAATAATTGTTCTCAAAGCTCAAAGAACTTCAGCAATACCAAGGTAGATTCCTTGGTTAAATGGTAAGCAAAGCAACAAATGTAATATTGAGCTAACTGCTGGAGCCCAGGTATCCAGTAGGCAGATTCCAGGCGCAAAGTGCCCTAAAGATGGAAGTGTCCTGAAGACACAGAAAGGGCAAGGACACGCTGAGTCCAACAGTGACAGAGAAGAAGCTGCCCTTGTAGCCAGCCTGTCCTCTGAGTCCTGACTCCAGGCCACAGGGCAGGGGGTACCCTCAACCTCTCAATGTACAAACACCTGCTTTCACCTCCTTACACCAGACTATACTTCCCAAATCCTCACAGGAGCCACGAGGCTCAGGTGACAGCCGGGGCAGCAGGTGGGGCTCTGCCAGCAGCAACAGCAGCCAGGCTCGCCAGGAAAGAGGGGTCTCTGGGAGAAAGGGAGAGGAAGCAGGGCAGGAGAAAGTCTGCCAAAAGTGTTGTTCACACTGAAAATCTCGAGGAAGTAGTTCACCAGTGGGAGAAGACACACCAGAAAGTGGAGAAAAGTCCTCCAAAAGCTCAGGTCAAGATGCACCCCCAATCTCAGAGAGGGTATGCTGCAGGACTGAAAGATACTTGAATAAAGTTAGAATAGAGGAATAAAGAAAGTTAGTATTTTGTTTTGTTCTGTTTTTGAAGGTAGGGTCTCACTCTAGCCTAGGCTGACCTGGAATTCACTATGTAGTCTCAGGGTGGCCTCAAACTCACAGCAGTCCTCCTACTTCTGCCTCCCAAGTGCAGGGATTAAAGGTGTGCACCAGCAAGCCCAGAAGTTTTTTTTTTTAAAAAAAAAAAAACAATTATATGACGAAAATGGACTAAGATCATAGGACAACAAGCGGGGGAGGGGGAACTCACAGCAGGAACAGAAAACAAATTGGAGAAATGAAACTGTAGAAAACTGAAACAGAGGGGAAGGACGGGCTTGAGAAACAGACAGAAAATAAAAAGCACAGAAAGGCAACAGCTCAGAGATGAGAGCTGATGAGGTAACAGCAGAGAACACCAGGCATGACTGACGAATCAGTGCTTCCTAGCCAGACAGTGCTTCTTAGTGCCTTAGCTGCTAGGGGTTGTGGTGGAAATCGGCAATGACTGTAGATGGTTCGGAGTTTCTTCGTGAACTAAGGAAAATGTTCTAAAATTAGATTGTGGTACTGGTAGTTGCACAGCAGTGTGAAAATAATGAAAGACACTGAATGAATTACTACCATAAAATGGTAAGTATGTGAAATATATCTCAATAAAATGTTTTTAAAAAGCAGGACTAGGGGGCTAGAGAGATGACTTGGCCCAAGCTGACCTGGAATTCACTATGTAGTCTCAGGGTGGCCTCGAATTCATGAGATCCTCCTACCTCTGCTTCCCAAGTGCTGGGATTAAAGGCGTGCTCCACCACACATGGCTTCATCCTGGAATTTCTTCCCCCCCACCACCCCGGGAGGTAGGGTCTCACTCTGGCCCAGGCTGACCTGCAATTCACTATGTAGTCTCAGGGGGGGTCTCGAACTCATGGCAATCCTCCTACCTCTGCTGGTATTAAAGGTGTGCGCCACCACACCCGGCTCCTTCATCCTGGATTTTTATAGTTAACTTCCTGCTGATCACACAAAGTACCTGACCAAAAGCAGCTTGTGGGAGAAAAAGGTTTATTTTGGCTAACAGACTCAAGAGGAAACTCCACAATGGCAGGGTAAATGACGGAATGAGCAAAGGCTTGGACATCACCTCTGCCAAAGCAGTTGGCAAATATCAGCAGGAGGGTGAGCCAAACACTGGCAAAAAGAAGCTGGCTATAACACCCATAAACCCACCAACCACCAGTAACGCATCTCCTCCAGGAGGCTCCAATTTCCAAATTGCCATCAGCTGGGGACCTAGCATCCAGAATACATGAGTTTATGGGGGACACCTAATTCAAACCACTTTTTTATTTGAGAATGCATTAGTCTGAAATTAGAATGTTTATGTCCCTCTCTACAGAAACATTTTATCTTACCATGAAAAAAAGGTACAAGAAGTGGCAGAAGGCCATTGCACACCTATACTCACTTTCTCTCATTCATTTATAGATCAATAGACAGACAGACAGATAATTTCTTTTTTGTTTGTTTGCTTGTTTTTCAAGGTAGGGTCTCACTCTATCCCAGGCTGACTTGGAACTTACTCTGCAGTCCCAGGTTAGCCTTAAACTCACAGTGATCCTTCTATCATGTCTGGCAAAAATATAAAGGCAGGGGGTGGGGGGATGGCTTAGCAGTTAAGGTGTTTGCCTGCAAAGCCAAAGAACCCTGGTTCAATTCCCCAGGACCCACATTGGCCAGATGCACAATATATATATATATTTCTCTATTAGGGCTTAAGACCTACACAGCCACCCCCTCCCCCTTGGGTCTCACTCTAGCTCAGGCTGACCTAGAATTTACTATGTAGTCTCAGGATGGCCTTGAACTCATGGTGATCCTCCTACCTTTCTTTATATATATATACATATATAAAGGTGGGCCCTGGCTTGAGAGATGGCTTAATGGCTTAAGCACTTGCCTGCAAAGAGCCAAAGGACCCAGGTTTGATTCCCCATGACCCACGTAAGCCAGATGCTTGGTAGCGCATGCATCTGGAGAAATAAAAAGAAAAAATATGTAAATAAAGGCAGGCCCATCAGAATAATAGCTGATTTCTCAACAGAAACTTGAAAATCCAAAAGAATGATATGTTTCAAGTTTTCAAAGACCACAGCTGGGACTGAAGAGATGGCTCAGTGGTTAAAGGCACATGCTCACAAAGCTTGATGGCCTGGGTTCAATACCCCAGTACCCATGTAAAGCCAGATGCACAGAGTGGCACATGTGTCTGGAGTTTGTTTGCAATGGCAGACGGCCCTGGCATGTGTGCCCATGCTCACTCTTTCTGTGTCTCACTTTCTCTATGTGTAACCTTCTCAAATAAGTAAAAATTGAGTGGGGGGGGGGTGTCTTTTTGAGGCAGGGTCTCATCAGGTTCCACCAGGAATGGTGATGCACACCTTTAATCCCAACATTCGGGAGGTAGAGGTAGGAGGATCACCATGAGTTCAAGACCACCCTGAGACTACATAGTAAATTCTAGGTCAGCCTGAGCTAGAGTGAGACCCAAGGGGGAGGGGGTGGCTGTGTAGGTCTTAAGCCCTAATAGAGAAGCTACTACTATTGTTTAGCTAAATGGACTCGTAGTCAACAAGCTGAGAGTGACTGTTGGATGCTCTGCCACAAATGGGACATCTCTATCACCCCCTCTAAGGCACAGGAGCTACTGTGGAAGAAAGGGTGAAAGAATGTTGACAGCTGAAGGAAAGGGAAAATGGTATGGAACACTGACTTTGGGGAATGACGTAGCTGTTGCCTTCTTGAACTCACAGAAGCTGTGCTAACTGCATAAGATCTACACAAGATTGGGCACATCTACATTCTGTCATGGATGGGGAGAAGCTCATAATGAAACCATTATTATGTATAATCAGAACATGCTAAAGAAAACATTTTAAAGGAAAAAATACTCTTGGAGAGTTAGGTGTGATTGTACAAAACCTGTAATCCCAGCACTCAGGGAGCAGAAGTATCATGGATTTGAAGCCAGACTGGGAAACACAGTGAGACCCAGCCTTCCAAAGGGAAAAAATGCTCTTGAGCTGGGATGTAGCTCAGGGGTAAAATATTTTCCTATCCATCCAAGCACTGTGAAAAGAAGAAAGATGGGGGAGGGGAGAGAGGTAGTGAAGGAAGAGGAGGAGAAGGAAAGAAGTAGAGGAAGAGGAGGGAAAGAGGAGGAAGAGGAAGTGAAGGAAGAAAAGGAAAAGAAGAACAGGAGGAAAACTTATTCTCAAAACAATGCCAACCTCCAAAGCCAGACCTGCTGCCTAAGCCTCTAAGAGTGCTGAGATTACTGGTATGTGCCACCAAAGTAAATCCTGACACCAACAAGGTATATAAAAAAAAAGAGGGCTGCCCCCCAGACATAAAATGGCCTCGATATCCATGACCTCATAGTGCCTGACACTACCTACACAAGACCATCGTAAGAGGAGGGAAAGATCATGACATCAAAATAAAAGAGAGACTGATTGAGAAGGGGAGGGGATATGATGGAGAATGGAATTTCAAAGAGGGAAAGAGGGGGAGGGAGGGTATTACCAGGGGATATTTTTTATAATCATGGAAAATGTTTACAAAAATTGAGAAAAAATAAAATAAAAATAAATTTGATCTATAATCTAATAAAATCTAAAGTTAAAACTAAAAAACAAAAAAAAGAGGGCTGGAGAGATGGCTTAGCGGTTAAGTGCTTGCCTGTGAAGCCTAAGGACCCCGGTTCGAGGATCGATTCCCCAGGACCCACGTTAGCCAGATGCACAAGGGGGCGCATGCATCTGGAGTTTGTTAGTAGTGGCTGGAGGCCCTGGCTCTCTCTCTCTCTCCCTCCCTCCCTCCCTCTTTCTCTCTCTCTGTCACTCTCAAATAAATAAATAAAAATGAACAAAAGGGGAAGGGGGAGAGAAGGGGAAGGGGGAGAGAAGGGGAAGGGGGAGAGAAGGGGAAGGGGGAGAGAAGGGGAAGGGGGAGAGAAGGGGAAGGGGGAGAGAAGGGGAAGGGGGAGAGAAGGGGAAGGGGGAGAGAAGGGGAAGGGGGAGAGAAGGGGAAGGGGGAGAGAAGGGGAAGGGGGAGAGAAGGGGAAGGGGGAGAGAAGGGGAAGGGGGAGAGAAGGGGAAGGGGGAGAGAAGGGGAAGGGGGAGAGAAGGGGAAGGGGGAGAGAAGGGGAAGGGGGAGAGAAGGGGAAGGGGGAGAGAAGGGGAAGGGGGAGAGAAGGGGAAGGGGGAGAGAAGGGGAAGGGGGAGAGAAGGGGAAGGGGGAGAGAAGGGGAAGGGGGAGAGAAGGGGAAGGGGGAGAGAAGGGGAAGGGGGAGAGAAGGGGAGGGAGGGGAGGGGGAGGGAAGAGAAGAAGTTGTTGATTACAGCGCAGAAAATAATGAGATAGACACTGAATTAGCTGAAAATGCAGACTATGAATATTCTGCTCAAGATGATGACTTGGAGTCATCAAGAACTAACCCATTTTGATCCTTTGACTGTCTCTTATTCAGTGCCAAGAAAATAAATACCTTGGTTTTTATTACACAGGACATTTAAGGGAAATAAGTTTATAGGCATCTGACTCAGAACAGACAACAAGTAACTCAGATCTGCTTAGCATCAAGACAGTAAATTTTAAATTCATGATAAATGGCATTGTTGGGCTGGAGAGATGGATTAGCAGTTAAGGCTTGCCTTGTGAAGCCTATGCAATGACCTTAGTTCAGGCTCAGGTCCCTAGGACCCTATTATTGTGTAAGCCTGTTGCACAAGGTGGTGCATGCATCTGGAGTTCATTTGCAGTGGCTGGAGGCCCTGACGAGCCCATTCTTCTCTATCTGGCTCTTTCTCTGTCTGTTGCTCTCAAATAAACAAATAAAAATGAACAAAAAATTGGCATTTGTTTCATTTTACCCCCATATACAACCCAGCATGAAGTCACATCTAAGATTTACTTCTGACCCTTCCATTGTATTAGATCAGCAGTTCAATTCTGTTTTGTTTTTTTTATTATTTTCCTTTTTTTTGTTGTTGTTGTTGTTTTTCTGTTTTATTTTGCTTTGTTTTGTTTTTGAGGTAGGGTCTCACTCTAGTCCAGGCTGACCTAGAATTCACTGTGTAGTCACTGGGTGGCCTCGAACTCTTGGTGATCCTCCTACCTCTGCCTCCTAAATGCTGGGATTAAGGGTGTGCGCCACCACGCACGGCTGCAGTTCAATTCTTAACATTGTCATGATTAATAAATTCAAAAGAGGATTTAAACAGACAGTGGCCAAGTCCAAATCCAGATTTACATCCCACAATTTAACATGCAAAGGGACTACTACAGTACCTGGCTACAGTGAAGCACAAACCTCTGTTTTATTTTGATTATCAAGACCATTCCCTAAAGAAGAATGTGTTCACACATGGCTGCAGTATCAAAGAGACAGTGTGGCAAACCAGTGATAAAGCAACTTCATGTGACTGAAGACATAGGATACAGGCACTGAGTCACATCACCCCAGCACTTTGCATGAGCGGTTATAGCTTTGTGGTGGAAAAGTCTAAAGAATCACTAGCACGTATTGTAGTTTGGCAGGAAATAGGAGTTCTGAGAAGCTACACCATGTGGTACTTTATGTGGCTGTGATCAGGGCAAATACAAGGGTTTACATATTGGAAGAGACGGGAGCAAAATTTTGTATTGGTGCCAGGCGTGGTGGCACACACCTTTAATCCCAGCACTCAGGAGGCAGAGGTAGGAGGATTGCTTTGAGTTCTTGAGACTACAAAGTAAATTCCAGGTCAGCCTGAGCTAGAATGTGACCCTACCTCGGGAAAAAAAAAAAATTGTATTGGTTTATTACGTTTGAAAAGACTGACTTCAGTGGAATATAATCTGCCCCCCAGCCTTCCTGACTTTGAAAATAACTGAATCAAGCTGTGAAGTAACTAGCCCTACCACTTACCGTTTAGGTGAAGACGAACCTCGATTCCTTGAAGAAGATTACAAAGCCGGGCATGGTGGCACATACCTTTAATCCCAACATCTGCCAGGCAGAGGTAGGAGGACTGCCTTGAGTTCAAGGCTACCCTGAGACTACATAGTGAATTCCATGTCAGCCTGGGGTAGAGCAAGACCCTACCTCCAAAGACCAATCAAAATTAAGAGATGAGGAAGAGAGGAGGGGAGGGAAAGGAGGGGGAGGGGAAAGGAAGGGGGGAAGGGAAAGGGAAAGAAGGAGAAGGAGAGGGGGAAGGGGAAGAAAGAGAAGGGGAAGAAGGAGAAAGGGAAAGGGAGGGGAGAGAAGGGGAAGGGGGGAGAGAAGGGGAGGGGAGGGGAGGGGAGGGGGAGGGAAGAGAAGAAGTTGTTGATTACAGCGCAGAAAATAATGAGATAGACACTGAATTAGCTGAAAATGCAGACTATGAATATTCTGCTCAAGATGATGACTTGGAGTCATCAAGAACAAACCCATTTTGATCCTTTGACTGTCTCTTATTCAGTGCCAAGAAAATAAATACCTTGGTTTTTATTACACAGGACATTTAAGGGAAATAAGTTTATAGGCATCTGACTCAGAACAGACAACAAGTAACTCAGATCTGCTTAGCATCAAGACAGTAAATATTAATTCATGATAAATTGGCATTTGTTGGGCTGGAGAGATGGATTAGCAGTTAAGCGCTTGCCTGTGAAGCCTAAGGACCTTAGTTCCAGGCTCAGCTCCCTAGGACCCATGTAAGCCAGATGCACAAGGTGGTGCATGCATCTGGAGTTCATTTGCAGTGGCTGGAGGCCCTGACGCGCCCATTCTCTCTCTATCTGGCTCTTTCTCTGTCTGTTGCTCTCAAATAAACAAATAAAAATGAACAAAAAAATTGGCATTTGTTTCATTTTGGATTTTTAGTATACCTTAGAATGCACTGAATTATCAAATAATGGATTTACTTTAAAAAGAACCTGTGTAGAAGTGACCAGAGTGCACAATACTGCAATATCTCTATCACACCTTCCAAGGCTCAGGGTCCATTGCGGAAGAGGTGGCGGAAAGAATGTAAGATCCAAAAGAAGGGCAGGACTCCTTACAAAGTGCTCCCTCCAGAAACCAAATGGTTTGGATATCCATGACCTCAGGGTGCCTGACACTACCTACATAAGACCATCATAATAGGAGGAAAAGAGCATGACATCAAAATAAAAAAGGGACTGATTAAGAGGGGGAGGGACATGATGAAGAGTGGAGTTTCAAAGGGGAAAGTTGGGGGAGGGAGGGTATTACCATGGGTTTTTTTTTTTTATAATCATGGAAGTTGTAAATTTAAAAAATTTTTGAAAGAAAAAAAAAGAAAGAACGAACCTGTATAGGGCTGCAGAGATGGCTTAGCAGTTAAGGTGCTTGGCTGCAAAGCCAAAGAACCCAGGTTGGACTCCCCAGGACCCACATAAGCCAGAAGCACAAAGGGGTGCATGTATCTGGAGTTCATTAGCAGTGGCTGGAGGCCCTGGTGTGCCCATTCTCTCCCCTCCCCCCCCCCGTGCCTATTTCTGTCTCTCTCTCTCAAATAAATAAAATAAATTTAAATAAATTAAAAAAGAACCTGTGTAACCGGGTGTAGTGGCAGACACCTTTAATCCCAGCATCTGGGAGACAGATGTAGGAGGATCTCTATGAGTTCAAGGCCACCCTGAAAATACATAGTGAGCCGGGCGTGGTGGCGCACACCTTTAATCCCAGCACTCGGGAGGCAGAGGTAGGAGGATTGCCGTGAGTTCGAGGCCACCCTGAGACTCCATAGTGAATTCCAGGTCAGCCTGGGCTAGAGTGAGACCCTACCTCGAAAAACCAAAAAAAAAAAGAAAAAAGAAAAAAAAAAGAAAATACATAGTGAATTCCAGGTCAGCCTGGCCTAGAATGAAATGCTACCTGGGGGGGGGGGGGGTGAGGAAACCTGTGTAATTGCATGAATTTTATCTCCTGTGGCATCTGCAGCAAATTGATAATTGTCAAAAAAAAAAAAAAATGGCATTTAAAGCCGGGCGTGGTGGTCAACCTGAGCTAGTGACACCCTACCTGGGGAAAAAAAAAAGATAATTGTAAAGTGTATCAGAGTGTGAAATCTAAATCCTAGATTTGTGGAAAACTCAGATGTGTTCATGTGTCTCTAAGGATGGGTTTGTGTAGAGGTGAGTAGATATATTGAAGGTAAAGCTATATTCATCAAAATCATGTTAACTATTGGATTGTGACTAAAATAATCCAGACTTTGTGTTGAAACCATCCCAGTCTACATTTACCAAGTTAAACAAATAAAAGCTATATTAAACATTGCAAAAAAAAAAACCTTCAATCTTAAGCTGAGCAAGTGACAACTACAAAAGCCTACATTTCACAGCCTGTTTTTCAGCTATATATGTGCTGAGTTTTGGCAAATGGGACTGATTCAAAGTGAAAAGCTGGCCTTCCCCTTCTTGCGTGCCTTCCTACTGGCTGCAGGAACCATAAATATTTTTTAAAACTAGAAATCACGGGGTTGGAGAGATGGCTCAATGGTTAAGGTGCTTGCATGTAAAGCCTAAGGACCCAGGTTCAATTCTCCAGTATCAATGTAAGCTAGATGCACAAGGTGGTGCATGGATCTGTAGTTTATTTGCAGTAGCTGGGGGCCCAAGCGTGGCCCCTTCTCTCTTTCTCTGCCTCTCTCTCTCAAATAAGTAAATAAACAAAAAATATTATATTTTATTTATTTGTTTATTTGAGAGAGATAAGAGAGAGAGAAAGAGGCAGACAGAAAAACAATGAGTGGGTGTGCCAGGGCCTCCAGCCACTGCAAACCAACTCCAGACACATGCGCCACTGGTGCATCTGGCTTATGTGGGTACTGGGGAATTGAACCTGGATCCTCAGGCTTTATAGGCAAGTGCTTCAACCACTAAGCCATCTCTGCAGCCCATAAATAATTTTTTTAAGAAAATGGAAAACATAGCCTAATATGTGAGAGAGAAGCTTGTTCCATTATTTAGTTATATTAGAGCAGTCCATACTACACCCAATACAGAGAAGAACAAACAGATTTTTAAAATAAATCTGTAGTTGCCTAGCATGGGTGAGGGCCCAGGCTTCATCCCAGCACTGCAAAAAGAAAGAAAAAAGAAATCTGATAGCTTTTTCTATTAACAATAAGCTTTTTATTCCCTCTGGTGGTGCCAGGGCTCCAACCTGGGGTCTTAGGCACACTAGGCAATCCTTGTACTACCGAGCCATGCCTCCAGCCCCATGCACATTACATAATTCTGAAAACTATAATGTGCGTATTCAGAAACAAAAACATCTGACATTTGGAAAACATCTGAATGAAAAAGTAACAGGCCTGAATAAACCCAGGTACCAGTTTTTTGAAAGAAAATGGATCAGCCATCTATTTCAAACCTGGAGTGCTCTGTGGCAAGGGATGAAGTAATTTTGCTCCAGAGGGATGGAATAGAGGAATGGACGGTTCATGGTAAAGGGTGAGCGCCATCTGGGTGAGATGAAGAAATTCACTGTCTGCCTTGGTTATCGGACTTATTAAATTGGCTTTTTGGCAATCCCTTTTAAAAGCTGGCCACTGACCAATCATCTCAAGATATGACTGGGAATGTGTGTTGCAAGTATGGGCCAGAATTCACTACAACTAACCAAGAAAACCACTGTGCAGTCAGCTCTCCAAGTAAGCCAACCATAACACAACTCGTCTAACTCAAGACACATCTCCATGTGCCCTGTCCAGCACAAGGTAGTGGGACACAGGGTCAATGGGAGCCAGCACTGTACAGGAGGCCAGAGTCAATCACCTCAGAACACGCTTGGAGGGGAGACTACAGTAAGGTCATTATCCACTGGATGAAAAAGAGCTTGCTCTATAAGGCAATGTTGCCCTACACATGTAGGTTTCACATTTCTGTCTTTAGTAATGGAACAAACATCCTCAATTTAAATCTTAGCCAAAACCTGGAAGAGGGGTTAAAAAGACCCACACACATAGGGTAAAAAGTCTTATTAAAATAAAGACATAAGACTTCACTGCAAAGGTTTTTTAAAAATATTTTTATTTATTTGAGAAAGAGTGAGTGTCAGGGGCCCCTGGCACTGCAAACACAGTCCAGACACACATGTCACTTTGTGCATCTGGCTTTACATGGGCACTGGGGAATGGAACCCAGGCCTTTAGGCTTTGCAAGCAAGCACTTTTAACAATTGAGCCATTTGTTCATCCCTCACAAAGTTTTAACATACATTTTCCAGAAATAAAACAAAAAAATTCCTGGGCTGGGATTAAAGGCATGTGCCATCATGCCCAACTTATTTTCTTAATGAACTAAGAAGTGGAGGTCAAGGTTGAGAGTAAGGTGGCTGACTAAGGGGTTGCTATAAAAGCTGTAGAGAAGAAAAATGTGTAACAAAAATCAATAAATGAAAATCAAGGTCCAAGCTGGGCGTGTATTGCATACCTTTAGTCACATCACTGGAGAGGCAGAGGTACGATTACTAAGAGTTTGAGGCCAGCTACAGAATGAGTTCTAGGTCTGCTTGGGCTAGAGTAAGACCCTGTCTAGAGGAACAGAGGGAGTCAAGGTCCAGTTGAGGCCAGGACTCAGAAAGTTGTATTTAAGGAAGTCACCTTGTTAACTGCTTGCTCACCAGCTGAATTTAACACATAAAAATAAATCAGAGGACAGAGCCCCACTGAGGGAACTTGACAATTACAGGAACAGCTCCAAGTTAGTCATGTGAAATTCTGGTCAATGGCAGACATGTAACTGCCTCTGTAGCAGAGGGTGTGAGCCAGGAGTTACAAAGCATCTGAATGGAGCTCTTGCAACATGTCTGTAACAAGTCCACAGTAGGTAAAAAGGGACAGGAAGATAGAATGAAACCAGATACCACCCAAGAAAGGGCCTGCAGAACAGGACCACACTTTCCAAGAGGAATGAAAGCTCCAAAGGACAGGAAACTCTACACACTCAAGATTCCTAAGGTATCACCTGAGAGAGGACTAGGCCTGGGAAAGGTGAAGTGAGCTGGAAGTACAGCTCTTTGTAAGGGAAGGTAGAAGGCCAGGCCTGATGACCCAGGCCTGTAATCCCAGCTACTCAGAAGGCTGAAGTAGAAGGATCTTAAATTCAAGGCCAGTGTGGAGAACTTAGTCAAAGTCTCTCAAAATAAAAAGCATGAAAAGGGTTGGGGCTCCGGCTTGGCAGTAGAGTACTTACCCAGAATGCAAGAGGACCTAAGAGGGAGGAAGAGAGAGACCAAGTGTAAAGGGACGATAAGGTCCAGAGCCTTGAGCCGGGCGTGGTGGCGCACGCCTTTAATCCCAGCACTCAGGAGGCAGAGGTAGGAGGATCGCCGTGGGTTCGAGGCCACCCTGAGACTCCATAGTGAATTCCAGGTCAGCCTGGGCTAGAGTGAGACCCTACCTCGAAAAACCAAAAAAAAAAAAAAAAAAAAAAGGTCCAGAGCCTAGATGAATATATAACTGGGCTGAGTTCAGAAGACAGTGGGAAGAAAAGAGGCCCTGAAGCCAACCTAAAACATAAAGGGTAGGGGGATGGTGGTCCCACAGAAATCAGATGAACAAACATGGCAAGACTGAGCTTGCTGTTATCGCTTTACCTGAAAATGCTGCAATCCTTTGAGAATTCCTAGTGATATTCCGGATCTATATTTAAAAATTCTTCAGCAGATTTTTCTCAACTGCTCCACTCTAAATCACTCACTGTACCTTTGATGTTCCCCTAAAGCCATAACCACAATTCAGCCAGGCATGCTGTCACACACTTGTAATCTCAGCACTTGGAGGATGAGGAGGGAGGCTCAAGGGTTCAAGGCCAGCATGGACTACATTACAAAGTTCCAAGCCAGGCTAGAGAGATGGCTCAGTGTTAAGGCACTTGCCTGCAAAGCCTAAGGATCTGGGTTCTATTCCCCAGTACCCACATAAGGTCAGATGCACAAAGTGGTGCATGTGTCTGGAGTTCGTTTGCAGTGGCTAGAGACCATGGCATGTGTGCACTCTTTTTCTACAGCTTTCTGTCTCTCTCAAATAATAAAAATATTTATTGTTTTTTAAAAAAAGTTCCAGACAGTTGTGGTGGTGCACACCTTTAATACCAGCACTTGGGAGGCAGAGGTAGGAGGATCTCAGTGAGTTCAAGGCTACCCTAAGACTACATAGTGAACTCCAGGGCAGCCTGGGCCACAGTGAGGCCCTACCTCTACTTGTTCACATTTACAATGTATTTACTTATTTATTTATTTTGGTTTTTCAAGATACGGTGTTGCTCTAGCCCAGAACCTGGAATTTACTATGTAGTCTCAGGGTGGCCTCGAACTCATGGCAACTTTCCTACCTCTGCCTCCCAAGTGCTGGGATTAAAGGCGTATGCCACCACAACCAGCTTTTAAAAAAAAATTTAAATAATTTCATTTATTAGAGAGAGAATGTGTATACCATAGCCTTTATCCATTGCAAACGAACTATAGACAGATGTGTCACCTTGTGCATCTGGCTTATGTGGGTCCTGGGGAATTGAACTTGGGTCCTTAGACTTTACAGGCCTTAACCACTAAGCCATCTCCCCAGCCCTTTCTATAAATTGTTATTTTTGTTGTTGTTTTGTTTTGTTTGTTTTAAGCATTATCTGGGCCAGGTGTGGTAGTGCAGGCCTTTAATCCCAGTACTCAGGAGACTTAATGTAGGAAGATCACAGTGAGTTCAAGGCTAGCTGGGCCAACAGAAAGAGTTCCAAGTCAGTCTGGGCTACAAGTGAGAATCTACCTTAAAAAGGGGGGTTAGAGACATTGCTTAGCAGTTAAGGCACTTACCTGCAAAAGCCAAAGGACCTAGGGTCAGTTCCCCAGTACCCATGTAAAGCCAGATGTACAGGTAGTGCATGCATCTGGAGTTCATTTGCAGTGGCTGGAGGCCCTGGTGTGCCCATTCTCTCTATCTACCTCTGCCTCTGTTTCTGCCCCTGTCTGTCTCTCTCTCAAATAAATAAATAAATGTATAAATAAATATTTTTAAAAGAAAATTAAGCATGTTTTACTCTGAGCTGGGGAGATGGCTTGGCAGTTAAAGGTACTTGTTTAGAAAGCTTGCTGGCATAGGTTTGATTCCCCAATACCTACATAAAGCCACATACACCAAGTGGTACACACATCTGGAGTTTGCAGTGGCAACAGGCCCTGATGCACACATACTCTCTTACTGCCTCTCCCCCCACCCCAACCACCATGCACCTGGGGCTGGGGTGACGGCTTAGCTGTTAAAGGCACTTGCTTGTAAAGCTTGCTGGCCTGGGTATGACTGCCCAGTACCTGTGTAAAGCTGAACAGAAAGTGACATGTGTCTGGGGTTCCTGTGAGTGCAGCAAGAGACCCTGGTGTGCCACATGCATGCAGCCACATATACAAATACATGCTGAAAAATTAAAAATACTGTATTTGTATACACACATGCATGTGCATATGTATGGGCATACCTGGGCCACTTACCATAAACATTAGACGCTTGCACCACTTTTGTATCTGGCTTAGGTAAGTGGCTTGAGAATTCAACCTGGGCCAGCAGGCTTTACAAACACCTTTAATAGTTGAGCCATCTTCTCAGACTGCAATCTAAATTATGTATTTATTTATTTATTTATTTAAAGGGGGGCCACCATGGCCTCCAGCCACTGCAAACGAACTCCAGGCACGTGCACCACGTTCTGCATCAGCTTACGTGGATCCTGGGGAATCGAAACGGGGTCTTTTGACTTTTCAGGCAAGTTCCTTAACCACTAATCCATCTCTCCAGCTTCAATCCACAAATTTTTATTTGATAAAAGAATGACAAAGGTGGGTATGGTGACACATTCCTTTAATCAGAGGCAGAGGTAGGAGGATCAGAGTTCAAGGCCACCCTGAGACTACATAGTGAATTCCAGGTTAGCCTGGGCTAGAGAAAGACCCTACCTAAAAAAAAAAAAAAAGAATGACAGGGAGACCTGTTCACTGGATCCTACACATTAACTTGTCTAAAATTATAGGCTAAAGAACATATCTGTGATTCTAGGATATAGAAGAAAATTGCTAAAAATACATACATATATTAAGAGGACTTTTCCTGCTTATGGGTGGGGGCAAGAATCAACTTACTTTCTGAACCAGATGAGAAGCATTTTCTAGGCAATGAGAAACCTAAATTTGACAGAAGAAAATGAGAAAGAGAAAACTATTCAGGCATCATTCAAATGGGAGTATGTATTACTCTGCAGCTCCTGAAACAGATGTGTCTTACAGTACGAATACTCAAAATTACCCAAAACTCTGTTAACTCAGTGATAGGTTTCTCAGTGTAGACTAAGTACAATTAAGTCTACCTGTTTCTTTTTATTTTATGTAATGTAGCTACTAGAAAATCATCTATGAGGCTACCATTACAACTGGTGTGAACACTGGTCTCAAGAAAGAAGATACCAAAGCCAGGAGTGGTGGCGCACACCTTTAATCCCAGCACTTGGGAGGCAGAGGTAGGAGAATTGCTTTGAGTTTGAGGCCACCCTGAGACTACATAGTGAATTCCAGGTCAGCCTGAGCTAGAGTGAAACCCTACCTCAAAAAAAAAAGGGAGGGGGGAGAAGATACCAGGAAATGAAGAAAGAAAAACACTATTTCAGAACACACAACAGTGGTACTCATGCTCAGATTGCATGTTAAGCTTCTGAAACCTTGATTTTCTCTCTCTCTCTCTCTCTCTCTCTCTCTCTGCCATGCGTAACTGAATCTCCTCACCCAAACACATAAACAAACCCTGTAACTGATACAACCTCATTCATGGAGACAGTAGGATACCATAATCTACGTTTTCAGTTAATTCAGGAGAGAAGCAACCTAGTAAATTTAAAGAAAAGTGGCACACGCCTTTAATCCCAGCACTTGGGAGGCAGAGGTAGGAGGATCACCGTGAGTTCGAGGGCACCATGAGACTACATAGTGAATTCCAGGTCAGCCTGGGCTACAGTGAGATCCCACCTCGAAAAAACAACAACAAAAAAAAATTTTAAAGGGGGTAGGGGCTTGAGTTAAGGGCTCTTGGCTGGAATCTCAGCACCAGCACAATAAATCTAAACAAAACATGGGCCACAGAGTAAACACTATGCAAACCCAGAAAGGCTTTAGAACTGTCAAATTGCAGGTTGCATGGCAAACCTAAAACAAAATAATATCAGGGACAGGGAGGGAATTATCATGGTTTACTGTCTATAACTATTGAAGCTGTCAATAATAAAAAAATTAAATAATCATAATGATACCTAGATTATCAGGCCAGTACTCAGGAAGCAGAGTCAGGAGTATTGCCATGACTTTGAGGCCACCCTGAGACTACATAGTGAATTCCAGGTCAGCCTAGGCTACACTGAGACCCTACCTCGAAATCACCCCCTATCCAAAAAAAAAAAGGAAGGAAAGAGAGAAAGAAAAGGATTATCATAAACCAGAATGGAACACATTTATTGGTAGCATTTTTCATACCACAAAGAAAGGCAGCATATGATTTAATTTATAACTTCCTGGTTTTATTTCAACATTACCTTGCTGATTTTAAAATGTATGCCCAGGCTGGGGAGATGGCTCAGTGGTTAAAGGTGCTTGCTTGCAAAGCCCAAGTTTGATTCTCCAGTAAAACCAGATGCACAAAATGGCACATGTGTCTGGAGTTCATTGGCAATGACAAGAGACCCTGGCATGCCTGTTCTCTTTCTCTCCCCACTCTCATGATTAAAAAAATAATAACCAAAGCCGGGAATGGTGGCACATGCCTTTAATCCCAGCACTTGGGAAGCAGAGATAGGAGGAAGTAGAGGCCATGAGTTCAAGGCCATCCTGAGACTACATAGTGAATTCCAGGTCAGCCTGGGCTACAGTGAGACCCTACCTTGAAAAACCAATAACAACAACAACAACAACAACAACCAATTGAAAAGGCCACAGTTCTTCTAATCTACTTAGTCTCTTTTCATGGTAACTGTTACACAACCATCCATCTTCTCTCCTTATGCAAGTCACCATGAGTGTTTACATAGGTTTTTGGAACTGCTCAATTTCTCTGATAAATATTTACTTTTCTCGTTGCTACGAATCAAATTCTAAACAATTCAACATTTTTATATAACATGTTTTGTAGTAAGAAAGTAAGTCAGTGACATCAATAGCACAGACTCCATAAACCAAAAAACACACCAGAATTACCAGACACAGTAAGGGCTCTTGGAAATAAGCATGATCGAGAATTTTCCCTCACTGCTCAGTTTTGATGGAATTTAGACCTGAGTCCCTCTGCATCTTCTAACATGCTCCTGGCACTGAGCAGAGCAGGTGTCCTCAGCTATGAAAGCTAGACACTGAACTGTCACCTGCATACTCTTGATGACAAAGACAAAAGGTCTTTGCTCTGAGTTTAGTAAGAGCTTTGTATTTTAGTATCTGTCCTGAAAGTCTAAAAGCAAATAGAATGAGACCAACCATTCCACCTGGTGCTTGAGTGTGACCATGGTCTAAGTAAATACAGAGATGGAAAGGACTATGCCCAAAGCAATTTCCCATCTCATTTTATAGTCCAGGGCAATGAGTATAGAAGCACATACATGCTACGAACTGTGCTCCATACATGTGAAAGCTAAAGGAAACAGAATTCCAAAACTGAAATTGTAAAAAGGACTGGGAAGTGGGCCTGATCTTGAAAAGAATTCCTTGTGGAAGTCCAGAGGTAGGCAGGGATGGTGAGCCTGAAGGAAGAGAAAACACCAGCCTACTACAGAACATAGAGAAAAGCGGGGGAAGAAAGTCCCTCATCGGGTCAAAGTAACCTCAAGTAGGTGTGAGGCTGGAGAGACGGCTTAGCATTTAAGGCATTTGCCTGGGAAGTCAAAGGACTCAGGTTTGATGCCCCCAGACCCACATAAGCCAAATGCACATGGTGGTGCATGTGTCTGGAGTTCATTTGCAAGTGGCTGAAGGCCCTGACACAACCATATTCATTCACTCTCTCTCCCTCTCATAAATTAAATAAATAAATAAAGTCAGGTGTTCATGTATATAGCACAGCTTTGCAAGTATGAGTTTCAAAGCAAGGGATAGGAAAGGACAGTCCACAGCCCAGTCATCTCAAGATGGAAGATCAAGGGGGCTGAGGAGATGGTTCAGTGTTTGTTAAAGGAGCTAGCTTGAAAACCTGCCGGCCCACATTCAATTACCCAGCACCCACATAAAGCCAGATGCAAAGATGCATGGATGTGTGACCTCAATGCAATATGGCAATGACAGGCAGAGCCAAGAGAATGCTAAAGCACAGAAGTCCACTAGTCTGACATTTCTTTGTATTCTGGTAAGTCATTTGCAGTGGCAAAAACGATGGAGCACAAACACCTTGACGTGGTCTCTGACCACCACAGGCATGGCGTGTCACCCGTGCCCACACAAGTCAAAAACACACACAAATAAAAACATGTTTTAGCTGAGCATGGTAGCACATGCCTTGAATCCCAGCACTCAGGAGGCAGAGATAAGAGGATCACTGTGAGTTCAAGGCCAGCCTGGGACTACAGAGTGAATTCCAGGTCAGCCTGGGCTAAAGCGAGACCTTGCCTCCAAAAACTAAAAATAAATAAAATAAAATAAAAATAAAAGTACTAATCCAACTATAGCTATCCCTCAGTATACACTGGGTATTATTTCTGGGATACTCCCAAAGCAAAGTTCAGGGGAAGTCCTTACATAATATTATATGATATAATATTGGCACATTGTTCTGAGTTGTGCGCGTGCACGTGTTTGTGTGTGTGTGTGTGCATTTGTAGAGAGAGAGAAATCAGAGGACAACTTTGAGCTGTCTGTGCTACACCTTTGAGACAAGGTCTCGGTACTAGAAATGAACTGCTAGACCTCAAAGAAATTTAACTGGCCTACAAGCTCATGGGTGCTAGGGTACTGAACCCTGGCTGGAAGGCTTTGTAAACTTTAACTATTTAGCCATCTCCTGAGCCAGTCCTGAATTTCTTTTATATTATTTACTTATTTATCTGTGAGAGAGAGAGAGATAAATGCATGCACCAGACCCTCCTGTCACTGCAAACAAACTCCAGACACCTGGGCCACTTTGCGCACGTGGATACTGGGGAATCAAACCCAGACCGGCAAGCTTTGCAAATGAGCACTTTTAACCACTGAACCATCTCTCCAACCCCAATCCTGGTTATTTTAAATCACCTCTTTATTACTTATAATACCTAACATAATATAAATGCTATATAAATAGTTGTCATACTGGCTTATGATTTTTTTAAAAAAGGGTGAAAAGGTGAATCTTGATAATGGGGAAGTGACAGAAACGGAGATGAATAGAGGGACTGACTTCAAAGAAAACAAGTTAAGATATGGTGTCAAAGATGGCCTTTAGTGAAAGCACAGGTTGTTCCGTTCAGAAACGGAAAGGTACAGGTAGCTCAGATGTACAGAACTTGCTTATAAGGCCCTATGTCCAATCCCCAGAACTCAAAAAATGAACAAAACACTGTCCATCCAGCTTTGGGATAAGGAAGAGGGTACAGAGATGGGGGGAATGTTCCTGAGTAATATATATATATATGTGTGTGTGTGTGTGTGTGTGTGTGTTTAACCTAATTAAATTGCAAAACACTTGGAAAGGAGAAAACAGTTCTGAAATCATCTCCATGGTCCTCATATGTGACACAAAGGACCCCAAAAGTAGTAGGCACTCAAATGTACTGACAATATTTTTTTAAAAAGTCAAAAGCATAGAAAGAAAAACAAAAATATTTACCTCCTATCTTATAGTTAATATGAGATAAGAATTTGGCTTTAAAATATCTTTATGATTAGTATTAACCAAATAATTCATTATTCCCACGCTGTTCATTTAGACTGTTCCTGACATATACATAGGGTGAAGTCAAGTTCAGCAGGGCTCTTAGGATAAAGGGATGTCAGCATAGTTCCTTCCTGAGACACAGAACTGTTAGTTGTATTTTAGAAGCACCTAAGTATCATAGTGCAGACTTTCCATATGGTCTTGGTTCCGACCCCCAAACCTACATTTCCTTGTGCTGCTGAGGTCCAAGCTAGAAACTGCATAGGTAGTCCTGGTGAGAGGAGTCAAGTCCTAGCTAGAAAAAGGGAAATGCTAGCTTGGCATAGTGGTGCACATCTTTAATCCCAGCACTCAGAAGACAGAGGTAGGAGGATTGCTGTGAGTTCAAGGCCAGTCTGGGACTACAGAGTTCGAGGTCAGCCTGAACTTAAGAGTGAGATCCTGTTACAAAAATAAATAAATGAATGAATAAATAAATAAAAGAGCAGAATGTGGTGGTGCACCTACCTTTAATCACAGCACTCGGGAGGCAGAGGTAGGAGGATCACTATGAATTTGAAGCTACCCTGAGACTACATAGTGAATTCCAGGTCAGCCTGGACTACAGCGAGACCCTACCTCGAACAACCAAACACTAAAAAGAAAAGAAAGAAAAAGACAAAGACAAAGACAAAAAAAAAAAAAAAAAAAAAAAAAAAACTCCAAAAGTATGTTCCACTTTGTGAATCTGGCTTTATACATAGGTAATGGGGAATCAAATCCAGGCCATAAGGCTTTGCAAGCAAGTACCTATAACAGCTGAGCCATCCCTCCAGCCCACAAGCCTGTTTTTTAAGAGAGGGCATTTTTATTAGAGAATATTATTGCATTTATTCTATTGTTATTAATCTCTTACTACCTAACATTCTCCTTTCACCAATGTACCTGTGTGCAGGACTCACTGTGGTGCACATCACACATGCATCTACATGGTCCACAGGTAAGAAAATTGAATAGGCACAGAGTGTCCTGGTCAATATCATGGAGTTTACAAGTGACAGCAGGGTAAGAGGCCGTCGGGACTGCAACACTACTATTCTGTTCTATACTACTCTATATTAACCAAGTACACCACCAAGATAACAAGATTTATCAACACACTGGAATGGTACATCTCAAGAAGATGGTCACATTCTATTTTGGAAGCTAAGCTATGTGAAGGAACATAGTTGTTGCTTTTAGCATTCATTAAGTGAACATATTTCATGTGTTCATGCATCTTTACATGCCTTTTACAATACAAGCAATGCAGAGCCAGACTCAACGGTTGTCTCAGGAGCAGCCAGCAAGCCTCTAGGAACCTGGCCCTCCAAAGTGAAGAATCGTGCACAAGACAGTGACAGTCTGGCCTGACTCCCGTTAGAAAATACTTATGATGGCTGCACGTGGTGGCGCACGCCTTTAATCCCAGCACTTGAGAGGCAGAGGTAGGAAGATCACCTTGAGTTCGAGGCTACCCTGACAGTACAGAGTTAATTCCAGGTCAGCCTGGGCCAGAGTGAGACCTTACCTCGAAAAACAAAAAATAAATAAATAAAAATAAAAATACTTATGTTGATCATCTTTCAATTCTTCCTATTTGTTATTGAGTGAGTTAATATCAGCATCCAGCTGGCCTGGAAGTAAGTAAGCAAAAACACCAGGCTTACACCAAGGCAACTTTTTTTTGTTTGGTTTGGTTTTTTGGTTTTTCGAGGTAGAGTCTCACTCTAGTCCAGGCTGACCTGGAATTCATTATGTAGTCTTAGGGCAGCCTCGAACTCACAGCGATCCTCCTACCTCTGCCTCCCGGATTAAAGGCATGTGCTACCATGCCAGGCCCAAAGCAACTTTCAATGAGCACATAGTAAACCTAGATATTTTTCCCCCAATTTCAAAAACAAAACATTAAGTTTTTTCCAAGAAGGAAAAGAGGGAGAGAAAGAGGGAGGGAATCATTTTAATAGTAAGTCTGTTTTAAGCTATGTTAATCAAGAACTTACACAATCACCAGGTGTGGTGGCACATAGCTTTAAATCCCAGCATTTGGGAGGCTAAGGTAGGAGGATCGCTGTGAGTTTGAGGGCAGCCTGAGCCTACATAGTGAAGTCCAGGTCAGCCTGGGCTAGAGTGAGACCCTACTTGGACAGAAAAAAAAAAAAAAAAAAAAAAAAAAAAAGGCAAGCTTCTACTTAAACTAATAATCAGTATTGCTCTTTGAAAAATGCACAGGTTACACAATGTTTATCATATGATCCCACTCTTATTGAGAAATATTAATGATATATACATATTTGTATATACATGAAAAGCCTGAGAAGGATAGTCTGCTAAGTCATCTTCCCTAGCCTCCTGAAGTCCTCAAATATGTTTTAGAAGGGTAAAAACATCAATTTCTCCATTATATTATCAAGCTGCTTTGAAGGATGAGTATAACGTTCTCACAATTGACTTTATACAGAATTCTGACAGCTTAGTTAGAATTCTTTTCTACCGTGTATATGCTTCTTTTGTAAATTCTTCAAAAACTAAAAACAGAGTGGTGAAGCAGGGCATGGTGGCGCACGCCTTTAATCCCAGCAGAGGTATGAGGATCGCTGTGAGTTCAAGGCCACTCTGCAACTATATAGTGATTTCCAGGTCAGTCTGAGCTAGAGTGAGACCCTACCTCAAAAAATCAAAAAAATAAAAATAAAAATAAAAAGGGAGTGGTGGCGGATACTTGTAACCCAAGAATTTGAGAAGTGGAGGTCAGAGAATCAGGAGTATGAGGCCAGCCTCTACTACATAGGGAGTTCAAGGCCAGCCTAAACTATGTTAGACCCTGACTCAAAAAAAAAAAAAAAAAAAAACGCCAGGGGTGGTGGCACATGCCTTTAATTCCAGCACTTGGGAGACAGATATAGGAGGATCACCATGAGTTTGAGGCTGGCTGAGACTACACAGTGAATTCCAGGTCATCCTGAACTAGAGTAAAACTCTATCTTTACCTCAAAAACATAAAAAGAGAGAGAGAGAAAGGAAGAAAGGAAGAAAGGAAGAAAGGAAGAAAGAAAGGAAGGAAGGAAGGAAGGAAGGAAGGAAGGAAGAAAGGAGGGAGGGAACGAACGAACGAAGAAAGAAAGAACAAATGAACGTACAAACCTGGAGCTGGAGAGATGGCTCAGCAATTAAAGGCACTTGCTTGCAAGGCCTGATAACTTGAGTTTGATTCCCCAGTACCCATGTAAAGCCAGATGCACTAAGTGGCACATGTATCTGGAGATCATGTGCAGTGGCAGGAAGCCCTCACCCACCCATACTGACTCTGTATGCCTTTTTTCCTCTCTCTTGCTCTCTCAAATAAAATAAAATAAAATAGCAGGCTGGAGAGGTGGCTCAGCAGTTAAGGGGCTTGCTTTCAAAGCCTAATGAACCAGGTTCAAGTCTCCAGTACCCATGTAAAGCCAGATGCCAAAGTGACACACACATCTGGAGTTCATTTGCAGCAGCTAGAGGCTCTGGCACACTCATTCCCATTCTCTCTCTCCGTGTGTGTGTGTGTGTGTGCACACACACATGCTTACAAATAAATATTTTTTTTTCCTTTTTTTTTCTTCTTTTTTCAAGGTAGGGTTTCACTCTAGCTCAGGCTGATCTGGAATTCACTATGTAGTCTCAGGGCGGCCTCGAACTCACGGTGATCCTCCTATCTCTGCCTCCCGAGTGCTAGGATTTTTTGTTTTAGAAAAATAACTAGATGATGATCAGGCGTGGTGGCGCACGCCTTTAATCCCAGCACTTGAGAGGCACAGAAAAGAGCAGCACCGTGAGCTCAAGGCCAGCCTGAAACAACACAGTGGTGGGCTAGAATGAGACCCTACCTCAAAAAAAGGAAAACTAACTAGATAACTAAATGAGGAGCAAGAGCAATGACTCAGCAGTTAAGGTGCTTGCTTGCAAAGCCTGCCAGTCTGTGTTGGACTACCCAGATAAGTCAGATGCACAGTGGTGCATGCATTTGGAATTCATTTGCAGTGGAAAAAAGGCTTTGGAGTGCCCGTGAATGCTCTCTCTCTCTTTTCTAAGTAATAATGCTCTAATTTATATTCCTAGCACAATAAAGTTTTTTAAAGTCCACTCATGGGCTGGAGAGATGGCTTAGCAGTTAAAGGCATTTGCCTGCCAAGCCTAAGGACCTAGAATCAATTCCCCAGAACCGGCATAAGCCAGATGCACAAGGTAGCACATGTGTCTGGAGTTTGCAGTGGCTAGAGACCCTGGCACACCCATTCTCATTCTCTCTCTCTCTCTCTCTCAACAACAACAAAAAAATTTTCTTAATATAAACTCCACTCAGAATTACCAGGGATAAGTTCAACAATACAAGCAGTTCTGCTTTTTTCCCTTAATAAAACGTTCCTGGGGGCTAAAGAGATGGCTCAGCACTTAAGGTACTTGCCTGCAAAGACTGACGACCTGGGTTCAATTCCCCAGGGCCCATGTAAAGCCAAATGCAGAAAGTGGCACATGCATCTGGAGTCCATTTGGAGTGGCTGGGGACCCTGGCATGCCCATTCTCTCTTTCTTCTCTCTCTCCTTACAAATAAATAAGTAAAGTAAAACGTTCCTCTGCATGTGAATAAGTACTATCAACCTTCAACCACACAGAAAAGCCATCTATCTGTATGTACACCAAACCCAAAACTTCCACAAACCTTTCCCAAAATGTCTTAAAGTCATCAAAATTAGAATGACATGGAGTCACAATGTTGAACTCAGAACCAAGAAGACCTGGAAGTGGTTCTGCCCAAGACCAAAGCAAGCTGCTCCTCACAGCTGTACCCTACATTCCTACCCAGCACCCTATCCAAGGATGGTGCCTAAGGCATACGGGTGAAGGAGTAAATGTGGAGCTTAGAAATGCTGCAGCCCAACCTCAGTGCAGTAATGGAGGATACTAAGGAAGCACACTCACCCAGCTGGAGGCACCTCACTAAACTAAACCCAGACCTGTCAGCAGAGAAATGCCAAGGTACCGTAACAGCCTGTGGTGGCCTGCCAAATACCCGAAAGCTACAAACATTAATTCCAATTCACAACCTCACTGAGTCTGAAAGAATGAGCCTAAACCTGGTTAAGATGAGTTTCCAGAAACCCCCAATATAAAAAGAAGCTCATTTTCAAACAAAAGGCCTGAAGGAAAACATTAGAAAAGGTCATTTGAGACTATTATCTACGTATGAAGCAAAGGTCTTAAATTATATTTGTAATTCTATTGCAGCAAAAGGATTAGGGCTAGAGGAATGGCTTAGCAGTTAAGGCGTTTGCCTGCAAAGCCAAAGGACCCAGGTTCGATTCCCCAGGACCCACGATAGCCAGCTGCACAAGAGGGCGCATGCATCTGCAGTTCTTTTGCAGTGGCTGGATGCCCTGGCGCACCCATTGTCTCTCTCTCCCTCTTTCGCTGTCAAATAAATAAATATATTTAAAAAAAAAAAAAAAAGGTTAAGATTAGAGCAAGTGAGCTCCACCAACTCCAACCAAACCTGACTGGGAAGCCTGGAAATCACACCTAGCATCCTTTCTCCTCTTTTCATAACACTCAACCTCCACAACAGAACAATGGCACTGAAAAAAATGTCTTCAAATTTTGCTTTGTTCAATTTAAGGGGGACAGCTGGTTGTTCCAAGCACATTTTAGTTGTGCAAATAAATTTAAAATCTAAAGTATACTTTAAATAAAATCATGATCTGAAGACAAAAAAAATTTTTTTTTTAATTTTTTGAGCCGGGCATGGTGGCCTTTAATCCCAGCACTTGGGAGGCAGAGGTAGGTGAATGGCTATGAGTTCAAGGTCAGCCTGAGACTACATACTGAATTCCAGGTCAGCCTGGGCTAGAGCAAGATCCTACATCAAAAAAAAAATACATATATATATTGTGGCTGGGGAGAGAAGGGAAAGAGAGAGGGGAAGGAAAGAGAGTGGGTGCACCAGGGCCTCTTGCCTCTGCAAGCCAACTCCAGATACATGGGCCACTTTATGCATTTGGCTTTACATGGGTAATGGAGAACTGAACCCTGGGCCAGCAAGTTTTGCAAGCAAGTGCCTTTAACCACTGAGATATCGCCCCAGCTCCAATTTTTACTCATTCTTAAGAAAAATGTGGGGCTGAAGAGATGCTCAATGGTTAAAGCACGTGCCTGCAAAGTCAAAGGACCCAGGTTTGATTTCCCAGGACCCACACAAAGCCAGATGCACAAGGTGGCATATGCATTTGAAGTTCATTTGTAGTGGCTGGAGGCCCTGGCATGCCCATTCTCTTTCTCTCTGCCTCTTTCTCTTGGTCTCTCTCTTTAAAAAAAAAAAAAAAAGAAAGAAAGAAAGAAAAAGAAAAAGAAAGATCTTTAGAGCTGAAGAGATGGTCCAGTGGATAAAGTGCTCACAGTGCAAGTGTGGGGCCTGAGATGAGATGTGGGGACAGAAGACCCCCAGGACCTGGTAGCTAGAGGAGCTGGGTTGGTGAGTTCTAAGGTTAAGGGAGAGACTCTGTCTCAAAGAATAAGATGGAAACAGCTGAGGAAGACCTCCAAAAGCCAAACTCTGGCCTCTACACACATGCACATAAAAGGCCACACACACTCACATACAAGTGCACCTAGACATGAATATGAGCATACACATGCATACAACACACACATAAACATGCAAAAGAACGAAAGAAATTTCTAGTTAGAAAACGAAACACAACTGGGTGTGGTGGCGCATGCCTTTAATCCCAGAACTCGGGAGGCAGAGGTAGGAGGATCACCATGGGTTTGAGGCCACCCTGAGACTACATAGTGAAATCCACCTCAGCCTGAGCTAGAGTGAGACCTTACCTCAAAAAACCAAAGAAAGAAAGAAAGAAAGAAAGGAAGGAAGGAAGGAAGGAAGGAAGAAGAAAGAAAGAAAGAAAGAAAGAAAGAGAGAGAGAGAAAACTGAATGCAAGAAAAGTGTTCTAGGGCTAGAGAGATGGCTTAGCAATTAAGGTGCTTACCTGCAAAGGCAAAGGACCCAGTTTTGATTCCTCAGGACCCATGTATGCCAGACACAAGGTGGCACATGCATATGGAGTTCGTTTGCAGTGGCTGGAGGCCCTGGCACGCCCATTCTCTCTCTCACTCTCTGTCCGCCTCTCTCTCTCTCTCAAATAACAAATAAATATTAAAATATTAAAAGAAAAAAAGAGGGCTGGAGAGATAGCTTAGCGGTTAAGTGCTTGCCTGTGAAGCCTAAGGACCCCGGTTCGAGGCTCGATTCCCCAGGACCCACGTTAGCCAGATGCACAAGGGGGCACACGCGTCTGGAGTTCGTTTGCAGTGGCTGGAGGCCCTGGCGCGCCCATTCTCTCTCTCTCTCTCTCTCTCTACCGGCCATTCTCTGTCTGTCACTCTCAAATAAATAAATAAAACAAAATTTTTAAAAAAAAGAAAAAAAGAAAAGTGATTTATTTACAAAGCCAGGTGTGATGGCATACACCTTTAATCCAAGTACTTAAGAGGATCACCATGAGTTCAAGGCCACCCTGTGACTACATAGTGAATTCCAAGTCAGCCTAGGCAAAGTAGGAGTCCCTACTTTGAAAAAAATATAAAGAGGAGAGAAAATGATCCACAAATAAAGCTTAATCCCTAAAGTATCATAAAATCAAATTACAAGATAAATGGAGAAACTATAACATATTAACATGCTAATACCCTTGAAACAAAACTACTTTACAAAACTATTAGGGGTTGGAGAGGTGGCTCAGCAGTTAAAGACATTTGCTTCAAAGCCTGCTGGCCTGGATTCAGTTCCCTAGTACTCACATAAAGCCAGATACACCAAGTACCACATGCATCTGGGCTTCATTTGTAATGACAAGAGGCACTGGCATGCCTATTTTCTTTCTCTTTCTCTCTCCTTTCCCTCACAATAAAAAAAATTTTTTTGAAATTTCTCAGTACTCAGGAGGCATGAGTTTGAGGCCACCCTGAGACTACACAGTAAATTCCAGGTCAGCCTGGACTAGAGTGAGAAGCTACCTTGGGGAAAAACAGAAGAAAAAGTTTCTATATGAAGCTGGGTGTAGTAACACACACCTTTAATCCTAGCACTCAGGAGGCAGAGGTAGGAGAATTTGCTGTGAGTTTGAGGTCAGCCTGGACTAGGGTAAGGCCCTACCTAAAAAAAAAACACCCGGCATGGTGGCGCACACCTTTAATCCCAGCAATTGGGAGACAGAGGTAAGAGGATCACTGTGAGTTCAAGACTACCCTGAGACTACACAGTGAATTCCAAGTCAGCCTGAGCTAGAAACCCTACCTTGGAAAAACCAAAAACATAAAAATAAAATAAAATTGCCAGTCTGGGTTTGATCTCCAGCAGCCATGTTAAAGCCAGATGGCATTTGGTGTTCATTTGTTGTAGCCAGAGGCCCTGGTATAGCCATACACATGCTTGCATGCTCACATACACAAACACACACACACAAAACAAAACAAAAAAAAGTTCCTATATACTGATGGCTATTCTGATACAAAGTTGTACATAACAAACATACATACTTTACTTTCACATGTAACCTTAAAAAAATAATATTCCATGAATAAAGTAAGTTACTCTATGTATAAAAACTTCACCCCAATTCTAATATTTCTTAATATTACAAGACAGGATGCCAGTCCCACTCTTCGAGATACTTTTCCAGTAATCCTGAGTATAATTCAGACCAACAGCTTCACGTACCTCAGCAGTAATCCTAATTACAGCTATTGCTTCTGTGTCCTCCATATGACAATTCCTAAAAAAAAAGCTGTGTTTCCTGCATGTTTTTCTCAATCTATTTCTGATTACGGAAATAAAATAAAAAGCAAACGCCAGAAATTCCTGAGAAATGACTCTGCGCTCTCTACAAAGACCAACATGGGTCAACTCTACATACCCATGGGAAAGTCAATTGCAAAATCATTTATTAGAACATCAGCAATGTCAGTGATCACTTTACATTCAGAGACAGCACACAACAGACATCTAATCCCATGGTCACCAAAGACACAGTGGGTTATCTAATCCCACGGTCACAAAAGACACAGTAGATCACAGTTAAGTTTCCATCCCATGTTCAGTCAACAAAGCAAAAGCTTTAAAAGCAGTACACTTCTGAGTGTTGGTCCATTTATCACAATAGTTCTCAACCCTGACTATACTGTGAAATTGCCTTAAAGATTGTTTTTAAACCCCAAAACTAAACAGTCAGGCTGAATCCCGACCAACTATATGACAGCCTTGGGGAAGAGACCAGTCATGCATAGTTTGCTTAAATTCCCCAGATGATACCAGTTTGCAAGTTTTTTTATTTTATTTGTCTTAAGTAGGGTCTCACTCCAGCCCAGACTGACCTGGAATTCGCTATGTCATCTCAGGGTGGCCATGAACTCATGGCACTCCACCTACCTCTGCCTCCCAAGTGCTGGAAGCCAGCAATTTTTTAACTTAAAAATGGAGTTAGGCTGGGCATGGTGGCGCACGCCTTTAATCCCAGCACTTGGGAGGCAGAGGTAGGAGGATCGCTGTGAGTTCAAAGGCCACCCTGAGACTACATAGTGGGGCTACAGAGGGAGTTCCAGATCTGTTTGAGCTAGAGTGAAAAGGGAAAAAACAACAACTATGTAATTCTTGGGGCAGGAGGTGTGGCTCAGTGGCACTTATGTGCCTGGGTAAGCACACAATGCCAAGGGTTTGATTTTCAATATCTAAAAATAAAATAAATAAAAAGGCAATTCTTATTACTACTAGCAAAAGTGATATACCAAGTCAGTGTAATCACTATCAAAATCCTACTTGACTTTTGGGGGTGGGGGAGAAATGCCAATACTGAAATTCATCCAAAACTACACAGGACCAATAATAGCAAAAACAACCTTGAAGAACAAAGTGAAGACTTGCTTTTCCTAGTTTCAAAATGTAGTAACAGAAAGCTATAATAAAACACCGCAGTATAAGATAATGCATATACACTGGCATAAGGATAAAGACATATAGATTAAAGGAATCCCATGTGTACTAACAAGGGATCAGAACAATTCACTATCTAGTGGTTCTAAAACAACTGTAAGTGAATAAAGAACCCAACCTTACAATACGTGATCATAGAAGTCAAGTTCTCAGAAGAGGACGATTAAATCTTCAGGCCTTAGGCTAAACCCCATTTTTTAGACAAACAATAAATGAACAAATACAGACTTTACCTCATTTATTTGTTTCTTTAGAGACAGGGTCTCACTCTAGCCCAGACTGACCTAGAACTTACTCTGTAACCTAGACCGACCTTCAACTCATGGCAATCCTCCAACCTCAGCCTCCTGAGTGCAGGGGTTAAAGGTGTGAGCCACCACAACCAGCTAATACAAGATTTTATCAAACCTAGAAACTCTCTCACACTTAAATGACAGCAACAGCAGGGTTGAAGAGATAGCTTAGCGGTTAAGATGCTGCTTAGCAGTTAAGATGCTTGCCTGTGAAAACTAAAGACCTAGGTTTGATTCCCCAGGTCCCACATAAGCAGATGCACATGGTGGCCCATGTGTCCGGAGTTCATTCACAGTGGCTAGAGGCCCTGGTGTGGCCATTCTCTCCTTCTCTCTCTCCCCCTCCTTCTCTCTATGTTTTTTAAAAGCCAGGCATGATGACACACGCCTATAATTCCAGCACTCAGGAGGCAGAGGTAGGAGGATTACAGTGAGTTCAAGGCCACCCTGAGGCTTCATAGTGAATTCCAGGTCAGCCTGAGCTAGAATGAGACCCTACTACAAAAATCCAAAACACAAAAAACAAGAAAACAATTTTAAAAAATGATAATAGAAAAGTAAAGACCACCAGTAGAATAGGAGAAAGTACATGGAAATTAGGAAACACTTAAGAGATTCATACTCAGAACACTACAATTGGAGTCTTCATTCTAAGAACTCTTACAGGGCAGGGGAGACGGCTGGGAAGTTAAAGGTGCTTGCCTGTAAAGCATGACAGCCTAGGTTCAATTCCCTAGTGCCCTCATAAAGCCAGATACACTAAGTGGTACATGAGTCTGGAGTTCATTTGCTGGGACAGGAGGGTCTGGCAAGCCTATTCTCACCGTCTTTCTGTCTCTGTCTCTCTCATTAATTAACAAAAATACTCTTATAGCTTAACAAAATAAGAGAGGGCCTCATTTAAAAAGTGGACAATGGGCTGAAGAGATGGCTTAGCGTTTAAGGTGCTTGTCTGCGAAGCCTAAGAGCTCATGTTTGAATTTCCAGGTCCCACATAAGTCAGACACACAGTGACACCAGCAGGCAACGCCACACATGCGTACAAGCTGGTGCAAGCATCTGGAGTTGGTTTGCAGTGGCTGAAGGCCCTGGCACACCCATTCTCTTTCTCTCAAATAAATAAACAATAATAAAATGGACAGTGATTGGGAGAGGTGGGAGAGGTGATCCCAGCACTTAGGTGAATTGCCATGAGTTTAAGAACATGCTGAAATTACAGAATAAGTTCCAGGTCAGCCTGGAGCAAGACCCTACTCAGAAAAAAATTAAAATATAAATAAAAATATATAAAAAGTATGGTGGGAGAGATGGCTTAGGAGGTAAGTCACTTGCCTACAAAGCCTAAGGACCCAGGTTCAATTACCCAGTACCCATGTAAGCCAGATACACAAGGTGGCACATGCATCTGGAGTTCATTTGCACTGACTGGAGACCCTGGTATGTCTATTCTCTGCCTTTTCTTCTCTCTCCCTCTCTCAAATAAATAAATAAATAAAAATTTTAAATATATTTAAAAAATAAAAAGTAGAGCCGGAGTGATAGCTGAGCTTGCCTATGAAGCCTAAGGACCCATGTTTGACTCTCCAGATCCCACGTAAGCCAGATGTATAAAGTGATACAAACTAAAGGTCACATATGCACACAAGGTGGGGCATACATCTGGAGTCTGATTGGAGTGCCTGGAGGCCTGGCAGGTCAATTCTTCCCTCATCCCTGTCCCCCCTTTTTCCCCTCTCACTGATGATAAAATTACAAAAACAAATAAAAATTAAAAAACAAACAATCCCAGCACTCAAGAGGCAGAGGTAGGAAGACTCCCACAAGTTCAAGGCCACCCTGAGACTACATAGTGAATTCCCGGTCAGCCTGGGCTAGAGCAAGACCTTACCTTGAAAAAATGAAATTGCATACTGCATTATCACATGATCCAGTCATTTTACTTTGATGTATTTACCAGGAAAACAAAAACCACGATCACACAGAAATTTGTCTACAGATGTTCATAGCTTTTTTTTTCCTTTTCAAGGTAAGTAGGGTCTTCGTCTAGCCCAGGCTGCCCTGGAATTCACTCTATAGTCTCAGGGTGGTCTCCAACACCCAACCAGAGCCTTATTTTTAATAGTCACAATGGGACTATAACCCATATCTACCAAATAATGGAGAAACAAAGTGTTAGAATATTATGAGCAATCAGAGTGCTACTGGCCTTGTTGTGCACATCTTTAGTCCCAGCACTCGGAAGGGCCAAGGTAAGAGGATCAAAATGAGTCCAAGGCCAGCCTGAGCTACAAAGTTCCAGATCAACCTGAACTAGAGACCCTTCCTTGAAAAAGAGGGAGAGAAAGGTGCTGACTCATACTCCACTACACAACACAGTGACACACCTTGTAAACAACATACTCAGTGAAATCAATTTTGCTGGGTGTGGTACATGTCTATAATCTCAGCAATCCTGGTAGTGGAAGCAGAAGGATCAAGAAATTCCAGACGCAAGCTGGAGAAATGGTTTAGCAATTATGGCACTTGCCTGCAAAGCCAAAGGACTCAGGTTCAATTCCCCAGTGCCCACATAAGCCAGATGCACAAGGTGGCACATGCATCTGGAGTTCATTTGCAGTGGCTGAAGGCCCTGGTGCACCCATTCTCTCTGAAATAAATAAAAATAAAATATTTTTTTAAAATTCCAGAAGCTGGGTGTAGTGGCATATGCCTTTAATCCCAGCACTTGGGAGGCAGAGGTAGGAGGATTGCCATGAGTTCAAGGCCACCCTGAGATTACATAGTGAATTCCAGGTCAGCCTGGGCTAGAGTGAGACCCTATCAATTAAGACAAAAAAAATTCCAGACCAACCTGGGAACACACTGAGATCCTGTCTCAAAAGAAAAAATATCAGGGCTGGAGGGATGGCTTAGCGGTTAAGGCATCTGCCTGCAAAGCCAAAGGACCCAGGTTTGATTCCCCAGGACCTACGTTAGCCAATGCACAAGGGGACGCACGCATCTTGAGTTCGTTTACAGTGGTTGGGGGCCCTGGCATGCTCATTCTCATATTCTCTCTCTCTCTCTCTCTCTCTCTGCCAAATAAATAAATAAATAAATAAAAATGTTTTAAAAAATCAGACACTGGAGAAAGAATTGACTCAGCAGTTAAAGATGCTTGCTTGGAGCTGGGCGTGGGGGTGCACGCCTTTAATCCCAGCACTTGGAAGGCAGAGGTAGGAGGATTGCTGAGAGTTCAAGGCCAGCCTGAGACTACATAGTGAATTCCAGGTCAGCTTGGGCCAGAATGAACCCTACTCGGAAAAAAAAAAAAAAAAAAAAAAAAAAAAAAAAAAAAAAAAGATGTTTGCTTGGAAATCCTAATGGCTGGCCCAGGTTCAATTCCCCAGTACCCACATAAAGCCAGACCCACAAAGTGATGCAATGGACTAGAATTTGCACCAGCAAGAGGCCCCAGTGCACCCATACTCTCTCCTCTCTTCTATTCTCCCCACACCTCTCGCTTTCCCTTTCTCCCTCCGTCCCTCTAATTTTTATTTATTTGCAAGCAGAGAGAGAGAAAGAGAATAAGTGCACCAGGGCCTCCTGCCACACAAATGAGCTCCAGATGCATGTGCCACCTTGTGCATCTATCTGGCTTATGTGGGCACTGGGGAATCGAACCTGTGTCCTCTGGCTTTGCAGGCAAGTGCCTTAACTGCTGAGCCATCCCTCCAGCCTTTAACCCCAGCACTTGGGAGGCAGAGGTAGAAGAATCATTATGAGTTCAAGGGCAGCCTGAGACTATATAGCGAATTCTAGGTCAGCCTGGGCTACAGTGAAATCCTACCTAATAAAAAAGAAATTTTTAGCCAAGCATGGTGGTGCACATCTTTAATCCCACCACTCAGGAGGGAGAGGTAGGAGGATCTCCATGGATTCAAGGCCAGCCTGGAACTACAGATTGAGTTCCAGATCAGCCCAGACTACAGTGAGAACCAACCTCAGACGAAAAAAAAAAAATTATTTTCATTTGTAATCATGCCACCCTGAACACATCCAATCTCTTCTGAAATTTGTGTTTGAGATACATACATATATATATGTTACATATATATATGTATGTGTGTGTGTGTATATATATATATACACACATATACATATATATATACACATATATATACACATACACACACACACACACACACACATACATACATACATATATATCTTGATAAAATTGGGTCAATAAAAACAAAGTCTGGAAAATGTATTTTAGGACTGGATGGACACCTCAAGACATAAAAATGTAGGGCTGGAGAGATTACCTAGTGGTTAGGGCTCTTGCCTGTGCCTAAGG
The DNA here is from genome assembly GCA_036346955.1 of Dipus sagitta. Lineage (NCBI taxonomy): Eukaryota > Metazoa > Chordata > Mammalia > Rodentia > Dipodidae > Dipus > Dipus sagitta. The sequence goes on along the minus strand of CM070779.1, from coordinate 55,669,971 downwards.
ACCCAGGTTTGATTCCCCAGTATCCATGTAAGCCAAATACAAATGATATGACATGCATCTGGAGTTCATCTGCAGTGGCTAGAGGCCCTGGCATGCCCAGTCTCTGTGTGTGTGTCTCTCTCCCTTGTTTAATAAATATTTTTTTAAAGAAAGTAACTAGGGGCTGGAGAGATGGCTTAGTGGTTAAGCACTCGCCTGTGAAGCCTAAGGACCCGGGTTCGAGGCTCGATTCCCCAGGACCCATGTTAGCCAGATGCACAAGGGGGCGCACGTGTCTGGAGTTCGTTTGCAGTGGCTGGAAGCCCTGACGCACCGCGCCCATCATTCTCTTTCTCTCTCTCTCTCTCTCTCTCACTCTCAAATAAATAAAAATAAACCAAAAAAAAAAAAAAGAAAGAAAGAAAGAAAATAATTAGGAGATCTCCAGTCAAAAGCAGAAATTAACAACAAAAATAAAAAACCTTAAGGAGCTGAATGAAGAGAGGGCTTAATAGTTAAGGTATTTGCCGTTTGCCTGTGAAGCCCAAGGACCCAGGTTTGATTCTCCAGTATCCACGTTAGCCAGATGCACAAGGTGGTACATGTATCTGGTGTTCGTTTACAGTAGCTAAAGGCCCTAACACACCCATTCTCTCTATCTCCCTTTCTAATAAAATAAAATATTAAAAAAAAAAAACTTTAAAACAAGCCAGGTGTGATGGCACACACCTTTAATCACAGCACTTGGGAGGCAGAGGTAGATGGATCGCCATGAGTTCAAGGCCACCCTGAGACTACATAATGAATTCTAGGTCAGCCTGGGCTACAGTGAGACCCTACCTGGGGGGCGGGGGTTCAGCTGATGCACTCCTTTAATACAAGCACTGAGAGGTAGAAAGATGGCTATAATTTTCAGACAGCCTGAGAGACTACATAGTAAATTCCAGGTCAGCCTGTGCTACCAATCTACTCTACCTCGGGGGTGGGGGGAGATTTAAACAAGAAAGAAATTGAAGACACTTTGGTGCATCAATCTAGGCAAGCACGAACTAAAACTCCAGAAAACAGGTCTCACCTTGTATCCTTTGATGATCACATGCAGTATTAGATTCTCTACCCACCTCTGCTAAGCATGGCTCCTGTGCTGCTGTCTACAGCAGACCCCAGATGGTCTCAGAAGGAACATTGGCTGGCACAATGCCTGATGGGCAGCCCAATAACTCACAATGCGTGTCAGAGATGAAACATAGAAAAGCTCAGCAGCCATGGGGCTGGCTGAGGAGAAGGAAGAGAGGACTGGCTTTGCTTACATACTCGGTTTATCTCTACATGGTTGAAATAAAGGATCATGATGAGTTTGAGGCCACCCTGAGACTACATAGTGAATCCCAGGTCAGCCTGGGCTAGAGTGAGACCCTACATTGAAAAATAAAATGTTTTTAAAAAAGAAAGAAACAGGGAGCCATGGGCTGGGGAGATGGCTTAGTGGTTAAAGGAACTTCCTTGCAAAGCCTGCTAGCCCAGATCCCATTTCCCAGGGGCATGACCTAGCAGATGCATCTGGAGTTCATTCGCAGCAGCAAGAGGCCCCAGCATGCCCATATTCTCATTCTTTCTCTCTCTCAGAAAAGAAATAAAGAAATAAAGGAAGGAGATACAGAGAACAGAAAAAGAGAGGAAAGAAGCTACAGAGTGAGTTTCCAGTCAGCCAGAGCCAAAAAGAGACACTGGGGGCGGGGGGGGGGGGGGGAGCTAGGTAAAATAGAGAAAAAAAAGAGCAGGGTGTGGTATGCATGACTTTAGTCCCAGCACTCAGGAGGCAGAGGAAGGAGCATTGCAGTGTGCTTGAAGCTAGCCTGGAACTACAGAATGAGTTCCAGGTCAAGCTGCCTCTCTATCTCTCTCTGCTTGCAAATAAAAAATAGAAATCATACTTCTCAAGCAAAGTAGAGGCAAAAAAGGATCAAATAACATATTTACATTTTTTATTTTTTTAACTTTTTATTGACAACCTCCATACGAATATCACATTTTTTAGAAGAAACAAAAAGCAAGTCTCAAAGGAAGTATCACACTTGTCACATCCTCAGGTACAACAGCATACTCAACTCCATCATAAATCTGAAGAACACACAGTGAAGCAAACTCTTAAAAACTAAAGACTTCTTGTTAAAAAGAAACAAAAACTCAGTAGAAAAATGTCAGCACTGATTATCTCTCTCTTACAGTGAAACAGGTGAGCAAGTTTTTTTCTTAGGGCCTTGCAGCTCCAAGTAGTCTCTGATATAGGTATAGCTATGTTGCAACTAGACGTGAGCAGAGAACTTGTTAGAAATGCAAATTTCAAGCCACCCTGAGACTAAACAGTGAATTCCATGTCAGCCTCAGCTACAGTGAAACCCTACCTCAACCCCCCCTCCAAAAAAAAAGAAAAAGAAAAAGAAATGCAAATTTCCAGGCCCCACCCCAAACCTGTGAATACTCATATTTCTAAAGTATGAGACCTGCCTCATCAGATGGGGGAGACAGGGAAAGCTGGTAGTCAACCGCCAGCCAGATGAGATGCCTTTGGGAACGGCAAGGATTTCGAACAGCACTAAAGGAAACAAAGCCAAATTAAGGATGAGGCCGAAATCCCAACAAAAGTAGAATGTATGAGACAGCAATTGACCCTCAAGGCCAAGAAAAAACAACAGTGCTTTTAGCAGGGTGTGGTGGCTCACACCTTTAATCCCAGCACTAGGTAGGATTGCCATGAGTTCTCAGCCCGCCTGGGGCTACAGAGTGAGTTCCCAGTCAGCCTGGGCTACTGGAGTTGAGACCCTACCTGGGGGAAGAAGGGGAACATGTGAGTGAGTACTACAGTGAGGGAAAAGTATTATGGAAGATTCCTGCACAGACAGATGGGGTGCATAAAGGGGAGCACTGTAGCTACATGTGAACCTCAGACTCATGGAAGTAAGCAAAGGGTCCTCTTCTTTTCCAGCTGCACCCTCCCCTCTGCCCTGGAAGTTTTCTAGAATGCAAATCTAAACAAGTCACCCTTTCTGGGAATCTAGTGGCTTTCCACCATGACAATGTATAAGTCCCTTTTGGCTTTACCCCCAGAACAACCTCTTCCATACTGTAAAGAATTTAGAAACCCAGAGCTTCAGGCAAGGCCTGGGAATAATGCTCAATCACTGAGAGACCCGTTGTTTCAGAGCATTCGCAATATTCAGACCCAGCCATCAGCCTGAGGGGGTTAACTGAGCTCTAGTTCATTTGCAGACCAGAATCACTGCCTGCCATTTGTCAGTATCACCTCAAGCCCAGCACATAATCAGTACCAACATCAATGTTAGCCCACTGGTCTTACCATATGGGCTAGGTACTATCACTTCTTTCTGAAGTTCCTCCTGTTGTCTGGAGCTGCACTTACCTTCAACTTTGATGACGAAGGACACAACTCTAACATTCACACACATATGAAGATGACTGTCTACATGGGTAACCTTCACCAGGTACTCAGTGAGATGCCCAGGCAACAGACACAAAGAAGCCTAGCCAGCAGCTGCTTTGGGCAAAAGCAAGGAAAAGAACCTGTGAATGGAGAAGGCTTGACTACAGAAAGCCACTCTCCATGGAAGGGCATTAAAGGCCACCTAGATTCAAGTGGAGAAGAGAATTAAGACTAGGGACTCTAAGAGGTTACAAAGAAGACTGACATCTGTAAAGAGGAAATCCCAGAAACACCAAGCCTCACTTTCCAACTTGGGTGTACCAGGGTGGCATGAACACCTTTCACATCCTGAGCTTGCTCTCTGGGTGGGGTGGAGAGCCAAGAGTCGCTGGGATGAACTCCCAACCAGGCACAGTTATGGGAGGAAGAAAGGATTTATTTGAAGCTTACAGAGCCATGGGAAGTTCCATAATGGCAGGAGAAGTTGGCCCACTTTCACAGGTCCATGTTGAGAGAAAAGTCAGCAGCAAAAGCAAGTAACCACCACCAATACAGGCAAGCACACTTCAGGAACTCCAGGCCAAGCTCAAGTACTTTGCACATCTTACATTAGAATTCCCTAAGCAAACCTTAGGGCTAGACCACAGTGACTCCTCCTCCAGCCAGATGGCTGAAGATGTAAGAAGCTTTAAGCCGGGCGTGGTAGTGCACGCCTTTAATCCCTGCACTCAGGAGGCAGAGGTAGGACAATCGCCTTGTTAGTTCGAGGCCACCCTGAGAATGCAGAGTAAATTCCAGGTCAGCCTGAGCTAGAGTGGGACCCTACCTCCCAAAACCAAAAAAAAAAAAAAGATGCAAAAAGCTTTAATGAAATTCCTGATTCTATTGGGGGACATCCATTCAAACTATGACATTCCACCTGTGGCCCCCAATATATTTATAATCATCTTACATTGTAAATTGTTTTGGTCCAAATTCAAAGGTCCCCACAATCTTTATCAACTTAAGAAAGGTTTAAAGTTCCAAGTCTCATCTGAGATATAAGATGGTCTCTTAGCTGTAATACTTTCAACATATAAAGGCAGAGTAAACATTTTCAACTGTTACAAGGCATAGCAAAGGCAGATTGGAACAATGCAAACTCAATAACCATCAAGCAAACATCAAACAGTTCAAGTCAGATATCACAACCACTGACTAGTGAGGAGTCTCTGGACTTTCCAATTCCGCCGCTCCAGGTGGGCAGAGGAGCCAGCACAAAACTTTCATCCCTAGCCAACAGCCTCCATGGTAGTCCTTGCACAGTTCTGATGTATCCATAACATCCTTGGGTCTCCACTGCAAACCACAGTCCATCTTCCAATGGCTTCACCAGCCTATCAGAGTCATCAGGCCCTGCCTCATGCTGCATCTCAGCAGCAGCTCCTGGAACCATGTGCACTTCATGACCACTCCATGTATTTTCCATGTTTCAGAAACCAATGCCAGGTGTGCAGGACACAGTCATATTCTTAATTCAGGGAGGAAAATAAACCAGTGACTTTGAAGAGCAGGTTTCTTCCTTACCGATATCTCCTTTCAAAACAGTGTATTCCTAAAAAGCTGGGCGTGGTGGCGCACGCCTTTAATCCCAGCACTTGGGAGGCAGAGGTAGGAGGATCACTTTGAGTTTGAGCTACCCTGAGACTACATAGTGAAGTCCAGGTCAGCCTGAGCTAGAGTGAGACCCTACCTTGGGGGGGAAAAAAAAAAAAAAAAAGAGTGTATTCCTAACCACTCAGTCCTTCTGGGGTGCAATCACCTCAGGCAGTCTCTCCATTGTTTTAATGTAAAGCAGTTGGGCCATCTTCCTTATGACTGTCAATATGTTTGACAATAGCAGCTCCAGTAATCTAAAACCAGTCTCTGTGCCAATAAATTTTAAATTTGTTTTAATTTCTCCAACTTAAAATCATTTTTAAAATATAATTGCCACCACTTTTTCACATATATATATAAAATTTTTATTTATTTATTTATTTATTTATTTGACATAAAGAGGGATGTGGAGGTTGAATGGGCTCGTCAGGGCCTCCAGCCCCTTGTGCATCTGGCTAACATGGGTTCTGGGGAATCAAACCTGGGTCCTTTGGCTTTGCATGCAGATGCCTTAACCACTAAGCCCTCCAACTTAAAATCTTAAATCTCTCAGTCCCATATAGTTTTTTTTTTCCAGTCCCGTAAGTTTGGCCACGCACATCATTCCATTATAAATTTAACCTTTATCAAACTCTCTGGGCTGGGGCAGCAGAATGCAGCCAACTCTTATAGAGTAGTCCAGTTCCAACAAGGTTTTCTGCCATCTTTCTTCCTCTTAGAAAGTTTATAAGACAAGCTTCCAAATAGTTCTCTCCACACTAAGCATTTTCTAACTCTCATCAGAGTAGTCCATAATACTTGACTTACTGCTCCAAAAGGTGTTTCCTTTTCCTCCAGCACATAATTCCAAAAAGACCAAAATCCACAAGGTTATATTCACCTCATCACACCCCTCTGCTGGTACCAATTCTGTACTGGACAGCCATACATTGGTGGAATGAACCTCAGGCAGTTATGGGAGGAAGAAAGGATTTATTTGAAGCTTACAGATCCAGGGGAAGTTCCATAATGACAGAAGAAGGTGGCCTGCTTTCACAGGTCCATGCCAAGAGAAAAAAGCAAGCAACTACCACCAGCACATATAAGCACACTGAAGGAATTCCAGGAAAAGCTCAAGTACTTCACATATCTTAGGCTAGAATTCCCCAAACACACCTTAGGGCTAGACCCTAAGGTCCGCCCTACAGTGACAACTCCTCCAGCCAAATGGCTGGAGAGCTAAGAAGCTTTAATAAAACTCCTGAATCTATTGGGGAACAACCATTCAAACTACCACACTGGGGCATCTTAGCCAATGGCCACTCTCTTTCCAGGGGCTAAGACCAGGACCCTTCTCTGTATATGTCCATGTCCTAACCTTTGCCCTCCTCCCCTGACTCCTTCTCTTTCCTCAGCATACTAATACACTGAATTCAACCCTCAGCCCAAAAACAACAGAACAACTAAATCAGTTCACAAGAACTGAATTTTGTCACCAACAACCAAAATTCTACATATTGAGGCTCTAACCTTCACAATGTGACCAGCAGGCCATAGTTAAAGGAAGTCTTTATAATTTTTATTGTTATTATTATTTGTTTCTGTGTGTGTGCATTCATGTCTTTGCCTCCTATCTAACTTCAGCATGCTGGGATTACAGTTCATCATGGCTCACAGATTATCCACTCAGCTATCTCCCCAACCCTTAAATGAGATCTTATCAGGAGTACCTAACCTGGACTTCCCGTTAAGATACCATGACAAAGTAGGGAGGAAAAAGCAAAAAAAAAAAAAAAAAAAAAACCAGCAAAACACAAACTTTTACTAAAAAATGAGGTGTATGGGAAATTGAAACAGCAGCAGAGACGTAGGAGAGATCCAGAGCATCCAGAGCCTGCACCGGCCGACAGAAGCTGCTCCAGTGGGGCTGGTCTACGCGCCAGGCCACAGCGGCAGTGCTCGGCTTGAGCCCCAGGGAAAGCCAGGTGAAGGGATTTTCCACTCTCACCAGAGCTCTCCGCAAACTCAAGAAAAGTGAAGGGACAACGGCAGTGAACAACGAAGGAGAAGATCACAAGGTAACAGAACGCATGGAACAGCAGGCGAACTAGAGCAGCATCAGCTCCCTCCCCTTTCCCACCGCCAGTGCCCAGCCCTGACAGAACAGAGCAGCGGTCCAGGGACCCGGCCATGCCTACTTGAAATGACAGAGCACCAAAGAGGGACCCAATCAAGAACACAGCTGAGACCAAAATCATCACAAAAGGTAACTGGGATTACACCAGGTCAGTACCCGCCTAATAAACCTGGTATATATGCCTGAACCAGGAGTGCTAATTGCACCTTCCATATCAGGATAAATTATGTTAAATCGGATGGATGGTCAAATTTTCCATTCTTAAATAAACTGTATTTTGGGCTTGTTATTTGTTGCTTCTTGAATTATAGTGGCTTTGTTTATTCTTCTGTTACACATTAGGGAAGGGTCTCACCTGGTCACAAGCTGACTTGGAACCCTCTACAGACCAGAAATCTTAACCGCCTTGTGGTCAGGATCAAGGGAGTGGGTGAGGCGCCACACAGCCTAAGGGACAGACAGAGGATCTGGTTGTCATAATACCTACTCTTGGATAAATACTCTGTGCTGTTTTTCACTGGAACTGTACATTGTTTAGTTAAATTTTAGACTCTGCCTGCATTTTGTTCCACTTAGCCTACTTCAATACTCTCATAGCAGGCACTCCCAACACTTTTGTAGATACTCTGAGAGTCTTCAGAGCCACACCTAGCGCCTTAAGCTCCTACCCTGAAGATATATACCAACAGATTGATTGATACATCTCATAATACCCAGCTAACTGGAAAATCCAATCATTAAATAATCCAAGATGCAAAAATATATACATTATAACACAAGAAACACCAAAAATCAAGACAATATAAATCCACCAAAAAGTATTAATGCATCAGAAATGACCTCCAGTGACAACGAGTTAGAGGAAATGCCTGAGAAAGATTTCAAAAGAATGATTATAAATATGTTCAAAGAACTCAAAAAAGAAATCAAGCCGGGCGTGGTGGCGCACACCTTTAATCCCAGCACTCGGGAGGCAGAGGTAGGAGGATCGCCGTGAGTTCGAGGCCACCCTGAGACTCCATAGTGAATTCCAGGTCAGCCTGGGCTAGAATGAGACCCTACCTCAAAAAAACCAAAAAAAAGAAAAAAGAAAAAGAAATCAAAGGAAGCAAAGAAGACACAGGACACCAATTTAATGAAATAAAGAGGTCAATACTAGACACAAATAAGGAAATAGAAATAATAAAGAAAAACCAGTTAGAATTACTAGTAATAAAGAACACAGTTAATGAAATAAAAAACTCTGCAGAAAATCTCTTCAGGTGTCCCCCCATAAACTTAAGTGTTCTGAATGCTAACTTCCCATTGATAGTAATTTGGGAATTAAACACCCCTGGAGGCAGTGTATTTTTGACGGCAGGTGTGGTGGTTTGATTCAGGTTTCCTCCATAAACTTAGGTGTTCTGAATGCTAGGTTCCCAGGTGATAGAGATTTTGGAATTAATGCCTCCTGAAGGCGGTGTATTGTTGGCAGCAGGCTTAAGGGTATTATAGCCATTTTCCTCATGCCAGTATTTGGCACACTCTCTTGTTCCTGTTGTCCACTTATGTGGGCCAGGGGGTGATGTCCACTCACTGCTCATTGCCATCGTTTTCCCCTGTCATTGTGGAGCTTCCCCTCGAGCCTGTAAGCCAAAATAAACCTTTTTTTTTTCCCACCAAAAAAAAAAAAAAAACAAGAAAAGAAAAGAAAATCTCACCAGTAGAATGGATGAAGGAGAGGACAGAATATCTAAGCTAGAAGACCAGGTGGCAGATCTAATACAGTCCAACAAAGAGAAAGACAAACTAAAAGAAAAGTATGAGTGGGAATTTCAAGATATTCGGGACACTATGAATAGATCAGACATAAGAATTCAGGTCATAGTAGAAGGAGAAGAATTTCACACCAAAGGCATAGTAGGCATCTTCAACAAAATCACAGAAGAAAACTTACTGCAAATTGTGAAAGAGGTGCCAATGCAGATACAGGAAACCTTTAGAACACCAGCCAGACAAAACCTGGAAAGAACCTCTCCTCGCCATATTATAATCAAACTACCAAACACACAAACCAAAGAAAAAATACTGAAAGCAGTCAGAGAGAAAAATCAAGTTACCGACAAAGGCAAGCCTATCAGGATTACAGTAGATTATTCAACACAAACTTTAAAAGCCAGAAGGGCCTGGAGTGATATATTCCAAGCTCTGAAAGATAACAACTGTCAACCAAGGTTACTTTATCCTGCAAAGCTATCCATTCAAATATACAGAGAAATAAGGACATTTCACAACAAAAGCAGGCTGAAGGAGTATTTGAAGACAAAACCAGCTCTACAGAAAATACTTGAAAGAATCCTCCACACTGAAGAAAAAGAAAAGCACACATATAAGGAACATGGAAAAAACAAACAATACTCAAACACTAGTTAACACAAGAGAGCAAAGGTAAAACCGGAAGAACTACAAAAAAAAATGGCAAAAATGAATACAAACCTTTCAATAATATCTCTTAATATCAACAGCCTCAATGCCCCAACCAAAAGACATAGGATTGCAAACTGGGTTAAAAAGCAGGATCCTTCAATTTGTTGCCTCCAAGAAACTCACCTTTCTACAAAGGATGGACACTATCTTAGGGTGAAAGGGTGTAAAACAGTGTTTCAAGCAAATGGACCTAGAAAACAAGCAGGAGTTGCTATTCTAATATCTGATAAGGTAGACTTCAGTCCAACATTAGTTAAGAAAGACAAGGCAGGCCACTTTATATTGATTAAAGGCACCCTCCAACAGGAGGACATTACAATCCTAAACATATATGCACCTAACATAGGGGCCCCCAAATACATCAAACAAACGCTATTAGAACTAAGGTCACAGATAACACCAAACACAGTGGTAGTGGGTGACTTCAACACCCCACTCTCATCAATTGACGGGTCATCCCTGGAAAAAATAAACAAAGAGGCATCTGGACTAAATGAGGTCATAGAAGGAATGGACCTAACAGATATATACAGGACATTTCATCCAAATACTGCAGAATATACATTCTTTCAGCAGCACATGGAACATTCTCTAAAATAGACCATATATTAGGACACAAAGCAAATCTTAACAAATATAGGAAAATTGAAATAATTCCTTGCATTCTATCTGACCACAATGGAATCAAACTACAAATCAATAGCAAGAAAGGCTATACAGCATACACAAAATCATGGAAATGAAACAACACATTACTAAATGATAAATGGGTCAATGAAGAAATCAAGAGGGAAATCAAAAAATTTATAGAGTCCAACAATAACAAGAACACAACATACAAAAATCTCTGGGACACAATGAAGGCAGTCCTAAGAGGTAAATTTATAGCTTTAAGTGCCTATATTAAGAAATTAGGAAGGCCACAAGTAAACGACCTAATGCTCCACCTTAAAGCCTTGGAAAAAGAAGAACAAGGCAAACCAAAAATCAGCAGACAGGAACAAATAATAAAGATTAGGGCAGAAGTTAATGAAATAGAAACCAAAAAAAAAAAAAAAAAAAAAAAAATCCAAAAAAATCAATGAAACAAAGAGTTGGTTCTTTGAAAGGATAAACAAGATTGATAAACCCTTGGCAAATCTGACCAAAAGAAAGAGAGAAGAGATGCAAATTAATAAAATTAGAGATGAAAAAGGTAACATCACAACAGATGCCAGAGAAATTCAAAAAATCATAGGGACATACTATAAAAGCATACACTCCACAAAGTATGAAAATCTGAAGAAATGGATGATTTCCTTGATTTATATGACCTACCTAAATTAAATCAAGATGAGATTAATCACTTAAATAGACCTATAACAAGCATGGAGATCCAAACAGTGATCAAAAATCTCCCAACTAAAAAAAGCCCAGGCCCAGATGGATTCACTGCTGAATTTTACCAGACCTTCAGGGAAGAGCTAACACCATTGCTTCTTAAGCTTTTCCATAAAATAGAAAAAGAAGGAATTCTACCAAACTCTTTCTATGAAGCCAGCATCACCCTGATACCAAAACCAAGCAAAGATAGAACAAAAAAAAAGAAAAATACAGACCAATCTCTCTCATGAACATGGATGCAAAAATTCTCAACAAAATATTGGCAAACAGAATACAAGAATATATCAGAAAGATCATTCACCCTGACCAACTAGGCTTTATCCCAGAGATGCAGGGATGGTTCAATATACGCAAATCGATAAATGTAATACATTACATAAATGGAATGAAGGACAAAAATCACATGATCATCTCATTAGACGCAGAGAAACCGCTTGACAAAATCCAACATCCCTTCATGATAAAAGTCCTACAGAGACTGGGAATAGAAGGAACATATCTCAATATAATAAAGGCTATTTATGACAAGCCTAGACCCAACATATTACTAAATGGGGAAAAACTGGAAGCTTTTCCACTAAGATCAGGAACAAGACAAGGGTGTCCACTGTCCCCACTTTTATTTAATATAGTACTGGAAGTCTTAGCCATAGCAATAAGGCAAGAGACACACATAAAAGGGATACAAATTGGAAAGGAAGAGATCAAGTTATCATTATTTGCAGATGACATGATTCTATATATAAAGGACCCTAAAGACCCTACAAGGAAGCTGTTAGAGCTGACAAAAACCTACAGCCATGTAGCAGGATACAAAATAAATACACAGAAATCAGCAGCATTCCTATATGCTAACAACAAACACACAGAGGATGAAATCAGAGAATCACTCCCATTCACAATTGCATCAAAGAAAATAAAGTACCTTGGAATAAACCTAACCAAGGAAGTAAAGAATCTCTACAATGAAAACTATAAAACACTCAAGCGAGAAATTGCAGAAGACACTAGGAAATGGAAAAACATCCCTTGTTCTTGGATCGGAAGAATCAATATTGTGAAAATGGCAATCTTACCAAAAGCAATCTACACGTTTAATGCAATCCCCATCAAAATCCCAAAGGCATTCTTCATGGAAATAGAAAAAGCAATCCAAAAATTCATTTGGAATCACAAAAAACCTCGAATATCTAAAATAATACTGAGCAACAAAAATAAGGCTGGTGCTATCACCATACCTGATTTTAACCTATACTACAGAGCCATAGTAACAAAAACAGCATGGTACTGGCACAAAAGCAGACTCGTAGATCAATGGAACAGAATAGAGGACCCAAATGTAACCCCATGTAGCTATAGCCACCTGATATTCTATAAAAATGCCAAAAATACTCATTGGAGAAAAGACAGCCTCTTCAGCAAATGGTGTTGGGAAAACTAGATATGTATCTGTAGAAGGATGAAAATAGATCCTTCTCTCTCTCCATGCACAAGAAGTAAGTCCAAATGGATTAAAGACCTTAACATCAGACCGGAAACTCTAAAACTGCTAGAGGAAAAAGTAGGGGAAACCCTTCAACATATTGGTCTTGGCAAAGACTTTCTCAATACAACCCCAATTGCTCAGGCAATAAAACCACAGATTAACCACTGGGACCTCATGAAATTACAAAGATTTTGTACTGCAAAGGACACTGTGAATAAAGCAAAGAGGCAACCTACAGAATGGGAAAAAAATCTTCGCCAGCTATACATCTGAGAGAGGATTAATATCTAGGATATACAAAGAACTCAAAAAGCTAAACAATAAGAAATCAAACAAGCCAATTTAAAAATGGGCTATGGAGCTAAATAGAGAGTTCTCAAAGGAAGAAATACGGATGGCATTTAAGCATCTAAAAAAATTTTTCTACATTCCTAGTCATCAGGGAAATGCAGATTAAAACTACATTGAGATTCCATCTCATTCCTGTCAGATTGGCTACCATCATGAAAACAAATGATCATAAATGCTGGCAGGGTTGTGGAAAAATAGGAACCCTTCTACACTGTTGGTGGGAATGCAATCTGGTCCAGCCATTGTGGAAATCAGTGTGGAGGTTCCTAAAACAGCTAAAGATTGATCTACCATATGACCCAGCTATAGCACTCCTAGGCATATATCCTGAGGACTCATTTCATTTCCTTAGAAGTACGTGCTCAACCATGTTTATTGCTGCTCAACTTATAATAGCTGGGAAATGGAACCAGCCTAGATGTCCCTAAACTGATAAGTGGATAATGAAAATATGACACATTTATACAATGGAGTTCTACTCAGCAGTAAAAGAAAAAGGAAGTTATGAAATTTGCAGGAAAATGGATGGATCTGGAAAGGATTATACTAAGTGAGGTAACCCAGGCCCAGAAAGCCAAGCACCGCATGTTCTCTCTCATACATGGATCCTAGCTACAGATGATTGGGCTTCTGTCTGAGAAGGAAAAAATTCAGTAGCAGAGGCCAGTAAGCTAAAAAAGAGATACAAAGGGAAGAGAAAGGAAGGGAGGAGGGTACTTAATAGGTTCGTATTGTATATATGTAAGTAGAAGAATAGATTAATGGGGGTGAAAAGGCCCAAAGTGAGGTCAGGGGAAGAGATTGAGTAAAGGAAAGGTGGAGGGAGGGCTAATCAAAATCTAAGAGCATATAAAGAAATCATATGGAATCCTGCGGTTTTGGACAATGGAACACTCAGGAGCCGTAGATCGTTGCTAGAAAATTTTCAGTGCCAGGGATGGGATACCTTCCAGTGAGTTGGTGGCCAGGGAGGTCCCTGATGCCCCCAAAACATTATAGGCCATTGCCGAGGCCCCTGGTTTCCCACCAGGAATCAATGGTAAGACCCTATTGCTGAAGCCTCCACATACTTGGGCTGCAAGGCCACTGAGAAATCCTGCTGGAACTGAGCTGATAACCTCCTCCATGTACACCAGCTAACAGAAAGCTGGAAGAAGCCATTCTACATGCAGTTCAATGAGAGAAAGAGATACCACCAGTGAAGATACTCAACAGTGGACACTGCAAGCCTTATAATTGGCCAGCCAGGCCAAATGAGCCAACGGGTGCAATAGTGGCACGTCTGTCATGGTGGAAACCAACTGCCCTCCAATTGGACTGGAGGTCCACTCCAAGGGAGGGAATACATCCCTGATACTGAAAATTAAAACAGGGGTAGTCATCAGCCCTAGGGGTGCAACATCTGCTGATGTCTGGATAAGTGTATATACTATGCTTATCAAACTGCCCAGTAAGCACTTCTCTTAATATTCATACCCTTATATTAATGCTACTCTCACTTTGGGTAGAGAATCTTCTTTTTTCAGATGTCAGTAACCTTGGGACGACTCAGAAGGTATCATGGTGCTGGAACGAAGTGACTAGAGTACTGAGTAACATCTCAATCACACCTTCCAAGACTCAGGGTCTAATGCAGAAGAGGTGGTGGAAAGAATGTAAGAGCCAAAGGAAGGGTAGGACTCCTTACAATGTGCTCCCTCCAGACATAAAATGGCTTCGATATCCATGACCTCAGAGTGTCTGACACTACCTACACAAGACCATCATAACAGGAGGGAAAGATCACAACATCAAAATGAAAGAGAGACTTATTTAGATGGGATGGGATATGATGGAGAATGGGATAACAAAGGGGGAAAAGGGGGGGAGGGAGGGTATTACCTTGGGATATTTTTTATAACCATGGAAAATGTTTTAAAAAATTGAGAAAAAATAAAATAAAATAAGATTTAAAAACAAAAAACAAGTACCTAACCTGATAGAATTGGTAACTTATAAAAAGAAAACGACTGGGGTATGGCTCAGTGGTACAGTTCAGGCAGGCCAGAACCTTAACTTTGGACTTCATAAGGTTCCACAACTGTGATAAATAAACTGGTGTTGAAGTTCACAATCTGGGGTATTTTGTTATGGCAGCTTGGACAGACTAATACAAGCTCCCTGTCATTGCCTCTCCCTTCCCCACACTTAATACTTCCAGGCCCTGACAGATTCTTTTCTGAAATTATTTACTCCCCACTTATTAGAGTGTAAACTCCATTTGGACAGAAAATCTCAGAATACTGCCCTACACAAAAAGGTACTCAAACAATAAATCAAATGTCAGAAAGACTGGACAGGGTGGTCAGCAACTGGGGAAGCTGAGGCATGAGGATCACTTAAGTCCAGGAGTTCTAGGCTACCTGGGCCAACAGTATCAAATAAATAAATAAATAAATAAATAAGAAGAAAATCATGAAAGGTACAGGCTGAAAGGAGACCTCAATTATGGAAGAGTCAACAACCTGGAGCCTGTGACAAAACATGCTAAAAACAGCCAAACCAGGGAGAAAATGACAAGAGTGCCAGAGTGCACAAAGGGCTACTGTAAGACCTGAGGCAATAATGCAAGCTTAACCTGGAGCAAGAATAAAAGCATAAAAGCAAGCCCTCTGAGGAAAGAACTGAAAGAACAGCAGGATGTAAAAATGAGTTAATGAGGTTATCAGGCTTTAGGAACCAAACTACTGGTGTGCGGGAGTTTTCTGGGTAAGACGTGGAAACAAGTGATGGGGGGGGGGGGGCAGTAAGATGTTTAAATTTACAAACCCTAAGGAGATTTAATCAAAACAAGGGTTTTTTTTTTTTTCTTCTTTCACAGCTCACATTTACAGGTACAAAGCACTATGTAACTGCAAGTGGTTTACTAATGACTTAATTTTCTTAAGTAAAATGAGAAAATTCCTCAAGCTACCAGAGACCAGCTCTAGATCCCCAAATGGAGTTCAGGTTTGTCTTTAAAAATACAGAAGACAGGGCTGGAGAGATGGCTTAGCGGTTAAGCACTTGCCTGTGAAGCCTAAGGACCCCAGTTCGAGGCTCAATTCCCCAGGACCCACATTAGCCAGATGCACAAGGGGGCACACACATCTGGAGTTCGTTTGCAGTGGCTGGAGGCCCTAGCGTGCCCATTCTCTATCTGCCTCTTTTTCTCTCTGTCTTTCGCTCTCAAATAAATAAATAAAACCAAAAAAAAAATTTTTTTTTTTTTAAATACAGAACACAGCCACCCTGAGACTACATAGTGAATTCCAGGTCAGCCTGAGCTAGACTGAGAACCTACCTTGAAAAACCAAAAGAAAAAAAAAAAAAACAGAAGACAGAGCCAGGCGCGGTGGTGCATGCCTTTAATCCCAGCACTCAGGAGGCAGAGGTAGGAGGATCACGATCACCATGAGTTCAAGGCCACCCTGAGACTACATAGTGAATTCCAGGTCAGCCTAGGCTAAAGCGAGACCCTACCTCAAAAACAAACAAACAAACAAAAAAAAATACAGAAGACAGGGCTAGAGTGATGGCTTGGTGGTTAAGGCAATTGCCTACAAAACCTTAGGACCCAGGTATGAGTCCCCAGTACCCACATAAGCCAGATGCATGAGGTAGTGTATGCGTCTGAAGTTTTTTGTTTTTTTTTTTTGCAGTGGTTATAGGCCCTAGTGTACCCATTCTCTCTCTCTATCTATCTGCCTCTTTCTTTCTCTCTCTCTCCCTCCCTCCCATAAATAAATAAATAATAATAAAAAAAACACAGAAGAGTATGGCAATAGGCAGCTCAGTTTTTCCAATAACTGACAAACTAAAACTTGGGCTCTTTGAGTACAGAAGACTGGATTTGATTCAAGACTCATTTGTTCCAACAGCACCTGACACCAAATGAACAGGGAGATGGATAAGTGGAAGAGGGTAAATGGATAGGGAAGATGGACAGGTGAGTGGGTAGGTGCATGGGTGCGTGGATGAGAGGATGAGTGGCAGGCTACTCCTAACCCTGGAACAAACATCTGGGACAAACAACTCATTTCATCAATGTTCAAAGACTTTATACACAAATGAGACAGGCAGTGTGGCACAAAAACTAGCTAAGCTGAACAGTCCATAATATTCTTTCAAGCACTTACAAAAGAAAGTTCCTGTTTGCTTGCTGTTTTGCTTTTGAGGGACTGATCAGGAACTTAAGATCTTTCTGCCTCCACCATCACTGCTAAGTACTGAGATGACAGGTTTATACACCACATCCATTTTGCACATTTTAGCAGATGTTTAATCTCAGCCTAATGAGCCAGTCAGAAAACCAAGCAACTATCTAGGGAAAAGACAAACTATCAAAACAAAAGTTCTCAAAAACCTATTTTCTTATAAATATCATTTCCTATCCCAAGCCCAACCAGAAGAAAAATGCCCTGGTATAAAAAGAAACCACTGCCACTTAAGTAAAGCAAAAGAAATAATCTTGACAGCAAATACCTTATGTAAGGATATCAAGTAAACCAGGTAACTGGCCAGGAATACCCAGTGTCTCCTTTAAACTAGTAGATGTGTCATGGAGCTTAAAATGTATGTTAAGAGTGAACAGCAGTAGCCAGGTGTAGTGGCACACACCTTTAATCCCAGCAATCAGGAGGTTGAGGTTCACCCTGAGTTGAGGCTGGCATAGGGTAGAGTGAGTTTCAGATCAATCTAGGCTAAAGGGAGACTCTGTCTCAAAAAACAAAAAAAAAAAAAAAAAAAGAAAGAAAGAAAGAAAAAGAGTGGGCTGAGCTTGGGGGATGGCTGTTAAGTTCAAAGACAGCCTGGAACTACAGAGAGAGTTCCAGGTCAGCCTGGGATACAGACCCTACCTCAAAAAAAATAAACAAGTGGGCTGGAGAGATGGCTTAGCAGTTAAGGCACTTGCATGCAAAGCCAAAAGACACAGGTTCAATTCCCCAGTACCCATGTAAAGCCAGATGCACAAGGTGACACATGTATCTGGAATTTATTTGCAGTAGCTAGAGGCCCCGGTATGCCTATTCTCTCTATCTCTCTCTCTCTCTCTCTCAAATAAATAATTTTAAAAAAAAATTTAAAGGCCAGGGAGGCCCCTGATGCCCCCAAAACATTATAGGCCATTGCCGAGGCCCCTGGTTTCCCACCAGAAATAGGCGGGAAGACCCTATTGCTGAAGACTCCACATACTTGGGCTGCAAGGCCACTGAGAAATCCTGCTGGAACTGAGCTGATAACCTCTTCCATGTACACCAGCTAACAGAAAGCTGGAAGAAGCCATTCTGCATGCAGTTCAATGGGAGAGAGAGACACCACCAGATATCAACAGTGGACACTGCAAGCCTTATAATTGGCCAGCCAGGCCAAATGAGCCAACGGGTGCAATAGTGGCACGTCTATCATGGTGGAAACCAACTGCCCTCCAATTGGACTGGAGGCCCACTCCATGGGAGGGAATACATCCCTGATACTGAAAACTTAAAACAGGGGTAATCATGAGCCCTAGGGGTGTAACATCTGCTGCTGTCTGGATAAGTGTATATACTATGCTTATCAAACTGCCCAGTAAGCACTTCTCTTAGTATTCATACCCTTATATTAATGCTACTCTCACTTTTGGTAGAGAACCTTCTCTTTTCAGATGGCAGTGACCTTCAGATGACTCAGAAGGCATCATGGTGCTGGAAAGAAGTGACAGGAGTACTCATCACTGCAATATCTCTATCACACCTTCCAAGGCTCAGGGTCTATTTATTGCGGAAGACGTGGCAGAAAGAATGTAAGTGCTAAAGGAAGGGTAGGACTCCTTACAACGTGCTCCCTCCAGATACAAAATGGCCTGGATATCCATGACCTCACAGTGCCTGACACTACCTACACAAGACTATCATAATAGGAGGAAAAGATCATAACATCAAAATAAAAGAGAGACTGATTGAGAGGGGAAGGGGATATGATGGAGAATGGAGTTTCAAAGGGGAAAGTGGGGGGAGGGAGGGCATTACCATGGGATATTGTTTACAATCATGGAAGTTGTTAATAAAAAAAGAAAAAATAATAAAAGAAAATAAAAATTGAAAAAAACAATTTAAAGGGGGGTGGAGAGAGAGCTCAGCAGTCAAAGGCACTTGCTTGCAAAGCCTAACAGCCTAAGTTTGATTCCCCAGCACCCACATAAAGCCAGATGCACAAAGTGGCACATGTGTCTGGAGTTCCTATGCAGTGGCAGGAGGCCCAGCAAGAGGCCCAGGTGTGCCCATTTTCTTTCTCTCAACCCACCTCCCACCGTTTCTTTTTAAAAGTGGGAAAAAAACAGCCAGGCGTGGTGGTACACGCCTTTAATCCCAGCACTAGGGAGGCAAAGGTAGGAGGATTGCTGTGAGTTTGAGGCCACCCTGAGACTACATAGTGAATTCCAGGTCTGCCTTGACCACAGTGAGAGCCTACCTCGAAATACCAAAATTAAAAACTTAAAACAAAAATCTTACTCCAGCCCAGGTTGACCTGGAACTCACTCTGTAATTCCAGGGTGGCCTCAAACTCAAGGTGATTGTCCTACCTCTGCCCCCTGAGCGCTGGGATTAAAGATGTGTACCACCAGAACCACCTTGGTTTTGTTTTTTTTTTTGGCTATTCGAAGCAGGGTCTCACGGGAGCTCAGCTGACCTGGAAACTCCTAGCGACTGAGCCTCTAGGTGCTGGAATTAAAGGTGTGTGCCACCATGCCGGGCTAGAATAGTTCTTTTTTGAACTGAAAGGGCCCTTTATAAATTTCATTTGGCTTAAACATATTCAAGGGACAGGCCACTAATGTCATATGCAAAAAGTGAAAAGCCAGGTGAAGACAAACGGAATAGGTGAGGCCTGAGACCAAAAGCACTCAAATACAGAACATAAAAATACAAAAGGGTCCAGCCACCCTGAGCCTAGGCTTTCACTTCAAGGAGGAAAAAGGGGGCTGAGCGGTCACAAGAACAATTAATGACAGCTCAAACGGACTGTATCAGGACTAAGGTCCCATGTTTTCACACATCTCTGGCCGTCTTTGCGCACAGATGACTTAAACGTCAGCAGGGACAGCACCTGCCTCCTCCTATCTCCCAGTACTGCAAAAATAAGATTTGCAGCGGCTGTAACTGCTCAGGCCCAGAAAGCCCGTGAAGGTAACTTTCTTCCGCACGCACTCGCCCTCATTTGCCCTTTGCTCTGACAACCAAGAATTTCCCATCAGTCATGCTTAGCAACCCCCCTCCCGGCCTGAATGAAGGCCGAGCTCTTTTCTGCTACCCATCATTGGAACATCTAGGGACAAACGGAGGAGAAAATTCTTCGCCCTTAGAGGAGTCGCACTGCAATGTCAATTCCTCTGTCACGAAGGCTACGGGGACCCACGGGGGCAGGCCAGAGAAGCGCCGAGAGGTCGCTGCAGCTTCAGGACGTAGCCTTTGTAGGCAGGGAGGGCAGCAGCACTGCGAAAGCACTCCCCACGCCTGCTGCCCCTCGGCCGGCCTCGAGCCCGGCGGCGTGCGGATGCCCACGCGCTCCACCTGGAGAGGGACGCGCCGAGCGAAGGCAGCACGCGCCGGCGCGGCCCGGGGAGCGGAGCGGGCGGCCGGCCCGGCTCGCTTCCCGCAGCGCGGCCCGCGGGGCTGAGCGCCCCGGGGCCTGGCCGGGCCGGGCCGGACGCGGCCGCGGAGCTCGGGGTCGCCGGGCATCCCGGACCCCGGGCCCCGGGGAGACCGCCCGTGTGCGGCGCAGGCCGCGCCGCGGGGTCGGTGACAGCGCGCCGGGGCCGTGCCAGGCCGGCCTCGTGGGCGTGGCGGGCAGCTCGCGGGCCGCGGGCGGGGCGTGGGGCGCGGGACCCGGGTCTCACCTGCTCGCGGCGCCGCCGTGCTCCCGTCCCGCCTGCCTGCCGGGGCGCCGCAGTGCCCGCCGCCGCCTCGGGTCCCCGCGTCAGCCGCCTGCAAAATGGCGCCGCGGAGGGGCGGGCCGGGGGCGGAGAGCCGCGGAGCCGCCCGCCCCCGCGCCGGCCGGGCCCACCTCCCTCCCCGCCCCGACCCCCTCCGCCCGCGGCGCTCCGCAGCATCCCCGCCGCCCCGCCCGCCCCTGGCCGGCCGGGCCCGCACACCTACTGGGGACCCACCTGGCACGCCCGGGAGCCCTGCCGTCCGAGGCCCGAAGTCCTGCCCGGACCGAAGAGGGCCTCGTGACCCTGTGCAGACCCGGCTCGAATTCCCCAGGAAACGTGTCAGGGACAGGTTCTGACAGAGTGCGCTGAGGACGCGGCCTGGGATTCTGCATTTCTAAAACGCCCCCAAGGGATGCTCGGGTGAGGCGGCTGAGCGGAAAGGCAGCGTGCGAGCCTGGCGCGCTGCGTCTTCAGCCCGCGGCAGCCTCGCCTAGAGTAAAGCCCTGAGACCCGGAGGCTGGGCCCCTCCCCCACTGGAGCCCAGGCTTGGGCTGCGGGGGAGTGGGTTGTAGTGTGCCTTCAGAATTTGCGTGTCCGAGTTCCCAGGCGATGCTGCTGCTGGTCTAAGATGCAGCCACTGCTGAAACCATCAATGCACTGACTTACCCCACCCCACCCTACCCCAGTCTAATTAGCTCTTTCTTGAGTCTTCCATCATGAAACCACTGTCTTGTTTGCTTTGCTAACAGAATAATAATTCATTACATCCGACCTCACCTGACACAAAGCAAATTTTATTATTAGAGTTGTTTGACAGATCTGAGGACTCGCTTCACACAGATCAAGGAGAGCACAGGGTATAGTAGGTTAATGTGAGCTGGGTCTGAAAATCAGTGTGATCCTATGTAGTTCTCAATACCTTTTCACATTAATAAAGTCTAAGTGTAGAGTCTGGGGTGCTGCCACACACCTGTAATCCCAGCACTCTGCAAACTGAGGCCAGAAAACTTGTGGGTTTGAGGCCAGTCTCTGCTACCTAGTAAGACCCCTTTCCCTTCCCTCCCCCCACCTCGTGGTAGCACCTGCCTTTAATCCCAGCACTTGAGAGGCAGAGGTAGGAATATCTGTGAGTTCAAGGCCAGGCTGGGCATACAAAGTGAGTTTGAGGTTAGCCTGGATTAGAGTAAGACCCTACCTCGAAAAGAAAAAAGAAAAAAATATATATATATATGGAAATCTCCTGGATCCAAGGGGGAGTTAGGGAATTCTGAGGTAGAACCTCTGATCTTTTAAACTTATCCCTTCTCTGGTTTGGTTTTTTTTATTTATTTTTACTTTTTGAGGTAGGGTCTCACTCTAGCCCAGGCTGACCTGAAATTCACTCTGTAGTCTCAGGGTGGCCTTGAACTCATAGCGATCCTCCTACCTCTGCCTCCCAAGTGCTGGGATTAAAGGCGTGCGCCACCATACCCACTATTTTTTAAAAACATTTTATTTATTTATTTGAGTGGAAGAGAGGGCAGGGGAGAGAATGAACACACTAGGGCCTCTAGCCACTGCAGATGAACTCCAGACAAACTCCAAACTCACATGCCACCTCGTGCATCTGACTTACATAGGTTCTGGGGAATGAACCTAGGTCCTTAGGCTTCACAGGCAAGTACCTTAACTGCTGAGTCATCTCTCCAGCCCTAGTTTGGTTTTTGAGGTAGAGTCTCACTCTAGCCCAGGCTGTCGTGGAATTCACTATGTAGTCTCAGGCTGGCCTCAAACTCACAATGTTCCCCCTACCTCAGCCTCTGGAGTGCTGGGATTAAATACATATGCCACCATGCCTGGCCTTTCTGGAGTTTTTGTTTGTTTGTCTTGGTTTTGTTTGCTTGCTTGCTTGGTTTTTCGAGGTAGGGTCTCACTATAGCTCAGGCTAACGTGGATTTCACTATGCAGTCTCACGGTGGCCTCGAACTCATGGTGATCCTCCTACCTCTGCCTCCCAAGTGCTGGGACTAAAGGTGTGCACCACCACACCCGGCTCCTTTTTGGGTTTTTACTTTTTATTTACTAAGCTTTGCACCTTCATTGTCTTCCTCTGTCCTAAAACTCCTTCCAAGGTTCCAGCCTCCCCAACCTTTCTGCCTCTCTTCCTGCCCCCACCCCATCACTCCTCAAGTATTGTCACTCTCAGCTTTCCCTAACGTCATCTGTGACCTTCTAAAGTGCCAGATTTGCCTGTTTACAGTCCTTTCCTTCGTCCATGGTTCTGTAACATTCCATTGGCTTAACCCTCCTGGAAATGCTCTTCTTGTGATAATACTGCCAAGGCTCAGTGGCTATTCTGCACTCACCCTTCCAGCCTTCCTCTGATGGAAGAGTTGCTGAGGCTCAACTCTAGAAATACTGGTTGCATTAATAGCTTTTTCCCTGCTCTCTCCTTAAAATCCCTCTGCTTCCCAGGCTACTCTTTCCAGGCCAGACCTTCTTAACTTCTAAACACATTTTTATCTAAAACCCTTTTTTCCCATTTTTTTATCCTCACCACCACCACCAGGCAGGGTCTCACTCTAGACCAGGCTGACCTGGAACACACTCTGTGGCCCCAAGCTGGCCTTGAAGACACACATTTCTGATATCCCCAAGACAACCTATCCTGGTGTTTCTCCAGGAAATTTAAGTGCAATAATGCAATGGCCAGCTGTACCCATCTCTGCAGATTCAAACAACTGTGGATAAAATGTGTGTGAGCCAGACATAATAGCACACACCTTTAATCCCAGCACTAAGAAGGCAGAGATAGGAGGATCACCGTGGGCTCAAGGCTACCCTGAGGCTACGTAGTGAATTCCAGGTCAGCCTGAGTGAGCAAGACCCTACCTCAGGGGGAAAAAAAAAATGTGTGTTGTGGGAGAGAGTTGAACCTGTAGTGAGGAGATACAGATTTTTTTTTAATTTTTTTTCTGATTTACTTTTATTTATTTATTAGAGACAGAGAGAGAGAGAGAGAGAATGGGCACACCAGGGCCTCTAGCCACTGCAAATGAACTCCAGGTGCATGCACCACCATGTGTATCTGGCTTGCGTGGGGCCTGGAGAATCAAACCTGGGTTAGCCTTCACAGGCATGTGCCTTAACCGCTAAGCCATCTTTCCAGACCGAGATGCAGATTTTTTTCTTGTCATTATTCCCTAAGCACCACACTGTAACAACTATTTACATGGCAGTTACATTGTATTAGGAATGATGAGTAGTCCAGAGATGATTTAAAGCATAGGTTTAAAGCACAGGACTTGAGATCTGAGAATTTTAGTACCCCAGGAAGAAGGGTCCTAGAACCAATCCCCCAGCAATATGGAGCTCTACTACTAGATTCATTATTCTCCCACACACTTTTTTTTTCTCTCACTTTGCCATCAGAAACTGAAGTGGTCTGTGACTCCTTATCTCTGACCCACATGTCCACTCTGTCACAGGCAGTCAACTTGAACAGGTAACTGTTTTGTCCAACACAGGTACATACCCTCAAATATCCTTTCTTTGACTTAAAAAAACAAAACAAAACAAAACAAAACAAAAACTTCTCTTAGTCCTCTTGACTTGACTTATCTCCTAAAACTATCTTTTGTTATCTTCCTTAAACAGAACTGACCACCTCACACACCTTCTAAGAATCTTTCCCCCTCCAAGTCTAAAGAATGACCTAGCAAAAATAAGCAAAATGTAGGCTCTTTCCCCAACATAGCATGCAAGACCCTTAACCTTTAAATCACAAATATGTATATGTATATATATATGGGTATATCAGGGCCTCTAGCCCCTGCAAAGGAATTCCATCTTGTGCATCTGGCTTTATCTGGGTACTAGGGAGTCAAACTTGGGTCTTTAGGCTTTTCAGGCAAGCGCCTTAACTGCTGAACTATCCAGTCCTCAAGCTTCTTTTTTCTCTGGACAAAGTACTACATTTTACTGTTGGCAGACTTAAATTGGTGTGAGGGGATACCTTTGTTCTAGGCTTTTCCAGTGCTAGAATACACGTGTTCAATATTATCATTTAAATCTTTTCTTTTCTTTTTTTTGTATTTTTTTGTTTTTTGTTTTTTCGAGGTAGGGTCTCGCTCTAGCCCAGGCTGACCTGGAATTCACTATGGATTCTCAGGGTGGCCTCGAACTCTCAGAGATCCTCCTGCCTCTGCCTCCGGAGTGCTGGGATTAAAGGCGTGCGCCACCACGCCCGGCTAAATCTTTTCTTTCCTTGAAATATTTATTTGCAAGCAGAGAGAGAGAGAGAGAGAGAGAGAGAGAGAGAGAGAGAGAAAATGGGCATGCCAGGGCCTACAGCTTCTGCATCATCTTGTGCATCTCTGTGTGGGTACTGAGAAATCAAACTTAGATTGTCAGGCTTTGTAGGCAAGTACCTCAACTGCTGAACAATCTCTCCAGCCCTCATATAATCTTTCTGTTTGTTTGTTTGTTTTTTGAAGTAGGGTCTCACTGTAGCCCAGGCTGACCTGGAATTCACTCGGTAGTCTCAGGGTAGCCTCAACTCATGGCAACCCTTCGACCTCTGCCTCTGGAGTGCTGGGATTAAAGGCATGCACCACCACCCCTCGCTCATATAATCATTTGAAGCAATTTAGGGTGACTAGGTCCCTTGAAAGTTAAAGGGAGGAATGTCCTTGAGCCTGCCCTTGCAATCTCCTCATTGCTAGAGGTCAAGAGAAGGATCTGACTTCTCCTTATCTCTTATCTCTGGCTGTCTAAAGAAGTTCCCTAGGAAGGAGTTCCCCTTTCCTAGAATTAAGATTTCTGAAAGCATTAAACATGAACTGGCCTAGTGGCATACGCCTTTAGTCCCAGCACTCAGGAGACAGAAGTAGGAGAATCCCTGTGAATTTGAGGCCACCCTGAGACTACATAGTGAATCCGGGTCAGCCTGGGCTAGAGTGAGACTCTACTTTGAAAAAACAGAAAAAAAAAAAAAAACTGAACCTAAAATTTGGAGTCAGTCAGAGCTGGTTAGTCCAGCCCCCACTCATAACCTATAAATGACCCAACTTGGGTCTCTAGGTGGGCTTTACTCCATACTGCATACTGCCTCTCATAGACAAGGGCTCTCTGAATTCTCTCTTCCTTCCTGGTCTTAAGCTTTAGGATTCCCCATTTCTAGGAATCCCACTCATGCATCTTGGGCATAAGCTATTCCTTCCTTCTCTTGAGTTCTATATATAATCGAATACAATCTCTAAACTTTACCCTCTGGTATATGTATTTCAAGTCTTTGAATTCATTAGACAAGAATCCAGGGACACCCTCAGAGGGACTCTGATAGCTTTGTAAGGCAGTTAGGGTGACTGGGTCCCTGAAAATATCTTTGCAGTCTCCACTTTGCTATAAGAGAGGGAGGAAAGGGGAGGACTTAAGATCATATTATATATAGGTAAGGAGATGAACAGGGTATGGAATGATCTAAGTGAGGTCAGGGGAAGAGATTGAGTAAAGGAAGGGTAGAGAAAGGGTTAATCAAAATCTAAGAGGCACGGTGGCACACGCCTTTATTCCCAGCACTCGGGAGGCAGAGGTAGAAGGATCATCGTAAGTTCAAGGCTACCCTGAGAATACATAGTGGATTCCAGGTCAGCCTGGACTAGAGTAAAACTCAACTTTGAAAAACCAAAAAAAAAAAAAAAAAAAAGAAGAAGAAAAGAAAAGAAAGAACTCTAAGAGAGTATGAATAAACCATATGGAAACCTACTTTTTAGAATAATGGCATACCCAGAAGCAATTGATTGTTACTAGAAAAATTTCAGTGCTTGGGACGGGATACGTTCCAGTGAGTTGTTGGTCAAGGAGGTCAATGGTGCCCCCAAAACATTACAGGCCATTTCCAAGGCTCTTAGTTTGCCACCAGAAATAGATGGTAAGACTCCATTGCTGAAGACTCCACATGCTTGGGCTACAAGGTCACTGAGAAATCAAGCTGGAGCTAAGCTGAAAACCTCTTCCCTGGATACCAGCTGACAGAAAGCTGGAAAAAGCTACACTATACGAAGCTTCATGAGAGAGAGAAGTCATCAGCAATAATAAACAAGTCTTAATAACAATGATCAACAATGGAAAGCAAGTCTTAAGTCAGCCAAGCAAAATGACCAAACGGGTGCAATAGTGGCATGTCTGTTATGGGGGAAACCAGCCATTCTCTAATTGGACTGGTGGTCTGCACCATGGGAGGGAATACAAGCCTGGTACTGAAAACCTAGTCAAAAGCCTAGGGCCAGGAGAGGTCACAAGCCCTAGAGATGTAATACCTGCTATAATCTGGCTAAATGTATGTACTATGCTCACCAAACTGCCCTGTAAGCTTTTCTTAATATTCATATCCATATATTAATGCTACTCTCACTTTTGATTAGAGAAGCTTCTCTTTACAAGATGGCAGTGACCTCTGGAATGTCTGAAAAGGCACCATAGTGCTGAGAAGTGACAGAGGAGTGCTCAGCGCTGAAACATCTCTATCACACCTTCCAAGGCTCAGGGCTCATTGCGGAAGAGGTGACAGAAAGAATGTAAGAGCCAAAGGAAGGGTAGAACTGCTTAAAATGAACTCTTCCAGACACAAATTGGCCTTGATATCCATGACTTTGCAGTACCTGGCATTACCTACACAAGACCCTCATAATAGGAGGAAAATATAATGACATCAGAATAAAAGAGAGACTGATTGAGAGGGGGAAGGGGAATGATGGACAGTAGATTTGCGAGGGGGAAAGTGGTGGAGGGAGGGAATTATCATGGTTTATTGTCTATAAGTATGGAAGCTGTCAATAAAAAAAAGTATGATCTGACTTCTAATCTCTTCCCTAAATCTGGTTTTCCACAAGCAACCTCTGCCCTCCTGGGGAGAGAGGTCTTCTTTCTTTGGATTTAAATCTAATCCTAATAATTGTGATTGGTCAAATTCACCCCAAAACTTGGCATCATGGCTAGCCTCTTCCTGAGACAGCCCCTAGCCCAGACTAATCAGCTGTCTCTCTGGATCACCTTAGCCAGAAGGTAAAGCTCACCACAGCAAGGTTATAAATACATTTACAAGGATAGGGCAAGCTCTCTCTGGGATACCTGACCACTCCAGAACCTTCAGGTTCTGGTGAGTGTTCTCATCTCAGCCCAGTTGAAGACAGAACCCCCTGACCCCTACTTTCCATATAGGCTCTTTATCTCCTCCTGCACTCCACATCTCAGGAGCTCTTTGTAATTTCTTTTCTTTCCTGTCTAACTTTTTCTATATGCTTTTTCCAGGCTCATCACAGACCACGTGAGTATATTCATTTTCCTTCCCTTGGTTCTGTACATCCCTCAATAAATATAATAATTTCATAATTATCCTTCTCAGTCTCATTTTACCCAATTCGTTGCTTAGAAATATAGACACAAGGGCTAGAGAGATGGCTTAACAGTTAAGGTGCCAGCCTGCAAAACCTAAGGATTGGTGTTCAACTCTCCAGATCTCACATAAGCCAGATGCATAAAGGTGATGCAAGTGCAAGGTTGCACATGCCCAGTAGGTGGCACAGCATCTGGAGTTCAATTGCAGTGGCTGAGGCCCTGGTGCACCAATTAACTCTCTGTCTCTCTCAAACCAAGCTGGGCATTGTGGCATACACCTTTAATCCTACCATTTGGGAGGCAGAGGTGGGAGGGTCTCCATGAGTTGGAGGCCACCCTGAGATTACCTAGTGAATTCTAGGTCAGCCTGGGATAGAGTGAAAGCCTTCCTCAAAAAAGAAAATAAAAAAGAAATATATACAAACCTAGGGCTTGGGGTCCAAGGATTCTTATCCTGAGATCCTAGAACCCCATTTCAACCCCACAATTATCATTGCATATACTGGTGCATTGGTGAGGAACCCAAAAATTCCTGTATCACTTTTTTAAAATAATTTTTAAAAAATTTTATTTATTTGCAAGCGAAGAGAGATAGAAGGAAAACAGACATACACAATGGTTGAGCCAGGGCCTCTAGTCACTGAAAACAGCCTCCAGATGCATGTGCCACCTTGTGCATCCTGCTTTACATGGATACTGGGGAATTGAACTCAGGTCATTAGACTCTGCAGGCAAGTGCCTTAACTGCTGAGCCATCTCACCAGCACCACTTTTGTTTTGAAGCAGGTTCTCACTCTAGCCTAGACTGACCTGGAACTCAGTGATCTTCCTACCTGTGCCTCTTGAGTGCTGGAATTAAATTAAATTTAAACATACCTGCTGTCATAGAATAATTTTTATTATTATTATTACTATAATTATAATTATTATTATTTTAGTTTTTCAAGGTAGGGTCTCACTCTAGCCCAGGCTGACTTGGAATTCACTATGTAATCTCAGGGTGGCCTTGAACTCATGGCAATCCTCCTACTTCTGCCTCCCAAGTGCTGGGATTAAATGTGTGCGCCAGCATGCCCGACTTCATTTTTATTATTATTATTTTATTTTTATTATTTTATTGACAACGTCCATGATTGCAAACAATATCCCATGGTAATCCCCTCCCTCCCCCCACTTTCCTCTTTGAAACTCCACTCTCCATTGTACCCCTCCCCCTCTCAATCAGTCTCTCTTTTATTTTGATATCATCATCTTTTCCTCCTATTATGATGGACTTGTATAGGTACTGTCAGGCACTGTGAGTTATGGATATCCAGGCCATTTGGTGTCTTGAGGAACACTTTGTAAGGAGTCTTACCCTTTCTTTGGCTCTTACATTCTTTTCTTTTTTGAGTTGGATAAATGATTTTATTTCTGCCAATACATTTATTTTGGGGGTGAGGGGTTTCTTCATATAGTTTTATTATCATCTGATGTAATATCCTGTATCTAGAAAATTATTCTTTAATTAACTTTTTTTCCTTTTCAAATTTTTTTTATTAACAACTTCCATGATTATAAACAATATCCCATGGTAATGCCCTCCCTCCCCCCACTTTCCCCTTTGAAACTCCATTCTCCATCATATCCCCTGCCCCTCTCAATCAGTCTCTCTTTTATTTTGATGTCATCATCTTTTCCTCCTATTATGATGGTCTTGTGTAGGTAGTGTCAGGCACTGTGATATCCAGGCTATTTTGTGTCTGGAGGAGCACATAGTAAGCAGCCCTACCCTTCCTTTGGCTCTTACATTCTTTCCGCCACCTCTTACGCAATGGACCCTGAGTCTTGGAAGGTGTGATAGAGATATTGCAGTGCTGAGCACTCCTCTGTCACTTCTTCATGGCACCATGGTGCCTTTTGAGTAATCCCAAGGTCATTGCCATCTGAAAAGAGAAGCTTCTCTAACCAAAAGTGAGAGTAGCATTAATATATGGGTATGAACATTAAGAGAAGTGCTTACTGGGCAGTTTGGTGAGCATAGTATACACATTTAGTCAGAGACCAGCAGACATTACACCCCTAGGGCTCATGACTACCCCGGTTGTAGGTTTTCAGTATCAGAAATGTGTTCCTTCCCATGGAGCGGGCCTCCAGTCAAATTAGAGGGCAGTTGGTTTCCCCCATAACAGACGTGCTATTGTTGCACCCATTGGCTCATTTGGCCTTGCTGGCCAAGTATAAGGCTTGTAGTGTCCACTATTGAGTATCTTCACTGGTGATTTTTCTCTCTCTCTCATTGAACTGCATGCCACGTGGCTTTTTCCAGCTTTCTGTCAGCTGGTCTATCTGGAGGAGGCTTTCAGTACTCCTGGGTCTTTAAAGTCTCCTTTGGAGAGCCATTTGTGACCTCTAAAATTAATCATTGATTAAATTTTAGCTATCTGCTTCATCTTAAACACTCAGAGAGAAATGTATAACCAAAGATAAAGGGTTACCTCAAATGTATGAATGGCCTATTAAGTAATACAAGAACTTTCCAAGAGGGGAAACAAGCAAGGCCTTAAGACATGTTGTCCCCAGCTCTAATAGTTCTAATTCTATAGATAGATATATCTATATCTATCTATAGATGGATAGATAGATGACTCTGACCAAAGGTCACTTAATTCAAAAGACTTTCTTATGCTACAAACAATGGTGAACCTCTTCTAACATGTGCCAGGACATCCTTAAGTAAGTCCTGAGACCAAAAATATATTTGTTCAGCCTTTAATGGTACCCAATGGCTCTATGGCACCAACCTTTGGCTAGCCCTAGGACAAATTTTAAAAGCTGTACTCTGGTAGGCTATTATCAAGGTTAAATGTTGTATATATGTTTCTGATAACTCTGCTAATATATCATCTGTTTTACAAGCCATATGGAAAAAGATTCAGACTATGTCAGATACTACTGTTCCATTAGATGAACAGTTCTGAGAGAAAATCTCAGCCAGCTCATGCTCATGGTCCTGAGACAATCCAACTCCATCTACCTGGGTTCCCTTGAATGCTCCCCAAGGCCTAGAAGTCCACAAGAAGGAAAACCCTAAAGGCGACCAGTTTGCTGTGTGCCCACTTCTCATTAACTCCTTACTTTTATTCTTTCTCCCCAACATGCTCTTCCAAGACTATCTTCCTGCACTGTATCAATACACTTTCAGGGTCCTTTAAAGTATTTCCCCTCTCTGGGAGAGACTCTAATTGCCACAACTTTGTGACCCATTGAGCAGGAAATAGTTAATGATCTGACGCCATCACCCTTTATCCGCTAACAGCAGTTAGAGTGTCTTCTCATGAGAGGGGGGAAGGGGGGGGATAAAGTTAGGGTGACTGGACCCCTGAAGGTAAAAGGGGCAGGAAAGTTTTTCTTATCTCTTTTTTTTAATATAAAACTATTTATTGACTACTGTTGTTCACTGTTATTTACAACTACTGAGTATCTTCACTGGTGATTTCTCTCTCTCCCATTGAACTGCATACAGTGTGGCTGTTTCCAGCTTTCTGTTAGCTGATTTACATGGAGGAGACTTTCAGCTCAGCTCCATCAAGATTTCTCAGTGACCTTGCAGCCCAAATATATGGAATCTTTAGCAATAGGGTCTTACCATCTATTCCTGGTGGGAAATCAAGGGCCTTAGGAATGGCCTGTAATGTTGGGGGAAGGCACCAGGGACCTCTCTGGCCAACAACTCACAGGAAGGTATCCTATCCGTGGCACTGAAAATTTTCCAGTAACAATCTATGGCTCCTGAGTGTTCCATTGTCCAAAAAGTAGGTTTCCATATGATTTATTTATATCCTCTTAGATTTTGATTAGCTCTCTCTCCACCTTTCCTTTACTCAATCTCTTCCCCTGACCTGACTTAGGTCTTTTCACCTCCATTAATCTGTTCTTCTACTTACATATATACAATACCATCCTGTTAAGTCCCCCCTCCCTTTCTATTCCCTTTCTATCTCCTTTCTAGCTTTCTGTCCTCTGCTACTGAGTTTTCTTCCCACTCACACAGAAGTATAATCATTTGTAGCTAGGATCCACATATGAGAGAGAACATGTGATGCTTGGCTTTCCAGGCCTGGGATACCTCACTTAGTATCACCCTTTCCAGATCCATCCATTTTCCTGCAAGTTTCATAACTTCATTTTTCTTTACCACTGAGTAGGACTCCATTGTGTAAATGTGCCACATCTTCATTATTATTAATTCAAAGAATACATGAGTATTTTCCTGTACATTTCTGTAGTAGACAGCTTCAGGTTATTAAGATGAACTTCCAAACCAGGCACAGTTACAAAGCAAGGGATTATTGAAACTTACAGATAGAGAGGACATTCCATAGTGGCAGAAGAAACTGACCCACTTCCTCAGGACCAAGCAAAGAAAGAAAGCCACCACCAGCGTACCATCAAGAACACTTCAGGAACTCCAGCAGAACTCAGGCACTTTGCATATTTTAAGTTGGAATTCATATCCGCCCCCAGTGAAACCTCTGCTAGCCAGGTAGCTGGAAATCCAAGAAGCTTTAATAAAACTCCTGAATCTATTGGGGGACATCTATTCAAACTACCACATTCTGCCCCTGGCCCCCAATAAATTTATAACTATCTCACATTGTAAATTGTATTTAGTCCAATTTGAAAGGTCTCTGCAGTCTTTATCAACTTAAAATAGTTCTAAAGTCTCAAGTCTCATCTGAGACTTAAGATTGTTCCTTAACTGTGAGAACTGTAAAATCAAACAAGTTATATGCTTTCAACAAACAAAGGCACAGAGTAAACTTTTTTTGTTTATTTGTTTTTTTGAGGTAGGGTCTCACTTTAGCCCAGGCTGACCTGGAATTCACTGGGTAGTCTCAAGGTGGCCTTGAACTCATGGTGATCCTCCTACCTCTGCCTCACAAGTGCTGGGATTAAAGGTGAATGCCACCACAAACATCTTAGAGTAAACATTTTTAACTATTATAGGGTATTATAGTGCGAAACTGAAACAATGTAAACTTAATAATCATCAAGAAAACATCAAACGCCGGGCGTGGTGGCGCACGCCTTTAATCCCAGCACTGGGAGGCAGAAGTAGGAGGATCGCTGTGAGTTCGAGGCCACCCTGAGACTCCATAGTGAATTCCAGGTCAGCCTGGGCTAGAGTGAGACCCTACCTCGAAAAAACCAAAAAAAAAAAAAAAAAAAAAAAGAAAAAAGAAAAAAGAAAAAAAGAAAACATCAAACATCTGTAGTTCAAGTCTGATATCATAACTAGTGACTGATAGTGTCTGGATTTTTCAATTCTGCCTGTCTAGCTGTGTTGAATAGACAGGGAAAACTTCCATCCTGAGCCAGCTGTACTTTATGGTAGCCCTTGTACAGTCCTGGTATATACAAAACATGTTTGTGTCTCCATGTAAACTATAGTCCATTTTCCAAAAGCTCCACTGGTCTATCAGTCATCACGTCCTGCCTATCTGATGCATCTCAGCAGTGGCTCCTGGAACCATGTATACTACACCCACTCCATGCATTTTCCATGTTTCTGAAGTCAGTACCAGGTGTGTAGGACATAGTCATATTTTTAAAATTTTTTTATTGACAACTTTCATAATGATAGACAATAAACCATGATAATTCCCTCTCCTCCACCACTTTCCCCTTCACAAACCCACTCTCCATCATATCCCCTCCCCCTTTCAATTACTCTCTCTTTTATTTTGATGTCATCATCTTTTCCTCCTATTATGAGGGTTTTGTGTAGGTAGTGCCAGCCACTGCAAGGTCATGGATATTCAGGCCATTTTGTGTCTGGAACAGTGCATTGTAAGCAGTCGTATCCTTCCTTTGGCTCTTACATTCTTTCCACCACCTCTTTTTCAATGGGCCCTGAGCCTTGAAGGGTGTGATAGAGATGTTTTAGTGCTGAACACTCCTCTGTCACTTCTTAGCACTATGGTGCCTTCTGGGTCATCCCAGAGGTCACCACCATCCGAAAAGAGGAGCTTCTCTAACCCAAAAGTGAGAGTAGCATTAATATATGAGTATGGACATTAAGGGAAATGCTTACTTGGGCAGTTTGGTGAGTATAACATATGCATTTAGCCAGACACCAGCAGGCATTATACCCTTAGGACTCATGACCTCCCCGTCATAGGTTTTCTGTACCAGGCATGTTTTCTCTCCTGTGGAGAGGGCCTCCAGTCCAACTAGTGAGTGTCTGGTTTCTCTCATAACAGGCATGCCACTGTTTTTAATAACTCAGGGACAAAATAAATCAGTGACTTTGAGGAGCAATTTGTTTTTGTTTTTGTTTCTTGAGGTAGGGTCTTACTGTAGCTCAGGCTGACCTGGAATTCACTCTGTAGTCTCAGGGTGGCCTTGAACTCAGGGCAATCCTCCTATCTCTGCCTCCTGAGTGTTGGAATTAAAGGCGTGTGCCACCACGCCTGGACCTTAACAAGGTTTTTTGTAATCTTTTGTTCCCTTTAGAATGTTCAGAAGCCAAGCCTCCAAATACAAGTTTTTCTTTTATTTATTTATTTATTTATTTATTTTGATGTTTTGAGGTGGGATCTCACTCTAGTCCAGGCTGACCTGGAATTCACTATGTAGTCACAGGGTGGTCTTGAATTTATTGTGATCCTCCTACCTCTGCCTCCGGAGTGCTGGGATTAAAGATGTGCACTACCATGCCCCCAGCTCCTTTCACTTTTTTATTTTTCACCTTCCATTACTTTTCCTTTCTTTCTACCCACCCCCCAAAGTAGTATCTCCCTCTAGCCCAGGCTGACTAGAATTCACTATGTAGTCTCAGGATGGCCTTAAACTCACTGTGATCCTCCTGCCTCTGCCTCCCAAATGATGAGATTTAAAGGCGGGCATCACCAGCCCAGCTTTCATTTTTCTTTTTTTAAAAATTATTCCATTTATAAATAAATAAATAAATTTATAAATTATAAATAAATTTAAGAGAAAAAGAGAAAGTGAGAGAAAGAGGCAGATAGAGAGAATGTGCACACTAACGTTTCTTGCCACTGCAAACAAACTCCAAACACATGCACCACCTTGTACATCTGGCTTTACATGGGTACTGGGGAATTGGATATGGGTCCTTTGGCCTTGCAGATAAGCGCCTTAAGAGCTAAGACATCTCTACAGCCCCCTTCATTACTTTTAAACCCCCCAAAATTCTACTGTATGGCTAGACCATGAAATGACATCTCACCACCTGGCTATCTACCAGAGGACATAGCTGTGGGTGCCAGAAGCCAGGAGGCAGTATCCTCAAGGTACTAGCAGTGGCTAGGAGTGTAAAGAGAAATATGCATGAAAGAACTAACTATACAGCCAGACATAGTGGCTCATGCCTGTAGGTAGGAGGATCCTCATGAGCTTGAGGCCAATCTGTGATACGGAGTGAGTTCCAGGTCAACCTGGAACCCTTCCTCAAAACAAACAACAACAAGCTGGGCGTGGTGGGGATCATTTTTAATCCCAACACTCTGGAGGCTGAGGTAGCAGGATAGCTGCAAATTCGAGGCCACCCTTAGACTCAATAGTAAATTCCAGGTTAGCCTGAGCTAGAGCAAAACCCTACTTCACACACACACACACACACACACACCATGTACAAGAGAAGACAAAGCTGCCCCAGAAACAGGAGACATAAGTGCACCTCGGGGTGGACATGTAGCTGCTCCAGATAGGGTCCATCCATACTGTGAGCAACTAGAGAAGAGTTGACTTGCAGGGACCTATGCTCAGTGGTTGATCACTACACAACTCAAGAGGGAGGGAAAATTATAGCCAATATAATTTTTCACCTATCATAACAGCAAAGATTGATTGCATCCATTATTGGTGGAGGCAAAGGGAAATGAACTCATTGGAATATGAGTTGGAAGTTATCTATCAAAGTTTAGTTGCATACAGCCTGAACTCAGAGCATCAATTCTGGGAATCTATCTGGCACAAAATCACCCTAAAGGTCACAAGGTGCTCAAAGCAGCAGAGTTTGTTGTCCTTCCGCCTTTTCCACTCCCTCCCCTCTCTCCATGATACCTGTGGCAGCTCAGCAGAAGTCAGCCAGGAAGCCTGCACTATAACACACAGGACATGGTGCTTGGGCTTGATAACCACAGTCCTCAGCCCCTCAGCCCTTCCTACCTACAAATGACCTCAAATTCCCTACCTCATGTTGTCCTCCTAACTCTGGGCAAACAAGAGCGTTTCCTGTTTTCTGGTGATGGGGCTGGGGAGGTGCATTCCCTCACTCATACACACCCTTATCCACAGTCACATCTTCCCCTGAGGATCCTCTTTTCCCAGCTGGCACAATGAAGATCTTCAGACACTGCTCTCCTTCAGGTCTCCCACTCTGCATTTCCACACCAACTACCCTTTCTAAAGCCAGTACTCTCTCATTCCTGTAGTTGCCCTTCTCAGTCTAGGCTCTGGAAAGAACCATTTCTCTACCTGCTTGCCTTGTTCTCACTTCCCTCCTCTCATCACCCAGAAGCAATCTGGCTTCTGTCCCTGTTTGCCTCTGAAACTGCCCAGGTAATTTGGCCATGTCCTCCAAAGTGCACAATCTGGGCATTTTTTCTGTACACATCTTATTGGAACTTTCTGGAGGCATTTGGCACAGCTGATACTCTGTCCTCTCAGGAAAATTTCTCCTGCCTTGATTTTGCAGCTGCGTTTCCTGTTTGTTCTCCTACTTCTCCATCATGTTCTTAAAAGTTTCCTCCTTAGTCCCCTGTTCCTCTTGCTCCATCAAACACTGGTGCTGGGGGCACAGAGTATGTGGCTGTGCCCCTTCCTGTTTTCCCTTCCAAAGCCATTCTACTGCTTAGATCACTTTAACTACTTCTTTGGATTCACCTTGGCCTCTCCTAAAACCTGCCAAGTCCCCAGGATGCTGTAAGTGAACTCCCTCTACCTTCCTAGCATTTAGAATGGGATCATACTGAAATTACTTGCGTTTTTTTTTGTTGTTGTTGTTGTTTTGTTTTGTTTTGTTTCTTTCTCACACACTCATTTTCTTTTCTTATTTATTTATTTATTTTTATTTTGGTTTTTCCCTCTAGCCCAGGCTGACCTGGAATTCACTATATAGTCTCAGGTTGGCCTCAAACTCACAGAGATCCTCCTGCCTCTGCCTCCCAAGTGCTGGCTGGGATGCAAGGCATGCACCACCACAGCTGGTACAAGAGACCTTGATTTATGTAGCTCTGCATGCCAGCTCTTCACATAGTGTCCACTATGTAGTCAGTACTCAGTATGTATACAGTGATTTCTGCTATTTAACTGGACAGATAGGGGCCCCATTGATGCAAGGTGAGATATGAAGGGAAAGAAGGATTTATGAACTGGACTTGGTGACACACACCTTTAATCCCAGCACTTGGGAGGCAGAAGTAGGGGGACTGCCATGAGTTCGAGGCCTCTCTGAGGCTACCTAGTGAATTCCAGGTTACCCTGGACCAAAAGAGAGAGAGAGAGAGAGAAGGATTTATGATTAACCTCCCATGTTAACAAATTGGTCAGAGTTCTCCAGTTGAATGGAATCATTAGGATATATAGAGACATGTAGTCATAAGAGAGGATTTATTATGAGAATTATCTCACCCAGTTATGACACCAAAAAGTCTCATGACATGCTGGCTGCAGGATGGGGAAGCAGGAAAGCTGATGGTGTAACTCAGTCTAAGCCCAAGGGCCTGAGAACCAGAACTCTGATGTACAAGAGTAGCAGCAGATGAATGTCCCAGAGCAAAGGAATTTGCCCTTTCTGATTTTTTGTTCTACCAGCATCCCCAGCAGATTGGGTGATTTTTTTACTTAATCTACTGATTCACATACTAATAATCTCTTCTGCAAACACCTCATAGACAGAGGCACTCCCAGAAAGAGTGTTTCGCTGCTATCTGGGCATTTCTTATCACAGTCAAGGTGATACCTAAAATTAAGCACCATAGAAACTAGGAAGGACACAGGTGAAAGGCAAACTATGGAGTCTCTCCAATGCCAGGGTAAAAGACCAGGCATTGAGGAAATTAGGGGAACAAAAGGAACCAATGAAAGGAGAGGAGGGAAACAGAGGATAGGAGGTTGTGGGGAGGAATATGATCAATGAGTAACAGATACTTATATGAAAATGTCCTTATGCAGGCTGGAGAGATTGCTCAGTGGTTAAGGCACCTGCCTGCAAAGCCTAAAGACCGACATTTGATTCCCCAGTACCCACAAAAAGCTAGATGCACATGATGGCACATGTGTTTGGAGTTCATCTGTAGTGGCTGGAGGCCCTGGTGTACCCATTCTCTCTCTCCCTATCTGCCCTTTCTCTCTCTCTCCAATAAATAAATAAATAAATATTTTTATTGTTTTGTTTTATTTTCTGAGGCAGAGTCTCACTCTAGCTCAGGCTGACCTGGAATTCACTATGTAGTCTCAGGGTGGCCTGGAACACTCAGTGATCCTCCTACTTCTGCCTTCCAAGTGCTGGAATTAAAGGTGTGCACCACCATACCTGGCTTTTTGTTGTTATTGTTGTTTGAGGTAGGGTCTCACTCTAGTCCAGGCTGACCTGGAATTCACTATGTAGTCTCAGGGTGGCCTTGAACTCATGGCAATCCTCCTACCTCTGCCTCCCAAGTGCTGGGATTAAAGGTGTGCACCACCATGCCCAGCTCAAAATATTTTTTTAATGTCCTTTTGCAATAGTAATGACTTTTTTTAAATTTCTATTTTTTTTTTTCAGGTAGGGTCTCACTCTAGTCCTGGTAGATCTGGAACTCACTATGTAGTCTTAGGCTGGCCTCAAATTCACAGCAATCCTCCTACCTCTGGCTCCTAAATGCTGGGATTTAAGGCATGTGCCAGCATGCCCCATTATCTATTCTTAGGAACAGTCTTTTTATTTTATTTATGAGAGAGAGAGAATGGGCGTACCAGGGCCTATAGCTACTGTAAACAAACTCTAGATGCTTGTGCCACCCTGTACATCTAGCTTAAATGAGTACCGAGGAATTGAACCTGGGTCCTTAGGCTTCGCAGGCAAGCACCTTAACCTATAAGCCATCTCTCCAGCCCAGTGACCTTGTTTTTTTTCTTTAGAAAAAAGAATGAAGTTGCCAGGCATGGAAGGTCATGCCTTTAATCCCAGCACTCAGGAGACAGA
The DNA here is from genome assembly GCA_036346955.1 of Dipus sagitta. Classification (NCBI taxonomy): domain Eukaryota; kingdom Metazoa; phylum Chordata; class Mammalia; order Rodentia; family Dipodidae; genus Dipus; species Dipus sagitta. Next base: position 55,630,606 of record CM070779.1, on the reverse strand, counting down.
GATAGGAGGATTACTGTGCATTTGAGGCCACCCCTGAGACTACATGGTGAATTGTAGGTCAACCTAGGCTACAGTGAGACCCTACCTTAAAAAAACAAAATGATCATGAGGTGCTGGAGAGATGGCTTAGTGGTTAAGGTGCTTGCCTGCAAAGCCTAAAGGCTCATGTTCGACTCTCCAGATCCCATGTAAACCAGATTCCCAAGGTGACGCAAGTGTGCAAGGTTGCACATGCACACAAGGTCGCACATGCACACAAGATGTCTGGAGTTCAATTTCAATGGCTGGAGGCCCTGGTGTGCCAATTCTCTCTCCCTCTCTCTCTCTCTCTCTCTCACACACACACACACACAAAGGTCATGGGGGCTGGAGAGATGGCTTAGCAGTTAAGGAATTTGCCTGCAAAGCCTAAGGACCCATGTGTGACAACCCAGATCCCACATAAGTCAAATGCACAATGTGACACATGTATAAGATTGTGCATGAGCACAAGGCAGTACACACATCTGGAGTTCTATTTCGGTGTCTAGAGGCCCTGGCATGCCAATTCTCTCTCTCTCACTCTCGCTCTCTCTCTGTCTCATTTAAAAAAAAAAGAAGCCGGGTGTGGTGGCACACGCCTTTAATCCCAGCACTTGGGAGGCAGAGGTAGGAGGATCACCACGAGTTCGAGGCCACCCTGAGACTACATAGTGAATTCCAGGTCAGCCTGAGCTAGAGTGAGACCCTATCTCAAAAAAAAAAAAAAAAAAAAAAAAGAAGAAGAAGAAGAAGAAATAAAAGATCAAAAACCGTGGTGCACACCTTTAATCCCAGCACTTGGGAGGCAGAGGTAGGAGGATCACCATGAGTTTGAGGCCACCCTGAGATTACATAATGAATTCCAGGTCACCCTGGGCTAGTGCAAGACCCTACCTTGAAAAACAAAACAAAACAACAAGCAACAACAAAAGATCATGGGAGCCAAGCATGGTGGGTGGTGACACACACCTTTAATCCCAGCATCTAGGAGGCAGAGGTAGGAAGATCACCATGAGTTTGAGGCCAGCCTGGGACTACAGAGTGAGTGTCAGATCAGTGTGGGCTAGCATGAGACTCTACCTCAATAATAAAAAAAAAAAAATTCTGGGTTAGGTGTGGTGGCACATGTCTTTAATCCCAGAATTTGGGAGGTAAAGGTAGGAGGATCACCATGAGTTCCAGGCCATCCTGAGACTACATAGTAGTGAATTCCAGGTCAGCCTTGGTGAGAGTGAGATCCTACCTTGAAAAAACAAAATAAATAAATAAATAATGAAAAAAAAGAAAAAAGGAAAAAAAAGAGAAAGAGTAAGAAGTAAGAAGTAAGAAGGAAGATCATGGGGGCTGGTAATGATGCAGGATCTGGGGTGCAAGGAGGGATTCTATAAAGATGCAGGAGCTGGGCTAGAGAGAAGGCTTAGTAATTAAGGCACTTGCCTGCAAAGCCAAAGGACCCAGGTTTGATTCCCCAGGACCCATGTAAACCAGAAGTACAAGGTGGCACATGCATCTGGAGTTCGTTTGCAGTGGCTGGATACCCTGCACTCCCATTCTCTCTCTAACAAATAAAGAGATATAAAATATATTTTTAAAAAATATGCAGTAGATCCCAGGCTTGTGAACCCCAACTTTTGGATCCTTATTCAATTAGAAAACAATTGAAAAAATGGACTGAGAGAAGGGTAAATTCGGAATTATTAGGTTTATTATGGAGACAATTAGGATCCAGGTGAAGTCTAGCAGAAAGATTCAAGCTAGAAAGGAATTCTCCACTTTGACTGACAGGAGAGGAAAGGGGAGAATGGAAAGAATCTCATTCACAGAAGAATCTCCAAGGAAGAAGCCTCTAGAGAGCACACACACACACACACACATGCCACACACACACCACACGTACCACACACATGCGCAAACACACACCACATACCACACACACATCACACACACACACGCACATGCACGCACACACACACACACACCACACACATACACACCATACACACCCATACACACACCACACACACGCACACCCACGAGGAGTGGAGGGAGAGGAAGCAAAGCACGAGAGCACAAGTCCTTCATGTAGAAGTCAGAAAAAGCTGAGAGGCTGCAGAGGAACAACCTCAGGCTTAAAGAGAGACCATACCATGTAGCAAAGTGAGAAAGCACCCAGAAACACAAGACATCAAAGTACCAGGACAAGAAGTTCCCCTCCGTCCCAGCCAGGCTGGGAAGAAGGAGAATTTACCAAAACAAGGACCAGGAGATTAAGGCACCAGAAGAAAAGGGATCAAGAAAAAAACTTACAGAACCGGTGAGATTGCTTAGTGATTAAGGCACTTACCTGCAAAGCCAAAGGACTGAGGTTTGATTCCCCAGGACCAACGTAAGCCAGATGCAGAAGGTGGTGCATACACTGGAGGCCCTGGCACACCCATTCTCTCTCTATCTGTCTGACTCTCTGTCTCCCTCCAATAAATAAATAAATAAACAAAACTTTAAAAATGAGTTAAAAAAAAAAAAAAAAGAAACTAGAACTTAAAAAAAAAAAAAAAAGGAGAGTTATAGCCAGGCATGGTGACATGTGCCTTTAATCCCAGCACTTGGGAGGCTGAGGTGGGAAGATCACTGCGAGTTCTAGGCCACCCTGAGACTACTTTGCAAATACCAGGTCAGACTGGACTAAGGCAAGACCCTATCTCAAAAAAAAAAAAAAAAAAAAAAAAAAAGCTGAAGCAATGGCTCAGTGGTTAAGGCAAAACCAAATGACCCAGGTTCAATTCCCCAAGACCCACATAAGCCAGATGCACAAGATGGTACATGCATCTGGAGTTCATTTGCAGTGGCTGGAGGCCCTGGCACACCCATTCTCTCTCTCTCCCTCTCTCCCTCTCTCCCTCTCTTTCTCAAATAATAAATAAATAAATAAACACACACACACCACCTGCCAGCCAGGCCCATTTATATGGCTCAGGCATCCAATTAGGATGAGCCTAGCCATCAGACACAGGTAAGGGAGATGCCTGATTGGTTGATGGACTCAAGGGACTGACTCAGAAGGGCCACCCACCCCTGTGTGCTTAGCTGAGGAAGATGTATGAAGTTCCTGCCAACAAGTGTTACTTGCATCCCTGTTGGATGAGAATGGATCAAAAACAGGTTCTAGTACTACCAGGGCAGGCAAGGTGACAAGCATATTGTTTTGGGGCCCTTGTCAATGGCTGACTGCCTGTATAAAGCTATCTTTCTGGGCTGGAGAGATGGCTTAGCAGTTAAGTGCTTTCCTGTGAAGCCTAAGAATCCTGGTTCAAGACTTGATTCCCCAGTACCCATGTAAGCCAGATGCACAAGGTGGCACATGTATCTGGAGTTCGTTTGCAGTGGCTGGAGGCCCTGGTGCACCCATTCTTTCTCTCTCTCTCTCTCTCCCCCTTTCTCTCCCTCGTTCTCTATCTCTCTCAAATAAATAAATAAAGCTATCTTTCCACTGTTCCTCCTTCATTATCTCAACGTAGTTTTAATCTGCATTTCCTTGATGACTAGGGATGTAGAACATTTTTTTAGATGCTTATATGGCATCCATATTTCTTCTTCTTTTTTTTTTTTTTTTTTTTGGTTTTTCGAGGTAGAGTCTCACTCTAGCCCAGGCTGACCTGGAATTCACTATGGAGTCTCAGGGTGGCCTCGAACTCACGGCAATCCTCCTACCTCTGCCTCCCGAGTGCTGGGATTAAAGGCGTGCGCCACCACGCCCGGCTCCATATTTCTTCTTTTGAGAACTCTCTATTTAGTTCCATAGCCCATTTTTCATTGGCTTGTTTGATTTCTTATTATTTAAATTTTTGAGTTCTTTGTATAACTTAGATGTTAATCCTCTATTGTATGTATAGCTGGCAAAGATTTTTCCGATTCTGTAGGTTGCCTCTTTGCTTTATTCACAGTGTCCTTTGCAGTACAAAATCTTTGTAATTTCATGAGGTCCCAGTGGTTAATCTGTGGTTTTATTGCCTGAGCAATTGGGGTTATATTCAGGAAGTCTTTGCCAAGACAAATATTTTGAAGGTTTTCCCCTACTTTCTCCTCTAGCAGTTTCATAGTTTCAGGTCTGATGTTAAAGTCTTTACTCCATTTGGACTTAATTTTTGTACATGGAGAGACAGAGAAGAATCTATTTTCATCCTTCTACAGATACATATCTAGTTTTCCCAACACCATTTGCTGAAGAGGCTGTCTTTTCTCCAATGAGTATTTTTGTAATTTTTTTTTTTTTTCATTTTCAAGGTAGGGTCTCACTCTAGCTCAGGCTGACCTAGAATTCACTATGGAGTCTCAAGGTGGCCTTGAACTCACTGTGATCCTCCTACCTCTGCGTCCCCAGTGCTGGGATTAAAGGCATGCGCCACCATGCCCAGCTTTATTTTTGGCATTTTTTATTGAATATCAGGTGGCTATAGCTACCTGGACTTACATTTGGGACCTCTATTCTGTTTCATTGATCTACATGTCTGCTTTTGTGCCAGTACCATACTGTTTTGTTTTTTTTTTAATCTTTTTTTTTAACTTTTTTTGTTCATTTTTATTTATTTGAGAGTGACAGAGAGAGAGAGAGAGAGAGAGAGGCAGAGAAAGAGAGAGAATGGGTGCGCCAGGGCCTCCAGCCACTGCAAACGAACTTCAGATGCGTGCACCCCCTTGTGCATCTGGCTAACGTGGGTCCTGGGGAATCCAGCCTCGAACCGGGGTTCTTAGGCTACACAGGCAAGTGCTTAACCGCTAAGCCATCTCTCCAGCCCACTGTTTTTGTTACTATGGCTCTGTAATATAGGTTAAAATTACGTATGGTAATACCACCAGCCTTATTTTTGTTGCTCAGTATTGTTTTAGGTATTCAAGATTTTTTTGTGATTCCAAATGAAGTTTTGGATTGTTTTCTCTATTTCTGTGAAGAATGCCATTAGAATCTTGATGGGGATTGCATTAAATGTGTAGATTGCTTTTGGTAAGATTGCCATTTTCATAATATTGATTCTTCTGATCCAGGAACAAGGGATTTTTTTTCCCATTTCCTAGTGTCTTCTGCAATTTCTCACTTGAGTGTATTAAAGTTTTCATTGTAGAGATCCTTCACTTCCTTGGTTAGGTTTATCCCAAGGTACTTTATTTACTTTCTTTCTTTCTTTTTTTTTTCTTTTTGGTTTTTCAAGGTAGGGTATCACTCTAGCTCAGGCTGACCTGGAATTCACTATGGAGTCTTAGGGTGGCCTCGAACTCATGGCAATCCTCCTACCTCTGCCTCCCGAGTGCTGGGATTAAAGGCGTGAGCCACCATGCCTGGCCCTTTATTTTCTTGGATGCAATTGTGAATGGGAGTGATTCTCTGATTTCATCCTCTGTGTGTTTGCTGTTAGCATATAGGAAGGCTATTGATTTTGTCACATGCTTTTTCTATATCTAATGAGATGATCATATGATTTTTGTCCTTTGGTCCATCTATATAATGTATTACATTTATTGATTTGCATATGTTGAACCATTCTTGCATCTCTGGGATAAAGCCTACTTGGTCGGGGTGAATGATATTTTTGATATATTCTTGTACTCTATTTGCCAATAGTTTCTTGAGAATTTTTGCATCTATGTTCATGAGGGATATTAGTCTGTAATTTTCTTTTTTTGTTCTTTCTTTGCCTGGTTTTGGTATCAGGGTGATGCTGGCTTCATAGAAGGAATTTGGTAGGATTCATTCTTTCTCTATTTTATGGAAAAGTTTAAGAAGCAATGGTGTTATTTCTTCCCTGAAAGTCTGGTAAAATTCACCAGTGAATCCATCTGGGCCTGGACTTATTTTAGTTGGGAGATTTTTAATAACTGCTTGGATCTCCATACTTGTTATAGGTCTACTTAAGTGATTAATCTCATCTTGATTTAATTTAGGTAGGACATATAAATCAAGGAAATCATCCATTTCTTTCAGATTTTCATACTTAGTGGAGTATATGTTTTTATAGTATGTCCCTATGATTTTTTGAACTTCTCTGGTATCTATTGTGATGCTGCCTTTTTCATCTCTAATTTTATTAATTTGCATCTCTTCTCTCTTTCTTTTGGTCAGATTTGCCAAGGGTTTATCAATCTTGTTTATCCTTTCAAAGAACCAACTCTTTGTTTCATTGATTCTTTGGATTGTGTTTTTGGTTTCTATTTCATTAATTTCTACTCTAATCTTTATTATTTCTTCCCATCTACTGATTCTTGGTTTGCCTTTTTCTTCTTTTTCCAAGGCTTTAAGGTGAAGCATTAGGTCATTTACTTGAGACATTTCTAATTTCTTTTTTTTTTTTTTTTTTTTTTGGTTTTTCGAGGTAGGGTCTCACTCTAGCCCAGGCTGACCTGGGATTCACTATGTAGTCTCAGGGTGGCCTCGAACTCACGGCGATCCTGCTACCTCTGCCTCCCGAGTGCTGGGATTAAAGGCGTGCGCCACCACGCCCGGCTTCTAATTTCTTAATATAGACACTTAAAGCTATAAGTTTCCCTCTTAGGACTGCCTTCATTGTGTCCCAAAAGTTTTGGTATGTTGTGTTCTCACTGTCATTTGACTCTATGAATTTTTTGATTTCCTTCTTGATTTGCTTATTGACCCATTCATTCATTTAGTAGTGTATTGTTTAGTTTTCATGATTTTGTGTATGTTCTATAGCTTTTCTTGCTATTGATTTGTAGTTTGATTCCATTGTGGTCAGATAGAATGCAAGGAATTATTTCAATTTTCCTATATTAAGATTTGCTTTGTGTCCTAATATATGGTGTATTTTAGAGAACGTTCCATGTGCTGCTGAACAGAATGTATATTCTGCAGCATTTGGATGAAATTTCCTGTATATATCTGTTAGGTACATTTCTTCTATGACCTCTTCCAGATGCCTCTTTGTTTATTTTTTGCCGTGATGACCTGTCAATTGATGAGAGTGGGGTGTTGAAGTCACCCACTACAACTGTGACCTATTTTTTTTTCAAAAAAAATTTTTATTAACAATTTCCATGATTTTAAAAAATATACCATGGTAATGCCCTCCCTCCTCCCCACTTTCCCCTTTGAAACTCCATTCTCTGTCATATCCCCTCCCCCTCTCAATCAGTCTCTCTTTTATGTTCATGTCATGATCTTTTACTCCCATTATGATGGTCTTGTGTAGGTAGTGTCAGGCACTGTGAGGTCATGGATATCCAGGCCATTTGTGACTGTGGGCAGCACGTTGTAAGGAGTCCTACCCTTCCTTTGGCTCTTACATTCTTTCCGCCACCTCTTCCACAATGGACCCTGAGCCTTGGAAGTTGTGATAGATATTTCAGTACTGAGTACTCCTGTCACTTCTTTCCAGCACTATGATGCCTTCTGAATCATCCCAAAGTGTGACCTTAGTTCTAATCTCATTTGTTTGATGAAGTTGGGAGCCCCCATGTTAGGTGCATATATGTTTAGTATTGTAATGTCCTCCTGTTGGAGTGTTTCTTTAGCCAATATAAAGTGACCTTCCTTATCTTTCCTAACTAATGTTGGTCTGAAGTCTATCCTGTTGGATACTAGGATAGCGACCCCTGCTTGTTTCCTAGGTCCATTTGCTTGTAACCCTGTTTTCCAACCTTTCGCCCTAAGATAATGTCCATCTTTTGTGGAAAGGTGAGGTTCTTGGGGGCAACAAATTGAAGGATCCTACTTTTTAATCTATTCTGAAAGCCTGTGTCTTTTGTTTGGGGCATTGAGGCCATTGATATTAAGAGTTGTTATTGAAAGCTGTGTATTTATTTTTGCTATTTTTTCTTGTTTTTGTAGTTCTTCAGGTTTTATCTTTGTCCTCTTGTATTAACTAGTATTTGTGTATGGTTTGTTTTTTTCCAGGTTCCTTATATGTGTGCTTTTCTTTCTCTTCAGCGTGGAGGATTCTTTCAAGTATTTTCTGTAGAGCTGGTTTTGTCTTCAAATATTCCTTTAGCCTGCTTTTGTTGTGGAATGTCCTCATTTCACCATCTGTTTAAATGCAGGATAAAGTAACCTTGGTTGACAGTTGTTATTTTCAGAACTTGGAATACATCATCCTAAGCCCTTCTGGCTTTTAAAGTTTGTGTTGAGTAATCTGTTGTGATCCTGATGGGCTTGCCTTTGTAGGCAACTTGATTTTTCTCTCTAACTGCTTTCAATATATTTTCTTTAGTTTGTATGTTTGGTAGTTTAATTATAATATAGTGAGGAGAGATTCTTTCCAGGTTTTGTGTGTTTGGTGTTCTAAAGAATTCCTGTATCTGAATTGGTACTTCTTTCCCAGTTTGGAGGAAGTTTTCTTCTATGATTTTGTTGAAAATGCCTACTATGCCTTTGGAGTGAAATTGTTCTCCCTCTACTATACCCTGAATTCTTATGTTTGATCTTTTCTTAGTGTCCTGAATATTTTGAAATTCCCATGTATACTTTCCTATTAGTCTCTCTCTCTCTCTCTCTCTCTCTCTCTCTCTCTCCTTGCAAATAAATAAATAAAATTAAAAAAAATTTCAAGGGCTGGAGGGATGGCTTAGCAGTTAAGGTGGTTTTCTCAAAAGCCAAAGGACCCATGTTTGATTTTGCAGAACCCAAGTAAGCCAGATGCACAAGGTGGTACATACTTCTGGTGGTGTTTTCCAGTGGCTGGAGGCCCTGACATTCCCATTATCTCTCTTTTTTTCTCTCTCTCTGTGGTGGTTTGATTCAGATGTCCCCCATAAACTTAGGTGTTCTGAAAGCTTAGGTGTTCTGAATGTTCCCAGCTGATGGAAATTTGGGAATTAACGGCTCCTGGAAGCAGTATATTGTTGGGGCCAGCTTATGGGTATTATAGCCCATTTCCCCTTGCCAGTGTTTGGCACACTCTTATGCTGATGTTGTGCATCTGATGTTGGCCAGGAGGTGATGTCCACCCTCTGTTCATGTCATCATTTTCCCTGCCATCATGGAGCTTCCTCTGAAGTCTATAAATCAAAATAAACCTTTTTTTCCCACAAGCTGCTCTTGTTTGGGTGTATTCTGCCAGCAACCCGACCCTGACTGCAACACTCACTCTCTCTTTCTCTCTCTGTGTCTCTCAAAAATATTTTAAAAATTCAAGCTAGATATGGTGGTCCATGCCTTTAATTCCAGCATTGGGGAAGCAGAGGTAGGAGGATTGTCAAGAGTTTGAGGCCACCCTGAGAGTATATTGTGAATTCCAGGCAGCCTGGGCTAGAGTGAGACGCTACCTCGAAAAAAAAAAAAAAAAAAATCCAGGAGTTGGGACAGGCATAGTGGTAACTTCCTTTAGTGTGTCAGCACTCTGAAAGCTAAGGTAAGCAGATTGCCATGAGTTTGAGGCCAGCCTGGGGTTACAGAGTGAGTTACAGATCAACCTGGGCTAGAGTGAGAGCATCCTGAGGGAGGAGACAAAGAAAAGGAAATTGAAGAGGATGGGAAGAATGCACAACCCTTGCTAGCATTGCCATATCTATTTGAAACATATGCATAGAAAAAAGTTATATAAATAGATAGATATAGATATATAAATGGTCCAAATAAAGTAAGATATATATATTCCAAATAAAATAATATATGAATATTATATATATGTGTGTGTGTATATACATGTTCCAAATTAAAATCTAATTGAGTATCTTACTTTTTTTTTACTTCATGTTTTTTTTAAATCTTATTTATTTATTTGCAGGCAAAGGTATATAGAGAGAGATAGAAGACAAACAGACAGAGAATGGGCATGCTAAGACTTCTAGCCACTGCAAATGAACTCCAGATGCATGTACCCCTTGTGCATCTGGCTTACGTGGGTCCTGGGGAATAAAACCTGGGTCTTTGGCTTTGCAGGCAAATGCCTTAACCCTAAACCATTTCTCCAGCCCTTCATCTTTGTTTTGTTTTATTTTGGTTTGGTTTTCCGAGGTAGGGCCTCACTCTAGCTCAGGCAGACCTGGAATTCACTATGTAGTCTCAGGCTGGCCTCGAACTCACTGTGATCCTCTTACCTCTGACTCCCAAGTGCAGGGATTAAAAGCATGTGCCACCATGCCCAGCTAAGGAAGTCTTTTTATATTTACTTGTGTGTTTATTTTTCGAGAGGAACAGAGAGAGAATGACGATTCCAGGGTCTCCAGCTGCTGCAAACTCTAGAATCATGCACCACTTTGTGCAACTGGCTTTATACGGGTACTGGGGAATTGAACCCAGGCTGTCAGGCTTTGCAAGCAAGCAAGTTAACCACTGAGTAATCTCTCCAGCCCTGCTTCATCTTTTTTTAAAATTTTATTTCATTTACTAAAGAGAGAGCGAGAGAGCATGCCATAGCCTCTAGTCATTACAAAGGAATTCCAGATGCATGCCACACATGTTTATGTGGGTGCTGGGGAATCAAACCTGGATCCTTAGGCTTTGCAGGCAAGCACCTTAACTGCTAAGCCATCTCTCTAGCCCTCTACTTTATCTTTTTAAAGCAATAAGTATAAGTAAAAACTCATCTTGGGCTGGAGAGATGACTCAATGGTTAAGATACTTGCCTCCAGAGCTTAACAACCCGGGTTTAGTTCCCCAGTATCCACATAAGCCAAATGCACAAGGTGGCCCATGCATCTGGAATTCGTCTGCAGTGGCTAGAAGCCCTGGCATGCCCATTCTCTCTCTGCTCTCTCTCTCCCCCTTTGTCTATATCTTTTTGCCTGCAAATAAATAAATAAAATATTTTTTTAAAAACTCATCTTGAATTCCAGGTCAGCCTGGGCTAGAGCAAGACCCTACCTCGAACCCCCCCCACCACCACCACCACACACACACAAAAAAAACCCTCATTTTACTAATCTTACTAGCTTATTCAGTATGTAAAAAATCTACTCTGTGTGTGTGTGTGTGTTTGTTTTGTTTTTTGAGGTAGGGTCTTACTCTAGCCCAGGCTTACCTGTAATTCACTATGGAGTCTCAGGATGGCCTCAAATCCACGACAATCCTCCTACCTCTGCCTCCCGAGTGCTGGGATTAAAGGCGTGCGCCACCACGCCCGGCTTCTATTTCTTAATATAGACACTTAAAGCTATAAGTTTCCTCTTAGGACTGCCTTCATTGTGTCCAAAAGTTTTGGTATGTTGTGTTCTCACTGTCATTTGACTCTATGAATTTTTTGATTTCCTTCTTGATTTGCTTATTGACCCATTCATTCATTTAGTAGTGTATTGTTTAGTTTTCATGATTTTGTGTATGTTCTATAGCTTTTCTTGCTATTGATTTGTAGTTTGATTCCATTGTGGTCAGATAGAATGCAAGGAATTATTTCAATTTTCCTATATTAAGATTTGCTTTGTGTTCCTAATATATGGTGTATTTTAGAGAACGTTCCATGTGCTGCTGAACAGAATGTATATTCTGCGCATTTGGATGAAATTTCCTGTATATATCTGTTAGGTACATTTCTTCTATGACCTCTTCCAGATGCCTCTTTGTTTATTTTTTGCCGTGATGACCTGTCAATTGATGAGAGTGGGGTGTTGAAGTCACCCACTACAACTGTGACCTATTTTTTTTTCAAAAAAATTTTTATTAACAATTTCCATGATTTTAAAAAATATACCATGGTAATGCCCTCCCTCCTCCCCACTTTCCCCTTTGAAACTCCATTCTCTGTCATATCCCCTCCCCCTCTCAATCAGTCTCTCTTTTATGTTCATGTCATGATCTTTTACTCCCATTATGATGGTCTTGTGTAGGTAGTGTCAGGCACTGTGAGGTCATGGATATCCAGGCCATTTGTGACTGTGGGCAGCACGTTGTAAGGAGTCCTACCCTTCCTTTGGCTCTTACATTCTTTCCGCCACCTCTTCCACAATGGACCCTGAGCCTTGGAAGTTGTGATAGATATTTCAGTACTGAGTACTCCTGTCACTTCTTTCCAGCACTATGATGCCTTCTGAATCATCCCAAAGTGTGACCTTAGTTCTAATCTCATTTGTTTGATGAAGTTGGGAGCCCCCATGTTAGGTGCATATATGTTTAGTATTGTAATGTCCTCCTGTTGGAGTGTTTCTTTAGCCAATATAAAGTGACCTTCCTTATCTTTCCTAACTAATGTTGGTCTGAAGTCTATCCTGTTGGATACTAGGATAGCGACCCCTGCTTTTTTCCTAGGTCCATTTGCTTGTAACCCTGTTTTCCAACCTTTCGCCCTAAGATAATGTCCATCTTTTGTGGAAAGGTGAGGTTCTTGGGGGCAACAAATTGAAGGATCCTACTTTTTAATCTATTCTGAAAGCCTGTGTCTTTTGTTTGGGGCATTGAGGCCATTGATATTAAGAGTTGTTATTGAAAGCTGTGTATTTATTTTTGCTATTTTTTCTTGTTTTTGTAGTTCTTCAGGTTTTATCTTTGTCCTCTTGTATTAACTAGTATTTGTGTATGGTTTGTTTTTTTCCAGGTTCCTTATATGTGTGCTTTTCTTTCTCTTCAGCGTGGAGGATTCTTTCAAGTATTTTCTGTAGAGCTGGTTTTGTCTTCAAATATTCCTTTAGCCTGCTTTTGTTGTGGAATGTCCTCATTTCACCATCTGTTTAAATGCAGGATAAAGTAACCTTGGTTGACAGTTGTTATTTTCAGAACTTGGAATACATCATCCTAAGCCCTTCTGGCTTTTAAAGTTTGTGTTGAGTAATCTGTTGTGATCCTGATGGGCTTGCCTTTGTAGGCAACTTGATTTTTCTCTCTAACTGCTTTCAATATATTTTCTTTAGTTTGTATGTTTGGTAGTTTAATTATAATATAGTGAGGAGAGATTCTTTCCAGGTTTTGTGTGTTTGGTGTTCTAAAGAATTCCTGTATCTGAATTGGTACTTCTTTCCCAGTTTGGAGGAAGTTTTCTTCTATGATTTTTTTGAAAATGCCTACTATGCCTTTGGAGTGAAATTGTTCTCCCTCTACTATACCCTGAATTCTTATGTTTGATCTTTTCTTAGTGTCCTGAATATTTTGAAATTCCCATGTATACTTTCCTATTAGTCTCTCTCTCTCTCTCTCTCTCTCTCTCTCTCCTTGCAAATAAATAAATAAAATTAAAAAAAATTTCAAGGGCTGGAGGGATGGCTTAGCAGTTAAGGTGGTTTTCTCAAAAGCCAAAGGACCCATGTTTGATTTTGCAGAACCCAAGTAAGCCAGATGCACAAGGTGGTACATACTTCTGGTGGTGTTTTCCAGTGGCTGGAGGCCCTGACATTCCCATTATCTCTCTTTTTTTCTCTCTCTCTGTGGTGGTTTGATTCAGATGTCCCCCATAAACTTAGGTGTTCTGAAAGCTTAGGTGTTCTGAATGTTCCCAGCTGATGGAAATTTGGGAATTAACGGCTCCTGGAAGCAGTATATTGTTGGGGCCAGCTTATGGGTATTATAGCCCATTTCCCCTTGCCAGTGTTTGGCACACTCTTATGCTGATGTTGTGCATCTGATGTTGGCCAGGAGGTGATGTCCACCCTCTGTTCATGTCATCATTTTCCCTGCCATCATGGAGCTTCCTCTGAAGTCTATAAATCAAAATAAACCTTTTTTTCCCACAAGCTGCTCTTGTTTGGGTGTATTCTGCCAGCAACCCGACCCTGACTGCAACACTCACTCTCTCTTTCTCTCTCTGTGTCTCTCAAAAATATTTTAAAAATTCAAGCTAGATATGGTGGTCCATGCCTTTAATTCCAGCATTGGGGAAGCAGAGGTAGGAGGATTGTCAAGAGTTTGAGGCCACCCTGAGAGTATATTGTGAATTCCAGGCAGCCTGGGCTAGAGTGAGACGCTACCTCGAAAAAAAAAAAAAAAAAATCCAGGAGTTGGGACAGGCATAGTGGTAACTTCCTTTAGTGTGTCAGCACTCTGAAAGCTAAGGTAAGCAGATTGCCATGAGTTTGAGGCCAGCCTGGGGTTACAGAGTGAGTTACAGATCAACCTGGGCTAGAGTGAGAGCATCCTGAGGGAGGAGACAAAGAAAAGGAAATTGAAGAGGATGGGAAGAATGCACAACCCTTGCTAGCATTGCCATATCTATTTGAAACATATGCATAGAAAAAAGTTATATAAATAGATAGATATAGATATATAAATGGTCCAAATAAAGTAAGATATATATATTCCAAATAAAATAATATATGAATATTATATATATATGTGTGTGTATATACATGTTCCAAATTAAAATCTAATTGAGTATCTTACTTTTTTTTTACTTCATGTTTTTTTTAAATCTTATTTATTTATTTGCAGGCAAAGGTATATAGAGAGAGATAGAAGACAAACAGACAGAGAATGGGCATGCTAAGACTTCTAGCCACTGCAAATGAACTCCAGATGCATGTACCCCTTGTGCATCTGGCTTACATGGGTCCTGGGGAATAAAACCTGGGTCTTTGGCTTTGCAGGCAAATGCCTTAACCCTAAACCATTTCTCCAGCCCTTCATCTTTGTTTTGTTTTATTTTGGTTTGGTTTTCCGAGGTAGGGCCTCACTCTAGCTCAGGCAGACCTGGAATTCACTATGTAGTCTCAGGCTGGCCTCGAACTCACTGTGATCCTCTTACCTCTGACTCCCAAGTGCAGGGATTAAAAGCATGTGCCACCATGCCCAGCTAAGGAAGTCTTTTTATATTTACTTGTGTGTTTATTTTTCGAGAGGAACAGAGAGAGAATGACGATTCCAGGGTCTCCAGCTGCTGCAAACTCTAGAATCATGCACCACTTTGTGCAACTGGCTTTATATGGGTACTGGGGAATTGAACCCAGGCTGTCAGGCTTTGCAAGCAAGCAAGTTAACCACTGAGTAATCTCTCCAGCCCTGCTTCATCTTTTTTTAAAATTTTATTTCATTTACTAAAGAGAGAGCGAGAGAGCATGCCATAGCCTCTAGTCATTACAAAGGAATTCCAGATGCATGCCACACATGTTTATGTGGGTGCTGGGGAATCAAACCTGGATCCTTAGGCTTTGCAGGCAAGCACCTTAACTGCTAAGCCATCTCTCTAGCCCTCTACTTTATCTTTTTAAAGCAATAAGTATAAGTAAAAACTCATCTTGGGCTGGAGAGATGACTCAATGGTTAAGATACTTGCCTCCAGAGCTTAACAACCCGGGTTTAGTTCCCCAGTATCCACATAAGCCAAATGCACAAGGTGGCCCATGCATCTGGAATTCGTCTGCAGTGGCTAGAAGCCCTGGCATGCCCATTCTCTCTCTGCTCTCTCTCTCCCCCTTTGTCTATATCTTTTTGCCTGCAAATAAATAAATAAAATATTTTTTTAAAAACTCATCTTGAATTCCAGGTCAGCCTGGGCTAGAGCAAGACCCTACCTCGAACCCCCCCACCACCACCACCACACACACACAAAAAAAACCCTCATTTTACTAATCTTACTAGCTTATTCAGTATGTAAAAAATCTACTCTGTGTGTGTGTGTGTGTTTGTTTTGTTTTTTGAGGTAGGGTCTTACTCTAGCCCAGGCTTACCTGTAATTCACTATGGAGTCTCAGGATGGCCTCAAATCCACGACAATCCTCCTACCTCTGCCTCCCGAGTGCTGGAATTAAAGCCGTGTGCCACCACACCCGGCTTCTACTGTGGGGAGAGAGAGAGAGAGAGAGAGAGAGAGAGAATGGGCACGCCAGGGCCTCCAGCCACTGCAAACAAACTGCAGACGCATGTGCCACCTTGTGCGTGGCTTTCATGGGTCCTCAGCAATCAAACCAAGGTCCTTTGGCTTTGCAGGCAAATGCCTTAACTGCTAAGCTATCTCTCCAGCCCCTACTGTGGTTTTGAAAAATATTTACTTATTTATTTGAGAGAGAGAGGCAGATAGAGAGCCACTGCAAACAAACTCCAGACACATGCACCACCTTGTACATCTGGCTTATGTGGGTACTGGGGAGCTGAACCTGCGTCCTTAGGCTTCACGGGCAAGTGTCTTAACTGCTAAGCCATCTCTCCAGCCCTGTAGTTTTTCTTTTTTCTTTTTTTTTAAATTTATTTTATTTGAAAGGAGGGAAGGGGAGAGACAGAATGGGGCATGCCAGGGCCACTACAAACAAACTTCAGATGCATGCTCCACTTTGTGCATTGGGCTTTATGTGAGTACTGGGGAATCAAACATAGGTCATTAGGCTTTAGATGCAAGTGCCTTAACCACTGAGCCATCTCTCCAGCCCCTGTAGTTTTTTGTTTGTTTGTTTTGTTTGTTTGTTTCTCAAGGTAGGGTTTCCCTCTAGCCCATGTTGACCTGGAATTCACTATGTAGTCTCAGGGTGGACTTGAATACATGGTGATCCTCCTACCTCTGCCTCTTGAATGCTAGGAGGTAACCCATGCCCATTGTGCCTAGCCTTTATTTTTTAAATATATATTTAAAATATTTTATTATTTATTTATCTGACAGAGAAAGAGAGAGATTCAGAGAGAGATAGAGAGAGAGTGAGAGCATTCCAGGGCCTCCAGCCACTGCAAACAAACTCCAGATGCATGTGCCCCTTTGTGCATCTGGCTAACGTGGGTCTTGGGGAATGGAACCTGGGTCCTTCGGCTTTGCAAACACCTTAACTGCTAAGCAATCCTTCCAGCCCTGAGCTTTGTTTTTATTTATTTATTTGAGAGCAAGAGGTAGAGAGAAAGACAGGATGGGCACGCCAGTGCCTTTAACCACTGCAAACAAACTCCAGACTCATGAGCCACCATGTGCATCTGGTTTGTATGGGTGCTGGGGAATAGAACCTGGGTTCTTAGGTTTTACAGGCAAATACATTAACCATTAAGCCATCTCTCTAGCCTTTCTAAGAGTAACTTATGAAGTTAAAAGGTGAACGCTTTTTAAAGTTTTGGAATATATATCACTTTGGTTTCCAGGAAAGTTGTGCAGTTTCACATTTCTACCAAGAGTGTGGGTGGGCCTCCATTGCCTGTCATCTCCATTGTGGTTTCACAATATTTTTTTCTGCTAATTTAAAAGGCAAAAATGCTATTTTTTTTTTACTTAACTTTTTTTTTTTTAGTCCTCTCCCCCCTCTACCACCATAGAGTCTTACTCTAGCCCAGGCTGAACTGGAACTCACTTTGTAGCCCTAGGCTGGCCTCAAAATTCACATCCATCCTCCTACCTCAGAGTCCTGAGTGCTGGGATTAAAGGGGTGCTCCAGGCATCCAGATTAATTACATTTTCTATGATTAGTCTTGGTCATGATACAAACTAATAATTAATTAAAATGTTGGCTCATAATGATCTGTCATTTAAAATCTATATTAAAAAAATATGACAGGGGAGGCACAGGTAGAAGGATCACCATGAGTTTCAGGCTACCGTAAGAATACATAGTGAATTCCAGGTCAGCCTGGGCTAGAGTGACACCCTACTTCAAAAAACCAAATAAATAAATAAGTAAAAACAAAATATTAAATATCATAAATTACTCCTAGAAATTCACCTTAGAGTCATCATTAGGAATGAGTGCAAAGATTTGTGAACAAGGATGGTCACATATGGCATGTATTAATGCAACATTGAAACTCTTCTAAATGCCTAATTAGAGACTTGTTAAGTAAATGTTAGTGCATTTATAGGCTACAGTGGTATACATTCTCTTTGTCTGATGATACAGAATATATAGAATGACACTGAAAAGTATTTATGATAGCCTAAGACTACATAGTAAATTCCAGGACAGCCTGGGTTAAAGCAAGACCCTACCTCGAAAACCAAACCAAAAAAAAAAACAAAAAAAAAAAAAACAGGAAAGTATTTGTGAAATCTAAGAAAAATGCCAGGTGTGGTGGCACCACCTATAATTCTAGCACTTAGGGGATGCTGGGATAGGAGATAGAGCAATAGAGCAAGACTCTAACTCAAATAAATCTCTCTCTCTCTCTCTCTCTCTCTCATACACATACACGTACACCTTGCCTGAAACTAAGAAAAACCTCGGACTTTTGTGTAAAGAGTTAAAAATATAAGGAAATAAAGAAAATGTGTACTCTTTTTTTTGTTGCTATTGTTTTTTTGAGGTAAGGTCTCACTGTAGCCCAGGCTAACCTGGAATTTATGCTGTAATCCCAGGCAGGCCTTGAACTCACAGTGATTCTCCTACCTCTGCCTCCTGAGTACTGGGAATAAAGGAGTGTGCCACAATGTCTGACTGAGAGAGTTGTTTTTCCTTTTTGGTTTTTTGAGGTAGTATCTCAGTGGAATTAAAGGTGTGAGCCACCACATCCAGAAACTTTGATTTTCTTTTAAAAAGTTATATATTTAGTTATTTACTTATTTGAGAAAGAGACAGAAAAAGAGAAAGAGAGAGAGAGAATGGGCATGCCAGCACCTCCAGCTTGTGTATCTGGTTTCTGTGGGTACTGGAGAATCAAACCTGGGTCCTTAGTCTTCACCAGTTTAACTGCTAAGCCATCTCTCCAGCCCAAATTTGGACTTCATAAAGAATTTTTAAAATTTATTTTATTTATTTTTCAATTGAACTTGTTTTTCTTATTGACAACTTCCATAATTGTAGACAATAACCCAAGGTAATTCCCTCCCCTCCCCCCACTTTCCTCTTTGAAACTCCACTCTCCATCATATCCCCTCCCCCTCTCAATCTCTCTCTCTTTTATTTTGATGTCATGATCTTTTCCTCCTATTATGATGGTCTTGTGTAGGTAGTGTCAGACACTGTGAGGTCATGGATATCCAGGCCATTTTGTGTCTGGAGGAGCACGTTGTAAGGAGTCCTATCCTTCCTTTGGTTCTTATATTCTTTCCGCCACCTCTTCTGCAATGGACCCTGAGCCTTAGAAGATGTGATAGAGATATTTTGGTGCTGAGTTCTTCTCTGTCACTTTTTCTCAACACCATGGTGCCTTCTGAGTCATCTGAAAAGAGAAATTTCTCTAACCAAAAGTGAGAGTAGCATTAATATAGGGGTATGAACATTAAGAGACGTGCTTATCCCAAATGTAACCCCATGTAGTTATAGCCACCTGATATTTGATAAAAATGCCAAAAATACTCATTGGAGAAAAGACAGCCTCTTCAGCAAATGGTGTTGGGAAAACTGGATATATATCTGTAGAAGGATGAAAATAGATTCTTCTCTTTCTCCGTGCACAAGAATTAAGTCCAAATGGATTAAGGACCTTAACATCAGACCTGAAACTCTGAAACTGCTAGAGGAAAAAGTAGGGGAAACCCTTCAACATATTGGTCTTGGCAAAGACTTTCTGAATACAACCCCAATTGCTCAGGCAATAAAACCACAGATTAACCACTGGGACCTCATGAAAATACAAAGATTTTGCACTGCAAAGGACACGGTGAAGAAAGCAAAGAGGCAACCTACAGAATGGGAAAAAATCTTCACCAGCTATATATCTGATAGAGGATTAATATCTAAGATATACAAAGAACTCAAGAAGTTAAATAATAAGGAATCAAACAAACCAATCAAAAAATGGGAAATGGAGCTAAATAGAGAATTCTCAAAGGAAGAAATACGAATGGCATATACGCATCTAAAAAAATGTTCTACATCCCTAGTCATCAGGGAAATGCAGATTAAGACTACATTGAGATTCCATCTCACTCCTGTCAGATTGGCTACCATCATGAAAACAAATGATCATAAATGTTGGCGGGGATGTGGAAAAAGAGGAACCCTTCTACATTGTTGGTGGGAATGCAATCTGGTCCAGCCATTGTGGAAATCAGTGTGGAGGTTCCTAAAACAGCTAAAGATTGATCTACCATATGACCCAGCTATAGCTCTCCTAGGCATATATCCTAAGGACTCATCTCATTACCTTAGAGATACTTGCTCAACCATGTTTATTGCTGCTCAATTTATAATAGCTGGGAAATGGAACCAGCCTAGATGTCCCTCAACTGATGAGTGGATAATGAAGATATGGCACATTTATACAATGGAGTTTTACTCAGCAGTAAAGAGAAATGAAGTTATGAAATTTGCAGAAAAGTGGATGGATCTGGAAAGAATTATACTAAGTGAGGTAACCCAGGCCCAGAAAGCCAAGCGCCACATGTTCTCCCTCATATGTGGATCTTAGCTAGAGATGATTGGCCTTCTGTGTGAGAAGGAAAAAACTCAGTAGCAGAGGCCAGTAAGTTAAAAAAGGAGATAGAAAGGGAAGAGAAAGAAAGGGAGGAGGGCTTTTATTAGGTTGGTATTGTATATATGTAAGTAGAAAGATTGAGATGGGGAGGGGATATGATGGAGAATGGAATTTCAAAGGGGAAAGGGGGGAGGGTAATACCATGGGATTTTTTTTGTTATCATGGAAAATATTAATAAAAATGGAGAAAAAAAAATAAAAAAAAAAAAAGAGACGTGCTTACCAGGCAGTTTGGTGAACATAGTTTAACCATTTAGCCAGACAGCAGCAAATGTTACACCCCTAGGGCTCATGACTACCCCTGTTGTAGGTTTTCAGTATCAGGCATGTATTCCCTCCTATGGAGTGGGCCCCCAGTCCAATTAGAGAGTGGTTGGTTTCCCCCATAACAAACATGCCACTCTTGCACCTGATGGCTCATTTGGCCTGGCTGGCCAAACTTAAGACTTGTAGTGTCCACTGTTGAGTATCTCCACTGGTGATTTTTCTCTCTCCCATTGAACTGCGTACAGTGTAGCATTTTCCAGCTTTCTGTCAGTTGATCTACATGGGGGAGGTTTTCAGCTCAGCTCCAGAAGGATTCTCAGTGACCTTGCAGCCCAAGTATGTGGAGTCTTCAGCAATAGGGTCTTACCGTCTGTTCCTGGTGAGAAACCAAGAGCCTCAGCAATGGCTGGCAATGTTTTGGGGCATCAGTGACCTCCCTGGCCAATAACTCACTGGAAGGTAGCCCATCCCTGGCCCTAAACATTTTCTACTAACAATCTATGGCTTCTGAATGTTCCATTGTCCAAAAAAGTAGGTTTCCATATGACTTATTTATATCCTCTTAGATTTTGATTAGCCCTCCCTCCAACTTTCCTTTACTCAGTCTCTTCACCTGACCTCACTTAGGTCTTTCCACCCCCATTATTCTCTTCTTCTACATACATATATACAATATCATCCTATTAAGTCCCCCTCCCGCCCTTTCTATTCCCTTTAAATCCTCTTTCTAGCTTACTGGCCTCTGCTACTGAGTTTTATTCCTACTCACATAGAAGTCCAATCACTTTTAGCCACATATGAGAGAGAATATGTGATGTTTGGCTTTTTGTGCCTAGGTTAATTCATTAAGTGTAATCCTTTCCAGATCCATCCATTTTCCTGCAAATTTCATAATTTCATTTTTTTTTACTGCTGAGTAGAACTCCATTGTATAAATGTGCCACATTTTCATTATCCACTCATCAGTTTAGGGACATCTAGACTGGTTCCATTTCCTAGCTATTGTGAATAGAATAGCAATACACATGGTTGAGCAAATATCTCTAAGGTAGTGAGAAGAGTCCATAGGATATATGATCCATAGGATATATGATGAGGAGTGGAATAGCTGGGTCATATGGTAAATTTATTTTTATCTGTCTCAGGAACCTCCACATTGATTCCCACCAACAGTGTAGAAGGGTTCCTCTTTTTCTGCATCCTCACCAGCATTTATGGTCATTTGTTTTCATGATGGTAGCCAATCTGACAGGAGTGAGATGGAATCTCAAAGTAGTTTTAATCTGTATTTCCCTGATGGCTATGGATATAGAACATTTTTTTTTGATGTTTATATGTATTTCTTCTTTTGAGAACTCTAGTTCCATAGCCCATTTTTAAAATATTTATTGACAACTTCTATACTTACAGACAATAAACCATGATAATTCCCTACCCTCCCCAACCTTTCCCTTCACAACTCTACTCTCCACCATATCCCCTCCCTCCCTGCATTGGTTTCTCTTTTATTTTGATGTCATCAGTTTTTTCTTTTATTATGACAGTGTTGTGCAGGTATTGCTAAGCACTGGGAGGTCATGGATATCAAAGCCAATTTCTGTCTGGACAGTTGCATTGTGAGGAGTGGTACCATTCATTTGGTTCTTACATTCTTTCTACCACCTCTTCCGCAATGGACCCTGAGTCTTGGAGGGTGTGATAGAGATGTTTCAGTGCTAGACACTCCTCTGTCACTTCTCAGCACTATGTTTTTTTGTTTGTTTGTTTGGTTGGTTGGTTGGGTTTTTTTTTTTTTTTTTTTTTTTTTTTTTTTTGTTTTTGAGGTAGGGGCTCACTCTAGCTCAGGCTGACCTGGAATTCACTCTGTATTCTCAAACTCACAACAATCCTCCTACTTCTGCCTTCCAAGTGCTGGGATTAAAGGCATGCACCACCACACTGGGATGCCTTTTGGGTCATCCCAGTGGTCACCACCATCTGGAAAGAGAAGCTTCCCTAACCAAAAGTGAGAGTAGCATTAATATACGAATATGAACATTAAGTGTAGTGCTTACAGGGCAGTTTGGTGAACATAATATATGCACTTAGCCAGACAAGAGCAGGCTTTATACCCCTTAGGCTCATAACCTCCCCTGCCATAGGCTTTTTATAAGGTTTTCAGTACTAGGCGTGAATTCCCTCCCATACAGTAAGCCTGCAGTCCAATTAGAGAGCAGTTGGTTTCCCCCAGAGCAGACTTGGCACTATTGTACCCGTTCGGTCATTTGGCCTGTCTAGACAAACTTGAGGCTTCCAGTGTCCACTGTTTTCACTGCTGATGACTTCTGTCTTCCATAGGGTTGCATGCAGTGAAGCTTTTTCCAGCTTTCAGTTGGCTGGTCTATAGGGAGAAGGTTTTAATCAGCACCAGCTTGATTTCTCAGTGACCTTGCTACCAAGGCATGTGAAGTCTTCAGCAGTAGGATCTTACTATCTTTTACTCATGGAAAACTAAGGGCCTTGACAATAGCCTGTAATGTTTTGGAGGCAACAGGGACCTCCCTGGCCAACAACTCACTGGAAGGTATCCCATCTCTGGCACTGGAAATTTACTAGTAGCAATCTATAGCTTCTAGATGTGGCATTATCCAAAAAAGTAGGCTTCCATATGTCTTATTCAGAATACCTTGAATTTTGATTGTCCTTCCCCCCACCCTTCTCTTACTCAGTCTCTTCCCCTGGCCTCACTTAGGCCATTCCACTCCCTGTAATCTGTTCTTCTACACACACACACACACACACACACACACACACACACACACATATACCATCCCCTTAAGTCCTTCCTTCTCCTTCCTCCCTTATAGCCTTATTCTAGCTTACTGGCCTCTGCTACTGATTTTTGGTTCCAGCTCACACACAGTCTAAACATCTGTAGCTAGGACCCCCATATGAGAGAGAACATGTGACATTTGGATTTCTGGGCCTGGGTTACCTCACTTAGTATAATCCTTTCCAGATCCATCAATTTTCCAGCAAATTTCATAATTTCATTTTTATTTACCACTCAATAGAACTCCATTGTGTAAATGTACCACATCTTTTTAAAATTTTTTTGTTTATTTTTATTTATTTATTTGAGAGTGACAGACAGAGAGAGAAAGAGGCAGATAGAGAGAGAATGGGCATGCCAGGGCCTCCAGTCATAGCAAACGAACTCCAGATGCATGCGCCCCCTTGTGCATCTGGCTAACATGGGTCCTGAGGAATCGAGCCTTGAACTGGGGTCCTTAGGCTTCACAGGCAAGTGCTTAACTGCTAAGACATCTCTCCAGCCCTGAACCACATCTTTATTATCTACTCACCTGTTGAGAGATGTCTAGGCTGGTTCCATTTCCTAGCTACTGTGAATAGAGCAGCAATAAACATGGTTTGGCAAGTATCTCTAAGGTAGTGAGAAGAGTCATTAGGATATATGACTAGGAGTGCTATAGCTATATCATATGGTAGATCTATTTTTAGCTGTCTAAGGAACCTCCTCACTGATTTCTACAATGGCTGTACAAGACTACATTCCCACCAGCAGTGTAGAAGGGATCCCTGTAGCAGTTAGGTTTGCATTGCTGGTAAAAATCACCCAACCAAGAGCAGCTGTGGGAAAAAGAGATTTATTTTGGTTTACCAGCTCAAGGAGAAGCTCCACTATGGCAGGGGAAAACAATGGCATGAGCAGAGGGTGGACATCACCCCCTGGCCAACATAAGGAGGACAATAGCAACAGGAGAGTGTGCCAAACACTGGTGTGGGGAAACTGGCTATAACACCCATAAGCCCGCCCCCAACAATACACTCCCTCCAGGAGACATTAATTCCCAAATCTCTATCAGCTTGGAACCTAGCATTCAGAACATCTAAGTTTATGGGAACACCTGAATCAAACCACCACATTATGCCCCTGGCCCCCATAAACTGATATCCATACATGATATAAAATACAATGCATTCAGTCCAACTTTCAAAGTCCCCATAGTTTTTATCAAGCCTAATGATGTTCAAACATCCCCATAATCCAAGATCTTTTAACTGAGTCATAATACCAGAAAGTAACCTCAAAAAACCGATAGTGGCACTGAATAAACATTCACACTGCAAAATATGGTATTGGGCATAGCAAAGAAATACTCAAGCAGTACATGATTTAAACAGGGCAAATACCAAACTCTGTAGCTCCAAGTCCAACAACTCTAGTTAGTGACAAATCTCCCAGTCCTATAACTCTAACCAGCAACAAGTCTCTGGACTTCCAATTCCGCCCCTCCAGCTAGGCTACTCACAGTCCTGGAAAACTTCATCGGGGCCAGCAGCTCTTCTTGGAAGCCATCTCGAGGTCCCAGCATCTCCGCTGGGTCTCCACTGCAATCCACCGTTCATCCTTATGACCCCATGGGGTCTCCATGCAGGCATCCAGCAAACCTGCTTCACACTGCCCATGGGCATTTCCAAAACACAAGACCGTGTTGCAAACTCAATGACCCTCTCTTTCCTGCATTTCTTATACTCCACAATACCAGGTAGGATACCAATTTGTTAATCTGGGGGGGTGGGGATAAAGCAGACTTTAAGGAACAGGACACTCCTTGAGCACTCAGGCCCCTTCAAAAGAGTAGACATTCTTCCTATTGCCCCAGTGCAGGCCAGCTGGCCCAGTCTCAAAGGTTGTAATCTCTCAATTGCAGCTGAACAGGCAGCAATTTCTGCCTAAAGATTTCTTTCTGTGCCATATCCCTCTGTTCACACCAGTCCATTTCTATGCAAAGCAACCCTGCACAAGTTCTCAGGACACGGTCATAAGAGCAAGCTTCTCACACAAACTGATAGCCCAGTCCAAGCAAAGCTTTCTCTCACCCTCATAAGCCAAACCTCACAGTCCATAGTTCTTACTGCGTTCATATCTTTCAACTCTGACCAGAATATTCCATCAAGCTGTACTTACAGCACTGCAAGGCATCTCTTAGGCCAAGGTTTCAAATCCTTCCACATTCCTCTTGAAAATCAGCTCCAAAAGGTGAAAGACACACCATCAGGTGTCTAGCAGGAACCCCACTCCTCAGTACCACTTTACTGTTGCAGTCAGGTTTGCATTGCTGGTAGAAATCACCCAACCAAGAGCAGCTTGTGGGAAAGAGAGGTTTATTTTGGCTTAAAGGCTCAAGAGGAAGCTCCACAATGGCAGGGAGAAAGGATGGCATGAGCAGAAGGTGGATTTCATCCCCTGGCTCATATAAGGTGGATAACAGGAACAGAAGAGTGTGCCAAACACTGGCATGGGGAAACTGGCTATAACACCCATAATCCCACCCTCAACAATACATTGCCTCCAGGAGGCTTTAATTTTCAATTGTCATCAGCTGAGGAACCTAGCATCCAGAACACCTAAATTTATGGGGGACACCTGAATCAAACCACCACAATCCCCTTTTTCTACAACCTTGCCAACATTTATTGACATTTGTTTTCTTGATAATAGCCATTCTCACAGGAGTGAGATGGAATCTCAGAGTAGGTTGAATATGCATTTCCCTGATAGCTAAGGCTATGGAACACTTTTTTAGTTGTTTGTATGCCATCTGTATTTCTTCCTTTGAGAACTCTCTAGTTAGTTCCATAGCTCATTTTTTAATTGAGTTGTTTGATTTCTTATTGTTTTGTTTTTGAGTTCTTTGTATATTCTGGACATTATTCCTCTGTCAGGTGTATAACTGGCAAAGATTTTCTCCCATTCTGTAAGTTTCCTCTTTGCTCTTTTTACAGTGTCCTTTGCTGTACAAAAGCTTTATAATTTCATGGGACCCCAGTTGTTGATCTGTAGTTTTATTACCTGAGCAATTGTGTCCATCCTTTGTAGAAAGGCGAGTTTCTTGGAGGCAACACATTGAAGGATCCTGCTTTATTTATTTATTTATTTATTTATTTATTTATTTATTTATTGAATCCTGCTTTTTAACCCATTCTGCAAACCTGTATGTTTTGGTTGGGGCATTGAGGCCATTGATATTAAGAGTTATTAGTGAAACATTTGTATTTATTTTTGCCATTTTTATTGTTTTGTAGTTCTTTCAGTTTTGCCTTTGCTCTTTTGTATTAACTATTATTTGAGTATGATTTGTTTTTTCCAGGTTCTTTATATGTGTGATTTTCTTTCTCACCAGCATGGAGGATCCCTTCAAGTATTTTCTGTAGAGCTGGTTTTTGTCTTCAAATATTCTTTTAGCCTGCTTTTGTTGTGGAATGTCCTTAATTCTCTGCCTATTGGAATGGATAGCTTTGCAGGATAAAGTAACTTTGGTTAACAATTGTTATCCTTCCAAACTTGGAATACATCATTCCAAGCCCTTCTGGTTTGTAAAGTTTGTGTTGAGTAATCTGCTGTTATCCTGAGGGGCTTGCCTTTGTATGTGACTTGATTTGTCTCTCTAACTGTTTTCAACATATTTTCTTTGGTTTGTGTGTTTGGTAGTTTAATTATAATACATCAAGGAGAGGATCTTTTCAGGTTTTGTCTGTTTGGTGTTGTAAAGGCTTCCTATATCTGCATTGACATCTCTTTCACAATTTGAGGGAATTTTCTTCTATGATTTTGTTTCTTTCCTATGATTTTGTTGAAAATGCCTACTATGCCTTTGGAATAAAATTCTTCTCCTTCTACTATACCCTGAATTCTTATGTTTGATCTTTTCATAGTGTCCCACATATCTTGAAATTCCCATTCATACCTTCCTATTAATTTGTCTTTCTCTTTGTTGGACTCTATATTACATCTGCCACTTGGTCTTCTAGTTTAGATATTTTGTTCTCTCCTTCATCCATTCTACTGGTGAGATTTCTAAAGAGATTTTTTTATTTGACTGACTGTGTTTTCATTGCTAGTATTCCTGACTGGTTTTTATTTATTATTTCTATTTCCTTATTCATGTCTTGTACTGACCTCATTATGTCATTAAATTGGTTTCTTGTGTGTTCTTTGATTCCTTTGATTTCCTCTTTGATTTCTTTGAGCATATTTGTAATCATTCTTTTGAAATCTTTCTCAGCAGGTCAGCCTGGGCTAGAGTGAGACCCTATCTCGAAAAAGCGAAAAACCAAAAAAAAAAAAAAAAAGAAAAAGAAATCTTTCTCAGGCACTGCCTCTAAATCATTCTCACTGGAGGTCATTTCTGATGGATTTATAATTTTTGATGGATTTAAATTGTCTTGAGTTTTTGTGTTTCTTGTTAATACAAGAATGTTAATGTACAAAATTTTGCATCTTGGAGTAATTTAATGTTTGGATTTTCTAATTATATGCAGTATTATTAGTTGTAGCAATCTGATGTTATATATGTTTAGGGTAGGACCTTAAGGTACTTGGTGTGTCTCTTAAGACTCTCAGAGTAACCACCAATTTGGCTCTAGCTGTTGGGTTTGTCTGCTATGAGATTTTTCTAGTAGCTTGAGTGGAACAAAATATAGCCAAATTCTAAAATTTAACTAAATAATATATACATTCAGTGAAAACCAGCATCAAGTATTTATGCAAGAGTAGGTATTACGATAGATCCTCTAACAAAATTACAGTCCCTAAGGATTGCCCCACACCCTTAATCCTGTCAACTGGGAGTCTGAGATTTCTGGTTTCTAGATGCTTCCAAGGTCAGCTTGTGACCGAGTGAGACCCTGCCCCAATGAACGACAGAAGAGGCGACAAAGGCACTATAGATCAGGAAGCAACAAATGACAATCCCAAAATATTGTTTGTTTAAGAATGGCAAGCCTGACCATCCATCAGATTTAACATATAATTTACCCTGACATGGAAGGTACACTTTGATGCAATCCTATATACCAGGCTTTTTTGGTGGGTACTAACCTGGTGTAAGCCCAGTTACCTTTTGGGATAGCTTTGGGCTCAGTTATGCTGTGTGCATGCTTGGGTCCCTCTTTGCTGTGCTATGGGCTCAGGTAAGCTGGTGGAGTCTGTGGGTCACTGCTCTGTTAGCCTGTGCCGGTTGCTGTGTTGGTGAGCTCCCTTCCCCAGGGGGAGGAGAAGCTGTGCATGGTGGCTGAAGTTCCCCCACAGGTCCTCAGGATTCTCTTCCTCATGCGCTGCTCCACTGGTCCCTGCCATCCTCCCCTTCACATTTCTCGAGTTTGCAAGGAGGCTGGTATGAGTGGAAAAGCCCCTCACCCTGCTTTTCCTACAGCTCAGGCTGAGCCTGGCAGCTGCAGCCACACAGACTTGGTGCTGCCTCTGTTGGAGCCAATTCTGCCTTTTTCTGTGGTCTCTAGATGTTCTGGATCTCTCCTACTTCTCCGCTGTGGTTGATAATTTCTTACACACCTTCCCTTTTTAGGAGAAGAGTGCATTTTACTGGTTGCTTTTTTGCTTTTTCTCCCCTAGGCTGCTTTGGCATGGTTCCTATGCCACCATTTTAACTGGAAGTCTACTGTAAATATTTTTTTAACTTCATTTATTTCATTTATTTGAGAGAGAGAGAGAAGTAAGTGCCGGATGAGGGGTGCGGGGAGGGGGGGCAGTGATGGGTGAACCAGGGCCTTCAGCTGCTGCCAATGAACTCCAGATGAATGTGCCACCTTGTGCATCTGGCTTTTATGGATCCTGGGGAATTGAAGCTTGGTCCTTTGGCTTTGCAGGCAAACACCTAAACCACTAAGCAATCTCTCTAGCCTAAAGATTTTTTTTTAATTTTATTTATTTATTTGAGAGGGAGGCAGACACAGAAAGAGTATGGGCATGCCAGGGCTTCTTGCCAGTGCATATGCATTCAAGATGCATGTGCCACTTAGTGCATGTGGCTTTATCTGGCACTGGGGACTAGAACTAGGGTTTTTAGGCTTTGTAATCAAGTGCTTTAACCACTGAGTTATCACTCCAGGTCCAAGAATTTTTTTTCTTTTGTTTCTTGAGGTATAGTCTTACTCTAGACCAGGCTGACTTGTAATTCACTATGTAGTCTCAGGGTGGCCTCAACTTCATGGCAATCCTCCTACCTCTGTCTCCTGAGTGCTGAGATTCAAGGCATGCTCCACCATGCCCAGCTAGAATATTATTATTATTATTATTAGAATATTGTTTATTTATTTATTTATTTTTATTTTTATGTTTGGGGTTTTTCAAGGTAGGGTATCACTCTAGTCCAGACTGACCTGGAATTCACTATGTAGTCTCAGGGTGGCCTTGAACTCACAGTGATCTCCTATCTCTGCCTCCCAAGTGCTAGGATTAAAGGTGTGTGCCACCATGCCTGGCTCTTAGAATATTATTTTTTATTTGAAAGCAAGGGTGGGGAATTTATTTACAAACAGAAAGGTGTGCCATGGCTTTTTGTCACTGCAAATGAATTCCAGATGCATGAGTCACTTTGTGCATTGGACTTTGTGTGGATACTGGGGAACTGAACCTGGGCCATCAGGCTTTACATGCAAGTGCCTTTAAACATTGAGCCATATCCCTAGTCTGACTTTGGGCTTTTATTTATTTATTTACTTATTTACTTATTTAAGAGAGAGAGAGAGAGAACAGGCGCACCAGGGACTCCAGCTTCTGCAAATGAACTACTGACAAATGCGCCACCTTGTGCATCTGGTTTATGTGGGTACTGAGGAATCAAACCTGGGTCATTAGGCTTCATAGGCAAGCACTTAAACCACTAAGCCATCACAACAGCCTGGACTTTTTTTTTTTTTTTTTTTTTTTTTTGAGGTAAGGTCTCACTCTAGCCCAGGCTGGCCTGGAATTCATCTTGTATTCTCAGGGTGGCCTCAAACTCATGGTGATCCTTCTACCTCTGCCTCCCATGTGCTGGGATTAAAGGTGTGTGCCCCCATGTCCAGCTTTGGACTTAAAAATATTTCTTTTTGTTTTTTGTTTTTTTGAGGTACAGTCTCACTCTAGCCCAGGTTGACCTGGAACTCACTCTGTAGTAGTAGGGTGGTTTCGAACTCCCAGAAAGTCCAGGAGTGGTGGTGCATGCCTTTAATCCCAGCACTTGGGAGGCAGGAATAGGAGGATTTCTGGGAGTTCGAGACTACCCTGGGACTCCAGAGTGAATTCCAGGTCAACCTGGGATAGAACGAGCCCCTACCTTGAAAAAACAGACAAGCAAAAATTTTAAAATATTTTTATTTATTTATTTGCAAGTGGAGATAGAGATAAAAAAGAGGTATAGAGAGAATAGGTGTGCCAGGGCCACAGCAGCTGGAAACAAACTCTAGCTGCATGTACTACTGGGCATCTGGCTTTATATGGGTACTGGGGAATTGAACTCAGGTTGTTAGGCTTTGCAGGCAAATACCTTACCTACTGAACCATCTCTCCAGCCCCTTGAGACCTTCTTTCTTTCTTTCTTTCTTTCTTTCTTTCTTTCTTTCTTTCTTTCTTTCTTTCTTTCTTTCTTTCTCTATCTCTCTGTCATGTGTGTGTGGGCCGGGGGGGTTTCCAGGTAGGGTCTCATTGTAACCCAGGCAGACCTGGAATTCACTATGCAGTCTCAGGCTGCCTCGAACTCACAGCAATCCTCCTACCTCTGCCTGATGAGTGCTGGGATTCAAGTGGTACACCACCACGCTCAGCCCCCAGAGTTTATTTATTTATTTATTTAAAAAAATTTTAGACTCTTTTCAGTTTTTTATTTTTTATATTTATTTGAGAGAGAGAGAATGGCAGATAGAGTGGGAGAGAATGGGCAATCAGGGTCTCTAGCCATTGCAAATGAAGTTCAGGCGCATGTGCCACCTTGGGCATCTGGCTTTATGTAGGATCTGGGGAATTGAACCTGGGTCCTTTGGCTTTGCTTGCAAGTGCCTTAACCACTAAGCTATCTCTCCAGCCCCTTAATATTTTTTGAGAATGTTTTATCTATTTGCAGAGAGAGAGAGAGAAAGAGAGAATGGGCATTCCAGGGCCTCCAGCCATTGCAAATGAACTCCAGACACATGTGCCACTTTGTACATCTGGCTCTACATGGGTACTGGGGAATCAAACCCAGGTCATTAGGTTTTGCAGGCAAGCATATTAACTGCTGAGCCATCTCTCCAGGCCCTGACTTTGGACTTTTTTTTTTTTTTTTTTTTTTTTTTTTGGTTTTTCGAGGTAGGGTCTCACTCTTCCCCAGGCTGACCTGGAATTCACTATGTAGTCTCAGGGTACCCTTGAACTCATGGCAATCCTCCTACCTCTGCTGGGATTAAAGCTATGCAACACCACGCCTGGCTGGCTTTGGACTTTTGAACAGTGTTCTGACTATTAGACTATGAGCACTTTTTTGTGTTTTTTGTTTGTTTTTGTCGAGGTAGGATCTCACTCTAGCCCAAACTGAACTGGAACTCTGTAAGTCCAGGCTGGCCTGTAACTCACAGCGATCATACTACTTCTGCCTCACAAATGCTGGCATTAAAGGCATGTGCCACCATTTCCTGGCAAAACTATGAGGACTTGTGATGTTTGGCTCCATGCATTTTGCATCATTAGATGGTCAATATCTGTGGAGGCCAGGGGCAAAATGCAGTGGTTTGAATGTAAAATATCCCTCATAGGCTCATGTGTTTGAACATTTGGTCTCCAGCTGGCAGTGCTGTTTGGAAAGATTGTGGAACCTTTAAGAAGTAGAGGCTTGCTGAAGGTGGTAGGTGGGACACTGGGAGCAGACACTGAAGTCATATATCCTGGCTTCATTTACTTTTGGTTCTCTGCTTCCTGACTCTGGCTGCAATGTGACCAGCTCTGCTCCTGTTGCCATACCTTCCCTTGATGATGTTGCAGTTAGCTTCTTGTTGCTGCCACAAAGCTCCTGGCCAAAAGCAGCTCATGGAAGAAAAGTTGTTTATTTGATTTATAGACGTGAGAGAAGTTCTATGATGGCAGGGGAAAACATGGCATGAGCAGAGGCTGGTCATCACCTCCTGACCAACATCAGATGAGCAACAGCAACAGAAGAATGTGCCATAAGCCTACCCCCAACAACACTCCTCCAGCAAGGCTCTAATTCCCAAATTGCCACCAGCTAGGGCCAAAGCAGTCAGAACACATGAGTTAATGGAGGACCCCTCATTCAAACCACCACATATGATAAAGTGTATCCCCTCAAAACTAAGCCAGAGACTAGAGAAATGGCTTTGCAGTTAAGGTGCTTGCCTACAAAGCCTAATAACCTGAGTACAATTTCCCAGTACCCACATATAGCCAGATACAAAAAGTGATGCATGTGTATGGACTTTGTAGCAGCTAGAGGCCCTGGCATGACTATTCTCTCTGTCTGTCTCCTCTCTCTCTCTCTCTCTCTCCTTGCAAAGAAATAAATAAAAATATTTTAGGGGCTGGGCATGATGACACATGCCTTTCATCCCAGCACTTGGTAGGCAGAGGTAGGAGGATCACTATGACTTCAAGGCCACCCTGAGACTACATAGTGAATTCCAAGTTAGCCTGGGCTAGAGTGAGACCCTACCTTGAAAAACCAAAAAAAAAAATAATAATAAAATAAAATAAAATAAAATAAACAAAAAAGAAAAGAAAAGAAAACTAAACAATTAACTAAGCCAGAATAAACCCTTTGCTTCTGGTCAAATGTAGCAGTTTTGGGGACAAAACACCCAACCAGAAGCAACTTCTAGGAAGAAAGGGTTTATTTCAGGCTTACAGTTTCAAGGGGTACCTTCATCATGTCAGAGCAAGATGGCTTACTTCATCACACATCAGCAACAGAGAGAGCAGCCAGATCTCAAGCTGGCTCTGAGCACACAGTAGACTGGACTCTTCAACCCCAAGGTCTATCCCCAGCAATACACCTCCTTCAGTAGGGCTCCAACTTCCCAAGACTCTACAAGATGGGGACTAAATAGGAAGCTTAATCAAAAGTACTTGAGGGGCTAGAGAGATGGCTTAGCAATTAAGGAGCTTCCCTGTGAACGCTAAGGACCCAGATTCCATTCCCCAGTACCATGTGAGCCAGCTGCATAAGGTAGTGCATGCATGTCTGGAGTTTGTTAGCAGTGGCTGGAGGCCCTGGTACACCCCTTTATTTTCCCCCCTCTCTCTGCCTCTTTCTCTTTGCCAAATAAATAAATTTTTTTAAAAGTACTTGAAGCTGCCAGGCATGGTGGTGCAAGCCTTTAAAACCAGCACTTGGGAGGCAGAGGTAGGAGGATCACTATGAGTTTGAGGCCTGCCTGACACTACATAGTGAATTCCAGATCAGCCTGAGCTAGAGCAAAACCCTACCTCAAAAAACAAACAAACAAACAAAAGAAAAAAAACAGAAGAAAAAATTGGCAGGAAGATTGTATTATAGTTTGAACTCCTAGCCAAGATTATGTTTCCTTAGCTTTGCCAAAGGTCCTGTGAGTAACATACATGCATTAGTTACCTTTCTTGTCACTGCTTCAAAAATACCTCACATGGAGCTGGGCGTGGTGGCACATGCCTTTAATCCCAGCACTTGGGAGGCAGAGGTAGGAGGATCACCAGGAGTTCAAGACCACCCTGAGACTATATAGTGAATTCCAGGACAGCCTGAGCGAGAGTGAGACCCTACCTTGAAAAACCACAAAAAACCTCACATGGGTCTGGAGAGATGGCTCAGTGGTTAAGGCACTTGTTTACAAAGCCTGACAACCTGGGTTCAATATCCCAGTGCCCACATAAAGCAAGATGCACAAAGTGGCATATGCATCTAGAGTTTATTTGCAGTGGCAGAAGGCCCTGGCATGCCCATTCTCATTCTCTGTCTCCTATTAAAGATTAAAAAAAAAAAAAAAAACTCACACAAAACAACTTAAGAGAGGTGATTCATTTGGGCTCATGCTTTCGGAGGTTTCAATCCATTGTAGTGGGGAGGACATGGAAGAGCAGAACCATTGGTGCCTTGGCAGCCAGGAAGCAGAGCGGCAAGAGGTTGGGGCAAGATGTAGCCCCTAAAGACGTGCCCCAGCCTCTTCCCCACCCCCACTTTTCCTTGTTCCACCACTTCTTAAGACTCTCTTCATGTTTTGAATCCATCCCAGGATGAAGCCATTCATTGGGTTAGAGCCCTCATGATCGAGTCCTCTCTGGAAACACCCTCTAACACCAGGCGGGGTGGCACATGCCTTTAATCCCAGAATTTGGGAGGCAGTGGTAGGAGGACCACTGTAAATTTGAGGTTATTCTGAGACTACATAGTAAATTCCAGGTCTGCCTGGACTAGAGCAAGACACTACCTCAAAAAAACAAAACAAAACAAAAGCCAGGCATGATGCCACACACCTTTAATCCAAGTACTGGGGAGGCTGAGGTAGGAGGATCGCTGTGAATTTGAGGTTAGCCTGAGACAATATAGTGAATTCCAGGTCAGCCTGGGCTAAAGTGTGACCCTACCTCAAAAAAATAAAAAAGAAAGAAAAGAAAAATCCCCTCTCACCACATTCCCTTTTCCTTTTATTTTTATTTATTTATTTGAGAATGAGAACAAAGCAGAGGAAGAAAGAGAGAGAGAGAGAAAGAATGGGTGTGCCAGGGCCTCTAGCCACTGCAAGCAAACTCCAGATGCATGCACCACCTTGTGCATCTGGCTTACGTGGGTCCTGGGGAATCAAACCGAGGTCCTTTGGGTTTGCAGGCAAGCGCCTTAACCGCTAAGCCATCTCTCCAGCCCTCCTTTTCCCTCTCTCAACTCCCCTCCAGGGTCTCACTCTAGCCCCAGAATAGCCGCTGGAATTCACTATGTAGTCTCAGGCTGGCCTCAAACTCACAGTGATTCTCCTACCTCTGCCACCTGAGTGCTGGGATTAAAGCCATGCATCACTACAGCCAACTTCTCTACTCTTTTGATGCCTTATTTATTTATTTGGCAGGAGAAAGAGAGAGAATAATTGAGTATGGGCCTCTTGCTACTGCAAATGAACTCCAGATGAATGTGGCACTTTGCATCTGGCTTTATGTGGATACTGTAACTCCATGATACAGGTGTTCCTCCTTGACTGCCTGTCCTCAAGGTCTCCTTCATGTGGCCACAGCCTCTGCCAGGTAAGCCTCCTGTCTTACCACCACACCTGACCCTAGGAAGCCACTGCTCCATGACTCACCTTCACCTGAAACCACCTTTGATTGTCCTGCCTGGCCTGTGAGCTCTTGTTTGCTTCTATGCCTGACACAGTCAGAATGTCCTTGTGAGGGTTGTTTCCCCTCTGTGATGCTGAGGATAGAGCCAGGGCCTCATACACACTAGATAAATACTCTGTCGCTCAGCCCATAGCCTTTTCATGAGATGCTTAGGGTTACTGCAAGTCTTTGAGATGAAACTAGGAGACATGAATAACCTTTTCCTGTCACTGTTTTGTTGTTGGTGCCGTTGTTGTTTTGGTTTGTTTTTTTCAAGGTAGGGTCTGGCTCTAGCCCAGGACTACCTGGAATTGACTAGGTAGTCTCAGGATGATCTTCCTACCTCTGCCTCCCTTTTTGAGGTTGTGGTTGATCAGAAAGGAATGAAAGCACCTTTTCTTTGTCACCTTTCAGCCAGCACCAGCTTTCTTTCTAGAGAGATGAATTCTGTATGTCAGACTATCCATCTGAAAAATTAAGTAAAACAAAGTGATGTATACATCTGGAGTTTGTGTTTGCAGTGGCAGGAGGCCCTGATCTGCCCTTCCTCCCTCTCTTTCTCTCTCTCAAATAAATAAATATTGAAAAATAAATTAGTGTGGTGTCACACACCTTTAAGCCCAGCATGTGGGAAGCAAAGGTAGGAGGATGGCTGTGTTCAAAGCCAGCCTGAGACTACATAGTGAATTCCAGGTCAGCCTGAGGTAGAGTGAGACTCTACCTCAGAAAACTAAAAAAAATAATAATAAATAATAATAATAATTAATTAATTAAATGAACTATGAAAAATTAGGTAAAGTGAATAAGAGTAAGCACAAACTACCAAAAAGTGTTCAAGAAGAACTGAGGGGCTGGAGCGATAGCTCAGCAGTTAAGGCTCTTGCCTGCAAAGCTTAATGACCCAGGTTCAATTCCCCAGTACCCATGTGAAGCCAGGAGTTTGGTTGCAGTGGCTGGAAGCCCTGGTGCGCCCATTCTCTTTGTCTGTCTCTCTTCTATCTCTCTCAGGCTTGAAATTAAATAAACAAAAAGAAAAAAGAACTGGAAACTGTGAATGCATTCATTCATACAGCAATGAAATCAAACTGAAGCTACAAAACCACTTTACCTGACCAGTTATCCTTTTTTGATTTTTGTTTGTTTGTTTTTAAGTATTTTTATATTTATTTATTTATTTGAGAGAGAGAATGGGTGCACCATTGCCTCCAGCCACTGCAAACAAACTCCAGACATATGTGCCACCTTGTGCATCTGGCTTACGGGGGTCTTGAGGAACCAAATCTGGGTCCTTTGGCTTTGCAGAGAAGTACCTTAACTGCTAAGCCATCTCTCCAGCCCAGGATTTTATTTTTAAAAGCACATTTTAGCCGGGTAGGGTGGCTCATGCCTTTAATCCCAGCACTTGGGAGGCAGAGGTAGGAGGATTGTTGTGAGTTCGAGGCCACCCTGAGACTACACAGTGAATTCCAGGTTAGCCTGGGCTAGAGCGAGACTATACCTGAAACAAACAACCAACAACAAAGAAAAGTAAGGAAACAGGAAAGTTATGCAAACAGGTTCCACTGTGAGCATACGAGTAATTGTCCTGAAGGAGGAGTTTTTCCTGGTTTAAGTATATTTTTTAAAAATATGTTTATTTATTTATTTGTATGCAGAGAGAGACAGAGAGGAGAGAGAGAGACTGAGAGAATAGGCACACCAGGGCTTCTAGCCATTGCAAACAAACTCCAGATGCATGCATCACTTCATGCATCTGGCTTTACATGGGTACTGGGTAATTGAACCCAGGTCATTAGGTTTTGTAGGCAAGTGCTTTAACCCCTGAGCCATCTCTCCAGCCCAGGTTTAAGTATATTATCTCATTAAGGGGACATCTATTCCTCCCATTTCCTTAGAACATCTGTTGTGAGGAGGTCCCTTGACCAGGTTAGTGATAGACAGAATCTACTTCCAAATGGCTCTTCCCTTTCTCTCTTCCTTCCTTTCTTTGTGGTTTTTTTGAGGTAGAGTCTCACTCTAGCCCAGGCTGACCTGGAATTCACTCTGTAGTTTCAGGGTGGCCTCGAACCTATGGTGATCCTCCTACCTCTGCCTCCCAAGTGCTGAGATTAAAGGCGTGCACTACCATGCCCAGTTTCTTTTTTTAATTTTTTAATTTATTTAGAGAGAGAGAGGGAGAGAGACAGACAGATAGAAAGAGAATGGGCAGGCCAGGGCCTTCGGGCACTGGAAACGAATTCTACATGCATATGCCACCCTGTGGGTTCTGGGAAATTGAACCTAGGTCCTTTGGCTTTGTAGGCAAGCACCTTAACCACTAAGCAATATCCCTGGCCCCAGTTTCTTTTTTAAATTTTATTTATTTATTTATTTGAGAGAGGGATAAAAAAAGAAAGAGGCAGATATATATATATATGTGTGCCACCATGTGATTCTGGCTTATGTGGACACTGGGGAATGGAACCTAGGTCCTTAGGCTTTGTAGGCAAGTACCTTAACTTCTAAGCCATCTCACCAGCCTTCTCTTCCCTTTCTAATGTTACTAGGGAGATGGGAGGTAGAAGCTGTCCTTCAGTGGCCTCTAAGCCTAATATGTATGCCTCCCTACTAACAGATACTACGAGAACAACAAACTTGTACAGAAAAAATATCTGCAAGGCCATCTGTCCATCAATTGCTTGTCCAAACTTGACACCACCCTTGCTTCTGATCCTTGCAGACAAAAATAATTACTCAAAAGAATACATGTAAGAGCGAGGCTAGGCAGGTGTCCATGTGCGCCCTCATAAAGCTACAAGCTCAGTGGAAGAGGACAACCTTCCCCAAATAGAGGAAACTGGGTCTTTGGTCAAGGGTGTATGAGTGGCTGTGCTCCCCTGCTACAACCTCCAAACAAGCTCTGAAAATAAAATAAAACAAAACAAAACAAAAAAGACTTACATACACATGGTCATGAGCATCAGACTGGTTCACAACAAATGGAAATATCTTTCTTGGGTCTTTAGTTAGATTCTCTCCAATCGAACTCTTAACTGCCATGCCCTGTGACACTACCCAGCTTGAAATGGTTAGAGGTTCTTTTCTCAACAGCAGTAAGGGTTATACCTCTCAGGAGGGGGAAATAATAGAGATTAAGGCCCCTGAGACTAGCTAGTTATGGACACAGGCCCAAAGGAACATAGATGCCAACCTGCCCTGGTGAGACTAGAAGGCTACTCCAGTCTGACTCAAGAAGGATCAGGAACAGCTTCCTAGCTCTTCATCCTTAATTTTTCATGGCTTTTTTTTTCTGCTCCAACAGGCCCTTTCTGAGTTTGTGTCTTCCCTCTGATCCAGAACCAGTCAAGGTCCTCCATAGACATTGAGGCTTAGTTAATTAATTTCATCCCAACTGAATGTCTAATTTACATCTCTGAGATTATAAGAAAACCTAACTCAGGGGTTGAAGAGATGGGTCAGTGGTTAAAGGTGCTTGCTTGCAAGGCCTGGTGGCCTGGGGTAGATTCCCCAGGACCTATGAGGTGTATGCATTTGGAGTTCATTTGTGGTGGCAAGAGACCCTGGCATGCCCATTCTCTCTTTCTCTCTCTCTCTCTCTCTCTGTCTTTAAATTGTGAGGAAAGTGTAAGAGAAAAGCAAAAGAAAACACCGGACTTGATCTCTACAGACAGACTGTTTATTGGGAGAAACAGCAAAGGGCCTCAGCTTTTCCTTGGGACGAAGGCTGAAGCACTGGGCTAGGCTGGGGTGCAAGCTTATAAGGGGGATCCTAAGACAAACAGACTGGACCAGCTATAGGTCCAAGAAGTAGATATGGAACTATAGTTATTTGTGTCTTTACTCAGAATAAGCATTTTTTAGGAAAAATTGTCTAGGGAGGATATCACAGCAGATGGATTCTGTTCCCTCAAGGTTTTCTGAGCTAAGGGAGGTTTAGTTTATCATTTGGGAGTGGACATGTCAAGGCCATGCTTCTGCAGATTTTTATTGCTTGTTGATCTTAGGGATAGTTATTAACTCTTTAGTTTCCCCCTAGTTCTCAGGGAAGTCTATTAATGGTTCAGTCCAGACTCTGGAAAGATACAAAAGATTGGGGAGAATTGGGGATGGGGGAGCATTTAGGGGAGGACTACATGGGCGGGAATAGAGGCAGTAACTCATCTCCAACTACTTCAAGCTGGGGGAGCAGTAGATCTCTCGGGGTGTCCCATGCAGTCCAGTGGAAGTTGGAGGCTCAGGGGCTGATATTCATTGGCCATGTGGAATTCAGTGACTCATGGTGAAGTGAAGGCATGTATTCTGTCTTGGAGGAATTCAGTGAGGCATCTGAGTATGCAATGACCAAAAAGGAGAATTAGCAGAATCATAACCATGGGGCCCAGTAAGGAGCTTAACCACAGAAACCATTGCCCTAAATTTGACCAAAAATACTCTCATGGATTTTTGTTAATTTCTTTTTTTGAGGTAGGGTCTCACTCTAGTCCAGGCTGACCTGGAATTAACTGTGTGGTCTCAGGGTGGCCACAAACTCATAGTGATCCTCCTACCTCTGCTTCCTGAGTACTGGGATTAAAAGTGCGCACCACCATGCCTGGCTGGCTTTTGTTAATTTCTTGTTTGATTTTATTTATCTGTTGTTGAATAACATTAAAATTATCTGTAATGTTGAAGCAGCATTTTCCAGGGGATTGCTGACATCGAATATGGCGTTTTAATAATAGGAAATTGATAGTAGCTCTATTTCGTAATATTGAAATTCAGAGTTCTTTCATTTCTTGGCTAATTTCTACCAGAACTCATGCAGTAAGATTAGCAATCTTACTGAAAACACAAGGCAATTTTGAGACTTCCTTTTGTATGCCTGTCACAAGGCCTGGAACAGGTAGGAGAAAGACTGATGCAATAACTACTTTTGGATCCAATAAGATTAAATTATCATCACAATTGGAGAGCAAGTTCCTGATAATTTGTCTAGAAGGGGTTAGAGAGGGTAGTAAGGGAAGGATCTGCCCAATGGAAGAGATTCCAGAGAATTTGGCAGGAAGGGCTTGACTGGAAACTCAGCTACTACTGGAAGATAAAATAGGAGGAACTTTCCATGATATAGGAATGAGAAAAAACTTCCTGAACAAAACCCCAGTAGCTCTGGAACTTAAGCAAACACTCAACTATGCCTCAGTTCAGAGAGATTTGCTCAACCATGTGTATAGCTGTTCAATTCATAAAAGCTAAGAGCTGGAATAAACCCAGATGTCCATCATTAGATGAATGGATAACTAAGATGTGGTATATCTACCCAATGGAATTCTACACAGCAGTAAGGAAAAATAACACAATGAAATTTGAAGAAAAATGGTCAAACCTGGAACAGATCATTCTCAGTGAATTCACCCAGTCACAGAAAGATAATTATCATATGGTCTCACTTATCTGTGGCACCTAACCTGAATCTGCCTGAGATGCTGACATACCTAATAAACATCTCGAGGACCGGACAATAGGGAGGGTGGGGTGGGAGATGAAGGTAAGGGTGGTGGTGCCGGGGGGGGGGGACATACAACTGGACCCAAATGGCAATGGTACCATAAAATTCTACATGCTACAAGACAGACTTAATGGTTGAACCTTCATCAGGTCCTTAGAGGGAACACCTGAATCACAGGGCCCTGGAGAAGGTATGATGAAAACTAACTTTAATCTTTTCCTGCTTCTCTCTCTCCCTCTTCTCTCTCTTCTTTCTCTCTCTTTTATATCACCTATCTTTTTCTTCTTTCTTTTCCTTGGCACTGGCCTGTAACTCCCAGTACCAGGATGCGGTTAACATCCACAATGAGCTGTTGATCAGAGAGACCTACAAGGTTTCCCAAAAGAAGACAGATTTCTGTCAGAGTACCTGATGACCCACCAAAGGTTAGTGGTAAGACCCTACTGCTAAAGACACCATATGCTGTTGATACGGAACATGGAGTGACCTGGCTGGAATCTGGAAGAGAGTCAGTCCTCAGACAGTTAGCTTGTCTAGTGCCAGAAGGTGTTACATGAGTGACTGGGGGAAAATGACCAACATCTGCCCAAGCAACTTGTGATCTAAGCTACACAGCAGCAAACAACCTGATGTGATGCTCACACAAGTGCAATAGTGGCACACAGCCATGGTGGATAACCAACTGCTCTTGATTTGGTTAACTGATCCACTCAGTGGACTGGGACCCATAGCTGGAGCTGGGAAACAAGTCAGAACCATACCCAAAAAATGAGCCTGCTCTTCATTATCAAGCTCCCACCACTATAAGAGGGCCTACACCTACAATGGTTATCCCATTCATCTGGTGCTGACTTCACTCTCTGTTGGAAAATTTGCTTCTCTTTTTCAGATGGATGCAGATCCTGAGGACAGAATCATCCCATCATACCTCAACAGGGCCCA
Organism: Dipus sagitta; assembly: GCA_036346955.1. NCBI lineage: Eukaryota > Metazoa > Chordata > Mammalia > Rodentia > Dipodidae > Dipus > Dipus sagitta. The sequence continues at coordinate 55,588,600 of CM070779.1, read as the reverse complement.
AGATGAAACCAAAAGTAATTGGGGAAATGAGCAAGAGTGCTGCTTTCTTAGTGAACCTGGTACCAGAACAAAGGTGAAGGAGCGGGCTGGAGAGATGGCTTAGCGGTTAAGCGCTTGCCTGTGAAGCCTAAGGACCCTGGTTCGAGGCTCGATTCCCCAGGACCCACGTTAGCCAGATGCACAAGGAGGCGCACGCGTCTGGAGTTCATTTGCAGTGGCTGGAAGCCCTGGCGCGCCCATTCTCTCTCTCTGTCTCTATCTGCCTCTTCCTCTCTCTGTCTGTCACTTTCAAATAAATAAATAAAAACAAAAAAATAAATAAATAAAAAGGTGTGTGCCACCATGCCTGGCATTAAAAAAGAATTTAAAAAAAAAAAAAAACAAAGGTGAAGGAGATAGACACAGAGAACACTCAATTTCTATCAAACCAGATATGCAGAGACACAGAGGCTCCCAAGACCTCATCACTGAAGTCAAACCCAACAAATTTGGGGAAGAGGGGTGGAAAGATTGTTAGAACCACATGTTGGGACATGATGCACAGAGACATTGCCTCTTATCCATAACTGATTACTAACCCCACAATGCACGACATACATTCCCCAACAAAGAGGGTCCCTGCAGAGTGGGGAGGACAGGGAAGAAGCTAACAATGGTACCAACATAGTTTTATACACACTGTGAACATAACTAATAAAAACTAAAAAATAAAAATAAGTAAAAAAAAGTAGCCGGGTGTGGTGGCGCACGCCTTTAATCCCAGTACTCAGGAGGCAGAGGTAGGAGGATCATCGTGAGTTTGAGGCCACCCTGAGACTCCATAGTGAATTCCAGGTCAGCCTGGACTAGAGTGAGACCCTACCTCGAAAACCAAAAATAAATAAATAAATAAATAAATAAATAAATAAATAAAGTGATTGGCCCTTTCAACTTTCCCAGAAGATTGGGGGTGGTAGGGAGTATGAAACCTCCAGGGTATGTGAAGGGCAGTGGCTACATGTTGGGGGATAGCAGAAATAAATTCTGACCCATTATCAGATTGCAGAGAGGAGGGTAAACCAAATCAGGAATCAGTTCAGTAAGGAGGAGTCTGGTGACTGTTGAGGCCCTCTTGTTCATCATGGGGAAAGCTTCTATCCACCCTGAAAAGGTATCAATAAAGACCAAAAAAATCAATGTTTGACAGAGGGCATGTGAGTATAGTCTGTTTGCCAGGCCATGGCAGGGGAGGTTCCCCTCATTTGATGGGCTGGAAATTGGGAGGGACATGTATTAGAGTTAGGATTAGTTTTCTGACAGATAGAGCAAGAAGCTGTTAAGTTTTGGAGGAACTGTTTGCCTTCAGAAGTGAGGGTATCTGAGCCATGAAGAAAGGAAAGCAAAGAGCTGTCAGCTGGATAGAACAGGGAGTGGAGGTATGAAAGCATCTCCTTAGTGATGGGCTAGTAGTGCTGTGAGTGGTATTATGGGCTAAGAAAAAAGGTGTAGGTCTGGGAGAGAGAAGAAAAACATTAGCATGTTTTCAAGAGTACTGTGGGTAAGTGAAAGCCATTTGGCAGGCAAGAGTGTCTGCCTAGTTATTGAAAATAGAAACATACTGTTTGTCTCATTGGTGACCCTTGCAGTGAATGATATCAGCTTGGTTTGGTAATAGAGCTGAGTCTAATAGTTCTTGGATAAGAGATGAGTTGATGATGGGGTACCCTTTCTATGTAAGGAAGCCTCTCTATCCAGATTAGAATATTTGAATACATGATGTTATATTCATATTTGAAATCTGTATAGATGTTCACATTGAGAGTAGTTGCTCTGGTGAGAGCTCTGGTTAAAGCAATAAGTTCGGCCTGTTGTGAGGTACTATGTGGAGGCAGAGACATCACTTATATGATTTGTGGGTGTTGGGGATATTGAGGATCACTCTGGAGGATGACATAGCCTCCTGTAAAAGGTTTCTATTTAAGGGTGCTGCCATCAATAAACCAGTCAAGGAGCAGCAGGTAAGGGGGAGTTGTGAATGTGCATGAATGGGTTCAGAAAGAAATCTAGAATATCTGTGCAAACATGAATGGGGCTATCTAATGGTGTAGAGGAATATGTGGAAGGTAAGAAAGTAGCAGGATTTAGAGAGTGTGATTATTCAAAAAGGAGATTGGGATCAAGAAACTAAGCATGGAGAATCTGTACATGGGAAGCGGGGAGGGAGAGAAAGGCTCCATGACTCAGGAGGTCCTTTAGAGAGTGAGAGGAGAATATGGAAAGGACTATGGAGGGATATTTTATTAGCCTCAGAGACCAGTGTTTGGAGGCCAGGGGGCCATGCTTGTGGTACCATATCCAATTGTTTGGGGAGGTAAGCTAGTGGGGGAAAGTGTCGTCTCCTTTCTAGTAGAGAATGGCTAAGGTCTGTCCCTGATTGACATGTAAGAAAAGAATAAAAAGACTTGTCAGTGTCAGGTAGGGAGAGGGTGGTGACAGTGGATAAAGATCATTTGAAGAGGTCTATGGGGGCCTGAAGGGCTGAAGTGGACAGGAGTGGCTCATCAAGTGACCCGTTGGTGGCTTCATAAAGAGGATGAGTTATGAGAGAGAAGCTGGGAATTCAAATACGGAAAAGATTAGACCAAGCAAGGCAAGGAGTTCACATTTAGTATGAGGTAAGGGATAATTAATGGGATCTCTAATTCTGGAGGCAGGGATGGTTTTTCCTTCCTGTGACAGAGGTAGAGAACAGAGGTTTTGCAGATTTGAGCCTTATCTTTAAAAACACTATATCCCCAAGAAGCCAAGGGTTGAGAGTCATGGTATTGTGTGTTGAGATCCCTGGAAGGGCTGCACAGTAGGAGGTCATCTACATATTGAAGGGGAAGGCTAGGTCTGAGGTCTAAAGTGGCCAGGTTTCACAGTAAGGTCTGGCCAAAAAGGTGGGGACTGTTCCTAAGATCCTGGGGCAGGACTGTCCAGGTTAATTGTTGGGCTTGCTGGGTGTCAGGGTCTTCCCAGATGAAGGCAAAGACTGATCTTGATTTAGGCTGTTGGGGGATAGTAAAGAAGACATCCTTGAGATCAAAAGCAGAAAAATATTTTGAAGAGGGTGGGATAGAGAAGAGGGTGTAAGGGTGTTGCAGTCAGGTTTACATTGCTGGTAGAAATCACCCAACCAAGAGCAGCTGTGGGAAAAAGAAGTTTATTTTGGTTTGTAGGCTCGAAGGGAAGCTTCATTATGGCAGGGCAAAACAATGGCATGAGCAGTGGGTGGACATCACCCCCTGGCCAACATCAGGTAGACAATAGCAACAGGAGAGTGTGCCAAACACTGGCATGGGGAAACTGGCTATAACACCCATAAGCCCGCCCCCAACAATACACTGCCTCCAGGAAGTGTTAATTCCTAAATCTCCATCAGCTGGTAACCTAGCATTCAGAACACCTAAATTTATGGGGGACACCTGAATCAAACCACCACATTCTGCCCCTGGTCCCCATAAACTGATAACCAAATGTGATATAAAATATAATACATTCATCCAACTTTAAAAGTCCCCATATATTTTATCAATTCCGATGATGTTCATACATCCACACAATCCAAGTTCTTTTAACTGAGCCATAATACCAAAAAATAGCCTCAAAAACCCCATAATGGCACAGAATTAACATTCATTCTGCAAAAGATGGCATTGGGCATAGCAAAGAAATATTCAACCAATACAAGATTTAAACAGGGCTAACATCAAACTCTGTAGCTCCAAGTCCAGCAACTCTAATCAATGACAAATCTCCAAGTCTGATCATTCTAACCAGCAACCCTGGTATTCCAATTCCACCCCTCCAGCTAGGCTACTCACAGTCTTGGAAAACTTCATCAAGGCTGGCAGCTTTCCTTAGCAGCCATCTCATGGTCCTGGCATCTCCACTGGGTCTCCACTGCAGTCCACGGTTCATCCTCATGGCTCCATTGGGTCTCCATGCAGGCATCCAGCAAACCTGCTTCACATTGCCCATGGCTGTTTCCAAAACACAAAACCATGTTGCAAACTCAATAACCCTCTCTTTTCTGCATTTCTTATACTCCACAATACCAATTAGGGTCCCAATTTGTTAATCAAGGGGGGAATAAAGCAGACTTTGAAGAGCAGGATACTCCATGAGCACTCAGGCCCCTTCAAAAGAGTAGACATTCTTCCTGTTGCCCCAGCGCAGGTTAGCTGACCCATTCTCAATGGTTGTAATCTCTCAAACAATTAGTAGGTGAATGGGCAGAAATTCAGGCCCAAAGATTTCATTTTTTCTATGCCATATCCCTCTGCTCACACCAGTTCATTTCTATGCAAAGCAACCCTGCACAACTTCTCAGGACACAGGCATAATAGCAAGCTTCTCACACAAACTGCTAGCCCAGTCCAAGCAAAGCTCTTTCTCACCCTCATAAGCCAAACCTCACAGTCCATAGTTCTTACTGCATTCAGGTCTGAGTTTGACCAGAATAGTCCATCAAGCTGTACTTACAGCACTGCAAGGTGTCTCTTGGGCAAAGGTTTTAAATCCTTCCAAATTCCTCTTGAAAATCAGCTCCAAAAGGCCAAAGCTACACAGTCAGGTGTCTAGCAGCAATCCCACTCATCGGTACAACTTTACTGTTGCAGTCAGGTTCTCAATGCTGGTAGAAATCACCCAACCAAGAGCAGCTTGTGAGGAAAAAAAAAGGTTTCTTTTGGCTTACAGGCTTGAGGGGAAGCTCCATGATGGCAGGGGAAAACAATGGCATGAGCAGAGGGTGGACATCACCCCCTGGTCCACATAAGATGGACAATAGCAACAGGGGAGTGTGGCAAACACTGGCATAGGGAAACTGGCTATAACACCTATAAGCCCGCCCCCAACAATACAGTCCCTCCTGGAAGCTTTAATTTCCAATTGCCATCAGCTGGGGAGCCTAGCATCCAGAACACCTAAGTTTATGGGGGTCACCTGAATCAAACCACCACAAAGGGCTAGCAACAACTAGAAAGGTTGGGATGGTAGCACAATTTATTTTTCTGTACTAAATGACAGGATCCATTCGGTTTTCTTATGCCCAGGATGGGGTGAATAGACGGGATTGAGAAGAGAGGCGAAGAGCAAACACTAAATTATGGGCTTTAGTTCTCGATGAACAGCAGGGGGTAGGAGGTATTGTTCTTGGGATATGTAAGTGGAATGATCTTTAATATTTATGAGGACAGTGGGTAGTGAGAGGTGACAGTAGGATGGGAAGTGTCCCATATTAGAGGATTGACTGAGAGTAATAGAGAGGCAGAGGTAGCGGAAGCGATTTAAGAGCAGACTTCAAGTGGACTTGAATCCATGTGTAGGAGGAAAAGCTAGTTGCTTTCAGAGGGGGTATATAAATGGAAACTTTAAGTTTGGATAGGAGATCCCTACCAAGGAGAGGGAGGGGACATTGAGGCATGACAATTAACAGGTGAGTTGAAGTTAGGTCCCCAAGTTGGCAAAGAACAGGTGGGGTGCAGTGCGGGTTATGGGGGGGTGTCCCTGAGACCCCTGTAATAAGGATTATGGTGGGGAGTGTTTGTCTCCACCGGGAAGTAAGCAGAGAATAGGAGGCCCCACTATCTAGATGAAAGAGATCTCTTCATCAGCCACTATACCTTTTACCCTGAGTTCCCGTGAGCCGGGTGTTAATTCAGCTGGGTACCAGGAACTCAGCCCCATCATTGGCAAAGGGCATGAGAAGGGGATTTGGCATGGTTGCCAAAGGAATCACCTGGGCAGCTAGTCGTACAATCAATTTTCCAGTGTCCCCATTGTTCACAGACTGGACATGCCCTAGAAGGGGGCCGAGGGCGGGGGCACTCTTTTGCCAAGTGGCCGGGCTGGCCACAGTGGAAACAGGGACTAGGGGGCTGACCCCACTTGCCAGAGATGGAGGGTGAAGGCTGTGGCTGGGAACGATGTAAGGTGGCAGCCAGGAATTGAAAAGTCTGCCTGGAGCTCTTTCCTAGTCCGTTCCCAATCCCTTTCTCTCTCTTTTCTGGCCTTCTCCTCCCTATCATTAAAGACTTTGAAAGCCAGGTCAAGTAACTCATTTGGGGGGGTCATAGGTCCCTTTTCAAGTCTTTGGAGTTTTTGTCTAATATCAGAGGCAGACTGTCCTAGAAAGGGAACGTGAAGAAGAAAGTGCCTTCCCGGGAGTTTACATCTACATTAGTGAACTTAGTTACAGCCTCAGATAGGTGGTTGAGGGAAAAGGCTGGGTTTTCAGGGGAGCCTTGAGTAACTTGTTTCAGTTTGTCAAAGTTAATTCTGCCACGGGCATTCTGGTGCCCCAAGTGGGGACTGTTGACTCAGTCTATCAGCATGGGTCTGGGCTGCCTTCCAAATATGTTCCCTTTTCAGGGGTAAGGGTTGAGTTCAAAATGTGAAAAACATCTATCCAAGTGAGAGAATAGATTTGGATGAGTCTAGTGAAGTGAATTCTATAATGGACAGGATTTTCTGAGAAGGTTTCTAATTTTTGTTCAATAAAGTACATTTCATTGAGAGTGAAAAGGACATGGACACAAGTGGGCCCATCTGTCCTCACTCCCTCACTTAAAAGAAACATCTTAAAGCCCCCTGTTGGTCGTCCCCCTCCCCCCTGTGCCCCTCACCCCCATGACCTAGTGTGGGATGGAGAGGGGGAGGAGAGAGAGAAGGGGGAAGGGAGTGTATGGTTTTAGCAGGATCATCCTGTTTGGGTGTTCCAGGGGGCTGGGGTGAGGGGATTGGGGAGCAGAGGGGGGTTGAGGAGAAGCAGGTGCAGGAGGGGAGTTGGGAGTGGATTGAGAGGGTGAATAGGAGGGTCTCAGGAGGAGCAGAAGGAGCAGAAGGGAAGTTGGGGGAATGGTATGGAGGGGATTCATCTGCTGGGTCAAAGGAAGGTGAGTGTTGTGAGGACTTTCATTTGGGGAGGATTTTTGAGGGGTTTTTAAATCATTTTACTTATTTATTTATTAGATACAAAGGGGCAGAGGGAGAGAGAGAGAGAGATTGAAAGAATGGGCACACCAGGGCCTCTAGCCACTCCAAACAAACTCCAGATGCATGCACTACAATGTGCATCTGGTTAATGTGGGACCTGGATAATCGAACCTGGGTCCTTAGGCTTTGCAGGAAGCGTCTTAACCACTAAGCCATCTCTCCAGCCTGATTTTTGAGGGTTTTTGGTAACAGAGGAGAATTTGATAGGTAGAACAAGAAGTACAAAGGAAAGGGTGGGAGTGGGGGGCAAAGAAGCCCTGAAGGTAAGGAACCTCGGACCACTTGCCATGTCTTCTGAGGAAGTTATCAAGATCAATAAGAATATTAAAATCAAAGGTACCAAATTCAGGCCAGCGGTGGCCATTATCTAAGGAATATTGCAGCCAGAACTGGATAGTCAGAGTAATTTGGCAGACAAGAGCTCAGAAAGTTCAAGCTCCTTTAAACTAGCCTTGAGGTGTGCCAATGGAGTGTCTTTTGGAACAGATGATTTAGAGCCCATTTTGGAGGACAAAGACTAGAGTGGCCAATCCCACCACCAGGGACATCTCCCAGGTTTGGGGAGGGCAAATGAAACCCAAGAACTAGGAGGGGGCATCCCCACACTCGTAACACTTGGGGTGGAGGCTCCTGGAGTCTCCAGTTGTCCAGAGACTGGAAAGGTAGAAACACCCAGAGTTTCTGAGGTCTGGGGTGGGATGCCTCCACCACAGACTGAGAACGAATACCTTGTCCTGCAGTAATTTGATAAGGGTGTGGATGCAGTGGATCACATGGTGAGAGGCCTCTAGTCTGGAGTTCAGAAGTCCTGGGGGAGAAGAGAGGGAAAGGGAGAGAGAAATATGACCCAGTGGATTACCCAAAGGGCTGTCAGAGACTTGGCTAAACTCAGACAGGGATTTTGGATATTTACCAGGGAGTAGCCCTGGCCAGAACTCCTCAGTCTTCACAAATGAGCCACTGAGCTCATGCAATCCAAGGGTTGGAGTGAGAGGGAGAAGAGAAGGAGGAAGCTGCCAGGTGTCAAGCTGGGTTTACACAGAGCACCAATAAAGCTCCCTGAGCCGTGAGGCTGAATGGAACTTGCATTGCTCACATAGACAAAAGCCACAAAAGACCAGAGGTCTCAGGTCAGACTGGTGACCGTTTAGTCCAAATAGTGAGCTTGGTGAGTGCCTGTGCTCCCGAGGGAATGATATAGGCAGGGAAGTGGGGAAGTGTGCAGCCCAAAAGCCCCAGAGGGGATCTGAGTCATGGCACCAGAATGTAAGGAAGAAAAGTGTAAGAGAAAAGCAAAAGAAAACACCACATTTGATCTGTACAGACAGACTGTTTATTGAGAGAAACAGCAAGGGGCCTCAGCTTTCCTATAGGATGAAGGCTGAAGCACTGGGCCAGGCTGGGGTGCAAGCTTATAAGGGGGATCCTAAGAAAAACAGACTGTCCAAGGAAGTAGATAAGGAACTATAGTTATTTGTGTCTTTAATCAGAATAAGCATTTTTTAGGAAAAATTGTCTAAGGAGGATATCACACCAGATGAATTCTGTTCCCTCAAGGTTTTCTGAGCTAAGTGAAGTTTAGTTTACATTCAGGAGTAGACAGGCCTGTCAAGGCCATGCTTCTGAAGTTTTTGTAATTGCTTGTTGGTCTTAGGGATAGTTACTAACTCTTTAGATCCCCCTAGTTTTTATGGAAGTCTATAAATATAAACCCTTCATAAATATATAAATATAAATATATAGACATATATATATAAACCCTTCATAAATAAGTAAATAAAAATATTTAAACACTTTTAAAGAACATAAATACTGTAGTTTGGGTAAGTGTTCTTATGATGACTAATCTTGCTTGTCAATTTGAGGGATCCAGAATCACCTAGGAGACAGGTGGCTCCATTCCATGAGTGGGGCCAAGGCTGAATTAAATGGAGAAAGCATGAGTATCAGCATTCATCTCTCCACTTCTCTGGCTGCAGACAATGTGATCAGCTGCTTCATTCGCCTTCCCCTCAGTTATGAACTGTACCCTCAAACTGTGAACCCAAATAAACCCTCCCTCCCTCCCTCCCTCCCTCCCTTCCTCTTTTCCTTCCTTCCTTCCTGTTGCTTATTTATTTTTTTAACACACTGTTATTTATTCAGGGCCTCTAGCAGCTACAAATGAACTCCAGATGTACATTCCACTTTGTACGTCTGGCTTTACACTGGTACTGGGGAATCGAACTCAGGTTGTTACACTTTGAGGAAAGTGCCTTAACTGCTGATCCATTTCTCCAGCCCCAGTTGCTTATTTTGTTGTGATTGTTTTTATTTTATTTCTTTCTTTTTCTTTTCTTTTCTTTTCTTTTTTTTTTTTTTTTTTCGTTTTTGAGATAAGGTCTCACTCTAGCTCAGGCTGACTTGGCACTCACTCTGTAGTCTCAGGCTGGCCTCAAACTCACAGCAATTTTCCTACCTCTGCCTCCCTAGTGCTGGGATTAAAAGCATGCGTGCTGCTTTTTAAAATTTTTATTATTTTTGTTTGTTTGTTTTTTCGAGGTAGGGTCGTGCTCTAGTTCAGGCTGACCTGGAATTCACTATGTAGTCTCAGAGTTGCCTTGAACTCACTTTGATCCTCCTACCTCTGCCTTCCGAGTGTTTTTTGTTTTGTTTTTTCATGGGAGTGTCTCACTCTGGCCCAGGCTGATCTGGAATTCACTATGTAGTCTCAGGTGGCCTTGAACTCAGCAATCCTCCTACCTCTGTGTCCTGAGTGCTAGAATTAAAGGTGTGCACCACCATGCCTGGCTTTGTGTGTTGCTTTTGTCAGAATTTCTGTCTCATTAACGGGAAAAGTAGATAATTCAGTTCCCTAAAGGCCCTTGTGTAAAAGGCTTTGTTACCAGCCCATGGCACTATTAAGAGGTGGTACCATGTTAGCACATGTGGCCTGGTAGAAGGAAGTTAGGCCATTTTACTTTCCATTGAAAAGAATATTGGGACTCTTGCCCTCCCCCTCTCTTTTTTGTGTTCCCAAGCCATCATGAGGTAAGCAGCTCCTCTACAACATGCCCCCATCATGATGTTCTGCCTTGCCACTGTCCAGAAGGCCACAGGGCCAAGTTACCATGGACTGAAACCTCAGAAATCATCATCCAGAGGCAATCTTTCTTTTAAGTGTCTAACACAATGAGTTAAGGATAAAAGTGGGCTGGAAAGATGACCCACTGGTCAAAAGTTCTTGCTTGCAAAACTTGACTGCCCAGGTTCAGTTCCCTAGTACCTACATAAAAGCCAGATTCACAAAGTGGCACATGTATCCGGAGTTCATTTGCAGTGTTATGATGCGGTATGCTCCTACTCACTCTCTGTCTGCCTCTTTCTCTCTGTCTCTGTCTCTGTCTCTTCAATGACAAATAAATAATAAAATATTTTAAAAATGAAAACAAGAACTGTAGTATATGTTATAAAGCAGCATTTCTGAAACTTTGATGTCTCCCCTCCATCTTGTTAGAACACAGATGCTGAGGGTGAGGTGGCGTGGGGCAGGGTTAGGGCTGAGGTTCTGGATTCCTTTTTTTAAAAAATAGTTTTTATTTATTTATTTGAGAGAGAGAGACAGACAGACAGACAGAGGAAGAGGCAGAGACAGAGAGAGAAAGGGCATGCTAGGGCCTCCTGCCAGTGCAAATGAACTCCAGACACATGTGTCCCATTGTGCAGCTGGCTTACATGGGCCCTGGGGAATCGAACCTGGGTCCTTTGGCTTTTCAGGCAAGTGCCGTAATCACTAAGCCATCTCTCCAACCCAAGCAGCATTTTAAAAAATATTATTTATTTATTTAGCAGAGAGAAAGAGGCAGAGAGAGAGAGAGAGAAAGAGAGAGGGAGAGAATGGGCATGCCAGGGCCTCCAGCCACTGCAAATGAACTCCAGACACATGCGCCCCCTTGTGCATCTGGCTTACATGGGCCCTGGAGAATTGAACCGGTATCGTTTAGCTTTGCAGACAAATGCCTTAGCTGCTAAGCTGTCTCTCCATCCCCAGCATTTCTTAAACGTTGATGTCTCCCCTTCATCTTATCAGAACACAGATGCTGGGAGTGGAACAGGGTTAGGGCTGAGGTTCTGAATTCCTTTTTTTTTTAATTTTTTTGTTCATTTTTATTTAGTTATTTGAGAGTGACAGAGAGAGAAAGAGGAAGAGAAAGAGAGAGAGAATGGGCGTGCCAGGGCCTCCAGCCACTGCAAACAAACTCCAGACGCATGCGCCCCCCTTGTGCATCTGGCTAACGTGGGTCCTGGGGAATCGAGCCTCGAACCGGGGTCCTTGGGCTTCACAGGCAAGCGCTTAACCGCTAAGCCATCTCTCCAGCCCCTGAATTCCTTTTTTATAATATTTATTTATTTATTTATTTGACAGAGGGAGAGAGAGAGAGAGAGAGAGAATGGGTGTGCCAGGGTCTCTAGCTACTGCAAACAAACTCCAGACACATGTGCCACCTTGTGCACCTGGCTTATGTGGGTCCTAGGGAATTGAATCTGGGTCCTTTGGCTTTGCAGGCAAGCACCTTAACTGCTAAGTCATCTCTCCAGCCCCTGTATTCCTTTAAAAAAAAAATTGAGAAAGAGGCAGAAGAAGAGGCAGAGAGAGAGAGGGAGAGAATGGACATGTTAGGGCCTCCTACCACTGCAAACAAACTCCAGACTCATGTGTCACCTTGTGCATCTGGCTTAAATGGGTACTAGGGGATTGAACCTGGGTCCTTAGGCTTTGCAGGCAAATGCCTTAACTGCTAAGCCATCTCTCCAGCCCATACCACCCTGAACATGCCCAATCTCATCTGTATTCCTTTTTGATTTTTTCTCTGTTCCCCCCTCCCCCCTCTCATTCTAGTCCGGGCTGACCTGGAACTCACTCTGTAGCCCCAGGCTGGCTTTGAACTCAGGGTGATTCTCCTTGCTCAGCCTCCCAAGTGGGCATGTGCCGTAACACTTGGCAGGTTCTGCATTTCTAACAGACACTGGAGATGGGATGCTGCAGTTGGGCTGCCGGTGACTTTTAAGAAGAGTGTTCTAGAAAACTCTGTTCCAGGGCCCCTGAGGTGGAAGTCAAGGACCCAGGGTGAGGCTGGCAGAGGGGGATGTGAATGCAGATGGTGCCTGCAGCTTTGCTGCCTATTTTAGGACATGCTAGAAGCTTGACCTGTCCTAAAAACCTTCTTTTAGCCTCTCCTGAGCTGCTGCTAGTGGATCTTTAAAATCTCTCTCTCCGTTTTAACCTCCTCCCTGACTATCTTTTTTTCTTAATCTTCTCAATATTATTTAATGAAAAGTCCCATCCTGTCATGTACAGGATACACCAACACGACTAAAACACCAAGATTATATGCTTGGAAAATCTCCACACCCATTCTCTAGCATACTTATCATAATTTAAAGGGTATTTTCTCCACTCAAATAAGGTTATCTATGACAAAGGTACAATAGTTATATATCTATGACAAAGGTACAATAGTTATATACTAAAGCAATACCTAGTTACATGCTTTACATAGTCCCATGAAAAAATACTTCAGTTGCTCCTAATCCCTGCTGCAAGGCACTTCAAAACACCCGCACAAAACGTCCATGTAAACAGCAGTACAGTGCACCATTTAAATAACATGAATGACTTGGACACAGCTTGACCTAGACTTAAGGGAAAATAAAATCCATTGTTGCCATAGCTAAAAAGCATATTAAGATTCAGAAGAATGTTTCTTCTGAATGAAGGACAGACTACACAATCTCCTGTGGGGAACATAAAAACGTCACTGATAATTCATTTGTAAAAACAGCATGCTCCTTGGGGATGCATCAAACCAGAATGCTCAGGAGTGATTAGGAGTGAAAGCAAATGGAATTTCTGAATACCCAGCTTTAATGTCCACCAGACCTAATAGACTGGACTATTTATAGTACCACAGGAAATGCATTAGAAAACCACAAAGGTACATGATTCCAACCAACCTGTTCATGAGGCTCACTTGTCCACAGTAACCAACAGCAATGATGTACAGAATTTGTTAAATTATTGGCTTATTAGTTTTACTACCAAGAGGAATTCTGAATTATTTTAGTACATCTCATGTACACAGAGCACCAGTTAAATATGATTATCAAACACTTGCAGCATCTTGTTACTCACCCTGAAAGTTCATTTCCTATCACCTTCCATGCCAACCTCAAAGTGAAGGAGGATAAATTCAAAAGAGGCGATGAATCCTGACAGAAATTCAGTTTCTTCTCTGTTAGGACACAGATGAGTGACAAACTGTGAAAGGTCTACTGCATTCTCTCGAACCTAGCAGCTCAGCAGAACAGTTTCTGCCTCCAGGAGGACTGACACACAGGAGTGAGGACCAAGGCAGGGCTTGTGGCCCCATCAGCTGTGTCCCTACAAGGCCACACTCTTATGTTTCTACTAAGCAATTCTCACACACACTCACCACTGGGATAGTAGAGGTCTGAGTATGACTCCAACCCTGGAGTCCTGAGTTTACCCCTCAGCCACTAAAAGAAACTGGTCAGACTCCAATGAGGGTTAGCCAGGCCGGCTTCATATAGGACGTCAGCACATGTGGCTCTTTGCCACTGATAATTATGATCACCATGCCCATCTTATGCAGTGAAAGGGATAATGTCATATCTAGGGTTATTATGCACAGTGAAGAATCAACTATAAAGATTCAGACTGTTACATTTTAAAATTACTGATCAAAGCAACTCCCCAAAGAAAACTGATTTCTTCCGAAATGAAATATAGTATATAAAAATCTGGAATGATGGTTATTCAAATACAAAAACTCACATATAAAACCTCTACTTTTTCATCCCAAACTACTTGGGTTCATACAGTTGATTCTACCACACAACTGTTCTGTACTCTATTACGCTGCTAGAGTAAAACACTAATAATACTTCTGTTAGTAAACTGAGGTCTATGTCTTGGTAACTGCATTACACTGCAGCACCGAGGCAGAGCCGAGAAGCACCATCCTTAGGCACGGCTGCCTTCTTCCTGCTCTGGAGCGCCACCATTATGAAAGGTAGGACTCTGGTCTGTACACGACTGGGTCATCCGCCATTCGGAATGGCGCTCCAAGCTGTTTCTCCTCTCAGCTCCGCACTGTCAGCTGACAGCCCATTTGAAGGTAAGCCACCGGGCACACTGTTGCACGGGTTCTGGCCACAGGCACCGCCATATGCTGCCTCGTAGCCCGGATCGTACTTCTCTTCCTTGACAGCCATCTTCTTGGCATCCTCTTGGGCAAGCTGCAGGTCAAATGTATATTGTACTTCCTGAACGTCTGTGTTCCGTTCAATGCCTTTCAACTGGTCCCTCGAGTCCTTCAGCTTAATGTAGTAATGGACTTTGTGGGAAAGCACATCTTGCACTGGACGATGGCGTGACATAGCAGAGAGTTTGTGTGTCTGGGATCTTATGGGGTTGAAGCCCAAATTCCAAGTTCTTAACTTTTACTCCAAAAACTTCTTTACTAAAAATTTCATAAACACATTTTCCATTAAACACTGCTATTCGTGGTTGATATTTCTGTACTAGAATATGCCCTCCTTCACGAAATTCTTTACTGGAAAGACCTTTGCTGCCTGGTGTCGTCCTTTCCACCATATTGGTAAATCCAATCCCATACTTTCCAGGTAAGGTGTGGTCATCCGTATGATTCAGTTGCACCTCACTGAGTCCAGACATGAACAGACACTTCCAAAAATGGTTTCCAGGTCCAGGATAATGATGGCCTTTGTAAGCGGCCATTAGTCCTGGGTTGATGCCAATAATCACGATATCTAGATTGAAGGTCAAAATATCAGGAAGAGTCTTGGTCAAGAGTTCAGCTTCGGAAACGCCATTGAAACGATCTACTTTTCTTTTCACTTTAAATGTGTCTGCAATTTTTTCTTGATTTTCTTGCTTTTCTTTCGACTTTGTAGACTTGCCAGATTTTTTTTTGATGCAGCCGGTTTTTTGGGTTCCACTGGGGCCTGGGGTTCTGTTGTTCTGGCTTTTCTTTTCCTTCGTGTTGGAGCCTCTGGCACTGGTTCCTGGGCAGGAGCTGGGGTAGGAACTTCTGCCGGCTCTTGCTGTTCAATCGTGATGGCCATGTTAGGAGCTTCAGCCATCATTTGTTGAAATGGAAACGAATAAAAACCCTGAGCTTGCTCAAGGGAATAGCTGCGCGCTCTCCGCTTCCAGGGCCCGGGGGCCGCTCCTCCCGCCGGGCCCTCGGCGCCTCGTCTGTGCGGCTCGGCGGCGTGCGATGCGGCGCCTCTGCCACACCGGAGCCTCGGACCCGATGGCCGGCAGGACCTGGACGGCGGCTGGCCTCAGCTCCTCCCCGCGTCGCTACATCACCGCCCGCGAGAGCCCCCTTCCCCTGACTATCTTTTTATGTTTAGCTTTTTATCACCTAGGTTTCATTTCAGTTTTTATCTTTGGAGCCTTTCTAAAACTTTATTCCTTGTGCTTAGCTGTGAGCTTCAGCCTTCATTGTTCTCTTTAAACTTAATCTGACTTTGGACAATGTTAAGCTACAGTCCTAGCCTCCTATTTTTTCTTCTTTGGTTGTCTATGCCTTCCATGTCAATGACCACCATTTAATTGATCTATTTTATGTTTTTCTTTTCTTGTTTTGCTTTTTTTTTTTTTTTTTTTCAAGGTAGGGTCTCACTCTAGCCCAGGTTGACTTGGAATTCACTATGTAGTCTCAGGGTGGCCTTGAACTCATGGTGATCCTCCTGCTTCTGCCTGCTGAGTGCTGGCATTAAAGATGTGCACCACCACGCAAAGTTTATTCTCTTATTTTCACTGACTCACCACCCTCCTCATTTTTTAAAAAATATTTTTATTTTTATTTATTTGAAAGAGAGAAAGGGAGGGAGAGAGAGAGAATGGGCGCACCAGGGCCTCCAGCCACTACAAACAAACCCCAGACACATGCACCACCTTGTGCATCTGGCTAACGTGGGTCCTGGGGAATCAGCCTAGGTCCTTTGGCTTTGCAGGCAAATACCTTAACCACTAAGCCATCCCTCCAGCTCCACTCTCCTCATTTTTTTCACACATTTTTTTCTGCTCTATTTTTTGTTTCAACACTTTTTATGTAATCCTCCTTGCTTTAATCATCATTGATTTAGTGACTAGTTAGATGTTGGCGCCAGATCACTTGAGTTCAAGTAAGTACCCTTAACCAGTGAGCCATCTGTCCAGCCTTGGTTGTATAGCAAATTTCCTCCACATTGAAAAGTGTAAACAACTATTGCCAACTTTATCAAAAGCAGCTGGGTTGCCTGGCATAGTGGCGCATGCCGTTTAATCTCAGCACTTGGGAGGCAAAGGTAGGAGGATCACTGTGAGACTACATAGTGAATTCCAGATCAGCCTGAGCCAGAGGGAGACCCTATCTCGAAAAACCAAAAAAAAAAAAAAAAAAAAAGCAGCTGGGTCAACTCAGAGACAAGAGTGTGGGGAGGGTCATCACCCCCACCTGAGATTTAGGCGCCCCCTGCACCAGCTGTACATGATAACACACCAGAACTAGTGACCCCAGGTAGGAGTTTGAGTATAGAGAGAGGAAAAGACCCAAGAACAATGAGCTCCCTTGAGGTGGTGTCTCTGGAGTGTCCTTGCTCGTTAAGTAAGCCCTCACCCCAAGACTGAGGGAGGAGCACCCATCGAGGCAATCCTGATATAGTGAGCCCCACTGAAGTGATGTCTCTGGAGTCTCCATGCTTTGTAAGGAAACATTCCCCCTGAGGCTGAGGGAGGAACATCCAAGAAGTAATTTTGACAGTGGAAGCTTCATCAAAGTGGCTGCTTTGCACAGGCATGATGATGCACACTTTTAATCCCAGCACTTGGGAGGCAGAGGTAGGATCACATCAAGTTTGAGGCTACCTTGAGACTATAGAGTGGATTCCAGGTCAGACTGGGCTAGAGTGAGACCCTATCTCAAAAAGCCAAACACACACACACACACACAGTAGCTGCTTTGGGCTGGAGAGATGGCTTAGCAGTTAAGGCGCTTGCTGGCAAAGCCAAAGAACCCAGGTTCCTTTCCCCAGAACCCACATAAAGCCAGATGCACAAGGTGGCACATGCATCTGGAATTCGTTTGCAGTGGCTAGAGGAACTGGCATGCCCATTCTCTCTCTCTCTCTCTTAAATATATGTATATATATATATTTTAAAATAGTTTTAAACATTTTATCTATCTATTTTATTTATTTATTTGAGACAGAGAGAGGGAGAGAGAGAAAGAGAGTGAGAATGGGCATTCCAGGGCCTCCAGCCACTGCAAATGAACTCCAGATGCATGCTCCCCCTTGTGCATTTGGCTTACGTGGGACCTGGAGAATCGAACCTGGGTCCTTAGGCTTCGCAGACATACACCTTAACTGCTAAGCCATCTCTCCAGCCCCTCTTTTAAATATTTTTTTAAAGTGATTGCTAATCCCTCTTTATGCTTTGTAAGTAACCACCAATAAACTCATCGGTTCACCAAACTGGAATTGGTATAATCATACTTTGATCTTCCATCTTTGCCCTATTTGGGGTGAAGACATGTGTTTGCGTCTCCCCAGGGGGAAGAGTTTCCTGCAACAAGCCCATTTAAAGAATATTTTTATTGATTTATTTTCAAAAAGAGAAGGGGAAAGAGAAAGACAAAGGCAGAGAGAGAGAGAGAATAAGCACTCCAGGCCTGCTATTCAACATAATATTGGAATTGTTAGCCAGAAAAATTAGACCAGAGGCAATAATAAAAGCAATAAATAGATGACATCCAATTGGAAAGGAAAATTATTCATTCACAGATGACATGATCATATATGCAGAAATCCATAAAGATTCCATCATTAAAAATCCTATTAGGTGCCAGGCATGGTGATGCAGGCCTTTAATACCAGTTCTTGGAGGCTGAGGTAGGATCACCGTGAGTTTGAGGCCAGCCTGGGAATACAGCGTGAGTTCCATGTCAGCTTGGGCTAGAGTGAGACCCTACCTCGAAAAGCAAAAGCAAACAAACAAACAAAAAAGCCCATTAGGGGGCTGAAGAGATGGCTCAGCAGTTAATCTGTTTACCTGCAAGGCCCAAGGACCTGGTTTCAATTCCACAGTACCCACATAAAGCCAGATGTACAAGGTGACACATGTGTCTGGAGTTCGTTTGCAGTGGCTGGAGGCCCTGGCATGCCCATTCTTTCTATCTGCCTCTTTCTCTCTCTCAAATAAATAAAACATGTTGTATAAAAACCTATTATCACTAACAAACTTAGCAAAGCAGTGGGATACAAAATCAATACACAAAAATCAGTTGTGTTTCTATATACTAACAAAGAACAATCTGAAAAAGACATTAAAGCCAGGCATGGTGGCTCCATTTATAATAGCATAAAAGGAATAGATACTTATAAATTAGCCAAGGAAGACTTGGACAATGACAGCTATAAAATATTGCTGAGGGGCTGGAGAGATGGTTCAGCGGTTAAGGTACTTGCCTGCAAAGCCTAAGAACTGGGGCTCAATTCTCTAGTACCCACGTAAAGCCAGATGCACATAGTGGCACATGCATCTGCAGTGGCTAGAGACCCTGGAGTGCCCATTCTTTCTATCTGCCTCTTTCTCTCTCTAAAATAAATAAAATATTCTTTAAAAATATTGCTGAAAGCAAGTTAAAAAGACATAAAGAAATATATGTCTCACGTACATGGATTGGAAGACTTAACACTAAAGAGGTCAGTATTTTCCAAAGTAATCTACAGGTTCAATGCAATTCAAATAGCATTCTTTCTTTATTTTTTTGAGGTAGTGTCTCGCTCCAGTCCAGGCTGACCTGGAATTCACTATGTAGTCCCCTGGTGGCCATGAACTCATGGCAATCCTCCTACCTCTGCCTCCCAAGTGCTGGGATTAAAGACATGTGCCACAACACCTGGCCCAATTGCATTCTTTTTTTTTTTTTTTTTTTTTTTTTTTTGGTTTTTTGGGGTAGGGTCTCACTCTAGCCCAGGCTGACCTGGAATTCACTATGTAGTCTCAGGGTGGCCTCGAACTCACAGCGATCCTCCTACCTCTGCCTCCCGAGTGCTGGGATTAAAGGCGTGCGCCACCACGCCCAGCTTCAATTGCATTCTTTACAGAATTAGAAAGCTTACTTCCTGGGCTGGAGGGATGGTTTAGCAGTTAAGGTGTTTGCCTGCAAAGCCAAAGGACCCAGGTTCAATTCCTCAGGACCCACATAAGCCAGATGCACACGGTGGCACATGCATCTGGAGTGTGTTTGCTGCAGCTAGAGGCCCTGGTGTGCCCATTCTCTCTGTCTGTCTCTCTCTCTCTCTCTCTCTTTCTCTCTCATATACATACATACATACATACATACATACATACATATATATATTTGTTGAGGTAGGGTTTCAGTCTAGCTCAGGCTGACCTGGAATGCACTATGTAGTCTCAGGGTGACCTTGAACTCACAGAGATCCTCCTGCCTCTGTCTCCCAAGCGCTGGGATCAAGGCTGTATGCCACCACACCTGGCTCATTTTTAATAAAAAGTTCTATAACTTCAATAATGCCTCTACTGTAAATGATAATCTGATAATCTAGGTGACCTGTGTTGTATCACTGCTCATCAAGCCCTGAAAAATTACATATACTTTCATAATATGTTATTTAATTATTGGATCCTTCTTAAAATTCATATAAATTGGGGCTGGAGAGATGGCTCAGCAGTTAAGGGGCTTGCCTGCAAAGCCTAATGACCAGGGTTTGATTTCCCAGTAGCCACATCAAGGCAGATGTACAAAGTGGAGCATATGTCTAGAGTCTGTTTGCAGCTGCTGGCGGCCCTGGCATGCCTGTTCTTGCTATCTGCATCACTTCTCTCAATCTCTCTCTGTGTTTGCAAATGAATAAATAAATATTTAAAACACACACATATATATAAAGTATATATCCCACTGGGTGTGTGGTACATACCTTTAATCCCAGCACTCAAGAAGCAGAGGTAGGAGGATCACTGTGAGTTCGAGGCTACCCTGAGACTACATAGTGAATTCCAAGTCAGCCTAGGCTAGAGCAAGATACCACCACAAAAACAAAACAACAACAACAAAAAAAACCAACAGCAACAAATAAACAAACTAATAAATAAATAAGGGCTAGAGAAATGGCTCAGTAGTTAAAGACAACTGCTTGTAAACATGATGGCCCAGGTTCTATTCCCCGGTACCCATGTAAATTCAGATGGACAAAGTGGTTCATTCACAGTGGCAAGAGGCCCTGGTACACCCATTATCTATCTCGTTCTTTCTCTCTCCCTCTCCCTGCTTGCAAATAATAACAAGTAAATTAAAAAATAAGACCAGGGCTGGAGGAATGGTTTACAAAGCCAAAGGACCCAGGTTTGATTCCCCAGGACCCACGTTAGCCAGATGCACAAGGGGGCGCACGCTTCTGGAGTTCATTTGCAGTGGCTGGAGGCCCTAGCTCACCCATTCTCACTCTCTCTCTCTCTCTCCCTCTCCTGTCTCTGTTAAATGAATAAATAAATAAAAATAAAATAAAATATTTAAAAAATAAGGCTGGGCGTAGTGGTGCATGCCTTTAATCCTAGCACTTGGGAGACAGAGGTAGAAGGACTGCCAAGAGTTTGAGACTACTCTGAGACTACAGAGTGAATTCCAGGTCAGCCTGGGCCAGAGTGAGGCCCTACCTCAAAAAACCAAAGAAATAAAATAAAATAAGTAATTAATTTTTAAAAATAAGGCTGGGGAGATGGCTTAGCAGTTAAAGGTGCTTGCTTACAAGCCCTGCTATCCAGGGTTCCAACACTCATGTAAAGCCACATGCTAAGAGTGGTCAATGCAAGTCACTAAGAAATCAAGCTGGAGCTGAGCTGAAAACCTCCTCTTCCCTCTTCTCTTCTTCTTTTTCTTTCTTTCTTTCTTTCTTTTTTTTTTTTTTTTCCACTATGTAGTCTCAGGGTGGCCTCAAACTCACGTCCATCCTCCTACCTCTGCCTCCCAAGTGCTGGGATTAAAGGCATGTGACACCATGTCCAGATTTCTCTTCTCTTCTCCTCTTCTCTTTTCTCTCTCCCACTCTCACTGCCTGCAAATAAATAAATAAAACTAAAAATAAAATTTTTTTGAGATAAGATCTCACTCTAGCCCAAGCTGACCTAGAATGCAATAGTTCCAAGCTGACCTCAAACTCACAGTGACCAAGAATTCAGCCCTAGGGGTGTAACATATGCTGGTGTCTGGCTAAATGTATATACTATACTCACCTAACTGACCGGTAAACACATTTTTATGTTAATATCCATATATTAATGCCACTCTCACTTTTGGTTAGACAAGTTTCTCTTTTCAGATGACAGTAACCTTGGAATGACTCAGAAGGCACTATGGTCCTGAGAAGAAGTGACAGAGAAGTGCTCAGCACTGAAACATCTCTATCACACCTTCCAAGACTCAGGGTCCATTGAAGAAGAGGTGGCAGAAAGAATATAAGAGCTAAAGGAAGGGTAGGGCTCCTTACAACACGCTCCTCCAGATACAAACTGGCCTGGATATCCATGTCTTCACAGCGCCTGACACTACCTACACAAGACCATCATAATAAGAGGAAAAGATGATGACATCAAAATCAAAGAGAGGAGACTTCCAGTTAAGAGTTAAGATTTCTAGTTAAGCCTAGGAACCAAGCCAAAGCAGTCAAAGAGGGAAAAAAAATAGCACTAAAAAGTGAAGGTGTATTAAAAAATTATCAACTGCAGCAGATTAAGTAGGAGGGATCCACAGTGTCTAGATACCACAGAAGCAGGCAGAAGCGACTCCAGCAGTGGTGGCACCAGGTCGGTGCTTGTTTCCATTGAATGTGTATATTGTTTAGTTAAATTTTAGAATTTGCCTGCATTTTGTTCCACTCAGCCTACTAGAATACTCTCATAACAGTCAAAGCCAACACCTAGGGTCACTTTTTTGGTTATTCTGAGAGTCTTAAGAGCCACACACAGCACCTTAGGCTCCTACCATGAAGATATATAATGTCAGATTGATTGATATATATAATAATACTGCAGATAATTAGAAAACCCAACCATTAACTTAATCCCAGATGCAAAAATCTCTACATTATAAAATAAGAAACAAAAAATCAAGACAATATAAATCCACCCAAAATTATAAATCCATCAGAAATGACCTCCAGTAAGAATGATTTAGAGGAAATGCCTGAAAAAGATTTAAAAAGAATGATTATAAATATGCTCAAGGCAATCAAAGCAATGAAAGAATACACAGGAGGGCTGGAGAGATGGCTTAGCAGTTAAGCGCTTGCCTATGAAGCCTAAGGACCCCAGTTCAAGGCTCAATTCACCAGGACCCACATTAGCCAGATGCACAAGGGGGCACACGCATCTGGAGTTCATTTGCAATGGCTGGGTGCCCTGGCACGCATGCCCATTCTCTCTGTCTCTCTCTCTCTCTCCCTCTTTCTCTCTCTGTCTGTTGCTCTCAAATAAATAAATAAATAATAAAAATAAATTTTAAAATGCCAACACTGGTGTTTGCCAGCAAGGCCTTAAAAAAAAAACACACACACACAGGAAACCATTTAATGAAATATGAAGGTCAATACAAGACATGAATAAGGAAATAGAAATAATAAAGAAAACCCAGTCAGAAATACTAGCAATGGAAACACAGTAAGTCAAAAAACTCTGTAGAAAATCTCACCAGTAGAGTGTATGAAGGCGAGAACAGAATATCTAAACTAAACGACTAGGTGGCAGATCCAATACAATCCAACAAACAGAAAGACAAACTAATAGAAAGGTATGAATGGGAATTTCAAGATATTCAGGACACTATGAAAAGATCAAACATAAGAACTCAGGGTATAGTAGGAGAAGAATTTCACTCCAAAGGCATAGTAGGGGTTTTCAACAAAATCATAGAAGAAAACTTCCCCCAAATTGGGAAAGAGATATTGGAAGCGTTTACAACACCACCTTGTGTATCTGGCTTTACTTGGGTACTAGGGAACTGAACCTGGACTGACAGGTTTTGAGACTTTGCAAGCAAGCACCTTTAACCACTAAACCATCTCCTCAGCCCTATTTTCTTTTCAAGGAAGGGTTTCACTCTAGCACAGGCTGACATGGAATTCACTATGTAATCTCAGGGTGGTCTCAAACTCCTCCTACCTCTGCCTCCCAGGTGCTAGTATTAAAGGCATGCACCATCATGCCTGGCTTAAAAAAATATTTTATTTATTTATTTGAGAGAGAGTGAGTATGGGTGCTCCAAGGCCTCTAGCCACTACAAATAAACTCCAGACTCATGCACCACCTTGTGCATCTGGCTTTACACAGATTCTGGGGAAACAAACCCTGGTCCTCTGACTTTACAGGCAAGTGTATTAACTACTGAGCCATCTTGTCATCTTGGGATAACTTTTTTTTTTTTTTTTGAGGTAGAGTCTCGCTCTCTAGTGAAGATTGACCTGAAATTCACTATGTAATCTCAGAGTGGCCTTGAACTCACAGTGTTCCACCTACCTCTGCCTCCTGAGTACTGGGTTTAAAGGCGTGCACCACCACTCCTAGCTGTATAATTTTTTTTTTTTTTTGAGGTAGGGTCTTACTGTAGCCCCGGTTGACATAGAACTCATTCTGTAGTCCCAGACTGTCCTTAAATTCAAACCTATCCTCCTGCTTCTGCTTCCAGAGTGCTGGGATTAAAGGCATGCACCACCACGCCTGGCCCAATTTTTAAAAAATATTTTTATTTTTATTTATTTATTTGAGAGAGAGGAGAGAGAAAGAGGAAGAGAGAGAGAGAATGGGTACTTCAGGACCTCTACCCACTGCAAAGGAACTCCAGTCACATGCACCACCTTGTGCTTCTGGCTTACGTAGGTCCTGGGGAGTCAAACCTGGGTCCTTTGGCTTTGCAGGCAAATGCATAAACTGCTAAACCATCTCTTCAGCCCCCAGTTTTTTTTAAATAATTTTTTTGTTTATTTATTTATTTGAGAGCGACAGAGAGAAGGAGGCAGAGAGAGAGAGAGAGAGAGAATGGGCGCGCCAGAGCTTCCAGCCTCTGTAAACGAACTCCAGATGCGTGCACCCCCTTGTGCATCTGGCTAACGTGGGTCCTGGGGAATTGAGCCTCGAACCGGGGTCCTTAGGCTTCACAGGCAAGTGCTTAACAGCTAAGCCATCTCTCCAGCGCCCCCCCCCAGGTTTTTTTAAATTGATAATTTTCATAATTATAGATGATAAACCATGATAATTTCCTCTCCCTCTACCCCACTTTCCCCTTCACAAATCCATCCTCTATCATATCCCCTCCTCCTCTCAATTAGTCTCCCTTTAAATTTTGATGTCATCATGTTTTTCTCCTATTATGAAGGTCTTACCATCTATTTCTGGTGGAAAACCAAGAGCCTTGGCAATGTCCTATAATATTTTGGGAGTATCAGGGACTTCCCTGGCCAACAACTCACTGGAAGGTATCTTGGAATAATTTTATGTGCTTTAGTTATCTGAGCGAATCAATTTTATTTTTCTGGTTTCCCCATGGGAGACACTAATTATCCACATTTTAGCACATCAAGTGGGGAGTTTGAGTTCCTTTCTCAGAAAACTCAGACATCAGTGGCCTACATAAATTAGAGATTTATTTTGCTCATGTAACAAGATGTCTAGATACAACCAGTTGCTTGATTCAATGGCCCAAAGAGTTTGGAACTTAAATCCCTGATTGCCTTGGTCTTTTTTCTCATAGTCAAAATATGGCTTTACAAGCTAGGTGTGGTGGCACACACCTTTAATCCCAGCACTCGGGAAGCAGAGGTAGGAGGATCACCGTGAGTTCGAGGCCACCCTGAGACTATATAGTGAGTTCCAGGTCAGCCTGGGCCAGAGTGAGACCCTACCTTGAAAAATAATATATGTATAATAATATATGTATGTGTGTGTGAGAGAGAGAGCATAAGACATTTAAAAGACTTTTTGATGGGCTTACCTTTTCATTTTAGCCAAAGAACAGTGGGAGCTATACCCTCTAGGGTCTATGATCTTCCTAGGCATAGGCTTCTGACTTAGTTCTCAGTACCAGGTATGAATCCCCATTCACTGAGCAGGCCTCATATCCAATCAGAGAGCAGCTGATTACCCATAGCCTGTGTGCCACTATTATACAGGTGAGTATATCTTGCCTGGTTGGTTGATTTTGTAGCTTGTAGGATCTCATGCTTGAGAATAGATATTTCTATTGCATCTTTGGCACCTTTGTGTTCTCTGGCCTTCATAATCTTTTGTACTATCGCCTTCTCCGTTCTTTCTTTGCTGCATTCAGGCAAAGTTTTATTTATTTATTCATTCATTTATTTTTTATTTTTCAATACTTTAGAAAATATTTTTAGCTGGGCATGGTGGCACATGCCTTTAATCCCAGCACTTGGGAGGCAAAGGTAGGACGATCACTGTGAGTTCAAGGCCATCCTGAGACTACATAGTGAATTCCAGGTCAGCCTGGGCTAGAGTGAAACCCTACCTCAAAAAAACATATATATATATATATATTTTTTTTTTTAAATTGTGCAGGAGAGATTGCTTAGTGGTTAAGGTGCTTTCCTGAAAAGCCCAAGGAGCCATGTTCTACTCTCCAGATCCCACATAAGCCCCACATCACACACAAGGTGATGCAGCTGTGCAAGATCACACATGTACACAAGATGGCGAACACATCTGAAGTTCTATTTCAGTGGCTGGAGGGGCTGGTGCACCAATTCTCTCACTCTCTCTTTCTCTTCCTCTCTTTCATAAAAAAAAATACAAAAATAAATTTATTTATTTATTTGTAGAGAAGAGAGAGGGAGAGAGAATGAGTGTGCCAGGTCCTCTTGCCACTGCAAACGTATTCCAGATGCATATGCCACTTTATGAATCTGGCTTTACATGAATACTGGGGAATTGAACCCAAATCAGCAGGCTTTGCAAACAGGTGCCAAAGCAAACTTTTAAAGGTCACTATCCAACATGGATTTTAATTCTATTGTTTTGTTTGTTTTGAGGCTAGGCCTTACACTGTAGCCTAGGCTAGCCTGGAACTCACCTATGTAGCCTGAAACTCACTATGTAATCTAAACTGACCTTGAACTTGTCTCAATCCTGTCTCAGAAACCTGACTCAGCTTCTAGTGCTGGGATTACAGATGTGTGCAACCGTGCTTAGTTTAACCCTGTTCTTACTGTTTACTTTTCCTGCAATATTTTCTGGTCACTTTTCCCTTCTATTTTTTGCAATATCTTTATGCATTTATTTGTAAGCAGGGAGAAATAGAAGAGAGACAGAGAGAATGAGCATACCTCTAGCCACTGCAAACGGGCTCCAGATGTATGTGCCACTTTCTGCATCTGGCTTTGTGGAATCAAACTTGGGTTGTTAGGCTCTACAGGCAAGCGACTTAACCACTGAACCATCTCTCCAGGCCCACTTTTCCCTTCTAATTTAAAGTTGTCTTTTCTTCTCAGTCATTTCTCTTTTTTAATATTTTTATTTTGATTTATTTATTTGACAGAGAAAGAGGGAGAGAGAGAATGGGTGCACCAGGGCCTCCAACCACCACAAATGAACTCCCCCCATGCATCTGGCTAATGTTGGCCCTGGGGAATTGAACCTGGGTCCC
Source organism: Dipus sagitta (assembly GCA_036346955.1). NCBI lineage: Eukaryota > Metazoa > Chordata > Mammalia > Rodentia > Dipodidae > Dipus > Dipus sagitta. The sequence continues at coordinate 55,561,835 of CM070779.1, read as the reverse complement.
TTGGCATTGCAGGCAAATGCCTTAACTGATAAGCCATTCCTCCAGCCCCTCAGTCACTTCTCTCTAGTGTGTCTTCTTGCTTCTTTTAAGGGTTTTTCTTTAGTCGTTTGGTTGAACTTTTTTGTTTTTCTTTTTTAAATATTTTATTTATTTGAGACACACACAGAGTGAGAGAATGAGGATGTCAGGGCCTCCTTCCACCTCAAATAAACTCCAGACACATGCACCACTTTGTGCATCTGGCTTAACATGGGTACTGAGGAATCAAACCTGGGATGTCAGGCTTTGCAAGCAAGTACCTTTAACTGCTGAGCCATCTCTCCGCACCTTGCTTCTTTTATTAATTTATTTTTTATTTTGATTTATTTATTTGAGAGTGACAGAGAGAGAAAGAGGCAGAGAGAGAGAGAGAGAGAGAATGGGCACGCGAGGGCCTCCAGCCACTGCAAACGAACTCCAGATGCGTGTGCCCCCCTGTGCATCTGGCTAACGTGGGTCCTGGGGAATCGAGACTCCAGCCAGGGTGCTGAGGCTTCACAGGCAAGTGCTTAAACGCTAAGCCATCTCTCCAGCCCACCTTGCTTCTTTCATGAGGTCAGTTTCTCCAGTCTATCTGGCGTGTGAAAGTACATACTTTTGGAAATGCTTCCTCAATCCATCATCCTTCACTCTTCTCTAACAAGCTCCAGCTGTGTGTGGTGATGTACACTTCTAATCCCAGCACTCAGGAGGCAGAGGACAGAGGATTTTGATGAGTTTGAGGCCAGCCTGGGGCTACAAAGTAAGTTCTAGTTTAGCCTGGCCTAGAGTGAGTCTCTACCTCTAAAAAATAAAAACAAAAACAAGAAGCTCTCTAGACTTGGAGAAATATTTTCATTCTGTGGCCCTGTGAGCCAGCCCAGCTGTTGGACCAAGGACCAACGTGTGACTCTTGCTAGCTGACCGTCTCTCCTGAGAATATAAAATTGGCATTTAAAGGTTGTGTGCTAATATGGGCAGAAATGAGAGACTCGTTATTCTGGGAATGTGAGGCAACCGTCATGTGAGGTGCTGGCAAATATTTAACAACCAACTCATAGGGAAAAAAATTACTGTAGGTCTATATTAATATATATGCATACTATAATGCATATTTATTAAGAAAGAATGTAGCTGGGTGTGCTGGTGCATGACTTTAATCCCAGCACTTGGGAGGTAGGAGGATCGCAGTGAGTTCGAGGCCACCCTGAGACTACATAGTGAATTCCAGGTCAGCCTGGACTAGAATGAGATCCTACCTAGAAAAACCAAAAAAAAAAAAAAAAAAAAAAGAACTTAAGAGCTGGAAGATGAGTTGGAATGTTCTGACATTCTGATAGAGCCTATGTAACATTTGATTTGCAGATGATAAATGACATAATATTTTGATGTCCACATAGCCAATGGAATGCTTTCATTAATTTGTGCTGAATACATAGTTGTGGCAAAATTGTAGTTGCAGTTAGCAAGAGAACATAGTATTCATGTTGGTTGCTATTTTCACTTACTACCAAAGAAGACAAAGTAACACTACATGGCACTGTCAGTCTGGTCAAAAGCCTGTGGCTAGGGAGGGTTAGGTTCGACAGCTGTTGTGGACATGCTGTGTCCATTAAACTGCCTTCTAAACACGAATGTGTATGCCCATAGTTACTGCTGCTCTTTCTCAGCTTTGTTCAGAGAAGTTTCTTGTTTGCAGTGGGCAGTGGTTAACACAGTGACTGTTGTATGCTTAACCCTAAATGGGACATCGTTACCACCCCCTCCAAGGTTCAGGGAACATCCCAGAAGTGGGGCCAGATAAGTGAGAAGCTCCCCCTTTCACCTTTCCTCCAAAGGAAGCAGCAAGAAGAGCCCCCATTCAGGGCTTGGAACCCCTACAATACCTGACTGGGGCGTGCTGGACCCAGCTTTCCCCTGTTAAATGCAATAAAGCTCCATGACACCAGCAGCCATTGTTCTTTCAAACTGGATCTCACCTTGAGGGGGTGTATCCTGGGCTGTGACAGTCACCTTTGTTGCTTCTAGTTTTGTCTTTGTTTTATTAATAAAATCTTGTGTATTTACTCCCATTACTATCAAGATGAAAAAAGAAGAAGAAGAAGTGGGGCCAGAAAGAATGGAAGCACTGGAAGATGGGCTGGAACGCTGTGGAATGCTTTCCTCCTGGCATGACATGACTGTTGCAATCCTGAACTCAGAAGCTGTCATCACCTGCTCAAGACCTGCAGCCTGGGCCTGTCAGTACTCCATTATGGAGAAGGGAAGAGGCCCTTGTCCTTGCTGAGGAGCTGTTGGCAAGTGATAGTTGCTTGGGGCGGGGCAGGGGAGGGGGAGAGATGTTTTTTCAGTGGTGTAGTCACTGGCAAATTGTCCATGCTCCTATAAGTACCACTAATTAAAGTCAGTGAATTATAGATGTGCACACATACACTGACATGAGGTAGAAGACAGGCTAACTGGGAAAGGAAAGAGATCAGTGGCAATGGGAGTGGGAGGGGGGATAACAGAGGGTAAATATGATAAAAAGACAAAAAACAAAGACCTTTTCAGAACTTCTGTTAGTGACATGATTTTGCTGAAAAAGGTCTATGACCACTGGAAGAATATTTCATCAAAGTTTATGCTAATTAATGCTTGTTTACAGATATGACATGCTTTTTGTGTTGTTGTTGTTTGTTTTTCAAGGTAGGATCTTACTCTAGCCCAGGCTGACCTGGAATTCACCATGTAGTCTCAGGGTGGCCTTGAATTTACAGTAATCCTCCTACCACTGCCTCCTGAGTGTTGGGATTAAAGGCGTGCGCCACCACGCCCAGCTGATACTTCCATTCTTATCATAAATTCTAGGCTTTTATTTTCTTTTTCTTTTTTAATTTTTATTTATTTGAGAGAGGGGAGGGAGAGAGAGAGAGAAAGGTAGCAGGGCCTGTTGCTACTGTAAACATATTCCAGACACATGCATCACTTTGCATCTGGCTTTACATGGGTACTGGGGAATCAAACCTGGCCACCAGTCTTTACCAGGAAGCACCTTTAACCACTGAGCAATCCCTCCAGCCCACACTATAACATTTTAACACGTGTAACCATGGGTAATGATAAGATCAAGGTTATTGACATATCTTCGTGCCTTCCTTCTTCCTTCCTTTCTTCCACTTTGTACTGGGCCCTCACACATGACAGGCAAGGGCTCTTCCACTGCATTGGGTACCAGCTCTGCCCTTTCTTGTTTAAGCTGCTTGAACTTGAGAGCAGAGGAATGATAGGTAAAATAAAGGGTCTTGTGTGTGGCGGTCTGCTCCAGTCAGGCTCATTCTATGTCTCTAAAGGTCACTCTGTTTTCCAGTTTTATTTTTCCCTTAGGCCCAGTAACTTTTTTTTTAATTTAAGAGAGAGAAAGAGGCAACTATATATATAGAGAATGGGCACATCTGGACCTCCAGCTACTGCAAATGAACTCCAGATGTATGTGCCACCTTTTGCATCTGGCTTTAGATGGGCACTCGGGAATTGAACCTGCATCCTTTGGCTTTTCATGCAAGCAGCTTAACCACTAAACAATCTCTCTAGGCCCCACTAACATTTTTCATCTTTACTACTTTCTGTATATCAGGTACCTGGTAAAGTGATTTTCAGGTGCCTGTGTTTTTTTAAATATTTTATTTTTATTTATTTATTTGACAGAGAAAGAGGGAGAGAGAGAGAGAGAGAATGGGCACACCAGGGCCTCCAGCCACTGCAAACAGACTCCAGACACATGTGCCCCCTTGTGCATCTGGCCAGCGTGGGCCGGGGGAATCGAATCTGGGTTCTTTGGCTTTTCAGGCAAACACCTTAACCGCTAAGCCATCCCACCAGCTCAGGAGTCTGTATTTTTAATTTGCCTAAGTAACACTTGCCACCTGATAAATTTGAAAACTACTGAGGTGGGAGGCCTTTAGATGGCTGAACCATCCAGACAAACTCATCCTCCACTAGCCTGATGGGAGTCTCAAGGCTTTCCTCCCACTTACATACCACACCACACTCAGACTTCTGGCACATCCTCAGGCCTACCTTTAAAATGTTCAGGATCTGATGTCATCTTGACGCAGGATTTCAGGATTCAGGAAAGGTCCCCAGAACTTACAAAGCCCAGGTTTTGGGTTCCTACCTTTAATAAAGACAGACTCAAGAAGGATAAATTTTAAGTTAAATTTATTTAGGGGAAAATCACAAATTTTGGGGTTTATTTAAGGGAAATTGGGATCTAGGAAGGGAGGCTAGAGCAGTCATAAACATGTGGGAAGTAGGAAACATGCTCTTATCTGGAAAACACTGTAGTTTATAAGATTCCATTTAAGAAAATTTGAGGGTTTTAGAGAAAGACTGGAGTAGAGCCACAAGCATGTGGAGGGGAGTTCATAAAGCTCACTTAAGAGAAATGGGCTTTTAAAGAGGGATCAGAGTAGAGTCACAAACGCATAGAAAATAGAATGTGGGATCTTGTGTGGGGAGACGTAGGAGGAACCTGCATGGCATCTGTCATGTGCTTTCCCGTGGAGGGAAATTAAGAGGGTAAATGGTGAGGCTCAAGGAAAAATGAGAGGGCAGATATCAAAGCAGAGACCAAGAGATTCAGAGGAGAAATGAGTAATGAAGAGAATTACCCTTGTGGTGACCCTGAAATTTAAGAGCTTACGCAGGTAACAAGCCTAGAGTTGATGAGAGCACCCACATGGTAGATCTGGAGCGTAAGGGAAGTGCACACGTGGTTGATTCAGAGAACAGAGGAAAATCATATGGTGATCAACTGAGAAATTACTTCAAACTATAAAACAGAGGCAAGCAGAAAAGTTCAGAACAAGAAACAGCGCTGTTTTCCCACCCCAACCCAACCTGGCCAGACTCGCTTGTGTCCAAATGCCACAGGTAAAAGCCAGGGAGACACACATGCAGGGAGGGGTGGAGGGTTGAGTCAAGAGAGCTGGGCGGGGGTACAGGAGGCCCTCAGCCTTCATAGTGTCAGACTTAGGTAGGCAAGGGGAAGACCGGATTGGTTTGTAGGTTTGGAGGGCAGACCCCAGGGCCAGTCCGCCTGAGCCGTTTATTTAGGTAGAGCTAGACTGTGGGCAGCAGGGGGCGCTGTAGATCAGTCTCCATCAGAAAAGAGTTTCGTTTTTTGTCCTTGTGCCTCGGCGAGGTGGCATCTCCTCATTCTCTTTGGGTCTCAATCTCTAACTGAAACTGCCCAGAAGAAGCTAGATTTCTCCTACCCTACAGTTTTACCATCTCTGCTGCTTCTTTCCTTTCCTATGAAGGACTGCAGTCATCTGACAAGCCCCCTTTGATACCTGTCCCTTCCTTCAGCCAGTCCTCTAACCACTGCAAAGGAATTCCAGACACATGTGCCACCTTATGCATCCACATCCCACTTTAACTGCTAAACCATCTCTCCAATTTCAGCCAGTTCTCTATACAACAGCTAGAGTAGTCCTTTAAAAAGTCAGATGAACTAGGCTGGGTGTGGTGATGGACACCTTTAATCCCAGGACTCAGAAGGCAGAGGTAGGAGGATTGCTGTGAGTTCAAAGGTAGCCTGGGACTACAAAGTGAGTTCCAGGTCAGCCTGGTCTAGAGTGAGACCCTACCTCGAAAAACCAAGGGGAAAAAAAAAAGTCAAATGAGACTCTAAGAAGTCTCTCTTCTGTCCAAACCCCTTTATTATGAGGTAGATTATACCCTTTCACAATGATATGTTGAAGTAGTAATTCCCAGTATCTCAAAATGTGACTGTATTTGGAGGCAAGAACTTCACAACGGCAATTTAGTTAAAAGAAGGTCATTAGGATAATGACAACATTGTTTGCTTTTGTTTTTTTGTTTGTTTGTTTGCTTTTTGTTTTTTTGTTTTTTCGAGGTAGGGTCTCGCTCTAGCCGAGGCTGACCTTGAATTCACTATGTAGTCTCAGGGTGGCCTCAAACTCATGACAATCCTCCTACCTCTGCCTCCCAAGTGTTGGGATTAAAGGTATGTGACACCATGCCCGGCCTGTTTGTTTTTCGAGGTAGGGTCTCTCTCTAGCCCAGGCTGACCTGGAATTCACTATGTAGTCTTAGGGTGGCCTCCAACACCTGGTGATTCTCCTACCTCTGCCTCCTGAGTGCTGGAATTAAAGGTGTGAGCCACCCAGCCTAGCCATAATGAGAACATTGTACACAGGCGTGTATAATGAGAAGAGTATATGAAGAGAAGTGTCGTCTACATGCTAGAGAGACAGGCCTCCTGAGAAACCAGCCTTGCTGATACCTTAGCGTCAGACTTCTGGCCTCCAGAGTGGTAAGAAGATGAACATCTGTTGTTCCAGCCACTTGGTCTGTAGTGCTTAGTTATGGCGGCCTTAGAAAGCTAGTGCCCTCACCAGTGGCTTTCATCTCACCCAGATGCTAAGACAAAGTTCTTCCCAAACCTATGGAGTCTTGGGTCATATAATTTCAGACTTGGTGTTCACTGCATAGAAACTCATTGTTCCAGTGAGTTGGAAAGTTAAGGAATTGCCATTGTTACATGGAAACTGGATCAACAGAGTTACTGTTGCAACAGGAAAAAAAATCTAGCATTGGAAAGAAAGTTGGCCATCAATGAATATTAACCTTAATGATTGTCATAAAAATTAAAATCTCATCTCAGAAAGACTAGCCAGTTCTGCCTCCCCCCCCCCTTTCTGATTGATCTGCCCTTCAGTGGAGATCATGGAAAGAATTCTTAAGCTCTTTCTAGACTAGGCAGGAACACACAAATCCCTCAGTCATTACACCTGGCTACTGACGGCAAGGCAAGGGCTGCGGCCTAGCAACGCATGCAATTACCCGGTGGTTTACAGCTGAAAGGTCATAAATCTTTAAGCTGTTGCACTGTGTTCACTGAGATGTCACAACTGCAAAGGGAGGTTGGGAACGCTGTTTGGCTTCTATCCGGGCAGGCAGCTGGTATTCCATCCAGGAAATTAGCTGGTTCATATAGTTGGGAACAAAGAGAAGGCAGACGAACATAAATGAACTGGACTGGAGAGTGAGTGTGGAAGGGAAGAAGAGCATCCGTGAAGACAAGTGACGCGGACCCTGTTTAGCTTCTGTCGGAGTCGGCTACAGCTGCTTTAACACAACTCCACACACCAGGTGGCTTACTAACACACCGATTTTTCTCTGCGTTCGGAAGCTAAAGTGCTCCAAGATTACAGTGTCACCAGGATTGGATTTTGTGAGGTTGCTTTCCTGAGCTTGCAGATGGCCATCGTCTTGCTAAGACCACATACAGTCTCTCCTTGGTGTGTGCACCCCTGATGTCTTTTCTGCTGCTTATAATGACACCAGTCAGACTGGAGTAGGGCCCATTCTAAAGGCCTCATTTTAATGTACAATAGGTCAAAATATAGTTCTTTCAGAGCCACTAGGAGTTAGGTCCTTGACATATACTTTTTTTTTTTTTTTTTTTTGAGGTAATGTCTCATTTTAGCCCAGGTTGACCTGGAACTCATGGTGATGCTCCTACCTCTGTCTCCTGAGTGCTGGACTACAGGCATGACCACCATGTCCTGACATGAATTTTGAGGGAATAGAATTCATTAGTAGAGTTGCCTGGTACATGCCTCTCCCTGCTGCTGGGAGGATTAGCTGCTAATGACTCAACTATCTTGTCCTTGGCCAGCTAGGACTGCCTCACCTGGGAGGTTGCACACCTTGCAGCAGCCTGCAAACTATGTGTCTTGGACACCGCCAGCAGGCCCTCACCAGAGGCCAGACTGATAGGGCTGCCGAATTTTGAGCTTTCAGCCTCAAGAACTGTGAGCTAGCCAGCCGTGGTGTTGCACGCCTTTAACCCCAGCACTTGGGGGGCAGAGGTAGAACCATCGCTGAGTTTGAGGCTACTCTGAGACTATATAATGAATCCCAGGTCAGCCTGGACTAGAGCAAGACCCTGCCTTGAAAAAAATAAAAACAAAACAAAACAAAAAACCCTGTAAGCTAAGATGCATTTTTTTGTTTATAAAGTATCATGCTTTGGATATTTTATCATACAATGGAAAATATCACTCTAAGCCAGACCAAAAATGTTCTGGAGACTAGGAAGACAGGATGGAGCATACTGAGCAGATTTTTTTGTTTTTAGGCACAGTTTCACTGGAGCCCAGGCTGACCTGGAATACACTCTGTAGCTTAGGCTTGCCTCTAACTCAGAGTAATCCTCCTACCTCAGCTGCTTGAGTGCTGGGATTATAGGCATGAGGCGCTAGGATTTTTTTTTAGTTTTAATATTATAGTTTAATTAATTTATTTATTTTTGTTTTTTTGGTTTGGTTTTTGAGGTAGGGTCTCACTCTAGCCCAGGCTGACCTGGCATTCACTTCTAGTCTCAGGGTAGCCTTGATTGTCCTACCTCTGCCTCCCAAGAGCTGAGATTAAAGGCATGTGCCACCATGCCTGGCTTAATTTTAATTTATCTGTAAGCAGAGAGAGATGGAGAGAAGAGAGACAGAGAATAGAGGTGCCAGAGCCTCCAGCCACTGCAAACAAACTCCAGATGTATGTGTCTCTTTGTGCATGTGCTGGGGAATTGAACCCAGGTCATTAGGCTTTTTAGGCAAGTGCCTTAACCACTGAGCAGTTTCTCCAGCCTGAGCCTATGGGTTTTGAAGGCCATGCTCAGGTATATAGACTGACTGCCTCCTGCAGGCTGAATAACAGAACAGACAGATGGTGTTATTGAATTCTTTCTCCTACCTTACACATCTGCTAACCCTGAAAAAATCGTGCTCCTTCCCCAAAGCCACCACCTCTATGTCAACTCTCCTTGCCTTTCCTTTCCCAACTGCCACAACAGGCCAAGAACATGTACTAAAATGCCCTGTTGCTAGTCATAGGTGAGGTCTCCTCCTTTGCTAAGATATGGACCCTGGGGGAAAGTAGCAGGGCACACACTGAGGGATTTTCTGGGGGGTTAACAAAATGTGTTTTTTATGTATGTGTGTGTGTGTGTGTATGTATGTATGTATGTGTGTGTGTATGTGTGTGTGTGTGTTTATATATATATATATGTATATATGTATATATATATACATACATACATACATATATACATATATATGTATGTATGTATAAACATAAGTACTTAGAGGGTGGTTTGAATAGCATAATATATGTATTTAGCCAGACAACAGTAGTAGTTTCCCCCTCCACACACAGGGCCTATGACCTCTACAGTCATAGGCCATTTTTTAAGTTTTCAGTATCAGGCAGGAATTCTTTCCCTTGGCACAGGTCTCAAGTCCAATCAGAGAGAAGTTGGTTTTCCCCATAACAAACATGCCACCATTGCACTATGGTACATTTGGGCTGGATGGCCAGCCATAAGGCTTGTGGGATCTGCTGCTTATTTAGACCACTGATGACTCCCCCCCCCCCCCCCCGCCATAGAATGTGTAGCTCTTTCCAGCATCCTGACATCTAGTCAACAGAGAGGACGCTTCTACTTCAGCTCCAGCTTGACTTCTCAGTGACCTGTAGCCCAGGCATGCGGAGTCTTCAGCAATATGGTCTTACCATCTAGTTCTGGGGGGAAACCAAGAGCCTTGGCAATAATCTATAATGTTTTGGGGGGGGATATCGGGGGTGTCCCTGGCCAACAACTCAGTGGAAGGTATTCCACCCTGAGACTACTACTCTTTTCTTAAGAGTCCACCACTGTGGAAAATGTGCAAGGCAGTCTATGAACAACCATAAGTTTAGACTTTCCTTTAAACTTTTTTTTAATGTATTTGCCAGTAGACAGAGACAGAAGAAAAACAGAGAGAATGAGCATGCCAGGACCCAGCTGCTGCAAATGAACTCCAGATGCATGGACCATATTGTGCATCTGGCTTTACATGAGTACTGGGGAATTGAACCCAGATCACTATGCTTTGCAGCAAGTTCCTTAACCACTGAGCAATCTCTCCAGCCCCATTCCCTTTAAACTTAAAAGAAAAGTCTGGCTGGCTGTGATGGTGCACGCCTTTAATGCTAGCACTTGGGAGGCAGAGGTAGGATTGCTGTGAGTTCAAGGCTAGCCTGAGACTATATAGTGAATTCCAGGTATGGTGGTTTGATGCAGGTGTTTGGACTCCTAGGTTCCTAGCTGATGGAGATTTGGGAATTAACACATCCAGGAGGCAGTGTATTGTTGGAGGTGGGCTTATGGGTGTTATGACCAGCTCCTCCTTGCTAGTGTTTGGCACACTCTCCTGTTGCTATTATCAACCTTATGTTAGCCAGGGGGTGATGTCCACCCTCTGCTCATGCCATCATTTTCCCTGCCATCATGGATCTTTCCCCTTGAGCCTGTAAGCCAAAATAAACCTCTTTTTCCCACAAGCTGCTCTTGGTTGGGTAATTTCTACCAGCGATATGAACATGACTGCAAGAATAAAGTGTTACCAAGGAGTGGGATTGCTGCTAGACACCTGACTATGTGGCTTTGGCCTTTTGGAGCTGATTTTCAAGAGGAATGTGGAAGGATTTGAAACCCTGGCCTAAGAGACACCTTGTAGTGCTGTAAGTACAGCTTGATGGACTATTCTGGTCAAACTCATACTTGAATGCAGTAAGATCTATGGACTGTGAGGTTTGGCTTATGAGGGTGAGAAAGAGCTTTTCCTGGACTGGGCTAGAAGCAGTTTATGTGAGAGGCTGGCTGTTATGGCCATGTCCTGAACTTGAGCAGGGTTGTGTTGCATAGAAATGGACTGGTGTGAGCAGAGGGATATGGCATAGAAAAAATGAAATCTTTGGGCCTAAACTGCTGCCCATTCATCTGCTAATTGTTTGAGAGATTACAATCATTGAGATTGGGCCAGCTGACCTGCACTGAGGCAACAGGAAGAATGTAAACTCTTTTGAAAGGGCCTGAGTGCTCAAGGAGTGTCCCGTTCTTCAAAGTCTGCTTTATTCCCCTGGATTAACAAATTGGCACCCCACCTGGTATTGTGGAGTATAAGAAATGCAGGAAAGAGAGGGTCATTGAGTTTGCAACATGGTCTTGGGTTTTAGAAATGGCCATGGGCAGTATGAAACAGGTTTGCTGGATGCCTGCATGGAGACCCCATGGAGCTGTGAGGATGAACCATGGGTTGCAGTGGAGACTCAGTGGAGATAGCAGGACCACGAAACAGCTGCTAAGGAAAGCTGCCAGCCCTGAATGAAGTTTTCCAGGACTGTGAATAGCCTAGCTGGAGGGACAGAATTGGAACTCCAGAGATTTGTTGCTGGTTAGAATTATTAGATTTGGACACTTGTCACTGGCTAGAGTTGTTGGACTTGGAGCTACAGAGTTTGGTGTTTGCCCTGTTTAAATCATGTATTGCTTGAGTATTTCTTTGCTATGCTCAATGCCATCCTTTGCAGTATGAATGTTATTCTGTGCACTATGGGTTTTTTGGGGTTATTTTTTGGTATTATGGCTCAGCTAAAAGATGTTGGACTATGGGAATGTATGAATATCATTGGAATTGACAAAAACTATAGGGATTTTTTTTTTATATTTTCTAGATAGGGTCTCATTCTAGCCCAGGCTGACCTGGAATTCACTATGTAGTCTCAGGGTGGCCTCAAACTCACAGCGATCCTCCTACCTCTGCCTCCTGAGTGCTGGGATTAAAGGTGTGTGCCACCACGCCTGGCTGGGGACTTTTAAAGTTGAATGAATGCATTGCATTTTACATCATGTATAGTTATCAGTTTATGGAGGTCAGGGACAGAATATAGTTTGATTCAGGTGTCCCCAATAAACTTAGGTGTTCTGAATGCTAGTCTCCCCTGCTGATGGAGATTTGGAAATTAACACATCCAGGAGGCATTGTATTGTTGGGAGGGCTTATGGGTGTTATAGCGAGCTCCTCCTTGCTAAAGTTTGGCACACTCTCCTATTGTTATTGTCCACCTTATGTTGGCCAGGGGGTGATGTCCACCCTCTGCTCGTGTCATCGTTTTCCCTGCCATCATGGAACTTTCCCCTTGAGCTTGTGAGCCAAAATAAACCTCTTTTTTCCCACAAGCTGCTCTTGGTTGGGTAATTTCTACCAGCAATGCAAACCTGACTATCACACCAGGTCAGCCTGGGCTAGAGTGAAACCCTACCTTGAAAAACAAAACAAAAATCTGGCTTTAATATTTTTTTTCTTTGAGGTAGGGTCCTCTGTAGCCCAGGCTAACCTGAAATTCACTGTATAGTCACAGGCTGGCCTTGAACTCATATAGATCCTCCTACCTCAGCCTCCCAAGTGCTGGGATTAAAGGTGTGCACCACCGAACCCGGCTGGGTTTCATCTTTTGAGCACCTAAAGACCCACCATGTTCACTCATGGTCATTAACTTTCCATGGAAAGAATAGATTTAAAAGTAGAAATGTGGGGCTAGAGAGATGTCTCAGCAGTTAACGGCACTTGCCTGATGGCCTGAGTTTGATCTCCAGAGCCATATGCACATGTGTTTGGAACAAGACAGGAGGCCCTGGAGCACCCATTTTGTTTCTCTCTATCCTCTGAAATAAAGAAATAAATATTTTTTTAAGCTGGGCATAATGGCACACGCCTTTAATCCCAGCACTCTGGAGGCAGAGGTAAGAGGATCAACATGAGTTCAAGGCCACCCTGAGACTACATAGTGAATTCCAGCTTAGCCTGAGCTAGAGTGAGACTCTATCTTGAAATATATATATATATATATATATATATATACATATATATATATATATACACACACACATATATAAATTCCCCTCCTCCCTCCCTTTCTATTACCTTTATATCTCCTTTCTAGCTTCCTGACTTCTGCTACTGAGTTTTATTCCTACTCACATAGAAGTCCAATCATTTGTAGCTAGGATTCACATATGAGATAGAACATGTGACATTTGGCTTTCTGGGCCTGGGTTACCTCACTAAATAATACTTTCCAGATCCATCCATTTTCCTGCAAATTTCATAATTTCATTTTTCTTTTTTTCTGAGTAGAACTCCATTGTATAAATGTACCATATCTTCATTACCTACTCTTCAGTTGAGGGACATCTAAGGCTGATTCCATTTCCTAGCTATTGGGAATAAAGTGGCAATAAACATGGTTCCTAGCTATGGTGAATAGTGGCAATAAATAAAAAAAAATCTCTAAGGTAGTGAGTCCTTAGGATATATATATGCCTAGGAGTAGCATAGTTGGGTCATATGGTAAATCTATTTTTAGCTCTCTCAGGAACCTCCACACTGATTTCCACAATGGCTGGACCAGATTACATTCCCACCAACAGTGTAGAAAGGTTCCTCTTTTTCCACAACCTCGCCAGCATTTATGGTCATTTGTTTTCATGATGGTAGCCAATCTGACAGGAGTGAGATGGACTCTCAACGTAGTTATAATCTGCATTTCCCTGACTTGGGATGTATAACATTATTTTAGATGTTTATATGCCATCTGTATTTCTTCTTTTGAGAACTCTCTATTTAGTTCCCTAGCCTATTTTTAATTGGGTTGTTTGATTTCTTATTATTTACTTTTTGAGTTCTTTATATATCCTAGATATTAATCCTCTATCAGATGTATAGCTGGCAAAGATTTTTTCCCATTCTGTAGGTTGCCTCTTTGCTCTATTCACAGTGCCCTTTGCCATACAAAAGCTTTGTAAAGCCAGGTGTGGTGGCGCATGACTTTAATCCCAGCACACGGGAGGTAGAGGTAGAAGGATTGCCATGAGTTTGAGGCCACACTGAGACTACCTACTGAATTCCAGGTCAGCCTGGACTAGATTGAGACCCTACCTCAAAACAACAACAACAACAAAAAAAAAAAGTTGTAATTTCATCAGGTCCCAGCAGTTGATCTCTGGTTTTATTTCCTGAGCAATTGGGGTTATATTGAGAAAGTTTTTGCCAATACCAATATGTTGAAGGGTTTTCCCTACTTTATCCTCTAGCAGTTTCAGAGTTTCAGGTCTGATAGTAAGGTCTTTGATACATTTGGCCTTAATTCTTGTGCATAGGGAGAGATAAGGATCTATTTTCATCCTTCCACAGATACATATCTAGTTTCCCAGCACCATTTGCTGAAGTAGCTGTATTTTTTCCAATGAGTATTCTGGTCATTTTTTTTTTAGGATTAGGTGACTATAGCTCCCCATCTTATATCTGGGTCTTCTATTCTGTTCCATTGATCTACATGCCTGCTTTTGTGCCAGTACCATGCTGTTTTTGTTACTATGGCTCTGTAATATAAGTTAAAATCAGGTATGGTGATACCACCAGTGTTGCAGTCAGGTTCACATTGCTGACAGAAATCACCCAACTAAGAGCAGCTTCTGGGAAAAAGAGGTTTATTTTGGCTTACAGGCTCGAGGGGAAGCTCCACTATGGCAGGGAAAAATGATGGCATGAGCAGAGGGTGGACATCACCCCTTGGCCAACATAAGGTGGACAATAGCAACAGGAGAGTGTGCCAAACACTGGCAAGGGGAAACTGGCTATAACACTCATAAGCCCACCCCCAACAATACACTCTCTCCAGGAGGCATTAATTTCCAAATCTCCATCAGCTGGGGATCTAGCATTCAGAACACCTAAGTTTATGGGGGACAGCTGAATCAAACCACCACAACCAGCCTTATTTTTGTTGCTCAAAATTGTTTTAGATATTCAAGGTCTTTTGTGCTTCCAAGTGAACTTTTGGATTGTGTTTTCTATTTCCATGAAGAATGCCCTTGGAATTTTGATGGGGATTGTATTAAATGCGCAGATTGCTTTTAGTAAGATTGCCATTTTTACTACATTGATTCTTCCAATCCAAGAACAAGGGATGTCTTTCCATTTCCTAGCGTCTTCTGCAATTTCTCACTTGAGTGTTTTAAAGTTTTCACTGTAAAGATTCTTCACTTCCTTGGTGAGGTTTATTCCAAAGTATTTATTTTATTTTATTTTATTGAGAGAGAGAGAGAGGAGAATGGGCACTACAGGGCCTTCAGCTGCTGGAAATGAACTCCGGACACATGGGCCATCTTGTGCATCTGGCTTATGTGGGTCCTGGGGAATTGAACCTGGATCCTTTGGCTTTGCAGGCAAGTGCCTTAACCTGTGCCTTAACTGCAGTCATCTCTCCAGCCCCGTATTTTTTTTAATGCAATTGTGAATGGGAGTGCTTCTCTGATCTCATCCTCTATGTGTTTGTTGTTAGCACATAAGAAGACTTCTGATTTCTGTGTGTTTATTTTGTATCCTGCTACATGGCTATAGATGTTTATCAGCTCTAACAGTTTGCTGGTAGAGTCTTTAGAGTCCTTTATGTATAGAATCATGTAATCTGCAAATGATGATAACTTGATCTCTTCCTTTCCAATTTGTATCCCTTTTATGTGAGTCTCTTGCCTTATTGCTATGGCTAAGACTTCCAGAACTATATTAAATAAAAGTGGGGGCAGTGGGCACCCTTGTCTTGTTCTTTGATTTTAGTGGAAAAGCTTCAAGTTTTTCTCCATTCAGTATTATGTTGGCTGTAGGTTTGTCATAAATAGCCTTTATTGTGTTGAGATATGTTCCTTCTATTCCCAGTCTCTGTAGGACTTTTATCATGAAGGGATGTTGGATTTTGTCAAATGCTTTTTCTGCATCTAATGGGATGATCATGTGATTTTTGTCCTTCAGTCCACTTGTATAATGTGTTACATTTATTGATTTGCTTATGTTGAACCATCCCTGCATCTCTGGGATATAGTCTTTCTGATATATTCTTGTATTCTGTTTGCCAATATTTTGTTGAGAATTTTTGCATCTATGTTCATGAGGGAGATTGGTCTGTAATTTTCTTTTTTTGTTCTATCTTTGCCTGGTTTTGGTATCAGAGTGATGTTGGCTTCCTAGAAGTTTTGTAGGATTCCTTCTTTTCCTATCTTATGGAAAAGTTTAAGGAGCATTGGTGTTAGTTCTTCCATGAAGGTCTGGTAAAATTCAGCAGTGAATCAATCTGGGCCTTCCTTATCTTTCCTTACTAATGTTGGTCTGAATTCTACCCTGTCAGATATTAGGATAACAACTCCTACTTGTTTTCTAGGCCCACTTGCTTGAAACACCATTTTCCAACCTTTTTCCCTAAGATAGTGTCCATCCTTTGTAGAACGGTGAGTTTCTTGGAGGCAAAAAAATTGAAGGGTCCTGCTTTTTAACCTAATCCGCAAACCTATCTATGTCTTTTGGTTGGAGAATTAAGCCTGTTGATCTTAAGAGTTATTATTGAAAGGTGTATATTTATTTTTGCCACTTTTCTTGTTTTGTAGTTCTTCTGGTTTTACCTTTGCTTATTTGTATTAACTAGTATTTGAGTATGGTTTGTTTTTTCCAGGTTCCTTATATGTGTGCTTTTCTTTCTCTTCAGCATGGAGGATCATTTCAAGTATTTTCTGTAGAGTTGATTTTGTCTTCAGATATTCCTTTAGCCTGCTTTTGTTGTGGAATGTCCTTATTTCTCCATCTATTTGAATGAATAGCTTTGCAAGATCATGTAACCTTGGTTGACAGTTGGTATCTTTCAGAATTTAGAATACATTGTTCCAAGCCCTTCTGGCTTTTAAAGTTTGTGTTGAGTAATCTGCTGTTATCCTGTTACCCATTATGAGACTTGATTTTTCTCCCTGACTGCTTTCAATATATTTTCTTTGGCTTGTATGTTTGGTAGTCTAATTATCATATGACAAGAAGAGGTTCTTTCCAGGTTTTGTTGGTTTGGTGTTCTAAAGGCTTCCTGTATCTACATTGGTATCTCTTTCCCAGTTGGGGGGAAGCTCTCCTCTGTGGTTTTGTTGAAAACCCCTACTATGCCTTTGGAGTGAAATTCTTCTCCTTCTACTAACCCTGAATTCTTATGTTTGATCTTTTCATACTGTCCTGAATATCTTGAAATTCTCATTCATACTTTCCTATTAGTTTGTCTGTCTCTTTGTTGGACTCTATTAGATCTGCCACCTGGTCTTCTTGTTTAGATATTCTGTTTTCCCCTTAGTCCATTCTACTGGTGAGATTTTGCACAGTTTTGTTTTGTTTTTTTCATTGACTGTGTTCTTCATTGCTAGTATTTCTGACTGGTTTTTCTTTATTATTTCCATTTCCTTATTTATGTCTTGTATTGACCTCCTTATATCATTAAATTGGTTTTCTGTGTCTTCTTTATTTCCTCTTTCATTCCTTTGATTTCCTCTGCAACTTCTTTGAACACATTTATAGTCATTCTTTTGAAATCTTACTCAGGCATTTCCTCTAAATCAGTCTCATTGGAGATCATTTCTGATACATTATTACTTTTTGGTGGATTTATATTGTCTTGATACTTTGTGTTTCTCATATTATAATGTAGGGACTTTTGCATCTTGGATTAATTTAATGCTTGGATTTTCTAATTATCTTCAATATTATTAGATGTATCAATCAATATATCAATATCTTCAGGGTAGGAGCTTAAGGTGCTAGGTTTGGCCCTTAAGACTCTCAGAGTACCCACAAAAGTGACCCTAGGTGTTGGGTTTGCCTGTTATGAGAGTATTCAAGTAGGCTGAGTGGAACAAAATACAGGCAAATTCTAAAATTTAACTAAACAATATATACATTCAATGAAAAACATTGAATATTTGAATAAAATATTTGAACAAAAAATATTTATGCAAGAGTAGGTATTATGGCAAACAGATCCTCTAACAACATCACAGTCCCTAAGGATGTATGTTGCCCCATACCCTTAATCCTGTCAACTGGGAGGCTAAGATTCCTGGTCTGTAAAGTGTTCCAAGTCAACTTGTGACCAAGTAAGACTCTTCCCCAAGGAAGGACAGAAGAGGAAACAAAGGCACTATAAATCAGAAGCAACAAATGACAAACCCAAAACATAGCTTATTTAAGAATGGCAAATCCAGCCCAAGTATGGGCTGGAGAGATGGATTAACGGTTAAGCGCTTGCCTGTGAAGCCTAAGGACCCCAGTTCGAGGCTCAATTCCCCAGGACCCACGTTAGCCAGATGTACAAGGGGGCGCACGCATCTGGAGTTCCATTTGCAGTGGCTGGAAGCCCTGGTGCGCCCATTCTCTCTCTCGCTCTCTATCTGCCCCTTTCTCTCTGTCTGTCACTCTCAAATAAATAAATAAAAATGAGCAAAAAAATAAAAAAAAAGAATGGCAAATCTGACCATCCATCAGATTTAACATATAATTTACTCTGACATGGAAGGTGCAATTAGCACTGCCAATGCAAGCCTATATACCAGGCTTATTTGGTGGGTACCTTTTGAGATGGCTTTGGTCTCAGTTATCCTGTGCACCTTCTGGGTCTCTGTTTGCTGTGCTGGGGGCTCAGGTAGGGTGGCTGTGTCACTGGGTCTCTGCTCTGATTGCCTGTGCTGGGTGCTGTGTAGGTGCAGGTCTCTGGTGCTTGCTGGCGCTTGTGCTGGCGATGGGGTAGGGGAGGCTCTCTATGGTGGCTGAGGTTCTCCCGGTGGTCCTCATGATTCTCTTCCTCGGGAGCCACTCTGTTGTTCTCTGCCATCCTCCCTTCACGTTTCCTGAGTTTGCAAGGAGTCTGGTGTGAGTGGAAAATCCTGTCACCTGGCTTTTCCGGTGGCCTAGACTGAGCCTGGCAGCTGCGGCCATGCGGACCTGGTGCTTCCATGCTGGAGCTGCTTCTGCCTGCTTCTGTGGTCTCTAGACGCTCCGGGTCTCTCTACTTCTCTGCTGTGGTTGGTGATTTATTATACACCTTCCCTTTTTAGTAGAAGAGTACATTTTGCTGTTTTTTTTTTTTTTTTTCTCCCCTAGGCTGCTTTGGCATGGTTCCTACACTGCCATTTAACTGGAAATCCCCACCCTAAATATTTATTTTTTAAAAAGTGGAAATGTGGCAAAGAGAAAACCAACTTGGAGCTTATAGCAGACAGTCTCAAGTCACTGGGATGAACTTCCAAACCAGGCAGAGTTATGAAGGAAGGGATATATATTGATGCTTACAGATCCAGAAGATGTTCCATAATGGCAGAAGAAACTTGCCTTCTTTCACAGGTCCAAGCAGAGACAGAAAAAGCCATAAGCCACCACCAAAAAGCAAGCAAGTACACTTCTGGAACTCCAAGCAAAGCACTCTCACTTTGCCTATCTTTAGACTTGAAATCCAATTCCACCCCACACTTTAGAGCTGGACCCTAGGATCTACCCACAGTGGCACCTCCTCCAGGCAGGTGGCTGCAGATCTAAATTACAAACTGTAACAAAATCCTGAATCTATTGGGGGCCATTTATTTAAACTACTACAGAGCTCAAGCCCTCATAAAATTGTGTGCTTGGGAAAAGAAGAGTTCCACTTTCGTCAGTATAGATTATGTAATGTTTGCAATAATAACCAACTCCAAAATCTGAGTGGTTCCAAATTACAAAATGTCCATTACAATTCAGAAACCCAAACTAACAGAGGCTTCACCCTCTACAGCACCCCTGGATAGCTGAACTGTTTACAACACATACTTATGTACACATGAATCTGTTTTGTTGTATATAGTTCATAGAGAAAGGAAAACAGCTGGGCATGGTGGTGCACGCCTTTAATCCCAGCACTCGGGAGGCAGAGGTAGGAGGATCGCCATGAGTTCAAGGCCGCTCTGAGACTACATAGTGAATTCCAGGCCTGAGCTATAGTGAGATCCTACCTTGAAAAAAAAAAAAAAAGGGAAAAGACACACACCCTTGTATAAGTTTAAAAATTACCCATATGCCCTGACAAACAAAAGGAAATAAGATGCTCCTTCCCCAAAGTCCCATGTGACCCTCCCTGCCGGTGCTCATGATGCTGACTCTACCTGGGGCGGGGCGGGGGAGCAAAAACCAAAATCAACAACAACAACAAAAATAGGACTTCTTTAGTGACAGGGCATGGACAGGGCTCTGATCCTAGAGGCACATGAAGGACAGGAAGTGACCTGTCCACCGACAGACTCTGACTCACCATGCCCCTGCCATGCTGTAGACCATGAGTACAGGTCAAAGTAGAGCTTACTGGAGACTGGCAGTGCCGTGATGGGGGTGGGTGGCATTGGGGACCCCTACCCCTGGAATGACTAGAAAAACAGAGGCTGACTTGCACAAGACTGACGATGGGCTGCCATGCTGTGGAAATTGTCCCCCAAGTTCCCAGCTCTGGCATTCTGCTCAGGCCTAGACACCACTAGCTCTGTGCCGTCTACACACCCACACTGGTGCAGACTGCAGACCTCTCACTCTTGCTCAGTCATGGCCAGGCCAGCCAAGTCCAAGAAACCAAGTAGGTGACACATCATTGCCACACTGGCTTACCTCCTTCTGGATGTGGTTGAGACTGGCCTGCCAAGTCCCAGGCTCTGGCCTTGGGCCACTCTGCCAGCCAGCCAGCCAGGGTGAGTCACTCTTCTTTGGAGGACACTACCTTCCCCTGATGGAAGAGAATTCCAGAGAATCAGAAAAGGCAAGACCTGAGAGCAAAGAAAGCATTTCTTTTTAAAAATGAATTCTGTTTTTATTTATTTATTTGAGAGAGAGAAAGAAAGAGGCAGATAGAGAGAGAATGGGTGCATCAGGACTTCTAGCCACTGCAAACAAACTCCAGACACATGTGCCACCCTGTGCATCTGGCTTATGTGGATACTGGGGAGTTGAACCTGGGTCCTTTGGTATTGCAGGCAAATATTTTAACCACTAAGCCATCTCTCCAGCCTGAAAGCATTTCTTCTTTAAAAAAATATTTTAGGGCTGGAAGGATGGCTTAGCAGTTAAGGCATTTGCCTGCATAGCCAAAGGACTCAGGTTTGATTCCCCAGGACCCAAGTTAGCCAGATACACAAGGGGGCACATGCATCTGGAGTTCGTTTGCAGTGGCTGGAGGCCCTGGTGCACCTATTCTCTCTCTTTCTCTCCCTCTTTCTCTGTCAAATAAATAAATAAAAATAAAAATATTAAAAAATATTTTATTGATTTATTGACTGATGAGAGAGAAAGAGGCATAGAGAATGGGAACACCGAGGCCTCTTGCCACTGCAAAGTCCAGATGCATGTGCCACCTTGTGCATCTGGTTTTACATGGGTAATGGGGAATCAAACCTGGGTACTTAGGCTTTGCAAGAAAGCACCTTAACCACTGAGCCATCTCTACAGCCTCAGAAAGCACTTCTTTAAAAACAAAATGTTGATGGCAATAGTAATATTTCCCTGACAAGGGTGATTCCATGTTCATGATGTTTTCCCAGAGTGAGGCTCATCCATTGTACTCCAGATGTGCTGACCCCTAAGTTTTCTCTAAATGAGGGAAACTTGGTTACATATTTTGTGATAGTGAAGGCCTGTTTGTGCTTTTCCCTGAATAAAGAAAAATAATGTTGGACATGGTGGTGCACACTTGTTATAGCAGTGGGGACATTGAAGTAAAAGGATTGTGAGTTTGAGGCCAGCCTGGGCTACATAACCTTTCAAGCTCAGCCTAGGCTACATGGTGAAAACTTGTCTCAAAAAAGCAAAACACAACTGGGCATGGTGGCACATGCCTTCAATCCCAGCACTCAGGAGGCAGAGTTAAGAGGATCTCCATGAGTTTAAGGCCACCCTGAGACTATATAGTGAATTCCAGGTCAGCCTGGGCTAGAGCAAGACCCTACCTTAAAAAAAAAAAAAAAAAGCAAAACATTGGGGCTAGCTGGAGAGATGGCTTAGCAGTTAAGGTGCTTGCCTGCAAAGCTAAAGGACCTAGGTTCACTTCCCCATCACCCACTTAAGCCAGATGCACAAGGTGGCACAGGTGTCTGGACTTCGTTTGCAGCAGCTGGAGACCCTGGTATGTCCATTCTCTCTATATCTCTTCTTCTTCTCCTTCTTCTTCTCTCTCTCAAGTAAATAAAAATATTTAATAAAAAAATAAAAGCAAGCCAGGTGTTGTGGTGCACGCCTTAATCCCAGCACTCAGGAGGCAGAGGTAAGAGGATCGCTATGAGTTCGAGGCCACCCTGAGACTACATAGAGAATCCAGGTCAGCCTGGGCTAGAGCGAGACCCTACCTCGAAAAACCAAAAAAATAAAATAAAATAAAAATAAAAGCAAAACATGCCAGGCGTGGTGGTGTAAAGTTTTAATCCCAGCACTCAGAAGGCAGAGAGGTAGGAGGATCACTGTAAGTACAATGCTACCATGAGACCACAGAGTGAATTCCAGGTCAGTTGGGCTAGAGCAAAACCCTACCTTGGAAAAAAAAAAAATTAAAAGCAAAACACCACAAAAAATATTATTACAAACCATGCGTGGTGGCACATGCCTTTAATCCCAGCATGCAGGAGGCAGAGGTAGGAGGATCACCATGAGTTCAAGGCCACCCTGAGACTACATAGTGAATTCCAACTCAGCCTGAGCTAGAGTGAAACCGTACCTCGGAAAAAAAAAATAATAATACAGATGTTAAAACCAAAAACATATCTAGTGGAACTCCTTTTGGAATTACACGATTCCTGAGGTTGGGCCTGGAAGCCCTCCTCACCCCTCGTGTCCATAAGTGTACTCACTCCCCACCAGCCTCTTTGTTTCCAGGCCCTGCCTCTGCTTGCAGGGTTCTCTGCTCCTGAGCTATGCCTGTATGAGCCCCTGTTTAAAGCACCTAGTTGCTCCATTGACTTCAAGATTGGGCTTCTGAGAAAAGGTGCTATCTGGGAACAGGGTGGAAATGAATCAAAGAAGTGAGACAGGGAGGGAAGAGTGCATTAAGGCAGATTATCCCTGTGTGACACAGGCTCAGAACTGTTGGGGTGTCTGCAGAAGGTGCTTCAGGATGGTCTGATGAGAGGAAGGAAAACAGATGTTTGCTCACCAAGGTCTGGCTTGGTTGAGGGTTGTCATTGGGGTGCTGAGTATGTCACACTACCACTGTACCCAGGCTGGAGAAGCTTGTGTATTGTTGGAGAAAACTCTGAGGCATTTGAAGTAGGAATATATCAAGTGTTTGAATGTGTGTCTCCCATAGCCTCAGTGGGTTTTTTTTGTTGTTGTTGTTTGTTTGTTTTTGTTTTTCCAGGTGGGGTTTCATTCTAGTCCAGGCTGACCTGGAATTCACTATGTAGTCTCAGGCTGGCCTTGAACTCACAGTGATCCTCCTACCTCTGCCTCCCAAGTGCTGGGATTAAAGACATGTGCCACCACGCCCAGCTTCTTGTTTTGTTTTTTGATAAAGGTTAAACTTCGTAGTTAAGCCTCCTGCAGCCTGATGGAAAAGGTATCACTGGGGGACAGATCTTATAGTCCAACCCTAAGGTGTGTTCAGAGCAGTTTGAGCTCTGGCTGTTAGTTTTCTTTCTTTCTTGCTCCACCATTCATCATCAATATTTCTTTTCTTCTTTTTAATATTTTATTTATTTATTTGAGAGAGGAGCAGATAGAGCAAATGAGCATGCTAAGGCCTCTAGCCACTGCAAATGAACTCCAGATACATGCACCACTTTGTGCATCTGGTTTTATGTGGGTACTGGGAAATTGAACTTGGATTCCTTGGTTTTGCAGACAAGTGCACTGATCTCTAAGCCATCTCTCCAGCCCTATTTCTTTTCTTTAAAAAAAAAAAAATTATTGCCAGGTGTGGCAGTGCATGCCTTTAATTCCAGCACTCGGGAGGCAGAGGTAGGAGAATTACTGTGAGTTCAAGGCCAGCTTGGAACTACATAGTGAAGTCTAAGTCAGTCTAGGCTAGAGTGAAACCCTACCTTGAAGAAACCAATGTATATATATGCATTTGTATATGCATGCCACAGCATGCATGTGGAAGTCAGAGGGCAAGCTCAAGGTGTCTGTGCTCCACCTTCTTTGAGACATGGTCTCTTGTTACTGCAAACAAACTGCCAGGTTGCAAACTGAACGTCAGACTTCAGGCTCTGTCTTCCAGTGTTGTGGGTGTGTTGAGATTGTAGATGCACGCACCACTTTGTATCAGCTTTAAGTGGGCACTGGGGAATTGAATCCAGGCCAGAAGGCTTTGCAAACCAAGTGCCTTCAACTGCTGAGCCATTTTCCCAATCCCAAGATTCCTGTATAGTTTTATGGTTGTGAAGCCTACACTAGTTTCACTGAGTCCTAGATAAGAAAAAATATGGAAAAATACATCCTTGGCTGGGCATGGTAATACATGCCTTCAATCCAAGCACTGGAGTGGCAGAGATAGGAGGATCACAGTGAGTTCAGTGCCAACCTGAGACTATATAGGGAATTTCAAGTCAGCTTGGGCTAGAGCAAAACCCTACCTTGAAAAACCAAAAAAGAAAAGAAAAGAAAAGAAGATCCTTATATATATGATAGCTAACACTTTTCTTTTTTTTAAATATTTTTTCATTTATTTGTTTATTTGAGAGGGAGAGAGGAAGAGAGAGAGAGAGGAGGAGGCAAAGAGAGAGATGGGCACCTCAGGGCCTCCAGCCACTGCAAATAAATTCCAGATGCATATGCCACCTTGTGTATCTTGCTTATGTAGGTACTGGGGAATCGAACCTGCATCCTTAGGATTTGTAGGCAAGCACCTTAACTGCTAAACCATCTCTCCTGCCTAACCCTTTCCTTTTAAAAAATTATATTATATTATTTATTATTTATTTATTTGAGAGAGAGAGGAAGAGAATGGGTGCACCAGGGCCTCTAGCCACCACAGATGAATTCCAGATGTATGTGCCACCTTGTGCATCTGGCTTTACATTGGTACTTGGGAATTGAACCTCGGTCATTTGGCTTAGCTGGCAAGCACCATAATTGCTAAGCCATCTCTCCAGCCCCCAAGACTTTCCTTTTAAAGTATCTCTCCCTCCAACAGTTTCCACCTATATTCTACTGGGCAGGACCTAGCTGTATGAACATACTTAGCCACAAGAGATACTAGGAATTTTTTTGTTTGTTTTGGTTTTTCGAGGTAGGGTCTCACTCTAGCTCAGACTGACCTGGAATTCACTATCGAGTCTCAGAGTTGCCTTGAACTCACGGTAGTCCTCCTACTTCTGCCTCCCAAGTGCTGGGATAAAGGTGTGCACCACCATGTCTAGCTCGTGTTTTTTTGTTTTTTGAGGTAGGGTCTCACTCTAGCCCAGGCTGACCTGGAAAATTCACTATGTACTACACAGTCTCAGGCTGGTCTCGAACTCACAGCAATCCTCCTACCTGGAAACTGTATGAGGTAGGTGCTAAAGACCTACTTGTCTGTTGCTTAGCTCTAATCTGTTGCAGTAAATGACAAAGGTAAGTTACCACAGGGCCCCCACGCCACCTACTTCCCTCCCTATATGTGAACGTGGCAACCTACTTAAAAAGTAGTCTTCTCCTTTCTTTAAATCAGTGCTGGCCTCTGTGACCTAGAGTGGAAGGGATGTTTCGGGAAGTCAGGTCCCAGTTCTAAGAAGCCTTACGGCCCTCATGTGGCCACTAAGTGTTAGGGTCCTTTGTAAGACAGAAATAAACAACCAAAAGACCAACTAATCCAGGAAAGCAAAGCCTGAGAAAATTGTCTTAATCACCCAGGAAAAAGTCCAGCCCAGCACACCTACTTTGACACCGCCATGCTCAGGGATGTTGCAAGGGGCAGGAGTGGTTCCCTCATCCAGGCATTAAGGAGAAAGCAGAATTTCATTACTGAGTGGTCAAGACTCACAGGGTATTTTCATAAAAGAATTTTTATCCATTCTTTGTAAATAACCTTTCAGTGGTGTGGCGCTGTTCAAAGACCCCTATAGGAAGTCAGGCCTCTGTTCTCCTCTTTCCTCTTTTTTTGGTTTTTAGTTCTTGTGCTCTCTCTCTCTCTCTCTCTCTCTCTCTCTTTTTAGGCAGAAACTTTGTCTGGACACATCATGTGTTGGTACCATCATTTTCCTACATGCCCCTGTTCCACTGAGGGTCCTCCTCAGTGGGATTGCTGGTATTTTCCATGAGGTTGTGGGTTAGGAGTTGTAAGAGCAGCAGTCAGTCATTGTGGGTAGGGGGAAATGCCTCTGGATATTCTCTCCCACCCTGTGACTCTTACAATTTTTCCTCCTCCCTCTTCCAAAATATTCCCTAAGCGTTGGTGGGTGTGTTTTAAGTCTACTTTAGTGTTGACCTCTCAGCAGCTTCTGGATTCTGCTTTGGTGCATTTTGAGTATCCTCAGTGTCTGTCTACATCATCCTGGCGCAGGTTGTCAGGCTCCGGGTGGAAGCAGCACTCTTGCTCATCTTGTCAATTCCCCAGTGGTTTCACCTGGGTCCTAGCTGCTGTGCTAGGGGTGATTCACCTCCTGACAGGGGGTCAGCTATCTTTTCTTGTTGTGGTGGAATTTTGTTGTCCTTGGTTCTCACTGCCTTCTGAAAAAGAAAAACAGATTCTCCAACAGAGAGTGAAAGCAGCATAGGTTAACGGGGATAGGCATTGCTAATTTAGAGAGATTTTGATGGGTGTAGCTTCTCTTTTGGTCAAAGACTAGTAGGTGCTTCTCACTAGAGTCCATAATCTTAATCTCCATAGGATTCTGACTCAGTTCTCATTTCCCAGTTCCAGTTATGGGTACCTTTTCACTGAGATCTCGTAGCCATGAGAGAGCCATTGGTTACCCACCTAAGCTGGGTGCCTTTTTTTTTTTTTTTTTTTTTTGAGGCAAGCCCAACAGACTGGCCCTTTTCTGTTTTTGTTTTTTGTTTGTTGGTTGGTTTTTCGAGGTAGGGTCTCACTCTAGCTCAGGCTGACCTGGAATTTACTATGTATTCTCAGGGTGGCCTTGAACTAATGGCAATCCTCCTACCTCTGCTGAGATTAAAGGGGTGCACCACCATGCCCAACCGTGAGACTGGCCTTTTTATTTATTTTTTAATTTATTTATTTTTATTGTTAACTTCCATAACTATAGACAATACCCATGGTAATTCCCTCCCTCCCCCCACTTTCCCCTTTGAAACTTCACTTGCCATAATACTCCTTCCCCCTTCTCAATCAATCTCTCTTTTATGTTTGTTTATGTATTTATTTATTTACTAATTTTTATAATTCATTATTTTTATCAAAAACTTCCAGAATTGTAGATAATAATCCATGGTAATTCCTTCCCTCCCCCTACTTTCCTCTTTGAAACTCCACTCTCTATTATACCCCTTCCCCCTCTCAATCAGCCTTTCTTTTATTTTGATGTCATGATCTTTTCCTCCTTTTAGGATGGTGTTGTGTAGGTAGTGTCAGGCACTGTGAGATCATGGATATCCAGGCCATTTTCTGTCTAGAGGAGCATGTTGTAAAAAGTCCTACCCTTCCTTTGGCTCTTAAATTCTTTCCACCACCTCTTCTGCAATGGACCCTGAGCCTTGGAGGGTGTGATAGAGATGTTTCAGTGCTGTCACTTCTTCTCAGCACTATGATGCCTTTTGATACATCCCAAGCTCACTGCCATCTGAAAAAAGAAGATTCTCTAACCAAAAGTGAGAGTAGCATTAATATATGGGAATGAACATTAAGAGAAGTGCTTACTGGGCAGTTTGATAAGCATAGTATATACATTTAGCCAGACACAGGCAGATGTTACAGCCCCCTGGGCTCATGACTACCCCTGTTGTAGGTTTTCAGTATCAGGCATGTATTCCCTCCCATGGAGCAGGCCTCCAGTCAAATTAGAGAGCATTTGGTTTCCACCATAACAGACATGCCACTATTGCACCCGTTGGCTCATTTGACCTGGCTGTCCAAATTTAAGGCTTGCAGTGTCCACTGGTGAGTATCTCGGTCAGACATTGGCAGGGCCCTGGGTTAAAGCAAACCTAAACTTTCTGACACGAAGACCCCAGGCTATGGAGGGGTAGCAGCAACCTGAACTGCAGTCATATCTCATTGGGGGTGGCAGTGAGCCAGGATCCACCCCTGATTCTTGGGGGTTGCAGTGAGCCTAGACCCCTAGACAAAATCCTGGGCCCCGAGATTGGCAGGGAGTAAAGCCACTCCCTCTCCAAGCATGGGATACCTGGACTTTCAGAGAAGGCTTAGGCTTTGCCCATAACTCTGTGGCCTTTGGCCAGTTGCCTAGGAACCTGCTTATCTTCAGGCCCTAGATCACCTGACCCAGCATTGCCTACATGCTGGAACGAATGCCCCTATAGACTAGCAATCTTTAAATCCACCAATCCCCTTAGGGTCCTTTTCCTGCCCTCAGATGCTTATAAATCCATTTTCCCTGACAATAAACTGAGAACTGTTCACATGAACTGACTCCTGGGAGTGAGTGATTCTTTCTCTCGTCACATGCACACAACCTTGGTCTCCATGGTTGCCTGGGATGCCTTCAGGGAAACCGCGGCTGGCCGGAAGCAAGAACCCAGGAACCCACATATCTCCACTGGTGTTTTCTCTCTCTCCCATTGAACTGCATACAGCATAGCTTTTTCCAGCTTTCTCTCAGCTGGTCTACATGGAGGAGGTTTCCAGCTCAGCTCCAGCAGTATTTCTCAGTGACCTTGCAGCCCAAGTATGTGGAGTCTTCAGCAATAGAATCTTACAATCTATTCCTGGTGGGAAGCCAAGGGCCTCGGTAATGCCCTGTAATGTTTTGGGGATATCAGGGACCTCCCTGGCCAACAACTAACTGGTAGGTATCCCATTCCTAGCACTGAAAACTTTCTAGTAACAATCTATGGCTTCTGGGTGTTCCATTGTCCAAAAAAGTAGGTTTCCATATGACTTATTTATATCCTCTTAGATTTTGATTAGCCCTCCCTCCACCTTTCCTTTATTCAGTCTCTTCCCCTGACCTCACTTAGGGCTTTTCACCCCCATTAATCTGTTCTTCTACTTACATATATACAATACCATCCTATTAAGTCCCTCCTCCTTCCGTTTCTAATCACTTTATATCCCTTCATAGCTTATTGGCCTCAGTTGCTGAATTTTATTCCTACTCACATAGAAGTCCAATCATTTGTAGCTAGGATCCACATATGAGATAGAATATGTGACATTTGGCTTTCTGGGCCTGGGTTACCTCACTAAGTATAATCCTTTCCAGATCCATCCATTTTCCTGCAAATTTCATAATTTCATCTTTCTTTACTGCTAAGTAGAACTCCAATGTATAAATGTACAACATCTTCATTATCCACTCATCAGTTGAGGGACATCTAGGCTGGTTCCATTTCCTATCTATTGTGAATTGAGTGGCAATAAACATGGTTGAGCAAGTATCTCTAAGGTAGTGAGATGAGTCCTTAGAATATATGCCTAGGAGTGGTATAGCTGGGTCATATGGTAAATCTATTTTTAGCTCTCTCAGGAACCTCCACAATGATTTCCACAATGGCTGGCCCAGATTGCATTACCACCAACAGTGTAGTAGGGTTCCTCTTTCTCTGCATCCTCACCAGCATTTATGGTCATTTGTTTTCATGATGGTAGCCATTCTGACAGGAATGAGATAGAATCTCATCATAGTTTTAATTTCCCTGATGACTAGGCATGTAGAACTTTTTTTTTTTTTTTAGATGTTTATATGCCATCTGTATTCCTTCTTTTGAAAACTCTCTACTTAGTTCCATAGCCCATTTTTTAAAAATATTTTATATTTATTTATTTGAGGGGGGGAGAGAGAGAGAGGGAGAATGTGTGTGAGGGGGTCTACAGCCACTGCAAACAAACTCCAGATGCATGAACCACCTTGTGCATCTGGCTTACATGGGTCCTAGGAAAGTGTCTTAGGGAATTGAACTGAAGTCCTTTGGCTTTGCAGGCGAATGCCTTAACTGCTAAGCCATCTATCCAGCCCCATAGCCCATTTTTTAATCGGTTTGTTTGATTTCTTATTACTTAATTTTTTGAGTTCTTTATATATCCTAGATATTAATCCTCTATCAGATGTATAGCTGGAAAAGATTTTCTCCCATTCTGCTCTAGGTTGCTCTAGTAACAGTTTCCTTTGCTGTACAAAAGCTTTGTAATTTCATGAGATCTCGGCAGTTTATCCATGGTTTTATTTCCTGAGCAATTGGGGTTATATTCAGAAAGTCTTTGCCAAGGGCCAGAGAAATGGCTTAACAGTTAAGGCAACTGCCTGCAAAGCCAAAGGACCCATATTTGATTTCCAATTTCTCAGGACCCACATAAGCCAGATACAGAAGGTGGTACATGTGTCTGGAATTTGTTTGCAGTGGCTGGAGGCCCTGGTGCACCTATTCTTTCTTTCTTTCTTCCTTCCTTCCTTCCTTCCTTCCTTTCTTTCTTTCTTTCTTTCTTTCTTTCTTTCTTTCTTTCTTTCTCTCTCTCTTCCTCTCTGCTTCTTTCTCTCAAATAAATAAATAAATAAATAATTTTTTTTAAAAAAGAAAGTCTTTGCCAAGTCCAATATGTAGAAGCATTTTCCCTACTTTTTCCTCTAGCACTTTCAGTGTTTTAGGTCGGATATTAAGGTCTTTGGTTCATTTTGGAGTTAAGTTTTTGTTGTTGTTTTTTTTGTTTGTTTGTTTGTTTTTGGTTTTTCAAGGGTTTCACTCTAGTCCAGGCTGACCTGGAAATCACCATGTAGTCTCAGGGTGGCCTCGAATTCATGGTGATCCTCCTACCTCTGCCTCCCCAGTGCTGGGATCAAAGGTGTGCACCACCACGCCTGGCTTGGACTTAATTCTTGTGCATGGAGAGAGATAAGGATCTATTTTCATCCTTCTACAGATACACATCCAATTTTCCCAGCACCATTTACTGAAGAGGCTATCTTTTTGCCCATGAGTATTTTTGGCATTTTTGTCAA
Organism: Dipus sagitta; assembly: GCA_036346955.1. Classification (NCBI taxonomy): domain Eukaryota; kingdom Metazoa; phylum Chordata; class Mammalia; order Rodentia; family Dipodidae; genus Dipus; species Dipus sagitta. The sequence continues at coordinate 55,531,015 of CM070779.1, read as the reverse complement.
AGACCAGGTAGCTGTAACTACACAGACTTACATCTGTGTCCTCTATTCTGTTCCATGGATCTACATGTCTGTTTTTGTGCCAGTACCATGCTGTTTTTGTTACTATGGCTCTGTAATATAGGTTAAAATCAGGTATGGTTATACCACCAGCCTTATTTTTGTTGCTCAACATAGTTTTAGATATTCGAGGTTTTGTGCTTGTAAATGATTTTTTTTGGTGGATTTTGTATTTCTGTGAAGAATGCCATTGGAATGTTGATGGAGATTGCATTAAATATGTAGATTTCTTTTGGTAAGGTTGCCATTTTCACAGTAATGATTCTTCCAATCCAAGAATAAGGGATGTCTTTCCATTTCCTTGCCTTCTGCAATTTCTGTCTTGAATGTTTTAAAGTTTTTATTGTACAGAGCCTTCACTTCCTTAGTTAGGTTTATCCCAAGGTACTTTATTTATTTATTTTTAATTTTTTTGTTTATTTTTATTTATTTATTTGAGAGCAACAGAGAGAGAAAGAGGCAGAGAGAGAGAGAGAGAGAGAGAGAGAGAGAATGGGCACACCAGAGCCTCCACCCACTGCAAACGAACTCCAGATGCGTGAGCCCCCTTGTGCATCTGGCTAACATGGGTCCTGGGGAATCAAGCCTCAAACTGGGGTCCCTAGGCTTCACAGGCAAGCGCTTAACCGCTAAGCCATCTCTCCAGCCCAATTTATTTATTTTTGTTTTTTTGTTGTTGTTGTTTTTGTTTTTTGTTTTTGTTTTTCAAGGTAGGGTTTCACTAGCCCAGGTTGACCTGGAATTCACTAGGTAGTCTCAGGGTGGCCTTGAACTCACAGCAATTCTCCTACCTTGGCCTCCCAAGTGCTGGGATTAAAGGCATGCGCCACCACGCCCGGCTTGTTTTTTGTTTTGTTTTTGTTTTTGTTTTTGTTTTTGTTTTTGTTTTGATGCAATTGTGAAGGGGAATGATTCTCTGATTTCAGCCTCAGTGTGTTTGTTTTAGTATATAGGAATTCTATGTGTTTATTTTGTATCCTGCTACCTGACTGTAAGTGTCTAACAGCTGTAACAGTTTGCTGGAAGCGTCTTTAGGGACCTTGTTGTATAGAATCATATCTGCAAATAATAATTTGATCTCTTCCTTTCCAATATGTATCCCTTTTATGTGTACCTTAATGCTTTAGCTAAGACTTCCAGTACTATATTAAATAAAAGTGGGGACAGTGGACAGCCTTGTCTTGTTCCTGATTTTAGTGGAAAAGCTTCAAGTTTTTCTGCATTTAGTATTATGTTGGCCGTAGCTTTGTCGTGAATGACCTTTATTATGTTGAGATATGTTCCTTTTGTTCCCAGTTTCTGTAGGACTTTTATCATAAAAGGATGTTGGATTTGGTCAAATGCTTTTACTCCATCTAATGAGATTATTATGTGATTTTTTTGTTTTTTTCTGGTTGTTTGTTTGTTTTTGTTTGTTTTTTTTTGTTGTTGTTGTTGTTGTTTTTGAGGTAGGGTCTCACTCTAGCCAAGGCTGACCTGGAATTCACTATGTAGTTTCAGGGTGGCCTCAAACTCATGGTGATCCTCCTACCTCTACTTCCTGAGTGCTGGGATTAAAGGCGTGTGCCACGACGCCCAGGTAGATCATGTGATTTTTGTCCTTCAGTCCATTTATGTAATGTATTACATTTATTGATTTGCATATATTGAACCATCCCTGCATCTCTGAGATAAAACCTACTTGGTCAGGGTGGATGATCTTTCTGATATATTCTTGTGTTCTGTGTACCAATATTTTGCTGGGAGTGTTTGCATCTATGTTCATGAGGGAGATTGGTCTGTAATTTTCTTTTCTTTTCTTTTCTTTTTTTTTTTTTTGTTTGTTTTTTGTTCTATCTTTGTCTGGTTTTGATATCAGGGTGATACTGGGTTCATAGAAAGAGTTTGGTAGGATTCCTTCCTTTTCTATTTTATGGAAAAGTTTGAGAAGCATTGGTATAAGTTGTCCAATGAAGGTCTGGTAAGATTCACCAGGAATCCATCTGGGCCTGGACTTTTGTTAGTTGGGACATTTTTTAAATTATTTTATTTATTTAATTTATTTGGAGATAGAGGAGAGAATGGGCATGCCAGGGCGTCTAGCCACTGAAAATGAACTCCAGATGCATGTGCTCTCTTTATGCATCTGGCTTATGTGGGTACTGGGGAATCGAACATGGGTCCTTTGGTTTTGCAGGCAAGCACCTTAATTGCTAATCCATCTGTCCAGCCATAGTTGGGAGATTTTTGTTTGTTTGTTTGTTTGTTTGTTTGTTTTTGAGGTAGGGTTTCACTCTAGCTCAGGCTGACCTGGAATTCATTATTTAGTCAGGGTGTCCTCAAACTCACAGTGATCCTCCTACCTCTGCCTCCTGAGTACTGGGATTAAAGGCATTCACCACCATGCCTGGCTTTAGTTGGGAAATTTTTGATAACTGCTTGTATCTCCATATTTGTTATAGGTTTATTTAAGTGGTTAACCTCATTTTTATTTAATTTTGGTAAGTCATATAAATCAAGGAAATCATTCATTTCTTTCAGATTTTCAAACTTAATGGGGTATATGTTCTTATAGTATGTCCCCATGATTTTTTTAAATTTCTGTGGTATCTGTTGTGATGGTGCCTTTTTCATCTATAACTTTATCAATTTGTGTATCTTGTCTTTTTTTTTTTTTTTTTTTTGGTCAGATTTGCTAAGGGTTTATTAACCTTGTTTATTCTTTCAAAGAACCAACTTTTTGTTTCATTGATTCTTTGGATTTTTTTATTTCTATTTCATTAATTTCTGCCCTAATCTTTATTATTTCTTTCCATCTACAGATTTTTGGTTTGCTTTGTTCTTCTTTTTTGAAGGCCTTAAGGTGAAGCAATAAGTTGTTTACTTGCAACCTTTCTAATTTCTTTATTTTTATTTATTTATTTGACAGAGAAAGTGTTTGTGTGTGAGAGAGAGAGAGAGAGAGAGAGAGAGAGAGAGAGAGAGAGTGCACCAGGGCTTCCAGCCACTGCAAATGAACTCCAGACAAGTGCGCCCCCTTGTGCATCTGGTTAACGTGGGTCCTGGGAAATCGACCTAGGTCCTTTGGCTTTGCAGGCAAATGAATCAAACCACCACAATGGCTTAGCAATTAAGGTGTTTGCCTACAAAACCTGGGTCCTTTGGCTTTGTAGGCAAACACCTTAATTGCTAAGCCATTGTGGTGGTTTGATTCAGGTGTCCCCCATAAACTTAGGTGTTCTGTATGTTAGGTTCCCCAGATGATGGCAATTGGAAATTAAAGCCTTCTGGAGGCAGTGTATTGCTGGGGGTGGGCTTCTGGGTGTTATAGACAGCTTATCCTTGCCAGTTTGTGCCACACTCTCCTCTTGCTATTGTCAACATTATGTTGGCCAGGGGGTGATGTCTACCCTCTGCTCATGGCATTGTTTTCCCTGCCATCATGGAGCTTCCCCCTAGAGCCTGTAAGCCAAAATAAACCTCTTTCTTCCCACATGCGTTCTTGGTTGGGTGATTTCTTTTTTTCTTTTTCTTTTCTTTTCTTTTTTTTTTTTTAAGGCAAAAGATTTATTCAGTCTGAAGAGAAACCAGAGTATAAGGTTGGGTGATTTCTACCAACAATGTGAACCTGACTGCAACAGCCATCCCTCTAGCTCCTTTCTAATTTCTTCATATAGGCACTTAAAGCTATAAATTTCCCTTAGGACTACCTTAATTGTGTCCCAAAGGTTTTGGTATGTTGTTTTGTCATTATCACTTGGTTATATGGTTTTTTTTAAATTTCCTTCTTGATTTTTTCATTGACCCATGCCGGGTTACAAGGGCTCAGGCGAGCGCGAGGGATTTGGATTGGATGAGGACTGCCCCATAATTTATGAGGGTACACTCACCCACAGACCAATTGGCCCATCAGCGTTCTTCCATCGGAGAGATTCCTCACATGGGGCACCAGTCTGCCGGGCTCTCCGGCAGGTAGGGCTGTGGGAGAGCCAGTCCCACCAGTCTCTCCCTGGGGCTGAGCGGGATGGCAAGTGTCAATGAACCAAACCCTCTCCTAGTCACTGGAGAGAAACACACTGAGTTGGGAGACTTGTCGAAGCAGAATCTCGTTTTATTGTATCAAGCAGGCACTTATATAGCATCAAGGTAGGGGGTGGGAGTCTTAGGATGGGGTGAAGATTAAGGGCCAATAATATTTCACCATGTTAGTAGTAGCTGGGTGGAGGCAGTTTTAGGTCAGGCCTTGCTGAGTCACTCCTATGCGGAAGTCATAGGCCAAAGACAGGTTGCCAAACTCTAGGCAGGCTCAGGAAGTTCCACTAGGCCTCGTGTCCGGACCTCTTTAGGCCCAACATCTCCCCTTTTTGTTTTTATAAGCACGGTGGAGAACATGGTCCCTGTCTTAGGTTGTCCCCCCTCTGGGGATCTTACCCATCACTGGGTACCATGTATCCAGCTCATTGAGAATCCACTCCATGACCTGTCTTAGGTTGTCCCAGCCTGTCTGAGATCTTACCCATCATTGGTCAGATGGAGGGGAGAGGAGGGATGTTCATATGAGGATAGCCAGTCATATGAGGGGCTTGACTCCTGAGTAGTGAGCCTATGATAACATATTTCGACCTGATGAAGTTTTATTGCCTCTAGCCATCAGTGAATAAATTGTGTAATCTTATTAATTAAGTAGGGCCCAATAGTGAGGAGAAGGAGAAGGAGAGGCCCAAGTAAAGGGAGAAGGTAGGTAAGAAGCCATGTAAGCCCGTCCACAGTGGGTTGTCCTGAAGATCCCGCCACCGCCCTCTCCAAGCCTTCCTGAAGCCTCTGAATCTTGTTCTGGATGATTCCCAATTTATTCGTGTAAAAGCAGCATTTTTCCTGTAAAAACAAGCATATGCCTCCCTTTTCGGCTGTTAGTAGGTCCAGTCCCCTCCTGTTTTGTAGGACTATATCAGCTAGTGAGTCTAGTTGTTGTTGGAGGTCAAGGATGGTACTAGACATGGCTTTTAAGTCACTGATCAACTGGAGAGAGAGTTTTTTATGGAGATGGATTGCCATGCCCATCCCGGCTGTTCCAGTGGCCATACCCGCGGTTATCCCCAATCCAACAAGTAAAGGTATCATCTGTATAGCTCTCTTAGGTCTTTCTCCAATATAGATGAAAGAGGGTATAGGGAGGGCCTCATTTCCAGGAATGATATCTACATCTGGGATCAAGGAGGCCGGGGCACAGAGGCCCATCCAATTGGTGGGCAGGAAGTCATAGGCTATCCCGCCTCTGCAAACATAGACCATTCTAGAAGGCAGGCAGCATTGAGCACTGGGCTCAGTTGTGTTGAAAGTACAGAAGGAAGGATGAATATATCCAACATCTGTATTGGAGTTATTAGGGGAAGGTGGGGCCCAAATGCAAGTTCCAGAAGGAGACATTGGGAAAAGCTGGACGGGAATGGGGAAGGTGGCTGAGCAATTGTTTAGGGTAACATTAGCATCATTGACAACCGCTGCGAGTGGCCAGGGAGGTCCAGATCAGATACAAAGCCAGCAATTCTCTGCAAGAGAGGGAGTAGTTTGGTTTAACAAATCAAAGACCATTTGTAAAAGGGATTCAGTATTGGGGTCAAGGGCTAAATCATCCCTATTCTCAGGAAGGGCAATAGGGTGATAATTAAGCTCTGGATACTGGGACATAACGAGCTGTTCTATCCATCTGACCCAGATAGAACTGTAGGTGACGGATGAGGACCAATGTTTTTGAAAAGGGGATAATTGTTTATCTTCTTTAGAAAAATTTAAAATATTTAGGGTAAATAATGCCTTTTTTAGTTGGTTGTGTGGGGGTAAAGATTCCTCCTTTTGTTTTCCCATTCATCATTTACTAGTGTATTGTTTAGTTTCCATGATTTTGTGTATGCTCTATAGCTTTTCTTGCTATTGATTTGTAATTTGATCCCATTGTGATCGAGTAGAGTGCAAGGAATTATTTCAATTTTTCTGTATTTGTTAAGATTTGCTTTGTGTCCTAACATATGGTCTATTTTAGAGAATGTTCCATGTGCTGCTGAAAAGAATGTATATTCTGCAGCATTTGGATGAAATGTCCTGTATATATCTGTTAGGTCCATTTCTTCTATGACCTCATTTAATCCAGATGCCTCTCTGTTTGTGTTTTGCCAGGATGACCTGTCAATTGATGAGAGTGGGGTGTTGAAATCATCCACTACCACTGTATTTGGTGTTATCTGTGACCTTAGTTCTAATAGCATTTATTTGATGAAGTTGGGAGCCCCCATGTTAGGTGCATATATGTTTAGGATTATAATGTCCTCTTCTTGGAGTGTGCCTTTTTTTTTTTTTCAAGTAAATGAGATTTATTGCAAAAAAAAAAAAACCCAAAAAACAAAAAAGAAACCCTACATACATATTAAAACAGCTTTATACAAATTTCCCCTATTACAAGATTACAAATATACAATGTGAGTCCTGTCAAAGTCAGCATCTTATTAGAATAAAAAAAAAAACTGTAGAATACTACACCCCAATTTTATCACTGGTGTTCCCCACTTCTCAGTAAAAGATGACTAATCATAATCTTACTCAATTTCCCAAGTCTGACTCCCAACACTGAAACTACTGCATTCATGTGGAACGATTTTCCCAAAGCAGTGCTAACACTCGGTGCTGAAGGAAAGACTTGCTCTAAGTTTTTTGTTTTTTTTGTTTTTTTTTTTCATGGTAGGGTCTCGCTTTAGACCAGGCTGACCTCGAACTAACAGCAAATCCACCTATTTCTGCCTCCCAAGTGCTGGGATTAAAGGCAAGTGCCACCACACCTGGCTGCTCTGTTTTTTTTTTTTTTTTTTTTTTTTGGTTTCAAGGTAGGGTCTCACTCTAGCCCAGGCTGACCTGGAATTCACTATGTAGTCTCAGGGTAGCCTTGAACTCATGGCGATACTCCTACATCTGCCTCCCAAGTGCTGGGATTTAAGGCGTGCGCCACCACAGCCCAGCTTTGCTCTAAGTTTTTTAAAAGCCTGTGGAAATTCAAAGAAAGTGGGGAAGGATGAATGAAGAGTTATCTTCAACATTTTTATCCAATTCCATAGTGGTCTTCTCAAAACTAATAATGGAATATTGAAATGTTCTCTGACTGGTCAGGACAATGTACTCAATTCAGGAGACACAATAAATAAAAACTTATGTTTCTTCTTGTTAGACAGAGAAGGGAGGCTCTTGAGCAAGTATTTCAATTTGAGAATTTAGTCCCAGGAAAGGTCTCTTCTCCACAGATCATCTACTGTGGACACACTGGGAGTGATCTTTATCTTCACCCTGTGCTTCAGAAAATCTGGGTTGACGTCTTTCTGAGTGGGTGCCAGTTGTAAGCCCTTACTATAAAGGCAGCAGAGGTCAATTCGACATTTAAGGCTGTTTTGGAAAGACGCATACAGGAAAATGGAAGGAGCGAGACTAATACAACAGCCCATTTGTGGTTTCCCAGTCCCCTGTAGAAGTTCCTCCTTCACAGGTCACCTTGGCATGTATGTTATGGGAATGAAGGAGTATTCTGATACTGACTTGGATTGCTTTTATGCAATTTTCTGTAATGCCGCTTTCTTTTTTCCTTCTCCTCCTCCAACCACCTTTATCTCAAAGTGGGGTCAACCCAGGAAACTGCTAGGAAAAGATGTCAAATGTTTAATGGAGGAAATGAAACTTGACTCAATTATTCCATAAGTTGATGCTGGAGTCACTGAAGAACTAAGTTTAGTGACCAAGCCAGGATAGCTTTGCAGGATAAAGTAACCTTGGTTGACAGTTGTTATTTTCAGAACTTGGAATACATCATTCTAAGCCCTTCTAGCTTTTAAAGTTTGTGTTGAGTAATCTGCTGTGATCCTGATGGGTTTGCCTTTCTATATGACTTGATTTTTCCCTCTAACTGCTTTCAATACATTTTCATTGGTTTATGTGTTGGTAGATTAATTATAACATGGTGAGGAGAGGTTCTTTCCAGGTTTTGTCTGTTTGGTGTTCTAAAGGCTTCCTGTATCTGCATTGGCATCTCTTTCCTAATTGGGGGTGGGGGAGTTTTCTTCTATGATTTCGTTGAAAACACCTACTATGCCTTTCAAGTAAAATTCTTCTTCTACTCTACTTGAATTCTTATGTTTGATCTTTTCATAGTGTCCCGAATATCTTGAAATTCCCATTCATACCTTCCTATTAGTTTGTCTTTCTCTTTGTCAGATTGTATTTGATCTGCCACCTGGTCTTCTAGTTTAGATATTCTGTTCTCTCTTCATCCATTATACTGGTGAGAGTTTCTACAGAGTTTTTTATTTGACTTGTTGTATTTTTATTGCTAGTATTTCTGACTGGTTTTTCTTTATTATTTCTATTTCCTTTTTCATGTCTTGTATTGACCTTCTTATTTCATTAAATTTCCTGTGTCTTCTTTGATTCTTTTTATTTTCTCTTTCATTCCTTTGATTTCCTCTTTGATTTCTTTGAACATATTTATAATCATTCTTTTGAAATCTTTCTCAGGCATTTCCTGTAAATCAGTCTCACTGGAGGTCATTTCTGATGGATTTATACTTTTTGGTGGATTTTTATTGTCTTTATTTTTTTTTTCTAGGTGTGTCTCTCTCCAGCCCAGGCTGACATGGAATTCACTATGTAGTCTCAGGGTGGCCTTGAACTCACAGTGCTCCTCCTACCTCTGCCTCCCAAGTGCTGGGAAAGGCATGTGCCACCATGCCTGGCTTGCCTTGATTTTTTTGTGTTTCTTGTATTATGTAGAGATTTTGCATCTTAGATTAATTTAATGCCTAGATTTTCTAATTATCTGCAGTATTATTAGATGTATCAATCAATCCAATGTTATATATCTTCAGAGTAGTAGTTTAAGGTTCTAGGTGTGGCTCTTTAAAGATTCTCAGAGTAGCCAGGTGTGGTGGTGCATGCCTTTAATCCCAGCACTTGGGAGGCAGAGGTAGAAGGATTGCTGTGAGTTCAAGGACACCCTGAGACTACATGGTGAATTCCAGGTCAGCCTGAGCCAGAGTGATATCCTACCTCGATTCTCAGAGTATCCACAAAAGTGACCCTAGGTATTTGATTTGCCTGCTGTAAGAGTATTCTAGTAGGCTAGGTGGAAGAAAATGCAGGTGAATTCTAAAATTTAACTGAACAATATGCCTATTCAATGAAAACCAGCACATACTATTTATGCAAGAGTAAGTATTATGGGCTGGAGAGATGGTTTAGCAGTGAAGGCATTTTCCTGCAAAGCCAAAGGACCCAGGTTCGACTCCCCAGGACCCACATAAACCAGATGCACCAGGGGGCGCATGCATCTGGAGTTCATTTGCAGTGGCTGGAGGCCCTGGCATCGCGCTCTCCTCTCTCTCTCTCTCTCTCTCTCCCTATTTCTCTCTCAAATAAATAAATATAAATAAAATATTTTAAAAAAAGAGTAAGTATTATGACAAACAGATCCTCTAACAAAGTCAAAGTCCCTAAGGTTGTGTGTTGTCCCACACTCTTAATCCTACTAACTGGGAGGCTGAGATTTCCTGGTCTGTAGAGGTTTCTAAGGTCAGTTTGTGACTGAGTGAGACCTTGCCCCAATGAACGACAGAAGAGGAGACAAAAGCACTATAAATCAGGAAGCAACAAATGACAAGCCCCAAATATAGCTTTTTAAAGAATGGCACCAGGTGTGGTGGCACACAGCTTTTATCCCAGCACTCAGGAGGCAGAGGTAGGAGGATCACTGTGATCTTGAGGCCACCCTGAGACTACATAGTGAATTCCAGGTCAGCCTGGACTAGAGTGACACCCTACCTCAGAAAAAAGAAAAAAGAAAAAGCTAGGTGTGGTGGCGCACGCCTGTGGTCCCAGCACTTGTGAGGCAGAGGTAGGAGAATCGCCATGAGTTTGAGGCCACCCTAAGACTACATAGTGAATTCCAGGTCAGCCTGGACTAGAGTGAAAATTTACCTTGAAAAAAAAAAACCCAAAAAATAAAAAATAAGAATGACAAATCTGACCATCCATCAGATTTAACACATAATTTAGCCTGACATGGAAGGTGCAATTAGCACTTCCGATGCAAGCCTATATACCAGGCTTTTTTGGTGGATACTAACTGACTTGGTGTAATCCCAGTTACCTTTGGGGATGGCTTTGGTCTCAGTTATGCTGTGTTCCGACTCGGGCCCTGTTTGCTGTGCTGTGGGCTCAGGTAGGCTGGCTGTATCAATGGGTCACTGCTCTGATAGCCTGTGCTGGGTGCTGTGTAGGTGAGCTCCCTTCCCCAGGTCTCTGGTGCTTGCTGGTGCTTGTGCTAGCAGTGGGGGAGGGGAGGCTGTGGATGGAGGTTAAAGTTCTCCTGCTGGTACTCACGACCCTCTTCCTCACGAGCCACTCTGCTGGGCCCTGCTGTCCTCCCCCTCATGTTTCTTGAGTTTGTGAGGAGGCTGATGAGAGTGGAAAAGCCCCTCACCTGGCTTTCCCTGAGGCTCAGGCTGAAGCCTCAGGAACCTGCCGCTGCTGCTGCCAGAGCCGCTTCTCCTGCTTCCGTGCTCTCCAGATGTTCAGGATCTCTCCTACTTCTCTGCTGTGCTTGATAATTTCTTATACATCTTCATTTTTAAGTAGAAGAGTGTATTTTGCTGGTTTTTGTTGTTGTTGTTTGTTTGTTTTTCTCCCCTGGGCTGCTTTGGTGTGGTTCCTATGCCACCATCTTAACCAGATGCTGATCTAGAGTCAGACTGGCCTTAAAAAAAAAAACTATCTATTTATTTATTTGAGAGAGAAAGAGGCAGATATATATTGAAAGAGAATTGGCACACCATGGCCTCTAGCCACTGTAAGGGAACTGCAGACATATGCACCACCTTGTACATCTGGCTTACATGGGTACTAGGAGCTGAAACCTGGGAACTAAGGTTTTGCAGGTAAGTGCCTTAACTGCTAAGCCATCTCTCCACCCGTGTTTTTTATGTGTGTGTGAGAGAGAGAGGGAATTGGCATGCCAGGGTCTGCAGCCACTGCAATCAAACTCCAGATGGATGCTCCCCCTTATGCACATGTGACCTTGTGTCACTGTGCATCTGGCTTACTTGGGACCTGGAGAGTTGAATATAAGTTCTTAGGCTTCACAGGCAATCGCCTTACCCACTAAGCCATCTCTCCAGACCTGGGTGCCACCTTTTCATGAGTGTGTATATCTTGTCAGGCTGGTTGCTTTTGCACAAAGGTTTTCCCTGCTTGCTCACAACATTGCAGGCCATTTTCCCTCAGCAACTCATGAAGCACTTTCTAGTACTATACTGGCAGATCATCTTGGAAGTGGCTTCCTTCCAGATAGCTGGATCTATTGATGTGTTGTGTTGGCATCATGTAGTGTCTTCATCAATAGGGTCTTACCTTTTACCACAGGTTGGTAATCAAGTGCTTTGACAGAAGCCTGTCTTGTTTTGTGGCCCTCATAGGTCTCTCTGATCAACAGTTCAATGTGGGTTGTAACCAATTTCTGGTCCTGGGAGTTACAGCTAGAATTTTTTTCTTTTTTTTTGTTTATTTTTATTTATTTATTTGAGAGCAACAGACAGAGAGAGAGAGAGAATGGGCACACCAGGGCATTTAGCCACTGCAAATAAACTCCAGATGCCTACGCCCTCCTGTGCATCTGGCTAACGTGGGTCCTAGGGAGTTGAGCCTCAAACCGGGGTCCTTAGGCTTCACAGGCAAGTGCTTAACCGCTAAGCCATCTCTCCAGCCCTACAGCTAGATTTCTTTAAAAATATTTTTTACTTATTTATTTGATAGAGAGAAAGCGGCAGAGAGAGAGAAAAAGAGAGAGAGAGTGAGAATGGGCATGCCTGAGCCTTCAGCCACTTAAAATGAACTCCAGATGCATGAGTCCCCTTCTGCATCTGGCTTACGTAGGCCCTGGAGAATGAAACCAGGATCCTTTGGCTTTGCTGGCAAATGCCTTAACCACTAAGCCATCTCTCCAGCCCCAAACAGCTAGATTTTTGAGGTAGGGTCTCTTTGTAGGCCAAGCTGATCTGGAATTTACTCTGTAGTCTCAGGCTGGCCTTGAACTTGGGAGTGATCATCCTACCTCTGCCTTCCAAGAGCTGGGATTAAAGGAGTGAACACCAGCCTTAAGTTTTTTTTGTGTTTGTTTTTCAAGGTAGGGTCTTGCTGTAGCCAAGGCTACTCTGAATTCATTATGTAGTCTCACTGTGGCCTTGAGCTCATGGCAATCCTCCTACTTCTGCCTCCCAAGTGCTGGAATTAAAGGCATGTACCACCATGCCCAGCTTAAACTGTTTTATTGACAAGTTGCATAAATATAAAAAGTAGGCCATGGTCATAATTCCCTCCCACCACCCTCCTTTTCCCCTTCCCAAATCGCCCCTCCACAGAATCCCTTCTTTCCAATTAGTCTTTCTTCTATTTGGATGTCATCATTTTTGTTCTTCCTATTATGGTCTTATGTAGGTAGTGTCAGCCACTGTGAGGCCATGAGTACCCTGGCCTCTTTGTTTCTGGAAAACAGTATTATAAGCACTCCTCCACTTCCTTTGGCTCTTCCATTCCTTCCACCACCTTTTCCACAATGGTCACTGAGCCTCAGAGAGTGCGATAGTGTTGTCTCACTGAGTGCTGAACACTCCACTGTCACTTCTCAGCACTATGGTGAGTTTTGAGTCACCCTACTAGTTACCACCATCTGAAAAGAGAAGCTTCTCTAACCGCAAGTGGGAGTAGCACTTAAAAATGGGTATAAACGTGTTTAGAGGGTAGTTTGGTGGGCATAATGTATCCATTTAGGCATACAACAGAAGCTTCACCCCAGGGTGTTCTTACTATTTATCTGGGGCAAATGTGGCAGCAGAAGAAAAGAGGCTCATCAGAAGATGATGGGAGTGAGCTGGGTGTGGTGGTGCACACCTCTAATCCTCACACTGGGGAGGCAGAGGTAGGAGGATCACCATGAGTTAGAGGCCATCCTGAGACTACATAGTGAACTCTAGGTCAGCCTGGGATAGAGTGAGACCCTACCTTGAAAAACAAAAAACAAAAGAACAAAAAAAAAAAAAAAAAAAAAAGGAAGATGGGAATGACTGCTTGTTCTTTTTGTTTACCAGAAGTTGATGGGGCCTTGTTTCCAGGTGAAAAGCAACAGGCACTAAAATATCAGATGGTCAAGTCCTGTATCAGGAAATACACGTACATCAGGAAATAGATTTATAAGAAATAGATTGGAGCCAGACATGGTGGCACATGCCTATTATCCGAGCCCTTGGGAGGCAGAAGTAAGAGGATTACTGTGAGTTCTATGGCAGCCTGGGACTACACAGTGAGTTTGAGATCAGCCTTGGCTAGAGTGAAACCCTACCCACTGCCAAAGAAAGGAAGGAAGAAGAAGAAAGAAAGAAAGAAAGACAGACAGACAGACAGACAGAAAGAAAGAAAGAAAGAAAGAAAGAAAGAAAGAAAGAAAGAAAGGGGAAGGAAGGAAGGAACTTAGCTGGGCAAGGTGGCACACAGCTTTAATCCCAGCACTTGTGAGGCTGAGGTAGGAGGATCACTAGGAGTTCAAGGCCAGACTGGACTACAGAGTGAGTTCCAGATCAGCCTGGGTTAAAATGATACCCTGCTTTAAAAAAGGGGGACGGGGCTGGAGAGATGCCTTAGCAGTTAAGGCCTTTGCCTGCAAAGCCAAAGGATCCTGGCTCGATTCTCCAGGACTCACGTAAGCCAGATGCACAAGGGGGCGCATGCACCTGGAGTTTGTTTGCAGTGGCTGGATGCCCTGGCATGCCCATTCTCTCCCTCCCTCTCCCCCCCCTTTCTCTCTCTCAAATAAATAAATAAAATATATTTTTAAAAAAGAAATATAAGAGCCAAAGGAAGGGTAGTACTCCTTATAATGTGCTCCCCTCAGACACAAAATGGTCTGGATATCCATGACCTCACAGTGTCTGACACTACCTACTCAAGACCATCATAAGAGGAGGAAAAGATCATGATATCAAAATAAAAGAGAGACTGATTGAGATGGGGAGGGGATATGATGGAGAATGGAGTTTCAAAGGGTAAAGTGGGGGGAGGGAGGGCATTACCATGGGATGTTGTTTACACTCATGGAAGTTGTTAATAAAAATTTGAAAAATTAAAATAAAATAAAAAAGAAATAGAAATATAAGTGACATATGTATGATACATAGGAGCAAAATGAATGTAGACACCAATATGTGCATCTAGAGAACTATACAACAAACATAGAAGTCATAGACATATACACACATGAGTTTATTTACCTATGTGCAGCAAAGTACAAAAATTTTTTTTGAGGGGACTGTGCTGAGGACTAAACACATTTTTTAAAGATTTTATTTTCATTTTTATTTACTTATTAGAGACAGAGAGAAGGGAAGAGAGTGAGAATGGGCATGCCAGGCTCTAGCCACTGCAAACGAACTCCAGATGCATGTACCACCATGTGCATCTGGCTTATGTGGGACGTGGAGAATCGAACCTGTGTCCTTATGCTTCACAGGCATGTGCCTTAACTGCTAAGCCATCTCTCTAGTCCAAAGTTTAATTGTTTATTTATTTATTTTGGTTTTTTGAGGTAGGGTCTCACTCTAGCTCAGGCTGACCTGGAATTCACTAATCTCAGGGTGGCCTTGGACTCATGGTGATCCTCCTACTTCTGCCTCCCAAGTGCTAGGATTAAAAGCGTGAGCCACCATGCCCAGCTTGAAATTTTTGAGGTAGGGTCTCACTCTAACCCAGACTGACTTGGAATTCAACTATGTAGTCTCAGGATAGCCTCAAACTCACAGCGATCCTCCTACCTCTGCCTCCCAAGTGCTGGGATTGAAGGCGTGCACCACAACACCTGGCAAGTACAAATATTTTTATGGTAGGTAAATGTTTTTCCTGTGAGACAAGGCTGGTATAGAGTAAGAGGCTGTGGTGGTTTGATTCAGGTGTCCTCCATAAACCTAGGTGTCCTGAATGTGAGGTTCCCAGCTGATGGAGATTTGGGAATTAACACCTCATGAAGGCAGTGTATTTGGGGGGGCAGGCTTATGGGTGTTATAGCCAGCTTCCCCTTGCTAGTGTTTGGCACACTCTCCTGTTGCTATTGTCCACCTAATGTTGGCCAGGGAGTGATGTCCACCCTCTGCTCATGCCGTTTTTCCCTGCCATCATGGAGCTTCCCCTTGAGTCTGTAAGCCAAAATAAACCTCTTTTGTCCCACAAGCTTCTCTTGGTTGGGTGATTTCTAACAGCAATGCAAACTTGACTGCAACAGAGGCCCAGTTATTTTTCTAAAAATTATAAAGTTTTCATTACTGTTATTATCATTTTGAAAAAGGTTGATAGTTATAGAAATTACGAAGCAGCCTGGAAATAGGCAGAAACTGTTAGGAGAGTGGGTGAGGTTATTACTTTTATCTATAATTTTTAAATATTTCTTTGTTTGCACAAGTGTGTGTGTGTGTGTGTGTGTGTGTCTTACTGCTGCACACATATGCCAGATACTTTGGCCATTCTTTCTTTTTAAACTTTTTATTGACAACTTCCATAAGTACAGTCAATAAACCATGATAATTCCCTCCCACTCCCATTTATTTATTTATTTATTTATTCAATTATTTTATGAGAGATAGGGAGAGAATTGGCATACCAGGACCTGTAGCCACTGCAATCAAACTCTAGATGCATGCATCACCTTGTGCGCATGTGTGACATTGTGTGCATGCATCACCTTGTGTGTCTGGCTTATGTAGGTTCTGGGTAGTAGAACCTAGGTTCTTAGGCTTTGCAGGCCTTAACCACTCTCCACCCCCCCCACCCTTTCTTTCCCCCCTTCCAAATCTACTCTCCATTGAATCTCCTCTTTCCAATTAGTCTCTTCTATTTTGATGTCACCATTTTATTTCATTTATTTATTTATTTTGGTTTTCCGGTTTAGGGTTTCACTCTAGCTCAGGCTGACCTGGAATTTACTATGTAATCTCAGGGTGGCCTTGAACTCATGATGATCCTCCTACCTCTGCCTCCCAAGCGCTGGGATTAAAGGCGTGCACCACCACACCCATAAGCTCAGGCTGACCTGGAGTTCACTATGTAGTCTCAGGTTGGCCTTGAACTCACAGCGATCCTCCTACCTCTGCCTCCCAAGTGCTGCAATTAAAGATGAGTGCTACCATACCTGGCTGATGTCATTTTTGTTCCTCCTATTATGAAGGTTTTGTGTAGGTAGTGTCAGGCACTGTGAGGTAGTGAATACCATGGCCACTTTGTTTCTAGATGGCAGGATTGTAAGCATTCCTCCCTTTCCTTTGGTTGCTAACATTCGTTCAACCACCTCTTCTACAATGGACACTGAGCCTTGGAAGGTGTGATAGAGATGCGTTACTCAGTGCTGAACACTCCACTGTCACTTCTTCTCAGCACTATGATGAGTTTTGAGTCACCAGTGGCCACTGTCATCTGAAAAAAGAAGCTTCTCTAACCAAAAGTGAGAGTGCCATTAATATATGGATATAAGTAGAAAGGTTTAGAGGGCAGTTTGGTGAGCATAATATATTTATTTAGCCAGACAACAGCAGTCATAACCTTAGGGCTTATGACCTCCCCAGCCATAGGCTTTAAAATTTTTTTAATTATTTCATTTTATTTATTTGAGAGAGAGATAGAAAAGGGGAGCTAGAGAAAGAGACAGAGAGAATGGGCACACCAGGGTCTTCAACCACTGGAAATGAATTCCAGATGCATGCACCACCTTGTGCATCTGGCTTACATGTGTCCTGGGGAATCGAATCTGGGTCCTTTGGCTTTGCAGGCAAACACTTTAAACAGCTAAACCATCTCTCCAGCCCAGCCATAGGCTTTTGACTAGGTTTTTAGTACCAGGTATGTATTTTGTTCTGTGACGTGGGCCTCCAGTCCAATTAGAGATTAGTTGGTTTCCTCTATGACATACCACTATTGCACTACTTGGCATATTTGGCTTGGCTGGTCAGCCATAAGGTCTGCAGGGTCCACTGCTAGTTTGCACCATTGGTGACTTCTCTCTCCCCAAAGGCTACATGCTGCATAGCTCTATCCAGCATTCTGACAATTAGTCAACAGGGAGGAGGTGCCCAGCTCAGCTCCAGTTTGATTTCTTATGACCTGCTTTGGCCACTCTTAGCATATAGCTTTATATGAGTGTTGGGAATTTTAATCCTGGCCATACGCCTTGCAAGAAAGCACCTTTAACTGCTAAGTCATCTCCCCAGTCTTATTTTATTCATTTATTACTATTTTCCAGCAAGGAGGGGGAGAGAGGAGAGAATGGGCACAACAAGGCCTCTTGCCACTGCAAACAAACTCCAGACACATGAGCCACTTTGTGCATCTGACTTTACTCGGGTACTGGAGAACTGTACCTGGACTGTCAGGCTTTGAAAACAAGTGCTTTTAACTGCTGCGCCAACTCTCCAGCCCTAAAATAATTTTTTTTCAAGGTAGGTTTCATTCTAGCTCCGGTTGACCTGGAATTCACTATGAAGTCTCAGGGAGGGCTCGAACTTGTGGCGATCCTCCTACCTCTGCCTCCTGAATGCTGAGATTAAAGGCATGTGCCACCACACCTGGCAAATTCATGTTTTTTTTTCACTAAAATAATTTTTTAAACTTTATTTATTTGCATGCACACATGAGATGTCTGTGTGTGTAGGCACCCCTAGGCTTCTTGCTGCTGCAAATGAATGCCAGACATTTGTGCCACTTTTTGCCTCTGATCATATGGGTGTCTTCCATGGGTGGTTCAAGAATTGAACCTCAGCCAGCAGGCTTTGCATCAAGTACCTTTTTAAAAAAAAGAGTTATTTTTATTTATTTATTAGAGACAGAGAGAGGGAGAGAGAGGGAGAATGGGCGCACCAGAGCCTCCAGCCACTGCAAACGAACTCCAGACACATGCACCACCATGTGTATCTGGCTTATGTGGGACCTTGGGAATCAAACCTGGGTCCTTAGGCTTCACAGGCATGCACCTTAACCACTAAGACATCTCTTCAGCCCCTGCATCAGGTACCTTTAACCACTGAGCAATCTTCCCAGCCCCAAATAAAATAAAATTTAAAGCCAGGGGTTCAGGGCTAACTAGGACAACACTTTCAAAAACTAAAACTTAAAAAAAGTAAAATTAGTGGAAAAAGAAAAAAATTAAGTACCCAACATTTTAAAATGAGCTAGACGTGGAGGCACATTCCTGTAGACCCAAGTGTGTACCAACTGAAGGCTCAGGCATGAAGATATCTAATTGAGGCCAGCCTGGGCTACCCAGTGAGACCCTGTCTCAAAATACTAAACTAAACTAAACTAAGATTTTAAATCTGGATCATCCAAGCTGGTGAGCGTTTATTTGAAGGTGCTCTCAAATCGTCTCAAGACCCAGGAGACACAGGTTTAGCCTCTAAGTTCATAGCAGTACTGAAGGAGGACAGGAGAGAGAGTCAGCCAGGGACAGAGGCCCAAGAGATGCCACCTTGCCTGCCCTGATAGGACCAGAACCTGCATCTGACCCAGTCTCATCCAAAATGGCTGCAGCAAAATTCCCTGGCAGCAGCTTCCTGCTTCTTCTTCAAGTTTTCCTGGCCCTGGCACACGTGGGTGGGCTGTCCCCTCCTGTGTCAGCCTCTTGGTTTTCTCCCTTACACATCTGAGTCTGGTGATGAGGCTTGTGTTAACTGGATGTTTGATCCATTCAAAGAAGCCTAACCACATATGTCATCCTCTCTTCTTCTTAGTCTCCTGCATCCTCTGGATCTGTTTGAATACAAGCATGTAAGACTCTCTCTCTCCCCCTACCCAGCCTGGCTGGGAAGGGTGAAGATCCCCTTTTGCCTGGGTATTTTCCTGCTTGCTTTCAACATGTATTTTGCTTCTGGATACTTTCTTGTTTTACTATATGTGGAATCTCTCTTTAAACTCCAAGTCCTTCACTTCCTCTTAGTCTTTTGTGACCCCTCTGTAAATGTGAAGGGAATGCTTGGGTTTTCATGCTTTGCTTTCCGTGTGTGTGTGTTCTCCACAGGTTTTATTTTTTTCCATGAGAGATTTCTCTGTGAAGGAAATCTTTTAGTCAAGTGCCTTAACCACTGACCCATCTCTCCAGCCCTGAAGGAAATGATTCAAACTGAGCAAGGGAGAGAATTCCCTTCTGACTTGAGCCTTTTTTCTAGCCTTCCCTCTGGATCTTAATTCTCCCTAAAGTAAACCTTATAATTTACCCTTCTCTATGTTCATGTTTTTCAATTTTTTGCAAATGTGGATAAGAATCCACAAGTTGGGGTCCACAGGCCGGGAATATCCTGCATCTTTATGGAATTAATTTTTGTTGTTGTTGTTGTTGTTGTTTTTCAAGGCAGGGTCTCACAGTAGCCCAGGCTGACTTGGAACCCACTATATAATCTCAGGGTAGTCAAAGACTCACAGCGATCCTCCTACCTCTGCCTCCTTCCTGAGTGCTGGGATTAAAGGTGTGCGCCACCATGCCCAGCTTTTTTTTTTTTTTTTTTTGCAAGGGGAGAGAGCAAGAGAATATGAATGTATGTACCAGGGCCTCTAGCTGCTGCAAATGAACTCCAGATGTGTGCACCCCCTTGTGCATCTGGCTTATGTGGGTCCTGGGGAATTGAACTTGGGTCCTTTGGCTTTGCAGGCAGACGCCTTCACCACTAAGGCAACTCTCCAGCAACCTCCCCCTACTTTTTTTCTTTTTTTTTTTTCGGTTTTTCTGATGTAGGGTTATCTAGCTCTAGCCCAGGCTGACCTGGAATTCACTATGTACTCTCACACTAGCCTTGAACTCACAGTGATCCTCCTGCCTCTGCCTCTGCCTCCAAAGTGCTAAGATTATAGATGTGCCACCACGTCTGGCCTACTCTGACAATCCTGAAATTTGAGAAAACACTTACGAAAAAGGTAAAATATTTATATGATTGTGAAAGATTTATACAATCTGAAGAGAAACTAGTGAGGTCACACTTACACTAGTAGGGTAGTTTGTGTTATAGTACATGACAGAAACCCCTAAATCCAGTGGCTGAAACAACAAAGGTTTCTTTCTCTCTCACACTCTAGGCTTATTGAGAGCCAGGTGGGGATGATGCTGTCCATCATCCCTACTCTAGGGCAAGTGAGGAGATGATCATATACTGACTCTTACAGTTCTCAGAAGTGACATGTATCATTTGAGCTAATCTCATTGGCCAGGGAAAATCCTATAGTGACTATGAAATACAATCTAAACACAAGCCCAGGAGATCTGAGTGTACTTGTTAATCAGTTATTTAGCTTCACTTATTAAACAATCCATACTTTCCCTGGTGGTTTTAATTGCCTAGTCTTATAGGTTAAATTTTTATTACTATTTGGGCTTCATTTTTTCCTTAAATATTTTATTTATTTATTTGAGAGAGAGAAAGAGGCAGAGAGAGGAGAGAATGGGTGTGTCAGGGCCTTCATCCACTGCAAACAAACTCCAGATGCATGTCACCTTATACAACTGGCTTTATGTGCATACTGGGGAATTAAACTTGGGTCCTTTAGCTTTGCAGGCAAGCGCCTTAACTGCTAAGCCATCTCTCCAGCCCCAGGTTTCTTTTTTTTTTAAAGTAAATCCTTTTAAAATATTTTATCCATTTATTTATTTGATAGAGAAAGAGGTAGATAGAGAGAGAGAAAGAGAGAGAGAATGGACATGTGAGGGCCTTTAAGCACTGCAAACAAACTCCAGATACATGTGCCACCTTCTGCATCTGGCTTATGTGGGAACTGGAGAATTGAACATGGGTCCTTAGGCAAGTGTCTTAACTGTTAAGACATCTCTTTAAGCCCTGGGCTTTGTTTTGAATAAGCTTTGTGTCCCATTGATTTCCTGCAGATGACAATGTACAATCACTATTTTAACTTCTGTAGCTTTATGATGCTACTTAATACCAAAGAGGGAAAGAGTCTCTTCTGAAGCTGTTTCTGAATATTATATCTTTATTTTATTTTATTGGTATTAATTTTTTGGATTTTTGAGATAGGGTCTCAGTCTAGCCCAGGCTGACCTGAAATTCACTATGTAGTCTCAGAATGGCCTTGAACTCACAGTGATCTTCCTACCTCTGCCTCCCAAATGCTGGGATTAAAGGTGCACACCATTATGCCAGGCTTATTTTATTTTATGGGTTTTTGTTGTTGTTGTTGTTGTTGTTGTTGTTGTTTTGAGGTAGGGCTTCTCTCTAGCCCAGGCTGACCTATAATTCACTATGTAGTCTCAGGGTGGCCTTGAACTCAGTGATTCTCCTACCTCTGCCTCTCAAGTGCTGGGATTAAAGTTGTGTGCCACCATACCTGACACATCTTTATTTTTAAAAATGTTTTTATTTTATTTATTTGCAAAGAGGGAGAGAGGAGAAAATGGGCACACCGGGTCCTTAGCCACCACAAATGAACTCCTGATGCATGTGCCACTTTGTGCATCTGGCTTTATATGGGTACTGGAGAATTGAACCCAGGTCATTAGACATTGCAGGCAAGTAGCTTAACTGCTGAGCTGTCACTCTATAACCCTATTTTTATTTTAATATAGATTTCAGAATCATTTTGTCAAGTCTTCCTACTCTTTCTATGAGGTTTTAATTACAATAAACTGCATTTGTAGGTGAACTTACTCTTCTTTTATTTTATTTTATTTTTTTTGTTTTGTTTTTTGGAGGTAGGGTCTCATTCTAGCCCAGGTTGACCTGGAATTCACTATGTAGTCTCAGGTGGTCTTGAACTCACAGCAATCCTCCTATTTCTGCCTCCTGAGTGCTGGAATTAAAGACATATGCCACCATGCCCAGCTCTTTTTTTTAAGCTTGTGCAAGCCTAAGTTTTTTATAACACAGTACTAGAAGTACCAGCCCAAGCAATAAGACAGAAGAAAGAAATAAAAGGGATTCAAATTGGAAAGGAAGAAGTCAAGTTAGCCCTATTTGCAGATGATATGATCCTATACATAAGTGACTGGAAAGTCTCCATCTCAGAACTTCTAAAGATGATTAATTCCTTCAGCAAAGTGGCAGGATACAAAATCAATGCACAAAAATCAGTAGCCACTCTATTTGCAAAGGACAAATATACAGAGAAAGAAATCAGTGAGGCTGTCCCATTGTCAATAGCAACAACAACAACAAAATAAATCAAATACCTTGGAATAACACTAACGAAGGATGAGAAAGACCTATGTTGCAGTCAGGTTCTCATTGCTGGCAGAAATCGTCCAACCAAGAGCAGCTTTTGGGAAATAAAGGAGTTATTTTGGCTTAGCGACTCAAGGGGAAGCTCCACAATGGCAGGGGAAAACAATGGCATGAAGGAGGGTGGACAGCACCCCCTGGCCAACATAATATGGACAATAGCAACAGGAGAGTGTGCCAAACACTAGCAAGAGGGAGCTGGCTGTAACACCCATAATCCCACCCCAACAATGCACTGCCTCCAGGAGATGTTAATTCCCACTCCATCAGCTAGGAGCCTAGCATTCAGAACACCTAAGTTTATGAGGGACACCCGAATCAAACCACCACAACCTACATAATGAAAACATTAAAAAAAAAAAAAAAACTCAAGAAAGAAATTGAGGAGGACTTGAGAAGACAGAAAGACCTCAAATGCTCCTGGGTAGGTAGAATTAATATTGTGAAAATGGCAATTCTACCAAAAGCAATATACAAATTTAATGCAATACCACTAAAAATACCAGAATCATTCTTCACAGAGATTGAAAAAAATGATCTCAAAATTCATATGGAATGGCATCAGGCCTCAGATATCCAAACATATCCTTAGCAAAAGAAAAAAACACCTCTGGAGGTATCACCATACCCAATCTAAAGTTATATTACAAAGCCGTAGTAAAAAAAAAAAAAAAATGGTTCTGGCATAAGAACAGAAAAATAGACCAATGGAACAGAACTGAAGACTGAGACCTTAGGTCAAGTAACTATAGCTACTTGATCTTTGGCAAAGGTGCCAATAATGTAGACTGCAGAAAAGACAACATCTTCAACAAATGGTGTTAGACAAATTGGATGACCGTATGTAGAGAAATGAAACTAGACCCACTCATCTCTCCATACACAAAACTCAAGTCCACATGGATTAAAGATCTCAATATAAGACCTGAAACTCTTCTCCTGCTGGAAGAAAAAATAGGAGGCACTCTCCACAATATAGGAGTGGGGAAAGACTTCCTGAACAAAACCCTAGTAGCCCAGGAAATTAAACAATCACTCAACCAATGGGATCTCATGAAGCCAAAAAGCTTTTGCACAGACAAACACACCATAAGCAGAGCCATAGATTACACACTGAATGGGAGAAAATCTTTGCCAGCTATACCACTGACAGAAGCCTAATATCTAGAACCTACAGAGAGCTCAGAAAAAAAAAAAAAAAAAAAGCTAAACAACAAAAAAAAACCCAGCTCTTTCCCTGCCGCCGCCGGGTCGCATGGAGGCAGAGGCTCAGGTGCGTTCAAGATTCGGCTTCACCCGTAACCGCTGCCGTGGCGGAGGAAGGCACTGCTGCTGGAGGAGTAATGGATGTGAACACTTCTCCGCAGGAGGTGCTGAAGAGCACCCTCATCCACGACGGCCTAGCATGTGGAATCCGTGAAGCCGCCAAAGCCTTAGACAAACGCCAAGCCCATCTCTGTATGCTTGCATCCAATTGTGATGAGCCCATGTATGTCAAGTTGGTGGAGGCCCTTTGTGCTGAACACCAAATCAACCTAAGGTTGATGACAACAAGAAACTAGGGGAATGGGTAGGCCTCTGCAAAATTGATCACGAGGGGAAAACCCCGCAAGGTGGTTGGCTGCAGCTGTGTAGTTGTCAAGGACTATGGCAAGGAATCTCAGGCCAGGGATGTCATAGAAGAGTACTTCAAATGCAAGAAATGAACAAATAAAAATATGGCTCATTTTCTTCAAAAAACAAAAATCAAACAATACACTCAAAAAATGGGGCAGAGAACAATAGGGAGTTCTCAGAGGAAGAATTACAAATGGCTAACACACATTTAAGAAAATGTTCAACATCCCTAAATATTAGGGAAATGCAAATTAAAACAATTGTGAGATTCCACCTTACTCCAGTAAGGATGGCAATCATTTAAAAAAATCTAACAACGGCAAGTGTTGGTGAGGATGTAGTGAAAGAGGAGCCCTCATCCATTGTTGGTGGTAATGCAAATTTGTACAACCACTATGCAAGTCAATTTGGGGTTCCTGAAAAGGATGAACATAGAGCTACCAATAGACCCAGTTATTCCCTTACTGGGCATCTATCTTAAATGCTCCACACTTCACTACAGAGATATTTGCTCAATCATGCTCAATTCATTATAACTAAGACCTAGAATCAACCCAGATGCCCATCATTGGATGAATGGGTAACAAAGTTGTGATGCATTTACACAATGGAGTTCTACTCAGCAGTAAAGAAAAAAAGAGACAATGAAATTTGTAGAGAAACAGATAGACTTGGAACAGATCATACTCAGCAAACTCAAACAATTACAAAAAGACAAATGCTGAATGATGGCACTTATCTGTGGTTCCTAAACTGGACCTGCTGACATACCCGATAGGCAACTCGAGGCCCAGACAATAGGGATGGAAGAATTTGGAAGGAGGGGAAGGGGAGAAGGGAACAAACACAAGATAAAACCCAAAATGAGTTGATACCATAGAAACTTTTATCCTTGAAGATTGCCTAAAAGACATAATCATCAAAAGGAGTAAGGGGGGAGCACCTGAAAAGTAGGGCTCTGCTGAGTGTGGGATGAAGCCTAAGCTTAAAAGAAAAAAATTTCTTTCTGTTTCTGGCCTCTAACTCCCAGTATCAGAGATTGGTTGCTACCCACATTGAGCCATTGATTGGAGAGACCTGCAAAGTTCCCAAATCAAGACAGCTTTCTGTCAAAGCACTTGTTTACCCACCTGAGGCAAAAGCTAAGACTCTATTTCTGAAGATACCATATGCTGCTGACACAGAGCATGGAGAGACCTGGCTGGAATTCAGAAGAAATCTAGTCCCCAGACAGTTAGCCTGTCTAGTGCTGGAAAGTGCTACATGAGCTACTGGGGGAAAATGGCCAACAATAGTCTGAGCAACCAGAGGTCTAAGCTACTCAGAAGCAAACACCCTGGCATGATGTAAACACCAGTGCAATAGTGGCACACAGCCTTGGTGGGTAACCAATAACTTTCTGACTGGCTAGGAGATCTACTCAGTATAAAGGAACCCTTATCTGGAATTGGGAACCAGATCAGAATCCTATGGAAACAAAGATTATGTTCTCCAGTGTCAAGCTCTCACTAGTCTTTGGATAAAAGAGGGATTACATACATCAAATTCTCCCTAAATTAATAATGCTTATCCTATTTAAACTATGCTGACTTCACTCTCCATTGGAGATTCTGTTCTTTTTTCAGAAGGTAGCAAGGTCCAAGGAGATAAACTACCTCTCGCACTTCAGCCAAGCCACAGCTGAATTCACAGAATTGGAGAGACGAGCATGAGTGCTGCTGCCATGTTGAACCTGATAATCAGAGCCAGGGTGAAGGAGACAGACCCTGAGGACCCTCAACACCTACCACAGCAGAGATCCAGAGCTCCTAAGAACTTATCACTTAAGTAGACTTAAAACTCACCCACTGACCTCCCCCCTCCGGATTAACAAATTGGCACCCTACCTAGTATTATGGAGTATAAGAAATGCAGGAAAGAGAGGAACATTGAATTTGCAACACTGTCTTGTGTTTTGGAAATGGCCATGGTATGAAGCAGGTTTGCTGGATGCCTGCATTGGGGACCCGATGGAGCCGTGAAGATGGACCATGGGTTGCAGTGGAGACCCAGTGGAGATGCCGGGACCACAAGATGGCTGCTCAGGAGAGCTGCCGGCCCTGATGAAGTTTTCACGGACTCACTTTTTCCAGCTAGTAAAATTACAAAAGCTTGGACTTAGTGATAATGAAATTCAGCGGCTCCCTCCAGAAATAGCAAACTTCATGCAGCTCGTGGAACTTGATGTGTTTCGAAATGATATTCCCGAAATTCCAGAAAGTATCTCATTCTGTTAAGCACTATAGATAGCTGACTTCAGCGGAAACCCACTGACTAGGTTGCCTGAGAGCTTTCCTGAACTACAGAATTTAATATGTCTTTCTGTAAATGACATCTCACTGCAGTCTCTGCCTGAAAATATTGGCAATCTTTATAACCTGGCTTCACTGGAACTGAGAACCTTCTTACATATCTTCCTGACTCTCTTACCCAGCTATGGAGACTTGAAGAACTTGATTTAGGAAACAATGAAATATATAATTTTCCAGAATCAATTGGCGCTCTTTTACATCTAAAGGATCTGTGGTTAGACGGGAATCAGATGTCAGAATTACCTCAAGAAATCGGGAACCTCAAGAACCTGCTATGCTTGGATGTCTCTGAAAACAGGTTAGAAAGACTTCCTGAAGAAATCAGTGGCCTGACTTCTTTAACAGATTTAGTAATTTCCCAGAACTTACTGGAAACAGTTCCAAATGGCATTGGAAAACTGAAGAAACTGTCTATCTTGAAGGTGGATCAGAACCGACTTGCACAGTTGCCTGAAGCTATTGGGGATTGTGAAAGTCTCACAGAGTTAGTTCTTACTGAAAACGGTCTATTGACTTTACCTAAGAGCATTGGAAAGCTTAAGAAGTTGAGCAACTTGAATGCAGACAGGAATAAATTAGTGTCTTTACCAAAAGAGATTGGTGGTTGCTGTAGCCTCACTGTGTTCTGTGTACGTGACAATAGACTAACTCAAATACCTGCAAAGGTGTCACAGGCAACAGAACTTCGTGTCCTAGATGTGGCAGGGAACAGGTTGAGGCATCTCCCTTTATCACTGACCACCTTGAAGTTGAAAGCACTGTGGTTATCTGACAACCAGTCTCAGGCCTTTACTCACATGCCAGACACGGACCACACCACAGGGGAGAAGATTTTAACCTGTGTCTTACTTCCTCAGTTGCCTTCTGAACCTACCTGCCCAGAGAATCTGCCTCGTTGTGGTCCGCTGGAGAGCTTGGTAAATGACGTCTCTGATGAAACCTGGAATGTCCGTGCAGTACACAGAGTCAGCGCAATCCGATTTTGGGAAGATGAAAAAAATGAAGATAGTGAAATAAGAACACTTCTAAGGCGAGCCACCCCACACCCACGGGAGTTAAAGAACATGAAAAAGACGGTGGAGAATTTACGGAATGATATGAATGCTGCTAAAGGACTAGAGTCAAGTAAAAACAAGGTCAATCATACCACTGGCCGTGTGACTACATGTGTGTAGAATTTCACCTCTGCGTTCTACCTGCTGTGTCTCCCCTGCTGTGGAGATGTTCCTGCCCTTTGTGCTTCTGAGGAGCCTCGCACAGGCCTTCACCTGCACCACACCTGCATATCACCTCCGTGACATGTGCCAGGATGCCTGTCCTCCAGGAAGTGCCTTATTCGTCCTTCAGCCAGTCATCTCACCAGTGGCCTCCGAGTCTGATTGTTACTCAGCTTTCAGATCTTCATAAAAGTAGAATACACTACTGTCCACATCTGACCTTCTGCTTCTGTCTTCTGTCAGAGTGAAGGAGAGGAGGAAGGGAATTTTTATCTTCTCCATTATGTGCTGGACATTTTGAACCCTCGTTCTCTTGAACCTACTGATGAGAGGAAATTTTATGTATACAGGAAACTAATCATTCTTAACTCTTTTTTGGTAGCTGAGATGGTGTAAATTTAAAAATTTTGTATAGTTATTTTATAGCAAAACTATGTGTTTCTGTTATTTTATCTTGAAGATGGTACATATTTTCTTTAGTAATTATGCAGGAAAAATAACAGACCAGAAGTAGTTCTTTTTTGTCCCATCTACTTTGTGCCTTACTGTACCCTGTGTCACATCAAGCCACTTGGAAACAATGGCATCATTAAGCAGTGAGGTGATAATAGGAATGTGGTACTTTTAAAGCAGTGTTGTATTTTAATCAGTAATCTACCAGGTAGATCGGTTTTTAACCAAAAATATGGACTTGTCAATGATTTGAGTTTTATTGACTTCTTTTGAAAAGATGAACCAAAGGATGTAGCTGCTATTTCTTATATTTTAACTTTTCATCTGTCCTGATGAGTGCAGTGTCACACTGCTTACTGAAAAGGCAGGTGCCATTTCTATAATGAAATAGAGCTTTTCTGCACAAAAGGAGAAAACTGGCTTAGAAATACAGTGGATAAGTAATGGATTTCAAAAGAATGATTCTGATTGAAGAAAGCTTTAAAAGTTGTATGTCAAGATAAAAGACAAGAAAAAAAGCAAAACAACTCAATACCATAGTAGAAATATTGCTATCTTTATAAGTGCAATTTAATTTGTAAATAAGTTGAATCAAAGTATAACAAAAGACTGCTTCAAGATTTATTTTAAATCTTCTAATTTAAGGGTAATAGGGTATGTTTCAGTGTGTTTCTGTTGTTTGCTTTTTTGTATGCTGTGATAAAAAGAAAAAATGCAAAGTGATGGTCACTATATAATGTCCGGGAAAATCATGTGTTTTTTTGGGGGGGGGAGGGGCATGGAGTCTTTCTTCATGAAATAAACTCGCCATGAACGTTGAACATAAAAAAAAAAACTCACCCACCATGGCTCAGGGAATTTTGAGGAAGAGAGGGCAGAAAGATTGTAAGAGCCACAGGTTGAGATATCATGCCCAGAGACATTCCCTCCCCCAAATATAATTGACTGCTGCTCCCACAACGCATAAACCACAAC
This sequence comes from Dipus sagitta, assembly GCA_036346955.1. Lineage (NCBI taxonomy): Eukaryota > Metazoa > Chordata > Mammalia > Rodentia > Dipodidae > Dipus > Dipus sagitta. The sequence continues at coordinate 55,502,041 of CM070779.1, read as the reverse complement.
CCCATGGGAAATACTTGCAACCCCACTGAGGACGGTCCCCAATGGAATTGAGGCAGGGACGAGGGAAAAGAGGGTACTAACACATGATGTATCCATATTAAACATGTTGTTAATAATAATAATAAATATTTTTAAATTTTATTTATTTATGTGAGAGAGAAAGAATGGGTGCACCAGGGCCTCCAGTCACTACAAATGAACTCCAGACAAATGTATTGCCTTATGCATTTGGCTTTACATGGGTATTGTGGAATTGAATCCAGGTCCTTAGTCTTTGTAGGCAAGCACCTTAACTGCTGAGCCATCTCCAGCCCTGTTTCATTTTTCATTTATTATTGACAAAATTCATACATATCTACAATATATACTTATCATAATCCCCTCCCACCACCATCCTTTGTCCCCTTTCCTTTAACCCTCTCCACTGAACCCTGCTTATTTCCCACTCATCCCTCTTCTATTTATTCTATTTTGTTTATTTGAGAGAGAGAGAGAGAGGCAGATAGAGAGAAAGAGAGAGAGAATGGGCATGCCAGGGCCTTCAGCTCTGCAAATGAACTCTAGATGCATGCACCACTTGTGCAACTGGCTTACGTGGGTTTTGGGGAATCAAACCTAGGTCCTTTGACTTTACAGGCATGTGCCTTAACCACTAAACTTTCTCTCCAGCACCTTCTTCTATTTCTTTAATTTTTTTTTCTTTGTTTTTCAAGGTAGGGTCTCACTCTAGCCCAGGCTGACCTGGAATAGTCTCAGGGTGGTCTCAAACTCATGGTGATCCTCCTACCTCTGCCTCCCGAGAGCTGGGATTAAGGCATGTGTCACCATGCCCACCTCCTCCTCTTCTATTTTTTTATGAGAGAAAGAGAATTGATCCAGGGCCTCCAGCCACTGCTATTGAACTCCAGATGCATGCTCCACCTTGTGCACATGTGTGACCTGGTAAATGCATCAACTTGTGCATCTGACTTACATGGGCTCTGGGCAGTCAAACATGGGTTCTTAGGCTTTGCAGGCAAACACCTTAACCACTAAGCAATCTCTCCAGTCCCCTCTTCTATTTTGGTGCCACTTTTTTGCCCTCATATTATGCAGGTCTTGTGCAAGTAGTGACAGCCATTGTGAAGTCATGATTGCGATGCCACTTTGTGTCTGAAAGATGCCATTCCAAAGCACGGTTCTGGTACATCCTTTGGTGCTTACATTCTTTGCACCACCTCTTTGCTGTGGTCTCTGAATCTTGGAGGGTGTGTGTGACAGAGATGTCTTACTTAGTGCCAGACACTCCTTTGTCACTTCTTAGCACTTTGATGCTAATCACTGCTATCTAAAAAGAGAAACTTTTCTAACCAAATGTGAGAGTAGCATTAATATGTGGGCATAAACATATTTAGAGGGCAATTTAGTGGGCATAAATATGCAATTAGCCAAACAAAAGTAGTAGGTAGTCCCATGATCTTCCTAGCCATAGGCTTTTGACTAGGTTTTCAGTATCAGGGAAGAATTCCCTCCCATAGACTGAGCCTCAAATTCAATCAGAGAACAGACATGAATGTATACTTCTTTAGAAAGTTGAAACTTAGTAATTAACAAAGTAGCTTTTTACATCTCAGTGATTTTCTTTTTGATTTTTGTTTTGTTTTGTTATGTTTTTCAAGGTAGAGGCTCACTCTAGCTCAGGCTGACCTGGAATTCACTATGTAGTCTCAGGGTGGCCTCAAATTCATGGAGATCCTCCTACCTCTGCCTCCTGAGTACTGGAATTAAAGGTGTGTGCCACCATGCCCGGCTTCTTTTTGATTTTATTCAAATATGGTCAGTGATTTACTGTTAATTTAATCTTCAAGTATTTTGTTTCATAGTTTTGTGAATGATACTGTCCTATTAAACATATAAATGAATGAGGTCTAGAGAGACGGCTTAGTAGTTAAGGCGCTTGCCTGCAATGCCTAATGATCCAGGTTCAACTCCCCAGTACCCTCGTAAAGCCATATGCACAAAGTGGGGCATGCATCTGGAGTTTGTTTGCAATGGCTAGAGGCTCTGGTGTGCCCATTCTCATTTGCTCTCTCTGTCTCTTTCTCTCTCATAAACAAATGAGATAAATACTTGTTATCTAAATGTGATTCTACTAGAGTAGAAGTGACCTCAATTTTGATATTCTTAGCAATCATATATCCTACTGAATTGTCTCACTAGTGCTTTTTAAAAAAAATTCTTGGTTTTTATAGGTGGCAATCAACTTATTTATAAATTATGACTAGCTTCTTAGCTTTTTCTTAGCTTACTTCATACTTCTCACTTGTATCAAAAAAAAATGTATTTCTGGGCTGGAGAGATGGCTTAGCAGTTAAGCATTTGCCTGTGAAGCCTAAGGACCCCGGTTCGAGGCTCAATTCCCTAGGACCCACATTAACCAGATGCACAAGGAGGCGCATGCGTCTGGAGTTCGTTTACAGAGGCTGGAAGCTCTGGCGTGCCCATTCTCTCTCTCTCTCTCTCTCTCTCTCTCTCTGCCTCCTTTTCTCTGTCACTCTCAAATAAATAAATAAACAAACAAAAATTTTTTTTAAAAAAATGTACTTCTTAGCTGGGCATGGTGGTGCACGCCTTTAATCCCAGCACTCGGGAGGCAGAGGTAGGAGGATCGCCGTGAGTTCGAGGCCATCCCGAGACTCCATAGTGAATCCCAGGTCAGCCTGAGTTACAGTGAGACCCTACCTCAAAAACCAGAAAAAAAAAAAAAAGTACTTCTTGGCCAGGCATGGTGGTGCACACTTTTAATTGCAGCACTTGGGAGGTAGAGGTAGGAGAATTGCTGTGAATTCAAGGCCAGCCTAGGATTACAGAGTGAGTTCCAGGTCAGCCTGAGCTACAGCAAGACCCTACCTCAAAAAATCTATACATATATAATTTTTTTTCCTCATTTCTGCAGCAAGATTCTTGGACACTCTCATCAAGTAGGAACAAAGGTCATTTAATGCTCCTACATATCTAAATGGGCTACAGGAGAGCAGAAAAGGGGTACAAACTTAAAAAGAATTCACAAAAGACAACACAGTAGTTATCTATAAATATGGGTAATGGAGCTAGACCCGAAAAATTTATTTTAGCAAATTCTAGTGGTGGTGCATACCTAGAATCCCAGCACTTGGGAGCCTGAGGCAGGAGAGGGGAAAGCTTAAGGCCAGCCTGGGTTACATAGTGAGTCTCTGTCTCAAAAAAACAAAAACAAACAAACAAGTAAAAACAGGGGGTTGGGAAGATGGCTCAATGGTTAAAGGTACTTGCTTGTAAAGCCTGTTGCCCCAGGTTCTATTCTCCATTACCCATATAACCCAAATGCATATAGTGGCACAGGCATCTGGAATTCATTTGCTGTGACAAGAGGCCCAGACTCCACCCATGCTCTCTCTCTCTTTCTGCTGCCTATCTGTCTCTTTACAAATAAATAAAACTATTAAAAATAACAAATTTAGCCGGTTGTCGTAGCACATGCCTTTAATCCCAGCACTCGGGAGGCAGAGGTAGGAGGATCGCCGTGAGTTCAAGACCACCCTGAGAATACAGAGTGAATTCCAGGTCAGCCTGGGCTAGAGTGAGACAATACCTCAAAAAAACAAAAAATAAATAAATAAATAAATATAAACACCAAGCAAACAAAACCAAATACTAATGTGGACACTCAAAAATCAGATGCTTCCCCATCATGGAGCTCTTAACACTATGGGACATCCCTGCCCCACAAGAGATAGCAAAGTAGTCAGGGAGGGAATACTCCCATAATGACCCAGTGCAAATTTCCATCTCCTAGGAGCACCGTGACTCATGTTGGAAATGAGATGGAATTTTTTTTTTAACAGAAAAAATAGAGAGGCTTATTTCAAATTTCACTCTGTGGGCTGGGATTCATGCCTCCTTTGGCTTTATTTAACCAGAATGACAGGTGCCAGTGGGCAATTTTTTACCTTATTTCTGATTTTGTAGGTGTGCAACTGGTATTTCACTACTGTGTTATTTGCTATTAATCATTCATATACTTGATGATGTTAGGGTCAATCTGTTTGAAGTTGGGGGAGGCTTAATGTTTTTTAACACTAAGTCATATTGAATTTTATCTAATGCATTTTTGGCATCTATCAACATGATCATATTTTTCCTTTACCTGTTAAGGTAATATACTTTTACATTAACAAACTTTAATATTCCTTTGACTTTGATACTTTTTTGCGGTGGGGGGGGGGGCTCAAGGTAGGGTTTCACTCTAGCCCAGGCTGACCTGGAATTCACTATGTAGTCTCAGGCTGGCCTTGAATTCACGGTGATCCTCCTACCTCTGTCTCCCAAGTGCTGGGATTAAAGCCGTGTGCCACCATGCCTGGCAGACTTTGCTACTTTTTAAACCCACAGATAAGTGTTATCTTTTTGGAATTTATTTACAATCTTTTTTTGTTTTTGTTTTTCAAAATAGGTCTCTCTCTAGACCAGGCTGACCTGGAATTCACAATGTAGTCTCAGAGTGGTCTCTAAGTCATGGTGATCCTCCTACCTCTGCCTTGTAAGTGCTGGGATTGAACGACTACATAGTGAATTCCAGGTCAGCCTACTACATTGTGAATTTCAGGTCAGCCTGGGTTAGAGTGAGACCCTATCTTGAAAAAAAAAAAAAAAAAAAGAGGGCTGGAGAGATGGTTTAGCAGTTAAGGCACTTGCCCCAAAGCCAAAGAATCCAGGTTCGATTTCTAGGACCTATGTAAGCCAGATGCACAAGGTGGCACATGCATCCGGAGTCATTTGCAGTGGCTGGAGGCCTTGGTATGCCCATTCTCTGTGTGTCTCTCTCTCTTTCTGCCTCTTTCACTCTCAAATAAATTAATAAAAACTATATAAACTATATAAATATTTAAGCAAACAAACAAGCCCACTGTGGGGGTGCACACCTTTACTCCCAGCACTTGGGAGGTAGAAGTAGGAGGGTCACTGTGAGTTCAAGGCCACCCTGAGACTACAGAGTGAATTTCAGGTTAGCTTGGGCTAGAGTGAGACCCTACCTCAAAACAAAAAAAAAAAAAAAAAAAAAAAAGAAAGAAAGAAAGAAAAACGAAAAATACATTATTTATTTGAGAGAGAAAGAGAATGGACACACCAGGGCCTCTAGCCAACTGCAAATGAACTCCAGATGACGCATGCGCCACCCTGTGCATCTGGCTAACTTGGATACTGGGGAATCGAATCTGGGTCCTTTGACTTTTCCGGCAAGTGCCTTAACTGCTAAGCCATCTCTCCAGCCCTGATATGTACATTTTTTAAAAGAAATTTATTTGGATAAGGTTTGATGTGGGGTTTGTAAAATAAATAGTAGTGCCTCTAAACTGTTCTCATACTCTAGATTCTCAATGCAAAACTACTTAGTCTTTCTTCAATACACAATATTAGCTGGGTGTGGTGGTGCATGTATTTAATCCCAGCACTTTGGAGGCAGAGGGAGGAAGATTGCCATGAGTTCAAGGCTACCCTGAGACTACATAGTGAATTCCAGGTCAGCCTGAGCTAGAGTGAGACCCTATCTCGAAAAACCAAAAATAATAATAATAATAGACAATATTGTCCAACTAGGTCTGAAAATTTAGGGAAGTAAGAACTTTTCTTTTTTGCAGTGCAAAGAATCAGGGCTGCATGCATGGTAGGTAAGTGTTCTACCACTTAGTGACATCCCAATCTGGAACAAGTCTTTGGATGACCTATCAGCAGAGTTGATTTTTCTCAACAGTTGATCCATTCAGATTTTTCATTTTTTCTGAGATGATGCACTAAATTATATATTTTTAATAAAACTCTAGGTTGAATCTCCAATGTTGAAAAAAAAAACCTCCATTTCGATTTGTAAACTTACATATAAAATTGAATGTGATATAATTCTTGGACTGTCTCTCCCTGCATCCTGGGTTTTGCCTAAGAGCTTTATTCTTAGGCTTCATTCAGACTGCCCACTGCAGTGTCCCCTCTAGTCTCTCACGGCCATATGCAGCTTCTCTTTGTGCAAATTTCCTTACTGGCCCCAACTCTCCTCCACTTCTGTTCTACTTCTTTTGTGCTCCTGAATTTCATGAGTGCCTCTTCTCATCTTTACCCAAATGAGCCTATTTTTGCCCAGTGTCAAGAGCTATATAGAGGTTTCCTGTTCTAATTATCTAGTGCCAAGAAAGAAAAGCTATGCTTTCTCTGGTCTTATTTGCAGGATTTAGAGGACTAACCAAGAGAAGGGAAGGGCTGGGTCTCCAGCCAGGGCAGAGGACAGGAGGCTAGAGGTTTGCCTCTGACATAGAGGGCTCTCCCTCTGCCTGCATCGTCTCCTGGGAAACCCTCTACCAGGAAGTCAAGCAGTGCCCAGGGCTCCCTTGTTGTCTTACTTTCACCACACTGCTGGGCTATTCCTTCTGTTTAATTTGCCTACATCATATTTCTTTACTTAGGCAATATTTATTTTGATTTTCACAATTTTATGCCAATTATTTAAGTTATTTGCCTTATGCTTCATATACTTTTAAAATTCTTTATTGACAGCTTCCACAAGTATAGACAATGAAACCATGATAACTCCCTCCCACCACTCCCATTCCCTTCTTAAATCCACCCTCCATCGAGTCACCTCCCCCTCACAATAAGTCTCTTTTATTTTGATGTCATCATCTTTTCCTTCTATCATGCTTCATATACTTTTATATTGCATAGTGTATTTCACAATGAAAAGTGTCCATATATATATTTGGTTTTTCGAGGTAGGGTCTCATTGTAGCCCAAGCTGACCTGGAATTTACTATGTAGTCTCAGGGTAGCCTTGAACTCACAGTGATCCTTCTTACCCGGCCTCCTGAGTGCTGGGATTAAAGACGTGCTAGGCATGTGCCACCATGCTGGGTAGAGAGAAAGCGAGATGGAGAGAGAGAGAGAATGAGTGCACCAGGGCCTCTAGCCACTGCAAATGAACTCCAAACGCATGCTCCACTTTGTGAATCTGGCTTTATGTGGGTACTGAAGAATCTCAGATTGTTAAGCTTTACAGGCTAGCCTCTATAACCACTGAGCCATCTCTCCAGTGCCTGTATCTATATTTTTTATATATTTTGTTTGTTTTTTGAGGTAGGGACTCACTCTAGCCGAGGCTGACCTGGTACTCACTCTGTAGTTCCCAGCTGTCCTCAAACTCACAGTGATCCTCCTACCTCTGCCTCCCGAGTGCTGGGATTAAAGGTGTGTGCCACCATGCTCAGTTGAATATATATATATATATATATATATATATATATATATATATTTTTTTTTTTTTTTTTTTTTTTATTTAGAGAGAGGAAGAGAGAGAATGGGTGCACCAGAGCCTCTAACAGTGCAAACTCCAGACTCATGAATCACCATGGACATCTGGCTTACTTGGGTTCTGGGGAGTCGAATCTGGATCCTTATGCTTAGCAGGCAAGTGCCTTAACCACTAAGCCATTTCTCCAACCCTGAATATATTTTTAAAAAGTATCTGTCTATACTTTTATTTATACTTTATCTTAAGACCTGGGTGTATATGTTACTATTAAACTGTTTCCTTTAATTTGTGCTTGTGCACTGGGGGGTAATGTGTAGTGTTAACTACTTCCTAATTTTACATTTGTAGAATCAGCTTATTTTCCTGGCACACTGCTATTGATATGCTTTCCCAGCTTCTCGTGTATTTATCTGTCTGAGCTTTGTCTCCTGCATCCTTTCTCCGCATGTATTCAAGAACTTTGTCTAAGTCACTGACGACAGGCATGAACAGTAAAACAGAAATGGTAAACCGTGCTTGATTACAACTATTTCCTCCCTACACACACAAAGTGAGAATACACAGAAAAGAGTAGAATGAAATACACCAGAAGATCTATTATTGGGTGTCAGGACTATGGGAGGTTTTAAAGACACCTATCTCCGTTAAGGACATGTATTACATTCATAGAACGTTTACCAGGAGCAGACGAGAGTGCAGCCCTCTATGCTCCCAAAGGGCCTTCCCTATAAACTGATAATGAGAGCTTTCAGGCAGAGGTAAGTGCTATGAAAAACAGAGAGCATTGTAAGGTGATAAAGAACACAGCAGTGGACCAAGGCCATTATTCCCAGTGAGAAGAACCCTATGGGGGAACATCCATCAGAATCATTGAATGAGCCGGGCGTGGTGGCGCACACCTTTAATCCCAGTACTTGGGAGGCAGAGGTAGGAGGATCACCGAGAGTTCAAGGCCACCCTGAGACTACATAGTGAATTCCAGGTCAGCCTGAGCCAGAGTGAGACCCTACTTCAAAAAAAACAAAACAAACAAACAAACAAAAAAAAAAAAAAACAGAATCATTGAATGAGGGGGATGGCTGAGGGCCTCATAGCAGGAGTGAGCTGGGTGGCAATAGGAAAGCCATGTGGCTCACGCCTCCCAGAGACTGGTGAGGGCAAGAGGAGAGGGAGGTAAACTGGGATTTTCTTTTTCCTTTCTTTCATTTCATTTCATTTGAGACTTGGTCTTGTTATTTATCTGGTCTGCCTTTTCCTGCAGGCTGGGATCTCTGGGATCTTTTTTGTTTGTTTTGTTTGTTTTGTTTTGTTTTGTTTTGTTTTGTTGTTTTTCAAGGTAGGGTCTCACTCTAGTCCAGGCTGACCTAAAATTCATTATGTAGTCTCAAACTCACAGTGATCCTCCTTCCTCTGCCTCCTGAGAGCTGGGATTAAAGGTGGGTGTGTCCCACCATGCCCAGCTTTACTTATGCTTTTTTCTTGGAAAGAATGACAGACTGTTAATAAGAGGCCTTTAGTGTTTTGCTTAATGCAATTTCTTTTTTTAATTTTTATTTATTTGAGAGGGGGGGGGGGAATGGGCACACCAGGGCCTCCAGCCACTGCAAACAAACTCCAGATGCATAAGCAACCTTATGCATCTGGTTTACATGGGTACCAGGGAATCGAACCTGCATCCTTATGCTTCACAGGCAAGTGCCTTAACCACTAAACCATCTCTCTAGGCCCTTATTATTTTTCAAAGTTTGGAAAATGGTCAAAGTAGCAAGAAAATTGGGGGCTGACTCCAGATGATAGAGTTGCCCTCACAGCCTTAGCTATGTCCAGAGACTTTACCACATAGCTATCTCCTTCCTGGACAACAGAATCACGCCTTCTCTAGCAGTTACCTTCTTGTCACTGGGACAAAACACCAGACAAGAAGTACGTTATAAAAGGAAAGGATTTATGTCAGGCTTGTAGTTTCAAGGGGAAGTTTCATTGTGGTAGAGAAAGCATGGCAGGCCAGGCAGCTGGCTCACATCTTCATACATCAGCAGCAGGGTGGGAGCAGTCTTAATGGGCCAGTTCTGAACACTCAGTGGGCTACATTAATAAACATCTAGGCCTGCCCCCAGAGACAGCCCACCTCAGCCAGACTTCATCTCCCAAAGGCTCTACGAAGTGGGAACTCAGTAGGAGGCTTAATCATTAACACTTGAGGCAGTGGGAGGGACACTGCACATTCGATCCCCCACTCCTTCTGTGTTCACTATATTATCATGAGTTTTGAACTTCAGGACCTAATCTTTGCTGGGTCTGGCTTTGCACACTGCAGGAGCTAAGGATCTCAAGGAGTAAGGATACCCTTTAAAAATAAATCTCAGGGGCTGGAGAAATTGCTCAGTGGTTAGAGGTGCCTGCTTATAAATCCTAACAGTCTGGGTTTGACTCCCCAGTACACATGTATAGCTACATGCACAAAGTGGCACATGCATCTGGATTCATTTGCAGTGGCAAGAAGCCCTGCTGTGCCCATTCTCTCTTTCTATTTCTTTACTTGCCAATAAATAAAAACTTAAATATCTCTTATAAAAAAATACTTTTATTTATTTATTTATTAGCAAACACAGAGAGAGAGGAAGCATGTATATGTGTTTGTGTGTGTATGGGCATGCCTGAGCCTCCTGCCACTACAAATGAACTCCATATGCATGTGCTACTTTGTGCATCTGGCTTTACATGGGTACTGGGAAATGAACCTGGACCAGTAGGCTTTGCAAACAAGTGCCTTTAACCACTAAGCCATCTCCCAGCCCTTTTTCTTTCCTTTTTATAAAAATATACTTATGTATTTACTTATTAGCAAACACACAGAGATAGAGAGAGGGGAAGTGAAAATGTTTAATCTCAAACACAATTAGTTGTTACACAGTTTTTCTTAAAAAAAAAAAAAAAAAGACAAAGGGGTCGGGATGGTGGCACATGTCTTTAATTCCAGCACTTGAGAGGGCGAGATAGGAGGATTACTGTGAGTATGAGGCCAGCCTGAGACTACAGAGTGAACTCCAGGTCAGCCTGGGCTAGAGAAAGACGCTACCTGGAAAAGAGAGAGAGAGAGAGAGAGAGAAGAAGAAGAAGGAGGAGGAGGAGGAGGAGGAGGAAGAGGAAGAGGAGAAGGAGGAGGAGCAGAGAAAAGGAAAGAGAAGAAAAGGGACATTTTGTTGTTGTTGTTTTGAAGAAGGAGAGAGAGGTTTGCACAGTGAAGCAGTGCCTGCATCCACTGGCGAGCAGGAATGCTGGCAAAGGTCTCACAGTGGCAGGTGTGATACTATACCAGCAATAGGAGGTGCAGACAGCAAGTGAAATGACACTGCCCACGACCCCAAGCCGTCTGTGTTGTGGTAGTGGGAAGTGAAGAAATGAAGACTTGGGGAGAAGGTAACATGGGTACCAACAAGACTGTGCTGGGGGTTCAGGCAGGAAAGCAGGAAGGAAAGTTAAGGAAACCGCTAAAACAAGCCGGGCATGATGACACATGTCTTTAATCTCAGGACTCAGGAGGCTGAGGTGGCACAATGGCCTTGAGTTTGAGGACAGCCTGAAGTTACAGAGTGAGTTCCAGGTCAGCCTGGGCTACAGTGAGATTCTGCAAAAAGAAAGAAGGAAGGAAGGGAGGGAATGAGGGAGGGAGGGAGGGAGGAAGAAAGAAGGAGAAGAGAAAAGAAAAAGGCCAAAACACAAGAACTGAACTAAGCAGGAAAGGGGGCAAGATGAGACTGGGACACTGGTATGAGAGCTCATTTCCCTCCCATTTGTGCTGCAGAAAGCCAAGAAGGTGGAACGTGCCAGTGCGTCTCACTGCTGTGCCACAGGTCCTTGAGCCCAGGGCTCATGCAGATGTTGGGCAGACTGAAGACAGCGATTCACCTGCTTGGTGTCAAATGGACTAGACAGATTCATTCTACTCTGACTGAACTTCTGATTACTGAAGAAAGCTGAACTCTGGTAGCAGGGGAGAAGCAGAGACCAACATGAATTTTTTAAAGTGCTTGCATGCACTAGGCAAGTAACAACCCCCTCCCAGCCTGCTCCATTAGTTTTTTTTTTTTTGTGTGTGTGTGTGTGTGTGTGTGGACATTTAAGTGTGTGCAGGTACATATGGAGGTGTGGGGGCACGTGTTTGCTCATGCATGTGGAGGTCTGAGGAGAACTTTGAGTGCTGTTCCTCAGGAGCTTCTACCTTTGTTTGAAACTGGGTCTCTCATTGGCCTGGAACTTGTCATGTAGGCTAGACTGGCTGGCCAGTAAGCCCCAGAGATCTGCTCGTCTCCACCTCCCCAGTGCTGGGAGTACAAATGTGTCACCATGCCCAGCTTTTAAAGGTTATTTATTTATTTATTTATTTATTATTTATTTGAGAGAGACATAAATGGAGAGACAGAGAGACAGAATGGACGCACCAGGGCTTTCAGCCACTGTAAACAAACTCTAGACACATGTGCCGCCTTGTGCATCTGGCTTCTGTGGGTCCTAGGGAATTGAACCTGGGTCCTTTGGCTTTGCAGGTAAATGCCTTAACTGCTAAGCTATCTCTCCAGCTCCATGCCCATCTTTTTTACATGAGTTCTTGGGATTGAACTCAGGTCCTCATGCTTACAAGGTAAGTACTTTAATGACTGAGCTATCTCCCTAGCCTCCATTAGGCTCATGTGTGTGTAAACATGTGAAGGTATGCATGTGAATGACACAGTGCACCAAGGCTATAGGGTGGGAGTGGGCCAGAAGTCAAGGAACATGGCGAAAGCCTGTGGGAGTGGAGCAAACACAGTGAGCAGATGGTGCCAGAGAGGGAGGGAGGGAGACATCTCTGGGCCCTGGCAGCCACTGCATGGTGCAGGCTTCTGAATCCATTGTGCAATCAGCATAGGACTTTGAGAAGAGTTACATGACATTTTTAAAAGGGATCACTCTGATTGCCCTATTGATAATGTCTTATGCTGATATGTGAGATAATAAAATATGGTCATAAAATAAAAATTGATTGCTATAAAACATGAAGGAATCCTTGGACATTAGAGAGTATAATAGAAGATTTGAAAGGCAAAACTAAAAAGATCTTCCATTCAGGAAATCAAAAAGAAAAAATGTAAGGAAAGACCCAAATATGGAAAGGAGAGGGAAAAAAAGCTAACATCAAAAGAAGCAATTCCATTGGCTGAAGAGATGGCTTAGCAGTTAAGGCATTTGCCTGCAAAGCCAAAGGACCCAGGTTCAATTCCCCAGGACTCATGTAAGCCAGATGCACAAGAGGGCGCATGCATCTGGAGTTCATTTGCAGTGCTCTCTCTCTCAAATAAATATAATTGTGTGTGTGTATGTGTGTGTAATTTCTGTAGCCAAGCATGGTGCACATTCCTTTAATCCCAGCACTCAGGAGGCAGAGGTAGGAGGACTGCTATGAGTTTGAGTCCACCCTGAGACTACATAGTGAATTCCAGGTTAGCCTGGGCTAGACTGAGACCATACCTCAAAAAACAAAAGAATGCCAGGCATGGTGGCACACGTCTTTAATCCCAGCACTTGGGAGGCAGAAGTAGGAGGATCGCCAGGAGTTCGCGGCCACCCTAAGACTACTTAGTGAATTCCAGGTCAGCCGAAACTAGAGTAAAACCCTATCTCAAAAAAAAAAAAAAAAAAAAAAAAGCCGGGCGTGGTAGCGCACACCTTTAATCCCAGCACTCGGGAGGCAGAGGTAGTAGGAGGATCGCCTTGAGTTCGAGGCCACCCTGAGACTCCATAGTAAATTCCAGGTCAGCCTGGGCTAGAGTGAGACCCCACCTCAAAAGACCAAAAACAAAAAAAGAAAAAAAAGAAGGAGGAGGAGGAGGAGGAGGAGCAGCAGCAGCAATTCCAGAAATAGGAATTAGGAAGGCGTACATGAAGGAAACTATCAAAGAAATTGATTTCAGGAAGTTCCCTACCACTACAGGACATGAACTTCCAAACTGAAGGGGTACAGAGGGTTCAACACAGTGAATAGTGGGTGCTGGATAAAAATAAGCCAACAAGACACATCACTGAAATTTCAGAACACTGAAAATAATGTTACAAGCATCCAGAGAGCAAAATGGGGGCTGGAGAGATGGGTCAACAGTTAAGGTGCTTGCCAGAAAGCAAAATGACATAAAAAGAGCCACAAATCAAAGTGGCATCTAGAAATCTTCATGGTTATCATACGGGAAGGCCAGAGGACAGAATGGCAGGTTCCTTTATAGAAGGAATTCTTCAAGATGAAATTGGGGCTCAGTTGGTAAAGTGATTGCCTTGCAAGCATGAGCACCTAAGTTTGATCCCCAGAACTCAAGCCAAATGCCAGACATGGTAAGGAGGTGGAGACAGGAGAACCCTGGGGCTCACTGGCCATTCAATCTGACCTAACTGATGTGTAACAGGCCAAGGAGACATTGTCTCAAAAGGGGTGGATGGTGTTCCTGTAGATGACACTCACAGGTATCCTCTGGCTTCTACCTGCACACACACACACACAGACACACATGTAGAAAAGATGAAGGGCCTGATGTGGTGGCACACATCTTTAATCCCAACTCAGGAGGCAGAGGTGGGAGGATCACCATGAGTTCAAGGCCACCCAGAGACTACATAGTGAATTCCAGTCAGCCTGGGCTAGAGCAAGACCCTACCTTGAAAACCCAAATAAATAAAATAATAAAATAAAATAAAATAAAAGATGAAGGCATTGAGGATATAAGAGATTGCTATGCAAGCGTGAGTGGCCATTTGGCTTCTCAAAGCTGACGTAAAGTTGGATATACAGTGCAAACATCTGTGATCTCAACATGCCTACAGTGAGATAGGAGGCAGAGACATGAGACTTGTGGCCCAGATAGCCTGGTGAATGAGAGATCTTGTCACAAACAAGGTGGAAGGCAAGGACTGACACTCAAGGTTGTCCTTACTTTCACATGCTCACTGCTATGGCATGCATACACCTACATTCTCCCTCTCCTTACACACACACACTCACACACACACGCACACACACACACACACACTGTGAGGTGGATGAGCCAGGCATGGTATCCAGTAATCCCAGCACATGGGAAGGTGAAGGTAGGACTGTCATGAGGTTGGGGTAGGCCTGTGCTACAGTGAGCTCCAGGTCAGCTTGGGCTACAGAGTGTGATCCTGTCTCAAAACAACAACAACCACAAAAAAGATGAAATGGATGTGAGGAGATATAGATAGAACCAATTTGGGTATAACTAGTGATAGACACATAGATAATAATTAAGCAGGATTGTTAACTCACAGGAAAACAAAAGATGGTGTCAGAAGAAAAGGCCTTAAGCCCTGACTTAGCTGTGGAATAAGGTACATCCCGTCTAAGTAATGTTAGCACCGATACTGATCTAACCCAAATGACAATGATAGGGACAAAGTTGAGGGATTGAAGTGTGGAAAAGAGCTAGATGCCCATCTTCCATCAGATAGCATCAATTGAAAAATCTAACACCGAAATACCATGAATCATGGCAATACAAATATCTCAGGTGGAAAGGGCTGGAGAGATGACTTAGTGGTTAAGGTGCTTGCCTGTGAAGCCTAAGGACCCAGGTTCAATTCCCCAGGACCCATGTAAGCCAGATGCACAAGGTGGCACATGCATCTAAAGTTCATTTTCAGTGGCTAGAGACCCTGGTGTGCCTATTCTCTACTGCCTCTTTCTCTCTCTCAAATAAGTAAATATTTTTAAAAAGATATACAAATATTTCAGGTGGTTAGGTGGAACATAACACTGACAGATTCAGTTGGAAGAACAGGGTGCCTCTTGGAGGGAGGAAGGGTTGTAGATGACTACTTTCAGGATGAAACTTGTGGAACTTAAAACAAAAAACTATGTGGGCTGGAGAGATGACATGGTGGTTACAAAAACTATATGTGCCAGGCATGGTGGTACACTCAGGAGCAAAGGTAGGAGGATTGCCGTGAATTTGAGGCCAACCTGGGACTATATAGTGAATTCCAAGTCAGCCTGGGTACAGTGAAACCCTACCTCAAAAGACCAAAAACCAAACCAAAACAAAACAAAAACTATATGTGTACTGGAAACTTTGAGAAAAATAAAACCAAACTGTGTTTTACATACCTTATCAGATTATAACCTAGTCCTATTGTTGGTCAACCTCAGTCCCCAACTCTTCCCACAGCTAAACTGTGGGCTCCAGACCAGTGGCCGTTACTAGCTTTAGGCCAGTCCAAGTCCTCACCCTCTCTGCCCATGGTCTACTCTAGCTCAAGCTGTCTCAACACCATTTCAGATCCTGCTGAACCACATTTCCTGTCCAATACACTTGCCTAACCAACACTTTTGTTTCTGCATGTCGGTTATTTTGTTTTTATCGAGGTAGAGTCTCACTCTAGCCTAGGCAGACCTGGAACTCACTCTTTAGTCCTGGACTAGCCTTGAACTCATAGTGGTACTCTTACCTTGGCTCCCCAGGTGCTAGTATTAATGGTGTACAGAGAAAAAAAAAAGAGAGAGGGAGAGAGTTACAGACAAAATGAATGGATGCACCAGGGCCTCTAGCTGTTGCAAACAAACTCCAGATGCATGTGCCACTTTGTGCATCTGGCTTTACATGGGTACTGGGGAATTGAACTCAGGTCGTTAGGCTTTACAAGCAAGTACATTAACCACTGACCCATCTCTCCAACCCTTTTTAAAATATGTTTATTTGAAAGAGGGAGGGAGAGAGAAAAGGGGCAGATAAGAGAATGGGTGCACCAGGGGCTCCAGCCACTGCAAACGAACTCCAGATGCATGCATCATCTTGTGCATCTGACTTATGTAGGTACTGGGGAATTGAACTGGCTTAGGCTTTGCAGGCAAGCATCTTAACCACTAAGCCATCTCTCCAGCCCCATCTGTTTTTGAAGCAGTATCACTCTAGCCCAGGGTAACCTGGAACTCACTCTGTAGTCCCAGGCTAACCTCAAATTCACAGTGACCCTCCCATCTTAGCCTCCTGAGTGTTGGGGTTCAAGGTGTGTGCCACCGTGCCCATCTTCTAATCAGTACTTTTAGGTTATTCATTTATTAACATAATTCATTATATTTGTCCAGCTAGCCAAACCTCTGGAGAATGGGTATACTGGATTCCTTTCTGTTTATGGGGATTTGTTTTGGATGTGGTGGTTTGAGATGGGGTCTCATGTAGCCCAAAATGGCTTCAAATTTGCTATGCCCCCAAGACTGGCCTTAAACTTCTGATAGTCCTGCCTAGCGTCTCAAGTGCTGATAGCAGGTGAGAGCCACCATGCCCAGCCATAAATGCTTCCTTTCTGATTCCTAGCTAAGTGCTGTGTCCACATTAGGTGCTCAAAATATTCCTGGATAAACTTAGGTATAAGTCAAGGTGAATTACTATGCCATTCTAGATCACAGTCAGGAGATAAAAGCAAGGTTAGATTAATGCTGTGACTGATAATGGTTAAGACATGTAAAGGACTGAATTGTGTCATGATACAGCTGACTTCAAAGTTCTGTGGTGTACCTTTGTGGTTAATGTTTAAGTTGAGTTGTTTTACTACAGAGATATTTTGCTCCCAGCATACTCTCTAATTTCATGTTGCAGTGACCCAGGGTTTGGTAGATAAGTAGAAGTCCAGTCTGCCAATACTGCGACTTTACAGACCCTGTACTTGCCTTCTTTGGTTTCCTAGACAGCAAAACCACAATTCCTGCAAACTGAGTTTTCTTCTTACTGCCAGTCTGATAAGACTTTGGACAAATGACTTTCTTGCCCTTTGCTAGCTGTGGATGGAAACTGCGGAACAGCAACGCGGTGGAAATTTCATGCTCAGCTGTATGCTGATGTTCCACCTCATCTTCCAGGCTTCTCAGCAAGGCCCTGTCCATCACCTGCCTTTCTGAGGACTGCCATACACACGGATGCCCAGGTCCACCTACTTGCTGGCCAAAGGACCTCCTCACACTCTCCTACAGTTCCATTTGGAAAGGGAGCCATGAACACTAGGTTCCTCTGGAAGGGAGGGGTGGCAGGTGGGCTCTCTGGCCTCTGCCTCACACCAGGCCCTGCCCCTGAAGTAAAATGAGTGACCTTAAAAATATATATTATGGCCAGGTGTGGTGGCACATGCCTTTAATCCCAGCACCCGGGAGGCAGAGGTAGGAGGATCACATGAGTTTGAGGCCAACCTGAGATTACATAGTGAATTCCAGGTCAGCCTGAGCTAGAGTGAGACCCTACCTCGAAAAACAAAACAACAACAAATATATGTATGTCTTTATTTGAGATAGAGTGAGTATGGGCATGCCAGGGCCTCCTGCTGCAAACTCCAGGTGCATGCACAACTTTGTGCATTGGGCTTTATGTGGGTCCTGGGGAATTGAACCTGGACTGTCAGGCTTTAATATTTTATTTATTTGAGAGACAGAAAGGGGCAAAGAGAGAAAGAGAATGGGCATGCCAGGGCCTCTAGCCACTGCAAACGAACTCCAGACACATGTGCTACCTTGTGCGTCTGGCTTATGTGGGCCCTGGAGAATTGAACCAAGGTCCTTTAGCTTTGCAGGCAAGCACCTTAACAGCTAAGCCACCTCTCCAGCCCAGAAGGGGTGACCTTTGCTCTCCAGTAGCAGCTTCATTTATTGAGCACTGATGTGGCAGCTTTGTGCAGAAGCCACTCCAGAATCACTTCACAGAATCCTCCCAGCTTCCCCCTAAGGTAGGGACTGGTTTATCCCCACTTGATAAAGCAACTGAGACTCCAAAGATAATTTGTTCAATACCTCATAGCTGGGCTGGATAGACGGCTTAGTAGTTAATTCACCTGGACCCACATAAGCCGGATGCACGAGGTGGCACATGCATCTGGAATTCGTTTGCGGTGGCTGGAGGCCCTGGAACCCCTTTTCTTGTTTATTTTCATTTATTTGAGAGCAACAGACAGCGAGAGAAAGAGGCAGAGAGAGAAAGAGAGAGAGAATGGGCACTCCAGGGCCTCCATCCACTACAAACAAACTCCAGAGGCATGCATCACCTTGTGTATCTGGCTTACATGGGCCCTGGGGAATTGAACCTTGAACCAGGATCCTTAGGCTTCACAGACAAGCGCTCTCCAGCCCCTGGTACCCCCTTTCAATCTGCCTCTTTCTCTCTCATAAATAAGTAAATGAACCTCATAGCTAATGAGTCTGCTCCTCCTACCCACACATTACACCATGAATAGCATTACCATCGGGGTGAGAAGTCTCAGGAGTTGATGAGGTTAAGGCAACTAAGGCCGGGCGTGGTGGTGCACGCCTGTAATCCCAGCACTCGGGAGGCAGAGGTAGGAGGATCACCATGAGTTCGAGGCCACCCTGCAAGTACATAGTGAATTCCAGGTCAGCCTGGGCTAGAGTGAGAATCTACCTTGAAAAACCAAAAAAAAAAAAAAAAAGGCAACTAAGGGGCAGTGACCTAAGAAGTGACCCTTCAGGGACAACAAAGGTCACATTCTTATTGTCTGTTTTAAATTTTTTATTTAGCCAGGCATGGTGACACGTCTTTAGTCCCAGCACTCGGGAGGCAGAGGTATGGGGATTGCCATGAGTTCAAGGCCGCCTTAAGAATACAGAGTTAATTCCAGGTTGGCCTGAGCTTGAGTGAGACCCTACTTCAAAAAAAATTTTTTTATTTACTTGAGGGAAAGAGATGGATACAGATAGAGTATGGGTGCACCAGGGCCTCCTGCCACTGTAAATAAACTCCAGATACATGGGCTACTCTGTACACCTGGCTTTATGTGGGTCCTGGGGAATAGAACCTGGGCTGTCAGACTTTGCAAACAAGTTCCCTTAACCACTGAGCCATTTCCCAGCCCTTTATTGTCCTTTTACTAGGCTCCTTTTTCACAGACCAACAGGATGCTTTTCTATGCCAACTGGTGGGTATGGATTATAGACCCACTTGCTGGAACAGAAGAGGGTGCCAAGTGGGGTGCTTGCTCAGGTAGTACCAACTGTTTGAAGAGTAGTTGACTGGCTGGTGGAAGGCCATGTGAGTCTGGATCAAATGGAAGCAGCCCACCTGCAGATACTGCAGACAGAGTGCCCCCAGGGTTTGGCTCTTTACTTGACAAACCCAAGCGCCTACAAGCAGTTGTTTCAGGAAATTTCGGGGGTTGGGTATTGTGGCTTGAATGTAAAATGCCTCATAGGCTCATGTGTTTGAACACCTGGTCCCCAGTTGGTGGTGCTGTTTGGGAAGGTGGACCCTTTAGGAGGTGGTGCCTTGTTAGAGGAAATAGATCATTGGAGGCCGCCTTAAGGTTTTGTGGCCTGGTCCCACTTCCTGTCTGCCTTCTGCTTCCTGTCTTTAGATTGTGAGGAACTGTTTCAGCTCTTGCTGTGCCTTCCCCACTACAAAGGACTCTACTCTGTGGAACTGTAAGCCAGAATAAATTCTACCCTTCTTTTTCAGATTTGTTCACAGCAATGAGAAAGTAACTGATACATTGGGTATGAAAGTAGTTAAGTACAGGGGGCTGTGGTGAACTGCATCTTTACCTGCTGTGTCGCAGAACTTAGTGATTGTGATGGAAGTGGTCACCTCCTGCCTGATGTGCTGACCATGTGAAGCATTCTGCAGATTCTCTGGAATCTCCATCACATGCAGAACAGCTGGGTAATGGGGGAGAATTTTAGTCCTGGAAATCACTACTGGAAAACAGAGAAGAGTATTTACACCACCCACTTGGCCCAACAGTTTAAAAGGGGGCAGTTCCATCTGATAATTGGCTTTGATCCCCATTACTCCTACTGCCCACAGCCCTCCTCCACTTTTTTTACATGGCAGGCCCCTAAGGGCATTAATTTAGGCTTAGTGTTTAAAATCCCATCTATTACCTAGGAATCTTTCTTAACAAAGGATTTTTCCAAGGACTAAAAATTATATAGAATATGCAGTGTTAGTACTTTGCACAAGGTCTTGAAATGTTGACCATCATTATGGAGATTTAGATACAATTATAAAAATGCATACAACTTAGGAGTCTGATTTTGGTTTAACGAAAGGTACTTCTGAGCCCACTACAGCTCATACCTTTAATCCCAGTACTTGTGAGGCTGAAATAGAAATGGCCAACCTGGGCTACAGAATGAGTTCCAGGTCATCAGACTGAAGGCCCACTTTAAAAAACAATCAAAAAGAGCAAGAGAGATGGCAAAGAAGATGCTTGCCTGCAAAGCCCAGGTTCAATGCTCCAGGTCCCACATAAGGCAGATGCACAAGGTGGCGCATGTGTCTGGAGTTTGTTTGCAGAGACTAGAGGCCCTGGCATGCCCATTCTCTCTCTCTCAAAAATAAAAACAAGTTTGGGGCTGGAGAGATGGCTTAGTGGTTAAGCACTTGCCTGTGAAGCCTAAGGACCCCGGTTCGAGGCTCAATTCCCCAGTACCCACGTAAGCCAGATGCACAAGGTGGAGCATGCATCTGGAATTCATTTACAGTGGCTGGAAGTCCTGGTGCACCCATTTTCTCTCTCTCTCTCTCTCACTCTCTCTCTCTGCCTTTCTCTGTTGCTCTCAAACAAAAAGTTTTTTAAAAAACAAATTTTAAAACTTTCAAAACAAAAAGATACTTCTGTAATGATGCTAACTAGAAAGTAATTATCAGTGTGAATATTCAAGTATTCTAGCTCCAGGCAGGAAATTGTAGGGTACTGCGATTATATACTTGTAAGGGACAGAGAAATATAATTTACATGAAAAAGAATGAGTCTAGGGGGGCTGGAGAGATGGCTTAGCAGTTAAGGCACTTGCCTGCAAAGCTAAAGGACCCCAGGACCCATGTAAGCAAGATGCACAAGGTGGCACATGTGTCTGGAGTTATTTGCAGTGGCTGGAAGCCCTGGTGTGCCCATTCTCTTGCTTGCTCTCTCTGCCTCTTTCCCTCTCTCAAATAAACAAATAAAAATAAAAATAATGAGTCTAGGGTTGGGAATATAGTTCAAAGAACTAGCAATGGGCCGCAGCACTGGAAGAAAAGTGGCTGATTTCCTTGGAGGTGTAAAGCTATGTAAATGGAAAAAAGAAATTCTAGAAACACACAAGAGGCCCATGTTGCTGTTTTTAAATTTTATTAGCAAGCAGAAATATCATCACACCGAAGCCTCTTGCTGCTGCAGGCATACTCCAGATGCATGTGCCACTTTTGAGGAAATTGAACCCAGGCTAGTAGGCTATGAAAGCAAGCACCTTTAACTGCAGAACTATCTCCCAATCCTCCCCCCCCCACCACCCCAGGCAGGGTCTCACTCTAGCTCAGGCTGACCTGGAACTCATTCTGTAGTTCTAGGCTGACCGTAAACTCACAACAATCCTATCTCTGCCTCTCCCAAGTGGTGAGATTAAAGGCATACACCACCATGCCCAGTCTTTTTTTTTTTTTTAATGTATGTTTATATGTTCAGAACATTCCTGGAAAGTAATACAAGGAACTTAATTGGACAACCTTGAGAGGTGAACAGGGAGGGGTAAATGTTTACTTTTCATTTTATACCTTTGTAATTTTTTTTTTTTTTTTTTTTGCTAGTAGCATCATTACCTTGATAAAAAGGGCCAAACTCCTTGGATTGGCTGAACTAACTGGTCTGAGTTTTGCAAGTAATGCCCAACACAAAGCTGTATGTACTATATGTCACCTTATAGTGTCACTGTCATGGACCAAGAACTTTAGAGCACTGTAGGCCTCAGGCTCCTCCTCCCGTTTCCACATCCACTCAGACTTGGAGGCTCGTCTAGTCACTGTCCTCAAGAAGTGTCTTGTTTCCTTCTCCACATACACTAACTCCACTGGTGATCTCACCCAGCCCCATGGCTCCCAACCTGTCTATCTCTAGCCAAGATCCAATCCTAAACTCAATGCACTGTACCTGTTTCTTCCATTGCTCTCCTTGGATGTCAAGCAGATAACTACAGCTTTGTGGGGAGATGTCTCAGTAGTTAAAGGTGCTTGCTTGCAAAGCCTACTGGCCTGGGTTCAATCCCAAGCCACCCACATAATTAAAATAAATATCTGTCTGGTGTTCATTTGTAAGGGCAAGAGGCAATGGCACTCCCCGCCCCCCGCCATGTGTTAAAAACAAAAAAGTATTCTATAGTTTAGACACATCCAAAAGTCAACTTATTGTCCCCTCTAAACTTGCCCAATTCACAGCCTTCCAAATCTCACCTGATGGCATGCCCAGGCTTCTAGGTGTCCAAGTCCATGATCTTAAAGACTGATTAGAAAGTAGAATCTGACTTATAATACCAGTTATCTAAAAACAGAGGCACTCCTGGGTATTGGAATGAAAAGTATGATAAAATCCTTGTTTTCTGAAATATACCTGCTAAGTCAAATTTTAAATCTAGGATTTGGATCTTGTCATTTTAATTGTTTTAAATAAAAAAGGCAATACAATCCCAGGGATATAGGCCAACTCTTGTAATCTTGAGCAGATGATATCACAGTACTGTATGCCAGCAATAGGGTTATAAACTTTTTTGTTGTTGTTGTTCATTTTTATTTATTTATTTGAAAGTGACAGAGAGAGAGGGAAAGAGGCAGATAGAGAATGGGCGCGCCAGGGCCTCCAGCCACTGCAAACGAACTCCAGATGCGTACGCCCCCTTGTGCATCTGGCTAACATGGGTCCTGGGGAATCGAGCCTCGAACCTGGGTCCTTAGGCTTCACAGGCAAGCGCTTAACCGCTAAGCCATCTCTCCAGCCCGGGTTATAAACTCTTAAGTGATAAACACTCACCTATATTTTTCACTAAAAAATCAGTCAAAGTCAAGTTCTTAAAGTTATGGTAAACAGAATCCCTTATTTACAACGGACAAAATGACCTGAATTATATGATGGACAACCTACCAGACAAGTGGAGAAAGTGCTTTACATGTTGAAAACATACTCGTCGGTTCAATAAGAAAGCAAGTAAAGCCAGTGTGGTGGTGCACACCTTTAATCTCAGCTCAGGAGTGCTAAGGTAAGAGGATCACCATTAAGTTTGAGGCCCGCATGGGCTACAGAGTGAGTTCAAGGTCAGCCTGGGCTATTGTGAGATCCTGCTTAAAAAAAAAAAATAGAGAGAGAGGCAGGCAGATAGAGAATGGGCATGCCAGGGCCTTCAGCTGCTGCAAACAACTCCAGATGTATGTGTCACCTTGTGCATCTGGCTTACATGGGTACTGGAGAATCAAACCTGGTTCCTTTGTCTTTGCAGGCAAGTACCTTAACTGCTAAGCCATCTCTCCAGCCCAAAACCTGCTTTTATCAAAAAGGATATGTATACATTTCAAAAATAACTTTAGCAATACTGCCTTCTTTCATTGGCTACAAAAAAGTAGCAATGAAGGCTACTTAAAAGAAACGTTTCCCTCTAAAGGGGGTAGCACTCTCCACTGCAGAATAACTCCTGCTTCCCAGACAGTGACCTCACGATTCCTGCATAATACTCATGTGCAAAAACCTGTCAAGCATTGCCAGGACCAGGAGGTGGAAAACAGAGTACATCCTAATTAGCTAACTGTAACAATCAGCATTTTGGGGATGGACCAACAAAAGCTAGCCATTGCTTTGCTAATAATCTGTAAAATGTAGAATTCCTCAACCCTTCATAGTTCCTTCTTGATGTATTAAGTCTGGGCGCTCTGGGACTCTTCCCCAGGGCTGAAGTGATTGCTAGTCATCAAAGTCTGGAATGTCATCATAGGAGTAACCCCGATAGCCTTTGGATGCATAGTAGGCAATGCGCAAATGGTAAAATCCTGGCAGGAACACCAAAATGCCAATGATGAGGACAGGAACGGCACGGTCTGCCCCCTGGTGGCAGAAGAAGGAAAAACATTAGTGTCAATTACATACATCTTTTTTTTTTTTTGGTTTTGGTTTTTCAAGGTAGGCTTTCACTCTAGCCCAGGCTGACCCGACTCATGTAATCACAGGGTGGCCTCGAACTCATGGCGATCCTCCTACCTCTGCCTCCCAAGTGCTGGGATTAAAGGCGTGCGCCACCACGCCCGGCTTTTTTTTTAATTGGTTTTTCAAGGTAGGGTCTCACTCTAGCCCAGGCTGACCTGGAATTCACCATGTAGTCTCAGGGTGGCCTCAATCTCATGGCGATCCTCCTACCTCTGCCTCCTGAGTGCTGGGATTAAGGCATGCGCCACCACCTTGCCCAGCGAAAACTATCCGTTCTTATCCGTAGATATTTGGCTTATTTTCTTTATGTTCCTGTTTTGAAGATAGAGTTGTAAACATCCCACACTTGTGTCCTGTCTCTCTTTGACATGCATTTGCCAATATCATTTAAAACTCATCATATACAGCCAGGCATAGCAGTGCACGCCTTGCTGTTCCAAACTTTAATATCAGAAAAACTTATGACATCTCAGAAGCCAAGTTTGCCTGTCTGCCTTTGCTTATACAAAGTATGGGAGACACTTGTTGCTCAAAGGAAAACATATATTATCAGAGAACGAAATAATAGAGCTCTGGCTTACATTTTAAAGATCTCATAACATACATGAATATTAGCTTACCCCTTTGCTAATATATCCTGACAGCAAGAGAGAGCCTATGAT
This sequence comes from Dipus sagitta, assembly GCA_036346955.1. NCBI lineage: Eukaryota > Metazoa > Chordata > Mammalia > Rodentia > Dipodidae > Dipus > Dipus sagitta. The sequence continues at coordinate 55,477,087 of CM070779.1, read as the reverse complement.
AATGAGAAAGGCGCCAATCAAAAACAGCACAGTGGCAAGTGCAATGGCTTTATACGGGATCTTAGGAGGGCTTTTCTTAAACTAGAAGAGAAACAAAAACAAAAAAACAGAACATTATGACGATACTACATTAACACACTTTAAATATTTTATTTATTTATTTGTGAGAGAGAGAGAATGGGCACACCAGGGCCTCTAGCCACTGCAAACAAACTCCAGATGCATGTGCCACCTTGTACATCTGGCTTATGTGGGTACTGGGGAACCAAACCTGGGTCCTTAGGCTTTGCAGGCAAGCACCTTAGCTGCTGAGCCATCTCTCCAGCCCAGTTAACACACTTTAAATCAGGGAGGACAATTAAGAACCAAAGTGGGTGCTTCAGATATGTTGAAGTATGTTCTATCAGCCAGTGCAGCACTGGGACAGAGACAGGCAGCAGATGAAGCCTAGGTATCTCATTTCATATACCACTCAAAAAAAAAATTTTTTTTTTTAATGTATGGTCTCTCTCTAACCCAGGCTGACCTGGAATTCACTATGTAGTCTCAGGGTAGCCTCAAACACATGGCTGTCCTCCTCCCTCTGCCTCCCTAGTGCTGGGATTAAAGATGTGCATTACCATGCCTGACTAGAATTTTTTAAATTAATCCATTAGCAAGGTGTGGTGGTGCATGCCTTTAATTCCAGCACTTGGAAGGCAGGGGTAGGAGGATCACTGTGAGTTCGAGGCCACTCTGAGACTATATAGTGAATTCCAGGTCAGCCTGGGATACAGTAAGTGAGACCCTACCTCAAAAAATAAACAAAAAATCAATCCATTAAAAAAGAAAATTTGGTGGTGCACGCCTTTTAATCCTAGCACTCAGGAGGCAGAGGTAGGAGGATCACCATGAGTTTGAGGCCATCCTGAGACAACATAGTGAATTCCAGGTTAGCCTAGGCTGAAGTGAGACCCTACTTCGAAAAACTAAAAAAAAAAAAAAAAGAAGAAAGAAAAAGAAAAGGAAAAAAAGAAACTTTGCAAGCTGGAGAAACGGCTTAGTGGTTATGGCACTTGCCTGCAAAGCCAAAGGATCTAGGTTCGATTCCCCAGGACCCATGTATGTAAGCCAGCTGCACAAGGTGGCACATGCATCTGGAGTTCATTTACAGTAGCTGAATGCCTGGTACACCCATTCTCTATCTGCCTCTCTCTCTCAATTAAATAAATAAAAGTGTTTTTGTGTATTTTTTTTTAATTTGTGCCCAGCATGGTGGTGCACACCTTTAATCTCAGCACCTGGGAGGCAGAGGTAGGAAGATTGCTATGAGTTCAAGGCCAGCCTGGGCTAGAGTGAGACCCTTATCTTGGAAACAAAAACCAAAAAAGGAAAAAAAAAGAAGAGTTTGGCATGCATATGCTGTATGCATGTGGGATGTATATGTACATATATGTATTGGTGCATGTGTGTGCCTAGAGACCAAAGGTAATGTCAGGCGTCTTCCTTGATTGCTCTCTATTTTATTTACTTTAATTTTTTTTAAATATTGTATCAAAATCCCCCCAAAAAGAATAAATATTATTTGAGAAAGTGGGGCAGAGAGGGAGACAGAGTGAGTATGGCCATGCCAGGGCCTCCTAATGCTGTAAATGAACTACAGAGGCATATGCCACTTTGTGCATCTGGCTTCATATGGGTACTGAGGAATTGAACCTGGGCCAGCATGTTTTACCAGCAAGCGTCTTTAACTGCTGAGCCATCTCCCCAGCCCTTCACTTTATTTACTGAGCCCATCTTTGCATTCTGATTGGTGGATGGTGGGAAACTGAATTTTTTTTTGGAGGGGGGGATGGCAGGGTCTCACTCTAGCCCAGGCTGACCTGAAACTCATTCTGTATTCCTGGCTGGCCTCAAACTCACAGTGATCCTACCTCTTCTGGGATTAAAGGCATGTCACTATAGCCAGCTGGGATCTGCATTTTGGAACTCGTACTTATGAAGTGCTTTTATAAGTAAGCCATCTCCCCCAGCTCCCAACTTTGTTGTTTTGTTTTGGCTTTTTGAGTTCGGGTCTCACTCTAGCCCAGGATGACCTGAAATTCATTATGTAGTCTCAGGCTGGCCTCAAACTCACAGTGATCCTCCTACCTCTGCCTCCCAAGTGCTGGGATTAAAGGCATGAGCTACCATGCCCAGCCCAACTTTTTCTTTAGAACTAAGGCAAACCAGATGTGGTGGTGTACACCTTTAATCCCAGCATTCAGTATGCTAGGGTAAGAGGATCACTGTGAGTTCAAGGCCAGCCTGGGCTACAGAGCAATTCCAGGTCAGCCTGAGTCTAGGTAGAGACTCTGCCTCAAAAACAACAGCAGCAACAACAGAAAATAGAGACCATTGTCACTTGCTCATTACACATATATGTACTTTTTATTTAACTTTTTCTGCAAGCGTGTGTGGAATAATTGCATGCATGTACAAATATTTGTATGTGTGCAGATGCACATGCATATGTGTGGAGTCCAGGGGTCAAGATCAATTGTCTTGATTGCCCTCCACCTTATTCTTTGAGACAGAGTCTCTTGCTGAACCTACAAACAAATGACTCAGCTAGACTGGCCAGTGGGTCCCAAGGATTCTGTCTCTACCTCCCCAGTGCTGAGATTATATGCATGCATTTTACATGGGTGCTGGTGATGCAAACACAGGTCCTCATAGTGGCACTTTACCTGTTCAGCCATTTCCAGTCCACATTACATATATTTGTTAAGTGCCTGGAACATGGATGGCTATACTAACCTATGGGGACTTTAAACTATGAGATGGAGAAGTAAAGAAGTGACTTCTGGGGCTGGAGAGATGGTCTAGCGGTTAAAGCACATGACTGCAAAGCCTAAAGACCAGGGTTCAGTTCCCCAGTACCCACATAAAGCCAGATGGGCAAACTGGCACATGCATCTGGAGTTCGTTTACAGTGACTAGAGGCCCTAGTGCCCCGATTTTCTCTCTCTCTGCTTGCAAATAAGTAAATAATATAAAAAGGGGGGAGGGGAGACTCTGGCATTGAAAGTTAACTTACTACATAACCAGTCTTAGAAACACAGTATCAGCTTTTTAAAGCACTACCTCACCAGCAAGTTCAATTTAAGGTTAAGATTCAAAGACAAACTCCCTAAGGTTTGACTCATTGTTGAATCTGACCTAACCATCTGCATGCTTCCCAGATCTAATTTTACCACTTCTCCAAGTGTGAGGCTAAAGAAAACTAGTTTATTTATATTTAAAAGGATAAATTCCTGGTACTTCATCCTTGGCTCCAGGTCTACCTAGAATATTCTATTCTAAGGGGAAGTGGGCAAAAGGAGATGCTATGTTATCTTATAAATAATGGCCACAAAACACAAAGTTAATAAATGTTCTGTTTTACTGTTTGTCATACAAAACACCTTTAACAAATTAGATCTCATGGCATCACATAAAGGAAAAAGGAAGTATCTCAGAGTCATCTGGCTTTAGAAGTTAGTTTCTCCCATGGCATGGTGGAGCACACCTTTAATCCCAGTACTCGGGAGGCAGAGGTAGGAGGATCATTGTGAGTTTGAGGCCACTCTGAGACTACAGAGTGAATTCCGGGTCAGCCTGGGCTAGAGCGAGACCCTACCTCAAAAAACCAAAAAACAACCTAATAAACAAACAAAAAACAGTTTCTCCCTTAAAAGAGGAAATTCAACTAAATATAAATAAACATAGTCCTTCTCCTAAGCAAAATTGGATTATTTTCTGGATAAACTATGTAAAACTTGCAACTATAGGACTCTGGCATAACTAACTACTGGAAACAGACAATATTACAACTGTTTTGAAGCTGTCCTGGTTCTCCCCTTCCCCAAGCTAAGGCTGAAGGAATCTCAGAGATGCACATACTTCTTGCTGCTCTAGCTAACTTCCAGGGTCAGTTAGCAAAAGGCTCCACCTGGGAAGGTCTTTCTGCTAACTCATCATAAATGCAGCTAGCCAGTTTTGTCAGGTTCTTTCTGCATTTACCTGAAGGTCAATGTAGCCATCATCTGTACTGGAAAGCCTTGAGTATTTTACTTTACTACTGGGAATTCCAGTAGCCAAGTTGGTACGAGATGGCATCATAACACGTTGATATAGTCAGAGTCTAAAACAAAAAAAGATTGTTATTGTCTGTAGGTAATAGTAGTACATTATAGCTAAGGATGTCAAGATGCTATTTTTTGGAGTTCTGAGCTGCCATGTCATGTTGTACTTAAGTTTCACTGCTCTTAAGACATGATGTTCCTTGGACACAGTGAAATTATCTTCATTATATATTATATATCTATTCTGGCTTGTTTCCACAAAACAAAACCAAGAATCAGCCATTTATCTGGCCACCAATGTTCCCGACCTCTTAGCTTTTCCAAAATCAGTGGGAATAGTAAGAGTGAAGACTCCAATCCAGATACAACTGAGACCTCTGTCCACATTCTCAATTACTTCATTATAGAATTGCCCTCCCTTGCCCCCTCTTTAGGAGTACCAACTTCTTGTGTGCTAGGGAAGGAAGAGAGGAGGAGGGACAGAATACATTCATGAGGATGTCGCCTATTTCTCCTTGATGGTGGATGTCATCCCCTGTGATAGTTAAGGTGTTGTCAACTTGATCTGTTTAGTAATCCATAGGTTGCTTCTAGGAAGGATCAACTAAAGGAGGAAGTCTTTCCCCAAGGTTGAGCCCTTCCCCCAGAATGGGCGGTCCCGCCCAGAGGGGGACTTGATACATGGGAGCTCTGGGAAAAGAGAGTCCCTTCCTGCCTCCCTTCCATTTTGGCTGCCGGAGCTGCTTGCTACCTTCCAGCGTGGGTTGAAGACCAGTGCGGACGAAAGACCAGCATCAACTGAAGACCCCCGTGGATTGAAACCCAGCGGCTCCTCAGGAAGCCTCCAGGCTTTCCAGCACCATCTGCAGTGTGGGGTCGGGACTGCTGAGGCATCTGGCCACGAGGACTGAGCAACTACCAGGTTCGGTGATTCTCGGGCCTGCAACTGCTATTGGACTACTGTAAGCTGATCCAATAAATCCCCTTTTAAAATATTCATTCTAGCAGTTCTGTTCCTCTAGAGAACCCTGACTAATACAAAATGGTACCAGAAGTGGTTCTAGAGAAACAGAATTGTAAGGATGGGTTTCTCTAGTGGGCTTAGTGCTATCTGGGGTTGGCTCTCCAATTTCAATGCTGCTAAAGGCCCCACTGGTGATAAGGAGAGCGCTTTTCCTGGAAATAAGGGGGGCACTAATAATCCATGGTGTGCACTATTTCAAGAACTACGTGAGATAGGTGTATTTGATGACCCTGAGTCATGTCTTGTGAAGAGCAAGGAATTTAGTAACTCTGTATTTAAAACATTTGAGTATTTGTGGAAAAGTAAGACCAATGATGAGGCTGGTTGGTTGCTTTTGGCATCTCTGGACAAACTAGTGAGGGAACAGCAGAAGCTCAAAAAGGAAAATTCTAAGCTTAAGACCCACATACATGATCTCAAGGTTTCTAAGGGTGCCCTGGAGGAGAGTCTCCTCTCCAGCCAGAACAGGGCTCGGATTGCAGAAAACCAAACCCAAGCTCTCATTGTGAAATTGGCTAATTTGCAACGTAAATTCAAATCCCAGCCTCACCAACTATCAGAAGTTAAAGTGAGGGCACTGATTGGAAAACAGTGGGATCCTGTGACTTGGGATGGTGATGTGTGGGAAGACCCTGAAGAACCTGGGGACATCGAAGTGTTAGATTCTGAAGAAGATGTTTTGGATGAAAATATGGCCTGCCCTCCCTTAGCAGCAGTTGTATCCCCACCCCCATATCCTGAGGTATTATCCTCCCCACCCTTGCCTGAGGGAATTCATCCCTCTTTGTCTAGGGAATCAGCAGGAAGTGCTGGTGCTTCTCAGTTCCCACCCGTTTTTGCCTCTAGGCCTATAACCAGACGGAAGGCTAGGCAGGCCCCTAAAGGTGAGATAGAAAGTGTGACACAGGAGGAAGTGAGGTACACCCCTAAAGAACTTCAGGAGTTTTCTAACTTGTACAGGCAGAAGCATGGGGAATATGTGTGGGAATGGATCTTAAGGGTGTGGGATGATGGAGGAAGGAACATAAGATTAGATCAGGCTGAATTTACTGAAATAGGCCCATTGAGCAGAGATTTTAGATTTAACAATGCAGCTTGTGCAGTTGGAAAGGGTGCCAAGAGTTTATTTGATTGGTTGGCTGAAGCATGGATCCAAAGATGGCCTACTGTGAGTGAGCTCGAGCTGCCTGATATCCCTTGGCTTAATGTCGATGAAGGGATTAAATAGCTCAGAGAACTTGGAATGCTGGAGTGGATTTGCCATGTAAACTCATCTTTGCCCCCACAATGGGAGCGTCCAGAAGATGTGCCCTTCACTAAGACTATAAGAAACAGATTTGTGAGGGGAGCGCCAGCATACTTAAAGTCTTCCATCATTGCTCTTTATGTAAAGAAGACCTCACAGTGGGAGCTGCAGTTGCTGCATTAGGTGTGAGGAGGAGGGACAGAATACATTCATGAGGATGTCGCCTATTTCTCCTTGATGGTGGATGTCATCCCCAATGCAAATGATCTGCAAAACCTCTTATACACTTGGAACACTTCTTGCTACAGACTTCAGATGAAACAAGTGAATTCACGTCCCACATTGTGTAACTACCTAAAAACCCTGAATAAAAATGTTTTATTGTTCAAAATATTCATATAGATAGAAGTAATGGAAATAATAGTTATTTCTGTTTAAAAATGAACAATGACACCAAAATTTTAAAATCTGAGCTGGGTTCTGGCACATGACTATAATTCCAGCCACTTGGGAGGCTAGGGGTGATAAAGGAGGCCACCTTAGGCCACAAACTGAAATCTGTATCATTTTTTTCTTTTTGGATTTTCGAGGTAGAGTTTCATTCTCTAGTCCAGGCTGACCTGGAATTCACCATGTAGTCTCAGGGTGGCCTTGGAACTCAGAGATCCTCTTACCTCTGCCTACCAAGTGCTGGGATTAAAGGCATGCGCCACCACACCCAGCTATCATTTTTTTCTTCATAAAGTCAGTTATGAGAGCAAAACAAAGAATATTAATCACAAGGGTATTTGAATTCGAAATACGAAGCTTATCTTTAAGGAGAAAACTATGGATTTCAACAAAGGCAAAATAAAATAAAACAAAGACTGACCTTCCTCTGGTACAATATTTTGCAAGTCATCACCATAATCATCTTGATAATAATGTCAGCCAGTTATTTATTTTACTTTTGGTTAGGTGCCAGACACTGCTGTGCTTTGATGATAATTAACTCTGAAGATCAATAAGCTATTACAATCGACCTAAAGTAACTGGCATTAGTTATTGATGCTAGTTGATGCGAAACGCTCCTGTCTTTTTGTTAATTACATACTGGTCTTCAAAGGAGTATTGAAAAAATAAAGAGTAATGCGAATCCACATTCTCCTGAAAGGGTTAGACCAAGTGTTAAATACTAGGTCTTATCCTGTGATCCCAATGACATGATTACTTAATTCTATTTTTTTTTTAAAGTTCAGTAACTAGGAGTTTTGAGAACATTCAACCTCACCTGATTTTTTTGTAAGTTACACACTTTGTCATTAATTTACAAACTCAGTGGGCAAAAACAAAAACAAAACCTTGCGGGACCTGAGGGAGGAGACGCATGGTTTTTCTTGGCAAAGAAGGGGCAAAGTCCCAAACTAAGTTGACAAGACTGATTTCCAATTACCAGCCCAAGTTTCCGATCGGCTTTTTTCCGCCCCACCGCGGGCCTTCACCCCAGCAGAGGAGCGCTATCCCATCCGGGAAGCCTCGCTCCGGCTGCGCACAGCGCCGGTACGTACACTATTTCCCGCCGGCCTCCGGCCGTCGCCGCCGAGAGAAATCTGGGCCGCTGCGAACTTGGGCGTAAAACCAGCAACGCCGGCTTCGGGTCCGAGGCCAACCGTCCAGGGCGGCTGAACGGCTCTAGCCGAGGCCTGGGGAGAGAGCGCGCGCCCGCAGCTTCCCACTCTCAATCAGCCGCCATAGCAACGCCAGAGCCACCCGCCAAACTGCGGGCCACGCCCGCTCGCCGCCGGAAGTGCCGTGCCGGACGGAGCGCACCGGAACAGGAAATGTCTCATCCAGCGTCCGGGGCGCGCCTCGAGTCTTGGGCCCGTGGTTTCGGAAGGTGCCCCGAGCCGAGCCCGCCCGCCTGCCACCTCTTCGGGGCCAGAAGGGCAGCAACGTAGGAGTCCCCGCCCAGCGGGTCACAGGCAAACTTACGCCACAGTTCCTGCCTAAGCCCCTCTAGGCTACGACGAAGCGCTGTAGTTTCCGAGAGGCGGAAATGGAGGCCATCAAAATTGCCAGACCTCAAAGCAGTCTTTTCTGGGTCTCTGGGACAGGTAAAAGGTCTGCCCACAAAGGACGTTTTGACGTCAGGTTTAAGGGACAGTGACATCAAGCTCAATGGAATGAGTTGTAAAATGCATTCTGGAACCGTTACTATCATTGCCGCACCTCTGCAGCCACCTATCCCGCCCCTGGGCACAGTAATGAATACTTAACTACAGGTTAGGAGCTCTAACCTCCAACTAGAATGTGGTCCAGTTATACCATAACAAAAACCAGCACATTTACCAAACAAAAGATACTGGAAGAACTTTTATATAGAGAGGCAAGAGTATGGGTGCACCAGGCCTACTATCACTGTAAACGAACTCCTGATATATGTTCCACTTTGTTCATCTTGGCTTTACGTGGGCACGGAAATTTAATTCTGGGCCATGGGGCTTTCCAATTAAGGGCCTTGGACAGCTGAGCCCTCTCTCCAGTCCCTGAAGAAACTTTCAACCTGTGGGGTGCAGGCAACCTCATAGCAGTTACCAAGGAATGTTCATCCAATTCCTTCAGAACTGTAAGGCCTCTTGCCTTGAATCCAATGTCCGTAGCATTTAAACCTTCATCCTCAAGTCTCAAAGCAGGATAAAGAAATTTTTACACAACCCAGAACTCATTAGGTCCCATCACATCTCTCCAAACCCCAAGACTTGAATTCCAGGTCAGCCTAGGCTAGAATGAGACCCTACCTGAGGAGGGAAGGGGGCGAAAGATGACCTAATTTGGGGTACATTAAAGCTCAGTACGGGTGCGTTCTACTTTTCTTGTTCATTGCATGTTTGTTACGATACAAAAGTAAATTTGACAATGAATTTCCCAGTCACCTCAATATACTTCCGGTTGCTATCTCCATAATTTATCCCAGCTGCTCCAAACTGAAAAAAAATTTACACAAGGCACTGAGACTTCAGTAAACTTTATTTAAATTGAGAAAGATTTCTTGAGACTGCATATAAGTCAAGAAGTTTGTTATAAAAAATCACCAAGAATATTTTTAAGGCAGGAATATGTTATCAAGACCAGCTGACAAATTGTAGGGAATGTAAAGAAAAAAAAAAAAACAGGTTATTTACAGAAAACATTATCTACACATGCACCCAAAGGTACAGATTTGGTGACAGAAGACCTCAGAACGTGCTGGCATCTCAGAAGCAGTTCTGCAAAGGCTGTTTCCTCAGTTCTATCAACATCTAAGATCCTTCTTCATCTTCAATCTTGGGAGCCAAGTAGTACTTTAAATGTCCCATGTCAGCAATTTTATACTCCACAACTGAAAGGCAGAAGTAGTTCATTATTAAGGAGTACTACACAGAAACCATTGTACATAACAGTGTTCTCTTCATTTATCATCTTACCAAGGGGGACATCTGCAGACATACTGAGTGTTACTGTAGGAGAAAGTGGAGTGGCTTTTGTAAAAAAGTTCAGGTACCGCAACGCAAACGTTAGCTGAACTGGCTCATTCATTTCTATGGTAACCTGTAGGACAAAAAAGATTATATTGAGAAACACCAGAAAGTTACAACCCATTAGATTATTAGGAAATGATGGATCACTTTGGCGGATGCTACAAAAATAGTTTTAAAATATTTTAACTGAGAGACAGAAGAGGTGCATTAGGGCCTCTAGCCACTGCAAAGAAACTCCAGACGTATGTGCCTGTGCCACCTTGTGCACTGGTTATGTGGTTACTGGGGTATTGAACTTGGGTCCTTAGGTTTCACAGGCAAGTGCTTTAACCATAAGCAATCTCTACTGCCTTGAAACTAGTTTTTATGTTAATAAAGCAAAACCAACAAGCTGTGTTTTTAGGCTGTGTTTACCTATGTAAACTGACTAAGGCAATATATAGGGAAGTTTTGTTTTGTTTTGTTTTTGTTTTTCAAGGTAGGGTCTCACTCTAGCCCCAGGCTGACCTGAATTCACTACATAGTCTCAGGGTGGCGTTGAACTCATGGAGATCCTCCTACCTCTGCCTGAGTGCTGGGATTAAAGGTGTGTGCCACCATGCCCTGCTAGGAAAATCTTCTAAAACAAACCAGCTACTAAATGAAGGAATAAAACTTTGCAAAGATCATCAAGCCTCTAAACCTATAGCTTCCAGTTTGGAGGAATTTCAAGGTAGAGGTTGACACACAGGGATGAAATTAGCAAAATCCAAACCAAAAAAAGGAGGACAAATAACCCAGTTGCTTCAACTGGAAGAATAAGTGTAATAGAGAAGGAAAAAACACACTGAAGGGAGGAGAAACAATGCAAGTCTGTAGCAAGGCCTAGCATGTGTAAGGCCCTAGGACCAATTACCACAAAAACAAAATAAGCCAAAAAGTAATTATTAGGGCTAAAGAGGTGGCTCAGCAGTTAAAAGTACTTGCTTGTAAAGTCCTGGGTTCGAATCTCCAGCACCCTTTCAAAGCTGGATGCACAAAATGGCATATGTGTCTGGAGTTAATCTGCAGTGGCAAAAGGCCCTGGCACACCCATTCTCCCTCTCATTCATAAAAGTTTATTTTAAAAAGAGGTAATCATGCCGGGCGTAGTGGTGCACACCTTTAATCCCAGCACTTGGGAGGCAGAGGTAGGAGGATCACTGTGAGTTCGAGGCCACCCTGAGACTAAAGAGTGAATTCCATGTCAGCCTGAGCTAGAGTGAGACCCTACCTCGAAAAACCAAAAAAGAGGTAATCACTAGGTTGAAATAAAGAAGCATTTCAAACAATTTCAGCATATGGACTTTATTAAAATTCCAATTCAAACAGAGCCTGGTGGCACATGCCTTTAATCTCTACATTCAGAAGGCTAAGGTAGGATCACCAAGAGTTTGAGACCAGCCTGAACATATAGAGTTCCAGGTTTGCCAACACCCCCCACACACACACACAAAATTCCAAATAACCATCTGAAATGAATGTGAATATTGAGAAATTCCTCACAACCCAATGATTCCCTTGGCTGTGATAATGTTTACATTTCAGATATGAAAATATTTAAAATCACGCTGGGATAAGAAGATAATACCAAGTACTTACTGCATTCTTATTACATGCCAAACAGTATGGCAAACACTTTGAATGCTACTATATTCTAAAAATCTCATGAAATTGTTGTCTGCAATTTATTGTGATACTCAGAACAGGGGGCCAACTTTAAAGATTTTTTAAAAAATAATTTTAGTCTTGAGAGAGAGAATATGGGGCACACCAGGGTCTCTAGTCAGTGCAAATGAACTTCAGGCACTTGTGCCATCTGGCATACATGGGTACTAGGGAATCAAACCTTGATCTTTAGGTTTCCCAGGGAAGCACCTTAATGGCTAAGCAATCTCTCCTGCCCTTAATTTTTAAACTACCAAGAAATGCTTGATTTCAGGAAAAGAATTAGGAATTAGCTTTGTATCTTTTCATTAAATGAGGGCTCTCTGGACAGGTTTTCTTTGAATCAGGTTCTTGTTATGCAGCCCAGCTTGGGTTCAAACTTGTGATCCTCCCACCACAGCCTATACACTTCTGCATTTGCATCCTCCTGTAATCCCAGCACTTGGGAAGTGGAAACAGGAGAATCAGAAGTTGGTCATCCTCAGATACATAGTGAATTTGAGGCCAAACAATATGAGACCACCTCAAAAAGAAAGTGTTCTTTTTAATATTTTTATTTATTTGAAGGGGATGGGGAGAATAGGCACATGAGGGCCTCTAAGCCACTGCAAATGAACTCCAGATGCCTGCACCACCACATGCATCTGGCTTACAAATATTTTATTTATTCATTTGTAAGTAGAAAGAGATAGGAGATATTGAGAGAATGGGCACATCAAGGACTCTAGCCACCACAAACTCCAAATACATGTGCCATTTTGTGCCTCTGGCTTTACATAGGTACTAGAGAATTGAACCCAGGCTGTCAGGCTTTGCAAGCAGGCACTTTTAACTTCTGAGCCATTGCTCCAGTCCCCAAAATAAAGTTTATTTACATGCCAGTCAATATCTAGCACTTAGCTGGGCATAGTGATGCATGCCTTTGATCCCAGCACTTGGGAGGCAGAGGTAGGAGGACTGCTGTAAAGTTCAAGGCCAGCTTGGACTAGGGTGAGATCCTGCTTCAAAAACAAAACAAGATCTAGCACTTAGTGCAATTCTTTCCAAGTTGCATGGAACCTACTTTCTGGCCTCAGTGAAGAGTACCTTCATTTAATGCTCACTTACTTAGCAAAAGCAGAATTAGCTCCAGAAAGCTATGTTAGATACCTCACTTCTCAGTTAGAGCCCATATGGCTGGGTGTGGTGGCACATGCTTTTAATCCTTCCACTTGGGAGGCAGAGGAAGGAGGATCACTTTGAGTTTGAGACCAGCCTGAGACTACAGGGTGAATTCCAGACCCCCCCACCAATCACCACCACCATCAAAGAGTCCAGATGGAGGGACTGGGGAGATGGCTCTGTAAGCCTTTTGCTTGTAAAACTTGCTGGCCTGGGTTCAATTCCTCAGCAATGACATAAAGCCAGATACACTAAGTGGCTCATTTATCTGGAATTCATTTGCCACTGGCAAGAGGTCCTGGTGTGCCCATTCTCTCTCTCTACTCCCAAATAAATGAGTACGTAGGTTTGTGTATGTAAGAGTCCATGTAGGAGCTCAGGGCAGAGGCTCATGCCTATAATCCCACCACTTGGGAGACCGAGTTCCAGGGAAACCTGAGTTAGAATGAGACTGCCTCAAAAAAATCCATTTGGGGGCTGGAGAGATGGCTTAGCAGTTAAGCGCTTGCCTGTGAAGCCTAAGGACCCCGGTTCAAGGCTCGATTTCCCAGGACCCACGTTAGCCAGATGCACAAGGGGGCGCCTGTGTCTGGAGTTCGTTTGCAGTGGCTGAAGCCCTGGCGCACCCATTCTCTCTCTCTCTCTCTGCCTCTTTCTCTGTCTGTCACTCTCAAATAAAAAAAATCCATTTGGAAGCTGGGTATGGTGGGATACATCTATAATTTCAGCATTTGGAAGGCTGAGGCAGGAGTACTGCTGTTAATGCAGCCTTGGCTACTGTGTATCTTGATAAACCGAAGAGGATACATAGGTTTAATTCACAAGCTTATAGTTTTGTGGTTAGTGAAAGTGATGAGTAGCTGTCTGGCCTTATATGTGGGTAGTTGGAGAGTTGAAACCCAGGCTGGCAGGCTTTCTAGGCAAGCACCTTTAAGCAATGACCCAACTCCCCCACCCCAAGTAGTTTCTAACTATATAGAAAACTTGATTACTCACAGCTTCATCCTCTTTATCAACATTACTTGTTTGTGACAACTTGATGTTTCCATTTCCAAGTTCTCCACTTGCAGAAAACTTCACTCCATCTTTTGCGCAGGATATTACAACAGCATCTCCAATATGGCTGAGATCTCGGCATATACGTGCAAATTCACCGGAAGGCATCTTGACTACACAGCTATACTCTTGTTCCTACAAAACAAAATAAAATAATTAAAGGCTAACTACAATGTCAAGATTTGGTATCTCTTTTTTTTTTTTTTCTTTTTCAAGGTAGGCTCTCACTCTGGTCCAGGCTGACCTGGAATTAACTATGTAGTCTCAGGGTGGCCTCGAACTCACGGTGATCCTCCTACCTCTGCCTCCCAAGTGCTGGGATTAAAGGTGTGCGCCACCACGCCCGGCGGTTATCCCTATTTTCAACCAAGGCCTCTTAACACTGTGTAAGACCTCCAGACACATGCACCTGTTTGTGCATTTGGCTTCACATGGGTACTGTGAAACTGAACCTGAGCCAGTAGGCTTTGCAAACAAACACCTTTAACCACTGAGCAATCTCCCCAGTCCCGACTAGGTTTTGGTTTTCAAGGTAGGATCTCACTTACCTGAATTCACTATGTAGTCTCAGGCTGGCCTCAAACTCACAGCGATCCTCCTACCTCTGCCTCCCAAGTACTAGGACTAAAGGCATGTACCACCATGCCCAGCAATTTTTTAAAAAATATTTTTAATTTATTTACAAGCAGAGAGAGACAGACAGACAGACGAGAGACAGAGAATGGGTGCATCAGGGCCTTCACGTGCTGCAAATGAACTCCAGACACATGCACATCTGGCTTTACATGGATACTGGGGAATGGAACCCAGTCTTTTTAGGCTTTGCAGACAAGAGCCTTAACCACTGACCCATGTCTCCAGCCCCTGACTAGGTAATTTTAAACACCTCAACATTTCTCCTTTGATGTTAATAAATCTTACCTTTGAAAAAGCATACTAACAACTGGGCGTGGTGGCGCACACCTTTAATCTCAGCACTCGGTAGGCAGAGGTAGGAGGATTTCTGTCAGTTTGAGGCTACCCTGACACTACATAGTGAGTTCCTGGTCAGCTGGGCTAGTGTGAAACCCTACCTCAAAGGAAAAACAAAGCATACTAAGAAAAAGAATTAAAGGGGAGATGGTACATTAGGGTTAATGCAAATAAATACATGGCAACAAACAAATGAATTCAACCAATGATGAATTCTAGACTACTGTGGTTTAGTAAAGTGACAGCTGTCATCCCAAATACTAAAATTCCAGGGCTGGAGACATGGCTTAGCAGTTAAGGTGTATGCCTCTGAAGCCTAAGGACCCAGGTTCGATTCTCCAGGTCCCATGTATGCCATATGCACAAGGTGTTGCATGCGTCTGGAGTTCGTTTGCAGTGGCTGGAGGCCCTGTCGTGCCCATTTCTCACTCTCGCTATCTCTCTCTCTGTCTCAAATAAATAGATAAATGTTTAAAACTAAAATTACAGAAGAGGCCCTGGCATGTCCATTCCCCCCCCCCTGCTTGCAAATGAATGAAATATATTTATATATTCCACCTTGGACCATGCACGGACTGCAAAGAAAAAAACACTAGAAGAAACAGATACTCACTGGAATTCCAAGTTGCTCAACATCTAAATCCATTAACTTCATTTCATAGTCTGAAACTTTCTCTTGATCTGCCAAAAGAAAGTAGATATTACTGAAGCACATGTTTGTAATTACGATGTAAATTTTACCACCTGCATCACATTCTCTTAAAATTCAGTTTTGAAAATTAATGTTACACTTTAATTTTTTCTAAGATAATTTATTTAAAAGTGTGTAACTTACTTGGTGCTTCAAATACTAGGGCCAAAGTATCGGCGTTATCCTCAGCCCTTAGTGTAATGATGTCTTCATTGCCAGCACACTTTAATATTTTGGACATACTGGAACACAAGACACAAGACTTGAAATCAACAGCAAGCACTCAACATATAGATCTCTAAGGTAATTAAAGGTAGCTGTCATTTTTACACGTCAGCTGCCAAGAACTGCTTGTAAGAAAACCAAACGTGCCTTTTGAAGAGAGATGTATAATGGCCCCGTCTTTTTTACTCCGAGGCAGGGTGTCACTCTATAGTCCGGGTCAACTCAAGGCGACTCTACCTCCGCATCCAGAAAGCTGGGACTGACTAGTCATGCGCTACCATGCTCGGTCTAGCCCAGGCATTTTGTAATGCAAGCCGGCACTATTCAAACTCCCTACCAGCGGCAACTTCACTTTTTATAAAAGTAAGAATATCTTCAGAATATCAAATTCCGGAGGGTGGAGTAAATTAAATGCAAGTGATGATCATAAAACATTTTTTGATGTAAGGCTTAGCTTTGGTTTCTATGTACAGGTCGATCGCCTCTACGATCCTACGGTTATAAGAGGCATGACCTAACATGCCCGGGTCCTTAAAGCAGTCTTTTCCCGCCACCATCCGCTTTGTGACTTTGGCGCGGAAAAAGCAGGCTCGCGCGGCTGCCAGCGCGCGCTTTTCGGAACCGCGCGCTCCACTGCGCTCTACCCCGCGCCGCCGGCCAATGAGAAGGCGCGTCGGGCCCGCGCCAGCCTACAAGAGCCCGGCCGGAGGCGCTCCCGCCAAGAGCCGAAGTTGGCAGCGCGCCAGGTCCGAGCACCCCCGCGGCCCTACACTCACCTGGTGAGGTTCACGCCCATAGCCAGGTTGCGGTCGCAGCGGTAGGTGTCGAAGCCTTCGGAACGCAGGGTGAGCTGCACCAAGGAGACGTGCGACGAGTCCATGCTCTGCAGGTTCACGCCGCCCGAGCTGATGTCCCAGCAGGCCTCGTTGATGAGGTCCTTGAGCGCCTCCAGCACCTTCTTCAGGATAGAGCCCTGGACCAGGCGCGCCTCGAACATGGTGGCGGAGTCGCTCGCAAGACTGGTGGGAAGGAGAAAGGATAAGCGGGCTTAGGCGTCCTTGGTTCCTCAAGGGACAGGGCGGCGAGGACCCAACTCTACCGACGACCGCTCGCGCACTGCGCCTGCAACCGTTTAATGCTGCCGCGTCTGCAAGCGCGCGCTCCGCGCCACTCCCTGACGACGTCACCACGTATGCCGCCCACTTCCGGGAGCAGGCTAGGACCAATCGGTACCCGCCGCGGGCGCAGAGACGGCCCGCCGAGTAGCTATTGGATGGCGCCTGTGCGGGGCGGGCTGCGCGCTGCGCGGGGCGGGAGATGAGCGCCCAGGGGAGGTGTGAGCCCTGGCCACGGCTCCTCCTCCCCAGTGTGTCTTCGTGGACGTGAGTTCGAGACTATCCCGGCGGCGGCAGGACCTGGCTCTCAGCCCCAGCATTGTATGCTGCCTCAGCATCTTCGGAAACAGCAATTTTTGCCTTGAAAGGGAAAGTGAGGTGCAAATCAAGGCTATCCTGAGAAACCCGCTTTGTAACCCGAAGAATATAGCTGTTTTTTGAAAAAAATTTTTGTTAATGAAGTGAAGCACTCTGTGAAATACCAAGCGAGAAAGAAGTGTACAAATATCCTAGCTACTGTATCTTAACACCCCACCATTGCAATTAAAAATTTGCTGTATGTAGCCGGGTGTGGTGGCGCACGCCTTTAATCCTAGCACTCGGGAGGCAGAGGTAGGAGGATTGTCATGAGTTCGAGGCCACCCTCTTGAATTCCAGGTCAGCCTGAGCCAGAGGCCAGAGTGAGACTCTATCTCGAAAAACCAAGAAAAAAGAATTGCTATATGTGTCACTGAACTTTTTGTACAGGTTAACATATACTTTCAAACCGTTGCAAACACTTCTGAGAAGTACATTTTAATTTTTTAAATATTTTTGCACGTGTGTCTCTGTGTGTGTATGTGTATGGGCACACTTAGGTTGCTTGTTGAGGCAAACCAAAGGCAGACTCACCACTTTTTATATCCACCTTTTCCTAGGTGGCTGGAGAATTAACCTGGGCCTGCACCTTTTCCAGCAAGCACCCTTAATCACTGAGCAATTTTTTTTTTTTTTTTTTGGTGGGGGGGTTCGAGGTAGGGTCTCACTCTAGCTCAGGCTGACCTGGAATTCACTATGTAGTCTCAGGCTGGCCTCAAACTCAAGAGTGATCCTCCTACCTCTGCCTCCCAAGTGCTGATATTAAAGGCATGCACCACCATGCCCACCCTCACTGAGCAATTTTGTGTCACAGAGGTGCATTAATACTTCTCAAGATTAAAAGCCCATATATTTGACCCAATTAATCAAGTTCCTCTTATACTTAAAACATCAGAGCCGAGCATGGTTGGCGCACACCTTTAATCCCAGCATTCCACTTGAGAGGCAGTGGTAGAAGGATCGCCATGAGTTCTAGGCCACAATAGTGAATTCCAGGTCAGCCTGGGCTGGAGAGAAACCCTATCTTGAAAAACAAAAAAATAAAAATCTCTGAGCATTTATGTGCTTTTTGTGTGATCAACCCTGTAAAGTAGTATTGCTTAATCTACTTAAACATTGAATTTTGGATAGATATGTTTAGATCTCTAAAAGGTTGAAATTTACACACCACTCAATATTTCTTATGACTATGCGCAGTTCTCCATATTTTCCTAATTGTAGATATTAGTAATTTCCTTTTTATTTTTATTTTTTGTGATGTTGGGAAGGGACCTAGCCCTTTTTTAATTACTAGGACACAGCTTTACCACTGAGCTACATGAGCCCCAATAATTTCATTTGAAAATCTGTACCTATTTGTGTGAAATTTTCAGTTGTTACAGGTAAGACATCTTTCATATATTTCTGGAGTACTGCATTTCGTTTTATTAAATTGTCTTTTTCTTTTTGATTAAAAGGAGTGTTTTAGCAGGGTGGAGTGGTACACACCTGTGATCCCAGCACGTGGGAGGCTGAGATAGGATTTTCAGTTTAAGAGCAGCTTGTCTATATGCCAAGACTGACACAAAGAAAAAAAAGCAAAAAAAAAAAAGTTTTATATATAGTATTAACCATATATATACGTGTGTGTGTGTGTGTGTATATATATATATATATATATATATATATATATATATCTTTGTGTACAGTTTTCAGTTATTTTGTTTACATTTTTCTCTAGGTTTTGCTTTTATTTTTCTGGTGTTGGAAATCTAACCAAATCATTCAAGAACTCAACTACTGAGCTCTAGCCCCAACAAGCCCACACCACCTTATTTATTTATTTATTGAGACAGGGTTACTCAGGTTGCCCTTTAGCTCACAATCCTCACACCTCAGCCTCTGGAGCTGATCAGCAGGGATTACAGGTTGGGCCAACAGACCCAGCTCTTTAGTTGCTGTCAATATCTTCTTTTGGTCTGTACAATTCTTCAGCTTTTCTACATTTATTTAAGTACAGAGAGTTATGGATGTAATTTTATTTATCCTGCTCAGGGAATTAAAAATTCACTTTATTAAATCAAGTCTAGATTATCCTCAACCACTATGGTTCTAAATGTTGACTTTCAGCCAGGCATGGTGGCACATGTCTTTAATCCCTGCACTGGGGAGGTAGAGGTGGAAAGACCACTGTGAGTTCGAGGTCACCCTGAGACTACATAGTGAATTCCAGGTCAGTTTGGGCTAGAGTGAAACCCTACCTCAAAAAAAAACAAAAATTAAATAAATGTTGACTTTCCCTACTGTATTCTTTCCTTTGGCATTTTTTGTATATATGTACATAATTTATATATAATAATGTACATAATTTATATATAAAATATACAATATATATGACCTCACAGTGCCTGACACTACCTACAGAAAATCAAAAACAAAAACAACAACAAAAAAAAAGAATGGGGGAAGGAGGGAATGGGTGCACCAGGGCCTCTGCACTGCAAACTCCAGACACATGTGCACAACTTTGTGCATCTGGTTTTACATGGGTACTGGAGAGTAGAACTCAGATTGTCAGGCTTTGCAAGCAAGTGCCTTTAATGGCTGAGCTCTCCAGTCCACCTTTGGCCTTTATTTCTCCCTCTCTCTCTCTATCTCTCTCAAGGTAGGGTCTTCCTCTAGCCCAGGCTGACTTGATATTAGTCTCAGAATGGCCTCAAACTCAGAGCCATCTTTCCACCTCAGCCTCCCGAGTGCTGGGATTAAAGGCGTGCAACACCATGCCTGGCTTTTTAAATTTTTAAAAAAATAGCTGGGCGTGGTGGTGTACGCCTTTAATCCCAGCACTCGGGAGGCAGAGGTAGGAGGATCATCATGAGTTCTAGGCCACCCTGAGACTACATAGTGAATTCCAGGTCAGCCTGAGCTACAGTGAAACCCTACCTCAAAAAACCAAAAAAAAAAAAAAAAATTTTTTTTATTTGTTTGTGAGGAGAGAAAGAATGGGCATACTAGGACCTCTAGCCACAGCAAACAAACTTCAGATGCATGTGCCACTTTGTGCATCTGGCTTTATGGGAAATCAAACCCTGGCTGTTAGGCTTTTGCAGGCAAGTGCCTTAACCGTTAAGCTATCTTTCCAGCCCTCCTTTAGCATTCCTTTTTTCCTTCTTTTTTTTTTTTTTGGTTTTGCTCTAGCCCAGGCTGACCTGGAATTCACTATGTAGTCTCAGGCTGGCCTTGAACTCATTTCCAGTGCTGGGATTAAAGGCATGTGCTATCACCCCCAGCCTCCTTTGGCATTTCTATTAGAAGTGCTTATCTTGGATTTAAGATCTGTTCAATTTGTATGCTGCATCATTATTTTATATAGCATAAGAGAGGGAAACTGTCAAATTCTCACACAATGCTTTATCACTTAAAATTTTGATTTTGGGCCTGGTGTGGTGACACACGCCTTTAATCCCAGCACTCAGGAGACAGAGGTAGGAGGATTGCCAAGTGTTAGAGGCCACCCTGAGACTAGATAGTGAATTCCAGGTCAGCCTAGGTTAGAGTGAGACCCTACTTCTAAAAAATAAAACAAAATTTTTCTTGATTTTGTAATTATTATTATTACTTTTTTTTTTTTTTTTTTTTTTTTTTTTTTTTTGGTTTTTCAAGGTAGGGTCTCTAGCCCAGGCTGACCTGGAATTCACTATGTAGTCTCAGGGTGGCCTTGAACTCAAGGTGATCCTCCTACCTCTGCCTCCCAAGTGCTGGGATTAAAGGCATGTGCCACTGCACCCGGCTGATTTTGTAATTATTAAAAGCACTTTTAGCCAGGCGTGGTGGCGCATGCCTTTAGTCCCAGCACTTGGGAGGCAGAGGTAAGAGGATCACTGTGAGTTCAAGGCCATCCTGAGACTACATAGTGAATTCCCAGGCTGGAGTAAGACTCGACCACAAAAAACCAAAACACACACAGGGAGCTAGGGATATAGCTCAGAGGTAGAGCATTCCCCTGATGTGGGCAAGACCTTCTTCCATCCCCAGCACCACGAGAAAGAAAGGCATTCCTATTATTTCTCCACATTCATAGTTTCCCACTCAGAGCTGCTGCTGTTGTATTTTCATGTAGCATTTTGCTGTTTGTCAAGGATATTGATGGCACAGCATTTTTCAAGAGTGACTCTGTTGTCTCCAGAGTTTCTTTCAAGCCCCTTGCCATACATTTGTAATTTTTTTTATTTGTAATTTTTTTAAATAATTTTGCATTTTTATTGATTTATTTGAGAGAGACACAGGTAGAAAGTCAGAAAGAGAGCAAGTGTGGGCATGCCAGGGCCTCCACCACTGCAAAGGAACTCCAGACGCATGCGCTGCCCTGTACATCTGGCTTTATGTGGGTGCTGGGGAACTGAACCTAGGATGTCAGGCTTTCAGGTTTTTTTTTTAATTTTTTTTGTTTATTTATTTATTTGAGAGCGACAGAGAGAAGGAGGCAGAGAGAGAGAGAGAGAGAATGGGCGCGCGAGAGCTTCCAGCCTCTGTAAACGAACTCCAGATGCGTGCGCCCCTTGTGCATCTAGCTAACGTGGGTCCTGGGGAATTGAGCCTCGAACCAGGGTCCTTAGGCTTCACAGGCAAGCGCTTAACCACTAAGCCATCTCTCCAGCCCAGGCTTTCAGGTTTTGCTGAGCCATCTTTTAACTGCTGGGCAATCTCTTCAGCCCCACTTTGAACTTTTTTTGTTGTTGTTGGTTTTTCAAGGTAGGGTCTCACTCTAGCCCAAGTTGGACTAGAATTCACTATGTAGTCTCAGGCCGGCCTTGAACTCAACAGCGATTCTCCTCCTGAATGCTGGGATTTAATAGCATTGGGAATTGATCTCAGGGCTTCACACATGTTAAGCACATGCATTTTCACTGACCTGTATCCCTAGCCTTCTGAAGATCTTTTAGTTTTTTTTAAATATATTTTATTTATTTATTTGAGAGAGAAAGAGGCAGAGAGAGAGAGAAAATGGGCACGTGGGCGCACCAGGGTACCCAGCCACTGCAAATGGAACTCTAGACACATGTGCCCCCTTGTGCATCTGGCTTATGTGGGTCCTGGAGAATCAAACCAGGATTCTTTGGCTTTGCAGGCAAACACCTTAACCACTAAGCCATCTCTCCGTTCCCTAAAGATCTTTTAAATGTTAAATTCCACTGGTTGCAGTATACGTGCTTATAACCTATGGTTGGAGAAGACCTCCTTGAGGAGGTAGCTTTTTTTTGTCTTTTGAGGTAGGGTCTTGCTCTATCCCAAGCTGACCTGAAATTCACTATGTAATCTCACGGTAGCCTCAAACTCATAGTGATCCTCCTACCTCTGCCTCCCAGGTGCTGGGATTAAGGGCGTACACCACCACACCTGGCTGAGGAGGTAGCATTTTATTAGAAGCTATCTGTATGGAAAGTGGAAGAAAGAGCATTCTAGGCTGAGACATAGCATTAAAAAGGTGGGCATTAGGGCTGGAGGGATGGCTTAGCAGTTACGGTGTTTGCCTGCAAAGCCAAAGGACCCAGGTTCAAGTCCCCAGGACCCATGTTAGCCAGATGAACAAGGGGGAACATGCATCTGGAGTTCATTTGCAGTGGCTGGAGGCCCTGGTGTGCCCATTCTGTCTCTCTGTCTCCCTCTTTCTCTGTCAAATAAATAGATAAAAATAAGATATTTTAAAGAGGTGGGCATTAGAGCTAGTGATGTAGCTCAGTGGCAGAGTGCTTGCAGAACATGCACAAGGCCTGAGTTCCATCCCCAGCAACATGCACATACACACACTTAGGTGCACAGTAGTTTTTGTAGAACTAAAATGTTGACATATTCAAGATGTAATGAACAGTGGGGATAGTGATGCAGTTGATGTTGCAAAGAAAGGCACAGGCAGGTCATAGAGGACTGTGTAGGTCCTATATAAGTGAAAAGGAAAGTTACAATGCCCCCCCCCCAATGCACATTCTCTCTCAAATCATACAGGCACTGTAAGCCCTCTGTAAGTGAAGTTTCAATCCCCTCCCCCCCATCCACACACAGGGTCTCACTATGCAGCTCAGGCTGGTATGGAACTCATTATGTATAGTTCAGGGTGACCTTGAACTCAAGGCAGTCCAGCCTCAGCCTCCTGGATGCTAGGATTACAAATGTGAGCCACTCTAACTAAGAGTGTTTAAGATATTGTTGGAGGCCATAGAATAGTTGGACAAGGCACTGGCACTGTGCTGAGACCAAACTTACACTGATTAATCACAGAAACTAAGCTTTAGCTGGTTATACAATTAACTAGTTCAACTACAACCAATTGACAGTTGATTGACTAAGTTATAACCAATTAAGTTCTTTTCTAATTCTCATCTGTGGTTTCCTATAAATGCTATCTGAAGCCAGGAATGGTGGCGCATGCCTTGAATCCCAGAACTTGGGAGGCAGAGGTAGGAGGATCCCCATGAGTTTGAGGCCACCCTGAGACTACATAGTGAATTCCAGGTCAGCCTGAGCTAGAGTGAGACCCTACCTTGAACCCCCCCCCCCGCATAAAAGGGAGGGGTGCTGGAGAGATGGCTTAGCAGTTAAGGCACTTGCTTGCAAAGCCAAAAGACCAAGGTTTGATTCCCCCAGGACCCACGTCAGCCAGATGCACAAGGTGGTGCACACATCTGGAGTTTGTTTGCAGCGGCTGGAGGTCACACCCATTCTCTCTCTCTCTCTCTCAAATAAATAAGTAAATAAATAAACCAAAAAATGCTGTCTGATTACTTTGTTAGCCTTCATTCTCAAAACCTGCTTGGGGAAGTTGAACTTGGGTTTTGGAGCTGGTTGATTCTTGAATGGTGTTTTGTTTTGTAATTCTTTGCTTAAATAAACCTTACCAATTTTAATTGGTTTAAGGAACTTTTTATTTTAGTTTTAAAATATTTTTATTTATTTTCCAGCAGAGAGAGAGAAAAAGAGAAAATAAACTCCAGATATATGCACCTCTTTGTGCATCTGGCTTTATATGGGTACTAGGTCATTAGGTTTTGCTGGCCAGTGCCTTAACTACTGAGTCATCTTTCCAGCCCCCCCTTTTTAAATTTAATTTTTTGGAATTTTCAAAGCAGGGTCTCTTATTTGGTTTGGAATTCTGGAATTCTTTCTGTTTTCCTGTGAGAGAGAGAGAAAGAGAGAGAGAGAGAGAAAATCAGGAGTATGCCAGGGCCTCTAGCCACTGTAAATGAACTCCAGCCCTATTTTATTTTAATTTTAGCACTGGGATTGAACATAGCTCCTCAGAGAAACTAGGAATAAGCTCTACTATCAAGAACTTATTGGCCACCTCTGGAGTTTTCCTTTCCGTAAGACAAAAGGAAATTTACTTTAAAAAGCCAGAGGAGGGCTGGAGAGATGGCTTAGCGGTTAAGGCACTTGCCTGCAAAGCCAAAGAACCCAAGGTTTGATTCCCCAGGAATATATGTAAGCCAGCTGCACAAGGTGGTGCATGTGTCTGCAGTTCATTTGCAGTGGCTAGAGGCCCTGGCATGCCCATTCTCTTTCTTTCTCTCCCTCTCCCTCTCCCTGCCTGCCTCTCTCAAATACATAAATACATAAATAAAAATAAAATACAAGAGCAAGGGCTTGAGAGATGGCTTAGCAGCTAAGGCACTTGCCCGCAAAGCGTAAGGATCCAGGTTTGATTCCCCAGCACCCACCTAAAGCCAGATGTACTAAGTGGTGCATGCATTTGAAGTTACTTTGCATTCTCTCTCTCTCTCTCTCTCTCTCTTTCTTTGTTTCTTTCTGCATGAAAATAAATAATAAATGAAAAATAAATATTTATAAAGAGCCAGAGGAAATTGGCTTCTAGTGCCTAGGCTAACGTTAGTAAATGGATGTAATAAGCAAGGAACTTCCATGGAGATCATTATTTTATTTATTTATTGTTTGGTTTTTTGAGGTAAGGTCTCACTTTAGCCCAGGCTGACCTGGAATTCACTATGTAGTCTTAGGGTGGCCTTGAACTCATGGTGATCCTCCTACCTCTGCCTCCCGAGGGCTGGGATTAAAGGCAAGTGCCACCATGACCAGCTCATGGAGATTATTTTTAACTTCCTAAATTAAGAAAAGTCATGTTAAGCAGGTGTGGTGGCACATGCTCCTAATCTCAGGACTCGGGAGGTCAAAGTAGGAGGATCGCCATGAGATCGTGGACAGCCTGAGACTACATAGTGAATTCCAGGTCAGCCTGAGCTAGAGTGAGACCCCACCTAGAAAAAGAAAAAAAGTCATGTTAAGTGTTAGGAAGAATTCAAAGAATTAGGCACCTTCAGACATAGCAAATGGGAGTATAAACTGCAGGGTTTCATTTGGGGGCCAAACTCAGAACGTTGCACTTGTCAAACAAGCTGCTCTACCACTGAGTTACATCCCAAACTCCCGTCTAACTGTTCTGGTGGGAACCTGGAAATGTGTATCAAAAGTTTTAGAATTTTAAAGAGCCGGGGTGTGGTGGTGCATGCCTTTAATCCCAACACTCTGGGAAGCAGAGGTAGGAGGATTGCCGTGAGTTCAAGGCCATCCTGAGACTACATAGTGAATTCCAGGTCAGCCTGGGCTAGAGTGAGACCCTACCTAGAAAAAAACAACAACAACAACAAAAAAAAACTTTTAGAATTTTGGCTGGGGAGATTGCTCAGTGGTTAAAGGTGCTTCCTTGCAAAGCCTGCTGGCTCAGGTTCAATTTGCTAGTACCCATGCAAAGCCAGATGCACAAAGTGTTGCATGTATCTGGAGTTTCCAGTGGCAAGAGGCCCTGGCATGCCCATACTTTCCTTCTCTCATAAATAAATACTTTTTTTAAGTCTCAGAATTTTGGACTGGGGATATAGCTAAATTGGTACAGTACTTGTCTAGCATGCACTGTGTAAAACTGGCATGGTGGCACACGCCTGTAACCCCAGCACTCAGGAATCTGAATCACTGTTCACAAGTTATGCATGAGTCCTGAAAGAAATGATCAGCGAGGAAAGAGTAAGGAACAAGCCAGTCGTGGTGGCGCACGCCTTTAATCCCAGCACTCTGGAGGCAGAGGTAGTAGGATTGCCCTGAGTTCAAGGCCACCAAGTCAGCCTGGGCTACAGCAAGACTCTAACTTGAAAAACAAACAAACAAACAACAACAACAACAACAACAAAAAAAAACCAATAAGGAACAGAAAAAAAAAAAAAACTAGGACCTAGTCAGGTGGATACTTTTTTTTTTTTTTTTTTGGTTTTCTGAGGTAGGGTTTTACTCTAGCCCAGGCTGATCTGGAATTCACTATGGAGTCTCAGGGTGGCCTCGAACTCACTGCAATCCTCCTACCTCTGTCTCCCGAGTGCTGGGATTAAAGGCGTGCGCCACCACGCCCGGCAGGTGTATATTTTTAATCCCAGTACTGGGAAGGCTGAGGTAGCAGGATTGCCGTGAGTTTGAGGCCAGCCTGGAGCTAGAGTGAATTCCAGGTCAGGCTAGGCTACAGTAAGACACTACCTTGAATAAAACAAAAACAAACAAATAAAACAACAGGAGCTTGGCTATAGAGATGGGTCAGTGGTCAAGGCGCTAGCCTGCAAAGTTTAAACACCATGGCTTTCTCCAGTACCCCTGTAAACCCAGATGCACTACCTGGCAACCGTATCCCACCCACTTCCGGTAGCAGGCTAGGACCAATCGTACCCGCCTCGGGTGCACAGCCCGGCCCGTGGGTAGCTATTGGCTGGCGCGTGTGCAGGCGTGGTGCCCTGCGCGGGGCGGGAGATGAGCGCTGGGGAAGGTGTGTGCCCTCCTCCTCCCCAGTGTGTCTTCCTGGAGGTGAAGTTCATTTGAGTCTCTGTTTCTCTTCTTTCTCTCTCTGCTTGCAAATAAATAAAAATTAAAATATGTATTTTAAAAAGCATGAGTTGAAGAAGCACATAAAATGAATCAGGAGTGAAGGAACACAGGAGAACCAGAAGTTCATGAACATGCTTGTCTACATAGTAAGTTCAAGGCCAGCCTGAGCCACGTAAGACCCTGTCTCAAAAAAAAAAAAAAAAAAAAAAAAAGGGCTGGGGTTAAGGCACTTGCCTGCAAAGCCAAAGGACCCCGGTTCGATTCCCCAGGACCCACGTAAGCCAGCTGCACAAGCAGTTGCATGCAACTGAAGTTTGTTTGCAGTGGCTGGAGGCCCTGGCGCACCCATTCTCTCTCGCGCGCGTTCTCTCTCTCTTACACTCTCTCTACCTCTTCCTCTCTCTCTCAAATAAGTAAATAAATAAATAAATAAAATTTTAAAGCCTTAGAATATCATTTTAGAGTTTAGCTTATTATAAAAATGTGCAACCATTGTGGCTATTTTGTTTGAGAAACGGTCTGCTATAGACTGCTTAGGCTGGGCTCCAACTCATGATCTTCCCACTGCTTAACGTTTTGAGAAACTAAGATTATAGTAGCTTAGCTTTGTTTTCAGTTTGCTAATTCAGAAATGCAATCTCGGGCTGCAGAGCTACGTCATCCATTAAGGTGCTTGCCTGCAAAGCCAAAAGACCCAGGTTTGATTCCCCAGGACCCATGTAAGGCAGATGCACAAGGTGGTGCATGCATCTGGAGTTCGTTTACAATGGCTGAAGGCTCTGCTGTGCCCATTCTCTCTCTATCTGTCCCCCCACCTACAAAAAATAAAATAAAATGTTAAAAAAAGAGAGCTGGGCATGGTAGTGCATGCCTTTAATCCCAGCACTCTGGAGGCAGAGATAGGAGGATCACAGGAGTTCAAAGCCACCCTGAGACTACATAGTGAATTCCAAGTTAGCGTGGGCTATAGCGAGACCCTATCTTGAAAAAAAACAAAACAAACACCCCCCCCCCCCGCCCAAAAAAACCAAGAATGTTATCCAGAGACAGGCATAGTGGTGCACACCTTTAGTCCCAGCACCCAGGAGGTAGGCGGATTGCTGTGAGTTCAAGGCCACACTGAGACTACATAGAGAATTCCAGGTCAGCCTGGGCTACAGTGAAACCCTACCTAAAAAAAAAAAAAAAAGAATGTTAGCCAGTGGCGGGAGAGATGGCTTAGTGGTTAAGGTACTTGCCTGCGATGCCCACATTAGCCAGACACACAAAGGTGAGGCAAACGCAAGGTTGCACATGCCACTAGGTGGCGCAAGCATCCAGAGTTTGAATACAGTGGCTGAGGCCCTGGCACACCAATTCTCTTTCTCTTTCTCAAAAAAAAAAAAAAAAGAAAAGAAAAAGAAAAAAAAAGAATGTTAACCAGGGACTGGAGAGATGGCTCAGCAGTTAAAGCATTTGCCTGCAATGCCTAAGGACCTGGGTTCGATTCCCCAGTACCCACGTAAAGCCAAATGCACAAAGTGGTGCATATGGGCTGGAGAGATGGTTTAGCAGTTAAAGCACATGCCTGCAAAGCCTAAGGACCCAGGTTCAAGTCCCCAGTTCACAGTACCCATGTAAACCAGATGAACAAGGTGGCACATGCATCTGGAGTTCATTTGCAGTGGCTAAAGGCCCTGGTGTGCCCATTCTCTCACTTTTTCTGCCTCTCTTTCTCTCTCATAAATAAGTAAAAATATTTTTTTTTAAGTGGTGCATGCTTCTGGAGTTCATTTGCAGTGTCTGGAGGCCCTGGTTTGCCCACTCTATGTCTTTCTATCTGCCTCTCTTCTCTCTTTCGTCAAATAAAATGTTTTTAAATTATGGACTATTAAGTTTATTTAGGGAGAAAACATGAGTTATGAGGTTTTTTGTCAGAGGAATTAAGATCCCAGGGAGGAGACTAGCTGAGTGAATCAAGACAGAGGAGAAATAAGATCCAGGGAAGAGACTAGCTAAAAGACTCAAGCCAGAGGATAATTCTCCTTCTTGCCTGGCTGAAAAGGGAGTGGGGAGATGGAGGGTCTCTCCATCATGGAGAAATCGGGGGGGGGGGGTTAAAAGGGGCTCTGAAGGAGACACTCATAGGTGGAAGGCAAGGCATAAGAACCAAAAGAGGCCCTTCAAATAAAAGACCAGATGGTCGGATGTGATGGCGGGAGGAGGTGGGAGCAGCGAGAGGGCTGCAGGCAGACGGGTGTCCCTCAGTAGCTCGGCGGTGAATCGCTGGGTGCTCAAGTTCTACTTCCAAGAGGCAGTGCTGCCGGCCTTTCGGAGTAGCCGGTATGGGGGCTTCAGGCAGATCCCGGACATCATGCAGGCTTTGCTTGTCAGACCCTTGGGGAAGGAGCATACGGTGTCCTGGTTGCTGTGGGTTATGCAGTGTCTGTTGCGTATTGAAGAAGGGGAAATTTTAGACTGTTCCTTTGATATGGAAGCAGAGCTCACACCACTGGAATCTGCTACCAGTGTGCTGGAGATGATGAAAACAGAATTTACACTGACAGAAGCAGTTGTTGGATCCAGTAGAAAACTGGTCAAGGAGGCTGCTATAATTATTTGTATCAAAAACAAAGAATTTTAAAAGGCTTCGAAAATTTTGAAAATATATTGTTGTGCCAAGACCCCTGACCAGGAGCCAAGACCCCCGGTCACCCAGAAATCATCCAGAGAATCGCCACAGCAGCTGAGACACTCGAATGTAAAAGCAGCAGGTTTCTTTATTGCAAGCCTAGGCCTGGGCTCCATCCACACAGTCCGGTACAGTGGTAGTGAGGGAGAGAGCCCAGAACCTCAGAGGGAAGGGGTTTATAAAGAAAAAATGACCGAGGTTACATCATATTGCGACTTTTAAAATGATTGGTTCTAAGAGGGCGCGTGCGGGAATTTCAGAGAGGGCGTGCGTGGGAACTCCAGCCTACTTATCTTAGGTCAGTAACTTGTTTGCAGAACCTATCTTTTGCAAGAGGCAGGGGCCTCCGTGGCTAGATATCTCTGGAATGTTCTTGGGTGGAGGCTTCCCAGGAATTGAGAGGGGGGCAAGCACGGATACAGAAGCAAAAATAGCACATTAGTCAGCTAGTTCCTCATCTGAGCCAGGCCTGGGCTCTTTATTTACTCAAAATGGCTGTCTGATTTTAAATGGCAGCACCGCTGTCCAGCCACTAAGCGAGGTCACAGAAGCCAGATGCAGCACATTACTTCTCCTTGGTCTCTCATTTCCCCCTCTCTATGTGCCATGAGGAGCCAATGTTGGATCCTAATTGAGTTAGTGAGTGGAGTCTAATGATATATACTGTGATCTTAAAACCATAAGCTGTACTGTATTAATGCGTTCCCTAACATAAGCAACTAATCTATTAATAATGCAAGGTCCTATTGTGATTAGCAACAAAAATAAAAGTAATGGTCCTGCTAAAGCCGACAGCAGAGTTGTTAACCATGGGGAATGACTGAACCATGACTCAAACCATCATCTATTAGCTTTTTTTTTCTTTCATTTTTTTCAAATTCTCTCGTACCTTCACCATTGAGTCTCTAATTATACCTGAATGGTTGATATAAAAACAACATTCTTTCCTAAGGCCACATATAGTCCCCCTTAGTAGGTGGGCTTCAATATACCCTTCCAGTAGACACACATTGCCAACCAGCACAGTAGAAGGCTTCAGGTCCCCCACAGCCCCCTTTGATTCTTTCTTTCCCTAAGTGCCCAGGGCATACGGAGAAATAAGAAATTTCCTGATTTGCCAGAGTCCCATGAGTCACCCACTAGTTGGTGGAGGCCGAAGATCAAACCAGGAAACCAGGTTCCTGGTAGGGCAAGATGTGATTTGGAGTAAGCAATTTCTCCCGTGGCAGTGTTGGTTATTATCCAGGTCAGATTATAAACTTGGTGGGGAGTAGCTGCCACAATACGTACAGTTAGGAGCACAGTCAGGATCAGGAGCATTTGAGTTGAAGCTTGAGTGGGGTGCTGCATTTCCATTGTGGCTGATAGCCCTCAGGTTCAGCCAGTGGCTCTGCAGGTCGGATGTAGGTGTGATGAATCCAAGTGGCAATTCCGTCCATCTTCACAGCAGTAGGTGTGGTCAGGATGAAGACTTAGGGTCCCTTCCAGCATAGGGTCCCTTCTAGCAGGGTTCCAGTTCTCGCTGGCGATGGCGACACCCAGTCTTCTGGATTATTTACATATTTTAGGTTTGAAAATAACCCTTTGAACATCTACATTTTTTTTATTATACTATTAAAACTATGGGGAAAAGATGTCTTAATGCTTGTTTCCCCTTGGAAAACTCTTCTGTTACTTAATAGGCCATTCATATATGTAAGGTATTTTTTTATCTTTGGTTATACATTTCTCTTCGAATGTTTAAGACCATGCAGATAGTCAAATTTAATTAAGGATTAGTTTTGGAGGTCACTAATGGCTTTCCAAAGAGACTTTAGGGACACAGGAGTAGCTCCATAGCTTACTGGTGTCTTCTGTCAGGATGAGTCAGGGCCATGCTGGCCAAGTAGTTTTCCCTTCTTTGGGAAGTCAGGAGGACTGATTGCTCCTCAGTTGTGACTCTCCTGTTTCAGACTGTACACCAATTTTGTTTGGGTCTCCATATCCTCCCTGCTCAGGAAGCCAGGTGACTTACCAGGGGGCCAGTGTAGAAGTGTCCCATCATCTCCAGTGGCCTCATGACCTGGGAGCACAGGCCAAAATATTGGCGCCTCTTGCTCTGATGATTCCAATTGGCTTTGGCTTCTATGTAGGTAATTAACACACTTAGAAAGGAAGTTACACCAGCCTGGATGTATGTACATATAGAGCACATTTGATTACTGAAATAGACTTAGCTAAAGAATGGCACAAGGGCTTCTAAAATCATTTTGTCCTATCTTTAAAATTTTAGTTGTACTATGGCAGCATAAGCCTTATATATGAGGTATAGAAAGTAGGCACATCTCATATTTTAAATATCTAATATTTATAAGTATCTCATATTTTAAATATCTAACATTTATAAATATAGGCAGAACCTGCTACCAGTCTTGAAAACAGTACCAATTGATTTACAGACTAACTCATTTAACCTAGAAATTGTCAGAAAAGGACAAGTAAGACAGTATAAAGTCTTAGCACCTGTGTTTGAAAACATCTTTGATTAGTTCAGATACCTGTGTTGGTACAAATTACCCAGAGAACATTGGAAACAGAGCCACAGAGCTTGAAATTTGTTTTAACCAAAACAGCTAGCTAAATTCTACTATAACCCTTGATAAATCTTTATGAAAGAAAAAAACATTATTTGACAACCCATGATTTTGGCTTAAACTTGATAGCTATTAATTTTATTTACCTCAGAAATTTTTATTAACATAAAACAATTTTATGTTTTACCCATGGCTTACATTTGATAAAGCTTAAGCAAGCTATCCCAACATATCCCAGGAAGATGAAAGTTATCATTATTGAAATTAAATCACTTAAACCTAAGTGATTAAACCTAGTTATGACCATTCAATAGAATTAGCATGAATAAGACAGAAGCTGTCTTTAAAGTCACAATGTCTTTTGGTATGAGTACTTCACCTTTGGAAATTAACCACTTCTATGTGAGCCTTTATCTTAAGAATAGTTAAAACCTTGATGAAAAGAGGAACCTAATTTACTTTTCTGAGAGAGTCTTAAAGCCAGTTTTGTAACCCTTAAATCATAACAAATTAGCATCAGTGACCTGTTAATGAGTGAGGCCTTATCATAAGATTCAGTTTCTCCACTGATTAAAACCTTGGCATCAGGTAAACATTAGATTTAATCCAATTAAATGTTTTAATGAAGGTCCCCTTACCCTGATATACACATTAGGTAAGCCTGATGCTTGTCTTATGTAAGGAGTTTGTAACCTGATCAAATACCTTGACTCAGTTTACCTATTTAACATTTTGTCTAGTGAGAAACTTTATCTAACAGATGTAACTTTAGGTGTTCAAAAGAGAAGAACTAAAGAGAACTACAGTTATATGCTGTACTCCTTTTTCCTTGTCAGAGACAATTGGCCATTTTGTCCCTAGTCAGAGTCTGGGGGACACATGGCTTAAACTTGCATGGGGTCTGAGATAAAGGGGGTTCCATCCGTTTTTTTAGAGGCCAGCTTTCCATGAATTTAAGTAGCATATGTTGGAAAGCAAGAGCAAAATGAAATTACAGAGCAGAGAGATAAGCATCCTGACATTCCTTATCCTATTCTGAAGTTGTTTATTTTTACATAGCAAATTTACCCATTTGCAAAACACAAGGTGATAGACTCTTGTCTATGTTTAACCTGGTTAAACCTCCAATTACATCTGTACTTATGACTTTGTGACCCATCTAGCATAGGCATCACCTGTGTCTAATGTAAGATGAATTTAGATTAAGACTATGTCCCTATATAAAACTTTTAGAGTATCCTTAAGAGTCTGTGAACAGTTGAAAAATCTCTAACTTTAGGCATGGCATTTAGGTTTAGCCTGAAAATTCTTTCCTACATACGCACATCTTTATCCACATACTTTACCATTCTCATCTAAGTACCACTCAAAAAGCATTTTTAATGAGCATTCTATGTCCCAACATTGAAAAATTCCTTCCCAGTTCCTTCAATCAATTCACCTCATCCCATTATTAACCACCTTTGTTATAAGGCTATTATGAAAAACTACACCAAATTAATTAATCTTATTACTCACTAACAAGTGAGTAGTCTAAAGACAATTTTATGTCATTAATACCAATAAGGCACTAAACTAAGGCAAATATTGTTGCTATCTTGAAGCAGGCTGGCCTAGAAGTCAGGTCAGTTGCCTCCTCCTTTTAAGTACATTATAATTTTTTTAATACCTGACAAATTATAACTTACCACTTTAGAGAGAATTCTTTGTTTTTAATGATCCTCTATGAAAGTTGAAGTTAACCTAGAACATAAATTCAGTAATTATATTTATGATATCATGTAACAAAGTTGACACTTTTTTTATGTAAAACTTCAGTTCTTTATAGGCAGTAGTTAAATGCAACTTTTTTTTCTCTTTCTTGCTGCTTTTTGGTGCACTGTTGCGGCTGGGCAGGGCTTGTATACACCTTAGATCACCCTTCCCTACTCCCGGCACTCACCAGGGTCTGGTCTGGTACACGTGGAGGTAATGGCCAAGAAGACTGCCGAGGCCAAGGGTTCTGACTACCTGAAGGGGAAAGGGGGAGTCCTCCAGGACTGCCAGGAGGCCTCTGAAGAAGGCAGCCCACTGGGAGGCCACTGAAGAAGGAGGGGGCCTGCTCAGGGGCCACTGGGAGAGGAGGCAGAGACATGGCATCTGCATGGGCAGAGGCGCCATTGTCTGTCGACCACCTGACTCTGATCCAAGCTGCTTTGGAGCACTTGCAAAGCTGGCTTGTACTTTTGCTGCTTAAAGGGAATGAGGGGAAATTTCCTTCCTGTACTTTTCATTTCCTAGCCAGATAAACTATGCGGGTCCACATAGATGCCCAGAAATCTATAAATGACCTGGAGGACTTCTTCCCAAAAGGAGCCTGCCTCCCTCTGGGAGAGCTAATTCCCTTAACTTTCAGAAGAGCTCTTATTCCGTTATATATATATATATATATATATATATATATATATATATATATATATATATATATATATATTATTTATTTATTTTGGTGGGAGGCAATGTTACTCATGACAGAGAAAGATTAGAAATGTCCAGACCAGAGACCAACGTTCCCGAGGGCTGATTAGCACATGGGGGATTCCCAAAAGATCTGGGCGTGAGCCTGTCCACAAGTTTAAGAGGCCGGTGACCTGCCCTACAGGCTTTTAAGAGGTCGATGTGTTACCGTTTTTTTTTTTTTTTTTTTTTTTTTTTTGTGTGTGTGTGTGTGTGTGAGAGAGAGAGAGAGAGAGAGAGAGAGAGAGAGAGAGAAATAGATAGAGGGTTTTTGCCAACACCCAGTGGGCTGTCGGGGTCCAGGCAGAGGACGGCTGGCCTTCAGTCAATACTGAAGAGTGGCCTCGGCCAAGAGACGTCAGTTGCTAGCTCATTGTGTCTGGTCCTGTGCAATGGCGTGAACCGAAAATAAAGGAGGAGAAAGAGAAACCTGTCAACCCTCAAAAACATGGAGGCAAGGCCTCATGGGCCGATGTCTCCCAGTCCCTCTGGGAGAGCACTCACCCACCCTGTCCATCTCATAAGGTCCCTGTTCAGGCACCAGCTGTGGGTTTTTGGATTTTTCCTTGGGGGGCCGCCGCGGTTCGCCCCAAAGGGATCCAGGCAACTGGAGGTGGCTGAGCGTGTGAAGAGAGAAAGACACTCCCAGGAGAAAGTTGAACAGTTCTCTCCTTACCTGCTGCCATGTTGAAATCCCAATCTGGTCTAGTCAAAGGGAAGAAGGTATCAATGATAGCCTGATTATTGGTGGGATTCCCATCAGTACCTGGAACCAATTTCCAGGCTTCAGTCTGGATTCTCTCTCTTTCTTCTGTAGTAAAGACTTCCAATGGGTCCAGCTGGACGGAGTGGCAGAGCCACTGGGGTTTGTGGGGTGGCTGCCCTCCGGCTCCGCGTGGCCTGTGCTGGACCTTCTGGGTTGGGAGGAGGAGCAGCAGGGGTCTGTGCTTCTGCTGGAGGTTGGGGAGGAGGCAGAGGAGTGTAGGGGCGAAAAGATGTCTGCTTCTTCAGTGCCCCCCACAAGAATTGGGGCTGAGGCTTCAGCAGTGGGCTTGGTGTTTCTTTTGGGTGTAACTGCCAGCACCTGTAAAGGAAGGGGGCAAGGAAGGGAGGAGAGACTTGACCCAGAGGACAGGCTCTTCTATCAGGTTCCTCCAGGTCACAGTATAAGGGATTTGATCAGGGTGTCCACTCCTAGGGCGAAAAAACAATTTTTTCAACCACAAATATAGTATTTAGGTGAAAGGGGTCCCCTCTGGTGGCCATCCTACATTGAAGGTAGGCCATCCAGAGGAAAAAATGTAATCCATCTGTCTTTTTTAACGTTTATCCAGTTGTTATGGGCAACTGATTTCACGTCCTTCCAGTGCATGAGGCAGAGTCCTAATGGGGAAGAAGGAATCTGTCCCATGTTATTTAGTCAGGGGAGGAACAGCCATAGGATTAGGGCAATGACAAGACACACAAGTATTACACAGACACACAGGGCCCACAAAAACAGATGTGCATGCTACAGAGTCAGATTCAGATCCGTGGTGGCCAGAAGAGTCTGAGTCCTTAGGGGATGGCTCAATAATGCCAAACATGGTACAGATGGGAGCAGGTCTCCCCAGCAGGTTTGCTCTGTCCTCCAGGACAGAGCCCCCACTCAGATTAGCAGGTTTGCTCTGTCCTCCGGGACAAAGCCCCCACTCAGATGAGGGGGCAGGACGTCTCGTGCCTCCTCCAGGTCTGTCCTTACAGCATGTCCACCAGGACATATGACCTGATCAGAAAACAGATGCGGCTAGCCAACAGAGTGAAAGTAAAAAGAGAGTGCTCAAGTGGAAAACTTACCCGACTGGTCGGAGAAGAAACCTTCAGGGTCTTGGGTTCGTTGGTTGGGGGGGGCCTCTGGGGATCCCGGACGAGCCCCCAAGATGTTGTGCCAAGACCCCTGACCAGGAGCCAAGACCCCCAGTCACCCAGGAGTCACCCAGAGAACCGCCACAGCAGCTGAGACACTCGAATGAAAAAGCAGCAGGTTTCTTTATTGCAAGCCTAGGCCTGGGCTCCATCCACACAGTCCGGCACAGTGGTAGTGAGGGACAGAGCCCAGAACCTCAGAGGGAAGGGGTTTATAAAGAAAAAATGACTGAGGTTATATCATATTGTAACTTTTAAAATGATTGGTTCTAAGAGGGCGCGTGCAGGAATTTCAGAGAGGGCATGCGTGGGAACTCCAGCCTACTTATCTTGGGTCAGTAACTTGTTTGCAGAACCTATCTTTTGCAAGAGCTGTTTTCAGAACTTACCTTTTGCAAGAGGCTGGGGCCTCCGGGGCCAGGTATCTCTGGAATGTTCTTGGGTGGAGGCTTCCCAGGAATTGGGGGGGGGGGGCTATAGCTAAGCAAGCACAGATACAGAAGCAAAAATAGCACATTAGTCAGCTAGTTCCTCATCTGAGCCAGGCCTGGGCTCTTTATTTACTCAAAATGGCTGTCTGATTTAAAATGGCAGCTCCACTGTCCAACCACTAAGCGAGGTCACAGAAGCCAGATGCAGCATGTTACTTCTCCTTGGTCTCTCAATATATGCCCAAGGACCCCACAGCTCAGAATCTGAGAAATGATCTCCTGAACACTATCTGAGAAAAGAACTTGCCCCCCCACCCCCACCCCACCATTATCCAGAACTTTTCCTATGAGACCTTCCAGATGCTGTGCTTCTTAGAAAGCCACCTGGAGGACACAGGGCCTTACCTCCTCATGATGGCCAAAATGGCTTTGAAAACTGAGTCTACTCCTTCAAGAACAGTGAAGGAAGATTAACTGCCACCCCCAGAACTTGTGGAAAAGCCACTCAGAGAGCCTCCAAGGCAGCTACAGAAAACTGCAACCACCATTGGTATTCAAACCCTCAAGGCAGCTTTCAAAGCTCTGTTCACTGCACAAGATTCAGAGGCAGCCTTTGCAAAACTGG
The DNA here is from genome assembly GCA_036346955.1 of Dipus sagitta. Taxonomy (NCBI): domain Eukaryota; kingdom Metazoa; phylum Chordata; class Mammalia; order Rodentia; family Dipodidae; genus Dipus; species Dipus sagitta. The sequence goes on along the minus strand of CM070779.1, from coordinate 55,439,419 downwards.
ACCAGAAAGATCTGGTACTTCCTAAAGTAGCCACCCCATCACCAGCCCTCAAAACAAGAGACCCAGGAGAGAAGAAAATGAGAGCGTAACTCCTGCTGAGGGTGAGGGTGACTCAGAACTACAGCCCAAGAACAAGTGCATGACAATAAACAGATTTGTTTTGGAGGAGGACAGCCAGTGTGATGAAACCAGGCCTCACCTCCTCTCAAGAGGCCATGTCAGCTTCAGCATCCAAGCCCACCACTATCAACAACCTCCTTCAGAGGAAAAGAATTCCAAAATATCAAAAGGCAAGTGGAAGAACTCTAATGGAGTTGAAGAAAAGGAGACTTGAACCAAAGAGGACCAACCACTGTTTCAAGTTTAGGGAGAACTAAATGAAGATAATACAACCAACATGGCAAGAAAGCAGAGGTGGACTATAGAGGAAAGCAAGTGGGTGAAGGCTGGAGTTCAGAAATGTGGTGAAAGAAACTGGATTGCCATCTCTAAAAGTTACCCCTTTGTTAACTGAACAGCTGTGATGATTAAGGACTGCTGGTGGACCATGAAAAAACTCAGCATGAACTGAAGCGGGCTTTCATTTCCACAAGATTCACAGGAGCCTGTTTCTTACCAATAGTCCTGACAGTCTGCTATTTCTTCAGAAGCTGGGCTACCTCCTTCAGTGTGGGGGAGTTCCCACGTCCTCTTACTCATTATTGGAAATCATAGAACTACGAAGCAAGCCAAGCCTGCACCATGTCCTTGGCAGAGATGTCAGGCCCACAGCTTGTACAGTGCCAGAGTATCACTAGTGTTTTTCTTCTGTAGTGGCTTGCTTAAATTTAAATCCCCAGAAATTTCTCGAACTTTCTCCCAGGAAATGAAGTCTTTTAGGAGCCACTTATGACCCCATGGCCTGTTAAAACCAGCAGAGAGAGCATTGTTTGGAATGAACCTATTCCTTGTCAAGTTTTGGCCTTCTGACATAAATATCAATGAACTCCATATGTTATGCGCCCAGGTTGATGACACCTTGTTGATGGGATACCTTCTAAAAACTGATGAGCCACTTTTGATGTTGACCCTAGACCTGATTGACTGCCTTGGCATTTGCTCTTAATATGCTAGGTGATGTCAGCAGGTTTATCCTCCACACTTCTCATGTGGTTGAACCAGTGTGTTTATTTTTGTAAAATGGTAATTGTAGATAAGCTTACTCCCCTTGCCATCCTCCACCTCTCTTCTCAGATCCCTTCCTCATGATAAACTTTTAAAGCCTACAAAAACAATCCTGATTGAATACAAATGCTTAATTCCAAAAAAAAAAAAAAAAAAAAAAGAAAGAAAAAGAAAAAGAAAAAGAAAGATGAGAGATGATTAAGAAATAGTGAAGGACTCAAAGGTCAAGGAAAAGTCATACATGTATCAAAGTGAGAAGCCACACCACAGCAAGACACAGGTACAAGGCAAGAGAGGAAACACCCCAGGCCAAGAGAAGTATACCCCACCCCCTCCTTCCCAGCCAGGCTGAGAAGGAGAGAGATATACTTACATGCCTGTTCAGGCCAGGTCACAAGCAATATATAAAATATTTTTAAAAAATGAACATCAACTAGAATGATGACACATCTGTGTCTCAAAATATGTTTCTTATAGAATCATTAAACTTTTGAAGTTGAAAATATCTTTAATACCTAACAACATTACCTTTCCCAGGTAAATGATGGCAAATCTGTGCCATGGACTATTATAAAGGCTTTTAAGAATACTATTCTCAAATTCCAGGTAAGAAGATGGCAAATTAGCCATATCAAAGCAGCCTAGGGAGAGAAATAAACAGAAACACAGCAAAATACACTCTTCTACTGAAAAGTGAAGGTGTGTAAGTTATTATCAACCACAGCGGAGAAGCAGGAGAGACCAAGATCTTCCAGAAAGGAGGAAACTGGCCAGTATCCCACGGAGGTGCCAGCAGCCCTGATGGGTGAGCCTGCCTGGCCAGTGGTGCAGAGCAGCAAAGCAGAAACAAGGTAAGGGATCTTCTACTATGTCAGCCTCTTCACAAAGGCAAGTAACCTGAAGACAGCAGGAACCAGCTGAGCAGATACTGAAGGAGAATACAAACAGGACCAACACAGCAGCTCAGGTACAACTCCAGGCACCCTGCAAAGTCTTCCATCCCCCAACTGTAAGAGCCATGAACTTCCGGAGAACTCATTCTCCCCAGGCTGCCAGGCACCAAGAGGGATCGAGGTGAGCACTCAGCACTGGTGAGATTGGAAGCCATGCCAAAAGGTAACAGGGCCTACTTATACAAAGCCAGATACATAGGCCTACACTGGAAGTGCTAATCTCTCTTTCCATGTCAGGAAAGGTTATGTATTACATCTGAATGATATATTCTTGGTTGGCTTTACCCTTCTCAAGTAAGCTGTATTTTGGTTTGACTATTGTTGCCTTTGATGTTTCGTGATTTTTAGGGTCTTTGTCTTTTTCTTAAGTCACTATTGGGAGCAGGGACTGACTGGCCCCAGGCTGACTTGGAACCCATTTCAGACTAGAAATCTCAACCTCCTAGTTGACAGGATTAAGGGTGTGGGGCAACACACACACTTAGGGACTTTGGCTTTACTAGATTATCTGTTTAGTTTAATCCTCATGCTTGTATAAATACTCTGTGCTGGTTTTGATTTAATATTTGTATTGCTCAGTTGAATTTTAGAATTTGCCAGTAATTTGCTTCACTCAGTCTACTATAATACTTGAAGAGCAGCCAAATTCAACATCTAGGATCACTTTTGCTATTTCTCTTGGAGTACAAGAGCTAAATCTGGCACCTTAAACTCCTACCTTGAAGATATATAAAGTCAGATTTACATAGCAAAGAACGCTGCAGATAATTAGAAAACCCAAGCAACAAATTAACTCAAGATGCAAAAATCTCTACATTACAATACAAGAAACACAAAAAAAATCAAGACAATACAATAACAACGAAAGTTACAAATCCATCAGTAAACTCCAGTAAGACTGCTTTAGATGAAATGCCTGACAAAGATTTCAAAAAGATTATATCTGTGTTCAAAAAAATTAAAGAAGAAATCAAAGGAATCAAAAAAGAAAATCAACTCCTGAAGGAATCCCAAGAGAACACAGGAAACCAACTTAATGAAATAAGTAGATCAATACAAAACATGAGTAAGGAAATAGAAATAATGAAAAAATACCGATCAGAAATACTAGAAATGAAAAACAGAAGCTGGGCATGGTGGCACATACCTTTAATCCCAGCACTTGGGAGGCAAAGGTAGGAGGATTGCCTTGAGCTCAAGGCCACCCTGAGACTACACAGTGAATTCCAGGTCAGCCTCAGCTACAGCAAGACCCTACCTTGAAAACAAACTGTTGGGAGCTGTAGCTGCTCTTTGACCGTGGGAACTGCAGCTGGTCTTGGATCTCCAGGCACAGAGGCCTTATCGTACGGCCTTGGTAAAGCAGACTTCAGGCACAGAGGCATTAACGGCCTTGGTGGAGCAGACTTCAGACATGAAGGCATTGTTTTGAGAAAGTTTTATTTTCTGTATATAAGCTTGTGTCTGTCTGAATAAACTTGAGCCTTGATCAGAACTTGTCTTGGCTCCATTCCTTGTGTTCTTGTCTCAGGTTCATTCCCACTCCCTCCTTCATGGTCTGTTTCGATCTGTGCTGCAGGCCGGCACACAAACAAACAAAAATAATAAATAAAAAGGAAAAAGAAGGGCTGGAGAGATGGCTTAGCAGTTAAGGCCTTTGCCTGCACAGCCAAAGGACCTTGGTTCAACTCCCCAGGACCCACGTTAGCCAGATGCACAAGGGGATGCATGTGTCTGGAGTTCGTTTGCAGTGGCTGGAGGCCCTGGCATGCCCATTCTCTCTCTGTCTGTCTACTATCTCTCTCTGCTTGCAAATAAATAAAATAAAATAAAATAAAATAAAGGAAAAAGAAAAGAAAAAACAGAGTAAGTCAAAAAGAATACTCTGTAGAATGTCTCACCAGTAGACTGGATCAAGGAGAGGGCAGAATAGCTAAACTAGAAGATCAGGTGGCAGATCTAGTACAGTCCAACAAAGAGAAAGACAAACTAATAGGAAGGCATAAATGGGAATTTCAAGACATTTGGGACACTATGAAAAGATCAAACATAAGAATTCAGGACATAGTAAGAGGATAAGAAATTCACTCCAAAAGCATAACAGGTATTTTCAACAAAATCATAGAAGAAAGCTTCCCCCAAGTAGGGAAAGTGATGCCAATACAGATACAAGAAGCCAATAGACTGCCAAACAAGACAAAATCAGGAAAGAACCTCTCACCATGATATTATAATTAAACTACGAAACATCCTGAAAGATTCGGGGAATAAAAGGGGAATAAAAGATTAAGAGTTTTTGCTTTTGCTAAACCTGCTCTATTCAGCTTCTGTAACATTGCTTGCTTGCTTCTGCTAAATAAAAAGAACTGCCATTTTATGATATCCATCAAAGTTAGTTAACCTGGAGAAAATGAGCTGCCTAGGATGTGCTTTGTTCTTTTGCCAAGTTACTGGTCACCTAAGAGATGCCTGGCCCAACTGCCCCTTCCATGAACTCTGCCCCTGTGTCCTGAAACCCCCACCCCACCTGCGGTTACTCAATTAAGAGACACCAGGTGGATCTGACCAATCAGGACCCACTCTATATGGAAAATTCCTAAGGCAGGTCCCCCTCCCTACGGCAACCCACAAGGTCCCCCTCCCTAGCAACCCACAAGGTCCCCCTCCCTATGGCAACCCACAAGGTTCCTGCGCGCACCTTCTCAGAACCAATCATTTCAAAGACGCGCGCCCTCTCGGAACCAATCATTTTAAAGGGCGCGATATGATGTAACCCCTTTGTCCTTTTCCCGCCTTACTCTCTTTTCCCGCCTCACTCCCTTTATAAGCCCTTCCCTTCAGGGGGCCGGGGCTCTTCACCCCTCCTGCGCGAGGACTCTGTGTCGAGCCCCGGTGCACCGGTACCCGCAATAAACCTCTTGCTGTTATTGCATCGAGAAGTGTCTGTGCTGGTTCTAGGGTCTTGCCTGGTCCTTGAGACTTGGGGTACCTCCCTTTGAGGAGGGGTCCCAACATTTGGGGGCTCGTCCGGGATTTGAGGCAGACCCCAGACCCACATTCATCTTCTCGGAGGTAAGAAGGCGCCATATATGTCTATATGTCTGTCTCTGTGTCTATTTGTATCTGTCTGAACTTAAAACTAACCTAACTGTTCCCTGTATCGTACTTGGTACTTTAGTTTCTGTCCCTGTAGCCTGCGGGTGTGCAGTGAGGCCGTAAGGCTTGCTCACGGTAGTCAGTAGACGTACTCATAGGGCTACAACCCGCAACCCTGGGGGATGCTCCAGGAAGTGAGGAGGACCAGCACTTTTTGGTGGCCTCCTATCAGAATCTGTCGGACTCAGTCCGTATCTGTCCGAAAGTACCATCTGTCAGGCCCCTGCCGTCTGCCACACTTTCGTTTTGGTGGCGAACGAGGATGGGCCATTTCCTCATTATCTTTATTTTTACTTCAATTGCTTGTTCTTTATTCTTCTATCTCGAATATTCTAAGATGGGACAAACTGTCTCTGTTTCTACTCCTCTGACATTGACGTTGACGTACTGGACTGAAGTTAAATCTAGAGCACACAGTTTATCAGTAGAAGTTAAAAAAGACAAATGGCAGACATTTTGTGAAGCTGAATGGCCCACCTTTAACGTAGGATGGCCTCCAGAGGGCACTCGTAGCTTGGAAATCATCCGGGCCATCCAGAGAACTGTCTTCCAGGCTTCTGGGGGGCACCCCGACCAGATCCCTTACATCCTTACTTGGAGAGATCTGGTGGAGGATCCTCCTGCCTGGGTAAAGCCTTGGATTCCCCCTTCCCCACCTTCTAACAAAAATGAGTCCTCCCCGACACCAAAGAGGATAAACCTGTTCGCCGGATTTACCCGGACACCCAGACAGATCTTCTCCTTTTCCAGGACCCCTCTCCTCCACCATATCCCCCTACCCTGGAACCCTCGGCCCCGCAAAATCCCCCAGAACCCCTCCCCCAGACAGGACCCGCAGCTGGAACTCGTAGCCACCGGGGACTTCCCCCTGAGACCTCTGTCGCCCTCCCTCTCCGAGCTCTAGGTCCTCCCCCGCTCCCTGAGCCCGGAGAAGACCCTAACCACAGACCCTTGCAGCCGTTGCAATACTGGCCGTTTTCTTCTGCTGATTTATATAACTGGAAAGCTAACCACCCTCCCTTCTCAGAGGACCCATCAAAGCTTACAGCCTTGATGGAATCCTTAGTCTTTTCTCACCAGCCCACTTGGGATGACTGTCAGCAACTGCTGCAGACCCTTTTCACTACGGAGGAAAGAGAGCGCATCCTGCTGGAGGCTAGGAAAAACGTACCTGGAGACAACGGCAGACCTACACAACTTCAGAATGTCATAGATGATGGGTTCCCACTGACAAGACCCGATTGGGACTTCAACACCCCTGACGGTAGGGAGCATCTCCGTGTCTATCGCCAGGCTCTAGTGGCTGGTCTCAGAGGGGCCGCAAGACGACCCACCAATCTGGCTAAGGTAAGGGAGGTCTTACAGGGACCCACAGAGCTCCCCTCAATGTTCCTTGAGCGCCTCAAGGAGGCATACTGACGGTATACGCCATTTGATCCGATGGCAGAGGAACAGAGGGCTTCAGTGCTAATAAGTTTTGTGAACCAGTCCGCACCGGACATTAGAAAAAAATTGCAGAGACTAGATGGTCTACGGAGGTATACTTTGTCAGACATAGTGAAAGAGGCAGAAAAGATATATAATAAAAGAGAAACTGAGGAAGAAAAAGAGCAGAGGAAGGCTAAAGAACAGGTGGAAAGGGAAACTAGAAGGGATAAGAGACATGAAAGAAATATGACCAAAATTCTGGCCGCCCTAGTCAAGGACGATAGGGAAACTATTAGGCAGCGAACAGCCAGACAGGGGTCCCAACAATCCAAACCAAAGAAAATATATTGAAAGCAGTTATAGAGAAAAACCAAGTCACACACAAAGGCAAGTCCATCAAGATCACATCAGATCATGCAACACAAAATTTAAAAACCAAATGCCTTGGAAGGATGTATTCCAAGTGTGGTGGTTTGAATAGAATAGATGGCCCCCCAATATATTCAGTTGCTTATTTGTAGTTTGCATCTCAAGCCATCTGGCTGGAGGCAAGGTCACTGGGTGGATCTTAAGGTGTGGTGGTGGGTTTGACATTTCAATCTAATATGATATGCAAACTGTGCCTAGCTGGAGTTCCTGAAGTGTGCTCGGGCTTTTGACCTTTAGGCTTGTACTTCTCTCTCTCTCTACTTGGGCCTGTGAAAGCAGGTCAAGTTCTTCTGCTTTTGTGGAACTTCCCCTGGATCCGTAAGCTTCAATAAATCCCTTCCTCCATAACTGTGCCTGGTCTGGAAGTTCATCTCAGCGAACCTGAAGCTAACTAATACAGAACTTGGAACCGAGGAGTGGGGTGAGATGAACATTACTATGTGGATGTTGATCTTTTGGAACCTTTGGTTTGGAGGAATAGGCATGGATTTGGTGCTTGCAACTGAAGATGTCTTCTGGAGTGGTAAGACAAGTTTTATGGACTATTCTGATGAGAGTCTGAGAATACTAAGTGCAGACAGCACTGAACTTAGAGGCTTGGCTTATGAGCTTTCTAAGGGGAAGGAAAGACTGCAGAGGACTTTGTTGGAACTGGGCTACTGGCATAAGGGCTGGCTGCGTCCTGCTGCCCAGGCTCAGAGAGTTTGATCAAGGTTAAATTTGTAATGGACTGATGTGCTTGTCTGAAGATATTGGACTGAGAGATTTAAGATTTTAAGCTGGAAAACCTCAAGCAAGTTAAAATTACAGGCACTGAGACTGGTTTTAGGTTACTGAACCTGCTATTGTCAAACACATTAGCAATCTTAAAGAAGATGTTCCAACTGCTTTACATTAAAACAATGGAAAGGATGCCTGAGGAAAGGCTATCATAGAAATGCAAACACTTTTGGAAAGAGTTGACTGGAGAATGAACCTGCTTTTCAAGGCTATGATTTGTTTTGTCCCTGAATTAAGAATATGGCTGTGTCCTGCACACCTGGTATTGGTTTCAGAAGCATGAAAAATGCAAGGAGTGGTCGTGAATTGCACATGCTTCCAGGAGCTGCTGCTGAGATGCGGCATGAGGTAGGGCCTGATGCCCTGATAGGCTGAACGAGTCTTTGGAAGATGTGAAGAGTGGTCATGAATTGCACACGGTTCCAGGAGCTGCTGCTGAGATGCAGCATGAGACAGGGCATGATGCCCTGATAGGCTGAAAGAGCCTTTGGAAGATGGACCGTGGTTTGCATAAAGACCTCAAGATGTTTTGTATATACCAGGACTGTGCAAGGGCTACCATAGAGCGCACTGTTGGCCTGGGATGGAAGTGTTCCCCGGCTACTCTGCCCAGCTGGAGGGGCGGAATTGGAAAGTCTGGAGACTGTCAGTCTTTGGTTGTATTGGACTTGAACTGCAGAAGTTTGATGTTTGTTTGATGGTGGTTGAGTTTGCATTGTTTTATTCTCTCCTTGCTATGCCTTATACAAGTTGAAAATGTTTACTCTGTGCCTTTATATGTTAGAAGTGTTTAACTTGTTTGATTTTACAGGTCTTCATATCTTAAATTGGTCAAGACTGTGGGGACCTTTGAAATTGAACTGAGTACAATTTATAATGTGTGATGGTTATAAATCTATTGGGGGTCAGGGGCAGAATGTGGTGGTTTGAGTAGAATAGATGGCCCCCCAATATATTCAGTTGCTTATTTGTAGTTTCCATCTCAAGCCACCTGGCTAGAGGCAAGGTCACTGGGTGGATCTTAAGGTGTGGTGGTGGGTTTGACATTTCAATCTAAAGATATGCAAAGTGGGCTGGAAAGATGGCTTAGCGGTTAAGCGCTTGCCTGTGAAGCCTAAGGACCCTGGTTCGAGGCTCAATTCTCCAGGACCCACATTAGCCAGATGCACAAGGGGGCGCACGCATCTGGAGTTCGTTTACAGAGGCTGGAAGCTCTGGCGCGCCCATTCTCTCTTTCTCTCTCTCTCTCTCTGCCTCCCTCTCTCTGTCGCTCTCAAATAAATAAATAAACAACAACAAAAAAAAAGATATGCAAAGTGTGCCTATCTTAGGGTGAAAGGTTGGAAAATGGTGCTTCAGGAAAATGGGCCTAGAAAACAAGCAAGAGACACTATCCTAATTTCTAACAAGGTAGACTCCAAACCAACATTAATTAAGAAAGATAAGGATGGTCACTTTATATTGATTAAAGGAATACTCCAACAGGAGGACATTACAATCCTAAACATATATGCACCTAACATGGGGGCTCCCAATTTCATCAAACAAACGCTATTAGAACTAAGGTCACAGATAACACCAAACACAGTTGTACCAGGAGACTTCAACACTCCACTCTCATCAATTGACAGGTCATCACAGCAAAAAATAAGCAGAGATGCATCTGGATTAAGTGAGGTCATAGAACAAGCGGACCTAACATATATCTACAGAACATTTTACCCAAATGCTGCAGAATATACATTCTTTTCAGCAGCACATGGAACATTCTCTAAAATAGACCATATCTTAGGACACAAAGCAAATCTTAACAAACAAGCAGACTCCTTGGAGAGAATCCGGGCCATTCTGAATGATAAAAAGCTGATAGACATTAACCAGCTCCCTGAAACATGACACCATAATAGCAGGATTACAGCTTGCACTTTGGATTTTTTAACTCATCTTTAGAACAACATAAATTATTATTTAACTCTTAACTACAGAGGCAGAAGTCACAGCAAAAGGAAGACTCTGTGGAGAAACGTCTAGTGGGAGAAGACTTCAACACAGGGAACAGCCACCAAACCTTTCAAATGGCAACACTAAAGGGACAACAGACTTGATTCTAACAGGTGTGGGGTCCAATTTGGTGATGAAAAACGTGCTGTTTCCTTGCCTGCTTTCTTCAACAAAGTTTGGAACACATTTCCGTTATCTGAAAGCAACTTCTCTGTAGTGTTTGGAATTAGGTTTTCTGTTCAAATCCTGGGAGCGAGGTTTCTTTTCTGTTGTCTAGTACCTGTCAGTAGTAGTGTTCAGCTAGCAGACAGAGGTGTAGTGTGCTGTATGAGTATTTTATATTAAAATATGAAGAGTGAGCCGGGTGTGGTGGTGCACGCCTTTAATCCCAGCACTTGGGAGGCAGAGATAGGATGATCACCATGAGCTCAACGCTACACTGTGACTACATAGTGAATTCCAGGTCAGCCTGAGCTAGAGTGAAACCCTACCTCAAAAAACCAAAACCAAAACCAAATAAATAAATAAATAAAATATGAAGTGTGAGAGCAGGCCATCCATTGTCTACTGACTGTATTTCCCTAACTCAGTGCATTTTCTTTCTTTTTACCATTTTCTGTTTCATTGAAGGATCTTAAATACTATTGAAACTTGCCCAAGAACCACATAATGTGGCAAACAAAAGCAATTTAAGAACAGAATTAGAATTTGAACTCTTGGGTGAAGCCATATATACATATATATTGGAAGTTGAGTTTAAAGGAAAAGCACAAAAAACTTTGGAAGAACTTTTTTTCTGCATACCTGGATGATCTTTGTAGAGTAAAAGTGAGCTGACATCATATACTTTTTTGGAAACTGTTTTTAATTATTGGATCAATAGGAAAAATACTAATAAAGAAGCTGTGTCTGACAACATCCAGTATAAAATGTATAAATCTGCTTATTTTCAGCTTGGATCAGTGGTGTACTATTTGTTTCAAAAATGTTACACATAGACATGGCAAAGAGGTTTAACAGACACTCTGTATTTTTGTTTTATAATTTGGACCCAGTGTGAGCACCATGCTTGCAGTGAAGTTGGGAAAACCAGTCAGTGTATTGTCAGTTTGCTTTGTCCTTTTCTAAGAGGTAAGATTCCTTCCCTATGTGGAGAAAGCATCAGAACAGGTTCTTTCCCACAGCTTTATGAAGTGGAACAGAAAACACAAAGAATGGATTGTGTTGCCTACTGCAGACTATTCTGAGAGCAGCCACAGGACAGCAATACTGTTTAAATTCACCATATATATGGCTTCAAAGTTTTAAAAAAATTGTTTTGAAGTAAAAAAAAAAAAAAAAAAGGAAAACTGAAACAATTCCTTGTACTCTATCTGATCACAGTGACATTCAACTACCAATCAACAGGAAGAAAACCTATAGAGCATGTACAATATTATGGAAACTAAACAATACACTACTAAATGATGAATAGATGAATGATGAAATCAAGAAGGAGATCAAAAAATTCATAGAGAGCTGGAGGGATGGCTTATCAGTTAAGGTATTTGCCTGCAAAGCCAAAGGACCCAGGTTGATTCCCTTGGACCCACGTTAGTCAGATGCACAAGGGGGTGCATGCATATGGAGTTCATCTGCAGTGGCTGGAGTACCTGGCATGCCCAGTCTCTCTCTCCCTCTTTCTCTGTCAAATAAATAAAATAAAATATTTTTAAAAATTCATAGAATCAAATGATAATGAGAAAATAGCATACCAGAACCTTTGGGACACAATGAAGGCAGTCCTAACAGGGAAATTTATAGCTTTAAGTACCTATATTAGAGGTATTAGAAATTGGAGGGCTGGAGAGATGGCTTAGCGGTTAAGGCACATGCCTATGAAGCCTAAGGACCCAGGTTCTATTCTCCAGGTTCCATGTAAGCCAGATGCACATGGTAGTACATGCATCTGGAATTTGTTTGCAGTGGATAGGGGCCCTGGCATGCTCATTCTCACTCTCTCTCTGTACTTCTGTCTGTCTCTAATAAATAAATAACAAACAAATCAGAAAAAAGATATTAAAATAAAAGAAATTAGAAAGGTCGCAAGAAACAACTTAATGCTTCACCTTAAGGCCTTGGATAAACAAGAACAAGGCAAACAAAAATCAGTAGATGGGAAAAAATAATAAAGACTAGGGCAGAAATTAATGAAATAGAAACCAAAACAATAATCCAAAGAGTCAATGAGTCAAAAAATTGGTTCTTTGAAAGAATAAACAAGCCGGGCGTGGTGGCGCACGCCTTTAATCCCAGCACTCGGGAGGCAGAGGTAGGAGGATCGCCGTGAGTTCGAGGCCACCCTGAGACTCCATAGTGAATTCCAGGTCAGCCTGGGCTAGAGTGAAACCCTACCTCGAAAAACCAAAAAAAAAAAAAAAAAAAAAAAAAAAAAAAAAAAAAAGAATAAACAAGATTGATAAACCCTTAGCAAATCTGACTAAAAGAAAGAGAGGAGACACAAAGTAATAAAATTAGAGATGAAAAAGGCACCATCACAACAGATAGCCAGAGAAATTTAAAAAAATCATAGAGATATACTATAAGACTATATCCTCCACTAATCTGAATATCTGAAAGAAATGGATGATGTCCTTGATTTATATGACCTACCAAAATTAAATAAAGATGAGATTAACCACTTAAATAGACCTATAACAAGTATGGAGATCCAAGCAGTTATCAAAAATCTCCCACCTTGGGCTGGAGACATGGCTCAGCAGTTAAGGTGCTGCCTGCAATGTCTAAGGACCAGAGTTCAATTCCTCAGTACCCACATAAAGCCAGATACACAGTCCACTTATAGTGGCTAGAAGCTCTGGCACATCCATTCATATTCTTTCCTTCTCTCTCTCTCTCTTCCCTCCCTCCTTGCAAATAAATAAAATATAAATAAATACAACTATAATTTTAAAAAAGTCTTCTTTATGGGCTGGAGAGATGGCTTAGTGGTTAAGTGATTGCCTGTGAAGCCTAAGGACCCCGGTTCAAGGCTCGATTCCCCAAGATGCACGTTAGCCAGATGCACAAGGGGGTGCACGCGTCTGGAGTTCGTTTGCAGTGGCTGGAAGCCCTGGCGCACCCATTCTCTCTCTCACTCTCTGCCTCTTTCTCTTTCTTTCTCTCTCTCTGACACTCTCAAATAAATAAAAAATAAAAAAAATTTAAAAAGTCTTCTGTGGTGGTTTGAATAGAATAGATGGCCCCCAATATGTTCAGTTGTTTGTTTGTAGTTTGCATCTCTAGCCATCTGGCTGGAGGCAATGCCATTGTGTGGATCTTAAGGTATGGTGGTGGGTTTCAGATTCCAATCTAAAGATATGCAAAGTGTGCCTAGCTGGAGTTCCTGAAATGTGCTGTGGCTTTTGACCTTTAGGCTTGTACTGCTCTCTCTCTGCTTGGGCCTGTGAAAGCAGGCCAGTTTCTTCTGCTTTTATGGATCTTCCCCTGGATTTGTAAGCTCCAATAAATCCCTTCCTCCATAACTGTGCCTGGTCTGAAAGTTCATCTCAGCGAACCTGAAGCTGACTAATACAGAGTGGCTAGAAGCTCTGGCACATCCATTCATATTCTTTCCTTCTCTCTCTCTCTCTCTTCCCTCCCTCCTTGCAAATAAATAAAATATAAATAAATACAACTATAATTTTAAAGAAGTCTTCTTTATGGGCTGGAGAGATGGCTTAGTGGTTAAGTGATTGCCTGTGAAGCTTAAGGACCCCGGTTCAAGGCTCGATTCCCCAAGACGCACGTTAGCCAGATGCACAAGGGGGTGCACGCATCTGGAGTTCGTTTGCAGTGGCTGGAAGCCCTGGCGCACCCATTCTCTCTCTCACTCTCTGCCTCTTTCTCTTTCTTTCTCTCTCTCTGTTGCTCTCAAATAAATAAAAAATAAAAAAAATTTAAAAAGTCTTCTTTAAAAAAGAAAAGCTCAGCTGGGCATGGTGGTGCATGCCTTTAATCCCAGCACTTGGGAGGCATAGGTAGGTGGATCACCCTGAGTTTGAGGCAACCCTGAGACTACATAGTGAATTCCAGGTCAGCCTGAACTAGAGGGAGACCCTACCTCCCAACTAAAAGAAAAAAAAGTCCAGGCCCAGGTGGATTTACTGGTGAATTTTGCCAGACCTTCATGGAAGAACTAACACCAATACTTCTTAAACTTTTCCATAAAATAGAAAAGGAAGTAATTCTACCAAACTCCTTCTATGAAGCCAGCATCACCCTGATACCAAAACCAGGCAAAGATAGAACAAAAAAAGAAAGTTGCAGACCAGTCTCCCTCATGAACATAGATGCAAAAGTTCTCAACAAAATATTTGGTAAACAGAATACAAGAATATATCAGAAAGATCATTCACCTCAACCAAGTAAGCTTTATCCGAGAGATGCAGGGGTGGTTCAACATATGCAAATTGTTGAATGTAATACATTATATAAATGAACTGAAGGACAAAATTCAGATGACCATCTCATTAGATGCAGAAAAAGCATTTGACAAAATCCAACATCCCTTCATGATAAAAGTCCTACAGAGACTGGGAATAGAAGGAGCATATCTCAATATAATAAAGGCTATTTATGACAAACCTACAGTCAACATAATACTAAATGGAGAAAAACTGGAAGCTTTTCCACTAAAATCAGTAACAAGACAAGGGTGTCGACTGTCCCCACTTTTATTTAATATAGCACTGGAAATCTTAGCCATAGCAATAAGGCAAGAGACACACATAAAAGGGATACAAATTGGAAAGGAAGAGATCAAGTTATCATTATTAGCAGATGACATGATTCTATACATAAAGGACCCTAATGAATCTACCAGCAAACTGTTTCAGCTGATAAATACTTATAGCCATGTAGCAGGGTACAAAATAAACACACAGAAATCAGTAGCCTTCTATATGCTAACAATAAACACACAGAGGATGAAATCAGAGAATCATTCCCGCTCATAACTGCATAAAAAAAAAATACCTTGGAATAAACCTAACCAAGAAGTGAAGGATCTCTACAATAAAAACTTTAAAACACTCAAGCAAAGAACTGTAGAAGACACTAGGAAATTGAAAGGCATCCCATGTTCTTGGATTGGAAAAAAATCAATATTGTGAAAATGGCAATCTTATCAAAAGCAATCTACAGATTTAATGCAATCCCCATCAAAATCCCAATGGCATTCTTCACAGAAATAGAAAAAGAAAATCCTCAAATTTCTTTGGAAGCACAAAAACCCTTGAATATCTAAAACAGTTTTGAGCAACAAAAATAAGTTTAGTGGTATCACCATACCTGATTTTAACCTCTATTACAGAGCCATAATAACAAAAATATCATGGTACTGGCACAAAAATAGACAAGTAGTGTTGGGCCTTGAGAGGCCCTGGACGTGAGGCCCGGTGGAACTTCCTGAGCCTAGCTAAAGTTTGGCAACCTGCCTCTGGCCAGCTATGACTCAGCAGGGCACCAAATGGCCTCTGGCCTGCTACTTCCGCGTAGGAAGTTAGAGTTTCTGCGCATGCGCACACTTAGAACCAATCATTTCAAAAGGCGCGGTATGCTATTGGCCCTCACATCTCACCCCATCCTAAATCCCCCACCATCATTCTCAATGCTATATAAGCACCTGCCTGTTACAATAAAGTGAGTCCCTGCTTCAACAAGACTCCCAGCTCGGTGGTGTGTTCCTGGCCGTCGACACCCACCCTCCTCCTCAACCCCTTGTGAGGAACCAGCAGGCCTGGTCCTTCCTCAGCACTATCTGCTGGGGGAGTCCGGCAGTCTGGCACCATATGTGGGGCGACGGGAACCTGGCAGACTGGTGCCCCATGTGAGGCATTCTCATTGAGGAGGTCAATTGGTGTGCGGGTGAGTGTACCCTCATAAGTTATGAGGCAGTCTTCATATTTAATGTGCTAAACTTTGCTTCTATAACCTGTGCTTGTTTGTCAACATCTCTCCGTTCCCTTCCTCTTTCCTTTCACTTTTGGTTCGCTGGCAAGCTCCATCTGCGGCTTCTGTATTTCTGAACGGGTCATACGTCCCTAGTGGTCACACTGTGTGGGCAGACCTGAAGGAGACTCAAGGCATATTGCCCCCTCATTTGAGTGATGGCTCCGTCCCAGAAGATGAAACAAATCTGCTGGGGAGACCTGCTCCCATCCGCACTGTGTTTGGTATCATCAACCTGTCCCCTAAGGACACAGACTTGTCTGGCCATCACGGATCTAAATCTGAACTTAATTCTACAGCATGTTTACCTACCTTTTGGGTCCTTTGTGCTTGTGTTGTACTTGTGTGTCTGTGGGTTGCTATTGCCCTAATTTTACGGACACTCCTCTCTTGACTTTATAATATGGGGCAGTCTACCTCTAAATCCTATCCTGCCTTAGAATCTCTCAGGACACTCCTGAGAGTAGAGGGCTTGATTTGACTGATAATCAGGCTCGACAGACCTGGGATTGCCTTCTTAAGCTGGCGCCATGGCTGCCGGAGGGAAATCTCTTTGATAGGGGACACTTGGGATAAGGTAGAGACCCTTGTTCATTGGGCACATGTGGAGAAGGGTCAGATACCCCCCTTAGGGGTCCTCCCTACGATCTCAGCCCTTAGCTGCTTCCCTCCAAGACCAACTAAACAAAAGCAAAAGAGAGAGAAAAAAGAAAAAGTACACAGCCTGATCCAGCTACTCCTCCTGGAGATGCAGCTTTAAAAACCCCAGAAAAGGGTGGATCCTTATACCCCTCGCTTGATCCCTTTGGGAGTGCTCTTGGCCTTCTAGGGGACCTCCCCCACCTTCTCCATCGACTAATCCTTTCTGGAACCCTTCGGCCCCCCTCTTCATATTCGGCCACCAAGCCACCAGAAAATGAAACTACTTTTCTATTTCCTGTCAATCTAAACCCTGGGGGTAATCACCCTGCTGCCTGGTATCTGTGGGAAGCTCAGAACCTTAAGGAGCTTAAAAAGGCAGTCTCAGAGGATGGACCCAACTCTCCTTGGGCTGAGACCCTGTTACAGGGACTTGCCCATCAACCTTATATGACCCAAGATTGGAAAAATCTAGTTAAGGCCGTCTTGTCGGGTCCCCTATACATTAAGTGGTTTTTTTCAAGATGAGTGCCATATACAGGCAGAGCGAAACCAAAGTCAACAGCACCCCTGTGCCCATAAGTTTTGGGATGCTCTCTGGTTCCTCTGATCAATATGCTACAGGCACTCAACAGGCGGCTATACCTGATCTGTATAAATACCAGGTCAGGGCACTGGGCTTGGCAGCATGGAAAAAGCTTGATGAGGGACCCTCTGAACCCCCCCTTATGGGTATTACTCAGAAACCATCTGAGGACTTGGCTACATTTATAGATAGGGTGGAAAAATTCTCCAAAGAAAATTTCCCCCAGGGGCATTACGGGATCAGTTTACTAGAATATTAGTTTGGGAAGGGATGATGGCTGATTATCGCCTCGCCTGTGCAGGTCTCAAGGACAACTCCAGGAGTAGATAGATTGTAGCCACCAAGGACGTTGGCACTATCTCCCATCAGGCTAGAGCCATGGCTGCCGCCCTTCAGGAAAATAGACAAAGAGATTTGGCTACTATGATCTGCGCATAACAATTAAATCCTAAAAAACTAACATGTTTTAGGTGTGGGGGTGAGGGCCATTTTAAAAAGGAGTGCCTCAACAAGACAAAGCCTCCCCCACCCTTTGGGGGGATGACCAACGCCCCTCGCACCTGCTGCCCTAAATGCAAGAAGGGGTTTCATTGGACTAGGGAGTGTCGATGGAAGTTTGACATACAGGGAAAGCCTTTAAACTCCTCCCAGGGCTCCCCCCAGCCCCATTAAATAAGGGGAAGGAGACCATCAAAGCCCATTGGACCGTCCCTCTGGTCCCCAGCCTTAGACCCAAAATTATTTTAAATATTGGCAATAAAAGATTCAAACTTCTCATCAACACTGGAGTGGACTGAATGGTCCTGAGAAAGGAGGAAGTGCCCCCCTCCTGGCAGCTTTTGCCTGGCCCTCCCCTACTGGGAGTTGGCGGGCAGTCCACCTCCTGGGGGATGGCCACCTGGCTCCCTTGAACTGACCCAGGTGGCCCAAATAGGAGATTTGAGTGGACTGTCTTACCTCAGGGCATGGCTAATAGCCCACCCATTTGTCAATATTACCTGTCATCCATTTTCTCCTCTCTTACCAATCTCCCCAATACTCTGTTTTATATTTACATGGATGATATTATTCTTGGGTGCCTGGATTCCGCCACACTCCAGGACATTACCCACCAGTGTCTAACTATCCTTCATACTCACAGCTTTAAAGTAGCTCCTGAGAAAGTTCAAACTGTGCCTCCCTTTAAGATCTTGGGCTCGATCCTTACCCTAGATACAGTTTCACCTGTTAAACCACAACTTTGTATTCAGGATTCTTACACCTTGCCTCAACTCCAGAAGCTCTTGGGAGAAAGTAACTGGATGAGGCCCTGGATACCTATAACCACTGAGGAATCATCCCCCTTGTTTGACCTCCTAAGGAGCCTTGATCTTTCATCCCAAGTAACCCTAATGTCTGGGCAGAGACAAGTCCTCCATAGAGTCCAGGAGGCCATAGATAACTCCAATCTCAAACGATTCAACCCTGATCTCCCTCTTTCCCTCTACCTTTTCCCTGGGGAGACCCTGATAACTGCCCTGCTGGCTCAAAAGGGCGACCCTATTCAGTGGATTCACCTCTCTATCAGTGGGGCCCCTAGGGTCTATTCTTTAAGTAACCAAGTAGCTGATTGTATCATTAAAGGAAGGGAAACTGCCACTAGACTCTTTGGTATTGAGCCCCGCTCCATCATTACCCTGTATAAGATAACTGATTTCACTTGGCTCCAAAGAAATAATATAAGAGTCGCTATGGCACTTGAGGGGTTCCTGGGCACCATAGACTGCCATTATGGCCCTCATAAGTGGATGAGCTCCTTCTCTAGGTTGGAGTGGAGACCCCCCAGGCTTTTCCTACCTCAACCCAACCATGACTTCCTGATTGCCTTTACAGATGGGGGATGCTGGGGGGTTTCCCTGGTTGTGTATCCCCCCTTCAAATTGGGGGTCAAACCTGAGCCCATCAACTCTATCTCTCAGGAAATAGAGGAATCAGCACAGTACAAAGAGCATTTTGCAGTTGTTCTAGCCCTGCATAGCATTCAAGAGCCTACTCAAACAGAGAGTCCACCCTATCTTCATACAACACCTTTGAGGCCATCAGAATTTACCAGGTTTCCTGTCCAAAAGAAACAGCTTGGCCGATCAATTGGCCTCTGCGGCTCACTGTCACACTGTCTCAGAGGCTATCCAATTTCACTCACTAACCCACACCAACTGGAGAGGCCTTAAACAAATATTCCCCCAAATACCAAATAAAGATCTTAAAAAGATTATTAGGACATGGAAGTCTTGCCAACCCTTCCTCCAGGTTCCCCCCCTCCAAACTTCCGGGAGTAACCCTCGGGGCCTTTGCCCCAACCATCTTTGGCAAATAGATGTTACTCATTATTCCCCCTTTGGAAAACTTAATATATATCTTCTTATCAGTTGATACTTTCTCCTGTGCCTGTTGGGCATCTGCACATGCTGGGGAGAAATCTAAACATGCCATTAGTCATATGCTTCAATGTCTTGCCACTTTTGGGCTGCCCGATCAAGTAAAAACAGATAATGGCCCCTGCTTTGTAAGTCAAAACTTTACAAGTTTCCTCTAGACGTGGCAAATTACACATGCCACAGGCATTCCATATAACCCTCGAGGCCAAGCTATTGTTGAAAGATATAACCAAACACTTAAATCACAATTACAAAAACAAAAGGGGGAATCACTACCCCCCATGATCAGCTAAAGAAAGCATTATGCACCTTAAATATTTTAAATTTTTCTAGAAATGAAAAAATGTCTCCATTTCAAAAACATTGGTCATCCTCTGTCACATACAGCTCTATCAAGGTCAAATGGAGAGACCTTTTGACTGGGGCCTGGAGAGGACTAGATCCACTCCTCACAGCAGGGAGAGGGTTTAGATGTGTCTTCCCTCAAGATGAAAAAAGACCCATTTGGATACCAGCGAGGGACCTAAAATATTTACCCCAACAAGGGGACACTGATAAACACCCCTCCAGAGAGTGTTTCACCCCTGAGGATTGTTCCTCTGTTTTTTCCCCAGAAACGATTGGAGATGTGGATGCTACCACTCTTCTTGATGCAGGCGAGGCTCACTCCATCCAGTGATGAAGGGTTTGGAAACCCACATGATGCCAGAGCCATCTTGGCCAAACAGATGGGAAAACCTTGTGAATGTTGGGGAGGAACACATAAAACACTTCCTTTTAATGGAAAACAAATCCAAAGAATTGACTGTGGTAACAAAATAGCATACAATTTCATTGATTTTTCTGGGAACCAACATCACTCCTGTTCTAATACGTGGGTATGCATAGAAAAACCCAAAATTATACCTCAAGTGGACAGCAAGCCAGGGCCCTGCCCTTGCACCACTTTTTATGAGACAGTGCATTCTGGTTACTATACTGCTGCACAGCAATACACCAGCAATGGAAAACACTACTGGACTGGTGTTAGGACCAGAGCGGCCTCTGGAGGTGCTAGCAGGTGGGAGAATAGTGACATGGGATACGCCTCTGTACCCTGTTTAGGTGGAACAGCCCAGACAATCTGCTGGAACTTTCAACTCCCCCCCTCCTCCATCGGCTATTCGGATGGAGGAGGAATTCAAGATAAAGTTAGAGAACAACAGGTCAATTAAAAAATTGAACAAATTATTTTGACCCAGTACCCAGAGCTTAACTATCACCCTAGAGCCCTCCCTGAGAACCAAGGAGACCTAAAGCTCAACCCTCTTATGGAGACCCTTTTACAATCAGTCTTTGCCTTACTTAATCAAACAAACCCTTCTCTTGCAAAAGACTGCTGGCTCTGTCTCCGAGGACCACCCCAGCCACTAGCAGTGGTTACTGATTATAACTCCACTACTGAAAAAGTTTGCTCAGCTACATTCCCTATTCCTGTCCAACTCCTTCTAATGTCCGCTTCTAAAACTTGTATTTGGGCCCCACCTGCCCCTAATAATTCTAGTGTGGATGTGGGCCATATTGACCATTCCTTCTGTAACTCAAATACAACTAAGTCCAATGCCCAGCATTGCCCACCTCCTGAGATGGTCTTTGTTTGTGGGGGTGGGATGGCCTATGACTTTCTGCCTGCCAATTGGATGGGCCTTTGTGCCCCAGCCACCTTAATCCCAGATGTGGATATCATTCCTGGAGATGAAGCCCTCCCTATACCCTCTTTTGATTATATTAGAGGGAGACATAAGTGAGCTGTACAAATGATACCTTTACTTGTTGGGTCGGGAATAACCACAGGCATGGCCACCGGGACAGCTGGGATGGGTATGGCAGCCCATCTCTACAAAAAACTCTCTCTCCAGTTGATCAGTGACATAAAATCCGTGTCCAGTACTATCCTTAATCTCCAACAACAGCTAGATTCCCTGGCTGAGGTAGTCCTCCAAAACAGGAGGGGACTAGACCTATTAAGTGCTGAAAAGGGAGGCATATGCTTTTTTTTACAGGAAAAATGCTGTTTCTATGCCAATAGATCAGGAACCCTTCAAGACAAGATCAGAAGACTTCAAGAGGACCTGGAGAAGAGACGGCTGGACCTCCAGGACAACCCACTGTGGACGGGCCTGCATGGCTTCTTACCCTACCTCCTCCCTCTGCTTGGACCTCTTCTTCTCCTTTTCCTTATCCTCACTGTAGGGCCTTGTGTAATTAACAAAATTACACAATTCATTCACCAGCGGCTAGAGGCAATAAAACTCCATCAGGTTGAGATACATTACCACAGGCTGGCAACTCAGGAATTAAGTTCTGCATATGACCCACTGCCACCTCCTCTGCCCTCCATGTGACTGATGACGGGTAAGATCTCAGACTGACTGAGACAACCTAAGACAGGCCATGGAGTGGGTTCTTAGCGAGCTAAACACATGGTACCCAGTGACGGGTAAGATCCCCAGAGGGGGACAACCTAAGACAGGGACCATGGTGAATAATGCTCTTACAAAAACAAAAGGGAGAGATGTTGGGCCTTGAGAGGCCCGGATATGAGGCCTGGTGGAACTTCCTGAGCCTAGCTAAAGTTTGGTGACCTGCCTCTGGCCAGCTATGACTCAGCAGGGCACCAAATGGCCTCCGGCCTGCTACTTCCGTGTAGGAACTTAGAGTTCCCACGTGTGCGCGCGCTTGGAACTAATCATCTCAAAAGTCATTGTATGCTATTGGCCCTTACATCTCACCCCATCCTAACCCCCCCCCTCATTCTCAATGCTATATAAGCACCTGCCTGTTACAATAAAGTGAGTTCCTGCTTTGAGAAGACTCCCAGCTTGGTGGTGTGTTCCTGGCCGTCAACACCCACCCTCCTCCTCAACCCCTTGCAAGGAACCAGCAGGCCTGGTCCTTCCTCAGCACTATCTGCCGGGGGAGCCCGGCAATGTAGAACAATGGAATAGAACAGAGGACCAAGATGTAGCCACCTAATCTTCTACAAAAATGCCAAAAATACTCACTGGAGAAAAGACAGCCTCTTCAGCAAATGGTACTGGGGAAACTGGATATGTATCTGTAGAAGGATGAAAATAGATCCTTATCCCTCTCCATGCACGAGAGTTAAGTCCAAATGGGTCAAAGACCTGAAACTCTGAAACTGCTAGAGAAAAATGTAGGGAAAAACCTTCAACATATTGGTATTGGCAAAGAGGTTCTGAATATAACCACAGTTGCTCCAGAAATAAAACAACTGATCAACTGCTGGGACCTCATGAAATTACAAAGCTTTTGTACAGCAAAGGGCACTATGAATAGGGCTAAGAGGCAACCTACAGAATGGGAGAAAAATCTATACCAACTATACTTCTGACAGAGGATTATTATCCAGGATATACAAAGAATTTTAAAAAACTAAATAATAAAAACTCAAACAACCCAACTAAAAAAAAATGGGCTAGTGGCTGGTGGGATGGCTTAGCGGTTAAAGTGTTTGCCTGCAAAGCCAAATGACCCAGGTTCAATTCCCCAGGACCCACATAAGCCAGGTGCACAAGGTGGCACATGCATCTGGAGGCCCTAGCATGCCCATTCTCTCTGTCACTCTCTCTGACTCCCTTAAATAAATAAATAAAACTTTAAAAAATTTTAAAAAATGGGCTATGGAACTAAATAGAGAGTTTTCAAAAAAGAAAAAAAAGAAGAAAAGAAAAACAGATAGCATATAAACATCTAAAAGAATGTTTTACATCCCTAGCCATCAGGGAAATGCAAATTAAAACTACTTTGAGATTCCATCTTATTCCTGTCCGAATGGCTACCATTATGAAAAGAAATGACCATAAATACTGGCGAGGATGTGGAAAAAGAGGAACCCTTCTACACTGTTGGTAGGAACACAATATGGTCCAGCTATTGTGGAAATCAGTGTGGAGGTTCCTGAGACAGCTAAAAATAGACTTACCATATGACCCAGCTATACCACTCCTAGGCATATATCCTAAGGACTCGTCTCATTACCTTAGAGATACTTGCTCAACCATGTTTATTGCTGCTCTGTTCACAATAGATAGGAAATGGAACCAGCCTAGATGTCCCTCAACTGATGAGTGGATTATGAATATGTGGTACCTTTATACAATGGAGTTCTACTCAGTGATAAAGAAAACTGAAATTATGAAATTTGTAGGAAAATGGATGGATCTGGAAAGGATTATACTGAGGTAACCCAGCCCAGAAAGTCAAATGTCACATGTTCTATCTCATATGTGGATCCTAGCTACAAATGATTGGACTTCTATGTGAGTTGGAATAAAACCCTGTAGCAGAGGCCAGTAAGCTAGAAAGGGGATATAAAGGGAATAGTAAGGGAGAGAGGGGGGACTTAATAGGATGGTATTGTATATATGTAAGTAGAAGAACAGATTAATGGGGGTGGAAAGGCCTAAGTAAGGTCAAGAGAAGAGATTGAAAAAAGGAAAGGTGGGGAAAGGGCTAATCAGAATCTAAGAGGGTATGAATAAGTTATATAGAAACCTACTTTTTTGGACAATGGAACCCCCAGAAGCCATAGATTGTTACTAGAAATTTTCAGTGCCAGGGTGTGTTACCTTCCAGTGAGTTGTTGGCCAGTTGTTGTCCTCAAAACATTACAGGCCACTGCCGAGGCTCTTGGTTTCCCACCAGGAGTAGATGGTAAGACCCTATTGCTGAAGATTCCACATACTTGGACTGCAAGAGCACTGAGAAATCCTGGCTGAAGCTGAGCTGAAAAACTCCTCCCTATAGACCAGGTGACAGAAAGATGGAAAAAGCTATGCTGCAGGCAGTTCAATGGGAGAGAGAAATCACCAGCGGAGATACTCAACAGTGGACACTGGAAGACTTATATTTGCCTTCTAGGCCAAATATGCCAATGGGTGCAATAGTGGCATGTCCATTATGGGGGAAACCAACCACTCTCTAATTGGACTGGAGGCCTGCTCCATAGGAGGGAATACATCCCTGATACTGAAAACCTACAACAGGGGTAGTCATGAGTCCTAGGGGTGTAATGTCTGCTGGTGTCTGACTAAATGTATATACTATCCTCATCAAGCTGCCTGGTAGGCACTTCTCTTAATGTTCATACCCATATATTAATGCTACTCTCACTTTTGGTTAGAAAATCTTCTCTTTTCAGATGGTGGTGACCTTGGGATGACTCAGAAGGTACCATAGTGCTAAGAAGAGGTGACAGAGGAGTGCTCAGAACTGAAACCTCTCTATCATACCTTTTGAGGCTCAGGGTCCATTGCAGAAAAGGTGGCAGAAAGAATGTTAAGAGCCACAGGAATGTTAGGACTCCTTACAATGTGCTCCTCTAGACACAAAATGGTCTGGATATCCATGACCTCACAGTGCCTGACACTACCTACACAAGACCATCATAATAGGAGGAAAATATAATATCAAAATAAAAGAGAGATTTATTGAGAGGGGTACAGGTTATGATAGACAGTAGAGTTGAAAGGGGAAAGTGAGGGGAGGGAGGGAATTACCACATGTAATTGTCTATAATTTTGGAAGTCAGGGCTGACCTGGAATTCACTACGGAGTCTCAGGGTGGCCTAGAACTCGCGGCGATCCTCCTACTTCTGCCTCCCAAGTGCTGGGATCAAAGGCGTGCGCCACCGCGCCCGGCTTTCTCTTACTCTTTTGTAAATAAATAAAAATAAAAAATTTAAAAAGAAGATAACCTAATTTTCTAAGACCATCTCTGTATAGAAAATGGAATGGAAGCCGAGCGTGGTGGTGCACGCCTTTAATCCCAGCACCCGGGAGGCAGAGGTAGGAGGATCGCCATGAATTCAAGGCCACCCTAAGAACAATCCCCACCATAACTCCAGAAGACAAGAAATTTGAAAAATTGTGATGATTTTCCTTGCAAAACGAAAATCACATCCATTTGATGTGTGGACTGATTAGACAAACCAATCAAATAAGGCATTCTGCTCCATGATTATATACAACTAGTGTAATCACTCGAGACCACTTCTTGGCAAGGCGACGTGGACTGAAGTTTGGTTTTTAGCTCCTCTGTAGACCCTCCTCCCAGTCAGGTGGGCTGATCTCTAGATTCAGTCTCCTAAAGAGCGGGACGGAAGAGACCGGCAGCAAGCGCTCGCCAAACTCGACTGCGGGGGACGCCTCTAGTCCCAGTAACCAGGACCCAAGACCCCAGGCTCAGGAGGGCAGCGCCGGCTGCACAGGAGGACGGCAGTTCTTATTGGCTCATCTTGCTCTAAATCGTCGCCTTCTCCCGCCCCTCTCTCTGCTGTCCAATGTGCGTCTCCGCACTCTGTTCAGTCCCGCCCCCGAGGCCCCGCCTCCCGGATGTACACGCTGCATTGGCGGATCGCTCCGGGGGGACTTGGAGGCGGTGCGCGTGCGCGCTCGCTCTGTGGCCTCTTCCCAGGAGGAGGAGGAGCCAGCGGCCGGGGTTTGGAGAAGACAGCAAAGAGCCGAGGCGTTGGGCGGGGCCGGCTCCGGGGCTGGCGGCCGGGCTGCAGAGAGGCCCTTGAGTCGCTGGGACCCGACCGGAGAGTCGGTGCGCGCGCTGAGCTGACCGCTCCGGCGGCCGCGCTGCTCTCCCGCGGCGACGTCACGCCGAGCTCTCCAGAATGACGGAGCTGAGGCAGAGGGCGGTCCGCGAGCCCGATACCCCGCCGGAGGACAAGGTAGCGGCGTCCGCCGAGTGGAGTCGGGGTGGGCGCGGCGGGGCAGCGCGGCTCGCGCCGTCGTCTCCCCGGACCCTTTGTCGTGGCCGCCGGCGGCCCAGACCCGGGCTGCGCAGAGGCGCCTCGGTGTCCGCCCGCGTCCGCGCCCGCGCCGCACGTGGGGGTCGGGTCGGGACTGGCCCCCAGGGTGCAGGAAGGAGCGTGCTGAGGCTGCGCGCGGCTTTGCAGAGCTGGGCTGAAGGCTGGAGAGCCGCAGAGCTCGGGGACCCTCCGCTGAGCGCCAGGGTGCTCACTGCTGCCTTTTACAGTTGTGGGGGGCGGGCGGCGGGACGGGGATCCAGGCCACGGGCATTTCACTGTTGAGGGACTTCAAATCATTCGTGAGGCTTATTAAGACACTACATCCGTTAGCTTTGGTCATAGAGACATCTTGACTTCGCGGTGAACCAGCATGTTAATCAGCAGGTGTTGCAGGGGCTGATTCCGATGGTGGGCTTGTGCCCTGTGCTAAGTGTGGGCACTGATGGGCTAACGGAGGAAGGTACCGAGGAGGCCATCTTGGCAGGGACACCGCCAGTTGTGGCGGGGTGGTGGTGGACTCTTTTAGTTGAAAGTACGAGGTTTGTGTGGGTAAGCTGAGGAAAAGGAGAGTGGTTGTGTTACTGTGGGACTTCAGTGACAGCATTAAGCTTTGACACTGTGGTTACTGTGCTTTTCGAGCTTGCGTGGTCAGGAGCAAATTCGGACTATTAGTGATGTGTAGGATAGACTGAGGGAGTCTGCACCAGAATGATGGAGATTCGTTAACTCAGGGGTTAACTGGTGACCTGCAGATACTTTATTTTGACCCACATGTTATCTTAAAAATAAAGAATCCTGGACTGGAGAGATGGCTTACCGGTGAAGGCACTTGCCTGCGAAGCCTAAGTACCCAGGTTCGATTCCCCAATACCCATGTTAGCCAGATGCACAAGGTGGCCCATGCGTCTGGAGTTCATTGGTAGTGGCTGGAGGCCCTGGCGTGTCCATTCTCTCTCTCTTTTCTCTCTTGATCTGCCTCTTTCTCTCTCTGTGTGTCTCAAATAAAGAAATAAATACATAAAGTAAAATGAGAGTTCTAACCGCCTGAATTTCTTGGATATTGGAGGATTTGTGGTAACATTTAACATTTTCACTTTATTAAAGGCTGGCTGGAACTCAGCACCATCTTTTCCCACCCGTCCTGTTGCCTTACACACCAGCCCTACAGCATACGCTTTGATACTGTTAATGGGACATTAGGAAGACCTAAGGCAGGAAACAAATACAGAATTTGGTAATAGTATGCCAATCGAGCTCTTTTACTAGGAGGAATGTTTTGCATGAATGATAATGAAGTTTTAAGTAATTTTGTTACTACTATTGACAGTGGATCACCCAAGAACTGTATGAACTGATCTTTAGAATATGTTTTATAGCAAATTAAGCCTCTAATCCTCCCCCTCAGTGTCCTAGAACAACACTATATTCACCCTGACTACTACTACTACTAGTTTGAAGGGTCTAACCCTCTTTACGGATGAGATCATGTTTGAAGTTAATGAGACTCTGTGCATCAAGAAGCTGTGAGAATGGTGGCTCATGCCTTTAATCCCAGCTCTTGGGAGGCAGAGGTAGCAGGAGTGCTATGAGCTCGAGGGCAGACTGAGACTACATAGTGAGTTTCAGGTCAGCCTGGGTTAGGGATGGACCCTACCTCGAAAAACAAAACAAAACAAAACAATAAAAAAAATAAATAAATAAAATTGAATTAAATTAACTATAGTAAGTAGACAAAGTATAGTAAACAAAGCAAAACAAAACAGCCTTTGGATCCATACCCCATAGATAAAATTCCAGTCAATTCTTTCCATATGTTGGGTAGAGAAGCCATGAGGAACTGTCCAGCTAAAGATGTTTTTATAATTTCAACTTTTTCTTTCTTTTCTTTTGGTTTTTCGAGGTGGGGTCTCACTGTAAGCCCAGGCTGACATGGAATTCGCTGTATAGTCTCAGGCTGGCCTTGAACTCACAGCAGTCCTCCTACCTCTGCCTCCCAAGTGCTGGGATTAAAGGTGAGTGCCGCCAAGTCCGGCTCAACTGCTCTGTTTTAAATTTCATTTACTTATTTATGGGAGAGAGAGGCAGATAGAGACAAAATGGGCACACCAGGGCCTCCAGTTACTGCAGATGAACTCCAGACACATGCGCTAGCTTGTGCCTCTGGTTTATGTGGGTACTGAGGAATCAAACCTGGATCCTTACATTTCACAGGCAAGCATTGTAACCGCTAAGCCAGCTCTCCAGGTCTCAACTTTCATAAACCACTTAAGCACTGAAAGGATGCATGTGGTTGTCAGATACACATTCTGTTAAAGGCTTGTTGTAGGCTGTTATCCTGGACAAGGCAATTAACTCCTCACCTCATTATTGAGTATTTCTCAATTGTCATTGATGGGATTATGTATTTTTACTTACTGTTGGTGTGTATGTAGTAAATGTGGTATATGTGTGTGCCCATGCCCATGTGTGTGGAGGACACAGGAAGATATTGGATGTCCTCTGCTGCTTGTTTACCTTGTCTGAGACAATCTCTCACAGAACTTGGAGCTTCCATTTTTAAAAAATGTCTTATTTATTTATTTGAGAGAGAAAGAGGTGGGGAGGGGAGAGGAAATGTGGGCTCTAGCACACCAGGGTCTCTAGCCACTGTAAAAGAACTCCAGATGCATGTGCCACCATGTGCATCTGGCTTATGTGGGTACTAGGGAATTGAACCTGGGTCCTTAGGCTTCGCAGGTGCCTTAACAGCTAAGCCATCTCTCCAGCCCTTTTAAAAATATTTTTACTTATTTGAAAGCAGAGAGAGAGAGAAGAGAGATAGACAGAGAGAATGGGTGCTACAGGGCCTCCAGCCACTACAAACGGACTCCAGATTCATGCACCACTTTGTGCGTCTGGCCTTACATGGGTACTTGGGAATCAAACTCTGGTTGTTAGGCTTTGCAGGCAAGTACCTTAACAGCTGAGCCCTCTCTCCAGCATTAAAAAAAAATAAATTATTTATTTTGTAAACACACACACACACACACACACACAGAGAGAGAGAGAGAGAGAGAGAGAGAGAGAGAGAGAGAGAGAAAGAAACAGAATGGGCACACCAGGACTTCTTGCCACTGCAAATGAATTCCAGATGAACTGAATTCTGTATCTGGCTTTACATGGGTACTATGGAATTGAACCCAGACATATGGGCTTTGCAAGTAGTGTGTTTTACCATTGAGCCATCTCTCCAGTCCCCTTTTCCATGTTTTAATTAGGCTGGCTTACTAGGGAGCTCCAGTGATCCTTCTGTCTCTTCCCCTCCCTCCACACTGTGGGTTATAGACATGGGACCATGTCTGGCTTTTAGTGTGGGTGCTGGGGATTGAATTTAGGTCCTCTGGCTTGCACAGCAAGTGCTCTTACTGTTGGACCACCTTCCTCACCCATATATGGGGAATTTTTTTCTTGTTGTTGTTGTTGTTTTGAGGTAGGGTCTCACTCTAGCCCAAGCTGACCTGGAATTCACTGTGGAGTCTCAGGGTGGCCTTGAAGTCATGGCGATCCTCCTACCTCTGCCTCTCGAGTGCTGGGATTAAAGGTGTGCGCCACCACGCCTGGCCTGGCTTGGCATTTTTAATGAGAGTATATTTTAAAAGCTGTAAAAAGCATTCTTTGACTTTTTTTTTGAGGCATGGCTTCATGCTAGCCCAGGCTGATCTGTAACTCACTCTGTGGCCCAGGTTAGCCTTGAACTCAACAGTGATCCTCCTACTTCAGAATATAGATATGAGCCAACATGTCTGGCTTATTATTTGCCTTTGATGAATATACGTAGCAAATTTAAAAAAATCCAGATTTATTATGTTTTATAATTTAGAAAAAGACCTACTTTCACAATTCTGGCTTTGCTAATATTGTGTTACAATCCAGGGATGTTGGGAATAACAAAGCAAGGATGTCTTTTTAGGGAAATGAATTGTGAAACGTGAACTCTATTATTTCATAGTATAAAAATCCAGGGAACAATCTCAGATCAATTCTGTAAAGAACAAATTTGAAAGATTCCTCAAAATGTTGTTTAACTACTGTGGCAAAACGTCTTGTCATAGATGATCACTAATATCAAAATAATCTGGAGAATGTGTTTATTTATAAAAGTCAGGAGGTATTTTGTTATATTTAGCATCCTAGAATGGAAATTTCAAAGCCAATTGCTAATAAAGGAAATGTTCTCCTCTGGGACATGTGCTTATAATTTTAAAGTCCCAAAGCACAGCATAGTTGCCAAACTAAGAAACAGAATTTAAGCTTTGGGAGTGATCCTCCCTCTATCCTACCATGTTTTTCCAGTGCAGTTTAGAAAACTTTGTCTCTATCTGCCTCTCTCTCCAATAAATAAATTAAATCTCAAACAGAGCAGTTGAGCTGGGCTTGGCAGCACACACCTTTAATCCCAGCACTTGGGAGGCAGAGGTAGGAGGACTGCTGTGAGTTCTAGGCCAGCCTGAGACTACACAGTGAATTCCAGGTCAGCCTGGGCTTACAGTGAGACTCCACCTTGAAAAACCAAAAAAAGAAAAAAAAGTTGAATTTATTAAAACATCTTTAGCTGGAAAGTTCCTCATTTCTTCACTTATGGATGTGAAAATAAGAATCAACTGGCATGAAATGTGAACTACAAGTTAAATTAGAATTGATATTCCAGGAGGTTTCTGTTGGGAAGTTAAAGTGCTGGGGTTTTCTGCTTTACCTAGGTGCTGAAGTGCTGTTAAAATGAGAGCTTTCCTTGCTTCAGGGACTTCCATTCTACATGGAGGAAGCTAGTACAGATAGGAAGTAAATTAGTTACTTGTTTTGAAACAGTGTCTCACTGTGTAGTCCAGCCTCAAATTGGCCATGTAGTTCAAGCTGATCTTGAACACCCTTACATGTAGCCCAGGCTGATCTTGAACTTAAAATCCTCTTGCTTCCATCTCCTCAGTACTGGCATTAGAGAGGTATGTGCTGCCACAGCTGGCTAGAAAAAATAATTGTTTTTTTCAAGGTAGGGTCTGTCTCTCTAGCCTGGGCTGACCTGAAATTCACTGTGTAGTCTCAGTCTGGCCTCAAACTTATAGTGATCCTATCTCTGCTTCCCAAGTGTGGGCAAAAGTTTTAATTATTTATTTTTATTTATTTATTAGAAAGAAGGAGGGAGAGAGAGGGAAAGAAAATGGGCATGGCCAGGGCCTCTAGCCATTGCAAAAAACTCCACATGGATGCGCCGCTATGTGCATATTGCTTATGTGGGTTCTGTGGAATCGAACCTGGGTCCTTAGGCTTTGCAGGCAAGCACCTTAACTGCTAAGCCATCTTTCTAGCTCAAGAATTTGCATTTTGACTGTAGAGTGTTTAAGAGCAAGGACTTCACTGTCAGCTAGACCTACCTTGAGCCTGGGCTTGCCACTTAGCAGCTGTATAACTTTGAACGAGTCACTTAAGTTATGTAAGTAACAGTTTGTCTATTTCTACATTAGGAATAATAAAATATCATGCTTCCTAGGTCATTGAGTGCATTCAGTGAGTATGGCAGATACTGAAGACAGAGCATGTTACATTGTATGGACATTCAGGCTATTGTTGCTGCTGGCTAAAATAGATTAAAAAAAAAATCTACTTAAGCACTTCCTGGTAAGATGGCTGTGTAGTAGCCCCACCAAAGAAGCCTATGGAGAAAAATAAGCGGAAAAACACCACAGTACTCTTTTACCAAAAAGTGAAGGTGCATAAGAAATTATGACCCACAGAGAGAAGCAGGAGAGACCTGGATCTTAGCAAGCAGGCAACCAGCCAGAATTGGCTCCTGCCACCGCTTGTGCCTGAGCCACAGGAACAGAACCCAGGTTGGGAGACTCTACTCACACCAGCCTCCTTGCAGTTTCAAAAACTAGAAGGAGAAGACAGCAGGGATCAGCTGAGCAGTTTATGAGGAAGAGGATCATGGAGACCAGTTACACAGCTCTGGTATAACTTCAGGCACCCTCCACAGCCTCCCTTCCTCTGCCCCAACCACCAGCCCTGGCAACCACTGGAAATCTGGGGAGGGGAACTCAGGTACACAGCACTCAGCACAGGCAATTAGAGCAGTGGACCGAGTCAGCCTACCTGTGCCCACAGAGCAGTAAAGAGGGACTCCAGGCAGCCATGTAGCATAAGTGAGACAAGCCATCCCAAAAGGTACTTACACTAGGTCAGTACCTGCCTCAAAACTTGGTATATAGGCCTGCACTGGAAGTGCTAATCATGCTTACAATGTCAGGGCAGGTTATGTGTTAGATTTGATTGATAGTTGGCTTTACCATTTTTAAGAAATATTTTATTTTTGTTTGTTTATTTGAGAGAGAAAGGCAGATAGAGAATGGGCACACCAGGGCCTTCAGTTGCTGCAAACAAACTCCAGACACATGCGCCACCTTGTGCATTTGGCTCACATGGGTCCTGGGAAATTGAACCTAGGTCCTTTGGCTTTGCAGGCAAGTGCCTTAACCTCTAAGCCATCTCTTCAGCCCTGCCATTCTTAAATAAGCTGTATTTTGAGGTTGTCCTTTGTTGCTTCCTGATTTATAGTACCTTTGTCGTTGTCTTCTGTCATTCTTGGGAGCAGGGTCTGACTTGGCACCAGGCTGACCTGGAACCCTTTAAAGACCAGAAATCTCAGTCTCCCAGTTGACAGGATTAAGGAAGTGGGGCCACACACCCTTAGGGACTTTAACTTTGTTAGATTATCTATTTAATACCCACTCTTACATAAGTACTCCATGCTGATTTTGATTGAGTTGAATTTTAGAATTTGCCTGTGTTTTGCTCCACCCAGCCTACTAGAATACTTACATAGCAGGCAAACCCAGCACCTAAGGTCACGCTGTTACACACCTGGTACCTTAAGCTCCTACCCTGAAGATACTATAAGGTCAGATTTACATTTCTAAGTATACTGTAGATAGTTTGAAAACCCAAGCATCAAATCAACCCAGAGTGCAAAAATATCTACATTATAATAAAAGAAACACAAAAAATGAAGACTATAATTCCACCAAAAATTACAAAACCATCAGAAATGACCTCCAGTGAGACTGATTTAGATGAAACACTGACAAAGATTTCAAAAGAATGATTATAACTATGTTCAGAGAAATCACAGAAGCTATCAAAGTAATCAAAGAAAGGGGCTGAGGGAATGGCTTAGTGGTTAAGGCATTTGCCTGCAAAGCCTAAGGATCCTGGTTCAATTCCCCAGGACCCATGTAAACCAGATGCACAAGGGGGCGTGTGTGTCTGGAGTTCGTTTGCAGTGGCTGGAGGCCCTGGCGTGCCCATTCTCTCTTTCTCTCTGTCTCTTCCTCTCTAAAAACAACAGGAAAGCACTACAAAACAAGAATAATAGCTAGAATAAATACATATCTTTAAATAATAACTTATCTCTCTCAAATAAATAAATAAGTAAAATAATTAAAAAAAGGAATCAAAGAAGGAAACAAACTTCTTGAGGAGATTACAGGAAAACAACTTAATGAAATAAGGAATCCAATACAAGTCAGAGGTAAGGAAATAGAAATACTAAAGAAAGACCAATCAGAAATACTAGGAATATAAAACAGTGTAAGTCAAACAGAAAGCTGTAGAAAGTCTCACCAGTATAATGGATCAAGGAGAGAGCAGAAGGTAGCAGGTCTAGTACAGTCCAACACAGAGAAAGGCAAATTAATTGTAAGGTATGAATGGGAATTTTAAGACATTCAGGACACTATGAAGAGATTAAACAAAGAATTCAGGTTATAGTAGAAAGAGAAGAATTTCACTCCAAAGGCATAGTAGATGTTTTCAACAAAATTATAAAAGAAAATTTCCCACAAACATGGAAAGAGATGCCAATACAGATATAGGAAGCCTTTAGAACACTAAACAGACAAAACTGGGAAGTAGTAACTCACTATATTAAAATTGAACTACTAAACACACAAACCGAAGAAAATATATTGAAAGCAGTTAGAAACATCAAATCACTTAAAAGGCAATCTCATCAGGATAACAGCAGATTACTTAGCACAAACTTTAAAAGCCGAAAGGGTTTGAAGTGATGTATTCCAAGTTCTGAAAGATAACAACTATCAACTAAGAATACTTTATCCAGCAAAGCTATCTATCCAAATTAACAGGACATTCCACAACAAAAACAGGCTAAAGGAATATATGACCATTAAACCAGCTCTACAGAAAATACTTGAAGGGATCCTTCATGCTGAAGAGAAAGCACACACATGAGGAAACAGGAAAAAATAAACCACACTCAAAGAATATTTAATATAAGAAATTACAGAAAAAAAACCCCCCACAGGAAAGCACTACAAAACAAGAATAATAGCAAGAATAACTAAATGTCTTTAAATAACTTTTTGTTCTTTTTTTGAGGCAAGCCCAACAGACTGGCCTTTTTCGTTATGCATAAGAGAGAGAGAGAGAGAGAGAGAAAATGAGAATGAACATTGGAGTGCCAAGGTCTCTAGCTACTGCACTTGAACTCTAGATGCATGCACCCCCTCATGTGCATGTGCAACCTTGTGCACTTGTGTCACTATATCTGGCTTACATGAGTCAAACATGAATCCTTAGGCTTTGCAGACAAGTGCCTTAACCGCTAAGCCATCTTTCTAGCCCTCAATAATAACTCTTAATATCAATGGCTTCAATGCCCCAACCAAAAGACACAGGCTTGCAGACTGGATTAAAAGGCAGGCTCCTTCTCTTTGTTGCCTCCGAGAAACTCACCTTTCCATAAAAGACACTGTTTTAGGGTAAAAGGTTGGAAAATTGTATTTCAAGCAAATGGGCCTAGAAAACAAGCAGGTGTTGCTATCCTAATATCTGAAAGGATAGACTTCAAACCAGCATTGGTTAGGAAAGATAAAGAAGGTCATTTTATATTGATTAAAGGAACAATTCAATAGGAGGATATTACAGTTCTCAACATATATTCACCTAATATGGGAACTCTCAGTTTCATCAAACAAACACTGCTAGACTTAAGGTCACAGATAACTCCAAACATAGTTGTAGTTGGTGACTTCAATACTCTCATCAATTGACAGGTCATCCCAGCAAAAAGTAAACAGACATCTGGATTAAATGATAGAAAAAATGGACCTAACACATATCTGTAGAACATTCAGTCCAAATGCTGCAGAATACACATTCTTTTCAGCATCACATGGAACATTCTCTAAAATAGACCATATATTAGGTCGCAAGGCAAATTTTAACAAATACAGGACAATTGAAATAATTCTTTGTACTCTTATCTGATCATAGTGGGGTTTAAATTATAAATCAACAATAGGCAAAACAATAGAGCATACACAAAATCATGGAAACTAAATAGTACATTACTGAATGAGTCATTGAAGAAATCAAAAAGGAAATAAAATATTCATAGACTCATGATAATGAGAACTCAATATACTAAAACCTTTGGAACATAATGAAGGCAGTTGTAAGAGGGAAATTTATAGCTTTAAGTGCCTATAGTAAAAATTAGAAAGATCACAGGTAAACAACTTAATGTTTCACCTTAAGACCTTGGAAAATCACAGGTAAACAACTTAATATTTCATCTTAAAACCTTGGAAAAAGAAGAACAAGGCAAACCAAAACTCAGTAGACAGGAAGAAATAATAAAGATTAGAAATTAATGAAATAGAAACCAAAAAAACAACCCAAAGAATCAGTGAAACAAAGAGTTGGTTCTTTGAAAGGATAAACAAGATTGATAAATCTTGGGCTGGAGGGATGGCTTAGCGGTTAAGGTGTTTGCCTGTAAAACCTTAGGACCCAGGTTCAACTCCTCAGAACCCACTTAAGCCAGATACACAAGATGGCACATACGTCTGGAATTCGTTTGCAGTAGCTAGAGGCCCTGGCGCACGTGTGCACACACACACTCTCTCTCTCTAACAAATAAAAAATAGTTTTAAAAGCCAGGTGAATGCCTTTAATCTCAGCACTCATGAGGCAGAGGTAGGAGGATCAGCACAAGTTCGAGGTCACCCTGAGACTACATAGTGAATTCCAGGTCAGTCTGAGCTAGAGTGAAACCCTACCTTGAAAAAAAAAAAAGGAAAAAAAAAAAAAACTTAAAAAAGGTTGATAAACCCTTAGCACATATGACCAAAAGAAAGAGAGAAGAGACACAAATTAATAAAATTAGAGATGAAAAAGTCACCATTTCAACAGATACCAGAGAAACTCAGAAAAGCATAGGGACATACTTTAAGAACATATACTCTGATCCACTAAGTGAAAATCTGAAAGAAATGGATGATTTCCTTGATTTATATGACCTATCAAAATTATGTCAAGATAAGATAAACCATTTAAATAAACCTATAACAAGTATGGAGATCCAAGCACCAAGGGATGGTGGAAAGAATGTAAGAGCCAAAGGAATGGTAGGACTTCTTACAGTGCAATCGTTAGCCACAGATTGTACTTGATATCTATGACCTTGCAGTGCCTAGTACTACCTACACAAGACCCTCATAATAGGAGGAAAATATCATGCCATCAAAATAAAAGAGAGACTGAGAGGGAGGGGATATGATGGAGAGTGGATTTTTGAAGGGGAATGTGAGGGGGCAGAGAATTATTATGGTTTATTGTCTATAATTATGAAAGTTGTCAATAAAAAAGTTTTAAACATTGCGGAAGAGGTGGTGGAAAGAAAGTAAGAGCCAAAGGAAGGGTACCACTCCTTACATACAACTGTCTGGACAGAAATTGCACTTGATATCCAAGACCTTGTAGTGCCTAGCAATACCCATACAAGGCCCTCATAATAGGAGAAAAAGATGATGGCATCAAATTAAAAGAGAGACTAATGGAGAGAGGGAGGGGATATGACAGAGAGCAGAGTTATGAAGGGGAAAGCGGGGGTGGGGGAGGGAAATACCGTGGTTTGTTGTCTGTAAGTATAGAAGTTGTCAATTAAAACACACACACACACACTAAAAAAGATAAAAAAGTTTTAAAAATACATTTTATTTATTTGAAGGGGGGGAGGGTGTTCCAGGGCCTCTGGCCACTGCACATGAGTTCTAGATGCATGTGCCACCTTGTGCATCTGGCTTACGTGGGTTCTGGGGAATCGAACCTGGGTCCTTAGGCTTTACAGGCAAGTCCTGTAACTGCTAAGCCCTTACCTTTTCTTTTGAGATAGGGTCTTACCTGAACCTCTTGAGTAGCTAGGCTTACAGGCTTGTGCTACCAGGCCTGGTTTATAATTATCTTCTTATGTAGCATTGGCTGGAATATACTTCAAGACTCTTATGAATAATTAAATTGTTTTTTTTAAAGCTTTTTGACAACTTCCATACGTATAGATACTACTCCATTATCATACTGCCATCCCACCACCTCCCTTTTACAACCCTTTGAATACCCCCATTGAGTCCCCCTTTCACTGAATTCTGTTTTTCCAACTAGTCTCTCTTCTATTTTGATGTCGTCATTCTTTTTCTCATATTTTGCAGGTCTTATATTGATAGCACCAGCCACTGTGAGGTCATGAATATCAAGGCCACTTTGTGTCTGGAAGACACTATTGTAAGCACTCTTGCCTTCCTTTGGCTTTTACATTTTTTCTGTCACCTCTTTCTCAATGGTTCCTGAGCCTTGGAGGTGTGATAGAGATGTCTTACTTAGTGCTACTGAGCACTCCACTGTCACTTCTCATTACTATGGTGAGATTTTTTTTTTTTCTCCTGAGGTAGGGTCTTGCTGTAGCCCAGGCTGACGTAGAATTCACTATATAGTCTGAGGGTGGCCTCCCACCTCTGCCTCCTGAATGCTAGGATTAAAGGTGTGCACCACCATGCCCACATACTTTGGTGAGTTTTGAGTCATCCGGTGGTTACTGTCATCTGAAAAGAGAAGCTTCTCTAACCAAAAGTAAAAGTAGCATTAATATATGGGTATAAACATAACTATTTAGAGGGCAGTTTGGTGGACATAATATATCTATTCAGTCAGATAGCAGTAGTAATCAGTCAGATAGTAGTAATTTTCCCACTAGGGTTTATGACCTCCCTAGCCATAAGCTTTAAAAAAGTTTTAAAAAATATTTTTATTTTTATTTTTATTTATTTATTTGAGAAAGCCAGAAAGATAGAGGCAGACAGAGAGTGAATGAATATGGGCACACCAGGCCACCTGCCACTGCAAACTACAGATGTATGTGCCACTTTGTATATCTGGCTTCATGTGGGTACTGAGAAACCAAACCCAGACTGTCAGGCTTTGCAAACAAGTGCCTTTAAGCTGCTGAGCCATCTTTCCAACTCTATATACCAGGCAGGAATTCCCTCCCATGAAGTCAACCTCAAATCCAGTCAGAGAGCAGTTAGTTTCTCCCAAACAGACATGCAACCATTGCACCAGTTGGTACATTTGGACCTGGCTGGCCAGCTGTAGAACTTGCAGTGTCCACCACTCTGGTTAAGACCATTGATGACTTTTTCCCCTCCAAAAGCTGCATAGGTTTTTCCAGCATCCTGATAGCTAGTCGACAGGGAGCAGGTTTACCAGCTGAGCTACAGTTTTATTTTTTTATTATTTTAGAGAGAGAGAGAGAGTGGGGGGGAGACTTGGCACTCTGCCAAAGGAAGGGTAGGACTCCTTACAACGTGCTCCTCCAGACGCAAAATGGCCTGGATATCTATGACCTCACAGTGCCTGACACTATCTATACAAGACCATCATAATAGGAGGAAAAGATCATGACATCAAAATAAAAGAGAGGCTGATTGAGAGGGGGAAGGTATATGATGGAGAGTGGAGTTTCAAAGGGGAAAGTGGGGGAGGGAGGGAATTACCTTGGGATATTGTTTACAATTATGGAAGTTGTCAATAAAAAAAAAAGAGGAAAACTTTATATAAGAGAATACCAAAGCTCAGAATTTTTTTTTGTTTGTTTGTTTAGGTAGGGTCTTGCTAGCCAGGGCTGACCTGTAACTCACTCTGTAGCCCCAAGATGGCCTTAAAATTTACAGTGATTCCCTTACCTCAGCCTCCTGAGTATTGGGATTTAAGGGCATGTGCTACCACACCCAGCCTGGCCAGAGGTTTTTTTTTAAAAAAATTGGCTGGAGAGATGGCTTAGTGGTTAAGGTGTTTGCCTGCAAAGCCAAAGGATCCTGGTTCAGTTCTTCAGGACCTACATAAGCCCGATGCACAAGGGGGCGCATGCATCTGGCATTCATTTGCAGTGGCTGGATGCCCTGGCGTGCCCATTCATTCTCTCTCTCTCTCTCTCTCTCCCCCTCCCTCTTTCTGTCTCTCAAATAAATAAAAAAATATATATATATATTTAAAAATTTTTTAAAATTTATTTGCAAGCAGACAGAGAGTGGGAGGTAGTGTGGGAATAGGTACACCAGGGTCTTTAGCCACTGCAAATGAGCTTCAGATGCATGCATCATTTTGTACATCTGGATTTACATGGGTACTGGGAATTCAAACCTGGCCTGAAGAGCTTCGCAAGCAAGCACCCTTAACTGCTGAACCATCTCCTAAGCCGGAGTTTTAAAATTTAAAGGTAACTTAGCTGATTAAATGCAGAGTAGCTCTGCAGTTGACAACTTTTAGGCACCAGAGCTATTTGTTCTTGCAATAATCAGTCATTCCTGTTCAACTTGTCATAGACCAGTCACTGACTCCAACCTGCTATGTACAGGGTCTGTGACTGATTGAGGCTGTGTCATTGCTTATGAGGACAGTATTCAGGATTTACTACCAACTGTGCACGGACATTCTGGGGATTGAACCCAGAGCCTTGCACATGCTAGGCAAGTGCTCTAACATATCCCAGCACTTATGCCCAATAATTTTTTTTTTTTTTGAGAGAGAGAGAGAGAGTGTGTGTGTGTATGTGCATGTGCATGTGCATGCGTGCCAGGTCCTCTAGCCCCTGCAAACAAACTCCAGGTGCCTGTGCCACCTTGTGCATCTGGCTTACATGGGTACTGGGGAATCTAATCTGGCTCCTCAGGCTTTACAAGCAAGTGCCTTAACTACTAAGCCATCTCTCCAGCCCCCAATAATACTGTTTTTCTTTGTAGATCTGAAGAATTGTTTTTTTCTTACAGTGTTGCTGGGGATCAAACCTGGGGCCTTCATGCTTGCTGCTCTGCCTTCATGCTTGCCACCCAAGTGATTTGCCCTTTTTTTCCCCCTTTATTTATTTTAGCCAGTGTCTCTTGCTCTTGTAACTCAAATTGTCCTTGAACTTTTGATACTCCCGCTTCTGCCTCTTAAGTGCTGAGATTAGAAGCTTTTGTCACCTTGCTCAACTGAGAAACTCTTTTTAAGAAATTTTAAAATATATTTCTATTTATTTATTTGCAGACAGAAAGAGGAGAGAGAGAATACGTGTGCCAGGGCCTCCAGCTGCATGAACTCCAGATTCATGTGCCACTTTGTGCATCTGGCTTTATGTGGGTACTGGGAAATTGAACCTGGGTCATTAGGCTTTTCAGGCAAGTACCTTAACCATTGAGCAATCTCTCTAGCCCCCTCTACTGAGAGAAACTCTTAAAGTGAATCTTGTAACACATTTCACAGTGCAGATAATCATTCTTTAAATTATTGTGGGTTATTGTTTCTGAGGTCACGTATATTCCTTACCAGCTTGTTAACCCTACAGCTGTGCTGTACTGCTGTCTTAGGCCTTGACTGGCACTGCAGGATGGGGAGTTGTGAAAAAGCACAGCCATTCCTCCAGTTTGAAAAAGAGACCCCCCCCACCCCGACTGTTGATTTTGCTAGTGCTTTTTTTTTTTTTTTTTGATGTAGGGTATTGCTCTAGTCCAGGCTATTCTGGAATTCATTATGTAGTCTCAGGGTGGCCTCAAACTCTCGGTGATCCTCTTACTCCTGCTTCCCGAGTGCTGGGTTTAAAGGCGTGCGCCACCACTCCCAGCTTTGCTAGTCTTATTGAATGAATACTCACTTATTCCTAGCATCTGTCACAGGTCCTCCTCTCTAGGTCTTGTCATATGGTAGCTACTTGGTTGGAAGTAGTTAGGCACCCCTCATGGCCTCCAGTAGCCAGCTAGCTCCTGGTGCTTATCACTGATCTTTGTCCTCACATTGTTTGCCTAGCAGTAGGGATGGCATTGGGCCTTCTGAAGAAAGTTAAACTTTACAATGTTCTTTTAACTAGGCAGTGCCTGGCTCAGGACCTGAAGGGAGCAAAGGGTACACTGTGATGCCTCCTTCTCCACAGAGGCAGCCTCTGTGCCAGCTGTGGTGCTTCTGAATGCTGGTGTCTGTGTGGAAGGACCTGACATTGTCTTTTGACCTGGGGCCTGTAGCATCAATTCCTTTGTAGTAGGGTTCTCACAAGGCCACCTTGAGCCTTCTTGTAGACTTTGTTGAGCAATGTGTGTGTGTATATATACATATATATACTTTTTTAAAATTTGAGAGAGAGAAAAAGGCAGATAGACAACGAATATGGGTGCACCAGGGCCTCCAGCCACTGCAAACAAACTCCAGATGCATGTGCCACCTTGTCCATCTGGCTTATGTGGGTCCTGGAGAGTTGAACCTGGATCCTCTGGCTTTGCAGGCATATGCCTTAACCACTAAGCCATCTCTCCAGCCCTTTGTTGATCTTTTGATAGATAGAGCCTTTGGGACCAAGCAGGCAGCCCTGTCTGTTCTGAGCCTCTGACATTGAGGGGATACCTATCATGAACATGAGACCCTCTCCCACCTTGGTGACTCTGAGAGTTGTACCCCTACCCTCTGTTCTGCTAGTCTGTGGTTTTCTATAAGCATTTCCAGGTCCTTCAGCCAGTGCACACTCAGTTTGTCTCAAAGCTGCCTTGCTCTCCATGCTGACCTTCTTCCTTTCCTTTCCTTCCTTCCTGTAATAGAACCGCAAATCCCTAAGTACCTCAGGCTTGAAACCTGCTAGGCCCTTGTGTCTCTGCTCTTCTGGTCCAGCCCAGCACACTTGTTCTAACCAGGGATTACTTAGATTCCTTCCTTCCTTCTTCCTTCCCTTCCTCCCCTCCCTCCCTCCCTTCTTCTTCCCTTCCACCCTGTTCCCCCCACCCCCCAGCCCTGGCTGACCTGGAATTAACTATGATTAGCTATGCAGTCTCTGGCTGGCCTTGAACTCATAGGGATCCTCCTATCTTTGCCTCCCGAGTGCTGGGATTAAAGGTGTGTGCCACCACATCTGGCTAGTTACCTGGATTTCTGGTGGGCCCATGTATCTCTGCTCCTCTGTCCAGCCCAGGATGCAGGTTCTAACCAGGGCTTACCTAGATTTCTTACATGTTGCCCTTGTAGATTTCCCAGCTTAGGGCTTGATGCCTGTTCTGTTATAAAGAGCATCCCCTTGCTTGTCAGAATTTGCTCTCAGTACCATCTGTCTTTGCATCTTCTAGCATTTCTGAAGCTACCCTATGATTTATTGAACAAAAAAATCTTTATTTATTTATTAGAAAGAGAGAAAGAGGGGCTGGAGAGATGGCTTAGTGGTTAGGGCGTTTGCCTGCAAAGCCAAAGGATCCCGGTTCTACTCTCCAGGACCCATGTAAGCCAGATGCACAAGGGGGCCCATGCGTCTGGAGTTAGTTTGTAGTGCCTGGAGGCCCTGGCATGCCCATTCTCTGTCTCCCACTCTCTGCCCCCCATCTCTCTCTTGCAAATAAATAAAATAAAAATAAAGTTTTTAAAAAAAAGAAAGAGAGAAAGAGGCAGAGAGAGAATGGGTGTGCCAGGGCCTCCAGTTACTGCAAGTGAACTCCAGATGCATGCGCCACCTGTGTATCTGTCTGGCTTATGTGGGTCCTGGGGAAGGGAACCTGGGTCTTTTGGTTTTGTAGGCGAGTACCATCTCGCTAGCCTACCAGGCCCCTATTTTTATTTTATTTTAAATTTAAAAATGTTACTTGTAAAGAGAGAAAAAGAGAGAGGAGAGAAGAGAAATGTTATACCAGAATATTCCCCAGATGCATGTGTCATTTTGTGTATCTGGCTTTATGTGGGTACTGGGGAATCAAACCCTGGCCATCAGGATTTGCAAGCAAGTGCCTTTAACCCATGAGCCATCTCTAGCCACTGGACCTTTAAAATATATTTTGTTTATTATTATTTGAGAGAGAGAGGTCGGGGTAGGGTGACCAAAATAAGCTTTCCCATTCTGACAAGGAATATCTACAAGGAAATTTTACAGATTTGGGATAACCAGGCTCTCTGTAGATGAGTCTGGGAGTGAGTATATAACTTGCATAATTGTTTTCACTTTACTGATTTTCAGGTTTTTTTTTAAACTCCCCAGCCCCTCAATTTTTACTTAGAGAGAAAGGGAGAGCGAGCATACCAGGGCCTTTTGTCACTGCAAACAAACTCCAGATGCATATGCCATTCTGCATCTGGCTTTATGTACTGGGGAATTGAATCCAGACCTTTAGGCTTTGCAAGCAAGTGCCTTAACTACTGAACTATTTCCCAAGCCTCTGATCTTTAGTTTTTATTACAACCCCTATGTCTTGTTTTCCTGCGCCAACCCATATGTCAATCATTGGTCCAAAGCTTCCCCAAGAGTTCAGAGGACAGAGGCTGTATTTCCCCTTGAGTCTTCATGAAGCATATGCTTGGTTGCATTATATGTGTATATATGTATGTATGTATGTATGTGTGTGCATATGTATATATGTGTATATAAATATATGTATGTATATTATGTATAAATTTTTTTTGAGGTAGTGTCTGACTCTAGCTTAGGTTGACATGGAACTCAGTCTGTGCTACCTTGCCTGGCTAATCTTTAGTGTATTTTGTCATCAAGAAGTTTTTTGAACTCTCATATTCATTGATACCTATGTCTGCTACTGTTTCTGAGTCCACGGCATCTTTCCTGACTACTCATTGACACTCATTTTTTTTTTTTTTTTTTTTGGTTTTTCGAGGTAGGGTCTCACTCTAGCTCAGGCTGACCTGGAGTTCACTATGGAGTCTCAGGGTGGCCTCGAACTCACGGCGATCCTCCTACCTCTGCCTCCCGAGTGCTGGGATTAAAGGAGTGCGCCACCACGCCCGGTTTTCATTGACACTCATTTCCACAGACACTGGGGGTATCTGCTCTCAAGAGGAAGCTCATAAGTTTAGAGAGGCTAGCTGGTGTTACAACATAGAAGCAGGTAGTTGCTACATTTTCTGTTCTGTTGTTGTTGCTTGGTTTGTGTATACGTGGTGAAGGATGGAAATGGTTCCTTTTGACTACACTTGTGAGTTCTGGGCACCTGTTCTTGACTTTAAGATAAGACAGAGCTCGTGATTGTCTGGAAAGTGACTGCTTGGAGGTGGGTGATGGAGGAC
Organism: Dipus sagitta; assembly: GCA_036346955.1. Classification (NCBI taxonomy): domain Eukaryota; kingdom Metazoa; phylum Chordata; class Mammalia; order Rodentia; family Dipodidae; genus Dipus; species Dipus sagitta. The sequence continues at coordinate 55,394,649 of CM070779.1, read as the reverse complement.
AGGAGTAAAGCTTGAGGACAGCCAGGACTGTGTGTGTGCTGTTAAAGCTGGAGGATGTGTTTTTCTTTTCTTAATTTTTATTAACATTTTCCATGATTATAAAAAATATCCCATGGTGCTCCCCTCCCTCCCCCCACTTTCCCCTTTGAAATTCCATTCTCCGTCATATCCCCTCCCCATCTCAATCTGTCTCTCTTTCATTTTGATGTCATGATCTTTTCCTCCTCTTATGATGGTCTTGTGTAGGTAGTGTCAGGCACTATGAGGTCATGGATATCCAGGCCATTTTATGTCTGGAGGGAGGACAGTTGTAAGGAGTCCTACCCTTCCTTTGGCTCTTACATTCTTTCCGCCACCTCTTCCGCATTAGACCCTGAGCCTTGGAAGGTGTGATTGAGATGTTATTCAGTACTCCAGTCACTTCTTTCCAGCACTATGATACTTTCTGAGTCATCCCAAGGTCACTGCCATCTGAAAAGAGAAGATTCTCTACCCAAAGTGACAGTAGCATTAATATAAGGGTATAAATATTAAGAAAAGTGCTTACTGGGCAGTTTGATAAGCATAGTATATACATTTTTCCAGACATCAGCAGATGTTACACCCCTAGGGCTCATGACTACCCCTGTTTTAAGTTTTCAGTATCAGGGATGTATTCCCCCCCATGGAGCGGGCCTCCAGTCCAACTGGAGGGCAGTTGGTTTCCACCATGACAGACGTGCCACTATTGCACCCGATGGCTCATTTGGCCTGGCTGGCCAAATATAAGGCTTGCAGTGTCCACTGTTGAGTATCTTCACTGCTGATATTTCTCTCCCATTGAACTAAATGTAGAATGGCTTCTTCCAGCTTTCTGTCAGTTGGTCTACATGGAGGAGGTTATCAGCTCAGTTCCAGCAGAATTTCTCAGTGGCCTTGCCACCCAAGTATGTGGAGTCTTCAGCAATAGGGTCTTACCATCTATTCCTGGTGGGAAACCAGGGGCCTCGGCAATGGCCTATAATGTTTTGGGGGCATCAGGAACCTCCCTGGCCAACAACTCACTGGAGGTATCCCATCCCAGGCACTGAAAATTTTCTAACAACGATCTATGGCTCCTGAGTATTCCATTGTCCAAAACCAGAAGATTCCATATGATTTATTTACATCGTCTTAGATTTTGATTAGCCCTCCCTCCACCTTTCCTTTACTCAATCTCTTCCCCTGACCTCACTTTGGGCCTTTTCACCCCCGTTAATCTATTCTTCTACTTATATATATACAATATCAACCTATTCAGTACCCTCCTCCCTTCCTTTCTCTTCCCTTTATATCTGCTTTTTAACTTACAGGCCTCTGCTACTGAGTTTTTTTCCTTCTCACACAGAAGTCCAATCACCTGTAGCTAGGATCCACAGATGAGGGAAAACATGCGGCGCTTGGCTTTCTGGGCTTGGGTTACCTCACTTAGTATAATCCTTTCCAGATCCATCCATTTTTCTGCAAATTTCATAACTTCATTTTTCTTTACCGCTGAGTAGAACTCCATTGTATAAATGTGCCACATCTTATTATCCACTCATCAGTTGAGGGACATCTAGGCTGGTTCCATTTCCTAGCTATTATGAATTGAGTGGCAATAAACATGGTTGAGCATGTACTTCTAAGGAAATGGGATGAGTCCTTAGGATATATGCCTAGGAGTGCTATAGCTGGGTCATATGGTAGATCAATTTGTAGCTGTCTTAGGAACCTCCACACTGATTTCCACAATGGCTGGACCAGATTGTATTCCCACCAACAGTGTAGAAGGGTTCCTCTTTTTCCACATCCTCGCCAGCATTTATGATCGTTTGTTTTCATGATGGTAGCCAATCTGACAGGAGTGAGATGTAATCTCAATGTAGTTTTAATCTGCATTTCCCTGATGACTAGGGATGTAGAACATTTTTTTAGATGCTTATGTGCCATCCGTATTTATTCTTTTGAGAACTCTCTATTTAGCTCCATAGCCCATTTTTTAATTGGCTTGTTTGATTTCTTATTATTTAGCTTTTTGAGTTCTTTGTATATCCTAGATATTAATCCTCTATCAGATATATAGCTGGCAAAGATTTTTTCCCATTTTGTAGGTTGCCTCTTTGCTTTATTCACAGTGTCCTTTGCAGTACAAAATTTTTGTAATTTCATGAGGTCCCAGTGGTTAATCTGTGGTTTTATTGACTGAGCAATTGGTGTTATATTCAGAAAGTCTTTGCCAAGACCAGTATGTTGAAGGGTTTCCCCTACTTTTTCCTGTAGCAATTTCAGAGTTTCAGGTCTGATGTTAGGTTCTTTAGTCCATTTGGACTTACTTCTTGTGCATGGAGAGAGAGAAGAATCTATTTTCATCCTTCTACAGATACATATCTAGTTTTCCCAGCACCATTTGCTAAAGAGGCTGTCTTTTCTCCAATGAGTATTTTTGGCATTTTTATCGAATATCAGGTGGCTGTAGCTACCTGGACTTGTATCTGGGTCCTCTATTCTTTCTATTGATCTACATATCTGCTTTTGTGCCAGTAACATGCTGTTTTTGTTACTATGGCTCTGTAGTATAGGTTAAAATCAGGTATGGTGATACCACCCGCCTTATTTTTGTTGCTCACTATTGTTTTAGATATTCGAGGTTTTTTGTGATTCCAAATGAATTTTTGGATTGGTTTCTCTATATCCGTGAAGAATGCCTTTGGAATTTTGATGGGGATTGCATTAAATGTGTAGATTGCTTTTGGTAAGATTGCCATTTTCACAATATTGATTCTTCCAATCCAGGAACAAGGGATGTTTTTCCATTTCCTAGTGTCTTCTGTAGTTTCTTGCTTGAGTGTTTTAAAGTTTTCATTGTAGAGATCCTTCACTTCCTTGGTTAGGTTTATTCCAAGGTACTTTATTATTATTATTTTGATGCAATTGTGAGCGGGAGTGATTCTCTGATTTCATCCTCTGTGGGTTTGTTGTTAGCATATAGGAAGGCTACTGATTTCTGTGTGTTTATTTTGTATCCTGCTACATGGCTGTAGGTGTTTATCAGCTGAAACAGTTTGCTGGTAGAGTCTTTAGGGTCCTTTATATATAGAATCATGTCATCTGCAAATAATGATAACTTGATCTCTTCCTTTCCAATTTGTATCCCTTTTATGTGTGTCTCTTGCCTTGTTGCTATGGCTAAGACTTCCAGTACTATATTAAATAAAAGTGGCGACAGTGGACACCCTTGTCTTGTTCCTGACTTTAGTGGAAAAGCTTCCAGTTTTTCCCCATTTAGTAATATGTTGGGTCTAGGCTTGTCATAAATAGCCTTTATTATATTGAGATATGTTCCTTTATAATCCCAGTCTCTGTAGGACTTTTATTATGAAGGGATGTTGGATTTTGTCAAGTGCTTTTTCTGAATCTAATGAGATGATCATATGGTTTTTGTCCTTCAGTCCATTTATATAATGTATTACATTTATCGATTTGTGTATGTTGAACCATCCCTGCATCTGTGGGATAAAGCCTACTTGGTCACGGTGAATGATCTTTGTGATATATTCTTGCATTCTGTTTGCCAATATTTTGTTGAGGATTTTTGCATCTATGTTCATGAGGGAGATTGGTCTGTAATTTTCTTTTTTTGTTCTATCTTTGCCTGGTTTTGGTATCAGGGTGATGCTGGCTTCATAGAAGGAATTTGGTAGGATTCCTTCTTTTTCTATTTTATGGAAAAGCTTAAGAAGCAATGGTGTTAGTTCTTCCCTGAAGGTCTGGTAAAATTCAGCAGTGAATCCATCTGGGCCTGGACTTTTTTTAGTTGGGAGATTTGATAACTGCTTGGATCTCCATGCTTGTTATAGGTCTATTTAAGTGATTAATCTCATCTTGATTTAATTTAGGTAGGTCATATAAATCAAGGAAATCATCCATTTCTTTCAGATTTTCATATTTAGTGGAGTATATGCTTTTATAGTATGTCCCTATAATTTTTTGAATTTCTCTGGCATCTGTTGTGATGTTACCTTTTTCCATTTCTAATTTTATTAATTTGTGTCTCTTCTCTCTTTCTTTCGGTCAGATTTGCTAAGGGTTTATCAATCTTGTTTATCCTTTCAAAGAACCAACTCTTTGTTTCATTGATTCTTTGGATTGTTTTTTTGGTTTCTATTTCATTAATTTCTGCCCTAATCTTTATTATTTCTTCCCGTCTACTGATTTTTGGTTTGCCTTGTTCTTCTTTTTCCAAGGCTTTAAGGTGAAGCATTAGGTCGTTTACTTGCGACCTTTCTAATTTCTTAGTATAGGCACTTAAAGCTATAAATTTACCTCTTAGGGCTGCCTTCATTGTGTCCCAGAGATTTTGGTATGTTGTGTTCTCATTATCGTTGGACTCTATGAATTTTTTGATTTCCTTCTTGATTTCTTCATTGACCCATTCATCATTTAGTAGTGTGTTGTTTAATTTCCATGATTTTGTGTATGCTCTATAGCCTTTCTTGCTATTGATTTTGTAGTTTGATTCCATTGTGGTCAGATAGAATGCAAGGAATTATTTCAATTTTCCTGTATTTGTTAAGATTTGCTTTGTGTCCTAATATATGGTGTATTTTAGAGAATGTTCCATGTGCTGCTGAAAAGAATGTATATTCTGCAGCATTTGGATGAAATGTCCTGTATATATCTGTTAGGTCCATTCCTTCTATGACCTCATTTAGTCCAGATGCCTCTCTGTTTATTTTTTCCTGGGATGACCCATCAATTGATGAGAGTGGAGTGTTGAAGTCACCCACTACCACTGTGTTTGGTGTTGTCTGTGACCTTAGTTCTAATAGCGTTTGTTTGATGAATTTTGGGGCCTGCATGTTAGGTGCATATATGTTTAGGATTGTAATGTCCTCCTGTTGGAGGGTGCCTTTAATCAATATAAAGTGACCTTTCTTATCTTTCTTAACTAATGATGGACTGATGTCTACCTTGTCAGATATTAGGATAGCAACCCCTGCTTGTTTTCTAGGTCCATTTGCTTGAAGTACTGTTTTCCAACCTTTCACCCTAAGATAGTGTCCACCCTTTGTAGAAAGATGGGTTTCTTGGAGGCAACAAATTGAAGGATCCTGCTTTTTAACCCAGTCTGGGAACCTATGCCTTTTGGTTGGAGCATTGAGGCCGTTGATATTAAGAGATAATATTGAAAGGTTTGTATTCATTTCTGCCATTTTTTTGTAGTTCTTCCAGTTTTACCTTTGCTCTCTTGTGTTAATTAGTATTTGAGTATTGTTTGTTTTTTCCTGATTCCTTATATGTGTGCTTTTCTTTTTCTTCAGCATGGAGGATTCTTTCAAGTATTTTCTGTAGAGCTGGTTGTGTCTTCAAATACTCCTTTAGCTTGCTTTTGTCGTGGTATGTCCTTATTTCTCCGTCTATTTGAATGGATAGTTTTGCAGGATAAAGTAACCTTGGTTGACAGTTGTTATCTTTCAGGACTTGGAATATATCACTCCAGGCCCTTCTGGCTTTTAAAGTTTGTGTTGAGTAATCTGCTGTAATCCTGATAGGCTTGCCTTTGTAGGTAACTTGATTTTTCTCTCTGACTGCTTTCAATATTTTTTCTTTGGTTTGTGTGTTTGGTAGTTTGATTATAATATTGCGAGGAGAGGTTCTTTCCAGGTTTTGTCTGGCTGGTGTTCTAAAGGTTTCCTGTATCTGCACTGGCACCTCTTTCCCAATTTGGGGGAAGTTCTCTTCTATGATTTTGTTGAAGACACCTACTATGCCTTTGGAGTGAAATTTTTCTCCTTCTACTATGCCCTGAATTCTTATGTTTGATCTTTTCATAGTGTCCCGAATATCTTGAAATTCCCACTCATACTTTTCTATTAGTTTGTCTTTCTTTTTGTTGGACTGTATTATATCTGCCACCTGGTCTTCTAGCTTAGATATTCTTTCTTCTCCTTCATCCATTCTACTGGCGAGATTTTCTATAGAGTTTTTTATTTCATTAACTGTGTTCTTCATTGCTAGTAATTCTGACTGGTGTTTCTTTATTATTTCTTATTTCCTTATTTATGTCTAGTATTGACCTCTTTATTTCATTAAATTGGTGTCCTGTGTTTTCTTTGATTCCTTTGATTTCCTCTTTCATTCCTTTGATTTCTTCTTTGACTTCTTTAAACATATTTATAATCATTCTTTTTAAATCTTTCTCTGCATTTCCTCTAACTCGTTGTCACTAGAGGTCATTTCTGATGCATTAATACTTTTTGGTGGATTTATATTGTCTTGATTTTTGAAGTTTCTTGTGTTATAATGTATATCTTTTTGCATCCTGGATTATTTAATGATTAGATTTTCTAGTTAGCTGGGTATTATTAGATGTATCAGTCAATCTGATGTTATATAACTTCAGGGTAGGAGCTTAAGGGGTTAGGTGTGGCTCTCAAGACTCTCAGAGTATCTACAAAAGTGACCCTAGGTGTTGGGTTTGCCTGCTATGAGAGTATTCAAGTAGGCTGAGTGGAACCAAATACAGATAGATTCTGAAATTCAATTAAACAATGTACACTTTCAATGAAAAAACAGCTCAGAATATTTATCCAAGAGTAGGTGTTATGACAACCAGATCCTCTCACTGTCCCTTAGGGTGTGTGGTGCCCCACCCACAGCCTTAATCCTGCCGCCAAGGAGGTTAAGAGTTCTGATCTGTTGAGGGTTCCAAGTCAGTTTGTGAGCAGGTGAGACCCTTCCCTGGTGTAATCCCAGTTACCTCTGCTCCTGCTTGGGTCGTGCTGTGGGTTCAAGTTGGCGTGGCCGGGTCCCTGGACTGCTGCTCTGTTCACTGGAGCTGTCACTGGCGGTGGGGGAGGGGAGGCTGCCGATGCTGCTCTAGTTCTGTCGCTGTTCCACGTGTTCTTCTACCTTGTGATCTGCTCCTCCGTTGTTCACTGCCGTTCTCCCTTCACGTTTCTTGAGTTTGCGGAGAGCTCCGGTGTGAGTGGAAAATCCCCTCACCTGTCTTTTCCTGCGGCTCAAGCCGAGCCTGGCAGCTTTCTGGCTGCTGCCGCCGCCGTCCGCAGACCTGCTGGAGCTGCTCCTGCCAGCCTGTGTGGGCTCTGGATGCTCTGGATCTCTCCTACTTCTCCGCTGTTGTTTCAATTTGCTATTCACCTCACTTTTTAGTAAAATTGTGTATTTTGCTGCGTTTTTTTTTTCGGCTTTTTCCCCCCTAGGCTGCTTTGGTGTGGTACCTATGCCACCATCTTAACCGGGAGTCTTGGAGGATGTTTTTGAGAAGAGACAAAGATAGTGTCATATGCCATGGGGATATAATTTAGGCTAAGGAGTGGACACAGTTTAACTCCATCAAGCTGCTTTTTCCACACTGGCTTAGAGTTTATCTTATGGAAGAGGTTGTCATCTCAGAAGGTGATGGTACCTAAGGTTTTTAATTAGTGACCCCCCCGTCTGTATGTTTATTTGCTATTTTATCGATTTTGCTAAGCTCATATCTGTATTTCTAAGCCTCTATTCCCTTTGTGAAGTAAGTAAGTATTATGTGTTTATAACCTGTTTCTTTGAACATCAGAGCAAAATTTCAAGCTTCCGTACCAAAATACTCAATTGATTAACTGCAAATGACAAAAAAAAAAAAAAAAAAATCAATTATAAACAAAGTAGAAGTGTGTTTTTTTCATGTAAAAGAATCCTGAGGATGGGGTTGAAGAGATGGCTTAGCAGTTAAGGTGTTTGCCTGCAAAGCCAAAGGATCCTGGTTCAATTCTCCAGGACCCACGTAAGCCAGATGCACAAGGGTGTGCATGCATCTGGAGTTCATTTGCAGTGACTGGAGGCCCTGGTGTGCCTATTCTCTTTTTCTCTCAAATAAATAAATAAAATACTAAAAAAAAAAAAAAAAAAAAAGAATCCTGAGGATGGAATTCCAGCAGCTTCACCATGGGCAAGTTATCCTTCTTGCTTTTCCATAACCTTTGTTGTGTGGCTTCTGTTTTAGTGTAGTCTAGCTTCTGGAATCCCAGCCATCCCATCTATTTCGGTAAGCGAGTTAGGGAGAAAGGAGGGGCCTTATAAGGTCACCTCCTAAAATATGCCATTTCAGGGCTGTCATAGAGAACTTGCCTAACATGTTGAGCCTTGATCTCATTCCTTAGCATTACAAAATTTTATTTTTTTAAATTTCACTTAGAAAAATGTGTGCAAGAGGCTGGGCATGGTGGTGCCTGCCTTTAGTCTCGGCCTTTGAGAGGCAGTGGTAGGAGGATTACCGCGAGTCTGAAGCCAGACTGGGATTACAGAGTGAGTTCCTAGTCAGTCTAGGCTAGAGTGAGACCCTACCTACAAACAAACAAGTAAACAAACAAACGAACAACAAAAATGTGTGCAGGAGGCTGAATGTGGTGGTGCACACCTTTAGTTCCCAGCACTGGCTGAGGTAGGAGCATCACTGTGAATTCAAGCCAGCTTGGACTACAGAGTGATTTCCAGGCCAGCCTGGGCTAGAGTGAGACACTACCTTGAAAAAAACAACAACAAAAAGTCTGTTATTTCTGTTTACATCCTGTTGGTAGAGTCGCAGTTACTTATCCCCTAGCTGCAAGGGGAAATGTTCTTCCTAGACAGCCATGAGCTTGGCTAAGCATTGGAATTCTTATAATAGAATGAATTTTTGTGGATAGCTGTCTCTAGAAACTTCCAAAGGCCTGAAGATGCCTTTTAAAAATTGACAGAGCCGGGCGTGGTGGCGCATGCCTTTAATCCCAGTACTTGGGAGGCAGAGGTAGGAGGATCACCATGAGTTCAAGGCCACCCTGAGACAACATAGTGAATTCCAGAGTGAGACCCTACCTCAAAATGGGAAAGGGGCTTATATACAGGTACTGTCAGTTTTTCAGTGGAGCCCAGGAAAGCACAAGGTCTTTTGGTGTGTAGCACCTTAGTGTTTGGTCAACAAAGAAATAAATATGCAGTACACCCTCCCCCCCCCCCCCGTCTCAGTGCCTCCTTAAATGCTTAGCCCCACTTTTCAGTACCATGTTTCACATAGCCTGATTTGCATCTTTTGGCCTTTGTAAAACAGAGCAGTATTTGTTATCTAAAATGATAATCTTGAATTCTTACCAAATTGTGTGGAAATGCCCCGTTGAAGAGAATCAGAATGGTGCTCCTGGGGCTGGAGAGAGATTGGCTTAGTGGTTAAAGGCTTGCAAAGCCTGACAGCCTGGGTTCAATTCCACTCATGTAAAGCCAAACACACAAAGTGGCGCATGCAACTGTAGTTCGTTTGCAGTGTCAAGAGGCTCTGGTGTGCCCATTTCTTCTCTCTCTCTTTTTGCAAATAATTAAAAATGTGTACTTTTAAAAATTTTTTTTTAGGAAAGAAAAATGGTGCTGCCTTAACAATATACTTTTGGCTACAGTTATCCCACAGGCACTCCCTTCTCAGCAGTAATGCTTTTTAGATGTTGAAAGAGTAAGAAAGTATCATTCTGCAGGGCTAGAATGGAAACCCTGGTATCCTGCTGCCTGGCTGAAGGGCCAGGGGTCAGGGATGCCATAGGCCTTTCTGTCTGGAAAATGAATCCGTCATTAAATGCAGTTTAGACAACCTTCAAAGTATGAGTTCTTGCCAGGTGGTGGCGCACGCCTTTAATCCCATAGCACTGGGAGGCAGAGGTAGGAGGATCGCCGAGAGTTCGTGGCTACCTTGAGACTACATAGTGAATTTCAGGTCAGCCTGGGCTAGAGTGAGACCCTACCTCAAAAAACAAACAAACAAACAAACAAACAAACAGTATGAGTTTTTTGGTGGGAAAATAAGAGACAAAGTTGAGATATTCAGCCTCATTGTGTCATATGTGGAACTTGAGGCTCTGGGAGTCTGGCCAGCCAGCTTGAGTTCTAATTCTCTCTGCCCAGGTTTTTCCATGGTCTTAACTCTGAAGGCCCTAATCATAGACCACCTCTAGGCCTTCATCTTTGGTGTCCCATCCATTTTGAGTGTAAGAAAGCTCAGGGATGCCCAGGAGGCCCTTCATTGCTGATGTCTTGGCCACTTGGGGTAGGATCTTTTTTTATAGTCTGATCTGTGCTGGGTGAGATGATGTTTGTTCTGTCCTGTCATTTTGGGAGAGCAGGAGCTTTGTTATCTCACAGGAATGTTAGCCAACACTCAGCTTTCTCTTGACCAGTGCCTCCCTCCCCCCCAAGGTAGGGTCTTACTGTAGCCCAGGTTGACCTGGAACTGTGTAGTCCCAGATTCTCATGGCTTTCCTCCTATCTCAGCCTCCTGAGTATTGGGATTAAAGCCACCATACTTGGCTTTTTTTTTCCTTTTAATTAAAAATTCTGGGCTGGAGAGATGGCTTAGTGGTTAAGGTGCTTGTCTGAGAAGTCTAAGGACCCAGGTTTGATTCCCCAGGACCCATGTAAGCCAGATGCATAAGGTAGCACATGTGTTTGGAGTTCATATGCAGTGGCTAGAGGCCCTGGCATACCCATTCTCTCTCTAATAAGTAAAATAAAATATTAAAAAACTCATTAAGTTTCTTAATTCCACCGTCCTTCTTTGTCCTTCTTCCCTCAACTCCCTCCACTGAATTTGCTCATGTTTCCAGCTAGTCCCCTTTCTATTTTGATGTCTTTCTTTTTTTTTTTGGCCCTCCTCCATCATCCATGACAGCATGTTGATGGGCCCAATATTATGGACTCTTCCCCATCCTTGAGGTCTTGTCCTATGATTAAAGGTGTATGTTACCACCTCCAACAAGCTCTTTGTTTTGTTTCATTTTTTATTTAATTTATTTATTTCAGAGAGAGAGAGAGAGGCAGATACACATAGAGAGAATGGGCAATCCGGGGCCTGTAGCCACTGCATACAAACTCCAGATACATGTGCCACCTTGTACATCTGGTCTACATGGGTACTGAGAAATTGAACCTGAGTCCTTAGGCTTCAAAGCACAGGCAAGCTCCTCAACAGCTAAGCCATCTCTCCAGCCTAAGCTTTTTTTTTTTTTTAATTTTATTTATTTATATGAGAGAGGGAGAGGGAGGCAGATAGAGCGAATGGTCACACCAGGGCCACTAGCCACTGCAAAGGAATCCAGATGCATGTGTCACCTTGTATATCTGGCTTATGTGGGTCCTGGGGAATCAAACCTGGGTCCTTTGGCTTTGCAGGCAAGTACCTTAACTGCTAAGCCATCTCTCCAGCCCAGCTTTTGTGTTGTTAGAGAGAATCTTGCTGTGTAGCTCAGGCTGACCTTGAACTTTCAGTTCTGCCTCTGCTTCCTAAGTATATGTGCTACTATACCTGCACAGTGTTTGTTTTATACATGTACATATAATCTTAACAAAATGGACCTTTTTTGTTTTTCTAGGTAGGGTGTTGCTCTAGCCCAGGCTGACCTGAAATTCACTATGTAGTCTCAGGCTGGCCTCAAACTCACAGCTGTCTTCCTACCTCTGCCTCCCAAGTGCTCAGATAAAGGCATGTGCCACCATGCCCGGCTTAAGTTGAGCTTTTGATTTATGTTGAAAATAATTCTCAATGTCATTTTTAGTGTTAATTAATTAATTAATTTATATTCTCTTTATTTATTTGAGGGAGGAAGTAAGGGCGGGGGTGGGAGAGAGAGAGAGAGAGAGAGAGAGAGAGAGAGGTGTACATCAGAGCCTCTGTCCACTGCAAATGAACTCCAGTTGTATGTGCCACACTGTGCATCTGGCTTTATGTGGGTGCTGGGGAATTGAACCCTGACCCTGAAGTTTTGCCCCTTAACCACTGAGCCATCTCTCCAGCCCATTTTTTTTCTTTCCTTTGCAGTGGCTGAAGGTCCTGGTGTGCCCATTTTCTTGCCTGCCCTCCCTCCCTTTCTCTCTCTCTGTCTCTCTCTCTGCCTCTTTCTGTCCCTAAAGAATTAAATAAATAAGTAAAATAAAAACAAAATAAAAGTGTGCCTCACCATGCCTGGCAATTTTTATTTTATTTATTTGCAAGCAGAGAGAGTGTGTGAGTGAGACAGAGAATGAGAATATGGGTGTGCCAGGGCCTCCAGCTGCTGCACATGAACTCCAGATGCATGTGTCTCTTTCTTTCTTTCTTTCTTTTTTTTGAGGTAGGGTCTCACTCTAGCCCAGGCTGACCTGGAATTCACTATGTAGTCTCAGGGTGGCCTTGAACTCATGACGATCCTCTTACCTCTGCCTCCCAAGTGCTGGGATTAAAGGCGTGTGCCACCACGCCCGGCTCCAGTCCAATTTTTAAGAAATATTTTATTTTTATTTATTTATTAGAGAGAGAGAAGAGAGAGAAAAAATGGGTGCACCAGGGCCTCCAGCCTCTGCAAATGAACTCTAGGTGCAGGTACCACCTTGTGTGGCTTATGTGGGTCCTGGGGCATTGAACCTGGGTCCTTTGGCTTTGCAGGCAAGTGCCTTAACTGCTAAATCACCTCTCCAGCCCCCCCCCCCCCATTTGGTGAAGCAGGGTCTCATATTAGCCCAGGCTGGTCTGAATCTCATGGTATTCTTCTTACCTCAGTGCTGGGATTTAAGACTCCCAACACTGAAAATGGAAATTTAAGATAAACAGAAAAGAATTAACTGATGAAGCCATGTCCCTGAAGGGTTTGGGAAGTATACTCTGTCACTCTGTATTTGTACATAGGGGAGTATAGGTGAAGATCGCAAACAGGACTATAAAAAGACTATAAATAGAGTGACATTGCAAGAGTACACACAGATGATTTATCTGTCAAGAGAGAACAGGGTTTCCTGTCCCAGCCCCTTTTTAGTGTTTTTTTTTTGTTTGTTTGTTTTTGTTTTTGTTTTTTTGAGGTAGGGTCTCACTCTAGCCCAGGCTCATCTGGAATTCACTATGTAGGCTCAGGGTGGCCTCGAACTCCTGGTGATCCTCCTACTTCTGCCTCCTGAGCTCTGGGATTAAAGGTGTGCACCACCACGCCTGGCTCCTTAGTGTTTTTTCATTAGATGCTTTCCTAAATTATTTTGGTTAAATTGATCAGTTCCACCCACCCCCGCCCCAGGGCACTTGGGGATTGAAGCCAGAGTTTCCATATGCTAAAGCATGCTCTACTACCGATCTGATCTATACTCTTTGTCAGTCATCTGTTTCTTTTGAAGACATTTTTAGAAAGGCCTTAGTTCCTCTCTCCCACCTCTGTTTATTTAGGCACTTAACCTGTATTAGTGTTTATGTTTTTATAGTTTGAGTTTGATCTTGAAATCTTTAATCTGTCTGGGGCACATTTGCACATTTTTTTTTTCATTTGTTTAAATTATGAAGGATCTATTAAGGAAGAGTTGGGATAAGAGGAAAAAAGCATGAAACTTCCCAAGCCAAGAGGAGTCTCTTGCTGGGAGGGGAGAGGTCTGGGATATGTTTGAATGAATTGCGTGGAGTAACACTCTGAACTGTAGACTTGCACGTACAGGGGTTTACAAAATGATCCCCCTTTTCATAGTTGTGCTACTGTAATACCCAAGGAGGATTTGGGGCAGGGTGTGCTTTGTGCTCAGCAGGATTGTGATATTGTAGCATGCCTGAGCATGAGTCACCCGCCTTCCATCTGAATCCATTTCTAGAAATGGGCTTGATGAGTTATCAGAATTATTTGACATGGATAAGCAAACAAGCTTGAAGTTCAGTCAAGTTACAGTTTGAACCCAGGTAGGCTGACTCTGAGGCCCAAGCTCTTTGACTTAGGCATTCCTCCTCCCTAGCCTCCTGCCTTCTTGAGCTCTCCTAAAACAAGGAAGCCCTGTGAGCTTCTCAGGGAGAACCTTGCCTTTCTCTGCTCTCGGTTTTGAAGAGAAGTGGCGACAATACCCAGAGTTCCTTGTGGACTGCATGTTGGAAGCAAATGCATCCTAAAGCAGTATGGGGCCACATCATAGCACAGAGCCCTTCCCTCCTGAGTCTGAGATCAGCCCTAGCCTCCTGTGTGGATCCTATGGACTCTTCCACCTCATCTGTTCATCTCCCTCCATTACCCCTGCTTCTGTGAAAATCACTACCCCACCATCCTTAGGTGCTGTCTCCTCCCCAGGTGGCTTCTGGAGTTGGATTTCTGCAGCTCCCTCATATACAGGTATGTTGAATTCACAGGCTCGGCTTTTCTGCAGACTTGGTCATGAACTCTTTGTATGGCTAGACTTGACTGATCCTAACACATGTGGCTTGTCAGGAGGTTGAGCTGGTGCTAAATCAGCTGTGAAGATTAGCATCTGCTTGGGTGGCAGGAAACAGGCCTTTGATTTCTGGAGGAATTTGTTATGCATAATGACTAGTATTGCACAGCACAAAGACAATTAAAATGTCATTGTTTTATTTTAGTACTGAAGTACCATGTGTACATGAGTTATGTTATGTTAACCCATGAGGTGCTTAGTAGCAATCTCAATAGTTTATTAGAAAGTGCTTAGGATTTAAGAAATCAACAAGACAGTAAAGGTGAGTAGTTCAAATGTTCCATGTTTGGACAGACTACAAAATGAAATAGAAGCTAAAAACCTAAATTGATAAAAATGTGTGTGGCTTAGAGGCTTTTATGGCATCCCTCCTCTGGTCTCCTGGTGGAATGAAATTGCAGGGGCATAGGTGGTATGTAGAACTACCCTCTCTCCCCATGCAATGCCCCTGCCTCCTCTAGGCTTTGCTTGTTGGAGACATTTCGTTCTTTTTTAAAAATTATATATTTGTGTGTGTATGTATATGTATCAGCATGTCAGAGTCCCTTGCCACTGCAAATGGATGCCTATCTGGCTTTACATGAGTGCTGGGGAAATGAACCTGGGCTGAAAGGCTTTCCAAGCAAGCACCTTTAACCACTTAGCCATTTTTCCAGCCCCCATTGGAGTAATTTCTGCCCACTCCATGTTGTAGGTCCCAGCATACCCACCTGAAGGCTTCGGTGACCCATTGTCCTATCATCCCTAAGCTTTTTTTCTTCTCTTCTCTTCTCTTCTCTTCTCTTCTCTTCTCTTCTCTTCTCTTCCCCTTCCCCTTCCCCTTCCCCTTCCCCTTCCCCTTCCCCTCCCTCCCTCCCTTCCTCCCTCCCTCCCTTCCTCCCTTTTTGGCTTTTTGAGGTAGGGTTTCACTCTAGTCCAGGCTGAACTGGAATTCACTATGTAGTCTCAGGGTAGCCTTGAACTCACAGCAATCCTCCTACCTCTGCCTTCCAAATGCTGGGATTAAAGGCATACGCCACCACGCCTGGCTATCATCCCTAAACTTTTCTGCTTGAGAAGCTGTGGTGGGACGTCCCCCAGTAAATTTAGTTGCAGTAAAGCTTTAGATCTCCAACCACCTGTCTGAAGGAGGTGTCACTGTGGGCAGATCCTAGGGTTCAGCCCCAGTTGTGTTTAGGGGAGGATGTGTTTCCAGATAGAAGACATGCAGAGTGCTGGAGTTCTGCCATTATGAAGTTCCTGAAATGTGCTTGCTTGTGATGGTGGTTTCTCTCTTGTGTGGATCTGTGGAAGTGGGCCAGCTTCTTCTGCCATTATGGGACTTACTCTGGATCTGTAAGCTTCAATGAATCCCTTCTTCTTCCCATAAACTGGGTCTGGTTTGGAAGTTCATCCCAGCAACCTGAAGCTGTCTGCTGCAGAAGGCATGCTCCCAACCAGCACTTTGGGAGTAGATGCATAGAGAATAGCTGGGACTGATGTCCCACAGTCCATATCTGAAATTCCTGCCCAGGTGCTGAGCCTAGAGAGTCTGTGAGCTATGAAATGGTCACCTACTGTTAATTCTTAGTTGAGGGTTAGTTCTTTTTTTTTTTTTTTTTTTTTTTTTTTGGTTTTTCGAGGTAGGGTCTCACTGTAGTTCAGGCTGACCTGGAATTCACTATGTCGTCTCAGGGTGGCCTCGAACTCATGGCAATCCTCTTACCTCTGCCTCCCAAGTGCTGGGATTAAAGGCGTGCGCCACCACGCCCGGCGAGGGTTAGTTCTTAAGAGCATTGGGCTTCTGGATTCTTCACCCTTGGTGGAGCTCTGGGGCAGAGGTAGAGCTGTGAGCTGTGAGCTGTGAGCTGTGAGATAGAGCAGTGAATGTATCAAGTCCCTCTCGACATCATGGAGGCCATGCTCTTGTGGGAAGACAGACACGTGTTTACTATCACGAGTTAGTGAAGTTGTAAAGGATGAGATGTTTATTTTTTCTCTCCCAGTCCTTCCCTCCTTTCCTTTCCTTTCCTTTCCTTTCCTTTCCTTTCCTTTCCTTTCCTTTCCTTTCCTTTCCTTTCCTTTCCTTTCCTTTCCTTTCCTTTCCTTTCCTTTCCTTTCCTTTCCTTTCCTTTCCTTTCCTTTCCTTTCCTTTCCTTTCCTTTCCTTTCCTTTCCTTTCCTTTCCTTTCCTTTCCTTTCCTTTCCCTTCCCCCTCCCTGTCTTTCTTCCTCTCCCCCCCACCCCCCGCCCCAGGAGTCTCTCACTATGTTGTATATGTTCTGGAAAACATGCAGTCAATCTTCTCACCTTAGCCAAGTAGCTGGGACTACAGATGCATACTACTCCCACCTGGCTAGATCTGTCTTGTCTTCTCTTTTGTCCTGTCCTGTCCTGTCCTTGACAGGGTCTCACTTTGTAGCCCAGACTGACCTCAAGCTCACGATATTCCTACCTCAGTACCCTGAGTGCTGTTATTACAGGTGTGTGCCTCCATGTATGACTAGCTAGGTGTTTCCTATTTTGTGGGTAGCATTTTCAGATGTGAGCATCTGAAGGGGGGCACTTCAGTTGGCTTAGGTTTGGCAGATGTTTCTTCTCCTGCCTGGAATATTTTCCATTATCCAAAGGAAACAAGGAGAAATGTACACAGACCTGTATGTTCTGTAAGGTAGAATTAAGCCACTTAGAATTCTAAAGGACTTCACTTTGTCTACTTATCACTCCTGACAATACATTAGCTGCTGTTAGGAAGTACAGTTCACTTGTTACCCTAGATTTCATGGTTGCCACTGGGGGCTCCTCCCACCCCAATCTTTAACCTTTAGGAGAACTACAGTACACTGAGTGCTTTTAGTTATTAGGAATATTTATGTAACCGTTATTCTCCAGTTTCCTCTCTTTTTATTTATTTTTATTTTTAATTGGTTTTTCAAGGTAGTGTCTCACTTTAGCCCAGGCTGACCTGGAATTGACTATGTAGTCTCAGGCTGGCCTTGAACTCACAATGATTAGCCTACCTCTGCCTAAGGTGTGTGCTACCATGCCTGGCTTCCAGTTTTCTTTCTTTCTTTTTTTAATTAAAAAAAAATATTTTATGCTGGGTGTGGTGGCGCACGTCTTTAATCCCAGCACTCAGGAGGCAGAGGTAGGAGAATCACCATTAGTTCAAGGCCACCCTGAGACTACATAGTGAATTCCAGGTCAGCCTGAGCTAGAGTGAGACCCTACCTCGAAAAACCAAAAATACCAAAAAACTTAATTATGTAAAGTACCCTCTTTTTTTTAAAAAAAGTATTTATTTATTTGACAGAGAAAAAGGAGGGAGGGAGGGAGGGAGAACAAACGAATATGGGCGCACCAGTGCCTCTAGCCATTGCAAATGAACTCCAGACGCTTGTGCCTCCTTATGCATCTAGCTAACATGGGTCCTGGGCAATTGAACCTGGGTCGTTTGGCTTTGTAGGCAAATGCCTTAACCGCTAAACCATCCCTCCAGCCCTAAAGTGCCCTGTTAATGTAAGTATAAAGTACAACAAATTGTGTGTGTGAAGTGCACATCCTGTGATAGCCTTTTTTTTGTTTGTTCGTTTTGGTTTTTCGAGGTAGGGTCTTCCACTAGCCCAGGATGAACTGGAATTCACTATGTCATCTCAGGGTGGCCTTGAATTTACACCGATTTTCCTACCTCTGCTTCCTGAGTGCTGAGATTAAAGGCCACGCCTGGCCTCCTGTGGTAGCTTTATCAGAAAAGAAAGTTGATGCAAAGGATGTTGTAATCTTTCCAGGGGTTGCTGTAACAAATTGGGTGGTTTAAACAAAAATTCATTTGTCATGGTTCTGGAGCCTGGGGGTCCCTAAGGTCAAGGTGCCCAGCAGGTAAGATTTGGTCCATAGATGGCTGCTCACTGTTTTCACATGGTGGTGAATCTCTGGACTTCAATTATAAGGAAACTCATCTCCCAGTAGCCTTGTCTCTGAATACCATCACCTTGGGGGATAAGATTTTAGCATATGAATTTTTGGGGTACCATTGCAACCCAGGACTTTAAATGTGGTGGAGTATAGGCCCAAGCACTTGGAACCAACAGTTTCACTTCCCCAAAGGTAGTTATTAACTGTCAGTTCGTAGCTAATTGTTTTAAAAGGAAATTGAAAATATCACACCAAGATTCTTCAATCAGTTCTAGGCTAGCATGGAATCTGTAGAGATTTTTATTGGAACTGTGTCCAGATCATCATATGAAATGTTTTCAGGCTATAAAACTATAATAGACTTTTCAATGAATAATTAAGTTTTTGTAATTTAGTTGGAGTATACAAACAGAACCACCAGTGTATTTCCCAATTCTGTTTTCATAAGTGCATGAGAACCAGCCAGTTTCTGAGCAACTGGCTGTTTGCAGCCAACAATCTAGTACTTGGATAATCCTCCCCTCTCATGAGATGCATCCATGAATGCTAATGACTGGTGGGTCAGATGGTGGTGTCATGAAGTGTTTTCCTTTTCCCTTACCTCCTGTCTCCTGCTTCAGTCTCCAGACTAGTTGGGATTACAAGTGTACACCACACTCAGCTTGTGGTGGTGGGTTTGAAATTCCAATCTAAAGATACGCAAAGTGCCTAGTTCCACCTGGAGTCCTTGAAGTGTGTCATGTGGCTTTTGGCTTGTGGCTTCTCTCTGTCTGCTGTGAAGGCAGGCCAGCATCTTCTGCCATAATGGAACTTCCCTGGATCTGTAAGTTTCAATAGATATCCCTTCCTCTATAACTGTGCCTGGTCTGGAAGTTCATTTTAGCGAACCTGAAGCTGACTGGTACACACTGTTACCTTTACCCAGGTGGCTGAAACGTTTGATGTAAAGAAACTGTACATTAACCTATGCTTTACTGCAGTAGACTAGGGGGAGTAACAGGATCATGACTAGGTATTTAACCCCAGCTGAGGCCAGTGTGCACTTGACCTAAGATAAAATAATCAAATTGGAGCTATACCTTCTGTTTAGATGATTGTGAAAACACTTGTATTGTCCATCCTCCATCAACCTGAGAGAAGAGGGTCCCTAGATACTTCTGATGCTGGCCTGCACCTCCACAGGAGCTTTCAGATGACATCTCAGAGAGTAATATAAGCTGTAAGTTGTGTGATCTCTTACTTGCAGTTGGAACAACTGATACAAGTCATCTTGGCTCTACAACCAAAATATATCTTCAGTCTCTACCTCTTCAATCACTAGGTGTATACCAGTTCTCATCTTTTTTTTTTCCGAGGTAGGGTTTCACTCTAGTGTAGGCTGACCTGTAATTCACTCTGTATTCTCAGGGTGGCCTCGATCTCATGGCGATCCTTCTACCTCTTCCTCCTGAGTGCTGTGATTAAAGGCGTGCGCCACCATGCCTGACTCCATCATTTTTTTTAAACCTACAATGGCCTTCTGAAGGTGCCATTCCTTTCACAGTCCCTCCATTTTTGTTAAGCTGTCTTTTTTTAAAAAAATATATTTTATTTATTTATTTATTTATTTGAGAGAGAGAGAGAGAGGGAGAGAGGGATGGAGGGAGGGAGGGAGAGAGAATGGGCATGCCAGGGCCACCAGCCACTGCAAATGAACTCCAGATGCATGCTCCCTCCCCCTTGTGCATCTGGCTTACATGGGTCCAGGAGAGTTGAATTGGAATCCTTTGGCTTTATAGGCAAACACCTTAACTGCTAAGCCATCTCTCCAGCTTTGTTTTTGTTAAGCTGTCCTTTTTGAAAATATTATTTATTTATTTGAGAGAGAAAGAGAGAGAGGGAGAGAGAGAGAGAGAGAGAGAATGCAGTCCCCCCATTTTCCTTACAACTAGCCAGTGATATTTCCACTTTGATTCATGTGTCTTCCCCATTTAAAAAAAAAAAATTGTTTTTTGAGGTAGCATCTCCCTCTTGCCACCATGACTGTCTCAGGCTGGGATCTTAAGTCACCCTAAGGCAGTAAAGTTTTTTTTAAATATATTTTATTTATTTATTTATTCATTTATTTGAGAAAGAGGCAGAAATAGAGAGAGAGAATGGGTACATAAGGGCTTCCAGCCACTGCAAACGAACTCCAGACGCATGTGCCCCCTTGTGCATCTGGCTTATGTGGGTTGTGGGGAATCGAACCGGGGTCCTTTGGTTTTGCAGCCTTAACTGCTAAGCCATCTTCTCCAGCCCTTGTTTTGGTTTTTAGAGGAGGTAGGGTCTTGCTCTAGTGCCAGCTGACCTGGAACTGGAATTTACTTGGTAGTCTCAGGGTGGCCTTGAACTCATGGAGATCCTCCTGCCTCTGCCTCCAGAGTGCTGGGATTAAAGGTGTGCACCACCACACCCAGGTCTAATTTTCTTTCTTTTTTAAAATATTTTTAAAATAAAAAAATTCCCTCCCTCCCTCTCTCCCTCCCTCCCTCTCCCTCCCTCCCTCCTCCTTCCCTCCTCCTCCTCCTCCTTCCTCCTTCCTCCTTCCTTCCTTCCTTCCTTCCTTCCTTCCTTCCTTCCTTTTTCTCAAGGTAGGGTTTCACTCTAGCTCTGGCTGACCTGGAATTCACCATGTAGTCTCAGGGTGGCCTGGAACTCATGGCGGTCCTCCTATTGCTGACTCCCAAGTGCTGGGATTAAAAGTGTGTGCCACCATACCCCGCTAAATTTATTTTTATTTGAGAGACAGAAAGAGGCAGAGGGGGGCCAGGGAGAATGGGCATGCCAGGGTCTCTAGCAACTGAAAATGAACTCCAGACACAAGCACCATCTTGTGTATCTGACTTACGTGGGTCTTGGAGAATCAAACCTGGGTCCTTTGGCTTCGCGGGCAAAACACCTTAACCACTAAGCCATCCCTCCAGGCCTTAGATAGCTTTTTCTTTTTTTTTATTGAAAACTTCCATAATTATAAACAATATCCCATGGTTATTCCCTCCCTCTCTCCACTTTCCCCTTTGAAACTCCACTCTCCATCATATCCTCTCCCCCTCTCAATCAGTCTCTCTTTTATTTTGATATCATGATCTTTTCTTTCTATTATGATGCTGATCTTTTCCTCCTGTTATGATGGTCTTGTATAGGCAGTATCAGGCACTATGAGGTCAGGGATATCCAGGCAATTTTGTGTCTGGAGGAGCACCTTGTAAGGAGTCCTATCCTTCCTGTGGCTCTTACATTCTTCTGCCACCTCTTCCGCAGTGGACCCTGAGCCTTGGAAGATGCGATAGAGATATTTCAGTGCTGAGCACTCCTCTCTCACTTCTCAGTACCATGGTGCCTCTGAGTCATCCCAAGGTCACTGCCATCTGAAAAGAGAAGCTTCTCTAACCAGAAGTGACAGTAGCATTAATATATGGGTATGAACATTAAGAGAAGTGCATACTGGGCAGTTTGGTGAGCATGTTATATACATTTAGCCAGACAGCAGCAGACGTTACACCCCTAGGGCTCATGACTACCCCTGTTGTAGGTGTTCAGTATCGGGGAAGTATTCCCTCCCATGGAGCGGGCCTCCAGTCCAATTAGAGGGCAGTTGGTTTCCACCATGACAGATGTGCCACTATTGCACCCGTTAGCTCATTTGGCCTGGCTAGCCAAATTTAAGGCTTGCAGGGTCAACTGTTGAGTATCTTCACTGGTGATTTCTCTCTCTCCCATTGAACTGTACGCAACGTGGCTTTTTCCAGCTGTCAGCTGGTGTACATGGAGGAGGTTTTCAGCTCAGCTCCAGCAGGATTTCTCAGTGACCTGCAGCCCAAGTATGTGGAGTCTTCAGCAATAGGGTCTTACCATTTATTCCTGGTGGGAAATAAAGGCCTTAGCAATGGCCTGCAATGTTTTGGGGGCATCAGGGATTTCCCTGGCCCACAACTCACTGGAAGGTATCCCGTCTGTGGCACTGAAAATTTACTAGTAACGATCTACAGCTCCTGAGTGTTCTGTTGTCCAAAAAAGGAGGTTTCCATATGACTTATTTATATCCTCTTAGATTTTGATTAGCCCTCCCTCCACCTTTCCTTTTCTCAGTTTCTTCCCCTGAC
Organism: Dipus sagitta; assembly: GCA_036346955.1. Classification (NCBI taxonomy): domain Eukaryota; kingdom Metazoa; phylum Chordata; class Mammalia; order Rodentia; family Dipodidae; genus Dipus; species Dipus sagitta. The sequence goes on along the minus strand of CM070779.1, from coordinate 55,372,409 downwards.
CTCACTTAGGCCTTTTCACCCCCATTAATCTGTTCTTCTACTTACATATATACAATACCATCCTATTAAGTCCCCCTCCTCCCCTTTCTATTCCCTTTTTATCTCCTTCCTAGCTTACTGGCCTTGAGTTTTCTTCTTACTCACATAGAAGTCTAATCATTTGTAGCTAGGATCCACATATGAGAGAGAACATGTCATGTTTGGTAATACTTTACAGATCCATCCATTTTCCTACAAATTTCTTAACTTCATTTTTATTTACTGCTGAGTAGAACTCCATTGTGTAAATGTGCCACACCTTCATGATCCACTTATCAGTTGAGGGAAATCTAGGCTGGTTCCATTTCCTAGCTATTGTAAATAGAGTGATAATAAGCATGGTTGAGCAAGTATCTCTAAGGTAGTGAAATGAGTCCTTAGGATATGTGCCTAGGAGTGGTATAGCTGGGTCATATGATAAATCTATTTTTAGCTGTCTCAGGAACCTCCACACTGATTTCCACAATGGCTGGACCAGATTGCATTCCTACCAACATTGTGGAAGGATTCCTCTTTTTCCACATCCTTGCCAGCATTTATGGTCATTTGTTTTCATGATGGTAGCCAACCTGACTGGAGTGAGATGGAATCCCAATGTAGTTTTAATCTGCATTACCCTGATGATAGGGATGTAGAACATATTTTTAGATGTTTATAATCCATTTGTATTTCTTCTTTTGAGAGCTCTCTATTTAGTTCCATAGCCCAGTTTTTAATTGGGTTGTTTGATTTCTTATTATTTAATTTTTTGAGTTCTTTATATATCCTAGATATTAATCCTCTATCAGATGTATAGCTGGCAAAGATTCTTTCCCATTCTGTAGGTTCCCTCTTTGCTCTATTCACAGTGTCCTTTGCCGTACAAAAGCTTTGTATTTTCATGAGGTTACAGCGGTTGATCTGTGGCTATTTTCCTGAGCAGTTAGGGTTATATTCAGAAAATCTTTGCCAATACCAATATGTTGAAGGGTTTCCCCTATTTTTCCTCTAGCAGTTTCAGAGTTTCAGGTCTGATATTAAGGTCTTTGATCCATTTGGACTTAATTCTTGTGCACACAGAGAGATAAGGATCTATTTTCATTCTTCTACAGATACATATCCAGTTTCCCCAGCACCATTTGATGAAGAGGCTGTCTTTTCTCCAATGAGTATTTCTTGCATTTTTTTTTTTTTTTGATGATCAATTGACTATAGCCACCCAGACTTACATCTTGGTCCTCTGTTCTGTTCCATTGATCTACATGTCTGTTTTTGTGCCAGTACCATGTTGCTTTTGTTAGTATGGGTCTGTAAAATAGGTTAAAATCAGGTATGGTGATACCACCAGCCTTATTTTTGTTGCTCAAAATTGTGTTAGGTATTTGAGGTTTTTGGTGTTTCCAGTTGAATTTTTGGATTGTTTTTTCTATTTCCATGCAGAATGCCACAGGAATTTTGATGGGGATTGCATTTTGGTAAGATTGCCATTTTCACAATATTGATTCTTCCAATCCAAGAACAAGGGATGTCTTTTCATTTCCTAGTGTCTTCTGTAGTTTCTTGCTTGAGTGTTTTAAAGTTTTCATTGTAGAGATCCTTCACTTCCTTGGTTAGGTTTATTCCAAGGTACTTTATTATTATTATTTTGATGCAGTTGTGAGCGGGAGTGATTCTCTGATTTCATTCTCTGTGGGTTTGTTGTTAGCATATAGGAAGGCTACTGATTTCTGTGTGTTTATTTTGTATCCTGCTACATGGCTGTAGGTGTTTATCAGCTGAAACAGTTTGCTGGTAGAGTCTTTAGGGTCCTTTATATATAGAATCATGTTATCTGCAAATAATGATAACTTGATCTCTTCCTTTCCAATTTGTATCCCTTTTATGTGTGTCTCTTGCCTTGTTGCTATGGCTAAGACTTCCAGTACTATATTAAATAAAAGTGGGGACAGTCGACACCCTTGTCTTGTTACTGATTTTAGTGGAAAAGCTTCCAGTTTTTCTCCATTTAGTATTATGTTGACTGTAGGTTTGTCATAAATAGCCTTTATTATGTTGAGATATGCTCCTTCTATTCCCAGTCTCTGTAGGACTTTTATCATGAAGGGATGTTGGATTTTGTCAAATGCTTTTTCTGAATCTAATGAGATGATCATGTGATTTTTGTCCTTCAGTCTATTTATATAATGTATTACATTTATTGAATTGCATATGTTGAACCACCCCTGCATCTCTGGGATAAAGTCTGCTTGATCAGGGTGAATGATCTTTGTGATATATTCTTGTATTCTGTTTGCCAATATTTTGTTGAGAATTTTTGCACCTATGTCCATGAGGGAGATTGGTCTGTAATTTTCTTTTTTTGTTCTATCTTTGCCTGGTTTTGGTATCAGGGTGATGTTGGCTTCGTAGAAGGAGTTTGGTAGGATTCCTTCTTATTCTGTCTTATGGAAAAATTTAAGAAGCAGTGGTGTTAGTTCTTCTCTGAAGGTCTGGTAAAATTCAGCAGTGAATCCATCTGGGCCTGGACTTTTTTTTAGTTGGGAGATTTTTTTTTCTTTTGAGGTGTAGGGTCTCACTGTAGTCTAGGCTGACCTGGAACTCACTATGTAGTCTCAGGGTGGCCTCGAGCTCACTGCAATACACCTACCTCTGCCTCCCAAATGCTGGGATTAAAGGCATGTACCACCACGCCCGGCAAGTTGGGAGATTTTTGATAACTGCTTAAATCTCCATACTTGTTATAGGTCTATTTAAGTGGTTAATCTCATCTTGATTTAATTAGTTATGTAAATCAAGGAAATCATCCATTTCTTTCAGATTTTCAAAGTTAGTGGAGTATATGTTCTTATAGTATGTCGCTATGATTTTTTTGAATTTCTCTGGTATCTGTTGTGATGCTGCCTTTTTCATCTCTAATTTTGTTAATTTGTGTCTCTTCTCTTTTGTTCAGGTTTGCTAAGGGTTTATCAATCTTGTTTACCCTTTCAAAGAACCAACTGTTTGTTTCATTGATTCTTTGGATTGTTTTTTGGTTTCTATTTCATTAATTTCTGTCCTAATCTTTATTATTTCTTCCCGTCTACTGATTTTATTTTCGGTTTGCCTTGTTCTTCTTTTTCCAAGGCTTTAAGGTGAAGCATTAAGTTGCGTACTTGTGACTTTAAAAAAAAATTTTTTTTTTTTTTTGGAGGTAGGGTTTTACTTTAGCTCAGGTTGACCTGGAATTCACTATGTAGTCTCAGGGTGGCCTTGAACTCACGGCAGCCCTCCTACCTCTGCCTCCCAAGTGCTGGGATTAAAGGTGTGCGCCACCATGCCCAGCTCAAATTTTTTAATACAGGAACTTAAAGCTATAAATTTTCCTCTTAGGACTACCTTCATTGTGTCCCAAAGGTTTTGGTATGTTGTGTTCTCATTATCATTTGACTCTATGAATTTTTGATTTCCTTCTTGATATTGTCATTGACCCATTCATCATTTAGTAGTGTGTTGTTTAGTTTCCCTGATTTTGTGTATGCTCTATAGCTTTTCTTGCTATTGATTTGTAGTTTGGTCCCATTGTGATCAGATAGAATGCAAGGAATTATTTCAGTTTTACTGTATTTGTTAATATTTGCTTTTTGTCCTAATATATGGTCTATTTTAGAGAATGTTCCCTTTGCTGCTGAAAGGAATGTGTATTCTGCAGCATTTGGATGAAATGTCCTGTAGATATCTGTTAGGTCCATTTGTTCTATGATCTCATTTAATCTAGATGCATCTCTGTTTATTTTTTGCCAGGATGACCTGTTAATTGATGAGAGTGAGGTGTTGAAATCACCCACTACAACTGTGTTTGGTGTTCTCTGTGACTTTAGTTCTAATAGCAATTATTTGATGAAGTTGGGAGCCCCCATGTTAGGTACATATATGTTTAGGATTATAATGTCCTGTTGAAGTGTTCCTTTAATCAATAGAAAGTGACCTTCCTTATCTTTCCTAGCTAATGTTGGACTGAACTCTACCTTGTTAGATATTAGGATAGTGACCCCTGCTTGTTTTCTAGGCCTATTTGCTTGAAACACCATTTTCCAACCTTTCACCCTAAGATAGTGTCCATCCTTTGTATGAAGGTGAGTTTCTTGGAGGCAACAAATTGAAGGATACTGCTTTTTAACCCAGTCTGCAAACCTATGTCTTTTCATTGGGGTATTGAGGCATTGATATTAAGAGTTACTATTGAAAGGTGTGTATCTATTTTTACCATTTTTCTTGTAGTAAAAGGTATTAAATGGGCCGGGCGTGGTGGCACATACCTTTAATCCCAGCACTGGGGAGGCAGAGGTAGGAGGATTGCTGTGAGTTCAAGGTTACCCTGAGACTACCACAAAAAAGAAAAAGCAAAACTAAACAAAAAAGATCCCAGCCTGCAAGAAAAGGCAGACCAGATAAATAACCAGACCATGTCTCAAATGAAATGAAATGAAAGAAAAGAAAGGAAAAAGAAAATCCCAGTTTACCTCCCTCTCCTCTTGCCCTCACCAGTCTCTGGGAGGCGTGAGCCACATGGCTTTCCTATTGCCACCCAGCTCACTCCTGCTATGAGGCCCTCAGCCATCCCCCTCATTCAATGATTCTGATGGATGTTCCCCCAGAGGGTTCTTCTCACTGGGAATAATGGCCTTGGTCCACTGCTGTGTTCTTTATCACCTTACAATGCTCTCTGTTTTTCATAGCACTTACCTCTGCCTGAAAGCTCTCATTATCAGTTTATAGGGAAGGCCCTTTGGGAGCATAGAGGGCTGCACTCTCTTCTGCTCCTGGTAAACATTCTATGAATGTAATACACCGTCCTTAACGGAGATAGGTGTCTTTAAAACCTCCCATAGTCCTGACACCCAATAATAGATCTTCTGGTGTATTTCACTCTACTCTTTTCTGTGTATTCTCACTTTGTGTGTGTAGGGAGGAAATAGTTGTAATCAAGTACGGTTTACCATTTCTGTTTTACTATTCATGCCTGTCGTCAGTGACTTAGACAAAGTTCTTGAATACATGCGGAGAAAGGATGCAGGAGACAAAGCTCAGACAGATAAATACACGAGAAGCTGGGAAAGCATATCAATAGCAGTGTGCCAGGAAAATAAGCTGATTCTACAAATGTAAAATTAGGAAGTAGTTAACACTACACATTACCCCCCAGTGCACAAGCACAAATTAAAGGAAACAGTTTAATGGTAATACATACACCTAGGACTTAAGACCTTTATTTGACAAGTGAATTACAGTTCAAATAACAAAAATAGCTGATAACTCTGTAAGAATGTTTGTTACATATGCTAACCCTTGATTGTCTTACAAACTTGTAAAAAGCATCTGGAAGAACAGTAAAGTCAGCAATTAAATTCTAAAGAAAGGCAACCTGCATGAGTGGGAAAGGGCACTCTTAGGAGCTGTATGTAGCTGTTGGGTAAAAATCCTAGTACCATGCGTGAGCTTCCTCCCTGTGAGATGCTGGCAGGGAGGCTTCCAAGATCTCACACGCTATAAAGGCTGTCTCCACTGCTGCTGGTTCCATGCCAGAACTAGATGGTAGTTCCCTCCTGATCATACTGATCATACAGACTTTGGCTGCTGACATGGAGAAATCAAACTGGGATGGAACTGGAAATTCTCTCCCTCCTGGGTATTTTATTTTGTTGTATTTATATGCAAGGAGAGGGAAGAGAGTGGTTTGCAGATTGTTTTGGGTTAGGCACCCATGAGCAGAAGTCTTAAGGGATACTGGTTCTCATCCAGAATGTCTAGCTACATGCGACTGAACTGGAAAGTTAGACCAGACCCTGATCCCAAAGGTGATTGTTTGGTATTGGGCAGAGTTTAGACCTACTCTCTTAAAGAGATTCAGGATGGGGAGTTACAAGATCCAGATGTTCTCTTGGGGCAGGTCCTCTTACTGTAGCATCAAAAGTATGTAAGTAAAGAAAAAAAAAGTACGTAAGTGCTGGAGAGATGGCTCAATGGTTAAAGGCACTTGCTTGCAAAGCCTGATGGACCGAGTTTAGTTCCCCAGTATCCACATAAAGCCAGATGCACAAAGTGGTAGGCACATGCATCTGGAGTTTATTTTCAGTGGCAAGAGGCCCTGGCACACCATTCATTCTCATTCATCTCTTCCTCCCTCTCCCTCAAATGAATAAAAATTAAAAAAAAATGTATGTGAGAGTGGATTGGAGGCTAGAAGAAGGTAGTTAGCTGGCTGTGGCAGTCTCCAGAGGATGGGTAATGTTGGTTTGAGTTGAGCCAGTCAAAGAGGTGATGAGGAGTGGGTGCAACTGAAGAAGTTTTGTAGGTGGCATTCGTGATAGGCACATGCGTTTGGAGTTCATTTGCAGTAGCTGGAGGCCCTAGTGTGTCCATTGTCCCTCTTCCAAGTAAAGAAACACATGAAATTATTTTTAGAAAAAGAAAAAAAAAAGGGACAGGCGTTTGGTGTAGTGGCGCACGCCTTTAATTCCTGCAGTCCGGAGGCAGTGGTAGGAGGATTGCCATGAGTTCAAGGCCACCCTGAGACTGCATAGTGAATTCTAGGTCAGCCTGAGCTAGAGCGAGACTCTACTTCGAAAATCCAAAAAAGAAAAAAAAAAAAAAGGCAGGAGTTGTGGCGCACACCTTTAATCCCAGCACTCGGGAGGCAGAGGTAGGAGGATTGCCGTGAGTTCGAGGCCACTTGAGAATACAGAGTGAATTCCAGGTCAGCCTGGGCTAGGGTGAGACCCTACCTCAAAAAACAAAAACAAAAAAAAGGGACAGACTGAGGTCAGTTAAAGGTGCTTGCTTGCAAAGCCTGATGGCCCAGCACCCCCAAAAGCCAGAGAGGCGCAAAGTGGTGCATGCATCTGGAATTTGTTTGCAGTGGCTGAAGGCCCTGGCACACGCATGCTCAGTCTCTTTCTCTGTCTGTTTCTCTCTCATAAATTAAAAAAAATTTTTTTTAAAGCAACAGGTTGAAGCTGACTTAGCTGCTTACCAGTAAGTCAGGTAAAGATGGCCCTGCCCTAGAGGCAGCTGAAAAGCCAGGAGTCTGTGCTGCATAGAAGCCAAAGTAAGAGTGTGGCATTTTGTTGTTGTTGTTGTTTTGTTTTTGTTTTTGAGGTACGGTCTCACTGTAGCCCAGCTGACCTGGAACTCACTCTGCAGTCTCAGGCAGGCCTCAAACTCGCAGTGATCCTCCTACCTCTGTTTCCTGAGTGCTGGGACTAAAGGCGTGAACCACCATGCCTGACTGAGAGTGGCTTTTTTTGTTTTTCTTTTTTGTTTTTTGAGGTAGGGACTTGCTCTAGTCCAGGCTGACCTGGAGTTCACTGTGTAGTCTCAGAGTGGTCTTGAACTCATACTGATCCTCCTACCTCTGCTTACTGAGTTCTGGGATTAAAGGTATGTGCCACCATACTTGGCTAAGAGTAGTTTTTTTTAATTTAATATTTTAATTAATTTATTTGTTTACTTCTTATTGACAACTTCAATAATTATAGACAACAAACCATGGTAATTCCCTTCCCTAAGAGTGGTTTTTGATAGCATCAAAATCAGCCAAGAGATGGGGATGAGGACTGAGAGTTGATTAGTGATGCGGTCATTGTTGATGGGAGAGCTGCTTCAGTGGAATGGGCTGGGCTGAAGTTGACGGTCTGAGGAGTGGTGGACCATCAGGGACTGGGTGTTGACAGCTCTTCTGGAGGGTTTTCTGTGAAGTGGGGAGGAAAGTACATTAATTGGATGAGATGCCAGAAGTTGCATATTGGCTCCCAGTGTGGCTGTCCAGCAAACAGTTGTTCTTTGCCTGGAACCCTACGGAGTGCATGTTCATCAGAGCTGCTGCTCTGCAAAGGCTCCTGTGGCCCTTTGTAAATAGCTTTGTCTAGAGGTGAAATGGTTCACTGCCAGTTAGGTTTTTATTTTTTGGTCTTTTTCGAGGCAGGGTCTCACAGTATTCCAGGCTGGCCTCAAATTTACTGTGCTCCTCCTACCTCTGCCTTCCAAATTCTGGGATTATAGGCATGTGCCACCACACCTGGCTCCAGTTAGGTTTTTTTTTTTTTTTTTGAGGTAGGGTCTCACTCTAGCTCAGGCTGACCTGGAATTCACTATGGAGTCTCAGGCTGGCCTCGAACTCTTGGTGATCCTCCTACCTCTGCCTCCCGAGTGCTGGGATTAAAGGCGTGCGCCACCACGCCCGGCTTACCAGTTAGGTTTTTAAAACTGAATCTGCACGAAGTGGTGCATGCGTCTAGAGTTCATTTGCAGTGGCAAGAGGCCCTTCTCTTCTTTCTCCCCTCTCTTTGCTTTCTTTTCTCTTTCTGTTTGCAAATAAATAAAAATATTTAAAAAATTAACAATCTGCCACACATGCATGTGTGTGCATGCACACACACATAGGCACAGAAACTCATGAATATGCTGCGTATTGGTAAAAAGTTGCTTCTTCTTGGTCATCTTCTCTGAGTGCAGCTGTGCAGTTACCTGTAGGGGAGTCTGAAGTGAAGCAGTTTATCTGGGGTAGCTGAATTTGTTTTCCATATTGATATTGCTAGGTGATTTTTGGAGGATGGGTATGGTTACATTGGGGATGACTCTGTTAGGTCTTGGAAATGATACCTCAGCGTTTTTTGGCACTTGACATGCTAAGTACTTTGACCTAAGTTTCAGAACCAAGATCTCTGCAACCTTCCTTTCTCACTGTTTGTCTCTCAACCCTGTCCACAACTCTTAAAAGCTCAGGGCAGGGCTTTATCTAAAGTTTGCATACTTGGTGCCCAGCTGGATCCTCCAGAAGTCTCAGGTGTTGTAACTTTATTTCCCAGATTTCTCTGCAACCAGAAGATGCTGATTGCTGTCACAGGAAAGAAGATTAGAGTTAAGTTCATGCAGGATGGACTTTGCCGTAGTTATCACTTGCTTCCTGGGCCCATTTATTGTCCCAAGAAATTATTTATTCTCCCTCTAAATCCCCCTTCCCATGAAGAAGTTAGATCAGCTACCAAATCGCCTGGGGTTCATGAATGCACATTCCCCTCGAAGGCAATAAATTTGTTAAGTCTTTTCTCTTGTTAATCTACTGTAAGATTTTTTTTCCAGTAGAATCAATTGTCATCCTTCAGAGGGCAAAGTTCAGAGGGCAAAGTTGGGATCATTTTCTTTGGTTCTTCATTTAGACCTCCAACTGAAGTTATCAAATGGGATTAACATTAGAAAGGAGAGAAAATGGCACCACACACAGGTAGGCATTTATCTTTTTGCCCTCTAAGAACTCAAATGGAAAGCTGCTTGACTTTTCCACTGAGAAGGACATGTAAGTCCTGACACTTCTATTTATTTATTTATTTTTGTGAGGTAGGGTCTCACTCTAGCCCAGGCTGACCTGGAATACACTATGTAGTCTCAGGCTGTCCTCAGACTCATAGGGATCTTCCTACTTCTGCCTTCCAAGTGCTGGGATTAAAGGCGTGGCCACCACTCTGGCAGTCCTGACACTTCTTAAGGGTTCTTTTTGTGGACATTTCTCTCCCACAAACTTGTCTGCATAAGTGGAGGGAGTTGATTATCTTGGTAGCTGACCACAGGTTTGCTTAAGATGGCAGGGTTGGTATTTAGCAGAAAGGTTAGGATCAGACTGATGTCTTTATCCCAGGAAGAGACTTTTTTTTTTTTTAATTTTAAAAAGCAAAGGGTCATTTTATTTATTTACCTTTTTTTTCATTTTTATTTTTTATTTTATTTTATTTTTTACAGTCAGTTTGGTACCATTATTAGGCTCATCCATGACCTACCCCCTCCTCTTGGCCCCTCCTTGTTGAGGTATACGGGTCATGCATTGTGGAGTTAGCCCACAGTTATGGGTAAGCTAAATGTCTCTGCATATCATGACCCAACATGTGGCTCTGACATTCTTTCCACCCCCCAGGAAGAGACTTTCAATTTGCATGTAAAGCAGTGCAAAAAATAGTTTGTTGCACGGTCATTCAGTAAGTGAAACTTACAAATTGAAATGCTGGGCCCATGGAGAGAAGGGAGAGCTGTTGGAAGCATAACCAGTCAATGCATTGATGCCACTTTTAAATGAACTTCCTTGGAAATAGGAGAAAGAGAGGGAGGGAAGGAGGGGAGTATGAGAATGAATGAGTGTGTGCACACCAGCCTAATGGTGGCACCACTTACTTCTATGCCCCAGTTGTTAGCTCCTCTTAGGCAAACATGAATGAAACAGGGTGTAAAGTGGGGTGAATCCAACTACCTAGAGCTGGAATGGCACAGTGCCAAGGCTTCTGTTCGGTCCAGGCCCTAGCCTCATTTAAACAAGGCTCCCCATCTCCATTGTTGGTGTCAACATGAGGAGCTTCTAAAAATGCTGCCCCCTTTGGCCTCCACTAGCATGCACCCACATGTGTACATATATACACATGTCAAATTTATAAGCCATGGGAAATTTTAGATTATTAAATGAATGCATGTAATTGTGAAATGATAGCTTTATAAATCCCATTCTTTTTGTTTGTTTGTTTTTCAAGGTAGGGTCTTGCTGTCACCTAGGCTGACCTAGAATTTACTATGTATTCTCAGGCTGACCTCAAACTCACAGCAATCCTCCTGCCTTAGCCTCCCGAGTGCTGGGATTAGAGGTGTGCACTATCACACTCAATTTATAAGTCTTATTCTTAAATACTGTTGTGGTTTCAATGTGGGGGAAAACAAAAAAGAGCTACTGCCCAGGGCATACAAGCCCAAGGCAGGCTTTCAGGAAATCTCAAGAATTAACTGTAATGGCAGAAAATAGGATAAAAGTCTTACAACAGGGTTTCCATGTAGACAGTACTGTGAATGAGTTACATGTAGGCTGTTGCAGACTGAGTGAGGTGTCCCTCCCCCCAGAAGAGTCAGACCTTGACACAGGGACTTGTCCCACTTGCTGTCCTCTCCTTTCTTCTCCACTACTTCTCTGCTTTTGTGCAGTTCAGAGCCCCGTGTGGCACTGGGTTGAAGGGCTGCAGCGCTGGTCATTGGTATGCAGCACTCCATGCTCTCACCCTAAGTTCTGCAGCCTTTCCTTAGAGAGTCTATGCGAACTGGAAGGAAACTGGTCTTAAAGGAGTTAGTTGTTTGCCCCTTCCTTTTAGAGCAGTGCTGTTTCCTGTTTACACTGCCTCACCATCCCTTCTGGGACTGGCTCAGGAACTGTAGGAGGAAGGGCTGTGGTGGAGATGGACTCCAAGAGGATCAGTCTCTGCTCTGGGGACTGGAAAGGAAGGAAAGAGGAGGGGCCCTGGGAGCTGTGCTGAGGCAGTACAGAGTGCGAAGGCGACCTCTCCTTTCTGCACTCTGCTGTGCCAAAGCCGAGCCTCCTACTGAGCCTGCACCCATCAAGGAGGGAGACAGGAGCGGGCCCCATCTGGTCCTACTGCCAGGACCACTGAGGAACAGAGTAGGCAGGGCATGTGTCATGCAGGTGAGCTAGGAGTTTGTGTAGATGCTGAAATAGTCAATACAGTCTGAATCCTTGGGTCCATGATAGGTGATGTAGGATTCATTTGTTCATTTTAGTTCAACAAATATTTGGGTGTTTGCTATGTTTCAGACATCAGTGCTGTGATGGACAAGAAGCCTGTGACCCCTGGAAAAAATTACTGTGCCCTACATGTATGTGATGTTTTTACCGTGTGCCTTCCTCTATACATACTTCCTGAGGTGTGTGTATGTACTGACAGGCCTGTGACAAAGCATGCAAGGGAAAGAAAATGAAAATACGTAGAAAACAGTTGTGCACATCCTAGTGGCGAGAACACGCAGTACACTGCTGCTTTATTAGGTAGCCTGTGTTTGTCACATATTGGCTCAGAGGTCATTTTTTGAGCTGGACTGCCTATGTGAAATGAGGAAGCCAATGGGGAGGTGCTGGGATTGAGACTATTTTTTTTTTCTTTCTATTTTTGAGGTAGGATCTTGCTCAAGCCTAGGCTGACTTGGAATTCACTATGTAGTCTTAGGGCAGCCTCGAACTCACAGAGATCCTCCTACTTCTGCCTCCTGAGTGCTGGCATTAAAGGTGTGCACCACCACACTAGCTTGATTAATTTATTAGTTGCCCAGTCTACTTCTTCCCTCCACTCTGCCTTCTTTGGGAGAGGCACCCAGATTGTCTGAGGTAAATGTTTAAGCTTCTCTTCCCTCTGACCTGTGCGATGGGAACAGGCTACTGAGAGGTGGGTATGGGGAAGGCTGGCAGGGCAGGTACCTTGGTAACTCAGTCCCTACATACAGTTTCACAGACTTCCATCCAGGCTGCATTTGGTGCCCCCAGCAACATCATAGATAGGAAATCTGTCCTCTACCAAAAAGACTGGAGATTGAGATACATGTGCTGAGTATGGTGAGCATGAGCCAGTCTTGTTTCTCAGACGGAAGCTGCCCCTCCGGCGAAAGGTTGCCTGGGCATCTTAATGACTTTTTTTTGGGGGGGGGGTTCGAGGTAGGGTCTCAATCTGGCCCAGGGTGACCTGGAAATCACTATGTATGTAGTCTCAGGGTGGCCTCGAATTCACAGTGATCCTTTACCCCTGTCTCCCGAGTGCTGGGATTAAAGGCGTGCACCACCACACCTTTCTTTTTTTTAAATTATTTATGTATGTATTAGGAACAGAGAGAGAGAGAATGGGTGCGAGAAGGCTTCCAGTCACTTCAATCAAACTCCAGACCTATGTGCCACCTTGTTCATCTGGCTTATGTGGGTACTGGGGAATCACAAACAAGCGCCTTAATGCTAAGTCATCTCTCCATCTCCAGAATATTTTTATTTATTTGAAAGCAGAGAGAATGGGTGTGCTGGGCTTCCAGCTGCTGCAAACAAATTCCAGATGCATGTGCCACTCTGTCCATCTGGCTTTACATGGGTAATGGGGAATTGAACCCATGTTGTTAATCTTCGCAAGCAAACACCTTGAACACCAAGCTATCTCCTTTCCTGCATCTTTCTGTCTTGCTATCTCCAGAAACAGTGAACTGATGGATAGGCCCAGTGCCTCTGATTCATGGTCCAGAATGTACTGCTTTTCTTGGGGGCAGGAACTTGGGTTCCAGAGCCCTGACTCCTTCTGGGCCCAGTGTGGAAGCTTCTGCCCCACTCATTTACCTTTATGCAGACACGAGCAGCTCCTTCCCCAAGTGGAAGGTCTGTCTGAGGACTGGGGATGAAGCTGGAATTTAGGGATTTCTTGCCAATATACCAATACGCCAATGCATCAATAAATTCAGAGTATCCCAGATTCTTGTCTTATGAATTTAAAGAATTAAAATCCATAGGCCAGAGGGTAAGGTTTAGAGAGACTTTATTAGATTTAGATTTAAGAGTAGGAAAGAATAGAAAAAAAAAAGAGTAGGAAAGAGGAGAAAGCACAGAGAGCTGCCATGTGGAAGGCAGGAAGGGGTAGAGAGCCCATGTGGGAGTAAGGGGTGGGGGGAGATGAGGGAAGTTTACCAGAACCTCAGAGTTCAGCAGTTAGCCAAGGGAGAGTAGAGGCTTGTTCCCTGGCATGCATCCTTATTTACCTTCCGGCTCAGATGAGCCAGAGTGAGGGCTGATTTGTCTGGGCTAGGGGCTGTCTCAGGAAGAGGCACTCGAAGTTCTGGGACCTGAACTTGATCAACCGCCATGTCAGGATGAGATTGAGATTTAAATTCTAGGAAAGGGGACTTCCCTCCCAGGATGGGTTCAGGTTGTTTGTGGAAAAACAGATTTAGGGAACTTTTTTAGACAAGAGGTAAGTCACATCATCCTTTGATCTCCAGCAAAGTGAAGATTGTGAGGACAATCATTCCTGCTTTTACTTTTGGGGCCCAGTCACTCTAAATTACCTAACAAAGTTACCTGACTCCCTCTCAGGTAGGGACCAGAAAATCACAGGCCTTCAGGTTCTCTTAGGTTTCTGTTCCCATGGCTTGTTCCCTTGTGATCTCCCAACATGGGCTTAGGGGGTAGGAGCTAGTGAGCTAACTGGCTCTTCCCTTCACAGGGTTCACCCTTTCCACATGTTTGGTGGGATAGTGGGGTAGGTCTTGGTTTCTTGTCCAGAGGTGCCTCCAGGTAGGGGCTCCAAGGATGCCCCTTCCTTCCTTCCTTCCTTCCTTCCTTCCTTCCTTCCTTCCTTCCTTCTTTCCTTCCTTCTTCCTTTCTTTCTTCTTTCTTCTTTCTTTCTTTCTTTTTTGGTTTTTCGAGGTAGGGTCTCCCTCTAGCCCAGTCTGACCTGGAATTCACTATGGAGTCTCAGGGTGGTCTCTAACTCATGGCAGTCCTCCTACCTCTGCCTCCTGAGTGCTGGGATTAAAGGCGTGCGCCACCACGCCCGGCAAGGATGCTTATTTCTGTGAGAACCTGAGGTTACTTGTTGGAGGCAGGTAAAACCTGGGAGTCATTCTTTTCAGGCTTATTCCTTCAGAACCCTTGCTTCATATCTTAGTCCTTAACCAACTCACTGAGGTCTTGGTAATGACAACTGTCTCAAGGTCCTTGTGCGTGCTCATTATTAATTTTTCCTGCTTTGCGCCTCAGTATACCTCTCTTTACACTTCTTTAGGAGGAAGCAGAATCAAGTTTTGGGGGGATGCTGGGCTTAAGGGTCACAAAAAGTTTATAAACAGTCCAGAGAGACTTTTAATTTATATTGAGACAGGGTTTCACTATGTAGCGTGATTAGCTTGGAAACTCACTATGGAACACAAAGAAGGCCTCAGACTCATGGCCACCCTCCCAGTGATGTGTGCCACTATGCCCAACCAGGGAGACTTTCAGCATTCTCCCCTCTAACTCTACCATTCCCAGGCTCTGTTCCTGCCCTTCTTGTCTAGGGATCCAGCAGTCTTTGTGAGTCTCCTTGACAACAAGATGGTTAAGTTAAAAATAACCTTGTTCTGGCCTTATGCAGTGCTTGGCTCAGTTCCTGGGCTTGTAGATGCCCTGGGGTATCTGTAGGCAGCTTATGGGGAGGGGTATGGTGCAGATGCTTTGAAGCCTTGAGTTTTAGGGGCAGAGCTAGATAATCATGTTGCTTTATTACCTTGTACTATAGGTACTATGGTCAGTGAGGTGTGAGTGTAAATGGCAAAGAATGTAAAGCCATTCTGAATGTCTTCATTTCATTTAGCTGGAGAGGGCAATCCTGGAGGTGTTGATACGTTTCAGATCCTCTGGGACAGTGGAGTAGGACACAGCCCTGGGAGAGCTGGTTATCTCTCTTTAGGAAATCCCCACACAGGGCTAGGTAGTATGGATCAGTGTTAGCTTGCTGGCCTAACTTACACAAGACTGGGTATGTCACAGGGTGCTAGGGGTTCAGGAAAATCCTTGAACCCCAAACCCTAGGTTCATATCTAATTTTAATCAAAGAATTGAATAAAATAAGACTGAGAAGGATAATTATTAAATTATTATATTTATTGAGGGAAGTATAAAACCGAGGAAAGGAGAATGAATGCACCCACATGGCTTGACAGCCCATGTGATGGGCCTGGGAAAACTGTAGAGGACATTAAGAAAAGTACAAAGAGTTCTTGCCATGTGGAGAAAGAGCCCATGTGGAAAGTTAGGGCTAGGGGGCTTTCCCCTCCACTTGGTCGTACTGGGCTGAACCAAGGGGAAACTCAGCAGCAGCTGGAGGTTCAGGAGAGGTCAGGCGCACAGAGACCTTGTGCTCCCCTTGCAAATGTATTTTAACCTTATGGTGGTGGGCCCTACCTTCTGACTCAGATGAGCTGAGGGACAGATGATTGGTTTGGGCTAGGGGCTGTCTCAGGAAGAGGCTAGACATGACACCCAGTTCTGGGGGTTGAACTTTACCAACCCCAATGTTAGGGCTAGATTTTAAATCCTAAGAGAGACCTTCCTCCCAGGAGGGTCCCGGGTTGTTTGTGGAAAAACAGATCTTTAGACAGGAGATAAAAGTCCAGATCACCCTTTGATCTCTAGCAAGTGTAGACTGCAGGGATAGGCCCAATGACATTCTTATTTCTTATTTTCAGGGGCCCAGTCACCCTAAGTGCCTAAAAGAGCTATTGGAGTCCCTAGCTATAATTCCCAGTACTGTAAAACAAAACAAAAACAATGCAAAGAAATTCCTACTGGAGCAGCGGTCCTTACTTGGCCCCGTTGATAAAAGTGAGGACACCAGAAGTATTCAGAGCCCTCTGGTGCTGCTGTGGCAGAAGCTGAAGCTTTTCTCTATTGGAGACCATTCTTAGGTCCTCTACCAAATCCTCTTGCACCAGCAGTCCATCCTGGCTAACGTCCTCTTTGTTGTCTCTCACCATTGTAAAGTAACTAGAAATAGCCACCTCAATGAGGGCAGCATGTTGGTCTCTCTTTAGCACACCTGGAATTAATTCCTCTCTTCCACCC
Organism: Dipus sagitta; assembly: GCA_036346955.1. NCBI lineage: Eukaryota > Metazoa > Chordata > Mammalia > Rodentia > Dipodidae > Dipus > Dipus sagitta. The sequence continues at coordinate 55,355,971 of CM070779.1, read as the reverse complement.
CTTCACCCTTATACTCATTAGAAGGCATTTTGCTGTTGGTCAGGCATGAGGAAATGAGAACAAGATGCCATAGTCTAGTCTTTAGGAAGTTTATGGTTATTCTGGTAGACAGTTAAAGCGTCTCCATTGTGGTTGAGACTAGTGATTTAGCTCAGTGGCAGAATGCTTAACTAGTTTACTCAAAGCCCTGGGTTTCCGCCCCAGCACCAGAATCTGAAAAAAAAAACACACACACACAGAAAAACTGCCTGGTATGGTGGTGTATACCTTTAATGCCAGCACTTGAGAGTCTGAGGTAGGATGATCACTGAGGTCTAGGCCAGCTTGGAACTATGGAGTGAGTGCCCAGTCACCCTGGGCTAGAGTAAGATCCTACCTTGGAAAAACCAAAAAAAAGGAAAAAAAAAAAAAGTCTCCATTGTGGTCATTGCAGAGAGAGAGAGGGAAAGCCTGAGGTCCAAGAGAATATGAGGCTAGCAGGACACGTTTGTGACACAAAGGTCTTAAAACTATAATACATTGTAAAAAATTGTAACTTAATAAAAAGAAAAGGAGAAAGCTAAGTAGAATGAAAAACCTGATCAATAGATGGACAAAAACTTCACAAAAGAAGACATCCAAATGACCAATAAACATGAAATTAGTCATGAAGGAAATTCAGACTTATTCAACTTTGAAAAAATGACTTTCAGTATTTGTACATATTTCAAAAAATCTTTGAAGGTATGGAAAAACATCTGTTTACTATTTCTAGTTTACTTTGTTTTGAATTTCCTGGTTTTAGAGAGAGAGAGAGAGAGAGAGAATGAGAATGAGAATGAGAATGAACAGGTACACCAGGGCCTCTTGCCACTGCAAATTAACTCCAGATGTATGTGCCATTTTGTGCACCTGGCTTTATGTGGGTACTAGGTAATCGAACCTGGGCCAACCCAGGCTGGCAGGTTTTGCAAGCAAGCAAGCAAGCACCTTTAACCATCGAGCAATCTCCCCAGTCCCTGTTCTGAATTTCTTAGTGGATTCCAAAATGTTTAAATAAAAGAAAATGTAGCAGGCTGAGCATATTGGAATCAGATGACATGGATTGGGTTAGACACTTAACTTCTCAGAGCTGCTGTTTTTTGTTTGTAGACAGGGCTCTTTCTGTCTCCGCTTTTTTCCAGTTCTGTTTGGAAACTCATAGATAGTGGGCATGCTCTCTCTACTGGAGCAGTTATTGCTCAAATTCTAAGTGATTGGACTTTTCCCTCCACTTCTCACAGCAACTCTTCCAAATTCCTTTAAGTCATGAAAGATCTAAGAAATAAGATGATTTATAGGCTTCAGAAGAGCCTGTCGCTTGGTACAGCATGGCCTCCCCCTCTTTCAGGCTGGGAACAAGCTCAGTTTTTGCAGATGTTTCCTTCAAGGATACGGCCTGGACAGCAGCTGTATGTGTGAGCTACATTGCAGTCTGGTGGGAGGCAGAGGTGAGTTCACCAATTCTGGCTAGACCATTAACTTGAATGGAACAAAGGTGCGGCCTTTGTAGATTTTGGCAGCCTTCACATAGCATGCTCATATGATGTGCAGAGTCATATTCTGGCTTTTGGGTATGGTGGCATTCACTGATTCATCCTGAGAGAGCCTGGTCGGTGCCAGTTGGACACTGTGGAAGCTGTGAGTCCATAGCATACGGTGGCAGAGCAGAGGCCACACCTTGAGGTTCAAGTGCTAGTGGAGAGTGGTTTTCGCAAGTGGATGAATGGAGCTGGGGAGATAGATGGCTCAGCAATTAAAGGTTCTTGCTTGCAGAAGTTGATGGATATCCTGGGTACTTATGGCCTGACAGGCAGATGAGCCTGGTACCCAAGCAAGGGCAGGCTCAGGGATAAGCCTGTAGGAAACAGTCATTACTTCCCTTTTGCCTTCTTTGGATACAAATGAGCTATTTCTGTCTATTTCATAGCCCCTCCTCCCACTAAGTAAACAGACTGCAAGGTTCAGATGTCTGGGCATGTTGTCAGGACACTGCTTTCCATCTGGTTCTTATCTGACTGTCAGGCAGTTTTTGGGATCTTTTTCTACAGAGCTCCCATGCCAGTCTCACACTTCAATAGTTTACTCTGCATTTTTCATGTTTTCCTTTTCTGTGTTTTTGCTACATAGGAGTCAGAATCAGAAGCAAAGGTAGATGGAGAGACTGCATCAGACAGTGAGAGCAGAGTGGAACCTGCTTCCCTGCCAACCTCCGATGATACACCAGAGGTCCTCAACAGAGCCCTTTCCAACTTGTCCTCGAGGTAACCTGTCTTAGTGATGCAAGTGCTTGTGAGGGGCTTTGCACTGTGTCTCAGTGCCATGGGAGACTTAGGCTCTTAGGGTTTCTAATTCAACGAATCCTTCCTCTGTCACATTCACCCATTGCAAACAATTCCTTTAGTTCCACAGGAAGAAATAGGAAACAACTAACTTTGGTGAGTCCAGGGATAAAACTCCAATACCAGCTGTGTGGGTAGATGAGAAACACAAATTTTAAGTCCCCAAAGGATTATCTGAAAGTGTTCCCGTGTGTGCTTCCCAGCTGTCCTTTTGTGACACTATACTGTACAGTGGGTAAAGACATGGCTGCTAGATTCAAATCCTGGCCTCACCATTTGCTTTCTGTAGGACCTGTGCTTCCATTTCATCACATATATTTATTGATTTTAAATATGCCATTTGAATTAAAACCTGTTAAACTGTGTTGAGGGTTAAACTAGTTAATATAAGGTGCTTATAAGAGTGCCTTGAGTACATTTGTGATACTGTTATTTTCACTGTGATGCAGGGCTGTGCCATGTAGAAGCCACCTTCAGGAAAGATGCTCATTGTCATTTTTCCAAATGGAAACAGCCATGGAAGCCAGAAGCAGAGGACACTACATCTTCCTGGTTGTTTTTCCCCGACAATATCCTTATGATGTGTTCTGGGTGTTTTTCTGCACCTGCGGAGTTTGATTGTGAGTGAGGCACTGGTGCTCGTGGGCTTGTTCCCACCAGCGTGGGGCAAGTGCCTCTGTTGAGGTGAAGGAGGTGCTCTGGAAAGGACTAAGTTGAAGGCCCTATGCTTCAGAAAAAGCCCATTTCCCTTGGGCTTGTGTTACAGTTCTTTCTGGGCTCCTAAATGGTGTTTTCTCCTTCTCTACTCTGTCCCATAGATGGAAGAACTGGTGGGTGAGAGGAATCCTGACTTTGGCCATGATTGCATTTTTCTTCATCATCATTTACCTGGGACCAATGGTTTTAATGATGATTGTAAGTACCATTGTGCACTTTGAGTTTTGCCTCAGCTTCTCCCATAGAACTGATTGGTTCTGGGAATGCACAGCCCCAGGATCCTCAGAGCCCTTTTGTCTTAGACCATCTATGACTCCCTCGTAGTCTGGCTGTGTCTGTGTATCTCTTGGATTTGTTTATTATTGTCCTGGGGCCTCAGTAATGGGCTTAGAACTTCCATTAAGTAGTTCTACTCCACAGAGCTGTTTTTGGTCTTTCTGCCATTAGGGGCAGGGCCAGTTGATGGCAGCTAATGCTGAGCAAAGGATTTGAGGCTGTGTGTGTGTGTGTGTGTTTGTATGTATAATTTTTTTTCCAAGGTAGGATCACACTCTAGCCCCAAGTTGACCTAGAATTCATTATGTCTCAGGCTGGCATTGAACTTATAGAGATCCTCCTACCTCTGCCTCTTGAGTGTTAGGATTAAAGGCGTGCACCATCACTCCTAGCTGTCACAATATTTTTAATCCAGAGTTAGAAGGGTTAGGCTACTGGCTGAGGTTTTGGAGGTTCTAGGACAAAAGATTAATTGGGACACCCAGACTGTTTGTTTTATTATGAAAAATTGGATCTGCACTCTATGATGTAAAGAGATGTCTTTTGCTGTGAAATGGTATGAGAGAGAAAGAAGGAAGAGTTAAGACTGAAAAATTTCTTTAATATATTTTTTCTTAAAGGCTTGTGTAGCAAACAGCTTCAGGTTCGCTGAGATGAACTTCCAGACCAGGCACAGTTATGGAGGAAGGGATATTTATTGAAGCTTACAGATCCAGGGGAAGTTCCATAATGGCAGAAGAAGCTGACCTGCCTTCATAGGCCCAAGCAGAGAGAGAGAAGTACAAGCCAAAAAGCCAAAAGCCACATAGCATAGCATACTTTAGGAACTCCAGCTAGGCACACTTGGCATATCTTTAGATTAAAATCTCAAACCCACCACCACACCTTAGGGCTGGACCCTAAACTGCCTCTAGCCAGGTGGCTGTAGATCCAAACTACAAACTAATAAAACACTGAATATATTGGGGGCATCTATTCAAACTACACAGCCTGTGACCTATTTTTTTCTGCTTTCCAAAGATCCTAAGTTGAGTTCTCTAACTCTTCTGTGCTTTGCAGGTGATGTGTGTTCAGATAAAGTGTTTCCATGAGATAATCACTATTGGCTATAATGTGTACCACTCCTATGACCTGCCCTGGTTCAGGACCCTCAGCTGGTAAGCTCTCTGTTCCCACAGGGTACCATAGCCTCATTTGGATGATGTGTTTTATGGCAGGTATTTTGCAGCGATGGTGGGCAGAAATAAAGTGATCATTGCAGACTTGAACAGTACCATTGAGACTGAGTCTTTCACAGATTGGGCTGTATGGCTGGGCTGCCTTTGCAGGCTTGAGAGTCTGGAGTCTTCCCTAGTGTTTGTGGTAGGGCTTGCCTTGCTTTTAGGATTCCTTAGGTTTCTGAGGCCAGCAGTGGTATTTGGCTCCCTCTCCCATCTAGAGCAGTGTCTTTTATATGCTGACATAGCCTGCATCCCTCTAGAGTCGCCTGAGAAGTTGTCAGGTTCTGGTGCTGGTGTTGCTAGCTCTGCAACTTGATTTCCTTATCACTAAAACAGATTGTTGAGGTGTCATCAGTTTTAAACTGTGATGTGGCAGCCCTGCTTCTCCTGAGGCACTCGGGGTGCCAGCATGGGCAGGATTTGGGCCTCCAGAGAAACTCTGTTTTCTCCTTCTCTTAGGAAAGGCCTGTGATGCCTTAAAGCAAAAGCATAATCAAGAACTGATGATGTCTATGATCCTTCCTGACCTGAGCTTTGCTTTGTTGGCCACACTGTTCTTGAGTGGTAATAGCTGAGCACAACACTGCCTAGTGCTGATAAGATTTCAGGCAAATACAGAGCCTCGCACAGGCTGGGGACATAGGGATTGGCCTGTGACTTAGTGGACAAGACAGTAGTGTTTTGTACCTTAGAAACTTGGTCTGGCCAAGGGAGCTGACACCTTTCCCATGTGTCTCCCCCTTACCTAGTAGTTCAAGCTGACACCCTACCTTTGTTTGTTCTCTAGGTAAAGATGCAGGGCCACTTACATGGCTGTTCTATAGCTGGGCAGCTGGGTTTTGATTTTTTTTTTTTTTTTTTCTGGTGGCCTTGAACTCAAAATGATCCTCCTACCTCTGCCTCCTGAGTGCTGGGATTAAAAGTCTGTACCACCACACCTGGCTTTGGGTTTTGGATTTTGTTAATGTATTCAGGAGGTCTAAATCCTGGCTGTGGTTACTTAACAAAGGAAACATTTTTCATATAATGAAAATAAACCCAATGTGGGAGTTTTTGAATTTCACAATTTATTTTTTGTTTTTCTGAGGCAGGGTCTTATCCTAACCTAGGTTGACCTGGAGCTCACAGAAATCCTTCTACCTCAGTCTCCAGAATGCTGGGATTAAAGGTGTGAGCCACTACTCTCAGCTTGAGCTTTACAACTAAGAAAAGAGCATCCCTTTTGAGACTTGGGATGGTATGGCATGGTCCCATACTCAGAAGCATCATAGATAGTGCAAAGGGATATGAGTTGTGGCTTCGCCCCCCCCCCCGTCCTTCCTCCAGTTGAGAAAAGAATTTAAGTGCGGAATTGATGCTAGCAGAAGAGCCAGGCTTCCAGGGAGGAGAGGCTCTGAGATGGAGCCCAGCTAATTGCTTAAGGAAATGTTCAAGTACTACTTGCTATAGAAATGAATATGAATGTGGTAGATAGCAAGGTTTCTTAAAGAAAATAGTGTTTGAGCAACAGGGGAAAATAGTGGGGGCCTGGGGAGATGACTCAGTGGTTAAAGGTGCTTGCATGCAAAAGCCTGCTGGTCCAGGTTCAGTTTCCCAGTACCCACTTAAAGCCAGATGCACAATGTGGCATAATTGTCCACAGTTCATGTTTAGCTGCAAGAGGCCCAGATGCACCCATACCCTCTCCAGCTATCTCTCAAAATGTTGCAGTCAGGTTTGCATTGCTGGCAGAAACCACCTGAGCAAGAGCAGCTTGTGGGGAAAAAAAGGTTTATTTTGGCTTACAGACTTGAGGGGAAGCTCCATGATAGGAGGGGAAATGTTGGCATGAGCAGAGGGTATACATCACTCCTTGGTCAACATAAGGTAGACAATAGCAACAGGAGAATATGCCAAACACTGGCAAGGGGACACTGGCTATAATACCTATAAGCCTGCCCTCCCAACAACACACTACCTCCAGGAGGCATTAATTCCCAAATCTCCATCAGCTGGGAACCTAGCATTCAGAACACCTAAGTTTATGGGGGACACCTGAATCAAACCACCACACAAATAATTTTCTAAAATTTTTATTTATTTATTTATTTATTTTTACAAAAACGGGTAAGTGAAGAGGATGTTGTGGGCAAGGAAGAGGTAGAGCAGAACAGGCCAGTGAAGACAGAGCCATTTTTGATGGGAGTGGAGAGTTCCTGTGGAAAGAGTGGGAGTGTGCTTACGCGGACAAGATGAGGCTGGTTCTGCCTGGAGCAGGACCTGGAGGGTCCTGAGGTTAAGTATGGAAATCCTGCAAAAGGAGTAAACTGAGTCCCACATTTGTGATGGAGAAGGAATGAAAGATGTCAGAGGGGAGCTGAGAATTATGGTTCATTTGTCCCTCTTTAAGGTATTCCCAGTCTTGAGGTGTGGGGTAGGCTGTTTCTCTGTCTTGTCCTTAGAACTGTCTGACAACCTCATGATGAGAACCTGCACGTGCTCCCATGGCACTGCTCTGTCTTCATTTCCAGGTACTTTCTCCTGTGTGTAAACTATTTCTTCTATGGAGAGACAGTGACCGATTACTTCTTCACTCTGGTTCAGAGAGAGGAGCCTTTGCGCATTCTCAGCAAATACCACCGGTTCATTTCCTTTACCCTGTACCTGACAGGTATGCATTACACGCTTCACCATTTCCTCTGTGTTCTCTGCTCTTGTGTAGAAGTTGGTTAAATTTTTGTGATGTTAACCCTGGCCACTAGGGAGAGAGCTTGTGGTTCTGTATTACACTGACTGTAGCAGCTCTAAACAGCGACAAACCTAGAGTGTTTGCGTTGTGGGGAACACTTGCCTGTGTCACCTATCCTTGGATTGCAACATTTCTAGGAGGTTAGCAGAGTGTGGTCTTGTTCCAACTCTTGCTGGCAAAGATTCTGCAGTGTGACTGGAAAAATAACCATCTAGGCACCATCTTTATGAGAGTGATTGTAGTGTGGTAGAAGTTTTCCTGGATTTGGGTTTGAAAGACTGACCTTAGAGAGGTGAGATAGGAACATCATTTTTCTGAAATTCAACTTTTAGAGCTAAAACAGAAGGGCTTTGCTATTGTGGTAGTTTTTCCTTCTGACTGCAAACTACTTTTTCTCCTCTAGGCTTTAAAATTATATATAGCTTAACAGCTGCAGAAATAGCCAATGGACTACTTAACATAGTTAAATGAGTAGGAGGAAGAGAAATGCTGAGTGATTATTATTATTATTTTTTTCTCCTTCTACCTCCTCCAACCAGGATTCTGCATGTTTGTACTGAGTCTGGTCAAGAAGCATTATCGACTGCAGTTCTACATGGTAAGGGAAGGGGTGTGTGTGTGTGTGCATGTGTGTGCGCTGGTGGGGGAGTGGAAATTTGTTGGTTTACTGGAAGATCTATAGAAACTAACAAGCTGAGCTTACTGGCCAGATGATCTGTAGAAACTCAACAGGCCTTTCCTACTTTGTGTGACAGATCAAAATTTAGATAAGTTGGTTATGTGTGAATATAGAAACTAGAACAGGAATGAGTAGTGCCTCTGCAGTTCTTCTTCTTCTTAGACCCAGTCACTGTTACTTAACTCATACCTGAGTAATTTTTCCTCTAGGCCAGGCCCTTGAAGCTAGGCTGCAGGCAAGGCCCAAGCTGCAACTTTAGAGACTTTGCTATAAGAGACAGATTCTTCATTTAGTGCTGATCATTCCCTGCCTCAACTTGAGAACATCTCGCTGAATGTGAAAAGAAAATGCACCCAGCCTTCAGGGCTTGGAAGGACTTACCCTCCTAGTGTATTAGAGGCTCTCTTCTCCTCTCCCCTCCTTTTCCTTTCCCTCCCCTCCCTCCCTCCCCCTCCCCTCCTTTTCCCTCCCCTCCCTCCTTTTCTTTCCCCTTCCCTTTTCCCTCCTCTCTCTCCCCTTCCCTTCCTTTTCTCTCCCCTCCCTCCCCCTCCCCTCCTTCCTCTTCCCCTCCTTTTCCCTCCTCTTCCCTTTTCCCTCCCCTCCCTTCCCCTCCCCTCTCTTCCCCTCCCCTTCCCTTCTTTTCCCCCCTCCCTTCCCCCCCTTTTCCCTCCCCTTCCCTTCTTTTCCCCCTCCCTTCTCCTCCCTTCCTTTTCCTCCCCTTCCCCTCCCCTCCCCTTCCCTTCCTTTTCCTCCTCCCCTCCCCTCCCCTCCCCTCCCCTCCCCTTCCCTTCCTTTCCCTCCCCTCCCTCCCCTCCCCTTCCCTTCCTTTTTCCTCCCTTCCCCTCCCTTCCCTTCCTTTTTCCTCCCTTCCCCTCCCCTTCCCTTCCTTTTTCCTCCCTTCCCCTCCCCTTCCCTTCCTTTTTCCTCCCTTCCCCTCCCCTTCCCTTCCTTTTTCCTCCCTTCCCCTCCCCTCCCCCTCCTTTTCCTCCCCTCCCCTCTTCTCTTTCTTCTCATAGGATATTGCTAGGTAGCTCAGGATGACCTATTTACGATCTTCCTGTCTTCTGAGATTTTGGTTTTCTGAGGTAGGGTTTCACTCTTGCCCAGGCTGACCTGGAATTCACTATGTAGTCTCAGGGTGGTCTTCACCTCACAGCAATCCTCCTACCTCAGCCTCCCGAGTGCTGGGATTAGAGGCGTGCACCACCATGCCGGACATCAGTCCCTCCTTTTGATGAGACTTAATCTGGGAAGGACAGTGTGTTGCTCCCAGAGGCCCTTTCTAATACCTTTTCACTTCCAGTAAGCTAGGTACAAAAGCAGGTGTTTTTCTTACTTCTAGGTAACTTTCTATGTGTTAATGATTGTTCTTTGAAGTTATTTTGGAGGAGAACCTTGTCGTAAGTTGGTTTTGCTTCTTTTGCAGTTTGGGTGGACGCATGTGACATTACTGATAGTTGTAACTCAGTCGCATCTTGTTATCCACAACCTGTTTGAAGGAATGATCTGGTAAGTAATGGCAATAGGAAGAATTTCCCCTTTTATCTTGTTGTTTCTCACACACAGGTAGGCTAGGAGCCCTGCCTCACCTTCCAAGTGGTTCTTACCTAGAGCCTACTAGCACTCCCTGCCGGCATAGGGTGCTGATTGAGTAGCCGTAGGGTGGAGCCTGGCTTGAATTTCTAGTACATTCCCAAGTGACTTGATGCTGCTTTAACTGCCCCTGTACTAGAACCAGTAGTCTAGTTAAAGCATCACAGGTAAGCAACTGTGGCAACAGATTTGAAAACCTAGAGGAAATAATTCATGATTTCCTCATAAATTACAAACTATTAAAAATAACAAAGTCCCAAACTTGAATAGATGAATTATTATAGAGGTGATTTGAAAAAGAAATACTTAGAAAAAGAAACAGGACCAAACACTGTTGGGTATTATCTAATTCTTATAACAAAGCTGATAGAGAGGAGAAATGGATTTCCTTTATGAATACTAGCAAATCAAATCTGGCAGTGAACCAAAAGAACGACGTGCTGCCACCGAGTGGATTTTATTTCAGAAGTGCAGTGGTTTCTCCAGGAAATGGCAATGTTGGTAGAAGTTAGCAGGCCAACTGTGAAGGTGGTCTTAGTGGGAGGGGAAAGGCCCACATCCTGATATGGTGAGAGAGGAGCTGAGTAGTACAGTTGACAATCCCACACTCCTCGTTTCCAGACCTCAGAGTCTGCTTCCTCTCTAAAGAGCTCTCTCACATCTTAGCCTTATGCATTACTACATTTAAAACAATGCCAAGAGTGCTACAGTACTAAGTCCTTTTTTAGGGCCAAGCATACCACTTGGATCACGAGTGACTTAATACAAAAATTTTAATGAAGACTGAATAATAGTTATAAAACAGAGACTGTGCTAAAAGCCTTGATGAAGTTGATAATGTAGAAGTTGGTTGGTAAACAGAGTAAGGAGGCTACTGATGCTTTAAACCCCTCCCTCAAATAGGAAGTTGGGAAATACCACCTCTACTTGATGGGCTAGGAAGTTGAGGTTTATATTATGTTAAACTGGCATAGAGGAACTTCAAAAAGTGTCAGAGTGATGAGAGGAGCAAATTGGTATAAGTGTGAAAACTGCCCCTCTTGATGGTGGAAGTTACTAGATTGGAATGGGGGCTGATAGAGGAGAAATGTAGCTTTTACACATTGGGGTTTTTGTCAGTGTCATCCTAGGGAAAGACAAGGTGTGCTAGTGCTAGTAATAAACAGTGAAAACTTTAAGCTATGAAATAGATATAAAATAGATCCTTAAAAATATAAAGGTGAAGCCCGGCGTGGTGTTGCACACCTTTAATCCCAGCACTCGGGAGGAGGGATCACTGTGAGTTCAAGGCCACCCTGAGACGACATAGTGAGTTCCAGCTCAGGCTGAGCTAGAATGAGAACCTATCTCAAAAAACGTGTATGTGTATATATACACACACACATACACACACACACACACACACACACATATACATACATACACATGTGTGTGTGTGTATGTATGTGTGTATGAAGGTAGATTACTAGAGGGAAAATTAGAAATGATTTTAAGAGTTTATTTTGGAGAATGGAGGTAATTAAAATACCTTTATATTTTATTGTGTATTACTTTGTAATGAAAAAGGAACAAATGATGTTTATAAAATGTTATGTCCATGTATTTGTCCATCATTCAATGATTATCTAAATGCCTGTCAACTATCAGGTACTAGGTATGGCTTCTCCCCTCCCCTTCTTTTCTGCTCCGCTCCTCTCCCCTCTCCTCTCCTCCCCTTCCAGCCGCCCTTGAATCTTCTTTCCTCAGCCTCCCAGTGCTTGAGTTACAAGCTTTTGCAACCATAACTGACTTATTTTCTTTCTTCTCAACTTAAACCTTATGAGCTACAAGTATAACATGAGTTACTTTGGTGCTGAAATTTATGACTGACTGTGTGGTGGACTTCTGAGGTCCTATCATCTCAGTAGAGTTGATCCTCACTTGGATTCATTTTCTAGGTTCATTGTTCCCATTTCTTGTGTCATCTGTAATGACATCATGGCCTATATGTTTGGGTTTTTCTTTGGCCGGACCCCACTCATCAAGGTATGTGGATCATCTCAATATGGAATGTCACTGTGAAGGCATGATAACATGTTCTATATGAGCAGGTCATTGTGAAGGAGGAAGTCCAGCTGGTATGCACTGTGCTCTTGTTTTCATGTTATGCTGAGGATATGTAAGAAGGGAAATCCAAAGGAAACATTGATTCATTAAAAACAATCTAGGGCTGGGAAGATAACTGCTAAAGTGCTTGCCTTGCCAGCATGAGGACCTGAGTTCAATCCCCAGAACCTATGTAAAAATGCTGGGTATTGTGGTGTGCATTTGCAGTCCTAGAGCTAGGGAAGAGGAGACCCAGAGATCACTGGAGTTCGATAGCCAGTCAGTCTAGTCTAATTGATGAGCTCCAGGCCAATGAGAGACTCTGTCGCAAACACACTAGATGGTATTTGTGGGAAATAACACCTGAGGTTTTCCTGTGGCCTCCACATGCACGAGCACACACACATGCATTAAAAATTCTAATGAAATTTTTAATAAGCTAGTCATACTTCTGAGGCTTTGATCTGGATATGAGTATTATCATCATTAAATTAGTGTATAGTTTTGTAATGTAAAAATATTTGAGGGCTGGAGAGATGGCTTAGCAGTTAGGGCGTTTGCCTGCGAAGCCAAAGGATCCCTGTTCGATTCTTCAGGACCCATGTAAGCCAGAAGCACAAGGGGGCGCTTGCATCTGGAGTTCGTTTGCAGTGTCTGGAGGCTCTAGTGCGCCCATTCTCTCTCTCAAATAAATAAAATTAAAAAAAATATTTGAGCTGGTCATGGTGTTGCACGCCTTTAATCCCAGCACTCAGGAGGCAGAGGTAGGAGGATCGCCATGAGTTCGAGGCCACCCTGAGATTACATAGTGAATTCCAGGTCATCCTGGGCCAGAGTGAGACCCTACCTTGAAAACCGCCCCCCCCCCAAAAATTGAATGACCAATTAAATGAGAAAGAAAACTGAAGCATATAGGGTAGAGAAAGATTGCGGAGGTTTTAGAAGATGACATGATGAACCACATGGGGATTTTACGTAAACATACTCTTTACAAGTAATTATCTCCCAGCCAGAGTTTGCTAATAGTGTTCTTTCTGTCTGCAGCTCTCTCCAAAGAAAACTTGGGAAGGCTTTATCGGAGGCTTCTTTGCTACTGTGGTGTTCGGTCTTCTGGTAGGTGGTAGCAGCTAGCCAGGTGGGGAGTGGACAAGGCCTCACATCATCCTTAAAGGCCCGAGCAGGAGAGTAGAGAGTCCCAGGCCATGGACAGTGAGCAGGAGCACAGCACACTGTATAACTGGCATGGCAGCACCAGCTGTCCTTTATGCACCAGTTTTCAAATGGGGTCTTGGCAGTTAAGCTGCAGGGGCCACGTATGTGTACCTTGTATGCCTTCTCATGCCCAGGCAGCATGACACTAGCAGGCAGTGTCACTGGCTAGGTATTTTTTCTTATTCCCCCGAGGTAAGGTCTTGCTCCAGCCCAGGCTGACCTGAAATTCGCTATGTAGTCTCAGGCTGGTCTCAAACTCACAGCAATCCTCCTACCTGTGCCTCCCAAGTGCTGGGATTAAAGGTGTGTGCCACCATGCCTGGCTGCATTTGGTATTTTAAGATTAGGGTGACGACTGGTAAGAGTAAGGGGTGAGGTGAGATATACTTCTTTAACCCAGACTTTCTTCTGCATGTGACCTGCCTGGAGGGGCCCATCTTCTAGCCCTTTGAGGACATCATTCCCTGCTTCTGATCTCCAGGCCAGTTGCTCCTTTAGTACTAACTGGTGGCTTCTCAGTATATTTTGTCTCTATGACCTTCCTCCAGAAATCAGCGAGTTATGAGATCCTAAGCAAAAGGACTCTCCCAAGTGGGAAGAAATGTGTTGTAGTTCTTTGCTCAGATCCTTTGAAATGTTTCCCAAGGCCTTTCAGGACCTGTGTGTTTGAGTGTATGTGTGGGACCCCACTGGAACATATGACCCTTTTTAATTAAAAAGTTCAAGTAAAATATATATGTGATGAAACATGAACCTCTGGCATAGCCAGTGAGCAATTGTGCAAGGCGGGAGGTGGGGGATACTGCCCAACCAGGTGTTGGCCATCCAGGCTGGACAGGTACAACTGCTCTCTTTGCCTGTCTCTCTGCTCTTCATCCTCAGCTCTCCTATGTGATGTCCGGATACAGATGCTTTGTCTGTCCTGTGGAGTACAACAATGACACCAACAGCTTCACTGTGGACTGTGAACCATCTGACCTATTCCGTCTGCAGGAGTACAACATTCCGGGGGTGATCCAGTCGATCATTGGCTGGGTATGTACCACTCACATGGGGTGAGCAGTTGGGATAGTGGGACAGTGACTCCTTTCTCCAAAATGAGAGTTGTAGGATGAAGGAGAATTGTTCTAGTCAAGTCAGGATGTGAGAGCAAGATGAGCCCTTTCCCTCTCAACTCCACATCATTTGGCTCAGTGGTTTTAAAAGTATGTTTTGTATGTTCCCTGAGAATCTTAAGATCTTTTTAGAAGATTTGAAGAGGTCCGAGTTATTTTCATGAACCTAGTTTCCTCTGCTAACATTTGCCATGATAGTGCAGAATTAATGATGTGTAAAACTTCTGGCATGGGGTATGAGTTAAGGTTACCACACTGCGTAGACCAGCAGGTCATTGCCTGCTTCATGCTATGCCCTCCAAAGCAGGCAAGAAAATTCATCTTGTCCTTGATATTGTAAATTTACTAAGTCTTGACCCTTTCATATACTTCAAATTTAATTTCCACCAAAATGGAAAGTACACAAAATATTTCTGTTAAATACTGAAGTACGATGTGTGCTCAAAAGACATGTTTGTACAGTTGTTTAAGTTGTCAGCTAACTAGCTTCTTTGTTCTGGAAACATAATTTTCATGGAAAAGAACTAATTTTTCAGACTTGGGTATATAGACAGTTTACTTGAAAAGAACGGCGTTTGTCCCTTCAAAGCAAATAACTGACAGCAGTTGTTTCAAGTGACAGAGTTTGGGGAAGCATGAGATAGTCAACACTAGATAGTACAAGTGTGCTACAATTCGAAGATTTGCATAACTTGGTGACCAATTTTTGTTTGTTTTGTTTTTGGTTTTTTGAGGTAGGGTCTCAGTCTAGCCTAGGCTGACCTGGAATTCACCATGTAGTCTCAGTGTGGCCTCGAGCTCACGGCGATCCTCTTACCTCTGCCTCCAGCATGCTGGGATTAAAGGCGTGCGCCACTGTGCCTGGCTTTTTTCTTTTTCCTTTTCTTTTTCTTTTTCCTTTTCTTTTTCTTTTTCTTTTTTTTCCTTTTCCTTTTCCCCTCCCTCCCTTCCTTCCTTCCTTCCTTCCTCCCTCCCTCCCTCCCTCCCTCCCTCCCTCCCTTCCTTCCTTCCTTCCTTCCTTCCTTCCTTCCTTCCTTTCTTTCTTTTTTTGAGGTAAGGTCTCACTGTAGCCCAGGCTGACCTGGAACTCACTCTGTAGTCCCAGACTGCCCTCAAACTCATGGTTATCCTGCTTCTGCCTTAACAGTGCTGGGACTAAAGGTGTGTGCTACCATGCCTAGCCCATTTTGTTTGTTTGCTTGCTTGCTTTAAAATATGTATTTGCCGGGTGTGGTGGTACACGCCTTTAATCCCAGCACTCGGGAGACAGAGGTAGGAGGATCGCCGTGAGTTCGAGGCCACCCTGAGACTCCATAGTGAATTCCAGGTCAGCCTGGGCTACAGTGAGACCTTGCCTCGAAAAACCAAAAAAAAAAAATAAAAAAAATAAAAAAATAAAAAATAAAAAATAAATAAATAAAATAAAATATGTATTTGACTACATAGTGAATTCCAGGTCAGCCTGGGCTAGAGTGAGACCCTACCTCGAAAAAATAATATGTATTTGAGAGAGAGGGAGGAAGAAGGAGATAGAGAGAGAATGGGCACACTAGGGCCTCCAGCCACTGCAAACTCCAGACGCATGTGCTACCTTGTGCTTCTAGCATTATGTGGATACAGGGGAATTGAGCCTGGGTCCTTAGGCTTCATGGGCAAATGCCTTAATTGAGCCTCTAACTTACGTTTTTGAGGCAGGCTATCACTGTGTAGCCCAGGTTATCCTTGAACTCACATAATCCTCCCACCTCAGCTTTCCCCATGCTGGGATTAAAGGCATGTGCCACTGTGCCTGGTTTGACCAGTGTTTTGTAAATGGTCAGTGTGTGGTGTTGTGCAGCTATGCCTGGGTAACACGTCCTCAGTGTGTGTAGACAAGTGGACTTCAGTGTGAGGAAGTGCAGGTTCGTTAGTAGGATTTTACATTCCCCATTGCACCTAACTTCCTTTTGGCTTTTGATTTTTTAAGACAAGGTCTTATTATGTAGCCCAGTGTAGCTTTGAACTTGGAATCCTCCTGCCTCAGCCTCTCCAATACTGGGATTATAGGCATGTGCCACCATACTGGGGTTGTACCTGACTTTTAAGAGGCAACCACCTGTCAGTTTCTGGTGTAATGACAAAGAATACCCATAATAATTTGCAAAGACTACTAAAATACTTTTAAATTATAAATCTGTGTAAGGCTAAATTTTCTTCATATATTTTATATATTTCCACCAAAACCAAATAACAGGTTGATTACAGAATGTTTCTTTTTGTTTGAGATAGGGTCTCATGTCACCCCAGCTGACCTCAAACCTCCTATGTAGCTGATCTTGAACATCTGATTCTTCTGCATGTCCTGCCCAAGTGCTGGGATTACAGGCATGCACTGTGCTATGCCAGAATATTTTAATATCTTCTATTAGGACAGTGTTAGAAATGTACAAGAATGGGGGAAAGTCCAGTCTTCTTACTGATTTAAAACATATGAGCTAGTATTACTGAGTTATTTCTAGTAACTTGTAATAAAGCTGGATTTGTACACACCTTGACTCTTACTTCATTTATTTTCCGTAGAGAACAGTCCGGATGTACCCCTTTCAGATCCACAGCATCGCCCTCTCCACGTTTGCTTCGCTCATTGGCCCCTTTGGAGGGTTCTTTGCAAGTGGATTCAAACGAGCCTTTAAAATCAAAGTAGGGACTACTTCTGTCCTCATAGCTCACTCCCTGCTTGTCTCTCTTCTGCCCTTATCTCTCCTTCCCTACCTCATCAGCTGCTACCCCTTCACCAGGTTGTGCAGTTGATGTGTGCTTTGCTTGACCTATGTGGTAAATCAAGAGGGGGGTGGTAAACAAAAGTCACTTACTTCTAAGAAAATTTAAAGTTGTTCTTCAGTTTTTAAATTCTCTTTCAACAAAAGAACACTTTGTAATTTAAGATTATGTACTGTGATCTGAGCATTTGAATCAGTCCTTTTTTTCCATTACCCTCAGCTCCCCAGCACAGTAGTTGGACATTGGGGTGGATCTGTTTGGGATTTGGCTGTCTCATCCATCCTTTTTCTGCCTCTAACAGGATTTTGCCAATACCATTCCTGGCCATGGAGGCATCATGGATCGCTTTGACTGTCAGTACTTGATGGCCACCTTTGTGAACGTATACATTGCCAGTTTTATCAGGTACAGTGCCATTCCACCTGAATAAACTTTTTGTTTGTTTGTTTGTTTTTTTGACCCAGGTAGGGTCTCACTCTGGCCCAGGCTGACCTGGAATTTATTATGTAGTCTCAGAGTGGCCTCGAACTCATACTGATCCTCCTACCTCTGCCTCCCGAGTGCTGGGATTAAAGGCGTGCGCCACCATGCCCGGCAGGTGCTGGGTTTTTAAGGATGATGCAATCCTAGATTTTTTTGGTATTGTTTTATTTTTGTTTTATTTTTTTGAGGTAAGGCCTCACTCTAGTCCAGGTTGACCTGGAATTCACTATGTAGTCTTAGGCTGGCCTCAAATGATCCTCCTACCCCTGCCTCCTGAATGCTGGCATTAAAGGTGTGCACCACCATGCGTAGCACAATCCTAGAATTTTGTCTATACCTGCATTCTGAAAAACATTTTAAATACAAACACAGTTTTGAGTTTTTACAGATTCTCTTAGATCCTTTACCCCCATTAGAGATCAGAGTAAGCCACTTGGGTAATTGGTTTCATAGGGCAGCTGGACCTTGCTCAAGAGTGCTTCTTTGTGTTCTGTTGTAGGGGCCCTAACCCGAGTAAACTGATTCAACAGTTCCTGACCTTGCGGCCAGATCAGCAGCTTCACATCTTTAACACACTCAAGTCCCACCTGACTGACAAGGGAATTCTGACATCTGCCACTGAGGATGAGTAGGGGCCACCCAGGGCCAGGAGGGCCAGAGAGCTAGAGCAGGACTGAGTGGGGGCCAGGTCTCCAAGGCCAGCCCAGCTGCTGTGACTTAGACAATGACAAGCTTCAACTCACTGTCTTTTTTTTTTTTTTTGGTAAAGTATATTTTTTAATTGTGAGTTTAAAAGAATCTGTATATATGGTCTGTGTTTGTCATTTGGGTTGTGAGTAAACTGAGTTGGAAAGAAGTCACAGGGATAGAAGAACCATTTGTGTTTTTACAACATCAGTATTAAGCAGCAGGGAAGAGAGTAACACACCCAGCTCAGAATGTTTGTCTGGTGGTTCTAGCCTATCCCCTCAATCAAGCTATTTCTGGGCTGTGTGAGAGAGTGGGCATCATCTTTGTCTGACTGGTTCAGAGGGTTTCCTTATCTGGGCCGGAGTGCATGGGTGTTTACCTCTGCTGTGTTGGACACCTTTCACTGGGGCTTCTTCAGCTCTGTCTCCCTGGGAGCTATGGAGAGCTGTCTTCTGTGGGTCTGAGGGACAGCTTGATCAGGTGAGCATTCTAGCCACATTGAAATGCTGCCCGAGCCCACATAGTATTATGGTTTCACCTTCATGAACAACTGGAAGAAGGGTTCACATTCTACTGTTTTCAGGGAGCAAGAGAACTATTTACAATAGTCTAGAGAAAAACCATACTGTAGTAGTGTAGGGTGTGCAGCGGAATGTACTGTAACCGAGCCCTTCCCCCAGGCTCCCGTGGCTCCTGGAGGGTGGTGCAGCAGACGGCGTCTTTTCAGGGATGAGGCTGTTCATGTTTATGCTGTAGGCTTGCTGCTGTTGAGTCCTTCCTGGAGACTTCTCCTGGGAGGCAGGGAACAGAGGGCTTTTTGTTCATACTTTTTGCCTGAATGCCCATGTCGCTCCTGTGTTGTGTGCTTAGTACTCTTGAGGTAAGTGTATGTCTGTGTGTATGTTTTAAATCACTTGTTTCTTATGGTGATTTCAGTTGTACCATGACTTCTTCATAGAATTAAAATTATGGCAAACCCAACATAATAAGAGGCTTGGCTGTTCTGAAGATTAAATGTACAGTTTTTACATAATCTGACCAGTTTAAAGTGTAGTTTGTATTTTACTGGGGACCTGCTGCTGTTTGTATAAACTGTGATTCATTCATTCCTGATCTTATCATAGATTGACATTGACTTGGGAAGAGCACAGATGAGAGAACATGGCTCAAGCATGCTAAATTATCCCATGTCATGGTGGCTTCCCTTGCCAATGAGGGCCTGAAGACTTGCTTCGGCACCTTGCTTTGTAATGTTTTGTTTCCAAGTTGGCCCCACTGCCTCCCTGAGAGATCACTGTTGTCCACTGAGTGTTGTTGAGCAGTCAGAGCCCTGGCAGTGTCTCGGTTCACATGTTCCTCTCTGGCCTCTCGCCAGGGCACAGCATTGCAACAGCTTCTCTGTGAACTTTTACCTCCATCTCCACTTTGAGGCTTTCCTGTTTCAGGTCCAAGTGCCCCTTAGAAGAAAGAGTTACTGTCAGAGGTTTCAGTTTTGGCTGTGTGGCTCTGCGTAGGAAGCATTGCTCTCAAGGCTCATCTTCTGACCTGTCTCCTAAGCCCACTAATTCTGTGAGTCTGCAAAGAAGCTCACACCACCATTGGCTCTTGAGCCATGTCCTGGACATCCGGAATGAAGTGTACTCAGGCCTTTGCCAAATGCTGCCCAAGATGAGCCCATGGTGACTAGGAGTGAGACTGCAGTTTTCTGACGGAAGAATGCCTTCTGATAGAAGGACACCTCATTTCTCTCATATTGTCCATTGTGGGTATTTGGTGGGGTTCTTGAGCACAGGCCTTTTAGTTGGGAAGCTGGGGCTTATAGAATTCTTCATGGGTGAATCTGGCAGCAACAGCTGAGGCTAATATTTCTGTGTGAGTCTTGATGGTGTCGGTGGAAACCAAAATGGGTGCACACTAGAGTTGTCAGCAAGAGGCCAAAGGCACAGCTTGGGTTTATTTTTTTCTGGTAGAAACTAAGAGGAGGAATTTCTCAGTCAAGTAACCAGGAGAGCAACGCCACCTTGTGGCTATGCAGCACACTGTTTCTGTGTTCCATTTGACAGGATTGCAGGGTCTTAACGTGCACCATGTTGATCTTAATTGTGTGCATACTTTGCTTAAGACCTGTTTTGGCTTTGTTGGAAATAAAATGACTGAAACTTTGTGCCCTCCCTCATTATGGTTCAGCTTTGTAACTTTCATGTGTAGGAATATCATGCTGATATTTCCCACCTGGTGTGGTTATGTGGTTATACATTCTGTGTAGTTCAGATTTACAAATTTTTGTTTTGCTTTTTTTTTTTTTTTTTTTTTTGAGGTAGGGTCTCATTCTAGCCTAGGCTGACCTGGAATTCACTATGTAGTCTCAGATTGGCCTTGAACTCATGGTGATCCTACCTCTGCCTTCCAAGTGCTGGGATTAAAGGTGTGCACCACCATGTCCAGCTTTTTTTGCTTTTTGGTTTGTATCTCATCCATTTTGAACAGGCTTCTGAGGTCCACATGAGTTCCACTAGCTGTTTACCCAGCAGAGTTTCCTCAGGGGCATGAAATGGAATGGGGAAATACTTGTATCATGTCACACTGTGCCTGCAGGACAAGGATGAGTCCCATAGCCCCACTGCTGCCTGAGGTGTTGCATAACCAGTGCAGTAAGGAGTTAATGAACTAGAGGGTCCCATAGAAACAGGGAGCCAGGCTGTCGCCTGGTAAGTTCTGCTCATGAATGCTCACAGGGAAATCAAGTTCTCCCTTTATGTGTGCATGTCCCACCCTCCTGACCAGTGTCCAAAAGTGCACATTTGTCTTTTACTCCTGCAAGTGAAGCCATGTGAAGAAATGGGCAATTCCACATATTTCTTTTTTGCCTATTTCATATTACCACATGTAAACTGTATTACCACATGTAAACTATTTCCTCTTAAAGTTGTATAGTTCTGTAATGTATGTGAACTTTTTCTGCAGTGGCATGAACTGTAACTTAATCTTACATAAATGGACTTGGAAACAATTTTTATAGAATTTCCCCTTAGCCTTTTAATATGATCTATATTATGTAAGATTCCAACAATATAATAAGGGAAACTACATTGAGCCTGTGATTGGGTCTAGTCTAGTTGCTGGGTTGACAGGAACCTGATTTGCGAGGGTCCCTGAGTTCAGTGGGCTGCTGGCAGGCTTATGTCTGCTGTTGGTAGAGTTGGTGGGGAGAGTGAGCACACAGAAGACTACAGCAGTCACCATGTTTTTTTATGAAGTCAGCCTTGGTGGGTTCCCAAGGGATGTTTCCTCACTACCAAATATGGCATATCACTGCTAAAACATCTTCTTGTGTTGGTAATGTCTTAGGTCTTGTCTTTTTTTCGTCAGAGCAACTCATGTCTGGGCCTACCTTTCTTGCATGTTTTGCTTATGTGTAGAAAATAGAGTGGCTTGTGGAGGGGGCAGTTTCATATTGACCCAGGGTTCCTGTTTTTCCCAGGTCAGGGTAGAGAGGAGGGAGCAGGGAGGACATCTGGTTACTGTCATATGCACATCACAAGATAGTTAAGTGTGTGTGTGGGGGGGGCCACTCACCTGGAGCACAGCCAGAACAAACTGCTGTCAGCTCCTGAGAAGAGGAACCAATGCTTGGCAGAGCCTCAGTGTCTTCCTTACTTTGGTTAAACCAAACTTCAGTGCACATTTCATTGTCTTTTTTTCTCCATATCAACAGAAAAGATATTTTTGATGTGCTAAGCAGACCTTTGGAGGTCAATTAGCATCATGACTTAATTTAGCCATTGCTGTCAGTCACTTTCAGACAAGGCTGAAAAAAGAAGCCCATAAAACAAAACATAAAACTTTTTCCTTTTTTTTTTTTTTTTTAAATCAACTCTGCACACAGTTCCTTAGTGGCCAGTTTTTAAAGAGATTATCAGTTTCCATTTCCTCCCTCAGTTTCCTTTGTGAGTAGAGGACCTTGTGGGGTTTGGAGCAATTGGTAGTACAGGGAACCTAGGCCCATTTGCCGTGTCTTGGGCCCTCCTCACCCCTGTTTCTCCTGGGTAGCCCAATGCTCAGGAGCAGTCTTCAGCTGACTGATTTTGTCTGAATGTAGCCTGTCTTTCTGTCCCTTCCACCTCCCTTCAGGTTGATCAGCAGTGTGTCTTACCTGGGCCCTTCTCACCTGAGCTGCCCCTTCATTGGGTAAGACATTCACCTGTTGGTGTGGAGCTGGTGTTTCTAAAGGCCAAAAGATCCCAGCTTTAGGGCAGTTTAGAAGGTGTGCTTTGAATACTGGTGTTGGGATTTTAGGACACCTGGGTGGTTTGTGAGGCTAGAGGGCAGAATATGTGGAAACCAGGGTTTTGTGCTAGTAGGCTTCAAGTCCACTGGCTATTTGAAGCTTTTTCTTCCCCTTTCCCTTCATCACATATATGTCTTAAAAGCCCCTTTATCTTTTTCTCCAGATGATTAGAGACCAGCAGTGTGTTACTAATAATTGCAGTCACACAGTGCTTACTGTATGCCAGACAAAATGCTAAGGGTTCTCATAGTTTATCCTTTCAGCCTCCCAAACATCCATTATCCCCACTTTACAGATGAGGAGACTGACACTGTGCTGGAAGCTGAGGGCAAATGGAAAAAAAGACAGACCTTGGGCTCACATAAGCCCAGGTCTGGGCAGGTTACTGGGCTTGACCTGGGCAAGACCTCTGTGTCTTGACCAGCAGGCTTCAGGGATGGTTGTGGATATTTAATGAGCTAGTGCTTGTAAGCATTCAGCATGGTGCCTGGCACATAGTAAGCACTCAGTAAATGGTAGCTGTTTTTGTTGAGCTTAGTGGGTAACTTGACCCACAGCAGTAAAATGCCAAGACAGTTTTTAGCTACCACCCTACACAAAGCTTTGTATGCACGTCCTGTAAAGTGACCACACTGTCCTTCCAAGAGAAGCAGTTCAGCAGTTGGGTGGTAACTCCTCTCCTGCCCCCTCCCACAGCTTCTTGGTCGCTGAGGTGGCCAGCCTGACTGACCAGGGAAGATGATGGGAGGGTCTTAGAAGTCTTCTGTCCTTAGTGGGTGGCTGGCCGGTGAGTTTTTTTTTTCTTCATTTTTTATTTATTTATTTGAGAGTGACAGACACAGAGAGAAAGGCAGAGAGAGAGAAGCCACTGCAAACGAACTCCAGATGCGTGCGCCCCCTTGTGCATCTGGCTAACGTGGGTCCTGGGGAATTGAGCCTCGAACCGGGGTCCTTAGGTTTCACAGGCAAGCGCTTAACTGCTAAACCATCTCTCCAGCCCTGGCCTATGAGTTTTGCCCACTTTCTATGCGCGTGGTCTGGATGTCCCTCAGGAAGGAGGTGGCTCCCCCTTGCCCAGTGCATCTCCATTCTGTGAGTGCCTGCCTGTGGCTCTGCCTTGCTCTGGACCCCACTTCTCCCAGCCAGGGGCCACACTCTGCAGCTCAGGAACCTGCACTTCCCTCTAGAGGTGACTGCTTTCAGGAGCAGAGAGGAGTGAGCAAAACAAACCTACTCAGAAGCGGAAGTGCAAAGCCTTGCCCTCACAGACACCAAAACCATTCTGCCTGCTCTACATTCCATTCTTCCTTCAAAGTGGAGATGAGGTAGAGCAGGGGACCACTGAGGACAAGTGATGGGGGATTTTCTGTTGGGTTCTAAATTAGCAAGTGATCAGATGGATGATTCATGAAGGAAGGGTGACTACTGGATTTAGGAAAAATGCTTTAGTTTTCTGCATGGACACAGAAAGTTGGGGGTATGAGGTAGATGAGTCTTGTTTAAAATTTATTTTTACTTATTTGTTAGATACAGAGGGAGAGAAAGAGAATGGGCACGCCAGGGCTTCTAGCCACTGCAAACTAACTCCAGATGCATGTGCCTCCTTGTGCATCTGGCTTACATAGGAACTGAAGAATAGAACTTGGGTCCTTATGTTTTGCCGTTAAGCACCTTAACTGCTAAGCCATCTCTCCAGCCCAAGTCTTCCCTTTTAATAAAAAATATGGGCAACAAGGCCCAGAGAATTCTCAGGCCAGCTGAATAGTAATTTAGAACTACTATCTTGACTGGAGTATTTCCAGAAGTTTACATTTATGAATGTTAAGTAATGGTCTTGCTGTTCCCATTCACCTAATTATAGACAGTAGTGATAATGTAGAAGTCAGGAGAAGGTGATTGTGAAAGTTTTTGTAAGTGGATGTCCTGACAGCCTGATACTGGCTGGAACCTCGATCTGGGAGAGTCTCTTGCTACCATGGCCATTTGGACTTGTGTTTGCCAGCCCTGGAACTTCTCCGTCGTTGTGCCATCTAATGGGTCCAATCAGCCCATTGCAGTCAGGTTTACATTGCTGGTAGAAATCACCCAACCAAGAGCAGCTTGTGGGAAAAAAGAGGTTTATTTTGGCTTATAGACTCAAGGGGAAGCTCCATGATGGTAGGGAAAATGACAGCATGAGCAGAGGTGGACATCACCCCCTGGCCATCATAAGGTGGACAATAGCAACAGGAGAGTGTGCCAAACACTGGCAAGGGGAAACTGGCTTTTATAACACCCATAAACCCACCCCCAACAATACACTCCCTCCAGGAGGCATTAATTCCCAAATCTCCATCAGCTGGGAACTTAGCATTCAGAACACCTAAGTTTATGGGGGGCACCTGAATCAAACCACCACATTCTGTGCCTGGCCCCCATAAACTGATATCCATACATGATATAAAATACAATGCATTCAGTCCAACTTTCAAAGTCCCCATAGTTTTTATCAGTTCCAATGATGGTCATACATCCCCATAGTCTCAGGTCTTTTAACTGAACCATAATACCAGCAAAATCCCCAGAAAAACCCATAATGGCACAGAATAAACATTCACACTGCAAAAGATGGCATTGGGCATAGCAAAGAAATACTCAAGCAATACATGATTTAAACAGGGCAAATACCAAACTCTGTAGCTCCAAGTCCAACAACTCTAGTTAATGACAAATCTCCCAGTCCGATAATTCTAACCAGCAACAAGTCTCTGGAGTTCCAATTCTGCCCCTCCAGCTAGGCTACTCACAGTCCTGGAAAACTTCATCTGGGCTGGCAGCTCTCCTTGGCAGCCATCTCGTGGTCCTGGCATCTCTACTGGGTCTCCACTGCAACCCACGGTTCATCCTCGTGGCCCCATGGGGTCTCCATGCAGGCATCCAGCAAACCTGCTTCACAATGCCCATGGCCATTTCCAGAATACAAGACTGTGTTGCAAACTCAATGACCCTCTCTTTCCTGCATTTCTTATATTCCACAGTACCAGGTAGGGTGCCAATTTGTTAATTCAGGGGGGAATTAAGCAGACTTTGAAGAACAGGACACTTCTTGAGTACTCAGGCCCCTCCAAAAGAATACATTCTTCCTGTTGCCCCAGTGCAGGTCAGCTAGCCTATTCTGAAAGGTTGTAATCTCTTAAACAATTTGCAGGTGAATGGGCAGCAATTTAGGCCCAAAGATTTCTTTTTTTCTGTGCCATATCCCTCTGCTCATACCAGTTCATTTCTATGCAAAGCAGCCCTGTACAACTTCTCAGGACACAGGCATGACAGCAAGCTTCTCACACAAACTGCTAGCCCAGTCCAAGCAAAGCTCTTTCTCACTCTCATAAGCCAAACCTCACAGTCCATAGTTCTTACTGCATTCAGGTCTTTCAACTCTGACCAGAATAGTCCATCAAGCTGTACTTACAGCACTGCAAGGCATCTCTTAGGCCAAGGTTTCAAGTCCTTCCACATTGCTCTTGAAAATCAGCTCCAAAAGGTCAAAGCCACACAGTCAGGTGTCTAATAGCAACCCCATTCCTCGGTACCACTTTACTGTTGCAGTCAGGTTCACATTGCTGGTAGAAATCACCCAACCAGGAGAAGCTTGTGTGATAAAAAGGTTTATTTTGGCTTAGAGGCCCAAGGGGAAGCTCCATGATGGTAGGGAAAACGACAGCATGAGCAGAGGGTGGACATCACCCCCTGGCCGACATAAGGTGGATCATAGCAACAGGATTATGTGCCAAACACTGGCATGGGGAAACTGGCTATAATACCCATAAGCCTGCCCCCAACAATACACTCCCTCCAGGATGTGTTAATTCCCAAATCTCCATCAGCTGGAAACCTAGCATTCAGAACACTTAAGTTTATGGGGGACACCTGAACCAAACCACCACACAGCCCTTTAGCCAAACAGGGAGGCTTAACACTGGGGGAGACCACTAGGTCACTGGCTGACTCTGCTGCGGGCCATGGGCTCAGCGGCCCCTAGAAGACTATACTTGAATACAGTGCTCAGAAGGGCTTGCCATTGGGTGGCCTGTCCCAATTGTGTCAACTGAACTTGTGTTTCCAATTCATATCCTCACAGCCATCTCTGTCCTCAGTTACTGGAGTCCCTTTTTTTCACCCACCTACTGCTAGGTCATGTACTGGTTGCTGGCTTTTGTCAAAGGAATGCCAGTGTAGAGAAGGGTTAAGAATGTTTTCTCTGTGGGCCGAATATGCACACGTACTGTAAGAGTCCTTTGTATGGTGTTTCTTTGAAGTCCTTGTTTCTGTCTTCAGTCACACTGGCCAGGTATCAGGTTGATTTGAAAGGCAAAGAGCTAAGCAGACATCAGGGAACAAGAAAACCAAAGGACTAGGAGGCAAAAGAACAAGTTAGGGGCTGGGAGGCAGCAGTTCAGCTGTGCAATTCTGGAGTAGCCATGGGGAGTAGGAGGAGAAAGACTGGGGAGCAAGGGTGAGAGTCTGGAGACCTATAGCCCAAGATGGACTTAAAGAGGCCAGCTGGGTGCTCCCTAGCCCAGGTCTCACATGGCCATGGGACCTGAAAATGGGTCAGAAAACCCCTCCTGGGAGATCTACAGCTCACTGATTATCTTCTAGAGTTGAGGCTAATACCAAATCTTAACTTCATTTATGTTCAAGTCCTTCCATAGGAGCGGAAGGTCACAGTATTAGAAATAGAATAGAAGAGCAATTTCTTGACCATTTCCCTTGGTGTAGAATTCATTTGTCTCACAAGATGGGCTGCTTTCCTGCCTTCAGACCTGGAGGACCTGGAGGCCGTGCTTGGCTGTGTGGAGTCCACATGACAGTCCCTCAGGTCTCCCAGATAGGCGTGTGCTTGTACATTCCTGCTGTGGCATTTCTCTTGCTTGAGTCTCACTAAGTGTTTTTGCTGTGGCTGATCTCTCTGTGCACTTAAAGCCAGTGTTGAATAGCACATATAGATTCCTTCTTAGCAATGTAAGAATGCAATATATTGTATATTGGAAATTATTTACCTTATTTATATACCTGAATGTTCCTACTACACAAATAAACATATATTAAATTCTAGATTGTGTGTGCTTTCTGATGGGGTGGGTTGGTTTTTGGTTTTGTTTTGAGACAAGGTTTTACTGTGTAACCCAGGCTGGCTTTGAACTCCAGATCCTCTCGCCTCTGCTTTTGGAATGCTGAGATGACAGGAGTGTGCTACCACCCCAGGTGAGAAGTAGACTTGGAAGATGCAGCAGGAGAATGGTGACCTGGTGTGGTGGTGGAGAAGTAGGCACTGGTGTGCAAGAACCAGCAGTGCCACCGACCACTCCTTCCTAACAGAGACACCTGCCCTGGGCCTTCCAGGCCATTCTCTCCTGGCACTCTTACATGTCTGTGGATGCTCGTCTTCTGTCCCAGCCTTCCTTTTGGAGTGGCTCTTCCCTTAGCCATCCCATAGATGGTGGCATTCTGCCCAAGTTTCTCCAATTTATGTTCCCATCATTTTGGGGGTCTCTGAATACCTCAAGTACTGTTAGGTCCTATGCTAGGATGGTGCTAAGAAAAGCAGAGACTCCCGTAGAAGGCCTTCTGGCCCAAAGTTGTCTCAGTGAGTGTGGCCAGTGCCTCAGGAGTTGGATGGTCCTACTTTCCACCCTCCCACCAGGCTCTGTCATCCTCCAGAAAAAGAGCCAAAGGCAAAACATGGCAACGGCATCCACTTTCTTTCCTAAACTGAAATGTCCATTGCTACAACAAAATACCTGGAAGATACCATCTTAAAGGGGAAAAGATTTACTTTGGTTTGTAAGTTCAGAGTCTCAGTCCATGATTGGCTGGCTCCTTGGCTTTTAGGCCTGTAGCAAAGCAGAAACATCATAAGAGCATAGCAGAGAAAAGCCAGGAAGCAGACAGAGGCCTGACACATGATAATACCCTAAAAAGGTACACCCTCACTGGCCTGTGTCCTCTAACCAGGTCCTACCTCCTAATGGCTCATTCAGCCAGGGACCCATCATTGGGTTATCCCATTAATGACACTAGAACCTGCGTAAACCTGGTTTGGTTGTTTTGTTTTGTTTTGTTTCCCAAGCAGAGAGAGAAAGAGAGGGGGAGAAAGAGAATGGGCATGCCAGAGCCTCTAGCTGCTGCAAACAAACTCCAGACGCATGTGCCACTTTGTGCATCTGGCTTTACATGGGTACTGGGGGATTGAACCTGGGTTGTTAGGCTTTACAGGCAAGTACCTCAACCACTGAGCCATCTCTTCAGCCCCAAACCTATGTTTTTGTTTTGTTTATTTTTTAATTTTTAAAACAATTTTTTTGAGGTAGGGTTTCACTAGCCCAGGGTGACCTGGAATTCCCTATGTAGTCTCAGAGTGGCCTTGAACTCACAATGATCCTCCTAGCTCGACCTCCCAAGTGCTGGGATTAAAGGCGTGTGCCACCATGCCCTGCTGTTTTATTTTTTGAGTCAGGATCTCATGTAGCTCAGGCTGGCCTCAGATTCATGATCCTCTTGTCCAGCCTCTCTAGTTCTGGGTCTGCAGGTGTACATTGCCACACCTGGCTTCTTCATGATCTGTCATCTCTCAGTAGCATCACAACATGGGGACCACCCCTTCAATACAAGCCTGTGGCAATATTTTATATCTTGAGTCATAACACCAGCAAAATCTTATTGCAAGCCACCAACTTCCTAGTTTTTATTCATTTTTTTCTTTTCCATATATTTATTTATTTGCAAGTGGTGGGAGGAGAGAATGGGTATGCCAGACCCTCTTGCCACTGCAAAGGAACCCCAGACACATGCACAACTTCGTCCATCCACCTTTATGAGAGTACAGGGGAATCAAACCTAGGCCATCAAGCTTTGGAAGCAAGTGCCTTAACCACTGAGCCACCTCTCCAGCCTCCAACTTTCTCGTTAAGTGAGAACTCAAGAGTCATTTTCCTTGATTTCCTCCTTTGTTTGCTCAAGTGAAATGGGGCCATGTGGCCTCAGTCCCATCTGCTGCAGGTTTCTTTGTCCTGGCCCAGGAGGTCCAAGCTTCACTGAGGAGGAGGCAGCGGCAGCGGGGATGTTGTGCAGGTGGCTGCATCTGATTTCCTTCCACCTCAGAGCTCCCAACATGAGCCTTGGCAGTCTTCCTCCATTCAGTAATACTTTATGAAGTTCCATTCTGTGTTGGGTGCCATGTAGACACTGGCATGCTGTCACAGTTTCTACACTCCCATGGAGCTCATTTTAGGAGGACAACATAAGTGAGAAAGGTAATATGCTGGATGGAGACAACTGTAGTCAGGAGAGAGGAGCAGGCCTATTGGTGGGGAGAGGTTGCAACTTTGAATAGGGGGAAGACCCTGCTGCCACGGTGGTAGTTGGGCAAATAGACACACCTGAGGGTGGGTGAAGGGTGCTTCCAGGCAGGTGCACAGCAAGTGCAGAGACACTTAAAGGGTTGGAGAGGTTTCTCAGTGGTTAGAGGTGCTTTCCTGCAAAGCTTGCCAGTCCAGGTTCAATTCCCCAGCACCAGTATAAAGCCAGATGCAAAGTGGCACATGCATCTCTGCTCTCAACACACCTATGATGATGAGAGGTGGTGCCCGGAGAATCCGAAGCTCATGGACCAGCTCATCTTTCATTTTCAGTCTGGTGGTTCATTTGTAGTGGCAAGAGGTCTGTGAAGTCTAGACACCTTGAAGCTGTCCTGTGAACTTCACATGCATCCTATTAACATACATACACATAAACACAAAAAATTTTAAAAGCTGGAACTTTAATCCCAGTACTCTGGAGGCTGAAGTAGGATCACTATAAGTTCAAGGCCAGCCTGGGCTACAGAGAGAGCTTCAGGTTAGCCTGGACTAGAAAGAGAGAGACCCCTGCCTTAAAAAATTTTAACGACATTTCAAGGAGGAACTTCAGAGGTATGTGGTGAATGTGGAGGGGACAGGGTCAGGAAATTAGGTCCCGGAGAGAGTAGGTAATTACGTAGGGCCAAGGCCATGGGCTTTTACTCTAGGCAAGATTAGATACTTTTGGAGAAAGAGAAAGACTCAAGGAGTCACTTGATCCGATGTTGATGTTTGT
Organism: Dipus sagitta; assembly: GCA_036346955.1. Taxonomy (NCBI): domain Eukaryota; kingdom Metazoa; phylum Chordata; class Mammalia; order Rodentia; family Dipodidae; genus Dipus; species Dipus sagitta. The sequence continues at coordinate 55,325,653 of CM070779.1, read as the reverse complement.
TTTCAAATGATTACTTATCTGCTGGATTAAGAACAGGCTGCAGAGGCCCAGGAAGACCAGAGAGGAGGGAATGGTAACAGTCCAAAAGAGAGGATGAAGGCTTAGATGACAGGGCACACAAGTAAGAGGGTTAGACGGGGCACGGGGGAGAGAGCGAAGGCTGATCTTTGGCCATGGAAGAATGGTCACCAGCTGATTGTTCCGGGCACAGAGGTCGTAGAGGATGGATCTGGGGTAGGAGGGATGAGTGAATGAAGATCAGGAGTTTGATTTTGGGCATACTAGGTTTGTCACATGGGGATGCCCATCCCAGAGGAGCAACCTGGGATGGAAACAGAATGTGAAAGTTGTCAGTTTGTGGACAGAATTCTGCACCAAGAGCCAGGCTGGATGCCATCACCAGTGGGGAAGAAATGAAGCTTAAAGGCTGGCCCTTCCATTGTTCTGGACTTGGGGATGTCCTTTTCTTTTTCTTTTTCTTTTTCTTTTTTCTTTTTTTTTTTTTTTCCCGAGGTAGGGTCTTATTCAAGCCCAGGCTGACCTGGAATTCACTATGTAGTCACAGGGTGGCCTCAAACTCACAGTGATCCTCCTACCTCTGCCTCCCAAGTGCTGGGATTAAAGGCATGTGCCACCATGCCCGGCAGGGGTGCCCTTTTCAAGGACAGCCAGTTCCTTCCAGTGATGTCTTTTCTGCCTTGGGCTATCCTGCTCTCAGGCCTGCATGGGACAGGATTTTAGAAGCCGGGGTGTCTTTTCCTCTCCTTGAGGAGGAAGAATAACATGACCACTGGTTTTCTGGGAAGAAGAGAAGGAAACAAAGTGAGTGTTATCCTGTGTGATTATGCAGAGGCCAAGCATGTGGAAAGAGGGATCTTTGGAGGAAGGGCTACTGACCTAGCCATGGCATTCTGAGCCACAAGCACCACTTAGAGTTATCTGAGAACACTGCCACTTTCCCCACGGGTGTCCCGAAGCCTCTGGAAGCATCCCCAGGGCTAATCCCTAGGATGTTCTGGCCCTTCTGGTGTAATGAAGCTCTTGATTCAATGCTGAGTCATGGTCTAGAATAATGTGTGCCTCCAGCCCCTTTCCCAGTCCTCATCCTGCCTTGTACCTCTTAGATGGAATCAATTCCTTTGTGACACCACAAATACCTACAATGTTCCTTGTGAGCTTCCTGTCTCCTCTAGCTAACCAGTCCTCTTGTGCCAAGTTTCCCATCTTAGACACCCCCTTTCACTATTTGGCCAGTGTCTTGATGCGTGTACTGCTGTTTTGGGGGTCCCTCCCTCCCTCTTACTGCCTGTATATGTGTGTGCATGGGACCATGTACACTGAGGATTCCTGGGAGCCACTGCCAAGAGGACTCTCAAGGGTCCTTGCACTGCCTACTTGACGTGGTATTGGAGAGATGCCAAGGAGGGGAGCTATCACACCTGCATGTTCCTGTAGATGCCTCTGGTTGGTTACATGAGAATTTTGGCTGGTACCTTCTTGAAGGTGCAAGGATTAAAAAAAAAAAAAACCCATATATATAGTGTCTCACTCTAACCCAGGCTGACCTGGAACTCAGTATGTAGTCTCAGGGTGGCCTCGAACTCACAGTGATCCTTCTACCTCTTCCTCCCGAGTGCTGGGATTAAAGGCATGTGCCACCACGCCGGCTTTTAACTCTATATTTTGACATAGCTTCAGACTTACAGAAAAATTGGAAGAATAGTACAAAGAATTCCCTACATATTTTTTCCAAATTCTCCAAATGTTAACATTTTACCCCATATGTATAACTCTGTTTTTTAATGCACATTCTCTTTACACATTTTCTGAATCATTTGTTAAATGTAGACATGATATCTCTTTATTGTTATGTAATCTTATTTGATTTTCACATTCTAATAATGTCATTCACTATGAAATGTGTATAATTAGAAATTTCTATTTGATGGGTGTGATGATATGTAAATGTAATTCCAGTATTCAGAAGTCTGAAGCAGAAGGATTATAAATTTCAGGCCAAATTGGGCTATATAGTGAGATGCTACTTTTAACTAAAAAAAAGTTTTTTTTTTTTTTTTTTTGTTGTTGTTTTGAGGTAGGGTTTCACTCTAGCCCAGACTGACTTAGAACTCATTGTAGTCCAGGCTGGCCTCAAACTCATGGCAGTTCTTCTACCTCTGCCTCCTCTAAGTGCTGGGATTAAAGGTGTGTGCCACAACACCTGGCTTAAAATGTGTTTTTTTTTAAAATAGTAACACTTAAAAATTTGTATTTATTTAGTTGTACATGTATGTGTGTGGGGGCTATATATTATATGGATACATCATATGTTAGTACCATCATTTTCCTCCTCTCTACCCTTGTTGGGCTGAGGGCTGTCCTCAGTGGGATTGCTGTTATTTCTCCCAGGTTTGCAGATTATGAGATGTGAGAGCATGTCAGTCATTGTGTGTGTCGGGGGGCAATGCCTCTGGACATTCCCTTCCACTCTGTGGTTCTTACAATATTTCTGTCCCCTTTTCCACAAAATTCCCTGAGCCATAGTGGGTGTGTTTTAAGTCTACTTCAGTGTTGAGCTGTCAAGAGCTTCTGGATCTCTGCTTTGGTAGGTGTTGAGTATCCTCAGTGTCTGTCTCCTTCACCCTGGTGTGGGTTGCCAGGCTTGCCATGGGAGCAGCACTCTTGCTCATCTCACCAATTCCTCTGTAGTTTCACCTGGGCCCTAGCTGATGTGGGAGGGGTGGTTTATGTCCTCATTTTAGCTGCCTTCTGAAAAAGAAAAACAGATTCTCCAAAGGTGACTGAAGTTAGCAGAGGTTCAATGAATTAAGAGAGATTTAGGTAAGTGTAGCCTCTCTTTTGGCTAGTGGAAGCTTCTTGTTGGAGTCTATAATTTTGGTCTCTAGGGACTCTGGATGAACACTGGATGTTTGCACCACTTTTTGATGTCTGGCTTACACGGGTGGCTTGAGAATTGGGCCTGGACTGATAGACTTTGCAAACAAATGCCTTTAACTCCTGAGCCATTTCCCAACTCCAGAAAAAGATGTTTGGTTTTTTTCCTAGTTTTATTTTATTTTTTACTTTTTATTGACAATTTCCATAATATAGATAATACACCATAGTTATAGTCCCATTCCACTACCCATCCTTTTTCTCCTCCTGAATCCCCGCTCCACTGAATCCTTTCTTTCCAATTAGTCTGTCTTCTATTTTGATGTCATCATTGTTTTTCTCCTATTATACAGGTCTTGTGTAGATAGTGCCAACTACAGTGAAGCCATGAATCCCATGACCACTATGTATCGAAAAGACAGTATTGCAAGCACTCCTTGCCTTCCTTTGGCTCTTACTGTTTTTCCTGCACCTCTTCCACAGTGGTTCCTGAGCCTTGGTGGGTGTGATAGAGATGTGTCAGTGCTGAACACTCTGCTGTCACTTCTCAGCATTTTAGTGAATTTTGAGTCATCCCAGGGGGTCACTGCCATATGAAAAGGGAAGCTTCTCAAATCAAAAGTGAGAGTATCATCAATATATGGGCATAAGCATAAGTGTTTGGAGAATAGTTTGATAGGTATAATATATCCATTTAGCCAGACATCAGTAGTAGTGTCTTGCTCCCACCACCTAGAGCTTATGATCTCCCCAGCCACAGACTTTTGGTTAGGTTTTCAGTACTAGGAAAAAAAATTCCCTTCTGTGGAGTAGACCTCAAATCCAGTCAGTGAGCAGTTAGTTTCCTCCATAACAGACATGCCACCATTGCACCAGTTGGTACATTTGGCTTGGCTGGCCAGACATAAAATCTGTAGAGTCCACTGCTTGTTAAGGTCGTTGATGACTTTTCTCTACCAACAGGCTGCATAACTCTTTCCAGCATCCTGATATCTAGTCAACAGAGAGGCTTCCAGCTCAGCTCCAGGTTGATTTCTCAGTGACCTACAGTCTAAGCATGTGGAGTCTTCAGCAGTAGAGTCTTACCATCTAGTTCTGGTAGGCAACCAAGAACCTTGGCAATAACCTGTAGTGTTTTGGGGGACATTAGACACCACCATGACCACAGCTCGCCTTCCGCCTCTGGCACTGAAACTTTCTACTACCAACCTATGACTTCTGGGCACAATATTATTCACCTCCACCAGGCACTTTTGCCCAAACTCCTTTAATTAAATTTATTAATTTGTTTATTTGAGAGAGAGAGAAAGAGGTAGAGCGAGAAAGGGAATGAATACACCAGGGCCTCTAACCATTGCAAAGAAACTCTAGATGCATGTGTCACCTTGTGCATCTGGCTTTATGTAGGTACTGGGGAATCAAACTCAGGTCCTTAGTCTTTGCAGGTAAGCACCTTAACTGCTGAGCTATCTCTCTAGCTTCCAAACTCTTTATTTTTATTTTTTGGTTTATTTGAGATAGGGTCTCACTCTAGCCCGGGCTGACCTGGAATCCACTATGTAGTTTCAGAGTGGCCTCAAACTCAAAGCATTCCTCCTACCCCCTCTGCCTTCCAAGTGCTGGGATTAAAGGCAAACACCACCAGGTCAAGCTCCCAAATTCTTTCTTTCTTTCTTTCTTTTTTTGTTTGGTTTTTCGAGGTAGGGTCTCACTCTAGCCCAGGCTGACCTGGAATTCACTATGGAGTCTCAGGGTGGCCTCGAACTCATGGTGATCCTCCTACCTCTGCCTCCCAAGTGCTGGGATTAAAGGCATGTGCCACCACGCCCGGCTCCAAATTCTTTCTTATAACATATATAATATTAGGTAATGAAGAAGCTTTCATATGGCTTATTCATAACATCTTCAATTTTTATTAACCCTTTCCCCACTCCCTCTTCTCTCCTGACTCCACTTAGACCAGTTCACCCCCAGTATTCTGCCCCTCTACTTACATATCTACTCCCTTCAAGTCCTACCCTTTATCTCTCCCTCATATCCCTTTTCTAGCTTCCTGGCCTCTACTACCTACTTTTACTTCAACTCACATACGAATCTAGACATTTGAGTCTAGGATCCACATTTGAGAAAGAACATGAGGCATTTGATTTTCTGAGCCTGGATTACCTCAGTAGAATCTTTGCCAGATTCATCCATTTCCCTGTCAATTTCATCAGAAAATGTTTTCTTGAAAGCAAAAAGACAAAACAACAACAAAACTAAAAAATCAAAACAAAACAAAAAAAACAAACAAATAAAAAACCCAGAAGCAACAGATTCTCATTTTAAAGTAAAAGTGATGGCATCTTCTAGAACTTTGCTAGTCCTGTACTATTCTTGTCACTATTAGAAAACAAAACTAAGTTCCAGATCTCCAATAACAAATGAACCAGTTTGTAAACATTAAACAACTTAGCCCTTACCCTAATCATTTTCCTAAAGTTTATACTTTTACCTTTTTAGGATAAAGTAGCATTTAAAAAGTGATTAAGTTGCCAGGCGTGGTGGCGCATGCCTTTAATCCTAGCACTCGGGAGGCAGAGGTAGGAGGATTGCCGTGAGTTCGAGGCCACCCTGAGACTCCATAGTGAATTCCTGGTCAGCCTTGGCTAGAGTGAGACCCTACCTTGAAAAACAAACAAACAAAAAAACCAAAAAGTGATTAATATTTGTGAAAAATAGGTTTACTTTCTTTAGCAACACATTCTGCCCTATGCAAGCTCAAAGAAAATATAATTTGTTCATTAATGCTTATCTGCTTTACTTTTGTCTTTATACTTGAGTATATCAAGCCAATGTTTGATCCATGCTGAAAACTGCACAATGTTAAGACCTGTTAATTCCCTGGAAAAAAAAAAAAAAAGAAGGCAGAAATAAAATCCTGAGGGCTGTGGAGATGGCTCAGAAAGGCACTTGCTTGCAAAGCCTGATGGCCCAGGTTCAGTTTCCCAGTATCCATATAAAGCCAGATGCACATGTGTCTGGTAGTTTATTTGCAGCAGTAAGAGGCCCTGAGGTGCCCATTCTGCCCTTCCCCTAATAAACAAGTATTTTTTAAAAAGTAGGGGCAGGGAGATGGCTCAGTGGTTAAAGGCAGTTGCAAAGCCTGCCAGCCTGGGTCTAATTCCCCAGTGCCCATGTAAAGCCAAATGCACAAAGGGACACAAGGGTCTGGAATTCAAAGGCCCTGGTGTGCCCATACTCTCTCATAAACAAACTAATTTTTTTTTTAAGTAAATCCTGTTACTACAAAAGAAAAGCACAACACGCAGAGGCACTGGGCATGTGGCGTGGCCTCCCATAAACAAGCCCCACAAGGATGAAGAAGAGAGGTTGACAAAGCACATGCAGCAGATAAAGTCCAAGAAAGAGCTGGGTGGTGATGTGCTGAGCCCCTGCAGCACAGTTCTGGGATCCTGAAAGAGGTGGTGAGGCCTATGCTCAATTAGAAACACAAAAGGGGGACCCCAGGGTGCACTCAGCTGGGATGACAGAGGTTAGACCTGTGTGTATTATTCAGTCTGTGTGTCACAAATAATGACTGATACATAATTCAACCTCTTAAGAACACTTCTTTGGTTTTACAGGAATGTTGTTTTAAGATAAGGGGTTTGTTTGCTAGGAAGGAATTTGGCTAAGGTTAGCAGAGCATGGGCCTGTGGTTAAGATTCCACTCCTTTATCTAATTTGGGGTAAGGGCAACTACATTCCTTTACTTGTCTAAGCACACTGTTACACAGTAGGCATTCTTATTTCCCCTCACAGTAGGCATTCTTGATTTGAGGGGCTGTGCCCATAATCAAGCACGCAGTCAGTGGAGTTAGGTATGACAGCATGACAGTGGTCTCCAACAGTGATGCTCACCAAGCACTCTGGAGGCAGAGGCGGAGGACCCTCAGCTTCACAATGAGACCCTTTCTCAAAACAAACAGAACATTAAACATCCACTTTTCCTGCAGAAATAATTCTTTTGGGATTTTAATGAACAATCCTAATTCTACACTTAACAGTTCTCATACCATAGACTGTTGAGCAGAGGCCTATCTGATAGTTACTGTAGAAGATAATCGTGTGTGTGTGTGTGTGTGTGTGTGTGTGTATGTATCAGGGTCTTTTTCTGAAAAGTTGTATCTCCTTCTCTGCCCTAACACTGGTACCAATTCCAGTCTCCTGAGATGGAAATTGGAGTAAGGAAATTTATTTAATTTATTTTTATTTTTTGATTTTTCTTGAAGTAGGGTTTCACTCCAGCCCAGGCTGACCTGTAGTTCACTATGCAATCTCAGGGTGGCCTCGAACTCATGACTATCCTCCTACCTCTGTCTCCCAAGTGCTGGGATTAAAGGCGTGCACCACCATGCCTGGCTAGGAAATTTAAGTCAGAAGCCTCTGCCCTAAAGTTATGTCCTGTAGTTTATAGACTTTTGTAGTGGTTACATTGTACTGTATAGTCTTTTGTCCTAACACCCTGGTCTTTTTAATTGTTTCAGGGCCATGATTTGCATTGCAGCTTTTGACCTGTACTGAAAATCATCCTTTTATCTCCATAGCACAGCTGCAGGCACCTGTCTACTAATTAACCAGTTTTTCTGTCTTCTGTAAAATGTGCTTATCACATACTGAAGGTCTGTGTTACCAGGCAAGGGCTCTGAGCTCTAAGACTTAATGAGAGTAGTTAAGGTACATGAGCTCTGAACCACCAAGAATCAAGGTGCAGGCTTTAGAAGAAATTCCCTTGGGCCCACACTGGCGTAAGAATAAACATCCTGACTCTCCACTCAGCCTCTGGTGCCAGTTCTGTGTGCCTCAGTTTCCTATATCACTCCCATATTCCTTAACGATTTTGAGTTGACCTAAACCAAACTTTAATCATGAAGATTTCTTTAAGGCTAAAAATCTTGCAAGTTGGTCCCATTAAACAATGATCTTAAGGCAAAGTATTTTCCAGTGGCATAAATCAAACTCTTGCACATTTCCACAGAATGTAATTTCCATTTTTCTCTGAGATTAAAAATCTGTTAGCTGGTTTCCAACTGATCTCAGTGGCTTGATGTTTGAATAATTTTAGTGTGTTGATATTAAATATTTAGTTTAAATGTTAAATTTTTTCCTGACAATCCAAACAGAAATAGAGAAAGCAGAGCAGCAATCAAGAAAAGGAGCCTTCCAGTCAACAGACATGTGACTTTCATGTGTATGAAACAGACCGGGAAGTCAGCATGGACTTCAGAAGCATCTTGAATCTGCTCTAAACGTTTGCCTGTAGTTGGTATAATTTTTTAATACAAAATGTATCTTATTAAATACAGAAAAAATGAACAAACCTGGGGTGGTCCCCTTTGATATGATAAAAGGGCTAGGTTTACACTATCATACTCATTTAATAATTTGCATAGATGTGCTGTAACAATAAGGAATTGTCATTTTACTTTGCATTGAGTCCTTGCCACACAGGAGAACTCTTCCCAAGAAATGAAAAAATGAATCCTGCTTATTGCTAAAGGACATATTGAGCGGTAAGGTGTATTTGTGTGTGTATGTGACTGTGTGTGTGGGGGAGGGTGCTGGAGTTCTAACGGCCTTGTGCATGCTAGGCAGGCGCTCTGCTGAGATATATTCTCAGTCCTATGTGAAGTCTTGTCTGATGCAAATGGGGGCTTTGTAGAGGCAGACAATACTTTTCCAGCCTCGTCTCTGCTTGTCCCATCCCTCTGATGGACTGTACACTTCCAGAGGCCTATATAAAATGCAGTGCCCACTACAGCCAGGTAGTGCCCACTACAGACAGGCAGTTCTGCCACAAGTCCAGCAGAGGGCAGTGGTGAACTGGGAGTGAAGCTCAGGAACTTTGGAGCAGGAAGCAAGGGTGGGATTGTGGCCAAGCCTTCACTAGCTTCATGACCTTCACTAAAACACTCAACCATTCAAGTGGGAATAACTGGGAAAGGTGCGAGGTGCTTGTATAGTTCCTGATGCCTGATACTCATCCATCAGAAATGTCACCACTGTGGCCCGAGAAGTGAATTTGTCAGGGATACCAGGAGGGAGCTGGCATCCACATTCCAGGAAAGTCAAGAGCTGCATTGGATGATGGGGCTGTGGGCAAGAAAGGGCACTCTTGGGCATTTAGGGCAGGGTGGCAGAGTTACAACTGTAACAGTTTACTCACCCTGGGCACCCCAGAGCCAGCTGAAACAAAAAAGCACACTAGAATGTTGGCTGAATATTTGATGACATTATCCAGCTTTTGGTCAATGCTGGATCTGCCCTTCCCCCAGAGACCTCCTACCAAGTCCACAAAGGTGGAATAGCTGGTCTTTTCTGTTGCAGTTGGGGAGTGCCCAAGTTTGAATTCTGGTTTTATCATTTTGTGACGGTGTAGCCTAGAGCAGGTTATTTAACATGCCTGTTTCCGTTTCCTCATCTATAAAGTGAGGGAAAAAATAGTACACACCTGTATTAGCTACCTTTCTCTTCACTGTATGTAAGTAACCTGAGAGAAGCAACTGTAGGGAGGCAAGGTTAATTTTGGTTCATGGTTTCAGGGAACAGTGAGTGACTCCATCCAAAATGATGGGAGCAGGAGGCAGCACATGCTCATGTCTTGGCAGGTCAGGAAGCAGGCAGTGGTACCAGAAGTGGGGTTGAGCTACACGTAACCCTTCAAGGCCACCCCCAGTGGCTGAGTGTACCAGCTGTGTCCCAAAGGTTCCACCACCCTCCCAAGCAGTGTTAGTTGGGGACCAAGTGCTCAAAACAGTGTGGGGTGCATTTCACATTCAAATCATAACCCCACCCAATGTAATATATATATTTTTTGTTTCTTGAGGAAGGGTTTCATTCTAACCATTCTAACCCCAGACTAACTGACCTGGAACTCATTTTGTAGCCCAGGCTGGCTTTGAACCACTGCAACCCGCATACATTAGGCATGAGCCACTACACACAATTCCAATGTAATCATTATAAGGCTTAAATAAACTTATGCTTATAAAAAGCTTAGCTTCTGGCATACAGTAAGTTTTCATAAGACACTAGAACCATTCTTAATTTTTAGTTTTTTAAAATTTTATTTTGTTTATTTTCAAGCAGAGAGATTGGAGAGAGAGAGAGAGAGAGAATGGGTATACCAGAGCCTCTAGCTACTACAAATGAATTCTAGATGCATGTGCCACTTTGTGATTCTGGCTTTGCATGGGTACTGGGGAATCAAACCCAGGTTGTTAGGCTTTGCAGGCCCACACCTTAACTACTGAGCCATCTCTCCAACCTGATACTAGCCTTTATTTATTTATTTATTTACTTATTTATTTATTTGAGGTAGGGTCTCACTCTAGCCCAGGTTGATCTGGAATTCACTATGTAGTCTCAGGGTGGCCTCGAACTTGTGGTGATCCTCCTACTTCTGTGGGATTAAAGGTGTGCACCACTACGCCCGGCTTGCCTTTTTAATTTTTTTCTGAGGTAGTGACTTGCTCTAGCCCAGGCTGACTTGGGCTATGTGGTATCAGGCTGATGTCGAACTCACAGTGATCCTCCTATCTCTGCCTTCTTAGTGCTGGGATTAAAAGCATGAGCCACCACGCCCAGCTGACACTTGCCATTTTAAAAAATATTTTTATTTATTAGAGAGAGAGCAAGAGAGAAAGCACCAGGACCTTTTGCCACTGCACAAGAACTCCAGACACATATGCCACTTTGTGTGTCTGGATTTATTTGGGTACTGGGGAGTTGAGTCTGGACGAGCAGGCTTTGCAAGCAAGCAAGCACCTTTAGCCACTGAGCAATCGCCCCAGTGCTGGATGTAGCTCAATAGTAGAAAGGTTGCCTAATGTACACGAAAACCTGAACTACCAAAATAATACTAATCCATTATAAGACTACATAGGAAAAGTTTATTAGTATTTAATTATCAATAATATTCTGGAAAGTTATGAACCAAATACTGTGATTGTCCCTTTATTTGTACCACATTATTTACTCTTTATAACATCTCTATAAGCTAAATATAACTCTATTTCATGGATTATGACATTGAGCCTTTTTTTTTAAATGTTAGCCAATCAAATGTGTCTTCTTTTTTAAAATTTTTATTCATTTTTATTTATTTATTTGAGAGTGACAGAGAGAGAAAGAGGCAAATAGAGAGAGAGAGAGAATTGGCGCGCCAGGGCTTCCAGCCACTGCAAAGGAACTCCAGATGCATATGCCCCTTTGTGCATCTGGCTAACATGGGTCCTGGGGAATCAAGCCTTGAACCAGGGTACTTAGGCTTCACAGGCAAGCGCTTAACCGCTAAGCCATCTCTCCAGCCTGAGTCTTTTTTTTTTTTTTTTAAACAGGAAAGTAGGATAGTCTTGTTTGAGATTCCTTGAAAATGTCCCAGAAAAGGAATGAGATGCTGTCCAAGGTTATATACATTCAGTACATAAGGCTGGTTCATTGCTGTTTTAACATAAAATATCTACATGCGAAAGGAACATTCTATGTCAGCAACCTTCAGAACAAATGTTAATTGTGCTAGAAGGCTTACTTCAGTCAGGCTCCCCAGGGATGGGCTCCCTTTCCTCCCTATCCCATGTGCCCATACTTTTCCTTGTCTTCCTATGATTCTGCCTCAATCTCTCCCTTTGAGACTTTGATCCCTTAAAATTAAGGGTTTCCAAAAGCTGAAGTTATATTTTCTGTGATTACTTCTCTCCTAAGCAGGGATGTAGACCCTGACTGTCCAGGGATTCAAAGTCTTGGCTTGCCCGGTCTAAGGGGCCATGAGAAGGCCTGAGTTTGCAGATTAGAGAGGAATGTTTGTAGGTGAGACACTGAAAAGAGCCCTCCTCTGCATTGCCACCACCAAGGATGAGGCAGTTCCTTCAACCTGCTGCTGTCCTTGGCTGAGGAGAGCTTACCCACTGCCCTGGCAGACTGAGAGCACCCATTCAGCCAGACGTACTTCTCAGGTAGTGAGTCCTAAGTGCTTGCTGTAGGAAGGCAACGCATGCACAGGAATGGGGAGAGCCAGTGTTGGGGTGTGTGTGTGGTCATGGCACTGACTGCTACTACAACAGCTTTTGAGGAAGACATAGGCTGTTGGACACAGGCAGTGTGTAGGGGGCATGCAGACTATTGTCCTAAGCTTGATGCAAAGGTTGCCATTGTTGCCTGTGGCATTTTCCTGGCTTGAAAACCTCACAACTTATAAAGTCTTTCAATAATTGATAAATGTAATTTTCCAGAAATGTGTGCATATGTTATCAGGATAATTGACTGGCTTTAATTACTTGTGGATACCTGGCTCATATGAATGCAACCGGAGAACTTAAGTGTAGTCCAATCCTCTTACCACATCCTTCCTGCAGGAGGCTAGGTTTGAAGGATAGATCCTTTTTTGTTTGTTTGTTTGTTTTTAATAATAATAATAATAATAATAACAAATTGAAGAGAAATACAAAGAAATTGGACCATGTTGTCAAGCATCTAGCGATTGCCAACCATTTCAGATACATTGTCCTTCATGAGTCTAAACCTTCTTGTCACCACTTTGAAGTGTATTAGAAAATTGTGTCAAGGGGCTGGAGAGATGGCTTAGCTGTTTAGGCGTTTGTCTGCAAAGCCAAAGGACCCAGGTTCGACTCCCCAGGACCCATGTAAGCCAGATGCACAAGGGGGCGCAAGCGTCTGGAGTTCGTTTTCAGTGGCTGGAGGCCCTGGTGCACCCATTCTCTCTCCCTCTGTCTATCTCTCTCTTTTCTCTCTCTCTCTTTCTGCCTATTTTTGTATCTCTCTCTCAAATAAATAAATAAATATTTTTTTCTCAATTTTTATTAATATTTTCCATGATTATAAAAAATATCCCATGGTAGTACCCTCCCCCGACTTTCCCCTTTGAAATTCCATTCTCCATCAGATCTTTTGATTTGCACAGGTTGTCACATGAGTTAGTCGACATGCCAAACAGGAAAATAAATACAGCAAAGAATGATTTATAGCCACAGCATGTCACTAGGACAATTGTTGGGCATCATAAAGGCACTGTGTTGGTATTTTGTATGTATATGGAAATACCAGAGTTATGGTTAGTCCCGGAAGCTGCCAGATAGCTTCCAAACACAGACTGGTCCTTTTTGATTTTTTTTTTTTTTTTTTTTTTTTTTTGGTTTTTTGAGGTAGGGTCTTGTTTTACCCCAGGCTGACCTGGAATTCACTATGTAGTCTCGGGGTGGCCTCAAACTCACGGCGATCCTCCTACCTCTGCCTCCCAAGTGCTGGGATTAAAGGCGTGTGCCACTACGCCCTGCAGCCTTCTGAAAAAATTTAAAAATATTTTATTTATTAGAGAGAGAGAAAGGCAGATAGAGAAAGAGGGAGAGAGAGAATGGGTACAGCAGGGCCTTTAGCTATTACAGACAAACTCCAGACGCATGTGCCACCTTGTGCATCTGGCTTACGTGGGTACTGGAGAATCAAACCTGGGTCCTTAGGCTTTGCAGGCAAGTGCCTTCACAGTTAAACCATCTCTCCAGCCCCAGACTGGTCCTTTTGAAGGCATTTAACTATTAACCTGAAAAAGACTAAGTAGAAAATAATGCCAAACATTTAAAAAAATTTTATGTATTTGTGAGCACAGAGAAAGAAAGAGGGAGAGAAAGAGATAAAGATAGAGAGAGAGAGAATATGGGCATGTCAGGGCCTCCTGCCACTACAAATGAACTCCTGACATATGCATCTGGCTTTATGTGGGTACTGGGGAACTGAACCGAGGATAGCAGGCTTTGCAAACAAGTGCCTTTAACTGCTGAGCCATCTCCCCAGGCCAATGACTGGCATTTTGGTTTTTCAGTGTAGGGTCTCACTCAAGCTCAGGCTGGCCTTGAATTCACAGTGATCCTCCTACCTCTGCCATCCTGAGTGCTGGGATTAAAGGTGTGTGCCACTACACCCTGCTCAGGTTTCTTTCTCTTACATGTAAAATGCTTTATTTAGTCTCTTCTCGTCCCTGCCTTTGCTATGACCTTAACGTACCTCTGTCATCTTACAGTTGGTTTATGGTACCAGCCTCCTAATTGGCTTCACCTCTTCTACCTCTGTCTTCATATACCAGAGTGATCCAGTCCCTCAGTTCCTATACGGCCTCCTCTGTCTACAGCCTGCTAGTAAGAGCTGGAGTCTATATGTTGCCTGCAAGATCTGGCTTCATTTCCTCCTTGTGTTTCCTTCATTAGGGACCAGCCACACTGGCCAATCTGTGAGCCCCTGCGTGTGCTGTTCCCTTGCCTACACCACGTTTACCTCCAGTGTCTACCTGGCTGCTCCCTTCCCTTCTTCAAGTCTTTACTCAAGCATCTCTTTCTTAGCAGGCTTCACTAGGCTACCCATTTAATGTGCAAACATTGGCATCTCCAATCTCCCTCTCCCCCTTCCTGGCTTTGTTCCCTTAGTGCTTGTTATTAACATACTATACATTTTACTTAGCTTTTTTTAAAATTTATTTTTGTTTATTTTTATTTATTTATTTAAGAGCAACAGACAGACAGAGAAAGGCAGATAGAGAGAGAATGGGTGTGCCAGGGCCTCCAGCCACTGCAAATGAACTCCAGATGCATGCGCCCCCTTGTGCATCTGGCTAACATGGGTCCTGGGGAATTGAGCCTCGAACCGGGGTCCTTAGGCTTCACAGGCAAGCGCTTAACCACTAAGCCATCTCTCCAGCCCTTACTTAGCTTTTTTTTATGAGAGAGAGAGAGAGAATTGGCATGCCAGGGCCTCTAGCCACTGCAATCGAACTCCAGACCCCACGTGCACCACCTTGTGCGTATGTGCAACCTTGCATGCTTGCATCTGGCTAGCATGGGATCTGGAGAGTTGAACATGGGTCTTAGGCTTCACAGGCAATCTCCTTAACTGCTAAGCCATCTCTTCAGCCCTTAGCTTTGGTTTGTTGTTGGTCTCTCCCTTTAGAAGGGAAGATTCCTGATGGGATGATTTTGTTTGCTTTGTTCACGGTTGTACCTCATTTTCTAGATGCCTGGGCCATAGTAATTATCGTACAAATACATGTTAGTGAGTACACCTGAGAAGTGGAGACCTGGAAGTGCTCCTTCATGAATGTATCATCAACCATCCAGAATGGCTAATGAGATCATTTCCCTCATGAAGTTTCAGGTGTGTGGACACTCAGGCGTTCTGGCCCCCATCTCACTCTCCTGTTTCTTCTGCTATGCACAAAAAGGTGCCATCAAACCCTCTGGGCCAAGGTTTCCAATAAAATAATAGGTTTGAACTGAATCATTTAAGTTTCCTAAATTTCATCTTCTAACTGTTTATTTTTTTTCAAAGCATTTATATTTATATTTATTTATTTGAGAGAAAGAGAAAGAATGGGTACACCATGGCCTCCAACAACCGCAAACAAACTCCAGATGCATGTGCCACCTTGTGCATCTGGCTTATATGGGTCCTGGGGAATCAAACCTGGGTCCTTTGGCTTTGCAGGCAAGCCCCTTAACTATTAAGCCATTTTTCCAGCCCTATTTTTTAAATTTTTTGAAAGTTCTACTTGCAACTAGATTTTTATCAAAGCTGGGCTATAGTATTAGAATAATTAGCAATGCCTTTTGGCTGAGGGGAAACTCCATAATGGCAGGTGAAAACGATAGCATGAACAGAGTGGACATCACTCCCTGGCTAACTTATGGTAGACAACAGCAACAGGAGAGTGTGCCAAACACTGACATGGGGAAACTGTCTATAACACCCACAAGTCCATTCCCAACAATACACTACCTCCAGGAGGGAGGTGTTAATTCCCAAATCTCCATCACCTGGGGATCTAACACTCAGAACACGGTAAGTTTATGGGTGACACCTGAATCAAACCACCAGTCTGTCTCAGCTACTTATAGAGGACATCATCAGTGACCAGCTGATACTGGAATTCACTTTCAGAATTTACCATTTGCATCCCACTACATGTACTTGTGCCTTTCTGCCTTGAGGTTTCTCTCCACCAATGATAGACAGGCTGGAAGCACTAAGGAATATGTATTGCAGTTACCTTCTCATTGCTGGGACAAACATCCTATCAGAAACAGCTTATGGGAGGGAAGGGCTTATTTCAGGCTTGTTGATTCCAGGAGAAGCTGCATCATGGCAGAGGAAGCTGGCTCGTTTCCACAGATGCATAGCAGAGAGGCACCACCAATAGCCAGCAAGCACAGAGCCAGAGCTCAAACTGGCTCTGCACACCGTAGGGCTGTACTCAAGACCCGTTCCCAGTGGCATGCCTCCTCCAGAGGGGTTCTGTCCACCGGGGACTTAAGTAGGAAGCTTAATCTTAATAAAAAATCCCTGAGACTACGGGGGGCATGCATTCAAACCAACTCAGTAAGTAGCCCAGGGTCTGGCCTTCAGCCAATGATGCCTAAGAACTGGTGGATAAAGGAGAGGGCAGTGGAAGAAGTGAATAAGAACATATATGAAAATGCCAGGTGTGGTGGTATACACCTTAAATCCCAGCACTCGGGAGGTAGAGGTAGGAGGATCGCTGTAAGTTCGAGGCCACCCTGAGACTATATAGTGAATTCCAGGTCAGCCTGGACCAGAGTGAGACCCTACCTCAAGAAACCAAATACAATCAAAGAAAGAAAATGCCATAATAAAACACATTAATTTACATGCTAACTTAAAGAATTCATAATAAATAAATAGATATTATCCCATTGGATGAAAAATAAAGATTTAATGGATAAATATTGCAGTTCCTTCACATTATGATGACTATCTCTGAGGTATATTCTATTCTATCTCCTTGAATTTCCCAGCAAGACTGGGCTCCAGTTGCCCAGAATGGTGTATTGCTCATTCATACTTTCTTTTATATATATATATATATATATATATATATATATATATATATATATATATATATGTGTGTGTGTGTGTGTGTGTGTGTGTGTGTGTGTGTGTGTATCTTTTTTTGGAGAGAGAGATACAGAAATAAGGAGAGAGAGAGAGAGAGAGAGAGACAATGGGCATGCCAGGACCTCCAGCCACTCCAACTGAACTCCAGATGCATGCATCACCTTGTGCATCTGGCTTATGTGGGCCCTGGGGAGTTGAACCTGGGTCCTTTGGCTTTGCAGGCAAGTGCCTTAACCGCTAAGCCATCCCTCCAGCCCACTTTTATTAATATTTTTATTTATATGAGAGACAGTGAGTGAAACAGGCAGATAGAAAATGGGCATGCCAGGGCCTTCAGCACTGCAAACAAGCTCCAGATGCATGTGCCACTATGTGCATCTGGCTTACGTGTGTTCTGGGGAATCAAGCCGGAATCTAGATCCTTAGGTTTTGCAGGCAAGCACCTTAATGGCTAAGCCGTCTCTTATGCATACTTTCTGTCATCACATATGACTCTTCCCAGTCCTTGGTGAGATCACTTCCCTAACCAATTTCTTAAATGCAAAGCTTCTGGGAAACCCACCAAAGATGCAGCCACTAGCCTTCCACAGTCATCTACTGAGCACCTCATGCATTTTCTGAATTGATTCCTCTCTCCAGGCTAGGACATAGTAGTGGCACCACTCTCCCAACTACTGTTAGACATGTCCTACAAACCTTTTCCTCCTCCATGTTGCTGGGTTCCCTTTCCTCCCACTCCCCTCTCTATAGCTTCCATTGTTTTCTCCCCAAGACCCAACAGACAAGACCAAAATCATTATGCAGAACAATTTAATTGCTCTTTATTTTCTCTTCTGTCACCTAAGCTATGCCCAGAGATTCCTACCTTGTCTTAATACCATTCATGAAGAAGCTTGTTTAAGCTGGGCATGGTGGCACACACCTTTAATCCCAGCACTCAGGAGGCAGAGGTAGTAGGATTGTTATGAGTTCGAGGCCACCTTGAGACTACATAGTTAATTCCAGGTCAGCCTGAGCCAGAGTGAGACCCTACCTCAAAAAACAAAACAAAACAAAACAAAACAAAACAAAAAAAGAAGCTTGTTTAAGTAAAATGGCAGTCTGTGTATTTTTCTTCCTTATATGAGTTCGAGTGGTTGCTCAGATAGCAAGCAGTTAAAAATATATTTTCCTTATCACATCTGACTCCAAAAGCAAGAGATCTGCTAAGAAGTCTGAATGGCACTGCTGGAAAGTGCTCTTCATTCAGATAAGGCACACTGTTGGCCACATGAGTGATGACAAGCAGAGATACAGGCAAATAATACAAGCAGGGCTGGAGAGATGGCTTAATTGTTAAGGTGCTTGCCTGCGAAGCCTACGGACCCATGTTTGACTCTCCAGTTCCCACATTAGTGAGATGCACAAAGGTGAGGCAAGTGCAAGGTCATACATACCCGCTAGATGGCACAAGCATCTGGAGTTCTATTTCGGTGGCTAAAGCCCTGGAGTGCCAATTCTCTCTCTCTCCTTTTTCTGTCTCTCTCTTAAAAAAAAAAAAATTAATACAAGCAAATAATGTTCCTTCTCCTTGGAAATTTCCTAAAAGAATAGGACAAAGAAGTCTCTAGATCTTATTATTTTAAAAATTGGCATATAACTTCAGATTGTCAATAAACTCAAGCATCCACTTAACTTTGTAATTTTTCTTGACTTTCCTGCATGCAAATGCTAGCCTCAATGTCTTGACTGACAGCAGTGAGGAGAGTCCATGGAAATAAGTGCTGAGTTGCCTGCCTGGAGGTAGGTTGAGTTTCAAGTAAATAATGTTTTCTCCAATCCCACAGCATCATGTGTTTTGAGTCTGGAGAGGCACCATGTGGTGTATCTCAGTGGGCTCCCCCAGTAGGGTCCTCATGGAACTGAGCACAAATCAGAGATTTGCCTCTCTTCTCAATCCTCAAACCCACTTGGTCACCTAGACCAACTTTTTGCCTCAGATATAAGACAAAAAGCAGCTGATTGCACTCTGACCACATAAGTGTCCACTCCTGGGATCCATCTAGTAGCCAGAGTATGACAGTGGGATGGATTCCATCAGAGCCTTTCTGCCAAATTCCCAAGATTATTGACTTACAGGGAGAAGTGTTCACAGTGGACTAGGAAGCAAGATGTACAGGAGTTCCCAGTTCCTTTGTTGAAGGGTGTTGAGGATAGAGCCCAGGGTCTTACACATGCACTCTACCCCTGAACTACACACTCAGCCTCTCAGTAAATTACATCTGAGCTTAGCCAAATGGCCAAGGAGTAATCTTTCAATAGATAGATGTAAATTATAACTATATTTGGAAATAACACATGTGTGTATTATACTTACATAAATTACTTACAGATGTAATCATATACACATAAATATGGGAAGAGTAGACATGACTATTTATTCTAGATACAGGGTAATATGAGACTTGGGGGAGATACATTTGTGTTTTCATACTGTTTTAATTAAATCATATCACTTTTTCTTTTTTGAGATAGAGTTTCACTACATAGCCCAAGTTGGCCTAGAATTAGCTAGGTAGCTCCAGGGCAACCTTGAACTCACAATCCCCTTGACTCCACTCCCTAAATGCTGGGATTACTGGTGTGTGTGCCACAATACTTCATCACCTATATCTTTGTAAATAGAACGATGGATTAAAGACACAGCAACAATGTCTTTCCTCTGGTTTTCGTGAGTACTGATGCAGATGGTCTGCAGTAAAACTCCCTCTCCTAGCTACTTTTCCTTCCACCTTAGATGTGGCTCCACCATTCCTATTAATGTATTTCTCCTCTGAGTGGTGATCAAAGGGTGGGGTGGCTGATAAGAGATCAGTGGACCTGAGATTTGGGTCCTTACCCTGACCCTGCTTTGAAGAGCTCAGTGTGACCTGTTAATCCCATCAGACTGACCCTGATGATAGTTGTGGAGGGTCTTGTCTCTGTCCTGTGTCCCAGGGAATTCCTTTTACTTCAGGATGGTCCCAGTTAACTGCAACATCTCCCCACTCCACTACAGTGATAGGGCCACCTAGTGTTCCAACAAGGGCCCAGGAGTTTGCTACCAAAAGCAAGTTACTATAAATTGTTTAGGACAGAATGTTCAAATCATAGCAATATATCTTCTCCCCTCACAACAAAGCAGAAATCAATAGTTATTTGAGTATAGCTCTTATCATCCAACCATCAGTAAGTCTCTGATTAAGATTTTGTTACAAATCATTTGCCCATCAATTATGTTTTAATATCTCTCAGTGCCATTACAGAGGGAAGAAGTTCTATAAACAGAAGACAACAAGCATGCCTAGTCTAATAGCTTTTCTCTCCCATTGTTACTTAAACTACCCTTAATGAGGAAAAATACAAATTTATAATTATCAGAAAAACAGAGTCTGCTTCCCATCTCCATAAGCCATCCTGAGATGGTGTGGGAAATGAACTAATGAGATATCTGAATGTTTAAGAGTTTCTAGTAGACAGAGAGCACTCGGGCAACTTGTACTTATGGCCTCTGGACATGGGGAATAAGAGAAAATGGGGCAGAATTTTCCAGCAGGGTTACAAAAGGAGTCTTTCAGCTAAATAAGCATCTTAGTCTTTGGAAAACTAGTGAGCATGGGCCATTCATACCCAATATAGTTTTCTTCTGTATGCATGTCATCGACTGTAGAGGCTGATACGTGCTCCATTTTAAAGGCAGCTGGGAGGAGGTTTGCTCAGGCCATTGGTATCAGTGATTCCCCCTTATAAGCTGAGGCAGCCACCTCCAGGTGATGTGGGTATTAGCAGGTAACAGGTCCCTCTGTGTACTTTTTCTTGCCCAGGATCTTCCTTTCCCAGGAAGTTCTGCCCCTATACTCCTGACGTGGGAGTACAAAGGGTCAGTCCCCTTGCTTTAAGATGGAGTGACCTTGTCATGCAGTTCATGCTCTGGACCACCATGCCCTGTTGGTCAGGCTTAGGTTAGAGTATTTCTCTCATTATTACACAGCCATCAGTAAGATTAGACTCCACTGTGGCTCATCCTTGCTCAGCTCCTCCCTCATCCCCTCCAATTTCTGTCAACCAGTGTTCCTGAGAGTCATTCTGAATAAATCACAGGTCCCTGAGCCCTGTCTCAATCCTTGCTTTGAACAAACTTAACCTAACAATATGTATTCAAATGCATTTAACAGGATTGCTTCTCAAAAAATAGTTGAGTTCTTTGTTGATTCAGATTATACTCCTAGACCATGTAGAGTCACTAGGTTCTTTTTTAGTGTTTTATTTATTTATTTGAGAGGGGGAGAAGATAGAGAGAGAGGGAGAATGGGTTTACCAAGGTCTCTAGCCACTGCAAACGAACTGCAGACACATGCACCACCTTGTGCATTTGGCTTTATTTGGGTACTGGAAATTGAACCTGGGTTTTTTGGCTTTGCAGATAAGCACCTTAACCACTAAGCTATCTCTCCAGCCCTCACAGGGTTCTTATGAAGAGCATCAATCATTTCAATAGGTAGGATGAGCTGTCTTTGAATGGGGTTCTCATATGGCTAAGAGTTTCAATTATATATCCTGACTTAACAGGGCTAGAACCAGGCATGTCCAGGTTTTAATGAAGCAGAATCTGATGGCAGCACCAGAAGTCACAGTCATACCTCCAGAAGTCACATGTGATATATCCAGAAGTCACAAGTGATATCTCTAGAAGTCACGAAAAGAGTCGGGCATGGTGGCACATGCCTTTAATCCCAGCACTCAGGAGTCAGAGGTAGGAGGATCACTGTGAGTTCAGGGCCACCCTGAAACTACATAGTGAATTCCAGGTCTGCCTGGACTAGAGTGAAACCTTACCTTGAAAAACAAAAACAAAAAATCTTATATAGACTTTTCACAAAAAGGGTTGGTATCTGATATGGCTTGAATCTAATGTAGATCTTGTAAAGCATAGGAGGCATTAATAGAATTACCTGGAGTTTATATATATGCAACATTTTGCTTACAGCTGGGAAAGGAATGAAGAGCCCTTTAATACTCAGAGCTAAATGGGGAGACCTGTAAGGCCTGAAACTTGATCTCTTTCAAGACTAATGTTGTAGTCAGGTTTACATTGCTGGCAGAAATTACCCAACCAAGAGCAGCTTTTGGAAAAAAAAAAAAAAAGGTTTATTTTGGCTTATAGACTCAAGGGGATGCTATAGGATGGCAGGGAAAATGATGGCATGACCAGAGGGTGGACATCACTTCCTGGCCAACATCAGATGGACAACATCAGCAGGAGAGTGTGCCAAACTCTGGCAAGAGGATACTGGCTATAATACCCATAAGCCTGTCCCCAACAATACACTGCCTCCAGGAGGCATTAATTCCCAACTTTCCATCAGCTGGGAACCTTGTGTTCAGAACACTTAAGTTTATGGGGGACACCTGAGTCAAACCACTACATTCTGCCCCTGGCCTCCGTAAACTGATATCCATACATGATATAAAATACAATGCATTCAGTATGACTTTAAGAGTCCCCATAGTTTTTATCAATCTTAATGATTCTCAAACATTCCCATAGTCCAAGGCCTTTTAACTGAGCCATAATACCAAAAAAAGTACCCCCCAAAGCCCAGAATGGCACAGAATAAACACACTGCAAAAGATGGCATTGGGCATAGCAAAGAAATATTCAACCAATACAAAATTTAAACAAAACAAACATCAAAATCTGTAGCTCCAAGTCCAACAACTCTAGTCAGTGACAAATCTCCAAATCTGATAATTCCAACCAGCAACAAGTCTCTGGAATTCCAATTCTACTCTTTCAGCTAGACTATTCACAGTCCTGGAAAACTTCATCCTGGGGCTGGCAGCTTTCCTTAGCAGCCGTCTCATGGTCCCAACATCTCCACTGGGTCTCGCTGCAACCCACGGTTCATCCTCATGGCTCCATTGGGTCTCCATGCAGGCATACAAGAAACCTGCTTCATACTGCCCAAGACTATTTCCAACACACAAGACCATGTTGCAAATTCAATGACCCTCTCTTTCCTGCATATTTTATACTCCATAATACCAGGTAGGGTGCCAATTTGTTAATCCAGGGGGGAATAAGCAGACTTTGAAGAACAGGATACTCCTTGAGCATTCAGGCCCCTTCAAAAGCTACATTCTCTCTGTTGTCCCATTGTTGGTCAGCTGGCCCAATCACAATGGCTGTAATCTCTCAAACAATTGCAGGTGAACGGGCAGTAGTTTAGGCTCAAAGATTTCATTTTTTTCTGTGCCATATCCCTCTGCTCATACCAGTCCATTTCTATGCAATGCAACCCTGCACAACTCTCAGGACATGGCCATAACAGCAAGCCTGTCACACAAACTGCTTTTAGTCCAGTCCAAGCAAAGCTCTTTCTCACCCTCATAAACCAAACCTTATAGTCTATGGTTCTTACTGCATTCAGGTCTTTCAATTCTTTTTTTTTTTTTAAGTTTTTTTTTTTTGTTCATTTATTTATTTATTTACTTGAGAGCAACAGACACAGAGAGAAAGGGAGAGAGAGAGAGAGAGAGAGAGAGAGAGAGAGAGAATGGGTGCACCAGGGCCTCCAGACACTGCAAACAAACTCCAGAAGCATGCGCCCCCTTGTGCATCTGGCTAACGTGGGTCCTGGGGAATTGAGCCTCAAACTGGGGTCCTTAGGCTTCACAGGCAAGCGCTTAACCGCTAAGCCATCTCTCCAGCCCAAGGTCTTTCAATTTTGACCAGAAAAATTCATCAAGCTGTACTTACCTCACTGCAAGGCATCATTTAGGTCAAGGTTTCAAATCCTTCCACATTCCTCTTGAAAATCAGCTCCAACAGGCCCAAGCCACACAGTTAGCAACCCCACCCTCGGTACCAACATTACTGTTGCAGTCAGGTTCACATTGCTGGTAGAAATCACCCAACCAAGAGCAGTTTTAGGGAAAAAAAAAAAGGTTTATTCTGTCTTACAGGCTTGAGAGGGAAGCTTCATGATGGCAGGGGGAAATGATGGTATGACTAGAGGGTGGACATTACTTCCTGGCCAACATCAGGTGGACAACAGGAACAGGAGAGTGTGCCCAACACTGACAAGTGGACACTGGCTATAGTACCCATAAGCCCACCCCCAATAATACACTGCCTCCAGAAGGCATTAATTCCCAAATCTCCATCAGCTGGGAACCTAGCATTCAGAACATATAAGTTTATGGGGGGCACCTGAATCAACCCACCACAACTAGTCTAGTTTTTTTTTTTTTTTTTTCAAGATAGGTTCTCACTCTAGCCCAGGCTGACCTGGAGTTCACTATGTAGTCTCAGGCTGGCCTTGAATTCTCAGCAATCCACCTACCTCTGCCTCCCGAGTGCTGGGATTCAAGGCGTGCACCACCACGCCTGGATTAGTCTAGTTTGTTATTGTATCTATTTTATTTTATTATTTGAGAGAAAGAGAGAGAGGGGGAGGGAGAGAGAGAGAATGGGTAAGCCAGGGCCTTCAGCCACCATAAATGAACTCTAGATGCATGCGCCACCTTGTGTATCTAGCTTATGTGTGTACTGGAGAATCGAACCTGGGTCCTTTGGCTTTGCAGGCAAGTGCCTTAACTGCTAAGCCATCCCTTCAGCTCTCTTCCTTCATTCTTTTGTTCCTTCTGTCCATCCTTTCCTCCTTCCTTCTTTATTTCTTTTTTATGTATTTAATTTTAATTTATCTATTTGAGAGAGAGAGAGAGAGAGAGAGAGAGAGAGAGAGAGAGAGAGAGAGAGAGGGGCGCATATAGAGAGAATGGGCATAACAGGGCCTATAGTCACAGCAAACAAACTCCAGATGCACGCACTACCCTGTACATCTGGCTTATATGGGTCCTGGGGAATTGAACCTGGGTCCTTTGGCTTTGCACACAAGTGCCTTAACTGCTAAGCTATCTCTCCAGTCCCCGTATTTCTTTTTCTTTCTGTGGTGCTAGGTATCAAACTCAGAACCTTGCGCATTTGTGCATTTAGGCAAGAATTCTACCACTGAGGTATATCCTCGGATTTTTCTTTTTAATTATGAGATAGAGTTTCCTTATGTTGCCCAGTCTAGGCTTGAACTCGTGATCCTTCTGACTCTGCTACCTGAGTACTGAAGGTATGTACCACAGTGCTCAGTTATTACTCAGATTTTCATTTATCTTTATTTTTTGTTTTTGATGAGATCTTATGTAGCTGAGGCTGGCTTCAAAGTCACTACAGAACCAAGCCTGGGTTTGAACTCCTCATCTTCCTGCTTCCCCTTCCTAAATGTGGCAATGACAGGTGTGTACCACCATACCTGGATCCCAGGTTTTCAGAGCTCTTTCCCCTACAAATCTCTTTCTAACCTGATAGACGGGGCCCAGCTAGTGCTTGCTGTTGACCCTTCTCACTAGCTCTTGAGGAATGCTGTAGAACATCATTATCACCCATCATTTTTTTTAAAAAATATATTTTATTTATTTGAGAGACGGAGAGAAGGAAGCAGATGTGTGTGGAGGGGGGGGGCGGGGGAGAGGGAGATCGCCAGGGCCAAACAAACTCCAGACACATGCATACCTTGTACATCTGGTTTACGTGGGTCCTGGGGAATTGAACCTGATCCTTTGGCTTTGCCAGCAAACACCTTAATCACTAAGCCATCTCTCTAGTCCCCATGAAGTCTTTTTTTTTTTTTTTTTTTTTTTTTTTTTTTGGTTTTTTCGAGGTAGGGTCTCACTCTAGCTCAGGCTGACCTGGAATTCACTCTGTAGTCTCAGGGTGGCCTCGAACTCTCAGCGATCCTCCTACCTCTGCCTCCCGAGTGCTGGGATTAAAGGCGTGCGCCACCACGCCCGGCTTCCCATGAAGTCTTTTAATGGACAATCAGGGGACTTGGATTCCAGACTCTCCTCAGCCAGCAACATGGTCTGTGACCTGCACAGGGTGACTTGCTTCTCTGTGCCTGGTTTTCTAACTTAGGGCTGACAAATCCATGGATCATTCAAATACAACACGTGGATTCAGCTTTGACACAGGAACACTTGGTCCTCTGTCCACTCTGTGCCCACTCAGGGCTGTATGTGTACACGTTGGGGGAAATGGATGAGAGGTAAAACAGGAAATGGCTTATTAAGAGCTAACTGCTATGCATTTCAATTTTGTAGTATAGAAAGAAAACTTCTGTGCTAATTGTGGAAGTCGGTGGATGCAGAAACATTTTAGGTGTCCTGTACCATTTCTGTCTGTTTATCTTGCCCAGAATGACCCTCACTCTCTACATTTGTCCTCAGCCCCTGGAAGAAACAAAACTTCTTTATTTCTAGCATACAGTAGGCTGGCCAAAGGAAACCAAGGCTCAGTGGTTGATTGTTGAGTTGAGATTGAAAAGGTTCAGCGGCAGGGGTCTGAGAGCCTGGATTCAGGCCACCAGCTGGGTCTGGAAGCTGCTCCTGGCTGTTCATTCATTCAGCTTTGTTCTGCAGCTCAGGTCAAGGAGGGGAAAAGTTGTAGACTCCTGAGGGAACAAGAGATAAACAGCCATTTGTAGAGGATCCTGGGGTTAGGTACAAAAGAATTTTTCTAGGATTATGGACTATTTGCAGGATACAAGGGAGCTGACTTTGAAGGGTTAGACAAAGTTCACACCAGGGCTGAGGGACAAGTCAGCAGGACAGGTCAGAAGGCCCTCAGAACTGGACCAAAGGACTAAGCACCTGGAAGATCAAGGTATTCCTTGCCTTGAAGCAGAAGTGTTGGCTCAGCTTTAGGAAAGAAAGTGGTATGTGTATTGTCTTTCTTTGTGTTGCTATAACAAAATGCCACAGTCTGGGTAATTTATAAACAATAGGAATTTATTTCTCACAAATTTGAAGGCTTTGAGGTCCAAAACAAAGTGTTGGCATGTTGTGTTTGCCTCCAAGATGACATCTAAAATAGGTTGGCAGAGTAGAAGAGAGCAAATCATTTAAGTCTGTTTATAAAGCCTCTAAGCTCATCCATGCATACTTTGTCCTCATGACTAACTGACTTCATAATAGCCCTGCCTCTTCATACTCCCATCTTGGTCATCAAGTCTCTACATATAAATTTTGGGGACACACTCAGATCACAGCAGAGGTGGGCACTTCTTTTGTGCCATGGGGTCCCTGGGGATCACTTCATTTATTCTTTGTGTGTCTCCCCAGCCCATATCTCCTTGTGTTTTATCATTAGTGTTGATATCTGTGCCTTTTGGAAGATTGTTTCGGGTGGAGTCACCTTACCTTGCAAGCCAGGGAGCTAGAGTTTCACACTGCTACAACCAAACTCCTCTCTTTCTAGCCTAGGACAGATAAGGGAGTATAGGCACTTAGTTGTCCAAGGTGAGACTGTTCCCGGCTAGTGGGTGAGTTTTTCATCCAGTAAAGAATGAAGAGGCCAGCAGCCCTTGCCGGGCGTGGTGGCGCACGCCTTTAATCCCAGCACTTGGGAGGCAGAGGTAGGAGGATCGCCATGAGTTCAAGGCCACCCTGAGACTCCATAGTGAATTTCAGGTCAGCCTGGGCTAGAGTGAGACCCTACCTCGAAAATCCAAAAAAAAAAAAAAGAATGAAGAGGCCAGAAAATGGAGGTGCAGCAAAGTGTTTCAAGACTTTTATTGGTAGAAAAGTTTCTTTGGAGAGATGGCTCAGCAGTTAAGGTGCTTACCTACAAAGCCTAAGGATCCAGGTTCGATTCCCTAGTACCCATGTAAAGCCAGATACACAAGGTGGTATATGCGTCTGGAGTTCATTTGCAGTGGCTACAGGCCCTAGCATGCTCATTCTCCCTCTCTCAACTAACTAACTAAATAAAATATTCTTAAAAAAAAAAAAAGAAAAAGAAATGCTCCTTTGAGAATAGGGAGGAGTTCCCAAGGAGTTTTCACTGAGTATGAGAGGGGAGAAAATTTTGTTTTCTTTGGGATGCCTCTCCTATTTCCCTTCCTCATTCTTGGATTGGTCATCAGGGAGTGCAGGTTCTGCTTACAGGCTATTTCTGGACTTGTGATTGTATTTCCCCTCTGTGGTCCATGCAAGGAGGCTGGACAGCTGGACCTGATGTCATCTTGGGGCAGTGGAAACCTATGCCTTTGGGGAAAAAAGTTATGCTATTCTGTCATCTTGGGGTACTTGACATTTTGGAGCCCCTAAGACTCCAGGGCCATTGTCTCAAGACAAAGTGGGATGCATAGTATATGTTCCAGAATTTCCCTGTAAGAGAAGAATGAGCCTGGAACTTCATCTAAAATGTCTCCCTTGCATAGCCTCTCCTCTGTATTTTGCCTTTTCCACTTTTTGGGACTGGCTTCTCTTTAGTTAATCATGTCTTTATTAAGGAATTTATTATTACATAACTGGCCACTTACACTCAATCTCTTTCACAGGTCACATTCTGACAATTACAATGGAGGGTTAACCCCAGGTTTGGACTCCAGGAAGGCATTCTGGCTGACATCCCAGGGATTTCAGGAAGGTTGACAACTGGAGGGACATCAACTTTAATCAGCCATGGCCAATAGCAGAATTGTAATTTAGAAAAGACCCCAGACTTACCTCTGTGGAGGAAGGGAAGATGTCAGGAGCAGAGCCTTCTGGAGGTCAAGAGAATGGCCTCCAGGGTCTGGGTCTTCACTTGGTGATCTTTGAGATAGTTTATAGGACAGACTCTAATTTATGGTCACCTGCATGAGCTTGAGACTCAGGTTTGGGCTTGAATCCCATTTTTTAATTGTTTATCTTTAATATGATATATACAGTGAAATGAGTATCACTGTTAAACAAATTAACATAGCATCTCTTCACTAGGTTACATTGTGTGTGTGTGTGTGTGCGCGCGCGCGCGCGTGTGCGCGTGCGTGTGTTATGAGCACCTGCAGTTTCTCAGCATTTTAATACTTTATTTATTATTTGACAGAGAGTAAGAGAGAAAGAGGCAGATAGAGAAATAGAGAATGGGTGCAACAGGGCCTCTACCCACTGTAAATAAACTCTAGGCACATACACTACCTTGTGCATCTGGCTTTTTGTTGGTATTGGGGAATTTAACCTGGGTCCTTTGGCTTTGTAGGAAAGTACCTTAACTGCTAAGCCGTCTATCCAGCCCATCTCAGAAAAATTTTAAAGTTCACTACAGTATTTAGTTATAGCCATCTAGCTACATACAGATAGGGATTAGGAGTAAGGTAGCTCCATTTTGTAGGACGCAGTCCTGTCAAAACCAGTAACAATATCACCCTCTCAACAAATCTCAGAGGTATGAGTCACTCTTAATCCTATTTCATAGGTAAGGTAACTAAGGCTTAAAGCAGTTGTATAATGCATAATACTATTAAGGGTCAGAAGTGGGACATATGAATACACAGAAGTATGGAGTGGAACAAGGGATAATTGGGGACAGGGAAAGGGGAGAATTGGAGAAGGGGCTGTAGATCAAAGGGCAGAAAGTTGTTATATACAATGGATAAGCCTACAGATCTGATATTGTGTGGCAGTTACTTTCTGTTGTGGGGACAAGACAACCAACAAAAAGCAGCTGATGGGAGCAACATTTTTATTTTTGGCTTTCAGTCTCCAGGGAAGATCCATGATGGCAGGGAAAGCCTGGCATGAGGCTGGATATCATCTCTGCCATAGTAGGTAGAAAAGAGTAGCAGGGGAATGAGCCCAGCAATGGCAATGGGGAGTTGGCTATAATACCCCTAAGCCTGCCCCAAGAAACATATCTCCTCTAGCAAGTCTCCACCTCCAGAATTGCCATCAGTTGGAGACAAAGCATTCAGAACACATGAGTTTATGGGGGGGGGGGATCGTATCTGAACCATTACTGTCTGCACTTGACTCTCATAAACTGATGACCATCAGTAATGTAAAATGTAATTTATTAAGTCCAACTTTAAAAGCCCCTGTAGTTTTTTTATCAATCCTAATGCGATTCAAACATTCTCAAACATAGTACAAGGTCTTTTAACTGTGAAACTGTAAAGACTAAAAACACATAATGGCAGAGTAAACATTCACACTGTAAACAATGGCATCACAAGGAAAGACTGAGCCAACGCAGGATCTAAAACAAACAGGGCAAACATCAAATCCTATAGTTCCATGTCAACCTGAGCCACACAATAAAATCCCCAGGGTTACAATTCTGCCTGTCTACCTGGGCTGTACCTCAGAGCCCAGGGAAAACCTCATCCAGAGTCAGCAGCTCTCCTTGGCAGCCATCTCACAGATCTGACTTTTCCAAATTCCTGGAATCTCCACTGTAATACATGATTGGTTCCATTCTCATGGCTTCACTGGGTCTCCATGCAGGGATTCCAACAACCCTGCCTCACTTTGCCCAGTGGCCATTCAAAAAAACCCTGTTGCAAATTCAGTGATCCCCCTCTTTATTGCATTTGTTATACTTACATAATATCAGGTAGTGACTAAATTTGTTAATGGGGGGGGAAGGGGGAAGGGACAAAGCTGACTTTGATAAGCAGGGTAACTCCTTCAGCATTCTTGTCCCATACTTTCAAAAATCTCATCATTTTTCCTGCTGTCCCAGTATAGAAGAGTTGGCCCAATCCCAATGGTTATAATCTCTCAAAACAGTTGCAGCTGAAATGAATTGTTGTCTTCTGGTCAACTTTCATTTCTGTGCCATATTAATCAGTTGACACAAGTCCATTTCTTCTAAATGCAACCCTACTCAAACTCTCAGGACACAGGTAGCATGCAGCAGACCTCTCACAAGAACTGCTTCTATCTCAGTCCAGACAAAGCTCTTTCTTTGCCTCATAAACCAAGCCTTACCATCCATAGTTCTTTCTGCAGTTAGTTTTTTCAACTCTGACCAAAATGGCCCATCAAATTGATGATAGCACTACAAAGTATCTCTTAGACCAGGGTTTCAAATCCTTTCACATTCCCCGCTGCAAATCAGTTTTAAAGCCCAAAAACCACAGTCAGGTTTCTGGCAGCAACAACCTCACTCCTCTGGTACCAATTTTGTAGGCTCCCTTTTAGTTACTGGGACAAAGCAGCCAACCAAAAGTAGCTGATGGGAGGAAATGATTTATCTTGGCTCACAGTGTCAAGGGGAAGCTTCATGATGGTAGGGAAAGCATGGCATGAGCAGAGGCTTGACATTACCTCTGCCACAACAGATGGAAAACAGCAAAAGGAGAGTGAGCCAAGCTCTGGCAATGAGGAGCTGGTTGTAACACCCCAATACTGGCCCCAAGAAACACACCTCTCCAGCCAGGCTCCACCTCCCTTATTGCCACCAATTGGGAGCAAGTATTCAAAACACATGAGTTTATAGAGGATATTTAATTCAAACCTCCACTTACTGTTACTGGTTTGGGGAGTTCTGGAGCCTTTCTTGGCTCTGGATGGGCTTAGCTTAGGGGGTCAGACTGCCTGACACTCAGCAGTCATTAAAACTCCCAAAGCTAGTGACTTTTGAGTTCTTGTTTTGCAATCCACAAAGAATGAGGAGTGCAGACACAGGTTTATTAGAATGTAAAAACATAAAGTGAAAGTCAGGCTGAGGAGCTCCCAAGCTGGGAGGGGCCCTGAGCAGGTGGCCCACTACTGATTTGGGTCAGGGCTTTTATACCCTTGGTGTTGTAAGTGAAGTATGAAGTCAAGGTGGCTTGGATTGGTTACTCAGAATGCAGGTGGGGGCTGCTGACAAGCTGGTGCCTTCATACCTTTGGGGATGTAAATTAAGTATTGTATTAGTCAGGGTTCTCTAGAGGAACAGAACCCATAGAATGAATTGTATTAAAAGGGAATTTTTTGGATTGGTTTATGGTAGTACAACAATAGCAGTTTGCAGGCCTGAACCTGGTAGCTGTTCAGTCCACAAGGCTGGTTGCCTCAGCAGTCTCAATCCAGCACTGAGAGCCTGGAGACTTCCTGGAGAGTTGCTGCTTTTAGGTCCATGCTGGTCTTCAGTCTGCGCTGGAAGGCAGCAAGCAGTACTGCAGCCATATGGGAAGGAAAAAAAAAATTTTTTTCCCCCCAGAGCTTCCTTATATAAAGTCCCCCTCTGAGAGGGGCCACCCACTCTGGGGGAAGGACTCACTGTGGAGGAAGGACTTCCTCCTTCAGTTAATCCTTTCTGGAAGCAACCCCAGAGACCTGCTCATGAGGAATGTCTGTAGATTCCTAAACAGATTAAGCTGACAACAACACTTAACCATCACAAGTATCAAGTGGGTATAGATTGGATTCCTTACTTTGAAGATTGGTTATTTTGTATAAGCCAGCCAACACCCTGGGGTGTTGTTAAGTCAGGATTTTTGACCTTTTGGGAGTCAGAGCTGTTTGGGATTTTAGTTCCCAGACACTGCTTTCTGGACCCATTATATAATCTCTATGCTTTTTGGCTGTGTTAGGACATACAGATACCTGTTTTATTATTTTTGGATCTATTACCTTGACTAGCTGTCTACAAGATGGAGCTACTTTACTGCTAATTCCTATCAATATGAGTTTTAAAATATGTGTTTGGCACAGGGTGTTGATTCTGGTTCTGAGGCTCAGTGTTCAGGTAAAATAGTAATTGGTCTTTTTCACCAGGATATGTTTCCAAGAGTCTGTGCCAATTGCTAAATAAGGCAGCTGCCCTGTGGGTTTTTTCAAGAGTTGTTACAACAGCCACACACTTAAAAATCACTACCTTGGCAATGAGCAAGACATTGGGACTATGTGACAAGAAGTGATGTGGATGGCATAAATAAACGTGCAAACCAAGAAGCAGAAGGAAGCAAGACTATGAGAAGCAGTTACAGAAGCTGATGTTAAAGGCAGGTGGGGAGAATGAGCAAAGGTCTGTTCACCAGGCAGGGCACTGAAGACCGACAAGAGAAATGCTTCCACCCAAGCCTAGGTTAGTAACCATGAACTTAGTAGGGTTGCTTTCAGCAGCGCTGGTGACTCCAAGCAGCTGTAGCATGGAAACGCCCACCGCGAAGGCTGCTTCCCCGGAGCTCCCTGCGCTACTCAAAGGCAGCCTGGCTGATCAGTCTCATCTCCTCAGGTCTGTTCCCGCTTGTACAGCCTTGTGGAGGGGTCTTGTGAATCTTGTTTTAGGAGCATCCTGAGCCTTAAGTTTCATGTACTTCCTGAACCTTAAAATGTTCATTCATTCCCCAAGTCTTATGAATCTCCTTCCAGGAGAGAATGCTTCCGCCCAGAGGATAGACACAGAAAGCGCCACTACTGTATGTGTTGGGTTGGAGGGGCGCCCTCTGGTCTGCACAGAATGGACTTTGTTACTCAGGCTTGGCTCTCTGACCCTTCTGCTGCTTATTGTTGCTCCAGAGAAGAAGAGAAGAGGCCAACCATCTCCCTCCACTTCGTGGTTGGGCCAGGGCCTGCCATTCTTTCACGCCATCCATGTTCTCCCAACATTCCAGCGAGTCCTGGAATTAGGCCCCCTACTCCCAGAAAAGGGAGAAAGTTAGATTTGTGGGCTCACCTCACTCGTGCCTGAGTGGCTGGAATAGCACTTTGCATCATGGGTACCATGATGCCAGATGAACATCTCATGAAGGACTTAGGAGAAAACACCTGGGGAGACCTGAAGAGCCCTAGTCTGGCCTTGCTACATTGTTACAGTCTCAGAAGAGATGAAAGGTCAGCTGCCTTCTCTGCTCCTCACCCAGATGCAATCTCTGCCTTGATGTGCACCAGAAGCTGACCCCATCTATGAATGACACTTTTTAGAGGCCCCTCATGCTGGATTTTGGTAGTTACCTGGAACTAGAGGGCAGATGGAGGGAAAGCAATACCTCCTGCTGCTTGCGTTGACAGTGGCTCCATCCCCTGCAGGAGGCCCCTCCGCCGTGGCTCCAGCTTCCATTGGGATCTGTGGCCCCTTTACTTCCTTCAACCTCTGACCTTAGGACAGTGATGCTGCTCTCTCCTGGAGGCCTCCGGGAAGCAGACCACTCTTTGTTGGTTCCCTTATTCCCACCCACACTGCTGTAAAGGGCACCTTCATCCAACTGTTCTCATTTGAGCCAGGCGAATTGAATCCATTTGTGACTAAGACCTTCCTTACAAAGAGTAAAGGCAGCAGGGCTCCTGGTCTGGGTGGGTTTGGTCTTCTCAGATAGCAAAGATGCAGCTGAAGAGTGGGGAGGGGAGCAGAATAACCCGCGAAGATGACAGAGGCAGAGTGAGCCATCAAGTCCCAAAGTGGAGCTGGATCTCATGGATCAAAGCAGTGCTCCCTGTGACTGGTGTCAGCCGGGGCTGAAGCCTGATACTTCTGCAAGGAAAGGAGGTGTGCAGTGGGATCTTTGAGCAGTGACTCTGGGGCTCTGCCTTTATATGGATTCATGGGTTCATGGGTTATCTTGAGAGTGGGAGTGTTATCAAATCCAGTTTGGCTCTGTCTCTTGCCATGTAATGCTCTATGCTGCTTCAATCCTCAGCAGAGACCCCACATCAGCAAGACACCCCTTGCCAGGTGGACCCCGCCATCCCCAACCGGTTTCCAGAACTCTAGGAAATAAACTTCTATGCTTTATAAATTATCCATCTTAGGTATTCTGATATAGTCACAGAAGATAGATCAAGGTAGCATAGTTCTCTGAGCTTGGGTAGAGTCTCCCATGGGCCACCCTCCTGGATTTTTTTTTTTTATTTTAGATAAAAACATACTCATTCATTTTTTTTTTTTGTGTGTGTGTGTGTGTTTATGTATAGGCATACCAGTGTCTCCTGACACTGCAAAAAAAAAAAAAAATTCCAGGTGCATGCATTTCTTTTTATGTCTGGCTCTATATGGGTACTAGGGAATTGAACCAAGAGGGCCAGGCAGGCATTATAAGCAAGCACCTTTAACCACTTTGCCATCTCCCTAACTTCTCTTGGCTTTTTGACCCAGGATTTTTTCCTTTGCCCATGAAGGAGTCAGGAGCCAGGGCATCATGGTTCCAGCTCCACTTCTGCTCTCTTTGATGCTGGTCACTCAGGGATGCCTGGACGTAGTTACCCAATCCCTGCGCATTGTAATCT
Source organism: Dipus sagitta (assembly GCA_036346955.1). Taxonomy (NCBI): domain Eukaryota; kingdom Metazoa; phylum Chordata; class Mammalia; order Rodentia; family Dipodidae; genus Dipus; species Dipus sagitta. Next base: position 55,290,751 of record CM070779.1, on the reverse strand, counting down.
CTCTCCAACCTTCAGGACAGGGCTGGGCGGGGCAGGTCACAGTTTCCTTCCCTGTCCTGCCCTTTCCCTTTTCATAACTTCTAGAATACAGTATGTGGGAAGGTAGAAAAATGTAATTTTTAATTAAAAAGAAAGCCAACTTTTGGGCTGGAGAGTTGGCTTAGTGGTTAAGGTGCTTGCCTGTGAAGCCTAAGGACCCAGGTTTGATTCCCCAAGACCCATATACAGCCAGATGCATGTGTCTAGAGATCATTTGCAGTGGATAGAGGCCCTGGTATGCCCATATTCTCTCTTTCTGCTTCTTTCTCTCTAATAAATGAATGAATGAATAAATAAAGTAGGCCAACTGTGGAGCCTTGATTTCCACATTTTAGAGAAAACTTGATTTTTGCCAATTCCTATGTGAACATATATATATATTAATTTCACTGACCTTATTTTATCCACTATAGCTTTATGATAAATACGTTTTCTGACAGGATATATCTGTTTTTGGAAATTTTGCTTTGCCTTGAATTTTGGGATAAATTTGTCGAGTTCTGTATGAATTTTTGTTTCTGGATCTTGTGGCCAACAGTCTTACTTGGCTCTTCCTGTTTGTTTTGAGATAGGGTCTCTGTGGTGCCTTGAATCAGATGTCCCCATAAGCTTGTGTGTTTTGAATATGTGGCCCCTACCTGGTAGCAATTTGGGAGGTAGAGCCTTGCTGGAGGAAGTGTGTTGCTAGAGGCAGGCCTTGGGTTGTAATAGCCAGTTCCCCCTTGCTACAGATCAGCTCAGCTCACTCTCTTTTTCTTCTTATTTACCTACGTTTGCTTTTAGTTGTTATACAACATTTAGGTATCGTTCATTCTGACATTTTCAAGTACAATTTGTTTTGTTGATTTCTGTCCCTCTCCTACTTCCCTCTCCCCTGCTTTCCCCCAGTTTCCTGAACCCTGCGTCACATGTGCTCTTTTGTCGTCCCTCCCCCCCCCCCACCTTCTTGCAGCTCAGCTCTTTATTCACACTTTTGTTAGGGTTCTTTTGAGGTTTGGAATTTAGGGGAGGATTTCATTTTGTCCTGCACTTTCCTGCCTTGTTTCAGGTACTTTCTTGCTTTGCTGTCTGTGTGATTTCTCTTTATGTCCAGAGCCCTTACTATCTCCTAGTCTTCTCTGACCCCCTATTCAAGGGGGATTTTTTTGGGTTAGGATCTCCTGCTTTGCTTTCCACATGTGTGTGAGCCCTGTGGTGGTGTCCCCCATAAACTTAGGTGTTCTGAATGCTAGTCTCCCCAGCTGGTGGCAGTGTGTTGTTGGGGGCGGGCTTATGGGTGTTATAGCCAGTTTCCCCATGCCAGTGTTTGGCACACTCTCCTGTTGCTATTGTCCACCTTATGTTGGCCAGGGGGTGATGTCCACCCTCTGCTCATGCCATCGTTTTCCCTGCCATCATGGAGTGTCCCCTCGAGTCTATAAGCCAAAATAAACCCTTTTATTCCCCAAAGCTGCTCTTGGTTGGGTGATTTCTGCCAGCAATGAGAACCTGACTGCAATATGCCCCTTCTCTAGAAGTTTCTACTCTAGAGATTTGAGGGGTTATTTTTCTCCTTTTAGCTTGGGCCTTCCTGCTGGCCTTCCTTCTGGATCCTAACTCTCCCTAAAATAAATCTCATAATTCATAATTTACCCTTCTCTGAGTCTGTTAACTTGACAAAGAGCCAAAGTTGGGGTCCACAGGCCTGGGATATCTTGCATCTTTATGGAATTTAATTTCTTACTGGCCATCAAAAAGCTCACATCAATAGCATTTTCAAATACAATTTGTTTTTGTTAATTCCCATCCCTCATCCTGCCTCCCTTTCCCTTCCTCACCTGTGCTTTTCTTTCATTCAATTTAAATGTCAAAAGTATCCTTTTGCCCATCCCTCCCAGCTCTTCCAGCTCATCTTTTTATATTCACAATGAATTACGGTTCTACGTTTATAGGTATTATCCATATTTGCCCCTCCATGGATACATACTGATAGATATTATAAGCTATGACCCACATATCAGAGAGTATATATGCTTTTGGTCTTTCTGTGTTTAAGCCACTTCAGTTAATATGATTCTTTCCAGATCCATTCATTTTCCTGCAAATTCCATAATTTCATTTTTTCTATACTGCTGAGTAGAATTCCATTGTGTATATGTACCACATTTTCATTATTCATTCATTTGTAGGTGGACATCTAAGTCCCTCTCTCTCTCTCTTTTGAGGTAGGGTCTTGCTCTAGTGCAGACTGATGTGGAATTCACTATGTAATCTCAGGCTGGCCTCAAACTCACAGTGATCCTTCTACCTCTGCCTCCCAAGTGCTAGGATTAAAGGCCTGTGCCACCACGTCCAGCCTAAGTCTCTTTTCAAAAAAATATTTTTATTTGCAAGCAGATAGAGATAGAAGAGAGACAGACAGAGAGAATGGGCACATCAGGGCCTCCAGCTGCTGCAAATGAACTCCAGATGCATGTACCACTTTGAGCATATGGATTTATGTGAGTACTGGGGAATCAAACCTGGGTCATTAGGCCTTGCAGATGAGCACCTTAACTACGGACCCATCTCTCCATCTCCCTAAGCCTCTTTTAAGCACAGACAGTCTTTCTTTTTCTGCTGTCAAGAGATCTAGCCCTCCTGTTTTGGAATGTGACTGCTGCTTAGATTTCCATCAGATTTTGGGAGAACTTATCAAAGCTTTCCTGTATGCCTTGAGAAAAGGAGTAGGTTATAGAGATATTTAAGCTTCAACTTCTGTGTCAACTCCCACTGTTATTCCTAGGGCTACAAGGAGTGAAATAATAATGGGAATTTGAGAAACTGCTAGAGGAAAAAGTAGGAGAAACTCTTCAACATATTGGTATTGGCAAAAACTTTCTGAATATAACCCCAATTGCTCAGGCAATAAAACCACAGATCAACCGCTGGGACCTCATGAAATTACAAAGCTTTATTTATTTATTTATTTGTTATTATTTATTTATTTATTTGTTTGTTTTTGGTTTTTCGAGGTAAGGTCTCACACTAGCCAGCCCAGGCTGACCTGGAACTCACTATGTAGTTTCAGGGTGGCCTCGAACTCACGGCGATCCACCTACCTCTGCCTCCTAAGTGCTGGGATTAAAGGTGTGTGCCACCACACCCGGCAATTACAAAGCTTTTGTACGGCTAAGGACACTGTGAATAGAGCAAAGAGGCAACCTACAGAATGGGAGAAAATCTTTGCCAGCTATACATCTGATAGAGGATTAATATCTATGATATACAAAGAACTCAAAAAAAAATAAATAATAAGAAATCAAACAACCCAGTTAAAAAATGGGCTATGGAACTAAATAGAGAGTTCTCAAAAGAAGAAATACAGATGGCATGTAAACATCTAAAAAATGTTCTACATCCCTAGTCATCAGGAGAATGCAGATTAAAATTACGTTGAGATTCCATCCCACTCCTGTCAGGTTGGCTATCATCATGAAAACAAATAATCATAAATGCTGGCAAGGATGTGGAAAAAGAGGAACCCTTCTACACTGTTGGTGGGAATGCAATCTGGTCTAGCCATTGTGGAAATCAGTGTGGAGGTTTCTGAGACAACTAAAAATAGATCTACCATATAACCCAGCTATACCACCCCTAGGCATATATCCTAAGGACTCATCTCATTACCTTAGAGATACTTGCTCAACCATGTTTATTGCCACTCTATTCACAATAGCTGGGAAATGGAACCAGCCTAGAGGTCCCTCAACTGATGAGTGGATAATGAAGATGTGGCACATTTACACAATGGAGTTCTACTCAGCAGTAAATAAAAATGAAGTTATGAAATTTTTGGGAAAATGGATGGATATGAAAAGGATTATACTAAATGAGGTAACCCAGGCCCAGAAAGCCAAACTTCACACATTCTCTCTCATATGTGGATCCTAGTTAAAAATGATTGGACTTCTATGTGAGTAGAAGAAAACTGAGAAACAGAGGCCAGTAAGGTAGAAAGGAGATATAAAGGGAATAGAAAGGGATGGGGGGGGGGGCTTAATAGGATGGTATTTTATACATGTAAGTAGAAGAATAGATTAGTGAGGGAGAAAAGGCCTAAGTGAGGCCAGGGGAAGATATTGAGTAAAGGAAAGGTGGAGGGAGGGCTTATCAAAATCTAAGAGGATATAAACAAGTCATATGGAAACCTACTTTTTTGGACAATGAAACACTCAGAAGCCATGGATTGTTACTAGAAAATTTTCAGTGCCAGGGATGGGATACCTTCCAGTGAGTTGTTGGCCAGGGAGGTCCCAGATGCCCCCAAAACATTATAGGCCATTGCCAAGGCCCTTGGTTTCCCATCAGGAATAGATGGTAAGACCCTACTGCTAAAGACTCCACATACTTGGGTTGCAAGGTCACATAGAAACCCTGCTGGAGCTGAGCTGAAAACCTCCTCCATGTAGACCAGCTGACAGAAAGCTGGAAAAAGCCATGCTTCATGCAGTTCAATGGGAGAAAGGGAATTCACCAGTGAAGCTACTCAATGGTGGACAGTGCAAGCCTTATATTTGGCCAGTTAGGCCATATTAGCCAATGGGTGCAATAGTGACATGTCTGTTAAGGGGGAAACCAACCACCCTCTAATTGGACTGGAGGCCCACTCCATGGGATGGAATATATCCCTAATGCTAAAAACCTACAACAGGGGTACCCATGAACCCTAGGGGTGTAACATCTGCTGCTGTCTGGCTAAATGTATACACTATGCTCACCAGACTGCCCAGTAAGCACTTCTCTTAATGTTCATACCCATATATTAATGATACTCTCACTTTTGGTTAGAGAAACTTCTCTTATCCGATGGCAATATCATTGGGATGACTCAGAAGGCACCACGGTGCTGAGAAGAAGTGACAGAGGAGTGCTCAGCACTAAAATGTCTGTATTACACCTTCCAAGGCTCAGGGTCCATTGCAGAAGTGGTAGTGGAAAGAATGTAAGTGCCAAAGGAAGGGTAGGACTCCTTACAATGTGCAAAATGGACCTCACAGTGCCTGACACCACCTACACAAGACCATCATAATAGGAGGAAAAGATGATGACATTAAAATAAAAGAGAGACTGATTGAGAGGGGGAGGGGATATGATGGAGAATGGAGTTTCAAAGGGGAAAGTGGGGGGGGATGAAGGGAATTACCATGGAATATTGTTTAAAATTATGGATGTTGTCAATAAGAAAATGGGAATTTGAGTGTGTGTGTCCAGTTAGGGAGATAGGAAAACTTTGGCTATTGGGAGTTATATCTATGTTTGTGATAAGTGTGCAAGGGTGCAAGTTCCAGTCCAGTCAATGGGGGAGATAGAGGTAGGCTGAAATGTTACAGAAGAAAATGCCCTGTTCAGATAGGCAAGTGTAAGGTAAAGAGAAAACAGATGGGATTCATTTTCCCAGATAGAAATCCAGATAAACCTGCCCCTGTCAAATGCTAAAGTATGACAACAGGGTTAGGGTTTGAAGCATTTTGGAAGAACAAGAACTGTTTATGTGGGAATAGAGAAAAATAATAGCAAGCATTAGAGGGAGAGACTCTTTAAAGGAGTATGTGGAGTCTCCTTTGGTTAACAGTTATGGGAAAAGGTCAGTGATAGAGCTAAGGTCACCTCAGCAGTTCAAGGACCCAGTGGGATCCAGTCTGCTAAGCAGAGAGGTAGAAGTCAAGAACAAGGGTGTAAAGGCTGAGGGAGCTCTCCACTTGCTAGGCGTGAGACGGCATTGCCAAACTGGCATAGGCAAATAGGAAGTCAGAAGCAGGTTTGATGGTGGTTTTAAGAGTGCATAGGAAAGAGTCTAATTGTCTCACTGAGATACCCTCTGTCTTCTAAATTAGAGGGAAGCTTGTCCTGTGTGGGGGGTGGTGTGCATAGTAGTGAGTCCAAAGATGTAGGCCCTATCAGCTATGAGTTTGGAAATTCTATTGTTGTTTTGGATGTATGTGTAGTGTAGTTTTGTCACTTACCTGTGACAGTGGTCATGTTTGTTTGATCAGTGAAAGCAGGTTCCTTGGGCTGAGCTGAGGAGGAACTCAGCAGCAGCTGGAGGTTCAGGAGAGGTCAGGCAGCTCAGAGACCTTGTTCTTCCCTTGCAAACATATTTATAACCTTATGGTGGTGGGCCCTACCTTCTGGCTCAGCTCACCTGAGGGACAGCTGACTGGTTTGGGCTAGGGGCTGTCTCAGGAAGAGGCTGGCCATGATGCCAAGCCTGGAGGTGCTGAACTTGACCAACTACAATGTTAGGATTAGATTTAAATTCTAGGAGAGATCCCTCTCCCAGGAGGGGCCCAGGTTGTTGGTGGAAAAACAGGCCTAGGGGACTAGGCAAGAGATAAGAACTAGGCCCAAAGACATTCCTGCTCTTTTTACTTTCAGGGGCCCAGTAACCCTAACTGCCTAAAAGAGCTACCTGACCCCTTCTCAGGGTTCCACTCTTGGGTGTATAAAATAGGAATCAGTTTAGGGTGCATTAGCTTGGTTACTTTCAGTGTATATGGGGGATCTTGGTTTAAAAAAGAAGAACAGCCAGGTGTGGTGGTGCACGCCTTTAATCCCAGCACTCGGGAGGCAGAGATAGGAGGATCACCATGAGTTCGAGGCCACCCTGAGACTACATAGTTAATATTCCAGGTCAGCCTGGGCCAGAGTGAGACCCTACCTCGAAAAACCAAAAAAAAAAAAAAATAATAATAAAAATATAAAAGAAGAACAAAGGAAGGGATGGAAAGATGGCTTAGCAGTTAAGGTGCTTGCCTGCAAAGCCTAATAACCCAGGCTTAATTCTCCAGTATCCATGTAAGTCAGATGCACAAGGTGTTCTTTTGCAGTGACTATAGGCCCTGGTATGCCCTTTTTTCTCTCTCCCCTTTTTTCTTTCTCTCAAATAAAATATTTAAAAAAAAGAACCAAGGCTCAAGGCTTGCTGGTTAGCTAACATCTTGGTGAGGCATCTTGAGTCAGGGCTCTTTTGGAATTCAGTCCCTGGACTCTGTTCTTGGACTTGTCCTTAGTGATATTCTTCTTGGGCCCATTACCCTGACTAACTACCTACAAAGTGGTGGCTGGCTTCCTCCTAATTCTTATCAACCTCTTGGTAGTTAGGAAGACTTTCTCCCTCCAGATGGGAGCATGGAAAGCATTTTCTGAATCTACGTACATATTCATTGACAACCCTTTGGCCAGAATTAGTGCTCTGGTCAGTGTGGCTTGCTCTGCTTGCTATGAGGTAGTTCCAGGCAGAAGGGGGTTCTGACATGAATGTTGTGTCTGAGGTCACTATAGGATACCTTCTGTCCAGGTAGTTCCCTGCATTTGGTGCCCTTAGTCTTGATCCGAGAAGCTTCCTTTTGCAGTTGGTGGTAGTTAATGCAGACATGCATAATGTCAAAATGCTGAGGGCTGGAGAGATGCCTTAGTGGTTAAGCAAAACCTATTGACCTAGGTTTGACTTCCTAGGACCCACAGAAGCCAGATGCACAAGGTGGCACATGTGTCTGCAGTTGGTCTGCAGTGGCTAAAGGCCCTGGCATACCCATTCTCTTTCTCTCTCTTACAAAAAAAAAATTAAATAAAAAAATTTTAAAGGGCAGAGAGTAAGTGCCTGTTGAATACTCAGCCTAAACAGACCATCTATGTCACTCCCTCCAAGGCTCGGGAACACTGTGGAAGAGGGGGTAGAAACAGTAAGAGCCAGAGTATGGGGAGGAGCTGAGGAATATTCTCTTCTGGACATGACATAGCCAATGCACTTATAACCATAGCAGCTGTGGTTACCTGCACAAGACTGGGGCTACTAATATTCCATAACAGTTGGAGGAGGTCTCATTCCTCTCTGAGGAATTATTGACAACTAATGTTCACATGGGGAGGGGGAGTCACTTCTTTCAGTGGTGTGGACCATGGCCATGCAAGAAATCCTAATTAAACACAGTAAAAAAAGACAAGTTTAGAAGGCAGTTTGACAACATAGCCATTCAGAAAAATAGCAATATTATCTTCCCCTCTAGAGCTTTTGATCTCTCCAGCCATGAGCTTTTGACAATGTTAGTAGTATAAAGCATGAATTCCCATCTGTGGAGCAGGCCTCAAATACAATCAGAAAGTGGTTGGAAACTCCATTAACAGTCACCACTATTGCACCAGTAGGCACAACTTGCTTGATGTGTTAGTATTATATAGTATGCAGAGTCCACAGCTGGGTTGAACTGTTGATTTTTCTTTCTTTCTTGTTTTAAATATTTTATTTTTATTTATCTATTTGAGAGATGGAAAGAGGGAGAGAGAGAGAGGGAGGGAGGAGAGAGAGAGAGAGAGAATGGGTACGCCAGGGTTTACAGCCACTGCAAATAAGCTCCAGATGCATGTGCCACCTTGTGCATCTGGCTTACGTGGGTCATGGAGAACTGAACCAAGGTTCTTTGGCTTTGCAGGAAAGCACCTTAACCACCAAGCCATCTCTCCAGCCCATGATATTTCTTTCCCAGCAGCCAGCATAGCATCTTTAAGCACTGTGAAATCTAGCCAGCAGGGAGGAAGCTTCCAGCTCATTCCAATTTGATTTCTTTATGGTCTGCAATCAAAATATGTGGTGTCTTCAGCAATATGGTCTTATCATCTAGCTCTGTTGGGAAACCAAGAACAATGGAAATAATCTGTGATCCTCCTACATCAGCCTTCCTAGTTCTGGGATTAAAGGTTTGCACCAGCACACTCTCCTCTGGCTTTTTCTTTCTATCCCCTTTGCTGCAGCCAGCTTCTCATTGCTGGGACAAACATCCAACCAGATACAGCTTATGAGTGAAAGGGGTTTATTTCAGGCTTACAGAATCCAGGGGAAGTGCCATAAACAGTGGAAGAAGCTGGCTCACTTCCACAGATAATAGCAGAAACATCATCTAACATCCAGCAAACACCAAAAGCAGCAAACATGAACAACCAGAGCTCAAGCTGTTCTCCCCAACCTTAGGCTGGACTCAAGATCTGCTCCCAAATACACCTTAGGGCTGGACCCTAAGACCTGTTCCCAGTGACATGCCTCTTCTGCAGTGGGACTCTGCCTACTGGAAGCTCAAGTTTCAAGTGTGAGTCTATGAAGCCACACATTCAAACTACCTCATCCCTCTTCTAAGATGTTTGCTGAGCCTTGGGAAAGATGATACACATATCTTGTTTTGGTGTGAGCACATAATAGTCACTTATTCTCAGAACTTTTCCTTCTGTGTCTCTTTGTTCACTTCTTCCCACTGCCAAAATAAACTTCTATGATGAAAGTTGAGAGCAGCACTAATCTATTGGCATAAACATAAATATTTAGAAAGATTCATTTGCTTTCTTAATGCTAGCTATTCTGGTTGGGGTGAGATGGAATCTGAAAGAAGTTTTCATTTCATTTCCCTCATGGCTAAGGATGTTGAACACTTCCAAACATATTTATTACCCACTTGCATTCCTTCTTTTGGGAACTCTCTGTTCAGTTCCACAGCAATTTTTTGATTGGATTGTTTACTTGTTTAGGTTTTTGAGGGTTTTTTTTTGTATATCCTAAGATATTAATCCTCCATTAGATGTATTGCTGACAAAGATTTGTTTCCCATTCTGTTGCTGCCTTTTCACTTGATTGACAGTTTCCTTTGATGTACAGAAGCTTTTTAATTTCATGAGTTCCCATTTGTGATTGTTGGCCTTATTTCTTGAGCCACCTGGGTCCTATTCAGAAAGCTCTTATCTATGTGTGTATCTTGCTCACAAGGAGGCCAAGTTACAATTTTGTTTCATAGATTGCCTCATAATTTTCAAGGCCACATCTCCTTAGTGGAGCTGAACTACACACTTTGTGTGAATCACTGGCTCCTTTCTTTTGTCAGTCTTCATGGTGGGTTCTTGTGACTGTTGGGCGTAAGAGACTGCACTGCCTTTCAACAGCAGTTCCCTTGGCCTTGACTATGCAGAAACCATCTTTGAGGAGCTTAAAAATTGCCACATAAGCACTGAATTAAAATATTAGCCAAGTGCTACCATCTTTTCTAATGTGGGATGGGAAAAGTATGTGGTTTTCTTCTTCCATTTGTGCAGCAATACATAGAGCAGATGAATTTAAACTTTCAGAGTTTAAATGGGGAGAAAAAGCTGTTCTCTTAAGACATGTGGTCCTCAGAAAGTGTCCACTGCGGTTGCTTAAATGTGAGCATTGCTACCACAGACCTTTCTTTCTTTTTTTTTTTTTAGAAAAGCCAGCATAAAGCACTTTTATTGCAATAATAAAACTTGAAACTCATGTGGTGCAGGGGATGGGGACAAAAGCAATAGTTTCTCTCACCAAGTCACTACACAGGACAGGAGGGTGAGGTGGGAACAAGGGAGGAGAACCAGGAAACGGAGATCAGCAGAGAGCCAAGCATCAAAACCCAGGAGAGGCAGAAGCTGCGATGACCAGCATCATTTTCTTAGAGAACACTCAAGGATTTGTCTTGATGACTGGGCTTTCGTTGGCTAATAAGTCTACAAACAGCACCTTCAATTTAAACTTTCGATTAAAGTTCTTAATATTTAGGAAGTGGAGCTTGGATAGTTATGAGGTTACAAAAGCCCTGAAAATCCTTTAGAAAAAACACAGGATGAAAAAAAGAAATAGGCCAGGTCATGAAGAAGGCTTCAGAGGTCCCTGCTGGCCCAGGGACAAATACCTGTAGTGTCCAACATCGCAGTGAAAGTGACCTGCTGTAAAAGGCAGTGGGCTTCAGGGGAGGGTGAGAGAGGCTGGTGGAGGCAAAGCCCTCTCCCTCCCTCCCCACTTCGGTTCGAGCAGGGTTTGGAATTTAACAGGACGTCTCTCACACGGAGAAGAGTTCAGCCCTCCACAGCGTCTCAAATCTGCTATGGCTTCACAGCGCAGCAGCAAGAATGTTTTAATATATAATAGATAAAAATTCATCCAAAAAATAAAATAAAATAAAAATTCTTGCAAACCCCACCCCCCAACACCAATTCCTATTCTAAAGTTAACCCATTGTTTGTGCTGTTAATACTTGACAATATACTTAATTGGAAACCTAGATCCAAAAGACTGAAACTGAATCCTTCACCCCAAAACAAAATGAGTAACTTGAGGTTGATGACATCTAGTTCAGGTAAACACACATACAAGGGGAAAGGGAAGAGGGCATGGGTGTCAGAAGCAAAGCCGAGTGAGGAACACATTCAGTCGGGTAGATGTCTATACGGAGTGTAGTGGGACATCGGGAACAGCTCCTCACGGATTCCTGTGCGCGCGTCTGGAGGCACCGGATCCCTCCATGGCCAATCCATGCGTAGGGAGCTAAGAGAGGTGGCCACTGCAGTCATTCCAGTTTCAGAAGCTCCACATCAAAGACGAGAGTGGCATGTGGTGGGATGATGCCTGGGTGCCCGGTGGCTCCATAGGCATAGTCTGGGGAAATAGTCAGTTTGGCTCTCTGACCCACACTCATCTGGGCCACCCCTTCTTCCCAGCCTCGGATCACCTCTTGCTTGCCTAGCATAAACTTAAAGGGCTTGTTTCTGTCCCTGGAGGAGTCAAATTTCTTTCCATCTTCAAGCATCCCGGTGTAATGCACCACGCAGGTCTGGCCGCGCTTCGGGAAGGTGCGCCCGTCTCCGGGGGAGATGGTCTCCACCTGCACTCCCATGGCGGCGGCGACGGCGGCGGACACGGGGCGGGCGGCGTGCAGCCGGAGCGGTCCTGGCGGCGATTCAGCAGCTCTCCACAGACCTTTCTTTACAAGAGGTTTCAATTTGCATCAAAGTGGCAGTCTTGGGTACCAAGGAGGGGATGTTACAAGAAGCGACAGTTTGGCCAATTAAAATCTTAGACCATATTGTTTCATTTAACAAGTGTCTAAAGGTATGACAAACAAGGTTTGAACTTAAGAGACAATAGTCAATTCTCATTCTGCACAATTATGTTCTAAAGCTATTGACATAAAATTAGAAAATATTCAAAAAAGGAAGAATTAGCAAATACTGACAGACTGCTGTTAAAGGAAGCACAGCCATGCTCCTGTGAGCTACTGATCACATTTTGTCAATCCATACATAAGCTTTTTTTTTTTAAAAAAATGTGTATTTCTGTTTTTTTTTTTTTTAATTTGCAAGCAGAGAGAGAGAGAGAGAGAGAGAGAGAGAGAGAGAGAGGAGACAGACAGAAAGAATGGGTATGCCAGGACCCCTAGCCACTGCAAATGGACTCCAGATGCATGTGTTACTTTGTGCATCTGGCTTTACATGGTTACTGGGAAATTGAACCCAGGTCATCAGGCTTTGCAGGCAAGCACCTCAACCTCTGACCCATCTCTCCAGTGCTAAGATGTGTATTTCTGTTTCAAGACACTTTGTTGAGATCTCAACACTGAGTTCATGGCCAACACCACCTTAACTCAAGCCTGAGTAAATTTTCTCTGATATACCTATTTTCTATGTAAGGTACATAACAGCCTTCTTGTATTTGGGAACACCAGACATCACTTCAGCACTACATTTTGAGGCCATGTAGTGAACTGACCAATTAAAAGCCCTCAAATGCAAAGATATAGCCCTAAATAGACCTGGGAAAGGGTTCTTGTTTACAACTGAAGCAAGAAGGCCAAGTGTCAGTTAGCTCAACCTCTGTTGGGAACATGTGTTTTGACCCACCCAAAATTTGAATCAGTTTGTGTGTATGTACATGAACTCATAGGGGACAGAAGAGGGTACTTTGCTATATTATAAGAACATGTTTGTGCTTCATACTGTAAAAAGGAATCAGTATATATGCATTGCAAGTAGTAACCCAGCACATACACATTGCTCAAGGACTAGGACTCCAGAGTCATGGAAATGCAGTAGCCTTGGTGTATGGGAAGCCCCTGTTACACAGGAAGTGTGGGAAGTGATAAGGAGAAAAACACCAACTCCACAAAACTCAAAACCAACACCGATCATCTGATCAGAGGAGCAAGAGTCAAACTTTGGAATGAATGACTGTCTTTGTTTCCCCTCCTATACAATCTACTGGCTGAAGCTCAGGTGTAAGATAGACCTCTGGGGGATTAAATCACTTTCTTCTCAGATTGATGGCTTTCTGAATAAAGTGAAGTTTTAAGATTCAAATACTGTCTTCATTTATTGACTTCTATAAGTGACAGGCATTACAAACTGACTTCTGCTTACAGAATGATTTCAAAAGCATTACTTTTTCATTTTTTTTTTTTTTTGATTTCTTTTTTTTTTTTTTTTTTTTTTTTTTTTTTTTTTTTTTTTTGGTTTTTCGAGATAGGGTCTCACTCTGGTCCAGGCTGACCTGGAATTAACTCTGTCATCTCAGGGTGGCCTTGAACTCATGGCGATCCTCCTACCTCTGCCTCCCGAGTGCTGGGATTAAAGGCATGCGCCACCACGCCAGGCTGATTTCAAAAGCATTACTGATAGGAATTAGGGGTCAGGTAGCCTCCATTGACAACCTGTACCAAGGTGATGGAGACAGACACTGAGGATACTCAAAATGTACCAAAGCAGAAATCCAGAAGCTGCTGAGAGCTCAACACTAAAACAGACTTAAAACACACACACCAAGGCTGGGAATTTTGTGGAATTCCCTTGGAATTTAGTTCTCACTTAAGAAAGGAGTTGAATCATATGCCCTTAAGATATTTCCTGGTCTGGTGTGTGTGTGTGTGTGTGTGTCCCCTCTTGAGCTCAAAGAGACATGAATGATGTTCAAATTCAGAGGATGTGCTTTGGACCTATCATTTTTGGGTGGAAACAACTCATTTTGCATTTTCTTTTTTTAACTTTTTTTTTATTGAAAACTTCCATAATTATACACAGCAAACCATGATAATTCCCTCCCTTCACCACTTTCTCCTTCACAAATCCACTCTCCATCATACCCCTCTCCCTCTCAATTAGTCTCTTTTATTTTGATGTCATCATCTTTTCCTCCTATTATGCAGATCTTGTGTATACAGTACTAAGCACTGCCAGGTCATGGATATCCAGGCCATTTTGTGTCTGGAATACCGCATTTTAAGCAGTCTTACCCTTCCTTTGGCTCTTACCTTCTTTCTGCCACCTCTTCAGCAATGGATCCTGAGCCTTGGAGTGTGTGGTAGAAAAGTCTCAGTGCTGAACACTCCTGTCACTTCTTCTCAGCAGTATGGTGCCTTTTGAGTCATCCTAGTCACCACCATCTGAAAAAGAGAAGATTCTTTAACCAGAAGTGAGAGTAGCATTAATCAGTGGGTATGAATGTTAAGAGAAGTGCTTACTGGGCAGTTTGGTGAACATAGTATATGCATTTAGACAGACACTAGCAGGTGTTATACTCCTAGGGCTCATGACATCTCCCATCATAGGTTTTCGGTACCAGGCATATATTCCCGTGGAGCGAGTCTCTAGTCTAATTAGTGAGTGGTTGGTTTCCCCCATAACAGACTATTGCAATAGTGGCATGTCTGTTATGGGGGAACCCAACTGTTGGCCAAACTTAAGGCTTGCCATATCCACTGTTGTTTATCTCTACTGATGATTTCTCTCTCCCTCTCCCATGGAGCTTCATGCAGCATAGCTTTTTCCAGCTTTGTCAGCTGGTCTACAGAGAGGAAGTTTTCAGTTCAGCTCCAGCAAGATTTCTCAGTGACCTTGCAGCCCAAGCATGTGGAGTCTTCTGCAATAAGGTCTTACCATCTATTCTTGGTGGGAAACCAAGAGCTTTGGCAATGGCCTGTAATATTTTGGGGCCATTAGGGACCTCCCTGGCCAATACCTCGCTGGAAGGTATCTCATCCCTGGCATTGAAATTTTTCTAGTAACAGTGTATGACTTCTGGGTATGCCATTATCCAAAAAAAGTAGGTTTCCATATGGCTTATTAATAACATTTTGAATTTTGATTAACTTTCCCCCCACCCTTTGGGCCTATCATTTTTGGATGGAAACAACTCATTTTTGCATTTTCTAATCACCTTCCATGTGTCACATTTTTCCTTGTTACGTCTGGATTTGTTTTCCATGCTGGAGGGCTTGAAAGCATCTTTCTATTTCTGTGACATGAGAACCAATTTATTTTAAACGTTAGATGCTTAAAGAAAAATTTATCACTAGAGCTATGAAGATTGCTCAGTAGTTAAAGGCACTTGCTTTCAAAATGTGCTGGCCTGGGTTCAATTCCCCAGTACTCACATAAAGCCAGACAGGAATTCATCTGCAGTGGCAAGAGACTCTGGCATACCCATACACATGCAGGCATGCACACACATACAAATTCACACACCCACACACAAATGCACATACCCACACATGCAAGTACTGAAATAAGGTAACTAATTAAAAGAAAAGTATCATTGCTTCATTATATAAACATTTTTTCTCATTATGGCCAAGAAAATGGATCTGTTTTACCAAATGAGATTAATCTTTCAGTATGAAGTAAGTTTAAATCTATAAATATTTTAGCACATTACAAGTATCTTAAGCTTACCATTCATTAGTCTTAAGAGTGAAACATAATGAAATTAATTTATTACATTAATTTCAGTTGGAGACATGAATAGGCTTCATGCAAGCAGTAAATTAAGAAAAATTTATTTTAAAATGAAGGTGCAACATTTACATAGGAGATAGTGGATCCCTGGTAATTCATACACAACACACACCTGGAAGATAAGCTTGAGGGATCATGGATATAAGGCCCATTGACAGTCTGAGTTACCACTGTTCTAAAATGCCTTTGGTAAATTCCCTGCTTCAGTGTTGAATTACTTATACAAAACATATCTAAATACATGAACATGTTATAGAACAGCTGGGATTATAATAATTCCATTTCATAATAACGCTTTTATTCACTGGAATATCACAGATAGATATTTACAGTTTTTTCCAGATATATATTTTTTTGTTTTTGGGTTTTTTTTTTTTTTTGAAGTAGGATCTCACTCTGGCCCAGGCCCAGCTATTTTTTTGAAGGAGGATCTTACTCTATCCCAGGCTCATCTGGAACTCACTCTGTTGGGCCAGCTAGCCTTGAACTCACAGTAGTCCTCCTATCTCAGCCTCCTGAGTCCTGGGATTAAAGGAGTGCACCACCATGCCTGGCTCCTGCTAAATTTAAATGTAAGGAGGGTGGTATATTCTATAAAAGGAGATTAATTCTGTTGACAGACTCAACTGATATACAGTCTACTTGAGAGCATGTCTGGAGGTTCTAGCTAGGGGGCAGCACCTACTTCTATACCCTTGGCCAAATAATGGTGGTCCTCTGTTTGGGAAAGCCATCCTCTTTGACTGACTGCACAGTACCTACAGGCCAGCCAGCCAGATAAGCAGAATCAGCATTAGTATCAGTGGGGTGACAAATGTTTATATCCAGAGTGCCCTCACATCATACATGTTACTCTTAAATTTTTTGACTAGAGGAAGAGGCAAAAACATAACTATTAAAAATACCTTTTTTTGTTTGCTTGTAGTATATGCACATGTATGCTGGCCTCTAACTCTTAATTCTCCTGCCTTGACTTCCCAAGTACTAAAATTATAGGTGTGTACCACCACACACAACAAAACTTGTATTTTCACTCTTTTTTCTCTTGTGTATTTTTCATTTGTTTTTCGACAGTTTCAAGCATACAATGTATTTTGTTCATATTTACTCCATTTTCTTCTTATCCCCCTCTTGCTTCTACTAGGTCCCTTCTCCCCAACTAGTTCTCATCATGTCTTTTTTGTTTGTGGCCCACTGAGTTTAATTAAGGTTGCCTGCATGAGCATGGATGGGAATTATTTACTGGAGCATGGGCAACTTATCAGTGTCTATACCACAAGTTTTGTTTCTTGTGATGTAGAAGTAGTCATTTCACTAATTCAGGCTAGCCTCAAACTCACAATCATCCTGTCTCAGTCTCCCAAGTGCTGGGATTACAGGTGTCAGCCACCCTGCCCAGCTCTGAATTTGCATTTTCTGAAGGTACAATGAGTGGGATGAAGTTGAGTCTTCTGGGTGGTGATAGAAAAAACATTGGTTGAAACTCCTTTGTTGAAGAATTTTCAAAAACAAAAAAACACCTGAACAATTTCTTCTTTACAGAAAGTTAAGTTGATCAAATGTGGATGGTTAAATCTTTAACCATGTACCATTTGTTCAGTTTATGCTTCACAATGACTCAGGAAGAAATGAAGATGCATAAACATACATTACAATTCAAATGGACTCAGAAATCATGTTTATGTAGCCCTGGGGTATGCTGATGACATGCCAGGAAGACTGTCAACACTTCTAAGACAATACAAAGGCTGCATGTCTAGGAATTGTATTTTCCTAATTATACCCTGGGGCAGCGATGCCTTTATGTCCCAGTGCAGATGTGCTACCTTAAAATGAGTTCTGGGTCTTTGGTCCAAATAACAAGCATGAAAAGGTGATGATAAACCATGATACACCACAGTGGATGACTCCTCCAAACTCCCTTCAACAAGCTATTCAGTATCACTTAGTCATTCTCAGCATGTTAAAAGTGGAAAAGCATGTTCACATATCATGACCTCAGTGGGCTCTCCCAGTGGTCCCAAGGCAGGCAGAGCAAATGTGGTCATTATCTCCATTTCATTAAAGCAAAACTAAGACACACAGACAGGGAATGTCGAGGTCATATGAGCCCCTAGAGTTGACTGAATTCAGGACTTTGGATTCCAAGTAGAGCTCCTTCTGTAGGAGAAAGTATATTCTAGAAAGTAGTCCAAATTTTAGCAAATGGCCATACAGATTATGTCCATTACCAGTGTCAACCTCTGCCTCTTTTTCTGTCCCCTTCTTCCTTGATCCCAGAGTCCCTGCAATCCTTCACACTGAACTATCCTGTACTGGATGTGTTTCTCCTGGCAGGGTTATCTATTGTGACTCAGTATAACGATGAATCCTCAGTGGTAAAGACATCTTTTGGTTCTTTTCTTTGAAATTACACCACTGAAGATAACTTTATCAGGCTGGTCTGGCTGAAACAAACAAACAAAACAAAACAAAACAAACACCAAAAAACTTTTCAGACAGCCAGAATCCTAGAAAATATCTCAGAAGACTGGGTGTGGTGGTGCACACCTTTAATCCCAGCACTTGGGAGGCACAGGTAGGAAGATCACCATGAGTTCAAGCCACGCTGAGACTACATAGTGAGTTCCAAGTCAGTCTGGGTTAGAGTGAGACCCTACTTCGAAAAATCTCAGGAGATAGTGGGAATTGCATGATCAATTGCGTACATGAACTCTCTTCATATCAGGCTGTAGGCTCTGTCCTGATGGACTCATCCTTACATTTCTACTGTGTTTAACTGCCTTATTGCATTGTCTTTAACATCCCATGCAGATAAGGTACAGACGATGAAAACATGGAGTGTGAGTCTGGCTAGCCACTCAGGATTTCTTTCTAACTAGCTGGATAGGTAGATCTTGCTTGATATCACCAGCAACTTCTGTCATTTTGTTTTGTCTTCAAATGTTTACCCACACAGCAAGAAATTAGTAAATGTCAGTGTCTTTAGTCCTTGAATCATCCCTTGGTGTGGTTTGTGGACAAAAGGTGTTCAGTCCACTTCAGGTACCACCTGTTGTGTCTAGTGTCATCAGATGTTGGACAGGTGTCATAACTGCCAGCTGCTGTGACTTGTCTCTAGCCTCACTGCATGGTGTGGCTTAAAGCAGTCATGTGCTTAAGGGCAGAACGGCATGAACACAGTTGTCTTTTCCCATGCATCTTGTGAACTTGATAGTGCATGGTGCTCTCAGTTCTGGATTTGGGTTTTCAATTGTGAGACACCAGCAGGTCACTTTAGCTGGATACAATCCACCTCTTCAGTGGCAGGCATCCCACTGGTTTTGAGGTCAAGGTCAGCGCTGGACTTGCTCCCATGGGGAGAGGGACGCCAGGGGAGCATCATCGCCTTCTTGAAGCACTTCATGGTGTTGTTCCTGACAGTCACGAAACACACGGTGTTAATCATGCTGTTGCTCATGGCGATGCACTCAACCATGTAGAAGGCAGTGAGGAAGTGCTTCTCCTTCACGAATACGGAGGGGAAGAAGTCACGCACGATGGAGAAACCGTAGAAGGGTGCCCAGCACAGCACGTAGGCTGTCAGGATGCACATGAGCACCAGTACCGTCCTCCGACGGCAGCGCAGTCGCTTGCGGATCTGCTCTGTCTGGAACCCAGGGACTGTTTTGAACCAGAGCTCCTGAGAGATCCTGGCATAGCACAGGGTCATGGTGACCACAGGACCCACGAACTCAAGGCCAAAGATGAAGAGGAAGTAGGACTTGTAGTACAGCTGCTGGTCCACTGGCCAGACCTGGCCACAGAAGATCTTTTCCTGGCTCTTGACAATAACAAGGGTGGTTTCTGTGGTGAAGTAGGCAGATGGGATGGCAATGAGAATGGACACAACCCAGACCAACGCAATCAGGAAGGAGGCTGTCTGATAGTTCATCCGTGGTTTCAACGGGTGGACAATAGCAAGGTATCTGGAGGGAGAGGAAGGCAATGATATAACATACTTGGAATCATGTCTGAGCACACAGACTGGCACAACGAATCCCTGTGTAACCATGACCCAGAATGAACTGGTTCCAGCTTGTAGTAGTAATATCGTTTGGCATTTGAAGTAGTGAAGTGACATAAGGAAATAACACAGGATTTCTTTTAAACAGGTTAAATAAATCCTGGCTTCCCTCTGCCTGGCTTAGGGATCAAGGATGAATTACCCTCTTTCTGAGATTTGGTTTCTCAATTCAACCTGGGATAAAGTAGTACTTACCTTGAAAGGTGGCTATGAACATTAAATATGCAAGCTTTAGAAATGTGTGAAGAGCTTTCAATGGATGCATGTGACCTGTTATAAATTATTACACCCCTTTTGTTTTCAAGCTTGTCATTCTGTCCAGAATATAATACTGTCAAAGCTCTTCATTTCAAATATCTCATGATTTAAGGTGTATAAAGAGCTGTGCCCCTCCAGGAGGGGTTGGGACCTTTTTCAGGCAGTAGACAAGGGCTTTCTTCTCCTCCTGCTAGATGTCACCCTGCATTATGGGACAGTCTATTTCATTTATGTGTCCTATAGATACCAGAATAGAGGCTCCTGACACAAAGCTTTTATACCCAACTCCCTATGCCATTTTACACTTAAATGAGAAGGTGCCTGTGAAGTTACCTTGACACTATAAGCCTTTACTTTTGTTCTTTTCAATGAACCACATTGATCAGAAAAAAGGGGGAAGGGCTGGGAAGATGGCTCAGCAGTTAAAGGTGCTTGTCACCCACACAAGCCAGATGCCAAAAAGCGTTTGGTGTTGGCAGCAGCAAGAGTTCACACACATGCACACACACACACATACCATATACAAGCAAATAAAAATTTTCAAAAGGCTTGGTGGTGCACACCTTTAATCCCAGCACTTGTGACGCTGAGGTAGGTGGATCACTGTGAGTTTGAGGCTACACTGAGACTACATAGTGAATTCCAGGTCAGCCTGGGCTAGTGCAAAACCCTACCTTGAAAACCCACTCCCCTCCAAAAAAAAAAAAATAAATAAATAAAAAGAAGAGGCCATAACTCTATGGAAAATGAGCTCATCTGTGTGGGTTGCATGCCTTCTTTCTAGAGAGATGGAATGACAGCTATTTAAGTATTTTGATATTCTGTGTGTTTTGGGGTAGGGGAGGAAGAATGATGGGGAAAGGTGGAGAAAAATAAGAGGCATGAGGGCTAGCTAGGTAAGGAACTAATCCACGCTGGACACCATCACATGATTCAAACCTACAGCTTGAGTCACATGGGGCCAAGGGCAGGAAACTACCAGTTTACCTTTTGTAGCAGACAGCTTCAGGTTCACTGAGATGAACTTCCAGACCAGGCACAGTTATGGAGGAAGGGATATTTATTGAAGCTTACAGATCCAGGGGAAGTTTCATAAATGGCAGAAGAAGCTGGCCTGCCTTCACAGGTCCAAGCAGAAAGAGAGAGAGAGAGAGAAGCACAAGCCAAAAGCCATAGCACACTTCAGGAACTCCAGCTAGGCACACTTTGCATATCTTTAGATTGAAATCTGAAACCCACCACCGCACCTTAAGATCCACCCAGTGACACTGCCTCTAGCCAGGTGGCTGCAGATGCAAACTACAAACAATAAAGAACTGAATATATTGGGGGCCATCTATTCAAACTACCACACCTTTTCTTTGTAACAGACTCTTGGATCACTCTCCCAAGTCTCTTGACTTGACAAAGACAATCTTCCTCCATGTTACTGTTTTCTGTCCCTTGTAATATTTCGGCCACTTTTGCTTTCCTGTCCCTGCTTGCTCATGGCTGTAGCCCATGGAACTCCATCAGGAAAGCTCATGGAATCATGGCTTCCCCAGCTACAGCATTCTGACTACTGAAGATCAAGCTAGATCTATCCCAACTACTAGGCGCTCCCTGCCTAAGCACATTGATGACAGTGGCTGTGACCTGCTATATCATGTGAACCTGCACTGACTTGGCTGGTTGAACAAGTGTCACAGGGATGGAGAATGAGACAAGTGAGCATTCACCCTCAACAAATTACAATAAACATAGTTTGAAATAACACAAATTATTATCAGTTTTGGAAAGCAAAGATCCAACATGGTTTCCAATGGACAAAATCAAGGCGCCAGTAGGGTAGTAGTCCTTTCTGGAGGCTCTGAGTGGGGAGTCTGGGTGTAGAGTATGTTGTTTGTGTGTGTTTGCTTTTTACCTTTGCCAGTCATGGCTATATTTCTTGGCTCATAATCTCTTCCTTGTTCAAAGCCAGCAAAGGCCAGTGACGTCTTTCTTATACAGACTCACTCTGACAGAGTCTCTGCTTTCTTCAGAGTAAGACACTTTTGTGATTTCATTAGCCACACCCAAATCATCCAGTGTAATTCCCATATTTTAAGATCAGCTGATTAGCAACCTTAATTCTAGCTGTTACCTTGATTCCTTTGGTGTGAAATTTGGAATAGTCACAGGTTCTGGGGATTTGAATGTATTCACCTTTGGGGAAGAGTGACATTATTCTGCCTACTCTACTGAATCCACAGTCCTTTGATAATGCAGAACAAATTCAGGACTTAATCTCTTTCTCTCTATGTGGTTCCATCATGCACAGTATCTCAATTACCAATTCATAGAAAAAATTTGCACTCCTGCTTATTCTACTTTCAACTCTTACATTCAAATTCTTTATCATCAAATACATCTTTCTCATTTTGCAGGCAGGATGTTCCACAATGCAGAGCTAACATCAAATATGCCAGAAATAAAAAAAAAAAAAAAAACACTGGCTTACAGGGTGTTCACAAGGCCTGCTTCCAAGCTGTACACTCAGATAAATCTGGGACTTGGTCTCTGCATCTGTGAAATGGGGATACGAATGACTTCATGACCATCAGGATTCTTGTCAGCTTCTAAGAAAGCAGACATGCATAATGAATGCTGGAAGTTGTAGCTCTTTGCTTGTATTCATCATTCCCATGACTCGTATGCTGGCAAGAGCAACATCTGCAAGGTCTTTGCTGCTACCTGTTGGCTTGAACTGCTTTTCGAGGTCAATGGTTCCTTCAACTCTCGGTTAGTTGAAATAGTATCTCTCCTTTATGAACCTATTCTCTGGGTACAAATACAAAACTGGCCTTTCTGCTATTTCTGTATAGTAGAGCAGGATGAGGCTGAACAAAGTTAAATGGAAGTGCACATGGAAGTCAGTGTTTCTTTCAAGGCATACAAGGCCTACCTATCTAGTTCTGGGGCTGAGCACGAAGTGTACTTTTGCCCTGTTGTG
Organism: Dipus sagitta; assembly: GCA_036346955.1. NCBI lineage: Eukaryota > Metazoa > Chordata > Mammalia > Rodentia > Dipodidae > Dipus > Dipus sagitta. The sequence goes on along the minus strand of CM070779.1, from coordinate 55,267,844 downwards.
TTGCTATTTCTTTGATATTGAAACTCTCCTTGTGGAGTGGGTGGAGGGCTCACTAGTGTCCTGAAACTCACAGAAAACTTACAAAACTCCTGAGGTCCCTCTCTGAGGTTCTCTAAGCAGTTAATCTTTGCCAGGGGAGAGGACACTCCTGTGGTGCCGCTGGCCTCATGCTGCGCAGCGAGCTCCTTGATGTAGCTTTCCTGAGGTGGGCTTTTCAGGGATGTGACACGGCTGTTTTGTGGTCACCATGCTCCTGTGAGTAAGGTCATCAAACTCACTGGCTCACCCAGCAGGACCTGGATGGAATCACTTCTTTGGTGTGCTGTCGCTCTCTCTACTTAGGATGAATAGAAATGGACTTCCCAGGTAAAGTCACTCAACACCCGTTCCCCAGGTAAAAGCCTCCCTTTTCTAAAACCAGTATCCTCAGGGCAAAGGTGGGCATCTGATCCATCTTTCTGATTAGTTGCCTTATTATTCCATTGGTTTAGAGCCTGATGAAAGAAGAGGGTTTTATCTATTAGGCTCCTGTGTTCTAAAGCCTAAAATTCTATGTGCTACCTGGACCCCAAATGCTGATTCATGAGTCCAGCTGTTCTTGCTTGATGCTTCCCTGCCTCCTGTCTTGATGTATGCTTAGTGAAAAGGTGCCATCTCCATGTATCTCCTCTAACAGCAAGTACAGGGGATTTTCTTCCAATAAAATCTAAGAGTGGACACAGTGGTGCATGTCTGTAATGCCTGCACTTAGACATCTGAGGCAAAAGTCATGAGTTTAAAGCCAGTTTGAGCTATACAGTGAGACTCTGCCCCTCTCAGAAAGCTAGCATTTATGGGCTAGAGATGGTGCTTGCTTGTAAAGCTTGCGAGCCCAAGTTTGATTCCTCAGTTCCCATGTAAAATCATATGCATAAAATGGTGTATGTATCAGGAGTCTGTTTGCAGAGGCTAGAGGCCCTGGAATGCCCATCTATTCTCTCTCTGTCTGCTTGCAAATAAATAAACAAAACAGTTTAAAAATAAAGTGTAAAAGCTGGCATTTATGGACCAGTGTATCTTAATTATTGTTAATATTTCATAAATCCTAGTTTTTGCATGGACAAAAGTGCTTGTGGTCAAGGGCAGTGTATTTCTTCTACTGTGTGTCTGGCACAGAAGGACCCACAAACCTGTGTGGGTCTTCCAAGCTATAGCAGGTGTGGCCAGTGCCCTTTGGTACCCCTTTGCTCTGATCCCTTCAGTGTGTCCCTGTCTACTTCCACCTGCCAACACCTACATTTTTTATTTTTAATATCTTTATTTATTTATTTGCAAGCAGAGAGAATGAGTGAATGAATGAATGAATGACGATGGGCATACCAGGGCCGCTAGCTGCTGCAAACAAACTCCAGATGCATGCACTACCCTGTGCATCTGGCTTACGTAGGTCCTGGGGAACTGAACCTGGGTCATTTGGCTTTGCAGGCAAATACCTTACCAGCTAAGCCATCTCTCCAGCCACCTGTATGATTTTGAGGCAGGGTCTCACTCTAGCTCAGGCTGACATGGAACTCACTATGTAGCTCAGGCTGACCTCAAACTCATAGTGATCCTCCTACCTCAGCCTCTTGAGTGGTGGGATTAAATGTATGAGCCACCAGTCCTGGTGTTGCATTTATTTTGTCTATGAGTTTTTTTCTGGCTTCTAGAGTTCTCTTGACTACCTGTGCAGCATTTTCAGAGCAGCCCTCTGCAATGACTAGGAGAGGTGGTGGATAAACACTCCAGAGCTCTCTCTTCCCACTTGTGGGAGAACTCTGAGCTGGGACTCACACTGGGTCCAGGAGTTTCTTAGTAGAAATCAGTACTATTTGCCCACAGTGGAAGCTTTACCAGTGCATCTTGTATTTGACGCCTTCCCTTCCTTGCCTCTTCTCATTTCCCTCTATGTACTTTGTAGTGCCACCTGCCCATGGACCCTTTTCTCAGAGTGTTTTAGGGGCATAACACAAGCTAAAACACAGATGTAAGGCTCTGTGCTAGACACTATAATGACAGAAACAAGATATGACTGTGTTTAGAACATGCTATCTTTTGGGAAGGACCCTCTGTATCTCCACACACAGATGAATTTGGAAAGACTGATTGGCATTGGATTATAAAGGTCCCAGAGTTCTTGACTTAGGATTTGGGGTGTATTCTGTATACATTGGGACTTCTGGAAATTTCAGAAGCAATTTCAGAAGTATCTTGGGAAAAGCTACCAATAGTGATACCAGGTTGGCTCATACAGATGATTGTAAGCTTCAGGGGATAGTCAAGAGCTCCAGGGAGCAAAAGACGGGGGTGGGGGGGGGGGAGAGAGAATCATGATTCGAGTCATGATCTATGTGACAAGGCTGGAGGGACAGATACCAAGATTTAGTTAGTGCTGAACACAAGGGGTAGGGCACGAAGAAAGGCAGAGAATGACCACAACTTTCCTGCTTGGGTCACAGGTTGAGTGTTAGCACTACTGATAGAGCTGGGCAGGGGCCTGGGGCAAGTGGTTGAGGTGAAAAGGGAACTTACTTGTTCCCAAGAAACTCCAGTATCATAAAAACAATGCAAAGGTTACAATGGGAAAAGGGCAGAGAATGGTGATCTCTCTCACTTTAGCAAATAGTAGAATCACTCAAGGAATTGGATAAAAATGCAGATTTCTGGAGCTCAGCTTAAGGCTATTACCATTCAGGAGACACAGGCATTAGGGCTCAGGAATCAGACTCTGGATCATTGTGTCAAGTGGTACTTTGTGTCATTTTCCTGAGGAATTTTGTGCAAGTAGTGGGTAAATATGCATTTCATAAACTCTGCTTTCTGGGCTGGAGAGCCTCAAAGCTTCAAAAATATTGCTTTGGGCTGGAGAGATGGCTGAGCAGTTAAGGCACATGCCTGTGAAGCCTATGGACTCAGGTTCAATTCTCCAGGTCCCACATAAGCCAGATGCACATGGTGGCACATGCATCTGGAATTCGTTTGCAGTGGCTAGAGGCCCTGGCATGCCCATTTTCTCTTTCTCTCTCTCTCCCTCTCTCTGACACTAATAAATAAATAAAAAATAAAATCTTGGGCTGAAGAAATAGCTTAGTGGTTAGGGCGTTTGCATGCAAAGCCAAAGGACCTCGGTTCAATCCCCCAGGACCCACATAAGCCAAATGCCCAAGGAGGTGCACGCATCTGGAGTTTGTCTGCAGTGGTTGGAGGCCCTGGTGTGCCCATTCTCTTTCTCCCTGTGTCTTTCTCTCTCTGAAATAAAAATAATAAAATCTAAAAAATTAAAATAAAATCTAAAAAGAAACATTGCTTTTCCTTGCAGGTATTATGCTATAAAAGGAAAATGCATCCTGCACCCATCTGTGTCTTTTGTTGGTATAACAGAAAAATAATTAACCGGTAGATAGAAAGCAGTAAGCAGCACTCAGAACAAGGGGAAAATTGAAGAGCTAAAAGGAAATAAAAAGGATAAAAATGAAGCACACTATTAAAATGGGTTTCAGCACAGGTCAAAGGGTGATCAAAAGTGTCCCCTTGAAACAATCACTGGTGACCTGATGCTGGCCTGCAGTTGTTCACATAAATGAAATATGTAGGATCTGTCATTAACTACTATATGAATTTTACCTTTAAGTTTATAATAGAGCAAGGACTTCTGGAATATCTCATGCAAATGTATGCAAATAAGCACACCAGTGCATGCACAAAAGCATAAGCAAACATGTCCTTCCCTCTTTTCTGTAAACAAATCCTGCTACCTTATTTTAAAATCAACTGTACAACGAAGTCACCAGAAACAAAACAATATAGTATATGATTCTTTTTTTTAGTGACATGATTAAATAGTAGACACTATTAAAATATGATGATAAAAATCAGATGATTACTCAGGGTGGGAAGCTTGAGTGGTGAGGTGCACAACAAGTTTTCTAGGTGATGGAATACTTTGTGTCTCCATTTGGCCACAGGAAAAACTTGGTACCTATTGTCTTGACTGGAAGCTGTCCTTGCTAGCATTCCTGTAGCTCCTAAGGAGGAGCTGCCTGAACTTTCTGCTCTTACCTTTATGTTTGAGGTCATTCACTGTCATGTAACATGACTACATCTGAAGCAGATGCAGTATCTCAGGGCATGATGAGAGCTGTGGGATTCAGGAGACTCCTACTTGCTCAAAGTTGGGGGAGGAACACAGCTAGAGAAGCAAAGTCTCCTCTAGACCGTCAGCAAGCCCAGATCACTGCCAGCCTGTAGGGTCTCAAACTCCTGCTCTCCATCCCTGCCCAACATCCTTACCTGTCTATAGCGATGGCCAGCAGAGCATTGGTGGAGACATAGAGGGAGACTGTACGCAGATAGTTGATGGAGGCACAGAGCACGTGACCATGCTCCCAGGACAGCTGGCGCACCACGTAATAGTCCATTTCAAAGGGGCAGCAGATGACGGCCACCAGGAAGTCCGAGATGGCCAGGTTAGCAATGAGGAGGTTGGTGAGGTTGCGCAGCTTCTTACAGCGGGCGAGGGCAGCAATAAAGACAAAGTTGCCAATGCCACAGACAAGCATGATGCCTGCCAGTGCCACTCCAATGATGATCTTGGCTGCGAAGAAGGTGCGGGTCTTGGTCAAGTCCTCATCCTCGTCCAAAGGGAGGTCGTAATCACCATAACTGAAGTTGAAAGGGAGCAAGGAGACGTGGTCTGGGGGTGGATTAAAGTTGGGTGCAAAGCTATTGTTTCTGTCCTGGGCTGCCATGGTAATGCCTGCGGGAGGAGTGGTAGAAGGGAGGTTTGTGGAGGATTCAGTACATTGAGCTTGGGGTCCAGAGTTTTTGCTCCCACCAAGTTAGTGAGCCTAGTTACCTGCTTGTATCATTGGGGAGTTGACACACCCTCCAGGGTCTGAAAGGAGATACAGCCAGTAGGCATCATGCAGTAGATCTGGAAGCATTCCCCCAGACTTCCCCAGGGACAGACCAACCAGACCACCCACAGACAGAACTACCTAGGGCGTAAATGAGAGAAGACAGGATCATGAAAGCTAGGCTCCCCATCCCTGGGCATAGGATGGGTTTTGGTAAGAGCAAAAAACTCCCAAGACTAGTGTGCACCTTTGCACTGCTCCCATGGCACAGTGCTGGTTTCACAATTGTGACTCCACCCTCATGCCTTCAGCAGCCCCTGGGGTCTTCTGGAAGCTTTCCAATGCTGCTCCCTGAATCTATCCAGCAGGATCAGGGTGCTTCCTCCAAGGCAGAGCATGAATCCCTCTAACCTAGCTGAAACATGGGTTTGGAAATCACCCAATCTGTTTCACAGGGACAGACTGAATCATCTTGGGCTAGTGAGTTATGTTCTCAGTTGCACTCTTCCTGGAAATCACAGACCTGCTGTCCAGTCCAGGCCCTGGCACACCGCAGGGGGTAAACGGGAATTTGTTGAATAAATGAATGAAGATTCCCACTCAGGATGCTGTTGGGGAGGGGATTTGAGTGTGAGGGACTCTCTGTGGCTCCCTTGTCCTTTGGAGAGAAACTCTAGAGCCCAAATTCTTTTTGACAAAAAGATTTGAGAGAGACAGAATATGAATATGAGTATGGGTGAACCAGGGCCTCCTGCCACTGCAAATAAACTCCAGATGTATGTGCCACTATGTGCATCTGGCTGTACATGGGAACTGAAACCAGGCTGTTTGGCTTTGCAAGCAAGTACCTTTAACCACTGAGCAATCTCTCCAGCACCCAAACCCAAATTCTTTTTTAAAAAATATTTTATTTATGTATTCATTTGAGACAGAGAGAGAGAGGGAGGGAGAGAGAAAGGAAGAAAGAGGCAGATAGAGAGACTGGGCACACCACGGCCTCTAGCCACTGCAAACGAACTCTAGACGCATGCGCCCCCTTGTGCATCTGGCTTACGTGGGTCCTGGGGAATCAAACCAGGGTCCTTAGGCTTTGCAGGCAAATGCCTTAACTGCTAAGCCATTTCCCCAGCCCCCTAAACCCAAATTCTTAAAACTGTAGGTCACAACTGAATGTGGAGGTTGCAAAATATTGGGCAATGGTAAAAAGGTTTCTGAACCAACCCAAATAACTCAAAATCAAATTCATAATGCATCCACGTTGTCCTGGGAGACTCACTGCAGCCTTGGTTCTGAACACACATGTGCTACCTGCCCTGTGTGCCATCCCACCAGGAACACCACCACCAAGTGCTACTAAATCCCTCTGCTCAGATTGCAGACTCTTGTATGTCACAAACTACAGCACTTTTACTGTACATACAAAGATTTTGGCTCTTACAGAACATAATGGTTTATGATGAAAAAATGGACTTTTAATATCATCATTCCTCAGCAGTATATATATATCTATTTGAAGTTTTGAGACAGGGTCTCATGAAGCTCAGGCTGGTCTTGAACTCACCTTGTAGCTGAGGCTGACTTTAAGCTTCTGTTACTCCCGCTTGTACCTTCTAAGTGCTGGGATTACAAGCATGTGCCACCATGCCCAGCAACGAGTGAGTGTATCTTTCATATTATTGTATTAAAATGACTTTAAAAATTGTTGTTTGAGTTGGCTGATTGAATTTAATTAAAAACTCATTAAATGAATTTGGCTTGAGAATAGGACAGAATTTCCAACAAGTTCTGAAATGGCCCTAAAAATAGTTCTGCCATTTTGTACTACATATTTATGCAATGTGTGTAGTCAGCACTGATGACTATAAAATCAAAATATTGACCAGCTTTGAAAAATGCAGAAGGTGCTCTACACCCTGCAGTATCAAAATCAGCGGAGTTAATTCTTCATGCAAAAATAAGCCCATCCCTCCCACTACATGCAACTCTGCCTGCATCTTTAATAAATGGTACAATTAGATATATAACCAGAGAATTGTGTTAAAATTAATTTATTATTTATTATCAGTAAATGTTTAATTTGCATACCTATTTTATACACCTATATATCCAGGGTCGTGTAAAATTTTCTTAGGCAAAGTGGGGTCCTGAATGCATGCAAAGTTTAAGAAGACCTGCCCTGGAAGAAATAATTTCTCCTAAGCTGCCCCGTGGCTTTGGGAGGGACTATGCCTGACCCCTTTCGTGAGGCTCCCAGTTCCCCACCCTGAGCCAACGCTAATAGGAGGAACCAGACCTTGTGGTCACGGACCGTGTCCCTCCCTGAAAGTGGTGGCCGCTCTAAGGACCACGTTTAATTAAAAACAAGATGGGAAGCCGGGTGTGGTGGCACACCCCTTTAATCCCAGCACTCGGGAGGCAGTGGTAGAAGGATCACTGTGAGTTCGAGGTCACCCTGAGACTACATAGTGAATTCCAGGTCAGCTTGGGGTACAGGAGACCCTACTTCGAAAAATCTAAACAAACAAACAACAAAAAGAACAGAATGGGGAGGGGGTAGCAGGCCATCTAAGATCCCAGAGAGCTAAAGGGCTGTCCTTTATTGCTTGAGAAGTCTTTTATATTCTTGATGTTCCAAGATATCCACGGGATGGGGAGGAAATAAAGTCTCTAAAGTACTGGCTCGCAGACATAGCAGGGGCCTGAGGGGGTCACTGAGCGTCTGGGAGAAGAATCGGGGCTCCGAGGAGACAGGGTCTTCCCAGGAACCCTGCACCGCGTTCCTCTCCCACCTCGGCTCGCTAGCCACTCCAAGTGTGAGGGCTGCGGGACAGTGGTAGCAGGATAAAGGTTGGCAGGGAGACCCCAAGTTGCTGCACACCGCTCAGCTTGTGAGGTTCAAGTCCAGCAGAGCCTGCCCTGGGCGAGGCAGCGGGAGTCCCGCCCGCTCCCCTCGGAAACGCCCCGCACGGCCGCGCGGTCTCCCGAGGCGCCGCCCCGGAGCGGGCACGAAGCGAGTGGGAACCCCACGCGGGAGAAGTCCGCGGGGATAAGGGAGGCTGCGGGCTAGGCAGTTCCCGCGCTCAAGGTCCGCAGTCCCCGGGTCCCGTCCCAGAGGACCCACAGGGCATCTCCCGGACCCGACGCGCCGTCCCCGAGCCAGCCGGGGCGGATCCGGGAGAAAGAAGGGGCCTCCGGAGCCGCGATCCTCGGCGACACCCCCGGCCCCGGCCCCCGAGCGCGCACTTACCGGCCGCGGCGCCTCCTCGCCGGAGCACCCCGGGCTCGGCGCCGAGCGCGGGCGGCGGTGGGTGGACGCGGGCCCGCGGCGGGGCTCGGCGTGCGACGCGGACCTGCACGCGCCGAGGCCCCGAGCGCGCGCGTGCGGGGGGCGTGGGTCCCCAGCGCGCTTCTCCCGCGCGTCCCGGTCTGCGCGGCGCATCCCTCACCCGCGCCGCGCCCGGGCGCCCCGCCTCCCCCCGCCCCTCCCTGCTCTGGGCTCCGCCCCGGGGTCCCCGCTGGCTGCCCTGCCTCGGGCGAAGACGGAGTCGGGCTTCCTGCCCCTCGTTGGGACCTCGGGGCCGTCCGTCTCCCGGCTTCCCAAACCCTGGCACCCCGGTTGAATGGGACCTCAGCAGCCAGGTGCCAACGGTGCGATTCTGAAGACTGAACTGTGTCCTCTGTGTGCCGCGGTGGTACCCCGCCCAGGCGGCCGGTGCAGAGTGTTTTTTTTTTTTTTTTCTTTTTCCTTTTTAATACAGGCTCCTAGTTCGTGCCTTCCGCAAGCCAGGGTTGCAAACCTCATCTTTCTTTTGGAGCAGGTGGTGCAGGGGAGGACCCCACAGTTCATGAGGGCTCAGGGGAGGGAGGAAGCTGGAAATGATGGTATGGCCCCTCTCATATTCCTTGGCTGTTTATTTATTCAATATTTACTAGAGAGAGAGGGGGAGAGAGAATGAAGAGAGTGAGGACAGAGAGATGAGAGAGGGAGGGAGGGAGGGAGGGAGGGAGGGAGGGAGGGAGGAGAGAGAGAGAGAGAGAGAGAGAGAGAGAGAGGAGAGAGGAAGGATGGGCACACAAGCGCCTCCTGTCACTGCAAACGAACTCCAGATGTATGCACCACCACTTTGTGTATCTGGCTTTACATGGGCACTGGGGAATCAAACCCAGGCCATCAGGCTTTGCAAGCAAGTGTCTTTAACCTCAGACCCATCTCTCCGGAACCTTTCCTAGACTATTTCAAGACAACTCCAACCCAGCCTCTCAGGCTGCTACAGCGATTCCAAGCCCCTCCATTTTGTTTCCAATAGGCTCTGACTTCAGGCTGCTCCAGTGACCTTCTGTGACCCCTAAACTCAGGGCCTGCTCATTCAAACGCCTAAGTGGCTGAGAAGCTCTGGGGTACAGAATTGGAACTCAGCTGTCCGAGGGGACTGAAAGTCTAAGGAGTTCTCCATCATTAACTTCACTCCGGTCAGTTGGAATCTGGGCTGTGTCTCATCAGACCTTCCCATTTTTAAAAAAGAGAATCTGGGAACTGGGAACTTTTATTATTCTCTTAGGAAAGCAAATCTTTGTGTTGGCTAGTGAGAACCCAGTTAGATGGAATGCAGGCCACTGTGGGGGCAACTTAAGCTTTCTGTGCAGATTACCTGCTGTTTAGGGTGGGGTTTTCTGTGGTTCTGCCCTTCCCACTCTGTGTGGAGCTAACCACTGACCTGCCCTTCTGGCACCTCCTCTATCATGATCAAAAACAGGAGGCCCAGTTTTCTGCTTTCCTCACAGGGAGGGACTATGGCTTGTCCAAGACAACCCCCAGATTGAAAGAGAAGAGGTTGTGTTGTTTGAGGCGAGTGTGTGTGTGTGTGTGGGGGGGGGTTGACTATTTGTGCAAGCTGGGCACACTCTTTGGGCCATTCTTTCAAAGGCTTCATGTATTCTTATCAATTCAGTTAAAGATTTTACCCCTCCTGGAATAGGCCCACCCTTATTATGGGGCAAACAGACCCTTAGAAGCCGCTCTGTGCTTTCGCAGTATCCTCTGAGATAGATTGATGGCAGCTTGCTCTCACACAGGTCTGGAAACCTGTTGATATTGTCCTTAATAATGCGAAGGCCTTACTATCCTCATCTGCAAAGTGCTACTGGGTAATGTACAGATTCAAGGGCATTCTAAGACAAACTTGAGTGCAGGTAGTTTACTGGGAGATAGCTGTGTGTAGGAGTGGAGTACTTAGAAACTGAGGTTGGGGAGGGAAAAGAGCCCATACATGATGTGTTAATGGGCAGGTATGCTGTAGCCAGTGGGCTTCACTCAACCTGAGAAAGCATGGGCAACTTGCCTCATGCTTGTCCACTGAGCATAGAGAGCCTGGGACATGCAACCAGTGCCCTCTCCCTACCTCAGATGGACATTTCCCTTGAGGGACCATTGTCCTTATTTCTCCTTCATAGAACTCCTCACATGATGGAGAAAGTCTAACGACTTGGGTGGGAGGTGTCAGCGAGCTGGGAGCTACACCCCTGGGTGAGGTCAGGTGTGCAGAGGGGATCATTGTGACATTGTAACAGGGGGAACAGAGGGGCATTCTCCTGGATGGGCCACACTAACACTGGCATTCACACTGAGTGAACCTGAAGATTGTGTAGTTTGTACTTGAACACAACTTTATATTTTGACTTTGGCTCTCCAAGATAGCAAGTGGGGAAGTGGAGATTCCTTGGATAGGATGAAAGTGTTAATGGGCTTCACTAGCTGAAGCCAGTTTAAATATCTTCTCTTTCTCTAGGGACCTGGAGAAATGGCTCAGTGGATAAAGGGCTTGCTACTCAAGCTGCTGTACCCAAGTTTGATCTCCAGACTCCTGATTAAAAAAAATAGCATGAAGCCACCATAGCAGGCTTCTGTAAGCCCAGCAGCTAATGTTGGAAGAGAGGTGGAGACAGGAGATTTTCCCAGAAAGTTCCTGGTGAGCACACACACCCACAAAGATTGATTTAGCTCCCACATGTGGAGGTTCAAGAGCATGATGCCAGCCTCAGCTAAAGGCAGATGTGGTCATAATGGGAACTCTTGTGTGAGGGACACTGGAAGCCAGAGCAGGACTGAGGTTGCAGAGGAACGACATCAATCCTTGCAAGAACATGTCCTAACTGATCCAAGGTCTCCCAGTAGGATCGACCTGTTTTGGTTCCATCTCCTCTTATCAGATCAGAGGACCAAATTTCAATCTTGGGAAACTCTGGGGGATGAACTATAGCACCCCATCATGCAGTACATTCCGAGAGCCAGTCCATTATTATTAACCCAGGAAATCGGAGTGGGTTAATGCCACGTCAGAACAGCAACTCTGCTAATACTTGTTGTGGTGGTTTGAATGAGATGTCCGCTATAAACTCATGTGTTTTGAATGTGTGGCCCTCAGTTGATGGTAATTTGGGAGGTGGAGCCTTGCTAGAGGAGCTGTATTGTTGGGGGTGGGCTTGAGGAGCCACAGACAACTCCCCCTTGCTAGAGCCCGGCTCACTCTTTTGCTGCTGTTTTACACCTGCTGTGGCAAAGGTGATGCCCAGCCTGCTCATGCCATGCTGTCTCCTGCCATCAAGAAGCTTCCCTTCAAGACTGTAAGCCAAAATAAAAATCCTTCCTCCCTTCTGCTGCCTTTTGTTGGGTGCTTTATCTCAGCAACAAGAAGATAACTACAGCGCTTGGTTTACTAAAGGGGAGGATTGTATTGTTGGGTTAGCCTGAGATTGCCAGGCTGAGCTCCACTTAGTTATCTCATCCAGTACCATAGTACCCCAGCTTCTCAACACCCCAGCACCCAGAATGTTTGTCAGCTTATGGAGGAGGAGAACACACTTGGGGCTTTCAAATTATGTTTAACATTCTGGGACAAAGCCACATGGGTCCCAGGTTTATGTGTTATATTAGTGAGAAAAGTGTCAAAAAAGGATCAAAATTCTTGAGCCCGATTCACTGAGGCATATAAAAAGCCTTGAAAAACTGCATATGTTTTAGAAATTCTATTTTATTACTATATCTGATGGAAGCAATGAGTGAAGCAAGTAGAGATTTCTCTGAACTGATATTGATAATAGTGTTGTCTGTGCCAATGAATTGAAGACAATCCAGATTTCCTGTAACTTGATTAAAATGCAACAAAGTATATTTTCAATGTTGTTCTGGCATTAACATGAACATTTTTGAATCAAAAATAAATTTACATGATCAAATCACATGATGAAAAAATCAAATACACAAGGTTATGTCATTCTCAGCCCTGTACCCTTTCATATTGTTCCCCTTTATCCTTCCTCAAGACATTTGCATATCCAATTATATGGAGAGATCAGGGACCCAGGGCAGTTTTTTTAAAAAAAATATTTTATTTTATTAGTTACTTGAGAGAGATAGATATGGAGAGAGGGAGAGAATGGGCACATCAGGGCCTTCAGCCATTGCAAATGAACTCCAGATGCATACACCATCTTGTGCATCTAGTTTATGTGGGTACTGGGGAATCAAGCCTGGGTCCTCAGGCTTCACAGGCAAGCGCCTTAACCACTAAGCCATCTCTCCAGCTCCAAGTTTTTAAAAATATTTTATTTCCTGTGAAGTTTTTTTTTTTTTTTTGAGGTAGGGTTTTACTCTAGTTCAGGCTGACCTGAAATTCACTATGTAGTCTCAGGGTGGTCTGGAACTCATGGTGATCCTCCTGCCTCTGCCTCCCAAGTGCTAGGATTAAAGATGTGTGCCACCATGCCTGGCCCAGTACAGTTTTAATAGATGATTTATAGGAAAATAATAGAATACTCAACAGTTAAATGACACAAAGGCAATTTGCACCACTCTGCAAAGGACTTGCCATTTAGATCTTCAGGGAGAGAAAAAAAAAGAATTAGGAGCCAGACGCTGATCTAGGGTCACAAGTCCTGAGGGACTCAGAAAGGAAGGACCAAGATGAATTAATTCAAAAGAAAGTAACTATTTATACCAGAACAGAATACCACACAGACATATGCAGGGGTGCCTCAAAGTGTCCAGGGGCTGGCTCTTTTCAAGGATCTGCACAGAAAGGGAAACAATTGTACTGGGACTCCCCAGCTTAAAAAAAAAGCCCACATTGCTTGATACATTGACAGTTTCAAAATGTCTGTGAGTTCTTTCTAATTTTCAGCTTGTGTAATGCTGTTACATAAATTGATTTGCATATGAAAATTCATCAATGAATAGCTTTGTACACTGCATCTTTCTGTATATGTGCAAATGTATTTGGATAACAAGTTCCTAGAAGTGATATTGCTGAGTCAAAGCATAAACACATTTGTAAATGCTTGTGGTAGATAGTGTCACATAAAGCGCCACCAGGCTGCACCATTAAGCTGTCTGTTGGGTAGAGGTGAAGGCCTGGCCCCGCGCTTGATCAATAACAACGTCTGTTGAGGCAGAAGAGGCAGTATTCAAGAGCAGGATTTCTCAGTAATGCTTTCTTCTTGCTCCCACAAGTCCTTAGTCTTGAAAAAAGAGTGTTTCTTTAATGTTTCAAAGTGTGGGTGCTGGGCTCAAAAAATTCCTTCAAGTTATTTTTCTAGGTGTGTGCATGATTCTCTTGGAGTAGACATCAAATTTAGACTGTGCCCTTGTTATTGACTATAGACACATTGCTAGTAAACTTGGTAATGACTTTGAAATTGCATATAACTTAAATGCTGGCTGTGGCAGCATATGTCTGTAATCCCAGTACTTGTGAGGAAGAGATAGGCAGACCTCAGGGGCAAGCTTGCTAGCTAGTCTAGCTGAATCAGTGAGCTAAACTCAGTTCAGTGTTTCAATCAATAAGGTGGATGACGATTGAGGAAGATGCCTGATGTTAACCTCTGGCATCCATGTCTGCAAACATATGCACCCCAAACCCAGGTGCACTCACACACGTATAAGCATGCATACACGTGTACACCCCACATATATATGCAAAACACTCATTATACATGTCATGTGGTGCTAGGGTGGGATGGGGGCATACACGTGGAAAAAATTCACATTATACATAAATATGGAAAGGTAAAAGTTAAATTTTTTCCTGAGGTAGGGTCTCACTGTAGCCCAGGCTGACCTGGAACACATTCTGTAGTCTCATACTGGCCTCGAACTCACAGTGATCCTCCTACCTTAGCCTCCCAAGTGCTGAGATTAAAGGTGTGCGAAACTATGCCCAGCCAAAAGTGAAAATTTTTCTCTTCCCTTCCTCTGGCCACTGCAAACAAATTCCAGACTTATGTGTCACTTTGTGCATATGACTTTATGTGGGTACTTGGGAATTGAACCTGGGCCAGCAGGCTTTTCAAGCAAGCGCCTTTAACCACTGAGAAATCTTCCCAGCCCCCTCTACCCCCACTCCATAATCCAAGAATGTGACCCTGGCTTGTCTTCTAGATGAAATAGGCTGTCTATGGTTGGGCTGCCTAAAACACAGGTCTTGAGACAATTATTTGGGTGTCCCATGCTCACTTGGGAGGTGAGCCTAGGGGACACTGGTGGGGAATGGAATAACTCAGGGCAAGGAAGGGCAAGTGGCCAATAAAGGGCATGGCATCAAGCAGGTGGACAAACAGCTCTACCTCCCTGGCGAACTCTGGGTCCCAGCATAGAAACAAGCAACCCTAGTTTTGCCAGCAGAGGGCATGAGGGAGTTCACAACTCTGTTGAAAACTCCTGATGGGTGGGTCAGAATCTTCTGGCTAGAAAAAAGCCTTCAAGCAGAGACTCTGTGTTGGGTAGTCTTTACCTTACTTGGAGAAAACACCTCATAGGAAGTACCCAAGGGAGGGCTGGAGAGATTGCTTAGTGGTTAAGGCACTTGCCTGCAAAGTTAAAGGACCCAGGCTTGATTCTCAAGGGCCAATGTAAGCTAGATGCACAAGGTGGTGCATGTGTCTGGAGTTTGTTTGCAGTGGCTAGAGGCCCTGGTGCGCCCATTCTCTCCCTCTCTCAAATAAATAAAACTAAAAAAAAAAAGAGCCTAAGGGCTGGAGAAATAGCTTAGCAGTTAAGGCATTTGCCTACAAAGCCAAAGGACCTCGGTTCGATTCCCCAGGACCCATGTAAGCCAGATGCACAAGGCAGCGCATGCATCTGGAGTTTGTTTGCAGTGGCTGGAAGCTCTGGGGCACCCATTTTCCTCTCTCTCTCTCTCTCTCTCTCTCTCTCTGTCTCTCTGCCTCTTTCTCTCTCACACAAATAAATAAATAAATAAATAATAAAAAGCCCAAGGGAAGAAAGGCTTATCTTGGCTCATAGTTTTGGAGGATTCCATTCACAGTCAGCAGGCTCTGTGTTTCTGGGCTTGTGGTGAGGCAGGATATAACAACAGAAGGGCACTGTGGAGACAGCCTCACCCCATACCAGCCTGAATGCTCAAGAGGAAGAGGTAAGTAGGGGACAAGCTGAATCCTTATAAGGTATGCTTCCGGAGACCTATTTCCTTGAACCAGTTCCCATCTGCTAACATTGCTATCACCTCCCAATAATGCCATCAAATTATGAATCCATGAGTGGAAAGGTCAGAGTCCTCACAAACACTTCCCCAAAGCCCCACCTCTGAATACTGCACACGTCAGTGACCACATCTTCAATACATGAGCCTCTGTGGTGACACTTCACATCTAAACCATAACAGTTGCCCATGCAGACAGTGGAAGATACTGAAATAGTGAGGGTGAGTGGGGGTAGGGGCTGAAACATTTGCCACTTGGGCATTGTTTTTTGTGGTTGTGCTGCAATTTCTTGACTTACCCTATTTGTGTCTCCCATCCTCTGGCATGTTTTTCTGAACAGATAATTCTGTGGGCAAGGCAGAGGTGCCAGATAATAAGCCCCAGTGTACAAAAAAAACTCTGAGTCTCTACTTGCATCACATCTGCTAATGTCCCATTGGCTGAAACAACTCACATGTGGCATTCAGAGTCATGGTTGGAATAGAGCTACCCTCTACTGGAGTGCCTTAGATAGTTACAAAGGAAAGGGCCAGAATGCATGGATTGGTGGACAAATTGGGCCTAATGATGCCACATGCAGCTCCCAGAGCTGCTTGACTTCTTTTGTGAGCTTCTCATTACCTTAGCATTTCTAATTTTTTGGCTTAATTTACCCACAATTAAGGGTTTTGTTGTTTGCTGTTCTGAGACTCTAGCAGAATCAGTTACTTTAGTGTAGGACAAGACAGGCTTACATAAGTAAAGCGCTAAGATGGCAGCTAGTGAGTGGCAGAGTTGGGAGTCAAACCAGGCTCCGTCCACTGCACTGATCTGTGAGAGGTGGTTTCCGGTGGGGAGCGCTTGCTGGGGCCAGGGTTCACCAGACCTGCCCTGCCTGCCTTTGGACATGGGAGGGGGGTTGCATTTGTTACTTTTTAGTAGCTATGGTCACAATACCTGGCAGAAATAACTTAAGGAAGGAAAGACTTGTTTCGGTTCATGTTTCAGAGGGAGAGGAAGGGTGGCAGAGCAGCTCAGTTCATGGGGGCTATACTGAGTGGTGGAATCTCTTCACATCATGGTGAACCAGGAAGCAGAGACAGGTGGGAACTAAGGGCTGGGGATAACCTTCAAAGGTCCACTCCTAGCGACCTACCCCTACCAGCTAGGACTCACCTTCCTAAATGTTTCACAGCTTCTCCAAGCAACACAAGCAGCTGAGGATCAGATCAAAACATGAATCTGTGGGGGACATTTTAGGTTCAAACCATAATAGGGATTGAAGCAAACTGTGGACAAGATGGGGGAAGAATGAGTCCCCTGAGATCCATGGTGGCTTTGTGAACTAAGAACATTCCAGTCCAGATAACATGCTATTTGGCTGACCACAATGGTGGTTCTCAAATGCTGAGAAAATTCTCAAAATATACTAGCCAAGGTCCTATGCTTGTAGATTTATATCCTACACATCAATTAAGATTTTGGCTGCTTTGAGTGATTATTCTTTACCAAAGTGGGGCCATCTTTTCAGCACAGTGTCTCTTTTTCTGTTTGTGATATCTAACATCAGCCAATATTGTATGAATACCTTTCTTTCTTTTTATTTAAAAATGAAAAACTCAGTTCAGGGCTATTTCTTTTTTTTTTCTTTTCATTATTTTTTGTTTTTTTGAGATAGGGTCTCACTCTAGCCCAGGCTGACCTGGAATTCACTATGGAGTCTCAGGGTGGCCTCGAACTCATGGCAATCCTCCTACCTCTGCCTCCTGAGTGCTGGGATTAAAGGCATGCACCACCATGCCCGGCCAGGGATATTTCTAATATTGATTCAGTTTAAATTAAAAAAATTTTTTTTGTTCATTTTTATTTATTTGAGAGTAACAGACAGAGAAAGAGGGAGATAGAGATAGAGAGAGAGAGAGAGAGATAGAGAGAGAGAATGGACACGTGCCAGGGCTTCCAGCCACTACAAACGCACTCCAGACATGTGCTCCCCCTTGTGCATCTGGCTAATGTGGGTCCTGGAGAATTGAGCCTCGAACCAGGGTCCTTAGGCTTCACAGGAAAGTGCTTAACCCCTAAGCCATCTCTCCAGCCCAGTTTAAATTTTTAGAAATGTCTATGGTTGAAAGTGTTACCAACTCACACAGGCCAAGAAGAGAAAGTTAGGCTCAGTGACAAATTCAACATGCTGTTTTTGTATACCAGTCTCCACAATACTTTGTTGGTCTTTGGGAGACTTTGAAAAGCACAACCAGGGTTGAAGTTAAACTGGGAGAAAGTCAGAAAAGGTGAGAAACACAAGGTCACTCAAAAGTCATGGCTTGTTCAGATTTTGAGAAACTATATAGCCAAAATTCATATTCTTTCTCTCCCTCCATCCTTCCATCTCTCACTCTGCCTCTCTCCCCTTCTCCCTTTCTCTCCTCTAATGGGGTCTGATGTAGCCTAGGCTCACATCAACCCTGTGATTCTCCTGCTTTTGTCTACTGCATAGCTGGGTTTACAGGCCTGTGCCACCACTTCTAAAATCTCTTTTTAAACAGAAGATAACTAAAAGTTTTATATCCAGCAATGCTTTTATAAGGGGCAAGCATGAGGAGGTACCTGGTTGGTATGAGACTTCAGGAGTCCATACCATGCAGCTGGTGGCACATGCCTGTAAATCCAGCTATGGGTTTTGTCTTTGTATTTGGCCTTGAACTGGAATAAAGAAACCAGTTGCTACAAAGCCTTGTAATGCCCATCACAAACACCCTCAGTTAGTGATGTTCCTAATGAAGGAATGCCTTTGCCCTGGTTGATGTCCTCTTGACAGGGTTGTGAGTTGTTGAGGGAGTAGGACAAGTCAGAATTCCACATGTTTCCAGCCCTATCTGATGATACCTATATTCTTCACCACCTAGTTCTGGCCCTGTTCCACACGGAAGCCCTTAGAAAGAATGATGGGGCCGGAGAGAGGGCTCAGTGGTTAAGGTGCAATTGTTAGCAAAGCCCGAGGCCTGGGTTTGATTCCCCAGGACCCACACAAAGCCAGATGCATAAGGTAGTGCATGAATCTGGAGTTCATTTCCAGTGCAAGATGCCCTGGCACACCCATTTCCTCTCTCTCTCCTTGCAAATAAATAAATAAAAATATTTTAAAAAGAATGATGGGAACTAGAGTGTGGGCAAGACCAGATAGACCAGAGGGCTCCTACACAGCAAAGCAACCACAGGGGTTACAGGTAGCCCTACATAGATATTCAGTCTTTATTTGTTGAGATTCACCTCCCACTGACAGACCCCTGACTGGATATGAAGTTTCATTAAAAGAAAGAAAGTAAGATAAAGAAGAGACAGCTGAGTTAAAAGGTTATAAGTATGTTATTGCGGCGAGCCCCCCCGACCAGCGGGAAAGAACAATCACCACACGAGGATCCTTCTTGATCACACTTTAATGGAGAGCTCTTGGTTAACAGGAGAGCGGAAGGAGAAGGACGCGGGGGCGGGATGTGCAGCTACCTTTATAGGGGGATGGGCAATAAGGCACCTACGGATTGGCTGCTTACCCGCTTGTCACCGCCAGGCGCCACGGGATAGGCTCAGGACAGGTTGCGTCAAGCGCATGCGCGTACCTTGAATACGGTTGGCGCGAAAGCACTGTCGTAAAGAAGCTGAACGCCACGAGGTCAGCGCCATCTTTATAAAAGCGGATTACATGTGGTTTCCTGCAGTGCCAGCGACATCTAGTGGTGGGGACTAGATGTGGCTCCCTGCAGTTCCCCCTTTCTATTATAAAGCGCAGCAGGTGAAGGTAGAGGTTTGATCTCTGATAAACAAAGGACATTGTGAAGACCCCAGGCCAGGTGGCCAGCCAGGCTGGTGCCTCACCCGTCCGGTACCTTTTCTCAGAGATGGGATGTCGGTACCAACCCATATGCAATCAAACATGCCTTCCATGAGGCTGCTAAGAGCATACCTCATGTGCAGTACTTTGTCTCGCAGCCTGAGCGCCAATGAATGTCGTGTTCCCAACACCAACCCTCTGCCTATCCTTGTGCAATGGGCACTTCAGGCCCTAAGGGTGCAAGGGCCAGGGGAAACTAGGTGCTCTTTAGGGCCGACAGCCAAATCTGGGGGGAGGACCCACACTCCAAAGCGGCAAGTGCTTGAGAAATAACTACCTTGTCCCTCCTGGTCTGGGCTTGCAGGCGACAAATCAACCAGAGGCACAGTGCACAGCCCCCAAGGCAGCAAACTGCAAACATCCCTACCCCTACCCACTCCTTGAAGAAGGAAAAGGCAGAAGAAAGCCAAGAGGTAAAACCCTCAGCCAGGCTAAGGTCCACTCGCGTGGAATTGATCATAACAATAGCTTGTCTTAGTTCTTCCAATTCCGCATCAAAATCTAGGGACCAATTCCCTGCCAAGTACAAGGACAGTTGCTTTGACAGATTTGCTGCCCTTGTAAAGTTTTCATATTGAACACTAGTGATACATAAGGCATTAAGTTTCCATTCACATCCCAACTGAGCGATTTGCCAAAGAACATCAATTTGCTCCTGAACTAGGTCCACCCTTTGATTTAGGATCATAATGCCACCTTTGAGTTGGGAATTTAAATTTGATTGTGTGTCTAAGGCGGCAGCTGTGGAAGAAGCCAAGGTATTTAAGGTAGAGGCGGTTTGAACGGAAGAAGCCATGGCTACACCAGCGGCTGTAGCTGCGGCAGCAGCAGCCGCCACCGCAGCAATAACAGCGGCCGTAATTCCAAAATCTCTCTTATGCCTGAACAAAGACAATGTACTAGGAGCCTCTACAGGCACGGGGACCCAACGGGGGACCCTAAGTACCATGGCTCTGTGATAGAGTGTTGCGTCCCAACATTGGGACAAATAACAAGAAGCATTAGAACAATTGCTGAAAGAAAAGTTACTAAGGACAAACATGAATGGTGGATGGACACACACCGGGGTGGGGGCATAAGAGGCATTTTTTCCTAGGTATTCTCCTATCCGTGTGACACCCCCGAGCACTCCCCCAAATCTCCATTCAAGGAATTCGCTCAGGAATAGTAGCTCATGGACTACTCCAGACACATTATTACGGGCAACTGTCCCCCCCCGTAATAAAACAAAGGGTGTCATATCTGTGCAGCTACCATTAACCCCACACAGAACCCACTTTGAAAATGGGTTCATATTACTATCCTGTAGAAATGGTCCCTCCTTCCACGACAACTGTAAAGGAAAAAGCCCTTTCATATTCGGGGAATAAGTAAAGGTCCGTCCCACATCTGCCCAGCCCACAGTACTGGACTGGCATTCCGTCCATGGCCAAAGGTCCCCTTCATAAGTTCCCATACAGTGAGGTGCCAGGCGTGGTTGAGGCAGAGTCACAGTACCTCTCTGGCCACGAAAAAAGGTACCATTGAGCCATATCACCTCTTCTGAGAAGGGGTAACTATAAGCTTTGTGGGACGAATTCTGAAAGGTAGATTCTGGGCCCCATCTCCTGTTCCCCCTAAACCAAGCAAATGCCTGCATCTCCAGTTGTATACAAGAGTCACGTTCACGGGCGAGAGTAAAGCAGAGACTTCCACTTTCCTCGAAGTGTCGAGCCTCCCCCAGGGGGGCAAGGGTCAGGTCTTTAACAACCGTAGGGAGATTGAGACCTTGCTGAGTAGTGAAGAACCGAGGAAGGACTCTCGCCGTGTGGCGAACGGGCAGGGGCTTGGGGAAAACAGACAGGATGCCCCAGCGCAATTCTCCTCTACTAGTCTCCAGGCACGTAAGGATCAGCATCCACAGGATCTTTGGCACTCGTACTTGGATGGCCATCCTCGTCCCCTGGACTCTCCTCTGGGGTTGATGTCAGCGTCTTGACTAGCCGGGCCGGGACCCAATGTGGCGATTCCTGGTCCTGTGGAAAGACACAAACAGCTCCCCTGGATCTTACCAAAGCAGGATCCGGTCCCTTCCATTTATTATCCAACACATCCTTCCACATGACCAGTTCCGGATGTGCTTGTGTCCCCTGGTGGCAATGTCTGTCTGCTGAAGACCTATCATGAACATCCAGAACTAAAAAATTAAGGGTATAGAGTGCTAGAGAGACTCTCTCCTTGGGGGTTGCATTCTCCGCTATCCCCCTTCGTTGCTTAAAAAGGATAGCTTTTAAACTTTTATTTGCTCTCTCCACAATACCTTGGCCTTGTGGGTTGTAAGGTAGGCCAGTAGTGTGGGCAACCTGCATCTGGGCACAGAAGGCACGAAAGCCAGAGGAAGCATAAGCAGGGCCATTGTCAGTCTTTAGGCGTCGCGGTTTTCCCCAAGACGCCCAGGCTTCCAAACAATGAGTTTTTACATGAGTAACCTTTTCCCCTGCAAGAGGAGAAGCATGTATGATTCCTGAGCAAGTATCCACCGAGACGTGCAGGTATTTAAGCTTGCCAAATTCCAAGACATGAGTAACATCCATCTGCCAAAGATCACCAGGTCTTAGGCCCCGTGGGTTCACACCCACATGTGGAGAAGGCAGGAAAGTGACACAGGATTGACAAGCCTTAACAATATCACGTGCCTCGGACCTAGAAATGGCAAAGGTCTTTCTTAAGGTGTTAGCAGGAACATGATACAGTCTATGGAACTCGGTGGCCATATCTTTAGGACTACTCATGGCTAACATAGTCATCCGCGTGGCTTTGTCTACCAAGTCATTTGCTTGAGATATAGGTCCTGGTAACAAGGAGTAAGCACGAACATGAGTAACATAGAAGGGGGAGGAGCGTTGCCAAATGAGAGATTGAATTTGAGAAAGAATGTTTGAGACAGGACTAGCAGAACGAATAGAAGCAGCAATTTCCAGTCCAACAACTGCATTAGCCACATACTGTGAGTCTGTGAACAAATTAAAGGGACTACCAAAAGTCTGAAACACCTCCAAGACAATCATGCATTCCACAATTTGGGGAGAGTCAGGCCTATAGAACTTCACCACAGGTTCTGAGCCCTGAACCATATAAGCTCCGCGACCTGTTTTTGAGCCATCAGTGAAAATGGCAGGGGCTGAGGGCAAAGGGCCCTTTGATGTGACCCGGGGAAAATAGACTAAATTTTTTTCCACGAAGGACAGAATGGGGCTTTTTGGGTAATGGTTATCTATAGGATTTGGAAAAGCACACATAAGAATGCTCCATTCATCAACCGTACCGGATAGAGTCTCTACTTGTTCCTTAGTATAGGGGATGATAAGCTTATCAGGCAACTTTGCAAAATGAGTTAGGCACAATTTTAAACCCAAACAAGCCTGTTGGGCAACCAACTGTGGGAAGTACTGCAGGGTACGAGCTCCCAAGGAATGTCCATGAATCCACAAAAGAGGGCCGTCCTGCCATAGCACTCCCGTGGGGACATCCCTTGTTTTTAGAATACAAAGAAGAAGTGGACTAGAAGGGTCAAAGCGTTTAAGCTGTGCCTTCATAAGGGCCTTTTCTATTTTGCTTAAGGCTTGACGAGCTGGCTCAGTGAGCACACGAGGAGAGGTAATCTCAGGATCACCCTCCAAAATGGAAAACAATGGTAACAAATCTGCACGTGGGACATGGAGAAAACCTCGCAACCAATTAATGTCCCCCAAAAGTTTTTGAAAATCATTTAATGTATGCAAATGGGAGGTACGGATGCAAATTTTTTGAGGTTTCACAGACTGAAGGCCAATGACGGACCCAAGGAAATTTACTGAATCCGTTTGCTGGACCTTCTCTGGGGCAATAAAAAGACCCTTATGTTCCAATGCCTTGACGACCTCCTGAAAGGAGACATGCAAAACATCTAAGGTAGGGGCTGTGAGTAGGATATCATCCATATAGTGGATCATACGTAAAGAGGGGAACTGTTGTCTTACTACAAATAACACTGAGTCTACATAAAGCTGGCACATAGTGGGACTGTTGGACATCCCTTGTGGCAACACACGCCACTGAAAGCGGGCATCAGGCTTCTCATGATTTACAGCTGGTAATGTGAAAGCAAAACGCTCTCTGTCCTGAGGGCAAAGGGGTATGGAGAAAAAACAGTCTTTAATATCTAAAACCATCACTGGCCATTCCCTGGGGAGAGCAGAAAGCGCTGGCAGGCCCCTCTGAACTGGGCCCAGGACCTGCATTTGAGCATTGACAGCCCTCAAATCATGTAATAATCGCCACTTTCCAGAGGACTTTTTAATCACAAATATAGGTGTGTTCCAAGGGGAAATAGAGGGCTCCAGGTGGCCTAACTGCAATTGTTCCTCAATTAACCTCTGGGCTGCTTCCAGTTTTTCCTGTGAGAGGGGCCACTGAGGAACCCACACTGGCTTATGAGTCATCCAGGGTATGGGCACCTGTTCAAAATTGGAAGCAGAATTTTCAGTGGTCCCTAAGAAAAACCCAACCCAAAGCGATCCAGCTTCTCCTCCGGGATGATGGGCTGAGGTCGCCCTTGAAGGTGCTTCCCTAGACCTGAGCCTGGAACAAAGCCCTGAATTTTCATCATATTTTTACTAGCTTCTGAATATTCATTAGTCAAGCGGAGATTCATCTGGGTCTGAATATCTCTTCCCCATAAATTAATGGGAACATCCAACACAAAAGGTTGGATTTTTCCCTTTTGACCCTCTGTAGTGGTCCATGTTAACTCCTTTGCACTCATATGTGGTGTTTTAGCAAACCCTAAGCCTTGCAAGATCTGAGCTGATCTCTGCAAGGGCCAGGCTTTTGGCCAAGAATCTAATTTTATTATACTTTTATCTGCCCCAGTGTCCACCAGTCCTGAGAATTCTCTTCCTTCTATGGTCAGGCGCAGAAGGGGTCTCTGATCCAACTCCAAAGACAAGCAGGTCAAGTCCACACCGGTAGACCCAAGGCTCTTGTCACCCCTTTCCTTATCTAGTGCAGGAAATAGAGAATGGTTAGAAGGCAAAATCAGCAATTGGGCAATACGGTCCCCAGGGGCCACTGACACTGCCCCATAGGGGGAATGACAAAGAATTTTAATTACACCTGTATAATCTGGATCGATAACACCGGGGAAGACTATGAGACCCTTTAAAGTAGAGGAGGAGCGCCCCAAAAGAAGGCCCACCGTATCTCTTGCTAGCGGGCCAGACACATCTGTGTCCAGGATTTGCACGCCCATTTCCGGAGTTAAGACCAATCCGGAGGTGGCACAGAGGTCCAGGCCTGCGGAGCCCGATGTTGCTCTCCGGGCTGAGGCAGCGGGGGATCTGGCGCCACAGTCACCGGGACCTGAGGTGTCTGCATTGCCCCATAAATTTGTGGGCCCTGGGGACGTGGGCCCTTCCCCCCGTTTTTTTGGTCCTGATTACTTGAAAGAGGGGGGAGGGGCAGACCATTAATATCCCTCACAGATCTACATTCATTAGCCCAGTGTTTTCCCTTCTTACATCTAGGACAAGTCCCAGGGGGGCGCTGTGCCGGTCCCGCATCTCGGACAGGGGCTGGGCTATCCGCTTGAGGACATTGGCGTTTAAAATGTCCCAATTGACCACATCGGAAACAGCCCTTTTGAGTCCCTGTCCGTTGAGCCTTAGCGGCAGCTAGGACCGCTGCTGCTAATCCTGCATTAGACAGAGGCCCCCCTATCTCTCGACAGGCTTTGAGCCAGTCATCCAATGTTCCCTTTCTTACTGGTTGTATAGCCTTTTTGCACTCCTTAGTGGCCTGTTCAAATATTAGCTGTTGTATAAACGGCATGTTGTGGTCAGCAAGGCCAATTGTCTTTTCTGCCACTTCCAACATTCTAGCTGAGAAATCAGAAAATGGCTCGGTAGGGCCCTGAACAATCTTAGTCAACTGTCCTGCGGCCTCTCCCTTATTGTGGAGCTCCTTCCATGCCTGATAATGAATATTATTAATTTGGATATACACGTCTGGATGAAAATCGAGCTGATCTGTAAGAAAGGGACCAGTCCCCAGAAGCATATCAGAAGACCAGTCCCAGTCCCCTTTCATAATATTCTGCCTAGCTTGTTCTTGGGCTTTATCAGAAATCAGTGATCTGAAATCCAAATATTGCCCCCTCGTTAGGCAAGCCCGGGCTAAATCTAACCAATCACCAGGAGTAAGGTTGCGCTGCGTGAGTCTGCGAAGCAGCATAAGTGAATAATCAGCAGTGGGTCCAAAGTCTTTGCAGGCCTGGACTAAATCTTTAAGTTCCGTATAGGGGATTGGCTCCCAGCCTCTTTGATTGGTAGTGTTATTCAAAAAAACCGGGAAAGCGGAGGCCAGGCGGGACCACGTGCGCGGCTTAACAAAATGGCTGCGATCCTCGGCTGGGACATAGGGAGGGGGAACATGAGGGCGTGGCAGAGCACTAGGCGGTGCTCGGTTTCGAATACCAACTTCCTCTTTTAAGGCACTCCTCCCCCTAACCGCGGGAGGGCAGACACGCCTGCCCACAAACTGAGCATCCTGAGTACAAAGCAAAGCTGCCTCCTCTAAATCCTGTCCCTCTGTCCCACTGGAGTCCTCCTGATCAGAAGCAGAACTACTGCCGTGATCATTCCGTATACTCAGGTGTCGCAGCGGCTGTAGGGAAGGATATAACCCCACAGCCCCCTGCTGCGGCGGGGCCCTAGGGAAGTCCTCACCCCTCCTGTGCATACAGCCGGAGCCCTCATTACTCTCTTCTAACGGGGGTGCCTTCTCCTCTACATGGCAGGGAACCTTGTCCTTGAAATGACTGGCCACATTGGGAACTCCTCCCGGGAACTGACTGGCCCTTTTTTCCTGTACTTCCTTATATAATCTGGGTTTGCTATCCCCACTTGCATCAGATTCTGACAAACTATCCTGATGTTGTCTGAGCCGTCTCCGGCCCTCCTGAAGTGGGTCCGGGTGGCTTCCAGAACGTAAACAAGAATGTATCATCCCCCAGAAAGGGAGGGTACCTCGACCTAAGTGCCCCTCCTCCCTAGCCGCCTCAAGGTCTTTACCCAGCTTTTCCCATGAGGGCAATGAGAGATCTCCGGACACCGCAAACCACGGAGCCGCAGCATCAATGTCCTTAACAATCTTTTTAATAGTGGCATTAGAGACCTTTAGATCACGTTGTTTCAAAACTTCCTTTATAGGCTGAGTAAAATCAATGGGAGAAAACCGTGCACTCGATGTATTGCCCATCACGAGCTGAAAGGCTGGAAATGAAACTAACAGCCAGCCCCACGTTATCTACTGAGGATTTATCTGACTCGAGGCTCCAAGGACCAGAGCCGCGTTGTCTACCGCGGGTTTAACCGGTCCAGGCTATTAGCAGACTAGGCAGGATAGAAACGAACGCAAAACAATAGAAAGGCCCAGACAAAACAAACAAAAAACAGCAAGAACAGCGAGGCCCTCAGACACGGACATGACTGAGACACAGAAAAGAAAAGAAAAAAAAAAGAAAGAATGACTTACCGGTACCTTCCTCTCCGTGTGTCGAGTTCTGAATCCTCCTTTGGTCCTTCCCTGGTGACCACAAGGCTCCCGGCGTCCCGGAACTTTCGGCACCACTTTGCGGCGAGCCCCCCCCGACCAGCGGGAAAGAACAATCACCACACGAGGATCCTTCTTGATCACACTTTAATGGAGAGCTCTTGGTTAACAGGAGAGCGGAAGGAGAAGGACGCGGGGGCGGGATGTGCAGCTACCTTTATAGGGGGATGGGCAATAAGGCACCTACGGATTGGCTGCTTACCCGCTTGTCACCGCCAGGCGCCACGGGATAGGCTCAGGACAGGTTGCGTCAAGCGCATGCGCGTACCTTGAATACGGTTGGCGCGAAAGCACTGTCGTAAAGAAGCTGAACGCCACGAGGTCAGCGCCATCTTTATAAAAGCGGATTACATGTGGTTTCCTGCAGTGCCAGCGACATCTAGTGGTGGGGACTAGATGTGGCTCCCTGCATGTTATAAAGCCTGAGAAGGTAGTCCTATTTTTTTTTTTTCAGGTAGGGTCTCACTTTAGCCCAGGCTGACCTGGAATCCACTATGTTGTCCCAGAGCAGCCTGGAACTCACAGTGATTCTCCTACCTCTGCCTCCCAAGTGCTGGGATTAAAGGTGTGTGCCACCTTATCTGGCTAGTCCGATTTTTTGAATGTGTCCCATAAAGTTTCATGGGTTGGGAATTTAATCCCCAAATTCATATGTTTGGGGAGAGGCATCTAAGTTTAGATGAGGTTATGAGAGTGGGGTCTCCATGATGGCATTAGAGGCTCTATGAGAAGAAATAAAATACCTGAGATAGCTCACATGCTCTGTCTGGCCATGTGATGTTCCGAACCATACAGAACAGCAAGAACAACTTCCATAAATGTTGAACAAATACCACCATCATGCCCTTGGACTTCCCAGCTTCTTGAACTGTGAGCCAAATAAACTTCTCCAGCAATTACTCAGTATCATAGGCAGCTCCATGTGCTGGGATGAACATCCAGCCAAACATAGTTTATGGGACGAATGGGATTTATTTCAGTTTATAGATTCAAGGGAAGTTCCATCACTGGCAGAAGAAGCTGGCTGCCATCATAAATCTGAACACAGAGAGGAAAACCACCACCAGTCAGCAACACCAAAAAGAAGCAACAAGCAGGAGCTGACAGCAAGCAGGACCCTCACTGGAGCTCATACCTCTCTGCACACCTTTGGGTTGGAATTCAGATCCACCCCCACATGTATCTTTCAGCTGGACCCCAGGATCTTTCCCAAGTGACACCTCCTCCAGCCAGGCAGCTGGAGACCCAAGTTACAAGCTTAATAAAACACCTGAGTCTATGGGGGACATACAGTCAAACTACCACACTCAGCTTCAGGTAATTTTCTATAGTCCCCCAAAAGGAACTAAGGCAGGAAGTAAAGAAAGTCCACCATTGATATTGCCCATGTCTGAATGCCTGGCAGGTGCTTTTTAAAAATGACTATTATTAATCTACTCTGTCCCCTTTAATGGCAAAGGCACTCCTTGGTTTTCCCCAAGGTGTGTTAACTCTCATAAATGCTTTTGTTTTGTAACTTACAAATCTGGTATTCAAATTGCCATTTTTCTGTTATAGTCAATGAATTCAGTCCGCCTTGGTGGCTGAATTGTCCAGAGTTCTGAAGCCAGCATTTCCCGTTTACTTCACAAGCTGGCTAACAGTGTGCTTTTTCTGAGGCCATCTGGTAATCTTGAGCTTCTTAGGCAAGGATCTGATTTCTACGTTATGTTTTAGGTAGCAATTCTTGCTGTTTGTTCTTAAAGCAGAATGTGTTATTTAAAGGGGCAATGATTTTGTACACCCTTCTTTTTAGGCAGGATCGCAGAACAAAATGACACAGCATCACCCCTAAGAATGATGAAACACCTTCCTGGTGCTGGATGGTCTCTTGAAACTGCTACCCCAGCTAGGATTCCCCTAAGCACTTTTAGTCTTACTTAAATGCTATCATTAATGAACATGGCACATCAAGGCAGGCAGGCTCTGCAAGAAGGCAACCCTTGTAACAAAAAGCTATTCAGCATCCAGGTATCTTAGACATGTGAATAAAGAAACCAGAGATGAGAAATTGCCCCATATTAGGGTGATTATCTCCAGGTGGTAGAATTATGGAGGAATTTTAAATGTCTGTTTTATAGTTGACACAGAAGATATGAATTAGTTTTGTAACAAGGAATATATACACAAAACAAAAAGTTCTCCAGACATTCGATACCACATAAACAATAGTATTTCCTTTTGACACATTTGAAGAGTTATTTTGGGTATAAAATCAGTCAATCACATAGTTTCACAAAAATATTTATTGTATTTATTACTATTTTGTGGTGTTGGGGATGGAACCCAGGGTTTTGAACATACTACAGGCACATGTTTTACTACTGGGCTGCATAACCAGCCCTGCACAAAAATTTCTAATAACAAAATGATTGGTTAAAGTCCATCAGCTAAAATGACTAACTAGTCCAAGGGCTTTCTGTGGAGAAGGTTACCTTGGTGAACCTTTTAAAAAAATGTCTGGGGCCTCATCAGTAGAGGTGCATGGTGGGAAGCTATGTGGACCAGGCACAGGGCTCAGATGGCCCACCTCAAAGGCACCCAGGGATAGCTTTTCACAGAGCTCAGTGGAGTGTTATTCATTGCAATCACAAGAAACACACCTGAACCAGCCCAGGCAGAGGAAGAGCCTCTGGAGGCAATTGGGTGAGTCTTCACAGAGCCCAAGTCTGGATTCTTGGAGGCCAGAATTGCAGCTACAAGGTCATCTCAGAAGCTGGTGCAGGCACTCTCTCAAGGCGCCACCTAGTTTTCCATGTTCCCTTGTCTGTTACCCTCCCCAAGTAAAACTGGGACCCAAGTGATCCAGATCTCGCAGTTTCAAAGCCTATGAATCTCATATACCTAGGAGAAAAAGAATTTAACTGGCCCAGCCCAGATGGCCACTAGTCCACAGGTACAGTTGTATTTTTTGCTGTCCTTCCTGACAAAGCAGTCCCAAGCCCGAGCACACACTCAGGCCTCTCTTGTAATCTATCACTTCTCTCCCTGTGCACTGTATAAGGCAACAAGAAAACACAGTGGCCCTTGTCCACCCTGATCTGATCAGATGTGGCTAGAGTAGGGCTGGCACAATCACAGAATGTCCCTCAAGCAGGTGGGTAGGGAGGACAGTACTCCTCTGTCTTCAGAGTGGGGAAACAGCTCAAAAACTTCCCACCTCAATGTTCTTAGGTCATACTACAATGAGGTTGAGTATACTATGTTTAGGCAAATTTCATTAAAAAAAAAAAAAACAACCTATGTAATCCTTGCTTTTAAGTTTGAAAAATAGGATTGAACAGAGTTGATAAGTGTGCAACTATGTGTAGCTATAGAGCTTGTAAGAGCCCAGTTTGTACCCTCAGGAACCAAGATGAAATGAAAGGTTTGGGAGGACCAACTACTGGAAAATGGATGGCTTATTAAAGGATTAAAGGAAGGAACACAAGGTCTTCAGGGAATTTTCATTTTGGAAACTTGGAAACATCTGGATGGCAGGGCTTGCGTCTGACTGGAAAGGGAGTAAGGACTAGATGGCTTCTCCAGCCCCTCTGAATCAGATGACTCTGCCCAAAGAAGGAAGACAGAATTTTCCTCTTTGAACTCTGTTCGAACCCACTCTCTATAAACTGGCTCATGATTTTCTGAAATCTGTTTGTAATTGTCGACCTTGTTCCCAGTTAGACATAAAACCCCATCTACATTTCTGGAATGCCCCAGGTTTCCCCGGCATCTGGTTTTTCTCCTCAGGCCTTGCTCTCTCCTGTGCCAGAGGAGACTACGGGGGGGCGGGTCCCCTTCTCTCCCTGCAGAGCATAGGATGATGGGCCTCTGTTCACTTTGGCTTTGTTTCCTTGCCCTCTGAGGACATGGAGTCTTAGGTCTCCTTTGACCCCAGTGGCTATTCAGTGACTGCTCTTTCCGCACATTTCAAATGTCATTCTGATGGAAATGACAAGCTATCTTCTTCTCTTATAGCTGGAGGTAAACATATTTGTAATTGACCTTAGAATATATTTTTTTTCTTTCCTTTGAGGTAGGGTCTCACTCTAGCCCAGGCTGACATGGAACTCACTCTGTAGTCCCAGGCTAGCCTCAAACTCGCAGTGATCCTCCTGCCTCTGCTTCCTGAGTGCTGGGATTAAAGGCATGTGCTACCGTACCCAACTTAGAATATTTTTGAGACATTGGGGTTGTTCTTTTCTATTTATCTAATTAATTAATTTTGAGGTAGGGTTTCACTCTAGCCCAGGCTAACCTGGAATTCACTATGTAGTCTCAGGGCAGCCTCAAACTCAAACTCATGACAATCCCCCTACCTCTACCTTCCAAGTGCTGAGATTAAAGGTACGTGCCATCACATATGACTCATTTAAGATTTTTATTAACATATATTAATTAAACACAATAATGGTTTCATTATGACATTTTACTACATGTATATAATATGTTTTGTTCATATTTTATGCTGTGAAATAACCTCCTCTCAAGTCACCTAAGGCTCAACTCTGGGCTGGATGGGGCAGTCATGGTTGGAAGTGCTGATGGTCACTGTGCAAGTTGGGTATGAATGATGTAAGGCTTTTGTGGACTTGAGAATTTCTTCCAGCCCTTTTTGACCCCAGGGTGTTACCACCTTTTTCAGTGACTATCAGGTTCTATATTGTGCTGTAAGTGTGATGTGACTTAAGCAACTGATTATTAAGTGGTGTCTTGGAATGTTTTAAGACTAGAAAGAAAAATAGTTTGTCACATTTTAGAGAGCTTTGGTTAAAGAAGCTGCTGTGAATTTGTGGAAGCCAGGTTGTAAAATGCAGATGAAATCTCTGAACAACAAAAGCCCCTTATGGAAAAATCATGTGTAGATGCAATGACTGCTTGTACAGACAGTTTAGGAATCCTTTGGATGAGCCATAAAACTAATGGGATATGGGAGCCAAGAACTCAGAATAATGAGCCAAGAATAACCATCACAAAAGACTGAAGAAGTGTTTCTACCGGGCAGGGAAAGAGAGAGAGAGAGAAAGAGAGAGAGAGACGAGAGAGTGTGTGTGTGGGGGGGGGGGTGGAGGGTGGGGGGGGGAAGAGGAGATTGGGAGAGGGAAAGAGGAATCCTTAGAGGAGTGTGGAGTGGGCTATTGAGAAAATGATACATTTTTTAATACTTGAACTAATAGCTGGAAGCTTCTGGGATGTTGGTAAGTGTTCAGGGTTTAGGAGACACCCATGCAAGAGGATTAAAACCTTAAATTCAGCATTATTGGATAACTGTGAAGTCTGGTCATCAGAACCATCATTTACATTACTCTCACAAGGATGTGAAATTATTTTAGTCGGAAATGACGATGAATGAACAAATCTTTCCATGATTTTATAAGGGGCTGCCTCTCTCAAAGACTCAGGCTGAAAGATTCTTTTTCATCTGCTGATGTAAGAAGCAGACACCTGTAGCAGATTGGGTTCTTCAGCGCGGCTGTACACTGCAATCACCTGAGGAGCAGTAAAAGAGAACAGTGATACCTGGGGCCTAGCGTCAGGGATTCTGACTTAATTGGTCTGGAGTGTGGCCTGGGTTTAGAGAGGTGTTTTTTAAAGCTTTGGAAACCAGATGATTCCAATACAAAGTCTGAGTGCTCTTGTGTAGGATTTTTCTTACTACTTTAATCTTTTTTTTTTAAACAACAACAACAACAACAACAACAAAAACAAGTTTGTCCTTTGAGTTTGGGCTGATTGTCCTTCATTGAGACCCAGTGTTTGTACTGAAGGGTGTTTATGCTAAAAACACAACTAAAGAACATTTGAATGTTCCAAAACATTCTTCAACTGCATATTCTTTTCTACCTCTGCTTAAAAAATATTTGTATTTGTTTGTGTGTGCGTATGTGTGTATGGGCATGCCAGGGTCTCTTGCTATTGCAAACAAACACAAGATGCTTGCACCACTTTTTTGAATCTGGCTTTACGTGAGTGCTGTGGCATCAAACCTGGGCCAGAAGGCTTTGCAAGCAAGTGCCTTTAACTGCTGAACTATCTCTGCACCCCCTCAGCTACATCATTCTATCATGTACTAAAGTAGGTATGCATATGGAAATTTATAAGATACTGGTTCTTAATTTGCTGAAGTAACTTAAAAATTTGCGTTAACAAAGGTTATAATCTGATTAAAAATAAACAGGAAACAGCTTCTAAAAATGGATGCACTTTGGCAAGTTTAAATAGCTCTAAAGTGCATTAATTACCTTTTGATGCATAATAATTTGTGTGAAAACTTAGTGTCTTGAAACAAGAGCTAGCCATTATTTTTCATGGGTTTACGGGTCGGTTGGGCAAGCCTGGTGACCTGAGCTGTCTTGCTTGTGTGACTGATCAGTGTGTGAGCTGTCTGTCTGGGATGGCTTTGCTCCTGTCACTGCTGTCTTTGCAGCTGCAGACTGAGCTAACAGAGGAAGAAGCCTGTGGTCTCCTTCTCTAGCAGGATAACCTGGGCTCACTTATAGTACAGTCTTAGGAGCAGCAGGAAGGAAAACCTAATGTGCAACCATTTTTCATCAACATGTCATTCTGATACAGGTTTTGGGGTTCAGAAGGGTTCCTCTAAGTTTATGAACCACAATTTTGGGTCCTGTCCTATCTTTAACAAAAACTGATAAAAATGGAATAAAGAAGAATAAATTAGAATTATTAAGTTTATTTTGGGAGGAGTCACAAATTGTGGGGTTTATTTCAGGGAAATTGGGATCTAGAAAGAAGGCTAGAGCAGAGTCACAAGCACATGGAAGGCAAGAGACACACATTTGTGTGGAAGGCACAGAATAGTCTATACGAGTCATTTCAGAGAAATGGAGGTCTTTAGGGAAGGAGGCTGGAGCAGAGCCACAAACACGTGGGAGATTAGACCTATGTAGAGAGATTTAGAAGAATCATGGGTGGAAGGGATTAAAGGTATGCACCGCCACTGAAAATCAGCCTTTATAGTTGATTAAAAATGTATTCTTTCTTCAGATTCAGGTATGTAAAGGGGAAGACCCGATTGGTCTGTAGATTCAAAGGGGTAGGCTCCAGGGTCCGCCCACCTGGGTAGTGAAAGCTGCCCATCTAGGTAGCATGCTGGTCTGTGGGTAGCAGGGTGGCGGTGGGGAGCACTGCAGCTGTTGTAGATGAGTCCTGATCACACATGAGTCCCATTTCTGTCAAGCAAGGGGCTGGTATCAGTTCTCTCTGGGCCTCTGATCCTAACTGAAACTGCCTAAAGGAAGCTAGCTTTCTTCTATTTCTCTTTTAATTTGCTACTATCCCATTGGTCAGAGAATCACATGGCCAGTGTAGAGCCCATGTGAGAGGTCCCTACCAAAAGGCCAAGAGTCCAGGGGGATAATGAACCAATTAGGTTCATTAACCAATCCACCAGAGCTTCTGCACTTAAATGCCACCAATGCCTTCTGGGTTATTGTTGCCTTTGAGATGACAATAACATGGCTGAAACCCTCATCCCCTACACTGGGTGTGGTTACATGAATGTGAATACATGTCCCTCATTGACTTAAGTATTTTATTAAGGTATAACTTGGGTCTCCAGTAGCCTGGCTGGAAGAGGTGTCACTGGGGATGGGTCCTGAAGTCTAGCCCAAAGGTGTAGAGAGCAGTTTGAGCTCTGTGGTTCATGCTTGCTGCTTTTTGGTGTTTGCTGGCTTTTTGGTGGTTTCTCTTTGCTTGGACCTATGAAAGGGAGCCTGCTTCTTCTGCCATTGATGGAACTTCCCCTGGATCTGTAAGCTTGAAATAAATCCTTTACTCCAATAAACTGTGTCTGGTTGGAAGTTAATTCCAGCAACAGGGAACTAACTGCAACACTTGGTATCCCATTATTCCCCTTCCTAATATCCAGTGTATTTGTGTGTATAAGGGAAGAACTTGGGGGTCTTACTTTTCTACCCCTAGTTTTCTTGCTTTAATTTTATTTTTTCACAGAATTGTTAATAGGTCATCGTTCACATTTCACCTTTAGTAATCATCAATGGGACATGATTCACATCTCACCTCTAGTAACTGTCAATGGATCATGAGTCACATCTCACCTCCAGTTACTGTCAATGGATCATGTTCACATCTCACCTCTAGTAACTGTCAATGGATCATGGTTTACATCTCACCTCTAGTAATCATCAGTGGATCATGTTCACAGCTCACCTCTGGTAATTGTCAATGGATCATGGTTCACAGCTCACCTCTAGTAATTGTCAATGGATCACGGTTCACATCTCACCTCTGGTAATTGTCAATGGATCAGGGTTCACATCTCACCTCTGGTAATCGTCAGTGGATCATGGTTCACATCTCACCTCTGGTAATCATCAATGGATCATGGTTTACATCTCACCTCTAGTAATCATCAATGGGACATGATTTACATCTCACTTCTAGTTACTGTCAATGGAACATGTTCACATCTCACCTCTAGTAATCATCAGTGGATCATATTCACAGCTCACCTCTGGTAATTGTCAAT
Source organism: Dipus sagitta (assembly GCA_036346955.1). Classification (NCBI taxonomy): domain Eukaryota; kingdom Metazoa; phylum Chordata; class Mammalia; order Rodentia; family Dipodidae; genus Dipus; species Dipus sagitta. The sequence continues at coordinate 55,232,449 of CM070779.1, read as the reverse complement.
GGATCATGGTTTACACCTCACCTCTAGTAATCGTCAGTGGATCATGGTTCACATCTCGCCTCTGGTAATTGTCAATGGATCATGGTTCACATCTCATCTCTAGTAATCGTCAGTGGATCATGGTTCATATCTTGCCTCTAGTAATCATCAGTGGGTCATGGTTCACATCTCACCTCTGGTAATCATCAATGCATCATGGTTCACATCTCACCTCTGGTAATCGTCAATGGATCATGGTTCACATCTCACCTCTAGTAATTGTCAACGGATCATGTTCACACCTCACCTCTAATAGTCATCAGTGGATCATGGTTCATATCTCACCTCTGGTAATTGTCAATGGATCATGTTCACATCTCACCTCTAGTAATTGTCAATGGATCATGTTCACATCTCACCTCTGGTAATCATCAGTGGATCACGGTTCACATCTCACTTCTGGTAATCACCAATGCATCATGTTCACACCTCACCTCTGGTAGTCGTCAATGGATCATGTTCACACCTCACCTCTGGTAATTGTCAGTGGATCACGGTTCACATCTCACCTCTGGTAATTGTCAATGGATCAGGGTTCACATCTCACCTCTGGTAATCGTCAGTGGATCATGGTTCACATCTCACCTCTGGTAATCGTCAATGGATCATGTTCACATCTCACCTCTGGTAATCATCAATGCATCATGGTTCACATCTCACCTCTGGTAATCGTCAATGGATCATGGTTCACATCTCACCTCTAGTAATCATCAGTGGGTCATGGTTCACATCTCACCTCTGGTAATCGTCAGTGGATCATGTTCACATCTCACCTCTGGTAATCGTCAATGGATCATGGTTTACATGTCACCTTTAGTAATCGTCAGTGGATCATGGTTCACATCTCACCTCTAGTAATTGTCAATGGATCATGGTTCACATCTCACCTCTGGTAATCGTCAGTGGATCATGTTCACATCTCACCTCTGGTAATCGTCAATGGATCATGGTTTACATGTCACCTTTAGTAATCGTCAGTGGATCATGGTTCACATCTCACCTCTAGTAATTGTCAATGGATCATGTTCACACCTCACCTCTGGTAATCATCAGTGGATCACAGTTCACATCTCACCTCTGGTAATCACCAATGGGACATGATTCACATCTCACCTCTAGTTACTGTCAATGGATCATGTTCACATCTCACCTCTAGTAACTGTCAATGGATCATGGTTCACACCTCACCTCTAGTAATCGTCAATGGATCACGGTTCACACCTCACCTCTAGTAATTGTCAGTGGATCACGGTTCACATCTCACCTCTGGTAATCGTCAATGGATCATGTTCATATCTTGCCTCTAGTAATTGTCAATGGATCACGGTTCACATCTCACCTCTTGTAATTGTCAATGGATCATGGTTTACACCTTACCTTTAGTAATCGTCAATGGATCACAGTTCACATCTCACCTCTGGTAATCACCAATGGGACATGATTCACATCTCACCTCTAGTTACTGTCAATGGATCATGTTCACATCTCACCTCTAGTAACTGTCAATGGATCATGGTTCACACCTCACCTCTAGTAATCGTCAATGGATCACGGTTCACATCTCACCTCTGGTAATCATCAATGGATCATGTTCACACCTCACCTCTAGTAATTGTCAATGGATCATGATTCACATCTCACCTCTGGTAATCGTCAATGGATCATGTTCACATCTCACCTCTAGTAATTGTCAATGGATCATGTTCACATCTCACCTCTGGTAATCGTCAATGGATCATGGTTTACATGTCACCTTTAGTAATCGTCAGTGGATCATGGTTCACATCTCACCTCTAGTAATTGTCAATGGATCATGTTCACACCTCACCTCTGGTAATTGTCAGTGGATCATGGTTCACATTTCACCTCTGGCAATCGTCAATGGATCATGTTCACATCTCACCTCTAGTAATCATCGATGGATTGTGTTTCACATCTCACCTCTAGTAATTGTCAATGGATCATGGTTCACATCCCACCTTTGGTAATTGTCAGTAGACCATGGTTTACATCTCATTTCTAGTAACCATCAATGGATCATGGTTTACATCTCTCCTCTAATAATCATCAGTGGATCAAGGTTCACATCCCACCTCTAGTAATTTCTTTCCTGTTTCCAGACTTCACATAGAGGGTATTTACTGTAGCTAAAGATTCAAACTTAATATTCCCCAAAATGGGACAAAGTTATATCATATCACCTCTGGTATGCTAAACCAGAGAGGGCACAGACTCATTTTTGTGATATTCGTGCCCCAAATACATAAACTGATCTTGTCATGAGTGAAAAAGTCACTTGTTATGAGTTATAGTTGAGGTGCATTGTGAACAATAGCTGGTTTAGACCCTTAAAAGTGTTGATACCAGGCTATAGAGGTAGCTTAGCAGTTAAGGCATTTGTTTACAAAGTGTAAAGACACACATTTGACTCCCCAGAACTCACATAAACCAGATGTACAAGGTGACACATACATACAAGGTCATGCATGTGCACAAGGTGGAACATGTGTGTCTAGAGTTCAATTGCAATGGCTAGAGGCCCTGGCTCACCATTTCTCTCTCCCATAAAATAAAAAAAGTGTTGGGCCGGGCGTGGTGGCACATGCCTTTAATCCCAGCACTCAGGAGGCAGAGGTAGGAGGATCACCAAGAATTCGAGGCTACCCTGAGACTACATAGTTAATTCCAGGTCAGCCTGAGTCAGAGTAAGACCCTACCTCGAAAAACCAAAAAATAAAAAAATAAAAAATAAATTGTTGATACCAGACTGAGGATGTGGCTCAGTGGGTACAGTGCCTGCCTAGCATGCATAAAGCCCTGAGTTTGATCCTCAAGATCACCTAAAACCAGGCATGGTGGCACATGCCTATAATTCTAGCACTTGGAAAGTGGAGGCAGAGGATCAGGAGTCAAGGTCAGCTATGTAGGGGTTTCAGGTCAGTCTAGGGCTACATGAGACCCTGTCTCAAACAAAGAACCACTTGATACTATAAAAGACGAAAAGTAGCAAGAGAATTATTTCAGATAGAAGATTAGAAACAGGGAAGTCAAATGAACTAAGTGATGCCAGACTTGGTTTCTTGGTTGGAAAAGAAGCTTCAAGGATATTGTTGAGGATACAGGAAAAATTTAACTATGGACTGCACATTTGACATTAATATTAATCTTCTGTTTGTGACATTGTGGTTGTATAAGAGAATACTGTTAAAAGATAAACACTTAAACATTCCAAGGTCAACAATCATATATCTACAGTTTATAGTAAAAACTAAGGCAATGTAGCAAAATTATTGGTGAATACAGGTAAATGGTATTTAGATGTATATTGTATTATTTTTAATTTTAGTGGTCTGGAGTTTTCTTTTTAAAAGATAAGGTCTTGCTATGTTTTCCTTCCTAAGACTGGCTGGATTCCAGGTGGGCATCATCACACCCCAGTATGGTTTGGAATTTCAAGATAAAAAGTTGGGGAAAATATTTTGGATATTTGCTCTAGACCTGAAATGACAAAATTTCGTTATTTATCATGGTCTGAAGCTTCTGACATTGCTTTTAGGCAACTCTCCCTCCAAAACCAGACCAAGCCAAACAAAAACAAACATGGAAGAATCAAAGAAAAATACTCAATAAATTCTACAAGAACCAGGGCCAGATTCTCAGGTTTTTCTCTGAGGAAGTAGAGGAGTGCGATTCACCAGTGGGGTTTGGGCATGCCTCAAGGACTTAAGGAAGGGAGAGCTGGGAAACTTGCCTTGCTCTCCCATGGTACCTCCTGCTTGCTTGCTTTCTTTCTTTCTTTCTTTCTTTCTTTCTTTCTTTCTTTCTTTCTTTCTCTCTTTCTTCCTCCCTCCCTCCCTTCCTTCCTTCCTTCCTTCCTTCCTTCCTTCCTTCCTTCCTTCCTTTCTTTCTTTCTTGGCTTTTATTCTTAAAAATTAGAAATTTCTTGGCTTTTATTCTTACAAATTAGAAATTTAAGAATTATTGATAGCTTTAGTATTAACATGTGTGGGAATTAATAAAGAATACATTTACAAAGAAAGACAGAACAAGCTAACAGCCCTAAATCCATATAAGTAAGAACAGATTTAGATATATTAACACACCAACATTCATCTGTAACATGACAAAAATATGGTGTTTTTAAAAATAATTTGTTTAATATAAGTATTGAAATTAAGCAACAATTACCAATATTGTCCTAACATTCTGTCACAGTTACAAAACCACTAGACCTAACTGCCTTGGCATGCTAAAACTCTGAACAATCACAACACTGTTCCCTTTACTAATCCTTTTGTTTCTTTAGCTGTTTCTTACATTATCAACACCATGAAAACAGTGCCTGAATGTTTGCTTTTCTTTTTTTAAACATATATATAAATATTTATTTATTTATTGGCAAGTTCTATACTTACAGACAACAAACCATGGTATTTCCCTCCCCTCTCGCCTCCCCCACTTTCCCCTTCATAACTCTGCTCACCATCATATCTCCTCCCTCTCTCCACTAATTTCTCTTTTAATTTGATGTCATCATCTTTTTCTCCTATTATGAGGGTCTTGTGTGGGTATTGCTAGGCACTGCAAGGTCCTGGATATTGAGGCCAAATTCTGTCCAGACAGTTGTATGTAAGGGGTGGTACCCTTCCTTTGGCTCTGACATTCTTTCCGCCACCTCTTCCGCAATGGACCCTGAGCCTTGGAGTGTATGAGATGTTTCAGTGCTGGACATTCCTCTGTCCCTTCTTCTCAATACTATGTTGCCTTTTGGGTCATTCCAGTGGTCATTGCCATATGAAAAGAGAAGCTTCTCTAACCAGAAGTGAGAGTAGCATTAATATATGGGTATGAACATTAAGTATAGTGCTTTCAGGGCAATTTGGTGAGAGCAATATATGCATTTATTCGATAAGAGTAGGCTTTATACCCCTAAGGCTCATGACCTCCCCTGCCATAGGCTTTTGATTAAGTTTCCAGTACCAGGCACATATACCCTCCCATAGAGTGGGCCTTCAGTCCAATTAGAGAGCAGTTGGTTTCCCCCAGAGCAGACATGCCACTATTGCACTCATTCACTCATTTGGTCTGTCTGGCCAAACTTGAGATTTCCAGTTTCCAGTACACTGTTTTTACCGCTGATGACTTCTGTCTCCCATAAGATTGCATACAGTGCAGCTTTTTCCAGCTTTCAGTTGGCTGGGCTACAGGGAGAAGGTTTTCTGCTCATCACCAACTTGGTTTTCAGTGACTTTGCCTGTCAGGCATGTGAAGCCTTCAGCAATATGGTCTTACTATCTCTTTCTCATTGGAAACCAAGGGTCTTGGCAATAGCCTGTAATGTTTTGGAGGCGACAGGGAACTCCCTGGCCAATGACTCACTGGAAGGTATCCCATCCCAGGCACTGAAAATTTTCTAGTAACGATCTATGACTTCTGGATGTGCCATTATTTAAGAAAGTAGATTTTCAAATGTCTTATTCAGAATATGTTAAATTTTGATTTACCCTCCCCTCCAACCTTCTTTTATACAATCTCTTCCCCTGACTTCTCTTAGGCCTTTCCCCTCCCTGTAATATGTTCTTTTACTTACATATATACAATACCATCCTCTTAAGACCTTCCCTCTCCTCCCTTTCTTATAGCTTTTTCTAGATTATGGGCCTCTGCTACTGATATTTGGGTCCAGATCACACACAAGTCTATACATTTGTAGCTAGGATCCACATATAAGAGAGAACATGTGACGCTTGGCTTTCTGGGCCTGGGTTACCTCACTGAGTATAATCCTTTCCAAATCCATCAATTTCCCTGAAAATTTCATAATTTCATTACCACTGAATAGAATTCCATTGTGTAGATGTACCACATCTTTATTATTCATTCATCTGTGGATGGACATTTAGGATGGTTCCATTTCCTAGCTATTGTGAATAGAGCAGCAATAAACATGGTTGTGCAAGTATCTCTAAGGTAGTGAGAAAAGTCACTAGGATATATGCCTAAGGGTGCTATAGCAGGATCATATGGCAAATCTATTTTTAGCTGTCTCAAGAACCTCCACACTGATTTTCACAATGGCTGTACCAAATTATATTCCCACCAACAGTGCAGAAGTGTTCCCCTTTTACCACATCCTCACCAACACTTATTGTTATTTGTTTTCTTGATGGTAGCCATTCTGACGGGAGAGAGATGAAATATCAAGGTAGTTTTAATTTGCATTTCCCTGATGGCTAAGAATGTAGAACATGTTTTTAGATGTTTATATGCCATCTGTATTTCTTCTGGTGAGAACTCTTTATTTAGTTCCGAAGCTCATTTTTTGACTGGGTTGTTTGATTTCTTATTGTTCTGTTTTTTTTGAGTTCTTTGTATATTCTGGATATTAATCCTCTGTCAGATGTGTAACTGGCAAAGATTTTCTTCCATTCTGTAGGTTGTCTCTTTGCTCTATTCACAGTGTCCTTTGCTGTACAAAAGCTTTGTAATTTCATGAGATCCCATTAATTGATTAGTGGTTTTATTTCCTGAGCAATCGGGGTTATATGCATAAAGTCATTATCTATGTCAATATGTTGAAGGGTTTCCCCTACCTTTTCCTCTAGAAATTTCAGTTTCAGGTCTGATATTAAGGTCCCTGGTCCACTTGGATTTGATTCTTGTGCATGGAGAAAGACAAGGATCTGTTTTCATCTTTCTACATATAGATATCCAGTTTTCCCAGCACCACTTTTTGAAGAGGCTGTCTTTTCTCCAATGAATATTTTTGGCAAAAATCAGATGGCTGTAGCTGCCTGGATTAACATCTGGGTCCTCTATTCTGTTCCATTGATTTACATGTCTGTCTTTGTGCCAATGCCATGCTGTTTTTGTTACTATGACTTTGTAATATAGCTTAAAATTGGGTGTTGTTATACCACCAGCCTTATTTTTGTTGTTCAAAATCGTTTTTTATTTATTCAAGGTTTTTTGTACTTTCATATGAATTTTAGGATTGTTTTTTTCTATTCCTGTGAAGAATGCCATTGGAATTTTAATGGGGATTGCATTAAATGTGTAGATTGCTTTTGTTAAGATTGACATTTCCTTCGAGGCCACCCTGAGACTACATAGTGAATTCCAGGTCAGGCTGAACTAAAGTGAGACCCTACCTCGTAAAACCAAAAAAAAAAAAAAAAAAAAAAAAAAAAAAAGATTGACATTTCCACAATATCGATTCTTCCAATCCAGGACCATGGGATGTCTTTCCATTTCTTTGTGTCTTCTGCAATTTCTTTCTTTTTTTTGTTTTTTGTTTTTTGTTTTTTGAGGTAGGGTCTCACTCTAGCCCAGGCTGACCTGGAATTCACTATGGAGTCTCAGGGTGGCCTCAAACTTCTGCAATTTCTTGCTTGAGTGTTTTAAAGTTCTCATTGTAGAGATCCCTAACTTCCTTAGTTAAGTTCATTCCAAGGTACTTTATTTTTTTGATGCAATTGTGAATGGGAGAGATTCTTTGATTTCATTCTCCACATGTTTGTTGTTAGAAATCTGCTGATTTCTCTGTGTTCATTTTGTATCCTGCTACATTGCTAAAAGTGTTTATCAGCTCTAACAGTTTGCTGGTAGAGTTTCTAGGGTCTTTTATGTATAGAATCATATCATCTGCAAATAGTGATAATTTGATCTTTTCCTTTCCAATTTTACCCCTTTTGTAAGTGTCTCTTGCCTTATTGCTATAGCTAAGACTTCCAGTACTATATGAAATAAAAGTGGGGACAGTGGACACCTTGTTTTGTTTTTGAATTTAGTGGAAAAGCTTCAAATTTTTCACCATTTAGTATTATGTTAGCTGTAAGTTTGTCATAAATAGCTTTTATTATGTTGAGATATGTTCCTTCTATTTCCAGTTTCTGTAATACTTTTACCATGAAAGGATGTTGGATTTTGTTGAATGCTTTTTCTGCATCTATTGAGATGATCATGTAGTTTTTGTCCTTCAGACCATTTATATGATGTATTACATTTATTGATTTGCATATGTTGAACCATCCTTGCATCCCTGGGATAAAGCCAACTTGATTGGGGTGAATAATCTTTTTTTAATTTTTTTTGTTCATTTTTGTTTATTTATTTGAGAATGACAGAGAGAGAGAGAGGCAGATATATATATAGAGAGAATGGGCGTGCCAGGGCCTCCAGCTACTGCAAACGAACTCCAGATGCATGCACCCCCTTGTGCATCTGGCTAACGTGGGTCCTGGGGAATCGAGCCTCAAACCAGGGTCCTTAGGCTTCACAGGCAAGTGCTTAACCGCTAAGCCATCTCTCCAGCCCTGGGGTGAATAATCTTTTTTATATATTCTTGTATTCTGTTTGCCAATGTCTTGTTCAGAATTTTCGCATCTATGTTCATGAGGGAGATTGGTGTGTAATTTTCTTTTCTTGTTCTGTCTTTGCCTGGTTTTTGTATGAGGATGATACTGGCTTCATAGAAGGAGTTTGGTAGAATTCCTTTTCTATTTTATGGAAAAGTTTGAGAAGAATTGGTGTTAGTTCTTCCATTCTACTGGTGAGACTTTTCACAGAGTTTTTTATTTCATTGACTCTATTCTTCAGAGCCAGGATTTCAGCCTGGTTTTTCTTCAGTATTTCGATTTCCTTACTCATGCCTTGTAATGGCCTCTTTATTTCATTAAGCTGGTTTCTTTTGTTCTGTTTCAGAAGTTTGTTTTCTTCTTTAATTCCTTTGTTTTTTTTTCTTTGATTCCCTTCATTTATTCTTTGATTTCTTTGAGCATAGATACCATCATTTTCTTGAAATTTTTTTTTTTTTGTTTTTTGAGGTAGGGTCTCACTCTGGTCCAGGCTGACGTGGAATTAACTCTGTAGTCTCAGGGTGGCTTTGAACTCCTGGGGATCCTCCTACCTCTGCCTCCCTAGTGCTGGGATTAAAGGCATGCACCACCACACCCGGCTTTGTCAGGCATTTCATCTAAAACAGCCTCATTGGTGATAATTTCTGATGGATTTATAGTTTTTGGTGGGAATGTATTGCCTTGATTCTTTGAGTTTCTTGTATTATATTGTATGGACTTTTGCATCCTGAATTGATTTGATGCTTGGGTTTTCTACTTATCAGCAGTGTTCCCAGATGTGGCAATCCACCTCTATATACCCTTAGGATATGAGTTCAAGGTGCCAGGTATAGCTCTTGTCTCCTAATCAAGCCACAAAAGTAATCTTAGGTGTTGAGTTTACATGCTAAGTATTCTGGTGAACTTGGTGGAATAATTTACTGGCAAATTCTAAACTTCAACCAAGTCACATACACAATCAATAAAAACCAGCACAAAGTATGAAATTGTGGGGATTAAAACAAACAGATAGTCTTATAAAGCCACAATCCCTAAGGGTGTATGTTGTTCTACACCCTTAATCTTGTCAGCTGGGAGGTAGCAATTTCTGTTCTGAATTGGGTTCCATGTCAACCTGGATCTGAATCAGACCTTCCCCTAATAATGACAGAAGCAAAACAAACAAACAAACAGACAAACAACAACAAAAAAAAAAACAGAGGCCCTATATATATGAAAGCATCAAAGGCAACAATATTCAACCCTCAAATACAGGTTATTTGAAAATGGTAAAGCCAACCAAGAATATACACCCCATAACCTGCCCTGACAAGGAAAGAGAGATTAGCTCTTGCAGTGCAGGTCTGTGTACCTGCTTTTCTTTCTTTTTTTCTTTTTTTTCAGTCAGCCTTGCAATCTCGCCAATGCTGAGTGCCCGCCTCAGTCCCTCCATGTTGTGCAGTGCAGCTGTACCTCTGATCCGCTTTGCTGGCTGCACTGCCACTGGGGGCTGAATGCTGGAGGTTCGCGGGTTAGATAGTGGAGGATGGGAGAGTCCAGACTTCTGGAGTTGCTTGCACTTTCAATGGCTCTTTAGTTGATATCAGCTGTCTTTCCTTCAGATTTCTTAACTTTGCAAGAAGGCTGATGAAGTTGAAAAATCTGTTGCTTGGTCTCTGCTGCTGCTGCCGCTGCCTGGCACACCTGGCAGTGTGGTGCGCCTGACGGGGTGGAGCGTGGATTGTGGGCTGTAAGTGCCTCAGTGGAATTCTGACCGTTTTCCTCCTTTCTGATGGTTCTTGGTCTCTCCGCCTTCTCTTCTGTGTCTAAGAATAACCTATACTCCTTCACTTTTCAGAAGAAGAGTGTATTTTGCTGGTGTTTTCTTAAATCCCTCCCTAGGCTGGTTTGGTGTGGCTATGCCGCCATCTTACTTGGAGTCTCCCCCCCTTTTTTTCTTTTTTAATTTTTTTATTGACAACTTTTATACTTACAGACCATAGACCTTAGTATTTCCCTCCCCTCCCCCATTTTCACCTTCACTACTCCGCTCTCCATCATATCCCCTCCCTCTCTCTGTTAGTTTCTCTTTTATTTTGTTGTCATCATATTTTTCTCCTATTATGAGGGTATTGTGAAGGTATTGCTAGGTACTGCAAGGTTATGGATATCGAGGCCAATTTCTGTCTGGGCAGTTGCATTGTAAGGAGTGGTACCCTTCCTTTGGCCCTTACATTTTTTATGCCACCTCTTCCACAATGGATCTTGAATGTTGGGGGGTATAATAGAGATGTTTCAGTGCTAAACACTCCTCGGTCACTTCTCAGCACTATGTTGCCTTTTGGGTCATCCCGGTGGTCACTGACATCTGAAAAGAGAAGCTTTTCTAAACAAAAGTAAGAGTAGCATTAATATATGAATATGAACATTAAGTGTAGTGCTTTTAGGGCAATTTAGTGAGAATAATATGTGCATTTAGCCAAACAAGTGTAGGTTTTACACCCCTAAGGCACACGACATCCCATGCCATAGTCTTTTGATTAGGTTTTCAGTACCAGGCATGTATTTCATCCCATAGAGTGGGCCTTCAGTCCGATTAGACAGCAGTTGGTTTCCCCCAGAGCAGACAAGCCACAGTTGTACCTGTTTGGTCATTTGGCCTGTCTGGCCAAACTTGAAGCTTCCAGTGTCCACTGTATTCACCACTGATGCCTTCTGTCTCCCATAGGGCTGCATGCAGTGCAACTTTTTCCAGCTTACAGTTGGCTGGTCTGCAACCTCCCACTTAATTCAAATCAGTACTTCTCTGCCACCCACATACTACTGGGTCACTTTGAGTCTGGGGATTAATTTTGCCTCAGCAGCTGTTCTGTGATTTCTTATATTGCCCTTTCTGGGAAGGCTTTGGTGCAATACTGCTTTGGTGTTCTTCATGAAACCATAGGAACACAAGAACTGTGATTACCTCTTTCAATTTTCTGCTCCCCAAATCTCAAAGTCCATTGGAAACTGGAAGCAACCATTGTGTTGTATGAAATGGTGACAGGTTCCCTTCAGATCAACTGGAGGCTTAAGCATCCCATGCAGGCAAGGCATGCATTTCAAATCCTGAGCAAGACCTGACATGTCCAATGAAAGAAGATTTTGGAACACAGTGGACTAGGGAACTCCAGAATCTGTCACCTCATAGAAATGGCATTTGCATGGGAATAGTCAGGTGGAACTATTTTGGAAACTATGGAAGCTACTGGAGGCTTCTAACTCCCAAGAGAAGGCTTAGGTGGCAAGTTATATCAATTTTTGGCCAACATCAGCTCCTAGTACAGTGGCTGGCCTAGCTCAAAGCAGGTGGCTATATGTACTTTTAAAGGAGCAGCTTATATGAAAGAGTCTTATGGAAGTCAGGTTGAGTGAAAAAGATCTTTCTTCCATATATTGTGGGGCTAGAGAGGTCTGAATTCTTCTTGGGGACTGCTGCTTTGGGTCACAGAGGTCCAGACAAGGATGTGGTGATCAGTGTTGCTGCATCTCCTCTTGTGCTACAAGTTAGAGTGACTCACAGAGGGCTTAAGGTATTTACCCTTTATTTTCATCCTTTTGTACTCTCTCCTCAAATTGTGAACCAGTCATTGAAGATGAGGACATTCAAAAACAACTGATTTATATAGGGGATGAGAATGGCACCACAAATGTCTAAGGGAAGGTATTGGCTCATAAATACTTGAGAAGACACTGAGTTTATACCCCAGTCTTATCCTCAGCTCAGTGCCAACCTACAGAACAACAAAAAGCAGAAAATGATGGCTAAGGGGGAGAATCTCATTTCTAGAATCACCACATTGTTGGATTGAAATGCCCAGTAATGTTCAATTAAAAAAGTCCACAGGGCATACAAAGAAATAGAAAAGCCTGGCCTACTCAAAGACAAAAAAGAAATTGATCAAAAAAGATCTGATGGCAAAAACTTTAGAAACAGTCTCCATAAAGATGTTCAGATAACTAAAAGAAGACAGAGATTTCAAGAAAATAATATGCAGAGCCAGGCATGTTGTCTCACACCTGTAATTCCAGCAAGAGGCAAGAGGACCACCATGAGTTCAAGACCAGACTGGGATACATAGCAAGACTATGTCTTCAAACAACAACAACAACAACAAAACAACACACACACACGGAATGAAAATATTGATAGAAAGATAGAAGAACTTAAAGTAAGCCAAGAAAGAAATTCTGGAGCTAAAAGGTACCTAAATAAAATATTCACTAGAGGAATTTAAAGGCAAATCAGAGCAGGAAGAAATAAATGAACTTGTAGATCTCACAATATCAATTGTTGATTATGGGGAATACAAAGAAAAAAGATCAAAGAAAAATAAACATAGCCAAAAGGACCTATGGGATACCACTAAGGGAGTTCCAGAATGAATAAAAAGAAAGTGAAGATACTTGAAAAGAATGGTAGAACCCTACCTCAAAAAAACCAAAAATAAATAAATAAATAAAAATAGAGCCAGGTGTGGTGGCACATGCCTTTAATCTCAGCAGTCCGGAGGCAGAGGTAGGAGGATCGCCATGAGTTCAAGGCCACCCTGAGCCTACATAGTGAATTCCAGGTCAGCCTGAGCTAGAGTGAGACCCTACCTCAAAAAAACAAACAAAAAAAAATTAAATTAAAAAAAAAGAATGGTGCTAAACTTTTCAACTTTCTATTTAACACACAAGCCTACAGGGGAATATGGTAATGGCTAAGAAGTTAGGATAGCTTTTTATTTAAAAAAATTATTTATTTAAGAAAGAAAGAGAGAGAGAGAGAGAGAGAGAGAGAGAGAGAGAGAGAATGGGCATTGGGCATACCAGGGCCTCCGGCTACTGCAAAGGAACTCCAGATGCATGGGCCCCCTTGTGCATCTGGCTTATGTGGGTCCTGGAGAGTCGAACCAGGATCCTTTGGTTTTACAGGCAAATGCCTTAACTGGTAAGCCATCTCTCCAGCCCAGTGTACCTTTTTATCTTGATGAATTTAATTAACAGGGCTATCAATGTCACTCAGTTGCTCGCCTACCATGAATGAAGCCCTGCTTCCATTCCCAGCATCACATAAACTAGGTATGGTGGTGTACTTCTGTAATCTCAACACTGAGGAGGTAGGTGCAGGAGGATCAGAAGTTCAAGGTCATCCTTGGCTATTTAGCAAGTTTGAGGCCAGCCTGGGATACATGAGACTTATTTAAAATGATTTTTTTTTTCAGTTAAAAGCAGTTAAAATATTTGATAGGCTGGATGTGGTGGTTCACACCTGCAATTCCAGCACTAGGGAGGCTGGGCCATATGGGTCATCATGAGTTCAAACCAACCTGGTCTATATAGTGAATTTAGGATATTCTGGGATATAAAATGAAGCCTTGTCTCAAAATATCAAAATATGGAGATTTCCAGGAAAGATGCAGCATAGGTGTCACACCAATCTAGCCCAGGGAGGGATTTAAGCAAAACACACTCTTCATCTGAAAAGTTAAAGTGTATAGGGTTTTATCAGCCACAGTGGAAAAGCAGGAGAGACTAATATCTATCAGAAAGGAGGAAACTGGCCAGAATCCCACCAAGGCACTTGCAGACTTGGACCCAATTCTTGTGGATCTGCACACCCACCTGATTTCTGGCTGCAGGAACAGAGACCAAATAAGGGGATTTTCCAACCTCAACAGCGTCCTTGCAAAGTCACACAACCTGAAGAGGAGACAGAAGAGATTATCTGAGGAGCTGCTGAAGGGGACATAGGCAGGACCAGCTGAGCAGTTCCAGTATGACACCAGGCTTCCTGCACTCTCCCATCCTCCAACTGACAGCACCACGACCCTCCTGAGAATGCATTCAGCTCCCAGTGGCAGGACATCCAGTATAGCTGATCAGAACACCATATTCACAGCACAACATGGAGGGATCGAGGTGGGCATTCAGCATTGGTGAGATTTGAAGCCACCTCAAAAGGTAACAAGGCCAACTGACAAAGAAGCAGGTATACCAGAAGTGATAACCTCTCTTTCCATGTCAGGGCAGGTTATGGGTTACATATTCTTGGTTGGCTTTACCATTCTCAATTAACCTTTATTTGGGGGTTGACTATTGTTGCCTTTGAGGCTTTCAGATTCATAGGACCTTTGTCTTTTTCTTCTGTCATTATTGGGGGCAGGGTCTGATTCAGACCCAGGCTGACCTGGAACCCATTTTAGAACAGAAATCTCAACCTCCCAGCTGAGCCAGGATAGGATTAAGGGTATACAACAACACATACTCTTAGGGATTTTGGCTTTATATGGTTATCTGTTTGTTTCAACCCCCACACTTGCATACTCTGTGCTGATTTTTACTAAATGTGCATATTGCTCAGTTGAATTTTAGAATTTGCCAGTAAATTTCTCCACCCAGACCACTAGAATACTTAAATAGTAGGCAAACTCAACACCTAGGATTACTTCTTTGGTTGGATTGGAGTAGAATAGCTACACTTGGTACCTTAAACTCCTACTCTGAAGGTACATAAAGTTGGATTTCCAAATCTAAAAGCACCACAGATTATTATAAAACACTAGCATCAAATCAACAAAGGATGTAAAAGTTGCAACATTATAGTACAAGAAACACAAAGAATCAAGAAAATACAATCCAACCAAAAATTATAAATCCATCAGAAATGGCCTGGAATGGGACTGTTTTAGATGAAATGCCTGACAAAGATTTCTAAGAAATGATTTTATCTATACTGAAAGAAATCAAAGGAATCAAAGAAGAAAACAATGGAAGTAAAGAAGAAAACAAACTCCTGAAGGATTTCCAAGAGAATGCAGGAAACAGCTTAATGAAATAAGGAAGTCATTACAAGACATTAATAAGGAAATAGAAATACTGAAGAAAAACCTGGCAGAAATACTGGCTCTGAAAAATACAGTCAGTCAAATAAAAAACTCTGTGAAAAGTCTCACCAGTAAAATGGATGAAGGAGAGAACAGAATATCTAAACTAGAAGACCAGGTGGCAGACCTAATACAGTCCAACAAAGAGAAAGACAAGCTAATAGCAAAGTATGAATGGGAATTTCAAGATATCTGGGACACTATGAAAAGATCAAACATAAGAATCCAGGGTATAACAGAAGGAGAAGAATTTCAATCCAGAGGCTTAGTAGGTGTTTTCAACAAGGTCATAGAAGAAAATTTCCTCAAATTGGGAAAGAAATGCCAATGAAGATACAAGAAGCTTTTAGAACACCAAACAGACAAAATCTGGAAAGAACCTCTCAGCGCTATGTTATAATTAAACTACTAAACACACAAACCAAAGAAAATATATTGGAAGCAGTGAGAGAGAAGAAGCAAGTCACGTACAAAGGCAAGCCCATCAGAACAACTGCAGATTCCTCAACACAAACTTGAAAAGCCAGAAGGGCTTGGAATGATGTATTCCAAGTTCTGAAAGATAACAACTGTCAACCAAGATTACTTGATCCTGCAAAGCTATCTATCCAAATTGATGGAGAAATAAAGACATTCCACAACAGAGACAGGCTAAAGGAATTTATGACAAGTAAACCAGCTGTACAGAAAATACTTGAAGGAATCCTTCATGCTGAAGTGAAAGCAAAGCACATACATGAGGAAACAGGAAAAAAAAATCATACTCAAATAATAGTTAAAACAAGAGAGCAAAGGGAAACAGGAAGCACTACAAAACAAGAAGAATGGTGATAATAAACACATACTTTTCAATAATATCTCTTAATATCAGTGGCCTCAATGCCCCAACCAAAAGACACAGGCTTGCAGACTGGAGTAAAAGGCAAGATCCTGCTGTTTGTTGCCTCCAGGAAACTCATCTCT
Source organism: Dipus sagitta (assembly GCA_036346955.1). Lineage (NCBI taxonomy): Eukaryota > Metazoa > Chordata > Mammalia > Rodentia > Dipodidae > Dipus > Dipus sagitta. The sequence continues at coordinate 55,216,200 of CM070779.1, read as the reverse complement.
CAATAAAAGATAGACACTGTCTTAGGGTGAAAGGATGGAAAATGGTATTTCAATCAAACAGGCCTAGGAAACAAGCAGGGGATGCAATCCTAATATCTGACAGGATAGACTACAATCCAACATTAGTGAGGAAGGGTAAAGAAGGTCATTTTATACTGATTAAAGGAACACTCCAACAGGAGGACATTACAATTCTAAATGTATATGCACCTAACATGGGAGCTCCCAATTTCATCAAACAAACATTAGAACTAAGGGCACAGAAAAAACCAAACACAACTATAGTGGGTGACTTCAATCCCCAACTCCCATCAATTGACAGCTCATGCCAGCAAAAATAAACAGAGAGACATCTGGATTCAATGATGTCATGGAACAAATAGACCTAACAGATATCTATAGAACATTCCATACAAATGCTACAGAACATACATTTTTCTCAGCAGCCCATGTAGCATTCTCCAAAATAGACCATATATTAGGACACAAGGCAAATCTTAACAGATACAGGAAAATTGAAATACTCCCTTTTACTCTATCTGACTACAGTAGGATTAAACTACAAGGCAGCAACAAGAAAAGCTACAGAGCATACAGAAATTCATGGAGTCTAAACAGTACACTATTGTCAGTCACTGCCAGACACAGGCTGGAGCCTTCAGGAGACAAGCCTGAGCTGCCAGGCATGGCTAAGGACCCCTGGGATACAGGAGGCCACTCCCTCTTCAAGCCTGGTACACTTGACCTTAGGCTTTGCCCATAGCCCTGTGACCTTTGGCCAGTTGCCTAGGAAACTCCTTCACACAGCCCATCCCCCTGCAACCTTCTTCCTGCCACTATGTAGATCACCTGACTCTCTCCTTATGTGCTGGAATGAACATCCCTAGGCATTGGCTAGCAACATTTGAACCCACCAATTCCCTTAGGACCCTCTTCCCACTCTCAACTGCTTATAAACCTATTTCCCTATTGAATAAACAGAATTACTTTCTGAGATCATCTCCAGGGTGTGCATCCCTTTGCGCGCATGGCTGTGCATGACCTTGCTCTCCATGGTTGCCTGGACGCCTTCAGGGATCCAGGGACCCACAGCTGGTGCCTGAACAGGAACTCTCTGAGATGTGCCAAGGTAAGTGTGCATGCTCCCAGATGGACGATTGTCATTTGGGGGACATCAGCCCCCCCCCCCCATGGCCTTTGCCTCCAAGTTTTTGAGGGCTGGCAGGTTTCTCTTTTTCCTCCTTTACTTTTGCTTCACACCATCATCCTGGCATTTCCACTCTTTTATTTTTTAAATTATTTATTTAGTTATTTATTTGAGAGTGACACAGAGAGAAACAGGCAGATAGAGAGAGAGGGAGAATGGACGCACCAGGGCCTCCAGCCACTGCAAACCAACTCCAGACGTGTGGGTCCTGGGAAATTAAGGACCTCGAACCAGGGTCCTTAGGCTTCATAGGCAAGCGCTTAACTGCTCACCCATCTCTCCAGCCTGGCATTTCCACTCTTTTGCTTTCTTCAGCAATACTGTCTCCCACCAAAAGGAATCACAGATTTGTAGATTAAGGGTTCTCTTGAAAGTTAGGTAATTAAACTCTCCTAGAGAGAAGCTATCTCCATAGAATTAGAGTAAGTCCTCCAGGTCGCCCCCTGGATGATTTCTGGGGATCCATATGACCCAGACACGTGGACCCACATAGCATATCTGGCTAGGAAATAAAAAATTCAGCAAGGAATTTTCCCCTCACTCCATTTTCATATTCTTTCAAGTTTTTCTGCGAGGGCAGTGGCAAAACTGCAAGCCGGCTGTGCAGGCGCTCCAAAGTGGGTCAGGTCAGGTGGTGGGCTCATGCATGCTGAGACAATGGTGCCTCTGCCCATGCAGGCGCAATGTCTCTGCCTCCCTTCCCAGTAGCCACTAGCGGTCCTGGGTGTCCCTCCGTTCTCCATTGGCCCTGGCGGTTCTGGGGGCCCCTCCCTTCTTTCCTCTTCATGAAGTCGGACTTGAGCCGGCAGGCCTGCAATTGTCTTGGCCATTACCTCCATCTCTACCAGACCTGACCCTGGGTGAGTGACGTGGAGCCGGGCGGGGCCGATCCCAAAGTGTATGTGAGCTCCTGCCCTGCCCAGTGCCGCCTCCAGTGCCAGCATCATGAAGCAGCAAGGAAAAAAAAATCACGTTTGCTGGGCGTGGTGGCACATGCCTTTAATCTCAGTACTAGGGAGGCAGAGGTAGGAGGATTGCTGTGAGTTCGAGGCCACCCTGAGACTCCATAGTGAATTTCAGGTCAGCCTGGGCTAGAGTGAGACCCTACCTTGAAAAACAAAACAAACAAAACAAAAAAGCCTATGGTGAAATGAAGCTTTATGTAAACAATGCCATACTTTGTTACATGATATCATAAATATAATTACTGAGTTTATGTTCTGGGTCAACTTCAACTTACATAGAGGATTATTGAAAACAACAAAATTCTCTCTGAGGTGGTGACTCATAATTTGCTAGGTATTTTTTTTAATTTTTTAAATTTTTATTTATTTATTTGAAAGTGACAGACAGAGAGAGAGAGAGAAAGAGGCAGGTAGAGAGAGAGAGAATGGGCGCGCCAGGGCCTCCTGCCACTGCAAATGAACTCCAGACGCGTGCGCCCCCTTGTGCATCTGGCTAACGTGGGTCCTGGGGAGTCGAACCTCGAACCGGGGTCCTTAGGCTTCACAGGCAAGTGCTTAACCACTAAGCCATCTCTCCAGCCCAATTTGCTAGGTATTTTAAAAAGATTGTAATGTCCTGTTATTTAAAAGGAGGAGGCAATTGACCTGACTTCTAGGCCAGCCTGCCTCAAGATAGAAACAAAATTTGCCTCAGGTACTCCTAATAAAATCATTTCCAAGTGTGTTAGAGGTATTAATGGCATAAAATTGTTTTAATGTAGACCACTTGCTTGTCAGTGAGTAATAGGATTAATCAATTTGGTGTAGTTTCTCTTAATAATCTTATAAGAAAGATGGTTAGGGGCTGAAGAGATGGCTTAGCCATTAAGTGCTTGCTGTAAAGTCCAAGGACCCTGGTTCAAGGCTTGATTTCCCAGGACCCACGTCAGCCAGATGCACAAAATGGTGCATGCATCTGGAGTTCGTTTGCAGTGGTTGGAGGCCCTGGTGCACCCATCCCCCCCCACCTCTTTCTCTGTCTGTCTGTCACTCTCAAATAAATAAAAATAAACAAAAAAATTAAAAAAAGAAAGATGATTAATTATGGTATGAGATTAGTTGATGGAAGGAACTGGAAAGAAAATTTTCAATGTTGGACATAGAATGCTCATTAAAACTGCTTTTTGAGTGGTACTTAGATCATAATGTTAAAGTATGTGGATAAAGATGTGCATATGTAAGAAAGAACTTTCAGGCTAAACCTAAACACCATGCCTAAAGTTAAAGATTTTTCAACTGTTTACAAACTTTTGAGGAACAAAAATCTAATTTTCAGGCTAAAATATGTTGGGATAGCTTGCTTAAGCTTTATCAAATTTAAGTCATGGGTAAAACATAAAATTGTTTTATGTTAATAAAAATTCCTATGGTACCTAAAATCAATGGCTATCAAGATTAAGCTAAACTTATTGGTTGTCAAATGGTGTTTTTTCTTTCAAAACAGATTTGTCAAGGGTTGTATTAGAGTTTAGCTGTTTTGGCTCAACAAAGACCAGATTCTGCTCTATTGTATGTAAAGTCACTTTCATTTCTGACATCTTAAGTCAAGTGCTTATAACAAAATTAACTCTTAAGACATATTCCCTACTCATGCTCAAACAATGGTTCTCATCTGAGAAAAATAACTTCAATGTTCTCTGGGTAATTGGTATCCATACAGGTATCTGAACTAATCAAAGATGTTTTCAAACCCAGGTGCTAAGACTTTATACAGTCTTACTTGTCCTTTTCTGACACTTCCTAGGTTAAATTAATTAGTTTGTAAATTAATTGGTATTGTTTACAAGACTGGTAACAGGTTCTGCCTGTACTTATAGCTATTAGATAGTTAAAGTGTAAGATGTGCCTACTTTCTATGGCTCAGACATGGTTTATGCTGCCACAGGACAATAAAAATTTAAAAGGTTGGACAAAGTGACTTTAAGAAGCTTTTGTGCCATTCTTTAACCAAATCTATTTCAGTAATCAAATATGCTCTATATGTACATACATCCAGGCTGGTGTAACTTTCTTTCTAACTGTGTTAATCACCTATGTAGAAGCCAAAGCCAATTGGAATCATTGGAGCAAAAAGGGCCAATAGTTTGGCCTGTGATCCCAGGTCATGAGGCCACTGGAGATGATGGGACACTTCTACATTGGACTCCTGGTAAGTCACCTGTCTTCCTGAGCAGGGAGGATATGGAGACCCCCCAAAAATTGGTATACAGTCTGAAATAGAAGAGTCACAATTGAGGAGCAATTAATCCTCCTGGCTTCCCAAAGAAGGGCAAACTACTTGGCCAGCATGGCCCTGACTCATCCTAACAGATAGAAAACACCAGTAAGCTATACAGCCACTCCTGGGTCCCTCAAGTCTCCTTTGGAGAGCCATTAGTGACCTCCAAAATTAGTCCTTAATTTAATTTTGGCTATCTGCTTGGTTTTAAACACTCAGAGAGAAATGTGTAACCAAAGATAAAAAATACCTTGAATATATAAATGGCCTATTAAGTAATACAACAAGAGCTTTTCAAGAGGGAAACAAACAAGTCCTTAAGACTCCAATAGTCCTAATTCTATAATAAAGGAAAACAATTACAGATGTCAAAAGTGTTATTTTCAAATCTAAGAATATATAAGTAAATTTTGGGGTCAAAATATATTTGTACAGCCTTCATTGGCACCCAATAACTCTATTATCAAGGTTAAATGTTGTGTGTACGTTTGTAATAACTCTGCTAATATCTCATCTGTTTTACAAGCCATATGGAAACAGATTCAGGCCATGTCAAACACTACTGTGCCATTTGATAAACAGTTCTGGAAGAAAATCTCAGCCAGCTCTTACGCAGATGTTCCTGAGACAATCCAACTCTGTCTACTGGGTTCCCTTGACCACAAGAAGGACCAGTTTGCTATGTGCTCACTTCTCATTAACTCCCTTACTTTTATTCTTTCTCCCTAACATTTTTTTCAAGACTGTCTTCCTGCACTCCATCAATGCATTTCTGGGGTCTGTTTGAATAGTTCCCCTCTCTGGGAGATACTCTCTAACTGTTACAACTTCATGCCACATTCAGCAGGAAGTAGTAAATGACCTGATGTCTTCATGTCCCTTGTCCCCTAATAGCAGTTAGAGTGTCTTCTCATGAGAGGGAGAAATGAAGGGGTTAGAGTTAGAGTTGGGGTGACTGGACACCTGAAGGTAAAAAGGACAGTAATTTTTTTCTTATCTCTTGCCCAGTTACAAAGAACTGTTTTTCCATGTGTGTGCCACATCCCTGGCTCTGCAAAGGACAGGCCTCACCCTCTTTGATTCTGGTCAAGTTATACCTTTCTGCCTGTCCAGCTATAAGCCAAGCAGAGCTGAATGCCTCCTCAATATTTCCATAACCAGGATAACTTGTGTCAAGACAACCACTCTTCTATGGTGTGAAGGGCTAATCACCCCATGTACAAATATTTCCTCTCCCACTTTTTGTTCCCCAGTCTTAATGTTTCACAGGTGTATCTCTATGAGAAAAAAAAAAAACAGCCTACAAACTCCATCTGCACCAACACTCTCATCCCTCTGCTGGTGGGCTTTGATGTGATGCTGTCTCTGGGTGCCTCTGGTGACCAACAGCCTCGAATCTCTTCAGAGACAATTGAACTTTCTTGTGGGTGTGGTACTCCAAAACTGTAGAGCCTTAGACCTCATTACTGCTGAATATGGAGGGTACATGTATGGTCTTGGGAGAAGAATGTTGTTTTCTTTTGTTAATGAATCAAGTTTTGTTGAACAAGATGTTAAAACTCTCAAAAAAACTCCACGAAGAGCTGCTTGACTGCTACAAGTCTAAGGACCCCACCACCTGGTTCTCTAACCCTTTAGTTACTTGGCTTCTCCCACTCCTTAGCCCCCTCCATGTTGTAGGAACCCTATTACTTGTTACCCCCTGCCTCATCAAATTTCTCAGATAACAAATAAGTAATATTGCTAAGGTTGCTACTGATCGGGTCCTCGTGCTCCACCTAGCTCTATCTGGACCTATGGTAAATTATGAAGAACCCACTCAGGATGCCACGGCCCCATTATAAAAACAAAGAGGGAGTTGACAGGCACTGCCAGGCACAGGCTGGAGTATTCAGGAGACGGGCCTGAGCTGCTAGGCATGGCTAAAGACCCCCAGGCTACAGGATGCCACTCCCTCTCCAAGCCCAGCACACTTGAACTTAGGCTTTGGGCATAGCCCTGTGACCTTTGACCAGTTGCCTAGGAAACTCTGTATCAGCCAGCAGTCTTCACACAGCCCATCCCTCTGCAACCCTCTTCCCACCACTATGTAGATCAGCTGACTCTCTCCCTACATGCTGGAACGAACATCCCTAAGCATTGGCTAGCAAACTTTTTTTAAAAAAAATAAATTTATCACTTTATTATAGAGAATTGTTTGAACTATATAAACAATTAAGACAAGAGAAATACAGAGAAATAGCCTTTTAGAAGTTAGGCACATCTTATTCTTTAAATGTGTAATAGTTATAAGTACAGGCAGAACATGTCAACTAAGACAGCATACAGTTTTTGCATTTGTATTTGGTAACATCTTTGACTAGTTTAGATACCTGTGTGGGTACCAGTTATCCCACAAACTGGAAGCAGAACAGCAGCATTGAAGATCATTATTTCTAGAGCAGGGAACATGTTTTAAGTATCAACATATCTATAAACATGGAACTTAAGATACAAGAAATGAGACAATTACTTAAGTAAAATCTTGATTGAGACTGATTATACATAGCTTAAGAATAAAGTCAAACTTGGTCATTGTTGAGCTAAATTAGCCTGATTTTAATTTTAACATACATTATAGACATTATGATAGGCATAAAGTGATTTCTTCATCAACTATTTTTAATCATTGAATTATTTTTTTTATTAATTAGCTTTGTATTCAGCAAATACAGTCAGTTTGGTACCATTATTAGGCTCATCCATGACCTACTCCCTCCCCTTGGCCCCTCCTTGTTGACCTTTGAACCCACCAATCCCCTTAGGACCCTCTTCCTGCCATCAACTCCTTATGAACCTATTTCCCTATTGAATAAACAGAACTATTCTCTGAGGTCATCTCCCGGGTGTGCATCTGTTTGCACACCTGGCCGCACATGACCTTGCTCTCCACAGTTGCCTGGATGCCTTCAGGGAACCACGGCCTCAAGGACCCAGGGACCCACACACTATGGAATGATGAATGGGTCATTGAAGAAATCAGAAAGGAAATCCATAAATTCATAGAATCAAATGATGATGAGAATACAACATACCAAAACCTTAGGGGCACAATGAAGGAAATCCTAAGAGGGAAATTTATACATTTAAGTGCCTATATTAATAAATTTTAGAGATCACAAATAAACAATTTAATGCTTCACCTTAAGGCCTTGGAAAAAGAAGAACATGGCAAACCAAAAGTCAGTAGATGGAAAGAAATAATAAAGATTAGGCAGAACTTAATGATATAGAAACAAACAAACAAGAAATCCAAAGAATCAATGAAACAAAGACTTGGTTGTTTGAATGGATAAACAAGATTGATAAGGCCTTAGCAAATCTGACCAGAAGAAAGAGAGAAGAGACAAAAATTAATAAAATTAAAGATGAGAAAGGCACTTTACAACAGATACCAACAAAATTCAGAGAGTCACAAGGACATACTTTAAGAATATATATATCTCTAAATTTGAAAATATGAAAGAAATGGATGATTTCTTCAATTCATATGACCTGCCAAAATTAAATCAAGATGAGATAAACCATTTAAATAGACCAATAACAAGTACAGAGATCCAAGCAGTTATAAAACGTCTCTCAACTAAAAAAGGTCCAGACCCAGATGAATTCACTGGTGGATTTTTACCAGACTATTGTGGAAGAACTAACACCAATGCTTCTCAACTTTTCCATAAAGTAGAAGAGGAAGGAATCCTAGCAAACTCATTCTGTGAAGCCAGCATCACCCTGATACCAAAACCAGACAAAGACAGAATAAAAATAGGAATTTACAGACCAATCTCCCTTATGAACATCAATGCAAAAATTCTGAACAAAATATTGGCAAACATAATACAAGAATATATCATATATCAGAAAGATTATTCACCCTGACCAAGTACGCTTTATCTCAGAGATGCAGGGATAGTTCAACATACACAAATCAATAAATATAATACACTATATAAATGGAAAAATCACATGATCATCTCAATGGACGCAGAAAAGATGTTTGACAAAATCCAGCATCCCTTCATGGTAAAAGTCCTACAGAACCTGAGAATAGAAGGAACACATCTCAACATAGCGAAAACTATTTATGACAAACTTACAGCCAACATAATGCTAAATGGGGAAAAACTCGAAGCTTTTCCACTAAAATCAGGAACAAGACAAGCGTGTCTACTATCCCCACTTTTATTTAGGATAGTACTGTAAGTCCTAGCTATAGTAATAAGGCAAGAGGCACTCATAAAAGGGATACAAACTGGAAACGAAGAGATCAAATTATCATTATTTGCAGATGATATGATTCTATACATAAAGGACCCTAAAGACCCTACCAACAAACTGTTAGAGCTGGTAAACATTTTTAGCAATGTAGCAGGATAAACACAGAAATCAGTAGCTTTCCTATATACCAACAACAAACATGTGGAGGATGAAGTCAGGGAATCTCTCCCATTCACAATTGCCTCAAAAAAATAAATAAATAAAGTACTTGAGAATAACATAACCAAGGAAGTGAAGGATCTCTACAGTGAGAACTTTAAAACACTCAAGCAATAATTACAGAATACACAGGAAATGGAAAGACATCCTATGTTATTGGATTGGAAGAATCAATATTTTGAAAATGTCTATCTTACCAAAAGCAATCTACACTTTTAATGCAATCTCCCTTAGCATTTCAATGGCATTCTTCACAGGAATAGAAAAAAAAATCCTAAAATTCATTTGGAAGCACACACACACACACACACACACACACACACAAACCCAAACAAACCCTCAAATAGCCAAAACAATTTTGAGCAACAAAAATAAGTCTGGTGGTATAACAACACCCAATTTTAAGCTATATTACAAAGCCGTTGTCACAAAACAGCATGGTACTGGCACAAAGACAGACATGTAGATCAATGGAACAGAATAGAGGACCCAGATGTTAAACAGGTAGCTACAGCCATCTGTTTTTTTTTTTTTTTTGACACAAATGCAGAGAAAATACAGCCTCTTCAATATGTGGTCCTGGGAAAATTATACATCTATGCATAGAAGGATGAAAATAGACCCTTGTCTTCCTCCATGCACAAGAATCAAGCCCAAATGGATCAGGGACCTTAACATCAGACCTGAAAGTCTGAAATTGCTAGAGGAAAAGGTAGGGGAAACCCTTCAACATATTGGCATAGGCAATGAGTTTCTGAATATAACCCCAATTGCTCAGCAAATAAAACCACTAATCAACCACTGGGAATCTCATGAAATTAAAAAGCTTTTGTACAGCAAAGAACACTGTGAATAGAGCAAACAGACAACATACAGAATGGGAGAAAATCTTTGCCAGCTGTACATCTGACAGAGGATTAATATCCAGAATATACAAAGAACTCAAAAAAATAAAACAATAAGAGATCAAACAACCCAATTAAAAATGGGTTATGGAACTAAATAGAGAGTTCTCAAAGGAAGAAATACAGATGGCATATAAACATCTAAAAAAGTGTTCTACATCCTTAACCATCAGGAAAATGCAAATTAAAGCTATTTTGATAGTGTATCTCATGCCTGTCAGAATGGCTACCATCAAGAAAACAAATGAACATAAATGTTGGTGAGGATGCATAAAAGGGGATCCCTTCTACACTATTGGTGGGAATGTAATCTGGTACAGCCACTATGGAAATTAATGTGGAGGTTCTTGAGATAGCTAAAAAGAGATTCACCATATGATCCAACTATAGCACTCCTAGGCATGTATCCTAATGACTCTTCTACCTTAGAGATACTTGCACAACCAAATTTATTGCTGCTCTATTCACAATAGCTAGGAAATCAAACCAGCCTAGTTGTCCCTCAATAGATGAATGAATATTAAAGATTGAATATTAAAGATGTGGTACATTTACGCAATTGACTGCTCTTCAGTGGTACAGAAAAATGAAAGTATAAAATTTGCAAGGACATTGATGGGTCTGGAAAGCATTATACTAAGTGAGGTAACCCAGGCCCAGAAAACCAAACATCATATGTTCCCTCTCATATGTGAATCCTAGCTACAAATGTTTACACTTGTGTGTAAGATAGAACCACAAATCGGTAGCAGAGGCCAGTAGGCTAGAAAAAGGTTATAAGGGAGGAACAAGAGGGAAGGACTTTAGGGGATGGTATTGTATATATATAAGTAGAAGAACAGATTACAGGGAGTGCATTGGCCTAAGTAAGGCTAGGGGATGAGATTGAGTATGAAAACTGTGTGTGTGGGAAGGTCAATAAAAAAAATCAAGATATACTGAATAAGACATATGAAAGCCTACTTTTTTGGAAAATGGCACACTCAGAAGCCATAGATTGCTACTAGAAAATTTTCAGCGCCAGGATTGGGATACCTTCCAGTGAGTTGTTGGCCAGGGAGGTCCCTGTTACCTCCAAAACATTACAGGCTATTGCCAAGGCCCTTGGTTTCCCATGGGTAACAGATGGTAAAACTCTGTTGCTGAAGTCTTGACACGCCTGGGCAGCAAGTTCACTGAGAAGTCAAGCTGGGGCTGAGCTGAAAACCTTCTATATTTAGACCAGCCAACTAAAAGCTGGAAAAAAAAAAAAAAAACTACGCTGCATGCAGCCCTATGGGAGACAGAAATCATCAGCAGTGAAAACAGTGGACACTGGAAGTCCCAAGTTTGGCCAGACAGGCCAAATGACCAAATGGGTGCAACTGTGGCATGTCTGCTCTGGGGAAACCAACTGCTCTCTAATTGGACTAGAGGCCCTCTCTATGGGAGGGAATACATGCCCGGTGCTGAAAACCTAATCAAAAGCCGATGGCAGGGGATCTCATGAGCTTTAGGGGTATAAAGCCTGCTCCTGTCTGGCTAAATGCATATCTTATTCTCACCAAATTTGCCCTGAAAGCACTACTATTAACATTCATATTCATATATTAATGCTACTCTCACTTTTGGTTAGAGAACCTTCTCTTTGCAGATGACAGTGACTACTTGGATGATCCAAAAGGCAACACAGTACTGAGAAGTGATAGAGGAGCCAGAACTGAAACATGTCTATCACACTCTCCAAGGCTTAGGGTCCATTATAGAAGAAAGGAAGAATGTAAGAGCCAAAGGAAGGATACCATTCCTTACAATGCAACTATCCAGACAGAAATTGGCCTTGATATCTGTTGCAGTCAGATGCACATTGCTGGTAGAAATCACCCAATCAAGAGTATCTTGTGGGAAAAAGAGGTTTATTTTGGCTTACAGGCTCAAGGAGAAACTCCATTATGGCAGTGGAAACAATGGCATGAGCAGAGGGTGGACATAACACCCTGGCCAAAATAAGGTGGACAATAGCAACAGGAGAGTGTGCCAAATACTGGCATGGGGAAACTGGCTATAACACCCATAAGTCAGCTCCCAACAATATACCACCTCTAGGAGGTGTTAATTCCCAAATCTCCATCAGCTGGGAACCTGGAATTCAGAACAGCTAAGTTTATGGGGGGGTACCTGAATCAAAACAACACAATATCCATGACCTTGCAGTACCTAGCAATACCTTCACAAAGCCCTCATAATAGGAGAAAAAGATGATGATGTAAAAATGAAGAGAGATTAATGGAGAGAGGGAAGGGATATGATGGAGAGTGGTGTTGTGAATGGGAAAGTGGGGTAGTGGAGAAAATTATGGTTTATTGTCTATAAATATAGAAGTTGTCAATAAAAGAATTTTTAGAAAGTTTAGGGCTGGAGTTATGGCTTAGTTGTTAAGCCACTTGCCTGTGAAGCCTAAGGACCTACATTTGACTCCCCAGAACCCATGTAAGCTAAATGCACAAGGTGGCACATGGGTGTAGAGTTTGCAGTGGCTAGTAGAGGCCCTGATGTGCCTATTATCTCTCTCTCTCTATTATATATAAATAAAATAAAATAAAATAAAATAAAATATTAAATAAAACAAAACAAAAATAAAAATAATAAATATAAATGCCCAATAAGCATATTGCAATAGAAATTATCTCCCAGCAATTCAGTAGTGAGTATCATGAGCTGAAGGAGAGGTATTCCCCCACTTTTTAGTTTAATTGCTCTTTATTTTAGCTAACACAGCATAATGACACCAACAAAAAGCTTGTCTTCACCTACAGCAGGACTAAGAATTCTTTCTGTAGGGGAAGTGCACAAGGAAGACACCTTTTGGAGAACTGCTTTCTTTGGCCAATGTTAGGCCCTTCACAAGGATGTTCTAAATGTGATTGTTGTTATTGTTTTAGGGTTCAGACCATTGCTGCAGTTGCCTTTGTTTTTCTGGAGAAATATCCAACCAAATGCAGATCACAGGAGGAAAGGATTTATTTCAGCTTACAGATTCTAGGAGAAACACCCTTAATGGCAGAAGAAGCTGGCTCACTTCCACAGATCATAGCAGAGAGATACCACCAAATAGCCAGCAAGCACAAACAGCTAGAGCTCATAAGCCAAACCTCACAGCTCATAGTTCTTACTGCATTCAGGTCTTTCAACTCTGACCAGAATGGTCCATGAAACTCTGATTTCAGCACTGCAAGGTGTCTCTTAGACCAAGGTTTCAAATCCTTCCACAATACCATGGAAAATCAGTTCCAAAAGGCCCAAAGCCACAAAGTCCAGTTTCTAGCAGCAACAACCACACTCCGGGTGCCGATTTTATTGTTGCAGTAACATTCACATTGCTGGACAAACTTCCAACCAGAAGCAGCTTATGGGAGAAAAGGGTTTATTTCAGGCTCACAGATTCTAGGGAAACACTATCAATGGTGGAAGAAGCTGGCTCACTTCCATAGATTATAACAGAGAGACATCACCAAACAGCCAGCAAACATGAACAGCCAGAGCTCAAAACTGATCTGAAAACACATTAGGCCTGGATTATAAGATCTGTCCCCAGTGACCTACCTCTTCCCCAGCAGGGTTGTGCCCACCAGACACCCAAGTTGCAAGCTTGTTTTTTTTTTTTTTTTGTTTGCTTAGGTAGGGTCTCACTGTAGCCTAGGCTGACCTGGAATTCACTATGTAGTCTCAGGCTGGCCTCAAACTCACAGTGATCTTTCTACCTCTTCCTCCAGAGTGCTGGGATTAAAGGTGTGCACCACTGTGCTCAGCACAAGTTCAATCTTAAGAACAAATGCCTGAATCTATGGTGCCATACATTAAAACCACCACAACAGTCAATGGCAACTTCCTTTTGCAGCAGCTCTGTGATGACAGATGACAGACCCAAATTTGTCAGCTTTTGCAGAATAGCAAACTGAGTAGAGGAAATGACTCCAAACTAGGTTTAAGGATAAGCTGGTGACCTCATGGAGGGAAATAAATGCAAAGGAGAAGGAAGATGTCTCCAGCTGGTGATGAGTGTGGATGTATGTTGTAGCAGGGTTCTCCCTCGGAACCAAGTGGTGAAAGGCAGGGAAGAGCAGTGAAAATGACTCAAAAGAAGTAGTCTCACCTTCTTAGAACACTATGGAATTTAGACTGCATTTTTTAAGTATGCAGTTTTCTATTTTTCTGTCATTTCTAATTTATTGAATCTATTACTCAAGAGGATTGTATTATTTACCTATATCAACTATAGATAACTTAATATTAAATGATTCAGTGAAATCTTAAAATACTGTGATTAAAGTGTCATAGCACAAAAAGAGAAATGAAAGGATTGCTTCATATCAGCAAGGTGGTGCTTTCTATGCTCTTGTTAAAACTCAAGAGTAGACTGTTAACTTGTTAGTGTCACTAAACTCAGAGACTGCTAGTGCATGATGCATGCTGGCATCAATAGGCAATGTTTGGCTCTCTTTTGGATGGGTCTGCATATTGAGAATTTACACAGATAGAAATTGTAGAAACCTCTCCTGGATAAGCACATTCAACACAGTGTTGGATATAAAATAAGCAAGAAGACACCCTCCAAAGCTGGAGAGCCCAGGTTTCTAGTCACAGAGGAGCCATGATGGGATTCATAGCCACCCTGGTTATACCCAGTTCCTGAGTAGTTTTCATATTCTGTTGTAACATTTGACTGTGGTTGCACACTATGAATAGTAGTATGCTGTTGATTTTTTTCTTGCCAAAAAAACAGCATCAGATTTGGCCAAGAATCAGCTGTCAAGAACTAAACCTTTTACAACATTGCAATTTGTTTCAAAGCGATTTTTCTGTAGCACTCGGAAAGTTCCTGACTCAGGTGTCCTCAGCCATGCCGCTGAAGACAAAGCTGAGTCAAGGCATTTTTCACTATGGTGGCTTTGGATTTTATCTCTGTTCTTTCAAAAATTAAGCCTTAGGAGGAACCCTGAGGAAAAGTGGCTTCCATGTATCAATGATCAATGTATCATAAATTTACATGAACTCTCACAGCTAGCTGCATTCATTCACAGACAGCCAAGTGATCCTCCACTAAGATAGCCTTTTGCTCTGGTTTATTGTGATGTAACCTAGACTTATTTTACTGCTTGACAGAGTAATCTGAGGGCTTCTGCTGTAGTTCCATTCTGAGAAAAATCTTAGCTATTTGTTCTTCATGTCGTATTTTTGCATCATTCCCCCTGTTTTGTTTGTTTGTTCTTGAGACACATTCTCACTGTGTAGTCTGGGCATCCATCCTGTGCGCTGTAGTTATGGGTGTGAACCACCACTTGTAGCTTTCCTTTACTGTTTTCTTTTCTGTTAATATTGAGTTATTTTCCTTCCACTTTCTTTGGGATAAGGCTGTTGTTTCTTCTTTCTGGGATCTACACCTTTGCTCATGCTGTTCCCTCTGGAACGCCTCTTCCATTCCTCATCCCACTTCCCCAAGGTTCCACTCAATAAACTCCTTTTCCATGAACTCTCTCTTGATCCCACATGCCTCTTCTTTGTGCTCTGGTCATACAAGATAGCTCACAGATCCTCACTGCTAAGCCTGCTGCTTTTCTGAAATCTAACTCAAAAAGTGTAACTTTTCCTTTTCAACTTTATCTTTTCATTGGATGCTAGCTCAAATCCTAAGCATACTTACCATGACACTGTGGGTTTTCCCCCTGTTTTCTCAAGCTACCTTGATTTACTAATTCCTCACCTTCCCTTGTGCCTAATTTGTCCTTATGAGACAAAGAACTTCATGGTTAAAAGTCCCCAAACATCTGTACTGCCAGGAGGGAGTCTATGAGACTCTGAGGCTCAGAGGCAGGGCACTCAGCAGGGGATAGCTGAGCTGGACTGGTGTGGCTTATTCCAGTGTGCTCAATAACCAGTTAAAAAGGATCCCCAAAGGCCATTGTGGTATACCTAGGACCTGGTTGCTTAACAACCACTAAACATTTAGAGTGTTATGTTTAGCAAGTGCCACAGCTAAGACTGACTTTTGTCCAATAAATGTTGATTTTTGTGCAACAAGGCTGATGTCTGTGGCCAATTCTAAACCCAACTCAGGAAGCTTTTGGAGTCACCTTTCAGCTTACATAACTGATGACTTAACAATGAGAGTAGTAAAGTATTCACATCTGATGTATTATCCACACTATTCTTGGGGAGCACTGGAACATTCTTATACTTCTCAGATAATTTTCAAATATCTTAAATGTCAGTATGCCAAAACATTAGTGGCATAAGGACTCTTAACATGTTCATATCTTTATATTAGACAAGGGATCTTATAATTTTTGAAAAATTCTAAAGCATTCATTATTTATGGTATAAACCTGAAAAATCTGCCAGATTTAAAAAAATTGTTTTGGCTTGGTGTACTTTTTCTGTTTTTTCAAAGAGCTGTGATTTTTTAAACAAAGTATGTAGGATAATAATTACATGATAATGGCAAAATGCCCTCTATACATAATTGTGTAACCTTTTGGAATAAATTAGAGTGGTGAGTGTAACCACTTTCCAATGTTGATGCCAAGGCTATCAGCTTTGCTTTCTTGGGTGTGGCGGTTAGTGGAGGTGGAATGGATGGCTTTCTCAAAGTTGAGTGAAAAAGTAGACTACCAATTTTCAAGATGGCTTCACTTTGAGGTAGTGAGAGGGAAAGTAGGAAGGTGGCATATGTGGAAAGGTCATGCAAGGGGACAGCCACACATAAAATGCCACCTTGAAAACACTATAGCATACCTACCTAAGCCATAAATGACTTCTAAAAGGTTCTTACATACAGACTAGTGTTAGGGGTGGAATTGTTATTCCCCTCCACACAATTTCTAATTTATGATCCTAATTACGTGCAGATACAGTCAAAGTTAACATGAAACTGTTTCCAGAATCTGGAGGTCCTACTACAAGGAGACAGAGGTTGGTTGTGAAGATAGTTTAAATCTGGGCTCATGAAATTGAAGTAGAGACTACCATTCTCAAAACTACCCCACAATATTCCCAGTTTTTGAAAGAGGAAATGTTTTAAGGATTTAAAAAGTATTTATTTATTTTACGAGAGAGAGAGAAAGAGAGAGAGAGAGAGGCCAGGGATTTCAGCCACTGCAAATATACTCCAGATGCATGTGCCACCTTGTGCCTCTGGCTTATATGGGTCCTGGGGAATGGAACCAGGGTCCTTTGGCTTTTCAAACTAGTGCCTTAATTGCTAAGCCCTCCCCCCAGCACTGTTTTAAGGATTTTTATGGGGTGTTAGGTGAACGGGAATCTTTGGAAAAGTTTTTTAATCCTTTGATGCATTTCTAGAAGGATTTGTAGTGTGGAGAGTTGCTTTATCCATTTATTTGAAGACCAGCTTCAGGCCCAATCTCCTGTGTTCCTACTAACACACTAATTAAAAATAAGAAACAAAAAACAGTGGTAGGCAAAGAAAGGAAGAAACATCATTAACATCTATCTGTAAAGAGTAGTTTGTTGTGATTGGCCAAGTGGAAGAAAGGTGTGGTTATCAGGGCTTTGTTTACATTGCATATCAGAACTTATCAAAGGGAAGGCTATTTCTTCCTAAGATGGTTCCTCTGCCAATGTAACAATAGATGCCAATGCACCAATAATTTGGGGTATTCCAGGATTCTCTTCTTATGAATTCAACAAATGAAACCCACAGACCAGAGGATAAGGTTCAGAGAGATTTTATTATAGCTTAGAGTTTTAGGAGGGAGAGCCTTAAGCGAAGGGAGGCTTAAGCTCAGAGTGTAAAAGCAAGGTAGAGCTCTTGCCCAGGGAGGCAAGAGGGGATTTAAAAAGGTGTGGTTTTTATGAGCCCATAGATGGATGGTTGTTTTAGCTAGTTTAGTCCTGAGTCCAAGAGTCTTGGATTAGGAATTCTGGAAAAGAACAACCTTCTCTAGAAAGGAAGTGGAAGGACTCGCTATAGGGGAGACATAAGGGAAAACCAGATCCTTTTGATGTTTATGACCTATAGTAAACTGTAATGAGCTAAATTTCCCCTAAAGGCCCAAGGACAATTTCTATTTTTAGCCAAGAGAACACTATTCACTTTGGGGTCATGTCCCCAAAGCTACCAATTGCTATCTACAATCACAGATATGGATTTTTTTTTGCAAGTTTATATTTTTTTCTCTCTGTATTTTTAAAAATCCATTCTGTGATAAGATCATTAGAGTAGTTCTTAACTCAGATTGATCAATGTCCTCATAGGAAGTTGGAAATTTGAACACAGATACACAGACAGTAGATGAGATGATATATAAAGATGGAGACATTCAGTCATGCTACCACAAGCCAAGGAGTGTCTTGGAGCCATTGGAAACTGAATGAGGCAATGAGAGATCTTCTTCCAGAGGATTCAAGAAGGCACATGGGCCTTAATTTGTATGTCTAGCTCCCAGAAGTGAGATGTGCATGTGGTTTTGTAAAAGTGGTCTTGGTGTTACAGATGCTCATATTGTTGAGTCCTTTGTCTGCTTACCACACAAACATTAGGTACATGTGCAACAAGGAGTGAGTAATGTAAAGGAGATTTATTGAAAAAAAAATATGAAAATGCCCCAAATTGTCAAGGTAAGCATGCTTAGGATTTTGGTCAACATCCAAAGAAGAGAAAGGAAAAGAAAGGTCAAAACATTCCTGTTCCTGGGTTAGAACTTAGGAAATCAGGTAGGCTCAGCAGTGAGGTGTGGAGAAACTGTACCAAGAGGGACTTTTGGGGAGTGTAGAACATTACGTCATTAAGGGGAGATCTATTCTTCCCATCATTTTGGCATGTCTTTAGGTGAAGCGTGGTCTCTTGACCAGCTGAGTGATTGACAGACTTTATTGTATTAACTCTTAAGGGAGGGGACCATGACTCTGATACTTCAACCCTCTTGCTTTTCATCTCAAGGAGATAGATCCCTCCTTTGATGACCTCCAAACCTATTAATATCTGCCTATGTACAACATTGGGAACTTACTATAGTCAATGACTCTCCATGCCAGACATTGTTTAGAAATCCACAAGGATTCCAGATTATACCTATAACCTTAGCACTTGAGAGGATAAGGCAAATTTTAGACCAGACTGGGTCTAAAATGACTTAGTGGATAAGGCACTTGCCTGCAAAGCTAAAGACCCAGGTTCAATTCTCCAGGACCCACATAGTTCAGCTGCACAAGGTGGCACATGCATCTGGAGTTTGTTTGCAGTGGCTGAAAGCCCTGGCATACCCATTCCCCCTCTCTGTCTATCTCTCTCTCTCAAATAAAATAAAAAAATTAAATACATCAATCACCTTACTCCAGTCAGGATGGCAATCATTAATCAACCAACAATAAATGTTGACAAGGATGTGGGGAAAGAGCAAGCCTCATTCAGTGCTGGTGGAAGTACAAACTTGTACAACCACTATGGAAACCAATATGGAGACTCCTGAAAATAGAGATACCAACTGGCCCAGCTATTCCTCTATTGGGCATCTATCCTAAAGGCTCCATTCTTCACTGCAGAGATATTTTCTCAACTGTGTTAACAGCATAATAGTTAAGAGCTTAAACCAACCCAGGTGCCCATACTTTGACAATTGGATAATGAAGATGTGGCACATATACACAATGAAATTCTACTCAGCATTAAGGAAAAGTAATGTAAAGAAACTTTTAGTAGATTGGTGGGATGGCTTAGTGGTTAAGGTGTTTACCTGCAAAGCCAAAGGACCCAGGCTTGATTCTCCAGAACCCATGTAAGCAAGATGCACAAGATGGCACATATATCTGGAGTTCATTAGCAGTGGCAGAAGGCCCTGGTGCATCCATTATCACTCTCTATCTGCTTCTCTCTCTCTCTCAAATGAAATAAAATAAAATATTAAAGAAAAAGAAATTTGCAGGAAACTGGACAGACTTGTAACAGATCATACTAAATGAACTCACACAAGTACAGAGAGACCAGCACTGCATGTTCTTCCTCATCTGTGGTTCATAACCTGGAACAGCTTGAGTTGCAGCACACCTGACAGGTAACTTGAGGGACAGATAATGGGGATGGAAGTGTTTGGGGGAAGGGGAATGGGAGGTTTGGGTGAGGGATATGCACACAAAACTAAATCCAAACAAAATTGGAGCCATAGAAACCCATCTCCTGGATATCAAGCTAAAAGATGTAACCCTCAATAGGAGTATATGGGCATTGTTTGGTAAGATGAGCCCTGGAGAGGGTGGAATTAAGCCTAACCTGAAAACATTTGGCTCTGGCTTATAACTCCCCATATCACAAGTTGGTTATAATCCACATTGAACTGTTGGTTGTTCAGATAGACCTATGAGGTCCCCAAAACAACACAGGATCCTAGATTACTTGCTTGAGGTAAAAGGTAAGCCCCTATTGCTGAAGACACCATATGCTACTGACACAGAACATAGAGAGATCCAGCTAAATCTGGAAGGAAGCCAGATCCCAGATAGTTAGCCTGTGTAGTGCTGAAAAGCACTACATGATCTGCTGGGGAAAATGGCCAACAATGTTGTGTGCTAGCAGGGTACACTGCACCACTGGGACTGTGACATCCCATCACCTCACCATATCACACCACACCACACCACTGATACCTTGCTGTCCAATCCCCCCAGCTTGCCACCCACCAATGGGTCAGCACTGTCCTATTCCCCCACTCTCCACTTGCCTTTGGGACTGCACAGTCTGCAGGTTCCTCTCCCCACCCCAGGTCCCCACCAGGGCCACACTGACTCCTTACACCTGAGCATACAGTTCCCATTGCCACCAAAAGCCTGCTATAGTCAAACATAAAAGGGAACAATCAATCACTGAAGACACTTCAAGGGTAAACTACAGCTCCCTCATGATTTAAATAAGATTCCCACACTGTGATGGGCAAAAGAAACAACACAAAACAACAAATGGAAGAAACCCCAACAAGGTTGCCTAATTCCACAATGAAAATATCTAATCAAAACATAGAAGAGACAACAGGATCAGAACCCCCAAATGAAGACACAAGGTATGTGACCCTGATCAAGCAATTGGCAAAACTTGCAGAAAACCAACAAAAGACCAACAATTGTGTGTGAATGCTGTCCTTGCTAGGTTGGAGCTAATGAAAAAACAAAACAAAACAAAACAAAACCAGAGAGTCTTCCAAAAAGAGTTAAGTCAAAAAAACAAAACAAAACAAAACAAAAAAACCTCAATGAAGACAGAAATAAATGCAAGGATGAATTTCAAGAAGCATTAAGAAAATTAGGAAATTACCTGAAAAGGTCAACAGAGGGATGGATACTATACGGAAAAAAGCAATAGGAGAAAATACAAACCAAATTGAACAAGTCCAAACCTCTCTAGAAGCCTTCAAGGACAGAGCCAGTCATGTATTAGACAGAACCTCAGAACTGAAAGACAAGACAGAAGAAACAGTTTGTGAGCCTAAAAACTTGAATAAGTTCAAAAATTTTTGTGAACAAAACATGAGGGAACTGTGGGATACCTTTAAATGTCCCAACATTTGGATCATGGGTATACCAGAAGGGGAAGACATTCAGACCAAAGGCATGGAGAACTTACTGAACAAAATTATCAAAGAAAACTTTCCCACCCTCTCAAAAGAGAGCCTCATCAAGATACAAGAAGCTAACAGAACTCCAAACAGATTGGACCAAAGGAGAAACACTCCAATATGTTTTATCATTAAGACTCTAAACAATGAAAACACAGAGAAAGTCCTAAGAGCAGCAAGAGAGAAACAACATGTTACATATAAAGTTAACCCCATCAGAATTACCTCAGACTTCTCAATGGAAACCCTGAATGCCAGAAGGGCCTGGAATGGAACACTGCAAAGTCTAAGAACCTATAGGGCTTCCAACCCAAACTACTGTACCCAGCAAAAGTATCCATCATAATTGCCAATGACAGAAAAACTTTCCAATATAAAAATAAGCTCTACAACTGTATGAACACAAAGCCAAACCTACAGAGAGTACTTCAGGAAATTCTCCACACTGAAAAGTCAAACAACCAATCTCAAGAGCCTAGAAACAGACCATGATAACCAAACCTAGAGAAGGCTCAAAAGCCTACAAAGTCCAAGAAAACACCAAACCCCATAAAGCACCACAATATGGCAGGGATTAAACCAGAACTCACAGTTATTACCCTAAACATTAATGGCCTTAATTCACCCATCAAGAGACACAGTTAACAGGGTTGGTCATAAAAATGGACCCTTCAATCTGCTGTCTTCAAGAAACCAACCTCACCACTAAAGACAGACACTGTCTCAGGGTAAAGAGTGGAAAATGATATTCCAAGCAAATGGAACTAAGAAACAAGCAGGTGTTGCTATACTAATATCAGATAAAATAGACTTTAAACCATAAGTAATCAAAAAAGACAAAATAGGCCACTTCTTACTCATCAATGGAATGATCCAATAAAAGGATATCACAATCATCAATCTCTATGCACCAAACACAGGTGCAGCACAATTCAAAAAAAGAAACCTACTTGACAACAAATCAGAAATAAACACCAACACCATCATAGTTGGGGACTTCAATACTCCACTATTAGCAATAGATAAATAATCCAAACAGAAAATCAATAGGGAAGTAAGAGAGCTCAACAACACCATATATCAACTAGACCTAATAGACATCTTAGAACATTCTACCCAAAATCTATATGTTGCAGTCAGGTTCTCATTGCTGGTATAAATCACCCAACCAAGAGCAGCTTATGGGAAAAAGAGGTTTATTTTGGCTTACAGGCTTGAGTGGAAGCTCTGCTATAGCAGGGGAAAACGATGGCATGAGCAGAGGGTGGACATCACCCCTGGCCCACATAAGGTGGACAAGAGGAACAGGAGAGTGTGCCAAACACTGGCATGGGGAAACTGGCTCTAACACCCATAAGCCCAACCCCAACAATATACTCCCTCCAGGAGGCATTAGTTCCCAAATCTCCATCAGTTGGGAACCTAGCATTCAGAACACCCAAGTTTATGGGGGACACCTGAATCAAACCACCACACTACAGAATACACATTCTTATCAGCAGCCCATGGAACCTTCTCCAAAATAGATCATATACTGGGCCACAAACCTGCCTCCATATATTTAAGAAGATCTACATAATTTCCTGTATGCTATCATACCACAATGCTGTAAAGCTAGAAATTAACAAGAGATATGCCAGGAACTCCATCAGTTACTGGAGACTAAACAACACACTTTTAAACAATAAATGGGTAGTGGATAAAATAAAAACTGAAATTGTAAAATTTCTAGAATTGAATGACAATGAGAACACATCATACCAAAACTTATGGGACACAATGATGGCAGTCTTTAGGAGAAAATTCATAGCAATAAATGTCTTCATAACAAAGACAGAGACATTCAATCCATTGAACCTTCCATCTAAAGGCATTGGAAAAACAAGAAGAATCCAACCCAAAAAACTCCAGATGGAAAGAAATAATCAAGATCAGAGCAGAAATTAATGAACTGGAAACTAAGAAAATAATTAAGAAAATTGATGAAACAAAGAGCAGGTTCTTTGAAAAAATAAATAAGATTGATAAACCCCTGGCCAATTTGATCAAACAAACAAACAAAAAAAAGACTTGCTTCATGTTAACAAAATTAGAAACGAAAAAGGAGAAATCACAACAGACATAAATGAAATTGAAAGAATCATCAGGACTTAGTTCCAAAACCTCTACTCCACAAAACTGGATAAATTCCTGGACTCATACCACCTACCAAAACTAAACCCAGATCAGATTAATCTCCTAAACAAACCTATCACACCCACTGAGATTGAAAAGGTAATCAAAAACCTCCCCCAAAAGAAATGTCTAGGGCCAGATAGCTTCTTCTTTTTTTTTTTTTTAAGTATAAAATATTTTATTGGGTAAAATACTTTAGCATACAGATGTATAGTTGTAGTTCTGAGAAATGCATGTTTTGTTTCTGTATCAATTATCCCAACAAAATAAAGACTATACATACTTATTAGTACTTAGTAACAAATTTTATTAGTTGGGTCTACTGTAGAACATGTTAAGGAATTTGTACATTTTTCTAGTCCTAAAAGAGCCACACAGCACACACAATCACATACATCCAACATATTTCAGGATAATATTTAAATATATGTGAGACTCTGCCTCTTACAAGCTTCAATATATTAGGAATCAAATAAAACAATGCATCCATGCTATCACACAAAGAATCATACATTAAGAGTTTTGTTGTGGTTTTTCTCTTAAGAGGTAAGAGTTGCAGAATCTCTAATCTGAAAGACAGAACATTTTTAGTCTATTTTCAAAACAAAAGAAAACTATGAAATGCCTACATGCCATACTCATTCCTTTTAACTAAAAAGGAAAATGTTTCTCATTTCATTTTCCAAATGAAAAACATTTCCTAAATTCATGTCCTGTAATTGTTCTTAGACATCCATAAAGAAATGTCTGAAATACAAAAAACCTGTAAGTATCAGAATCCAGGGATATAAGCTTCGCTAGGAAAAGTTTAGAGAATCCCGACATTAATAGATTATAGTTGCATAGAAGTCAAATTTACAACATAGATGTCCCTTATTTAAATAACAGTAATGTGATTTAGAGTTGTAAACAACAGGGAATCTTGAACACATGAAGAGACTAAAATCATTCAGGTATTCCTAAACCCTTATCATTATGAAAATATATTTTACATCATTCTGGTCTGTAGAGAAAGCTGGATTAAAATTAAAGAGACTTCAGGAATGACAAAATAAAACTATCTTCAAGTTGAATTTTAAAATTATTAAGGAGGACAGCTCCTCTGAACTAATAAAGACAAAATGTGTCTCTCGTGTGTTTCTGTGGCAGTGACTGTGACTTTAAGAAGCACAAACAAGGCGAGCGAGGACTTCCCTGGTGCATTTTAGGACCTGGATTCCCTTATCTTCATACTTGGAAACTGAATGTCAACTTTTATAAATTTCTCATGTAAAGCGAAAATAAAAGTATAATTGAGAACCGGGTGTGGTGGCGCACAGCTTTAATCCCAGCACTCAGGAGGTAGACTTAAGAGGATGGCCATAGTTCGAGGCCAGCCTGAGACTACATAGTGAATTCCAGGTCAGCCTGGACTAGAGTGAGACCCTACCTCAAAAAACAAACAAACAAAAAAACAAACAAACAAACAAACAAACAAACAAAAAGTACAATTCAGTGTGACATTTGACTTCACTACCCATCACTGCCACCTTAACACCCATTAATCACAGGATCCCAAACACTAAGGCACGGAGAACTGACAGCCACGTGGCGGCAACAGTGACTCCCAGAGAGGGGACACACACTTGTGCCCACCTTATTCCAGCACAGCCCGCTTGTCATCAATGCACCCAGTCCCTAGGATGGCACAGAACTTCCAGGATTTCAGCTTTGGAATTCTCTGAGGGCGAATGCATGTACCCCCATTGGGCAGTCAGAGGTAAAGACATCAAGATGCTTTCGATCCTGGATCCTGGAATGGAGAGGCCAAACTTTGTGCCCCAATCATTCACCAGATTAAATTCTACGTACAGTCCTCTCCTGAGTTGCTGCCACAGCTTCTCCTGGGGGGTGAACGCATCATCACAGTGCTTTTCCACAAGGGGAACATAAGAGGGAACCACAGCCTCGGCACAGCTCTTCACAATACGGAACACCTCCTCCCGGGATGCAGAGTTGAGGTCATCAAAAAAGATGTCCCCGATGGCCCTCCGCTCCCCGCGGTGCACGATGAAGAAGTAGTCATCGCACCATTTTTTAAACTTGGGGTAGTGATCTGGTTCGTGCTTGCCACAGGCCTCCTCCAGCGTGCGGTGAAAGTGGACGGCATCTTCTTGATCCAAGTACATTGGAGTGAGGTCACATCCGCCACCAAACCACCAGTGCTTGTTACCATCAGCCTCTTCTACTTTAAAGTATCTGTAGTTGAAGTGCATCGTGGGAGCATGAGGATTCGTGGGGTGGATTACAGAGCTCACGCCCATAGCAGTAAACGGCAGTGTACCATCTTTAATTTTCAGCACTTTTCCTCAGCCTTTCATCTGTTTTGCTGCTTCCTCAGAAAGATTCCCATGGACAACAGAAAAGCTCACTCCAGCCTTTTCAAAAACACGTCCATCCTGCAGCACACAGGTAATGCCTCCACCTCCTTCCTTCCTCTCCCAGCGGTCCACGAAGAAGTGGGCGAAGCCGTCCACCCGTGCCAAGGCCCGGCGCACCTGTGCCTGCGTCTCCATGATCATCAGCTCCATCTTGGTCTTCATGTCCTCGGGCCTCCTGTGCAGCTTGCACAGGGGTCGGTCACCGGCTAGGGGGCGAGGCCGTGAAGAAGCCGCAGCGAGGCGTCAGCTAGTCTGGCTCCTCGTCGTCGCGCCTCCTAGGCGAGCGGCTCCGCGTGGTGCCCGAGCTCCGGCTGCGAGCGCGCAGGCTCTCAGGGCCGTGCTGCTGCCCGAGGCGGTGCAGGGCCCAGGCGGGGCCCGGGGCGGGCAGAGGTGTGGCTCAGCCAACCGCCGCCACCCAGCGCCCCAAGCCACCAGGGCCCGGCCAGCGCTGCCATGGCCGCCCGCCCCTGCCGGCAAGGGCCGCTCTTGGCCGGAGGCTCGGCCCAGCGCTGGCCCAGATAGCTTCTAAGCCAGATTCTATCAAACCTTTATGGAAGAACTGAATCCAATTTTTCTCAAACTGTTCCATATAACCAGAGAACAGGCAAAGCTCCCCCAACTCCTTTTATGAAGCTAGTATCACCCTAATATCAAAACCAGACAGAGATACAATAAGAAAATAAAACTATAAACCTATATCTCTTATGAACCTAGATGCAAATATTCTGTACAAAATCTTCACAAACCAAATTCAACAACACATCAAAACCATTATCCACTTTGATTAAGTAGGCTTTATCCCAGGAATGCAGGGTTGGTTCAATATATGGAAATCTATCAATGTAATACATCACATAAGTAAGCTTAATGACAAAAACCATATGATCATTTCAATAGATGTAGAAAAGGCCTTTGACAAAATACATCATTTCATGATCAAATCGTTGGAGATAATAGGCATGGATGGTTGATATCTCAACATAATAAAGGTTATATATAAAGCATCTAAAGCCCAAATAATACTTAATGTGGAAAGCTTGAAGGAATTCCCATTGAGATTAGGAACAGGACAAGAGTGCCCACTCTCACCTCTGCTCTTCAACATTGTACTAGAAGTACTAGGCCAAGCAATAAGACAGGAGAAATAAATAAAAGGTATACAAATTGGAAAGGAAGAAGTCAAGTTAGCTCTATTTGCAGATGACATGATCCTATACATAAGTGACCTGAGAGCCTCCATCTTAAAGCTCTTAAAGTGATTAAGTCCTTCAGCAAAATAGAAGGATACAAAATCAATGCATAAAAATAAGTAGCATTTCTATATGAAAAGGACAAAGATACAGAGAAAGAAATTAGTGACATGTCCCAGTTTCAATAGCAACAACAAAAACAAAAAAATACCAAGGATGTGAAAGACATATATGATGAAAACATAAAACACTCAAGAAAGAAATTGAGGAGGACTTGAGAAGATGGAAAAACCTCCCATGCTCCTGGGTAGGCAGAGTTAGCATTGTGAAAATGGCCGTCCTGCTAAAATCAACATACAGATTTAATGCGATAACAATAAAAATCACAGCATTATTCTTCACAAAGAATAAAATGATCTCCAAATTCATATAAAATGGCAACAGGCCTTGGATATCCAAATATATCCTCAGCAAAAGAAACACCTCTGGAGGCATCACCATTCGTGATCTAAAGCTATTTTACAAAGCAATAGTAACAAAAACAGCATGATACTGGAATAAAACAGGAATATACATGAATGGAACAGAATTTAGGATCTGGACTTTAGGTCACGTAACTACAGCTACTTGATCAAAAGACCCTAATAATGTAGACTGGGGAAAAGACAGTGTCTTCAACAAATGGTGCTAGACAAACTGGATAACCATATGAGAAAAAAAGAAACTAGACCCACACATCTTGTCATGCATGAAAATCAAGTCCAAATGGATCAAAAACCTCAATATAAGAACAGAAACTCTTCTACTACTAGAAGAAAAAATAGGAGGAACTTTCCACTCTACAGGTGTGGGGAAAGACTTCCTTAACAAAACCCCAGTAGCTCAGGAACTCAAACAATCACTCAAGCATTGGGATCTCATGAAGTTGAAAAGTTTTTTCACATCCAAACATACCATAATCAGAGTCAATAGATTACACACAGAATGGGAGAAAATTTTTGCTAGCTGTACAATTGACAAAGGCCTAGTTTCTAGAATCTACAAAGAACCCAAAAAACTAAAAAATAAAACATCAAACCACCCACTCACAAAGTGGGGCAGAGAACTGAATAAGGAGTTCTCAGAGGAAGAAATACAAGTGGTAAACACACACTTAAGAAAATGTTCAACATCCCTGACCATCAAGGAAATGCAAATCAAAACAACTATGAGATTCCACCTTACCCCAACTAGGATAGCAAACATTAAAAAATCAAATGGAAACAAATGTTTGCAAGGATCTGGAGAAATAGGAACTCTCCCTGTTGGTGTGAATGTATGCTGGTACAACCATTATGGAAAGCAATATGGAGACTCCTAAAGTGAGTTATTCCCTCACTGGGCATTTACCCTAAAAGCTCCATGCCTCAGTTCAGAGATATTTGCTTAACCATGCTTATAGCTGCTCAATTCATAATAGCTAAGAACTGGAGTCAACCCAGGTACCCATCATTGGACTGATACATAACCAAGATGTGGTATATCTACATGATGGAATTGTACTCAGCAGTTAGAAAAAAAATGACACAATGAAATCTGTAGAAAAATGGTCAGACTTGGAACAGATCATACTTAGTAAATTCACACAATGACAGAAAGACAATCATCACATGGTTTCACTCATTTGTGGCTCCTCACCTGGTCATCCAGAGATGCTGACATACCTAATAGGCATCTTGAGGCCTGGAAAATAGGGAGGGTAGGGCTTGAGGAGAGGTTAAGGGTGGTGGTGGTGGTGGGGACACAAAACTGTACCCACATGGAACTGGTACCATAAAATCCTATATCCTGGAAGATAGCCTAAAAGGTTGAACCCTCTTCAGAACCTTAGAGGGAGCATCTGAATCTAAGGACCCTGGAAAGGGTGAGACGAAGCCTAACTTTAGATTTCTCCTGATTCTTTTTTTTTTCTTTTTCTTATGTCTTTCATTTTTCTATTTTCTTTCTTTTTGTTCTTTTTTTCCTTCCTTTTTTCTCCTTGGTGCTGGCCTGTAACTCCCAGTACCAGGATGTGGTTAACACCCACAATGAGCTGTTGATCAGAGAGATCTATTAGACCTCCCAAAACAAACAAGACAGATTTCTGTCAGAGCATGTGATTACCCACCAGAGGTTAATGGTAAGACTCTACTGCTGAAGACACCATATGCTGTCCATATGGAACATGGAGAGACCTGGTTGGAATCTGGAAGAGAACCAGTCCCCAGACAGCCCATTTAGTGCTAGAAGGTTCTACATGAGCTACTTGGGGAAAGTGGACAACATCTGTCTGAGCAACTCAAGGTCTGAGCTACTCAGAAGCAAACAACCTGACATGATGCTTACACAAGTGCAATAGTGGCACACAACCATGGTGGATAGCCAACTGATCTTGGATTGGCTAACAGATCCACTCAGTGGAAAGGAACCCATACCTGGAACTGGGAAAAAAGACAGAATCTCATCCAGATAATGAGTTTGCTCTCCAATATCAAGCTCCTACTAATCTTGGGCTACAAGAGGGCCTACACCCATAAAATTATTAAATTATCTCTAAACTAATAATGGTTATCCCATTTAACCTGTTCTGGCTTCATTCTCCATTGGATAATCTGTTTTACTTTTTCAGATGGAAGTGGAACCTGAAGACAGAAACAACCCATTGCACTTCACCAGGGCCCCAGATGAAACCATAGAGGAATTGGGGAAATGAGCAAGAGTGCTGCTTTCTTG
This sequence comes from Dipus sagitta, assembly GCA_036346955.1. NCBI lineage: Eukaryota > Metazoa > Chordata > Mammalia > Rodentia > Dipodidae > Dipus > Dipus sagitta. The sequence continues at coordinate 55,186,260 of CM070779.1, read as the reverse complement.
GTGAACCTAATATCAGCACAAGGGTGAAGGAGATAGACAATGAGGACACTCAACACCTACCAAACCAGAGATCCAGAGGCTCCTAAGAGTCTATCACTGAAGTAAACTTAAAATGCACCCAACATGGCTTAGGGGATTTTGCAGAACAAGAAGTAGAAAGATTGTTAGAGCCACAAGTTGGAACAGTATGCACAGAGACATTGCCTCTTCCCCATAACTGATGGCTATTCCCACAAGACATGACTCACAATCTCCATGGAGATGTCCAGCATTCCCACTGAGGAGGGTCCCTTTGCAGGGGGGCAAGGATGAGGGAAAGGATGGTACCGACATGTGCTGTTTACATACCAAGTATGCCCATAACTAATAAAAATCACTTAATTGAGATTCTATTTCACCCCACTCAGAGTGGCTATCATCAAGAAAACAAATGAAGCTGAGTGTGGTGGTGCATGCCTTTAGTCCCAGCACTCAGGAGGTAGAGGTAGGAGTATCACAGTGAGTTCAAGGCCACCTTGAGGCTACATAGTGAATTCCAGATCAGCCTTGGCTAAAGTCAAACCCTACCTTGAAAAACAAAAACAAAAACAAAAACAAAAACAAAAAACCAAAACAAAAAACAAAATACAAACAAACAAACAAACAAATGACAACAAATGCTAGTGAGCTTGTGGGGTAAAAGGAACCCTTATTCATTGATGATAGGAATGCAAACTTGTAGGGCCATTATGGAAATCAGTACGGATGTTCCTCATAACTAAAAATAAGGCAGGTGTGGTGGCGCATGCCTTTAATCCCAGCACTCGGGAGGCAGAGGTAGGAGGATCACTGTGAGTTCAAGGCCACCCTGAGACTACATAGTGAATTCCAGGTCAGCCTGGACCAGAGTGAGACCCTACCTCAAAACAAAAACAAAAACAAAAACAAAACCAACCCCCCCAAAACAAACAAACAAACAAACAAAAAACTAAAAATAACTACCATATGATCCCAAATGCAAGAGTATTTGGTGGATCCCCAAAGGACTCTACATTGACATCACCAGAGATAACTGTACATTTATGTTTATTGCTGCACTCTTTGTAATAGCCAAGAAATGGAGTCAGCTTTAATATTCATAAACAGATTATGGATAAAGAAAATATAGTACATATGTGCAATGGAGTTTTATGGAGCCATAAATAAAAATTAAACTATGATATTTTCAGGAAAATCTGAAAACTGGAAATCATTATGCAAGTGTATAAAAGTGAAAAAAACCCCAAAACTTAGAAAATACTCAGAAAGACAATATGCTTGTTTTCTCTCATGTGTAGGACCTAGATTTAAATTTTAATGTATGGGGCTATAGATATGGTGCTTTCCTGCAAAGTCTGATGGCCTGACTTATATTCCCCAGTACCCATGTAAAGCCAGGTACACAAAGTAGCACATGCATCTGAAGTTTGTTTGCAGTGGCAGGAGGCCTTCATGTACCTGTATGAACACTCTTCCTGTCTGCCTTTTTATCTCTCCTTCAAATAAATAAAAAAAAATTTTTTTTTAAATTTTCAGAGTTGGGTTACCCCACTCCATACACACAGTGAGCTGTTGCTCAGAAAGAACCATGAGGTCCCCAAGACAATGCAGGCCATTGCTAAAGCACTTGGTTACCTGTCTGAGTTAAAAAGGTAAGACCCTACTGCTGAAGACACCACAGGCTGTGGTAGTAGGATATTGGATCGCCACTGTTTTAATTTCTCAGAATTGAGATGGGAACAAGTTCTCTCCTGGCTTGACCTTATGGCACTGGAAAGTGCAATGGGAACTGCTGGGAGACAATGGTCACAAACAGCATGAATAAGCAGGGGACCCTGCAAGCTATGAAACCAACCAGCTGGTCTAGAAATACACGCCTGTGTAATAGTGGCACACAGCTCATGTGGTTAACCAAACACTTTGTGACTAGACATGAGACCCACTAAGTGCAAGATAACCCATAACTCATGCTGGGAAGCAAGTTGGTATTTCATGCAGAGGAAACTCATAGATTCCAAAAACGCCCCCACTTCTCTCTGGATAACAAGAGTTGGCATAGATACCAAAAAGTCTCTCAAATGACTATGCATATCCCCTTTAATCCCAGCTGTTTTCATTGTTGGTTGGAGAATCAGTTTTATTTTACAGATGGCAGAGGAGATCCAAAATCCACCAACACAACAAGAAAAGATAGCCAACTGCCTGCCATGAGACTCCTACATCTACCAGGGCTCAGGAGATACTGCAGAGGAAGAAGCAACATGAATATTGTTCTCACTGCTATCTGGACAACCAGTGCCAATGAGATGGCAACAGACAACATGGCTAATCCAAATTCACCAAAGCAGAAAACCAGAGGCCACAGAGAACTCAACACTAAATCAGAATGCTAATAGGCCTGCTGTGGCTCAGGGAACATTTTGGAAAACAGGGCAAAAGATTCTAAGAGCAACAGAGTATATAGGACTATATTGAAGCACAGTACCCTCCCACAGAGGATGACAAGTCTTCATGACCCCACAGTGAATACCAGCAACTCCACTGAGGAGGGCCCTTAAGGAAAGGGGACCAGGAGTGAGTGGATACAGAATTTAATCTCTTATAAAATAAAAATAATTAATCTAAAACCCTTTAGTGTGAGGAAATTTGAAAGGGGATCATGAGAGGGGAGAAAGAGATCTTAATTGATGTAGGTAAGGTAGCAATACATGTAATAAGAAAAGAGAAGTTGGAATATGGCATCCACCTAACCTCATCTCCCCTCACGGGGAAGAAAAGGCAAGTCTATTAGGGTTTGGGGAAGGGTATTTTTTTGTTTAGGGGTTTGCTGATTCTAGTAGGCTTCCAGTGGGAGAGTGTGGAGGAGCAAAATAGGGAATCTGCTGATTCCCACACTCTTGGGCAGCTCAGCAGTCCCCAACAGCTGTCCTAACTGCAGTCCAAGTAGGAGGTCCCTCCTGTACTAACTGCAGGCCAAGTGGACCCAAGCTAGCAGGCTAGATCCTCCACCCTAGGCTTTCATGCCAGTGGGCAGAGATCCACGGGCACGATTGGTGTCCCGCCATTCCAGCCCAGCCTTGTTGCCCCTGTGGGTGCACATGATTGCCATTGCCCCCCAGCCTTGCTGTCCCCCATGGGCATGCACAATCACTAGTCTCCCCCAGCCTCGGTATCCCCTGTCAATGCGGGTGATCACCATTCCCACCCAGCCTTCCTGTCCCTGACCATGTGCATGATCACTGTTCCTGCCCAGCTTTGCTGTCCCCCGCCCTGCGTGATCGTCATTCCCACCCAGCCTTGCTGTCCTCTGCCCACGTGCATGATAGCTGCTCCCCCAGTCTTGCTGTCTCTGTGGGCACATGAGTGACCACTATTCCTGCCCAGCCCATCTGAGCCCAGTGTGCAATTGCAATCCCACTCACCACTGCCCCCTCCCACCACTGAACAGGGACCATGCTAGTGTCTCCACCCTAGCCTGTCTGAATTCCATGGGTGATCACCATCCTACTCACTGCGGGCCCCCCACTCCTGGCCAGCAGGCTAGCATCCCACATCCTAGGCTTTCTGAAACATTGTGATGGGCAGACCACAGCAAAAAAAAGAATAGCACAAAAAATCAGATGCAAGTAAATCCAGCTAGATTGCCCAGTCCCACAATGGATATCTCTAATCAAAACAGAAGATACAAGGATCAGAGCCACAAAATGAAGAAATAAACTATGCAACCCTGGCCAAGCAAATAGTAGAACTTGCAGAAACTCAACAAAGGACCAATAATTGTATGAATGGTATGCTCACTAGATTAGATATACTAGAAAAGAACCAGGAAGGGTTCCCAAGACAGTTAAATCAACTGAAGGAGAGCAGAAAACAAAAAAAGAGGTGCTCAATAACCAGCTGGCTAAGCTTAATGAAGATGTAAAAAAACACAAGGATGAACTCCAAAAAGCATTAAGAAAATCAGAAAATGACATGAAAAGGGAACTCAAAAGAGGAATGGAAACTATACATTAAAAAGCAGTAGAAAATATGAACCAAATTGAACAAGTCCAAAACTCTATAGAAACGCACAAGAATAGAGTCATCCATGTGGAGGATAGCAACTCAAAATTGGAAGACAAAACAGAAGAAGCAGTTTGTGAGTCCAGAAGTTTCAACAAATTAAAAATTTCTGTGAACAGAACATGAGGGAACTGTGAGATAACCTTAAGCATCCCAACATTCAGATCATGGGAATACTAGAAGGGGAAGAAATTCAGACCAAAGGCATGGAAAACTTATTCAACAAAATTATCAAAGAAAACTTTCCCACTCTCTCAAAAGAAAGTCCCATCAAGTTACAAGAAGCTAACAGAACTCCAAACAGACCAAAGCAGGAATTCTCTAAGACATATTATCATTAAGACTCTAAACATCAATCAAAAAGAGAAAGTCCTAAAGGCAGCTAGGGAGAGACAACATGTTATGTATAAAGGAAACCCCATCAGAATTGCTACAGACTTCTTAATGGAAACCCTAAAAGCCAGAAAGGCTTGGAATGGAACACTGCAAATTCTAAGAACTATGGCTTCCAACCCAAACTACTCTACCCAGAAAAAGTATCCCTCATAATAGATGGTGAAAGAAAAACTTTCCATGATAAAACTCAGCTATACAACTACATGAACACAAAGGCAAACCTACAGAGTATCCTTCAGGGAATGTTCCACACAGAAAATTCAAATAACCAACCTCAAATGCCTACGAGAAGCAGACCATAATAACTAAACTTCAGGAAGGCACAAACACTACAAAGGCCAGGAAAACACCAAAACTCATAAACCACCACAATATGGTAGGTATTAAATCAAACCTCACAGTTATTACCCTAAATATTAATGGCCTTAACTCACTCATCAGCAGACATAAGCTAACAGGGTGGATCAGAAAATTAGACCCCTAAATCTGCTGTCTTCAAGAAACCCACTTCACCACTAAAGACAGATATCTCCTCAGGGTGAACAGGTGGAAAATGATATTCCAAGCAAATGGAAATAAGAAGCACGCAGGTGTAGCTATACTTACACTGGATAAAATAGACTTCAAACCAAAAGTAATCAAAAAAGACAAAGAAGGCCACTTCTTACTTATCAAGGAAATGATCCAACAAGAGGATATCACAATCATTATTTTTTATGCACCAAATACAGGTGCATCACAATTCATAAAAGAAAACTTACTTAACAATAAAACAGAAATAACCACCAACACCATCATAGTTGGGGACTTCAATACTCCACTATCAGCAATAGATAGATCATCCAAACAGAAAATTAACAGGGAAGTAAGAGAGCTCAATAACACCATAGATCAAGTAGACCTAACAGATATCTATAGAACATTCTACCCCACATCCACAGATTACACATTCTTCTCAGTGGCCCATGGAACCTTCTCTAAAACAGATCATATACTGGGTCACAAAGCCTGCCTCCATATATTTAGGAGGATCAACATAATTTCCTGCTTGATATCAGATCACAATGCTGTATTGCTAGAAATCAACAACAAAAGATGTGCCAGGAACCCAACCTACTCCTGGAAACTGAAAAACACTTTTAAACAATAAGTGGGTAGTGGATGAAGCTAAAAATGAAAGTGCAAAATTTATAGAAATGAATGACAATGAGAACACAACATACCAAATCTTATGGGACACAATGAAGGTGGTCCTTAGGGGAAAATTAATTGCACTAAATGCCTTCACAACAAAGACAGAGAGGTTCCAAATCAATAACATAGCCATCCATCTAAAGGCATTGAAAAAACAAGAAGTATCCAACCCAAAAAGCTCCAGACAGAAAGAAAGAATTAAGATCAGAGCAGAACTTAATGAACTGGAAACTAAGAAAACAATTAAGAAAATTGATGAAACAAAGAGCTGGTTCTTTGAAAAAATAAACAAGATTGATAAACCCCTGGCCAATTTGATCAAGAAAAAAAAAAAAAAAAAAAAAAAAAAAAAAAAAGAAAGAAAGAGAAAGAAATGCTTCAAATTAACAAAATTAGAAATGAAAGTGAAAAAGGCAAGATCATAATAGACATAGGTGAAATTGGGAGAATCATCAGGGCTTACTTCAAAAACCTCTACTCCACAAAATTGGATAATATGGATGAAATGGATGAATTCCTGGACACATACCACTTACCAAAGCTAAACTCAGAGCAGATTAATCTCCTAAACAAACCTATCACAAACACTGAAATTGAAAGGGTAATCAAAAACCTTCCTAAAAAGAAGAGTCCAGGACCAGATGGCTTCTCAGCTGAATTCTATCAAGCCTTCATGGAGGAACTGAAACCAATTTTTCTCAAATTGTGCCACACAATTGGAGAACAGGGAAAGCTCCCAACTCCTTCTGTGAAGATAGTATCACCCTAATACCAAAACCAGGCAGAGATGCCAAAAGAAATGAAAACTACAGGCTTATTTCCCTGATAAATTTAAATGCAAAGATCCTGAACAAAATACTCGCAAACTGAATTCAGCAGCACAGCAAAAACTTTATCCACCTGGATCAAGTAGGCTTCATCTCAGGAACACAGGGATGGTTCAACATTCAGAAATCTGTCAATGTAATACATCACATTAATATGCTTAAACACAAAACCACATTGTCATCTTGATAGATGCAGAAAAGACCTTTGACAAAATACAACATCACTTCATGATCAAAACATTGGAGAGAATAGGCATGGATGGTCTATATCTCAACATAATAAAGGCTATATATAAAGATCCTAAAGCCCAAATAATACTTAATGGGGATAGACTGAAGGAGTTCTCATTGAGATCAGGGTAAAGACAGGGGTGTCCACTCTCACTCTGCTCTTTAACACAGTACTGGAAGTTCTAGCTCAAGCAATAAGACAGTAGAAAGAAATAAAAGGGATATAAATTGGAAAGGAAGAAGTTAAGTTACCCCTATTTGCAGATGACATGATTTCATACATAAGTGACCCAAAAACTTCCATCTCAAAACTCTTAAAAGTGATTAACTCCTTTAGTAAAATAACCAGATACAAAAATCAATGCACAAAAATCAGTAGCCTTTCGATATGCAAAAGACAAAGATACAGAGAAATAAATAAGTGACATTGTCCCATTTTCAATAGCATCAAAAACAAAACAAAACAAAATAAAACAAAACAAAAAAATCTCAGTGCTGAGAAGAAGGGACAGAGGAGTGCTCAGCACTGCAATATCTCTATCACACCTTCCAAGGCTCAGGGTTCATTGTGGAAGAGGTGGTGGAAAGAATATAAGAGCCAAAGGAAGGGTAGGACTCCTTACAATGTGTTCCTCCAGACACAAAATGGTCTGGATATCCATGACCTCACAGTGCCTGACACTACCTACACAAGACTGTCATAATAGGAGGAAAAAGATCATGACATCAAAATAAAAGAGAGACTGATTGAGGGGGGGATATGATGGAGAGCAGAGTTTCAAAGGGGAAAGTCGGGGGAGGGGGAGAGTGGGCATTACCATGGGATATTGCTTACAATCATGGAAGTTGTTAATAAAAATAAATTAATTAAAAATACCTAGGAATAACATTAACCAAGGAGGAGAAAGACCTTTACAATGAAAACATAAAAACACTCAAGAAAGAAATTAAGGAGGACTTGACAAAATGGAAAGACCTCCATGCTCCTGAATAGGCAGAATTAACATCATGAAAATGACAGTCTTACCAAAAGCAATATATAAATTGAATGCAATACCAATAAAAATCCCAACATCTTTTTTCACAGAGATAGAAAAAAATGATCTCAAAATTCATTTGGACTGGGCCCTGGCTGAAACTAAGAAAAATTGGAGAAACAAGCAAGGGGGCTGTTTTCCTGATGAACCAGATACCAGCACAAGGGGGAAGGAGATCAGCACAGAGAAAAATCAACTCCTACCAAATCAGAGAGCCAGAGCCTCAGAGGCCCCCAACACCTCATCACTGAAGCAGACCAAAAATGAACCCAACATGGCTCAGGGAAATTTTGCGGAAGAGGGGGCGGAAAGAATGTCAGAGCCACATGTTGGGTCATGATATGCAGAGACATTTATCTTACCCATAACTGTGGGCTAACTCCACAATGCATGACCCATATATCTCAACAAGGAGGGGCCAAGGGGAGGGGATAGGTCACGGATGAGCCTAATAATGGTACCAAACTGACTGTATTTGCTGAATACAAACTACTAATAAAGGAAAAAAAATAAAAAAAAAATAAAATAGGCAACATTTAAAAAAAAAATTCATTTGGACTGGCAGAAGGCCTTGGATATCTAAGCACATCCTCAGCAAAAGAATCACCTCTGGAGGCATCACCATACCTGATCTAAAGCTCTACTACAAAGCCATAGTAATAAAAACAACATGGTACTGGCATAAAAACAGGAACATAGACCAATGGAACAGAATCGAGAACTCAGACTTTGGGTCAAGTAACTTTGACAAAGGCCTTAAAATGTAGACTGGAAAGAAGACAGCATCTTCAACAAATGGTGCTGGACAAACTGGATAACCATATGCAGAAAAATGAACTCAATCCACACATCTCACCATGCACAAGAATCAAGTCCAAATGTATCAAAGACCTCAATATAAGAACGGAAACTCACCTACTACTGGAAGAAAAAAATAGAAGGAACTTTCCATGATATAGGAGTGGGAAAAGACTTCCTGAACAAAATCCCAGTAGCTCAGGAAATTAAACAATCACTCAATCATTGGGATCTCAGGAAGCTGAAGAACTTTTTCATAGACAAACAAACAATAAGCAGAGCCAGTAGATTTCCCATAGAATGGGAGAAAATATTGGCCAGATACACATTGGACAGAAGCACAATTTTGAGAATCTAGAAAGAACTCAAAAACCTAAACAATAAAAAGTCAAACAACCCACTCACAAAATGGTGCAGAGAACTGCACAGGGAGTTCTCAGAGGAAGAAATACAAAAGGCAAACACACACTTAAGAAAATAGTCAACATCCCTAATCATCAGGGAAATGCAAATTAAAACAAATATGAGGTTCCATCTTACCTCAGTAAGGATAGCAAACATTAAAAATCAAATGAAAACAAATGCTGGCAAGGTTGTGGAGAAATAGGAACCCTCATTCATTGTTGGTGGGAATGCAAGCTGGTACAACCACTATGGAAAGAAATATGGAGACTCCTGAAAACGATGACTATAGAGGTGCAAACAGACCCAGTTATTCCCTTACTGGGCATTTATCCTAAAAGCTCCAAACTCAGCTCAGAGATATTTGCTGAACCATGTTTATGGCTGTTCAATTCATAATAGGTAAGAGCTGGAATCAACCCAGATGTCCATCATTAGAAGAATGGTTAACTAAAATGTGGTATATCTACACAATGGAATTCTACTCAGCAGTAATGAAAAATGACACAATGAAATTTAAAGGAAAATGGTCAAACTTGGAACAGATCATTCTCAGTGAACTCACACAATCACAGAAAGATAATTGTTGCATGGTCTCACTCATATGTGGCTCCTAACTTGAATCTGTCCAAGATGCTGACATACCTAATAAACATCTCAAGGACTGGACAATAAGGATGGTGGGGCAGAAGGGGAGGGTAAAGGCAGGGGGTGGAACAAAAATTGGACCCAAATGGAAATGGTACCATAAAATCCTACATCCTGAAAGACATACTAAAGAGTCAAACCTTCATCAGGTGCTAAGAGAGAATACCTGATTCACAGGGGCCTGGAGAGGGTATGATAAAGACTATCCTCAATCTTCTCCTGCTTCTTTCTCTTTTATATTACCTATATTTTTTTCTTCCTTCTTCTTCCTTGGCACTGACCTGTAACTCCCAGTACCAGCATGTGAGTAACATCCACAATGAGCTGTTGATCAGAGAGACCTACAACGTTTCTCAAAAGAAGACAGAATTCTGTCCAAGTACTTGATGACCCACCAAAGGTTAATGGCAAGACCCTACTGCTGAAGACACCATAAGCTGTTGGGATGGAACATGGAGTGACCTGGCTGGAAACTGGAAGAGAGTCAATCCTCAGACAGTTAGCTTGTCTAGTGCCAGAAGGTGTTACATGAGTGACTGGGGGAAAATGAGTTGCTGTCTAAACAACTCATGGTCTAAGCTATTCAACAGCAGTCAACCTGACGTGATACTCACACAAGTGGCACACAGCCATGGTGGGTTACCAACTGCTCTTGGTTTGGCTAATGGATATGCTCAGTGAAATGGAACCCATACTTGGAATGGGGAAACAATTCAGAACCATATCCATAAATGAGCCTGCTCTCCAATATCAAGCTGCCACCAATAGTGGGCTGCAAGAGGGCCTACACCTGTTAAATTCTCTCCAAAATAAGAATGGGTATCCATGTATCTTGCACTGACCTCTCTCTATCAGAGAATTTGCTTCTCTTTTTCAGATGGATGCAGAACCTGAGGAGAGATTCAGCCCATCACACCCCATCTGGGCACCAGCTGAAGCCATAGAGTTAGTGGGGTAATGAGCAAGAGATGCTTTCTTGGTGAACCTGGTACCAGCACAATGGTGAAGGAGACAGGCACAGAGAACACCCAACTCCTACCAAATCAGATATCCAGAGAGACAGAGACTCCCAAGACCTCCTGTCTCTTAAATAGACCTAAAATGAACCCAACATGGCTCAGGGAATTTTGTAGAAGAGGGGAAGGACCATAATTTGGGTCATTATGTGCAGAGATGTTGCCTCTTCCCCATAACTGAAGACCACCCCCACAATGCAACACCCACAATCTGCAGGGGGGACAACAGGGAGAAGGCTAACGATGGTACCATCATGACTATATGCACACTATATACATAACTAATTAAAAAGAAAAGAAAAGTTGGCATAACTGGGAAGAAAGGGATGAGGGTGAAGGGAACAAATGAGAACAAAACATAATACCACAGATATATGAGAAGCTGTGATAAAACCCATTGTTTTGTATGATAGCCTAAGAAACTAATTAGAATAAGAAAGAAAAAGAAGTAGGGCTGGAGAGATGGCTTGGTGGTTAACGCATTTGCCTGTGAAGCCAAAAGACCCAGGTTTAATTCCTCAGGACCCAAATAAGCCAGATGCACAATGTGGCACATGCATCTGGAGTTCATTTGCAGTGGCTAGAGGCCCTTGTATGCCTATGCTCTCTGTATCTGTCTCTCTTCTATCTCTCTCTGCCTGCAAATAAGTAAATAAAATTTATTAAAAAAAAGAAAAAGAAATAAAAATAGAAAAAGGAAAGAAATGCAGAGCATGAGTCCCATCTTTGACCTCCAGGCTCAGAATCTTCATTTATTTGCAAAACCTGAGATAATTCATTTTTCTTCTTATGTTTAATAAGTATAACTGTATCAGCCTGGATGAGCCACCTCTGTTACAATTTCCTAGACTCTCTTACTCTGTTTCTTCTTGTAAATGTCAGTTCATATGAGGGAACCTGATTGAACCTCTGTTCTTTGAAGCCTGAAAAAGAAACCTCCTCTTTCTCTGGAAGGAAAGAATAATTTTCTGTCTAATAATTCTACAAAGTCAAAAAAATTGAAAATGAGTCTGGCTGGGCATTGAGGATTGCTGTAGGCTGCTTGAGTTATTCATTAGTCTGGTAGGCTTGTAGTAATAGTTGACCTTAGAGAGGCAATGTTTATAAATCTTTGTGGTTCAGTAGTTTTCAAAGACACCTGCACACTCATGCTTATTGTGGCACTATTTACAATACCCAAATTGTTAATCAGCCTACATGCCCACCAATACTGAATGGACAAAGAAAATATGGCCCTATCTATCTATCTATCTATCTATCTATCTATCTATCTTCATCATCATCATCATCTATCCATCTACATACCTATGTGTCACACAAATTTTTCCCTGGGGAGATATTTGCTCCTCACAGATAGGGTATCAATGACAGAACAAAGTACAATTATACCAAAATTGAACCTGGGAACCAATGAGTTTAAAGGGCTTATATGTAGAGGATGAGTGAGGGATTACTTACAAGATCATGGGTGACTACAAGGCAGTCACATCGCCTGAAAGTCTCACTCCAACATGGACAATAACATCCTCATAGCTGCCTAGATGCAGTTCCTCTTTTGATTAGCTTTCTACATACTACATACTCTCCTAACATGACAAGACCACATGCAGTGGGGGCAGAATTACATAAAGATAACCAGGAAATGCAGGAAAGAGTAGCTAAGATGTCAGGTGAGGGTCCAATGACCCTCCTTACTCCCTTTTATGAAGGAACATAGACCCAATCTTTAGGGCTTCTTGCTGGTACTACAGCTGCTTTTGATGGAGACGGTAATGGCTGTTATGCTCAGAGGACATAATTTTCTAATGTACCCTACCTCTTCCTGCTGCTTTTATGTTCATTCTTCCCTCCTCTTACACAATGTTATATGAATGTTGGCAGAGGTGACATAGATGTCTGATTATTCTCCTCCATCTACAGTTGAGTATTGGGCCATTATTCCAAATCAATAGTCACTTAGCCCTAAGCTTCACTAGTTATAGGTTATAAGTCTCTACAGTATACCTCCAATAACAACCCATCCATGGCACTAGGATTTTCATTTAATAATAACACTATAGCTTTGGAGCATGCTTTTCTCATCCATGCAGAGTATCTTCATTCAAACTCTTTAACCATTGATTTAATATTACAGGTTATAGACTGTTGTAGTGTTTTCTTAGTCACCTTTCTGGGTGTAGCTGTATCTGTCCCTGGAACCCTGAATGAACTGATTTTCCACCCTCACTTCTTTTTTTGTTGTTGTTTTGCTTGTGTGTGGTGTATGCCTGTGTAATTGCCCTTGGGGTGCCCCACGTGCTTGCTTGTGGCTGGATGTACTAACCTGTGGTGGTTAGAGTGGAAAGTCAGGTGACCTGCTCCATCACTCCTCTGCCCATTCTTGTTTGAACAGAAGTCTCTCACTGATCCTGAAGCAGCATGTTTTTGTGAGCTCTTGAGATTACTGGGTCTCTGCTCTCCTGTGGGACTTGGATTACAGGTGTATGGCCACACCCAGCTGTTTATGTGGGTTCTAGAGATTTGAACTCATGAAGTCTTAGGGCCCCTCAGGCCCTCATGCTTGTGTAGGAAGTGCACTTAACCATTGAGCAATCTCGCTAGCCATTTAGGTGTGCTTCCTCATTTCTAAAACGCATATAGATGAGTCCCATACAATGTGTGCAATGAAACCTTTATGCAGAGAGTAGGTAGGATCTCAGAAGGCCTAGTTACAGCCATTCCAAGCAAATGTCAGTTGATTGAATGAGCTGACAGCTAAGGGGATACCAAATAAAAACATTAACAAGGTCCAATATTGTACGAAAAGATTCTATCACTCATATCAACATTTCCTTAAGAGATTGATGTTGAGAATAGCAGTGTGGCATTACTGTATCTCTCTATAACCCATAATAATTTCCACAAGCCATTCACTTCCTTATCCTGGGGTGCCTCCATGAATCTCCCCACTGTCCATGGGCTCAGTGGGACTGGTTCAAACTTCTTCACCTGTCCTAGAAGGAAGAGGGGATGAGGGCATGCTTTTAACTGCTGCTCAGACTCTTGTTGGGTGTGAAAGGCTCCATTGGTCACACCTGGATGCTCCCACCTACATGAACAATTTCCACTCTCAGTGTATTCAGGAGAGAAATGTACAAAGTTGACTCTGGGAGAATAATTTCCCACCTTGTGATAGTCTTTCACCTGCATCGTTTTATTATTTATACCTTTCATGAACTCTTTAAGCTTTAAAGTTTTCCAGAGGTTCACTACCACAGTATTTGGTTTTCCACCCAGTTGTTTTTCTTAGGAACCCTGGCCCTGCACATATCTTGCCACATTTGCTTTCAAATGACATAGTCCCTTTTTTTCTTCTTTTACTTTTTCATCCCATCTTGATTGCTTTACCACTTTACTAACTTGATATACATGTCACTCAGATTTGCCAAGGTCTCTCCTACCTCATAAGAACTATGTCCCACCAAGGAGCTTAGCAAAGCTACTAAGGCTCCATACCAACTCCCAGGTCCCTGTGGAATTAACGTGTTTTTTAAGCTCTCTGATAAATATAGTCCTACCTGGCCTCGTGAACTAGGCATCAAACACCTCATTATGCCCAACTACCTTAGTAATGTTTGACTTTCCTCTATTGTCCTCCAGTCCTTGATATTTATGCCACCTCAGGTGGGAATAACAAAGTTAACCCAAAGTCTCATATGAGCTGATCTATCAGGAACTGATTTCCTCTGTATTGTCACAGGTTATGAAATCTTGGTCTCAAGGAAGATGGTGGTTTGGTTTGAATAACATGTTTCCTATAACCTCATGTGTTCTGTATAGTTGGTCCCCAGCTGGTGGGAGGTGGAGCCTTGCTGAAGGAGGTGTGTGGCTGGGGTTAGGCTTTGGGGTGTTATAGCCTAGCTTCCCATTGTCATAGCTTGCTTTTGCTGCTACCTCCCTGCTGCTGTAGCAAGATATGTTTCTCATCTTCTGCTCTGCTATGCCATGATAAAACTTCCTCTTGAGACTGTAAGCCAAAATAAATCTTTTCCCTCCATGCGCTGCATTTTTGTTCCACCAATGAGAAGATAACTGCAACAGATTATACTTACACTACTCAGTTTCTCTGCTTCCACAGCACTCAGCCCCATCCCATCAGCTGTTATATTCCACAGCCTCACATGCCAGGCTGTGACATTTCTTTTATGTGTGTTTAAAGGTTTTTCCACAATTCAAGAACTTGGGCTGCTGAGTACTTTCTGATTATCATAGTCTTTCACACTGGGCCATTATTAAGGCTCCTATCAGCATGCTGCACCATGGATTTCCCATTCCTCTCTATGTTGAAGTTTGGATTGGAGGGTATCTTTTGTCACTTCTACCTTATTTTCTCCTTATTCATATCAGACTCTTCCTGCTGGTTCTAAGTTTTTGGCTCCCACAAGGTGCTAAAACAAAGATTTATTTTTTACTCTCTTTCTCTTCTATCCGTCTAACCATAAGAAACATCAAACCAACACGTCCATCTCGTCCTTTCTTTTATCAACTTACCCACAAAATCAGAGATTAATGTGGAGAACATTAGCAGTATGTCCCTTTCCAATTGTAATTCCTTCCTTACCTAAGCAAGTTCCCTCTGTGCAACCAGATGTACATAACTCTTTCTAGTAGTCACAGAAGCTTCAGATGGAGGTAATAAAAGGCTGCTATACTTTTTAGGAGAACTGTGCTCTGTAGCACTATGATCCACCTACTCAGAAAACCAAGATCATGTCATCTGCAGGAAAATGGATGGAGCTGGAGATTATCATGTCAAACTAAATAAGCAGATGCAGAAAGACCATTTTTGCCTGTTTTCTCTCCTATGAAGAATCTTAAAAAAAGTAAGAATGAAAATTAAAGGGGAACTACTAAGGAATAGGAATGGGTCAGCAAGACATGAGATAAGCATGGGTGAACATGATTAATATAACTTCATTACATGTATGGAGATGTCATAATCAAACCTTTTTTACATAATTAATAAAAACTGATAAAAATAAGTATCCAATTATGAGTGAAAGGTCTTTCCACAAACAGTTTCAGAATCACTCAGGAAAACTTGTTAGAAATGCAGGTTCTTAGGCCTCCCTACATATTTTCTGAATCAAATACTTACTACTTACTAACTTTTTTCTTTTTTTAAGTAGAAAATTTGTTTATTATTTATTTATTTATTTGAGAGTGACAGACAGAGAAAGAGGGAGAGAGAGAGAGAGAGAGAGAGAGAGAGAGAATGAGCACACCAGGGCCTCCAGCCACTGCAAACGAACTCCAGATGCATGTGCCTCCTTGTGCATTTGGCTAACATGGGTCCTGGGGAATTGAGCCTTGAACCGGGGTCCTTAGGCTTCACAGGCAAGCACTTAACCACTAAGCCATCTCTCCAGCCCTAAGTAGAAAATTTGTATGGATACATCATGTGTTGGTATCATTATTTCCCTCCACCCTGCCCCCACTCCACTGAGGGCCCTCCTTAGAAGGATTGCTGGTATTCACCATGGGGTTGTAGGTTATGAGTTGTGAGAGAAGTGGTCAGTCTTCCGGGGGGGGGGGGAATGCCTCTGGATATTCCCTCTCACTCTGGCTCTTACATTTTTTTCTGCCCCCTCTTCTGCAAAATTCCCAAGTCTTGGTGGGTATGCTTTAAGTCTACTTTAGTGTTGAGCTCTCAGCAGCTTTTAAATTTCTTCTTTTGTGTATTTTAAGTATCCTCAGTGTCTTTCTCCATCACCCTGGTGCAGGTTTTCAGGCTCTGGGTGGAAGCAGCACTCTTGCTCATTTCACCAGTTCCTCTGTAGTTTCACCTGGGCCTTAGCTGATGTTTGAGGGGTGGGTGGTTTATCTCCTGCCAGGGAGTCAGCTATCTTTTCTTATCTTATTGATAGATTTTGTTGTCCTTGGTTCTCCTGCTTTCTGAAAAAGAAAAACAGATTCTCCAGTGGAGAGTGAGATCAGGATAGGTTAAAGGGGATATGCATTATAAATTTAGAGAGATTTTGGTGGTTGTAGCCTCACTTTTGACCAAAGACTCATGGCAGCTTCTCAGTGGAGTCCATAATTATCATCTCTTTAGGATTCTGGCTTGGTTCCCAGTACCAACTATGGGTTGCTTTCTACTGAGTGCTCTCTTAGCCATACAGAGAGCCATTGGTTACCCACCTAGGCTGTGTGCCACTATTACACAGGTGTGTATGTCTTATCAGACTGGTTGCTTTCGTATAGCAGTGTCCCCTGCATGCTCATAATGTTGTTGGACATTTTCTCCTAGCAGCTCATTTAGTGCTTTTCAGCATTATACAGGCTACTCATTTGGGAACTGGCTTACTTCCAGATTCAGCCAGATCTCTTGATGTTCTATATGTGGTGTCTTCAATAATATGGTCTTATTTTTTTACCTCAAGTGGGTAATCAGGTGCTTTGACAGAGGCCTGTCTTGTTTTGGGGACCTCTTAGCTTGCTCCAGTTAACAGCTCAACATAGGTTGCAACCAATTTCTGGTACTGAGTGTTAGTTACAAGCCAGATCCAAATGCTTTAGGGTTAGGCATCATCTCACCCTCTCCAGGGCCCTTCTTACCAGACAATACCACCATATTTTTTAAAAAATTTATTTATTAATTAATTAGTTTTGTACTCAGTGAATACAGTCAAGTTGGTACCCTTGTTAGGCTTGTCCATGTCCTACCCTCTCCCCCTTGCCCCTCCTTGTTGAGGTATATGGGTCATGCATTGTGGAATTAGCCCACAGTTATGGGTAGGAGAAATTTCTCTGTGTATCATGACCCAATGCATGGCTCTGACATTCTTTCTGCCCCCTCTTCCGCAAAATTTCCCTGAGCCATGTTGGGTTCATTTTGGGTCTGCTTCAGTGATGAGGTATTGGGAGCCTCTGTGTCTCTGGATCTCTGATTTGGTAGGGGTTGATTTTTCTCTGTGTTGATCTCCTTCACCCTTGTGCTGGTACCCAGTTCACCAAGAAAACAGGGTTATTGAAGGTTATCCAGGAAAATGTTTCTATGGTACCTATTTATTTTGGATTTGGTTTTGTGTATATCTCCCCCTGTCCCATTCTTCTTTCCCCAAACCCTTCCATATTTCTTATCTATCCCTTGAGTTGCCTGTCAGTTATGCCTGAAACTCAATCTGTTTAAGTTTAGGAAGCACAAATGAGGGAGAACATGTGGCATTTGTCTTTCTGTGCTTGTGTGAGTTTGCTTAGTATGATCTGTTCCAAGTCTGTCCTTTTCCTACAAATTTCATTATATCATTTTCCGTTCATGCTGAGTAGAATTCTATTGTGTATATGTACCACATCTTCATTATTCATTCATCAAACAATGGACATCTGGGTTGATTCCAGTTCTTAGCTGTTGTGAATTGAGCAGCTATAAACATGGTTGAGAAAATAGCTCTGCAGTGAAGAATGGATCCTGTAGGGTAGATACCCAGTAGAGGATTGTCTGGGTCAGTGGGTAGCTCTATTTTCATCTTTTTTGGGGGTCTTCATATTGATTTCCATAATGGTTGTACAAGTTTGCATTCCTACTGTAGCAGACAGCATCAGGTTCACTGAAATGAACTTCTAGACCAGGCACAGTTATGGAGGAAGGGATATTTATTGAAGCTTACAGATCCAGGGGAAGTTCCATAAATGGCAGAAGAAGCTGGCCTGCCTTCACAGATCCAAGCAAAGAGAGAGACAGAGAGAGAGAGAGAGAGAGAGAGAGAGAGAGAGAGAGAGAGAGGCACAAACCAAAAAGCCAAAGAAACCAAAAGCCACACAGCACACTTCATCAGGAACTCCAGCTAGGCATACTTTGCATATCTTTAGATTGAAATCTGAAACCCACCACCACACCTTAAGATCCACCCAGTGACATTGCCTCCAGCCAGGTGGCTGCAGATGCAAACTACAAACAAAAAACTGAATATACTGGGGGCCATCTATTCAAACCACCACACCTACCAACAGTGAATGGGGGTTCCTCTTTCCCTGCATCCTCACAAACATTTATTGTCACTTCAGTTTTTAATCATTGCTATCCTTTCTGGAGTAAGGTGCATATCATAGTTGTTTTAATTTGCATTTCCCTGATGGTTAAGGAAACACTTTTTAGATGAGTATTAATGAGTATACCATTTTTGTTTCTTCCTTTGAGAATTCCCTATTCAGTTCTCTACCCAATTATTTGAGTGGATTGTTTGATGTTTCTATTGCTTAGTTTTTTGAGTTCTTTGTAGATTCTTGATATTAGGTCTCTGTTAGTGGAATCGCTGGTAAAGACTTTATTCCATTCTGTGAATAGTCTGTTGGCCCTGTTTATGTTATGTTTGTCCATAAGAAGCTTTTCAACTTCATGAGATCACAATGGTTGTGTGATTGTTTAATTTTCTGGGCTACTGGGGTATTGTTCAGGAAATCTTTCCCCAGTCCTATATTATGGAGAGTTACCCCTATTTTTTCATCCAGCATGTTGAGAGTTTCAGGTCTTATATTGAGGTCTTTAATCCATTTGGAGTTGATTTTTATGCATGGTGAGAGGAATGTGTCTAGTTTCATTTTTCTACATGTGTTTATCCAATTTGTCCAGCACCATTTGTTGAAGATGCTCTTTTCCCCAGTGTACATTTTTGGCTCCTTTGTCAAAGATCAAGTAGCTGTAGTTTCTTGAATTAAGGGTTGGATCTTCAATTCTGTTCCACTGGCTTATGTCTGTGTTTATATCAGTACCATGCTGTTTTTGTTACTATTGCTTTGTAGTATAGTTTTATATTGACTATGATGATACCTCTAGAGGTCCTTCTTTTGCTGAGGATATTTTTGGATATCTGGGTCCTTCTGCCATTCTATATGGATTTTGAGATTATTTTTCTGCCTCTGTGAAGAATGATGATGGGATTTTTTATTGGTATTGCATTGAATCTGTATATTGATTTTGGTAGAATTTTCATTTTCATAATATTAAGTCTACCTACCCAGGAGCATGGAAGGTTCTTCCATCTTCTCATGTCCTCCTTAATTTCCTTCTTGAGTGTGCTTATGTTTTCATTACATGGATCTTTCATTTCCTTGGTTAGTGTTATTCCAAGGTATTTATTTTTCTGGTGACTATTGGAAACAGGACTTTTTTGAAACACTGACTTCTTTTTCTGCATATTTGTCCTTTGTGTATAGGAAGGATACTGGTGTTTGTATGTTGATTTTGTATTCTGTCAGTTTGCTGAAGGAACTTATCATCTGTAGAGGTTTTAGGGTAGAGTCTTTTGGGTGACTTTTATACAGGATCATGTCATCTGCAAATAGGGCTAGTTTGACTTCTTTCTTTCCAATTTTTATCCCTTTTTAAAATCTTTCTCCTATCTTATTTCTTGGGCTCAGACTTCTAACACCATGTTGAAGAGCAGTGGTGAGTGGGCATCCCTGTCTTGTTCCCAATCATTTTTTTAACTAGGTAGTACACTTTTATTTGCAATTCTAATTACTTGAGTACATTGTTGATATTACAAGTTTAGAAGCATAAGTGATGTTTTAACAGACCAATATAATGTTAACAAAATTATAATAATCAGTCATATTTTCAATGAGTAATAGTACATTCAGCACTATGCTGACACAGTGCTTCCCCATATTTTGGGGGAGCCATGGGTAAGCCAGTATCTTGCTAAGTGTTCTAAATTCAGTAGGCTGTGGATTTTAATGAACATTCCCTGTAGGCAAGGAAGTAACATACCCTCTCCATTCTTTTGATTATTATTATTAACAACATATTTTGTATGGATACATCATGTGTTGCTACCCTATTTTCCCTCATCCCTGCCCCATTCCACTGGGGACACTCCTCAGTGGGGTTGCAGTTATTCTCTGTGAGGTTGTGAGTTATGTGTTGTGGGAGCAGTAGTCAGTTATTTTGGGGGGAATGGAATGCCTCTGGGCATGATGTCTCAACCTGTGGCTCTTACAATATTTTTATCCCCCTTCCACAAAATTCCCTGAGCTATGGTAGGTGATTTTTAAATCTACTTCAGTGATGAGCTCTTGGGAGCCTCTGTATTTCTGCTTTGGTAAGTGTTGAGTATCCTCAGGGCCTGTCTCTTTCACTCTGGCCCTGATGATCAGGTTCAGAATGGAAGCAGCACTCTTTCTTGTCTCCCCAGTTCCTCTGTGGTTTCAGCTGTGGCTTGGCTAAAGTGTGAGGGGTAGTTTATCTCCTTGGGTCTCACTACCTTCCTGAACACACACCCTCAGGAGCCAGGGAGTGGAGAGTTGGGAACCCAGGGGCCCTTCAATTAGGAAGGCAGAGCAATGGGCTTCCTTCTGCAGCAAGCTCTCAGGGTACAGGCAGCCCCAAGCCAGCAGCAGGGGAACCAACTGGAACCAGGGAACTAGGAAGAGAGGGGGCTTGTTCCCAATCTTATTAAGAACTCCTGGGGTCTTTCCCCATTAAGTATGATTTGTATATAGCCTTTACTGTGTTGAGAGATAATCCCTCCATGTCAAGTCCCTCCAGTATGTTGATCATGAAGTGGTGTTGTATTGTGTTAAAGGCCTTCTCTGCATCAATTGAAATAATCACATGGTTTGTGTATTTAAGATTATTTATGTGGTGTATTATGTTAATTGATTTCTGTATGTTGAACCGTCCTTGCATCCTTGGTATGATGCTTACTTCATCAAAGTGGATAATGCTTTTGATGTGTTGTTGCATTCAGTTTGTAAGGATTTTATTCAGGATTTTTACATCTATGTTCATCAAGGATATAGGTCTATAATTTTCTTTTCTTGTTGTTTGTCTGTCTGGTTTTGCTATTAGAGTGATGCCAGCTTCATAAAAGAAGTTAGGGAGAATTCCCTGTTCTCCAATTATGTTAAAAAAAAACTTGGGAAAAAGTGGTTTTAGTTCTTTGGTGAAGATTTGGTAGAATTCAGCTGAGAATCCATCAGGTCCTGAACTTTTCCTTTTGGGGAGCTTTTTGATTGCATTTTCAATCTCAGTGGAAATAATAGGTTTGCTTAGGAAATTTATCTGCTCTGGATTTAGTTTTGGTAGCTGGTATTTTTCTATGAATTTATCAGTTTCTTCTGGGCTATCCAATTTTGTGGAGTAGAGGTTCTGGAAGTATGTCCTGATGACTCTTCCAATTTCATTAGTGTTTGTTGTGACCTCTTCCTTTTCATTTCTAATTTTGTCAGTTTGAGACTTGTCTTTTTTTATTAGATCAAATTAGCCAGGGGTTTGTCAATCTTGTTTATTTTTTCAAAGAATCAGCTCTTGGTTTCATCAATTTTCTTAATTGTTTTCTTAGCATCCAATTCATTTATTTCAGCTCTAATCTTACTAATTTCCTTCCATCTGAAACTCTTAGGGTTGTATTATTCTTGTTTTTCCAATGCCTTTAGGTGGATAGTTAAGTTGTTAACTTGACATTTCTCTGTCTTTGTTCTGAAGGCATTTAGTGTTATGAACGTTCCCCTTAGGACTGTCTTAATTATGTCCTATAAGTTTTGGTAAGTTGTGTTTTCACTATCATTTAGTTGTATAAATTTTACAATTTCCCTTTTGGTTTCTTCCATGACACATTCATTGTTTAATAGTGTGTTGTTCAGTCTCCAGGAGCTGGTGTAATTTCTGCTTTTTCTCTTGTTGTTAATTTCTAGTTTAAAGCATTATGGTCTGATATGATGCCAGAAATTACATCAATTTTCCTGAATTTATGGAGGCAAGCTTTATGCCCTAATATATAATCTGTTTTGGAGAAGGTTTCATGGGCTGCTGAGAACAATGGTGTATTCTGTAGAATTCAGGTGGAATGTTCTGTAGATGTCTGTTATATCTAATCTATATCTGTGGTGTTCTTAAGATCTATTATTTCCCTGTTGATTTTCTACTTGGATTGTCTGCCTATTAATGATAGTGGGGTATTGAAATCCTCCACTATGATGGTATTTGAATTTATTTCTGGTTTGTTGTCAGGTAGGTTTTACTTTATAAAGTGTGGTGCACCAGTGTTTGGTGCATATAGATTTATGACTTTGATGTCCTCTTGTGTCATTGTTCCCTAGATGAGTAAAAACTAGTCTTATTTGTCCTTTTTGATTACTTTCGGTTTGAAGTCTATTTTGTCAGATATTAATATAGCCATATCCAATTGTTTTTTATTTCCATTTGCTTGCAAAATCATTTTCCATCCTGTCACCCTGAGGAAGTGTCTATCCTTAGTGGTAAGGTAGGTTTTTTGAAGACAGCAGATAGAAGGGTCCATTGCTCTGGTACATCCTGTTTACTTGTTCTCTTGATGGGAAAGTTAAGACAATTAATATTTAATGTTATTGTGGTGGTTTGATTCAGGTGTCCCCCATAAACTCAGGTGTTCTGAATGCTAGGTCCCCAGCTGATGGAAATTTGGGAATTAAAGCCTCCTAAAGTCAGTGTATTGTTGGGTGCAGGCTTATAGCCAGCTTCCTCTTGTCAGTGTTTGGCACACTCTCCTGTTGTCCACCTGATGTTGGCCAGGAAGTGGTGTCCACTCTCTGCTCATGCCATTGTTTTCCCCTGCAATCATGGAGCTTCCCTTTGAGTCTGTAAGCCAAAATAAACCCTTTTTACAACAAGCTGCTCTTGGTCAGGTGTTTTCTACTAGCAATGTGAACCTGACTTCAATAGCTATAATTGTGAGGTTTGATTTAATTCCTGTCATGTTGGAGGTTTTATGGCATTTGGTGCCTTTTTGGACTTTGAACATTTTTGGACCTGTTCTATTTTTGGTTATTATGTTCTTCCTCTTGTAGGCTCTTGAGGTTGGTTGTTTGCCTCTTCTGTGTAGACTATTCTCTGTAGGTTTGGCTTTGTGTTCATGTAATCATAGAGCTGGCTTTTATCATGGAAGGCTCTTTTTTCACCATCTAGTATGAGGGATACTTTCACTGGGTATAGTAGTTTGGGTTGAAAGCCATAGTTTTATCTTTTTTTTTTTTTTTTAAAGATTTTGAGGTGCTTCATTACAAGCTCTTTTGGCTTTCCAAATTTCCATTAAAAAGTCTGAGGTAATTCAGATGGGATTGCCTTTGTCTGTAATGAGTTGTTTCTCACTTGCTGCTTTTATCACTGTCTCCTTTTTTTTTTTCATTGTTTTTGAGAATTAATTATGATGTGCCTTGGGGAGTTTCTTCTTTGGTCCAGTATGTTTGGTGTTTTGGTTCTGTGAGTGTCTTATATCTGGATGGATATTTGTTTTGAGAGAATGGGAAAATTTTCTTCCATAATTTTGTTAAATATGTTCTCCATGCCTTTGGCCTCAGTTTCTTCCCTTTCTGGTCTGCCTATGATCTGAATGCTTGGTTGTTTTAGGGTATTCCACAATTCCCTCATATTGTGTTCACATGACTTTTAAAAAATATTATATATATATATATATATATATATATATATATATATATATATATATTTGAGGGAGAGAGAGAGAGAGAGGGAAAATGGGCATGTGAGAGCCTCCAGCCACTGCAAACAAACTCCAGATGCATTTGTGGGTACTGGGGAATCAAACCTGGGTCCTTTGGCTTTGCAGGCAAGCACCTTAATCATTAAGCAATCCTTCCAGCCAATTTCTGTTTTCCCCTGTATGTTTTCATTGGAGACTTCCATTGTGGGACTAGGAAAACTTGGTGGAGATCTCTGTTTGTAGTCTTGTGTTTTTGCATTGGGGTCTACCCATGTTGGGGTAAAAGTCTGATTTATTAAAGAGGAAGCAAATTTTTGTCCTTGTAGGATCTTCAGCAACTGTCTATTTTGGGTTTGAACTGAATTGGAATTGGATGGCCTTGTATCCACAGATGTGTCATTTGTAGAGGTTGTAAGTGAGCCTGCAGCTCTGGGATGGTGGCTGAAATGAAAGCTGTGGTTGGAGGTCTGGAATCTCTTCAGCCTGTGATCACAGCTGTGCCTTGCCTGTGGGGCTCAGGGGCCATAGCCCCTGCCCCTGCCCCGCCACTGTACCCAAGCTGATCAGTTTATGGAGGACTCGCTGGTACGTGCTGGTGGATTCCTGTGATCCCAGTCAGGGACAGGAACAATGTCCCAAGGGGTCACTGGTACGTGCTGGTGGATTCCTGTGATCCCAGTCAGGGACAAGAACAATGTCCCAAGGGGTCACTGGTACATGGATGCCAGCAGTGGGGTGGGATATGGGCAGTGAGGGGTTCAAGTCTGTGGAGTTAGCTGGTATAGGGGCATTGGTGACTGGAGGCAGCCAGCACTGGGTCTTAGAACAATCACAGGTGGTGGCTCAGGCCCAAATTATCTGCTGAGGCATCAGGTGCAGGGTGGTGAGGGGGACCTGCTGGGGCACAGGCAGCACAGAGTGGGCACACAGGCCCCAAACATGCTGGTGCCCCCACAAAGAGGCCCTAAACCCTCTGTGCCCCTCACCATCCTGGAGTACACAGGCTCCAAACATGCTGGTGCCCTGAATGCCTGAATCAAATACTCTTAAAGTGGTCTCCAAATTTAGAAATCCCCCCAGGGGATTCTAGTGCTCACTAACATCTGAGAACAACCTCCCTAGTACATTGGTCACATTGCACTGATTAATATTCAGAAGTACTGGGCAAATGTCCTGGACATTATATCTAATCCTCTGGTTAAAAAGAAAAGAAAAGAAAACATTGTGGAGCAGCTCTACTGGAATGAGTCCAAGTTGACAAAGACCTGAAGGCTACAACAGAGAAATGGATAATCAAAGTGTGATATAGTGATATATATATATATATATATATATATATATCAGGAACATATCAATAAAAAGGAATGATATACAGCTATAGACAAAATGTTGAATGAAAAAAGCCAGACAGAAAATTCCAGCCGGGTGTGGTGGCGCACGCCTTTAATCCCAGCACTTGGGAGGCAGAGGTAGGAGGATTGCCTTGAGTTCAAGGCCACCCTGAGACTCCATAGTGAATTCCAGGTCAGCCTGGGCTAGAGTGAGACTCTACCTCGAAAAACCAAAAAAAAAAAAAAAAAAAAAAAAAAAAAAAAAAAAAAGAAAGAAAGAAAATTCCATTTGCTTAAAGTACAAAATAGATAAAAATTGTGTACATTGCTAGTGGTCAGGCTTTGCTCATGGTGCCTCATTTCTCTGGAATCTCATTCATTGCCCAGCCTGTCTTCTTCTTTATCAAAATCTTATCCATGGCTTAAATGTACTTTTTAAAGAGTCTTTGTGGGCTGGAGAGATGGCTTAGTGGTTAAGATGCCTGCTGGAAAGCAAAAGGACCCAGATTTGATTCTCCAGGTCCCACGTAAACCAGACGCATATGGTGACACGTGCATCTGGAGTTTGTTTGCAGTGGCTAGAGGCTCTGGCACTCCCATTCTCACTCTTTCTCTCTCCATCTCCCTCTCTCTGTCTCAAATAAATAAATAAAATAAAACTTAAAAAAAATTTTAAGAAAAAGTCTTAGTAACCTTGTTCAGAAGTCACCTAGAGAGGGTAGTGCCTGGATGAAGGCTTGGGGAGGGAGCTCGGGGGAGCTGATAATGTTCTTTTGCTCACCATAGGTGCTTATAAGACTGGTGTATTCTGGGCTGGAGAGATGGCTTAGCAGTTAAGGTGCTTATTGTTTAGCCAAAAAACCCAGGTTTAATTCCCCAGGACCCACATAAGCCAGATACACAAGGGGGTGCATGCATCTGGAGCTTATTTGCAATAGCTGGAGGCCCTGGCATGCCCATTCTCTCTCTCTCTCTCTCTCTCTATCTATCTATCTATCTCTTTAATAAATAAGTAAAGAAGTTATCTTTTAGGCTATCTCCAAGGATAAATGTTTCTGTGGTATCAGCTCATTTTGGATTTAATTTTGTGTTTGTTTTTCACCTCCTCTTTCCCCCTCCCCTTCCATCCCTATTGTCAGGGCCTTGAGTTGCCTATCAGGTATGACAGGAACTCCAGCAGGTCCAGGTTAGGAACTGCAGGTAAGTGACACCATGCAGCATTTGTCTTTCTGTGACTGTGTGAGTTTGCTGAGTATGATCTGTTCCAAGTCTATCCATTTTTCTAAAATTTCATTGTATCATTTTTTTCTTACTGCTGAGTAGAATTCCATTGTGTAAATGTACCACAACTTCATTAGCCATTCATCCAATGATAGGCATCTGGGCTGATTCCAGTTCTTAGCTATAATGAGCAGCTATAAACATGGTTGAGCAAATGTCTCTGTATTGATGCATGCAGCATTTAGAATAAATGCCCAGTAAGGGTCTATTGGTAGCTCTATGTTCATACTTTTCAGGAATCTCCAAATTGATTTCCATACTGGTTGTGCAAGTTTACATTCCCACCAAGGGTGGATGAGGGTTCCTCTTTCCCCACATCCTTACCAACAGATCAGAACCCCATGGAGACAAAGATTATGTTGTCCAGTGTCAAGTTCTCACTAGTCTTTGGCTACAATAGGGTTACATACATCAAATTCTCCCTAAATTAATAATGCTTATCCCATTTAAACTATTCTGACTTTACTCTCCATTGGAGAATCTGTTCTTTTTTAGAAGGCAGTGAGACTGGAGGAGATAAACTACCCCTCACACTTCAGCCAAGCCACAGCAGAATCCACAGAGGAATGGGGAGATGAACAAGAGTGCTGCTTCTATGCTCAACCTGATAATCAGCACCAGGGTGTAGGAGACAGACCCTGAGGATATGCAACACCTACGAAAGCAGTGATCCAGAGGCTCCTAAGAGCTCATCACTGAAGTAGACTTAAAACACACCCATCACAGATCAGGAATTTTGTAGAACAGGGGGCAGAAGTATTGTAAGGGCCACAGGTTGAGATATCTTGCCCAGAGGCATTCTATCCCCCCAAAATAACTGACTTCTGCTCCCACAATGCATCAACTACAACCCCATGGGGAATACTTGCAACCCTACTGAAAAGTGTCCCCAGTGGAATGGGGGCAGGGACAAGGGAAAAGAGAGTACTAACAAATGATGTATCCATACGAAACATCTTGTTAATAATAATAATAAACATTTACAAAAAAAGAACTATAGGAGTCAATCTGAAAACCTTTCAATAGACTGGCTCCATCTGGAACAATTTAGCCAAGAGCCTGAATAGTACTGAATTATCACGGTGTATGCAGATATATATATATATATATATATATAATATGTGTGTGTGTGTGAATGAAACTTCACACGCATCTCCATAGTTATGTAAATCACTATCAGATAAATGAATATGGAAAAAGAGGCATTCTTTCTTGTGGAGGAATTCTAGATAATTTATCTATGTTCTCTACTTTCAGGAAAATGAAATGGACTGTAACTTTGCCACACATGGGCTATACTTACTGACTTCTTCAAAATAATAGACTATGAAAATCAGATTAATAAGTGACTTTACAGTTGAGAAAGCCCTCCTGGAACAGAGGAATACATTTATCTTCACCACTGAAACATTATGCTAACACCATGCATGCCTGATATGTGGTCAGAAGATTATGTCCTTTCTGTGATATTCTTCCTCCAAATCAATATACTCATGACAAAAAAGTAAAAAAATAACAATTGAAAAACATCCTACAGAAATACCTAAGTACTTCTCATAACTTGTCTGGTCATTGGAAAACAAGTAATATCTACAAAAACCACAAGAGACCAGGGGAGACTGAAGAAGCAGGAGAGTTAAATGTCCTGTAGCATGTCCAAAGGGAAGCAGGAAGAGGACACTTGTGGGAAAACTAGCAACATCTGAATAAAGCCTGCAGCTTCATTTATAGCCACATACCATGCCAGTATCTGACCTTAGTTCTGATAAATGTACTCAGGTAGTAAGAACTGTTGGATATACAAAACTCGGTTTGGGATATATAAGAACTCTGTACCATATTTTTATTTTTCTATAAATCTTAAGCTATCCTAAAATAAAAAAATAAAAAAGAATGGTGTATTCTTATTACCAAAAAGTGCATCAAGCTGGATGTGTGTCCCACACCTTTAATCCCAGCACTTGACCAGGGGGACCTGGGGTAGGAGGATTCTCATGAATTTGAGGCCAGCCTGGGCTACAGAGTCAGTCAGGGCAGACTGGACTGGACTAGACTGAGACCCTGCTTCAACAAACTTCATCAAGGGGTCATAGAGATGGTTTGACAATTTAAGCAGTTGCTTAAGTGCCTAAAGGCCCTGGTTCAATTCCCCAGTACCCACATAAAACCAGATGCACAGAGTGGTGCATGCATCTGGAGTTCTTTTGCAGTGGCAGGACACCTGGCATGCCCCCCTCTCTTCTTGCAAATAAAAGTATTTTTAAAAATTGTTGAGCTGATGACCTTCATGGTGTCTGGTGACAAAGGAATTTTAGACTTTTCTGAATCATAAACCTTTAAAAAAACAACTTCATCAAGTTGTACAGTGGTTGGCAATACCCATTTCATGTAGACAGCAAGTGCTTCCCTTGCCCAGACAAGACCAGAGACTTTCTGAGATGAGAAAATCCTGTTTTACAACCTCAAGAGGACAGATAGCTGGAAGCCAGTAGGTGTAAAGAACATGATGAACTTGAAGTCTTGATAAAATGACAGGAACAACTATCTTATTAATGGAATATGAACCTCTAGGCCCCAAAAGCTCAGTCACACATCTCTGTTTTATGCACCTCTCACTGCAAAAAGAAGCTTCTCTGATAAAGGCTGAGAGCAGCTCTAATCTATGGGCACAAACATAAATGAGTGTTTTGAAGGCATTTTGACTACATTTCCAATCAGCAAAACAACAGTAGTAGGCTCCCCTATAGGTCCTATGACCTGTCCAGCTATGAGATTTTGACTAGGTTTACGGGAACAAGCATAAGTTCTCTCCAGTGGTCCAGGCCTCAAATCCAACCAGAAATCCAGTCCATCAGGTGGGTTATATCCATACCATGGGCACATCTTGCCTAGCAGGTTGGTGTTATGGCATGCAGAATCCACAGCTGTATAGAACTGTTGGTGGCTTTTCTCCCTCAGCAGACTGCATAGCACCTTCTAACACAGTGAAAGCTAGCCAGATGTATATGTAGGTCATATATATCTATAAAGTCATACATTCCTTTTAGATTTTCCAATTAAGTGAAATATAGGGTTTTAAAGTAGATTATTATGATGTTCTGAATTTCACTGGTAGTTACTGTAATGTCTCCCTTTTCATCTCTAATCTTGTAGATTTGGGTCTTCTCTCTCTTTCTTTTGGTTAACTTGGCTAGGTCAATTGTATTTATCTTTTCAAAGAACCAACTTTTTGTTTTATTGATCTTTAAAATTTATTTTGTTTCTATTTCAACAATTTTTGCCCTGATCTTAATTGTTTCTCTCCATCTACTGCTGTTGGGTTTGGCTTATTCTAGCTTTCCCAAAGCCTTAAGGTGTATCATTAGGCTACTTAGTTGAATTTTTTTTTTTTTGATTTTGTAGCATAGGCACTTAACATTATAAACTTCACTTTTAGGATTATCTTCATTATATTCCATAGACTACCCAAAGAGAAACCCAGTTCTCCATCGAATGGTGACTTACTTAGGAAATAATTTTCATTGTACTAGTCAGAGAATTTGACTTTTGCCAGCAGAAACTATCTCTGACTATCTTAAGTGAAAGCATTGTTATTTGAAAGGGAATTTAGGCTCACAGGAGGCTTATGGCTGAAGACAGAGCAGAAATGAAGGAAAGAAACAGGAAGCATCTGATAAGCTGATTTTTGTCACAGGGTAACCCTACGCTGAGGAACCCAGCAGGATGCAGAAAGAGCCAGTGCTGGGAAAGGCCCTGTACCAAGACTGTACAATATAGAAAACAGCAAGATTAGGAATGCAATTAGTTGTTACTTTCTATTTATGACATTACTTAGTATCCCTCTTGCTCCTGGGATATAACCTCTTTGATAACTGACACTTCATCTGCTGTCTATCTCTGATTCTCTCCCTAAGCCTTATATAGTAGACATTAATAGTGAAATGTATCAATGAATGTGCATTTAGGTGAGTGTGCCATAGTTATAGAAATATAGGTTTGGCCCAAAGAAGGAAGTTTTCCCTCATAACCAGAATTGTCTAACTGTATCATGTTCTGTATCATGAATGATAGGTCTCTGAGTTTGAAGGAGCTGGCAGTAGGACTTCAATAAAGACACTAGGCCACTTCCCATGACAGTAGTCCCTGAGGCTCTTTTTTGGAACTTCTTATCTTCATTCTCAAGTCATCTTTTTTTTTCTGGAAAGTTCATACTACCTACAAATGTAATCCTGTCGGCAAATCCCATTACTGCAGAGAGACTGGTTGCATGAAATGTGTGGCACAAGTCATACCAAACAGAGCCAAGAGGATCCAACCCCAGAGTTTTTGAGTCATGGGGAACCATAACTCTGTCTTTTGATGGACTTGGTGTCATGACAAGGAGGCCCTGGAGGGTCCCATGTGAAATGAGAAAGGGGACATGGAGAAAGGCAGAATTGATCAAGGTGTTTCTGAAGACAGAGCCATCTAGAATTCTTACAAGAGCAAAAGTTTCCTTTGGATTGGACTTTCTGTAAATTAAAACAAATACGAATTTTCCAGACTGGGAAGATGACTCGGTGAGTAAAGTGCTTGCCCCATAAGCATGAAGACTTGAGTTCTTATTCCCAGAACCCATTTAAGGCTGGGTGCAATTGCGCACATTTGTAATCACAGTGCTCCTATGACAAGCTGGGAGGCAGAGATAGTAAAATCCCTGGAAGCTAGCCTGCTGTACACAGTGGTAAAAAGCCAAAAGAGAACCTGCCTCAAACAAGGTGGAAGGTGAGGACTAATGCCGCATGTTGACCTCTGACCTTCACATTTATGCCATGGCATGCATGTGCCCAGATTCGCACACATTGACACACACACGTACACACACACAAAGATTTTAAAAATTTTAAAAATGTGGTTTGTCAATGAGATAAATGCTAACTTCAAATTACTAATGACTGCCTAGGGTGCTTGTGTTGAGAAGAATTCTGTAGGCCAAATTCAAATACAGTAGAAAGAGTCAGGTGATCATTGCTGTGTGTCACAGGACTAGAGGTGAGAGGAGCAATGTTATACCACATTCTTGTCATCCTTGCACTACAAACTCATTTGTCAGAATTGCAGTCTATATTTCTATCATAAAAGTTGATCCACCATGGTGCTATTCTATATTTACAGTTTTTAGTAGCTACATTTTAAAAAATAATAAAATTAGGCTGGAGGGATGGCTTAGCAATTAAGATGTTTGCCTGCAAAGCCAAAGGATCTGGGTTTGATTCCCAGGACCCACTTAAGCCAGACGCACAAGGGGGCACATGCATCTGGAGTTCATTTGCAGTGGTTGGAGGCCCTGGCACACCCATTCTCTCTGTCTCTCTCTTCCTCTTTCCCTCTCTCTCTCTGACTCTCTCAAATAAATAAATAAAATATATTAAAAAATAAAATTAATTTAAATAATATATTTTATTTAACTAAGTATATAAACTAGTATCATTCTAGCATATAGCATTAGTTACATTTCATGACTGGGCCACATAGGTCTAGAACTACAGTGTGCTGGAACCGGAAGAGATCTTAGAGGTGGCTTCATCACTTCCTCATTGTGAAGTGGGAAGTGGAAGTCATGACTTTTTGTGGTTTATTTCCCTTTCTTCCAAACACTGAGACTCTGTATTGGATGTGGTTAACAACTACTTTCCCAAAGATGTTCACTATTATTATCCCTCAGAACAGAACTTGACACTATGTTAGTTTATATGGCAAAAGGGACTTTGCTGATACAACAAATTTAAGGATCTTTAGTGGGAATATTATCCCGGATAATGCATGTGGCCCAGTGTAATCAACAGGCTCCATCAAGGGGGAGGTAGGATGATGGAATCCAAGCTCTGAGTGACAAACTTTGAAGATGGAGGAAGATACCATGAGCCAAGGAATTTATGAAACCTCCACAATCTGGGAAAGGCAGAAATGGATCCTCTGTGAAGTCTCTGGAACAAATGCAGCCCGCTAACAAAGTGATTTCAGCCACATGGCCTCTAGTTCACAAAGAGAATGTGTTGTTTTACACCACTTGGGTTTGAGGTAATTTGTTACAGTATCAGCAGGAAATCGTCAGGGAAACCCATCTGCTGAGAAAACTGATGAGTTCTTCCCTGGATTATTATAGAAGGGAATCAACATCTCCTGCAATAAAGTTCTGAACTTCACTTTGGGAAATTCACTGGCATATTCTACTGGTTTCTGTAAACCACTCCTTGTTTTGCTGGAATATAAGTGGAAGAAAAACTCCCTGCAATAGTCCTCATCATGTCACCAATTCTCCCTAGTAAAAGATGGAAAGGTAAATCTTTTCACTCTGACTCTACCTTGGAGACTGGGTGCCCTACCACTCTTTGGTTGGCTCCAAGTCTGACCTATGGAAGGGGCCCATAAACTTATCAGCAAACTATTCCTTGAATTCTTCTAAAAAGAAGTAGCTACAGAGGGCTGCTAAGCTCACACAAGTCTCTGGATTTCTAGGAATAGCATGGGCATCCCACACAATGATGACTAAATCTATCATTTGTCATATCAACTCCTTTTTAAAAAATATTTTATTTATTTATTTATTTAAGAGAAAGAGAGAGAGAGAGAAAGAGAGAGAGAGAGAGAGAGAGAGAGAGAGAGAGAGAGAGAGGAAGAGGAAGAGGCAGAAGAAAGAGAGAATGTGCATGCCAGGGCCTCCAGCCACTGCAAACAAACTCCAGATGCATGTGCCCCCTTCTGCATTTGGCTTACGTGAGTCCTGGGGAATCGAACCAGGGTCCTTAGGCTTTGAAGGCAGACAATTTAACCACTAAGACATTTCCCCAGCCCTCAACTCCTTTTAATAAATACAAAAGCACGCTAGAAAACTTTATATGTGATATTTTCATCCCCCAAGTCACCCATTTGGGGAAGGAATGTCGTTTAATAAAGGCAGCTGGCTAGTTTAAAGAACACTGGACAGAGTCAAAGGATTTGGGCTCAACCAAGTTAGTTCATGATTTCTCTGGGTTGGTTTCTTCTTGTGTGTGTGTGTATGTGCACACACACACACTTGCCAGCACATACTTGCCATGACACATGTGTGGGAGTCCAAGCAAATTCTCAGGGTGTTTGTTCTCTCATTCTACATTGCTTGAGGTAGAGTCTCCCTTGTTTTTGCTGTGCCTGTCCATCAGTCTAGTTGACCCATGAGCTTCCAGATTCTCCAAGATGCACCTCCTGTTGTTGAGATCACAGACACGTGTGCTGCTTGGTATCTGGCTTTTATATGGGTGTTGGGGAGTGAATTTAAGCTGACAGACTTGCAAGCAAGTCCCTTAAGCCACTGAGGTATCTCCTCAACCCCTCAACCCCTCAATCTTTATCATCAGAAAGAAAAACTGGGGCTGGACAGGTTGCTTAGTGGTTAAGTCACTTGCCTGCGAAGCCCAAGGAGCTAGGTTTGATTCCCCAGTACAACATAAGCCAGATGCATAAGGTGGTGCATGTGCCAAGAGTTTGTTTGCAGTCGCTAGAGGCCCTGTTATGCCCATTCTCTCTCTCTATCTGCCACTGCCCCTTCCTCTCTCTCAAATAAAAAAATGCCCCCCAAAAGAAAAAAAACTGCACTTCTATGTGTAGGTCTCAGATTTTATTACTTTAATGACATATAGCAAGTTTATTGCTTGTTTGAGAAATAGAAATAACCAAATGTACAACAACACTGAGGGTTTCTCAGAAGCCCTTCCTGTTTCAATGCTTACTTGACTTCAGTGCTATTATGAGTCTCACAAAGAAGACAATATGGAAGGGGCCATTGAGATTTATCACCCAATAATTTGTTTCATAATCAAGAGAATTAAGGTCCAGAAAGCCCATGATTGTCCATAGTCAAAAAATGGAAATTGACCTTGCAGGGCTAGAGTCAAGGTCTCCTGACTCATAAGCAAGAGCTACTCTTATTCCTCCATCAGCTTTCTTATTTTATTTTTGTTTCTACTGTGAATAGCTGAGGGGTGCATTCCTTTGGCTCACATGAGGGCATGGGGGAAAAAAGAAGTCTCGAGAAGGGTTCTGGGGCATTGTCAAGGTGGCAGTGAGGTTGAGTCTGCCTATAGATAGCAGGATAGATGTTTGGCCATCATTACTGCACTAATTTCTGAAGGGGACTGTTCTCATTAATTGAAAAGCTTCTATTTCACAGAGTTGGAGCTACTGCCACAAATAGGCTGTAATTTTCTGATTTTTATCCCTACATAATACTCTGTTCCTCTTGTAAAAACTGGCAATGAAGAAGAAAAGAATTCAGTGTCAAAAGATCATTTCTACTCTAAGAAAGTGAAAAAGAAAAATTTGAAAAGTCCCTTTATGACTTTTTCTGGCTCTGACGTACTCAATCAGTCAGAAAAGGAGCTAGAAATTACATGAGTAGTGGCACTGATTTGCTATCACCACACTCAGGTGGAAGGTCATTACATTTCAGCATCCCCAACTCACATAAAAATCAATTTCAGGTAGTTTGTAAACCTAAACATGAAAGGTAAAGCACTGAAGTCTTTTTGGAGAATATATAGGAGTATCCTTGGGGTTAGAAAAAGTCTTTAAATATTTTATATTTATTTGACAAAGAAAAGGGGAAAGAGAGAGAGAGAGAAAATGGGCGGGCCAGGGCCTCCAGCTACTGCAAATGAACTCTAGATGCATGCGCGCCCCCCCCTTGTGCACCTGGCCAATGTGGGTCCTGGGGAATCGAACCTGGGTCCTTTGGCTTTGCAGGCAAATGCCTTAAGCGCTAAGCCATCCCTCCAGTCCTAAATCTTTTTTTCTTAAACAGGATTATAAGTTTAAAAGGTGGACTGCCTTGAAATTCTGAATTTCAGTTATCAAAAGACTATTCAGAGAGCAAATTGAAGACACAGAACAGGAAAAGATACTTTCAATATTTATATTTGTTAAAGGATTGGTGTCCAGAATGTACAACTTATTAAGAAAAAGTTGAACATTCAGGGAAACACTTCAAGTTATAAGCATAGGTAATGATCCTCTTAATAGGATTCCAGTAGCTCAAGAAATAGGGCCAATGATCAACAAATGGAATCTCATGAAATTAAAAAGCTTTTGTACAGCCAAAGGAACTGCTAATTGAGCTAAGAGGCACTCTAAAGAATGGAAGAAAATCTTTGCTAACTATATATCATATAGAGGAATAATAACTAGAATATACAAAAAATTAAAAAAAACAATAAAAATCAAACAACCTAATCAAAAATAGACTATGGGGGGCTAGAAGGATGGCTCAGCGATTAAGGTGCTTGTTTGCAAAGCCTGACAACTTGGTTTGATTCCCCAGTGCCCATGTAAAGCCAGATGCACAGGGTGGCACATGCATCTGGAATTTGTTTGCAGTGGTGGGAGGCCCTAGCATACCCCCCATTCTCTCTCTCTCTCTCTGAATGCAAATAAATAAATAGATATATTTTTTAAATGAACTATGAAAGCAAACAGAGGGCTCTGTAAAGAAGAAATACAAATGGCCAATAAATATTTTACAGTGTGTTCAACATCTTTAGCCACCAGGGAAATGCAAATTAAAACTACTTTGCGATTCCATCTTACTTGATGATGGCTATCATCAAGAAAACAAATGACAACACATGCTGGCAAGGGTGTAGGGAAAGAGGAATCCTTTCACTGTCGGTGAGAGTGTAAACTTCTCCAGCCATTATGAAAATCAAAGTGGAGGTTTCTTCAAAAACTAAAACAGATCTACCATATGACCTAGCATATACCCTAAGTATATACCCTAAGGACTGTACACTCTACTATAGAGATACTTGCTTATTCATGCATATTGCTGCCCTAGTCACAATAACTAGGACATGGAATTAGCCTAGATGTCCATTTACTGAAAAATGGGGACACACACACACACACACATATATATATGTAAAGAAATTGTACTCAGCAGTAAAGGAAATGAAGAAATGAAATTTGCAGGAATATGGGTAGATATGAAAAAATATTATACTAAGTGATACAACACAGGCTCAGAAACACAAATACTATATGGTCTCTCTCATATGCAAATCATAGTTTTCACTTTTTATATTTGTATTTAAATTGAAGTAAGTCAATAGGCAGGGCCAGAAAGCTAGAAAGGAGCCATGAAAGAGAGGGGAGGAAGAGTTTTAACGAGAAGGGAGAGTAGATATGAACGTAGAGGTGAAATTCTGAGAGAGGGGGAGGAAGAAGGATGGGTTAAAGATAGGGGACAGTAGCTATGAAAGTAGAGAGGTGAAATTCTGAGAAAGGGAGGAGGAAGACAGATGGGTTAAGGAGAGGGAATAGTAGATATGAAAGTAGAGAGGTGGAATTCTCTTCATGGAATGATCTAAGTGGTCAGGAATGGGGATCAAGGCAAAGAGAGGGTGGGAAAAAGGTTGACCAAAACTAAAGCCTTATAGATATCTAATTATCTGTTAGCTTAAAATATAAGTTAATTTTAATAGAGTTTGATCAGAAGTACCCTGTAGAAGGTGAATAATGCTGCACCCAACATCCATAGGATCTTATAGGAATATCCCAGTGCCAGGGCTGGGATACCTTCCCATGGGTTCCTGGTCAGGGAGGCCCCTGAAATCTGCCAAGCAATACAGGGTATTGATACTCTTGTTAGTCCACTAGAGCTAGATGATAAGACCCCACTACTGAAGATACCACATGTTTCAGTTACAGGACACTGAGAAATCAAGCTGGAACTGAGTTGGAAGCTTCCTTCCTACTGGCTAGCTGTCATAATACTAAAAAATACTATACAGAATGTTAGGGGATAAAAGTCATTAAAAATCTTAACCTGCAGTGGACCCTGCAAGTTACACAACTGGCCATCTAGGTCACCCTGATCATACTAGGGGTAAGCTACTACTGTTATTTGGTTATATGAACATGCTCTGACCATCAAATTGCTCTCTAAATATTTATGTTTATGTCCATTGATTAGTGCTGATCTCACTTTTGTCATAGAAACCTCTTTCGGCAGATAGAAATAACTAGTGAGAAAACTCAAAATTTGTCAAAGTGGGCTGGAGAGATGGCTTAGCAGTTAAAAGTACATGCTTTCAAAGCCTGCCAGCCTGGGTTTGATTCCCTTGTACCCATGAAAAGCCAGATGCACAATGTGGCACATGAGTCTGGAGTACATTTGCAGAGGCAAGAGGTCCTGGAATGCCCATACACATATACATACACTCTCTCAACTAACTAGCTAACTACTAACTAAATATTTTTAAAATTTCTAAAAGTGCTGAGAATAAGTGACAGTTGAGAGTTCATCACTAAATAAGACATCATACCCTCCAAAACTCAGGGAACATTGTGGAAAAAGGAATGAAGGAATGTAAGAGCCACAGGATGGGAAGGAGTACTTTGGAACAGTCTCTTCTGGACATGAAGTGACTGTGGTGTTGATGACTTCACAGCAGCTGCCATTACCTGTGCAATGCTGGGATCATCAACATTCGGCATGGGTGGTGGAGGAGGACCAGAAAAGGAACTAGTTGGAAAATAGAAGGGATTCAGGGAGGAGAACAGGAGTTGGGGGACCAGAGAAGACAATGTGAAAATGTTATCATCAAAATACACATTATGTATATATATGAAAATAGTCAAATAAAAAGTTTTAAAAAGTTGAACAAACAGAAAAATAAGTAAAGGCTTGATCAGGCACTTTACAATATGTTCAAAATGGCCAACTGTGGGAACTATGTTAGTGTATTCACAAACCTGGGGCTACATCAGTGTGCACGGATTTCCTGGTGTTTTATGAAATGTGAAGCAGGGGGAATTTTCAGTTAGAAACATAAAGTTTGGCTGCAAATAAGGAGTAGATAAATATTTATCCATAGAGTAACTTCTTACTATTCCTAGTTGTTTCTTGTCTGGTTTCTTAGCAGAGGCATCTTTTTACAATGACAAGTAGTGGGGTTATTGTTATTCTTCTGGATTTGGATTTTTGAGGCATGGCTTTGGTATATAATCTGGGATAGCCATGAATTTGCTATAAATTCCAGGCCAACTTTGAATTTAGGATCCTTCTGCCTCCTGAGTGCTGGGATTTCAGCTGTGTGCCACCACACAAACAGGGCAGTAATCAAAGAACAGGCTGGGAGGAGAAAGTAGGCAACACAGTGGTTCCTTGGCTGGATTAAAGAATGGGTAAATACTGGTTACAAAATAGATGTGACATGCTGGGGAGAAGGCTCAGCAGTTAAAGTGCTTGCTTGTAAAGCCTGTCAGCCAGGGTTCAATTCCTCAGTACCCATGAAAACCCAGATGTACAATGTGGCTCATGCATCTGGAATTGTGTGCAGTGGCAAGTCTGGTACACCCATATACTCTCTCTTTCTCTATCTTATAAATAAATAAATAAATAAATAATGCCAATTTTATCCAACCATTAATATTTTCAACTTGTGACTTTTCAGAAAGACCCTGATTTGTCAGCAGCTTTGGAAATCCAGGTCCTCCATGGACCACACCCTCAGGAAACTCATCTGTCAAAACCTGGCCGGCAGAATCATGTTATGTGGTGGAAAGAATCTTTTATTTTTATTTTATTTTGTAAAGAAGTGGCTATGTCTTTTTTACTTATTTTAGAGAGCAGAATAGAAAGAGGGAGAGGGAGAGGGGAGGACCTCCAGCCATTGCAAACAAACTCCAGACACATGCGCTACCTTGTGCATCTGGCTTATGTGGGTACTGGGGAGATCAAACCTGGGTCCTTAGACTTCTCAGGCAAATGCCTTAACTGCTAAGCCATCTCTCCAACGTGAAGGAAACTTTTAATCAGAACTTTGTAGTATTCAGTGAGCTGAAAATCTGTTAGAAACGAAAGTCTGCAGGGAAACTTTCAAACAGGCTCCAAGTACGCTGTCAGACACTGGGAAGGATTGATCAGAGGTGGGGGCCAGCATTTGTCATCAGACTCCTGAAGGGATTCCTAGCGATGTGACTAATATCCGAGACTCCACCTGTGGAGCACCACTCATGGACTGGACCAGCACCTGTAATCCAATTTTCCAAAGGAAGATTTGAAGGGAGAATGAGACTGCCCCTGGCAAAGGAACTCCCAGGGGCAAGACAGACTTCTGGGAGTCAGAGGAAGGAATACTTGGAGGCCTGAGACTGAATCAAACAATCAGATTGGCCAGTACTGATATCCTGTATCCTCATCAGCACTCTCTCCCCTTCACATATACTTCTTTTTTATTTAATACCCAATGTCAATTTAGCAGGTCAAGTTGACCCTGATCTCTTCTTGCTCTATAATTAATTTTTTTCCTTTTTCAATCTTTCCTTTTCCATTTTCTTTTCTCAAAGCACATAGAATATCCTGTTTTGTGGGCTCTTTGTGTCTCAGATTACTGAGAGCTAGGACTGTTCTACAACATGTGATCACATATTATTGCCTCTCTTTATTCAATTTACCCTTAGCCCAAACTGTCTCATCTCCCCCACTTTGTCCTTACTATTCTTCCTCATATTTATATTCTTCTCTGTTGTCTCTCTACTCACCAAATCCTACCACACTGTCCTTCTGTCATGGTTAACATTGGTATGATCTAGAGCCACTGAAGAAACAAATCTCTGGGCATGTCTGTGAGGGATTTTATAAATAAGTTAATTGAAGCAGAAAGATCCACCCTAACTATGGGTGAATTCTATATACTGGGTTCTTGGGATGCATAAAAATAAGAAATCTGATTAAGCAATCATTGCACTGTACTTCCTGACTATGGATGCAATGTGAAGGGTGTGAGCAGGCAACAGAAAACTCCCTGGCCAACAACTCACTGGAAACTATCCCATCCTTGACAATGAAAAATTTCTAGTAACAATCTATGACTTCTGGATGTGCCATTATTTAAGAAAGTAGATTTTCATATGTCTTATTCAGAATATCTTGAATTT
This sequence comes from Dipus sagitta, assembly GCA_036346955.1. Classification (NCBI taxonomy): domain Eukaryota; kingdom Metazoa; phylum Chordata; class Mammalia; order Rodentia; family Dipodidae; genus Dipus; species Dipus sagitta. The sequence continues at coordinate 55,145,609 of CM070779.1, read as the reverse complement.
TTATTGACCCTCCCCTCACCTTTCTTTTATACAATCTCTTCCTTTGACCTCACTTAGGCCTTTCCTCTCCCTGTTCTTCTATTTACATATATACAATACCATCCCTTAAAGTCCTTCCCTCTCCTCCCTCCCTGATAGCATTTTTCTAGCTTAGGGGCCTCTGCTACTGATTTTTGGGTTCAGCTCACACACAAGTCCATACATTTATAGCTAGGATCCACATATGAAAGAGAACATGTGACATTTGACTTTCTGGGCCTGGGTTACTTCACTTAGTATAATCCTTTCCAGATCCATCTATTTCCTTGCAAATGGGAATAATGAAGTGTTCACTTTTGTTTTCAAACTTTTTGCCCATGTGGTTCACCCAGAGATAATTTTTATACATGTCTCACTAGCCTTAAGTCTAATCACATGTGTTGGCCTTGTAAGAATCCAGCCAGTTAGCAGAACTGCTGTATCCAGTTGATCTTCACATGAATCAACTGATCACATTCATTTTGGTATCAACCTATATAAATAAATTAGGAAGAATTATTTAGTTTTCTTCCCAGACTAATAGTGATGTTTAAGTATGATATTTCTTTTAAAGGATTGCACCTTCAAAACATTTTGGTGAGGTCATTTTCTGCATTTATCATTTTATGCTACTGCCTTTTATAAAGAACTAGTCTGTCTTTGGAATAGCACAAAAATGCAAAATTCATAACTGTGAAAGCTATGACTAACTCAATGTCTTCATATCTAACAGACTTAAAAATATTGATACTTCAATATTTCACTTATTCCCAAGAAAAAAATCTTTTGTAAAAGGGAGGAGGATTTTACTATCATTATAACAATTATGTATTTCTTTGTGTTTTTTGTAATTTTACATAAAACAGTTATTTTCTATTTTTACTCAGATAAAAATATTTGTGCATAAAATGTAAAAATAGTAAATGAGAAAAATAAAACTATTATACAATAAAAAATAATTTAATTTTTCTTTACTGCTGAATAGAACTCCATTGTGTAGCTGTACCACATCTTTTTTATCCATTCATCTGTGGATGAACATCTAGGCTGGTTCAATTTCCTAGCTATTGTGAATAGAGCAGCAATAAACATGGTTGTGCAAGTATCTCTAAGGTAGTGAGAACAGTCATTAGGATATATGCCTAAGAGTGCTATAGCTGGATCATATGGCAAATCTATTTTTAGCTGTCCCAAGAACCTCCACACTGATTTCCACAACGGTTGTACCAGAATACATTCCCACCAACAGTGTAGAAGTATTCCACTTTTATCTCATCCTCTCCAACATTTATTGCCATTTGATTTCTTGATGGTAGCCATTCTTACAGGAGAGGATGGAATCTCAAGGTAGTTTTAATTTGCACTTCCCTGATGGCGAAGGATGTAGAACACTTTTTTAGATGTTTATATGCCATCTGTATTTCTTTTGATGAGAACTCTCTACTTAGTTCCATTGCCAATTTCTTAATTGGGTTGTTTGATTTCTTATTGTTCTGTTTTTTTTTTTTTTTGAGTTCTTTATATATTCTGGATATTAATCCCCTGTCAGACATGTAGCTGGCAAAGATTTTCTCCCATTCTGTAGGTTGTCTCTTTGCTCTATTCACAGTGTCCTTTGATGTATAAAAGCTTTGTGATTTCATGAGGTTGATTAGTGGTTTTATTTTCTGAGCAACTGGGGTTATATTCAGAAAGTCATTACCTATGCCAATATGTTTAAGGGTTTCCCCTGTCTTTTCCTCAAGCAATTTCAGAGTTTCAGGTCTGATATTAAGGTCCCTGGTCCACTTGGATTTGATTCTTGTGCATGGAGAAAGACAAGGATCCATTTTCATCTTTCTACATATTTCTACATCCAATTTTCCCAGCACCACTTGTTGAAGAGGCTGCCTTTTCTCCAATGAGTATATTTTGCATTTTTGACAAAAATCAGATGTCAGTACCTGCCTGGATTAACATCTGGGTCCTCCATTCTGTTCCACTGATCTACATGTCTGTCTTTGTGCCAATACCATGCTGTTTTTGTTACTATGGCATTGTAATACAACTTAAAATTGGGTATGGTGATACCGCCAACCTTATTTTTGTTGCTCAAAATTGTTTTGGGTATTTGAGGTTTTTTTGTGCTTCAAATGCATTTTAGGATTGTTTTTTCTATTTCTGTGAAGAACATCATTGGAATTTTAATGGGGATTGCATTAGATGTGTAGATTGCTTTGGTAAAATTGACATTTTCACAATATTGATTCTTCCAATCCAAGAACATGGAATGTCTTTCCAATTCCTTGTATCTTCTGTAATTTCTCCCTTGAATGTTTTAAAGCTCTCATTGTAGGGATCCTTCTCTTCCTTGGTTAAGTTAATTCCAAGGTACTTTATTTTATTTTATTTTATTGAGGCAATTTTGAATGGGAGAGATTTCCTGATTTCATCCTCTGCATGTTTGTAGTTAGTATATAGGAAAGCTACTGAATTCTCTGTATTTCTTTTGTATCTTGCTACATTGCTAAAAGTTTATCAGCTCTAACAGTTGGCTGGTAGAGTTTTTAGATCTTTTATGTATAGAATCATAGAATCTGAAAATAGTGATAAGTTGATCTTTTCCTTTCCAATTTGTATCCCTTTTATGAGTGTCTCTTGCCTTATTGCTATAGCTAAGACTTTCAGTACTATATTAAATAAAACTGGGGACAGTGGACACCCTTGTTTTTTTCCTGAATTTAGTGGAAAAACTTCAAGTTTTCCTCCATTTTGCATTATGTTGGCTGTAGGTTTGTCATAAATGACTTTTTCTTTTTCGAGGTAGGGTCTCACTCTAGCCCAGGCTGACCTGGGATTCACTGTGGAGTCTCAGGGTGGCCTCAAACTCAATGCAGTCCTCCTACCTCTGCCTCCTGAGTGCTGGGATTAAAGGCATATACCACCACACCTGGCTACTTGATATATTCTTATATTCTGTTTGCTGATATTTTGTTCAGAATTTTTGCATCTATATTCATGAGTGATATTGGTATGTAATTTTCTTTTTCTGTTCTGTCTGTCTGGTTTTGGTATGAGGGTGATGCTGGCTTCATAGAAGTAGCTCAGTAGAATTCCTTCCTTTTCAATTTTATGGAAATGTTTGAGAAGCAGTGGTGTTAGTTCTTCCATGAAGGTCTGGTAAAATTCACCAGTGAATCCATCTGGGTCTGGACTTTTTTTAGTTGGGAGACTTTTTATAACTGCTTGGATCTCCATACTTGTTATAGGTCTATTTAAATTGTTTATCTCATCTTGCTTTAATTTTGCAAGTCATATAAATCAAGAAAATCATCCATTTCATTCAGATATTCAAATTTAGCAGCATATATACTCTTAAAGTATGTCCTTATAATTTCCTGAATGTCTTTGATATCTGTTGTAATGGTGCCTTTTTCATCTCTAATCTTATAAATTTTTTCTCTTCTCTCTTTCTTCTGGTCAAATTTGCTAAGGGTTTATCAATCTTGTTTATCCTTTCAAAGAACTAACTCTTTATTGCATTGATTCTTTGGATTCTTTTTTTTTTTTTTTTTTGCTTCTATTTCATTAATTTCTGCCCTAATCTTCATGATTTCTTCTCACCTACTGATTTTTGGTTTGCCTTGCTCTTCTTTTTCCAAGGCTTTAAGGTGAAGCATTAACTTGTTTATTTTTAACTCTCTAATTTCTTCATATAGGCATTTAGAGCTATTAATTTCCCTCTTAGGACTGCCTTCATTGTGTCCCAAAAGTTTTGGTATGTTGTATTATCATCATCATATAGTTCTGTGAATTTACTGATTTCCTTTTTGATTTCATCAATCACCCATTAATCATTCAATAGTGTACTCTTTAGTCTCCATGAGTTTCTGTATGCTCTGTAACTTTTTTGTTGCTGATTTGCAGTTTAGTCCTATTGTGGTCAGATAGGGTACAAGGAATTATTTCAATTTTCCTGTGTTTCTTGAGATTTGCTTTGTCTCCTAATATATGGTCTACTTTAGTGAATGTTCCATGTGTTGCTGAGAAAAATGTATATTCTGCAGCATTTGGATGTAATATTCTATAGATATCTGTTAGGACCATTTATTCCATGACATCATTTAATTCAGATGCCTCTCTGTTTATTTTTTGCTGGGATGACCTCTCAATTGATGAGAGTAGGGTATTGAAGTCACCCACTACAATTGTATTTGATGTTATCTGTGACCTTAAGTCTAATAGTGTTTTTTAGATGAAACTGGAAGCCTCCAGGTTAGGAGCATATATGTTTAGGTTTGTAATGTCCTCCTATTGTAGTGTTCCTTTAATCAGCATAAAATGACCTTCTTTACCTTTCCTCACTAATGTTGCTTTGAAATCTATCCTGTCAGATATTAAGATAGCAACCCCTGCTTGTTTCCTAGGCCCATTTTCTTGAAATACCATTTTCCATCCTTTCACCCTAAGACAGTGTCTATCTTTTATTGAAAGATGAGTTTCCTGGAGGCAACAAATGGCAGGATCCTGCCTTTTAATCCAGTCTGCAAACTTTTGTTTTTCTTGGTTGGGGGCATTGAGGCCACTGATATTAATAGCTATTATTGAAACATATGCATTTATTCTCACCATTCTTCTTATTTTGTAGTGTTTCCTGTCTTCCCCTTACTCATTTGTTTTAACTGTTATTTGAGTGTGGTTTATTTTTCCCTTTTTCCTCCTGTGTGTGTTTTGCTTTCTCATCAGCATTAAGAATTTCTTCAGGTATTTTCTGTAGAGCTGGTTTACTTGTCATAAATTCCTTTAGCCTGTTTTTGTTGTGGAATTTCTTTACTTCTCCTTCAATTTGGATAGATAACTTTTCAGGATAAAATAATCTTGGTTGACAGTTGTTATCTTTCAGAACTTAGAATACATCATTCCAAGCCCTTCTGGCTTTTAAAGTTTGTGTTGAGTAATCTGCAGTTATTCTGATGGGCTTGCCTTTGTAGTTAATTTGCTTTTTCTCTCTAACTGCTTTCAATATATTTTCTTTGGTTTGAATGTTTAGTAGTTTAATTATAACATGGAGAGGAGAGGTTCTTTCCAGGCTTTGCCTGTTTGGTGTTCTAAAAGCTTCTTGTATCTTCATTGGCATTTCTTTCCCAATTTGTGGAAAATTTTCTCTATGATTTTATTGAAAACACCTACTAATCCTCTGGGATGAAATCCTTCCCTTTCTATTATACCCCAAATTCTTATGTTTAATCTTTTCATAGTGTCCCGGATATCTTGAAATTCCCATTCATACCTTGCTATTTAGCTTGTCATTCTCTTTGTTGGACTGTGTTAGGTCTGCCACCTGGTCTTCTAGTTTAGATATTCTGTTCTCTCCTTCATCCATTCTACTGGTGAGACTTTTCGCAGAATTTTTAATTTTATTGACTGTATTTTTCACAGCTAGGATTTCAGCCTGATTTTTCTTCAGTATTTCTATTTCCTTACTCATGTCTTGTAATGATATCTTTATTTCATTAAGCTGGTTTCCTGTGTTCTCTTTCAGAAGTTTGTTTTCTTCTTTAATTCCTTTGTTTTCTTCTTTGATTCTCCTCATTTTTTCTCTGATTTCTTTGAGCATATTTTATTGAAATCTTTGTCAGGCATTTCATCTAAAACAGTCTCATTGGTGCTCATTTCTGATGGATTTATAATTTTTGGTGGGACTATATTATCTTAATTCTTTGAGTTTCTTGTATTATAATGTAGCAACATTTGTATCCTGAATTGATTTGATGCTTGGGTTTTCTACTTACCTGCAGTGCTCCCAGAGGTGGCAATCCACCTGCAGGATATGAGTTCAAGGTACTAGGTGTAGCTCTTGTACCCCAATCCAGCTGTAGAAGTAATCTTAGGTGTTGCTAAGCAAGTATTCTACTGGACTGGGTCAAACAATTTCCTGGCAAATTCTAAACTTCAGCTGAGCAACATATACAATCAATAAAAACCAGCACAAAGTATGCAATTGTGGGTATTAAAACAAACAGATAGTCTTATAAGGCCAAATTTCCTAAGGGTATGTATTGTTTTACACCCTTAATCTTGTCAGCTGGGTGGTAGAGATTTCTGTTCTGAATTGGGTTCCAGGTCAGCCTTGATCTAGATCAGACCCTGTCCCCAATAATGACAGAAGCAAAAGACGAAGGCCCTATAAATATGGAAGCATCAAAGTCAACAATATTTAACCCCCAAATACAGGTTATTTGAAAATGGTAAAGCCAACCAAGAATATAAAACCCATAAACTGCCCTGATAAGGAAAGAGAGATCAGCACTTCCAATGCAGGCCTATGTACCTGTTTTTTGGCTTCTTTTTTTTTTTTTTTTGGTCAGTTGGCCTCATTACCTTTTGGAGTGGCTTCAAATATCACCAATGCTGAGTGCCCACCTTGACCCCTTGGTGTTGTGCTGTGGAGCTGAAGCTCTGATCAGCTGTGCTGGCTGCACTGCCACTGGGGGCTGAATGCTGGAGGTTCCTGATTCTGATGGTGGGGGATGTGGGAGTTCAGACTTCTGCAGTTGCTCACCCAGTTCCATCTGTATCCCTTTTAGTAGCCCTTTGGTTGATCTCAGCTGTCTTTACTCCTGTTTTCTTAGTTTTTCAAGGAGGCGGATGAAATTGAAAAATCCCCTTGTTTGGTCTCTGCTGCTGCCACCGCTTGACATGCCTGGTGGGGCAGTGCCGGGTAGGTGCACGGATTGCATGGATTGTGCCATTTTCCTCCTTTCTGGTGGATTTTTGTTTCTCCAGCTTCTCTGCTGTGTCTTAGAATAACGTTTTCAGAAGAAGGGTGTATTTTGCTGGGGTTTTGCTTAAATCCCTCACTAGGCTGGTTTGGCATGGCTCTTATGCCCCCATCTTACCTAGAAGTCTCCTTGTATGGTATTTTTTTAACAGCAAAGAGAAAAAAGTGATGAATGCAGAAGTTTTCTTTTCTTTTTCTTCTTCTTCTTTTTGGTTCTTCTCTCTCTCTCTTCCTTCCTTCTTTCTTTCTTTCTTTCTTCTTTCTTTCTTTCTTTCTTTCTTTTTCTGTGGCAGGGTCTCACTAGCCCAGGCTGACCTAGAATTCACTATGTAGTCTCAGGGTGGCCTTGACTCATGGTGATCTTCCTACCTCTGCCTCCCGAGTGTTGGGATTAGAAAGTTTGTATTGGGAGTGGGGTTGTTGCTATGATAAATCTGACCATGCAGTTCTTAGGTCTTGGGAATTGGTTTGTAGGAGAAATGTGGAATAGTTGCAAATGCTGGGCTAGAAAACCCCTACAATGCTAAAATCATAGATCAATGGGACGTTGTCATATACATTAGGAAGACAAGAGTGCTGAGAAAAATGTGAAGAGAGTAGGCCTGGCTCATGAGCTTCATATGAAAACAAAGACTGCATCAAGAATTGGGAGAGGCAAGCCTGGTGTGGTGGTGCATGCCTTTAATTCCAGCACTCAGTAGGCAGAGGTAGGAGGAGCACCATGAGTTTGAGGCCACCCTGAGACTAAATAGTGAATTCCAGGTCAGCCTGAGCTACAGTGAGACTGTACCTCAAAAAGAAAAAAAAAAAAAAAAAAAAAAAGAATTGGGAAAGGCAGTTCATACTATGTTCTGGAAAATTCTTGCACTTTTACTCTATCTTGAGAACTTGAATGAAATCAAAAGTAGTGGAGTAATTTGCTTGGCTAATGAAATATCAAGATAAGATAGCATTAAGGCTGTGTCATGGTTGCTGCTCATTTAGATTATCCAGGCCTATAGTGTGAGAGAGCAATAATTAGAACAGACATGAAGAATATGTGATTTGGTGGAGAGAAGAGGGAGTTTAAAGATGTAAACAAGGTGGTTGCTGAGACAGCAAATGTAATTGTTAAAGAGATGAACACCATTAAAGAGAAATCTGTTATACACTGGGATACAGAAGAGGATGTATGTTGTGAAATTCCAAATTTATTAGAAAGGACTTGAATACAAGGTAGAGAAATTGGAACATTCAGGCAATGACAAAGATAAATTAATAAAAATGTACAAGCGAAACATGACAGGTGTATGAAATACTGAAAATACAAATCTATGAATCATGGGCATAGAAGAATTTAATGGCAAAGGCATTTTTAATAAAATCATAGCAGAAAATTTCACAAACCTAGGGAAAGAGATGCCTACCTTGGTATGAAAGGCATTGAGAACTCCAAATAAGCAAGATCAGAATAGAAACTCTGCATGTCATATTACAGTGAAAACACTAAATATGTAGACCCACAGAAAGTATATTGAAAGTTTCAAGAGAGAAACATCAAAGTATGTGTTGGAGTCAGGTTAGAATTGCTGGAAGAAATCACCCAACCAAGAGCAGCTTGTGGGAAAAAAAGGTTTATTTCACCTTACAGATTTGAGGGGAAGCTCCACAATGGCAGAGGAAAATGATGGCATGAGCAGAGGGTGGACATCACCTCCTCGCCAACATCAGGTGTACAACAGCAACAGGAGAGTGGAACAAACACTGGCAAGGGGACACTGGCTTTAACACCCATAAGCCCACCCCCAACAATACACCATCTCCAGGAGGCATTAATTCCCAAATCTCCATCACCTGGGAACCTAGCATTCAGAATATGTAAGTTTATGGGGGACACCTGAATCAAACTACCACAGTAGGCCTAACAAAATTATAGGAAATTTCTAAACAGAAAAATGAAAAGCCAGCAGGGGTGGAATGATGTATTTCAAGCTCTGAAAGGTGACAGCTGTTATCTAGACTACTATATACCATGCAAAACCATCTGTCATAATTGAAGGAGAGAAAAATCTTTCCACTATAAAAACAAGGTAAAGGAATCCATGACCAGTAAACCAGCTCACAGAAGATACTGGCGGGAATACTTTGGATTATAGAGGAGAAGTATAAACATCCATGCTGCTTCAGGAAAGAATAAATGATGCTTGAAAAACAGTTCAGCAAGAGTGGAACAAGAAAATACAAAGCACTGCAAAATCAATGTGATGACAGGAATTAATGAATACCTTTCAATAATAACTATGAATATTCATTGTCTCACTTTCCCAATCAAAAGACACAGACCAGCAGATTTGATTAAACAAACAAACAAGCATGGGATCCATCTATTTCCTGCCTTCAATAAATGTTTCTTGCCATAAAAAACAGACACTAGCTTAGGGTGAAAGGAAGTAAAAATATTCCAAGCAAATGGAAGAGAAATAAATGTCCCTGTTCTAATACCTGACAAAGTAGAAACTGGCCATAAGAGATAAAGAAGGTCACTTCATACCAAATAAGGGAACAACCCCTCAGAGGACATCACAATTCTTAACATGTATTCACTGCATAAAGGTGCATCCAATTTCATAAAACACATAGAACTAGATATAAAGTCATAGATAAATCCCAGCACAACAATAGTGGGTAACTTCAATACTCCACTCTCACCAATTGGCAGGTCATCTAGCAAAATAAATAAATAAGTAAATAAACTAAGAAGCATCTAGATTAGATGACATTATAGATCACATAGATTTAATAGGCATCTACAGAACATTCAATCCAAGCACTACAGAATAGCATTCTTCTCAGCAGCTCACAGAACTTTCTCTAAACTAGATCATATTTCTGGACACAAAGCAAGTCTTAAAAATAGACAGCAATTGAGTACTCCTTGTATTCTATCTGATCACAAGTGAATAAAACTGTAAGTAAACAGCAAGAGAAACTATAGGAAAAATACAAACTCATGAATAGTAAAACACTATTGAATGATTAATGGGTCATTAAAAATATCAAGGTAAAATTTAAAAATTCTTAGAATCAAATAGAAATGAATACACAAAAATCAAAATATATGGGATCCAATGAAAGCAACCATAAAAGAGAATTTTGTAGCTCTAAGTGCCTGCATAAAACATCAGAAGCTGGGTGTGGTGGCTCACGCCTTTAATTCCAGCCCTTGGGAGGCAAAGGTAGGAGGATTGCTGTGAGTTTGAGGCCACCCTGAGACTACGTAGTGAATTCCAGGTCAGTCTGAGGTAAGAGTGAGACCCTACCTTGAAAAACAAAAAACAAACAAACAAAAAAATCAGAGATGGTTCTGAGCAGATTGCTTAGTGGTTAAAGATGCTTGCTTACAAAGCCTACTGGCTCAGGTTCAATTCCCAAGCTTCCCAGGTAAGCCAATGCAAAAAGTGGTACAAGTGTTTAGCATTCATTTTCGGCACCCTAACCCCTGACAGATTCAAATAAATAATTTAAAAATTTTTAAAAATAATGAAATGAAGAGTTAGTTCTTTGAAAATATAAGACCAAAAGATCATTAGCCAAACTAACCAAAAGAGAGAGAAGACTCAAATTAATAAAATTAGATACATTATGCTACATCAATGAAATTTATAAAATCATTAGGACATACCTTCAAACTTGTATTCCACTAAATTGAAAAACTTCAAAGATATTGATGAATTTTGGGGTTATCATCCACAATGAGCTTTTGATCAGAGAGACCTACAAGGTTCCCTAAAAAACAGATTTCTGTCAGAGTACTTGACCCACCAAAGGCTAGTGGTAAGACCCTACTGCTGAAGACACCTTATGTGATTGACATGCAAATTAGAATGGCATTGCTGGAAGTTGGAAGAGAGTCAGTCCCCAGACAGTCAGCACGTCTAGTGCCAGAAGGTGCTACATGGGCGACTGGGGGAAAATGACCAATATCTGTACAAGCAACGCATGATCTAACCTACTTAGCAGCAAATAACTTGTTGTGATGCCCACACAAGTGCAGTAGTGGCACACAGCCATGGTGGGGAACCAACTGCTCTCAATTTGGCTAACTGATCCCCTCACTGGTATGGGACCCATAGCTGGAGCTGGGAAACAAGTCAGAACCATATCCAAACATAAGCCCACTCTCCAATATCAAGCTACCATCAATCATGGGCTACAAGAGGGCCTACACCTATTAAATTCTCTATAAAAAAAAGTAAGGGTTATCTCATTTGTCCTGGTGCTAACTTACTCTCCATTGGAGAATCTGCTTCTCTTTTTCAGATAGATGTAGATCCTGAGGAGAGAGCCACCCCATCATACCTCAAAAGGGCCCTGGCTGAAACTAAGAACAATTGGCGAAACAAGCAAACGTGCTGTTTTCTTGATGAACCGGGCACCAGCACAAGGGGGAAGGAGATCAACACAGAGAAAAATCAATTCCTACCAAATCAGAGATCCAGAGACCCAGAGGCCCCCAACACCTCATCACTGAAGCAGACCAAAAATGAACCCAACATGGCTCAGGGAAATTTTGCGGAAGAGGAGGTGGAAAGAATGTCAGAGCCACATGTTGGGTCATGATATGCAGAGACATTTAGCTTACCCATAACTGTGGGCTAACTCCACAATGCATGACCCATATACCTCAACAAGGAGGGGCCAAGGGGAGGGGGTAGGTCATGGATGAGCCTAATAATGGTACCAAACTGACTGTATTTGTTGAATACAAAAGTAACTAATAAAGATAAAAAAAGGAGAGAAAAAAAGAAATTGATGAATTTTTAGATTTAAAATATCTGCCAAAGTTAAACCAAGACAAAGTAAACAATTTGAACATTTATAATAAGCAGTGAGATTGTAGCAGTAATGGTGTTTTTAAAAACAACAACAACAACAACAAAAAACCTCTCAATGAAAAAAGTCCAGGCCCAGATGGATTCATTACAAAATTCTACCAGACTTTTAAAGAACAACTAACAACAATCCTTCCCAAACTATTGCATAAAATAGAAAAATAACATTTTCAAACTCTTTACAAAACAGGTACCAAAACAGGTAAAGACACAAAACAAGGAATAATAGACCAACTCTCTGATGAACATAGATTAAAAGTTCTCAATACAATGTTTACAAACTGAATTCAAGAACATATCAAAAAGATAGTTCACCATGATTTTCTTGTCTTCATCCCAGAGTTTCAGGGATAGTGTGATATATGCAATCAATAAATTTAATACATCACATAAATGGACTCAAAGACCAAAATTTTGTGATCATTTCTGTAGATGCAGGAAAGGCCATTGACAAAATCCAACACGTCTTCATGATAAAAGCCCTTAAGAGACTAGGAATGCCTTTTTGTCCAACATCTTAGCTCTATGAGCATCACCATGCTGTCCAAGAACAAGAAGAAAGATGCCAGAAAGTTTGCTAAGAAAGACAAAGACCAGTAAGCAAGTCTGGAGCAAGGCAAAAAAGAAGAAAAGAGAAGAGGCAGAAGAAGAGGTCCAAAGGCAAAGTTCAACAACCTAGTCCTCTTGACAAAGCTACTTATGATAAATGCTGTAAGGAACTTCCAACTATAATCTTATTACCGCAGTTATGGTATCTGAAAGAATGAACATCCGCAGTTCCCAGGCTAGGGCAGCCCTTCAGGAGGTCCTTAATAAGACTTATCAAACTGGTTTCAAAGTACAGAGCTCAAGTAATTTACACCAGAAAGACTAAGGGTAGAGATGCCCCACTGCTGGCAAGGATGCATGAACAGGTTCAACTGACTGTACATTTGGAAAAATACAATCTTATTAAGCCAAAAAGAGATTAGGAGTGGAGGGAGAATATTACAACATAATAAAGGCTATATATGACAAATGTATAGTCAACATCATGTTAAACAAAGAAAAACATGTACTTCCATTAATGTCAGGAACAAGATAAAAGTATCCACTTTCCCCACTCTGATACAGTGCTTGAAGTTTTAGCTGGAGTAATAAGACAAGAGAATAAAGTAAAAGGGGTAAAATCAGGAAAGAAGCCAGGCGTGGTGACACACGCCTTTACTCCCAAAACTTGGGAGGCAGAGGTAGGAGGATCACTGTGAGTTTGAGGTCACCCTGAGACTACATAAGTGAATTCCAGGTGAGCCTGGGAGAGAGGGAGATCCTATCTTGAAAAATAAACAAACAAAAAAGTAGCAAAAGAAGTCAAAATATCCTCATTTGTACATGATGTGATTCAATACATAAGAGTCCCCAAAGATTTCACCAGAAAACTTATAGAGAATAATAAACACTTCTGGCAAAGTTTAAAAAATTAACATAGTAGTGGCTCACATATGAATGACAAATGTGCTGAAAAAGAATCAGGGGAAAATGCCATTCATAACTGAAGAAAATAAGACACCTTGCAATAAACCTATCCAAGGAAGGAAAAGAAATCCACAATGAATACATTTAAAAAACTGAAGCAAGAAATTGAAGAATGAAATTGAGAAAAAAAAAAAAAGAAATTGAAGAATGAGCTTGAGATGGCTCCGTACTTAAAGGTGCTTGCTTGTAAAGGTTGCCTGGGTTTAATTACCCAGTATCCACATAAAGCCAGATACACAAAGTGGCACATGTGCCTGTGGTTCCTTTTAAGTAGCAAGAGCCTCTGGTACCAAGACTCTCTCTCCCCCATGTATGTATGTATGTATGATAATTAATCTTTTAAAAATTCTAAAAAAGAAATTGAAGATACTAGAAAGATGAAAAGACCTCCTATGCTCATGGACTGAAAGAACTCATATTGTGAAAGTGGTTATATTTCCAAAGTGGTCTATGAAACACTCCTTGTCAAATTCCTTCATTCTATTCATAACTAGAAGAAACCATAACAGGATGCAAAGTTGGACTACAAAACCTCAAGGCCTGCACCTAGTGACCCACTCCCTCAGCAAGCATCTACCTCCTAAAGATGTTACTGCCTTCCCAAAGAGCACACTTTACTGGAAAACACGTATTCAAATATATGAGCCTGTAGGGGGGCATTTTACATTCAAATTATCATGCTAGCCATCAGAGAATGAAAATCAAAACTATAGAGAGATTCCATCTTACTTTACTCAAAATGTCAATCTTTAGGGAAACAATAATAAATGATGACTGGCAAGGATGTGGACAAGAGGGAAACATTAATCACTGCAAATGGAAAGAACTTTAAAAAACTTATTCATTTATTTGAAAGCAAAGAGAGATAGAAAAAAGAGAGACAAAGAATGGGCATGCCAGGGCCTCCAGCCACAGCAAATGGGGAATTGAACCTGGGTTGTTATACTTTGCAGGCAAGAGCCTTAACTGCTAAGCCATCTCTCCAGCCCCAGAAAGGTAAACTTAATTCAGCCACTATGGAACTCAGTAGTGAATGTTTCTCAAAAATCTATCTATCTATCTATCTATCTATCTATCTATCTATCTATCTATCTATCTAACTATCATCTATCTGTCTATCTATCAATCTGTCTACCTAAAATATCCCAGCAATATCACTTGGGTAGATACAAAAGGACTTCAAGTCAACACAATTACATGTCAATGTTTATTGCAGCACAACTGACAATAGTTAAGTTATAGCAACAATTTAGGTGAGCTACAACAGAGGAATAAATAAGGGAAATACATTATATATGCACAAAGGAAGTTTTTTCAGACATAAAGAACAACAGTCAGCCAGGGAGATGGCTCAGCAATTAAAGGTGCTTTCTTGCAAAACCTGACAGCCAGGGTTCAGTTCCCAGTACCCACATAAAGCCAAATGTACAAAGTAGTGTATCCATCTGGAGTTTGTTTGCAGCAGCAAGAAGCTCTGGCAGATCATACTCACTCTTTCTGTCTTTCTCTCTCTCAAATAAATAAAATATATTTTAAATAGAAGAAAGTCATGTCATTTGCAAGAAAATGGATACAAGTGGAGACAGTGATATTCAGTGAATTAAGCCAGTATCAGAATACAGGTATGCTATCTCTTATTTGTGGCTCCTAGATTTTATAAGGATGTGTAAAACCATGTATGTATGAGGTCCAGCTGTGCAGGGCACTAGCAGAAGTGGGGAAGGACAAGAACAGGGCCGGTACAGGTGTGAAGATGAAGGTGCTCCACATACACTTACGCATGTGTGAAAAATAAACAGTAAACTTAAAATGTCTACCATATACCAGAAATTACAAAATTTTAACCATTTATTTTTTTTTTAGTCAGTAACCTTAATTTCATTTCAGAATTAGTTCTCCACATTCGGTAACATATACAAATGCAGTTCATCTTATTACACTATGTAAGTTTGAAGCACCGTCTCTAGGAAACATTCAAATGGGGTATAGAAGAGCTAGTTAATAACTTTCCTTTCATTTCAGAACTAGTTCTGCACATTGGGAACGTACAAAAATGCAGTTCATGTTATCTTATGGAGTTCAGATGTTTAGTCGCTATGCTTAGAATTGCTCATTTAACAAAAGTGAGCAAAGGTGTACTAGTTCTTCCAATGTTCTGACATTGAGTGTAACAAGGATCAAAGTCATTCTTTTTTTTTTTTTTTTTTTTTTTTTTTTTGGTTTTTCGAGGTAGGGTCTCACTCTAGCCCAGGCTGACCTGGAATTCACTATGGA
Source organism: Dipus sagitta (assembly GCA_036346955.1). Lineage (NCBI taxonomy): Eukaryota > Metazoa > Chordata > Mammalia > Rodentia > Dipodidae > Dipus > Dipus sagitta. Next base: position 55,130,171 of record CM070779.1, on the reverse strand, counting down.
GTCTCAGGGTGGCCTCGAACTCACAGCAATCCTCCTATCTCTGCCTCCCGAGTGCTGGGATTAAAGGCGTGCGCCACCACGCCTGGCTAATTCTTTAGATCTTTCTAATATGAGCAGTTATTTTGTAGGTTCTTTTCATTTTTGGTTTAGTTTGCTATGTAATGTAAGGTCATGATTCCTGAACACGGTATTGTTGGATCCTTGCAGATTCTAAGTAGCTTTAAAAAAAATTAGATATGGATATATTTTGTATGTAAGCCACACATGTTGGTACCATCATTTCCCTCTTCCCTGCCCCTTTTCTGAAGTGGCCTACCTCTTTGGGGATGCAGGTCAACCCCATGGGGATTGTGGGTCATGCATTATGGGGGTAGGGAGAGACAATGTCTCTGAAAAATATCCCAATTTGTGGCTCTAACAACCTTTCTGCCCCCTCATCCACAAAATTCCCTGAGCCATGCTGGGAGCATTTTAAGTCTACTTCAGTGATGGACACATAGGGGCCTCTGGATCTCTGGTTTGGTAGGTGTTGAGTGTCCTCAGTGTCTATCTCCTTCCCCTTGTGCTGATATCAGATTCACTAAGAAAGCAGCATTCTTGCTCATTTCCCCAATTCCTCTGTGGCTTCAGCTGGGGCTGGGGTGGAGTGCGGTGGGTCATTTATCTCCTCAGGTCCAGCTCCCATCTGAAAAAGAGAAGCTGATTCTCCAATGGAGAATGAAGTCAACACCAGTTAAATGGGATAACCATTATTAACTTAGAGAGAATTTAGAGTGTAGACACACTTAAAGCCCAAAGTTAATGGGAGCTTGACAATGGAAAGCAGAATCATTATCAGGCTATGATTCTGACTTGTTTCCCAGTTCCAGATATGGTTTCCTTTTCACTAAGAAGATCTGTTAGCTAGTCCCAGGGCACTTGGTTACCCACCATGGCTGTATGCCACTATTGCACTTGTGGGAGCATCATGTCAAGTTGTTTGCTTCTGAGTCACTTAGACTTTGAGTTGCTTGGACAGATGCTGGCCACTTTCCCCCAGTAGCTCATGTAGTGCCTCCAACACTAGATGGGCTAATTGTCTGGGGGCTGGCTCTCCTTGGGCTTCCAACCAGGTCCCTCCATGGTCTATGCCAATAGCATATGGTGTCTTCAGCAGTAGGGACTTACCATTAACCTTTGGTGGGTAATCAAATGCTCTGACAGAAGTCTGTCTTGTTTGTTTTGGGAGGTCTAGTAGGTCTCTCTGATCAACAGCTCACTGTAGATGTAGACCACATCCTGGTATAGGGAATTACAGTCCAGTGCCAAGGGAAAAGAAAAAGACAGAGAAGAAAGAAACCAGAGAAATTTGAGGTTAGATTTCGTCTCACCCTTTCCATGGCCCTTCGATTCAGGTGCCCCCTCCTAAGGTCCTCTTGAGGGTTCCACCTTTTAGTCTGACTTCCAAGAATATAGGATTCTATGGTACCAGTTCAATTTAGTTACAGTTTAGTGTCCCCTCCACCCTTTCCCTTCCCCCAAGGCCTACCCTCCATTGTCCAAGCTTCAAGGTGCTATTCAGTTATGTCAGCAACTTGGGCTGATCCAGGTTAGGAACTGCAGATGAGTGAGATCATGTGACAGTTGTCTTTCTATATTATTGTGTGAGTTCACTTAGATGATCAATTCCAAGTTCGACCATTTTTTTACAAATTTCAACGTGTCATTTTTTCTTAATGTTGAGTAGAATTCCCTTTGTGTAGATATACCACATCTTGGTTATCCATTCATCCAATGATGGGCACCTGGATTGATTTCAGGTTTTAGAGATTATAAATTGAGCAGCTATAAACAAAGTTGAGTAAATATCTCTGAACTGAGATGTGGAGTTTTTAGGATAAATACCTTTTAGGGTAAGAGAATAAAAGTCTGTTGGTAACTCTATATTCCTCCTTTTCAGGAGTCTCCATGTTGGTTTTCACAGTGGTTGCACCATCTTCTCAGCACCATGTGTGTTCTGAGTTATCCCAAGATCACTTCCATCTGAAAAGAGAAGGTTCTTTAACCACAAGTGAGAGTAGCATTAATATATGGGTATGAACATTAACAGAGGTGCTTACTGGGTAGTTTGGTGAGCATGGTATATACATTTAGCCAGACAGAAGAAGACTTTACACCCCTAGGGCTCATGACTACCCTTGTTGTAGGTTTTCAGTACCAGGGATGTATTCCCTCCCATGGAGCAGGCCTCCAGTCAAATTAGAGGGCAGTTGGTTTCCCCCATAACAGACACATCACTATTGCACCCATTGGCTTATTTGGCCAGGGTGGCCAAATATAAGACTTGTAGTATCCATTGTTGAGTATCTTCACTGGTGATTCCTCTCTCTCTCCTTGAACTGTATGCAGCATGGCTTTTTCCAGCTTTCTGTCAGTTGGTCTATATGGAGGAGATTTTTCAGCTCAGTTCCAGCAGGATTTCTCAGTGACCTTGCAGCCCAAGTATATGGAGTCTTTAGCAGTAGGTTCTTACCATCTATTCCTTGTGGGAAACCAAGGACCTCAGTGATGGCCTGTAATTTTTAGGGGGCATCAGGGACCTCCCTGGCCAACAACTCACTGGATGGTATCCTATCCCTGGCACTGTGCCTTCTCTGAATTAGGTAATTGTGATCTGCTTCTTGTAGGTACTTGAGGTTGGTTATTTCATTCTTCTGTGTGGAAAATTTCCTGAAATACTCTCTGTAAGTTTGGTTTTGTGTTCATATAGTTGTAAACTATGGTCGGGGGCAGAGCGGAGGGAGTCAGAATTCACGTGGGGTGGGGCTGATCAGGTCAGATCTGAAGTCCCAGGAGTGGAGGCGTGGCCAAGCAGAGGAGGTCAAAGGAAGTCGCAGAGTGGGGGCTGCACAGGGTAGGTGGAAGTCAAGGGGGGTGGGGAAAGGGGGCGGAGCAGAGTGGAGTGAGTGGTTCCAAAGTCACTGCAGGCAGGGGTGTAGTGCGGGGTTGTGTCGTGTGGGACAGAGTGGGGAGGGTCAAGACTTGCCTGGGGGTGGGGTGGGGTTGAGCAGAGCAGGTCTGACTTCGCAGAGGGCAGGCGCTGGGGACTATCAGAGCGGAGCAGAGCAGGTCTGAATTCATGCAGGTTGAGGGTGGAGAGAGTGGAGGGGGTCAGAATTTGTGTGGGGGTGGGGCTAAGTGGGTTAGATATGAAGTCCCAGGGGTGGGGACAGGGCCAAGCAGAGATGTCGAAGTAAGTGGGGGGGGGGGCAGGGCGGGGCGGGGCAGGTGGAAGTAGGGGGGTGGGGAAGAGCGGTGGGATTGCGAAGTCATGGCAGGCTGAGGCATGGCAGAGAGGGACTGGAGTGGAGGGATTGAGGGGGCCTGAAGACACACGTGGGGGGAGGATCTGTGACCACACAGAGGGGTGTGGATTCCAGCAATAGCCTGTGCCTGGGAGCACAGGTGGAACTACTGGCCTGAGTCTCCTTGCCTGCAGTTGCTGTGAGAGTAGCCTGGGGCTGGAACTCTGGTTAGGATGGCTGCTTGGGGTGACTGGGGGACAGATGGGTTGCCCAGGAGCATGGGAATCAGCTGATTCCCTTTTTTGTCCCTCTGCATATACGCACTGGTGATCTATTAGAGACTTTTCTCCCCTAAAAGTCTCAGTGACACCTTGATTCCATTTCTCTCCTTCCTGGGAGTTGTGGCATGGTTAGGTGGATGCCATCTTGACTGTGAGCCCCCTTATTATTTAATTATTGAGTTCTTTGTATATCCTAGATATTAATCCTCTTATCAGATGTATAGCTGGCAAAGATTTTCTCCCATTCTGTAGGTTGCCTCTTTGCTCTATTCACAGTGTCTTTTGCTGTACAAAAGCTTTGTAATTTCATGAGGTCCCAATGGTTAATCTGTGGTTTTATTGCCTGAGCAATTGGGTTGTATTCAGAAGTCTTTGCCAAGACCAATATGTTGAAGGGTTTCCCCTACTTTTTCCTCTAGCAGTTTCAGAGTTTCAGGTCTGATATTAAAGTCTTTGATCTATTTGGACTTATTTCTTGTGCATGGAGAGAGATAAGGATCTATTTTCATCCTTCTACAGATACATGCCCAGTTTTCTCAGCATTTGCTGAAGAGGCTGTCTTTTCTCCTATGAGTATTTTTGGGATTTTTTTTGTCAAAGATCAGGTGGCTATAGCTACCCGGACTTACATCTAGGTACTATATTGTGTTCCATTGATCTACATGTCTGCTGTTTTTGTTACTATGGCTCTGCAGTATAGGTTAAAATCATGTATAGTGATACCACCAGCCTTACTTTTGTTGCTCAAAATTGTTTTAGATATTAGAGGTTTTTTGTGGTTCCAAGTGAATTTTTGGATTTTTTTTTCTATTTCTGTGAAGAATGCCATTGGAATTTTGATGGGGATTGCATTAAATATGTAGATTGCTTTCAGTAAGATTGCCATTTTCACAATATTGATTCTTCTGATCCAAAAACAAGGGATGTCTTTCCATTTCCTAGTGTCTTCTGCAATTTCTCACTTGAGTGTTTTAAAGTTTTCATTGTACAGATGACTTTCTTGATTTATATGACCTACTTAAGTTCAATTAAGATGAGATAAACCATTTAAACAGACCTATAATAAGTACAGAGATCCAAGAAGTTATAAAAAAAATCTGAACTAAAAAAAGTCCAGGCCCAGATGGATTCACTGGTGAATTTTACCAGACCTTCATGGAAGAACTAACACCAATGCTTCCCAAGCTTTTCCATAAAATAGAAAAGGAAGGAATCCTACCACACTCCTTCCATGAAGCCAGCATCACCCTGATACCAAAACCAGGCAAAGATAGAACAAAAGAAGAAAAGTACAGACAAATCTCCCTCATGAACATAGATGCAAAAATTTCCAACAAAATATTGGCAAACAGAATACAAGAATATATCAGAAAGATCATTCACCCTGACCAAGTAAGCTTTATTCCGGAGATGTAGAGATAGTTCAACATATGCAAATTGATAAATGTAATACATTATATAAATGGACTGAAGGACAAGAATCACATGATCATTTCATTAGATGCAGAAAAAGCATTTGACAAAATCCAATATCCCTTCATGATAAAAGTTCTACTGAGACTGGGAATAGAAGGAACATATGTCAACATAATAAAGGCTATTTATGACAAGACTATAGCCAACATAATACTAAATGGAGAAACAGCTGAAGCTTTTCCACTAAAATCAGGAACAAGCCAGGCGTGGTGGTGCACATCTTTAATCCCAGCACTCGGGAGGCAGAGATAGGAGGATCAATGTGAGTTCAAGGCCACCCTGAGACTACATAGAGAATTCCAGGTCAGCCTGAGCTAAAGTGAGACCCTACCTTGAAAAACCAAAAAATAAAATAAAATAAAATAAAATAAAATCAGGAACAAGACAAGGGTGTCCACTGTCCCCACTTTTATTTAATATAGTACTGGAAGTCTTAGCCATAGAAATAAGGCAAGAGACACAAAAAAGGACACAATTTGGAAAGGAAGATATAAAGGTATCATTATTTGCAGATGACATGATTCTATACATAAAGGACCCTAAAGACTCTACCAGCAAACTGTTAGAGCTGATAAACACCTATAACCATGTAGCAGGATACAAAATAAACACACAGAAATCACTAACTTTCCTATATGCTAACAAACACACAGAGGATGAAATCAGAGAATCAATCCCATTAACAATTGCATAAAAAAATAAATAAAGTACCTTGGAATAAACATAACCAAGGATGTGAGTTCTGATTTTCTTGATGTTTACTGTAGTGCATTCTTGCATTTGATCAAGTTTTCATTGAGCTTAATCAACCAGTTGCTGAGTTCATCCATTTCTTGTTTTACCTTCAATTTATTCATATCTCTTTTGAGGGTTCTAACATTTTCTTCAATCAAGTTAAGCCTAGTGTCAAAAGCTAAGCACTCTAGGAGATGATTCTATGCAACTTCATTGATGTGATTGTTGGTTCTTTGGTAGTTTGCTTTAAGTTCAGTGATTTTTTTTGATCAGGGTCTCATTGGTTATTGTGTTTTAATTTTGGGAATGAATTTTTTTTGATTTCTCTATGATTTCATTGGAGGGTTCCATAAAAAAGACAGCCTCTTCAGCAATTTCCATATGTAGGCCTAGGCATTCTTGGTGGATATCTCTCAGTTTTCTGACTTTCATTGGCTTTTTTGCATTGCTGTCTACCCATTTTAGGAAGATTCTTTATTTTATTGAGGAGGAATCAAGTTTTTGTTCTTTAGCCCATTCACCCTCTCTCTCAGGTGAACAGGGATGTTCTAGTGGCCAGTGAGGTTACCAGAGCAAAAGGCCTGATTCCACAGCTCACACAGGGACCAGGCCTCCCCAAACAAGGCACAGTGCGACCTACCAGGACCAGGGGACTGGAAGGTGCAAGGAAACAGGGATCTGGCCTACTTAATGCTTACCCTCCAGCACACAGACCAGTGCAGGCATCCCAGACTGGGGAGGTGGGAGGAGCCCAGATACATGGGTCTGGCCTATTCACTCCAGACAGCCATGCCAACCCACACACTGTCCACACAAGGAACTCAGACCAGGGAGGACAATTTAAAATTTTGATAAAAATATTGTGATGTTGGGCTGGAAAAATTTCTTAGTGGTTAATTCTCTTGCCTGCAAAGCCAAAGGACCTAGGAGGTAGAAGCAAGATCAAAAGTTCAAGGTCATCCTTGGCTACATAGTGAATTTGAGGCCACCCTTGTGATGCAGGATTTTGGGGTTTAGGAGGGGTCCCTCAAATTTATGAACCCCAATTTTAGGTGCTGTCCTACCTTTAACGAATTGATAAAGGCAGACTCAAGAATGATAAATTATGAATGATTAAATTTAGTTAGGGACAACACTTACAAATTGTGGGGTTTATTTAAGGGAAATTTGGATCTAGGAGGAAGGCTAGAATAGAGTCATAAGCATGTGGAAAACACAGCATAGTCCATGAGATTCATCTAAGAGAAATGGCTGTGGCAGAGCCATAAACACATGGAAGATAGTATACAGAAGCTTATGTAAGGAGATTTAGAAAAGACACACATCATCTGCCCTGAGCTTCCCCATGGACGAAAGCTAAGAGGGCAAATTGTGGTGGCTTAAGAAAAAATAGCAGAGGGAAAGTATAAAAGCACAGCCTAAAAAGTTCAGTTGAGAAATGAGTAGTAGAGCATTACACCCATGCTTAGCCCAAGTTTAGAGAAACAACACAGGTAAGACTTAGAGTTAGAGAAAGAAACCACATGGTAGATTTGGAGTGTAAGGGAAATATGCACATGTAGATTCAGAGATCAGAGGACAATCATACAGGTAATTAAAGTAAGAAGTTATCCCAGAGAATAAAGCAGAGGCAAGCACAAAAACTACTCAGACCAAGAAACAGTATTCTGCTCTTCCCCGTATCCATCTAGGCTGGGCAGGGAGGGGAGGGAGCCAGACTCATGATGCAGAGAGAGAGAGAGGGAAACTGGAAAACAGCATAGACAGGCCTTTATAGTGGATTGAAAATGGATTCTTTTGCCATATTTAGGTATGCAAAGGGAAGACCTGAATGATTAGTAGATTTGAAGGGAGACTCCAGAGGACACCTCCCCCAGGCAGTATGCTAGACTGTAGGCAGTAAGGGTCACTATCAGACACGAGTTCCATTCCTGCCAAGAATTCCATTCCTGCCAGGGTGAGGTGGCATTTGTTCTCCCTGGGTCTCAGTTTCTAACCGAAAGTACCTAAAAGAAGCTAGCTTCCTCCTATTTTGCCTTCACTGGGATACATGAAACCCTGTCTGAAAAAAAGAAAAGAGGAAAGAAAAGAGGTCAGAAAACTGAGTATGAAATTCTCAAATGAAGATATACAAATGGCTAATAATCCCTTAAGGAAACGTTCAGCATACTTAACCATCAGGGAAATGCAAATTAAGGCTACGAGGTTTTACCTTACTCCAGTCAGGATAGCAATCATCAAAAAATCAAATGACAATAAATGTTGGTGAGGATGTGGGGGATGAGGAACCTTTATTCACTGTTGGTGGGAATGTAAACTTGTACAACCACTGTGGAAATCAATATGGAGACTCCTGAAAAAAGATGAAAATAGTGCTACCAACGGACCCAGTTATTCCTCTATTGGACATTTACCCTAAAGGCTCCATGCCTCACTGAAGAGGTATTTGCTCAACCATGTGTATAGCTGCTCAATTCATGATAGGTAAGAACTGGAATCAACCCAGGTGCCCATGATTGAACAAATGAATAATGAAGATGTGGTACATTTACACAATGGAATTCTACTCAGTAGTAAGAAAAAATGATACAATGAAATTTGTAGGAAAATGGAGGGACTTGGAACAGGTCATACTCAGCAAGCACACACAATCAGAGAAACACAAGTGCTGCATATTCTCCCTCATCTGTGGTTCATATCCTGAAGCAGCTTGAATTGCAAGCATACCTGACAGGCAACTCCAGGTCCAGACAACAGGAATGGAAAGTTTGCGGGCAAGGGGACTGGGAGGTAGAGTGGTAAAACACATAAAAGTAAACCCAAAATGAACTGGTACCATGGAAATTTTTCTCCAGGATAGTAGATTAAAAGATATAACCTCAAGGGCTGCAGAGGTGGCTTAGTGGTTAAGCACTTGCCTGTGAAGCCTAAGGACCCCGGTTCAAAGCTTGATTCCCCAGGACCCACGTTAGCCAGATGCACAAGGGGGTGCAAGCATCTGGAGTTCGTTTGCAGTGGCTGGAAGCCCTGGCGTGCCCATTCTCTCTCTTTCTCTCTATCTGCCTCTTCCTCTCTCTGTCACTCTCAAATAAATAAATAAAAACGAACAAAATTTAAAAAAAAATAAATAAAAGATATAACCTCAAAAGGATTATGAGGTGAGCACCTGAAAGATGGGTTCTAGAGAGGGTGGGATGAAGCCTAACCTTAAAATATTTGGCTCTGGCCTGTAACTTCCAGTACCAGAAATTGGTTGCTGCACACACTGACCTGACGATCAGAGAGATCTATGAAGTCTCCAAAACAGGACAAGCTTCTATGAAAGTACCCACCTGAGGTAAAAGGTAAGGCGCTATTGCTTAAGACACCACATGCTGCCAACACAGAACACTGAGAGATTTAGCTGGAATCCAGAAGGGAGCTGGTTCCCAGATCGCTAACTTGTATAGTGCTGGAAAGGACTACCTGAGCGGCTGGGAGGAAGTGGCTAATAGTGTTATTAGCAAACAGGGGAAAGTTATTCAAAAGCAACCAGCCTGACCATATGTGCACACCTGTGCAATGGTGGCACCCAGCCTTGGTGGGTAATCAATAGCTTTCTGACTGGCTAAGAGATCCACTCAGTGGAAAGGAACTTATAGCTGGAACTGGGAACCAGGTTAGATTCCTATGGAGATCAAGATTACAGTCTCCAATGACAAGTTCCTGCTAGTCTTTGGTCAAAATAGGGGCTACATCCATCAAAAATCTCTCTAATAAAGCCAGGCATGGTGGCACACGCCTTTAATCCCAGCAATCAGAAGGAAGAGGTAGGAGGATTACTGTGAGTTTGAGGCCACCCTGAGACTACATAGTGAATTCCAGGTCAGCCTGAACCAGAGTGAGACCCTACCGCCAAAAACAAAACAAAACAAAACAAAACAAAATTCTCTGTAACAAAGCTTATCCCATTTAACTTATGTTGACATCATTCTCTGTTAGAGAATTTGTTTTTCTCTTTCAGAAGGTAGCAAGAACTGAGGAGATAAACCACCCCTCACACAGCCAGAACCCATGTGAAACCACAGAAGAATTGGTGAGATGAGAAAGAGTACTCTTTTCATGGTGACCCTGACAACCTGTGCCAGGGTGGAGGAGACAGACACTGAAGGCATTCAACATGTACCAAAGCAGAAATACAGAAGCTCCTGAGAGCTCAACACTGAAGTTGACTTAAAACACACCCACCATGGTTCAGAGAATTTTGCAGAAAAGGGGTTGAAAGATTATAAGAGCCATAGGTCAGGAGGGAATATCCAGAGGCATTGCCCCCTCCCACAATGACTAACTGCTGACATCACAACTCATAACCCACATCTCCCTGGGGAATACCAGTAATCCCACTGAGGAGGGCCCTCAGTGGAATGGGGGCAGGGAGGAGGAAAATGATGATACCAACATATGATGTGTTCGTACAAAATATATACTTAATTAAAAAAAGAACTTTCAAAAAATAAAATAAATAAAAAGAAAGAAAGAAAGAAAGAAAGAAAGAAAGAGAAAGAAAAGAGGTCCAATGCTTGTGTGGAAATGTTCCTTCATCCCTTTTGTCTTCCATCAGAAAATGTCTTAGACTGGGCAAAATATAAATGTCAGAAATGTATATCTTTTTATTTTTAATTAATGACTTCCATAATTATAGAAAATAAACCATGATAATTCTCTTCCCCACTTTCTCCTTCACAAATCCACTCTATATCATATCCCTCCCCCTCTCAATTAGTCTTTCTTTTATTTTAATGTCATCCTCTTTTCTCCATATTATGAGGGTCCTATATAGGTAGTCCCAGGCATTGTGAGGTCATGGATATCCAGGACATTTTCTGCCTGTAAGCAGTCAAGCAGTCATACCCTTCCTTTTTCTCTTACATTCTTTACACCAGTTCTTTGACAATGGACCCTGAGCCTGGGAAGGTGTAGTAGAGATGTTTCAGTGCTGAACACTCCTCTGTCACTTCTCAGCACTATGGTGTCTTGAATCATCCCAGAGGTCACCACCATTGGAAAAGAGAAGCTTCTCTGACCAAAAGTGAGAGCAGCATTAATATATAAGTATGAACATTAAGAGAAGTGCTTACTGGGGAATGTGGTGAACATAATATATGCATTTAGCCAGACACCAACAGGCGTTACACCTCTAGGACTCATAAGTTTTCAGTACCAGGCATATATTCCCTCCTGTGGAGGAGCCTCCAGTCCAGTCAGTGAGAAGTTAGTTTCCCCCACAACAGACATGACAGTATTGCACCTGTTGGCTCATTTGGCCTGGCTGGACAAACTTAAGGCTTGCAGTGTTCACTGTTGCTTATATATACTGATAACTTCTTCCTCCAACAGGGCTGCAGACAGCACAGTTTTTTCCAGCTTTCTGTCAGTTGGTCTATATAGGGAGGAGTTTTCAGCTAAGCTCCAGCTTGATTTCCCAGTGACATTGCAGCCAAAGCATGTGGAATCTTCAGCAATAAGAAGTGTATTTCTTATAGTTTCTTAGTGGTTGGAAAGGCCACCATCCAATTTCAAGCACATTATGTAGCTGGTAAGTACTTACTCTGCTTTATGAATGGCAATTTCTTGCCATGTCCTTACATAGGGAGAGGAGCAAACATGCTCTCTCAGGCCTGATTATTGATCTCAAAGTGTTCTAGACCACAATGGTGGTGACAGAAGATGCCCACCAACATTCCCTGGCTTTCCAGGCCATCTAGGACCCAGCCTATGGGAGGTACATCACTATTGCTTGGCGACTGGTGGATTAGGCTCACTGTCCCCATTCACCCCAGGTTTTATAGTAAATTCCACAATTTATCACATTGGAGACTCAACTCTCTTACTCAACACTCTCTAGAAATCAATTATACTTTATAAATCACTTGCTTTAAAAAACTGAGGCAGGATCTTGCTATATAAACCTGGCTAGTCTGGAACTTGTTATGTAGCCCAGGTCTGGAGCTCATAGCAATCTACCTGCCACAGCCTCCAAAATGCTGGAATTGTAGACTTGTGCTTCTGTACCTAGTTTAATGTTTTAAAATATTTTTTCATTGACAGTTTCCACAATTATAGGCAATAAACCTATAATTCCCTCCCTCCAATCCCATTACCCCCTCTCAATTCCCCTTCCATTGAATATCCTCCCCTTTCAATTAGTCTTTCTTTTATTTTGATGACATTATCATTTCCTCCTATTATGAAGGTCTTATGTAGGTAGTTTCTGGCGCTGCAAGGTCATAAATATCAAGGCCATTTTGTGTCTGGAAGATTGCACTGTAAGCAGTCCTACCCTTCCTTTGGCTTTTACATTCTTTCCACCACTGCTTCCACAATGGACTCTGAGCGTTGGAGGGTGTGATAGAGATGTCTCAGTATTGAAAACTTCACTGTCACTTCTCAGAATTATTATGATGAGTTTTGAGTCACCTAAGTGACTACTGCCATCTGAAGAGAGGCTTCTCTAACCAAAAGTGAGAGCAACATTAACATATGGGTATAAACATTTTAAACTCAGTAGCAAAGGCCAGTAAGCTACAAAAGAGATATAAAGGGAAGAGAAAGGAAGAGAGGGGGCTACTTAATAGGATGGTATTGTATATATGTAAGTAGAAGATTAGATTAATGGGGGTGAAAAGGCCCAAGTGAGGTCAGGGGAAGAGACTGAGTAAAGGAAAGGTGGAGGGAGGTCCAATCAAAATCTAAGAGGATATAAATAAATCATATGGAAACCTACTTTTTTGGATAATGCAACACTCAGGAGCCATAGATTGTTACTAGAAAATTTTCAGTGGCAGGAATGGGATACCTTCCAGTGAGTTGTTGGCCAAGGAGGTCACTCATGCCCCCAAAACATTACAGGCCATTGCTGAGGCCCTTGGTTTCCTACCAGGAATAGATGGTAAGACTCTATTGCTGAACACTCCACATACTTGGGCTGCAAGGCCACTGAAAAATCCTGCTGGAACTGAGCTGAAAACCTCCTCCATGTAGCTGACAGAAAGCTGGAAGAAGCCATTCTGCATGCAGTTCAATGGGAGAGAGAGAAATCACCCTCATACTCAACAGTGGGCACTGCAAGCTTTATATTTTGCCAGCCAGGCCAAATGAGCCGATGGGTGCAATACTGGCACATCTGCCATGGGGGAAACCATCTGCCCTCTAACTGGACTGGAGGCCATCCCCATGGAGGGGAATACATCCCTGATACAGGGGTAGTCATGAGCCCTAGGGGTGTAACATCCGCTGTTGTCTGGCTAAATGTATATACTATGCTCATCAAACTGCCCAGTAAGCACTTCTCTTAATGTTCATACCCATATATTAATGCTACTCTCACTTTTGGTAGAGAACCTTCTTTTTTCAGATGGCAGTGATCTTGGGATGATTCAGAAGGCATCATGGTGCTGGGAAGAAGTGACAGGAGTGCTCAGCACTGCAATATGTCTATCATACTTTCCAAGGCTCAGGGTCCACTGTGGAAGAGATGGTGGAAAGAATGCGAGAGCCAAAGGAAGGGTAGGACTCCTTACAATGTGCTCCTCCAGACACAAAATGGCCTGGATATCCATGACCTCACAGTGCCTGACACTACCTACACAAGACCATCATAACAGGAGGAAAAGAACATGACAACAAAGTCAAACACAGACTGAGAGGGGGGTGGATATGATGGAGAATGGAGTTTCAAAGGGGAAATTGGGGGGAGGGAGGGCATTACCATGGGATATTGTTTACAATCTTGGAAGTTGTTAATAAAAAATAATAAATAAATTTTAAAAAAGAAAGAAGTGTTTACAAGGTAGTTTGGTGGATATAATATATCCATTTCACCAGACAACTGCAGGTGTTACTTCCCTAGGCTCATGACCTCCCAAACCATAGACTTTTGACTAGGTTTTCAGTACCAGGCATGTATTCCCTCCCATGAAGTGGTCCCCCAATCCAATTTGAAAGTGGATGGTTTCCCTGATAATAGATGTACCGCTATTGTAGCAGTTGGCACATTTGGCCTGACTGGGTCCACTAATATTTGACAGCATTGATGGCTTCTCTCTCCCAAAGGACTGCATGCAGTGTAGCTCTTTCCAGCTATCAGACAGCTAGTCAACAGGGAGAAGGATTCCAGCTCAGCACCAGCTTGATTTCTCAGTGGCCTGCAGCCCAAGCATGTGGAGTCTTTAGCAGTAGGGTCTTACCATCTAGTTCTGGTGGACAACCAAGAGCCTTGGCAAAGGCCTGTATTGTTTTGGAGGCATCAAGGACCTCCCTGGCCAACAACTCATTGGAAGGTATGCCAACCCTGGCTCTGAAATTTTTCTAGTAACAATCTATGGTTTCTGGGTCCACCATTATCCAAAGAAGTAGGTTTCCATATGGCTTATTCATAACATTTTAAATTTTGGCTAACCCCCCTTCCTTTTACTGAATTCTTTTACTGAATCTCTTCCCCTGACCCCACATAGGCCATTCCATCCCCCATAATTGGTTCTTCTACTTACATATACACAATGCCCCCCTCTTAAGTCCTCCCCTTTCCTCACTCCATCATAGCCCCTTTCTAGCTTCCTAAACTCTGCTACTGACTTTTACTCTGACTCACATACAAATCTAAACATTTGTAGATGGGATCCACATATAATAGAGAATGTGTGGCATTTGACTTTATGAGCCTGGGATGCTTCACTTAGTATAATCCTTTTATCCATCCATTTCTCTGCAAATATAATTTCATTTTTTACCACTGAATATAACTTTTATTTGTGTTTTTTTGTCTTATTCCTACAGCTAAGACTTCCAGTACTATATTAAGTAAAAGTGGGGATAGTGAGCACTCTTGTCTTTTTCCTGATTTTAGTAGAAATGCTCCATTTAGTGTAATGTTGGTTATACGTATGTCATAAATAGCCTTTATTATGTTGAGATATGTTCTTTCTACCCACAGTTTCTTTGGGGCTTTTATCATGAAGGGATGTTGGATTTTTGTCAAATCCCTTTTATACATCTATTGAGATGATCATGTGATTTTTGTCCTTCAGCCTATTATTAGGGTGTATTATATTTATTGATTTACATATGCTGAACCATCCCAGCATCTCTGAAATAAAACCTACCTAGTCAGGGTGAATAATCTTTCTGATGCATTCTTGTATTCTGTTTGCCAATATTTTGTTGAGAATTTTTGCATGCTCCTCATTTCTTGAGAGAAATTCATCTGTAATTTTCTTTTCTTGTTCTATCTTTGTGTGGTTTTGGTATCAGGGTGATGCTGGCTTCATAGAAGGAGTTTGGTAGTATTAATTCCTTTTCTATTTTATGGAAATGTTTGAGAAGCACTGGTGTTAGTTCTGTGAAGGTTTGGTAGAATTCACCAGTGAATCCATCTGGGCCTGTATATTTTTTGATTGGGAGATTTTTTTTTTTTTTTTAGTATAACTGCTTCTATCTCAGTACTTGCTATAGGTCTGTTTAAATCATTTATCCCAAATTGGTTCAATTTTAGTAGGATATATATATACCTAGATCATTCATTTCTTTTAGATTTTCCAACTTAGGGGGGTATTTATTCTTTTTTCCCTTTTTTAAATTGATAATTCCCATAATTACAGATAATAAACCATGGTAATTCCCTCCTCCCTTTCCCTTTACCACTCCACTCATTATACTCCTTCCCCCTCTCAATCAGTTTCTCTTTTGTTTTGATGTCATTATTTTTCCTCCTACTATGATAGTCTTGTGTAAGTAGTGTTAGGCACTGTGAGGTCATGAATATCCAGGCCATTTTGTGTCTAAAAGAGTGCATGGGAGTCCTACCCTTCCTTTGGCTCTTACATTCCTTCTGCCACCTGGGCCTTGGAAGGTGTGGTAGAGATGTTTCAGTGTTGAGCACTCCTATGTCACTTCTTCTCAGCACTATGGTGCCTTCTGAGTAATGCCAAGGTCACTGTCATCTTAAAAGAGAAGTTTTTCTAACCAAAACAGAGAGTTGTATTAATATATGGGTATGAACATTAAAAGAAGTACTTACTGTGCAGTTTGGTGAGCATACATTTAGCCAAATACCAGCAGATGTTAAACCCATAGGGCTTGTGATTTCCCCTGTCATAGATTTTCAGTATCAGGCATTGTATTCCCTCCCATGGAGTGGACCTCCAGTCCAATTAGAGAGTGGTTGGTTTTCCCCATAACAGATGTACCACTATTGTACCTGTTGGCTCATTTGGCCTGGATGGCCAAATTTAAGGCTTGCAGTATCCACTGTTGTTTATCTCCACTGGTGATTTCTCTCTCTCTCCCATGGAACAGCATGCAGCATAGCTTTTTCTGGCTTTCTGTCAGCTGGTCTACACAGAGGAGGTTTTCAGCTCAGCTCCATCAGGATTTTTCAGTGACCTGGCAGCCCAAGTATGTGGAGTCCTCAGCAATAGGATTTTACCATCTATTCCTGGTGGGAAACCAAGAGCCTTGGCAATAGCCTGTAATGTTTTGAGGGCATCAGGGAACTCCCTGGCCAACAACCCACTGGAAGGTATCTCATCCCTAGCACTGAAAATTAATCTATGGCTCCTGGGTGTGCCATTGTTCAAAAAAGTAGGTTTCCATATCACTTATTCATAGCCTGTTCAGTTTTGATTAGCCCTCCCCTCACCTTTCCTTTGCTCATTCTCTTCCCCTTACCTCACTTAGGCCTTTCTACCCCAATTAATCTGTTCTTCTACTTACATATGTACAATGACATCCACTTAAGTTCCCCCTCCTTCCTCCATTTCTATTCCCTTTATATCCCTTTTCTAGCTTACTGGCCTCAGCTACTAACTTTTATTCCAACTCACATATAAGTCCAATAATTTGTAGCTAGGATCCACATGTGAGTAAAACAACATGTGATGTTTGACTTTCTGGGTCTGGGTTACCTCACTAAGTATAATACTTTCCAGATCCATCGATTTTTCTGAAAATTTCATAATTTCATTTTTCTTTACTGCTGAGTAGAACTCCATTGAATAAATGTACCACATCTTCACTATCCACTCATCAGTTGAGCGACATCTAGGATGTTTCCATTTCCTAGTTATTGTGAATAGAGCAGTGATAAACTTGGATGTGCAAGTATCATTAAGGTAGTTAGAAGAGTCCTTAGGATATAAACCTAGGAGTGGTATAGCTGGGTCATGTGGCAGATCTCAGGAACCTCCACACTGATTTCTACAATGGCTAGACCAGATTGCATTCCCACCAATAGTGTAGAAAGGTTTCTCTTTTTCCACATCCTCGCCAGCATTTATTGTCATCCATTTTCATGATGGTAGCCATTCTGACAGAAGTGAGGTGGAATCACAAAAGTAGTTTTTCTTGGGGGGAGGGGTTGAGGTAGGGCTCACTCTATCCCAGGCTGACCTGGAATTCACTATGGAGTCTCAGGGTGGCCTCAAACTCACAGCAATCCTCCTATCTCTGCCTCCTGAGTGCTGGGATTAAAGGCATGCACTACCACACCTGGCTTCAAAGTAGTTTTAATTTGTATTTCTCTGATGGCTAAGGATGTAGAACATTTTTTAAATGTTTACATTTATTTATTTATAACAGTGAAAGAGGGAGAGAGAACGAGAGAGAGAGAGAGAGAGAGAGAGAGAGAGAGAGAGAGACAGAATGGGCATGCCAGGGCCTCCAGCCACTGCAAAGGAGCTCCATACGCATGTGCCCCTGTGCATCTGGCTTACATGGGTCCTGGAGAATCAGTTTGGCTTTGCAGGAAAATGCTTTAACTGCTAAGCAATCTCTCCAGCCCCTTTTTAGATGTTTATATGCCATCTGTATTTCTTCTTTTGAGACCTTTTATTTAGTTCCATAGCCCAGTTTTTAATTGGGTTGTTTGATGTCTTATTATTTAGTTTTTTTTTGAGTTCTTTGTATATCATGGATATTAATCCTCTTTCAGATGTATATCTGGCAAAGATTTTCTCCCATTCTCTGGTTTGCCCCTTTGCTCTTTTCACAGTGTCCTTTGCTGTACAAAAGCTTTCTAATTTCATGAGGTCCCAGTGGTTATCAGTGGTTTATTTCCTGAGCAACTGGGGTTATGTTCAGAAAGTCTTTGCCTATACCAATATGTTGAATGGTTTCCCCTACTTTTTCCTCTAGCAGTTTCAGAGTTTGGTTCTGATATAAAGGATTGATTTGGACTTCATTATTGTGCATGGAGAGAGATAAGAATCTATTTTCATCCTTCTACAGATATATATCCAGTTTTCCCAGCACTATTTGTTGACGATGCTGGTTTTTTTCTCCAACAAGTATTTTTGGCATTTTTGTCAATGACCAGGTAGCTGTAACTATGCAGATATATATCTGGGCACTGTATTCTGTTCCATTGATCTATGTGCCTGTTTTTGTGGAAGTACCATGCTGTTTTTGTTACTTTTGCTCCATAATACAGGTTAAAATAAGGTATGTTGATACCACCAGCCTTATTTTTGTTGCTCAGATTATTTTAGATATTAGAGGTTTTTGTGCTTCAAAATGAATTTTAAGATTGTTTTTTCTATTTCTGTGAAAAATGGCATTGAAATTTTGTAAAATTATTTATTTATTTATTTATTTGAGAGTGACAGACAGAGAGAGGAAGAGGCAGATAAAGACACAGAGAGAGAATGGGCGTGCCAGGGCCTCCAGCCACTGCAAATGAACTCCAGATGTGTGCGCCCCCTTGTGCATCTGGCTAAGGTGGGTCCTGGGGAATTGAGCTTTGAACCAGGGTCCTTAGGCTTCACAGGCAAGCACTTAACCGCTAAGCCATCTCTTCAGCCCGCCATTGGAATTTTG
This sequence comes from Dipus sagitta, assembly GCA_036346955.1. Lineage (NCBI taxonomy): Eukaryota > Metazoa > Chordata > Mammalia > Rodentia > Dipodidae > Dipus > Dipus sagitta. Next base: position 55,111,546 of record CM070779.1, on the reverse strand, counting down.
ATGAGAATTGCATTAAATATGTAGATTGTTTGGATGGATAGCTTTGTAGAATAAAGTAATGTTGATTGACAGTTGTTATCTTAGCAAACTTGGATACATCTTTCCAGGGCCTTCTGTCTTTTAAAGTTTGTGTTGAATAATCTGCTGTTATCCTGCTAGGCTTGCCTTTCCTCTCCAATTGTTTTAAATATATTCTTTGGTTTGTGTGTTTTGTAGTTTAATTATAATATGGTTGTGAGAGGGTCTTCCCTGATTTTTATGTTTGGCATTCTATAGGTTTCCTGTATCTGTATTGGCATCACTTTCCCTACTTGGGGAAGTTTTCTTCTGTTATTTTGTTGAAAATACCTTTTATGCCTTTGGAGTGAAATTCTTCTCCTTCTACTGTACCCTGAATTCTTATGTTTGATCTCTTCATGGTGTCCCAAATGTCTTGAAATTCCCATTCATGCCTTCCTATTGGTTTGTCTTTTTCTTTGTTGGACTGTATTAGATCTGCCACCTGGTCCTTTAGTTTAGATATACTATCCTCTCCACATTCTACTGGTGAGACTTTCTACAGGGTTTTCTATTTGACTTACTCTGTTTTTCATTTCTAGTATTTCTGATTGGTATTTTTTCATTATTTCTATTTCCTTACTCATGTCTTATATTGACCTCCTTATGTCATTAAGTTGGTTTCCTGTGTTCTCCTTCAAAAGTTTTTCTTCTTTGATTCCTTTGAACATAGATATAATCATTTTTTAAAAAATCTTTGTCAGGCATTTTATCTAAATGAGGTCATTGGAGGTCATTTCTGATGGATTTATAATTTTTGGTAAGATTGAAGTGTCTTGATATTTTTGTGTTTCTTGTATTATAAAGTAGAGATTTTTTGAACCTTAAGTTAATTTGATACTTGGATTTTCTAATTATCTGAGATGTTCTTAGCTTTGTAAATCTGAGTTTATATATCTTCAGTGTAGGTGTTTAAGGTGCCAGCAAAGCTCTTATGCTCAGAGAGAAACAGCAGAAGAGACTTTAGGTATTGAGTTTGCCTTCTATTCAAGTATTGTAGTAGACTGGGTGAAGCAAATTACTGGCAACTTTTAAAATTCAACTGAGCAATATATATATATATATTCAATCAAAACTAGCAAAGAGCCAGGTGTGGTGGTGCATGCCTTTAACCCCAGCACTTGGGAGGCAGAGGTAGGAGGATCACCATGAGTTTGAGGCCACCCTGAGACTACATAGTGAATTCCAGGTCATCCTGAGCTAGAGTGAAACCCTACCTCGAAAAAACAAAAATCAAAACAAAAAAAAGAACAAAACAAAACAAGCAAACAAACAAAAAACAGCCAAGAGTATTTATACAAATGTGGGGATTAAACTAAATAGATAATATAATAAAGCCAAAGTCCTTAAGGGTGTTTGTTGCCCCACACCCTTAATCCCATCAACTAGGAGGCTGAGATATCTAGTCTGAAATGGGTTCCAAGTCAGCCTGGGGCCAGTCAGCCCCCAACAATGAGAGAAAAAAGAAAAAAAAAAAAAAAAGACAAAGGCCCTAAAAAGTAGGAAACATCAAAGGCAACAATAGTCAACACCAAAATACAGCTTATTTGAGAAGGGTAAAGCCAACCAAGAATATATAATTCAAATATAATACTTAACCTTTCCTGACACAGAAAGAGATTAGCACTTCCAGTACATGCCTATATATCTGACTTTGTATAAGCAGGTACTGTTACCTTTTGGGATGGCTTCCAATCTCACCAATGCTGAGTGACCACCTTGATCCCTCTCAGTGTCAGGTGGCTAGGAGTGAATGAGTTCTCAGGATGTTCACAGTCCTGACAGATGGGGAATTGGAGACTATGCAGGGTGCCTGGAGTTGTACCAGAGCTGCTCAGCTGGTCTTATTTGCATTCTCCTTCAGAAGCTGCTCAGCTGGCCCCTGCTGTCTTCTCCTTCAGGTTTCTTGACTTTGTGAGGAGGCTGAAGCGAGTGGAAAATCCCTTCACCTTGTTTCTGCTCCTCCAGCTCTGCGCTGCTGGGATCAGGGCTACTGACACCTCAGTGGGATTCTGGCCAGTTTCCTCCTTTCTGGAAGATCTTGGTCTCTCCTGCTTTTCTGCAGTGGCTGATAATAACTTACATACCTTCACTTTTCAGTAGAAGAGTGTATTTTGCTGTGTTTCTGTTTGTTTCTCTCCCTAGGCTGCTTTGGTATGGCTTGTATGTGGCCATCTTACCCAGAAGTCCACAATTCAGACTCTTGAGTATATATTCTTCAGGTATATTCTTATGCTTTTCTGAATTTCCTTGGTATCTGCTGTAATGGTGTTTTGTCTCTGATTTTATTAACTTGTGTCTCTTCTCTTTCTGTTGGTCAGTTTTGCTAAGGATTTATCAATCTTACTCATTCTTTCAAAGAAGCAACTCTTCATTTCATTGATTTATTTTTTGTTTGTTTGATTTTCAAGGTAGGGTTTTGCTCTTGCCCAGGCTGGCCTGGAATTCACTATGTAGTCTCACAGTGGCCTGAAAGTCATGGCGATCCTCATACCTCTGCCTCCTGAGTGCTGGGGACTGCAGGCATGCACCACCATGCCTGGATCATTGATTCTTTGTATTTTTTTGTTGTTTTTGTTTCTATTTCCTTAATTTCTACCCTAATCTTTATTATTAGTGTCAATCTATGGCTTATTAGTTTGCCTTGTTCTTCTTTTTTCCAAGGCCTTAAGGTAAAGCATTAAGTGGTTTTCTTGTGACCCCTCTAGTTTCTTAATATTGGCATTTAAAGCTATAAATTTCCTCTGAAGACTCTCTTCATTGTATCCCAAAGGTCTTGGTATGTTGTGTTCTTATAATGTGAGTCTATGAATTTTTTATTTCATTCTTTATTCCTTTAATGATACGTTAATCATTTAGTGATTGATGTACTATTTATTTTCCATGAGTTTATATTTATTCTATAGTTTTTCTTGCTGCTGATTTATAGCTTATTCATATAGTGAGCAGATAGAGGACAAGAATTATTTTGATTTTCCTCTAATTGTTAAGATTTGCTTTGTCTTCTAATATATGGTTTATGTCATAGTCAGGTCCATGCTGCTGGGATGAATCTCCAAACCAGACACAGTTTATGGGAGGAATGTCACTTATTTCAGACTTATAGATCCAAGGGAAATTCCATAATAGAAGAAGAAGCTGATTCCCTTTACCAAATCTACTCAGAAAGAAAAACCACCACCAGGACCAAAAGCAAGAAGAAAAAACTTGCAACAAAACAGCAGGGAACTCAGGCAGAGCCATGCATTCTACATACTATAGGCTAGAAGTCAGATCTTCCCACAGTGACACCTTAGGGCTTGACCCCAGGATTTCCCCCCAGTGACACTTCTTCCATCCAGGTGGCTATAGACAAGCTTTGTAAAAAAAAAATTGATTAATTAATTAATTTATCAGAGAAACAGAGAAATAGAGAGTGAGTGAGAATAGGTACACCAAGGCCTCTAGCCACTGGAAAATCAACTCCAGATACATGCACCACCATGTGTATCTGGCTTATGTGGAACCTGCAGAATCATACCTGTGTCCTTAGGCTTCACAGGCATGAGTCTTAAGCACTAAGCAATATCTCTAGCCCTAGACAAGCTTTTAAATAAAAACACTTGAGTCTACTGGAAGACATACATTCAAACTCCCTATTCAGGAGTATTTTAGAGAATGTTCCATGTGCTGCTGAAAATAATGTGTATTCCGCAGCATTTGGATGGAATGATCTGTAGATACTCATTAGGTTCATTTGTTATATGATGCCATTTAATCCAGGTGCTTTTCCTTTTTTTTTTTTTTTTGCTAGGATAACCTGTCAATTGGTGAGAGTGTTATATTGAAGTCACCCACTACAACTGTGCTTGGTGTTATCTGTGACCTTAAGTCTAGTAAAGTTTGTTTAATAAAATTGGGATCACCTATGTTCAGTGAGTATATGTTTAAAATTATAATGTTTTCTTGTTGGATTGCCCAGTAATCAATATAAAGTGACCCTCCTTATCTTTCCAAACTAATGTTGGTTTGAAGTCTATCCTGTCAGATATTAGGATAGCAACCTCTGACTTTTTTCCTAGGCCCATTTGGTTGAAATACCATTTTCCATCCTTTCACCCTAGGATAATGTTTGTATTTTATGGAGAAGTGAGTTTCTTGGAGGCAACAGACAGAAAGATCCTGCCTTTTAATCCAGCCTGCAAGTTTGTGCCTTTTGTTTGGGGTATTGAGACCATTGATGTTAAGAGTTATTGAGTGGCTGGAGAGATGGTTTAGTTGTTTAAGTGCTTGCCCACAAAGCCTAAGGACTTGAGTTTGATTCCCCAGTACCCACGTAAAGCCAGATGCACAAGGTGTTGCATGTGTCTGGAGTTCATTTGTAGTGGCTAGAGGCACTAGTGTTTGCCCATTTTCTCTCTCTGTCAAATAAAACAATTATTCAAATCAAAATAAATCAAATATTTTTAAAAGTTATCATTTATTTATTCTTGCCATTCTTCTTGCTTTTGTAGTACTTCCTGTTTTCCCTTTGCTCTCTTGTATTAATTATTATTTTTTAAAGAATTATACAATTTTTATTTATTCATTTGAGAGAGATAGAGAGAGAGAGAAAGAGGCAGATAGAGACAGAAAGAGGCAGATATAGAGAATGGGTGCCCCAGGGCCTCCACTGCCACTGCAAATGAACTCCAGATGTGTGCGCCCCCTTGTGCCTCTGGCTAACTTGGGTCCTGGGGAATCGAGCCTCAAACCACGGTCCTTAGGCTTCACAGGCAAGTGCTTAACCACTAAGCCATCTCTCCAGCCCTGTATTAATTATTATTTTAACATGATTCTTGTTTTCTCATGTTTGTGCTTTTCTTTCTCTTCAGCATGAAGGATCCCTTCAAGGTTTTTCTGTAGAGCTGGCTTAGTGGTCATATATTCCTTTAGTCTGTTTTTGTGCTGGTAAGTCTTTATTTCTCCTTCAATTATGATGGATAGCTTTGCTGGGTATTTTTGTTGGCTGACAGTTGTTAACTTTCAGAACTTAGAATACATAATTCCAAGCCCTTTTGCCTTTTAAAGTTTGTGGTAAAATTTACTGTTTTTTCTGATGGGTTTGCCTTTATAGGTAACTTGATGTTTCTCTCTTATTGCTTTCAATATGTTTTCTTTGGTCTATGTGTTTAGTAGTTTAATTACAATATGGCAAGGAGAGGTTCTTTTCTGGTCTCATCTGTTTGATGTTTTAAATGCTTCCTTTATCTGTATTGGCATCTCCTTCCCTATTTTGGGAAATTTTTTTCTATGATTTTGTTGAAAATACCTACTATACCTTTAGAGTGAAATTCTTCTCCTACTATACCCTGAATTGTTAAGTTTGATCTCTTCATAGTATCCTGAATGTCTTGAAATTCATATTCATACTTTCTATTAGCTTGTATTCCTCTTTGTTGGAATGTTCTAGATCTGCCACTTTGTCTCTTAGTTTAGATATTTTGTCCCTTCTTGATCCATCCTATTGATGAGACTTTTTACAGAGTTTATTTGACTTAGTCTGTTTTTCATTTATAGTATTTCTGATTGGAGTTTCTTCTGTATTTCTATTTCCTTATGCATATCTTGTATTTACCTCCTAGTTGGTTTCCTGTGTCCTCTTAAGAGATTGCTTTCTTCTCCAGGAGTTTGTTTTATTCTTTGATTGTCGAGGATTTCATCTAAATCATTCTCCCTGGAGGTCATTTCTGTTGGATTTATAATTTTTGTTGGTAGGTATTATCTTGATTTTTTTTTCTGTTTCTTGTATTACAATGTATAGCTTTTTTTGCATTCTGAGTTAATTCAATGCTTGGATTTTCTAATTATCTGATGAATTATTGGATATGTAAATCACATGTTACATCTTCAGGGTAGGAGCCTAAGGTGCCAAGTGTGTGGCTCTTATATTACTTCCTGAGTAACAACAGGAGTGGTCCAAGCTGTTGAATATGCCTGCTATGCACATATTCTAGTATCAAATGGACAACAATGTTTCTTTTGATTTCCATAATTGCTGGTGGATAAAAGAACAGGCTGGTTGTGATATGCTAGGTTTTGGGTTACTTAAAAGTGGGAACAATTGGGCATTGTGGCATACACCTTTAATCCAAGCACTTGTGAGGCAGAGGTAGGAGGATCTCCATGAGTTTGAGGCCGCCTTGCTACTACATAGTGCATTCCAGGCTATCCTGGACTAAAATGATACCCTACTCAAAAAATGAAAAATGAAAAATAAACAAAAAACCAACCAAAAAAACCATAGTGAGAACAGTGTAAGGTGAATTACTGTGAGGGCTTGTATTCACTTTGAAAACAAATAAAGATGGAAGTGGCTTAGGTATCTGGTAGAGGGAAGTTAGGTACTGTTAGTTTCCACATGTTAGAAGTGTTCAGTCTATGGCAGGTTGAATTATGGAGAACAAGGAGGGGGAAAGTAGGACAGAATGTGAACAAAGGCTTGGAAAAAAGGGAAAGTTAACAAGTTACAGAAAGATTCCAATAGTAGGCTGGTTGTTCCAGAGCTGCTCAGCTGGTCCCTGTTGTCTTCTCCTTCAGAATTTTTGACTTTGCAAGAGGCTGGTGTGAATGGAGAATCTCTTTACTGTGGTTCTGCTCATGCTGGCTGGGTGTGCAGCTCGTCCCAGCAGACCGCTGGAGCAGCAGATGGAACCAATTCTGGCTGGTTGTGTGGTTGCTAGAAGCTCTGGGTATCTCCCACTTCTTTGCTGGGTTTAATAATTCTTCACACTCCTTCAGTTTTTGGTAGCAGAGTGCATTTTTAAGGTTTCCCCCCCCCCCCCAGCCTGCTTTGGCATGGATACTATTCTGCCATCCTAACCAGAAGTCACTAGTATTTTTAAACTTAAAGGAATCATAGATGAAATGTCCAAATGTTAGAAAGTATTTGCAAAAAATAAAGAAGATGGAAATCAAGAAATTCTACATTTGAAATTCTGCTTTAAGAAAGTAGCTTGAGAATGAGTCAATTAAATTTTGTAATTGTAATTTTTCCTTAAAATGACAAATTTCCCATTATCTGTCTTGGGCAGAAAATAGAATATTTGGATTAAACAGTTGCTAAGGAAGTATTTTTACACATATACATATTAGTTTTCAAAGCACATCAAAATGCATTTTGCTATTACCACAGAATTTCTTTTCCTTTGGCAAATCAAAAGATTCTACATGTTACTGTCTGAGTTTGAATCTTTCTTACAAATGTTAATTATCACATCATTTTTATTGTGCTCAGAATGAAGACTGGAAAAGACTGGCAGGTGCAACAAAAAGACATATAAACTACTAACACCAGAATCAAGGTGCTTTTCATGAGAGTTTGACTTTTACTGAATACAATAGGCTTCTGGAGGGCTTTTAAAGTTTCAGTTTCAATGTCTTTAATAGCCATCTTGAAAATGAGTCACTTTACAGATTTATAGGAAACTAAGAAGTGGTACATAAATAAGTTCGATTTTGGGTGATCAAAGAGGGACATTTTCAAATTGGAAGAAACACTCAATTTATTAATACATAGAAACAATAACAGGCATGCTTATTCTTCCAAAATATAACATGAATAAATGGCACATTAGCAATTTGATTCTGTAAATCAGTAAGGCTTTTGTTTTACATTAAGTACACATTATTATTACTCACCACAGATAGGTGCCTGGATATTGGTGATGCAGACAATTCTCATTCTATTAGCTGGGTGGGTATCTGGGGCTAAGGAGATCATTTGCCATGAAAGCTATGTTGTAAGTGGAGATTAGACTGCCACTAAGACGTATGACACAAGACACTTAGTGCATTGTACCCTGAGGCCAACAGAGCCCCTACACACGTTTTCACCTTTTTGAAGCTCCACCTGATCACTGCCTTTGCGTGATGAGGAATCATTGTTGTTAAGTTATCTGGGTTTAGAAATCACCCCTGGGATTAATGCCTCAGCACCATGTATTAGACACTATTCTGAGCTGTGGTATTGCAGATACTCCCTGGTGCTCCTGAGAAGTATTGATTCTTAGCCAGCACCTGAGTCTCCTGAGAGTAAAAGAAATCAAACAAGAAATAATTGTTAGGAATTTGCTGTCATGTAGACATATTAAATTAAAGCCAATTAGCAATTATGGATAATTCTCCTATTGTTAGAGGCTTAATGGAAGAATTCCACAGAATAAAAGAAATTCTTGTGAGTGCTTATTATTTCTCACAAATACCAGGCTGAGAGTTCCACATGGGAAAAAAGTGTAGAATGAAAACAATAAAAGTTCAATTAGTAATTTATATTCAGGTAATAACTAACATTTACCAATATGTCAGCATTTTTCTTTATCAGCCTTCACTTACTATGTTGGATAATTGTTGATTTTCATTTTTACAAATGTGGAAATTGAGCACAGGGTGTTTTTTTTTTTAAAAAACTTATGAGTTGGAGAGATCATTCAGTAGTTAAAGGCACTTACTTGCTTACAAAGTCTGGTGGCCTGGGTTCGATTCCCCAGTACCCACATAAAGTTAGATGTACAAAGTGGCACATATATATGGAGTTTGTTCGCAATGACAAGAGGCCTTGGCTCACCCGTTCTCATTCCCTTTCTTTCCTCAACCCTCTCTCTTTGCAAATAATAAAAATTAAAAAAAAAAATCTTGCCAAACAGAGTAAGAAGCAGAACCAAGCTTTTGGCCTTCTTTGTCATAGCCCTGGGAAGCTGTCCTTAGGTTAGACTTTTGTACAAAATAAAAAAATGGACTATTTGCATGGTGTAATGGTACATGGCTGCACTCAGAAAGCTGAGGCAGGAGGATTTCAAATTCAAGGCTAGACTGGGCTATATAGGAGGTTCCAAACCAGGCTAGGCTACATAGCCAGACTTTATATCATAAAAAACAAAAATGGGGCCTGGAGAGATGGCTCAGTAGTAAAGAGCACATCCTATGCAAGCATAAGGGCCCTCGGAGGCTTGAGAGACCATTCAAGTTCGACCCCCAGGACCCACATAACATCTAGGTGCAGCCATGCACATCTGTAACCCTGTCCTGAGGGGAGCAGAGACTGAATAATTGCTGGGGCTTGTGAGAAAATGTTAAACTCTGTTGTCAGTAAGAGACTCAGGCTCAAGTAAGAACAGCATGGAAGAACAATGAAGGTGGACACTCAAGGATCCTTTCTGAATAGCACAAGTGAACACACCCCACTGCAGGTGAGCACACAGGGAGCTACATGGGCACACACATATGCATACACCACACACACCACATCACAGTACCCCCCCACACAATGGCTCAGTGGGCAAGACCTGAGTTTGGATCCCATTGCCCGTATAAAAACTGGGCATAGTGGCATGCTCCTTTAACCCCAGTGCTAGAGAGGCAAAGATAAGAGAACCTCTAGGACTTGCTTGTTAGCTAGTATAGTCTGATCAGTAAGCTCTACATTCAATGAGAGGTCCTATTTTGGGGGGTTTTTTATTTAGATATGGACATATTTGGTATGTAAACAACACATGTTGGTATCATCCTTTCCTACCTCCTTGTCCCTTTTCTGATGAGACCTTCCACCTTTGGGATGCAGGTCAACCCTATGGGGATTGTGGGTCATGCGTTATGGGGGGAAAGACAATGTCTCTGTGCAAAATGTCCCACCACCTTGTGGCTCTAACAATCTTTCTGCCCCCCTCTTCTGCAAAATTCCCTGAGCCATGCTGGGAGCATTTTAAGTCTACTTCAGTGATGGGCACTTAGGAGCCTCTGGATCTCTGGTTTGGTAGGTGTTGAGTGTTTTCAGTGTCTATCTTCATCACCCTTGTGCTGATATCAGATTCACTAAGAAAGCAGCACTCTTGCTCATTTCCCCAATCCTCTGTGGTTTCAGCTGAGGCAGGGGTGGAGTGGACTGGGTTGTTTATCTCCTCAGGTCCAGCTCCTGTCTGAAAAAGAGAAACAGATTCTCCAACAGAGAATGAAATTAGCACTGGTTAAATGGGTTAACCATTATTAATTTAGAGAGAACTAAAAGGTTGTAAAAGGGAGATTGACAGTGGAAAGCAGAATCATTATCTGGATATTATTCTGACTTGTTTTGTAATTCCAGATACAGTTTCCTTTCCACTGAGCAGATCTGTTAGCCAATGCGAGAGCAGTTGGTTACCCACCATGGCTGTGTGCCACTATTGCACTTTTGTGAGCATCATGTCAGGTTGTTTGCTTCTGAGTCGTTTAGACCTTGAGTTGCTTGGGTAGATGTTGTTTTAAAAAGTAAGATGGAGAGCACCTAATGTTGACCTCTGTCTGGCCTCTGCATGCATGCACACACACATAAACACACACACATGCACTCACACACATCTAAACATGTGTACACATATAAGGTGACTTTGGGATTTTATAATCTAGCTTCACTTGTCAGTGCTAGCTAGCTCACTATTGCTGCTTCTTCCCTGCTGATATGACGAGATGTGATGTCTGGATGCCTGGTCCTGCTATGCTTTCCTTGTCATGATGAAACTTCCTATGGAAATAAACCTTTCCTCCCATAAGCTGCTTCTGTTTTGGCATTTTATCTAAGCAACAAAGAGGTTGTCAGGAAGTCACTGAAATCTGGATTTTCATTGGGGCATCCAAAATAAGAAATATGTTGACACTTGGTGGGAACCAGGCAGACTTCAAGCATGGTAACTTTAAAAAAATTGTTTCTTATTGATAATTCTCATATGCATACATAATATATTTTGATCATAATATCCTCCCACTACCTTCATTCATCCCCTTCTTCTGAGCCCTTCCTTCTTTCCAATGAGAAGCTCTTTAAAGGGAAGAAAAATGAGGCACATGCATTTATCTGCCTGGAATTTGTTAGAAGTCTTGTGCTTCCCCTTTATCTCCACCTGTGCTTCCCAGTAGTCCATGCTCTGGGAAAGCATGACTGAGTATCTGAGATACTGGGCACACTTGGGTGTCCTGAGCCCATATCCCCAGGGTGGCATTTGTTCAAACCCAAGGCTTCCCAAGGTGAGTGCCTTCCCCTCATCATAGAGACAAAACTTTCTTCTAGATGTTTTGAGTCTTATTAGGTTGGTAAAACTTGCAGAAGAAAGATGGAGAAGAGATCACTGGACACACTGATGGTACATTGTGGCTCCTGCCACTGTGGGATTGGAGATGTATGTGAACTGGGGTTGTCCTATGCCTTGACTCACTTTTTGGTAAATACATGATGTTTGGCAAATTACTTTAGTTCTGGAAGCCAGGAAATGAAGTGGAAAATGAGCCACTGAGAGCTATGTGTCTGAGGTGACTCATCCGCTCTTTGGGGAGTGTTACCTGGAGCCCATCATGCTGTGGAAATTCACAAGATGATGGGAGAAACATTAAAGGGGCCTGGGAAGAGATGCACTGTAGGACCTGTTATAGTTTGAAGAGAAAATGTTCCCCACAGACTTTGTTTTAACACTTGGTCCCTCACTGGTAACACTTTTTGGGAGATGTGGCATGCTTCCAGCTGTGTCTTTAGGAGCTTACCTTTTATAGTCTGGCTCTGGTTCCAACTCAAGCTCTCTGCTTTGTAATACAAGATGTGAACAAGCCATACAGCAAATTCCCCCACCACAGATGGAGCTACTCCAGTCACAGTGGACTTACACTATGGAGCTGTCAGCCAAAAACCTCTGAAAGAGGCAGGAGCCTAGAGCCCTCAGAGCCTCTCCTCAGCTCTGTGGGGTAGCACATGGACTGAGGCCTGTATGGTGGGCTTACGTGTCTAAAGAGAGATGTGAGGGCCATAGCTAAGTCCTGGAGGGAAATTTTGGGAGATCAGGCAGGCCCTTTGAGGGCTCCCCCAGAGCATACCCTTTCTGGTCCCACATGGCTTCCAGACATGACATCTGTGTGGAGCCTTCCTTAACTCCTGAGAGACTGCCCTGATTGTCCTGAGCCTCCCTGGCCCTCCCTGTCCCAGGGATGCCCTGTCATGGGGAGCCCTGGGTGTTTAGCAGGTGGCTCTATCTCACCTGGGAAGGAACAAGCAAAGCCAGGGTGATGAGATGGGAGGAAGTTCTGGTTGGTACTATTCCCTGGAAGTTTGAGGAAAATACATTATGTTGTCATTATTTTGTCATACTGTGTTGAAACTTCTATATATTCCAAACACAGGTTCACTGAATTGAACTGTAGTTATCAGTAAAAACCACAAATGCAACATACAATTTATCCTTAATACTAAATTTTTTACTATTTAAAAATTAAGGTTGCTTTATATGCAGCAAAATCCATCCTTTTCATATATGGTTCATATGAATGTAACCATGACCACAGTCCACACAGAAAATGACTCCATAACATCTCAAAGTTTCCCAGCACTGCACCTTTGCAGGCAGGGCCAGCTCTGTAATTTGTAAAGTCCCATGCAAAATGCCAGGGAAAGGGCTGTTCAGGGTACCTAAATACAAACCTTTTTATTTCTTCTGCAATCTTTCCTGACTAGTAGTTATTTTTTATTTTTAATGATCTCAGTAAAGAAATTTAAAATTTACATTAGCATAATTTTATCACTGTATATTTGTATTGTATAACTCCAGTTATTTTGTTTTGTTTTCTTTTTCAAGGTGGGATCTCACTGTAGTTCAGGCTGACCTGGAATTCAATATGTAGTCCTAGGCTGGCCTTGAACTTACGGCCATCCTCCTACCTCTGTCTCCCAAGTGCTGAGATTAAAGGTGCACACCACCATGCCTGGCTAATTCCACTTTTGAATGTAAATATAAGAACATTTAACTGGTATGTAGAATTATTAAACCAATTCATACTTCATGACTGGTACATACATGCCTATCTCCTTCTTGCTAGAACAATAGAACACTGCACAAAACTATCTTGTTTATTTTTATTTCACTTTCTGTTTTTAAAATATTTATTTGTTTATGAGATGCACAGAAAGAGAGAGAGAGAATGCAAATGGGCACACCAGGTTATCTAGCAACTGCAAACAAACTCCAGATGCATGCACCACCATGGGCATCTGGTTTATATGGGTTCTGGGGAATGGTCCTTACGCTTTACAGGCAACTGCCTTAACCATCGAGACATTTCTCTATTCCTTTATTTCACTTTCTGATGCAAGTTCTTTTTACCAAAACTCTACAAAGCCAGCAGGTTTTGTACATGCTTAAAAAAACACATTTGTTTGCTTTGAGTTGTCTCTGTGGCCCCATATATATCATGGGTCCAGAATTCTGTGCTTGTGAAACATCACAAAACACTGTATGTGACTGGGCAGCGAGGGATGGTGGACAGTAGGAGTTTTACATGAAACTTCTGTGTTCATGTGCACACTTCGGTGATCCAACAGACTTTGCTTACAAGTTGACAAAATTATTTCAGCCCCAGGACTCTTATGAAGTTGTAGCCAACCTTCCCTTCCTCTGCTTCTAGTCTCCTCTTCTCCCCTCCCCTTTCCTCTCCTGTCCTGTCTTATCCTGCCTCTTTCTCTTTCTCTTTTGAGATAGTGTCTTATTGTCTGTCTGAAGTTGGCCTTGAATTTGCTATATAGCCTAGGCTGGTCTTAAACTCAGGATCCCCCTACCTCCATCTCCCAAGTTCTGGGACAACGGGTATGTACCACCTTACCCAGCTTTGTTTTCTACCTTTTTAAGGATGAAATACAAGTGAAACCACACAGCATCCTTTTATGCATTTGAAATTAATCTGTGGTGCTCAGGACTCCTTTCTTTAGACTTACCACAATTTATTTATCCACCCCAGCTGAGAACAACCTCAATAGCACTTAAGGTTTGATGGATCATCTCAATTCTCAACTTGATTGGAACTAGAATCACCTGGGAGCAAATCTCTGGGCATGTCTGTGAGGGAGTTTGTAACTGAGGTGCCCACTCTGACTGTGGGCGCCACTATTCCATAGGCGGGGGCCCTGGCCTGAAAGAAAAGAGAATGAGCTGAGCATCCGCACTCATCTCCCGGCTCCTGCCTGCAGCAGTGTGTCCAGCTCTCCTCATGCTCCTGCCTCCAGGCCATCCCTGCCTTGGTGGACTGCGTTTCCTTGCCCCATAACCCAGGAGAAACCCTTCCCTCCGCAAGCTGATTCTTGTCCCATATTTTGTTACAGCAATGGGGAAAGTAATTAGTACAGAAGGGCATTTAGGTTCTTGTTTTTTAACATTTTTTTTAAGTTTTAAAATATTCACCCGGCGTGGTAGCACACGCCTTTAATCCCAGCACTTGGGAGGCAGAGGTAGGAGGATCACTGTGAGTCTGAGGCTACCCTAAGACTACATAGTGAATTCCAGGTCAGCCTGAGCTAGAGTGAGACCCTACCTTGAAAAACAACAACAACAACAACAACAACAAAAACTATTTGCAAGGAGAGAGGGAGAGAAAGAATGAGCGAGAATGGGCAGGGCCTCTAGCCACTGCAAACAAGCTTCAGATGTATGCTTCATGTTTCTGGCTTTATGTGGGTATTGAGAAATCAAACCTAGGTTCTTAGGCTTTGCAGGTAAGTGCCCTAATTGCAGAGCCATCTGCCCAGCCTGATTTCTGTTCTCTAAATCTTTAGGTTAACTGAGTTTTCTTGGTGTACAGGGGCAGATCTTGGTCACAACCACCCATCATTTATCTCCTTCAGTTTTTTTTTTTTTTTTTTTTTTTTTGGTTGTGGCTTTCTTTCTTCCTTTAGGTAAGGAAGTTCAGGTAAGGAGGAAGGCCTGGGAAGGAATTAGAAGGGGTATACTTCATGCAAAAACACGTTGTCAGTGGAAATCGTATATCTTATGTAAGAAAGGATTGCCTTAGGTAAGCATGTTTGAGGGAATGCAGGCTTCTTACTTCACCAGTTAAATTTATTTTTTATTTATTTTTTAATTTTTTTTGTTCATTTTTATTTATTTATTTGAGAGCGACAGACACAGAGAAAGAGGCAGATAGAGAGAGAGAGAGAGAGAATGGGCGCGCCAGGGCTTCCAGCCACTGCAAACGGAACACCAGATGCGTGCGCCTCCTTGTGCATCTGGCTAACGTGGGTACTGGGGAATTGAGCCTCGAACCGGGGTCCTTAGGCTTCACAGGCAAGCGCTTAACCGCTAAGCCATCTCTCCAGCCCCAGTTAAATTTATTTTTTATTTGTCTTTTATTGTGGTGTTGAGGATTGAACCTAGGGCCTCACACATGCCAGGCAAGCATCCTACCACTGAGTACTGAGCTCTGTCACAGACCCCACCCACTTTGTAGTGACCCCTCTGCTCCAGTCCTGTGATTCCAAGAACACTGAAGGTGAGGGACTCAGACCTCTCGCTACCCTGGCGTCCTGAGGCAGGGTTCAGGGTTCCCTAGTCAGCTCTTGCTAGGCTGGCTCTCAGGGCCTTGCTGTTACCTGGAAGCTGATACACCCAGAACAGTGAGTAGAAGGAGATTCAATAAGTCACTAAACAAGACTCAGTAGTTGATGTACTATGCTAAAGCCATCTACAGTGGCCTCACCATAGCCCATCAATATTCATCAGTGCTTTTGTCTATGAGCTTCCTCTTGCAAGCTCCCATGAATCTTCACCTAGGACAGCATGCTTGGCTGTAGACAGCACTGGTTATACATGGTAAGGACCCGTCCTCCATGAAATAGTTAATTCTGGTGTGGTCTGCACAGGCGCCCAGATGCCCAGCAAGCCCAAGCTCTAGATGCCCACATGGTAATTGTCTCACACCAGGGTCTGGCTCTCTTCCCTTCTAACTCACTTCTCCACTTCCCTGCCAGTACTTCCTGGGATCACCTCCTAAACTATGTTCTCTTGGGTCTTTCCCTCGGGGGGCACTCAGGGTAATAGAATGGAAGAAAGTCCCTAACAAGGAGTTCAAGACTTTCTTTGTCTAACAGGATCTGCTCCGTGGTGGTTTGTATTTTGTCTGTATGCACAGGCCTGCAGCTGCTGTCTCCCTGTTCTGGAACTCCACTGAGTATGGTTAAAGAGGATCTTGTCTTTTCACTGTTCTGGTTAGTTTAACATGAGTGCAATTCCTAGCACACACTAAAGCCTCAATCATTGTTACTGGTTTTATTTTTCTTTTTGAGGAAAGGATTATTAGAGGAAGTTTAGTATGTCATGGAAGATCATGGCAGGATCACTGAAGCCAGAAAGGGACTTCAGCTTCTAAGAAAACAAAAGAAGCTTCTTGCTGTTTCTTACTTTTAGGAGAATGGAGGAAAGTCTGTATGTTAGGAGCCACTAGACAGGACCTAAGGCCATAACTTCAGGTGGCCTAGGGTTTCCCTGGCAACAGGGGTAAGGGTTGAGATGAGCCAGGAAAGCAAGTAATTAGGAGTAAGTTATAATTCAAGGTTGACTCAGCTCAGTAGCAAGTGGGGCTCTTAAAGTGACTTCATGTATTCTACCCTTTTGCTTACATAAAAATAAAAAAGGAATAGATGGATGACTTTATAGAAAAGAGATATAGAGGGGAAGGCCTATGAGATGGAGGATGTTGCATTCACATCTTCGGCTTATTCCAGCTGAAATGGGGAATCATTGGACTAGGGTGTGGCCTCCTCATCTCATGGTGGGTAGTCAGTTGATGTTGTTTGGGTCAGGGGCAGATATCTATCTGGACGATATTGTCCACCTGAGTTCATGTGGCATGTTGGATGGTAGTCTGGACTGGCAGATGAACTAGAGATGTTGCTGCTTTTGTATACTTGCTGTGCTCATTGTCTCTTCTGCCCAAAATGCTGTAAGAGGATCTAACAAAGTGTTGGCCACCTCTTGTGAACAACAGGAGTAGCTGCCATTCTAAGTGATTGGAAGGTCAAGGCACTGGCAGATTCAACGCAGTTGTGAGGGCAGCTTTCTGCTTCTGCCATGGCTTCTTGCTGCCGCTGTACCTCACATGGCAAGAGGCCAGAAGCGAACACTCAGTGTTTCTGCTGGTGAGGATGAAGTAGTGACAGAGACACAAGGGATGTGTGACTGTGTCTAAAGAGCCAGCTAGGCAGTGCAGAAAGCTACATGGCACTCAGGGATGTTAAGACATGCCTTGGATGCTTGCTATTCTCTTCTCTGGATGATCTTGTTTTATTTTCTCTTCTTGGAAGGGAAAGGTAGAAATGTAAGTGTGCATATCTACCTAAATACTCTCTAGGTCATTAATATTCATGGTTTTAAATCTTGTTTTCCTAAAAATCAACTTGGGAAAGGAAGGGAAGACTGTGGTAGGTATGGCCTTCCCTGAATATTGTCGTGGGCTTCTCCCTGAGGGCCCCTCATATAAGAACACACGAGGCCACTCTAAGAGCCCCACTTGCTGCCCTCGATGAGGCACCCTTCAATTAAACTTTACTCTTGTGCTGGGGAGATGGCTCAGTAGTTAAAAGCACTTTCTTAAAAAGCCTGACAGCCTGAAGTTCTATTCCTCAGTAATAGTAAGTTCTATTCCCACATAAAGCCAGACAAGCATGCACCTGTAGTTTGTTTGCAGTGGCAGGAGACCCTTGCGCATTCATATTCTCTCTCAAATAAATAAACAAATAAGTAAAACTTTATTCTTATCTGTTTGCCTTCCTGCCTCCCCATAACTTATACTCCTGGTATAGCAAAACAGCCCCTACTTGCAAGGGAAACCTTAGGCCACCTGAAGTTATGACCAGGTTCCTATTTAGTGACTCCTAGCACACAGGCTGAATCACACGGAGTAGAGATTTCCTCCTTCCTCAGAAAAATGGCTATCTCACTGTCTGCTTTGTTAGTGGGGCAGCACAGTCTTCTCTTTGGTTCCTCTTCTGCCTGCTGGCTGGCTCTCTGTGCTACTCACTGTCCTCGTGATGCCATTCTTATTCCTCTGGCCTTCCTATGTTGGCAGTTCCACTTCTTCCCTGCCAGAGATATACTCTTGGGTTCCTGGGTTAAACCTCAGTTCTTCAGAGCACAGACTGCCAACAGTGAGCAGGTTGGTGACTGAGGAGACCTGCTTTGCCTCAAGGAATCTCTTTTCACTCTTTTCATGCAGCAGAGAGAGGAGACAGGAATTTGTTTCTCCTTCCTCATCCACAATCATAGCCTTTCCCAGAATGTCATGCTCAGAGACTAGTGTGACTCCTGGGCAAGAACTTGAGTGTAAAATCAGACTACTCCAGTTTCTAGCCATTTGACCGTATAGAAGCTCCATGTCTGTCTATGAAAGAGCAAAATTCATAGAAACTTCTATACTGTTTATTACTTTTGAAGAATAACTCTAAGTTTATTATTAGTGGGCACTTTCCAGAAATTGACCATACCTGATATCTAGGGCAAGAATCAGAACATTAATAAACTGGGCATGTTGGCACATCCTTATCATCCTATCATTTGGGAGGTAGAATCAGGAGAATTGAGAGTTTGAAGCTAGCCTGGGCTATATATCAAGACTTTTGTCACCCCCCTCCACCAAATAAGAATATTCTTTTATTTATTTTTTAACCAGTAGATACAAACTATAATTGTAATAGGCCTCCATAAAGGAAGACTACATACTTTTTGAAAAGATACTTGCATTTGAATAAGATTTCAATGTATATAAATCATTATCTGTTGTGTTTTTAATATGTATATATATGTTTTATTGACAACTTCTATACTTACAGACAACAAACCATGTTATTTCTCTACCCTCCCCTCTCCTCACCTCCCCCGCTTTCCCCTTCATAACTCTGCTCTCTGTCATATCCCCTCCCCCTCTCAGTTAGTCTCTCTTTTAATTTGATGTCATCATCTTTTTCTCCTATTATGAGGGTCTTATGTAGGAATTGCTAGGTACTGCGAGGTCTTGGATATTGAGGCCAAATTCTGTCTGGACAGTTGTATATAAGGAATGATACCCTACCTTTGGCTCTTACATTCTTTCCACCACCTCTTCTGCAATGGACCCTGAGCCTTGGAGAGTGTGAGATGTTTCTGTGCTGGACACTCCTCCTTCACTTCTTCTCAGCGCTATGTTGCCTTTTGGGTCATCCCAGTGGTCATCGCCATCTGAAAAGAGAAGCTTCTCTAAGAAAAAATGAGAGTAGCATTAATATATGAGTATGAACATTAAGTATTAAGTATTTCAGGGCAATTTGGTGAGAATAATATATGCATTTATCCAGACAAGAGCAGGCTTTATACCCTTAAGGCTCATGACCTGCTCTGCCATAGGCTTTTGATTAGGCACATATTCTCTCCCGTAGAATGGGCCTTCAGTCCAATTAGAGAGCAGTTGGTTTCCCCCAGAGGAGACACGCCACTATTGCACTTGTTCAGTCATTTGGCCTATCTGGCCAAACATGAGGTTTCCAGTGTCCACTGTTTTCACTGCTGATGACTTCTGTGTCCCATAAGACTGCATACAGTGCAGCTTTTTCCAGCCACTGCAAATGAATTCTAGATGCATGCGCCACCTTGTGTATCTGGCTTACAAAAGTACTGGGGAATTGAACCAAGGTCCTTTGGCTTTGCAGGCAATCACCTCAACCACTAAGCCCTCTCTCCAGCCCCCAAATCAGAATATTCTTAAGCTTCCTCATTTGCCCCTCTCTGTGGCATAGGCTTGCTTTAAGGATTAGTGAATTAATATTTGTAAAGACGTTACAACAGTGCCTGGCATACAGTAATCACTCTATTATAATCTGTTTCAAGAAGTTAATTGGCTGGGAGGGAACTACTGGCTTTAGGAAGTGATGCAGTGGCCAATATTAGCAAGGGCATGCAGTGCAGCAGTGGGATGGGTGAAGACTCTTCCAGATATTCAGTGATTCCCTGAGCCCTGAGGACCAGGGGCTACATTATGTGGCAAGTGGCTCCTGTGGAATGACAATAATTTTGTTTAGATGAAAAAAGAAAGAAGCAATCAAGCTGCTGTTACCAGTACACAAAGGGCCAGATGCTGGTGGGTCTGGCAGCCAAGGAGCCAGCCCAGCCAGGAATCAGGGGCTTGGGGTAAGCGGAACAGGGTTGTGGATGTGTCTCTCTGTGTTATCTACATGTCCCATTAGACACACAGGGCCACTGAGCTGAGGAAGGTTCCAAATATCCAAAGCGAGCTGGAATAATGAATAAATTCATGGCTAACTTAAAAGCTCAGAACCAGAGTTTTTACCAGATAGCAAGTATGAGAACTTGGATATGATGGTGTGTGCCTGAAATCCTAGCTCTGAAGCTGGCCAGTCTGCCAGTCTAACCTAATTGGTGACCACATGCAAGTCACCACCTGTGGCAACGTGGTAATGGCAATCACTTCACTGATATGCTTTCCACTGAGAGGTGTCGTTAAGTGTTTAAGCATAAGGTGAGTCATTGAGATGGCATGGAGAATCACTCAGAAAGGGTATGATGTGTTACTTTGTGTTTGCTACCATGTTTATGTCACTGTTGGGTGTATTTATTAGCAAAACTCTCAATAATCTAAAACCACCTGCTTCATCTTGGAAGGTAGATGTGCCTCCTTTGCTTAAGTCCTCTTGCTCTGATAGAAGCGATTTCTTTCAGGTTAAAAGCATGGAAACAAGAGCTTTGGAATAGTTCTGAGATGCTGGAAGGAAACAAAACAAAACAAAACAAAACAGGAAAATATAGCCCTGGAAGTAACATATGTTTGAAACGAATACAGAGCCATGTCAGCCATATTCTGTGAACTCACAGCTAGGATGGGTGGGCACATTAATGACACAGAGCAATTTTGTTGGTTTGGGCTCCAGCATTCTAAAGAGGTGTCAAGGCATCCAGAATGCATGACCTGGAAAACATCTAATTCTTTCTCAAATGCCCTTCTCATGAGCACACAGGCCCTCAGTGCTCCTGGACACATAGCTCACCCAAACTGAACTCATTTCAGGGAAGGCTCAGGGCCTGACTTTTTTTTGAAATCACAGCCAGTTTTCTAACACCAGCTTGTTGGCCATTTCAGTCTGGTTACCAATTGATGGTGTTAATTGTCCTCTGTTTCCTCAAAATTAGAGTAGTTTTCTCCTCATGTCATCAATCTACAGTATTTTTTTTGGGGGGGGGGCTTATTTTTTATTATAACTTTCATTAAGAAAGATAACAAAAAGACTAGAGTCATGAAAAAAGATCTAATAATGAGCAATAGGTCAGATTCTTTGGACTAACTATGGATTCTTCGTATGTATACGTAGGTTTATTTTATTTGTTTGGAATTCTATTGCAACCACACAGGATAGGCATGAGGATTCCACTCACTCTGGTGCCCTTTCCCCTGTACAATGTGGACTAGAGGGGAAAACTTTTGAGCCATTCTCAGCATAGGGGAAGAAATATGGAAAACACAGAAGGGTCATTTAGCAAAATAACTTTCACGAACACTTACCATGCTTCCCCTCCCCTTTTTAGGGTATTTTGTCACCTACTGCTTTGGCACACAGTTAGTCCTGGCAGTTAATTGGAGATGCTAGTGCACTCAAAAAACCACATGAGGGGCTGGAGAGATGGTTCAGCAGTTAAGCGCTTGCCTGTGAAGCCTAAGGACCCTGGTTTGAGGCTCGATTCCCCAGGACCCACGTTAACCAGATGCACAAGATGGCGTATGCATCTGGAGTTCGTTTGCAGTGGCTGGAGGCCCTGGCATGCCCATTCTCTCTCTATCTGCCTCTTTCTCTCTCTCTCTCTGTCTGTTGCTCTCAAAAAAATAGATAAAAATAAACACAAAAAATATTTTTAAAAAATACATGATATTGTCCAAGACAAACTAGTTGAGTCAAATTGATTCCATTATAGAAGTGTGGGTTCTAGATGGTGGTTTTAGATCACCTAATTAATTTCTCTGTGCCTATTATAAATTTCAAAGTATTAAAAATATTTTCAGCTAATTCTTAGAGTTGTTGAAGGAGATCAAATGAGATGCCTGTCATATGTTAGTTCCATTAGCTTTTCAAAACAATATTCTAAAAACTGCTAATAGCATCCCATCTCCTTCTAGCCAATTATCTGAACCAGGGATGAATCCTTAGTGCCCAGTAAGTCAATTCCAAACATCACAAAGGAAAAAAATCAGCAGGAATATAGAAGTCCAGGCTGAACACATGGCTCAGTGGTTAAAGATGCTTACCTATAAAGCCTTGATGGCCCAAGTTGGATTTCCCAGTACCTAGTAAAGCCAGATGTACGGAGTAGCACATTCATCTGGAGCATGTTTGTAGTGGCAGGAGGCCCTGGCATACCTATTTCTCTCTCTCTCTCTTCTCTTTATTTTTTTCTCTCTCTCTGTTAAATAGATAAATAAATATATTTTTAAAAGGTTGTAGGAGACCCATGAAACATAATAGTTACATACATCCTACAAACCTTATGAATATCTAACCATGTATCAGTAATGGAGAATGTGCCCTGTCCACTTTACATGAACAGTCATAAAGATTAGCCCCAAAGTCCATTGCAGAAGTGGTGGCGGAAAGAATGTAAGAACCAAAGGGAAGGACTCCTTACGACATGCTCCTCCAGACACAAAATGGCCTGGATATCCATGACCTCACAGTGCCTGACACTACCTATGCAAGACCATCATAATAGGAGGAAAAGATCAAAATAAGAGTCCAATTAAGAGGAGGAGGGGGTATGATGGAGAATGGAGTTTCAAAGGGTAAACGGGGGAGGGAGGGAATTACCATGGGATATTGTTTATAATCATGGAAGTTGCTAATAAAAAAATATTTAAAAAAAGATTAACCCCAAAGAGAACTTCAACAAATTCTAATGATTGAATTCTAACAAAAGATTATAAAATTATTTTAAAATTAGAAGACACAGAGTTCTTCCTATTTAGAAATAGAGCAACTTTTAAAAATATGTTATTTAGCCCGGCATGGTGGCACATGCCTTTAATCCCAGCACTCGGGAGGCAGAGGTAGGAGGATCACTGTGAGTTTGAGGCCACCCTGAGACTACATAGTGAATTCCAGGTCAGCCTGGGCTAGAGTGAGACCCTACCTCGAAAAACCAAAAAAAAAAAAAAAAAAAAAAAAAAAAAATCATTTATTTATTTATTTGACAGAGAAAGAGAGAGAGAGACAGAATGACAATAGGCATGCCAGGGCCTCCAGCCACTGCAAACAAAATCCAGACACATGCACCACCTTGTGCATCTGGCTAATGTGGGTCCTGGGTACTCGAACCTGGGTCCTTTGGCTTTGCAGACAAATGCCTTAACCATCCCTCCAGTCCTAGAGTAACTTTTGAATCAACTCCTAGATCAAAGAAGAAATGTTATCTTAAGTTGTAGAATTTATTGAAAATTATAAGTAGTAAACAGAAAAGGGCATATTTATATAGCTAAATTAAAATAAATTTAAAATAAGTGAAATAAATAACCAAGTTTAAAAGCCAGGAAAAGAAGGCCCAACAAAGAAGTTAACCTTGATGAAAGCAAAACTGAATAGGAACTGGATCTTTTCTGTTATTGTTAGTTTTGGTTGGGTTTTGTTTTTGAGAAAGGGTCTTACATTGTAGTGAAGGCTTGCCTGGAACTCACTATGTAGACCAAGCTGTTCTTAAATTTTGATAATTCTTTTGTCTCAGCCTCCTGAGGGCTGGGATTACAAATGTACACCACTATGCATGGCCTGAAAAACGTGTTCTTTGAAAACAATATGAATAAAATAGACCAATTGCTATCCAACCTAATGAATGGGGGGGAAAAAAGGAGCAAACACACAAAATTAGAAATGTCAAGGGGAAAAAAACCATCAAAACAGGAAAAATTTGAAACTCATTAGTGTACATAACTAAGTAAACACATTTGAAAATTTTGGTAAATGAATACAATTCTAGAAAAATAGGACTCATCAATTGACTGCAATGGAGAGATACAAAAGTCTTATCATGCAAGCATTTGTGACAACTGTTGGCACACAGAGAGAAATTTATTTAAATAAATTTCAGTAATGTCTCTGGATACCTGAGAAAAATCTTCCCCTGAAGCATTTTCCGTGGGATCTGAAAAAATTCTACCAGAGCCAATTAAGCAAGAGAGCTGATGCTAGTGCATTTATAATCTAAGAAGCAGTTTTGTTTTGGTGGATGAACCCTGCCTGGAATGAACATGAGCAGAATACCCAGAATTAGTCCATGTTCTGATAAACACAATGTCCACAATGACCTCAGCAAATGAAAAGCCATCCCTATGGCTGCTAGATGGGGGCAAGGCTGTGATGAGCAATACTTAGAGAATATCAGCAATAATCAGAGTTGCTACTTTCTACTTGTGGCCAAAATAAATAAATAAATAAAATTGTCAAGTTCCAAAATTCTTAAACTTTCCATATAAGGTCTCCTAGCACATGCTAGGAGGCCTTATGCTGTCAGTGTTCCTCCTGATTCCCCTGATGGAGATGGCCCATGATCTGTCTGGTGTGTGTCTAGTTGCTGCAGAAGCTTAGCTTATCTGCATGTATAGAAGGGTGCTTGGTGGCATTAGCAAAATTAAAGTCTAGTATAAAATAATAAGCTGGGCATGGTGGCGCACGCCTTTAATCCCAGCACTTGGGAGGCAGAGGTAGGAGGATCACCATGAGTTCAAGACTATGTAGTCAATTCCAGGTCAGCTGGACTAGAGTGAGACCCTACCTTGAAAAACCAATAAAATAAAATAAACAATAAAACAATTATAAAAGGGTTGCACACATCTGTGTGAAGGAAATGTAAATGTATCATAGCTACCCAAGACTTTATTCTCCTACTGGCTTTCCTTACATCTCCATTGTCTTGCAGGCGCGATCAAACTTCTACCTTCTTTGGATCCTATCGAACAAAGAAGGAGGGTCTTGGGTTCCATATAAGAGCATCTCTTCATTATCCTCTGGAATGCCTTTTAATTCTTGTCTTCTAACTCTTTCTATGCCATTTTTTTTAAAGTAGACTAACATAGCCTCATTCTGTCAGACAGGCTTCTCCAACAGGAACAAAGAGGAGTCAGGCATTGATGTCAGGGTGGTTTTGGTGGGTGAGGAGGCATGCAGCAAGGAGGAGTCAGGCATTGATGTCAGGGTGGTTTTGGTGGGTGAGGAGGCATGGAGCAAGGAGAGTCAGGCGTTGATGTCAGGGTGGTTTTTGTGGGTGAGGAGACATGGAGCAAGCAGGAGCCAGGGGCTGATATCAGGGTGGTTTTTGAGGGTGAGGAGACATGGAGCAAGGAGGAGTCGGGCGCTGATGTCAGGGTGGTTTTGGTGGGTGAGGAGGCATGGACAAGGAGGAGTCAGGCGCTGATGTCAGGGTGGTTTTGGTGGGTGAGGAGGCATAGAGCAAGGAGGAGTTGGGCACTGATGTCAGGGTGGTTTTGGTGGGTGAGGAGGCATGGAGCAAGGAGGAGTCAGGCACTGATGTCAGGGTGGTTTTGGTGGGTGAGGAGGCATGGAGCAAGGAGGAGTTAGGCACTGATATCAGGGTGGTTTTGGTGGGTGAGGAGGCATGGAGCAAGGAGGAGTCAAGCATTGATGTCAGGGTGGTTTTGGTGGGTGAGTAGGCATGGAGCAAGGAGGAGTCAAGCATTGATGTCAGGGTGGTTTTGATGGGTGAGGAGACATGGAGCAAGGAGGAGTTGGGCGCTGATGTCAGGGCGGTTTTGGTGGGCGAGGAGGCATGGAGCAAGGAGGAGTCGGGTGCTGATGTCAGGGTGGTTTTGGTGGGTGAGGAGGCATGGAGCAAGGAGGAGTCGGGCGCTGATGTCAGGGTGGTTTTGGTGGGTGAGGAGGCATGGAGCAAGGAGGAGTCGTGGCGCTGATGTCAGGGTGGTTTTGGTGGGTGGAGGAGGCATGGAGCAAGGAGGAGTCGGGCGCTGATGTCAGGGTGGTTTTGGTGGGTGAGGAGGCATGGAGCAAGGAGGAGTCGGGCGCTGATGTCAGGGTGGTTTTGGTGGGTGAGGAGGCATGGAGCAAGGAGGAGTCGGGCGCTGATATCAGGGTGGTTTTGGTGGGTGAGTAGGCATGGAGCAAGGAGGAGTCAAGCATTGATGTCAGGGTGGTTTTGATGGATGAGGAGACATGGAGCAAGGAGGAGTCGGGGCGCTGATGTCAGGGTGGTTTGGGTGGGTGTGGGTGAGGAGGCATGGGCAAGGAGGAGTCAGGGGTTGATGTCAGGGTGTTTTTGGTGGGTGAGGAGACATGGAGCAAGGAGGAGTCAGGGGTTGATGTCAGGGTGTTTTTGGTGGGTGAGGAGGCATGGAGCAATGAGGAGTCAGGCGCTGATGTCAGTGTGTTCCTGGTGGGTGAGGAGGCATGGAGCAGGGAGGAGTCAGGCGCTGATGTCAGGGTGGTTTTGGTGGGTGAGGAGGCATGGAGCAAGGAGGAGTCAGGCATTGATGTCAGGGTGTTTTTGGTGGGCGAGGGGGCACGGAGCAAGGAGGAGTCAGGCGCTGATGTCAGGGTGGTTTGGGTGGGTGTGGGTGAGGAGGCATGGAGCAAGGAGGAGTCAGGGGTTGATGTCAGGGTGTTTTTGGTGGGTGAGGAGGCATGGAGCAAGGAGGAGTCAGGCGCTGATGACAGGGTGGTTTTGGTGGGTGAGGAGGCATGGAGCAAGGAGGAGTCAGGCGCTGATGTCAGGGTGTTTTTGGTGGGTGAGGAGGCATGGAGCAAGGAGGAGTCAGGCGCTGATGTCAGGGTGGTTTGGGTGGGTGAGGAGGCATGGAGCAAGGAGGAGTCAGGCACTGATGTCAGGGTGGTTTTGGTGGGTGAGGAGGCATGGAGCAAGGAGGAGTCGGGTGCTGATGTCAGGGTGATTTTTGTCGGTGAGGAGGCATGGAGCAAGGAGGAGTCAAGCATTGATGTCTGGGTGGTTTTGATGGATGAGGAGGCATGGAGCAAGGAGGCGTCGGGCGCTGATGTCAGGGTGGTTTTGGTGGGCGGGGAGGCATGGAGCAAGGAGGAGTCGGGCTTTGATGTCAGGGTGGTTTTGGTGTGCGAGGAGACATGGAGCAAGGAGGAGTCAGGCATTGATGTCAGGGTGGTTTTGGTGGGTGAGGAGGCATGGAGCAAGGAGGAGTCAGGTACTGATATCAGTGTGGTTTTGGTGGGTGAGGAGGCATGGAGCAATGAGGAGTCAGGCACTGATATCAGGGTGGTTTTGGTGGGCGAGGAGGCATGGAGCAAGGAGGAGTCAGGCACTGATATCAGGGTGGTTTGGGTGGGTGAGGAGGCATGGAGCAAGGAGGAGTCAGGCACTGATATCAGGGTGGTTTTGGTGGGCGAGGAGGCATGGAGACAGGAGGAGTCAGGCGCTGATGTCTGGGTGGTTTTGATGGGTGAGGAGACATGGAGCAAGGAGGAGTCAGGCATTGATGTCAGGGTGTTTTTGGTGGGTGAGGAGTCATGGAGCAAGGAGGAGTCAGGCGCTGATGAGAGGGTGGTTTTGGTGGGTGAGGAGGCATGGAGCAAGGAGGAGTCAGGCGCTGATGTCAGTGTGGTTTTGGTGGGTGAGGAGACATGGAGCAAGGAGGAGTCAGGGGTTGATGTCAGGGTGTTTTTGGTAGGTGAGGAGGCATGGAGCAATGAGGAGTCAGGCGCTGATGTTAGTGTCTTTTTGGTGGGTGAGGAGGCATGGAGCAAGGAGGAGTCAGGGGTTGATGTCAGGGTGTTTTCGGTGGGTGAGGAGGCATAGAGCAAAGAGGAGTCGGGCGCTGATGTCAGGGTGGTTTTGGTGGGTGAGGATGGCATGGAGCAAGGAGGACTCAGGTCGACTGATATCAGGGTGGTTTTGGTGGGTGAGGAGGCATGGAGCAAGGAGGAGTCGGTGCTGATGTCAGGGTGGTTTTGGTGGTGAGGAGGCATGGAGCAAGGAGGAGTCAGGCGCTGATGACAGGGTGGTTTTGGTGGGTGAGGAGACATGGAGCAAGGAGGAGTCGGGCGCTGATGTCAGGGTGGTTTTGGTGGGTGAGGAGGCATGGAGCAAGGAGGAGTCAGGGCAGTGATGTCGGGTGGTTTTTGGTGGGTGAGGAGGCATGGAGCAAGGAGGAGTCAGGGCTGCTGATGTCAGGGTGGTTTTGGTGGGTGAGGAGGCATGGAGCAAGGAGGAGTCAGGCGCTGATGTCAGGGTGGTTTTGGTGGGTGAGGAGGCATGGAGCAAGGAGGAGTCTGGGCGCTGATGTCAGGGTGGTTTTGGTGGGTGAGGAGGCATGGAGCAAGGAGGAGTCAGGCACTGATATCAGGGTGGTTTTGGTGGGTGAGGAGGCATGGAGCAAGGAGGAGTCAGGCACTGATATCAGGGTGGTTTTGGTGGGTGAGGAGGCATGGAGCAAGGAGGAGTCAGGGCATGATGTCAGGGTGGTTTTGTGGGTGAGGAGGCATGGAGCAAGGAGGAGTCAGGCAGTGATGTCAGGGTGGTTTTGGTGGGTGAGGAGGCATGGAGCAAGGAGGAGTCAGGCGCTGATGTCAGGGTGGTTTTGGTGGGTGAGGAGGCATGGAGCAAGGAGGAGTCAGGCAGCTGATGTCAGGGTGGTTTTGGTGGGTGAGGAGGCATGGAGCAAGGAGGAGTCAGGCAGTGATATCAGGGTGGTTTTGTTGGGTGAGGAGACATGGAGCAAGGAGGAGTCAGGCATTGATGTCAGGGTGGTTTTGATGGGTGAGGAGGCATGGAGCAAGGAGGAGTCAGGCGCTGATGTCAGGTGGTTTTGGTGGGTGAGGAGGCATGGAGCAAGGAGGAGTCAGGCTTGATGTCAGGGTGGTTTTGGTGGTGAGGAGACATGGAGCAAGGAGGAGTCAGGCATTGATGTCAGGGTGTTTTGGTGGTCGGGGGCATGGAGCAGGAGGAGTCAGGTGTGATTCAGGGGTTTTGGTGGGTGAGGAGGCATGGAGCAAGGAGGAGTCGGGCGCTGATTCAGGGTGGTTTTGGGTGGGTGAGGAGACATGGAGCAAGGAGGAGTCAGGGGTTGATGTCAGGTGGTTTTGGTGGGTGAGGAGCATGGAGCAAGGAGGACTCAGGCACTGATATCAGGTGGTTTTGGTGGGTGAGGAGGCATGGAGCAAGGAGGAGTCAGGCATGATATAGGGTGGTTTGGTGGTGCGGAGGAGGATGGAGCAAAGAGGAGTCAGGCACTGATATCAGGGTGGTTTTGGTGGGTGAGGAGGCATGGAGCAAGGAGGAGTCAGGCGCTGATGTCAGGGTGGTTTTGGTGGGGAGGAGGCATGGAGCAAGGAGGAGTCAGGCGCTGATGTCAGGGTGGTTTTGGTGGGCGAGGAGGCATGGAGCAAGGAGGAGTCGGGCGCTGATGTCAGGGTGGTTTTGGTGGGTGAGGAGGCATGGAGCAAGGAGGAGTCGGGGTGCTGATGTCAGGGTGGTTTTGGTGGGTGAGGAGGCATGGAGCAAGGAGGAGTCAGGCAGCTGATGTCAGGGTGGTTTTGGTGGGTGAGGAGGCATGGAGCAAGGAGGAGTCAGGCGCTGATGACAGGGTGGTTTTGGTGGGTGAGGAGGCATGGAGCAAGGAGGAGTCAGGCGCTGATGTCAGGGTGGTTTTTGGTGGGTGAGGAGGCATGGAGCAAGGAGGAGTCAGGCTTGATGTCAGGGTGGTTTTGGTGGGGTGAGGAGGCATGGAGCAAGGAGGAGTCGGGTGCTGATGTCAGGGTGGTTTTGGTGGGTGAGGAGGCATGGAGCAAGGAGGAGTCGGGCGCTGATGTCAGGGTGGTTTTGGTGGGTGAGGAGGCATGGAGCAAGGAGGAGTCAGGCGCTGATGTCAGGGTGGTTTTGGTGGGTGAGGAGGCATGGAGCAAGGAGGAGTCAGGCAGTGATGTCAGGGTGGTTTTGGTGGGTGAGGAGGCATGGAGCAAGGAGGAGTCAGGCGCTGATGTCAGGGTGGTTTGGTGGGTGAGGAGGCATGGAGCAAGGAGGAGTCAGGCGCTGATGATCAGGGTGGTTTTGGTGGGCGAGGAGGCATGGAGCAAGGAGGAGTCAGGCCTGATGTCAGGGTGGTTTTGGTGGGCGAGGAGGCATGGAGCAAGGAGGAGTCAGGCGCTGATTTCAGGGTGGTTTTGGTGGGTGAGGAGGCATGGAGCAAGGAGGAGTCAGGCACTGATATCAGGGTGGTTTTGGTGGGCGAGGAGGCATGGAGCAAGGAGGAGTCAGGCATTGATATCAGGGTGGTTTTGGTGGGTGAGGAGGCATGGAGCAAGGAGGAGTCAGGCACTGATATCAGGGTGGTTTTGGTGGGTGAGGAGGCATGGAGCAAGGAGGAGTCAGGCACTGATATCAGGGTGGTTTTGATGGGCGAGGAGGCATGGAGCCAGGAGGAGTCAGGGGCTCTGATGTCAGGGTGTTTTTGGTGGGCGAGGAGGCATGGAGCAAGGAGGAGTCAGGCCTGATGTCAGGGTTGTTTTTGGTGGGCGAGGAGGCATGGCGCAAGGAGGAGTCAGGCGCTGATGTCAGGATGGTTTGGGTGGGTGTGGGTCAGGAGGCATGGAGCAAGGAGGAGTCAGGGGTTGATGTCAGGGTGTTTTTGGTGGGTGAGGAGGCATGGAGCAAAGAGGAGTCAGGCACTGATGTCAGGGTGGTTGTGTTGGGTGAGGAGGCATGGAGCAAGGAGTAGTCGGGCACTGATGTCAGGGTGGTTTTCGTGGGTGAGGAGGGATGGAGCAAGGAGGAGTCAGGCATTGATGCAACCCATCCCGTCCTGTCATTGTTCCTGGTAGTGAGACCTATGTGACTCACACATGCATTAAAATTACGAAGTACTGCTTTTACTAGATGTACCTTATTTCATAGTCGAGACGGAGAGAATAATTACCTTGCTCAAACCCCTCCATGTGTTAGATGTTGATTTTAAACGCAAGGATACCTGGCCCCAGACTCCTTTCTCCTAGCCACTCTTCCCCAGTTTCTCATGTAAATGCAGATGTGTGTACCCTGTTATTGGCGTTAACTGAGGAAAGCAGACCAGCACCCACTAAGGCATCAGAGCACAGCCGGAGCTCACGGATGTGCCAGGATGAAGGTCCTCAGCATGGTTTCTGGCCCTGTGGCAATAGGAGGTCAGAGGGCTCTCTCTAGGGCTGAGGGTGACTTTTACAACCTGCCTCCAACCTTATGCCCCAGAACTGATGCTGGGTTGCTTCCCTGGCTTCCCCATAAATGCTGACTGGTCAAAGTGTTTTCTCTGACATTGAGGTTTTAAGTGTAAGTGAAAGCCAGGTGCATTAAATCAGTGTAATTAGCTCTGAAATGCTGGTGATTGAGGAAGTAGATTCCGAAAGAGACTCTCCAAGGCTTTATCAAACTGGAATTGTGAAGCCCTAGGTTGGACAGCAGCCAAACGTCTGCCCTTTCTGATGGGAAGCAAGGATTCCTAGGGGAAGGACTTGCTGGCAATGGCAGGGCTTATTCTCCCATCAGGGAATTCATTAATTAGGGCTTAGCTTTGAAGGCAGATAACAAGCTAATCAAAAAGGGAAGTGAAGCCCCACAAATCATGTGGCATAATGAGTACCACTGGGGCGAGCAGGGGAGAAGGCATTGTCAGACAGGTGGGGTGTTGAGTTGGGAGGGTGCTGCACTTAAGCTCTGTGTTGGCACATCACCAATTTTGGACAACCACAAAATTAAAAGAAAAAACATTCCAAATGAGTAAAACTACAACCTTTCTACACAAGCCACCTTCCCAAAGCTTCTTTGCCACACTGCCATCTCATCATTCAAGAGACTGAGACGATAAAGTCCTTGCCACTGGGAATGCCATCTGAGACCAACTCCATACCAGCTGGTGAAGCCAGGCAAGAAGAGCCCGCATTCCAGGCCTCCTTCTGGCACATGTGCTCCTTCAGAGAACACAGTAAAAGTGCACTGTTTATTTGCAAGGATTGAACTTTTGGTTTGTATCATGTATTTGGGATATTGTAAAACTAAATCTTGTTACATTTGGCTTTATTTAATATGTAGGATGAGGAAGAAAAACCAGGAAGGCAGTTGGATTTCTTAGACCTCTTTCCCATCTACGAAATCTTGAGGCTTTCTCAGATGACACCCAGCAACCCAGCATCAGTTCTGGGGCATAAGGTTGGTGTCAGGTTGTAAGAGTCACCTTCAGTTCCAAGGAGAGCCCTCTGCCCTCCTATTGCCACAGGGCCAGAAACCATGCTGAGGACCTTCATCCTGGCACATCTGTAAGCTCAGGCTGTGCTCTGATGCCTTAGTGGGTGCTGGTCTGCTGTCTTCAGTTAACACCAATAGCAGCATACATGCATCTGTCATTTACATGAGAAACTGTGGGGAAGAGTGGCTAGGAGAATGGACACATCTCTAGAATTTTGTTTCTGTTAAGTAGTGAGGACGATCAGAGCCCTGCCCCAAATGTCACCTCTGTGTATCTCCTCTCATGAGGGCTCTTATGAATAAGTTAGTTAGGAATCAATTTGAATAATGACATACTACCACACTGATCAATTATCCACATGGCCTCTGTATCCCTACAGGTGTGCAACAAGAATGGATAACCTTTCTCAGGCCAATTCCTCTCCCACTCTTCTTTTAAAAATAAAAACATTTCCCCAAGATTCAAAGTCTTCTCTCTCATCTAGCATGAAGAGCAATTAAGTTCTCATCTCTTCTCAAGGTCTTCCTAGTTATACAGCTTCAGATGGCCTCTGATATGAACCAGAGCCATCTGATCACTGCCAGGTACATGAAAACAAAGTGATAGATGAGAAGGAAAGAATAAAGGGCATATGGCATCCCTTTTCCAGGCAAAAACATTTCCCTCTTTCCCAAGAATCTAAAACTGAAAGCCAGGTCACATTGCTATAGGTAGTTTCTTATTGGAACCCCTCAGAAGATTTACATGACAGGCAACTGTACCCACACCCTCAGTTGCCTTCCATTCTCTCTCTTTGCTAAACCAGTGGCTACCAACCTTTCCACACTAGTGGATAAGCTCTGTGTTGGCACATCACCAACTTTGGACAATCCCAAGATAGAATTTCCTGGGAAAGTTATAAGAATCCTGGTGTCTTTTGCAACTGCATGTTTGTAAGTACAATCAGACATCAGAAATTGTTTAATGACAGTTGAAAATTTGGTGCACGATTTAGAATTTATGTGGAGGCTTTAAAAAACACTGATGCCTGTTTTTATCACTGCCCAAATTATGAGTATTGAAGGGTATTGGGTGCATATTAGCCACTGGGAACTTACAAAACACCCGAAATAAAGTTAGTACATAGCCAAAGTTGTTAACCTGTGCTTTAATACTGATTTTGCTTCCAGACTTTCCTAATAGTCACATAAAAGAAAGAAATTGCTATTAAGGAAAATTGGCAGTGATTTTCTGGCTGATCTATCTAGGTGGCTTGCCTCAAAATGATTCGTGCATTGTCTGTGACAATGTGTGATTTTTAAGGCTTCAAATCTACAAGATAGTACTTGATTTTACTCCCACCCTTTCTTTAACTGCCCCTGCTCAGGGCCATACTAAAGCAGTAAACAGTAAATAAAATCATGGGAGCATTTGAAAGACTGGACTTTTACTGTTCAAAATTCACTGGCAGGAACAATGCTGGGTATCTAACCCAGGGCCTTCTGTATGCCAAACAAGCTATATCCTCAGGAGTCATGAACTTTGATCTTGGAGTTCAGAGGAACCTAGATAATGCAGTCCTGTACAAAACTAGGCAAAACAAAAGCAATGGAAAAACTCCATCTTGAACATGGGATCCCTTGGGCTAGTGATGGAATAACAGCCCAATAGTACCACAGAGGCACAGTAAGCCACCTTTACTATGTCCACATTCAGGCAGTGAAACAAAATCCATAAATAACAGGGTCTAGTAAAAAATTATATAATTGGGCTATAGAGATGGTTTAGCAGTTAAGGTGCTTGCCTATGAAGCATAAGGACCCATATTCTACTCTCCAGGTCTCATGTAAGCCACATACACAAGGTGATGCAAGTGCTCAACGTCATATATCAGAACAAGGTGGCACACATATCTGGAGTTTTATTGCAATGGCTGAAGGCCCTGGCACACCAATTATCTCTGTCATTAAAAAATTACATAATTATGTAAATTAGCAAAGTAGAGAGTGAGACTAGAGACCTCTTCTAATATCAACCTGTTTCTACATGACAGTTAGTGACAATCATATTCATGATGAAATAAAATATATTTAAGATAAACAGAGCTAGGAAGGTTACAAATTCAATCTAGTGATACACTTAAGTTTATAGCACAATATATTTAGCAATGCATGTGTAAAAAACATACTGAAGAATGAACATACGTCTTTATCTCATCTCTGTATGCTATAGCGTCATTCAAAGGATCTTTTAAAATTGAAGTCATGGATTTAGAGCTCAGATTTCTGACTCTTAAATTTGAAAGTTTGTTCAAACAGTTCTTTATGGCCCCATTGCCTTTTCATCATTAGTAACAATATGTAATTACTGTTGAAACAAGATATCATTTATATAATGAACAAGAAATACACAGTACAATGTCTTCCCTAATAGTTCCTTGATTAAGTCATTTTGAGGTGTTATATAGTTAGTGGTCTGTGATTAGGATTTGATAGGACAGCTGTTAAAACTTGTGCTAAAATAAGTAATATGGTTTCCTTTCCTTTACTGTCCTTGACTACTCATGAGTCAGTGTGCTAATTAAGTGGCTAAAAAGCAGGTAGGAGAAAATAGGACTGGGTTAACACACAGAATCCTGAGGGATCAATTATTTCTGCTATGTAATTGCTAACTCACTGTAAACCTAAAAGGAGGTGATCTCATGTGTCCAGTCTTCTTTAAAAAGGATATCAGTTCCATTTGGGAACAAATATACTTAGATATCTACATGGTGGAATGAGGATTTCTTTGGGTTAGTCTCTCTAAGTTGGCTTATTGAAAAGAACAAAACAGGAAAGAGGGCTTGTGTGACTGCCCACATCTTAGTACCCCAACAACACAGGACACATAGTGCTATGTAGAGAAGGCTTCATGAGTTACAACTACTACATGGATAGAGATAAGGAAAGTCTAAACTTAACTCTAGAAGCCAAGATCATGAATCCCAATACTTAACACAATAGACACAATAAATGTAATTTGTTGGTGTTCACTAGAGACTAGTTAATACTCTTTTGGTTACCCTCTAGGCATACTCTGGATTGCTTGTGAAGTTCAGGCCCACTCAGATGATGGTATTAACATTGTCCCTAAACAACCATATGGCCTTAATCAAGCCATCTGAACTTTCTGTGCTCTAGGACACTTGCACATCTTGAATACCTACACACAATATTTTCCCTTTTGCTCACCTTATTTTGATTTTAACAATCAAATGTGTTAAAGAAATGTGAAAAATATGAACTACCCCAGGACATCTATCTTTGTATCCATGGAGTCTTATTCATAAAAAGGTCCTCATTCTGTTTTTCGACAATGAATAAAATGTTCACCTGTGCATAACTGGGCTTGTTTTTAATTGTTCTTTTGGAATCTGATGTAAGGTTAGAAGAGCATCCTCCACTGTGAATCCTATCATTTCTATACCTTTTCTATGATCTGATTATACCTAATCACTGACATGCCCCACCTTCCTTTACCTATAACACATAGACTTTCCCTATTTCTGTATCTTTGTCTAGTCCCTTCCCTCATTTGAAGAGATTTTTATCAGCTCTTTCCAGTATAACTGAATTTAACATCTCCTCTTTCAAGCCTTCTAGAACAATGTAAGGGATGAGGATTTCTGGGTTACTTTATTTAAATGATTGTCATTTAGTATATGGGTACATTGTCTATTCTGTTAGATTGTAAACTCTACAATGGTGATAAATATGTCTTTACTCTTCTTTGGAGCCTGCTCAGTGAGAATTATATACCAATATATGTGGAAATTGTAAAACCCCCAGATAACAATCTCCTCCAAATTGAAACATGCAAGGCTCCTTAAGACTCAAGAAGTAAAAGTTCCTTCCCCCATAAGGTTTTTATATTTCTAGAGTTTCACAACAATTTTAGGCATCCATTTCAAATACCGTTAGTTTTAAAACACCATCATGTTATTACCATTCATAAAAGAAAGACTCCAGCATGTCAGATCCTGCAGGTTTACAAAGCTGAGCCAGGCTGACTCAGATTTCCCAGGGCGTTCTGTCAGGAAGGAAGTATATTATCATCTAAACACAAAAAGATTTATTCATGAGTATGTTTGTTGGTAGAATTAGAGTTGAAACATTTCTGGTGTGAAAGAAATTTGTCCCCTCTCATTCATTTAGTTAGAAATGACTTCCAGATATGCAAAGTATTAAGTATTCTTGTCCACATGATGATACCAGGAGGATTTTCTACACAGAGAAAGGATCAGACTTATACCATGGCAGTGCCCTACAGCCAAGAGCAGAAACCCACTGGTAGTTATACCCTCCACACCAAGGGAGGAACACATTCTCTGGATAAAAAGGCTGGGGGTGTCTTATTAGGAGGGTGTTAGAACTCATTATGGGATTTGGGCATTGGTGCTTGGCGAGGGGGAGTGATTGGTTAAAGAAGCGGAAGTTTACTACAGCTTAGATGCTGTCAACACACAGGCAGTTCTGGGTTTACTGTCCAACTAAACTGTGGGGAGGAGAGCCTAGTAAGAATCAATCAATTTGGCTAAGAGAGGGGGGATATTTGATACTTCTTGGGTGGCTGAGTGACCTGGTGTTTACGCTTACACAAAATTATGGATCAGGTTTGTCTCATTTCATCAAGACAGCATAATGAAGCTGGAGAGATGGCTCATCTGTTAAGGCATTTCATTGCAAAGCTTAATGGCCCATGTTTGATTCCCCAGTACCTACATAGAACTAGATACACAAAGTGGAGCATGCAGCTGCAGTTTGTTTGCAGTGCAGTGGCTGGAGGCCCTGAAGCACCCATTCTCTCAATCTCTCTCAGAGAGCTGCTTGCAAATAAATTTTAAAAATTGTTAAAAGAGGAAAAAAAAAGAAGTAAATAGAATTTGCAATGGTAGGGAAGTTAATAACTCACAAGTCTCAGGATGCTCCTGAAACTTGCTGCTCCCCAATTGCTCAGGAAGTCTTTCCATTGCCAAGCTCTGTGCAAATCAAGTGAGGAGCTCCAGAGATGTGTCTTTTGTGAGTCGTGAGCTTTCAGTGGTGCAGCTGCCATTGAGCCATCCACGTGCCTAAAGTAGCCCACACTCATGCTCCTGTAAATAACCCCAATGAGCTTATTAGTCTTCCAAGCTGGCCTTCAGGGGAATCATTCCTTTGGCCTATCCCTAATGCCCTAGCTGGGATAAATGTTTCCCCAGGAAAGTCAGCACCACAGCAATGGAGAGTGGTTTGTATGTTTAACTGGATAACTGAAAGATATCCTGGCTGGTTCAGAGGTTAAAGGCACTTTTTTGCAGTCTTGATTCTCCAGTACCCATGTAAAGCCAGATGCACAAAGTATCCCATGCATCTGGAGTCTATTTGCAGAGGCAGGAATCCCTGGCATACTCATATACTCTCTCTCTCTCAAATACATAAATAAAATATTTTAAAAGATATACAAGATAAATGTTCATAAATTTTAAAAAAGTGAAAAAGAGTGCTGAACTGTGAAAACAAATCCAAAGGTAGGGGAACAGTATATGATTCATAATGTG
This sequence comes from Dipus sagitta, assembly GCA_036346955.1. Lineage (NCBI taxonomy): Eukaryota > Metazoa > Chordata > Mammalia > Rodentia > Dipodidae > Dipus > Dipus sagitta. The sequence goes on along the minus strand of CM070779.1, from coordinate 55,073,907 downwards.
CTGTGCCAGACAAAAGAAGTTGAGGAAATCATGCTTCTTAATAAACCATGAGACCATGGACATGGTTGTCCAGAGTTTTACAGTACCTGGAAGGTCATTTGATGAGAATCTTGGCTGATGTTGTCCTTAGATGAAGTGCTGGAAACTTAACATCGAAACTTAGCTATCCAGACATTCTGGAAATGCTAGAAAGCCTACTGCAAAATCTCAAATTCTCGGCTTGTCCTTCAACACCTCAAAGTTAACAGTCCAAAACAAAGTTCATTGTCTTCAGCTATCTTGTTTTCCCTTTAATATTCCTTCTTCCCAAATAGCTTTTACAACCATCTGTTGTTCCCATGATGAGTTTTCATCATCGCTGTAATAATTCCTAAAATATCGAACTCCACAATGACTACTCTGTTAGTTACTTTTCTCATTATGTGACCAAATACTCAATACAAAGGTTGGGAAGATAGCTCAGCAGTTGAAGACACTTGATTGCAAAGCTGTCTGACAGGGTTTGATTCCCCAGTACCCATATAAAGCCAGATGTATAATGTGGCTCATGAATCTGGAGTTTGCAGTGGCAAGAGGCCCTGCTGCAATCACACACATTCTCTCTCTCTCTCTCTCCCTTTCTCTCTCCTCTCTCACATATAAATAAATATATATTTTAAATACTCAACAAGAGCCAGAGAGATGGCTTAGCAGTTAAGGCATTTGTCTGTGAAGCCTAAGGACCCATGTTTGACTCTCCAGATCCCACATAAGCCAGACACATAAGGTGATGCAAGTGTACAAGGTCGCACATGTGCACAAGATGGTGCACATGTCTGGAGTTTGGTTACAGTGGCAGAGGCCCTGCAGTGCCAATTTTTCTCTCTCTCTCTCTTGCCCTCTCCCTCTCAGTAAAAAAAAAAAAGAAAGGAAGGAAGAAAGAAAGAAAGAAGGAAGGAAAAAAGAAAAGTACTTGCTGGGTGTGATGGTGCATTCCTTTAATCCAAGAACTCAGGAGGCAGAGGTAAGAGGATCACTGTGAGTTCAAAGCCACCCTGAGACTACAGAGTGAATACCAGGTCAGTCTGGGCTACAGGGAGACCCTACCTTGAAAAAAAAAATATTCAAAAAGAACCAACTTAAGGAAAGAAGATTTTATTCCAGCTGACAGTTTGAAGTTACAGTCCATCATGTCAGGGCAGCAGCTGATTACATGGGTCTACAGTCAGGATACAAAAACTGATGAATCTTGGCGTTCAGCTGGCTTTCTCCTTTATATTCAAACTGGGACCCCAGTCCATGGGATGGTGCTATTCACAGTTAGGTTGGATCATCCTATGTTATTTAATATAATTTACAGAGTTCCTCACAGACATACCCAGAAATTTGTCTCCTAGATGATTCTAACTTTACTCTTTTTTGTTGAAATATTGTCTCATTCTAGCTCAGGCTGACCTGGAACTCAATCTACTATAGCCCAGGCTGGCCTCAAACTCATGGTGATGCTCCTACCTCACCTGAGTGCTGGGATTAAAGGTGTATGTCACAGTACCTGGCTCCTAGATGGTTCTAGATCCTGTCAAGTTGACAATATTAACCATCACAACTACTAGGAACAGCTTCCATCCCTGAGGTATATAGAAATTAAGTCATTAAAGGGAACAAAAGGTACACTTTAACTCTCAACATTAAATTATGAGTCTCAATCCATAATAAATGAGAAGGTTAAACATGGGAAGTTTTTAGAAGTAAAATCCTTCCACAGTCAAAAATGGCAAGTGTGATCAAAGCTCATATGTGTGATCTATACCAAGCCAAGGCAGAGAAAAGATAAACTCTATGTTTACACTCAAAGTTCTATGAAGAAAATGTGTGCTCACAAAGGTGAAAGTCATCAGTAGATGAAGGAAGATGAGCTTGCTACAAGGAAAAACTGGCATCATCCATTCAAGCACTGCTCATCATCCTATTGGCTTCTTGTCACAGGGGAAGCTGATGGATACATAGGAGGTACTGGTTGCTCTCAGTTCGCTCCTCCACCCTGCTCTGGCCTTAGCCAATGACCTGAATAGACTATATCTATGGGCTTTCTTGCCTTCTGGTTTTGCATTGTGCTTAGTTCATGAAAAACAAAGATAGGAGATCAAAAGGAGTGAATAGAGGGAGGCTGCTTATAGATTCTCTCAGCTCCATTTCATGCTATCAGGATCTAGGCGTCAGCTTGTGCCGTCTCATACACTATTCCCTGCTGGCTCCATCTGCCAATCCTCTCATTAGTCCTGGCCTGGAAAGAGTACTGGCTGTCCTGGCACGGGTATGCCATCTGTTTCTACTGAGCTCTGGATGGAGACATGATAGCACTAAACATTCAAATCCCAGGTCTCTTGCTCCAATCTCACCAGCACTATTCAGTTTGGAAACTAGCTTACCATGTAAACATGTCTACAGGGAGAGAATGTGCCGGTCATGATGACACAAGCTACCTACTGTGTCTGAAATTTTAATTAATTGTTAATGAAGAATCTTGTATCCTGACTTTATGCATTTTCATTAAGTCAATTTGGTTAGAGAATAAAGCATTCAAGGTCTGGACTGAATTTCCCCAGTTGATACTACACTTGGAGGTCTCTACTGACCATTCACTTCCACATCCCACACCCAGGCTACTTGATACTTATAGTCAAGACTAATAGCCCCTCACCCATACCATTCTCCACATCTCGGATTTTGTCTAGGCTATTCTCTCTCTCCCTACCTCTCTCTCTTTTGCAGACACACATACACACACACACACACACACACACACTCACACACTCACACACATCCACACTTTCAAGGTACTGTTCAGGTAACATCTCTTCTGTAGTCATTTATTCCTAGAAATAAAACTTATTCAGTAGCTATTTATTCAGAACTTTAGTAACAGCCCTGAGATATAAAGTGGCTCAGATCACATATACTCTTAGTTTCATATGTAAGATGCAGTTATGGGACAAAAATACTATCTAAATGACACATTAAGTTACAGATACACACACATAGGTATCCATGAAGACACCAAGATGCGGAGGTGGGAGGACAGATGTCATGGAAAAGGAGAGCTGTGAAGGTGGAGTGTAACTTCAGTGTGAGTGGACAGGAGAGCTGTGGAGGTGGATGTAACTGCAGTGTGAGTGGACAGGAGAGCTGTGGAGGTGGATGTAACTTCAGTGTGAGTGGACAGGAGAGCTGTGGAGGTGGAGTGTAACTGCAGTGTGAGTGGACAGGAGAGCTGTGGAGGTGGATGTAACTGCAGTGTGAGTGGACAGGAGAGCTGTGGAGGTGGAGTGTAACTGCAGTGTGAGTGGACAGGAGAGCTGTGGAGGTGGATGTAACTTCAGTGTGAGTGGACAGGAGAGCTGTGGAGGTGGAGTGTGACTTCAGTGTGAGTGGACAGGAGAGCTGTGGAGGTGGATGTAACTTCAGTGTGAGTGGACAGGAGAGCTGTGGAGGTGGAGTGTAACTTCAGTGTGAGTGGACAGGAGAGCTGTGGAGGTGGATGTAACTTCAGTGTGAGTGGACAGGAGAGCTGTGGAGGTGGAGTGTAACTTCAGTGTGAGTGGACAGGAGAGCTGTGGAGGTGGATGTAACTTCAGTGTGAGTGGACAGGAGAGCTGTGGAGGTGGAGTGTAACTGCAGTGTGAGTGACAGGAGAGCTGTGGAGGTGGATGTAACTTCAGTGTGAGTGGACAGGAGAGCTGTGGAGGTGGAGTGTAACTGCAGTGTGAGGTGACAGGAGAGCTGTGGAGGTGGATGTAACTTCAGTGTGAGGTGACAGGAGAGCTGTGGAGGTGGATGTAACTTCAGTGTGAATGGACAGGAGAGCTGTGGAGGTGGATGTAACTGCAGTGTGAGGGCCCAAGTCCCTGTCTCAGAGTTGTTCTCTGACCTCCACCCCACATGTACACTATTATACATGTACCCATGAATACACACACAGTTAAGAAAAAATGAACCAAATGCTTTCCTGTCCCTGGGCCTCTCCAACCCAGTGATTCCTTTGTGCTGCTGAACAACAGCCATAAGCCTCCTTTTAGTCTCGTGCCCTCCTTTCCTTCTGGAAGCTTCAGACAGAGTCATGTTGTGAGGAACTTCCTTTCTTACCTAACCTTGTCTAAACACTGGCCAGTAAATCTGGTGTGTTAATGCCTCTTTCTCTTGATTTACCTCCATATACTTCAGACTCCTAAGACTGGAGGATGACTCTTTTGCATGAATTTTAAATTATTTATTTATTTGTTTGTTTATTTATTTCTGAGAAAGAGAGACAGAAAGAGAGGGGCAGGGACAGAAGATGAGAGTTTGGGCACTCTAAGACCTCAGTGCTGCAAACTCAGGCACAAGAGTTGCTTTATGTGCATAATGGGGAATTGAACCCAGTCTGGCATGCTTTTCAAGCAAGCACCTTTAGCTGCTGAGCCATCCTCCTAGCCCCTTTGAGTGAATTTTAATCCAAAATAAGGAATAATGAACAGATGATGGCAGGGAGCAGAAGAATGGCATGCAGAGAAAGGAAGACAACAGAAGCCAGAAAACAGTGAGGAAGGCCAGAGAGTGTTAAGCTAGTGGCAGCCAAAGACAAGGGACAAATTGGGTTAATGTTACCACAATAATAAACACCACTGGTAACATGTGGTACTAGCAGGGTGGAAGGAAGGCAAGAGCAGACAATACCTAATGGGCTTTTCAACTCTTGATCACTATGCTGGGCTCCACAAGGCCAAACTGGTTCTCCTCTTGCAATAAGGACTAGCTACTCAGTGTAAAATCCATTCTAATAGAAAATAGCTCTTTTCCTAAGATAACCTAGCATGCCTCTGTTCTTTACCATAGGAATAACATAGGCAAAGTCTATAGTGGGGAGGGTAGTGTTTGGGAGAATCACAGTCAATTTGATGGTTTTGCATATAAAACTGCAAGTTGGAGAGCTAATAGAAATGAGACTGAAGGGGTGAGTGAGTCAAGTTACAGAGTCCTTGTGTGTGCCTTGCTGAGCCTTTATCCTGCAGGGAGCCAGCAAGGTTTTAAAGACAGCAATAGTGGGTCAAATGCATTTTCTTATTAGACCACAGTGAAAGAGAATTTTGAAAGGGGATAGTAACACTTTGGACAAAAAATAATGAGAAAATACTCAGCAGGAACCAAGAAGAGGAGACATAAATATTTGAGGGGTAAAAATAAGAAGAGTGGGTCGCATTATATTGGGGGTTGAGAGAAAATAGACAAATCTGCAATAGATTATTCCAGTTTTCATATTTGAGTACTGAATGAAGGCGAGGCTGAGACACAAATTGGCATAGAAGGAGATAGAGGAGGAAGAAGATGTTTGAGGCATCTATGGGCTATCCAGGTAGAGAAACCCAACAGGCAGCTGGCTCGTACCTCTGGGCTTCAGATCCTAAGTAGCTCCATTGTTATTCTGATGCACTCTTGTACTGGTAGTCGATCCTTAATATGGACAGTTTCTTCATTCTTAAACTTTCCTCTGTGTGCTCGGGTATGCTGGCAACTTTTTATATGCCATTAATGTCTTCTGAATTGACAGCTCTCAACTGAAAACTGTTTCTTTCTTTTCCCCTTACATAGCACAGTTTCTCCAGCACCAGAAAGTGGGGTAGACATTGTTTTTGATTCTCACCACCACATTCCAGATCTTTCTCCTTTCCTTTGTGGATTACTCTCATATCTTCTTTACCTCCCCCTCATTATAATTCACTAACATCCTCATCCTGTGCTCTCATTCAGCAAACGCTGGCTCCTGTTTTCACTGTCACCTTTCCCCTCAACATTTGCTTCATTCGGGGTGATTTCTATGGTTTTGTAATGAACCATCTACCACTCTGGATCCTCAGTTCCTTGACTTAATCATTTCCAAAGATTTCCACTCAGGCATTCACTCCTAAGGTCAAGCCCTATATCATGACTTCTGAAGCAGAAACTTCAAACATCCCATTCTCCAGCCACTACCCACTATCACTGAAACTGCCTTTTCAAAAATATTTTTATTTTTATTAGATATGGACATATTTAGTATGTAAACAACACATGTTGGTACCATCCTTTCCCTCCTCCCTGCCCCTTTTCTGAAGAGGTCTTCCTCATTGGGAATACAGGTCAGTCCCATGGGGATTGTGGGTCATGCATTATGGGTGCAACGGTCAGTTATGGGGGAGAGGCAATGTGTCTGTGCAAAATGTCCCAACTTGTGGCTCTAACAATCTTTCTGCCCCCTCTTCCACAAAATTCCCTGAGCCATGCTGGGAGCATGAGCACTTAGGAGCCTCTGGATCTCTGGTTTGGTAGGTATTGAGTATCCTCAGTGTCTATCTCCTTCCCCTTATGCTGATATCAGATTCACTAAGAAAGCAGCACTCTTGCTCATTTCCCCAGTTCCTCTGTGGTTTCAGCTGGGGTCAGGGTGGAGTTCACTGGGTCATTTATCTCTTCAGGTCCAGCTCTCATCTGAAAAAGAGAAACAGATTCTCCAACAGAGAATGAAGTCATCACAGGTTAAATGGGATAACCATTGTTAATTTAGAGAGAAGTTAAAGGGTATAGACCCTCTTATAGCCCAAGGTTAATGGGAGCTTGAAAATGGAAAGCAGAATCATTATCTGGATATGGTTCTGACTTGTTTCCTAGTTCCAGATATGGTTTCCTTTCCACTGAGTGGATATGTTAGCCAATCCAAGAGCAGTTGGTTACCCACCATGGCTGTGTGCCATTATTGCACTTGTGTGAGCATCATGTCAGGTTGTTTGCTTCTGAGTCACTTAGACTTTGAGTTGCTTGAACAGACGTTGGTCATTTTCCCCTGGTAGCTCATGTAGCACCTTCCAGCACTAGATGGGCTAATTATCTGGGGACTGGCTCTCTTCCAGATTCCAACCAGATCTCTCCATCGTCTATGCAGACAGCGTATGGTGTCTTCAGCAGTAGGGTCTTATCATTAACCTCTGGTGAGTAATCAAGTGCTCTGAAAGAAGTCTGTCTTGTTTGTTTTGGGAGATCTAGTAGGTCTCTCTAATCAACAGCTCATGGTGGATATAAAGCACATCCTGATATAGGGAATTACAGGCCAGAGCCAAGGGGGAAAAAAAAAAGAAAAAGAAAAAGAGAAGAAAGAGAAACAGGAGAAATTTAAGGTTAGATTTTGTCTCACTCTGTCCAGGGCCCTTCGATTCAGGTGCTCCCCCTAAGGTCCTCTTGAGGGTTCCACCTTTTAGTCTGACTTCCAGGATATAGGATTCTATGGTACCAGTTCAATTTGGGTTCAGTGAAACTGCCTTTTATCCTTGTTGAAATCTTTTACATTTTGGCTTCTTCATTTCATGACTATCTTTAACTGCTACACTAAGATCACAGGATTCTTGACTAGGAAGCCAAGTTAAGCTGTGGAGAAGGATAACAAAATGCAGATACGCCATTTTACAAAGAAAAAAAAAAGAATCCTGCCATGTATGATGGTGTATACCTGTCATCCCAATGTTTGGCAAGCTGAGGCAGGAGAATCATTTCAAGTTTGAGGACAGACTGTTTTTTCTAGAGTTCATCTTGGAGGTTAGGAAAGAAAAATGTGGGTAATGAAGGACATGACCATCACCAGTGGGTGGTTCCACCATGGCTGTGACAAAGGCAGAAGTGCTAGAGTTATCCTTCACATAACTCTCTTATCTTTTATGGCCTGTCTGGAATATTGTTTGGCTCAAACATGTAGCACTTAATTACACACTCTTTAATTTTTCACATCTGTCTGTCTGGAGCCTGGAATGTGGTCATGAAAAACCCCCTGAGTCTATTTTCAAATAAATGAATTTCAGATACAACTTACTTCCTGCAAAGCTTTAAGAAGGTCATTTAAATTCACCTAAAAATGTAAATAACAGTCCTGACTTCATTAAGTTGTTATAACTATGAATGAGATAACAGATTTAAAAACCTTTGTAAGCTTTAATTTTTTTTCAAGGCAGGGTTTCACTCTGGCCCAGGCTGACCTGGAACTCACTCTGTAGTCCCAGGTTGGCCTCAAACTCACAGCAATAATCCTTCTACCTCTGCCTCCCTAGTTCTGGGACTAAAGGTGTGTGCCATCATGCTGGTGAGCAGAAAATATTTTAAGGATAAGTGATATTATCTTCCGATTATATTTGGGAATAGAAGTTATGTACTGTTTGTGATTCATCAAATATGGTAAAGTAATGAATGAAGGATTTGGTGAGTGAAAGGATAAATGAATGAATAAAGTACCTAATTGCAAGCTTAGCCTCCAGCATTTTATTTATTTGTTTTTATTGTTTTCGTTTTCAAGGTAGGGTCTCACTCTAGCTCTGGCTGACCTGGAATTCACTATGTAGTCTCAGGGTAGCCTTGAACTCACAGTGATCCTCCTACCTCTGCCTCCCAAGTGCTGGGATTAAAGGCATGCACCACCACACCCAGCTAGCCTCTTGCATTTTAATCCCAAATGCGCATGGAGAACTTCCTGTCTGATGATGTTAACACTTGTTAATATTCATCCATTGGTTCACTTATTTAACAAACATATTCCCTTTTTTTAACCATGTGTTTGGTAAAACGTTGCTGTAGTTCTTGTTGGAACAATGCACCCAACCAAAAGCAGCTGTTTAGAGGAAAGGTTTTATTTTGGCTTACAGTCTTGAGGGAAAGTTTCTTGGTGGCAGAGGAAAGCATGACTTGAGGCTGGACATCACTTTTGCCACAGTGGGTGTTAAACAAAAGCAGGAGAGTGAGTCAATCTCAGGAAAGAGGAGCTGGCTATAACACTCCTGAGCCTGTCCCCAGAAAACACACCTCCTCCAGCAATGCTCCACTTCCCAAACTGCCACCAGACATTCAGAACACATGAGTTTATGAAAGACATCTGATTCTAATCACCACAAATGTGTTCCTTATTGCTATCTCAGTCAAAACTCACAGTGTGTTTGCAGATGCTATGTTTCTATACATTAGAGACCTTAAAGATTCTACCAGAAGACATCTAGGACTGACAGACACTTTCAGCAAAGTGGTAGGTCATAAAATTAGCATACAAGCTGGGCATGGCAGTACACATCTTTAATTCTAATACTTGGGTGGCAGAAGTAGGAGGACTGCAGTGAGTTTGAGGCAGATTGGACCTACAAGTCAGCCTGGGCTGAAGACCCTACCTCAGTGTAAAAAAAAAAAAAAAGGCCAGGCATGCTGGTGCACGCCTTTAAGCCCAGCACTCAGGAGGCAGAGGTAGGAGAATCACTTTGAGTTCAAGGCCACCCTGAGACTACAGTGAATTCCAGGTCAGCCTGGGCTAGAGTGAGACCCTACTTCGAAAAACCAAAAAAAAAAAAAATAGGCCTGGCAATATGGCTTAGTGGTTAAGTCACTTGCCTGCAAAGCCAAAGGACCCAGGTTTGATTCCCCAAGACCCACATAAGCCAGATGCACAAGGTGGCACATGTAGAATTCTGGCATCTGGAATTCATTTGCAGCAGCTTGAGGCCCTGGCACACCCATTCTCTCTCTCCCCTCTCCCCGCCTCTTTTCTTCTCTGTCTCTCTCAAATAAATTAAAAACAACAATAACAATAACAGCTGGACATGGTGGCACATGCCTTTAAAATTTTTTTAAATATTTTATTTTTATTTATTTGACAGAGAAAGAGGGAGAGAGGGAGAGAGACAATGGGCATGCCAGGGCCTCCAGCCACTGCAAACGAACTCCAGACACATGTCCCCCTTGTGCATCTGTCTAACGTGGGTCCTCAGGAATCGAACCTGGGTCGTTTGGCTTTGTAGGCAAATGCCTTAACCGCTAAGCTATCTCTCTAGCTCAGAACATTCCTTTACCCAGCACAAGGGAGGCAGAAGTAGGATTGCCATGAGTTCAAGGCTACCCTGAGACTACATAGTGAATTCCAGATCAGACTGCAGGCTGGGATAGAGTGAGAACCTGCCTCAATAAAACAAATAAAGAAAGAAAGAAAAACAACAAAGTAGCATATAAAATTAATACCTGGCTACATACCAATAACAAGCAATAACAAACACACACACACACACAGAGACCACCTAAGAGTAAACCTAACCAAGGAAGTGAACATCATCTATAGTGAAAACTTTAGAACCCTCAAGAGATAGGAATTGAATAAGAAATTAGAAGATATGGTTGGAGAGATGGCTGAGCAGTTAAGACACTTGCCTGCAAAGCCTAGGGGTCTAGGTTCCACTCAGAACCTACATAAGCCAGATGTATGTGATGGCACATGTGTTTGGAATTTGTTTGCACTGGCTAAAGGCCCGGTGTGCCCATTCTCTCCCTCTCTCTATCACATATATATATATATATATATATATATATATATATATATATATAGTTAAAAAAATTAGAAGATAGAAAGATCTCCCATGCTCATGAACTGGAAGGATCAATATAGTGAAAATAGCTATCTTACCAAAAGCAATTTACAGACTCAAGGAAAACCTTACCAAAATTCTAATTCTTCACTGAAATATGAAAAGCAATCTTGAGGTTCATTCGGAGGCACAAAAGACCTTTGATAGCCAAAGCAATCCTGAGATGTGTGTGTGTGTGTGTGTGTGTGTGTGTGTGGTGTATGTATGTATATGGTGAGAGTTATCACCGTACATGATTTTAAGGTGAATTACAGTGCCGTAGTAACAACACCAGCATGGTACTGGCACAACAACAATCATATAGGTCAATGGGGCAGAATAGAAGATCTTGACATGAGCTTGCACAGCTATAGCTACCTGACTTTTGACAAAACTACTCGTTAGAGAAGACAGCCTCTTTGACAAATGGTAGTGGAGAACTGGATATTTATATCTAGAAGAGGGAAACTAGATTCTTATCTCTTACCCTGCACAAAAATCAACTCCAAATGGATTTAAAAAAAACTTTAACATGGTACCTGAAACTACTAAAGGAAAAAGTACAGAAAACTCAAAGATATAAAAATGGGTCAGTATTTTCTGAATAGGATTCCCATTGCTGAGGAAGTAAGGTCAATACTCAACCAATGGGACCTTATGAAATAACAGGCTTCTATAAACAAAGGAAACAGTTAACTGAATGAGGCAGCCTCATGGGAGAAAATCTTTGTCAGCTTACATATGACAGAGGATTAATGTCTAGAATATGTAAAAAACTTAAAAACTGAAACAGTCTATTTTAAAAATGGGCTAAAGAACTAAAGAGATCTCAAAAGAATAAACACAAATAGGCAATAAATATATTTTAAATTTTATTTGAGAGAGAGAGAGAGAGAGAGAGAGAGAATGGGTATACCAGGGCCTCCATTCACTAGAAATGAACTCCATCATGTGCTACCCTGTGCATCTGACTTACATGGGTCCTGGAGAATTGAACCTGGGTCCTTTGGCTTTGCAGGCAAGCACCTTAACCACTAAGCCTTCTCTCCATTCCACCAATAAATATTTATAACAGTGTTCAACATTGTTATCCAAATTAAAATTACTTTGAGGTTCTATCACACCATTGTCAGAATAGCTTTCAACAAGAAAGCAAATGCTAGTTAAGGTGTGGGGAAAGAGGAACATTTTTCCTCTTTTGGTGAGAGTACATACTGGTACAGCTATAAAAATCAATGTGCCATTTCTCAAAAAAGTTAAAAACGGATCTACTATGTAACCAAGCTGTACCTCTCCTTAGCATGTGCTCAAAGGACTCTGCACTGTACTACAGAGATACTTGCTCATCAGTGTCCACTGCTGCTTTATTCACAACAGCAAGTAAATAAAATCATCCTTGATGTCCATCAACGGAGGAATGTGTAATGAAAATATATTACATATATATAGTGGAATTCTACTTAGCCATAAAGAAAAATGAAATTTGCTAAAATTGGAAATTGGTAGAACTGAAAAGTATTATATTATATTGTATTGATAATGGATAGAACTGGAACATATTATATTAAATGAGGAAGCCCAAGTATGGAAAGGCAAACTGCATGTTCTCTCTCATATATGGATCTTGATGTGTTTGTTATCGTGGGAGTAAGAGTAGATGCTAGGAAACTAGAAAGGGTCCTGGGGCGGGGGGGAATGAAGAAAGAGGCTTTAAAGGAGAAAGGTAGGAAAAGTAGCAGATGTCAAGTGTTATGCACGTCAAAACAGGGGGCTGGGAGTGAGATGGTAAAAGTAGGATAAATGGATAGGGAGATGGAGAAGCGAGTGGTTAACCAAAACTAAATATGTGTGTTAATAAATAATGACTTGGAAAATCATAACATGAAGAAGTTGTTTAGAATGCTATCCTACAGATCAGGGCTCTGAAACACAGAGCAATAAAGAAGCTTTTTCAACTTCACACTGCTATTACGTTATATAATTTAGAATACAGAGCCTTTTTTTTTTTTTTAAGGTATGGACCTGCAACTCACTCTGTAGTCCCAGCCATTCTTCTACTTCAGCCTCCCCAGTGCTGGTATTAAAGGTGTGCACCACCACACCTGGCAGATGCAGCTTACAGGTATACACAGGACCAACACCAACGGGAGTCCCATGAGAGAATGAAAAGGAGAAAGTGACCATTCTCAACCGACAAGTAGCTATAAAGCACCCCTGCTGAGTCAGGATAAGTCCACTAGGCTTGCAATCAGAGTGGTAGTGGTCTTGGGTCATATTTTGCAGGAAATAGACTCTAAGACAACAATTTGTTGCTGGAGTATCAACACATGGAAGGGAGCAAAGAGGGCAGGGTAGAGAAGTTGGGTGGCATATTTGTGAGAAAGGTCTCAGCCAACCTCACAGGAAGCTGTGTACTTAGTACAACACTCCATCATGTGTTAGGCTGAAGGGTGAGTTTTGTATCTCTGCATATACCAGTCAGTGGAAGTTAGATGTCTGGGAGGGAGTATAACCTTGGCTGAGACATCTTTCCCAGGAAGGCTTCAGTGGCTGGGCAGTTGCTTGCTTTCATTCTGAAAGTAGAACTGGTCTTACATCACAGCAGCCATATATATCAGTGTTATTTTGTTTACTTATTTGAGACAGAGAGAGATGCAGATAGAGAGACTAGGCATGCCGGGACCTCTAGCTGCTTCAAATGAACTACAGATGTAAGTGCTATCTTGTGCATCTGTCTTATGTGGGTACTGGGGAATTGAACCTGGGTCCTTTGGTTTGCAGGCAAGCACCTTAACCACTAAGCCATCTCTCCAGCCCCATCACAGTGTTATTAATGCTTCTAAGAAAGCATGTATTAATCAACCTGAGACAGACAGATTTAGATGAAGATGACCACATGGAGAGAAGCAAAACCACAGATAGGGCTGCCAGTATTTGTGGTAGTTGGAATGTGAATGCATGTACCCCATAGACTCAGGTGTTTTATTAGAGTTTGTAACCTGGGTTTCCAGCTGCCTGGCTAGAGGAGGTGTCTCTGGGAGTGAATCCTGGATCCTTAGGTCCAGCCCAAAGTTCTGTTTGGGGGTGGATCTGAATTCAAGCCCAAATTTATGTAGAGGGGTCTGAGCTCTGATGGATTTTTGTGTTTGCTGCTTTTTTGATGTTTGCTGGCTGCTGGTGGTTTCTCTATGCTGGTATTTGTGAAAGGAAGCCAGCTTCTTCTGCCATTGATGAAACTTCCATTCAATCTGTAAACCTGAGATTAAGCCCATTCCTTCCCTAAACTGTGTCTAGTTTGGATGCTCATCCCAGCAACGGGAAGCTGCCTACAACAGAATCCATGGGACCATGTAGCCTGTCACCAAGACCTTCTTCCAAGAGGGCTGCAGGGAACGCCCAAGCTTAGGCCTAGAAATCCTTCCTGTTACTCATACTGACTACTGGTCCTTGGCCAAAGCTCTGGATTTCCCATACTAACTGGCAACAAACACCAAATGAATATGGTAGCCTTATACCTGGGGAGGTCTGCCTGTCTGGTTGTTTTGGACATGAGACCTGTTGCCACAACCTATCACCTCTGAACAATAGCAGATGAAATTACTGAACTGGCCGACTTACAGGGAGCCCAGGCAAACAGCTGTTTGTGGAGAGCAGTAGGAGAAGCCAACAGGCTTTTTTTACACTGGTACCATAGATGTGGCCGTCCTTGTTTCTGGGTCCTGCAATGGAGCCAACCAGGCAGGTAACAGAGATAATAAGGAATTATTGGGAAAGAAGGGGCCAAAGAAAGGCATTATCCAATCAGTGGCCATGGAAATCCATATGATCTGGGTGTCCCTGAGTGGGCACATGTTCTAACTGTTGAAGTCAGGTTGAAGCCATTGAGTATCAGTGTGGAACTGAGCATGAAAAAGGTGAAGGGGTTTGAGTTTTTAATGAGGAAGGGTGGGAAGGTTTATATTGAATGGAGTAACTAATCTCACTCTGTCTCAAGGACAGTCTGGAGCAAAACAAAAGAAGATCCAACCAAGATAATTCAGAGAAAGTGAAAGGTGTCATTTTAAGGTGTTTGAGACCTTTCACAACATTCAGAAGCAATGGGACCACATCCCACAAGAACAGAGAGAGGGAACATGAACTGCCCTTGGGGTGCCATTGGAGGAGGAAGAATACTTGCTCCATAAATACCCCCAAACCCTTTATTTGTAAGTGATTTGCATTTGGTGCATTTTGTCAATTCTTGTGAGAACATGATGAAGCAAAATCAAAATGAATTTATAGATATTCAATGACTTTACAAAAGTTCAATTTCATATACTTATGAAAGTCCTAAACATCTTTTTTTGTTTTGTTGTGTTTTGTTTTGCCAGCCTCTGGAGAGCAGATTAGGGTATCAAAGTGTAACAGAAAGCAGAAAAAAAAAAGTTTAATTGACAGATGAAAACTTTACATGCATTAGTGCTATGGCAACCAGCCAGATCACTCCAATTATGCCCCTAATTGGGCTTATAAATATTTTATAACCCACCATTTGTGTCTGGGGTAAAGAATTTCTAACAGCAAATGCTTAAGTAGCTGTTGTGGGGACCTAATGATTTCTAATTCTGAATTCATCAGAACTCCTGGAGGCTGTGATCCTGCAGCCCTTGAAGTAATTTGGTATGGATTACTCAAGTGTGGAGAGGAGCTGCCTTCAGTATCTATTGAAACAGACTCTAGGATAAGCAATGAGCTCACCTCTCACTGTTGTTGACCTTGACACTAGTTTTCAGTTAAGGTCAAAAGCCAAAGCCATGAACATGAAATATAAGTGGAAGCAAAGCTGTGATTAGCACTGGGATTTCTCTCACTTCCTCATCAAGACACAAGGTCATTTCCTCCCTTTGATATACTTCTCTAATCAGTTCAGGTGTCTGAATGTACCTGCTGGCTCTCACAGCTCCTCTAGGTCTTCTTATTTTTATTTAAGCTTTTAGTTAAAGTGTAGTAATATGTGTATATGCTAGTGAATGACGTGCACACATCTTTAGCATAGAGCTTTTGAAGTTTTTGACATGGGTGCTGTGGTAGTCTGACTGTATGTCCCCCATCGTGTTTTATTGCAGTGTTTTATTAAAGCTTGTAATGGGTCTCCAGCCACCTGGCTGGGGGAGGTGTCACTAGGGGCAAATCCTGGGGTCCAGCCCTAATGTGTGTCTAGGGCAGTTGTCATTTCTAGCCCAAAGGTATGTAGAGAAGTCTGAGCTCTGGTGAGGTCCCTGCTTTTGGTGTTGCTGGCTGGTGAGGGTTTCTCTCTGCTTGGATGCATGGAAGCAGCTTCTTCCACCACTGATGGAGCTTCCCCTGGATCTGTAAGCTTGAAATAAACCCCTTCCTCCCCTAAACTGTGTCTGCTTTGGATGTTCAGCCCAGTAACTGAAGCTGTCTACACCAAGCCCATCCAGGTTTAGACAGAGATTATTCCAGCTCCCCTATTCCTCTTCAGGGTGCTTTGTCTCTCCATGGAGACTGCTGGGGAATTCAGCAAAGCTCCCGAGATACTCTGCAGACAGACACAAACAAATGAAAAGCCACTCATGTGTTCCAGAGCATGTTTAGTGTGGAATGTATGTGAGCCCGGCTGTAACATTTGCTTCTTCCCCAAACCATGGAGGTTTACAAAACCTTTTCTTTCCATGGCCCCATCCCGAGTGCTATAGCAGCTCTACTCAGGAGCTTACCCCAATGTGATCCCTGGAGGCACTTTCATGGTCACACAGGAAGTGACTTCCTGATTGTTTGGCTTATCCAAGGGACATCTGCAAGTCATCTGTCAGTCGCTGTTTTGTCTGGGAAGGGTAAGGCTCAGGCTCCATAAGAGTTCCTTCTGTGTCAAAATGTCTCTCAAGATTTCAGTCCTACCAGTACTGTGCATGGCAGGCAGCAGTCTCTGTTCTCTTTTCCAGATTTTAACTGTGGGGAGGGATAACCAATAATATATACTGACTGAACTTGTATTAAATGCTAGGCACTATCATGAACATTTTACATCAACAGACTTATTAATCTGCAATTTGCATTGGCCAATTTATTCTTTTAGACATAGCTACTGAAGATGACATCAGATCCTGAGCCTGGCAATCCCACTCCCGGGCCTCAGAGCTCCTCTGGACCCTCAGCACCCACACTACAAGTGACAAACCATCAACCTAGGAGATGAAGCACAATTTAGCCCAGTTATGATTTTGAATTCCAGAACATGTCTCTTAACTAACATTTCATGAATCAGACTCTCAATTCCTAAAGACATCATGTTATAGATTTGAGCTATTTTGGGAAATCTACTTTATTTCACAGAAGAATAAGAATAAAAATGAAGAAAGAAAAAACAAAAGTCACATATTTACAAACATGATGAAATGGAAAAAAGCAAATAATGTAAAAACTGAATGTTACAAATATTTGTGCAAGGCATAAATTGATGAGTCTTCTTTAAACGTGAATTAAATAAGATTTTGTTTGTAAATGGTTCCCACATGTTTAAATAGAATCTCCCTGGAGCACAAATAGGCATTCTTCATTGTTCCAAGGACTTTTGTGCTAAGCTTAAAATCAGTGGTTTCTTTCCCAGAATTTTTCATGATATGAAGGTACCTTACTCTTAGTGTTGCTGCTGAGCTGATACTTTCAACTGCTCAGCTAGACATTGCTGCAGGTTATAACTGAGTCTCACTATGATATGGCAATTTGGGTTTTTTTTGTTTGTTTGCTTTTGAGAGCATCAGGACCTTTCTCAGCTCTTGGGTGAGCAGTAACTCAGGAGCTAAGGTCCTAAAAGATCACAGTCACACAAAGCTTACACTGTGCGAATGAACTTTTGGGGTTCTTATCTTATGAATTTGACAAATGAAATCCACAGACCAGAGGATAAGATTTAAAAAGATTTGGGCCAGAGAGATGGCTTAGTGGTTAATGTGCTTGCCTGTAAAGTTAAAGGATGCAGGTTTGATTCCCTAGGACCCATGTAAGTCAGATGCACAAGGTGGCACATGCATCTGGAGTTCATGTGCAGAGGCTGGAGGCTCTGGCACACCCATTCTCTGTATCTGTCTTTTTCTCTCTCTCAAATAAATAAATAAAAATTTTAAAAAATTTAAAAATTTTATTATAGGAATTATAGAGCATAAAGGAAGGAAACAGGAGGAAATACAAAGAACAGGTCCTGTCAAGAGAAGACAATAGAGGAGTCCTTAGAAATGGGAAAACCCAATAAAGATCCACTAAAGATTGGGGTCTTTTAGTGAACCCCCAGATGGGCAGCTGGTCTAGTCAGTTTACTCCTGATGTCAGGTGTCTGGGGTCAGGTTTTCTGGGAAACAGCAATCATCCCAGAAATCTTCCTCCAGAAAGGGCCGTTTCAGAAGGGGAAGGATATCTCGTAAAGTAGGAAAGACTCCTTCAGGGGTACAAATAAACATGGCCCAGACTCTTCTGTCATTTCTGACTTATAGCAATGTGGAATGACCTAGATTTTCTCCCTATAAGATCAAAGACATTTCTCACTTCTACTTTCGGGGAGGTCTTGTTAACCCTACATTGCCTCTCAGTGCAGCTTGGGCTACATAATGAGTTCCAGGATACCCAGAACCATGGAGTGAGAGCTTGTCTCAAAAAACAACCAGACAAGACAAACAAAACTCCTCAGTCTCAAGCCTGCCACCTCACAGACTGGGACCAGAACTATACTGTCAGCTCTCCTGAGCCTCCAGATTTCTGCCTGCAAGATTTTAGAATTTGTTGCCCTCAATAATCACACATGCCAACTCCCCAGAATAGATCTTTTTCTATATATATGCACATTTCCATATGTACTCTGTTTCTTGGGAGAACTCTGAGTAATACACTGGTAGAAGCAATTAGAACTGAAAAACGAGTCTCATACAAGATTGACATATACCCTTCTCAGAGAAATCACCAGGAATTAAGGGCAGATCACGAGTCAGCTGGTCTGAGGTGAGGCCTGAGAATCTGCATTAACCAGCTCCCAGGTAATGCCATGAATGCTGAACCTCAGATCACACCTTGAGCAGTAAGAGTTGATGGATCAATGGTCCTGAAGCAGCTTACTCTGCACAGCCTTTGCCCCACATAATCGTTCCCTTGGATTCCTCTGCAGAAACACTTAACCTCGGGCCCTTAGTACTTTTAGCCTAGGGTATTTTACATTTGGCCATATTAATTAGTCAGTTTAATATTTTAAGTTTTCTGTGAGACAAAATAGAATGGGGCTTTTAGAAAGAGCTCTACACAAACTCTCAGTTGCAATATGCTCTTCCCCAAACTTTCTCTTAGGTCCTTATTCCCAGAAATCTCACACTCATCATTTTGTTCTTTGTCTATAAGGTTTTTTTTCATTATTCACAAGCCTTTGAGTAAATTTTCCTCTTCTCCCATTATTAATTTAATGACAAAAATGATCCATTCTGTGGTTTTTGTCATTTTGAATGTACAGGAAATTAGAAATGAATGAACAATATAGTTACACAATATAGTTTGGATAAAAATCTGCAGTTGGAAAAACATGCTTATAAGAAATAAATTAGGAGGGACTGGAGATATGGCTTAGTAGTTAAGGCACTTGCCTGCAAAGCCTAATGATCTGAGTTTAATTCACCAGTAACCACATAAAGCCAGATGCACAAAGTGGCACACACATCTGGAGTTCATTTGAAGCAGCTGGAGGTCCTGGTGTGCCCATTCTCTCCGTCTTCCTTCTCTCTATCTCTCTCTGCTTGCAAATAAATAAATAAATAAGTAATCAATGAGGAAATAGTATAAAACATCAGAAGATTAATCAAAAGCTAGCAATTGGCTAAAATGAAATCTAACACCTGAAATACCCAATGCTTTGTGATTTCTCATAACAGAAATCAGAGGGGACAGCCTCCAGCAGGCAGGGAATCTGCAGAGTGTCCCTAACATTTGTGGGGTTCAATGAAAGGATTCATATAAATGGAGGTCCCCAAACCATTTGCCGAAATCCTTGAAGTATTTAGGTAAGAAAACACAAGTAAATAAAATGTTCATTCTCATGCCATGACACATATACCTCATATTTCCTGGAGAATTGCCAAATTTAGTAGGAAAGTTCTTGCATGTCTTGATTTTAGAAGTCAGTGTTACCAAGATCATTAACCCGATGCTAATGCTTTTTCTCCTCTTCCATTCCTCTGTATGTCTGTCACCAATAGAGACCTTGCTGCTGTGGGTATGGAGACCTCAGTCTATGGTCCCAGCTCCTTCCACACACATCCAAGCCGCAGCTCTTGGCTACCCTCCCAGCTTGGGGGATTGCATAAGTTGGTATGATCTGCCTGCTCAGGAGTCGCTCTACTCTCCTGGGGACAAGGTGGTCCTGGGAGGATGAAAGAGGGAGGAAATAACTGCATTTTCAGAACAAACCATTATGAAGCAAGACATCTGCAAAGATTCAGAGCCCTGTCTCTGACTGCCTTTAGACATCCCACAGACACTGAGCTGCACAGTGCAGTCTGCTCTGAGCTGTACCTGGTGTGCTAGGAAAAATCCATACATGGATTCTTGAGTTTACTCTGCTAACACTGGCAATTAGATCTTTAAAGAAATTGCTGCTGTGTTTCCATGTCTCAAATCATAGTGCAAGGGGTGGGGAGGTGGGGGTCAGGAGCCTTCCCTATAATTTTATTCATTTTCTGTTGGAGAGAAACACCAAGTGCAGACTTCTGCCATGGCTGATAGCATAATTGCCATATGCATCTTGCAGGGAGCACTTCCTTGGCACTCTTATGTTCCACTCCCTAGCACTGGGAAGCAGCTGACACCTGGAGGGAGGCAAGGGAGTTGGTGGCTGATAGTCAAGATAGAAAGAATTGGAATCATCATTTTGTCATTCCCACTTAAAGCACCTGTTTACTTTTAAGGGCCAAGTGATCTGGTGACATTTCAGCCACCAGGAACTATACCTTCAGTGTTCATATATTGTATTCCCAATGCCTTCTGCAGAGCCTAGCACATGCCAGGGACTCAGTTTCGTCTAGTTAAGGACATCCTGGCTCTGAGCTAGTTCTTTGTGAATGCCTGCACCACATTTCTAATTCACACATTCTGTACATTCCTCTCACTCTTCCCTCTTGGCAAATGGCATCATTGGTCAGCAATTACTCCCTTTGCCCTCCTTTGGTAGAGGGCAATCACCATGTTAGACTTACTCTTATAACATATGAACAGATATATACATACGCAGAATTTAAATATGGTTCTGTTTGACCTCTTCCATCATATCCTTGGATATGAGAAGAACATGTCTCAGGTTGATGCTGGCTTAAGAATGGCAAGCTTCCTGGAGAAGACTTGAGTCCAGCCCGCAGCCTAGAACTAGATCTAGCCGCACCTAGCCCGGCTCAGTCAAACCTAACAATCATGAACAATCTTACGATCTGCAAGAAAGAAGTATGCATTATAGCAGGATGCTGAGATTTTAGGACTGTTTATTACACAGCATTATTGAAGCAACCAACAAATTTAGATACCTTCCCATGCTGAACACTGACACGTAGTTCAGTTGCCTGTGGTAATCATGAAGATCAGAATGAGAGAAGAACTGAGCACATCACATTGTAATCTCATGCATTTCCCAGGATCATTGTGCTAGTTACTTCCAACATATAATGGCACAGAGTAAAGATGTCCATTCCAAAAGATAGAAATGGGGGCATAGCAAGGAAAGAATGGACCTAAGCAAGACTGAAACCCAGCAGAGCAAACACCATATCCTGTAGCTCTGTGTTCAGTATTTAGGATTCATGATGAAATTGTTTGGGGTCCAAAAGGCCTGGATAACCCTACCCCTCAAGCTCTGCTGCTGATAGTATACATAGCGTCTCTCATGGTCAGCTTCATTCTGAGAGTACAGCTTTCCTGGCTGGACACTCCATGGTCCTGGTATTGCCAACATTCTGTGTTCTTTCTTACAAGTTAGGATTCACTTCACAGCTTCATGTAGTTGCTGCTCAGGACCTGCTTACAAAGATTCCAACCCTGCCATACATTGCTTAGCCTCAGGGGCTCTCTGGAACTATGGTTAAATACTCCATGATCCCCTCAATCTTACATTCTTTGGGTCTGTAAAACCAGTACCACATAGATAATGCTGCCAAGTTTGGCTGCCAGCTAGGAATGGCATCTGACCCTTTGGGGCCTTAGCTTAGTCATCTCTATAGGCCTTAGAAGCTGTTAAAACACTTTCCCAAGCAGCTGTTTCTGAACTGGGCACTCCTCTTGCAGCATTTCCTCTTCAGGTCTCCTTTTGAAAAGTTTGCATTCTCAGGCTGGAGAGATGGCCCAGTGAAAGTCTGCTGGCCTGGGTTCAATTCTCCAGTACCCGCATCTGGAGTGTGTTTGCAGTGGTAAGAGACCCAGGTGTGCTCTCTCTCTCTTTCTCTCTCTCTCTCTCTCTCTCTCTCTCTCCATCTCCTCTCCTCTCCTTGCAAATAAAAATATTTTTTTTAAAAAAAAGCTGCATTCTGAAAAGCCGGGCATAGTGGTGCACTCCTTTAATCCCAGCACTTGGGAGGCAGAGGTAGGAGGATTGCCATGAGTTTGAGGCCACCCTGAGACTACACAGTGAATTCCAGGTCAGCCCGAGCTAGAGTGAGACCCTTCCTCGAAAAACCAAAAAAAAAAAAAAAAGTGTTCTGGATTGGTTGTTACCCACATTGAGCTATTGATTAGAGAGACCTATGAGGCCCCCAAATCAAGACAGCTTTCTATCAAAGCACTTGGTTACCTGCCCGAGGCAAAAGCTAAGACCCTATAACTAATGACACCATATGCTGCTGACACAGAGCATGGAGAGACCTATTTGGAATTCAGAAGAAAGTCAGTCCCCAGACAGTCTGTCTAGTACTGGAAAGTGCTACATGAGCTACTGGGGGAAAGCGGCCAACAACGCTCTGAGCAACCAGAGGTCTAAGATACTCAGAAGCAAACACCCTGACACTATGTACATGCCAGTGCAATAGTGGCACACAGCCCCAGTGGGTAACCAATAGCTTTCTGATTGGATAAGAGATCCATTCAGTCTAAAAGAACCCATATCTGGAATTGGGATCCAGATCAGAATACTGTGGAGACAAAGATTATGTTCTCCAGTGTCAAGCTCTCACTAGTCTTTACCTAAAAGAGGGGTTACATACATCAAATTCTCCCTAAATTAATAATGCTTATCTCATTTAAACTATGCTGACTTCACTTTCCATTGGAGATTCTGTGCTTCTTTTTCAGAAGGTAGTGAGACTGGAAGAGATAAACTCTCACACTTCAGCCAAGCCACAGCTTAATCAACTGAGGACTTGGGGAGATGAGCATGAATGCTGCTTCCATGCTGTTCCTGATAATCAGCCCCAGAATGAAGGAGGCAGGCCCTGAGGATACTCAACACCTACCAAAGCAGAGATCCAGAGCTCCTAAGAGCTTATCACTGAAGTAGACTTAAAACTCACCCCTGCAGCTCAGGGAGTTGTGCTGGAGAAGGGGCAGAAAGAATGTAAGAGCCACAGATTGAGACATCATGCCCAGAGGCATTCCCCTCCTGCAAAATAACTGACTTCTGCTCCCACAACACATAAACTACATCCCTTTGGGGAATACCTGCAACCCCACTGAGAAGTGTCCCCAATGCAATGAAGGCAGGGATGAGGGAAAGAGGGTACCAACACACGATGTATCCATATGAAATATGTTGCTAATAATAATAATAATTGAAAAATTGCATTCTTACAAGCAAGAGCCTTCAATTAATGGGGTCTTGCCCTCAAGACATCTTTCCTTTTATCCCACTGCAGAACAGTAGGCTTCTCTTTAATGGTGCTAATCTTCTTAACAATTACAGATGTTTTGTCAGCTATAGTCTTCTTATCTGAATTCAAAATTGATAACTTTTCTTTCCTTGCTAAATGGTATTTTTCACTTTTGCTCTGCAGTTGCTCTTTCCCTGTAGATCTGGGTAAGAACTGTGAATGGAAGCCACACCACAGTGGGAATGAAAGTTCCTTTGCCAAACGAATTAGACGTTCATCTTTAAATTCAACCTCACTCAAGTTCTCGGGACACAGGCAGGGTGCAGCCAGGTTCTTTGCCAGAGTGTTCCATGAACTACTGCTAGCCAAGTTCCTCACAGAGTGCCCCTCCTCTCTGAAATCTCATGAGTTGAGTCTTCACTGCCCATATTTCTCTGGGTCTTCTGGTCTTCCAAACTCCCTCCAGAATGGCTCCTCAAGCTCCACTTATAGCATTCAATGGCTTCTCTAGCCCAAAGTTCCAAACTCTTCCATGAAGCTCATCCTACAATCTTAGCCACACGTGGCTCTAAAGTGGCTACATGGTCCAGGCCTGGCCTACTGGAGCAGTCTGGTTTCCTAGCCACTGCGAATGATCAGGGCTGGACAGTTCCTTGTTACCAATTGTTCGCTGGGATTTCTTTGCTCTACCCAGATAGATGCTGAGTGGAGGCAAGGTGAAGCTCTACTGGTATTGGCAGTCCTGGGCCCTTGAGTGCCAAGCCCCAGGAGCTGGACTGACCCACCCAATAGCTTATAGTTCCAAACCCTGTTATCTAGGAGCCTATTGGTCTAAGTACTAGTGTCATCAGAACTCTAGGTAGGATGATCACCATGAGTTCTAGGCCAGCCTGGTATGATAGAGTGAGTTCCAGGTCAACCTGGTCTAGAATGAGGCTCTACCTCAAATAACCAAAAACGAAAACAAAACAAACAAACAAACAAAAACCACACTGACTCAGGCAGCTCCAACAAGCTAGGATTAACTACTTATTCTCAATATACCAATTAAAAAGAAATAATGAAAAAGCAGAGAAAAGAGATTTATTCAAGAGTCCACATTGGGAGAACAAGAAGAAAGGAATCCAGGGACCCTTAAATCCATCTTTGGGGTATGTCAGTCTCAGCTCCCTCTCTCTCCCAATGGAAGTCTTCCTTCAAAGAGCTCTCCTCTCTCCTGCTCCATGAGGAGCCCAGACAACCTGGCTCCTCTTTGAGCTTGCACCCCCACAATTCCCCTCCCACTGGCCAGCCCCCACCAAAGGGCATGGACACAGAAGCTGTGCAGCAGTTAGCCTTTCTCTCTCTACCCTACTTCTTCTGACCCCTCCTTCACCACAGGTAGGTACATTTCTTTATCTTCCTATTTGCCCATCTCTCATTTCTCTCTCTCTTCTCCATTCTCTCTCCCTCTCACTCCCTTCTCGCTTGGCCAGAAGCCACCTGTAATGATGCCTTTAACTAGCATGTCACCAGAAGCAGGGAGCAGACATTCTACACTGCATGCTCCCTCTCCCAACTTTCCTAAACTCCCCCTCCTTCCCTCTTTACCACTTTGCTCAGAGCAAAAAAGTACTCTTGATTTAACCCACACTGGTTTCAGAGCCTCTATCATGGACCCAAACACCTGATGGCATACTGATGTGAGGTTTATAAAAGAGGTATGCATCAGTAAGTAGTCCTAATCAAGGTGTGGTCCTGCCCTAAACAAGGTGTGGTCCTGTCCTGCCCATTGTCGATCATTTATTGTCTTGGCTCTGGTCTGTCCTGTGAGGATGTCTGATAAGCTGTCAGAACTGTGAAATCTCTTTCTATGAGGCAAGTTCCCTCTGGCTGGCACCAGGACTTGCAGCTTTTCCCTTCTCCCAGCATGAGAGTCCTAGAGAAATTTTAGTTCTGTGAGATCCACTGTTTCAATTGTCTCATAGCCAAAAGGAGGGGTACAGTGTCTCTCTTTGGAGTATCTTCTCTCCTGTCTAGACAGTTATACTGGAGTTGGAGGCTTATTGCTCTGGGGTTTAACAACCCCAAACCCTGGTCTGGAAGCTATTTAACCCCAGTTCCCAGCAGCAATGAGCAGCCTTTGAGGGCAACAGCAGGTGGTGCTTCCTGGTGTTCCAGCCATGAACAAGCCTCAGGTGTTGGGACCCTCAGCTCCTATAGTTACTACTCTTAGGCTTAGGGCTCCAGGGAGCATGGCAGCTCCCTGGAACTTCCAGGGATCAGGGCTCACAATTTTTGTCTTTAGTACTTCCTGGACTTCATAACCTACCCCAGTGAATGGAGAGACTGGGCAGATAAGGAGGATAATTCCATGTTCTCCAAACTGTGAAGCACTCCCTCATGCTTTCCTTCCCACCCACTGCTTCTCATTTTGCCTCCTGAGGACATAGAGACCCTGACTGAACTCCTCAAGCTTTCTGCTTGTTCCTGAGATGAGCAAGCCCTGACTCCTTGTTCTTCCTCATTTCAGCTCCTCCTGCAGCCGGGCTGGCCTGTGATGGTGCACAGGGATCGGTGGTCGAATGTCAGGCTGCTTGCAGCTTATACTGGAACATGTTTGGAGACACTGCTCTCATTAGCTTTCACCTTTTCACCTGCACCAGTCTAAAGACAGTTGCTATCACTGAGTATGGGGTAGTTGTATCTGTGGAGGGGACAAGAGGGGGAAGCAGGACACAAGAGTCTTTTCCCAGGGCAGTAGTGATGGGACCTGGGACTGCTCTGAGAGTCCATTGCAAGCTCAGGAACTACTATCCTTAAGTCTTACAGGAGACCGAGGACCAAGAAGAACAAACTTGGAGGTGAAAATTCCTGGAGAGATCCAGCAACCCAGGCTTCTCTGATCAGGGCAGTTACAATGTAGATCCCATAAGCAACAGAGCTGAGGCTTCCAACTTGAGACACACGTTCTCTCTAAATCATCCGGGTTTCTCATTCTTGACACTGCAATTCTCTATACTCTAGCTGACTTCCTCCCATCTGCCCTTCCTGGTGTTTCATTTGCTAGTTCATTGGAGAGACTTTGCCAGTCCAAGGACTAGCTCATCATCTCTTTCTCCCAACACAGAGCTAATCCACGGTTGATCTGGATGATGTCATCTTGGCTGAGCTAGAATTATGTTTCCCAGAATCCTCTTCCTGCACAGATCCAAATAAGCCTGGGCTGCATATGACAGCGTGGGTAAGATCTGGAAGAGTAATTGTGTATAATTCTGAAAGTTGTCAATAAATTTTTTTTAAAGATCTGAAAGAGGGAGGTGGCAGGGCAGCCACATTCACTGTACTCCTGGCAAGTCAGACAATGTGCTTACATAGGTGTCATCTATCTACAGGAGCTCCTGTGTACAGGTCTAGCAGCAGCTCCTGCTGGGCCCCTCCAGTTGTCCTGATTCCTAGGTCAGCTCTATATGCAGCTCTATGACAGATACCCACTTCTCACATATGCTTATGTTGCAGCCCACTTTCTGTTGCTAAATATAGTATCACTGTGTAGTTCATAAAGGAAACAGGCTTATTTTGAAGCATATAGTTCAAGGCTAAGGGGTGAACCTGATGTTGGCTTTCTGCTGGCAGAGTACTGATGCAGGGTAGTATACTGCATGGTGAGGAATAAGAGAAACCTGGTGTAATAGCTGACCTCCTCTCAAACCACTAACTTTTCAATCCATCCATAGGTTAATCTGTTTATTCACACAGCAAAGCCTTAGTCACCTATTAAAAGTCCCATGTCTTGGGCTGGGGTTATTGCTTAGCAGTTAAGAATGTTTACTTGCAGAATTTGGTGGCCTGGCTTCAATTCCCCAGTACCTACCCAAAGCCAGATGCCCAAAGTGGTGCATGCACCACTTTGCTTGAAATGGCAAGAGGGCCTCATGTGCTTATTCTGTCTCTCCTCTCGCATCACAAATAATATAAAAAATTTTTAAAATGAAGTCTCGTTTATTAATATATTATATAGAATAGGCATTAAATTACATCATGAGTTTTGGAGTGGGCAGACCATATTCTAACCATAGTAACACACTCCCATTAAAGGTAGAACATGAGGCACTGAGAGACCAAGGTGATGTGGCAAGACTGTCCTCTTTCTATAGGCTAAAGAAGAAAATATACTTTACTGGGGCTATATAGATTGCTCAATGCTTAAAGGCACTTGCTTGCAAAGCCTTATGACCCTGATTCAATTCCCCACTACCCATGTAAAACCAGATGTACAATGTGGTGCATGTATTTGGCATTTGTTTGCAGTGGCAGGAGGCCCTGGTGCACATATACTCACTCCCTCACTCTGTCTACCTCTTTCTCTCTTCCTCTCTCAAATAAATAAATAAATAAATAGTAGATTAAAAAAAAATAAAATATACTTTCTTGGCCTTCTGTCCTCTAAATGCTGTTTGCTTTCCTTGGTTTGTGCTCCATTATCAAAGTATGCTACTCCAATCCCTGATTCAACGTCACATCTCCTCTGACTCTCTTGCCTCCCACTTTCCTTATAAGAACCACTGTGATTGTACTGGGCACACCCACATGATCCAGGATAACCTCTCCATCTTCAGATCCTTATCACATCTGCAAAGTCCTCTTTACTGATTAAGGTACATCGTCACTGGTTCTGGATTTCGATCACAGACATCCTGCCACAGTGATTCAAAGATTCAAACTCTGGTGGTCA
Source organism: Dipus sagitta (assembly GCA_036346955.1). Classification (NCBI taxonomy): domain Eukaryota; kingdom Metazoa; phylum Chordata; class Mammalia; order Rodentia; family Dipodidae; genus Dipus; species Dipus sagitta. The sequence continues at coordinate 55,045,972 of CM070779.1, read as the reverse complement.
TGACCCCATGCTTATGTAAGAACATGCCCATGCTCTTATAACAACAGCTGGAGTGTGGGCCACACATACACAGAAAGTATTCCTCTTGGTGTCAGCATTGGTGATCTTAGCTATAGCAATAAAGTCAACCCATATTACAGAAGCGCTGAGCCCTCCACATTCCCTTAAGGGTTGAGGGGTTTTGAAACAGGTGTAGTGGTACAGCCCTGTAATCCCTGCTACTGGGGATGCTGAGGCCAAGGATCACAAATGCAAGGCCAGCTAAACTACAAAGTGGGTTTAAAGCCAACCTAAGAAACTTAATGAGATATTGGTGCAAAACAAAGGCTGAAAAGAATGCTGGGGATGTAGCTGAGTGGTAAAGTGCTGATCTAACATGCATGAGGCCCAAGACTCAATCATCATTACACAGAGATAGGAGAGAAAGATAAGTGAGAATTATTGCCTCTGGAGAAGGTTTCCATATCAGGTGCAGTACTGGCATCACTAAAAAGTGATAGAAAGCTGGACGTTGTGGCGCATGCCTTTAATCCCAGCACTCGGGAGGCAGAGGTAGGAGGATCACCATGAGTTTGAGGCCACCCTGAAACTACAAGTGAATTCCAGGTTAGCCCAAGCTAGAGTGAGACCCTACCTTGAAAAAACAAAAACAGCCGGGCGTGGTGGCGCACGCCTTTAATCTCAGCACTTGGGAGGCAGAGGTAGGAGGATCGCCGTGAGTTCGAGGCCACCCTGAGACTCCATAGTGAATTCCAGGCCAGCCTGAGCTTGAGTGAGACCCTACCCCGAAAAACAAAAACAAAACAAACAAAAAAAAAAGTGATAGAGGACTTCCTGGTAAAATGGCAGCATAGGAGCCATGCCAAACCAGCATAGGGAGGGATTTAAGCAAAACCCCAGCAAAATGCACTCTTCTTCTGAAAAGTAAAGGAGTATAGGTTATTCTTAGACACAGCAGAGAAGCCAGAGAGACCAAGATCCACCAGAAAGTAGGGGAATGGCCAGATTCCCACTGAGGCAATCGCAGCCTGCAATCAGCACACGTCTGACTGGCGCAGTCCTGCCAGGCAAGCCAGGCAGCAGCAGCAGAGACCAAGCAACAGATTTTTCAATTCCATCAGCCTTCTTTCAAAGTTAAGAAATCTGAAGGAAAGACAGCTGAGATCAATCAAAGAGCTACTGAAAGTGTGAGCAACTCCAGAAGTCTGAACTCTCCCATCCCCCACCATAGGAACCATGAACCACTGGCATTCAGCCTCCAGTGACAGCTCAGCCAGCAGAGCAGATGCGAGGCAGAGCTGCACAGCACAGCACACAGGGAAAGAGGTGGGCACTCATCCTCATACCAAAATCAGGCAAAGATAGGACAAAAAAAGAAAATTACAGACCAATCTCCCTCGTGAACATAGATGCAAAAATTCTGAACAAAATGTTCGCAAACAAAATACAAGAATATATCAAAAAGGTTATTCACCCCAACCAAGTTGGCTTATCCCAGAGATGCGGGGATGGTTCAACATACGCAAATCATAAATGTAATACATCATATAAATGGTCTGAAGGACCAAAATCACATGATCATCTCAATAGATGCAGAAAAGGCATTCAACAAAATCCAACATCCTTTCATGGTAAAAGTATTATACAAACTGGGAATAGAAGGAACATATCTCAACATAATAAAAGCTATTTATGACAAACCTACAGTCAACATAATACTAAATGGTGAAAAACTTGAAGCTTTTCCACTAAACTCAGGAAGAAGACAAGGGTTTCCATTGTCCCCACTTTTATTTAGTACAGTGCTGGAAGTCTTAGCTATAGCAATAAGGCAAGAGACACTCATAAAAGGGATACAAATTGGAAAAGAAGAGATCAAATTATCACTACGTGCAGATGATATGATTCCATACATAAAAGATCCTAAAAACTCTACCAGCAAGCTGTTAGAGCTGATAAACACTTTTAGCAATGTAGCAGGATACAAAATAAATATACATACATCAGTAGCTTTCCTATATACTAACAGCAAACATGCATGAAATCATGGAATCTCTGCCATTCACAATTGCCTCAAAAAATAAAAGAATAAATAAAGTAACTTGGAATAAACCTAACTAAGGAAGTGAAGGAGCTCTACAATGAGAACTTTAAAACACTCAAGCGAGATATTGCAGAAGATACAAGGAAATGGAAAGACATCCCATGTTCTTGGATTGCAAGAATCAATATTGTGAAAATGTCAATCTTACCAATAGCAATCTACATGTTTAATGCAATACCCATTAAAATTCCAATGACATTCTTCACATAAATAGGAAAAAAATCCTAAATCTCATTTGGGAGCAGAAAAAAACCTCAAATAGCCAAAATGATTTTGAGCAACAAATATAAGGATGGTGATATCACCATACCCAATTTTAAGCTATATTACAAAGCCATAGTAAGACAAACAGCATGGTATTGGCTCAAAGGGCAGACATGTAGATCAATGGAACAGAATAGAGGACCCAGATGTTAATCCAGACAGCTACAGCCATCTGATTTTTGACAAAAGTGCCAAAAATATTCATTGGAGAAAAGATATCCTCTTCAACAAGTGGTGCTGGGAAAACTGGATATCTATAGGCATAAATATAAAAGTAGATACTTATCTTTCTCCATGCAGAAGAATCAAATCCAAGTGGATCAGGGACCTTAATATCAGACCCAAAACTCTGAAATTGCTTGAGGAAAAGATAGGGGAAACCCTTCAACATATTGGCATAGGTAATGACTTTCTGAATATAACCCCAATTGCTCAAAAAATAAAACCAGTAACCAACCACCGGGATCTCATGAAATTACAAAGCTTTTGTACAGCAAAGGACACTGTGAATAGAGCAAAGAGACAACCTACAGAGTGGGAAAAATCTTTGCCAGTTACACATCTCACAGAGAATTAATATCCAGAATATACAAAGAACTCAAAAACCAGAACAATAAGAAATGAAACAATCCAATCAAAAGATGGGCTATGGAACTAAATAGAGAGTTCTCATCAAAAGAAATACACATGGAATATAAACATCTAAAAATGTGTTCTACATCCTTAGCCATCAGGGAAATGCAAATTAAAACTACCTTGAGATTCCATCTCTCTCCCATCAGAATGGCTACCATTAAGAAAAGAAATGACAATAAGTGTTGGCAAGGATGTGGTAAAAGGGGAACCCTTCTGCACTCTTGGTGGGAATGTAATCTGGTACAGCCATTGTGGAAATCAGTGTGGAGGTTCTTGAGACAGCTAAAAGTAGGTTTGCCATATGATCCAGCTATAGCTTTCTTAGGCATATATCCTAATGACTCTTCTCACTACCTTAGAGATACTTGCACAACCATGTTTATTGCTGCTCTATTCACAATAGCTTGGAAATGGAACCAGCCTTGATGTCCATCCACAGATGAATGGATAAAAAAGATGTGGTACATCTACACAATGGAATTCTATTCAGTGGTAAAGAAAAATGAAATTATGAAATTTTCAGGGAAATGGATGGATCTGGAAAGGATTATATTCAGTGAGGTAACCCAGGCCTAGAAAGCCAAGCATCACATGTTCTCTCTTATATGTGGATCCTAGCTACAAGTGTATAGACTTGTGTGTGATCTGGAACCAAAAATCAGTAGCAGAGGCCGATAAGCTAGAAAAAGCTATAAGGGAGGGGGGAGAAGAAAGGTATTAAGGGGATGTTATTGTATATATGTATGTAGAAGAACAGATTACATGGAGGGAAAAGGCCTAAGCAAGGTCAGCAGAAGAGATTGTATAAAAGGAGGGCAGGAGGGAAGGGTCAATCAAAATTCAAGATATTCTGAATAAGACATGTGAAAATCTACTTTCTTAAATAATGGCAGATCCAGAAGCCATAGATTGTTACTAGAAAATTTTCAGTGTCTGGGATGGGATACCTTTCAGTGAGTCATTGGCCAGGGAGGTCCCTGTTGCCTCCAAAACATTATTGGCTATTGCCAAGACCCTTGGTTCCCTGTGAGAAAGAGATGGTAAGACCCTGTTGCTGAAGACTTCACATGCCTGAGAGGCAAATTCACTGAGAAATCAAGTTGTTGCTGAGCAGAAAACCTTCTCCCTGTAGCCCAGCCAACTGAAAGCTGGAAAAAGCTGCACTGTATGCAGTCTTACGGGAGACAAAAGTCATCAGCAGTGAAAACAGTGGACACTGGAAACCTCAAGTTTGGCCAGACATGAGTGCAATAGTGGCATGTCTGCTCTGGGGGAAACCAGCTGCTCTCTAATTGGACTGAAGGCCCACTCTATGGGAGAGAATACGTGCCTGGTACTGAAAACCTAATCAAAAGCCTATGGCAGGGGAAGTCATGAGTCTTAGGGGTATAAAGTCTGCTCTTGTCTGGATAAATGCATATATTACTCTCACCAAATTGCCCTGAAAGCACTACACTTAATGTTCATACTCATATATTAATGCTATTCTCAATTTTGTTTAGAGAAGCTTCTCTTTTCAGATGGTGATGACCACTGGGATGACCCAAAAGGCAACAAAGTGCTGAGAGGAAGGGATGGAGGAGTGTCCAGCACTGAAACATGTCACTCCCACCAAGGGTCAGGGTCCACTGCGGAAGAGGTGGCAGAAAGAATGTAAGAGCCAAAGGAAGGGTACCACTCCTTACATACAACTGTCTGGACAGAATTTAGCCTTGATATCCAAGACCTTGCAGTGCCTAGCAATACCCACACAAGACCCTCATAATAGGAGGAAAAGATGATAACATCAAATTAAAAGAGAGACTAATAGAGAGAGGGAGGGGATATGACAGAGAACAGAGTTATGAAGGAGAAAGTGGGGGAGGGGGGAGGGGAGGGAAATACCATGGTTTGTTGTCTGTAAGTATAGAAGTTGTCAACAAAAAATATACATATATTTTTAAAAAGTGATAGAGAGGCTGGAGAGGTGGCTTAGCAGTTAAGGTACTGGTCTGCAACACCAGAGGCATGTAGGTTCGTTTCTCCGGGACCCATATAAGCCAGATGCACAAGGTGATGCATGAATCTGGAGTTCATTTGCAGTAGCTGGAGGCCCTGGCACACCCATTCTCATTCTCTCTCTCTTTCATAAAAAAAATTATAAAAGTGATAGAGGGCTGGAGAGATGACTTAGTGGTTAAGGCACTTGCCTGTAAAGCCAAAGGACCCAGATTCAATTCCCCAGGACCCACATAAGCCAGCTGCACAAAGTGGTGCATGCGTCTGGAGTTCGTTTGCAACAGCTGGAGGCCTTGGTGCACCCATTGTGTTTCTCTCTCTTCCTCTTTCTCCTTCAAGTAAATAAAAACAAAATATTTTTTTAAAGTGATAGGACCACTTTACTAAAACAAAATATAGAAAAGGAAATATTTTCACACTACACTAAAAACTTTGCTGTGAGCAGTATTTAAAAAGTGATGATTGGTCAGGCATGGTTGCATATGTCTGTAATCCCTGCACTCAGGAGGCAGAAACGTGCAGGTCCAAGGTCAGCCTAGGCTAAATAGACTCTGTCTCAGTCCCCCTTTCCCCCTAAAATCATAACACCATAAATGAGGACTAGTAGATTGAAATAAAATATTACTATATCCATCTTAGGAAGAAGGGGTTGGGAAGTTTATAAGGCTAGCTTCTCACCTAGCATAACAGGAAGCTGATAGTACTTAAAACAGATAAATCATAAAAATATGACATAGGTGGGTTATTTTAAAAAAAAATACCAGAGGCATTTTTCTGATTACAAGAAAACAAGAAAAGATGAAAACTTTAAAGTAGGCCGGGCGTGGTGATGCACCCCTTTAATCCCAGCACTGGAGAGGCAGAGGTAGGAGGATCGCTGTGAGTTTGAGGCCAGCCTGAGACTACATAGTGAATTCCAGGTCAGCCTGCGCTACAGCGAGACCCTACTTCAAAAAACAAAACAAAACAAAAGACCTTTAATGTAGGTTTTCTGAGCAGTGCAATTTGGAGACAAGAGACAATGGTGTTTTATTATTATAAACATTTCGGTATTTTCTTTTATTTAAAGCCAGACCTTTAAAAAGCATATCCAGACCTGTGCTTAGTCTAGAATTGTGGAAATATGATGACTGGATATTGGACAGATCGTTTAAGAGCTTCCCTGGTATAATTTCAACTTGTTTGCAAAAAGAGCAGAAGAAAAAAAAAAACAACCTTTTATTGTAATACACACAGACTTGAAATTACATGTGGATGAATATACAAGTCTATTTCCCCTGCAATCTAAACTCAGCATAATTAAGTCCAACTTTAAGAGCAAACAAAACCATACCAGTGTTTTAAGCTTCTACCAGCATTTGAACCACCTTCATACAGACATAATTAACAAGAAAAACAATTAATTTTCTGTAATATATATGTATATATTTCTGAAGACTCTGCATATATACATTCACCTCCTGATATGGAGAACTAAACAATAATCAACTCTGTTTAATGTCTAGGCCCTATCTTCTGGAAGGTCTGAGACCAGACTCATGCTAAAGGCTATGGGGTTATTTCCTGAAGAAAGGGGGCAGCTCCTTTATAAGTATGTGATATGAGAGTCGATGGAAGCCCCAAATATTCTCTCAAGCCTCACATTGTGAGTTCCTAACTCCACTCATTTCCCTTGGCTAAAATCCAGTCTCCAGGAAAACCCAAGTCAAATACAAGTGAGTTAATGTAGAAGGACAGATTTCTGATAAGTCAGAAACCTACTATTATGCTTCACTCATCTCTTGTAGACTTCTGGGTCCTATGAAATGGGACAGCAGGAGGAGAACTTTTTCAAAAAGGGCATAGAGAATAAGGAACTCACATGAATGGTAGTCCTGGAGTTGTGCAGCATGTGTTCATGGCTTGCAGATGATATCAACTCCATGTCACTGAGGAGACAGAGAGTTGGATTAGCAAAAGGATTGAAAACTACTGTGATGGGTATAAGTGAAAGGGAAGTCAATGACCTGCTGTAGTTTCCTGAAATGTTTGCTTTCATTCAAATGTTTTGACATGGAGTCAGCCACAAACTTGAAAAGTGTTAACAGTATACATAAAACTGGACCAAAACAAAACAAAACAAAACAAAACAGGGTTGGGATATCTCCCAGTGAGTTGTTGGTCAGGGAAGTCCCCAAAACAATACAGGCTATTGCCAAGGCTCTTGGCTGCCCATCAGAATTAAACAGTAAAACCCTATTGCTGAGCCTGGAGTGGTAGTACAAGCCTTTAATCCCAGCACTTGGGAGGCAGAGGTAGGAGGATCACCATGAGTTTGAGGCCAACCTGAGACTGCATAGTTGTCAGCCTGAGCCAGAGTGAGACCCTACCTCAGAAAAAAAACAAAACAAAACAAACAAACAAAAAAAAAAAAAACTGTTGCTGGAGACACAACATGCTTTGGTTGCAGAATACTAAGAAGTCTAACTAGGGCTGGAGAATATGGCTTAGCAGTTAAGGTGCTTGCCTACAAAGCCAAAGGATCCAGGTTCAATTCACCAGGACCTATATGTAAGCCAGATGCACAAAGTGGTGCATGTGTCAAGTTTGTTTGCAGTGGCTGGAGGTCCTGCTGTGTCCATTCTCTCCCCCTCCTTCTTTCAAATAAATAAATAAAAATATAAATATTAAAAGAAAATAAATCAAGCTAGAACTGAGCTGGAAGCTTTCCTGCTGAATAGCAGCCGTAGTGCTAGAAAGATTTATGCAGCCTGCTGGGGGAGAAAATTTATCAGCAGTCTTGACCCGCAGTGGACACTGCAAAGTACACAACTGCCACACAGGCAAGATATGTCTACTAGTGCAATAGCGGCATGTCTATTACGCTCTCTAATTGGATTTGCTATCCACTCCAAAAGAGGAAATTCATGCCTGATACTGAAAACTTAGTCAAACGCCCATGGCTGAGAAGACCATATGCCCTAGTGGGGAAGTTACTACTGTTGTCTGGCTGCTTGGATATATTATACCAACCAAATTGTCCCCTAAATACCTATGCTTATACCTATATATTAGTGCTGCTCTCACTTTTGATTAGAGGAGTTTGGTTTTTCAGATAGTGGAGACTGCTAGAGAAATTCACATCTTGTCAAAGTGCTAAGAAGTGACAGTTGAATGCTCAGCATTTAATAGTCATTTCTATCACCCTTCCTCAATGGCTCAGCAGAAGAGATGGCAGAAAGAATGTAAGCACCAAAGAATGGGGAGGAGTGTTTTGGAACACTTTCTCAAAGACACGAAGTGTTCAATGTGTTCATGAACTCCCAGTGGTAATTGTTACCTGCACAACACCTGAACAATATTAGACCCAGCAACAGGTTTGTTGTGGATGATGAGGAGGGCAAAAAAAAAAAAAAAAATCAACATAGAAGACAGAATAGTTGGAAAAAAAGAGTGACTTCAGTGGAGGGGGGCAAAGGAGGGTAATTGGAGGTACATATGTAAAATTTTTAAACATTTTTTTATTGACAACTTCTATACTTACAGACAACAAACCATGGTATTTCCTTCCCCTCCCCCACTTTCCCCTTCATAACTTTGCTCTCCATCATATACCCTTCCTCTCTCCATTAGTCTCTCTTTTAACCTGATGTCATCATCTTTTTCTCCTATTATGAGGGTCTTGTGTGGGTATTGCTAGGCACTGAGAGGTCTTGGATATTGAGGCCAAATTCTGTCCAGACAGTTGTATGTAAGGAGTGGTACTCTTCCTTTGGCTCTTACATTCTTTCTGCCACCTCTTCCGCAATGGACCCTGAGCCTTGGGGGGTGTGAGATGTTTCAGTGTTGGACACTCCTTCATCCCTTCTTCTCAGCATAATGTTGCCTTTTGGGTCATCCCAGTGGTCATCGCCATCTGAAAAGAGAAGCTTCACTAAGCAAAAGTGAGAGTAGCATTAATATATGAATATGAACATTAAGTGTAATGCTTTCAGGGAAATTTGGTGAGAATAATATATGCATTTATCCAGAGCAGGCTTTATACCCCTAAGACTCATGACCTCCCCTGCCATAGGCTTTTGATTAGGTTTTCATCACCAGGCATGTATTCCCTCCCATAGTGGGGGCCTTCAGTCCAATTAGAGGGTCTTACCACCTCTTTCTCATGGAGAACCAAGGATTAGCAATAGCCTATAATGTTTTGGAGGCAACAGGGACCTCCCTGGCCAACAACTCACTGGAAGCTATCCCATCCCTGACAATGAAAATTTTCTAGTAACAATCTATGGCTTCTGGATCTGCCATTATTCAAGAAAGTAGATTTTCATATGCCTTATTCAGAATATCTTGAATTTTGATTGATCCCCCTCCTTCTTTTATACAATCTCTTCCCCTGACCTCGCTTAGGCCTTTCCCCTCCCTGTAATCTGGTCTTCTACTTACATATACACAATGCCATCCCCTTAATACCTTCCCTCTCCTCCTTCCCTTATAGCCTTTTTGTAGCTTATAGGCCTCTGCTACTGATTTTTGGTGCCAGCTCACACACAAGACTATACATTTGTAGTTAGGATCCACATATGAGAGAGAACATGTGACATTTGGATTTCTGGGCCTGGGTTACCTCACTGAGTATAATCCTTTCCATTTCCCTAAAAATTTCATAATTTCATTTTTCTTTACTGCTGAATAGAATTCCATTGTGTAGATGTACCACATCTTTATTATCCATTCATCTGTGGATGGACATCTAGGCTGGTTCCATTTCCTAGCTATTGTGAATAGAGCAGCAATAAACATGGTTGTGCAAGTGTCTCTAAGGTAGGGAGAAGAGTCATTAGGATATATGCCTAAGAGAGCTATAGCTGGATCATATGGCAAACTTATTTTTAGCTGTCTGAAGAGCCTCCACACTGGTTTCTACAATGGCTGTACCAGATTACATTCCCACCAACAGTGTAAAGGGTTCCCCTTTTACCACATCCTTGACAAGATTTATTGTCATTTTTTTTTCTTGATGGTAGCCATTCTGACAGGAGAGAGATGGAATCTCAGGGTAGTTTTAATTTGCATTTCCCTGATGGCTAAGGATGTAGAACACATTTTTAGATGTTTATATTCCATGTGTATTTCTTTTGATGAGAACTCTCTATTTAGTTCCATAGCCTATTTTTAATTGGGTTGTTTCATTTCTTATTGTTCTGGTTTTTGAGTTCTTTGTGTATTCTGGATATTAATCCTCTGTCAGATGAGTACCTGGCAAAGATTTTCTCCCATTCTGTAGGTTGTCACTTTGCTCTATTCAGTGTCCTTTGCTGTACAAAAGCTTTGTAATTTCATGAGATCCCAGTGGTTGATTACTGGTTTTATTTTTTGAGCAATTGGGGTTATATTCAGAAAGTCATTACCTATGCCAATATGTTGAAGGGTTCCCCTTACCTTTTCCTCAAGCAATTTCACAGTTTTGGGTCTGATATTAAGGTCCCTGATCCACTTGAATTTGATTCCTTTGCATGAAGAAAGACAAGGATCAATTTTCATCTTTCTACATATAGATATCCAGTTTTCCCAGCACCACTTGTTGAAGAGGCTATCTTTTCTCCAGTGAATATATTTGGAATTTTTGTCAAAAATCAGATGGCTGTAGCTGCCTGGATTAACATCTAGGTCCTCTATTGTTTTCCATATATATATACATGTCTACCTTTGAGCCAATACCATGCTGTTTGTGTTACTATGGCTTTGTAATATAGCTTAAAAGTGGGTATGGTGATACCACCAGCCTTATTTTTGTGACTCAAAATCATTTTGGCTATTTGAGATTTTTTGTGCTTCCAACTGAATTTTAACATTGTTTTATTTCTATTTCTGTGAAGAAAAGAAGAGTTTTTTATTTTAATAAACAGACAATGAATGAATATATATGGAAAAAATACATGGGAAACCAGCCATCATGAGTTGTAAATAACAAAGACATGGGGTATGAGTAAGAAGAGACATTGATGGGAACTTTCTCTTACAGCTTCCAATGAGGTAGACCTATGGAAAGAAAGTCTGGTCTATACCTATATCACTATCCTTTTAGAAGATTCCAGAAACTCTCACAGAAAGGGAAAGCCTCCTTACCCATAAAGACTTACCTTACTTTCTCAGATGCTACTAAAATATCCTGCCATAGTATCCATCGTGTTTCACAGCATTAAAAAAAAAAATTTTTTTTTTTCAGTTTTTCGAGGTAGTATCTCACTCTTGCCCAGGCTTACCTGGAATTAACTAAGTAGTCTTAGGGTGGGCTAGAACTCACAGTACTCCTCCTGCCTCTCCCTTCTGAGTACTGGATTAAAGGTGTGCACCACACCTGGCTCACAGCAGCATTTTACCACTTGGTGTTATGGTAATGTGTTTGTATGCTTGATTAATTCTATCCAACTATGGATAAAACTACCTCCACTTGGATTGAGATATTTGCATCCATCATGTGAATCCTTAAGGGCACCTGTCAATTCCTATGGTGTAAATACCTCCAGCATGGCAAATCAAGCTACTAGTTTGATAATTCTGAGCATGAAGTCAGAAAGTTCATTCTTCCAATGATTTCAAAAGTGTTCAGTGAGAAAATCATAGCATTGGCTCTTCTCAGTTTAGAGGCCAGCTCCAGCATATCACAGGGCACAAGAAACCAATGGAGTCAACTTTTACAAACTATGAGAACTAAATCTCCTCTTATGAATCCAAACTGGAACAATGGTCTTACATTCAATATCTGTTCTATATCACGTACATCTATTTCATTCAGTGTGTATCTCAGAGAGCTTAAGGGTAGTTCTACAAAAGCTTGATGAAGAGATACAAAAATCATAAGGAGCATGGTATGTGCCTGTGATATCTAATCTTGATTGTTATTTTGATTGGATTAAGAAGCACCTAGGAGATTAGTAAAACACACCTGCAGGTGTGTCTGTGGGAGAGTTTCCAGAAAGTATTGAGTAAAAGGAGAAGACCTGCTCTGAATGTTAGTGGCAAGATGGAATCAAAAGGGGCTAGCATATGTATTCTGTTGCACTTCCTCCTGTCCACCATAAATATAGTGGAACCTCTGAAACTGTGAGCCAAAATGAATCCTATCATAGTAATGAAAAGTCTAACACAGTGTGTAACATGGACTCAGTCTTCACAGAAACCCTGCCAGGTAAGAAAACAGCAGATTAATTTGTACATTAGAGATAAGGAAACAAAAGCTTTATCATCTGTGGAAGAATATACCTTGAACCTGTCCCTCCCCATGTACTCCCCAGTACTGTCATGTACAAATTCATAAATAGGGAATAAGAATAGTGCAGGGTGGGTATCTCAGAGCCCTAATTAATCCCTACTCTTCTCTTCTGCATAGACTCTTTAATTCTGGTTAAAGAGAGGTATGTCAGCTGATAGAAAGCTGGAAAAAGCCATACTGCATACAGATCAATGGGAGAGAGAGAAATCACCAGTGAAGACACTCAACAGTGGACACCGCAAGCCTTATATTTTGCCAGCCAGGCCAAATGAACCAATGGGTGAAATAGTGCCACGTCTGTCATGGTGGAAATCAACTGTCCTCTAATTGGACTGGAGGCCCACTCCATGGGGGGAAAATACATCCCTGATACTGAAAACCTACAACAGGGGTAGTCATGAGCCCTAGGGGTGTAACATCTGCTGCTGTCTGGCTTAATGTATATACTATGCTCATCAAACTGCCCAGTAAGCACTTCTCTTAATGTTTATATATATATATTAATGCTACTCTCACTTTTAGTAGAGAACCTTTTCTTTTCAGATGACCTTGGGATGACTCAGAAGGCATCATGGTGCTGGAAAGAAGTGTCAGGAGTGCTCAGCACTGCAAACATCTATCATATCTTCCAAGGCTCAGGGTCCATTGTGGAAGAGGTGGCAGAAAGAATAGAGCCAAAGGAAGGGTAGTACTCCTTACAAAATGGCCTGGATATCCATGACCTCACAGTGCCTGACACTACCTGCACAAGACCATCATAAGAGGAGGAAAAGATCATGACATCAAAATAAAAGAGAGATTGATTGAGAGGGGGAGGGAATATGATGGAGAATGGAGTTTCAAAGGGGAAAGTGGGGGAGGGAGGGCATTACCATGGGATATTATTTACAATCATGGAAGTTGTTAATATAAATAATTATAAATAAATAAATAAAATATACCAAAAATGATAACTATAAAAAATAGAGGTATGTGGCTGGGAAGATGGGTAAACTTCTTGCTGCACAAGCATGAAGAAGTGAGTTTGGATCCCCAGCACTTTTATAAAAGCCAGGTGTGGTAGTACACACCTTGAATCCAAGCTCTGGGGAGGAGGATCCCTGAGACTCACTGGCCAACTAGCTAGTTTAACCAAATAGGTGATTCTGGGTTCAGTGAGGGACCCTGTCCCAAAAACACAAGGTGGGAAAGTGGTTCAGGAAGCCATCCAGTATCAACCTCTAACCTCCACATACACATGTTGTTGCAGTCAGGTTCACATTGCTGGCAGAAAAACTCCTGACCAAGAACAGCTTGTGGGGGAAAATTGTTTATTTTGGCTTACAGACTCAAGGGGAAGCTCCATGATGGCAGGGGAAGATGATGGCATGAGAAGAGGGTGAGCAACTCCTGGCCAATATCAGATAGACAACAGCAACAGGAGAATGTGTACCAAACACTGGCAAGAGGGAGCTGGCTATAACACCCATAAGCCTGCCCCCAACAATACACTGCCTCCAGGAGGCTTTAATTCCCAAATTGCCATCAACTGTGAACCTAGCATTCAGAAAACCTAAGTTTGTGGGGGATAGCAAAATGCAATGCATTCATCCCAACTTTAAGAGTTCCCGTAGTTTTTTATCAATCCCAATGAAGGTCCAACATCCCCATAGTTCAAAATCTTTTAACTGAGCCATAATACTAAAAAAAAAAAAAAAAAAAAAAAAAAAAAAAAAAAAAAAAGAACATAACACAGTCGCACAGAATAAACATTCACACTGCAAAATATATCACTGGGCATAGCAAAGAAATATTCAATCAATACAAGATTTAAACAGAACAAACATTATACTCTGTAGCTCCAAGTCCAACAACTCTAGTCAGTGACAAGTCTCCAAGTCTGATAATTCTAACCAGCAACAAGTCTCTGGAGTTCCAATTCCACTCCTCCAGCTGGGCTACTCATAGTCCCAGAAAACTTCATCTGGTGCTAGCAGCTCTCCTTGGCAGACATCTCATAGTCCTGGCATCTCCAATGGGTCTCCATGGTTCATCCTCATGACTCCATTGGGCTTGTGTGGTGGTTTGATTCAGACATGCACACATATGCCCCTAAACACATATGAACATACATATATATATGTGTGCATACCACACACATATATGCATGTGAAAATATTAATTAAAGGGCTGGGGAGATTGCTCAGTGTTTAAAGGTATTTACTTGTAGAGCCTGATGGCCTGGGTTCGATTCTCCCACATAAAGGTAGATGCACAAAGTGGTCCATGTGTCTGGAGTTCATTTGCAACAGCAAGGGACCCTGGTGCACCCATTCTCTCTCTCTCTCTCTGTATTAGTCAGCTTCAGGTTCACTGAGATGAAATTCCAGACCAGGCACAGTTATGGAGGAAGGGATTTATTGAAGCTTACAGATCCAGGGGAAGTTCCATAATGGCAGAAGAAACTGGCCTGCCTTCACAGGCCCAAGCAGAGAGAGAGAGAGAAGTACAAGCCTAAAGGTCAAAAGCCTGAGCACACTTCAGGAACTCCAGCTAGGCACACTTTGCATATCTTTAGATTGAAATCTCAAACCCACCACCACACCTTAAGATCCACACAATGGTATTGACTCCAGCCAGGTGGCTGCAGATGCAAACTACAAACAAACAACTGAATATATTGGGGGCCATCTATTCTATTCAAACCACCACATTCCGCCCCTGGCCCCCAATAGATTTATAACCATCACACATTATAAATTGTACTCAGTTCAATTCAAAGGTCCCCACAGTCTTGACCAATTTAAGATATGAAGACCTGTAAAATCAAACAAGTTAAACACTTCTAACATATAAAGGCACAGAGTAAATATTTTCAACTGGTATAAGGCACAACAAGGAGAGACTAAAACAATGCAAACTCAACCATCATCAAACAAACATCAAACTTCTGCAGTCTTTCCTTCCCCTTAGAAAGCTCATAAGCTAAGCCTTGAAGTTCAATGCTGTCTGCACTTAGCATTCTCAGACTCTCATCAGAATAGTCCATAAAACTTGGCTTACCACTCCAGAAGACATCTTCAGTTGCAAGCACCAAGTCCATGCCTATTCCTCCAAAACAAAGGTTCCAAAAGATCAACATGCACATAGTCAGGTTCATCTCACCCCACTCCTCGGTACCAAATTCTGTATTAGTCAGCTTCAGGTTCACTGAGATGAAATTCCAGACCAGGCACAGTTATGGAGGAAGGGATTTATTGAAGCTTACAGATCCAGGGGAAGTTCCGTAAATGGCAGAAGAAACTGGCCTGCCTTCACAGGCCCAAGCAGAGAGAGAGAGAGAGAGAGAGAGAGAGAGAAAGAAGTACAAGCCTAACGGTCAAAAGCCACAGCACACTTCAGGAACTCCAGCTAGGCACACTTTGCATATCTTTAGATTGAAATCTCAAACCCACCACCACACCTTAAGATCCACACAATGGCATTGCCTCCAGCCAGATGGCTAGAGATGCAAACTACAAACAAATAAACAACTGAATATATTGGGGGCCATCTATTCTATTCAAACCACCACACTCTCCTTCCAAATAAATTTTAAAATGACAACATAGAGATTTACAGCCTTTGAAATTGCTTTTGCCTTCATATTCTTGACAAATTCCATTCTTATAAGCCAAGTTCTATCTATTTCCTGTCCAATAATATTTTCAATAGAATTTTATAGCTGCTATTAATTAGTTTAGGGGGCTGGAGAGATGGTTCAGCAGTTAAGGCACTTGCCTACAAAGCCTAACTACTCAATTTTGATTCCCTAGTACCCACATAGAGCCAGATGCACAAGGTGGTGAATGCATCTGGAGTTTGTTTGCAGTGGCTGGATGCCCTGGCATGCCCATTTTCTTTCTCTCTCTCTCCTTGCAAATAAATAAATAAATAAAATATTTTAAAAAATGGGTTAGGTGCTAGAGGGATGGCTTAGTGGGTAAGGCATTTGCCTGCACAGCCAAAGGACCCAGATTCAGTTCCCCAGGACCCACATTAGCCAGATGCACAATGCGTAGCATGCATCTGGAGTTCATCTGCAGTGGCTGGAGGCCCTGGCATGCCCATTTTCTCTCTCTCCCTCTCTCTGTCAAATACATAAATAAACCTAAAAAAATTTTTTTAAAATGGTTTAGGAAGAATCAATGTTGATTATATTCTCCCACATTGTTAGAGTCTCAGAGCTCTCTACCTACTCCCTTCTCTTCACTACCACCTTGCCAAAACTCAACAGAAGATTTAGCCAACCTGGTTCCATCCCTTAGCACCAGCCCAGACCTCCCCCAAACCCCCTCACAGAGAAGTTTCTCACCTCTTCCCATAAAACCCACTCCCAGGCCCTTACTCACTGCTTGATTCTCTTGCTGCAGATGCGTGGATTCTCCCCTTAGTCCCCCTCTCTCACTTCTTTTTCTCTCTTATGCATGTACCTCTTTTTTTTTCTCTCTCCCTTCTCTTCTTTCTCTCTGGCCCTCTTTCTTGTAGTAAGGTGCATGCTCTCTAATCTCTGTCTCTGAATTCCTTTTACATTCCTACCTTCTCTCTCAATCTCTCTCTCTCTCTGTGTCTCTTTCCTTCTATCCCTGCTTCAAGACTCACCCCTGTCTCCCCTTCCTCTGCTAATCCACCACTGTTTCTTCTGTGCTGATAGTGCTGCAATACACCACAATCACCAAGCAACTTGCCCCTAACCTGTCTCCTAAAACCCCCACTCTGAGCCACAAAAAGGTGTGACCTCAGTCCCCTGATTTTGAACCCTAACATACATGACATGTTTAAATTCTGTTAACAGTAGTACAGACCATGAAGCTAGAAAAGAGCTATGAGGAAGACTTAAGGGCAGGATACAGTAGACATGTAAGTAGAGGGTGAGAATTCTGGGGATAGAATATGGTCTAAGGGGAAGGGATGGAGGAAAAGAGGGTGTAGGAGGTTAATCAAAATTTAAGCTTTATGAATGAGTTATATGGAAACCTACTTGTTCTCTAGCTAATAGTGTGTGTGTGTGTGTGTGTGTGTGTGTTGTTGTTGTTGTTGTTCCCTAGCTAATAGTGTGTGTGTGTGAGAGAGAGAGAGAGAGTTGGGACAGAAATATCTTACAGAGGTGAATAATGTTGTGCCCAGAAGCTATAGATTGTTATTAGAAAAATTTCAGTGCCAGAAGTGGGGATGGGGATACTTTCCAGCAAGTTATTGGCCACAGAGGCCCTTGATGCCTCCCAAACATTACAAGGCATTACCAAGGCTCTTGGTTGCCCACCAGAGCTAGATAGTAAGACATAGTGCTGAAGACTCCACATGCTTGGGCTTCAGGTCATGAGAAAACAAGCTGGAGCTGAGCTGGAAACCTCCCTGTTGACTCACTGTCAGGATGCTAGAAAGAGCTATGTGGGGAGAAAAGTCATCAACTGTCTTAACCAGCAGTGGGCTTTGCAAACTTCATGGCTGGATAACTAGTCCAAATGGGCCAACTGGTGCAATAATGGCATGTCTGCTATGAGGGAAACTGTCTGCTCTCAGATTGGACTTGAGGCCTGTTCCACAGGAGGGAACTCCTGCCTTGTACTGAAAACCTTATCAAAAGTCTATGGCTTAGCCGGGCATGGTGGCGCATGCCTTTAATCCCAGCACTCGGGAGGCAGAGGTAGGAGGATTACCGTGAGTTCAAGGCCACCCTGAGACTCCATAGTGAATTCCAGGTCAGCCTGGGCTAGAGTGAGACCCTACCTCGAAAAACCAAAAAAAAAGTCTATGGCTTGGGAGGTCATAAGCCCTAGAAGGGGGAGACTACTACTATTGCCTGGCTAAATGGATATTTTATGGCCACCAAACTTCCCACTACCATATATTAATGTTACTCTCACTTTTGGTTAGAGAATCTTCTCTCTCTCTCTCTTTCTCTCTCTCTCTTTTGGGGGTGGTGGTGGTTGAGGTGGGGCCTTGCTAGTGCCCAGGCTGGCCTGGAATTCACTATGTAGTCTCAGTGTGGCCTCCCAACTCATGGTGATCCTCCTACCTCTGCCTTCTGAGTGCTGGGATTAAACGGATGTGCCACCACACCCAGTGAGAAGCTTCTCTTTTCAGATGGCAGTGATCAGTGATGTGACTTACTCAAAACTCCCTGAAGTGTTGAGAAGTGAGAGTGGTGTGTTCAGCAATAAATGAGACATCTCTATCACACCCTCTAAGGCTCAGGGACCATTTCAGAAGAGGAGGAGGAAAGAAAGAGCCAAAGCAAGAGGAGGAGTACTTACAATACTGTCTTCTAGACACAACATGGTCTTGATATTTATGACCTCACAGTGGCTGATACTACCTACACAAGACCCACATAATACGAGAAAAAAATGATGACATCAAAATAGAAGAGAGACAAGTTGGAAAGAAGGAATTCAGTGGAGGGAATTAGAGAAGGGGAAAGGGAAGGTGGTGAGAAGGGATTGCGATCATGATATATTTATATTTATCAAAGTTGTCAATAAAAAATTAAAAATAAAATAAAATTTAGTTAAATAACTCTCATGCAACCAGCAGGGACATATGAAAAATACTTGAATTTCTATTAAGGTTCATAGAATCAAAATAAAATTATACATCTCATTGCACCTTTAAAATAGGAACTGCAGGGATGAACTGAGGGATTGCTTAGTGGTTAAGGCTTTTGCCTGCAATGCCAAGGATCTAGGTTCAATTCCCCAAGACCCATGTTAGCCAGATGCACAAGGGGCTGCACATGTCTGAAGTTCATTTGCAGTGCTGGAGGCCCTGGCATGCCCATTCTCCTCCCTCTCTCTCCCTCTCCCTCTCTCTCTCTCTCTCCCTCATTTCTCTGTTAAGTAAATAAATATATAAAATATATAAAAAATAAGAACTACAGCTGGGCATGGTGTTGTACAACTACAATCACACATACTCTGGGGTGGTGGTGGGTCTGAGGCAGAAGGATCATGAGTTTAACTCCAGTCTGGGCCATATATATAGTAAGATCTTGTCTCAAAATTAGACAAAGAAAAAAGAAAAAAAAGACAGATAAAAGGGAACTGCAAATATTAGCGAATAGTATCACATTTAATAACCTATTTTTTCATACATAAGGTACTTGTGAAACGAACAGATTGCTGGAGCAAACTTTAAGTGCCTATCTTCAACACAACATGATCAGAGAAAATGTATTCTGTTGTTTTGTAACGTTTTATAAAATGTCCCAAGATCTTGGCCAAAATAGGACACATATTTTGTCCCTGTGCTCTGAGCTACACAAGAATACTCCCTAACTCCTCCTGCCTAGGGCCCCTGACCCTCACCACCCACCACGCACCACCATCACCACTCAGCTCAGGTAGCCACAGCTTTGAGTAGACAGCAGAGAAAGCTTTGTATTCAAACCTGAGAGAGAATGCCATAAGTTTGTTTGGGGTGGAATTGTACCAAGGGTTCCTGCCATCCCATACTTATTCTATACCCACAATTCTAAGTTAATACAAACAGAAGCTTCTGTCTGCTACATTGGCCCTTGGTTGGTATACTTAGAATTGAACCATCTGTCGGGCAGTTTGCCCAAGCCTTGTCTCACTGTTAGCAGCCTGTATTTATCAACAATGGACCTCTCTCACATAAGGGTTGTACTTGCTGGAGGATGAATAGGAATTAGGCTAAGCCTTCTTCCTTGATATTACAAGACATTTGAGAGAATCCTCAACTTTCAGATATTTTCAGACTACAAATCACTTACCTCTCCCACAGTTGTATTTGTAAACATCACAAAAAGGTGGGAAGAGGTGGGGAATTTGGGAAGGAGTCCATGCTACCAGGACAGGGAAAAGGACAGTTAACCATGCATGGCCTGTGGTGGTGCCATACTCACCACAGTTCCACATGTATGACCTGTGGTGGTGCCATACTCACCGCAGTTTCACATGTATGACCTGTGGTGGTGCCATACTCACCGCAGTTTCACATGTATGACCTGTGGTGGTGCATACTAACAAAAGTTTCACATGTATGACCTGTGGTGGTGCCATACTCACCGCAGTTTCACATGTATCACCTGTGGTGGTGCACACTAACAAAAGTTTCACATGTATGACCTGTGGTGGTGCCATACTCACCACAGTTTCACATGTATGACCTGTGGTGGTGCCATACTCACCACAGTTTCACATGTATGACCTGTGGTGGTGCCATACTCACCACAGTTTCACATGTATGACCTGTGGTGGTGCCATACTCACCGCAGTTGTACATGTATGACCTGTGGTGGTGCCATACTCACCGCAGTTGCACATGTATGACCTGTGGTGGTGCCATACTCACCGCAGTTTCACATGTATGACCTGAGGTGGTGCATACTAACAAAAGTTTCACATGTATGACCTGTGGTGGTGCCATACTCACCACAGTTTCACATGTATGACCTGTGCTGGTGCCATACTCACCACAGTTTCACATGGATGGCCTGTGGTGTTGCCATACTCACCGCAGTTGCACATGTATGACCTGTGGTGGTGCCATACTCACCACAGTTTCACATGTATGACCTGTGGTGGTTCCATACTCACCACAGTTTCACATGTATGACCTGTGGTGGTGCCATACTCACCGCAGTTTCACATGTATGACCTGAGGTGGTGCATACTAACAAAAGTTTCACATGTATGACCTGTGGTGGTGCCATACTCACCACAGTTTCACATATATGACCTGTGCTGGTGCCATACTCACCGCAGTTTCACATGTATGACCTGAGGTGGTGCCATACTCACCACAGTTCCACATGTGTGACCTGTGGTGGTGCCATACTCACCACAGTTCCACATGTGTGACCTGTGGTGGTGCCATACTCACCACAGTTTCACATATATGACCTGTGGTGGTGCCATACTCACCACAGTTTCACATGTATGACCTGTGGTGGTGCCATACTCACCACAGTTTCACATATGTGACCTGTGGTGGTGCCATACTCACCACAGTTTCACATATGTGACCTGTGGTGGTGCCATACTCACCACAGTTTCACATGTGTGACCTGTGGTGGTGCCATACTCACCGCAGTTTCACATGTATGACCTATGGTGGTAACATACTCACCACAGTTTCACATGTATGACCTATGGTGGTAACATACTCACCACAGTTTCACATGTATGACCTGTGGTGGTGCCACACTCACCGCAGTTTCACATGTATGACCTGTGGTGGTAACATACTCACCACAGTTTCACATGTATGACCTATGGTGGTAACATACTCACCACAGTTTCACATGGATGGCCTGTGGTGGTGCCATACTCACCGCAGTTTCACATGGATGGCCTGTGGTGGTACCATACTCACCACAGTTTCACATGGATGACCTGCGCTGGTGCCATACTCACCACAGTTTCACATGGATGACCTGCGCTGGTGCCATACTCACCACAGTTTCACATGTATGACCTGCGGTGGTGCCATACTCACCACAGTTTCACATGTGTGACCTGTGGTGGTGCCATACTCACCGCAGTTTCACATGTATGACCTGTGGTGGTGCCATACTCACCACAGTTTCACATGTATGACCTGTGGTGGTACCATACTCACCACAGTTTCACATGTGTGACCTGTGGTGGTGCCATACTCACCGCAGTTTCACATGTGTGACCTGTGGTGGTGCCATACTCACCGCAGTTTCACATGTGTGACCTGTGGTGGTGCCATACTCACCGCAGTTTCACATGTGTGACCTGTGGTGGTGCCATACTCACCACAGTTGCACATGTATGACCTGTGGTGGTGCCATACTCACCACAGTTTCACATGTGTGACCTGTGGTGGTGCCATACTCACCACAGTTGCACATGTATGACCTGTGGTGGTGCCATACTCACCACAGTTTCACATGTATGACCTGTGGTGGTAACATACTCACCCCAGTTTCACATGTGTGACCTGTGGTGGTGCCATACTCACCCCAGTTTCACATGTGTGACCTGTGGTGGTGCCATACTCACCGCAGTTTCACATGTGTGACCTGTGGTGGTGCCATACTCACCACAGTTGCACATGTATGACCTGTGGTGGTGCCATACTCACCACAGTTTCACATGTGTGACCTGTGGTGGTGCCATACTCACCACAGTTGCACATGTATGACCTGTGGTGGTGCCATACTCACCACAGTTGCACATGTATGACCTGTGGTGGTGCCATACTCACCACAGTTTCACATGTATGACCTGTGGTGGTAACATACTCACCCCAGTTTCACATGTGTGACCTGTGGTGGTGCCATACTCACCACAGTTTCACATGTATGGCCTGTCGTGGTGCATACTCACCACAGTTTCACATGTATGACCTGTGGTGGTGCCATACTCACCGCAGTTGCACATGTGTGACCTGTGCTGGTGCCATACTCACCACAGTTTCACATGGATGGCCTGTGGTGGTGCCATACTCACCACAGTTTCACATGTATGACCTGTGGTGGTGCATACTCACCACAGTTTCACATGGATGGCCTGTGGTGGTGCCATACTCACCACAGTTTCACATGGATGACCTGTGGTGTTGCCATACTCACCACAGTTTCACATGTGTGACCTGTGCTGGTGCCATACTCACCACAGTTTCACATGGATGACCTGTGGTGTTGCCATACTCACCACAGTTTCACATTTATGACCTGTGCTGGTGCCATACTCACCACAGTTTCACATGGATGGCCTGTGGTGTTGCCATACTCACCGCAGTTTCACATGTATGACCTGTGGTGGTGCCATACTCACCACAGTTTCACATGGATGGCCTGTGGTGGTGCCATACTCACCACAGTTTCACATGTATGACCTGTGCTGGTGCCATACTCACCACAGTTTCACATGTATGACCTGTGGTGGTGCCATACTCACCATAGTTTCACATGTATGACCTGTGCTGGCGCCATACTCACCACAGTTTCACATGGATGACCTGTGGTGGTGCCATACTCACCGCAGTTTCACATATATGAACTGTGGTGGTGCCATACTCACCACAGTTTCCCATATTTGTCCTGTGGTGGTGGCATACTCACCGCAGTTTCACATATATGACCTGTGGTGGTGCCATACTCACCACAGTTTGACATGTATGGCCTGTGGTGGTGCCATACCACAGTTTCATATGTATGGCCTGTGGTGGTGCATACTTACCATATTCTGATGGACAATAGAAAACTATGTGATTATCCTCTCTTTCTGATACACCTTGCTAAAGGTAAAAAGAACCAAGGCTTCGAACTTCTATGAGATATAC
Organism: Dipus sagitta; assembly: GCA_036346955.1. Lineage (NCBI taxonomy): Eukaryota > Metazoa > Chordata > Mammalia > Rodentia > Dipodidae > Dipus > Dipus sagitta. The sequence continues at coordinate 55,022,420 of CM070779.1, read as the reverse complement.
CCCCCCACACACACACAGTGGCATTCACTATGTTGAGATGCAATGATATACTGCATAGTGATATACTGGCCTAGAACAATGCAGACCAGGCTTTCAGAGGATGTCTACTCTCACCTGGATGTTATGCATGTGTTAGGTGCTGGGAGCCACCTGAGCCCCCTTCATGAGCTTTGCTAGGCATTCCTCCACACTGACATTTCCATCTTCCCTGGTTCACTCCCTACTATGAGACAATCTCAAAAAAGTTTTCTGTACCATAGGTGCAGAAAGTTAAATCTATGGCTTATCAATTTACTCTCCTTCTCTGATCATGGTCTCATCTTTTCCACATCTGCAAACTGTCTATCCAAACAAAATACGTAAATTTATATCCTATGTCCAACATTCCTCCTCTGAAGATTAATAGCCAAAGGTAAGACTATGAGGAGGTCTGATGACATAATTAAGTTGGACTCCAGGGAATCCAACTTTACACAGATAAATCACCTCATCTACTCAATGCTGAGGGAAAATCATTGAGCCAGGGATGCAAACCTAAACATTCTTTCTCAAATCAAACTACCATAACCATGGGCCGTTCCAACAGTTGGGATCATGTTCCTTGTATGGTTTTATTTAGGCACAACTTATTTTGTCTTTATCTTTCCCCTAGCTGTACTAGGGGAAATTTAGAAGTTGCTAATAGCTTTCCTTCACAAGGGGTTCATTTATTTATTTTTTCAGCTCTGAAGCTTTGCCTTCAACATAAAGTTAATGGTGATATCTTTATCTAAAAAGTCACATTTTTTATGGGAAAACTTTTTCCAATAATTTATTTTATTTTTTAATAATCTCTCTCTCTCATACATACACACACACACCACATATATACACACATATTGATCATAATCACCCTATTACTCTATCTTATCCCCTACCATTTCCTGAACCCCTTCTTTTCAATTAGTTTCTATCCTATTTTTATGTCTTTTTGTGACCTGTTGAGTTTAATTGCAGTTGTTGGCATGCGTATGGGTGTAAAGCTACTTACTGGACCATGGTCTATTTACCAGTGGTTACACCACTGAAGAAAATAATTTACCCTTATCCAGCAACTATTAACTGCTAATAGCTCCTCAGAGAGGGGTGTAGCCTCATGAGTCTCTCCCCTATCCATGATGGAATGTGTGGTGGTTTAAATCAATTGTCCCCCATAAACTCATGTGTTCTAAAGTTTTGGTCCCCAACTGATGGCAATTTAGGAAGTGGAGCCTTGCTGGAGGGGGTGTCTTGTTGTGGGTGGGCTTTGAAGTGTTATAGCCAGCTCCCCATTGCCAGAGTTTGGCTCACACTTCTGTTTTCCACCTGCTGTCGCAGGAATGTCCAGCCTCTGCACATGCTATGCTGCTTCCTGCCATCATGCAACTTCCCCTGAAGACTGTTAAACAAAATGAAAATTTTCCTCCTATCAGCTGTTTTGTCAGAAATGACAACAGGGCTGGAGGGATGGCTTAGTAGTTAAGGCATTTGTCTGCAAAGCCAAGGGACCCAGGTTTCACTCCCCAGGACCCACATAAGCCAGATGCACAAGGAGGCACACACATCTGGAGTTCGTTTGCAGTGGCTAGAGCCCTGGCATGCCCAATCTCTCTCTCCCTCTTCCTCTCTGTCAAATAAATAAATAAATAAATATTATTTAAAAAAAGAAATGACAACAAATATTGATGGGGGGCCCAGTTTTGTGCAGAAAACACAACTGCATGAGTTCATGGGTCCCATGATCTAAAAGATATTTCACAGCATGCCTTCCTATCCTCTGGTTCTTAGATTCTTCTACAATTTCTCTGAGCCTTGGAGGGAGGGGTATAGATGTCCTGTTCAGGGCTGAGTACTCAACAGCCTTTCATTATCAGTGCTCTGACCAGTGATGAGTCTCAGCATTAACCACCATCCACTGCTAAAAGAAATTCCTTCAACCAAGGCTGACAGCAGTATAAGCATAAATATTTAGAAGGTATCTTGACAGCATATCCATTTAGCAAAATCACAGTAGTGGGTTCTCCTACAGGAGAACAGGATCCTAGGTCCTGTAGGACCTAGGATCTCTGCATCCATGGGACCTTGACCAGGCTTACTGTACAAGGCATGGATTATCTCCTGGGGAGTGAGTCTCAAATCCAATTAAGAAATGGTTAGAGGCCGGGTGTGGTGGTGCATGCCTTTAATCCCAGCACTTGGAGGCAGAGGTAGGAGGAACGAGGCCACCCTGAGACTACATAGTTAATTCCAGGTCAGCCTGAGCTAGAGTGAGACCCAACCTCAAAAAAAAATATATATTTAGGGCTGGAGAACTGGCTTAGTGGTTAAGGCATTTGCCTGCAAAGCCAAAGGACCCAGGTTTGATTCCCCAGGACCCACATAAGCCAGATGCACAAGGGGATGCATGCATCTGGAGTTCATTTGCAGTGGCTGGAGGCCCTGGCACACCCATTCTCTCTTTATCTCTGCCTCTTCCTCTCTTTCTCTCTCTCTCTCTCTAATAAATAAATAAATAAAATGTTTTTTAAAAAAATAAAAGAAAATCACATAATCATATATTTAGCCATTGTGAAAATACCTGAGGGTATTAGTGAGGTCAAGAGTCCGAGCTTAAGCCAGAAATAAAGCTCTTTGCTGTTGCATACGTGTCTGACTCCCTGGTGGTCTTTGGGAATTTTGTGAACAGGGCATAACAACCTGACCTTGAAAAACCATAAAAGAAGTGTGATAAGATTAATGGGTACCATTATTCAGCATTGTAGTTATGGCTTTAGCTCTAGAAACCCTTTGATACCACACAACTCTACAAAAATATACTATTGATGTCCCCCCTTTTATTTGGGTTTATGAGGTAGGGACTTGCTCCAGCCTAGGCTGACATGGAAGTCACTATGTAGTCTCAGGTTGGCCTCTAACTCACAGTGATCCTCCTAGGTCTGCCTCCCAAGTGCTGGGATTAAAGGCAAGTATTGGGGTTAAAGGTGTGCACCACCATGCCTGACTTATTATCCCGCTTTAATAATGAAGAAATTGTGTTCAGGTGAATTGCCCAAGCCAATACCATTAGTAACAAGTGAATAAAGTCTTAAACTTGGAAAGTGTGAATCATGTACTTACAGCATTAACCATGCACTGTTCACACCAATATTAACAGCTGAATGACTTACTAATACTGTTACTTGCAACATAATACTTAGGAATTGGTGGCAGCTATGATAAATAACCACTTATTTTAGTCACACAATTTTGTAGACTATTTCCCAGCAGGAATTTAAATCAGAAAGTGTTGACTATTGGATATCCAAAAAATCATTAAACTTGCAAAACTGTTGTCTAGCTTTAGCCCTTTCCTCTAGTTTCTTGTGGACCATGGCTAAGCTATCTCTAATGACACCTGAATTGTTGGTATAAAAACAACATTGCTCTCCCAGGGCTTGGCATTGTCCTCCTTGTTGTAGGAAGAGTAGATCTAATCCCCTTTTATTTCTCCCTCTCATGAGAAGACACTCCAACTGCTTCAAGGGACTGGGACAAAGACATCAGATCATTTACTATTTCCTGCTGAATGGGACACAAAGTGGGAACTTGTTGTAGTTAGAGAGTCTCTCCCAGAGAGGGGAATTATTTTAATGGACCCCAGAGTGTAGGAAGATAGCCCTGGAAGAGAACATTGGGGAGAAAGAATAAAAGTAAGGAGTTAATAAGAAGTGAGCACACAGCAAACTGGTACTTTTTGAGGTCAAGGGCATCCAGGTAGACAGGCTTGGATTGTCTCAGGACCATCTGAGGATGAGCTGGCTGAGATTTTCTTCCAGAATTGTTCATTAAATGGCACAGTAGTATTCGACATGGCTTGTGAAACAGATGAGATATTAGCAGAGTTTTCAGAAACACATACACAACATTTAACCTTGATACTAGAGAGCTATTGGGTGTCATTAAAGGCTGTACAAATATATTTTTTTGGTCTCAGAACTTATTTACATATTTTAGATTTGAAAATAATTTTGAACATCTATAGTTGTTTTTCTTTATTATAGAATTAGAACTATGGGGAAAAGATGTCTTAATGTTTGTTTGTTTCCTTTCTTGGAAAGCTCTTGTATTACTTAATAGGCTATTCATATATTTAATGTATTTTTAAATATTTGGTTATACATTTCTCTCTGAGTGTTTAAGACCATGCAGATAGCCAAAATTTAATTAAGGATTAATTTTGGAGGTCATTAATGGCTCTCCAAAGAGACTTTAGGGACACAGGAGCAGCCCTATAGCTTACTGGTGTTTTCTCTGTGTTAGGATGAGTCAGGGCCATGCTGGCCAAGTAGTTTTCCCTTCTTTGGGAAGTCAGGAGGACTGATTGCTCCTCAATTGTGACTCTCCTGTTTCAGACTGTACACCAATTTTGTTTGGGTCTCCATATCCTCCCTGCTCAGGAAGACAGGTGACTCACCAGGAGGCCAGTGTAGAAGTGTCCCATCATCTGCAGTGGCCTCATGACCTGGGAACACAGGCCAAAATATTGACACTTTTTACTCTGATGATTCCAATTGGCTTTGGCTTCTACGTAGGTGATTAACAAACTTAGAAAGGAAGTTACACCAGCCTGGATGTATATACATATAGAGCACATTTGATTACTGAAGTAGATTTAGTAAAGAATGACACAGGGGCTTCTAAAATCATTTTGTCTAACTTTTAAATTTTTTGTTGTACTGTTTCAGCATAAGCCATATATCTGAGGTATAGAAAGTAGGCACATCTCATATTTTAAATATCTAACATTTATAAATATAGACAGAACCTGTTTGTTACCAGTCTTGAAAACAGTACCAATTGATTTACAAACTAACTAATTTAACCTAGACACTGTCAGAAAAGGACAAGTAAGGACAGTATAAAGTCTTAGTACCTGTGTTTGAAAACATCTTTAATTAGTTCAGATACCTGTGTGGGTACAAATTACCCAGAGAACATTGGAAACAGAACCATGGAGCAGATGAGGACCATTGTTTGAGCACAAGGCTATACCCTAAAGTAGGGAATATGTCTTAAGAGTTAATTTTGTTATAGGCACTGGACTTACATACAATAGTGTAGACTCTGGTCTTTAAAAAAAAAAAAACAGGGCTGGAGAGATGGCTTAGCGGTTAAGCGCTTGCCTGTGAAGCCTAAGGACCCTGGTTCAAGGCTCGACTCCCCAGGACCCACGTTAGCCAGATGCACAAGGGGCGGCATGCGTCTGGAATTCGTTTTCAGTGGCTAGAGGCCCTAGTGCGCCCATTGTCTCTCCCTCTCTCTATCTGCCTCTTTCTCTCTCTGTCTGTCGCTCTCAAATAAATAAATAAAAATAACCAAAAAAAATTATTTAAAAAATGTATAAAAAAAAAACAAAACAAAACAGCTAGCTAAATATTAACATAACCTTTGATAAATCTTTTTTGAAAGAAAAAACATTATTTGACAACCAATGATTTTGGCTTAAACTTGATAGCTATTGATTTCATGTACCACAGAAATTTTTATTAACATAAAACAATTTTATGTTTTACCCATGACTTTTGATAAAGCTTAAGCAAGCTATCCCAACATATTTTAGCTTGAAAATTAGTTTTTTTTTTTTTTGTTCCTTAAGAGTTTGTAAACAGTTGAAAAACCTCTAACTGTAGGCACGGTGTTTAGGTTTAGCCTGAAAATTTCTTTTTTACATCTGCACACCTTTATTTACATACTTTAACATTCTGATCTAAGTACCACTCAAAAGGCATTTTTAATGAGCATTCTATGTCCCAACATTGAAAAATTCCTTTCCAGTTCCTTCAATCAATTCATCTCACCCCATTATTAACCATTGTGGTGGTTTGAATAGAATAGATGGCCCCCAATATATTCAGTTGTTTGTTTGTAGTTTGCATCTGCAGCCACCTGGCTGGAGTCAATACCATTGTGTGGATCTTAAGGTGTGGTGGTGGGTTTGAGGTTTCAATCTAAAGATATGCAAAGTGTGCCTAGCTGGAGTTCCTGAAGTGTGCTGTGGCTTTTGGCTTTTGGCTTTAGGCTTGTACTTCTCTCTCTCTCTGCTTGGTCCTGTGAAGGCAGGCCAGTTTCTTCTGCCGTTTATGGAACTTCCCCTGGATCTGTAAGCTTCAATAAATAACCCTTCGTCCATAACTGTGCCTGGTCTGGAAGTTTATCTCAGCGAACCTGAAGCTGTCTGCTACAGAATCTGGTACCGAGGAGTGGGCTGAAATGAACCTGACTATGTGGATGTTGATCTTTTGGAACCTTTGTTTTGGAGGAATAGGCATGGACTTGGTGCTTGCAACTGAAGATGTCTTCTGGAGTGGTAAGCCAAGTTTTATGAACTATTCTGATGAGAGTCTGAGAATGCTAAGTGCAGACAGCATTGAACTTTGAGGCTTGGCTTATAAGCTTTCTAAGGGGAAGGAAAGACTGCAGAGGACTTTGTTGGAACTGGGCTACTGGCATAAGGGCTGGCTGCATCCTGCTGCCCAGGCCCAGAGAGTTTGATCAAGGTTAAATTTGTAATGGACTGATGTGCTTGGCCAGAGATATTGGACTGGGAGATTTAAGATTTTTAAGCTGGAAAACTTTAAGCAAGTTAAATTTACTGGCACAGAGACTGGTTTTAGGTTACTGAATCTGCTATTGTCATTGGCAATCTTAAGGAAGATGGTTCAACTTCTTTACATTAAAACAATGGAAAGGATGCCTGAGGAAAGACTATCATAGAAATGCAAACTTTTGGAAAGAGTTGACTGGAGAAGGAACTTGCTTTTCAAGGCTATGATTTGTTTTGTACCTTAATTAAGAATATGGCTGTGTCCTGAACAATTGGTATTGGTTTCAGAAGCATGAAAAATGCATGGAGTGGCCATGAATTGCACATGCTTCCAGGAGCTGCCACTGAGATGCTGCATGAGGTAGGGCCTGATGCCCTGATAGGCTGAAAGAGCCTTTGGAAGATGGACCATGGTTTGCATGAAGACCTGAAGATGTTTTGTATATGCCAGGACTGTGCAAGGGCTACCATAGAGCGCATTGTTGGCCTGGGATGGAAGTGTTCCCCGGCTGCTCTGCCCAGCTGGAGGGGTGGAATTGGAAAGTCTGGAGACTGTTAGTCTCTGGATATATTGAACTTGAACTGCAGAAGTTTGATGTTTGTTTGATGGTGGTTGAGTTTGCATTGTTTTAGTCTCTCCTTGTTATGCATTATGCCAGTTGAAAATGTTTACTCCGTGCCTTTATATGTTGGAAATGTTTAACTTGTTTGATTTTATAGGTCTTCATATCTTAAATTGGTCAAGACTTTGGGGACTTTTGAAATTGAACTGAGTACAATTTACAATGTGTGATGGTTATAAATCTATTGGGGGCCAGGGGCGGAATGTGGTGGTTTGAATAGAATAGATGGCCCCCAATATATTCAGTTGTTTGTTTGTAGTTTGCATCTGTAGCCACCTGGCTGGAATCAATACCATTGTGTGGATCTTAAGGTGTGGTGGTGGGTTTGAGATTTCAATCTAAAGATATGCAAAGTGTTCCTAGCTGGAGTTCCTGAAGTGTGCTGTGGCTTTTGGCTTTTGGCTTTTGACTTTAGGCTTGTACTTCTCTCTCTCTCTGCTTGGTCCTGTGAAGGCAGGCCAGTTTCTTCTGTCATTTATGGAACTTCCCCTGGATCTGTAAGCTTCAATAAGTAACCCTTCGTCCATAACTGTGCCTGGTCTGGAAGTTCATCTCAGTGAACCTGAAGCTGTCTGATACAACCATCTTTCTTATAAGGCTATTAAGAAAAATTACACCAAATTGATAATCCTATTACTAACAAGAAGTAGTCTAAAGACAATTTTATGTCATTAATACCAATAACACACTTGGAAATTATTTTATTAGGAGTAACTAAGGCAAATTTTGTTGATATCTTGAGGCAGACTGGCTTAGAAGTCAGGTCAGTTGCCTCCTCCTTTTAAGTAACAGGACATTACAATTTTTTTAAATACCTGACAAATTATAAGTTACCTCTTCAGAGGGAATTCTGTTGCTTTTAATAATCCTCTATGTAAGGTGAAGTTGACCTACAACAAATATCTGGTGAATTCACTCCTGCAAAAGACATTTAGCTTTTCTTTTTTAATTTCTATGCTCAGGTCTTTGATTTCCTTGAAATGGTTCTCTAGAAGAGAAAAGGGTGTCACCTGCATCTATCTCATCTCTTTAGTTACAAACAGTCACAAACACAACATAACTTGCAAGCACAACGAACACACACATACACGCACAAAGAGAACAAATCCTCCTGGCCACTGGAGGCAAAACTGAAAGTGAGACAACATCCTCTCGCTGTGCCATGGGAGCAACCCACTTCATCTCTACAAATCCACTAAAAGGGGATTGAATCCCCTCCAGGTGGGCCTGGGGCACCCAGGACCCACTGCCCAGGCAGGGTGGTCGCCAGCGTGTCCACCAGGCCACGGGGGCAAAATCAGAATTACAGAGTGAGCTCATTTCTATACCGACTGAAAGAAAGACAAAACATAGACAACACAGACACTTACCAGCTGGCAGTTCAGCTCAACATGTTGGGGGTCTCAGGGGTCTTGGGGATTGTGGCTGAAAGTCCCGCTCCGGAGGACTCCCTGGGCTCAGCCTCGGGAAAGACGGCACCCCAAATCACTCACAAGAAACGGTCTTGATGCAAACAGCAAGAGGATTTTTATTCCAGCGCGCTGGGGCCCACAGTCGTACACCACACAGGGGTAGAGGGCTGAAGGCCCCACGTGCAGAATCAGGGCAGCTTTTATAGGGTTAAGACAAAGCCCATGCATTGTGAACCAATCATTCCATAACCTCAGGTACCCGCGCAGTGTTGTCCAATCAATGTGTAACATTTTATGGTTCTTAGGCCAATTATTTTAAATTGTCCAAGCCTGCGCACCGTGGACCAGTCAATTTGTAACACATCATAATCTTTTTCCTACAGCTTCAGAGGTCTGCATTTGCATGGGCTCCTGGGTGGGGGTGACAAATTGTGGTTAAGATAGGTCACTCGGCCAGAAAGCAGGTTCTGGAACAGCAAGAAGTGTGACCTTTTACCCACCCACTGGCAGAGAGCCGGGTCTGCAATTTGAGATATTTAGGGCTTCTTAGGAGGCTGGGGTTAAGGCTTCTTTGGAGTGAGGTAGTGAGAAATCAGTCATGACTATTCTAAACAAAAAAGGGGTCCAGGCCTGCCTCAGATAGATAAGGTGGCCGGCCAAATGTGCCAACTCTTCAATTCTGCAATCCTTGCCCGTTTAATTGCTGCCCTCCCCTCCCCAAAGTCTCTGAGGAATCTCCATTTCAAGGACACTACAGAAACATTCCACCGCGGGAGGCTCCGGCCCCCGACCACCTGCCTAGACAAGAAACTGAGGAATCTCCATTTCAAAGACCCTCCAGAGACACTCTACTGCAGGGGGCCGCCACTGTTTGTTTTAGCCGATCACAATGGAGGTTGCCTCACCTGCCTGGGGTGCCCCTAGCTCCTGCCCCCAACTTCTTTGTTCGAATTTCCATATGAACTCCTTTCCCAAAAGGAAGGGGCTCTCTCCCTCACCACCGCTGTGTCGGGCTGTGGGGATGGAGCCCAGGCTTTTACATTCGAGTGTCTCAGCTCCTGTGGCAGATCTCTGGGTGACTCCTGAGTGACCGGGGGACTTGGCACAACAATAGTATTTTTAAACTTCTAACTTTTTGGGGTCTTTCTTTTGGGGGGTTAGGCTGTATTTTTTATCCTTTCATGGCCAAGCCCCCAAATGTTATGCCCAGATCATGGAGTCCCCAAAGACCACTGAGAGTCTGACACATATGCAACAGCAAAGAGCTTTATTTCTGGCTTAAGCTCGGACTCTTGACTTCACCAAGGCAGTGGATCCATACAAGAGCCCTGAGCAGCAGGGGGGCAGAGTTTTTGTAGGGATTTGAACAAAGAAGTAAGGAGAAGTAGGGGAATGGTTACATGATTGATTGATTTAAGCAGTAACTGCACTTGTATTTTTTGATAGGCTTAGGATGCTGGCGGGCAAAGCTGATGGGTAAGGGGCTAGGGGGATTCCAAGCAGATTAGGTAACCTTTATTGTAATTGGCTATGTGTATCTGAGGAACTTTAAGCAAACACATTTTAAGCAAACTTATCTATGACCACAGGAACGCATGGTGCAGACAGCCTATTCCCTCTTATCAGGAAACTGACCTTGCTGGGAAGCAGAAACTTAGGGCTATTGATGATTCTGAGGCTTATTATGCCTTCCTGAGTCCTTCAGGGTCTCACTCTTGCCAAGGCTGACCTGGAATTCACTTTGTAGTTCCAGGCTGGGTTCAAACTCACAGTGATCCTCCTACCTTACAGGCATGCACCACCATCACCACCATACCCAGCTTTCTTATCACACTTCTTTTCTTTTTCTTTTTGAATGATAGGATTTTACTTGGCAAACCAATGCAATTTTCCCATAATAAATTAATACAGTTCTAAAACAATCTTAGTTGTTATCCAAGAAAAATGTGCCTGAACATGTACATGAACATATATGCAAAATCCTTTAAACTGACAATACAAACTCAGAAGCATGATACTGTTATTGAAGAAAAATGTAGCTTCCATTTGTTGTGGCTCATGATTTATTTGTAGGTTTATAAAGATTTCAGCCCCATTTCAGTTCTGGCAAGCAACCAGGCCTCAAATGAGAGGTTACTTGACTCAGTCTCCTAATGTACAGATGAGAGAGCCACTGGCCTTGCTACAAAGCTAAGCATAGACAGGGCCTTGGTCACTAGTCAATTATCAGAGGCACTCTGGGAAGGCCTGGACTATGTAAGGTACATATACACACTACTCCATCCACATGTGAAGCACTTGGATTTTCTTCCTGCTTAACACAAGACAAAGTCTTGGTTTGCTCATTATTTGTTTAATATTTTTATTTGCAAGCAAAGAGGAGACAGAGAATGAATAAGAATGGGCAGGGACTCCTGCCACTGCAAACGAACGCCAGATGCATGCGCCACTTTGTGCATCTAGCTATACATTATCACACTTCTTTTGGGGGGGAGGGTTTCGAGGTAGGGTCTCACTCTAGCCCAGGCTGACCTGGAATTCACTATGTAGTCTCAGAGTGGCGTTGAACTCACAGTGATCCTCCCACCTCTGTCTCCCTGGTGTTGGGATTAAAGGCATGTGCCACCATACCTGGCTGTTATTACACTTCTTAAATGGTGTAGTTCACACATGAAGAATGAAAAGCCTTCAAGCCAGTCAATTGAAAAACTTTACAGAAACCGGGCATGGTGGCGCATGCCTTTAATCCCAGCACTCGGGAGGCAGAGATAGGAGGATTGCCATGAGTTCGAGGCCAGCCTGAGACTACATAGTGAATTCTAGGTCAGCCTGGTCTAGAGCGAGACCCGACCTCGAACCCCCCCCCCCAAAAAAAAGAAAAAAGAAAAACTTTACAGAAAATTAAGGAGGTGATGTCTAGCCTCTGCTTACCATTTTTTCCTTGCCATCATGAAGCTTCCTCTTGAGATGTAAGCCAAAATAACACATTCTTCCAATTAGCTGCTTTTGGTCAGGTGCTTTGTCCCAGCAGTGAGAAGGTAATTACAACAGGAAGTTGGTAGCAGGAGTGGAGTCACTGATGCTATAAACCTGACTATGGCTTTGGAACTTTTGGAATGAATTTGTTGCAGAAATGTGGAAGGATCTGGAACCTTCATCTGAGAGATGCCTTGCAGTGCTAAAGGCAGAGTTTGATGGACCATTCTGGTCAGAGTTGAAAGACCTGAAGGCAGTAAGAACTGTTGACTGCTGAAGCTTGGCTTATGAGGGGAAGAAAGAGTTTTGTCAATACTAGGCTAAAAGCAGATTGTATGAGAGGCTTGCTGCATCTTCTCATGTCCTGAGAAGTTGTGCAGGGTTGTGAAAGTAGGAAACCTGAAGAAAGAATGCTGAAGACGTTTTTCTGTTCTTCAAAGTCGACTTTACTTTCCCCTGGATTAACAATTTGGCAGCAAAGTTCACCTGGTATTATAGGAATACAATAAACACAGGAAAGAAGGGGTCATTGTATTTGCAACATGGTTATTTGGAGATGACCCCTGACATCATGAAGCTTCCCCTCAAGACTATATGCCAAAATGAAAACATCCTTCCCATCAGATGCTTTTGGTCAGATGCTTTGTCCTAGAAAAAAAGAATGTAACTACAACATCCTCTTTTGTCCCTTCTTCCCTGCCCTCCATTCCACTCAGTGGTTATTGGTAATCACTGCAAGGACATGAATGCATCAGCTGAGTCAGTTCCTGGGAGGAGGACAATACTTCTCACTATGCCTTTCCAACCTGTGGCTCTTACATTTTTTCTGCCCCCTTTTTACTATATTCCTTCAACCTTCCAGAGCAGTTAGACGTTTCCTTTATTATTGAGTTTTCCTTTATTGTTTCTTCTTTTTTTTTTTTTCTTTCTCAAGGTCGGGTCTCACTCTGGCGCAGGCTGACCTGCAATTCACTATGGAGTCTCAGGGTGGCCTCAAACTCACGACGAACCTCTACCTCTGCCTCCCGAGTGCTGGGATTAAAGACGTGCACCACCATGCCCAGTTAGTTTTTGAATTTTTAGGTTTTTTATTTATTTTATGAGGGGGGGAGAGAATTGATGCACCCAGGCCTCTAGTTACTACAATCGAACTCCAGATGTGTGCACCACCTTGTGCATCTGGCTTATGTCGGTTTTTGGGGAGTCAAACCTGGGTCCTTAGGCATCACAGATGCCTAGGCCATCTCTCCAGGCCTAGTTTTTAATTTTTTTATTGTTGTTGCTGTTTGTTTTCCGAGGTAGGGTCTTGTTCTAGCTCAGGCTGACCTGGAATTCACTATGTAGTCTCAGGGTGGCCTTGAACTCTCAGCAATCATAGTATCTCTGCCTCCTGAGTGCTGGGATTAAAGGTGTGTACCACCACACCTGGCTTAGCTTTAAGACTTTTTTAATAAGCTTGTTTAATAATGTTCATGCAATCTTTCAACTGTGATTCACTTTGGGTTTGCTGTTGTAGTCAGGTTCACATTGCTGGCAGAAATCACCTGACCAAGATCAGATTTGGGGGGGAAAAAAAGTTTATTTTGGCTTAAAGAGTCGAGGGGACATTCCATGATGGCAGGGAAAACAATGGCATGAGCAGAGGGCGGACATCACCCTCTGGCCAACATAAGGTGGACAACAGGAACAGGAGTGTGCCAAACACTAGCAAGGGGGAGCTGGATTTAACACCCATAAGCCTGTCCCCAGCAATAGACCCCCTCCAGGAGGCTTTAATTTCCAATTGCCATCAGCTGGGAACCTAGCATTCAGAACACCTAAGTTTATGGGGGACACCTGAATCAAACTCCACAGCCTTCTAGGGAAAATTTAGTTTTCTGACAACTGATTTTGAATCTGCATATTATTTTCTTCTGAGAGATAAAGCTTTAAATACTTGAATCACTCTGGTCCTTGCCCATGGCTGCAGTAAACCTCACTGATGAGTATTCTGAATATTCTCTATTTGTGTATGTGTACGCTTTTAAATTTTTACACATGAAGGGCTGGAGAGGTAACTCAGTGATTAAGGCACTTGCCTGTAAAGCCCAATGACCATTCCATTCCCCAGTACCCACATAAAGTCAGATGCACAAAATGGTGCATGTGTCTGGAGTTCATTTGCAGTGACAACAGGCCCTGGTGTACCCATTCTCTGGGAGGCTGAGGTAGAAGGATTGCTGTGAGTTCAAGGCTAGCCTGGGGCTCCATGTTTCTAAGTTAGCCTAGGCTATAGCAAGACCATATCTCAAACACCAAAGAAAAGAGAGAGAGAGAAAAGCAAGCAAAGCAAGCAGGAGAGAAAAATTTACACATTAAAGTAAAATGTTCCTACCTTGTCATAAGAGCACAAATCGTATCTAACCCAAATTATGAGTCTATTGTCAAAGTTATAATAAAAATCACACTGGGAACCAAGCATGGTGTCCCATGTCTATAATCTCAGCATTGAGGAGCCAATTATGAGTTTGAGACCAGCCTGGCACATATTACAGTAATAAGATTAAATATCAGAAAAATTTGACTCCAAGCTAGGCATGGTGATTTACACACCTGTCATTCCAGTGCTCTGGAAGCCTCAAGACCAGCCATGTTGGAAAGAAGGGAGAAAAGAAGGAAGGAAGGGAGGGAGGCAGGGATGAAGGTAGGGAGGGAAGGAAGGAGAGAGGGAAGGAGGGAGGAAGGAATTTTTAGCTCCTAATGGCTAAACAAAGAGAAACATTAAATAAACCAAAATTTAAAAACCATCCCTCTGAACCAGGCATGGTGGCACACACCTTTAATCCCAGCACTTGGGAGGCAGAGGTAGGAGGATTGCTGTGAGTTCGAGGCCACCCTGAGACCCTGAGACTACATAGTGAATTCCAGGTCAGCCTGAGAGCTAGAGTGAGAACCTATCTTGAACCCCCCCCCCCAAAAAAAAAAACAAAAAAATCCCTCTGATTTCCTGGAATAAGGAGTATTTTTTTTTTTCCCTGAAAACAGAAAATTCAAGGTTACAAAAAAGCATTCTTGGAACTATGTCTTGCACTTCTAAAAGGTGAATGTGTTGCCTCATATGCAGTTTAATCCCACTTCCATTCTTCATGCGGGAATTTCTGAGGACATTGTAATGAAATGGTAATTTTTCAGACAAATTTACGATTGAAAAGCACTAAGGAGATGTGAGGCACAAACATGCCAGGCACATTAAACAGCATCTGGCAGCTTCCATTTGGAGGCCTCTTGTGCCAGCACTTCACTTAGATAAGAAAAAGCCCCTTCTCAGCAATCTTCTTAAATGCTTTAATTTGACACTATCTGAAAGTGATACTTAAGTTGTGGTAAATCACATTTAATTGCAGCAATCTGCTCTCTATTATTTTGCTATTGCTTCCATTGCTCTCTATGCTCTTGAAGACCCCCAAGGAAATAAAACACTCAATTCCAGGTGCTCTCATTCTAAATGACATTTTTCTCATCTATGTCAATTATTTGACATATACTAAAGGAGTAGCAATCATACTGAAAAGTCAAGGGAACCTAACATTACAACCGAGTTCTGAGAGCTCAGCATTTGGGTGTTTGTGTCCCGTTCTCATTTGCTCAGATGTAATTTTCTGGAGAGTACAATTGTCTGAGCCATTCTGTATCCACAGATCCTGGCTCTGTAGCTCACCATGTTCAAGTAATGGAGGTCTGTGAGCCGTGCAGGTCTAGGTTAAGTGCTGGGTTACAGGCGGAAGAGGTTGAAGGAAAGAAGGACATGACTCCCAGTCATCGTAAGGTAGATGGCCAAAGGGCTGGAGAAGTGGCTCAGTGGTTAAAATCACTTGCTTGCAAAGCCTGATGGCCCCAGTACCCATGTAAGGACAAATGAACAAAGTGGCACATGCATCTGGAGTTCATTTGCAGTGGCAAGAGACCCTGATGTGCCCATTCTCTTTCTCTCTCTGCAAATAAATTTAAAAAAATATATGGCTAGAGATGGAAGAGTAGGGACAAAGGCAATAGGAGGGGATTATGATTAAAATACATTATGTTCATGTCGTGATTGGAATGTAAAATGTCCCTATGGCCTCATGTGTTTGTGATTAAGCCTCATACCTGATCCCCATCTGGTAGAACCTGGTGGAGCCTTGCTGGAGGACGTGTGTCGCCGGGACAAGTCTGACTTCATAGTCTTGCACCCTTGCCAATGCTAGCTCACTGGACTACTCCCTTTCCCTGCCATGATGAAGCTTCCCCTTGAAACTGTAAGCTGAAATAAGCCCTTTCCTCCCATAAGCTGCTTTTGATTGGGTGTTTGCCCAGCAACATAACTGCTACATACATATATGAAAATTGTCAGTAAAAAAAAAAAAAAAGTTTAAATAAATAAATAAATAAATAAATAAATAAAAAAGGGATGGCCAGGATATGGAGGCTCCTGTTCTTTCCCTTTTTTTTCCTTTGCTTTTTTTTTTAAAAAAAAATATTTATTTATTTATTTACTTAAGAGAGATAAAGAAAGAGGCAAAGAGAGAGAGAAAGAGAGAGAGAGAAAGAGAGAAAATGGGCGCACTAGGGCCTCCAGCCACTGCAAATGAACTCCAGGTGCATGTGCTCCCTTGCGCATCTGGCCTAGGTGGGTCCTGGGGAATTGAACCAGGGTCCTTTAGCTTTGGGCAAGTGCCTTAACTGCTAATCCATCTCTCCAGCCTGAGGCTCCTGTTTCTTTTGGAATATTGTGCAGGAGCTGGAGCCCACTACCAGTTTTTTGTTTGTTTGTTTATTGCAGGGATGGGAGGATACTAGGGATTAAATTCAGGTCTGGGCACATGCTAGGTAAGTGCCTTGAGACTGAGCTATATCCCCAGTCCTTTAACAATATTTCAGGGCTGGAGAGATGGCTTAGCGCTTAAGGCACTGGAGTTAGTTTGCAGTGGCTAGAGGCCCTGGTGTGCCCATTCTCTCTATATATTCCTCTCACCTTCTCAAATAAATATAAATAAATATTTTTAAAACATCTTATTTCATGACAGGGTCTCACTAAGTTATCTACATTGGTCTTGAACTCACTGTGCTTTAAAATTTTCATCCTCCTGCCTGAGTCCCCTGAGTAGCTGGGATTACAAACCTGTGTCACCAAGCCATTATTCATTACCACATCTCCATGATGCAGGGAGAGATAAAGAGACTGAGAATTCAAGCTGGGCATGGTAGCGCATGCCTTTAATCCCAGCACTTGAGAGGCAGAGGTAGGAAAATCAGCCATGAGGTTGAGGCCACCATGAGATTACGTAGTGAATTCCAGGTCTGGGCTAGAGTGAAACCCTACCTCAGGGAAAAAAGAAGAAGGAGGAGGAGGAGGAAAGAAAGAAGAGACTGAGAATTCAAAGGAATTAGTGGGCTTACTCAGGGTTAGGTCTATTCAGAGCATGGTGGAGGTTACTGTGGAGGTGCAGAGAAGAAGGGCATAGAAGACACAGAGGCAGATGAAAATGATGGGGGGAGTTAGTAAGGCAAAGTAACCACCCCAGAAATTATGAAGAATCAATAACCTTTTATTTGTAAGAATAAAGTTTTTCTTTTCCCTGATAACTAAAGAGATCTTAAAACTAGAAGGAATCACCAGGCATGGTGCCACACACTTTTAATCCCAACACTCAGGAGGCAGAAGTAGGCAGATCACCATGAGTTTGAGGGCATCCTGGGACTGTGGAGTGAGTTCCAGGTCAGCCTGAGCTAGAGTGAGACCCTGCCTCAAAAACAAAAAAAAAAAAAAAAAGAAAGAATCTGAAGTCACCTGGACCAACTCCCTCATCTTGCAACCCTAGCAGAAGATCCCTAAAACTTTTCCTCATCATTTTTAGAGAATAGAAGAAAGTTTGTCCACTCATGGAACTGGGGCACCTGGGTAAATTCTGCCCAGTGTGTAATCATTTATCCAAGTTATTTTACAAAGAGGGAGCAGGAAGCTCCTAATTGCCTGTGTGTGTAAGTTTTAACACAAACTCAGAGAAAGAAAATGACATCATTCAAAGTGTAGTGTCATGATCAGTAAGCAGAGTAACAAGAAAGACCCTTTGTGGGCAGTCTATGCTGGTGAGGGGCTAGGCATGTGTGCAGTGCCTGTGAACTCCAGGCCGGTGAGGGGCTCAGTGTGTCTAGGGCCTGTGCTGTCTGGTGCCAGTGCATTTGAGGCCTATACAGTCGGAGCTGGTGAGGGGCTTGGCTTGTCTGGGGCCTGTGCATTCCCAGCTCCTGCATGTGTGGGGGTGTGTGGGAATTAGGCTCTTGGCTGGTGAGAGGCTCTGTGTGTTTGGGGCCTATGCACCCAATTGGGACCAACACTACAGACCTAAGCTCCAGCCTGGTCCCTGGAGCCTGGTTACCACACCCCCCTCCCTACTCCTATTCCCCCCAAACAGTACTGATATCTGCCCACCAGTGCCCTCTTGACACATCTCTCCTGCCCCAGATGGGGAGCACAGGAATATCTGGCATCTACCCATCAGGGTGGTACCAGTGAGTTCTCTACAACCTACTCAGCTGGGTACAGGAGTGGAGTAGGAACAGGTGCTAAGGGCCACAGACAAGGTTCAGCTGTGGTCTTGGGCTGAAGAGAATCCAGAAGTCCAACCACAGCTCTCCTATCAGCTACCAGCCCAGAGCTGCAGGCACATGTACAACCTCCACAACCCATATGTCTGTGGATACAATGCCACACCACTACAATCTGGGTTAAATCCAAAATGCAACACTCACTGAATATTCTTCAAAGGCAAATACTTGCTTCCTCCTTAATAAAAAATAAAAAAAAAAAAGACATTTGCCCTGATATGGGTAGACCCCAGTGCAAAAAAAACAAACAAATAAAACATGAAACAACAATCTGAGAGATCTCCACCAAGGCTGCCCAGTACAATGGTAATCTCCAATGAAAACATAGAGAAAACATCAGAAGTTGAATCCAAAAATAAAAGCACAATAAGCATATTTACCCTGACCAGCAAATCACTGAACTGGAAGCAAATCACTAAAAAACCAACAACCGAGGGCTGGATAAATGGCTTAGTGTTAAGGCACTTGCCTGCAAAGCCAAAGGACCTAGGTTTGATTCCCCAGGACCCATGGAAACCAGATGCATTAGGCGGCACATGCATCTGGAGTTCATTTGAAGTGGCTGGAGACCCTGGTGTGCCTATTCTTTCTATCTCTGCTTTCCTCTCTCTCTCTCAAATAAATAAAAATAAAAAAATATTTGCAAAGAACCCAACAATCAAATTAATGAAATTGAGCAGAATCATCTCTTACAGCACACAGCTTTCATCACTAGGCTTAACTTGATTGAAGAAAACCAGAGAGACCACAAAAGAAAGATAAATGAATTGAAGGTGGATAAAAAAAAATTGGGGATCTCAATAACCAGCTGATTAAGCTTAATGAAGATATAATTAAAGGCAAGAATGAATTTCAAGAAGCATCAAGGAGATCAAACCATGACCTGAAATTGGAACTCAGCAAAGGGGTGGATACTATGTGGAAAAGGCAACAGAAAATACAAACCAAATAGAGCTTGTAAAAGCCTCCCTAGAATCACTCACTAACAGAGTTAATCAGGTGGAGGACAGAACATCAGATCTGGATGATAAGACAGAATAAACCAACTGGGAGTCCAAAAGTCTTTGATAAGTTCAAAAAATCATGTGAACGGAACATGAGAGAACTGTGGTATACCCTAAAACAAGCAAACATCCAGAAGGGGAAGAAATTCAAGCCAAAGGCATGGACAACATATTCAACAAAATTGTGGAAGAAAACTTTCCTGCCGAGGACTTCCGGCCAAGATGGCGACCGCCTAGCTGCGCTGCAAATCACGGGGAAAGAAAGGCAAGATATTAAGGGTTTATTGGGGCTTTTAGGGGAGAGAAATCTGGGAGGGCACAGAGGCAGGGGAAACAGGGAATCGCGGATCCCCTCACGGGAGGGTAGCCCACCCCTCCTCCCCAAATAACCGCCGTGTCCACAGCGCTGCTGCTGTGCGCCAATCGATCCCTGCGTGTGGAAGCTTAGACTGCTCCGCACTCTCATCCACTCACCCACTTACTGAGCGAGCCCAGTCCCACAGCAACTGCCCCACAAGCTCAGACTGTGTCTATCACTTGCACCAGCTCAGGTGCCATCCCCTACCTGTCAGCCACGCCAGCCGGCCGCCATTGTCCTGTGGCGGGGGAGCGCAGACTGCTTCCTGTTCCCAGCCAGAGTTTGGGCTGTTTCAGTGCTTGGTGCCTCAGTGCCACTCCTAGCTCGAACGCAGGCAGCTTTGGCACATTACCGCTTGAGAATTTAGGCAACTTTGGCGCCCCTGCCAGGCAGTAGATAGGCGGCTTTGGCAAGTGAGAGACAAAGCCCAGGCTGCTTGGCAACTGCCCCAGGCTGCCTCAAATTCCCATTGTTCTTGAGCCCAGGCTGATACGCCCACCTACCTGCCCATACACTGTCATGGGCAGAACACAGCGCAAAAGAAATAACACGAAAAATCAAATGCAAGAAAATCCAGTTAGATCACCCAGTCCTACAATGAATACATCTAACCAAAACATAGAAGAACCATTAGGATCAGAACACCAAATTGAAGCTATGAGCAATGCAACCCTGACCAAACTACTGGTAGAACGTGCAGGAAAGCAACAAAGGACCAATAATCGTGTGGATGCTGTCATCACTAAACTAGAACTAATAGATAAGAAATTGGAAGGAGTTCAAAGAAAGTTAAGAGATTTGAGGGAGAGTGAAAAAAAAGAAGACCTTAAACCTGGAACAGATCATTCTCAGTGAACTTACCCAATCACAGAAAAAAAAAATTGCCACATAGTCTCACTCATCTACTGCACCTAACCTGAATCTACCGAAGATACCTTACATATCCAGCAAGCATCTCATGGAATAGACACTAGGATGGAAGGGGAGGGAGGGGAGGGCATCAAAGGGGTGGGAAACACAAATCTAGACCCAAACGGCAATGGTTCCATAAAATTCTACTTACTAAAAGACAGACCAAATGGCTGATCCTTCACCAGGCCCTTACAGGGAACACCTCAACCACAAGACACTGGAGAGGGTAGGATCACAACTAACCTTAATCTTCTACATCTTCCCTCCCTCCTTCTCCCTCTCCCTCTCTCTCTCTCTTCTCTCTAACTCTTGTATATTAGTTATCTTTTCCCTCATTTTCTTAGTGGGCACTGACCTATATCTCCCAGTACCAGCATGGGGCTATCATCCACAATGAGCTTTTGATCAGAGAGACCTACAAGGTTTCCTAAAAGACAGACAGATTTCTGTCAGAGTACTTGATGACCCACCAAAGGTTAGTGGTAAGACCCTACTGCTGAAGACACCTTATGTGGTTGACATGCAAAATAGAATGGCATGGCTGGAAGTTGGAAGAGAGTCAGTCCCCAGACAGTCAGCGTGTCTAATGCCAGAAGGTGCTACATGGGCAACTGGGGGAAAATGACCAATATCTGTCCAAGCAATGCATGATCTAACCTACTTAACAGCAAATAACTTGTTGTGATGCCCACACAAGTGCAATAGTGGCACACAGCCATGGTGGGGAACCAACTGCTCTTAATTTGGCTAACTGATCTCCTCAGTGGTACGGGACCCATAGCTGGAGCTGGGAAACAAGTCAGAACCATATCCAAACATAATCCCACTCTCCAATATCAAGCTACCATCAATCATGGGCTACAAGAGGGCCTACACCTATTAAATTCTCTATTAAAAAAGTAAGGGTTATCTCATTTGTCCTGGTGCTAACTTACTCTCCGTTGGAGAATCTGCTTCTCTTTTTCAGATAGATGTAGATCCTAAGGAGAGAGCCACCCCATCATACCTCAAAAGGGCCCTGGCTGAAACTAAGAAAAAATGGAGAATCAAGCAAGGGGGCTGTTTTCCTGATGAACTGGATACCAGCAGAAGGGGGAAGGAGATCAACACAGAGAAAAATCAACTCCTACCAAATCAGAGAGCCAGAGCCTCAGTGGCCCCCAACACCTCATCACTGAAGCAGACCAAAAATGAACCCAACATGGCTCAGGGAAATTTTGCGGAAGAGGGGTTGGAAAGAATGTCAGAGCCACATGTTGGGTCATGATATGCAGAGACATTTATCTTACACATAACTGTGGGCTAACTCCGCAATGCATGACCCATATACCTCAACAAGGAGGGGCCAAGGGGAGGGGGTAGGTCACGGATGAGCCTAATAATGGTACCAAACTGACTGTATTTGCTGAATACAAAACTAACTAATAAAGAAAAGAACCCCCCCCAAATAAATAAATGTAATGGTTTATAATCTAAAAAAAAAAAAAAAAAAAAACTTTCCTGCCATCCCAGAAGGAAGCTCACAGAACCCCAAACCAACTGGACCAAGGAAGAAACTCTCCAAGGCACGTTACCATCCAAACTCTAAACAACAGAAACAAAGAAAGAATGCTCAAAGCAGCAAGAGAGAAAAAATATATTATATACAAAGGCAATCCCAACAGAATTACCTCAGATTCTCACTGGAAACTCTGAAAACCAGAAGGGCTTTGTAGTAGACAGCCTCACATCACTGGGATGAAGTTCCAAACCAGGAACAGTTTGTGGGAAGAATGGTATCTATTTGAAGGTTACAGATCCAGGGGAAGTTCCATAATGACAGAAGAAGCTGACTGCCTTTCAGAGAGAGAAAAACCATCACCAGCACCACAGGCAAGCATACTTCAGGAACCCCAGGCAAAGCTTAAGCACTTTGCATATCTTTAGACTGGAATTCCAAATCCACCCCAACACACCTTAGGCTGCATCAGCTCACAGTGACACCTTCTCCAGCTGGGTGCTAGAGGTCTAAATTACAAGTTTTAATAAACTCCTGAATCAAATGGGAGACATCCATTCAAACCACCACAGGCCTGGAATGGAACACTTCAAAGTCTAAAAAATTATGCCTTCCAGCCCAAACTATTGTACCCAGTGAATGTATCCCTCATAATAGAGGGAGAAAGGAAAACTTTACATTAAAACCAGCTGTATGATTATATGAACACAAAGTCAAACCTACAGAAAATAGTTCAGGGAATACTCCACACATGAGTCCAACAACCAATCTCAAAAGCCCCCAAGAGAAAGATCATAATAACCAAAACTAGAGCTAGCTCAAAAATGTACAAAGCCCAAGAAAGTGTCAAATCCTATAAAGACTCCAACATAGCAAGAATAAAACTGAACCTCACAGTTATAACCTTAAATATGATAACAGGGTGGATCAAAAAAAAATGGACCCTTCTATCTGTTGCCTTCAAGAAACACCCTCACCACTAAGGACAGACACCTCCTCAGGGTGAAAGGATAGAAAATGATTTTCCAAGCAAATGGAAATAAGAAACAAATGAGTGTGACTTTATAATAATATCTGATAAAATAGACTTCAAACAAAAACCAATCAAAAAGGACAAAACAGACCACTTCTCACTCATCAAAGAAAAATCCAATAAGAGGACATCACAACTATACATCTATATGCATGAAACACGGGTGCACCACAGTTTATAAAACAAAACCTTTTTTGACAACAAAACAGAAATAAATGCCAACACCATTATAGCCAGAGACTTCAATACTCCATTATCATCAATAGACAGATCATTCAAGCAGAAAATCAACAGAGAAATAATAGAGCTTAACAACACCATAAAGCTGGGCGTGGTGGTACACATCTTTAATCCCAGCACTTGGGAGACAGAGGTAGGAGAATCACTCTGAGTTCAAGGCCACCTTGAGAGTACATAGTGAATTCCAGGTCAGCCTGTGCTAGAGTGAAACCGTACCTCAAAAACCATAGATCAAAGCTGGGCGTGGTGGTGCATGCCTTTAATCCCAGCACTCGGGAGGTAGAGGTAGGAGGATTGCTGTGAGCTCGAGGCCACCCTGAGACTCCATAGTGAATTCCAGGTCAGCCTGGGCTAGAGTGAGACCCTACCTCAAAAAAAAAAAAAAAAAAAAAAAAAAACATAGATCAACTAGACCTAACAGACATCTACAGAATATTCCACCCCAATTCCACAGAATACACATTCTTCTCAGTAGCCCATGGAACCTTCTCCAAAATAGATCATATAGTAGGGCATAAAGCATGACTCCATAAATTCAGGAAAATTGACATAACTTCCTGCATCATATCAGACCACAATGTGTTAAAGCTAGAAATTAACTATAAGAAACACAAGAGAAATTACAACAGCTCCTGGAGACTGAACAACATGCTTTTATATAATGAATGGCTTGTGGAAAAAATCAAAAAAGAAATTGCAAAGTTTCTAGAACTGAATGATAATGAAAATACAACATACCAAAACATGGGAAATAATGAAGGCAGTCCTAAGGGGAAAATTCATAGCACAAAATGCCTTCATAACAAAGACAGAGAGATCTCAAATTAATAACCTAACCATCAACCTAAAGACATTGGAAAAATAAGAACAACCCAACCCTAAGAGTTCCAGACAGAAGGAAATAATTAAGATCAGGGCAGAATGTAATGAATTGGAAACTAAGAAAACAATTAAGAAAGTTTATTAAACTAATAGCTGGTTCTTTGAAAAAAATAAAATAAATAAAATTTATATATATATATATATATATATATATATATATATATATAGCCCCTGGGCAATTCAATCAAATGAAAAAAAAAAAAAGGGCTGGGCATGGTGGTGCACACCTTTAATCCCAGCACTTGGGAGGCAGAGGTAGGAGGATCTCCAGGAATTAGAGGCCACCCTGAGACTACATAGTGAATTCCAGGACAGCCTGAACTAGAGTGAGACCCTCTCTTGAAAAACAAACAAATAAAAAAAGTCCCAAATTAACAAAATTAGAAATGAAAAGGGAGAGGTCACAATAGACACTAATGAAATTGGAAGAATCATCAAAACCTCTACTCCACAAAATTGGATAACATTAAGGAAATGGACAAATTCCTAGACACATACCACCTACCAAAACTAAGTCCATGGCAAATAAATATCCTAAACAAACCTATTATATCTATCGAGATTGAAAATACAATCAAACACCTCCCCAAAAGGAAAAGTCCAGGACATGATGGATTCTTAGCCAAATTCTATCAAACTATCATTGAAGAACTGAAGCCACAGTTTCTCAAGCTTCTTAACGTAATTGGAGAACAGGAAAAGCACTCCCCCAATTCCTTTCTTGAAGCTACCATCAGCCTAAAACTGAAGCCAGACAGAGATACAACAAGAAAAGAAAACTATAGGCCTATATCCCTGATGAATTTAGATGCAATGATCCTGAGCAAAATTCTTGGAGACTGAATTCAACAACACATCAAAAGCATTATCCACCTTGATCAAGTAGGCTTCATCCTAGGGATGCAGGGATGGTTTAACATATGGAAACTGGTCAACATAATACACCACATAAATAATCTTAAACAAAAGAACCAC
The DNA here is from genome assembly GCA_036346955.1 of Dipus sagitta. Classification (NCBI taxonomy): domain Eukaryota; kingdom Metazoa; phylum Chordata; class Mammalia; order Rodentia; family Dipodidae; genus Dipus; species Dipus sagitta. Next base: position 54,997,282 of record CM070779.1, on the reverse strand, counting down.
ATGCTTATTGAAATTGATGCAGACAAGACCTTTGACAAAATGCACCACCATTTCATGATCAAAACACTGGATAGAACAGGCATGGAGGGTTTGTATCTCAACACAATGAAGGCTGTATATAAAGCTCCTAAAGCTCAGTAATACTTATGGGGAAAGACTCAAGGAATTCCCATTGAGATCAGGAACAAGACAAGGGTGCCTGCTGTCACTACTTCTCTTCAACATAGTACTGGAGGTCCTAGTGCAAGCAATAAGACAAGAGAAAGATATAAAAGGGATACAAATTGCAAAGGAAGAAGTCAAACTAGCCCTATTTGCCGATGACATTCTGTTCACAAGTGACCAAAAAGACTATCATAAAACTTCTAAAGATAATAAATTCCTTCAGCAAAGTCAGTATGCAAAATCAACACACAAAAAAGCCTTTCTATATGCAAATGACAAATATACAGAAAAAGAAACCAGTGAGGCTGTCTCATTTTCAAAAGCCACACACACACACACACACACACACACACACACACACATCAAATACTTTGGGCCAGGCATGGTGGCATATGCCTTTGATTCCAGCACTCAGGAGGCTGAGGTAGGAAGATTGCTGTGAATTTGAGGTCAGCCTGAGACTACTTAGTGAATTACAGGTCAGCCTGGACTAGATCGAGACCCTACCATGAAATACCACACACACACAAAAAAAAAAAAACCCTAAATACCTTGGAGTAACACTAACCAAGGAAGTGAAAGACCTATATAATGAAAACAAATCAAAAAATTCAAGAAATAAATAGAGAAAGACATGAGAAAAAGGAAGGATCTATGTTCCTGGATAGGTAGAAGGTCTTGGATGTCCAAAAAAAGCCTCATCAAATACATAAATAAATAAATAAATAAATAAATAAATAAATAAATAAAACACCTCCAGAGGTATCACCATCCCCAAATACCCAATCTAAAGCTGTATTACCAAGCCATAGCAACAAAATAGCATTGTACTGGCATAAAAACAGTCATATATAACAATGGAACAGAATTGAAGACCCATGACTTAGTTCAAGTAACTATAGCTACTTGATCTTTGACAAATGAGCCAACAATGTATACTGAAGAAAAGACAGCATCTTCAACAAATGGTACTGGACAAATTGGATAACCACATGCAGAAAAAATGAAGCTAGACCCACTCCTCTCACCATGCACAAAAATTGACTCCAAATGGATTAAAGACCTCAATATAAGACCTGAAACTCTCAAACTACTGGATGAAAAAATAGGGGGAACTCTCCATGGCATAGGAGTGGGGAAAGACTTCCTGAACAAAACCCCAGTAGCCCATGAAATTAAACAATCACTCAACCAGTGGGATCTCACAAAGCTAAAAAGCTTTTGTACAGAAAAACATACCATAAACAGAGCAAACAGACTACCCACAGAATGGGAGAAAATCTTTGCCAGCTATACCACTGACAGAGTCCTAATATCCAGAATCTACAAAGAACTCAAAAAACTTCATAACAAAAAAATCAAACAAAGCCAGATGTGGTGGTTCATGTCTTTAATCCCAGCACTTGGGAGGCAGAGGTAGGAGGATCACCATTAGTTCAAAGCCACCCTGAGACTACATAGTGAATTTCAGGTCAGCCTAAGCTAGAGTGAGACCCTGCCTTGAAAACAACATCAACAACAATATCAACAACAAAAATCAAACAACCCACTCAAAAAATGGGGCAGAGAACTCAATAAGGAATTCTCAATGGAAGAAAAAAAAAATGGCTAATACTCACCTAAGAAAATGTTCAGTATCCTCAACCATCAGGGAAATGCAAATTAAAACTATGAGATTCCACCTTATTCCATAAAGGATAGTGATAATTAAAAAAAAAAATCAAATGAGGGCTGGAGAGATGGCTTAGTGGTTAAGGCACTTACTTGAGAAGCGTAAGGACCCATATTTGACTCTCCAGATCCCACATAAGCCAGGTGCACAAGGTGATATAAACACACAAGGTCGTACATGCGCACAAGATGGTGCATGAATCTGGAGTTTTATTGCAGTAGCTGGAGGCCCTGTAGCACCAATTCTCTCTCTCTCTCTCTCTCTTTCTCTCATTAAAAAAATACAAAAAAGTTATTTAAAAAACCAAATATGTTCACAAGGATGTGGGAAAAGAGGAACTCTCATTCACTGCTGGTGGGAGTGCAAACTTGTACAACCACTATGGAAATCAATATGGAGACTCCTGAAGATAGAGCTACCGACTGACCCAACTATTCCTCTACTGGGTATCTACCTCAAAGTCCCCACACTTCACTGCAGCTATATTTGCTCAACCATGTTTATAGCTGCTCAATTCACAATAGCTAAGGACTGGAATCAACCCAGATGTCCATTGGTTTATGAATGGATAATGCAGATGTGGTGCATATACACAATGGAATTCTACTCAGCATTAAGGAAAAATGCTGTAATGAAATTTGGACAGACTTGGAAAGTATCGTACTAAGTGAACTCACACAAGCACAGAAAGGCAAATGCCACATGGTCTCCCTCATCTGTGGTTCCTAAACTGGAACATTTTGAATTGCTGTCATGCCTGACATGTAACTTGAAGGCCAGACAAGAGGGATGGGAAGGGTTTGTGGGGAGAGGAATGGGGAGGGGAAAGGGGGGAGATATACACAAAACCAAATCCAAAATACATAGAAACCTTCCTCCCAGATAGCACACTAAAAGATATAACCCTCAATAGGAGCATGGAGGGATCATCTGGTGAGATGGGCCCTTGGCCCTGGCTGGTAAATCCCAGTACCAGAAATGGGTTACAACTGCTGTTGAGCTGTTGATTGGAGAGACCTATGAGGTTCCCAAAACAAGACAAACTTTTGTCAAAGTACTTGATTACCCAACTGAGAGGAAAGGTAAGACCCCTGATGCAGAACATAGAGAGATCTGGCTGAATCTGGAAAGAAGTCAGCTCCCACATGATTAGCCATATACTGCTGATAACCATGACATGAGATGCTGGGCAAAATCAGCCAATAATGCTGTGAGCAAGCAGGGGCCCTACTATATACAATCAACTATCCTGACAAGATATACACACATGAGCAATAGTGGCACCTACTCTAGGTAGGTAACCAGTGACTTTCTGATTGGCTAAGAGATCCACTCAGTGAAAGGAAACCATAGCTGGATCTGGGAACCAAGTTAAAATCCTATGGAGACCAAGGTTATGGATGCCAATGAGAAGCTTCCACTAGTCTTTGGCCAAAACTGAGGCTGCACCCATCAAAATCTCTCTAAACCAGCAATGCTTATACCCTTAACCTATCCTGATCTCACTCTCCATTGGAGAATCTGTTTTTCTTTTTCAGAAAGCAGCAAGAATAGAGGAAACCAAAATCTATCAACAGGACAAGGATTGTAAGTCCATGTCAGCATATGAACCACCTCCAGCACAGCAGCTAGAGCCCAGGTGAAAATACAGAGGAATTGGCAAGGTGAGCAAGAGTGCTGCTGCCATGGCGAGCCTCACAACCTGAGACAGTGATGGAGACAGACACTGAGGATACTCAAAATACACCAAAGCAGAAATCCAGAAGGTGCTGAGAGCCCAACACTAAAGTAAACTTGAAACACACCCACCAAGACTCGGAATTTTGCAGGAGAGGGGGTGGAAAGAATGTAAGAGCCACAGGGTGGGAGAGCATATCCAAAGACATTGCTCCTCATCCCACAACGACTGATTGCTGCTCCCACAACTCTGTGGTGAATACCAGCAATCCCACTAAGGGGGGGCCTTCTGTGGAGTGTGGGCAGGAGGAGGGGAATGATGGTACCAACACTTTATGTATCCATACAGAGTTTCAACTTAATAAAAATAAAAGCTGGGTGTGGTGGCACATGCCTTTAATCCTAGCACTTGGGAGGCTGATATAAGAGAATTGTTATGAGTTTGAGGTTAACCTGAGACTATAGAGTGAATTCCAGGTCAGCGTGGCCTAGAGCGAGACCCTACCTCAAAAAATTTTTTTCTTTAATTTCTTTTTTAAAAATTTTTGTTTGTTTATTTATTTATATTTGAGAGCGACAGACATGGAGAGAAAGAGGGAGAGAGAGAGAATGGGCACGCCAGGGCCTCCAGCCACTGCAAACGAACTCCAGACGTGTGTGCCCCCTTGTGCTTCTGGCTAACGTGGGTCCTGGGGAATCGAGCCTCGAACCGGGGTCCTTAGGCTTCACAGGCAAGTGCTTAACCACTAAGCCATCTCTGCAGCCCTTTTTCTTTAATTTCAAAAAAAGAAAGAGCCGTTATGGATGCCCATCTGGAAGAAAGCAGTAGCTATTGGAATCTGGGTTGAGAAAGAAAAGTACAGGAGGTATAGAAAGATGTCCACTTGAGGCTTGAAGTTTGGTTGGGCCGATATTAGCTTATTGGAAAGAACTACTAGGTGGAGGTGGACCGTGAAACTTTTCTGGGACATCTGTCAGGGCAGAGGGATGAGGAAAAAGGCCACACAGGCTGGCTGTAGGTCAGCAGGTTGTGGCTCACTTTCTGACCTGCTTCTAATTTCCTCATCTTAACAAGAGCCTTGTCATAGATTTTGCTGATAGTCCATAATGGATTTTAATGTTACTTCATAAAATTTGCTGAACAAAATCACATTTTCCCCCCTTGAATCTGATGCAGTGTTCCAAGCTTACATTGTTCTGGACTTTTTCTTCTCTTGGGTTTTCTGGAAGTTTCTTGGTCTCCAGCACCAAAAGCTTTCAGGTAAGGATGGCCTGGTTCTCAGAGCACTTTAACCCCCTCACAAGTCCTTAGTTCTGACCACTTTGAAAAGGCAACTTAAGCGAGGCTTGGTGGTGCATGGCACTCGGGAAGCTGAGATAGGAGGATTGCTGTGAGCCTGGATCTACAGAGTAGGTTCCAAGTAGCCTGGGCTAGAGTGAGACCCTGCCTCAAAAAAAGAAAGAAAGAAAGAAAGAAAGAAAGAAAGAAAGAAAGAAAGAAAGAAAGAAAGAAAGAAAGAAAGAAGAAGGAAGGAAGGAAGGAAGGAAGGAAGGAAGGAAGGAAGGAAGGAAGGAAGGAAGGAAGGAAGGAAAGAAAAAGGTAACTCATCCATTCTTCAGGCAAACTTGGAAAGAAGGATATTGAGAGAAATGAATCAGGATTGTAACGGTCCTGGTTCCCCATCTGATCTTACAGCGGCTCCCTCTGGAGAACAGAGAGAGGGTTTGATCTTTGCACTTCCTGAAGCTGAGTCCCAATCTTGGGAAGCAATAGAATCCTCTGTCTGGCTATACCTCCTCCAACTTTTGGTTTCTCCATAAAATTAACTCATCGACACCATGAGATCAATTTTTCTGTCACCTCAGCCCCAGGTGCAGGACGTCTTCTGGTGGGCTGACAACTTTGGCTTTGACCTGTGTGTCACTTGCCCTGCGCTTGAGTGCCAGACACTAAATTTGTAAAATATCTGTTGAAATCATTTGAGGCCAAGGTTTTGTTATCCTCCTTGGAGGAGGGTTTGCTGTGCTTTTGAAAATCACCTTAGAGAATTAGCAATCCAAGATTACAGAAATCTAAGTGCAAGGCTCTTTAATAAATAGCACAGAAATATTTAACAACCAACATAGTTGTATGGCTGTCTTCCAAATGAGCATCAGCCCTGAATACCCCAGATACTTAAAATATGGAGTTTTGGGCTGGAGAGATGGCTTAGTAGTTAAAGCGCTTGCCAGCAAAGCCAAAGGACCCAGGTTCAATTACTCAGTACCCACGAAGTGCCAGATATACAAAGTGGCACATGTGTCTGGGGTTTGTTTGCAGTGGCATGAGACCCTGGTGCACCCATTCTCTCTCTCTCTCTCTCCTATCTCTCTCTTTCCTTGCAGATATATATATATATTTTTAGATTATTAAAAAATTAAATATAAATATATTTTATATATATAAATATATATATATATATATATATTTTTTTGGTTTTTTGAGGTAGGGTCTCACTGTAGCCCAGGCTGACCTGGAATTCACTCTGTAGTCTCAGGGTAGCCTTGAACTCACAGCAATCCTCCTACCTCTGCCTCCCGAGTGCTGGGATTCAAGGCGTGCGCCACCACGCCCGGCTAATAAAAATATTTTTATATGACAAAATTTAATTCAAAAAAAGGGAAAAGATAGCAATAACAATACTTTTGTAAGCTAGCCTTGCAATGAATACACCATCACTTCACCATATGTTTAGTCACCCAGAGCCATCACTGACTCAATGTGCAAAGAGACTAACAAGGGAATGAATATCAGGAGGCAGGGGCCATTGTGAGCCTTTTGAGACTGGCATTCAGGTTTGTCTGCTGGCAAAAGCTCTTGTGGAATTTGGAGGTGCTTCTGAAATGTTAACAGCACAGAGCAGATGGCTGGGCCTTTGGGCTTGGTATGAGGTGAGGATTGAGGCACTGAGCATAGGCAGGCCCAAGAAGAGTCGGAGGAGCACAGTCTGTGCTACCCACACCTCACAGTTAAGTTTTACTGCCTCTGGTATCAGCCATCTCTGTGGTGCATTTCTAAGCACTCTTACATTACTAACAACCTTCCTGCAAAGCTTCCATTTGTGTGTAGTTTTTTTTTTGGGGGGGGTGGGGAGCAGTGTAAGGTCTTCAGAATAGAAACTGACTTGTTCCTGTCCCAGAAAGCCTGCAACCTACTGAGTTTAACCTGAGCCTTGAGGAACCAACCAATCCAAGCCACTTCCCTGGAGCTCATAGAACAGAATCTCTGTGGGAAGCATTGTGACCAACAGCTTGATGTTTTTCCTTTCTTCCTTAAAGTTTATTCTCTACTGGTAGTAAATAAGTGTTGCTTTGGCCCTGTCTCCATGCCCATTATTTAAACTCTGAAAACTGACGCCCTGTGTCTTCTGTAGCAAAGGACTGTTGACTCACCATGGAGGCCATGTACCTGCTGCTTTCTATCTAATGATAATGACCATGGGGAGCATTTTTCACAAAATTTAATTTCCATGACATGAAAGAAAGCCCTCAGCTCAGATCAATGCAAAGCAGCTATTTTCTTGGCTATGGGCAGCAGAGTTTCCTTCTGTCTTCATTTTTCCTTCCCTCACCATTTTGTTGCCCATCTTCCTTTTATTTGTCTTTACTGTTGCTGCAACTAATATCACTAATAAATGAAGCCTCAGGGTTCATAGCTTAACAGTGACCACTTTCAACCTACCTGCATCATTTTGGTACTGCTTTCATTAGTATCACCTCATTTACCACACATTATAACTCAATGAGGTAGTTAGGACAAACTTTCTCCCCACAGATGGAGGAAGAAAACAAATCCAAAGATCTGAGGGGCTGCAATAGGACTGGGTAAAGCCAGAGCAGGGGCTAGGTTCTCTCCTCACAACAGGTCTCCCTCCTTTAAGATCATCTTACCCCACTTGGACCAAAGAAATTTTAAAGATGCTTTGTGAATGCACATGGCTTTATTTATGGAAAGCTCTGCTAGCTAAGTGAGCTATTGTAAGGCTGGAGCTGTACCTTTGGGGTACAATGCTTTGATCCTCAGAAACACAAAAATAAAAGAAAAAAGGAAAGAAGGAGGGATGAGGGAGGAAAGGAAGGTCAGAGGGAGGGAGGGAGGGAGGCATGGAGAGAAGAAGTGTAGTAGGCAGCTCCACGTTGCTGGGATGAACATGCAACCAAACATGGTTTTATGGGAGGAAGGGATCTATTTCAAGCTTACAGATCCAGGAGACGTTCCATCAATGGTGAAAGAAGCTGCTGGCTGCCATTCATAAATCCAAGCAGAGAGAGAAATCACCACCAGCTAGCAACACCAAAAAACAGCAGACATGAACTGGCAGCAAGCCGGATCCTTAGAGCTCAAACTTCTCCTGGCTGGAATCCAGCCCTGCCCCAGTGACATGCCCCCCCACCCCCGCCCGCAGGAGTCTGCCTGCTAGGGGCTGAAGCTGCAAACTCAATTTTCTTTTCATTTTTATTTATTTGCAAGCAAAGGCAGAGACAGAGAGAGAGAGAGACAGAGAGAGAGAGAGAGAGAGAAAATGAGCATGTCAGGGGCTCTAGCTGCTACAAATGAACTCCAAATGTGTGTGCCATTTTGTGCATCTGGCTTTACATGGGTACTGGGGAATCACACCTGGCTCCTTAGGCTTTAGCAGGAAAGCACCTTAATTTCTAAGCCATGTATCCTGTCCTGCAAACTCAATTTAATAAAACACCTGAGTGTACGGGGTCATATATTCAAACTACCACAGGAAGGAAGAAGGAAGGAAGGGAGGAAGGAAGGAAGAAAGAGAAAAACATTGACCAACCTGGAAAGGCTGATAAGCTATTCTGTTATCTATTAAATTACTTTAATATTTTTTTAATTTTTTTGTTATTTTTATTTATTTATTTGAGAGCGACAGACAGAGAGAGAAAGAGGCAGATAGAGAGAGGGAGAGAGAATGGGCGTGCCAGGGCCTCCAGCCACTGCAAACGAACTCCAGATGCATGCGTCCCCTTGTGCATATGGCTAACGTGGGTCCTGGGGAATTGAGCGTCGAACCGGGATCCTTAGGCTTCACAGGCAAGCGCTTAACTGCTAAGCCATCTCTCCAGCCCTACTTTAATATTTTTTGTTTTCAGTTAAACTATGAGTTAAACAGAGGTTACAGAAAATAATTTAAGAACAAACCAGCACGAGACATTTTGCCATACTCGAAGTCTATCCATGTCTGTCCCCTATGAAGTATTATAGATGCAACTCATCCTTCTCTTCCTTTGCTGCCCCACACGACAGTCCCTGTCCTGAAGGGTGTTCATTCACTTGTGTGTCGTTCTACTAGTACTCACGGTGAGTCATGCATCATCTGCTACAACCCTTGTGCGTTGTAAGAATAAGTGGGAGTAGGGTGCTGCATGAACCAACTCCAGGCTTGCTCTGAGGAGTGCCCCTGGTTTGTTTTGCTTTTCTGGATGTCTCACTCATGCATGGTGACATGCAGAAGAATATGGAAAGTTCCCAGGACATCAGCAGCTCCTACTGCAAGTGTGTTGGCTTCTATGGCTGCTGTTCCTTAGGAGGGGTAGAAAGGCAGGGACCAAGTTTTCACTGTAGCCTAGGTGGGTTGTGAAAGCTAATGACCACTAGGATGGGCTGAAACTTAAATCTGGCCTTCCAGTGAAGGAGCCATGCCCAGGGGAGAGAATGACTTCCCTGCTGTTACACTGGCAGAAGCTGGTGATGTTGAGGTCAGCTCAGGACTTGGCAACACTTTAGCCTTTATCCAGTCTCACTCTTCAGCCAGCGAACAGACTGTTGTTTGGTTTTCTTGCCTCTGTTCACCCAGGAGAAATGTTATCAAACTTCAAACAGCTGTACCCTGAGATGCGGAGTACTACATTGCATTCAAATGCTCCTTGTCTCAGAAAGAAGCATGGTTTGTAAATTTGGGTGGTCAGATTTAAGGGTTCAGGGGCAGCCTGAGGATATGTTTACCTCATGTGCCCTCTGGAGGCCAACTGGATGGTAACTACTCCAATCCACCTGAGAGAGAAGTTAGTGAGCTCATATTCTTCTCATTGCTTTTCTTGTGGCTCCCGCCTCCCTCATTTTTGAACCCCTATGCTCACTAGATTCAAGAAACATTTACATGGACAAAATATTGTTTCTGTTATCACAGTAAATGGGCCTGCTTATGGGCCAGTTAGTCTGGCATTAACTTGTAGCAGCAAGAGACCCAGTCTTAAAAAGATGAAAGAAGGCTGGAGAGATGGCTCAGTGGTTAAGGTGCTTGCCTGCAAAGCCTAAGGACCTGACTTTGATTCCTCAGTACCCACATAAGCCAGATCACAAGGTGGTTCATGTGCCTGAAGTTTGTTTGCAGTGGCTAGAGGCCCTAGTATGCCCATTCTCTCTCTCTCTTTCTCCCTCTTTCTCTCTTTCACACTCTTTCAAATAATTAAATAAATCAAATATCTTTTTCAAAAGGTGAAAGAACAGCATAGACATCTCATTGTACACTGCCCTCCACATGTGCGCTGTGACAACTCACACACACATACATACAGCATAAGAAATAATTTTAAAGTACTAGAAATGATTTTTTAAGTAACTGATACAGCTATGCATAATGGCGCATGCCTTTAATCCCAGCACTTGGGAGGCAGAGGTAAGAGGACGCTGTCAGTTAAGGCCAGACTGGGACTTCAGAGCAAGTTCCAGGTCAGCCTGAGCTACAGTGAGACCCTGCCTCAGAAAACAAACAAACAAACAACAACAACAAAAAGCAGAGTAACACAAGTTCCTTTCCTGACCACCACCCAGTGGCTGTCCCTGCAGGAAGCCTGGCTTTATACTGCTGGGGCTGCTGTTCTAACACGACCTTACAACACAGTCTTTCAGAGCAGCTTCTTGCATTAATCCTCTTGACTTTCTCTCTCTCTCTTTTCCTTTTCTTTCTTTCTTTCTTTTTTTTTTTTGAAGTAAGGTGTCACTCAAGCCCAGACTGACCTGGAACTCATTCTGTAGTTCCAGACTGGCTTCAAGCCCTCAAACTGGAGGCTGAAATTAACGCTTGCTTCTTAAATGTCAGGTATTTGGGTCACAGCGATGTCAAAGTAAGGACTCCTTACACAGCAGACACATGTTCCTCAAGCCATCGCAAGATGGCAGCACATGCTCAAAGCATTTAAAGTTTCCACAGTGAAGAGGTGGGATCAAATTACTCTCTGGTAATGCACCTGCAACACTGGAAAATCCTCATACTTAAAGGTGCTCAGCACAGATGACCTGTCTGGATTCGTGCCCAGCGTCTTATGATTGCTCCACTCATTTGCTGAGAATTTAGCCCACTGTTGGACTAGTTTAAGCTCCACTAAATGATCTGGCATACTATGGTTACCCCATCTGACAGACAGGAAAGTGGACACACTAGTTAGTAAGTTATTTTATTTCTTTGTGGAGATATGGTGCTCCGGGCAGAACCAATAAATACCCTCATACTGCAGGAACCACCACGAGAGTCCACCATTCACAGTCATGCTGCCTCCCTGAGTAAAAAAATCTAAGAGAATGAAAGTTTGCAAGAATACGAAACTGTCACAGATTTCAGGCCAGCTCTGCACTCGGGCTAAGGTCAGTCATCAGCCATGCATGTGAGAGAGGGCAGGTACAGGCTGCTCACTTGGGCTTGGAGGTGAAATGGAACTAGACGATGTAGTGAAGGGAATGGGGCAAGGCCTCCGGGGCACATACAGGGAAGGCATGCCAACAGCTAATCATTGGATTAAACTGGGACTCTGGAAGCTGGAGCTCGAGAAGAAGGGTGTGGACAACTCTTGCTGAGGGAAGGGTACTCCAGGGACAGAGCAAAGTGCGTGAGATTCTGTGGCACGGTAAATGGGTTGATTCTGGAAAGGACAGTTCTGGGGCACAACCAGAGGAATGAGAACAAGATCACTGACAGATGACTAAGGTCAATGTCTTGAAAATATCATTTATACCCCAAAACATTACAGGCCATTACCAAGGCTCTTGGTTTCCACCAGGAATAGACAGTATGACCCTATTGCTGAAGACGTGACATGTTCCGGCTTCAAGGTCACTGAGATATCTTGCTGGAGCTGAGCTGAAAATCTCTTCCCTATAACCATCTCACTGAAAGCTGAAAAAAGCAATGCCTGCGTGCAGCCCTATGGGAGAGTGAAGTCATCAGTGGAGATAAACCACAATGGACACTCCAAGCCTTAAGTTTGGCCATCCAGGCCAAATGATCCAACAGATACAATAGTGATATGTCTGTTATGGGGAAAACCGACCCCTCTTTAATTGGACTAGAGGCTTGCTCCACAGGAGGAAGTACATGCCTGATACAGAAAACCAATGATGGAGGAGGTCATGAGCCCTAGGGGTGTAACACCTGCTGGTGTCTGGCTAAATGTATATACTATGCTCACCAAACTGCCTGGTAAGCACTCCTCTTAATGTTCATGTCCATATATTAATGCTACTCTCACTTTTGGTTAGAGAAGCTTCTCTTTTCAGAAAACAGTGACCTTGGCATGACTCAAAAGGCACCATAGTGCTGAGAAGAAGTGACAGAGGAGTGCTCAGCACTGAAACATCTCTATCACACCTTCTAAGGCTCAGGGTCCATTGTGGAAGGGGTGGTGGAAAGAATGTAAGAGCCAAAGGAAGGGTAGGACTCCTTACAATGCACTCTTCTAGACACAGAATGGCCTGGATATCCATGAGCTCACAGTGCCTAAATAGGACCCTCATAACAGAAGGAAAAGATGATGGCACCAAAATAAAGGAGACTAATTGAGAGGGGATAAGATGGAGAGTGGAATTGCAAAGGGGAAAGTGAGGAGGGAGGGAATTATCATGGTTTATTGTCTAAAATTAAGGAAGTTGTCAATAAAAAAATTTTTAAAAATAAAAATGTTGTTTACAAAGATACTGATGTCACCAAGGATATGAGTGTGTTAGCAAATGTTACAATGTTAGAAAAACAAGCAGGATATAAAATCTTCAAAGAATAAAGTCCTTTACTTAGGCTTTTGAAGGTGACTCTAACCATGTAGTGAGAGGAGCAGGTTGTTGGAAGCAGTTGCTCTAGGAAAGCAGCAATGGATAGTGAGGAAGACTACCCACACCACCTTCAGAGAGTGGTATACAAAAAGTGCATGGAAATCCGGGTGTGGTGGCATACACCTTTAATTCCAGCACTTGGGAGGCAGAGGTAGGAGGATCACCATGAGTTCAAGGCCACCCTAAGACTACATATTGAATTCCAGGTCAGCCTGGACTAGAATTTTCATTTCACTACCTTGAAAACTAAAAAAAAAAAAAGTGCGTGGAAGAAAACACCCATATTTTCTAAATTTCTTTTTATTTGAGACAGAGAAGGGAGGAAGAGACAGAGAGAGAGAATGAACATGCAAGGGCCTCTAGCCACTGTAAATGAACTCCAGACACATGTGCCGCCTTGTGCATCTGGCTTCTGTGGGTCCTGGGGAATCGAACCTGGGTCCTTAGGCATTGAAAACAACACCTTAACCACTAGACATATGTCCAACCTAACACCCATATTTTTATAAAAAATAGAGGAAAGTAGGGTTTCCCTTAGAGCTGGGGAGTCTAGTATGGTAGCCATCCACATGTCTGCTCAGCACAAGCAAGCAACATGGCTAGTGTGAGAAAGGAACTTTTTTTTAAAATTAAGACAGAGTTTCATGTAGCTCAAATTGGCTTTGAATTTGCTATGTAGCTAAGGATGATCTTGAATTTCTGATTCTCCTGCCTCTACTGCATAAGTTCTTGGATAACATGCATGCACCATCATGCCAAGTTTATATAGTGCTGGGGAATGAACCCAGGACTTTATGTATGCTAAGTAAATACTCTATGAACCAAACTGTAACACCAGCCTAAAACAGAATTGTTAATTGAATATCATGGAAATTAAGTTAGTTAAAAGCTGAGTCAATATAAAATATTGTGTTAGGGGACTTCCGGTTAAGATGGCAGTGTAGGAACCATGCCAAAGCAGCCTGGGGGGAAAAGCAAACATTAAAAAAAAAAAAAGGCAAAAAAACACTCTTCTACTAAAAAGTGAAGGTGTATAAGAAAATATTAACCACAGCAGGTAAGTAGGAGAGACCCAGAGTGACTATAGACTACAGAAGCAGGCAGAAGCTGCTCCAGCAGCAGCAGTACCAGGTCCACATGTGCTGGGCTCCCCCGGCAGGTAGTGCTGAGGAAGGACCAGGCCTGCTGGTTCCTCCCAAGGGGTTGAGGAAGAAGGTGAATGTCGGATGACTCAGAACCTCTCCTAGTCACCACAGAAAAACCACAGTGAGTCGGGAGTCTTGTCGAAGCAGGAACTCGGTTTATTGTTACAGGCGGTTGCCTATATAATGTTGAGAATGAAGGCCCGGATTCTAGGATGGGGGGAGAGGTAAGGGCCAATAGTAAACTGTGACTATTGAAATGATAATTCCAACTCCCACGCAGAAGTTGCAGGCAAGAAGTCATTAGGTGTCTTGCTGAGTCCTAGCTGGCCAGAGACAGGTCGCCAAACTTTAGCTAGGCTCAGGAAGTTCCACTAGGCCTCGCGTCTGGGCCCCCTCAAGGCCCAACATATCCCCCTTTTGTTTTTGTAAGCATGATGGAAAACATGGCCCTTGTCTTAGGTTGTCCCCCTCTGGGGATCTTACCCGTCACTGGGTATTATGTATCCAGCTCTTTGAGAATCCACTCCATGACCTGCCTTAGGTTGTCCCAGCCTGTCTGAGATTTTACCCATCATTGGTCAGATGGAGGGTGGAGGAGAGACGTTCATATGAGGACAGCCAGTCATATGAGGAGCTTGACTCCTGAGTAGTGAGCCTATGATAACGTATTTCGACCTGATGAAGTTTTATTGCCTCTAGCCGTTGGTGGATAAATTGTGTAATCTTATTAATTAAGTAGGGCCCAATAGTGAGGAGAAGGAGAAGGAGGGCCCAAGTAGAGGGAGAAGGTAGGGTAAGAAGTCATGTAAGCCTGTCCGCAGCGGGTTGTCCTGGAGGTCCCGCCGCCTCCTCTCCAAGTCTTCCTGGAGCCTCTTAATCTTGTCCTGGGTGATTCCCGATTTATTGGCATAAAAGTGGCATTTTTCCTATAAAAACAAGCATATTCCTCCCTTTTCAGCCGTTAGTAGGTCTAGTCCTCTCCTGTTTTGTAAGACTACCTCAGCCAGGGAATCTAGCTGTTGTTGGAGATAGGTCTCCCTCCAATATAATCAAAAGAGGGCATAGGGAGGGCCTTGTTTCCAGGGATGATATCTACATCTGGGATTAAGGTGGCTGGGGCACAAAGGCCAGTCCAATTGGTGGGCAGAAAGTCATAGGCCATCCCGCCTCCACAAACATAAACCATTCCAGAAGGCAGGCAGCATTGAGCACTGGGCTCAGTTGTGTTAAAAATACAAAAGGAAGGATGAATGTATCCCATATCTATACTGGAATTATTAGGGGAAGGCAGGGCCCAAATGCAAGTTCCAGAGGAAACATTGGGAAAAGCTGGACAGGGATGGGGAAGGTGGCTGAACAAATTTTTAAGGTCATACGGGCAACTGTACTGCAAGCAGCCAGGGAGGCCCAGATCAGAGGCAAAGCCAGCAATCCTCCGCAAGGGAGGGAATTGTTTGGTTTAGCAGGGTGAAGAACATTTTAGGAACAGTCCTCAGGGGGGCACACTCCCTGGAGAAGTGATTGTCAGTGTCCCCTTGTTGGGACAAATATTTTAGGTCTCTCGTTGGTACCCAAATGGGTCTTTTTTTTTTCCACAAAGTTTTCCCATGGACAAAAATTCCATGAGCTTCACACAACTTTTTATCAAAAAACTCCTTTTTGTTACAAAGTTTTTGTACTTCAATCACTTCTCAGTACAAAAGACTATCAAGGCCAGCCAAATGGCTTCCGACACTGAATATACATAATCTTGCTTACATGTAGGTGCTATGGTCTTGCTAAAGTCTTGCTGCCAAAGGCCCAGAGCTATGGATACAAGGCCAGCCAAATGGCTCCAGACAATTCCTCCTTTTTTATTTTTTATGAACCGGGCCCTTCTGGGCCTCAGTGCAGAAAGACTGTGTCTGTCTTAGGTTGTCCTCTATGATATTTAGGCCTTACCCATCATCGGTACATGAATTCCATCATTCATGCCCTGTCTTAGGTTGACCTAACTCGAGAGAATCTTACCTGTCTTTGACTACCAGCCTCTGCAGGGTCTTTAAGATAATGTCTTGGGAAGCTGGGGTTGGGTCTGTAGCTGTATCCCATGTACTTCTGCATGGATATCCATAATGGATCTCAAAAGGCATTTAATGAGTATGGGCAGCAGACACAGAATGAGCAAAAGACAAACACCTGTAGCAGCAAAGCTTCCTGTCCAAGAAGTGAGAGAATTCCATCCAGGCAAGGCAGACTTAAAAGCAGATATTAAGTCATCAGCAGCTTTAGCTGCATCAAAAGTAAGATGATTATTTTGCAAAGACAAAATCTCTGAATGTAACTGAATCAGACCCAAGGAAATATTATTATGCCAAATACCTCTTAAATGCATTTTCCTAATGCTGTTGACTGTCATTATATTTTTTAGAAGTAACACAAATCCATTGAAAATCTACATGACACTCCAGATGAGTTCTAACTTTCAACCCTAGTATCTCTTCACCCAAATATGTAACCACATCATACAGAGTGTCTAACAGGTGAAACTGTATCTAGGGTAAGGATCGAGCCCAAGATCTTAAAGGGAGGCACAGTTTGAACTTTCTCAGGATCTACTTTAAAGCTGTGAGTATGAAGGATAGTTAGACATTGGTGGGTAAGGTCCTGGAGTGTGGAGGAATCTAGGCACCCAAGAATAGTATCATCCATGTAAATATAAAACAGGGTATTGGGGAGATTGATAAGAGAAGAGAAAATGGATGACAGGTAATATTGACAAATGGGTGGGCTATTAGCCATGCCCTGAGGTAAGACAGTCCACTAAAATCTCCTATTTGGGCCACAAAAATTAACAGTGGGTACAGAAAATGCAAATTTTTCCATGTTTCCTGGATGGAGAGGGATAGAGAAGAAGCAATCTTTAATGTCAATGATAGTAATATGGTATATATTGGGAACAGCTGGGATCCATGGGAGTCCCCTCTGGGGGGTTCTGAAGGGGATCATGCGTTCATATCTTCCTTAAATCATGTAAAAATCTCCAGGACCCATTAGGCCTTTTTATGACAAAGACAGGAGAGTTCCAGGGACTAGTGGAGGGTCGGATATATCCGGCCTCCAACTGTTGATCAATAAGTATGTGGAGTTGGTATAACTTAGAAGAAGGGAGAGGCCACTGGTCAATCCATATAGGATCCCCCGGTCTCCACTGGATTTTAACCGGGGGTGGGGGCTGGGCAGTGGCCCTTAGAATTGGGGCTGTTTATTGGAGTACTTTTGTCTGAGTTGCTCAAAGTAAGGGTCATCTCTATAATTGGGATGATATTCCCTCCCTTCCTCAAACTGTTGCTGATATTCTTTTTTATCTAACAAATCATTATAAAAGGCCTTATGGTCAGTAGTGATGAAAGCCTCGGCATCTCCAAGGATGTCTTGCCCCAGAAAGTTAACAGTGAGCCCAGTCACCATGAGAGGGCGGACTTTTCCCCTGTCCCCACCTGGGTCAGTCCAAGGGAGCCACGTGGCCATCTCCCAGGAGGTGGATTGCCCGCCAACTCCCAGTAGGGGAGGGCCGGGCACAAGCTGCCAGGAGGGGGGCACTTCCTCCTTTCTCAGGACCGTTCGGTCCGCTCCAGTGTCGATGAGAAGTTTGAATCTTTTATTGCCAATACTTAAAATAATTTTGGGTCTAAGGCCGGGGACAAGAGGGACGGTCCAATGGGCTTTGATGGTCTCTTTCTCTTTATTTAACGGGGTTGGGGGGAGCCCCGGGAGCAGTTTAAAGGCTTTCCCTGTATGTCAAACTTCCGACTGACACTCCCTAGCTCAATGAAACCCCTTTTTGCATTTAGGGCAGCAGGTGCAAGGGGTGTTGGTCGTCCCCCCAAAGGGCGGGGGAGGATTTGTCTTGTTGGGCACTCCTTTTTAAAGTGGCCCTCATCCCTGCACCCAAAACATGTTGATTTTTTAGGATTTAACTGTAATGCACAGATCGTAGTGGCCAAATCTCTCTGTTTATTTTCCTGAAGGGCAGCAGCCATGGCCCTAGCCTGATGGGAGATAGTGCCAACGTCCTTGGTGGCTACAATCCAGCTACTCATGGAGTTGTCCTTGAGACCCGCACAGGCGAGGCGGTGATCGGCTGTCATCCCTTCCCAGACCAACATTTTAGTAAACTGATCCTGTAATGCCCCTGGGGGAAAATTTCTTTGGAGACTTTTTTCCACCCTATCTATAAATGTAGCCAAATCCTCAGATGGTTTCTGAGTAATACCCATAAGGGGGGGCTCAGAGGGTCCCTCATCAAGCCTTTTTCATGGCGCCAAGCCCAGTGCCCTGACCTGGTCCCTATACAGGTCAGGGATAGCTGCCTGTTGAGTGCCTGTAGCATATTGATCAGAGGTACTGGAGAGCATCCCAAAAGTTATCGGCACAGGGGTATGTTCAATTTGGTTTTGTTCTGCCTGTGTATGGCACTCATCTTTAAAAAAGGCACACCACTTAATGTATAGGGGACCTGACAAGACAGCCCTGACTAGACTTTTCCAATCTTGGGTTATACAAGGTTGATGGGCAAGTCCCTGTAACAGGGTCTCAGCCCAAGGAGAGTTGGGTCCATCCTCCGAGACTGCATTTTTAAGCTCCTTAAGGTCCTGAGCTTCCCACGGATACCAGGCAGCAGGGCGATTGCCCCCAGGATTTAGATTGATGGGAAATAAAAAAATAGATTTATTTTCTGGGGTCTTGGCGGCCGAATATGAAGGAGGGGCTGAGGGGGTCCAGAAGGAGTTAGTCGATGGAGGAGGTGGAGGAGATCCCCTGGAAGGCCAGGGAGCACTCTCAAAGGGATCGAGTGAGGAGTATAAAGATGTACCCTTTTCTGGGGTTTTTAAAGCTGTATCTCCAGGAGGAGTAGCCGGATCAGGCTGTATGCTATCTTTTTCCTCTGTCTTTTGTTTATGTTTGGTTGGCCTTGGAGGGAAGCAGTCCTTGAGGGCTGAGATAGTAGGGAGGACCCCTGAGGGGGGTATTTGACCCTTCTCCACATGTGTCCGACAAACAAGGGCCTCTACCCTATCCCAAGTATCCCAATCAAAGAGATTTCCCTCCGGCAGCCATGGCGCCAGCTTAAGAAGGCAATCCCAGGTCTGTAGAGCCTGATTATGAGTCAAATCAAGCCCTCTACTCTTTAGGAGTGCCCTGAGAGATTCTAAGGCAGGATTGGATTTAGAGGTAGACTGTCCCATATTATAAAGTTGAGAGAGAAATGTCCATAAAATTAGGTCAATAGCAACCCACATACACATGAGTACAATACAACCACAAGGATCCAAAAGATAGGTAAACATGCTGTACAAAAGCTGCAGATGCAGCTTGCCTGTGAACCAAAAGTGAAAGGAAAGAGAAAGGGAATGAAGAGATGTTGACAAGCAAGTACAGGTTATAGAAGCAAAGTTTAGCGCATTAAATATGAAGACTGCCTCATAACTTATGAGGGTACGCTCACCCGCACACTGATTGACCTCCTCAATGAATGCCTCTCACGGGGCACTAGTCTGCCGGGTTCCCAGAGCCCCACGTTAGGCGCCAGATGCCAGGCGCCCCCCCGACAGGTAGTGCTGAGGAAGGACCAGGCCCGCTGGTTCCTCCCAAGGGGTTGAGGAAGAAGGTGAACTCGGATGACTCAGAACCTCTCCTACTCACCGGAGAAAAAACCACACTGAGTCGGGAGTCTTGATGAAGCAGGAACTCACTTTATTGTTACAGGCAGTTGCCTATATAATGTTGAGAATGAAGGCGGGGATTCTAGGATGGAGGGAGAGGTAAGGGCCAATAGTAAACTGTGACTATTGAAATGATAATTCCAACTAATGGCTTCTTGCTGAGTCCTAGCTGGCCAGAGACAGGTCGCCAAACTTTAGCTAGGCTTAGGAAGTTCTACTAGGCCTCATGTCCGGGCCTCTCAAGGCCCAACACACATGGCCACCAGGCTCGGCCTGAGCCACAGGAAAAGCCAGGTGCATGGATTTTCCACTCACAGCAGCCTCCTTCCAAACTCAAGAAATGTGAAGGAGAAGGCAAGAGGGGGAAGTGGATTGGCTCCTGAGGAAGAGGATTGCGGGGACCAGCAGGAGAACTTCAGCCACCATCCACAGCCACCCCTCCCCCCCCCCCACCAGTGCAAGTTCCAGCAAGCACTGGAGACCTGGGGGAGGGAACTCATCTACACAGCACCTGGCACAGGCTATCAGAGCAGTGACCCACCAACGCAGCCAGCCTGAGTCCACAGCACAGCAAAGCAGGCATGCAGCAAAACTGAGACCAAAGCCATCCCAAAAGGTAACTGGGATTACACCAGGTCAGTACCTGCCAAAAAAGACTAGTATGTAGGCTTGTATTAGAAGTGCTAATTGCACCTTCCATGTCAGGGTAAATTACGTGTTAAATCTGATGGATGCTAGGATTTGCCATTCTTAAATAAGCTATATTTTGGGCTTGTCATTTGTTGCTTCCTGATTTATTGTGCCTTTGTCTCCTCTTCCATCATTCCTTGGGGCAGGGTCTCACTTGGTCACAAGCTGACCTTGGAACCCTCTACAGACCAGAAATCTCAGCCTCCCAGTTGACAGGATTAAGGGTGTAGGGCAACACACATCCTTAGGGACTTTGACTTTGTTAGAGGATCTGTTTGTTGTAATACCTATTCTTGAATAAATGCTCTGTGCTGTTTTTCATTGAATGTGTAAATTGTTCAGGTAAATTTTAGAATTTGCCTGTATTTTGGCCTACCCAGCCTACTAGAATACTCTCACAGCAGGCAAATAAAACACCTAGGATCACTTCTGTGGTTACTCTGAGAGTCTTTTAAGAGCCACACCAAGGAACCCTAAGCTCCTACCCTGAAGATATATAATGTCCCATGGATTGATACATCTAATAATACTACAGATAATTAGAAAACCCAACGATTAAATTAATCCAAGAGCAAAAATCTCTTCATTATAATACAAGAAACACAAAACATCAAGACAATGAAATCTAGTAAAAATTATAAATCCATTAGAAATGAACTCCAGTGAGACTGATTTAGAGGAAATGCCTGAGAAAGATCTCAAAAGAATGACAAATATGCTCAAGGATATCAAAGCAATCAAAGAAGACACAGAAGTGCTGGAGGCATGGCTTAGTGGTTAAGGCATTTACTGAAAAGCCAAAGGACCCAGGTTTGATTCCCCAGGACCCACATAAGCCAGATGCACAAGGGGGCGCATGTGTCTGGAGTTTGTATGCAGTGGCTGGAGGCCCTAGCATGCCCATTCTCTCTCTGTGTCCTCTCCCTTTCCCGCTGTCAAATAAATAAATAAAATATGTAAAAAAAAATATATATATGCATATATATATATGTATGTATATATATATATATATATATATATATATATATATATATATACACACACGTGTGTGTGTGTGTGTGTGTATTTGTTGTTGTAAAACAAAAAAGACACAGAAAACCAATTTAATAAAATAAGGAGGTCAAGCTGGGTGCGGTGGTGCATGCCTTTAATCCCAGCACTCAGGAAGCAGAGGTAGGTGGATCACCATGAGTTTGAGGCCACTCTGAGACTACATAGTGAATTTCAGGTCAGTCTGAGCCAGCATGAAACTCTACCTCAAAAATAAATAAATAAATAAAAGGAGGTCAATACAAGACATGAATAAAGAAATAGAAATAATAAAGGGAAAGCAGTCAGAAACAGTAGCAATGAAAGTAAGACAGTAAGACAAAAATAAATCTGTAGAAAATCTCACCACGTAGATGGATGAAGGAGAGAACAGAATATCTAAACTAGAAGATCAGGTGGCAGATCTAGTAAGTCCAACAAAGAAATACAAATTAATAGGAATGTATGAATGGGAAATTCAAGATATTTGGAACAGTATGAAAGATCAAACATAAGAATTCAGGGTATAGTAGGAGAAGAATTTCACTCCAAAGGCAAAGTAGGTGTTTTCCATAAAATCATAGAAGAAAACTTCCCACAAATTGGAAAAGAGATGCCAATGCAGATACAGGAAGCCTTTAGAACACCAAACATACAAAACCTGGAAAGAACCCCTCCTCATCATATTATAATTAAACTACCAAAACACACAAACCAAAGAAAATATATTGAAAGCAGTTAGAGAGAAAAATCAAGTCACATACAAAGGCAAGACCACCAGGATCGCAGCAGATTACTCAACACCAACTTTAAAAGCCAGGCCAGGTGTGGTGGTGCACACCTTTAATCCCAGCACTCAGGAGGCAGAGGTAGGAGGATCGCCATGAGTTCGAGGCCACCCTGAGACTACATAGTTAATTCCAAGTCAGCCTGGACCAGAGTGAGGCCCTACCTTGAAAAACAAAAAAAAACCAAACCAAACAAAACACAAAAAAGCCAGAAGTGTGGGCTGGAGGGATGGTTTAGTGGTTAAGGCACTTGCCTGCAAAGCCAAAGGATCCAGATTTGATTCCCCAGGACCCATGTTAGCCAGATGCACAAGGCGGCGCACATGTCTGGAGTTCATTTGCAGTGGGTGAAGGCCCTGGCATGCCCATTCTCTCTCTGTTTCCGCCCCCCTTCCTATCTCTGTCAAATAAATAAATAAATAAAAATAAAATGTTTTTTGAAAAAGCCAGAGAGGCTTGGGATGATGTATTCCAACTTCTGAAAAATAACAACTGTGAACCAGGGTTTCTTTATCCTGCAAAGCTATCCATTCAAGACAGAGAAATAAGGACATTTCACAACAAAAGTAGGCTGAAGGACTATTTGAAGACAAAACCAGCTCTACAGAAAATACTTGAAAGGATCCTCATGCTGAAGAGAAAGAAAAGCACACATGTAAGGAACCTGGAAAAAAATGAACCATGCTCAAAAGCTAGTTAATACAAGGGAAATAAAGTAAAACTACAAGAACTACAAAAGAAGAAAAATAGCAAGAATAAATACACACCTTTCAATAATAACTCTCAATATCAACATCCTCAATGCCCCATTCAAAAGACACAGGTTTGCAGAATGGGTTAAGAATCAGGACCCTTCAATTTGTTTTCTCCAAGAAACTCACCTTTCTACAAAGGATGGACACTATCTTAGGGTGAAAGGTTGGAAAATGGTGTTTCAAGCAAATGGCCCTCGAAAACAAGCATGAGCCATTACCCTAATATCCAATAGGGTAGACTTCAGACCAACATAGTCAGGAAAGATAAGGAAGGTCACTTTATATTGATTAAAGGAACACTCCATCAGGAGGACATTAACAATCCTAAAACATATATGCTCCTAAATGGGGGCTCCCAATTTCATCAAACAAATGCTACTAGAACTAAGGTCACAGATAACACCAGACCCAGTTGTAGTGGATGACTTCAATACCCCACTTTCATCAAATGACAGGTCATCTCAGCAAAAAAATAAATAGAGATGAATCTGGATTAAATGAGGTCATAGAATGAATGGACCTAATAGATACATACAGGACATTTCATCCAAATGCTGCAGAATACACATTCCTTTCAGCAGGACATACAGCATTTTCTAAAAGAGACCATAGATTAGGACACAAAGCAAATCTTAACAAATACAGGAAAACTGAAATAATTCCTTGCACTCTATCTGATCACAATGGGATCACACTACAAACCAATAGTAAGAAAAGCTTTAGAGCATACACAAAGTCATGGAAACTAAACAACACACTACTAAATGATGAATGGGTCAATGAAGAAATAAAGAAGGAAATCAAAAAATTCATAGAGTCAAATGATAACGAGAACACAACATACAAACCTTTGGGACACAATGAAGGCAGTCTTAAGAGAGAAATTTATAGGTTGAAGTGCCTATATGTAGAAATTACAAAGGTCACAAGTAAACAACTCAATGTTTCACCTTAAACCCTTGGAAAAAGAAGAACAAGGCAAACCAAAAATCAGTACATGTGGGCTGGAGAGATGGCTTAGTAGTTAAGCACTTGCCTGTGAAGCCTAAGGACCCTGGTTCAAGGTTTGATTCCCTAGGACCCACATATGCCAGATGCACAAGGTGGTGCATGCATGTGGAGTTTGGTTGCAGTGGCTGGAGGCCCTGCCCCGCCCATTCTCTCTATCTGCCTCTTTCCCCCTCTGTCTGTCTGTTGCTCTCAAATAAATAAATTTTAAAAAATTAGTACATGGGAAGAAATAATAAAGAATAGGGCATAAATTAATGAAATAGGAACTAAAAAAAATAAAAAAGACTCAATGAAACAAAGAGTTGGCTCTTTGAAAGGATAAACAAGATTGATAAACCCTTAGCAAATCTGACCAAAAGAAAGGGAGAAGAGACACAGATTAATAAAATTAGAGATGAAGAGGTCATAGAAGAAATGGACCTAACTGATATATACAGGAAATTACATCCAAATGCTGCAGAATACACATTCTTTTCAGCAGCACATGGAACATTCTCTAAAATAGACCATATATTAGGACACAAAGCAAATCTTAAGAAATATAAGAATATTGAAATAATTCCTTGCACTCTATCTGATCATGATGGGATCAAACTACAAATCAATAGCAAGAAAAGCAATAGAAGCTGGGCATGGTGGCACACGCCTTTAATCCCAGCACTCGGGAGGCAGAGGTAGGAGGATTGCCATGACTTCAAGGCCACCCTGAGACTACATAATGAATTCCAGGTCATCCTGGGCCAGAGTGAGACCCTACCTTGAAAAACCAAAAAAGAAAAGCAATAGAGCATACACAAAATCATGGAAACTAAACGATATACTACTAAATTATGAATGGGTCAATGAAGAAATCAAGAAGGAAATCAAAATATTCATAGAGTCAAATGATAATGAGAACACAGCATATCAAAACCTTTGGGACAAAATGAAGGCAGTCCTAAGAGTGAAATTTATAGCTTTAAGTGCCTATATGTAGAAATTAGAAAGGTCACAAGTTAATAACTTAATGCTTCACCTTAAAGCCTTGGAAAAAGAAGAATAATGCAAACTGAAAATCAGTACATGGGAAGAAATAATAAAGATTAGGGCAGAAATTAAATGAAATAGAAACAAACAAACAAAAAAAATCCAAAGAATCAATGAAACAAAGAGTTGGTTCTTTGAAAAGATAAACAAAATTGATAAATCCTTAGTAAATCTAACCAAAAGAAAGAGAGAAGAGACACAAATTAATAAAATTAGTGATGAAAAAGGCACCATCACAACAGATATCAGAGAAATTTAAAAAATCATAGGGACATACTATAAGAACATATACTCCACTAAGATTGAAAATATTAAAGAAATGAATGATTTCCTTGATTTATATGTCCTACCTAAATTAAATCAAGATGAGATTAATCACTTAAGTAGACCTATAACAAGTATGGAGATCCAGTTATCAAAATCTCCCAACTAAAAAAATATCCAGGCCCAAATGGATTTACTCATGAACTTTACCAGATCTTCATGGAAGAACTAACACCAATGCTTCTTAAACTTTTCCATAAAATAAAAAAGGAAGGAAACTAGCAAACTTCTATGAAGCCAGCATCCCCTGATATCAAAACCAGACAAAGATAGAACAAGAAAAGAAAATTACAGACCAATCTCCCTCATGAACATAGATGTAAAATTTCTCAACAAAATATCAGCAAAGAGGATGTAAGAATATATCACAAAGATCATTCACCCTGACCAAGTAAGCTGTATCCCAGCAATACTGGGATGGTTCAACATATGCAAATCAATAAATGTAATACACTATACAAATGGATTGAAGGACAAAAATTACATGATCATCTCATTAGATGCAGAAAAAGCATTTGACAAAATCCAACATCCTTTCATGATAAAAGTCCTACAGAGACTGTGAATAGAAGGAACATATCTCAACATAATAAAGGCTATTTTTGACAAACACACAGCCAACATTATACTAAATGGAGAAAAACTTGAAGCTTTTCCACTAAAATCAGGAAGAAGACAAGGGTATCCACTGTCCCAAATTTTATTTATTGTAGTACTGGAAGTCTTAGCCATAGCAATAAGGCAAGAGACACACATAAAAGGGATACAAATTGGAAAGGAAGAGATCAAGTTATCATTATTTGCAGATGACATGAATCTTTACATAAAGGACCCTGAAAACTCCACCAGCAAGCTGTTAGAGCTGATAAACACCGACAGCCATGTAGCAGGATACAAAATAAACACAGAGAAATCAGTAGTCTTCCTATATGCTAACAAGAAACACAGAGAATCACTCCCATTCAGAGAATCACTCCCATTCACAATTGCATAAAAAAAATAAAGTACCTTGGAAGCCGGGCGTGGTGGCACACGCCTTTAATCCCAGCACTCGGGAGGCAGAGGTAGAAGGATTGCTGTGAGTTCGAGGCCACCCTGAGACTCTATAGTGAATTCCAGGTCAGCCTGGGCTAGAGTGAGACCCTACCTCAAAAAAAAAAAAAAAGTACCTTGGAATAAAACCTAACCAAGGAAGTGAAGGAACTCTATAATGAAAACTTTAAAATACTCAAGTGAAAAATTGAAGAAGACACTAGGAAATGGAAAGACACCCCTTGTTCTTGGACTGAAAGACTCAATATTGTGAAATGTCAATTGTATCAAATGCCATCTACACATTTAATGCAATCGCCATCAAAATTCCAATGGCATTCTTCGTGGAAATAGAAAAACAATCAAAAAGTTCATTTGGAAACACAAAACACCTCAAATATCTAAAAATTTTGAGCAACAAAAATAAGGCTGGTGGTATCACCATACCTGATTTTAACCTATACTACATAGCCATAGTAACAAAAAATAGCATGGTACTGACACAAAAACAGACATGTAGGTCAATGGAACAGAACAAAGGACCCAGATGTAAGTCCGGGTAGGTATCACCAACTGAAATTCAACAAAAATAGGGTCTGGAGAGGTTAAGGCATTTGCCTGCAAAGCCAAAGGATTTTGGTTCGATTCCCCAGTACCCGTGGAAGACAGATGCACAAGGTGATGCATGTATCTGGAGTTTGTTTGCAGTGGTTGGAGGCCCTGGCACGCCTATTCCCTCTCTCTCCCTCCCCCACCCCTCTGTCTGCCTCTTTCCCTCTCTTGTGCTCACAAATAAATAAATTAAAAAAAAATTTTAATGCCCAAAATACTCATTGGAGAAAAGACAGCCTCTTCAGCAAATGGTGCTGGGAAAACTGCATGTATACTATAGGAGGATGAAAATAGATCCTTATCTCTTTCTATACACAAGAATTAAGTCCAAATGGATCAAAGACCTTAATTTCAGACCTGAAACTCTGAAGCTGCTAGAGGAAAAAGTAGGGGAAATCCTTCAACATATTAGTCTTGGCAAAGACTTTCTAAATATAACCCCAATTGCTCAAGAAATAAAACCACAGATCAACCACTGAGACCTCATGAAATTAGAAAGCTTTTGTACCGCAAAGGACACTGTGAGCAGAGCAAAGAGGAAACCTACAGAATGGGAAAAAATCTTTGCCAGCTATACATCTGATAGATGATTAATATCTATGATATATAAATAACTCAAAAAATTAAATAATAAGAAATCAAGCCGGGCATGGTAGCACACGCCTTTAATCCCAGCACTTGGGAGGCAGAGGTAGAAGGATCACCATGAGTTCAAGGCCACCCTGAGACCACATAGTGAATTCCAGGTCAGCCTGAGCTAGAGTGAGACCCTACCTTGAAAAACCAAAAAAAAAAAAAAAAAAAAAAAGGAAATCAAACAACCTAATTAAAAAAATGGGCTATGATACCTATATATTAATGCTACTCTTACTTTTGGCAGAGAATCTTCTCTTTTCAGATGGCAGTGACCTTGGGATGACTCAGAAGGCATCATGGTGCTGGAAGGAAGTGACAGGAGTACTCAGCACTGCAATATCTCTACCACACCTTCCTAGGCTCAGAGTCTATTGCAGAAGAGGTGGTGGAAAGAATGTAAGAGCCAAAGGAAGGGTAAGACTCCTTACAGCATGCTCCCCCAGACACAAAATGGCCTGGATATCCATGACCTCACAGTGCCTGACACTACCTACACAAGGCCATCATAGTAAGAGGAAAAGATCATGACATCAAAATAAAAGAGAGACTGATTGAGAGGGGGTGGGGATATGATGGAGAATGGAGTTTCAGAGGGGAAAGTGGGGGGGAGGGAGGACATTACCATGCGATATTTTTTATAATCATGGAAATTATTAATAAAATAATTTGTAAAAAAGGGCTATGGAACTAAATAGAGAGTTCTCAAAAGAAGAAATACAGATGGCATATACACATCTAAAAAAATGTTCTGCATCCCTAGTTATCAGGGAAATGCAGATTAAAACTATATTGAGATTCCATCTCACTCCTATCAGATTGGCTACCATCATGAAAACAAATGACCATAAATGCTGGTGAGGATGTGGTAAAAGAGGAACTCTTCTATACTACTTGGTGGGAATGCAATCTGGTCCAACCATTATGGAAATCAGTGTGGAGGTTCCTGAGACAGCTAAAAATAGATCTACCATATGACCCAGCTGTACCACTCTTAGGCATATATCCTAAGGACTCATCTCACTACGTTAGAGATACTTGCTCCACCATGCTTATTGCCGCTCTATTCACAATAGCTGGGAAATGGAATCAGCCTAGATGTCCCTCAACTAATGAGTGGATAATGAAGATGTGCCACATTTACACAATGAAGTTCTACTCAATGGTAAAGAAAAATGAAGTCATGAAATTTGCAGGAAAATGGATGGCTCTGGAAAGGATTATACTTAGTGAAGTTACCCAGGCCCAGAAAGCCAAACGCCACATTTTCTCTCTCATATGTGGATCCTAGCTACAAATGACTGGACTTCTATATGAAAAGGAATAAAAATCATTAGCAGTGGCCAGTAAGCTAGAAAGGAGATATAAAGGGAATAGAAAGGGAGGGGGGACTTAATAAGATGGTATTGTATATATGTAAGTAGAAGAACAGACTGGGGGTAGAAAGGCCTAAGTGAGGTTAAGTGAAGAGATTGAGTAAAGGAAAGGTGGAGGGAGGGCTAGTCAAAATCTAAGAGGATATAAATAAGACATATGGAAACCTACTTTTTTGGACAATGGAACACTCAGAAGACATAGATTGTTACTAGAAAATTTTCAGTGTCAGGGATGGGATACCTTCCAGTGAGCTGTTTCCCAGGGAGGTCCCTGATGCCCCCAGAACATTAGAGGCCATTGCTGAGGACCTTGATTTCCCACCAGGAATAGATGGTAATGCCTTATTGCTAAAGACTCCACATACTTGGGATGAAAGTCACTGAGAAATCCTGCTGGAGCTGAGCTGAAAACCTCCTCCATATAGACCAGCTTACAGTAAGCTGGAAAAAGCCACACTGCATGCAGTTCAATGGGAGAGAGAGAAATCACCAGGGAAGATACCAAACAGTAGACACTGCAAGCCTTATATTTGGCCAACTAGGCCAAATGAGCCAACGGGTGCAATAGTGGCATGTCTGTCATGGGGGAAACCATCCGTTCTCTAATTGGACTGGAGGCTCACTCCATGGAAGGAAATACTTCCCTGATACTGAAAACCTATAACAGAGGTAGTCATGGGCCCTAGGGGTGTAATGTCTGCTGTTGTCAGGCTAAATGTATACACTATGCTCACCAAACTGCCCAGTAAGCAGTTCTCTTAATGTTCATATCCATATATTAATGCTACTCTCACTTTTGGTTAGAGAAGCTTCTCCTTTCAGATGGCAGTGATCTTCGGATGATTCAGAAGGCACCATGGTGCTGAGAAGAAGTGACAGAGGAGTGCTCAGCACTGAAATATCTCTATCACACCTTCCTAGGCTCAGGGTCCATTGCAGAAGAGGTGGCAGAAAGAATTTAAGAGCCATAGGAACAGTAGGACTCCTTACAACAATCTCCTCCAGACACAAAATGGCCTGGACATCCATGACCTCTAAGTGCCTGACACTACCTACACAAGACCATCATAGTAGGAGGAAAAGATCATGACATCAAAATAAAAGAGAGACTGATTGAGAGGGGAAGGGGATATGATGGAGAGTGGAGTTTCAAAGGGGAAAGTTGGCGGGGGATTACCATGGGATATTGTTCAAAATTATGGAAGTTGTCAATAAAAAAATTAATTAATTATTTAAAAAAATCACAAAGCAAGGTACTGTAGAGATGGCTTAGTGGTTAAGGTGCTTGCCTGCAAGGTCAAAGGAACAGGTTTGATTCCCCAGTACCCATATAGGGCAGATACATAAGGTGGTGCATGCATCTGGAGTTCCTTTGCAATAGCTAGAGGCCCCAGTACACCATTCTCTACCTACCTATCTCTTTGTCTATAAATTAAATAAATAAATAAAATATTTTTTTAAAAAATCACAAAGCAAACCTGGCCACAGTGGCCCACATCTTTAATCCCAGCATTTGGGCAGCCAAGGTAGGAGGACCACAGTGAGTCTGAGGACAGCCTGAGACTACATAGTGAATTTCAGGTCAGCCTGGTCTAGAGTGAGATCCTCAAAAACAAACAACAAAAAAACAAAAAGCAAAACAAAAAATCACAAAGCAAGGCTGGAGAGATAGACCACCAGTTAAGGTGCATGTCTGCAAAGCCTAACAACCTGGGTTTGGTTTCCCAGTACCCACATAAAGCCAGATGCACAAAGTGGTGCATGCATCTGGAGTTCATTTGCAGCAGCTGGAGGCCCTGGCATACCCATTCACTCTGCCCCCTCTCCCTGTGCAAATAAATAAAACATTTAAAAAATCAGACTTGGAGAGATGGCTCAGCAGTTAAGGGAACTTGCCTTCAATGGCTAATGGTCTGAGTTTTACTCCCCAATAGCCATATAAAGCCCGATGCACAAAGTGGCACATGTCTCTGGAGTTTGCTTGTAGAGGCAGGAGGCCCTGTCATGCATATTCTCCCCCCTGCCCCAAATAAATAAATAAAATATTTTCAAAACTCACAAAGCAGCCGGGCATGGTGGTGCATGCCTTTAATCCTAACAGGCAGAGGTAGTAGAATCACCATGAGTTCAAGGCTACCCTGAGACTACATAGTGTATTCCAGGTCAGCCTGGGCTAGAGTGAGACCCTACCTCAAATTAAAAAAAAAAAAATCACAAAGCAAAGGAAAATATTATGAAAGTGCAATTACTGTAGATCTTAGTATGAAAGTCATTTATGTTTAAGTTATGTCTTCAGGCATACACTACATATAAGAACCCATATAAACCATGTTCTTTAGGTTACAATGCTCGATAGTCTACTGGATACACTAAAATACTCTGTGTGACTATGATCAAAAGAGAGAGAAAGAGGGCTAGAAAGATGACTCAGTGGTTAAAGGCACTTGCAAACCTGAATTCAGTTCCTTAGTACCCATATAAAACCAGACACACAAAGTGGTGCATGTGTCTGCAGTTCATTTGAAACAGCAAGAGGCCTTGTTGTTCCTATATTCTCTCTCTCCTCTGTCTCTAGCAAATAAATATTTAAAAAGAGAGAGAGAGAGAGAGAGAGACAGGGCTGGAGAGATGGATTAATGTTTAATATGCTTGCCTGTGAAGACTAAGGACCCATGTTCTACTCTCCAGATCCCACATTAGCCAGACACACAGGTAAGGCAAGCACAAGTTCTCACATGCCCACTAGGTGGCGCGAACATCTGGCATTAGATTGCAGTGGCTGAGGTTCTGGCATGCCAATTTTCTTTCTGTCTCTCTTGCTGTCTCTAAAATAAAAATATCAAAAAAGAAAAAGAGACAAAGAAAGCCTTCAATGATATTTAGAAAGAGAGAATATGTGATGATTAATCTTCATAGTCAAATTAACTGGATTTGTAATTACCTAGTAGAAGGACCTATGGATGTGTCTATGATGGTATTTACAGAAGAGGGTAACTGGGGAGAGAAGACCCACTCTGTATGCGGGTAGCACCATCCCATGGGCTAGAATCCTGAGCCAAATGTAAAGGGAAAAAGGAGAAAGTGAGCTTAGCATTCATCTTTCTACCTCCAGATTGCAGACTCAATGTGACTAGCTGTCTTCCCCTGACCTCCACCATACCTTCTGCAGCATTATGGACTGTACTCCCTCAAACCAGGAGCCAAAATAAGTCACTCCTCCTTTAAGTTACTCTTTGTCAGGTATCTTAACATGGAAATGAAAGAAAAATTCCAAAAACTGGTACCAAGGAATGGGGCTGTTGCTGTGATAAACCTGATTATGTGGCATAGTAGTTTGAATATAAATTTTTCCCATAGTCCCAGGTTGCTTTTTGTTTGTTTGTTTTGGTTTTGTTTTTTGAGGTAGGGTCTTGCTCTAGCCCAGACTGACATGAAACTCACTCTGTAGTCCCAGGCTGCCCTCAAACTCACAGTGATCCTCCTACCTCTGCCTCCCAAGGACTGGGATTAAAGGTGTGTGCTTCTATGCCTAGCTATCCCTAATTTTTTTTTTTTTTTTTTTTTTTTTTTTTTTGTGGTTTTTCGAGGTTGGGTCTCACTCTGGTTCAGGCTGACCTGGAATTCACTATGTAGTCTCAGAGTGGCCTCGAACTCTTGGTAATCCTCCTATCTCTGCCTCCCGAGTGCTGGGATTAAAACCGTGCGCCACCTTGCCCAGCTCCCTACGTATTTCTGATGAAAGCTTCCTTTTTAATCCTTAACTTGTGGAGTCTTTGGGAGGTGCTGTTTTGCTATAGGTGGTGTGTTGTTGGGGGCAGACTGTGGGGTAGAGGAACCCAGCCCACTGTGTGTTCAGAGCCAGTTTGTGCTTGCTGTTCTCTCATGATGAAGTGAGCTAGCTTCCTCTGCCATGGTGAGAGTTTCCCTTGAAACTGTAAGCCTGAAATTTTAATCTTTTCCTTTCATAAGCTACTTTTGCTTGGATGTTTTGTCCCAGCAATGAGAAACTAACTGTAACATGTAGTTTGTAGGCCCTGGGAACTGGTTTGCCAGAGGAAAGTGGAATAGTTTGGAGCTTTGGACTAGAAAAGCCCAAGAATGCGATCAGCAGAGCTTACTGGGGCATTCTGGTGGGAATATGAAAGGCCAAAATGTCAAGAGCAATGTGTACAATGGAGGCCCACCTCATGAAATGTCAGAGGGAAACAAGGAGTCCATCAGGAACTGGGCATGGCATTTTCATTCATGAAGTGATGTGTTTTTCTTTTCTTTTTTTTTTAATTAAAAAAAAGCACTTGTAACTGCAATTGGTTAGGAATAATATGGTTGAACAATTTACAAAGTTAGGAAACTACTGAATTATACATATAAAAAAGAAGGTTGGAGTTGTGAGAGCCTTATTCATATACCTGAGACTTGAACTAAATGCTTAGCTCCTCCATTTCAAATCATAGTCACATTATTTTTCCAGAAAATTCCCCTAAGAACAGTGGTTTTCAAATGATTGCACTTCAATCTAGGAGGTTTGGTGTCTTATGGGAGAAAAGGCTTAAAGCCTCTCTGTGTTGGTCAGGAGATGGTGGGGTGGAAGGAGTAGGGGCTGGATGGCAGTTTCTGTCACAATCTTCTCTGTGCTCCTTTTGGTGTGCACAAAGGAGAAACAGATTTAAAGGACAGTCATCATCTGGCTGCAACAGTGTGGAAATCCTCAAATAGGCAAAGATGGCAACTCTTGCATGCTTTCGGCTTAATGGCACTGTGCTCATCCTCTTACCTCAGAACTTGTCTCAGTGTGATCCCAAGAGACATAGCAAGTCTGGCTCCAACACTGGACTGGATTTAATCTTGCTGCCCTTTAACGTCCCTAGGTGGACCCTACCAATTTTCATCTGTACAAATGGGTCCCACTAATCTAATCACCATCTGATTAGACCAAGTGCTACATCTCCTCATGCTTCCAGTGTCCTACCTCAGTGTACCTGAGCTTTATAAACTATGTTTCTGTTGTTCTTCATGAAACAACCTGGTAAAGTTGGGCATGGTGGCGCATGCCTTTAATCCCAGCACTCAAGAGGCAGAGGTAGGAGGATCGCCATGAGTTCAAGGCCACCCTGAGACTACATAGTGAATTCCTGGTCAGCCTGTGCTAGAGTGAGACCCTACCTCAAAGGAAAAAAAATAAAAAAAAGAAAAGAAACAACCTGGTAACATGAGCATCATTTGTTTTCATTTCCTGAGTAAGCTTTGCCACCTGATCTTCATAGACCTGTGAGTAAAGTGAATCAGATAATGTGCTGCTCGTCCTGGGAGGGATTGATCCCAGTGAGAAACAAAATATAACCATTTTAAGTAAAAAGGTCCAGGCCTGACTTAGATAGAGAACTAGCCAGCTAATGTGCTGACCTTTGCTTCTGTAAACTTTGCTTGCTTGCTCAATTGCTGCCTTTCCCCCTAAAGTTTCTGAGGAATCTCCACTCCAAGGACATTGCAGAAACACTCCACTGCAGGGGGCCTCTGGCCTCCGACCACCTGCTTAGATAAGAAATTGAGGAATCTCCACTTCAAGGACAATGGAGATTACTTCATCTGCCTGGAGTGCCCCTAGCTCCTGCCCCCAACTTTGCCCGCTGAAACCCCAAGCCAATCAGGACTGTTTAAATCAACCAATCATGTATCTATCCCCTACTTCTTTGTTCGAATTCCTATATGAACCCCTTCCCCCAAAAGGAAGGGGCTCTCTCCCTCATTACCGCTGTGCCGGACTGTGTGGACGGAGCCCAGGCCTAGGCTTGCAATAAAGAAACCTGTTGCTTTTACATTCGAGTGTCTGGGCTTCTGTGGCAGTTCTCTGGGTGACTCCTGGGTGACTGGGGGTCTTGACTCCTGGTCAGGGGTCTTGGCACAACACCAGCTAAGATTGGTCAGAACACACGCCTCTGCTGGAGCACTGGCAGGACCCCACGTTAACAAAGCCTTAGTTGGATGAGGGACTGGAAGCGTTTCTGCATTCCTTAGGGGCTGGGCATTTGCTAGTCAGTTAAGATGCAATCAGGAGTGTGGTTCCCTGGGAATAAGAAGAAAGCCCTTTTGCAAATCCTAGTCCCTTACTCTCTAAAGTGCAACACAATCTGGAAGACACACTGTTGTTGGATAAGCAGGCATTAGATTTCCAGGTTAGGAGATCACATACAATTGGCTACTGTAAATACTGGGCACACATGTGGTCATCTGTGGACAAATGGGAAGGATGACACGGAGATTCTCTGTGTTTCCACAGGCCCCGAAGGCTCAACACTGCCGACAACTGCATCTCCCTGAGTCACATTACTTCCTTGTTCATAGAACTCAGGGAAAACACAACCATTGACAATTGCTAGATTCAATTGTGATAAAGATTCAGGGGAAAGAGGGAGGACCCTTTAAAACGCAGGGAAAACAACCATTGACAATTGGGAGATTCAATTGTGATAAAGATTCAGGGGATCCAGGCATGGTGGCGCACGCCTTTAGTCCCAGCACTCGGGAGGCAAAGGTAGGAGGATCTTCATGAGTTTGAGGCCACCCTGAGACTCCATAGTGAATTCCAGGTCAGCCTGAGCTAGAGTGAGACCCTACCTCAAGAAAAAAAAAAAAAAAATTCAGGGGAAAAAGAGAGAGGCTCATTTCTACTGGGTCACTAATTATGCCAAGTGCTCAATGGACAAGGGCTTTACTATGTTGGGCTTGCCAGGTGGGCAGGAATCTGCTGTGATTAAGGCAGTGAGCAATGTAAGAAGAGCTCTGTCTTGTTAACTTAGTACTGGGATTGGGTTGGCAACTGCTACTGAAAGAATTCATGGTATGTTATGGCAAAAAAAAAAATAAATAAATAAATAAATCCAAGTGCACTCTGCCCATATCCTAAAAATGTTAGTGAGCCTGAATTCAAACATAATAGAATGAGTTTTTAGGCAGAAGAAATTAGAAGACAGCATAACATTCAGGTTCTTGTTTATACCATGTATTGAGATTTATGAGAATTCAAAGTAGTAAGATATGAAAAATGTGCAATTTGGTGAGGGAAGGAACACAAGTGAGTTCAAAGTTGTGGGCAAGGAGGGAGCAGACAAAGCATCTGTAATTATTAAAGAGATTATCACAATTAAAGAGAATCCTCTCACTTGGCACTGGGACAACAGGAAAGGTAACTTGAGGACAAGACTCACCTAATGAAGGCTGTAGCTTGTAAAAGTGAAAATTTATTTGAAAGGAAACTGAAATGAGACCACCACTGGAGTGGTTCCTTATCCATAAACAACTACCTAGGGATGCACTTCCCAGGTTCAGACATAAAGGCATGCAAAAGCCACTACAGTTATTGTAGAAGGGGATCAGACTACATCTTTATCTGGCAGCAGGGTGTGGCAGCATTGCCCGTCATTTTGCAGGCATGCAAACTGTAGCAATTATGCAGTAGTCATAGAGCCTTGTGCTAAGATTCCAGAAGTTGCTGAGACCAAGCAAGCATGGCAGGGTAGGATTCCCTGAAATGTGGCCCTGAGATGCTATGTGTGAAGCTGAGAAGATGAAGCTTAAGTTGCAATGGAGACACCAAGAAGCTGAGAATGGAAGAACTGTCAGATGTCTGCCAAAGAAAGCTATAGACTTGGAGTGGAGCCAACTCAAAAAGGCAACCATAGGTGGCAGAACTAGAGGGATGACTGTTGGAGCCCAGATAATGCCACCAAAAATTCCAAATGCTGACAACAGAGCTCCAGGATCTGGTGTTTGCTCTGCTATGTTTTGGTCTTGCTTTGGCCTAATCCTTCCTTGCTATTCGCCATACCATCCCTCCTTTATAGAATGGGAATGTGTATTCTGTGCCACTATATATTCGAACTAAGTAACTTTTTTGATTTTGTAGGTGGTCACGGTTAAGCTTTGAGTTTCAGATGAGCCTTTGGACTTTAGAACATTGTTGAGATTATTAAAGACTATGAGAACTTTGAGAGATGGACTAAAGGCACTTTGCATTATGAGATGAACATTAGACTTTGGGGGCTAAAAGTGGACATTAGACTTTGGGGGGCTAAAAGTGGAATGTATTGACAAAGTGATGTGTTTGGAAGTCAAGTTGACAGGAGGTAGGGCTGTGATGGTTAATCTTTATTAGCAGCTTGACAGGAATCAGAATCTCCTAGGGAAACACATCTCTGGGTCTGTATGAAAGACAGTTTCCAAAGAGATTTAATTCTGTATGTGGGTGGCATCATTCCACAAGCTAGGGTCCCAGAGTGAATAAAAAGGAGAAAATGAGCTTAGCACCATTCATCTTTCTCTACTTCCTGAGTATAGACACAATGTAACTAGCCCTTTTACACTCTCCCTGCACCATGCTTTCTTCACCATTATAGACTGTACATCCTCAAAACAAAAACCACTTTCCTGCATAACTTGTCTGTTGTCAAGTATTTGGCCACAAGAAGAAAAGTAACTAATGCAGAGCATTGTGTGAGAGAGAATAGAATATTCTATGCTGATTTCTTTTTTAAATTTTTATTTATTTACAGAGAAAGAGGGGAGGGGGAAGAGAGGGAGGGAGAATAGCCACTGCAGATGAACTCTAGCGCATGTGCCACCTTGTGCATCTGGCTTACATAGGTCCTGGGGAATCAAACCTGGGTCCTTTGGCTTTGTAGATAAGTGCCTTAACCACTAAGCAATCTCTCCAAGAGCCCTCTATGCTGATTTCTGATGGAACTATCCTTTAAAATCATGGCTCTGCTGAGAGAGCTCTAGAACACGCAGGGGAAGGGGACCCAGCTCAGCTCTATGTGGAGGTTTCTGAGCCTTTCGAACCTTTAGCACAGCTCCTATGCTCTTCGTTCCTCAACTCCACATGCACTCCTTATTTTTTCGTATTTCTTCTTTTTTTAAAAAAATTTTTATTTTTATTTATTTATTTGAGAGTGACAGAGAGAGAAAGAGGCGGAGAGAGAGAGAGAGAGAAAGGAGAGTGGGCGCGCCAGGGCTTCCAGCCACTGCAAACGAACTCCAGACACGTGTGCCCCCTTGTGCATCTGGCTAACGTGGGTCCTGGGGAATCGAGCCTTGAACCGGGGGTCCTTAGACTTCACAGGCAAGCGCTTAACTGCTAAGCCATCTCTCCAGCCCTCGCATTTCTTTATAATGGTTTAGAAACATTTCTTTTTTTTTTTCACTCAAGACCAGTGGCTCTCTAGCAATCTTCCAGGCCTTCAGAACTAGATGGGGCTGCTGAGGTATCCAACCTTGTGGACTGAGCCAGCTACCAGGTTCTCTGACTCTCTACCCTGCATACAGCTAGAGTTGGACTGCCAAGCCCACATTCTGTAAACTAATCTAATAATCCCCTTTATAAAGAAGAGATACTCATTTTATCATTTTCATTCCTCTAGGAAAGCCTGGAGAATACAGCCCTAATCATGACTATTCATGTTAATGACATGCGGAGTGCATGAGTTCTCACAGAGGGTGCCTTTGCTGATCCATGAATCCCAGTGCTGCCTACCTGCCAGCCAGCAGTCCCAGTAGTAGCTGCTGCACAGTCCTTACTTGCATGTCAAAATATATGGGGCTTCGTAAAATTTAATTACAATTAATTTTACTTGTTTGTTTTAATGTGGCTACTACAAAACTCAGGTACACATATACACAGTTTCATTACATTTCTATTGGGCAGTGCTGGCCTAGAGAAGGAAGACAAAGGAACTCTAGAGAAAGGTTGAGCACAAGGCATTTTACTGATAAGGACCAAGTGGCAGAGAGAAAAGCTTTATGAGTGGTTGAGGCTGGAGAGAGGGGTCCAAGAGGAAGATGCACAGTCACATGGGGATAAGGGATCCCAGAGTCTGGATTCTTTGAGTCAGGGACCCCAGTTAATTCTGTTAAACGAGGCAGGGAGAAGCATCCAACAGGAGATCAGCCAAACTGCTCCAGCTCAAAACTGGTCCTAGGGCTGGGAAGCAGCTCAGTGGTACAGAGCTCATCTAGCTTGCCTGAAGCCTTTGGCTCTGTGGGAATGAACTCTAGGAATGAAATATGGAAATGAATTATGGGAAGGAACAGTAGGAATATTTTATATGGACCTTACAAATAACTTTTCTGAGAATATTGCTGAGATGCTTTTCTGCTAAATTTCCTACTTAAAACTTACTGTTAAATTAATCTTCCAACCATGTAATCCACCCACTTAAAGCAATGTGACTAGGTTTCCTCTGCCTTGGAGTACCTTTGGCCTGAACAGCACAGAGGAC
Source organism: Dipus sagitta (assembly GCA_036346955.1). Taxonomy (NCBI): domain Eukaryota; kingdom Metazoa; phylum Chordata; class Mammalia; order Rodentia; family Dipodidae; genus Dipus; species Dipus sagitta. The sequence continues at coordinate 54,958,271 of CM070779.1, read as the reverse complement.
CAATATTGACAAGCAGTGTGTAGAGATGCTGACTGATCTTAAGCTATGCACTCTGTTCAATTTCCTCAATGGCCTGGTTACACTACTGACCCCAGACAAGTGTGGATGTGTGAGAAGTGCTGACCATAGTGTTGAAAACAATGAGGTCAGTAATGAATTGCCCAAGAACTGCTAGAGATCTGTTGAAGACAACAGGTGGTCTTTGTGTGATTTCATTTATGAATGGAGTGTGTGTGTTCTGGATCAGCAGAGTCTAACAGGTCAGACCCCTAAGTCCCTTCCTCTAATAAATGTTAAAGATGATTCAAAGCCAAATGTTCTTAGCCCTTTGCCTACACAACATTCAGCTTGTTCACATATTCCTGTTTGGACTGTTCAATAAAAACACCACCTAGCCGGGTGTGGTGGTGCACGCCTTTAATCCCAGCACTCAGGAGGCAGAGGTAGGAGGATCACCTTGAGTTCGAGGCCACCCTGAGACTACATAGTGACTTCCAGGTCAGCCTGAGCTAGAGCAAGGCCCTACCTTGAAAAAAACAAAAAAAGCACATAAACAAACAAAAAAACCCACCACCGAGTGCCTGTGAGTGAAAGCTCCAGCCAAAGAGATTCAAAGCAGTGGCAACAGAAGATGCAGAGGGCTCGCCCTTGGGCTTACATGACTCCAGCGTCAGCTGGATCAATGACCCCAAGAATTACTTTCTATAATTCCAAGGCTGTGCCCCTGAGAGTCAGATAGCTCTTTTAGGCAGTTAGGGTGACTGAGCCCCTAAAAGTAAGAAATAGCAATGTCTTTGAGCCTATCCTGGCAGTCTGCACTTGCTGGAGATCAAAGGATGATCTGACTTCTTATCTCTTGCCTAGTTCCCTAGACCTGTTTTTTCCACAAACTATTTGGGCCCCTTCTGGAAGGGCAGTTTTTCCTAAGAGTTAAATCTAATCCTAACATTGTGGTTGGTTAAGCTTAGACCCCTGTGATAGTTAAGGTGTTGTCAACTTGATCTGTTTAGTAATCCATAGATTGCTTCTAGGAAGGATCAACTAGAGGAGGAAGTCTTTCCCCAAGGTTGAGCCCTTCCCCCAGAATGGGCGGTCCCGCCCAGAGGGGGACTTGATACAAGGGAGCTCTGGGAAAAAAGAGTCCCTTCCTTCCTTCCTGCCTCCCTTCCATTTTGGCTGCTGGAGCTGCTTGCTACCTTCCAGCGTGGGTTGAAGACCAGTGCGGACGAAAGACCAGCATCAACTGAAGACCCCCGTGGATTGAAGCCCAGCGGCTCCTCAGGAAGCCTCCAGGCTTTCCTGCACCATCTGCAGTGCCGGGTCGGGACTGCTGAGGCATCTGGCCACGAAGACTGAGCAACTACCAGGTTCGGTGATTCTCGGGCCTGCAACTGCTATTGGACTACTGTAAGCTGATCCAATAAATCCCCTTTTAAAATAATTCATTCTAGCAGTTCTGTTCCTCTAGAGAACCCTGACTAATACAACCCCAGAACCTGACATCATGACCAGCCTCTTCCTGAAACAGCCTGTAGCCCAGACCAATCACCCCTCACTCTGGTTCAACTGAGCCAGAAGGTAGGGCCTACCACCATAAAGTTATAAATATATTTGCGAGGGGAGATCAAGCTCTCTGAGCTGCCTGACCACCTGGGAATCTCTAGCTGCTGGTGACGGCCAGGCCAGCCAGGCTGAGACAAAGGAAGAGCCCCACAGCCCTTCCTCTCCACACTGGCTCTTTCTCCACATGGCAGGAGCTTTTTGAACTCTCTTCTCTGTCCTCTGTGGTCTTTCCAGGTCTACCACATGTGCTCTCAAGCCAAGTGGGTGTGTTCATTCTCTTCCTTGGTACTGTGCTTCCCTCAATAAATTCAATAATTATATTCTTCTCAGTCTTATTTTACTCAATGCCTTGCTTAAGGCAGACATGTACCTAGGGTTTAGCATTCAAGGACTTTCTTGAACCCTTAGCACCCCATTACACCCAAATGAGCATTTGGTTCCCTCATGTGATGACACATTCAGTCCAATACCATGAAGAAACAAGTTACTGGCAGATTCAGAACCAGGTCTCAAACTCACTTTCCTTTTTTGTTATGGTAAAAGTATAAAAAAATATGAAAGAGATAAAATATATACTTATAACGGAGCAACAATTATAATAATTACCAACACATTACCAGTATTGTTTTATCTATCCTCACCCTTCAGTAATATTGGATCATTTCAAATCAAATCTAAGATAAGTATCTTGATATCACATTTTTGATAAATACTTTAACATGATTTTCTAACTAATAAGAATATTTTGAAGAAAAAGAAATACAAATGCCCATGAAGAGTTGGGCAAATTAGAGCTGGAGAGATGGCTTAGCAGTTAAGTGCTTGCCTGTCAAGCCTAAGAACATCAGTTGAGGCTCGATTCCCCAGGACCCATGTAAGCCAGATGCACAAGGGGGCACAAGCATCTGCAGTTCATTTGCAGTGGCTGGAGGCCCTGGTGTGCCCATTCTTTCTCTCTCTCTCTTTCTCGCTCACTCTGTCACTCTCAAATAAATAAATAAAAATTAAAAAAATAATTAAAAGAAAAAAAAAAGAGTTGGGCAAATTACTCGGTCAGAAAAATACTTGTTTTGCAAGCATGAGGACCTATGCTGAACCCCCAGTACCCATATAAACATCAGGTATTGTGGTATATATCTATAATCCCAATGCAGGGGAAGTGGAGCGAGGAAGAACCCAACTTCTGTCAACACTGATCCCTGATTATGTCAAAAGTATCTTTGTATAGCTGGGAGGTTTGAATCAAGATTAGAGTCAGTCACGATGGCCCATGCCTTTAATCCCAGCACTTGGGAGGCAGAGGCAGGAGCATCGCCATGAGTTTGAGGCCACCCTGACACTACATAGTGAATTCCAGGTCAGCCTGGGCTAGAGCAAGACCCTACCTCAAAAAACAAACAAACAAACAAATAAGCAGAATTACATTTTGGGCTGGAGAGATATCTTAGTGGTTAAGGCTCTTGCCTGTAAAGTCTAATGACCTGGGTTTGATTCCCCAGTACCCATGTCAAGCCAGAACAAGGTGCCACATACATCTGGAGTTTGTTTGCAGTGGCTAGAGGCCCTGGCATGCCCATTCTCTATCTGTATCTTTCTCTCTCAAATAAATAAACAAATAAATGAAAAAATATTTTTAAAAGGAATTACATTTGAACATTTGCATAAATGTAGATGCATGCATACATGTTTAAAGGTTTTAAATTGGGTTGCAAACTAATCCTAGCAAAAAGGACTTTACTGGGGGGAGTGAGAGCATCTTAGAGAACTGGAGGAAAGACCAACTGGCTAGGTCAGAAAGTACAGGAATCAGGAGAGCTAATGGACTTGACAGTGCCCAATACCTATGGGATGTCCAACCTTTTGACACTGATACAACCTGGTCATCTACAAAGCTCACATGAAAGAATTTGTGTAATCAACCAGTTCCACAGTGATGGTGACAGATACAGTGATCACTGAAAACCCATTAAAGCAGAAATCCAGAGGCTACTGAGAACTCAACAATAAATCAGACTGTCAACAGTGGAACAGAAGATGGAAAGATTGTAAGAGCCACAGGTTGGGAAGAAATACCCTGAGGCATGCCCCCCATTACCCTAAAGGGACTTACTGAGGTCTTCATGCTCTACAGTGAAAACCATCACACATTGAGGAAGGCCCAGCAGGGTAATAGGAGCTGGGCCAAGGGGATAAAGTGTATGACCTGTTATAATTTATATAAAAGAAAAAATAAAAATAATTGTAATCAGGATTGGAGGGATAGTCAGCAGTTAAAGTGCTTGCTTGCAGAGTCTGATGGCCTGGTTTCGACTCCCCAGTACCCATGTAAAGCCACATGCACAAAGTACAGCATGCATCTAGAGTTTGTTTGTAGTGGCGGGAGGCCCTAGCACTCCCATACCCACTCTTTCTCTGTCTCTCTCAAACACAGAAAAATTTAGAAAAGGAAGCTCAAGAGAATGTAGAGTTAAAAAAAAAAAAAAAGCCTCATTTTTACTTCCAGAAAGCATAAATAGTTTAACATAAAGTTCTACATGTCTTAATTTGCAGCAACATCTATCTGTCCCAAAGGTCAGTGTAAACCATTTCAAGAACTTGCATTCACAGTAAGTGTATGCAAAGCTCTTAATCCAAAAATACAAGATACAAATTGTATAATTCCAATAATTTTAATATTTATTTTCTACTGTATTCATATGCCATGGAAATAAAAATGAGTGAGGGCTGGACAGATGGCTTAGCAGCTAAGGCATTTGCCTGTAAAGTCAAAGGACTCAGATTCGATTTCCCAGGACCCACATAAGCCAGATGCACAAGGTGGTGCATGTGTCTGGAGTTCATTTGCAGTAGCTAGAGGCCCTGATGCACCAATTCTCTCCCTCTATCTCTGCTTCTCTCTCTCAAATAAAAATTAAAAAAAAAATATTTTAAAAAGTGAGTAAGATCCCTGCCTTGCAGCCCAGCAGGTGGGACTTCTCTGGAATGCACACTGAGGTCCAGAGGAATGAGGTGCAAACACAATGCTGAGTCAAGACAGGTCCCTTTGTTTTGAAGTTCTGGCAGAAGCACAGAAGAGAAAGGTGAATGGAGAGCACACAGGCACACAGCAGGGGGCTGGTCACAGACATAGCAGGTCTGGAGCAGAGTGAAAAGGTGATATAGAGCTTATATGAATATATCAGTCATCTACTAACACTGATTTCTATGTCAGGAAAAGATAGGAGAGTGGCAAGGTTCTTCGTTGTAGTAAGTAGCTATTCTAAACTCTTGTCAGCAAATTAAATTGTTTTGAAGCCCACACTTCCCCACCACCAATTCCTTTGCTTATTTTCTTATGCATCCTCTTCCTTTATGAACTGCTTCCCTCTGTCCTGAGATGTTCTTTATCACAGAGCTACAAATGGAAAGGCATGAGAAGGAGTAATGGAACAGAACTAGAAATGTATATATAGCTGATCAAGTCACCATATGGGAGTGGTCCCTCTACTACAAAGGTCTGTAGAGGAAAACCCTTTCTTTAAAGTATTTTTATTTATTCATTCATCTATTTATTTATTTATTATATTTGCATGTGTGTGTGCATGTACCAGGACCTCTTACACTGCAAAGATATATCAGATATTACAGTCATATTTTGAGTCCATCTTAAGTGGGTGGCTTAGGAATTGAGTCAGCAGGCTTTGCAGGCAAGTGCCATTAACTGTTGAGCTATCTTCCCAGTCCCACTTTTCCGGTTTTTAAAATACACTTGCAGAAGATTCTATTTCCTAAACTATGTTCAAGTAAATGTCAGTGTTACAGATACAATGTCATAGGATTTCAGACCTATCTTTATGCAATGAAGACCTGGATAAAAACTGCATGGTTAAATTAAAACACAAATAATATAAATGCACCTGCAAGTCTTAGGTTCTCTGCTACTACCAAAATATATCAATGCAGGAGTAAACTGCCTCAGGAAGAATGCACCATAAAAGGTGCAAATACACCAGCATTAGGATCAACAATAAACCTCTATTCTCAGAGTAACATAAAACCATTCTTTACAAGTAACACCTCTTTAATCCTAGTACTTGGGAGGAAGAGGTAGGAAGATTGCTATGAGCCTGAGACTACATAATGAATTCCAGGTCAGTCTGGGCTAGAGTAAGACCCTACCTCAAAAACAAGTAAGAAATAAAAAAAGTAACACCTTCTTAAAATTCCATGTTATAATGAAGAAAATAAATCTGTCATTTTATTTAACATTCATTCTTAAGTTACAGTTATGTCAATACAGTCTGCTTCTAATGAATTTTAGCAGAATCCCAAAAGCATGCATATACATATAGTAATATCTACATTCCCAATAAATTACATACATGATATAAATTAACCAATAAAGAATTCCAATTTTAGAATTCAGGACATTTATTTTTCTGCATGGAGATTTAACTACCATATCATACACACAAACACACACAGAAAAAAGTTCTCAAAGTGATAGTGTGTAAAAGGTAGTGAAAGACACTAAATAAACAGATTAAATTGCCAGCAAACAGACCTTTTCGTTTTAGGCAACAAAATAGTTCCTGTCCTTGGCATCTTCTCACACTCACCTAGCACCACAGATGCAAGGACTTAACAGTAAACATGTACAGACCTAAAGCATGCACTTCATCAAATTTATACATTGTGATCTACTCTACTATGTATGCAAATATACTTCTGACTAACTTTTTACATTAAATTACCCTGCAGCATTCTGGAATTTTAACATTTATGCATACCAACTTTTGAAAGATTTATGAAGCAAGCTTCAAGGTTCATCTCCAGGCTGGTTGGTTAAGTGGGAAGATGGCAGCAGTCTGAGGTCATAGTGAATGACAATGGTGCAATTTGCGTCAGTCCGCGTAAAAATACCTATATACACATGGGTGGCACAAAGATCTGTGCAGCTGGAGTCACTAGTGCAAATGCATGCATTTGAGGTACTTAATTTTTCCATGGTCAGGTATAATTAATTATACGTAGTCATTTTCCCCAAGTGCTACAGATTGCTGACCAAGTCTAATGAAAAGCTGGAATAACTATAAATAAGAGATTTTTTATAATTAATTTCAAAGCACTATCTTTTAGTGAAGATTTACTTAACATTATAAACTTAACATTTTTAGTTGAAAATATTTCCTAATACATTTTCTCACTGTGAAGAATGACTGGCAATTATACCTGGCCAAGTGGTAAATAGCATACTTGAAATTCTTGCAAGAACTGTAGTGAAAGACTGAAATACTTCATTATTGCTTCATTGGACTGAGAAACCCGAAAAGCAGAGCTCAACAAGGCTCAATGGTGGAAACTGAGTATCAGGACAGCGTGATGACCCCAGCAGTCTGCACTAACTAAGCATGCTCCACATGATCAATGCCGTTGGCATCCACATGTATATCAGGCTCCCCACACAAAGAAGGGGGGGTAAAGTGGCTAACAGTGGGACATAAACAACTCTTAAGTTCTGGTAATTCTTGCTTCAGGCGCTCCAACTGCTCCACTTGGAATATATTTGGCTGTTCAGGCATCCAATCATATATCCTATGGTGAAACAAACACAAAAAATATAAAAGTGTAATTTTATGATTAATTTAAAACTGCTTGACTCAATATTTTCAAGACACTTCACTTAAAAATGCCTGGGAGCTAGAGAGATGGCTTAGTGGTTAAGATGCTTGCCTGTGAAGCCAAAGGACCCAGGTTAAATTCCCCAGTACCTACATAAGCCAAATGCACAAGGGGGCGCATGAGTCTGCAGTTTGTTTGCAGTGGCTGGAGGCCCTGGTGCGCCCATTCTCTCAGTGCCTGTTTCTTTATCTCTGTCTCTCTCTGCTTGCAAATAAATAAATAAAATTAAAATTAAAAAAATGCCTGGGACATTTTTTAAAAATTACTTTTAATTATTACAGAGAGAGAGTGAAAGAAAGAGGCAGACAGGGAGGGAGAGAAAGAGAATATGGATACATTAGGGCCTTTAGCCACTGCAAATGAACTCCAGAAGCATGTATCTTGTGCATCTGGCATATCTGGGTCCTGAAGAATCTAACTTGGGTCCTGTGGCTTTGCAGGCAAGCGTCTTAACCACTAGGCCATCTTTCCAGCCCTGGAACATCCTAATTATGGAGCTTTTGCTCTGCTCTATTTTTGAAGATGAAGGTATCCATTCTATTAAGGTTCTTCCTTTTCCTAGCCTTTCTAAATTGTGTAGACCAGCACTGGCTTTTTGTAACCCTGATTAGAAAAACATGAAGCAGAAAAGAGACCTGAAGTTTCCTAGTGGTTTGAAAGCATTGCTTCCCAAGTCAAGCAGTTGTAATACCATATTTTACAAATGGAAAGCTATTGAGAGCTGAACTATCCCCAGGTCTGACTTCCAAGTCACTAAGTATCAAAATCCAGAATGGAAAGACCAGGAAAGCCACTGGCAACCCATGGCAGCACAGGCACTGCCAATCAGCACAGCCAGCCTTGCATGCCACACTGGAAAAGCCAGGCAACAATGCAGGGCACTACAAGAGAAACCTTTATGCCATCACACAGGAAAGAACTTCTTAAATAAGATAAAACAGGCTGGGGAAATGGCTCAGTGAATAAAGTTCTTGCCACACATGTGTAAGGACTGAATTTAGCTGTGCAGCACTCACATAAATGCAAGGATTGTTGGGGGAGGGGGGACTAGACTACCTGTTAGAAGATCCCCAGGGGAAGCTGGCTAGTTAGACTAGCTGAACTACTGAGCTCTGGGCTGAAAGACACACCTCAGGAAAATAAAAACGGGGGAAGGCACACAACAACAACCTCTGGTCTCCAGATGTGCACACATGCATGTGTAAACACCCCACATGCACACACACATACACATGCAAAAAAAAAGGGAAGAAATAGAAAAACTTCAGGGTCATCCACAGCTTTATACTAAGTTCCAGGCCAGTCTGGCCTATGTCACACTCTATCTCAAAAGAAAAAAAAAAAAAAAATAAATATATATATATATATATACACACACACACATATACATACAGCTGACTGTGGTGGCACAAGCCTTTAAACCCAGCACTCAGAGGCAGAGGTAGGAGGATCACCGTGAGTTTGAGGCCACGCTGAGACTGCATAGTGAATTCCAGGCCAGCCTGGACTAGGATGAGACCCTACTTCAAAAAAACAAACAACAAAAACAAAAATAAAAAATAAAAAAATAAAAATAGAACAGGATGGGAGAGATGGCTTAGCATTTAAGGCATTTGCCTGTAAAGCCTAAGGATCCAGGTTTAACTCTCTACAACCTACATAAGCCAGATATACAAGGTGACATGTGCAAAAGGTGACACACGTGTCTGGAGTTTGATCGCAGTGGCTAGGGGCCCTGGTGCACCAATTCTCTCTCCCCCTCCCTTCTCTCTCCCATAAAAAAAAAAAGAAGGGCTGGAGAGATGACTTAGCTGTTGAGGCACATGCCTGTGAGCCTAAGGACCCAGGTTCAATTCTCCAAGTCCCATATAAGCCAGATGCACATGGTGGCACATGCATCTGGAGTTTGTTTGCAGAGCTAGAGGCCCTAGCATGCCCATTCTCCTTCTCTCTTTCTCTAATAATTTGTTTAAATAAAGAAAAAAGCAGAACAAAGCTATACATTCTATCAAAACAAAGATTTTCTATTAATGTTCTAGTCTGGCCTCTGCAGGTGAGTTTATGGGGTGTGGCAACGGCACATACAGGTGTATACACCACACACGTAAGGCTTTGGCAGCAGTAAGCACTGCTTACTTCCCACTGGATCTTGAGAACTGAGTAATGTCTTTCAGAATGGAAGATGACAGGACCAGGTGAGAGTCTGGATGTTTAATTTATAAGATTACCACCACTAGGGCTGAAGAGAAGGCTCAGTAGTTAAGGCATTTGCTTGCAAAGCCTAATTACCTGGGTTTGATTCCCTAGCACCCACATAATCCTAGATCTACAAAGCAGTGTATGTGTCCGGGGTTCATTTGCAGTGACAAGAGGCCCAGATGGGCCCATTCTCTCTCTCCCTCTCTCCTTGCAAAGAAATAGAATTTTTTTTTAAAGATTACCACCACTGCCACCAGCACTAAGTGAATTGAGAATTGTGAATTAGACCAAATTTAACAACAGAAGCCCCTTCCTATGCCAGCTCTTGCATTCCTCATGTATATTTAAGTATGGATCAGCCAAGACATGAAGTTTTGTATCACCAGCGTCAGAAATGTGAACAAGCAGCTAAGATCCTCCCATGGTGAAGTGCAAAATAATCCCATTCTCACACTTGGAGCTTCCAACATGCTTGTAGTTCTCAACAACGAAGGAAACTTCCAAAGACAAAACCAAATAACCAATCTAAATAACTTGAAAGCGATAGTATTTCCATCAAATGAATTATAGAATATTCCATATAGTATAAAAGATACTTTCAGAAAATAAAAATTCTTGGAAATGAAACAACAGTAATTGGTGGAAAAGTTTAGGAGTCAATTAAAGTAAATAGAAAGGAAATAAGAGAAAAGAATTAGAAGTCTGGTGTGGTGGCTCAGAGCTATAATCTCAACACTGGGAGGCTGAAGTTCAAGGCCAGTCTTGGCCACAAAGTGAGTTCCAGGTCAACCTGGCTACAATGAAACTCTGCCTCAAATAACAACAAAACAGAAAAGAAAAAAAAAAAAAAAAAGAATTACAGTTATAGCCTAAGTGAGGTCAGGGAAAGAGATTGAGTAAAGAAAAGGTAGAGGGAGGGCTAATCAAAACCTAAGAAGATATAAATAAGTCATATGGAAACATATGATTTTGGACAATGAACACTCAGAAGCCATAGATAGTTAACTAGAAAATTTTCAGTGCCAGGAATGGGATACCTTCCAGTGAGTTGTTGGCTAGGGAGGTCCCTGATGCCCCGAAAACATTACAGGCCATTGCTGAGGCCCTTGGTTTCCCACCAGGAATAGATGATAAGACCCTATTACTGAAGATTCCACATACTTGTGCTGCAAGGTCACTGAGAAACCCTGCTGGAGCTGAGCTGAAAGCCTCCTCCATGTAGACCAGCTGAAAGACAGCTGGAAAAAGCCATACTACATGCAGTTCAATGGGAGAGAAAGAAATCACCAGTGAAGATACTAAACAGTGGACACTCAAGCTTTGTATTTGGCTAGCTAGGCCAAATGAGCCAATGGGTGCGATAGTGGCATGTCTGTTATAGGGGAAACCAACCGCCCTCTAATTTGACTGGAGGCCTGCTCCATGGGAGGGAGTACATGCCTAATATGAAAACCTATAATGGGGGTAGTCATGAGCCCCAGGGGTGTAACATCTGCTGCTGTCTGGCTAAATGTATATACTATGCTAACCAAGCTGTCCAGTAAGTACTTCTCTTAATGTTCATACCCATATATTAATGCTACTCTCACTTTTGGTTAGAGAAGCTTCTCTTTTCAGATGGCAGTGATTTTGGGATGACTCAGAAGGCACCATGGTGCTGAGAAGAAGTGACAGAGGAGCGCTCAGCATTGAAGTATCACTATCACATCTTCCAAGGCTCAGGGCCCATTGCGGAAGAATTGGCAGAAAGAATGTAAGAGCCAAAGGAAGGGTAGGACTCCTTACAACGTGCTCCTCCAGACACAAAATGGCCTGGATACCCATGACCTCACAGTGCCTGACACTACCTACACAAGACCATCATAATAGGAGGAAAAGATCATGCCATTAGGGGAAAGTGGGAGGAGGGGGGAATTAACATGGATATTGTCTACAATTATGGAAGTTGCCAAAAAAAAAAAAAAAAGGGCTGGAGGGATGGCTTAATGGTTAAGGTGTTTGCCTGCAAAACCAGAGGACGCAGGTTCGATTCCCCAGGACCCACATTAGCCAGATGCACAAGGGGGTGCATGTGTCTGGAGTTTGTTTGCAGTAGCTAGAGGCTTTGTGCACCCATTCATTCTCTCTTTCTCTGTCAAATAAATAAATAAACAACTTAATTAGAATAAAATATTAAAAAAAAGAAAAAACCCAAAAATAAAATCACTTCTTTAAAAAAAAAAAAAAAGCTGGGCGTGGTGGTGCATGCCTTTAACCCCAGCACTCAGGAGGCAGAGGGAGGAGGATCGCCTTGAGTTCGAGGCCACCCTGAGTCTACATAGTGAATTCCAGGTCAGCCTGGGCTAGAGTGAGACCCTCAAAAAACCAAAAAACTTGGGCTGGAGAGATGGCTTAGCAGTTAAGACACTTGTCTGCAAAGCCAAAGGATCCTGGTTCGATTCTTTAGGACCCACTTAAGCCAGATGCACAAGAAGACACATGCCTCTGGAGTTTGTTTGCAGTGGCTGGAGGCCCTGGTGGGCCCATTCTCTCTCTCTCACTCTCTACGTCCTTCTCTCTCAAATAAATAAATAAAATATATTAAAAAAACTTTAAAAAATGAAAAAAAAAGAATTATAGTTATAACAAAGGACTTTTATAAAGAAAATCAATCCAGGGCTGGAGAGATGGCTTAACAGTTAAGCACTTGCCTGTGAAGCCTAAGGACCCTGGTTCGAGGCTCAATTCCCCAGGACCCATGCTAGCCAGATGTACAAGGTGGCACATGCATCTGGAGTTTGTTTGCAGGGCTGAAGGCCCTGGCACACTCATTCTCTCTCTCTCTCTCTCTCTGCCCCTTTCTCTGTCTGTCGCTCTCAAATAAATAAATAAATAAGCAAAAAAGAGAGAGAGAGAGAGAGAGAGAAAATCAATCCAGAAACATGGGAGGGTCAATAATCACAGAATTACTTTACAAATGTTGCATATCTTTTCTTTCAGTGCTAAGGATAAGTACAGGCCCTGTGTGCATACAAAGGGCAAGTACTCCATCACTGAGCCACTCCTCATCCTGAAGCTACACAACTTTAAGGGAAGGTATCAACAAGGCTATAAAGAACACCACATACTCAGAAACATGGGTGAAACTGTCTCTAGCATTTAAGAACACCGGTGACAATGACAAGATTCTCTCAGCTTCCACAGGAGAAACAAATTATACTTGAGGGAACAGGAACCAACATGGCCTCACAACCCTTCGTTGCTACATTGCAAATGGAAAGATGGTAGAGAAATGCTTATGAAATTCTAATGGAAGCTCTGGGAAGACAGCTCAGTGGTTGAAGGCACTTGCTTGCAAAGCCTATCACTTGGAGTTCGATTCCCAAGTTTGACACACACTTGGACCTGACATTTGTTTGCAGTGGCAACAAGTCCAGGTACACTCATCCCCATACAAACACATGTGGCAAATAATAAAGTATCTTTAAAAATTCTAATGACAAATGATTTCTAATACTGAGTCTGTGCCTAGCCATAGCATTTATACACAAAGAAAATCTGAAATCATTTACATTACATGTCCTCCCGTCTTAGGATCATGTAAAGGATGTGTTCCATATAAATAATAGTGAATCGAGGGTATTGCCTGAATATTGTTTGAATCATGGGCTCATGCAGAGTCCTCACCACCTGCCAGGATCTAATGCTTAATCCCACCACAGAGAACTGGTGGTAGACTACAATGAAGAAGGAAACAGATAGGTCTATTCCAGGTCATCACAAACAGTCCTGCTAAACTTCCCAATCCCTAATCCAGACACAGATGCCTAATTTGGCTGAACTAGCAACTTTGTGGGTCACAAAATCAGTTTAGAAAACCAAGAATTGAAGCTGGGCATGGTGGCAGATGCCTTTAATCCCAGCACTTGGCAGGAAGAGGTAGGAAGATCACTGTGAGTTCAAGGACACCCTTGACTAGAGGAAGATGCCACCTCAAAAAAAAAGGTCGAGAATTGAATTTCATAAGCACATACCACATCATAAATTTACAAGAAGCATTTTTTTTTATTTTGTAGGCATAAATATCTCTATGTGTATTGGGGCACAATATAAAATGTGTTGATTACAAAAGAAAAAAAATCAAAATAGAACAAAATAAAGAAAATGAGTTAAACTTGCCAAAAGTTTCAACATTCTTAAATAAAATAAATAGAAAAGTATTCTGTGTGAGTAAGAAGAAAACTCAGTAGCAGAGGCCAGTAAGCTAGAAAGGACATATAAAGGGAATAGAAAAGGAGGGAGGGGGCTTAATAGGATGGTATTGTATATATGTAAGTAGAAGAACAGATTAATGGGGGTGGAAAGGCCTAGATGAGGTCAGGGGAAGAGACGGAATGAAGGAAAAGTGGAGGGAGGGCTAATCAAAATCTAAGAAGACAGAAATAAGTCATAAGAAACCTACTTTTTTGGACAATGGAACACACAAGAGCCATAGATTGGTATTAGAAATTTTCAGTACCAGAGATGGGATACTTTCCAGTGAGTTGTTGGCCAGGGAAGTCCCTGATGCCCCCAAACACATTACAGGCCATAGCTGAGACCCTTTGTTTCCCACCAGGAATAGATGGTAAGATCCTATGGCTGAAGACTCCACATACTCAGTGACTGCAAGGTCACTGAGAAATCCTACTGGAGCTGAGCTGAAAGCCTCCACCATGTAGACCAGCTGACAAAGAAAGCTGGAAAAAGCCATGCTGCATGCAGTTCAATGGGAGAGAGAGAAATCACCAGTGAAGATACCCAGCAGTGGACACTGCAAATGAGCCAACGGGTGCAATAGTGGCACATCTATTATGAGAGAAACCAACCGCCCTCTAATTTGACTGGAGATCCGCTCAATGGGAGGGAATACATCCCTGATACTGAAAACCTACAACAGGGGTAGTCATGAGCCCTAAGGGTGTAACGTCTGCTACTGTTTGGCTAAATGTACATGCTGTGCTCACCAAACTGCCCAGTAAGCACTTCACTTAACATTCATAACCACATATTTATGCTACTCTCACTTTTGGTTAGAGAAGCTTCTCTTTTCAGATGGCAGTGACCTTAGGATGACTCAGAAGGCACCATAGTGCTGAGAAGTGAAAGAGGCATGCTCAGCACTGAAATATCTCTATCACACCTTCCAAGGCTCAGGGCCCATTGTGGAAGAGGTGGTGGAAAGAATATAAGGGCCAAAGGAAGGGTAGGACTCCTTACAATGTGCTCCTCCAGACACAAAATGGCCTGGATATCCATGACTTCACAGTGCCTGACACTATCTACATAAGACCATTATAACTGAAAGAAAAGATCATGACATCAAAATAAAAGAGAGACTGATTGAGAGGGGGAAGGGACATGATGAAGAGTGGAGTTGCAAAGGGGAAAGTGGGGGGAGAGAGGGAATTACCATGGGATGTTTACAATATGGAAATTGTCAATAAAAAAAATACAAAACAAGAAGCTGGGTGTGGTGGTGCACACCTTTAATGCCAGCACTCAGGAGGCAGAGGTAGGAGGATCGCTGTGACTTCAAGACCACCCTGACACTACAGAGTGAATTCCAGGTAGCCTGGGCTAGAGCAAGACCCTACCTTGAACCCCTCCCTCCGCAAAAAAAAGAGTATATATAGTAACAAAAATAAAAATTTATAACGGTTGAGACTTTTAAAATATTATTATTTGTAAGCAAAGAAAGATAGAAGAGACAGACATAAACTCCAAATGCATGCTCCACTTTGTGCATCTGGCTTTTACGTGGGTACTAAGATATCAAACACGGGTGGTCAGGCTTTGCAGGCAAGCACCCTAACCACTCAGCTGTCACTCTAGCCCTAAGATGACACTTTTGAAGAGAGCAGTAATTTGCGAAGTGCTTGATCTGAGGGTGGTGAGGGAATGGGATTAAGCCAAAGATAATAAGGACTTCAACTCCATTTTTTCCCACCCTACTTCCCTTCCTTTTTGTGTTGGTGACATGATTGGAACTTAACCCAGGGCCATTCACATATTAGGCAAGTGCTCTGTCACTGATCAATATACTCCCAGCCTCTAGAAGTCAATGTTTAAATGTTTTCAACAGGGAACAACTGCTGGGTGTAGTAGTGCATGCTTTTATTCCCAGCACTTGGAAGGCAGAGGTAGAAGGATCGCCGTGAGTCTGAGGCCAGCCTGGGCTAGAGTGAGACCCTACTTTGAAAAACTAAAAGAAACAAGGCCAGTGTTAGCTCCTATACCAACACAAAGCAGTCATTTGACAAAGACCACCCTAAATGCAAAGCTTCCAACAAAATACTAGAAAATCAAATGCAGTTTATATGAGATAATATATCACAAACCAGGGCCAAATATATAATCTGTGTGCAATGCCTCTACAGAGAGGAAATAGGTCTTTTTTTCCAGATACAGACAAATGGTATATCTCTTCAAAATTTAATCTGCTGAACTATGTAACCATTATCATAAGAAAATACTTTTTATCAAAGCACACACTAATATCACCTTCACAAGAACCCCACTTAAATCTCCAGTCACTCAAAACCTTCTTTGGGTAAATCTGACAAGGAAAACATATAGCATATTATTAAAAAAACACAGGCAAATATAATAGCTCAAAAAATAGCAGCTAGATGACTGCTGATTTTCACTGTAAGGCTTAGAACTATTTGAATGTTTGTTATAAACAATTACTTTGATTACATTTAGAAAGGAAATAATAGTAGTAATAAAAATGTTTCAGGTAAAAATCCACTGTAACATAACCTACCTTGTCACTCATCATACCCTCAGTGCCCAATGCCAGGCTAGACAAATCCTCTATACCTTCAACAATCCTACCCTGTATCACGCTCTGGCCAGTGCCTCAAATGCGAATCCTGTCAAAGTGAACTGAAATAGCCTCAAATTTCCAGCTGCGATCTTCTCCATGAATCTGGCCAGGAATAACTTTCTTTAGCACTTGTTACAGAGAATAACTTATTACTCTCTATTAAATGGCAACATTTGGTTTCAACCAACCAAAGCCCCTGAGAAGAAGAGTCTAAAATTTGTATTCCTTATAAAGCCACATGATATAGTCTCACACTGCACTTCTCCTGGCCAAAAACATTTGCAATCATTCCTTCCTCCACATACCCACATCTAGCCCATTAAACATATATACATATACAATATAAAATGTTCAAACATGTGCTAAAGTCAGAATTTCCATCAAATTGCAATTTTAAAATTTTAGTTAGGTACAGAAGATTATGCCTATAATTCTAGCACTAGGGAGGCTGATGTAGGAGGATTCTCATGAGTTTGAGGCCAGCCTGGGCTACACAGTGAGTTCCTAGTCACTTTGGGTTACAGTGAGACCCTGCTTCAAAAAAATCAAAACAAGCTGGGAGTGGTGGCGCACACCTTTAATCCCAGTATTCAGGAGGTAGAGGTAGGAGGAGTTCGAGCCCACCCTGATACTACATAGTGAACTCCAGATCAGCCTGGGCTAGAGTGAGACACTACCTTGAAAAAACAAAAATCAAAACAAGCCATGGTGGTGCATGCCTTTAGATCTAGCAACTGGCATGAGTTCAAGCCCACCCTGAGACTACATAGTGAATACCAGGTCAGCCAGGGATAGAGCAAGACCCTACCTCAAAAAACAAAAAGGCTGGGCATGGTGGTGCACACCTTTAATCCCAGCACTGGGGAGGCAGAGGTAGGAGGATCACCATGAGTTCAAGGCCACCCTGAGACTACATAGTAAATTCCAGGTCAGCCTAGGCTACAGCAAGACCCTATTTCGAAAAATCAGAAACCAAAAACCAAAAAAACTAAAAACCAAAAAAAAAAAGAAAAAAATCAAAACAAACAAACAAAAAAGGAAAAATAAAGAAACCCAAAACTAAAACTTTAACTTTACATAACTAGTTTAAAACACCTATTAAAAAGACAGAATGCCGGGCATGGTGGCACATGCCTTTTTAATCTCAGCACTTGGGAGGCAGAGATAGGAGGATCACTGTGAGTTCAAGGCCACCCTGGGACAACATAGTGAATTCCAGGTCAGCGTGGACTAGAGACTCTACCTTAAAAAAATAAACAACAACAAAAATGACAGAGAGGACAAAAGAAGGTAATGAGAGGGGATTATGATCAAAGTATATTATGTACATGTTTGAAAACTGTCAATAAAAAGTTTTAATAGGGGCTGGAGAGATGGCTCAGCGGTTAAAAATGCTTGCTTTCAAAGCTTGAAGGCCTGGGTTCAATTCCTCAGTATCCATGTAAAACTAGATGCACACAGTAGCATGAGTCTGGAATTCATTCGCAGTAGCAGGAGAACCTGGTGCGCCCATGCTCACTCTCTCTGTCTGCTTCTTTCTCTTTGCCTCTCAAATAAATAAATTTAAATGTATACATATGTGTGTGTGTGTGTATGTATCACACACACATATAGTCAATGAAGTGAGGGGGAAAAGCTTTAATAAACAAGAACAATAATAAAAAGACCTACAGGTCATAGTATTTTATGAAAAATTAACCAAATAAGAAGGGGCAGTCAAGCAGACAGGATGTGGGCTACAAATGAAATTCTAGGACCAGCCAAGCATGATGACATAGAGCTATAACCCCACTATTCTGGAGGCCAAGAAAGAAGGATTACAAGTTAAGGCTAGCCTGGGCTACATAGCAAGATTAAAGCTAGCCTGAGCTACATAGTGATACTCTCCTTGTCTCCAAAAATCAAAACAAACAACAAACAAATCAGACTAATTCAGACAAAATAGTGGAGAAAGTTTTTATTTAAAAAGTGATAATGTTTCAGGACAGAACAATGTGAACTAGATCCATGTAAACTATTCATAAAGCAGGTCTGATGAGAACTTCATCCCTTCCTCTCTATATGACATGCAAGAAATTCTGCCCGCAAGTAAATGACATTGTTTCCAACCCGAATTTTCTTTCTACAAAAACAGCCATCTTTTTGTCTCATATTAGCACCAGTTAAACCTATATCCTAAATACTCAAGGAGTGGATTTAAAAAAAAAATCTTTACAACAAATACTTAAGTTCCTACTGAGTATTATACATCATCCTAACACCTGGAGACAGTGAAGAAAATAGGCAAAGTATTACCCTGGTGCCTTCTAGGTTCTCGTTTGTGAACACAAGAAAGGGGTTAAGGAAAAACACCAGGGAGAAAAGCAGACAAGTCATGTACATGTTGGTGTCAGATGGCGATCAGGAAGTGGTCTATGAACAGAGGAAACTATTTAAAATAAGCTATTTACTGCAGGCCTCATGGAGGTGATTTTTCAGTCTTTACAAGTCTTTCTCAGAAGCGAAGAGAAACAGCAGATGGGAAAAAGTTGTGGGAGAAAAGGTCAATAGTGTTGGGAGGTGGTATGGGGAACAGGAGGGATAGGAATCACCTTAGAAAGATTGTGGCCTCTCCTTTAGGAGGCACAGAGATCCACAGGAAGTTTCGAGTAGTAACATGATCTGGCTGCAGTGAGCACACAGACTGGAGGCAAGACTGGAGGGGCCACCAGGACCAGGCCTCTTCAGTGTGTGTGAGATGAGGCAGCTTAGCTAACAGTAACAACTGTGCACAGACTTGGACTAGATCTTGAAGTCAGAGTCAATAAGATTTCCTAACTGGATTTGAGGTATGAGCTAATAATAAGCAAGAGTCATAGAAGGCTTAATGGACTTGGCCTGAGAAACTACAATAACTACAGTGGCCATTTATGCTGCAATCAAGATAACAGAAGGAACAGCTATGAAAGTGTTGAGATGAGGGGAATGATCTGACATACAATGGTGGGAATGCAAAAAGATAGGAAAAGAACGAGATGAAATCACAGAGAAAATTTGGAAAGACAAAGAACAGGTCAGACAGCTTCCTTAGTTCTTCGATGACTTAGCACATCTGGGTTAGGGCCCATTTATCTGGTTTCTCAAGTGACTCTGACACTTCAATGTTTGATAAAATTCAAAGGCAGATACATGTTAAAGAAACTTGAGGCTAAACTACAAAATTTTAACTTACCTACATTTACTTTTATTCAATAGTTTATAAGACGAAAGCTACACTTTTTCTAACATTTCATGAATTTTTTTTACAAAAAAAAAATACCTATCATAAATTAGACCATTAACTCCGAATTCCTTCAACTTCCTTCTGTTTTCAGGGTCATTGGTATCATCGCCCCAGCAGAATATGACCAATCCCTTAGCTTTTGCCTCTTGGATATAGGATGGGTTTCTGAGCAGGTCTTCAGTGTGCGCGTTTATCCCCTAAAAGAAGAAATAGCAGTTTACAAAGTCACATACTGGCTGCAAATGCTAAATGATCATACTCTAGGCCAGTGCTCTCTTGAGCAGACCTTGGAAGAAAAACAGAACTTTTCTTTCTTGTAAGTTCTTAATGGTTACTTTGTATATACACATATTCACAACATATTACTAATTCAGTAATACAACTTTTAAACACAGGTATGTTGAATTCACCCTCATTGCTAAGTAGAGCTACTTGCTTGTTACACATTAATCAAATTGTTAACTATCAGGTGTGTAGAATAATATGAAATCTTATTTAGTACTTATTTAATTTAAACAATCATAAATTAAAAAAAAATTGAAGTATAGGACTGGAGAGATAGCTTAGCCATTAAGGTGCTTGCCTGTAAAGCCTAAGGACCCAGGTTTGATTCCCCAGTACCCACTTAAACCAGATGCACAAGGTAGTGCATGCTTCTGGAATCTGCTTGCAATGGCTGGAGGCTCTGGCACACCCATTCTATCTCTCTCTATCTGCCTCTCTCTCTCTCTCTAATAAATAAATAAATAAAAATTTTTTTTAAAAAAATGAAGCATAACTTACCAAAAGATTTTCAAACTGTGCGAAACTCATTGCAATTGGGGTTGTTCGAGATCTGAGGTCCATGAGTTCAGGGTAAATGTCAGACTTTCCTTGGGTCAGAAATAATATGGGATATTTGTTCTGTTTTTGCCGAACCCTAAAAGACAATTTTAAATTTTGTCTTTGGAGATTAGTTGAAAGAAGAAGGGATTCATTGGGGGTGGGGGTGGGGGTGGGAGAGGAAAAAGGGAAGGTAGCAGGAGGGGTTTATGATCATGTATGTTGTCTATGTGTTGGAAGTTGTCAATAAAAAAGTTATAAAAAGCAGGGCTAGAGAGATGGCTCAGTGGTTAAGGCGCTTGCCCATAAAGCCTAATTAAACAAGTTTAATTCCCTAGTACCCATGTAAAGCCAGATGCACGAAGTGGTGCATACATCTGGAGTTCATTTGTAGCACCTAGAGACCCTAGTGCACCCATTTTCTCTCTTAGCCTGGTGTGGTGGTACATGCCTTTAATCCCAGCACTCAGGAAGCTGAGATTGGAGGGCTGCTGTGAGTTTGAGGCCAGCCTGAGAACAACACAGTGAATTCCAGGACAGCCTGGGCTACAGTGAGACTTGAAAAAAAAAAATTGCCTCTTTAGAAAAATATTGTTTTGAAATTTTAGAGAACACTAAAATACAACCCAGTAATAATGATGATAATACACAGCCAGGTATGGTGGATTATGCCTATAATCCCTGAACTAAGAAAAGTGAGGCAGGAAGGAGAGATGCTCAGCAGTTAGAGGTGCTTGCTTGCAAGCCTGCCAGTCTGGGTTCAATTCCTAGTACACAAGTAAATCCAGATGCACAAAGTGGCACATGCATCTGGAATTCTTTTATAGTGGCATTCATATTCTCTCTCCTCCTTCTCTCCCTGCAAATGAATAAATAAAAATATTGAAAAACAAAAAGAAGGGTAAGGCAGGAGGGGATTGCTGTGACCTCAAGGCCAACCTAATTTTTACTCACATGGTACAAATATCTGCATCAAATGAAGAAAACACTATTCTCCTGTTCCCAGAATTTTCTAAGACAGTTTTTAAAATTATATCCAAAAACAGATTCATGTCAAAATATGTTGATAAGTTCCCATCCCACACTCCATCCTGTATGGAAGCAAGAGGAAAAAGAAAACCCGTTACCGCAGAGTTAGATAAAATTGAAGGACTTGTTCATCCTCTGCATCTACTATTTGTTCACTTGGACCTCCATTTCTTTCACTTCCTCTGCCCTAGTAAACAGTTTTGTTCTCTATCCATTTTAAGTTTAAAAATTTTTAGATTCCACAAATAGGTGAAATCATGCAATTATTTTTCTCTGTTTGGCTTATTCTCCTTAACACATAATGTCCTCCAAGCTCATCTATGTTGTAGCATAAGGCAAGAACTCATTCTTTCCATTTTTCCATTAATGGACACTTAGGCTGTTTCTTTATCTTGACTAATGGGGAAAATGCTGCAATGAATATGAGAATGCAGTTATCTTTATGAGGTAGTAATTTCATTTCTTTTCCATATATGCTCAGAAAAGAAAATACTAGGACACATGGTACTTGTTTTAATTTCTTTAGAAACCTTCTTATGCTTTACAAAGCTGTATTTCTACACAACAGTGTTTGAGTTCCCTTTTTACCATGCCCTGGCCAACAGAAGTTATTTTTTCTTTTTTTAATTGATTTTTTATTGAGTTAAACTTACAGACAATAAACCATGATAATTCCCTCCCCTCCTCCATTTTCCCCTTCAGAAATACATACTCCATCTATTTTTGTTGTTGTTGTTTATTTTTGATTTTTTTTTCAAGGTAGGGTCTCACTCTAGTCCAGGCTGACCTAGAATTCACCATGTAGTCTCAGGGTATCCTCAAACTCATGGCAATCCTCCTACTTCTGCCTCCCAAGTACTGGGATTAAAGACACGCACCACCATGTCTGGCTATTTTATTTTTTTGATAGTGGCCATTCTAAAAGGGTATGGAGGGATAACTCATGGTAATTTTGACTATCATGTCAAAGAAGCAGAAGCCAAAGGCCGGGAAAAATTGATTTGCTCAAGGCCACATTATTATGTAGCACAGCAATCATAGTTTAGGTACTGAGACTATAAAATGAGAAATTAACTAAATCTCTGCCAGGCAAAATTAAAACTAAATTTCTAGAAATTTGCAATCTAGTATGACTTTAAAATATTCTGATACAGGTGGGCATGGTGGCACACGCCTTTAATCCCAGTACTCGGGAGGCAGAAGTAGTAGTATCACTGTGAGTTTGAGGGCACTACATAGTAAATTTCATGTAAGCCTGAGCTAGAGTGAGACTCTACCTTGAAAAAACCCCCAAAAACAAACAAAAAAGAAAACACCAGAAATAAGGCCCATCAAAGTTTCTCAATAAATATTTGAGGACAAATGAATGATCAGAACTAGGAATGACTATAAACATGTCTGTGGAAATTACTTTTCCTGAGTTACCATTACTAGTTATAGAAAGAGTGCTCAGAAAATTATTTAAAATACATGCTTACATGGGGAATTGGAAAATAAAAGCTTAACTATAGAGTTTTGACTGTAAGCATATCTGGAAACAATTCATATAAATGTGTACACTAAAGCTTTACAATGTGTACTCATCAGTTTAAAAGATCCCATATAAGGGCCAGGCATGGTGGTGCACACCTTTAATCCCAGCACTCAAGGAGTCAGAGGTAGCAGGATCACCATGAGTTTGAGGACACCCTGAGACTGCATAATGAATTCCAGGCCAGCCTACCCCTACCTCGAAAAACAAAACAAAGCAAAGCAAAAGGTCCCATATATTTGTGTACGAATAAGGTATGCTTTATTTAAAAATCTAGCAAACACTATCCTTCAATAGAGGAAGCTACATAATTTCATCTTTCCTTAAGCCAATTAAAACAAAAGGGTATTTTTAATATAAGAATTAACAGAAGAGTTTTTAAAGTGAGAGTAAAGAGGGCTAATTGGAAAGAATTACTTACCCTTTGTTGGCAGATCCATTTTATTTCTATGTTAAACCCTACATCTTCTGGTAATGACTCTAAAACCTGCAGTTTTTTGTTGTTGTTGTCATTGTTGATGATGATGATGATGAATTGTGTTTTGTTTTGGTAAGATGGAGGGCAAAATAAGAAAAAAAAAAAACAGAATTATTACTATAATCAGTAAGCATATAGTGCCAGTACAAATAAAATGTTTTGTGTCTTCAGTGTAAATCATCACTCAAGCTGAAAACCTGGTTGATGAGTATAATGTTAAATAAGGACTCTGGTGGTAGAGGTAGGAGGATTGCTGTGAGTTCGAGGACAGCCTGAGACTACATAGTGAATTCCAGGACAGCCTGGACTAGAGTGAGATTCTACCTTGAAAAACCAAAAAAACAAAACAAAACAAAACAAAACAAAAACAACAACAACAACAAAAAAACCCAAAAACCAAAAAAACAAAACAAAAACAACAATTAGTCAAAGAAATTAAATAGCAAAAGTAGTAGTTTAACGAACTATCTCTGATAACTGAAAATTTGCGCCACAAAAATGGATACTAAATGTAAAATTCTTTCATTGATCTTTTAAAACATTTAAAGTGAACTATAGGTAACACGAAGATTCAAGACATCAGTTACTGTTTTCTGAGCGACATTTAGGCAGGTTGATATATTTTATTAAGATAAAATAGCTATATAAAAACCATGGGTTTCAGCTTGTTTTGAGGGTGAGGATACCTAAAACAAATACCATGCTGATAATCCCCAGAAAAGCTATCATTCTACCTCCAAGTATGCTAACATGCATAAATCAAAAGTCTGTAAAGAAGTTGTTCATTTTAAAGAAAGCTGGGCTGGAGAGATGGCTAAGTGGTTAAGGTACTTGCTCATAAAGCCTAAGCCTAAGGACCCAAGTTCTTTTATTTTTGGTTTTGGTTTTTTGATGTAGGGCCTTGCTCTAGCCCAGGCTGACCTGGAATCCACTATGTACTCTCAGGCTAGCCTCGAAGTCACAGCAATCACTCCACCATACCTGGTTCAATGATCCAAGTTCCAGTACCCACATAAAGCCAGATACACAAAGTGGTGCATGTATCTGGAGTTTGTTTGCAGGATCTAGAGGCTCTGATATGCCCATTCTCTCTTTCTCTGTTGGGTATGGTGGCACACACTTTTAATCCCAGGCCAAGACAGGAGGACTACTGTGAGCTCAAGGCCACCCTGGGACTACATAATGAATTCCAGGTCAACCTGGGCTAAAGCAAGACTTTACCTCTAAAACAGAAAAGAAAAAGGCAAAAAGAAAATTTCCCGGAACTTTTGCCAGCAGATTATTTTGGCTGCCATAACTAGAAATATAGACAGAAAACATGAAGCTTGATTTCTGACCAGGGGAGATAGCTAAGTAGTAGTGAACATGCCTAGCATATGCGAAGTCCTAGGTTCAATTCCAAATGCAAGGTAGGGCAAGAACTAACTTGGTTACAATAAATAACTGCTTTGGTTATAGTTAGGCCAGTATATAACCATATTCTGAATATACATACTTTAGCATGTGTAATACAAATGGTGCTTATTACTATAGCACCAAGTGAAACAGCACAGTAGCAGTGGCAGGAAGGGAGTGTGGTGCCAGAGCTCCAGCCCTGGGGTTACAATAGTCAGGTACTTGTAAAGCATGGTGCCTGAAATAATTTGTGCTCAATTTTGTAGCGGATACTTTCCTCCTACATGTTATTTATATAATGCACTGTCACGTTTTTAAAGCAAAATTAGGAATTCCTAACGAGGCAAAAGTGTTGAGATCGTGAAGCATGAAATTTACCAAAAGACTATCCTTGCAATAAGATTATAAATGGGGGCGGAGAGGCTAGGGAAATGGCTTAATGATTAAGGTGTTTGCCTGTGAAGCCTAAGGACCCAGGTTCGATTCCTCAGGACCCACGTAAGCCAGATGTACAAGGGGGCACATGCATCTGGAGTTCGTTTACAGTGGTTGGAGGGCCTGGTGCGCCCATTCTCTTTTCTCTCTCTGTGTGTCTTCCCCCCCCCCTCAAATAATAAATAAACAAAATATTTAAAATGTTTTAAAAAATATTATAATTGGCACTTTTTTGAATTTTAATTTTTTTGAGATTAAATAATGGTGATGGCCCAGTGAATGAATTAGAATATGAACGTATAACTCATAAGGCTAAATAAAAGTTGCCAAGTACCTAACGTATAATTTTAAAAAAATGTTTTGTTTTAAGAATTAAAATGTTTAGCCGGGCGTGGTGGCGCACGCCTTTAATCCCAGCACTCGGGAGGCAGAGGTAGGAGGATCGCCGTGAGTTCGAGGCCACCCTGAGACTCCATAGTGAATTCCAGGTCAGCCTGGGCTAGAGTGAAACCCTACCTCGAAAAACCAAAAAAAAAAAAAAAAAAAAGAATTAAAATGTTTGAGAACCATGAGTTTTGAGAACCAAGTGATTTTAAAATTTGGAACTGGAATGGCACTGAGTTAGGCACTATAAATATATGAGAAGTTATAAATGTAGAATGGCAATGCCTACTTCATTCTTCACTGAGATCCTTTCTGCAGAATAGATATCAATACTTAATTTCATACTTTAACCACTTAACATTTTCTTTAATAATTTAAACTGTTTTATTCACTCCTTGCGCAATACATACCTGAAGGTTTCAACAAAATAACTTCAATAAATATTAATGGTCATTTCCTTCCTTTCTAAATCACATGCTTTCTTAGGTCCTACACTCATACATCCCACCTCTGCTAGATACATTTTCATACCATGATAAGCTGAGATCACAACCTCTAAGAACAGCAGTGAGGAAGGCAGACATTTGGAAGAGGGGTCCTGGGGAGCCAGACCTAGCATCTCCTTAGCACCTACATGGGGATTTCTGATGCTGTAACAGACTCCCATATAAACTTTATCTTTTTTCTCTCTCTTTCACAAATAAATAGATAGATAAATCTATCTCTCCCATATCCATCCACTCTTTCTCTCTCTCCCCCTCTCTTCCTCTTACAAATAAATAAATTTTTAAAAAATTGTATCTAGTTTCTAAATGCTCATGCTAGTCTTTGTTTGCTTAGCTCTTGCTTGTCTCTTATTTTAAGTAGTTAGGATGCTTTTTCAGTTGGAAAATATTATTTCTCCCCCAAAAGATAAGGAATAGTTCTATATCCTATAAAAACACCCCTCCCACACATCATTCTGTGCTCTCTCCTTTCTGTTTATAAATATGTGAACTTGCTACTATACATGGGAGGTGGAAGTAGAAGGTTGAGTCGAGGTTGTCCTACAAGGTGAACTCAAGGTCAGCCTGAGCTACAAGAGACCTTGCCTCAAAAAATTAAAAAAGCAGCCAGGTATGGTGGTACACACCTTTAATCCCAGCACACAGGAGGCAGAGGTAGGAGGATCACTTTGAGTTCGAGGGCAGCTTGTGACTAAAGATGAGTTCCAGGTCGGTCTGGGCTAGAGTAAGATCCTACCTTATGCAAACAAAACCAAAAACTAAAAACCATCCATCCTGACAAACCTGCACTAAGGATGACTTTAACACAACCTCTTTAGCACCTAGTTAAAAGAGCAAAATAACTCATTCAGGCAATATGAAAATTAATAAGACAGCCCTGCTGGGGTTTCCTCAGGAACGTACCATCTTCAGAGAAGGAAATGGCTGGTTTTCAGACAAAGAATTTTCCTCTTCAATCATAGATTCTGAAATTTCAAATTATAAAAATTCAGTAAATAAAATGCCACCAGATCACAAGATTTTTCCCTAAACCATAAGGAAGAGATGAATGCTGAAGTAACTATGAGGTCAGGTCTTTTTATGTTTAGTACTTCAGAAAGCTCTTGGATCTATTATCTTTAACTATGATGAAACCCATTTTCTAAGTAACCATTCTTCACAAAGACTAACTTGTAACACTTAAATGTAAATGCCACCCTTTACATTATAAATGTTTTTATAGAAATGAAACTACTATTCTCTGAACAGCAGTCTGAACAGTGATTTATTTCTCCAAGGAGTTTGGAGCCGTGCCATTTTGTTAAGACTTCTACTTAAAACACCAAAATCAAAATCAGCTAAGAAGTAAAGATTAAAGATAATCTATAGCTACTTCTGTTAGCATAATCATTTATTCTAAAACAGATGACATCTTAAATGAACAACAGGGTCTGGGGAGATGGCACAATCAGTAACGTGCCTGGCTTGTAAGCAAGAAGACATGAGTTTGATTACAAGAAGCCATGTCAAAAAGTCAGCAACGGTGGTGGGTGATGGTAATGTCAGGGCAGTGTGGGAAGAGGGAGGAGGTGAAGACAGGTAGATATCTGAGGCTTATTGGCTAGCCAGACTAGCCTAATTGGCTAATTCTAGGAAAATAAAAGACCAGAGCTCAAAATAAAAAAGGTGGAGGGCTGGGGAGATGGACTTGGTTAAAGGTGCCTGCTTGCAAAGCATGCTAGTATGGGTTTGATCCCCCAGTACCCACATAAAGGCAGATATATAAAGTGGCACAAATTACTAGAATTCATTTGCAGTAGCAAGAAGCCTTAGCATGCCCTCTCCACCCGCCCCTATCTCTCTCTGCTTGCAAATAAATAAAAATATTTTTAGCTGGGTGTGGTGGTACACGCCTTTAATCCCAGCACTCTGGAGGCAGAGGTTGAGGCCACCCTGGACTACATAGTGAATTCCAGGTCACTTTGGGCTACAGCAAGACACTGCCTCAAAACAACAACAACAATAAAAAAAGATATATATATTTTTAAAAAGGTGGACCATGACCGAAAGTAACAATACCTGAGGTTGCCCTCTGGTGTCCATATACACAAAAAAATTGTTCTGCGACTGGAGAGATGGCGGTTCAGTGATTAAGGCAATCCCTGCAAAGTCTAAGAACTTGGGTTTGATTCTCCAGTACCCACTTAAAGCCAGATGCATAAGGTGGTGCATGCATCTGGAGTTTGTTAGCAACGGCTAGAGGCCTTGGTGCACCATTCATATTATTTCTCTCAAATAAATAAAATATTAAAAAATATTTTTAAGAAAGAGAAAAGTTGAAATAATCAAGTTTTTCATTCCCACCCCCCCTTTTTTTTTTGGTTTTTCAAGGTAGGGTCTCACTCTAGCCCAGGCTGACCTGGATGGAATTCACTATGGAGTCTCAGGGTGGCCTCAAACTCAAGGCAATCCTCCTACCTCTGCCTCACATGCTGGGATTAAAGGTGTGCGCCACCACGCCCGGCCTCATTCCTTTTTTGTTTGTTTGTTTTTTGAGGTAGGGTCTCTGGCCCAGGCTGACTTGGAATTCACTATGGAGTCTCAGGGTGGCCTTGGACTCATGGCAATCTTCCTACCTCTGCGTCATGAGTATTGGGATTAAAAGTATGCGCCACAACGCCTGGCTCATTTCTTTCTTTATTTAGGAGAGAGAGAGGGGTACATAGACAGAGACAGAATGGGTTCACCAGGGCCTCTAGCCACTGCAAATGAACTCCAGACACATGTGCCACTTTGTGCATCTGGCTTTATGTGGGTACTGGAAAATCAAATCTAGGTCCTTTGGCTTTACTGGCAAGTGCCTTAAACACCAAGCCATCTATCCAGCCCAACCTTTTCATTTCTTAAATCAATTTATATGTATTATAAATGATAAGACTAAAATTATGTAAAAAAAACAGTAAAATGCATTTGACTGTTTATAGTCATGAAATATCTATAAACTCTATCTCATCACATTTTGTTTTAGAGATAATCTTTGGAGTCTCAAACATCTCAAAGTTCCTTTACAAAGGTATTCAAACTTTTGCAAAACAACTAATGAGTACTGACCTGTTGCAGAGCACAGTGTAAATTTCTAACCCTATATATAAAATCATTTTCTTGCCCTTGAAAAGCTAACATTCTAGTTGAAGAAAGAAACAAACAAAAATAAAAGGTTCTGAAGGAGGTACAGTAAACCTCAAATAAACAGTAAAAGCTATTAAGCTCTATGGAGTAAAAAGGGAAGTAGATTTACAAAATGATGTAGTAGGCTGAACATTCTTTGAAGAAACTGATACACGCCGGGCGTGGTGGTGCACGCTTTTAATCCCAGCACTCGGGAGGCAGAGGTAGGAGGATTGCCGTGAGTTCGAGGCCACCCTGAGACTCCATAGTGAATTCCAGGTCAGCCTGGGCCAGAGTGAGACCCTGCCTCGAAAAACCAAAAAAGAAAAAAAAAAAAGAGAAACTGATGCACAAAGTAGGCAGTCAAACAATCTAAGCCGGGTGTGGTAGTGCACAACTTTAATCCTAGCACTAGGGAGGCACAGGTGTGAGGATTGCTCTGAGTTCGAGGCTACCCTGAGACTACACAGTGAATTTCATGTCAGCCTTACCCTACCACAAAAAACCAAAACAAGAAAACAAAAACAAAAACTGCCTAAGGCCATAGCAAGCACATGACAGAGCTGTTTCAAATTCTAGGCTACACTCTGTACTCAATGGACTTTCTAATTTGTAATGGTTAAAAATGCTTGGAAAGATTAACAGGTACGAAAGTATAAAGAACTCTGATTATCAAGCTAAGTGAAGTAATGAAAATGTTTTCTGTACATATGGCACATATTCAGTTGAAAATTAGCATAAGACAGCATTTCTGTACTGGCACCTTACCTTTCCGATCTTTAGATTTTAGTGCAGTCACATGAGTAAGCTAGAAAGCACAAACACACAAAATCCAATTAGAAAACAGGCCATACTTATGTAGAGAGTTAATACAGTAAGGTAGAAATGACATAATATAGACATAAATGTGGAATTATCAGTTTAATAAGAATAAGCATTAACTATTTTATATATATTTAGTACATGCATATACATAAAAACGTGACCAAATACCCAAAAGGAGAAAAAGAAAAAATTTAAGTTTGGAAACCAATTATACTCAACTATTTATTTAGATACCTAAAAGTGCTGAGATGATGAATCATGTAAAATTACACAAGGCAACAAAATATACAAAGATCCTAGAAGTAACACATATGAAACCAACTATGACATAAAAGGACTGTTGCAAGTGGGAAAGGCTCTCAAGAAGCAGCAGCCTAGGACCATGGCCTCGCTCCTCCAGTTATGCAAAAGCTGGTGGGACCCATACAACTAGTAGAGCACAAAACTATTTCACCAAATGAGAAAAGAAAACAAAAGTATACTCTATGCATGCTGAATGCATAGTCATTCTTATGCAAAGAAAATATTAACTAAATTAAATAGTAACTAATAAGCTGGGCATGGTGGCGCAAGCCTTTAATCTCAGCACTTGGGAGGCAGAGGTAGGAGGACCACTGTGAGTTTGAGGCCAGCCTGAGACTACATAGTGAATTCCAGGTTAGCTTTGGTTTGAAAAAACAACAAAAAAAGTAACTATCAATAAAGCTAAAGGAAAATTCACATTTTATGCTACTGTTAATACCTTTAACAACTGGAGCTGGTCAAATGTCAATTCTTTTACTGGGATTTCAAATAATTCAACTGGATCAGCATCAAATTTCTATTAAAACAGAAACAGAAATGGACTTTATTTCATTATTTCCAAATGTTTACACTAGGGAGGCCTACATCTCAATTTGTTGACGGTTGAAAATAACTATTAGGTTGCCATCATGACCCCATGCATACAAGCCCTTCTAATCGAACACTATCTCATAGATCATATAGTCTGTTTTTCTTTTTCCTTATAGGACTAAGATAAAGACCATGACCTTGTGCATGCTGGGCAAGGGCTCCAACACTTACATCCCTGGCCCCTGACTTGTGGTTTTACTGCAGGCAGTGTGTGTCTGGAAGTGGTAAGGTGTGACAGAGCATGGCGTCAGACATCATTTTTCCTGCCTTCTCCATGCGGTATACATTTTATTTGACATACATTCATGCCACATGCCTAGGAAATCAACATGCAAGTCTTAAGAGATTAACTGCTGCCTGTAAGCTTCTAAACTTTTTGAAGCCTTTTAAAATTTAAGCTTGACTAAAATTAGCAGCCACATAAATAAATTGCCACAAAACTTGCCTGATTAGCTATAAGCAATGTTTAAGAACAACCCTGATCTACCATGCTTCCTCCACAAGCAAATTTACTTCCAGGTTTTAATTGTCACTGTTAGAAGTACTACTGTCCTAGGACTGGACAGATGGCTCAGCAGTTAAGGCACTTGCTTGCAAAGCCTGCCAGTCCCGGTTCAACCCATGTAAAGCCAGAGAACATTCACTTGCAGCAACAGCAAGAAACCCTAGTGCATCCACACGCACAAACACACACACGCGCGAATAAGTAAAAAATTGTGAAAAGATAAGTCCTACTATTTTAAGGCAGTCAGTTAAGGCACCACCAATAAGTCATCCATTCAACAAGCACATTGAAAGCCATTGCACACACATATTCACTCATGAGCATTGGTACAAACCTGTGTATGTAAAAAGTTTTTCTGGAAGGATACACAAGAGACTATTAAGAATAAGGGAGTGAAACCAAGGGAAAGGGGAAAGGAAGATTTATTGTTCATTTCATAATCTTCTGAACTATGTGCATTTTTCCCTAAAAACATGGTTGTTTTTATATGAAAAATTCCAGCTTGAAAATAAAACTCAATATAAAAAAGCATAAATGTTGAGCATGGTCGTGTACATCTATAATCCCAGCACTCAGGTGGCAGAAGGAGGGCTGCATGAGTTCAAGTTCAGGGCCTGCCTGGGATTACAGAGTGAGTTCCAGGTCAGCCTTGGCTAGAGTGAGACTCTACCCTGAAAAAAGCATATAATTCCTTACTTTAATTTCTCAATGAACTCATTCAGGTTCAACTTCAGAGAAAGACCATCTGGTCAATAAGAGTGATCAGTAATACTCTTCAATAAACCCTCTATGATAGTACTAGAAGTAACATTCTTCCAAAGCAACCTGCTCCCTTTATTTCTCTTTAGTTATTCGGTTTTCATCATATGAATATCTCCTTCCTTCCCGCTCCTGATTCCATTTAATGGGTGGAAGCATCTTTGTCTAAAAATCCTAGTAAACCAAGCCCCAAGGAGCAGGCATGGTATCTTGTGGTGCTCTGTTATACAACACGCACAACACGATCTGATTCAGGTGTCCCTCATAAACTTAGGTGTTCTGAATGCTAGATCCCCATCTGATGGAGATTTGAGAATTAATGCCTCCTGGAGGCAGTGTATTGTTGGCGGTTGGCTTATAGATGTTATAGCCAGTTTATTCATGCCAGTGTTTGGCACACTCTCCTTTTGCTATTGTTCACCTGATGTTGGCCAGGGGGTGATGTCCAGCCTCTGCTCATGACATCATTTTCCCCTGTCATCATAGAGTTTTCCCTAGAGTCTGTAAGCTAAAAGCTGCTCTTGGTCTGGTGATTTCTGCCAGCAATGCGAACTTAACTGCAACAGTAAAGTTGGTACCTAGAGTGATGTTGCTGCTAGACACCTGACTGTGTAGCTTTGGCCTTTTGGAGCTGATTTTCAAGAGGAATGTAGAATGATTTGAAACCTTGGCCTAAGAGGTGATTTGCAGTGCTGTAAGTACAGCTTGATGGACTATTCTGGTCAGATTTGAAAGATTTGAATGTAGTAAGAATTAAGGACTGTGAGGTTTGGCTTATGAGGGTGACAAAGAGCTTTGCTTGGACTGGGCTAGAAGCAGTTTGTATGAGAGGCTTGCTGTTATGCCCATGTCCTGAGAAGCTGTGAAGGGTTGCATTGTGTAGAAATGAACTGGTGTGAGCAGAGGGATATGGCACAGAAAAAATAAAATCTTTGGACCAAAACTTCTGCCTGTTCAGCTGCAATTGCATGTGGGATTACAACCTTTGAGATTGGGCCAGCTGACGGGCACTGGGGCAACAGGAAAAATGTTGACTCTTTTGAAGGGGCCTGAATGCTCAAGGAGTGTCCTGTTCTTCAAAGTCTGCTTTATTTCCACCTGGATTAACAAATTGGCACCCTACGTGGTATTGTGGAGTATAAGAAATGCAGGAAAGAGAGGGACATTGAGTTTGCAACATGGTCTTGTGTTTTGGAAACAGACATGGGCAGTGTGAAGCAGGTTTGCTGGATGCCTGCATGGAGACCCGATGAAGCTGCTGGGAACACAAGATGTCTGCTAAGGAGAGCTGCCAGCCCCGGATGAAGTTTTCCAGGACTGTGAGTAGTCTAGCTGGAGGGGTAGAATTAGAATTAGAGTCTTGTTTGCTGGTTAGAATTATCGGACTTGGGAGACTTGTCATTGACTAGAGTTGTTGGACTTGGAGCTACAGAGTTTTGATGTTTGCCCTGTTTAAATCTTGTATTGGTTGAATATTGGCTATACCCAATGCCATCTTTTGCAGAATGAATGTTAATTCTGTGCCATTATGGGTTTTTGAGGCTATTTTTTGGTATTATGGCTCAGTTAAAAGACCTTGGATTGTGGGGATGTATGAACATCATCGGAATTGATTCTGTGCCATTATGGTTTTTTTTTGGTATTATGGCTCAGTTAAAAGATCTTGGACTATGGGAATGTTTGAACATCATTAGGATTGATAAAAACTATGAGGACTTTTAA
The DNA here is from genome assembly GCA_036346955.1 of Dipus sagitta. NCBI lineage: Eukaryota > Metazoa > Chordata > Mammalia > Rodentia > Dipodidae > Dipus > Dipus sagitta. Next base: position 54,924,304 of record CM070779.1, on the reverse strand, counting down.
AGATGGACTGAATGTATTGCATTTTACATCATGCATGGTTATAAGTTTATGGGGGCCAGGGGCAGAATGTGGTGGTTTGATTCAGGTGTCCCTCATAAACTTAGGTGTTCCGAATGCTAGATCTCTAACTGATGGAGATATGGGAAGTAATGCCTCCTGGAGGCAGTGTATTGTTGGGGGTGGGCTTATAGGTGTTATAGCCAGTTTCCTCTTGCCAGTGTTTGGCACACTCTCCTGTTTCTGTTGTCTACATGATGTTGGCCAGGGGTTATGTCCACTCTCTGTTCATGCCATCATTTCCCCCTGCCATCATGGAGTTTCCTCTTGAGTCTGTAAGCCAAAATAAATTGTTTTGTCCTAAAAGCTGCTCTTGGTCAGGTGGTTCTGTCACCAATGTGAACCTGACGGCAACACCATGTTAGTGCACTGACCTGAATATCAATCAACTCGCACAAATATGAGGTGAACCTTTCTAACTGAAGTCCTTGAGAAACCACCTAAATAATTTGCACACTAAAATTTAGGGAGTATATAACAGCTTTTTTTTTTAAAAAAAAAAATAACAATAACAAATTCTAATCTAGATGCATTTTAAAATCTCATTCTGGTGGCTGGAAAGATGGCTTAGCAGTTAAGGTTTTGCCAGGCAAAACCTAATGTTCAATTCCCCAGAACCTACATAAGCCAGATGTACATGGTAGCACATGCATCTGAAGTCCGTCTGCAGTAGCTAGAGGCCTTGATGTGCCCATTCTCTCTCTCTCTCTCAAATAAGTAAATAAATAAATACATAAATAAATAAAAGAAAGTTGGGCAGCTGGGCGTGGTGGTAGTCCAGCTACCACACAGCTTGAGCTAGAGTAAGACCCCACCCTGAAAAACAAAAAAGTTGGACAGTGCCACACTTTTTGTCCCTGCTTCTACTTCACCTGTGGCCTCTATTACAGTGGGCCTTACATCTACTCTGTCTCTCTAGAACTCTTACTATACCAGCTACCAAGAACAACTCCCTGAAGTTTAGTTCTAAACATTTCCCTTCTCAGTCACAAAGTCATTCCTATCTCCCAGCTAGTCCAACTTTCCTTCAATGAGGCTTTCCATTTACTGACTCCTTACCCTTTTCTTCAATTTTCCACTGTGATAGCTCCATTTTTCTAAATCATGCTAGCTGAATAGGAAATAGGTTAGAGCAGAAACAGAGAGGGGCCTAGAGAAAATAAACACCGGTAACTTCTCTTCTGCCTCAACACAGTGACAGTGGCAGACTGATGCACAGAATACCTGGACGGTTGCTTTGTTGGTAACATAAGAGAGCACATTCAGGAATACTGAATACTCTAGGAAATCAGTATCTCCATTCCTGCTCTCTTCAGTACTACAAGGAGTTCACAGAGAAAGGTAATTCACCAAGAAAAATGAACTAACGCTAATTAATACCTAAAAATATAACAAAATTTATTGTTTAACCTTCTTATCTAATATTAAGTTTAAAATGAAAGAATTTCAGCATACCTTTTTCATTGTCAAACAACAGGTAAGATCATGATATACCACAGGTACAAAGTCCTTTGATAGATGAACATCAAATTCTACAAATGCTGCACCCTGAGAGAAATAAACAAGGCAAATATTTGAGAATCATTTTCAGAAGTAAACCACATTCAAGATCAGTGTAAAATTATAGCTCTATACACAAAAATAAACATTTCTTCATAAATACTACATTTCAAAATTTTTCTCATATTGTCTTCCAACAATTTTTCTTTTTGCAAAAGCCCAACATTTTCTGGGGGAAAAACGAGTACCAGGGTATCTGAGAGGCAGTGAGACACAGTTCATCATGTTATCTCTGACAATGCTACAAACAGAAATGGATTCCAATAGTAGGCACATTCTAATCAGCATATCATCAGAGAGACGGTGAGGAAAAGAACTGGCTGAGACTTCCTGTTTAAAAAAAAACAACAGCAAAGTATACTCTTATACTAAAAAGTGATCTGTGTAATAAATTATCAACTATTGCAGAGAAGTAGGAGAGATCCAGAGCATCTAGAGCCCACAGAAGCAGGAGAAGCAGCTCCAGCAGCAGCAGAACCAGGTTGGTGTGGCTATGGCCACAAGGCTTGGCTTGAGCCACAGGGAAAGCCTGGTGAGGGGACTCTCCACTCACACTGGCCTCCATGCAAAAACAAGAAACGTGAAGGGAGGACCTAAGTGACCAACAGAGGAGCTGCTTGTGAGGTAGAGGATCACATGGACCAGTGGGAAAACGAGAGCCACAATCCACAGCCTCCCCCTACCCCATCACCAGCAAGTACCAGAGATCTGGGAAATGGAGCACACCTACATAGCACCCTGCACCAGCAACCAGAGCAGCCATCCAGCGACCCAGCCAGCCTAACTGAGCACACAGCACAAAAAAGAGGGACCAAAGTGGGAGCACACCATAACTGAGACCAAAACAATCCCAAAAGGTAACTGGGATTACACCAGGTCAGTACACACCAAATAAGCCTGGTATATAAACTTGAATCAGAAGTGCTAATTGTACCTTCCATGTCACAGAAATTACATGTTAAATCTGATGGATGGTCAGATCTACCATTCTTAAATAAGCTGTATTTGGGGCTTGTCATTTGCTGCTGACTGATTTATAGTGCCTTTGTTTCCTCTTTTGTTGTTTATTAGGGAAGGGTCTCACTTGGTCACAAACTGACTTGGAACCCTCAACAGACCAGAAATCTTAGCCTCCTAATTGACAGATTAAGGCTGTGGGGCAACACACATCCTAAGAGACGGTGACTTTGTTAAAGGATCTGGTTGTCATAATACCTACTCTTACATAAATACCTGTGCTGTTTCTCATTGAATGTGTACACTGTTTAGTTAAATTTTAGAATCTGCCTGTAGTTTGGTCCACTCAGCCTACTTGAATATTCTCTTAGCAGGCAAACCCAACACCTAGGGTCACTTTGGTAGATACTCTAAGAATCTTAAGAGTCACACCTAGCACCTTAAGTTCCTACCCTGAAGATATATAACATCAGATTGACTGATACATCTAATAATACTGTAGGTAATTAGAAAATCCAAGCATTAAATTAATCCAAGATGCAAAACATATACATAACACAAGAAACACAAAAAAATCGAGACAATATAAATCCACCAAAAATTATTAAAGCATCAGAAACAACTTCCAGTGAGACTGATTTAGAGGAAATGACTGAAAAAGATTTCAAACGAATGATTATAAATATGTTCAAAGAAATCAATGAGGAAATGAAAAAAGACGCAGGATACCAATTTAATGAGATAAGGAGGTCAATACAAGACATAAATAAGGAAATAGAAATAAAGAAAACCCAGTAATAATTACTAGAAATGAAGAACACAGTCAATGAAATAAAAAACTCTGTAGAAAATCTCACCAGTAGAATGGATGAAGGAGAGGACAGAATATCTAAACTAGAAGATCAGGTGGCAGATCTAAAACAGTCCAAAAAAGAGAAAAACAAACTAAAAGGAAAGTATGAATGGTAATTTCAAGATATTTGGGACACTATAAAAAGATCTAATATAAGACTTCAAGGTATAGTAGGAGAAGAATTTTACTCCAAAGGCATAGTAGGCTTCTTCAACAGAATCATAGAAGAAAACTTTCCCCAAACTGGAAAAGAGATGCCAATGCAGATACAGGAAGACTTTAGAACACCAAACAGACAAAACCTGAAAAGAACCTGTCCTTGCCATATTATAATTAAATTACCAAACATACAACCAAAGAAAATATACTGAAAGCAGTTAGGGAGAAAAATCAAGTCACATACAAAGGCAAGCCCATCAGGATCAAAACAGATTACTCAACACAAATGTTAAAAGTTAAATGCTTGTTGGAAAAAAGACAGCCTCTTCAGCAAATGGTGCTGGGAAAATTGGATATGTATTTGTAGAAAGATGAAAATAGATCCTTATCTCTTTCCATGCACAAGAATTAAATCCAAATGGATCAAAGACGTTAATGGCAGACCTGAAACTGCAAGAGGAAAAAGGGGGGGGGGGGGGCGGAACCCTTCAACATGTTGGTCTTGGCAAAGAATTTATTAATATAACCCAATTGCTCAGGCAATAAAACCACAGATTAACTGCTGGGACCTCATGAAATCACAAAGCTTTTGTAGAGCAAAGGACACTGTGAATAAAGCAAAAAGGCAACCTACAGAATGGGAAAAAATCTTTGCCAGCTATACATCTGATAGAGGATTAATATCCAGGATATACAAACAACTAAAAAAATTAAATAATAAGAAATCAAACAACCCAATTAAAAAATGGGTTATGGTACTAAGTAGAGAGTTCTCAAAAGAAGAAGTAAGGATAGCATATAAACATCTAAAAAAATGTTCTACATCCACAGCCATCGGGAAATGTGGATTAAAATTACGTTGAGAGTCCATCTCACTCCTGACAGATTGACTACCATCAGGAAACAAATGACCATAAATGCTGGCAAGGATGTGGAAAAACAGGAACTCTTCTACACTGTTGGTGGGATTGCAATCTGGTCCAGCCATTGTGAAAATCAGTGTGGAGGTTCCTGAGACTGCTAAAAATAGATCTACCATATGACCCAGCTATATAGCACTCCTAGGCATATATCCTAAGGACTCATCTCACTATCTTAGAGATACTTCCTCAACCATGTTTACTGCCACTCTATTCACAATAGCTAGGAAATGGAACCAGCCTAGATGTCCCTCAACTGATGAGTGCATAATGAAGATATGGCACACTTACACAATGTAGTTCTACTCAGCAGTAAAGATAAATGAAGTTATGAAATTTATAGGAAAATGGATGGTTCTTGAAAAGATTATACTAAGTGAGGTAATCCAGGCCCAGAAAGCTACATGTTGCATGTTCTCTCTCATATGTGGATCCTAGCAACAAATGATTGGACTTCTGTGTGAGTAGGAAGAAAACTCAGTAGCAGAGGCCAGTAAGCTAGAAAGGAGATATAAAGGGAAAAGAAAGGAAGGGAGAGGGGACTTAAGAGGATGGTACTGTACATATGTAAGTAGAACAGGTTAATGGGAGTGAAATGGCCTAAGTAAGGTCAGGGGAAGAGATGGAGAGAGGGCTAATCAAAATCTAAGAGGATATAAATAAAATATGGAAATGTACCTTTTTGGACAATGGAACACTAAGGAGCCATATACTGCTACTAGAAAATTTTCAGTGCCAGGGATGGGATACGTTCCAGTGAGTTGTTCCCCAGAGAGGTCCCATATACCCCCCAAAACATTATAGGCTATTGCTGAGGCCCTTGGTTTCCCACCAGGAATAGATGGTAAGACCCTATTGCTGAAGACTCCACATAATTGGGCTACAAGGTCACTGAGAAATCCTGCTGTAGCTGAGCTGAAAATCTCCTCCATGTAGACCAGCTGAGAGAAAGCTGGAAAAAGCCACACTACATGTAGCTCAATGGGAGAGAGAGAAATCACCAGTGGAGATACTCAACAATGGACCCTGCAAGCCTTATATTTGGCCAGCCAGGCCAAATGAGCCAACGGGTGCAATAGTGGCATATCTGTTATGGGGGAAACCAAGTGCCCTCTAATTTGACTGGAGGTCCCCTCCATGGGAGGGAATACATCCCTGATACTGAAAACCTACAAAGGGGTAAGTCATGTGCCCTCGGGGTATAATGTTTGCTGCTGTCTGGATAATGTATATACTATGCTTATCAAACTACCCAGTAAGCACTTCTCTTAATGTTCATACCTATATATTAATGCTACTCTCACTTTTGGTAGAGAACCTTCTCTTTTCAGATGGCAGTGGCTTTGGGATGACTCAGAAGCCACCATGATGCTGAGAAATGACAGAGGGGTGCTCAGTACCGAAATATCTCTATCACACATTCCAAGGCTCAGGGTTCACTGCGGAAGAATTGGCGGAAAGAATGTAAGAGCCAAAGAAAGGGTAAGACTCCTTACGACGTGCTCCTCCAGATACAAGATGGCCTGGATATCCATGACCTCACAGACCTGACACTATGTACACAAGACCATCATAATAGGAGGAAAAGATGATGACATCAAAATAAGAGAGAGACTGATTGAGACGGGTAGGGGATATGATGGAGAGTGGAGGTTCAAAGGGGAAAGTGGGGGAATGGAGGGAATTACCATGGGATATTGTTTACAATCATGGAAGTTGTTAATTATACAAAATAAAACAATAAAAATAAAAATAAATGAAAAAGAAAATAACTGGTTATGGAGGAGTAGAGAGATGCTTCAGTGGTTAAAAGACATTTGCTTGCACAGCCTGATAGCCCAGATTCGATTTGCCAGTACTCGTGGAAAGTCAGAAACACAAAGTGGCACATACATCTAGCATTCATTTCAGGCAGCAAGAAGTCCTGTCACACTTACTCCCCCTTCTTTTTCTTCCCCCTCTGTCTGCTTGAAAGTAAATAAATAAAAATAGAAATAGCTATGGAAATGGAGTTTTATTCAACGCTTAAGAAAGTTGAAAATAAGAAATTACATGGAATGGATGGATTTATAAAAGATTATAGTGCATGAGGTAACTCAGGCCCAGAAAGTCAAATGCAGCATGTTTTCTCGTTAAAGTGAATCCTAGTTTCCAATGTTTATATTTGTATTTAAGCTGGAATGAAAGTCAGTAGTAGAGGCCAGGAAGCCAGAAAGGGCCCATGAAGGAGGGAGGAGAAGGGAAGGCTTTAAGGGGACAGTATAGTAGATATGTAAGTAGACGGGCAGGATACTGGGAGTGAAATGGTCTAAGTGAGATCAGGGGAGAAGGTGGAGGAAAAGAGGGGGTGGAAGGAGGGTTAATCAGAATTAAAGATGGACAAGGCATGGTTGTACACACCTTTAATCCCAGTACTTGGGAGGCAGAGGTAGGAGGAATGCTGTGAGCCTGAGGCCAGCCTAGAACTAGAGTGAGTTCCAGGTCAGGCTGGACTAGAGTGAGACCCTACCTCGAAAAAACAAACAAAAATAGCTAAATAAATTTTAAAAAAGAAGCATATAGCTATGCAATGTGTTCACTCTGCTCCCAGGTAACAATAATGATATACATGTCAAATTTCTATATGGAGGCCAAAATATAGATGAAAAGGAGTACAAGAATTATAGTTGAGGACATTAACTGTAAAAGCACATCCATCTGTCCTATAAATTAATCCAAATAAAGATCAGGAACATAAACGACACACAAATGTGTGAATCATGTCACATTACTGACTGTGGTGCACAGAATTGCTGCCAAAGAACAGACAGATGCCTGTCCAGCCCTACAGTGGTTCTCACTCATGTGCGGACTAGAGCTTAGGAACGCACATCAACCCAGACTAGAAGCAAGGAGCTCTAGCATCTGGTTAGGAAGCCTGACTTCCGGTCATTTCTAAAGCAGAAAACAGCAACTTCTATGACTTTCTTTTTTTTTTTTTTTTCTGAGGGGGGGGATTCGAGGTAGGGTCTCTCTCCAGCCCAGGCTGACCTGGAATTCACTATGTAGTCTCAGGGTAGCCATGAACTCAAGGCAATCCTCCTACCTCTGCCTCCCAAGTGCTGGGATTAAAGGCATGTGCCACCATGCCCAGCTTCTTCTTTTTTTTTTTTGTTAAGTTTTTTTTTTTTTTTTTTTTTTTTATTTAAGAGAGAAGGAGACAGAGAGAATGGGCATACCAGGGCCTCTAGCCACTGCAAATGAACTCCAGATGCATGTGCCACCTTGTGCATCTGGCTTATGTGGGTACTGGGGAGTTGAACCTGGGTCCTTAGGCTTTGCAGGCAAGCACCTTAACCGCTAAGCCATCTCTCCAGCCAAACTTCAATGACTTTCAAATAGAAACTACCACAACCAATTAGGAGAAAATTGACTAGACCTGCCTAGAGATGGCTTACCAGTTAAGGTGCTTGCCCGTGAAGCTTAAGAACTCATGTTCGAATGTCCAGGTCCCACATAAGTCAGATGCACAGTGTTGCACATGCACACAAGGGGACACAAGCGCCTGGAGTTCATTTGTGGTGGCTATGGGTCCTGGCGCTCCCATTCTCTTTCTCTCTCCCAAATAAATCCAAAAAAAGACCATTCCAGCCGGGCGTGGTGGCGCACACCTTTAATCCCAGCACTTGGGAGGCAGAGGTAGGAGGATCGCCATGAGTTCAAGGCCACCCCGAGATGACAGAGTTAATTCCAGGTCAGCCTGGACCAGAGTGAGACCCTATCTCGAAAAAAAAAAAAAAAAAAAAAAAAAAAAAAAGGACCATTCCTAAGCAGTTCTATTCATTAAACATTTGACGTTATAGCTTTCTAGTCTAAATGTTTTATTTTACATAAGCTTTTATTTGGAAAACAATGTCATTAAGAGGTCAATGATGTTAAGTAAGGAACAATGAACTAAAACTGGTTCCAAATTATGACGCACAGCCCATAACACTCATAGATTAGTGTCATCCTCAACAAAAGACAAAGTATTGCCCAGGAAGGGCATGGTGACACACGCCTTTAATCCTAGCACCTGGGAAGCAGATGTAGGAGAACCTCTATGAATTTGAGACCAGCCTGGAGTTACAGAGTTCCATTATCAGCCTGGGCTAGAGCTGGATCCTATCTCAAAAAAGTGGTGGGGGTGGGGGCGGAGAGATGGCTTAGTGGTTAAGGTGCTTGTCTGCAAAACCTAAGGACCCAGGTTCAATTCCCCAGTACCTGAGAATAAGTGTTAATTCATCTAATTTAACATACAGTTGATTAATAAGGCAGGAAGATAACAAGTTCAAAGCCTGCCTGGGCTAAAGAGTACGTTTAAGACCAGCCTGGGCAACTTGGTAAGACCCAGTCTCAAAATAAAAAGGGGCAGGGTGTTTGAAATGCCTAGAGTCCCTGGTGTGCCCATATTCTCTCTGTCTGCTGGGTGTGGTGGTGCATGCCTTTAACCTGAGCACTCAGGAGGCAGAAGTAGCAGGATCACTGTGAGACTGCATAGTGAATTCCAGGTCAGCCTGGGCTAGAGCCAGACCTACCTGAAAAATCAGAAAATTTAAAAATGCATAAAAAGGGGACTGCAGATGTGGTTCAATGGCACAGTGCTTGCTTAATATGTGTGAAGCCCAAGATCCAATCCGTATTACTACTGAAGAAAAAAATCTTACTTGCTGAACATCCAGTAAAGTGCTTGCTGCAGAAATGTGAGAACCTGAGCTGAGGGTCCTGGCACCCACGTAAATACTGGGTGGCGGGCGTGACAGCAGTGCTCTGGAGGCAGAGCTAAGAGCTAGAGGACAGCTAGCTAGCTAGAAGAGCAGAATTGGTAAGCTCTGGGTTTAAATCACAGACCCTATGTCAATAAATAAAGGCAGAGAACGGCTAAAGGAAGACACCTGATATTAAGTTCAGGCCAACATGTGCTCACACACACATATATAAACAAACAAAACTAAAAGATGCTGGGTGTGATGGCATGTGCCTTTAATTCCAGGACTCAGGAGGCAGAGGTAGAAAGATTGCTGTGAATTCGAGGCCAGCCAGGGCTAGAGTGTCAAGACCCTATCTCAAAAAACAATGAAAAAGAAAAAAAAAAAAAACCCTAAATGACAAAGTTTAAGAAATGTGGAAGTCACTACAAAAACAATACAAATATAAGAGCATATACTTTCATTTCCTCCCCTTCTCCCTAATTTAATTTTGGAATCTGAAGTTTTCTGGTCAGTATGGAAGAATGGAAAATTAAAAAAAAAAAAAAATCCTCGATGGGCCATGGTGATGCATGCCTTTAATCCCAGCACTTGGGAGGCACAGATAGGAGGAGCAATGTGAGTTCAAGGCCACCCTGAGACTACAGAGTGAATTCCAGGTTAACCTGGGCTATAGCAAGACCCCACCTTGAAAAACAAAAAACAAAAAATCCTAGGTTCTTAATTAAAAATGTCAAATCTTAGTTATTAAATACACTAAAAACTAAAACTCTAGCCCAATTTTGTGGCTAGGTATTATTCTAATCCTAGCACTTGGGAGACTAAAGCGGTATTATTCTAATCCTAGCACTTGGGAGACTAAAGCAGGAAGATGGTGCATTTGAGGCCAGACTCTTGTCTCAAAAAACAAAACCACCTATGTAGGCTACTGGAGGAGAAAGTCAGTCATACCCACTAATGGACTCCAAGAACTACACAACGAACCAGGCAGTCAGGATGTTTAATAGTGGTATGACTGTAATCAGGTAACCAACTGCTTTCTTTCTAGCTGGTTTTGAGGCCTGCTACATTGAAAGGAATTCATGACTTATATTGAAAACCAAGTCAAAAGCTTATAAGCTGGGGAAGTCATAGGCCTGGGGGGGGGGGGTATAGCTACTACTGTTGTTTTGGTTAAATGGTTATGGTATGCCTATCTAATTACCCTCTAAATATTTATGTTTTTGCCCAACAGATCATTGTTGACCTTTGGTCAAAGAAACATCATTATGCAGTTGTTAACAAATGCAGAGATTCAAAAATCTGAGTGCTAAAAGCAAGTGAGTACTGAGTGCTTAGCACTAAATGAGACATCTATATTTCTCCAAAGACCAGGGAACATTGTGGAAGACAGGTTATAGAAGACCAGTGCATTCGTCAACTCATAGCAGCTGTGGTTACCTGTACAGGATAAGGCCAATCAACATTCTTCCATGGACAGGAGGGGCTCATGAGACCCACCCCATCCCTCCTCAGGAGCTAATGGCAGTTAATGAATGCTAGGGGAGGGGAAGTCATTCTCTTCAGTGTAAGTGGTGGGAAGAAGGGGTTCAGACAGAGGTGGATTAAGAGAGTAAGAAGAATATATATGATCAAAATACAATATATTTATATATTAATTGATTTTAAAACCCTAATGCTTTATAATTAGATAAAAGACACTAAGAAATTTAACATAATCAAGTTGGTATGCAGAGGGTACTTTTTAAATTTATTTTTAGTGTACAAAATAATATGCTTCACTATGATATTTTTTATATAAACTGGTATACTTTAAAGTGTTATGAAAGATCACCATCACAACTTTCTATAAGCTTTATTTTCAAAGTGAAATAAGTCACTAGTAGGCACTTTTTTCTTTTCCCAATAACTCAAGAGTATGGTAAGCTGGACATGGACATGGCGGTTCACAGCCTTCAGTCTTAGCACTTGGGAGCTCAAGGCAAGAGGATAGCTTTGGGTTTGACTGGGCTAAATAGTGAGTTCCCAAAATTACTGCTTATGAGCTGGGCGTGGTGGCACACGCCTTTAATCCCAGCACTCGGGACGCAGAGGTAGGAGGATCGCCTTGAGTTCGAGGCCACCCTGAGACTACATAGTGAATTCCAGGTCAGCCTGGGCTACAGTGAGACCCTACCTCGAAAAACCAAAACCAAAACCAAAAAAAAAAAAAAAAAAAAAATTACTGCTTATGGTTCTTTTGTTTTACATTTGAATTTTCACCAGAGATCTAAATAAATCCCCCAAATATTTTGCTTTCACTGAGAAATGCTCAGAACAATGATAAATATATATAGCCCTCCCTTTTTTTGAGGCAAGCCCAACAGATAGGACTTTTTTTCTTACTTTCTTTCTTTTTTTTTTTAATGAGAGAGAGCGGGGGCGGGGGGGAATTGGCATATGAGGGCCTTCAGCTGCTGCAATCCAACTCCAGACACACGCACCACCTTGTGTACTTGTGTGACTTTGCACGCTTGCATCACCTTGCACAACTGGCTACATGGGACCTAGAGAGTTGAACATGGGTCCTCAGACTTTGCAGGTAAGCACCTTAACTGTTAAGCCATCTCTCCAACCCTAAGCCCCATATCTCTACATCAACAATCCAAAGTTGTTTAAAGAAAGGTTACTCACATGACTAGCAGCATTTCTTAAAGAAGCAATGGTATTTTCTTGTACTTTAGCCAGCCTGAAATATATAAGAAATAGTTAACGTGGAATAAGGAAACAAATGTTGTAAAGAAGCCAAGTATATGTTTAATCATGGTAAGAAGATACATTCTCTATTTTGCTAACCCTAAAATATGACTATGAACACTCTTGGATGGTATATGCAGTTATTTCATAAGCAATTTCTACCAGTTACAGGTAGACATGTCATTCACACACACACATATTCCTTGCACTTGGGCATTTGGAGTTCTCTTCCTGGAGACAAGTGAGATGAATAAGGAAACCAAACCTATTCAACAGCATGAAGAAACAGACATAGTAATGTGCTATGTGGATATGAATCAATACTGACAAACTATGGGGGAAATGAGAAAGACTGACACACAAACAGGGTAGATGTATGAAAATATTACTAAGAACAAGAAGGAAAAGGAAGAAAACTCATTGTTTGATTAGGGACTAAGGGTGCTTCTTACTTAAATGTAAATTGATTTGTATTATAGACCTAAAGTATCATAATGACAAGTCCTAACATCATCCTAAAACAGGAGGGGGGGGGGCGTGGGATAGATTTTACAGCAGGAAGCCTATAGCATGGGGCTGATGAAATGGGACAGCACTTGCTGCACACGCCTGAGAACCTGAGCTCTATACCCATCATCCATGTAAAAAACCGGGCATGGTCACACCACAGAGAGCAGGGAGGCAGAGGCAGGAAAATCACTGGAACTTACTGGTCAGCCAGTCTGACCAAAATATAACAGCTCCAGGTTCAATGAGAACCCATCTTGAAAGGAAAAAAAGTGCAAGAGTGATAAGAGGAGGACAGCAGATGTTCTCTAAACATCTGGCATCAGCACCTGTGTGCACACATGCATATACACACACCATATACACATGCATCACACACATAGAGTTTAAAAAACACTATAGCAGCCGGACAGGGTGGCGCACACCTTTAATCCCAGCACTCGGGAGGCAGAGGTAGGAGGATCGAAGTGAGTGCAAGGCCACCCTGAGACTACATAGTGAATTCCAGGTCAGCGTGGGATAGAGTGAGACCCTACCTTGAAAAACAAAATAAAACAAAAAAAATTAGTGATAAGCCATGGCACTGATTATTAACTAAGTTCGAAACAGGAAGGGAGGGCTGGAGGGATGGCTTACTGGTTAAGGCACTTGCCTGCAAAGCCAAAGGACCCAGGTTCAATTCCCCAGAACTCACATAACCAGATGCACAAGGGAGCACATGCATCTGGAGTTTGTTTGCAGGGGCTGGAGGCCCTGGTGCGCCCATTCTCTCTCTTCCTCTCTCTCTCTGCCCCCCTCCCTCTATCAAATAAATAAAGAAAGAAAAATAAAATATTATTTAAAAAAAGCAAACAGAAGGGAAAGGCAATTTTACCAGGCTGGAAGCTGTGTCTCTTAAGGGGAGACAAGGCACCTTTCTGATGAGGTCTAAGGTGAGCACTTTCTTAGAATTGTATCTGATTAGAACAAAACCAAACCTTTCCATTTTATAGATAAAAAAAATTGAGACCTTAAGAGAACAACTTAAAAGACAAACAAAGGCAGACACAGGGCTGGAGAGATTGCTCAGCGGTTAAGGTGCTTTCCTGCAAAGCCTAAGGACCCAGGTGCAATTCCCTAGTGCCTACATGATGCACAAAGTGGCATGTGTCTGGAGTTCATTTGCAGTGGCTAGAGGCCCTAGTGCACATTCTCTCTCAATCTCTCTCTCTCAAATAAAAACTAAAATAAATTAAGCAGGTGTGGTGGTGCACGCCTTTAATCCCAGCATTTGGGAGGCGGAGGAAGGCGGATCGCCATGAGTTCAAGGCCACTCTGAGTCTACATAGTGAATTCCAGGTCAGTCTAGGTTAGAGTAAGACCCTACCTGGAAAATAAAAAAATGATAATAATAAAATAAAGACAGACATAAAAATTTCATTAAAGCTTTCTGCATCAAGCTTTCTTTCCTGGCTTTCAACTTTTAATGTATTTCTCATTATCCATTTAGTTAGCACATCATTAAAAAGACTCAATATGATTGACAGATTTATTAAGGGAAAGTGAAGAAGGGGAGGGAATTATCATGGTTTACTGTCTATAATTATAGAAGTTGTCAATTTTAAAATGTTCAAAATAAAATTAAAAGGACTCAGTAGAAATGGTAATCCCTACTGTCAAATTTAAGTCTTAGGATAATAATAAAGGCCTTATCAGGATTGGACAGATGGCTCAGCAGTTAAGGCACTTGTCTGTAAAACCTAAGGACCCAGGGTTCAATTCTCCAGTACCCAAATAAAGCCAGAAGCATAAAGTGGTACATGTGTCTGGAGTTTGTTCACAGTGGCCAAAGGCTCTAGTGTACCCATGCATATTCTCTCTCTCTCTGCCTCTTTCTCTTAAATAAATAAAATACAATATTTTTATTTTTATTTATTTACTTGACAGAGAAAGAGGCAGAAAGAGAGAAAGAGAGCAAAAGTGAGAGCGAGAGAGAATGGGTGTGCCAGGGCCTCTAGCCACTGCGAATGAACTCCAGACACGTGCTCCATTTAGTATATCTGGCTTACATGGGTCCTGGAGAATTGTACTGGGTTTTTTGGCTTGCAGGCAAGTGCCTTAACCATTAAGCCATCTCTCTGGCCCAAATAAAATATTTTTTTTTTAAAAAAGGAATTATCTTGCCAGGTATGGTGCTTTAATCCCAGGACTCAGAAGGTTGAAGTAGGAGAATCACTGTGAATTTGAGGCCAACCTGAGACTCTGAGACTACATAGTGAATTCCATGTCAGCCTGGACTAGAGAGAGACCCTAGCTTGAAAAATAAAATAAACAAATAAAATAAAACCAGCATTATCTGACCTTCAGTTGGTCAAATCAATTAATCTCATCAAGCAAAATCTATAGAATGGTAATCATATCCAAGTACTCAACCTACTGCGCAGTTGTTGTTGAGTTCCCTGCACCTCGATGTCCAACATCCAATGGTGTCCTTGGCTTCCAGTACTTGGAAAATGAAGACTTCATAGAACAACTATATCCTGGTAATGGCTTAATGATGATAAAATCAACTTTCATAGAAAACAAAGAGGGGGGCACACACACAAAGATAAAAATGATTTAAAAGGTCATCATGAGCTCAGAAATATTTAAATAGCACTTAATACAGTTTTATTAATCCTCATAAAATAGAAAAAGATTAAAGCAAAATTGATTCAAAGTAAATCCAGAAAATTCAATGGATATGCTCCTCAAATTATACTAAATGTAAAGTAAATTGTAGGACCTGGAGAGATGGCTTATGAGTTAAGGAGCTTGCCTGCAAAGCCAAAGGACCCAGGTTCAATTCCCCAGAACCCATGTAATCCAGATACACAAAACGGCTCATGTGTCTGGAGTTTATATCAGCTAAAGACCCTGGCACACTCATTCACTATCTGGCCCCCTGCAAATAAATAGATCAATAATTTTTTTTTTTTTAAAAAGTAATGTGTTAAAGCCGGGCGTGGTGGCGCATGCCTTTAATCCCAGCACTCGGGAGGCAGAGGTAGGAGGATTGCCATGAGTTTGAGGCCACCCTGAGAATGCAGAGTGAATTCCAGGTCAGCCTGAGCTACAGTGAGTCCCTACCTTGAAAAACAAAAACAAAAACAAACAAACAAACAAAAGTAATGTGTTAATTTAATCTTCAACATTCTCAAATAAATAATTTCAGCTAATAAAATTTTTATCTTAACCTTACCTCTTACTTTGCCTATGGTTTTCCTGGAAATTCTGCTCATGATGGGAAGAGTAAGGATGCCTGCACTCTTCCCACTCTCAGCAATGGTGGATGACAATAGGCATGCTGTACCCACATGTCCAGGAAGGGCATCACCCTGAACTACATGCTCACCAAGATCTTCCTAAAAAATGAGGTGAAAATAACCCTGAATTTTTTAACACTGTCAATTTTAAAACCAAAGAACCCTTTAATGTCAGCTCAAAAGTATATGGAGGAAGACTGAGGACAAAGAGTCAGGCATAGTGGCACACACCTGTAACACCAGCACTTAGTCTAAGTCTGAGGCCAGTCTGTCTCAAAAAGGCAGGGAGTGGGGCTTGAGAGATGGCTTAGCAGTTAAGGCACTTGCCTGCAAAGCCTAATGACCCTGGCTGGAATCCCCAGTAACCACGTGAAGCCAGATGCACGAAGCGGTGCATGCATCTGGAGTTCATTTGCAGAGGCTGGAAGCCCTGGGGTGTCAGATCTCTTTTATCTCTCTCTGCTTGCAAATAAATAAAATGAAAACATTTTTTTAAAGTGGCTGGGGGGGATGATGACTTAAAATACACCCACCATGGCTCAGGGAATTTTGGGGAAGAAGGGGTGGAAAGATGTAAGAGACACAGGTTGGGATGTCATGCCTACAGGCATTGCCTCCCCCTAAATAACCAAATGCTATTCTCACAATGCATAACTCACAACCCCATGGGGAATACCAGCAACCTCACTGAGGAGAGCCCCCTCTGGAATGGGGGTAGTGGGATGGGAAAAGATGGTATCAACACATGATGTATCTATACAGAGTATGTTCTAAATAAAATAATAATAAAAAAAAAAACTGTGGTTAGGCATTATTACTGGCCAAGGCTTTGTTCCCTTCCCTCAAAGAAGAGAACTAGCAGTGGAGGTAGCAAGGGAGGTTTAGGGCCAGGCACATGGTAGTAAAGACATCACCAAAGGTTCCATATATTATTGGTGGGGAGCATTTGCAAAGCAGTGAGCTCACAAGTGCTACAGTATCGTAAGTACCTTGCAGGCTGGGGAGGCTCAGTTGTAAGAGTGCTTGCCTAGCATGCAGAAAGCCCTGGGCTGAATCTCCAGTGCCACATGAAACTGAATGCTGTTCACGCCAATCCAACCTGGGATACCTGAGACCTTGTCTCAGGGAATGTGGTGATTTGAACTAGATGTTCCCCATAAACTCATGTGTTCTGAATGCTTGAACCCCAGCTAGTGGCAATTTAGGAGGTGGAGCCTTGATAGAGGAGGTGTATTTTTGGGAATGGGCTTACAGGGGGTGTTATAGCCAACTCCCCCTTGCCAAAATTAGGCTCACTCTCCTGCTGCTGTGGCAGAGGTGATGTCCAGTCTCTGCTCATGTCATGAATTCCCCTGGCTTCATGAAGCTTCACCTCAAGACTATAAGCCGAAATAAATAACTTTCTTCCCAACAATTGTTTTTGATTGGATGTTTTATCCTACCAACAAGAAGGTAATGGCCAGCAGAAAATTGGTGCTAAGAAATGGGGTTGTAATTGCAATGATTCTGACCAAGTGATTTTGGAGTTTTAGAATGTGCTTAAAACAGGAATTGGGAAGGATTTGGTACTTAGGCCTAAAGAATCCTTGAAATGCTATAAGCAGAGTTTTATGGGCTATGCTAGTGAATATGACATTGCTAACTACAGAGAGAATCATGGATGTTAAGGTCTGTTTATTAAGTTTTAAAGGGGAAGGAAAGAACTTTGTTAGAACTGGGCTACTGGTGGAAAGACTGGTTGTGTTCTGTCTATGTGCTGAGAATTTGAGCAATGTTGAATTTAGAAATTGACTGATGTGCTTGGCAGAAAGCATAAAACAGGAAGACATGAAAGATGGACATTTTAATCACAGAAAACATTCAAGCAAGTCTGAAGATACAGGCACAGAGACTGGTTTTAGACTTAAGGTGCAATTAAATTTACTATTTTTCCCCCAAAGTAGGCTCTCTCTCTAGCACACAGTAACCTGGAACTCACTACAATCACAAGCTTGCCTCGAAGTCACAGTGACTCTCCTACTTCTATTCCTGAATAATGGGATCAGAAGAGTGTGCCAACACACCTAGCAGCATATTTTTCTTAAATCAAATAATTATATAAAGAAAATGAACCAGGCCTGGTGGCACACACCTTTAATCCCAGCACTTGGGAGGCAGAGGCAGGAGGATTGCTTTGAGTTCGAGGCCACCCTGAGACTACACAGTGAATTCCAGGTCAGCCTGAGCTAGAGTGAGACCCTACCTTGGAAACCGCCCCCTCAAAAAGAAAGAAAGAAAGAAAGAAAGAAAGGAATGGACCAAGGCTGTCCAACTGTTTTGGACTAGCTATGAAGATGAACCATGGCTAATCATGGAGACCCAAGGAATATGAGAATATCAGGACTATGGGACGGACAGCTGCCAGCTCAAGGAGGAGTTTCCCTAGGTTGTGAGCAGACCAGATCAAGGGTGGAATTGGAACCCAAGAGACTTTGTCACTGGTTGCAGATACTGGACTCCAGATGCTTGGTGTCTGTGTGCTAGTTACAGATCTTGCATTGGTCCACTCTCCCCTTCTTATGTCTTCTTTGTGCAGTGGGAATGTTCACTCTGTGCCATTATGGGCTGGAAATATGTGACTTGTGTTTTCATTTTAGGTCAGCTTGAGATAGAAAGAGACCCTACCTCGCAAAACCAAAACCAAATCAAAGCAAAACAAAACAAAACAAAACGAAAAGACAGGCCGGGCATGGTGGCGCACGCCTTTAATCCCAGCACTCGGGAGGCAGAGGTAGGAGGACTGACATGAGTTCGAGGCCACCTTGAGACTACATAGTGAATTCCAGGTCAGCCTGGGCTAGAGTGAGACCCTACCTTGAAAGAAAAAAAAAAAAAAAATATATATATATATATATATATATATAAATATATAGATTCTTAAAATTAAAATGAATTAGGACTGAAGAGATGGCTTAGTGGTTAAGGTGCTTGCCTATGAAGCCTAAGGACCCAAGTTCCATTCCCCAATACTCATGTAAGCCAGATGCACATACATCTGGAGTATGACTGCAGTGGCTAGAGGCGCTGGCATACTCATTCTCTCTCTCCCCAACCCTCTCTCCCTCCTTCCTGCCTCTCTCTCTTGCAAATGAATAAATAAAAATTTAAAAATAAAATAAAGTGAAAAAGCTGGGCATGATGGCACATGCCTTTAATCCCAGCACTTGGGAGGCAGAAGATGACTGCTATGAGTTCAAGGCCAACCTGGAACTACACAGTGAGGTATAGGTCAGTCTAGGCTAGAGTGAGACCATACTTCAAAAAACCAAAACAATTTGGCCAGCTAGGCCAAATGATCCAATGGGGGCAATAGTGGCATGTCTGTCTTGGTGGAAACCAACTGCCCTCTAATTGGACTGGAGGCCCGCTCCATGGGAGGGAATACATCCCTGATACTGAAAACTTAAAACAGGGGTAGTCATGAACCCTAGGGGTGTAACATCTGCTGCTGTCTGGCTAAATGTATATACTATGCTTATCAAACTGCCCAGTAAGTACTTCTCTTAATGTTCATACCCAAATATTAATGCTACTCTCACTTTTGTTAGAGAATCTTCTCTTTTCAGATGGCAGTGACCTTGGGATGACTCAGAAGGCATCATGGTGCTGGAAAGAAGTGACCACAGTGCTCAGTACTGTAACATCTCTATCACTTCTTCCAAGGCTCAGAAGAGGTGGCAGAAAGAATGTAAGAGCCAAAGGAAGGGTAGGACTCCTTACAACGTGCTCTCCCCAGACAAAAAATGGCCTGCATATCCATGACCTCATAGTGCCTAACACTACCTACATAAGACCATCATAAGAGGAGTTAAAGATCATGAGATCAAAACAAAAGAGAAACTGACTGGATGGGGAGGGGATATGATAGAGAATGGAGTTTCAAAGGGGAAGATGGGGGGAGGGAGGGTATTATCAGGGGATTATTTTTTATAATCATGGAAGTTGTTAATAAAAATTAAAAAAAAAAAAACAAGCAGAAAAAAAGTGAATTAACTTTTATAGGTGTGTTGGCACACTTTAATCCCAGCACTCAGAAGGCTGAGGCAGAAGGAATGAAATGAGTTTGAGGGCAGCCTGGTGCTACAGAGTGAGTTCTAGGTTAGCATGCATTAGAGTAAGACACACACACACACACACACACAGAGAGAGAGAGAGAGAGAGAGAGAGAGAGAGAGAAAAGAAACAAAAACAGACTACAGGGTAGGGATGTAGTTTGGTTGGTAACATGAATAAAGCCCTGGCTTCAATCCCCAGCTGTGCATAAACCAAGCACAGGCCCAAATCCCAGCCAACAAGAGGTAGACATAGTAGGATCAGAAGTACCGTCAGCTACAAAGACTATGAGGGGCCTGGACAGAGTGCTTAGCAGTTAGATACTTGTTTGAAAGCCAAAGGAGCCAGGTTTGATTCTCCAGGACCCATGTAAGCCAGATACACAAGGGGACACATGCATATGGAGTTTGCAGCAGCTAGAGGCCCCTGGCATACCCAGTGTCTCTTTCTCTCTCTCAAATTAAAAAAAAAAAAAAAGTCTGTAAAGATGGCTTAACGGTTAACGTGTTTGACTGCAAAGCCAAAGGACCTTGGTTCTATTCCCCAGGATGCACAGAAGCCAGATGTGATGCATGTTCGTTCGCAGTGGCTGGAGGCCTTGGTGCGCCCATTCTCTCTCTCTCTCTCTCTCTACCTCTTTCCTTCTCTCAAATAAATAAATTAATTTAAAAAAACAGCCAGGCATGGTGTCACATGCCTTTAATTCCAGCACTCAGGAGGCAGAGGTAGGAGGATCACTGTGAGTTCAAGGTCACCCTGAGACTACATAGTGAATTCCAGGTCAACCTGTACTAGAGTGAGACCCTACCCTGAAAAACAAAACAAAACAAAATAATAATAATAATATATACATACATACATGCATGCATACATACACACACACACACACACAGTAGCCCGGCATGGTTGCACACAACTTTAATCCAAGCACTGGGAGGCAGAGAAGCCCAACCTTTAAACTCCCACTCCCCCCTCCCCAAACAAAACAAACAAAAAAACAACAGCAACAAAAAAAAAAAAAAGAAGAAGAGTATGAGATCAGCATGGACAATGAGACCTTATCTCAAAAACCAAGAAATGGCCAGGCGTGGATGCCCACAACTTTAATCCAAGCAGAGGTAGGAGGAGTGACATGAATTCAAGGCTACCCTGAGACTACATAGTGAATTCTAGGTCAGCCAGAGCTAGTCTGAGACCCTATATGGGGGGGGGGGGGTCCCAAAACTAAGAAACTAGGCCAGGAGTGATATAACATGCCTTTCATTCATCCCAGCACTGGGCTGCAAGGGTAGAAGAATCACTGTGAGTTTGAGGCCACCCTAACACTATACGTGAATTCCAGGTGACTTTGGGCTACACACAGCAAGACCTTATCTCAAAAAAATAAAAAAATAAAATAAAAAAAGCAAAAAACAAAACGAGACTTCTACTATAAGAGACCCAATCATTTGAGCTATACACGGTTTGTCCATCAAGGAATACTCAGGGACTTCCAGTTAGCATGGTGGCATAGAAACCACACCAAAGCAGCATAGGGGAGAAAAAGCACACACATACACACACACACCCCAAAAAGACAGAAAATTCACTCTTCTACTAAAAAGTGAGGTGTATAAGATATTATCAACTGCTGTTTTTCATTGAATGTGTACATTGTTCAGTACAATTTTAGAATTTGCCTGCATTTTGTTCTACTCAGCCTACCTGAATACTCTCATAGCAGGCAAACCTAACACCTAGGATCATCTTTGTGGTTACTCTGAGAATCATAAGACCTAGCCCCTTAAGTTCGTACCTTGAAGATATATAACATCAGACTGATTGATACATCTAATAATACAGCAGATAATTAGAAAATCTGAGCATTAAATTAATCCAAGATGCAAAAATTCCCTACATTACAAGAAACACAAAATATCAAGACAATATAAATCCACAAAAAAAGTATTAATGCATCAGAAATGACCTCCAGTGAGACTGATGTAGAGGAAATGCCTGAGAAAGATTTCAAAAGGATGATTATAAATATGTTCAAGGAAATTAAAGGAATCAAAGAAGACACAGGAAACCAATTTAATGACATAAGGGGTCAATACAAGACATAGAAATAATAAATAATAAATAAATATATAATAAATAATAAATAATAAATAAATAGAAGGAAATAGAAATAATAAAGGAAAACCAGTCAGAAATACTAGCAACGAAGAACACAGTCAGTGAAATAAAAAACTATAGAAAATCTCACCACTAGAATGGATGAAGGAACAAAATACCTAAACTAGAAGACCAGGTGGCAGATCTAATACAGTCCAACAAAGAGAAAGAC
Organism: Dipus sagitta; assembly: GCA_036346955.1. NCBI lineage: Eukaryota > Metazoa > Chordata > Mammalia > Rodentia > Dipodidae > Dipus > Dipus sagitta. The sequence continues at coordinate 54,902,123 of CM070779.1, read as the reverse complement.
AAACTAATAGGAAAGATGAATGGGAATTTCAGGATATTCGGGACACTATGAAAAGATTAAACATAAGAATTCAAAGCCGGGCGTGGTGGCGCACGCCTTTAATCCCAGCACTCGGGAGGCAGAGGTAGGAGGATCGCCGTGAGTTCGAGGCCACCCTGAGACTCCATAGTGAATTCCAGGTCAGCCTGGGCTAGAGTGAGACCCTATCTCGAAAAACCAAAAAAAAAAAAAAAAAAAAAAAAAAAAGAATTCAGAGTAGGGCTGCAGGAATGGCTTAGCAGTTAAGGCGTTTGCCTGCAAAGCCAAAGGACCCAGGTTTGATTCCACAGGACCCACATTAACCAGATGCACAAGGGGGTGCATGTATCTGGACTTCGTTTGCAGTGGCTGGAGGCCCTGGATTACCCATTTTTTCTCTCTCTCTCTCTTTCTGTCAAATAAATAAATAATAAAATTAAATAAAAAAGGAATTCAGGGTATAGCAGAAGGAGAAGAATTTCACTCCAAAGGCATAGTAGGCGTTTTCAACAAAATCAAAGAAAACTTCCCCCAAATTGGGAAAGAGATGCAAATGCAGATACAGGAGGACTTTAGAACACCAAACAGATAAAACCTGAAAAGAACCTCTCCTTACCATATTATAATTAAACTACCAAACACACAAACCAATATATATATTGAAAGCAGTTAGAGAGAAAAATCAAGTCACATACAAAGGCAAGCCTATCAGGATCACAGCAGATTACTCAACACAAACTTTAAAAGCCAGAAGGGCTTGGAAAGGTGTATTCCAAGTTCTGAAAGATAACAACTGTCAACAAAGATTACTTTATTCTGCAAAGCTATCCATTCGAATAGATGAAAATAAGATGAAGTAACAACATTCCACAACAAAAGCGGGCTGAAGGAATATTTGAGACAAAACCAGCTATACAGAAAATACTTGAAAGGATCCTCCATGCTGAAGAGAAAGAAAAGCACACATATAAGGAACCTGGATAAAACAAACCATACTCCAATACCAGTTAATACAAGACAGCAAAGATAAAATTGGAAGAACTACAAAAGAAGAAAAGTGGCAAACATAAATACATACCTTTCAATAGTAACTCTTAATATCAACAGCCTCAGTGCCCCAATCAAAAGACAGAGATAGGATTGCAGAATGGGTTAAAAAGCAAGATCCTTCAATTTGTTGCCTCCAAGGAACTCACCTTTCTACAAAGGATGGACACTATGTTAGGGTGAAAGGTTGGAAAACAGTGTTTCAAGCAAATGGGCCTAAAAAACAAGCAGGGGTCGCTATCGTAATATGTGACAAGGTAGACTTCCATCCAACATTAGCTAGGAAAGATAAGGAAGGACAATTTATATTGATTAAGGCACATTCCAACAGGAGGGCATTACAATCCTAAACATATATGGAGGCTCCCAGCTTCATTAAATGCTATTAGAACTAAGATCACAGATAACACCAAACATAGTTGTAGTGGGTGACTTTAATACCCCACTCAATTGACAGGTCATCCTAGCAAAAAACAGAGATACATGTGGATTAAATGAGGTCATAGAACAAATGGACCTAACAGATATATACAGGACATTTCATCGAAATGCTGCAGAACACGTTCTTTTCAGCAGCACATGGAACATTCTCTAAAGCAGATCATACATTAGGACACAAAGCAAATCTTAACAAATACAGGAAAATTGAAATAATTCCTTACACTCTGTCCGATCACAATGGGATCAAACTACAAATCAATAGCAAGAAAAGCTATTAACAAACAGAATATATCAGAAAGATCACTCACCCAGAACAAGTAGCCTTTTTCCCAGAGATGCAGGGATGGTACATCATACACAAATAAAATGTAATACATTATATAAATGGACTGAATGATAAAAATTATATGATCATCTCATTAGGTGCAGAAAAAGCATTTGACAAAAATCCAACATCCATTCATGATAAAAGTTCTAGAGACTGGGAATAGAAAGAACATATCTCAATATAATAAAGGCTTTTTATGACAAACTTACAGCCAACATAATACTACATGGAGAACTTGACGCTTTTCCACTGAAGTCAGAAACAAGACAAGGGTGTCCACTGTCCCAACTTTTACTTAATATAGTACTGGAAGTCTTAGCCATAGGAAGGCAAGAGACACACATAAAAGGGATACGAATTGGAAAGGAAGCGATCAAGTTATCATTATTTGCAGATGACATGATTCTATACATAAAGGACCCTAAAGACACTACCAGCAAACTGTTAGAGCTGATAAATATCTATAGTCATGTAGCAGGATACAAAATCAACACAAAGAAATCAGTAGCCTTCCTATATGCTAACAACAAACACACAGAAGATGAAGTCACAGAATCACTCACATTCATAATTGTATCAAAAAAATAAAGTACCCTGGATTAAACCTAACCAAGGAAGTGAAGGATCTCTACAACAAGAACTTAGAAGCATTCAAGCAATAAATTGCAGAAGATACTAGGAAATGGAAAGATATCCCTTGTTCTTGTATCAGGAGAATCAATATTGTGAACTCAAAAAACTAAATAATAAGAAATCAAACAACCCAATTAAAAAATGGGCTATGGAACTAACTACAGAGTTCTCAAAAGAAGAAATGCAGATTGGCTACCATCATTAAAATAATTGACATAAATGCTAGCAAGGATGCGGAAAAAGAGGAACCTTCTATTCCATTGGTGGAAATGCAATCTGGTCCAGCCATTGTTGAAAACAGTGTGGAGATTCCTGAGACAGCTAGAAATAGGTCTACCATATGGATCAGCTATACCACTCCTAAGCATATATCCTAACTTGCTCAACTATGTATAAACATGCTGGTCTATTCACAATAGCTAGGAAATGGAACCACCCTAGATGTCCCTCAACTGATGAGTGGGTAATGAAGATGTGGCAAATTTACTCAATGTAGTTCTACTCAGTGGTAAAGAAAAGTGCAGTTATAAAATTTGCAAGAAAAAGGATGGATCTAGAAAGGATTATACTAAGTGAGGTAATATAGGCCCAGAAAGCCAAATTCACATTTTCTCTCTCATATGTGGATCCTAGCTACAAATGATTGGACTTCTGTGTGAGTAGGAAGAAAACTCAGTAGCAGAGGCCAGTAGCAAGAAAGGAGATAGAAAGGGAGGGAGGGGGGACTTAATAGGATGGTATTGTATATATGTAAGTAGAAGAACAGATTAATGGGGGTAAAACGGCCTAAATGAGGTCATGGGAAGAGACTGAGTAAAGGAAAGGTGGAGGGAGGGCTAGTCAAAATCTAAGCGGATATAAATAAGTCACATGGAAACCTACTTTTTTGGACAATGGAACACTCAGAAGACATAGATTGTTACTAGAAAATTTTCAGTGTCAGGGATGGGATACCTTCCAGTGAGCTGTTGCCCAGGGAGGTCCCATATACCCCCAAAACATTACAGGTCATTGCCAAAGCCCTTGGTTTCAAACCAGGAATAGATGATAAGACCCTATTGCTGAAGACTCCACATACTTGGGCTGCAAGGTCACTGAGAAATCTTGCTGGAGCTGAGCTGAAAACCTCCTCCATGTAGAGCAGCTAACAGAAAGCTGGAAAAAGCCATGCTGCATGCAGTTTAATGGGAGAGAGAGAAATCACCAGGGAAGATACCAAACAGTAGACACTGCAAGCCTTATATTTGGCCAGCTAGGCCAAATGAGCCAATGGGTGCAATAGTGGCACGTCTGTCATGGGGGAAACCATCCATTCTCTAGTTGGACTGGAGGCTCACTCCATGGAAGGAAATACTTCCCTGATACTAAAATCCAACAACAGGGGTAGTCATGAGCCGTAGGGGTGTAACATCTGCTGCTGTCTGGCTAAATGTATACACTATGCTCACCAAACTGCCCAGTAAGCACTTCTCTTAATGCTCATACCCATATATTAATGTATTCTCACTTTCGGTTAGAGAAGCTTCTCTTTTCAGATGGCAGTGACCTTGGGGTGACTCAGAAGGCACCATGGTGTGGAGAAGAAGTGACAGAGGAGTGCTCAGTACTGAAATATCTCTATTACACCTTCCATGGCTCAGGGTCCATTGTGGAAGAGGTGGCAGAAAGAATGTAAGAGCCGAAGAAAGGGTAGGGTAGGACTCCTTACAATGTGCTCCCCCCAGACACAAAATGGCCTGGATATCCATGACCTCCCAGTGCCTGATACTACCTACACAAAACTATCATAATATAATGGAAGAAATGATCATGACATCAAAATAAAAGAGAGATTGATGGGCAAGGGGAGGATATGATAGAGAGTGGAGTTTAAAGAGGAAAGTGGGGGGGGAGAATTACCATGGGACATTGTTTACAATTATAGAAGTTGTCAATAAAAATAAATAAATAAAAATAAAGATTAAGATATTAAAAAATTAAAATTAAAAAAAAGGAATACTCATCCACCAGACCATCTACTTATCCTTAGAGGCCTCTTTGGTTATAATTCCGTTATATTTAGACTTATTGAGCACAGTTTTCAAGACATCTACCCTTGATGTGATACAATTCCACTCTTGGTTATATTCTTTATTTATTTATTTATTTATTTATTTTTTTTTTTTTCCCTAGGTAGGGTCTCACTCTAGCACAAGCTGACCTGGGATTCACTATGAAGTCTCAGGGTGGCACTGAACTAAAGGAGATCCTCCTACCTCTGCCTCCTGAGTGCTGGGATTAAAGGCATGCGACACCACGCCTGGCTGTAACCTCAAACTTTTCTAAGAAGCAAACTTACAAAGTTTTAGATTCAAGTTATTCCCACATTCTTTGTCAACCACCCCAACAAAATAACTACTTACCTCAAAAAAATCAAAGATTAATTCCAGGTTATCTGGTTCCATTGTCTGTATGCTGTATTCCGTCCAACGGTCAGGCTGTAAGCCATAACCACACTCTGGCTGTGAATGCCTGCATTTGAACTCATTGTCACTTATTAAGGATATCTCCAGGCTATTGGACATTTTATGAAGAACAGTGGGAGACACCCTATCATCATCATCTTCCTCCAGACCCTCTAGTGTAAGCTTTACCCTACATTAACAAGAGAGAAGAATGAAATATGGTAAGAAAAATTTATAGAAAGGCACTTAAACGCAAATTTAAAGCATGTCCAATATGTTCAAATAGCACAAATAAGAATGCATTAAATACCTTTGATCTAAAAATAGAAATTTCTTCAGGTATTAAGGTAATATAATTGTTCATTATGCCTACTAAAGTTGTTTTTGGAAATTTGCATTTAAAAAAAAATGAATCCAGCCGGGCGTGGTGGCGCACGCCTTTAATCCCAGCACTTGGGAGGCAGAAGTAGGAGGACCACCGTGAGTTCAAGGCCACCCTGAGACTCCGTAGTGAATTCCAGGTCAGCCTGAGCTTGAGACACTACCTCGAAAAACCAAAAAACAAACAAACAAACATACAAACAAACAAAAAAATGAATCCAGTAGTTGGGTGTGGTGGCACATGCCTTTAATCCCAGCACTCGGGAGGCAGAGGTAGGAGGATCACCATGAGTTTGATGCCACCCTGAGACTACAAAGTGAATTCCAGGTAAGCCTGGGCTAGAGTGAGACTCTACCTTGAAAATAAAAAAAAAAATTAAAAAAAAGAATCCAAAGAGGTATTTACTGTTGTCCAAATTGATGTGGGCTACCTCAATTTCTTAGCCTTCGAATAACAATAACTCCTGTTTATAAGTTTTATAAATATATATCAACCACAAAATTGGGCCATACCCCATTAGTGTACCATAAAATGCACATTGGATTTGAGGGTTTAAATTAAACATTTTCTCTACCATATCACAGTAAAAATATAGATACTTTGTGAAATGTAAATTACTTGAGAAAAATATTGTAAGGGAACAGATATATTTTTACCTGTATGAGTCTCTTTGTCTCTTTCTCTCTCTCTCTCTCTCATTTGCTTTGAGATATGGTTTTGCTATATACCTCAGGATGGCCTGGTACTAAGCAATCCAGGATGGCCTTGAACTTGAAGAAGTCCTCCTGCCTTAGCTTCAAATGCTAGGATCATAGGCATGTGCCACCATACCCAAATTTATATACAAACACTTTCTATATGTATGTATTTTTTATAGTGAAACTAACCAAGAATCTGTACCTCTTAGTCTTCATAGCCATGAAAAAAGACTCAAGCCAAAGGGATACAAAGACCCATCTACTTTCAGTGAGAATAAATTACTTACACAGACACTTGTAATGCTTTTTTAAAAAGCAAACTCTATTTTGATTTATTCTATCAATTGAAAGGAATAAAAATTAAATAATCTTAGTACTACGAATATATGGAGCAAATTACTACAAATGACTCAAAATTTTTTTATTCTGATTTGTATTTATTCATTCATTCCTTCATTTGCTGTATTGGAGATCAAACACAGGGCTTCAAGTATACCTACTTTCTCTTTAAAACCCCTGCTGAGCCATATAAACCAAGGTCTCCCTGTGGAATCAACTGTATAGATTAGTAATAACACTGTTCTGATACTGCATGCTAAGATCAAAACTAGCATTTCAATAACTCAAAACAAAAATTCTCTCTTCTCAGAAACCCATCTCCTAGAACAACTGATCCTGTGAGTTAACCTGAAAAAAAAAAAATTCTACCAGTGTATGAAGAAAGACCACAAATATACACAAATGAGCAGTCAAGACAGCCATTCAAAAGGGGAAAAGGGAAACCTGAAGTAAAGGGATAAAATGACAGAACTTATATTCCTTTTAGTTATGTTAAATATTTTTAGGGGCTCAGTGGTTAAAGGCATATGCCTGCAAAGCCTGTCAGCCGAGGTTCAACTCCCCAGCACACACATAAAAGCAGAATGCAAAGTGGTATACACATCTGCCCTTCAATTGCAGCAAGAGCAGTCTGGGCTGGGGAAATTGGCTTAGTGGTTAAGGTGTTTGCCTGTGAAGCCTAGGGACCCTGGTTCAATTCCCCAGAACACACGTAAGCCAGATGCACAAGGGGGCACATGCGTCTGGAGTCCATTTGTGGTGGCTAGAGGCCCTGGTGCACCCATTTTCTCTTTCTATTGCCTCTTCCTCTCTCAAATAAATAAATAAAATATTTAAATATATTTAAAACAATTTAAAAAGCAGTCTTCAAATAGCTATATCATATATCATACAGAAATAATCAAAATTTTCCAACTATTTGTCAATCAAAAAAAGAAAAGTAAGGGATTAGAGATGGCTCAGCAGTCAAAAGTGCTTGCTGGTAAAGCCTGTTGCTCCAGATTTGATTCCCTAGTACCCAGGTAAAGCCAAATTCACAAAGTGGTACATGTGTCTGGAGCTTATTTGCAGTAGCAAGAGACCCTGGTGTACCCCCTAGATTCCCCCCCCTCTCTCAATAAATTAATACATGTAATTTTAAAAAATAAAATTTTCTGGTTCCAAATTTAGAGGCTAAGGTGAACACAGATATGTGTGGCAGTAGCAATTAAAGGAGGAAAGTAATTCACTATTACAGAACCCTACAGATACTAGAAAATGACAAATATGTGTGTTATATTTTGTTTATACACTTAAGGCTAAAATCAAATAGATCAGAAATCTACAGCAACAATAAAAACAAATTGTATAAGTAATGAAATCACATGGCCATACCTAAATCTAGATTTCTTAAATTTTTTCTTGGTAATTGAGACTGGAGGTTTTTCAGAATAATGCAAGCGTAATCTTATTTCAGTCTGACAGGTTAGCCATCCAGAATCCAGAGTTTCAATACCATCTGGTAGAGTAAATATGAAGAACAGTAATTATACATTTTTAAAACCATCTAGTAAGTACAATACACATTAAAAATCCTACTTTACATTTATATTTTAATATAGAGATTATATATCATTCCCCCCAAAGCAAATATACTAGTCATCTTTTATTTGTCACAAAGAAGGAACTTTTATGTAAGTTAGGGAAATGACCACTAACAATCAGCTATATGTTAGCAGCTTAAGTAAATTAAAATAGTCTTACTGAGTCTATCTGAATCACCATTATACCTCAAAAGCTTCACATGAGAAGCCCAGCTACAACTAGCTATGCTAGTAGTGCTGAAGGTTTGAGGTCTGAAAAAGTAAGAACCAAACTATGAAGCAATTCTGCATTCCCACGCTGACACGTTCTACCATAAACAAATGGCATGATAATGTTAACATTTTGTTAGCACTGTTTATCTTGGGGTTACTAATACAGGCAATAAAAATTTCATCAATACCAATGAAGCGATTTTAGACCTAAGCTTTTAATCAACAGGACTTAAAATTTCTCTCAGGCAAAACATAAGAATGGTTTAGTAACTGATTTTAAATACTGTTTTTTTGGAAATGAAAAAACTCAGAGAAACTGAACTTGACAAGAAAAGAAAAAAAGAGAAGCAAAATATGCTACATTTAATGCCTATAACAAACACCTAACATGATACAAACATACATGTATTACAGCTAAAGAAAAAAAAAACTATTTTTCATACATTCTCTATAACGTAGAACATAAATATTTTCTGTAAACAATAGTACAAGACTCAAAAAAAAAACCCATTAAGCTATTCAGGTATTTTACACTATATTATGATGTAATATAAACAATTTCAAAGTTACTAATGGGGAAAAGTTCAATTCCTATTCAAACACTGCCATAGCTTACATATTACTAATGTGTGCAAATAAAGATGGTGTGAAACCACAACCCAAACAGTCACGTCCTGTGTTGGCCAGGAAGGCAAAGTAGTTATCAGCAATTGACCTCAGGCTGAGAGTCAGTACACTACTCATCCCTGTCCAACTTTTGATTCCTAAATTCTACTATCTATAATGGGAATACAAGTTAGCATGATAACCTTGATGCACTGAGAATCATAGTCATAGAATTTGAATTCTGAGAATAAAGTATTTACCAAAGCATAAAATGTTGAAATACGTAGTATTTAATATATTTTAAAGTTATGTCATCTCCTACTCTACTACAAATCAATAACGACTTAGCCAGAAATACTAGAACATTCTGGATAGTTTGGAATTTATTGTAAATGCCTTATTTAAATAGAAAATGCTCAATCTTAATCTAAGAGCAACATTTCACTCTTTAAGTATTTAGGACCATCAATATAATTCTCAAGCATAATAATGTTAAAAATATATAACAAGAATATTACACACATATAATTTCTATTTTAATGTTTGTACTTATTTATGGGGTACAATATTATAACTCAATACACACATACTAACAATGTGTAACTCAATTCAGAGTGATTATCATTCCAGCTCTTCTAGGAAGTATACTACTTCTGAAGTAATTATATAGCTCATATACTTGAAACCACTTAACACTAAATAGTTAAGTCTGAAGCCATTTAAACTACTTATCTAATAGAATAAATTTGTTTATTGGATCCAGTCTCTTTCTTCAAAATCATGTATTTCATTCCCCTCACCTCCAATGAGATGTTAAGGTAATAGCTCAGTTGTATCAATAAAAGTTTTAAAAACTCAGTCTTACTTACTGTGGATTCCAAATTGTCCATCATCGATAATAATTTCACTTTCTAGAATTCAAGGAAAATAAAAAAAAACAGTTAATACTCATGATATACACAGAATGAACAATTGAAAAATTACCTTAAGGACTCTTTACAATATTAAATATATAACTTACAAGCAGCCTAAAGTGAATAAGCATATTTATTGTAGCCCTCAATAATGAATTCCTTTATGAGGAGGCTGCCAAGCAGTACCTAGTTCTCAGAGACTTTGGTGATTGCTCACCATCATGAGAGAGGAAGCTCGTCAAAGGGTGCTCTCAAGGCTCTAGAGGCATGGGATGAAAATCTGCACCCACTGAGGCCTGAGGCTGTACAGGACAGTGGTCACCTGTTTTGGTACAATTAAAATGCTTATTCTTACATAATGCAAATCCAGAATTTTTCTAAAAGGTGATGCTTTCCAAATCCCAACTATTCTTGCAGCCAGCTAAAAGCTTTACCAACAGCATTAACTTACCTGTGCACAGAGCTGTGAGGAGTAGCAAAAAAGAAAACGTGCTAGCATATCCCTTCTCCTGACAGTTTAGTCCAAGGAGAAAAGCTGCAGAGTATCTCTGAGAAAAACACTAAAGAGCTTTCTTCCTTAGTACTCTGCAGCTGAAATAGCTGTTCGAGTAATGTGACAGCTCCTGATAAGACTCCCTGGCAGACTGTACATCTTATAAGTTTAATAGTTCTATTTCTCAAAAGCAGAAAAGAAATTTCTAAAGAACAGAAATAAAATCATCCCATTTCTCACAACTCAAAACTAGATTTAACTTCAAGATGCTTAAAATGCAAGAGATTATTGTAATTCTAAGTAGGCCAACATAAAAATTCTAAATACATTAAAATATATAAAACATGTAAAAAGAAATCCAGTAAGGCTGGAATGAGACATCTGTTTAAATAGGATGTTTTCTTAAAATAGAGTAAAGTAGAAATTCCTACTACTTTCTAATCTAAGCTGAAAAATTAGCAAGTCAGATCTTAAATTTTAACTTTACCTAAGAACTTAAATGTGTGTTTCTTACCACTAAGTCAATTTATAGATATAAATGAATAATTTAATATACATAAAATGAACTTCAAAAATTCTATATTCAGTGCAGAAAAGTAAAGTCAAAAACATTTGTATGAAGAGAAATGCCATTTTGGCACAAGCAAGTTGAATGTTTAAAAAAGAAAAAGGGAACCCTGAACATCAATTCTAGCACAGTCAAGAGGAGTTAAAAATGAATTAGACAGGATATATGTCAACTACAAAGAAACTTAAAGTCATTCATGTGAGTGTATTTAAGTATTTAGTAGTAAAAAAAAAGTACTCTATTAGTATTCAAAGCTGAAATTTAAGAGTGTTTATTTTAGATTCTTTTCTCAAATGTTTCCTAAACTTGAGCAAGAAATCAAATAAAGCCATGAATCAGTCAAGAAGAGTATCTTATAACTTTTCTAATCACTCCAAATTAAAACAAATATAACACAACCTCCCACAAATAAAATAACTAGGCAAGCATTTGTAATAAAGTGTATAAAGAAAGGCAATTAATAACTGTTTAGTTTTGAAAGTAAGATCCAGGAAATGCTAAGTGAAATTTGTAGCACTGATAGTGCATTGACTTTAAACTTTAGAATAAAGTTCATTAAAACCCACTAAGCCACTGTGCAGCATATTAGTAACTTTATGCATATGCCTCAAACAGATGCAGTTAATGCCCATACCTAAAGGGGTTATTGATCGTGGTTGTAGATGAGTCTCCCACTTGTGAACTATGACTTGACATGGACCACCGATAGTCTGCAATTTAAAAGTTAAATGTCTGCAATAATTTCTTATATCTTATTTTCTACCCATGACTCCATTAAATGTTTGTGGCCTAAGTCTTACACTAACTATGAGCCCAAGAAATCTTGCTAGTTATCAGTGCTATATGTCCCAAATCAGGAATGTACCCAGGTTACAAAACATGATGAAAATGCTGAAAGAAAATGAGTAAGGCAATAAATAAAAAGAATTTAGATGTACTGGCACACTCTCATAAACCCATTTGTAAATGGATCTACAATACTCATGTTTTCAAAGAAATTCTAATTTTGCACTAATACTAAATCTATTGTAAGTTAACAGCGAATGTACTTTAGTATGTCAATAGTCAAATGGGTATTGTTACAGTATTCACCAGCTCTTTAAGACGGATGTTCTGGGTGTTCAGAGAAGGACTAACTAAGCCTACAACAGCGGAAGAGTAGGAGCAAGTACTTCAAGAACAATTGTCACAAGTTACTCCAGCACTGTGCCATAATAAAGTCCTGTATTTGAGTTATTCAAGATTATCAGCGAGAAGCAGGAACATCTCTCTCTCTCTCTTTTTTTCTGTTTGGTTTTTTTTTTTTTTTTTTTTTTACTTTTTTTACTTTTTTAAATACCACATTTTATTCAGATTTTACAAAGGAGTGCAAAAGGCTGGGCGGTACGGGGAGATAAAGTGGGGAAAAGCACACCTGGTGGAGCCCAAAAGCCCATGTGGGCCATGTGTAGCCAAGGACTCCATATGAACAGACATGGATCCACAGCTGGAAGTTCCCAATTGATCAGAGAGACCCCCTGTTTTGGTTTTTTGAAGTAGGGTCACACTCTAGCTCTGGCTGACCTAGAATTCACTATGTAGTCTCAGGGTAGCCTCAAACTCGGGGCCATCCTCCTACCTTTGCCTCCTAAATGCTGGGATTAAAGGTGTGCACCATCACGCCTGGCTAAGAACATCTTATTTCTTATGTCATAATTAACAGGACCTCTAAAAAACACAGGAAATGCTAAAAGGACACATGAGCTAAATTTGAGGAAAAGGGGCATCAAGAAGAAAACTAGCATAAGTTTGAATCATGGGCCTTCCAATTTATATATTCATAGTGTAAATATTCCTTAAAATGGCTTCTGTTGTCAAATTACCTTACTAAAAAGAAGATAAAGCTATACATGTTGCTAAAGACATGTAAAACCACTTTTAAACAAAGGTCTCCTGAAGTCTAAACACATTCTGATTTTACTTTAATCACTAAGCAAATTTAACTAATTAAAATGACATGTCAAAGCTGAGCGTGGTAGTGCACACCTTTAATCTCAGCACCTGAGAGAGGCAAAGGTAGGAGGATCGCCATGAGTTCTAGGCCTGGGACTACAGAGCGAGTTGCAGGTCAGCCTAGGCTAGAGTGAGATCCTACCTCAAAAAAAAAAAAAAAAAAAAAAAAAAATATTATATCCAAAAGACCTTAAACACACATTTTAAAAGCAAAATTTTCAAACGGCAACCTTACAAGATACCTTAAATTTGCATTATATGTCTTCCAATTTTAAGTAAATGCAGAGAAGCAAAAAGAAAATGTAAAAACAAACCATTACAAAATTTCAGGGTATACATTATCAACATTGGACATATCTTTGAATCCTTTTCTATATATATTACATGTTCACTTAAAACTCTGAGATATATAAGCTTCTCTGTATATACTGTACATACACCTTTAGATGGCATTATATATCCAACTATACAGCTTATTGGATTTTACTCATTAAATTTGCTAAGTGTGCCAAATGTCCACAAGTATGTGACAAATGAGGCACACCATAATTCTATGATTAATCATGTTAAATTCCCCTTTAACTTTTTTTTTTTTTTTTTGTTATTTTTGAGACAGACTCTCACTCTAGCCCAGGCTGGTCTTCAACTACCGGACACCAGCACAAGGGGGAAGGAGATCAGCATAGAGAAAAATCAACCCCTACCAAATCAGAGAGCCAGAGCCTCAGAGGCCCTCAACACCTCATCACTGAAGCAGACCAAAAATGAACCCAACATGGCTCAGGGAAATTTTGCGGAAGAGGGGGCGGAAAGAATGTCAGAGTCACATGTTGGGTCATGATATGCAGAGACATTTAGCTTACCCATAACTGTGGGCTAACTCCACAATGCATGACCCGTATACCTCAACAAGGAGGGGCCAAGGGGAGGGGGTAGGTCACGGATGAGCCTAATAATGGTACCAAACTGACTGTATTTGCTGAATACAGAACTGACTAATAAAAAAAAAAATTTAAACATAATATAAAAAAAATAAAATAAAATAAAACCAATAAAATGAAATATTTTGACATTGCTTCCATAGGAAAAAAAAAAAAAAAAAAAAAGAGTGATCTTCTACCTCTGCCTCCAAGTACTTGGAATAAAAGAATTTGTCACCTCGGCCAGCCTAATTTTCCTTTTAAAGATTGAAAACTGACTGTTCTCTAATTGGACTGGAGGCCTGCTCCATGGGAGGGAATATATCCCTGATACTGAAAACCTACAACAGGAGTAATCATGAGCCCTAGGGGTGTAACGGCTGCTGGTGTCTGGCTAAATGTTTATACTATGCTCACCAAACTGCCCAGTAAGCACTTCTCTTAATGTTCATACTCATATGTTAATGCTACTCTCACTTTTGGTTACAGAACCTTCTCTTTTCAGATGGCAGTGACCTTGGGATGACTCAGACTGCACCATGGTGCTGGGAAGTGACAGAGGAGTGCTCCGCACTGAAATATCTCTATCACACCTTCCAAGGCTCAGGGTCCATAGAATGTAAGAGCCAAAGGAAAAGCAGGACTCCTTACAATGTGCTTCTCCAGACACAAAATGGCCTGGATATCCATGACGTCACGGTGCCTGACACTACCTACACAAGACCATCAAAATAGGAGGAAAAGATGATAACATCAAAATAAAAGAGAGAATGATTGGGGGAAAGGGGTAAGGGTATGATATAGAGTGGAGTTTCAAAGGGAAAGTGGGGGGAGGGAGGGAATTACCATGGTTATTATCTATAATTACGGAAGTTGTCAATAAAAAAATTAAATTTAAAAAATTGAAAACTGTCATGAGTTCGAGGCCAGCCTGGGACTACAGAGTGCATGCCAGGTCAGCCTGAACTAGAGACTCTACCTCAGAAAAAAAAAATTTAAAAAAAAACACTGAGATACTAAATGAAATGCTTTTTTCCCCTCTAGCTAAATACCTCTTTGTCATTAGGGCTTATTCATGAACTGAAGGTGGAGGAGAAGACAGAAAAGAAGGAAACAAAAAGGGAGAGAAACATAAAGCTGCGCATGGTGGCTCATACCTGTAACCCAGCATTTAGGAGGCAAAGGCAGAAAGATTGCAAGTTCAAAGTCAGTCTGGGCTATACAGCAAGATGCTATCTCAACACCTCCCCCCCCCCACAAAAAAAATTAAATAAATAAATAAACATGGTGGTGCATGCCTATAATCCAAGCACCCAGGCACACAGGTCTATTGAGTCTGAGGCCCCACTGGACAACATATTGAGACTGCCTCCAAAAAAAAAAAAAAAGTAATGTCAAAGGATTCTTCATAAAATACAGTGAAGGATGGGACTGGTGGCAGAAGTTAGGATTGCAGTGAGTTAAAGGTCAGCCAGGGACTACAGACTGAGTTCCAGGTCAGCCTGGGCTGTTACAGTAGGACCTTACCTCAAAAACAAATAAACAAAAAATATGGTGAATATCATCTTTTACATTACACTAAAACATAGGCACATTTAATCACTACATCTGCTAAATGTGTAAATTTGTTTTTTAAGCATCAATCTATCTTTCTAATCTTCAAAAGAAGCTGATGTGTACATTATACATAGGTATGTTTCTCAGCAATGATAACCACCCTAACCAAACTTTCTCAATTGGTACACCCTATCCAACCTCCTCCACCAGATCCTCTTTTGCACAAAGATGTTGTGGACTTAGGTTCTTACAAAAATTCCTAATCGCTGGGCGTGGTGGCGCACGCCTTTAATCCCAGCACTTGGGAGGCAGAGGGAGGATTGCCTTGAGTTCGAGGCCACCCTGAGACTCCATAGTGAGTTCCAGGTCAGCCTGGGCTAGAGTGGGACCCCACCTTGAAAAACCAAAAACCAAAAACCAAAACCAAAAAAAAAAAAAAAAAAAATCCTAATCAAAGATGAACTGAAATAGATGCATGGGTTTAATATATTAATAGGAATAAAAGGCAGGTGGAGATGAGATGAAGGGTTGGTTTGCTCTAGTTTAATACAGAGGTTGACTCTAGCCTTATGGATAAAATATTTGTTAGTAAACCTATTTTATTTGTAATTCTAACATCTTCACTCTCATCCATTTTAGTGAAACCCACTGGGTAGTTTGATGAGAAAATTGCCGAAACTTGAGGAAGAACATGTGAAGAACAATCCAAACAGCCAGGTCAGCAGCACTTACAACTGTGCAAATGGGTGTTTACACACGGATCCATGCTGGCTGGCACAAGGGATGTGGTAGAAAAAATTAGCTTCAAAATTGTTAACACTAAAGCCGGGCGTGGTAGCGCACGCCTTTAATCCCAGCACTCGGGAGGCAGAGGTAGGAGGATCGCCGTGAGTTCAAGGCCACCCTGAGACTCCATAGTGAATTCCAGGTCAGCCTGGGCTAGAGTGAGACCCTACATCGAAAAAAAAAAAAAATTGTTATCACTGTCACTTTTTTTGGGGGGGGGGGTTCAAGGTAGGGTCTTGCTCTAGCTCAGGCTGACCTGGAATTCACTATGTAGTCTCAAGGTGGCCTCAAACTCAAAGCAATCCTCCTACATCTGCCTCTACTGTTATGATTAAAGGCAAGCACCACTATGCCCAACAATTATGAGACATATATGTATATATTTGTCTTTCAAGGTAGGGTCTCACTCTAGCCCAGTTGTGTATACACACACACACACACACACACACACACACACACACACATATAATTTTTTGTTTGTTTCTTCGAGGCAGGGTCTCACGCTAGTCCAGGCTGACATGGAATTCACTACATAGTCTCAGGGTGGCCTCGAACTCAAGGTGATCCACCTACCTCTGGCCTCCCAAGTGCTGGGATTAAAGGTGTACACCACCACACCCGGCTTTATTTTTTAATTTCTTAATATTTATTTATTTGAGAGAGAGAGAAAGAGGCAGATATAGAGAAAGAATGGGCATGCCTGGGCCTTCAGCCGCTGCAGATGAACTCCAAACACATGACACACCTTGTATATATGGCTTACCTGGGTACTGAGGAAATGAACCTGGGTCCTTAGGCTTGCTAATAAGCTCCTTAACCGCTAAGCCATTTCTCCAGCCCAACAATGGCTTTTAAACTGTAGAAGGTGGGCTGGAGAGAAGGCTTAGTGGCTAAGGAGCATGGTGGTGCACGCCTTTAATTCCAGCACTTGGGAGGCAGAAGTAGGAGTACTGCTGTGAGTTCAAGGACATCCTAAGCCTACATAGTGAATTCCAGTTCAGCCTAGGCTAGAACGAGATCCTACCTTGAAAAAAAAGAGAGAGAGAAAAAAAAAGATAAAAATGAATTCGCTATCTCACAGATGGCTGGTTGTTTTATTAAAGGAATTTTTGAAAAATCAAGGAAGACTATGATCAAAATAAGAATTCATGATGAATCTAATTATGAATAAATGTTAAAACTATGAAAGAAACAAATATTACTGAAAAATAAAGGCCTATTTCCAAGTAAATGAAAATATTCAAAAAGCATAATTAAAAATTAGAAAATGTTTCATTGTGAAAAAAAATCCCTTAAATCTAGCCACAAATAAAGATGAGATAGACATGGATTTTGAAAAGTTGAAGTTACATACTAATTCAAAACATATCTTTTGAGGATGGGGAGACAGTTTAGTGGTTAAGGCACTGCAAAGCCAAAGGACCCAGATTTAATTCCCCAGGATCCACACAAGCAAACTGCACAAGGTGGCACATGTGTCTGGAGTTTGTATGCAGCAGCTAGAAGCCCTGGTGCTCCTATTCTCTTTGGGCTAGGTGTGGTGACACTCAGGAGGCAGAAGTAGGAGGACTGCTATGAGTTGGAGGCCAGCCTGGAACTACAGATAGATTTCCAGGTCAGCCTAGGCTACAGTGAGACCATTCTTCGTCAAAACTAAAACAAAGTATCTTTGGGTAGCGTGGTGGAATATGCCTGTAATCTTAGCACTTGGAGGCTACAGCAGGAAGCCTTCAAGTTTGAAGCCACTCTGGGCTACACAGCAAGACCTTGTCTAAAGAAACAATAATTACAGAGCTGTAGAGATGGCTTAGCAGTTAAGGTGCTTACCTGCAAAGCCAAAGGACGTCAGTTTGATTCCCCAGGACCCATGTAAGCCAGATGCACAAGGTGGTGCATGCATCTGGAGTTCATATGCAATGGCTGGAAGCCCTGGCGCGCCCATTCTCTCTCTCTCTCTCTCTCACTGCCTCTTTCCCTCTCTCAAATAAATAAATAAATAAATAAAATATATTTTTTTAAAAAAGAAACAATAATTAGAGGACTACTATACATTCCCACCTAAATTTCCATTCCAGGAATATTTACTACATTGCTATTAAACATAGACAAGATGACAGTTGCTACCTGAAAATTATTTTTAAATTCAACCTATTCACATCTCATTCTAATTTTTAAGATGTAAGAGAAAACTCAGAAAGGTTCTAGTAAACTAAAAGAATATGCCAAGAAGCAAAATATGGAAAAAAACATGAATAGTAAAATTTCATTAGCTCACAATAAAATTTTAGTAATGCAAGGGCCCTAAGTGACATCTTCATGTAGTAGAGGAAGAAGCCGAAACCTAGCGCCCAAGCTGCTTGTCTCCAAGACCCATGACTGCTCACTTCCAGGCTGCACCGCCTAGTCAGCGACCTTCTAGTCCTTGAAGCTAGTGACTTTACCTTATCTCCCTCTGCAGGCTTTAAGATTTCTACATTACTTTGCTTTCACTCTTTATACTCATAAAATATACACTCTTATTAACTTATAATACTTTCATGACTTAAGATTCCTTGTACAATTCTATCATTTGACAATGAACATTTGACAAAGTTTCATAGTAGTTCTAATAAAAATGTTTCATTTCAAAAGAGCCACCAACTTTTAAAATAAAGTGTCACTTTAAGCTGGCATGTGGAAAAACCTCTAGCCACATGCATGGAAACTGATGTAGCCACTTACTCTATTCCATGAAAACATACTTACCAGGGCAGCCCCTGCATCACACGGTACACGTGTACACGATACAGAGCAAGCACCTACTTAAAGAAACACACTCACCAACACATACTGTAAACTTTTGCAAGGATTACAAGGGGGGAAACCAGGTTTTTCTGCTGTTGGCAGACTTCATGCCAATTTTCCAAAAGGCATTTTGGGCCACCTGCTGCTTTTGGTTACATTTTTTTAATAAAAAAGAAAAATACTACGGGCTGGCTTAACATGACCTATGTTGACAATAGTCAACTGAACTGTGCCCAAAGGACACATGGTGATTCTTTCTGTCCAAATTCTCCTTTCCAAGTAAATTTTAATTGATCTCACATGACAGAGCTAACTCCACATACAAGAATTCTCAAGCTTCCATGCCATGAGGATACCCAGACACTTCACTTGATGCTAAATGACCTCACCATGACTCACCAAAGACCATGTTTCTTCTTTTAGTTGTTAAAATGAGAACACTGTTAAGGGGAGCCAACACAATCACCAGTCATAATGGAATTGAAGTTCAAATACTGAGTACATGCAAAATATTCTTAGAATAAAGAAAGTAATAGGTAAAAAGACAGCTGACGTGGATTTGTCAGTTTTTGTTCATGTTTATAGCGGTGGCTAAGACAATGAGTTGGCAGTGGCTGCTTGCATGTTTTCCTATGTAACAAAAGTATTCAATGACTTTCAAGGGCAATCCAGTTTTCAAAAAGGTCTAATCCATGTCTTGTTTCAGAGACCCCTGCCTAAACCCTTATTCACATGCAGCCCAAATGTGGCAAAGGTTTAAAAAAAAAACCCTAAAGGAGAACAATTCTTTCAATAAATAAATATAGATTCAAAGGAAATAAATCAAATTTTTCTTTTCTAAAAATGAAAACAATCCTAAAATAAATTACTGTGATTAGTCAGATCAAGAATTTATAGAAAAGATCCTGGATGAACAATACCATATATGGAGAAATTCCAGAGGAATCTCTCAATTCTGATCAGTTAAAACAGTACAGCCACGAAGAGGTGGCTGCTGTGAAGTAATTAAAAACAGTAACTCACTTAAAGCTGGCTTTAACACTCCTGCTACATGTTTACACCACATAGAATTAACAAACAAAAAGAAAATCTTTCTAACTAGTTACTAACTAGTTCACAGGCTTACAGGAAATGCACATATGTAACTTTTATCATTAAACCAATTTCATCATAACACTGCAGGACATACTTACATTATTCCAAAACTCCATGGCAGACACGTCTGCCTTATAGTGGCCACTTACTTGTTTTTGGTTTTGGTGCTAAAATGTTATGTAGAGTTCTATTCCTTATTTGATCAAAACACACTCACTTTATTTTTAATATTTTCAAACTTCAGTTGATTTTGAAAGTGTTAAAGAATGTGGAAACGAGATAAAGAAAACATACCTTTGGTTCTAAAAAGCACCCTCTGAAGTAGCGGTACTGAACTGATACTCCTCTACTGAGAATAACTGCTGCTTTCCATAACATGCTGAGAGGGAAAAACAAAAACAGTATCATCAGTACCTAATTCAAATGCATTTAAGAATTCACTTGCACTGGGCATGGTAATGCACACCTTTAATCCTACCCATGAGTTTGAGGCCACCCTGAGACTACATAGCCAATTCTAGGTCAGCATGGGCTAGAGCAAAATCCTACCTCAAAAAACAAAAATAAGGCTGGGTGTGGTGGTAGGCAGAGGTAGGAGGATCACCGTGAGTTGGAGGCTACCCTGAGAGTTCAGAGTGAATCCCAGGTCAGCCTGGGCCAGAGTGAGACTCTACCTTGAAAAACCAAAAAATAAAAAAATAAAAACAAACAAACAAACAAAATGTTGGGAATCATCATGAGTTATTGTCTATAATTATGGAAGCTCGGGGATGACTTGCATCCCAACAAGAAGGGTCCCTTTGGGAAAAGGCAGGGATGAGGGAAAAGATGGTACCAGCATGTGCTGTTTACATACTAAGTATGTCCATAACTAATAAAAAATTATGGAAGCTGTCAAGGAAAAAGTTAAAAAAAGAAAATTACCAAAAGGGACTGGGGGTGCAGATCAGCTGGAGTTGTCTAGCATACACAGGCCCTGGGTTTGATCACCAACACTGCATACAACAGGAATGCAGGGACACACCTGTAATCCCAACACTTGGGAGGTAAAGGCAGAAAGACCAGGAGTTCAAGGTCATCCTCAACCACAGAGTATAAGGGGAGTCTGGGATACATTGGTGGGTGCTTATTACCAAGCCTGGCCCACTTCATGTCTTTCTGAACTTGCCTCTAGAACAGTCAATTTCAGCCACCCTTGCACAGTGTGGTGAACACAAAGAGACTTGCAATCAGCTTCAGGCTGCTAGGATGATCATCCAACCCAGGCATAGTTTATAAGAGGAAGGAGATTATCTGAACCTCACACATCTAGGGGAAGTTACAGATAGCAGAAAAAGCTCGCTCCCATTCATAGATCCAAGCAGAGAAGACTACAGTAAGCAAAACATCAGTACCAGAACACACAACAAAAAGCAGTAAGCAGGACCCTGGCCCAGTTCACACTGCACCACATACCTTTATCTGCCCCCAAACACACCTTTAGGGCTGGACCCCAGGATCTGGCCCCAGTGACACCTCCTCCAGCCAAGCTACTACAGACCCCATATGTTACAAGCTTAATACAACACTTGAGTCTATAGAGGAACACACATTCAAACTATCACAGAGACCATACTTACCCTAAATTTTAAGAGATCAGCCACTTACACATTCTGTGAAATAATTGGTGCTTACACATAAACAGCGCTGCCCAGAGAGAAAAGAAGTACTCTTTAAGAGTGCAAGAAGGCCAGGCATGGTGGCACATGCCTTTAATCTCAGAACTCAGGAGGCAGATGCAGGAGGATCATAGTGAGTTCAAGGCCACTCTGAGACTACATAGTGAATTCCAGGTCAGTGAGACCCTACCTCAAAAACAACAACAACAACAACAAAAGAATCTGCTTTAAAAATACATTCCTGGGCTGGAGAGATGGCTTAGTGGTTACACGCTTGCCTGTGAAGCCTAAGGACCCCGGTTTGAGGCTCGAGTCCCCAGAACCCACGTAAGCCAGATGTACAAGGTGGCAAAAGCATCTGGAGTTTGTTCGCAGTGGCGTGCCCATTCTCTCTCTCTCTGCCTCTTTCTGTCTGTTGCTCTCAAATAAATAAATAAAAATAAACAAAAATAATAAAAATACATTCCTATGTATTTAGGATTGTGCTTCCCTGGGATTTCAGTTACTCTACCTGTAAGTCTTCTTTCTTTTTCAGTTACTCTACCTGTAAGTTCCTCTCTTGGCCAGAAATCTTTTGTTTTTTAAAGATGTTATTTTATTTTTTCGGTTTTTCAAGGAAGGGTCTCACTCTAGACCAGGCTGACCTGAAATTTACTATGTAGTCCCAGGGTAGCCTTGAACTCATGATGATCCTACTTCTGCCTCTGGCGTGCTGGGATTAAAGGCGTGTACCACCATGCCCGGCCCTTAAAGATTTTATTTTTATCATTTATTTATTTTGGTTTTTCAAGGTAGGCTCTCACTCTAGCCCAGGCTGATCTGAAATTCACTATGTAATCTTGGGATGGCCTTGAACTCATGGCTATCCTACTTCTGCCTCCCAAGTGCTGGGATTAAAGGTGTGCACCACTACACCCAGCCTAACAATTTTATTTTTATTTATTTATTAGAGACGGGGGGTGGGGAGAGTGAGAATGGGCACACCAGGGGCCCTAGCCACTGCAAACGAACGCCAGATGCATGTGCCACCATGTGCATGTGGCTTACGTGGGACCTGGAGAATCAAATCTGGGTCCTTAGGCTTCACAGGCATGCGCCTTAACCACTAAGCCATCTCTCCAGCCCCAGAAATCTTGCTTTCAGCCTCCTGTCTGCTCTCCATACTACAATGACAGCAAGATCTTGGCTGAAATTTTTTTGTACTTAAGGTTGTGATATTGTTTCCTGACGTGTAAAATGTGGGTCTCTTTATTTCTGTATGTTTTATGATATTTTTGGAGACAATCGGGCAATTCATAATAGGCAATTACATTTGGCCACCTCAGTACTCTTCTGTCCTATTCTTTCTTCAGTCTGATTAGATTAAGGTCAGTCTTGAATTCATTAGGCACTTCTGGTTCCTTCTTAACTTACATTTATTTAGAAGCTCCTGCTTAGAGTAGAGTACAAAGACTCAATTCTCTGCCTTTGCCATGTCTTCCTTTTATGGTTGCTTTTGATTTTTATTTGTGTGTGTGCACGCACATGCCCAAGGCATGTCTCCGAATCTCTTCCTACTACAAGCGAATGCCCATCCAGCTTTATGTGAGTGCCGGGGAACTGAAGCAGGGCCTGCAAACTCATTTTCCATTTTTTCTCAACTCTCTGGGAAGCTGGGATGGGAGGGTCCCATGAATGCATGAATGCAGCTCAAGGACAGCCTGAGCAACATAGCAAGACTTTGTCTCACTAAAAAAGATGAGGGCTAGGCTAGAGGGATGACTTAGCAGTTAAGGCACTTGCCCACAAAGCCAAATGACCCAGCTTTGATTCCCCAGGACCTACATAAACCAGATGCACAAAGTGGGACATGTGTTTGGAGTTCATTTCCAGTGGCTGGAGGCCCTGGTGGGTCCATTCTCACTCACACTCTCTCTTTCTCTTTGACTCTGTCTCTTTCAAACAAATAAATAAAAAGATAAGGGCTGAAGAGATGGTTTAGCAGTTAAGACACTTGCCTGTGAAGCCTGACACCTGGGTTCTAGTCCCTACAACCGATGTAAAGCCAAACCATAAAGTGGCACATGTGTCTAGAATTCGTTTGCAGTGGCAAGATGCCCTGGCATGTCCATTTCCTCTCTCATTCTCTCCCCACTCCTCTCTCTACTTGTAAATAAATAAATTAAAAATTAAAAAGAAAAAAAAAAAAAGAGCTGGGCATGGTGGTGCATGCCTTTAATTCTAGCACTTAGAAGGTAGAAATTAGGATTGCCATGAGTTTGAGGCCACCCTGAGAGACTACATAGTGAATTCCAGGTCAGCCTGAGCTACAGTGAGACCCTACCTCAACCCCCCACCCTCCGGGAAAAAAAAAAAAAAAAAAGATGCCGAGAGTGGTGTTGCATGTTGCATGCCTTCAATCCCAATATTTGGCACTTGGAGGATAGAGGTAGAAGGATCATCGTGTGAATTAAGCCACCTTGAGAATTCACCCAGTGAATTTCAGGTCAGCCTGGGCTAGAGTGAGAACTTACCTTGAAAAAACCAAAAAACAAAAGGAAAAGGAAAAGATGAAAGACATGAAAAGAACAACAACAACAACACAAAAAAAGTTTCACTTCAGGTAAGATTGGCTGTTAAGAAAATCAAAGAAAAATAGCTACTGGAGAGGAATAAACATTTCTGTGCAAGTCTAGTAAAGAATGTTTCTGAGCCAAGTGTGGTGGTGTACTCTTATAATCCCAGCACATGGGAGATGAGACAGGAGGAGTGAAAGTTCCAGGCCACCTGAGACACCTGTGAAACCCTGTCTGGGCTGGAGAGATGGCCCAGTGGTTAAGGCACTTGTCTGCAAAGCCAAAGGACCCAGGTTCGATTCCACAGGACCCACATAAGCCAGATGCACAAGGTGGCTCATGTGTCTGGAGTTGGTTGGTTTGCAGCGGCCGGAGGCATTGGTATGCCCATTCTATCTACCTGCTCCCTCCACCCCCCACCCCTGTCAAATAATTTTTTTTTTTATTTTTTAAAAAAAGAGCAGACACAAGACATCCTTTGCCAACAGAACTCTGAGGACTGGTAGTCAGCATGTCCTGCTGACTGACAACAGCACAGGGGTGTTTTCTGTGCAGTTCTTTCCTTCTCCTTAGCTCACACCACTATGACTCCCTTTCCTTTGTTGTTTTCCTTGGCTTTGCTATCAGGGCTCCTCAAACCACCTACTGTTTAAGACTAGGTTTTGTTGTAGCTTATGTGTTTAGCAAGCAGTGATTCTGGTTTACATACTCCAGTTCAATGACACGAGTCTACAGAGGCATGTATAGATGTCCCAATAATGCCAAACTGCTCTAACCATTACTTATCACAACGGATGAAGTCTTCTGGAATAGCACTACCCACCAGCCACATCTTCAGTAGCAATGCTCTCCAGGAAAAGTGAATTTGAGCTGGGCATGGTGGAGCATGCCTTTAAGTCCAGCACAGGGGTGGCAGAGGTAGGAGGATAGCTATGAGTTTGAGGCCAGCCTAAGACTACATAGTAAATTCCAGATCAGCCTGGACTAGAGTGAGACCCTACTTCAAAAAACAATATCAAACAAACAACAACAAAAGTGAATTTGGCCCCAAAATGTCTTAAAAATTTGCCTAAGGACTGGAGAAATGGTTCAACGGTTAAGGCACTTGCCTGCAAAGCCTAAGGACCTGTATTCAAGTCCCCAGTACCCACGTAATGCAGATGTACAAGTTGGCCTATGTGTCTGGAGTTCAACTGCAGTGACTGGAGGCCCTAACATGTCCAGTCTCTCTGTCTCTCTCTCTCAAATGAATAAATAAATAAATAAATAAATAAATAAATAAAATATTTTTAAAAAAAGAAAAATAGAAATTCGCCTAAGCTGGTATTTCTTGGTATATTCGATAAAGATGTATGCTACTTAGGATAATCAATAACACTTCCAAACATGTACAAATGGGTTAAATGCCACCTATGCTGACATTTCCTTATTCTATCCTAACCCCTTTGCTATGCAGATTAGATAATTAAGGTCTAGAGCCATGAGACCTGCCCAGGATGACAGGTAACTGTACACTGGTCAACTCCTCCCAGATCTTCCCTTTCCTAGTTCACTCCACTACATTTCTGCTGAACTTAATGTTGCTAGCGAATGCATTTCTGTATGTAGCAAAGCACTTCTGCTCCTTTTCATTAATATCATATACTTCTCAAGAAAGTAATTTCAACCAGGCTTGGTGACACATGCCTGTAGTCCTTGGCATAGGAGACTAAGGCAGGAGGAGAAAAAGTTCAAGGCCTGCTTGGGCAACTTAGTAGACCCTTGTATCAGGATCAAGAGGACTGGAGAGATGGCTTAGTGGTTAAGGCATTTGCCTGTGAAGCCAAAGGACTCAGGTTCAATTCCCCAGGGCCCACATAAGCCAGATGCACAAGAGGCATGTGTGTCTCGAGTTTGTTTGCAATGGCTAGAAGCCCTGGTGTTCCTGTTCTCTCTCTGTCTTTCTCTTCTCTCTATCTCTCTCTGCTTGCAAATAAATAAATAAAATTTAATAAAATAAATAAATTAATAAAAGAATCCAGAGAAAAAGGACTAGGAATACAAGTCTGCGGTAGAGCACTTGCCTAGCATGTGAAAGGGCCTGCATTCAATTCTCTGTTCATTCCCCATCACCTCACCACAAAAAAAAGGCTAATAAGGACCAAAGTAATCAGTCACGAGTTTGGAGTGGTTCAGAAAAGTTTTTTCATGCAAACTTTGTAAAACTAGTTCAGTATTTAAAGGTATGCATCTGTGAGAACTATGATTAAAAAAAAAATTAAAGGCTGGGCATAGTGGTGCACATCTTTAATCCCAACACTCAGGAGGCAGAGGGAGGAGGATCACCATCAGTTCAAGGCCACCCTGAGACTACACAGTGAATTCTAGGTGAGCCTGGACTAGAGTGAAACACTACCTTGAAAAAACAAAAAACAAAACATCACCAAAAAAAAAAAAAAAAAAAAAATTAAAGAAAAATAAGTTAGGCGTGATGGCGCATGTCTTTAATCCCAGCACTCGGGAGGCAGAGGTAGGAAGATTACCATAAGTTCAAGGCCAATTTGAGACTACATAGTGAAATCCAATTCACCCTGGGCTAGAGAGATCCTATCTTGAAAAACCAAATATATATATAAATATACTTCAGCAGTCCCTAAGTTTACAATGTGAATGTCAGTCACAATTACTCGAACCCTCATATTCCTTGTGCTCACCTTTCACCTGTCTCATTCTCTGGCTGAAGAGTCACAGCATTTTGAGGATTCCAGTTTCCCAAGGCATCACAGTTTCCACAAATTGCAAAAACCTCTCCTAAGGAAACAAAATAATCAGTCTTTTCCAAATAGGAAGGTTTCACAATTTCATTTCAGAAATCAAGAAGAGATCAGTCAGTTGTACTAGTTCAAGTGGCTTCAGAGTGTCCTTAGCCAAGGTGGAAGAGCCTCTCTGGGACATGGGTCTGACACAGACCACAGTAGCCCCTACATCTCAATTTGATTTACATCTTCAGAACCAAAGGCAAAGAAAAGGAAACAACAAAGGGATGAGCTTGTCTTCATTTGTCCAACGACTTATGAAGTCAGTAACAGACACGCCAAAAGCAAGGTGGTCAAGCCACAGTCCCCTAAATGCCACTTCCAATGCAAAGAGGCAAACACTAAGAGAAATATTAACCAGGGGCTGGAGCTTATCTTAGCAATTAAGGCACTTGCCTGTGAAGCCCAAGGGACCTATCTGATTTCCCAGAATCCATGTAAGCCAGATGCATATGGTGGCACATGTGTCAGAGTTTGCAGTGGTTAGAGTGCTATCACAAACTAAAATTATTTCATAGTGCTTCAGAGGGTAGAATTAAAATATATATATACCATGAGGGCTGAACAGATGGCTTAGTGGTTAAGGCACTTGCCTACAAAGCCAAAGGACCCAGGCTCAATTCCCAGGACCCATGTAAGCCCGATGCACAATGTGGGACATGTGTCTGGAGTTCATTTGCAGCAGCTGAAGGTCCTGGCACGCCCATTTTCTATCCGCCCCCCCCCCCCACAATGAGGCTAAGAAAAAAAAATTTAAGTAACAAACAAACTTTAGTCAAGTATTTTACAAACTTCTGACACTAGCACAATTTCCTCATTTTCATGGTACTAAAAAAACAGCCCCCCCAAAATAAAAATAAATAAAAAACAGAAACAGCCCAGCAGCACTTGGGAGGCAGAGGTAGGAGGATTGCCATGAGTTCAAGGCCACCCTGAGACTACACAGTGAATTCCAGGTCAGCCTGGACTAGAGTGAGACCCTACCTTGAAAAACAAAGACAAAAACAAAAACAAAAACAAAACAAAACAAAACAAAACACAGTCCAGCCAGGCATGGTGGCACACACCTTTAATCCCAGCATCCAGGAGGCAGAGATAGGAGGATCAAGGTGAGTCTGAGGTCAGCCAGAGCTACAGAATGAGTTCCAGGTCAGCCTAGGGCAGAGTGAGACCCTACCTCAAAAAGAATCCCCTTCCAAAGAAAATTACTCACCCACCTTTGTTCTGTGCAAAAGTAAGTCCAGTTTTCTTAACAACAAAAAGATACCATGGGGATCTGGAAAGATGGTTCAGCATATAAATACACTTGCTTGCAAAGCCTAATGGCCTGGGGAATTGAATCTGGGTCCTTTGGTTTGGCAGGCAAGAGCCTTAACTGCTCAGACACCTCTCCAACCCGCATATAAAAAGTATTTTAAAAATATTAATCTAATTGTATGTTTCTAACATACAAGGCATGAAGATGATTTTTACCTAGTAATTACTACATATTTAAAATAACTTAGTGAGTAAAATTTTTATTTAATTTTATAAAGTATTTTAGAATAAAACTTTACAATACCTGGTAAGAGAGTTCCTCTTATTTCAAAGGTAACCTGAGAAGGTGTCATTCTGATGGATTTATTTTAGGTTTCTTTCTAGGAAGAAAAAGAAAAGCTATCATTAACAGTACATGTAATAGTATTACAGTGCTCTAATAGTATTAGTTACCATCAAGAAACATGGAGATGAGTGTGGTGGTGCATGCCTTTAATCCCAGCACTTGGCAAGGAGAGGTAGGAGGATTGCTGTAAATTCAAGGCCACCCTGAGACTACAGAGTCAATTCCAGGTTAGCTTTGGCTAGAGTGAAACCTTACCTAAAAAAAACCCCAAAAAATAAATAAATAAACAAACAAGAAGGATGAGTGAGGAGATGGCTCAGCAGTTCAAAGTACTTACTTGCAAAGCCTGCCAACCTGGGTTCAATTCCCTACTCTCCATGATATCCCCTCCCCATCTCAATCAATTTCTCTTTTATTTTGATGTCATCATCTTTTCCTTCTATTATACTGGTCTTGTGTAGGTAGTGCCAAGAACTGCAAGGTCATGGATAGCCAGGCCATTTTGTGTCTGGAAGAGTGCACTCTAAGGAGTCCTATCCTTTCTTTGGTTCTTACACTCTTCCGGCCACTTCTTCCACAATGGACCCTGACCCTTGGAAGGTGTGATAGAAATATTTCAGAATACTGGGGTTTTTTTGTTTTTGTTTTTTTGGTTTCTCAATTTTTCGAGGTAGGGTCTCACTCTAGTCCAGGTTGACCTGGAATTCACTATGGAGTCTCAGGATAGCCTAGAACTCAAGGCAATCCTCCTACCTCTGCCTCCCGAGTGCTGGGATTAAAGGCATGTGCCCCCATGCCCGGCGAATACTGTTTTGTTTTTGTTTTTAAATAACTTTTAAGCCGGGTGTGGTGGCACATGCCTTTAATCCCAGCACCCGGGAGGCAGAGGTAGGAGGATGACAGGCAGAGGTAGCATGCTGCTGTGATTTTGAAGCCAGCCTGGGACTACAGAATGAGAACCACGTCAGCCTGACCTAGAAAGCCTACCTCAAAGAAACTAAAAAACAACAAGCAAACAAAAAAGACAGTTCAGTAGGTAAAATGCCTGTAAGGCAAGCACTGAAGACCTAATTCAGGTCCCCAACACCCAAATCAATACCAGGAATAGCCACATGCACCTGTAATCCCAGTGCTTGGAAGGCAGACAGGCAGATCCCCAAAGCTTGCTGGCTGGCTAAACTAACAGAAACCATGAACTTTAAGTTTAGGAAGGTGGAGAGCGATTAAAGGTGATGTTAATCTCTGGCCTGCTCACTCGTGTGCATGTGCACATACACACACGTACTCACACATAGGAAAACACACACATGCATGCACACATGCCACACACACAAAAAAAACTTTGACGAAAAAGGTTAAAAACCAAAAAATGAAAGACTCAACTATAAGCCGGGCATGGTGGCGCACGCCTTTAATCCCAGCACTCGGGAGGCAGAGGTAGGAGGATCGCCGTGAGTTCGAGGCCACCCTGAGACTCCATAGTGAATTCCAGGTCAGCCTGGGCTAGAGTGAGACCCTACCTCGAAAAAAAAAAAAAAAAAAAAAAAAAAACACAAAGACTCAACTATAAATAAAACATTCATTTCAGAGTCCTTATGTATAAACTGACTGCTTTTAATGTGAGTGAGGTGTCTAGTAAGATTTAAGGCTTTATGCCAAAAATTTATTTTAAGAATACATGCGTTAGGGATGGAGAGATGGCTTAGCGGTTAAGCGCTTGCCTGTGAAGCCTAAGGACCCTGGTTTGAGGCTCGATTTCCCAGGACCCACGTTAGCCAGATACACAAGGGGTCGCACGCGTCTGGAGTTCGTTTACAGTGGCTGGAAGCCCTGGCGCGCCCATTCTCTTTCTCTTTCTCTTTCTCTCTCTCGCCTTCTCTCCCTATCTGTCACTCTCAAATAAATAAAAATAAACAAACAAAAAATATTAAAAAAAAAAAGAATACATGTGTGAGTGTGGCACATGCCTTTAATTTTAGCACTATGGAGGCTGAGATAGAAGGATGGCTGTGAGTTTGAGGCCACCCAGAGACTTCATAGTGAATTCCAGGTCAGCCTGAGCTAGAGCAAGACCCTGTCAAAACAAACAAATACATAAAGAGATGGCTCAGCAGTTAAGGCACTTGCCTGCAAAACCTAAGGACCCAGGTTCGATTCCCTAGTATCCAGGTAAAGGCAGATGCACAAGGTAGCACATGTATCTAAAGCCAGAAGCACAAGGTAGCACATGTAGAATCTGGAGTTTGTTTGTAGTGGCTAGAGACTGGCATACCCAGTCATTCTCTGTCTCCATCAATCTGCCTCTTTTTCTTACTCATCTCAAATAAATAAAATGCTAAAAACAAAACAAAACAAAACAAAACTTTTTAAAGTGCTCCTTTAAAAAAAGAATGTATGGATAAGAAATACTACAAAACAAGTGCCTGAACTTTATATTTTTAAAAGTCAAAATTCTCTTGCAATATACTTTCTCTTTTGATAAGCAGCTGTGCTGAATTCAACCTATCTTTCCTGACCAGGCACATGCTTAGGTGGGGGGGGGGGGGAGAAAAGAAAAGAAAAGAAATATAAAAACAGAAAAGCTTGACCCAGAGGATTTCTACTTAGTAACAAGGAAGCACCTAAAAGACTTAAGCATTGTGATCTCCCCAAACAAACTGGTAATGTTGTGTAACAAGTTTGAGTATCCACTTCTAGAATACAGGGTAACTGACCAAGCATACACACAAAATCCTTCTCTTTAAGTACATTTTCTAGATTTTCTCTTCAAAAAACCATCATTACTCAAGTTCTTTAAATTTACTCTCAAGTATAAGCTATTTCCCAATCCCCTTAATCCTAACGTTTATACATCCACACCATGTTTTCTGGTTATCAACTCCATCTGAAACTATACATCTACATGGATTTGTTTCTAAATCAATCCCCAGTAGTATATTACTTCTTATCAATGAGCATATTCTCCTCATCTAAGGCCATACCACCCTGAGCACACCTGGCCTCCTCTGATCTTGGGAGCTAAACAGGGTGGGGCAGGGCTGGGCCGGGCCAGTACTGGGAAGGGAGAAGATTCTTCTTTGCATCCTTATATGGAGCCACTTTATTTACAGAAATCTAAAACTCGAAGGCTTTAAGGTCTTTTACCACTTTAGTCATATTTTTTCTCTAGCTATTTTTTCCTTTCTTACCAGTCTTAGTTTTTAGTGTGTGTGTGTGTGTGTGTGTGTGTGAGAGAGAGAGAGAGAGAGAGAGAGAGAGAGAGAGAGCGCGCAATGGAATGCACAGACGTGCAACCATGCATGCGTGGAGGTCAGGACAATCCCAGAATGGTTGTCCTCTCTTTACGCCTTCTTCTTGAGACATTGGGCAAGTCTAGCTGGCCCAAGGGCTTCTAGATTCTCCTGGCTATAACTCCAATTGCCACAGGCACATTGGGATCACAGATGTGTGCATCATTTTGCAATGACTTTACTTAGGTGCTAGAAAATAGAAATCAGTCCAACTGAGTTGTAAGCAAGCACCTTTACCGCTGAGCCATCTGCCCAGCCCCCTTCTGTCTTTCTTAGCCAAACAAATTTGTTTAATCACAATTTAACTTCAATAACTGAGGGAAGACAGAAAATTCACTTTAAATATTTTATGTTTATTTATTTATTTATTTGATAGAGAAAGAGGGGGAGAGAGAGAGAATGGCCGTGCCAGAGCCTCCAGCCACTGCAAACAAACTCCAGACACGTGCGCCCCCTTGTGCATGTGGCTAACGTGGGTCCTAGGGAATCAAACCTGGTTCCTCTGGCTTTGTAAGCAAACACCTTAACCACCAAGCCATCCCTCTAGCCCCAGAAAATTCACTTTAAATACATACATACACACAGAGAGAGAGAGAGAGAGAGAGAGAGGGAGAGCGCAATTTTGTATTCTAGGGGATATCTGGTAATGTCAGGAGGAAACTGGTTGAATCAATCAGTTATTTAAAATTCATAAACAGTTAAGACAGGGAGAGATGCTCCTAGCATCTAGAGGGTAGAGGCCAGCAGTACTTCTAAACACAATGTACTAATCAGGTTTCTATCCAATAACACCCAACTCCAAACAGAAAAAGGCCCGGAGATTCAGATATCTGATCTGTAGTATGTATAGGGCTGGTAAGTAGGATCAACAGTCCAAGCCCAACGTCTGTCATGGTGGAAACCAACTGCCCTCCAATTGGACTGAAGGCCCGCTCCATGGGAGGGAATACATCCCTGATACTGAAAACTTAAAACAGGGGTAGTCATAAGCCCTAGGGGTTTAACGTCTGCTGCTGTCTGGCTAAATGTGTATACTATGCTTATCAAACTGCCCAGTAAGCACTTCTCTTAATGTTCATACCCTTATATTAATGCTACTCTCACTTTTGGTAGAGAATCTTCTTTTTTCAGATGGCAGTGACTTTGGGATGACTCAGACGGCATCATGGTGCTGGAAAGAAGTGACAGGAGTGCTCAGTACTGAAATATCTCTATCACACCTTCCAAGGTTCAGGGTCTATTGCAGAAGAGGTGGCGAAAAGAATGTAAGAGCCAAAGGAAGGGTAGGACTCCTTATAACATGCTCTCCCCAGACACAAAATGGCCTGGATATCCATGACTTCACAGTGTCTGACACTACCTACACAAGACCATCATAATAGGAGGAAAAGATCATGACATAAAAAGAGAGACTGATTGAGAGGGGGAGGGGATATGATGGAGAATGAAGTTTCAAAGGGGTAAATGGGGGGAGGGAGGGCATTACCATGGGATATTTTTTATAATCATGGAAATTGGGAAATTAATAAAAAAATTTTTGAAAAAAAATTTAAAAAGGTGTGTACCACCACATCAAAAAAAAAAAAAAAAAAAAAAGTCCAAGCTCAGGGCTGGAGAGATGACTCCACAGTTAAGGCACTTCCCTGCAAAGCCTAATGACCCAGGTTCAATTCCCCAATACCATGTAAAGCCAGATGCACAAAGTGGTTTATGCACCTGGAGCTCGTTTGCAGTGGCTAGAGGCCCTGGCGTTTCCCCCCTTCCCCACTGCCTCATGTGTGTCTTTCTCTGCTTGCAAATAAATAAAATGCATTATTAAGAAAAAAAAATAAAGAGTTAAAGCTCAGTATTAATTACAAACCACCTACCATCACATTTACATCAGTTAGAAACTATAATGGTAACATTATGTTCTATAAATGTATATGAAGTATATATAAATACAATACTACCACCAGTCAGTGTGATGCCATGTGACTTCCATATTTGACAACTTTTATTTTTTGTTAAAACATCTAAAGCTGGCCAGACATGGTGGTGCACCCCTTTAATTCTAGCACTCGGAGGCCAAGGTAGGAGGATCACTGTGAGTTCAAGTTCAAGGCCAGCCTGAGACTACATAGTGAATTTCAGATCAGTCTGGGCTAAAGTGAGACTCTACCTCAGAAAAAAAATAAAAAACCTAAAACTGGGGATGGAGAGAGGGTTAAGGGGCTTGCCTGCAAAGCCTAAGGACTTGAGTTCAATTCCCCAGTACCCATGTAAAGTCAGATGCACTAAGTGGTGCATGCATCTGGAGTTCATTTGCAGTAGCAGGAAGCCCTGGTGGGTCTATACTCATTCTCTCTCAAATAAATAAATAAATAAACTTTTGTTTATTTTTATTTATTTATTTATTTGAGAGCAACAGACAGAAAGAAGGAGGGAGGGAGGGAGGGAGAGAGAGAGAGAGAATGGGCACCAGGGCCTCCAGCCTCTGCAAATGAACTCCAGATGCATGTGCCACCTTGTGCATCTGGCTTACATGGGTCCTGGGGAATTGAGCCTCGATTTGGGGTCCTTAGGCTTCACAGGCAAGCGCTTAACCACTAAGCCATCTTTCCAGCCCCTAAATAAAAAAAAATTTAAATATAAGGGCTGGAGAGATGGCTTACTGGTTAAGGTGCTTGCTAGCAGAGCCAAAGGACTCAGGTTCAATTCCCCAGCACCCATATAAAGCCAGATATACAAGGTGGCACATGCATCTGGAGTTCATCTGCAGTTGCTAGAAAAAATTAAAATCTGGGCTGGAGAGATGGCTTAGCGGCTAAGCACTTCCCTATGAAGCCTAAGGACCCTGGTTCGAGGCTCGATTCCCCAGGACCCACGTTAGCCAGATGCACAAGGGGGGTGCATGCATCTGGAGTTCATTTGCAGTGGCTGGAGGCCCTGGCGCACCCATTCCCCCCCCACACACCTCTTTCTCTCTCTGTCTGTCGCTCTCAAATAAATAAAAATAAATAAACAAAAAAATTTTAAAAATTAAAAACTAAGAACTGGAGAGATGGCTTAGCAGTTAAGTCACTTGCATGCAAAAAGCCTGAAGACCCAGGTTCAATTCTCCAGGAACCACATAAGACAGATGCACAAGGTGGCACATGCATCTGGAGTTTGCTTACGGTGACTGAAGGCCCTGGTGCACCCATTATCTGTCTCCATCTGCCCCCCCCCTCCCTCTCTCTCTCTCATGCTCACAAATAAATAAAATAAGGGCTGGACATGGTGACACACTCCTTTAATCCCAGCACTCAGGAGGCAATGTAGGAGGATCACCCTGAGTCCAAGGCCACTCTGAGACTGCATAGTGAATTCCAGGTCAGCCTAGGCTAGAGTGAGATCCAAACTCAAAATAAATAAATAATTAATTAATTAAGAAAATTAAATCTAAAACTAGACTGGAGCAGGGCATGGTAGCTCACGCCTTTAATCCCAGCACTTGGGAGGCAGAGGTAGGAGGATCTCTGTGAGTTTGAGGCCACCTTGAGATTACACAGTGAATTCCAGGTCAGCCTGAGTTAGAGTGAGACTCTACCTCGAAAAACCAATAAATAAATAAATAATAAAACTAGACTGGAGAAGTGTCCTTGGTAAAAATAATTTATAGGAGAACTTAGTTGACCTTGTGTGTTTAAGAGTAAACATTATCTATTTAACATACATACATACTATTCTGAAAGTGCTAAATAAAGAACGTTCTCAACATAAAAATAGTGCTAGATTGTTACTCCCTCATAAGAGTTCTTTTAAGATATCTGATATGGCCGGGCGTGGTAGCGCACGCCTTTAATCCCAGCACTCGGGAGGCAGAGGTAGGAGGATTGCTGTGAGTTCAAGGTCACCCTGAGACTCCATAGTGACTTCCAGGTCAGCCTGGGCTAGAGTGAGACCCCCTACCTCGAAAAACCAAAAAAAAAAAAAAAGAAATAAGATATCTGATATGAACCTTAGCATAGCCCTGAGTAAAAGGATTTTCTAGTAAGT
The DNA here is from genome assembly GCA_036346955.1 of Dipus sagitta. Classification (NCBI taxonomy): domain Eukaryota; kingdom Metazoa; phylum Chordata; class Mammalia; order Rodentia; family Dipodidae; genus Dipus; species Dipus sagitta. Next base: position 54,866,361 of record CM070779.1, on the reverse strand, counting down.
GAAACAGCTTACTGAAGCACTGTAGCCTTACATCTAGCAGATCCAAATTACATAAAGAAACTGAAGTCTAGCAAAAAATAAATAAAAAAGTCTTTAAGCTAGTGAATTAATTGTAAGACAGCCTAAACCTGTCATCACTCAGCAAAATGTCTGAATAACCAACTTCAGTCTTAAGCTATGACTTGTACTTTCACACAACATTTACTGCCACAATTCTATACTAAGGGCAATCTTACTACAAGATTGTGGAGTAGGTACTCAGATAACTATTCATCAACTTTATTTTTTTTTCACCCCCCAAGGTAGGGTCTCACTGTAGTCTAGGCTGACCTGGAATTCACTATGTAGTCTTGGGGTGGCCTTGAACTCATGGCAATCCTCCTACCACTGCCTCCCAAATTCTGGGATTAAAGGAGTGTGCCACCCCACCTGGCCTATTCATCAACTTTAAATAACTAATCAACCAATTCAGTCAAAGGTAATTATTATGTATTAAAACCAACAACTCAGCCAGGTGTGGTGGTACACGCCTTTAATCCCAGCACTCGGGAGACAGAGGTATGAGGATCGCCTTGAGTTTGAGGCCACCCTGAGACTCCATAGTGAATTCCAGGTCAGCCTGGGCTAGAGTGAGACCCTACCTCGAAAAACCAAAAAAAAAAAAAAAAAAAAACAACAACAACAACAAAAAAACCAACAACTGATACAAAATTATCTCTAGATTTTTACTTCATTAGAACAAACAGGAAACTTATGTAAATTTAATGGAAAAAGTATTCATCCCTAAAGTTGTTTATAAAGTAGTTACAGTAACTGAACAGTAAACATCTGTAGTAAATGCACTATATAAGGAAATATACATTCAAGCACAAAATTAACCCCAAAGCAGTCCCCCAAAGATAGCAAAGTGTCACCTTCCACTAGAAAAGTCAAAAGTCAGAAACCTAGTTCAATTCCCACCACTCAACAAGGTAACAGGACAAGTAAGAGGCTGGGAGCTAGCTGCTTCAGTGGCTGTTTACTTGATGGTGGACAGAGGCCAGATTTCTGGTGCAGAATTGACGTGTACAGCTCTGGCACCCAGCTGCCTACCAAAACAGGAGGGAAAGTTAAAACAAAAATCTGTTCTACTGTGGGTCTCAAATTTTACACAGCTACTCATATCTCTTCTTCTAAACAAAAAAATACTCCCCCCCCCCTTGGATGTGTACCTTCCAGATACATGTGAAGCAAGAAGATGAGGAATACTTGTCACTGTCTGGGCATGACTGGGCACAGAGAACCAACTCCTCCCCTCCCCCCCTCCCAGAATGCAGCTCTTGAGACTGTTTTCTGATCTTTTTTTTTTTTCAATATAACCTCAAGTTGTAGTTTTTAAAGATAAATACTAAGCAACACACTCATCTGAAATTCTGAGTAGTAAACATTTTAGCATTTTTTTTAAAAGTCTCAAGCAATTTGACAAAAAAAAAAAAACATTGTATTTTACTTACTTAAAAATTTTCAAAGTTGAGCCGGGTGTAGTGGCTCACACCTTTAATCCCAGCACTCAGGGTGGCAAAGATAGGAGGATTGCTGTGAGTCTGAGGCCACCCTGAGACTACATACTGAATTCCAGATCAGCCTGGGCTAAAGTGAGACCCTACCTCCGGGGGAAAAAAAAAAAGTTGAGCTAGGCATGGTGACACATGCCTTTAATCCCAGCATTTGGGAGGCAGAGGTAGGAAGACTGCTGTGAGTCTGAGGCCAGCCTGAGACTACTAGTGAATTCTAGGTCAACCTGGACTAGAGTGAGACCCTACCTTGAAAAAACAAACAAAAAAACAATGTTAAAAGTTCATGCTACCTGGCAAAGTAAACTTTACTGTATTGTTTTTTTTTTTTTTTTTTTTTTTGTCAAATTAACATTTCCAATGTGAGACCTTACTGGTTTAGCAGGTAGGGAAACAAAAGGGAGATTTCAACAAACCAAAGTACAGGAATGTTTAGTTCAGAGCTGAACTAAAGTCAGATATTTTTAGCTAACGTGTATTTCTGGCCAAAACAGAACATCTCTTTCTTTTCAAGAAAAAAGCTATTTCCAGGTCTTATTGCTTTCTTTGGACTCTAGCAGCTTGGAGCCTCATAATCAGCTATAATAGAGGAATAATGAAATGCCTTATGAATTTGGGCTCATATTAATGAAGGATTCTTATGACCCCACTTTTCTGACCTCCATATACTTTAAGCCAGGATTTGAATCAAGCATATGTAGACATATGGATTCCTATTAAGAAAGCATTTCTGAGCCTGGCAAGGTGGTGCATACCTTACATCCCAGCACAAGGAAAGCTGAGGTAAGAAGGATCACCATGAGTTGGAGCACAGCCTGAGCTAGTGAGACTCTGCCTCAGAAAAAGGGGGTTGGCTAAGCACCTAAAGGTGCTTCCTCGCAAAGCCTGCTAGCCTGGGTTCAATTCCCCAGAAAGCACATAAAGCCAGATCCATCAAGTGACATGTGTTTATTTGCAGGCCAGGATGTCCTGCCAAACCCATTCTCTTGGGGCTGGGAAGATGGTTTAGTGGTTAAGGCGCTTGCCTGCAAAGCCAAATGACCTCGGTTCGATACCCCAGGACCCACGCATACACAAGGGGCACACGCATCTGGAGTTTGTTTGCAGTGACTGGAAGCCCTGACGTGCCCATTCTCTCTCTCTCTCTCTTTCTCCCTGGCCCCCTCTCTCTCAAATAAATAAATTAAAAAATTTTTTTAAAGTTTAGGGTTGGAGAAATGGCTTAGCAGTGAAGGCTCTTGCCTGCAAAGCCAAAGGACCCAGGTTTAATTCCCCAGGATCCACATAAGCCAGATGCATGCATCTGGAGTTTGCAGCAGCTGGAGGCCCTGGCACACCCATTCTCAGTCAGTCTCTCTCTCTCTCTCTCTCTCCTCTCTCAAAAAAAAAAAAAAAATTAAAATTAAAAAAATTTAAATACAAAAAAAGCCAGGTGTGGTGGTGCATGCCTTTAATCCCAGCACTGAGGCAGAGGTAGGAGGATCACCGTGAGTTCGAGGACACCCTGAGACTACATAGTGAAGTCCAGGTCAGCCTGGGCTACAGCAAGACCCTATCTCAAAAAAAAAAAAAAAAAAAAAAGTACAAATATTTGGTTCATTAGCCTACTTTGTGGATGCATCAATTCTTTTCTTTTGAGGTGGTTCTCACTCTAGCCCAGGCAGACATGGAACCCACTCTGTAGTTCAGCCACGAACTCAAGGTGATCCTCAGATCTCAGCTTCCCAAATTCTAGGACTATGGGCGTGAACACCTGCTTACAATCAGATTTTACTGTCAGTTTTCTTGTGTGTGTGTGTGTGTGTGTGTGTGTGTACACAAATACATAGTTTTTAGTTCTTTGAGAGTGACAGAGGAAGAGGCAGAGAGATAGAGAATGGGCGCGCCAGGGCCTGCAGCCTCTACAAAAGAACTCCAGATGCATGCATGCGCCCTCTTGTGCATCTGACTTACATGGGTCCTGGAGAATCGAGCCTCGAACCAGGGTCCTTAGGCTTTACAGGCAAGCGCTTAACCACTAAGCCACCTCTCCAGCCCATACTTGTCAGTTTTCTTTTATGCTCATCATTTCTGAGTCCAACTTTCCTGCATCTTTCAATTTTGTCCAGAACACTTGCTTTTTCTTAGTACTTCTTGAAGCAGACAGGACTAAGCCATTGCACCCAGTTTACCAGTTGACTCTGTGCTACTTGTATCCAGAATGCAAAGCAGCGGAAAAAACGGATAGTTAGTATTAATTTCTTAGTTATGTAATAACTGTTAGAAATGTAGCAAGATGCATGAAGGGTAGAGTAAGTGAGCAGGAGCAAGGCAGAAAGCCGGAGGGCAACAGAGGACAGGAGACTGGAAAGGAAACATCAGTTCCAAACATGTTGCAGCCTTCCCATCAGTCGCTGTCAGATTTACATCAGACTTTAGGGGGTCAGGGAAACGGGCCGACGTGGTACCCATCAGGCCAGGCTGGGAAGAAAGGGGGCAGCAGTCCTAAGATGCTACCGAGGGCACTGCTGACCGCCCCTGGCACTGGACAGTGCTAGGAAGCCCTGTGTCCGAGTTACACAAGACTTTTTGGACGTATCAAATTCTACTCTGCCGCTTTCTTCTGTGGCCACTATTTTTAGGCCAATTTGAGAAAATAAGCAGCTGTCAAAGCAGTGTGAGTTTCTCGGGAAGCGGGCGAGGGGAGCTGTGGGAAGGGGTACCCCGAAGACCTCGGTTCCATCTGTTTGGGTGGGTTGCTTTGTTTCTCGTGCCCTACTCTACATCCGTGGTGGTCCCGGGCTCTGGAAATCCGAACTCCCGGTTTTCGGGGGGAAGAGGAGCCAGGCAGCGCGGAGGGATCGGCGGCGAACAATGAAGGAGGAGGCAGACACAGCCATCCCCTTCCCGGAGCGAACTGCAAGGCCGCCGTCCCCGAGCGACGCCCGCCGGGCCGGGCCGGGCCCCCCGCCCTCGCCCCGGCCCCAGCCCGCCCCGCCCGGCTGACACCTCGGCCGCCACGTGAGCGCCCGTCCGCCCGTCCGTCCGCCCGCCCGCCTCACCTGCCGGTGCAGCAGCCGCGCCGGGAGCCGAGCGCCGCGGTCCGCGCCTCGCCAGCGCTCCTCCAGGCAGCCCGCGGCAGCGCCGAGCCCGGGGACAGCCTCCGCTCAAACCGGTTTTAGCTGCTCCAGACCAAACTGCCAGGCCGCCCCGCGGGCGGAGCTGGAGGGCCGCGGGGCGGGGCCTGACGTCACGCCCGGTCTGACCTGGCCAATCAGCGGCCGCGCGGGTGGGGGAGTTCCTGGAAGGGGCACACCCAAGCGACCGAGGGTGGCTGGGCATCCCCGAGTTCTCTGCCCCGGGCTTTGTGTTTCCTGAGGCCTGGGGTCATGGATACGTTTCCAGAGCTACCATGGGGACAGGCTAGTGTGGAGGCTAAAGCTGTAGTTGCAAAAGTCAACTTTGTTCCCCCTTACATGAAAATACAGGGTGCAGGGCTGGACGGATGGCTTAGCGGGTAAGGCGTTTGCCTACAAAGTCAAAGGACCCAGGTTCGATTCCCCAGGACCTACGTTAACCAGTTGCACAAGGGGGTGCACCCGTCTGGAGTTCGTTTGCAGTGTCTGGAGGCCCTGGCACGCCCATTTTCTCTCTCTCTCTCAAATAAATAAATAAATATATTAAAGAAAATACATGCATGCCTATAAGCCCAGCTATTTAGAGAGCCTGAGGCAAGAGGATTGCAAGTTCTAGGTAAGCCTGAGCTACAGGATGACAGCCAAATCTGGAGAGATGTCTGAATCCTAGCACTCACATAAACGTCTGGCCTAGCAGCCTGACTGACCCTGTTATCCCAGAGCTGGGGAGGTGGAGATAGGTGAATCCCCTAAACAAGAAACCCTGCCTCAATAAATAAGGTGGAGAGCAATTGAAGTAGACACCCAACATCGACTCCTAGCCTCCACGTGCAAGTGCTCCCCACACACATAGGAATACAAATGTACACTCAAATGCAAAAAGAAAGAAGATCAGCGGACTATTTCCTGGAAACTTCCTCCCTTTACAAAACAATGACAAAGATCAAATCATTAAAGTTGACATAAGCATTGAGCAACTTAAAATGGTCAACAGTTGATACCCTTGCTGTGCAGAACATGGCCTCCACTGAGCAGCATCCTTCAGACTGGCCTAGTTCCAAAGGTAGATCATTTGTCTGCAAACTGAAGTTGAAAGGAATTTTTCTTAAAAAACCAACACCAACAACAACAACAAAAAAAGCCCAAAAGGGCTGGAGAGATGGCTCAGCAGTTAAGGTGCATACCTGCAAAGACTGAAGGCCCAAGTTTGATTCCTCAGTACCCACATAAAGCCAGATGCACAAAGTAGCATATGCATCTGGAGTTCATTTGCAGCTGTTGACAGCCCTGGTATACCCACTCTCTCCCCCCCCCCCCTCCTTCCCTCTCTCTCCTATATCTCTCTCAGCTTGCAATAAAGAATGAAAAATATTTTAAAAAGAAAGAAAGATAATTCTCCACTCCTGCATTGTCCTTTATATTCAAAAAATGGGCCCTAGTTTTTACAAGGCATTTTCAGGAGGCAGAAATAGGAGGATCACTGTCAGTTAAAGGACCTCCTGGACCTACAGAATGAGTTTCATGTCAGCTAGGGCTAGAGTGATACTCTGCCTGGAAAAGAAAAAGCATTTTTTTTTATGCCCTCCCCCCAAATATCAGCCACTCGTTTAAACTGTTATGTGAGATAGTGAAAATTTAAAAGAATTGCCTTTTCCTTTATGGGGAGATAGTGAAGATTTTCAGTAAGAGCTCCTGTTGTAAATTGGTTCCAGTGGCATCAGTGGATTTTTGCTGTTACTTACTTACTTACCTTATTTATTTGTTTGTTTATTTTTGAGGTAAGGTATCGCTCTCGCCCAGGCTGACCTGGAATTCACTATGTAATCTCAAGGTGGCCTTGAACTCACAGTGATCCTTCTACCTCTGCCTCCTGAGTGCTGGGATTAAAGGTGTGTGCCACCAAGTCCAGCTATGTATTTTATTTAAGCATAGAGATTAAACCCAGGGCCTTGGTCCTGCTAGGCAAGTACAATACCACTGACCTATGCGTTTTCTTTTCCTTCCTTTCCTTTCTTCCTTCCTTTCTTGTTTCTTCATTTTTTTTTTTTGAAGCAGGGAAATGGGGGGTGATGGGGAGGAGCAGTTGAGATAGCAGTGTAATGCAGGATGACACCTAGGCTGTCATAGAAATGTAACTGCCCTCTTCCTGCTTGCCTCCCTAGTGCTGAGATCCCATGTGCGTAGCCACCATGTCCTGCTGAGCTCCTACTTAGCACAGTGCATTCAGTCATAAATCAGACTGTTTGTGACAACATTTGCTTGGGAATTTAGGATACCTCCCAGAGCATTTTTGACAAGATCATCCATTAATAAATGATTAAGTGCCTGCTTTCTTTTGGGAACAGGATATAATGTAGGTTTTATTCCCCCCCCCCTTTTTTTTGCAGGAAGGGGGTGGCTCCAGGTAGAGTGATGACTTGGAACTCACTCAGTAGGCCCAGGCTGCCCTCAAACTCACAGTGATACTCCTATCTGTACCTGGAGTTAAAAGAGTGCACCACTATGCCCAACTCTTTTTTTTTTTTTTTTTGTGGTATTGTCTTGTTTTGTGTTTTTTTAAAAAAAATATTTTGTTTATTTATTTGAGAAATAGAGGGAGTGAGAACTCTTGACACATGCACCAAATTGTGTATCTGGCTTTGTGTGTGTACTAGAAAATCAAACCGAGTCTGGCAGGCTTTGCAAGCATGCCACCTTTGACTGCTGAGCCATCTCCCCAGCATATGTTGTTTTATTTTGATGGCACTAATTTTAATCACAATTTTGTTTTGTGTGGTTGGATGGGCTTTTTTGTTTGTTTTGAGGTAGGGTCTCTTTCTCACCCAGTCTGTCTGGAACTCACTTTGTAGCCAGGCTGGCTTTGAACTCACAGTGATCCCTCCTGCCTTAACCTCCCAAGTGCTGAGGTGTGACCCACCAAGCCTGGCCTTGTTTTGTTTTTTGAGACAGGCAGGCTCTTACCATATATCCCAGGCTGAGCTGGAGCTCTATATTGCCCCATCTGGCTTTGAACTAGAGATTCGTGTGCTCCCACTGCTAGTGCTGGGATTCTGGGCATGTACCATCACACTCAGCCCCCAAGGTTCTTAAAGAACTAGTTTCCCTCTAGGATTGTCCCACTGTCTGCTTAAGTCAGCTGATGTCCACATCCTTGTCACTCAGAGTCGAGTTCATCCTCCGCGGTTAGTCATGCTGCAGTGATGAATTTTTCTAAAGCATTTGCTTCCTTCAAATGTTCATAGTAGATCTTTATTTTTCTGCCATCACCATTTAGCCAAGCTATTCCCTGCCTAAGGTTTAAGGCTGGGGATACCAAACCTGAGCCATGTCCTTTCCTAAATTCTCTTGAAATACTTAACAAAGTGGCTGGGCATAATGCTGAGGGGAAAAAAGGCCCAACCTGGGCTACATCATGACACCCAAGCCAGCCAAAGCTACATAGCAAGACCTTATCTCAAAACAACAAAAATTTGCTTAGTCCTCCTTGTCCTTGGATTCCATATCTGCAGATTCAACCAACCACACATAAAAGGTAGAAAAAAAAATACAGGCTGGAGAGATGGCTTAGTAGTTAAGGCATTTGCCTACAAAGACCCAGGTTTGATTCCCTAGGGTTGATATAAGCCAGATGCCCAAGGTTGCATAAGTGTCTGGAGTTTGTTTCCAGCAGCTGGATACCCTGGTATGCCCATCCTCTTCTTGTCTCTTTCTCTCTCTCTCAAATAAATTTAAAAAAAAAAAATATTTTTTTAAATAGAAAAAAGGGGGCGCTGGAGAGATGGGTTAGTGACTAAGATGCTTGCCTGTGAAGCCTAAGCACCCAAGTTTGATTCCCCAGCACCCATGTAAGCCAGATGTACAAGGTGGCACATGAATCTGGAATTCATTTCTAGTGGCTAGAGGTCTTGGCACACTATCTCTCTAACTGCTTCTCTCTCTCTCTCAAATAAATAAAATATTTATAAAAATAGAAAAAAACACTGCATCTGTACTAAACACATACAGAGTTTTTATTGTCATCATTCATAAATAATATAACAATTATTTATGGAATATTTACATTATACCAGGTTATGTAAGTAATTAAGAGATGACTTAGGTAGAAGGAAAGATCACTGGCACTATGCAGACATTATACAATCAATCCCCTAGAATACTGAGATGTAACTCTATACACATTAGAATGCTGCCCTCAGTGGGTAGGTGGGAAACTCAGGGTGGCCTTGAACTCACAGCTATCCTCCTACCTCTGCCTCCCGAGTGCTGGGATTAAAGGCATGTGTCACCATGCCCGGCTCATTTATTTATTATTATTATTATTATTTATTTTATTTTTATTTTTATTTTTGTTTTTTTGAGGTAGGGTCTCACTCTGGCCCAGGCTGACCAGAAATTCACTATGTAGTCTCAGGATGGCCTCGAACTCTCGAACCTCTGCCTCCTGAGTGCTGGGATTAAAGGCGTGTGCCACCACGCCTGGCTTTCATTTTGTTATTTTTATTTTTTTGTTTTTCGAGGTAGGGTTTTGCTCTAGCCCAGGCTGATCTGGAATTCACTATTGTAGTCACAGGGTGGCCTTGAACTCATGGCAATCTTCTTATATTGGTCTCGTGGGTGCTGGTATATTTTTTATGGTTTTGTTTTTGCAAGGCAGGGTCTCACTCTAGACCAGGCTGACCTGGCACTCACTCTGTAGTCCCAGGTTGGCCTTGAACTCACAGCGATCCTCCTACTTCTGCCTCCCAAGTGCTGGGATTAAAGGCATGCCCCCAATACGATGGGCATTTTAATTTTTTTATGAGAAGGAAAGAATTGGAGAGCCAGGGCCTCCAGCCACTGTGATCTTTTATTTTAGCCTTTTAAGAAATGTTTTTAAGATGGGTGTGGTGGCTTTAATCCCAGCACTGGGCAGGCTTAACTAGGAGTTCAAGGCCATGATTCTTCTACGTATGTATTGTATATCACTTGGTGTACCTTGGTAGTGTTACCTATGACCAGCCTTTGTAATCTAAAAATATTGTATTCTCCTTAGATATTCCACAGTTGCTCTCCTGTCCAAATATGTAATCACACTCCATGTTATCAGTTTTATGTGCTTTGTGTCATTCATGGGTGTCTGTCCAACTGCAATGGGCTCCTAACTATATTACTTAGGGCATTATGCAGATCAGGGCTTCTTGAACTTTACCCACTTACAACCCCATTCTGCTAAGAAATTTTTATGAGATTTACAATATGTAGGTATATAAAGTAAGTAAACAAATCAAGTATTTACTAATAAGTCATAAAGTAATTGATTTTTAAACAATTCATGGGTACATATATAATTTTATCATTCGTTAAAGACCAAAGCAAGTTTGCATACTAAGGAGATAATTGTGCTTGTTTATTTTCACATAAAGAAGTCAGTCTGGGCCCAGCCTGGTGATGCAAGCCCATAATCTAAAAGCCCATAAAACTACTTGGGAGGTTTAGGCAAGAGAATTACAGATTCAAGGCCAGCCTGAGCAATTTAGAAGACTTTGTCACAGTACAAAAAATAAAACACATAAACAAGGTGTGGTGGTGCACCCCTTTAATCCCAGCACTCGGGAGGCCGAGGAAGAAGGTTTACTGAGAGTTCAAGGCCACCCTGAGAGTACATAGTGAATTCCAGGTCAGCCTGAGCTAGAGTGAGACCCTACCTTGAAAAACCAAAAGAATAAAAATAAAAATAAATAAAACGCAGGCTGGAGAGATACCTCAGTGGTTAAGGCCCTTACCTGCAAAACCTAATGACCTGGTTTTGATTCCCAGTGTGCATGTAAACTGGATGCACAAAATGGTGCATGCAATCTGAAGCATATTTACATTGGCTAGAAATCCTGGCCATTCTCATTCTCTCTCTCTCTCTTTTGATCTATCATCTCTCTATCTCTGCTTGTAAATAAGTAAAATTTTCTAACTTTTTTATGGACAACTTCCATAATAATAGGGGAGATGGTTTAGCGGTTAAGCACTTGCCTATGAAACCTTAAGGACCCACGTTAGCCAGATGCACAAGAGGGCCCCCGCGTCTGGAGTTCGTTTGCAGTGGCTGGAGGCCCTGGCGAGCCCATTCTCTCCCTCTCCCTCTCTCTCTCTCTCTCTCTCTCTCAAATAAATAAATAAAAATAAAACGAAAAAAGCATTTTTTTAAAAAAAGGAAGAAACCATGATAATTCCCTTCCCTCCCCCACTTTCCCCTTCACAAATCCACTCCCTCTCTCAATTAGTCTTTTATTTTATTTTATTTTTTTGTTTTGTTTTGTGTTTTGAGGCAGGGTCTCACTGTAGCTCAGACTGACCTGGAATTCACTATATAGTCTCAGCCTGGCCTCAGATTCATGGTGATCCTCCTACCTCTGTCTCCTGAGTGCTGGGATTAAAGGTGTGCGCCACCACACCTGGCTGGATCAAAATAATTTACCACTGCTATCACCATGCTCTAGGCTCAAACACCCAGCTGCCAACTGCAGGCTGGAAGCCAGCCAGAGCAAGCTGGGACTGGACTCAGGGAGACAGGGCTTCTTGGCAACTGTGATGCATTAATTATGTGGACAATTTTGATGAGAATACTAGAAGCCGTGATTCTATTCCTGATTTGCAGACTCACACCCTACCTTTGTTATTTTACCTACAAAACAAAAATAAGAGTGAGAACTGGGGCTGGAGAGATGGCTTAGTGGTTAAGCGCTTGCCTGTGAAGCCTAAGGACCCCGGTTCGAGGCTCGACTCCCAGGACCCACGTTAGCCAGATGCACAAGGGGGCGCACGCATCTGGAGTTCGTTTGCAGTGGCTGGAGACCCTGGCACGTCCATTCTCTCTCCCTCTATCTGCCTCTTTCTCTCTCTGTCACTCTCAAATAAATAATAAATAAAAATAACAAAAAGAAAATAATATTTAAAAAGAGTGAGAACTGATACCACACTATTTTTGTCCAGAATATCTGTAGTTTAGCCATCCTATAACCAGGTTTCCAAGGGTGAGGACTATGACATGGGTCTACACACTAGGTGTAATACCTTCCTCATAGGAGGTATCAACATTCTTAGACAAAACACTGAAATTTTCAAGAAAAAGGATTAATTCTAGCTGTCAATATTTTACTTCTTGTTACAACACAGTGCTATATGGATTCACTGGAATGATTTTAAAAGATAATTTTGAATGCATTGCCCCACCCAACACAAGCCTCCACTATGCCCTGAAAACTCACCCACTGTCTTACCCAGACATTCCATAATTCCTGCTTGGCCTGACTAGTCCTCTCTCTAAGTTTGGATTGCATGTCAATGGAATAAACCCTGATTATCCCTGTACTGCTGAATTAAAGGGAACCTCACCCTTTTTTCATAGACGAGTGCCATGGCTATAGGTTCCTTATTACATTTTCCTGTTAAAAGAACAAATTAAGTCCCAATCCAAGGAGCTTGGAGAGAATAGGAATTATCTAAAACTCCTGGGAAACATCAATGTGATCATACAATAAATTAATGTTACTATATATAAAAATACAAAGGAGGGCTGGAGAAAGGACTCAGTGGTTAAAAGTGCTTGCTTGCAAAATCTGATGGCTTCAATGCCTATGTAAAGCCATACACACAAAGTGGTGCATGCATCTGGAGTTCATTTGCAGAGGCAAGAGGACCTGGCATGCCCATACTCTCTTTTTCTCTCTCTCTCTCTCTCTCTCACACACACACACAAATATTTTTTGTTGTTGTTGTTGTTTTGTTTTTTGAGGTAGGGTCTCACTCTAGCTCAGGCTGACCTGGAATTCACTATGTAGTCTTAGGGTAGCCTCGAACTTGATGATCCTCCTACCTCTGCCTCCCAAGTGCTAGGATTAAAGGTGTACCTCACCACACCCAGCCTACAAATACATTTTTAAAATGAATTATTGACTTTATTTAGGAGAAATCATAAGGTTTACCTAGGGGAAATTAGTATCTTGGAAAAGTCTGGGGCCATTCTACACATATGGGAGATGGAACATAGAAGCCCCTTCAAATAACAGACCCAAGAGGAGTAAGAAATAGTGAAGGACTCAGAGATCAAAGGAAACTTACATATTATCAAAGTGAGACAGTACCCTCAAAGCATGACACAGATAGAAGGCAAGAAAAAAAACACCCATCACAGGTAAGTATTCCCCCACCCCACTTCCTATCCAGCTGGAAGTAGGGACAGACTCATGGATGCTCAGGCCAGGTCACAGGGCAAGAGGAAGAACAGAAAGAGAGTGTATCCAGGCAGAACTCACAGAGCAGAAATATAACGGAATCACAAATAAAGTAATTAAAATATTTTCCTAAAGTAAAAGAAGGCTGGGACTAGTGGCACAGGTTTGTAATCCCAGCTACTCAGGAGACTGAAGCAGGAGGATTGAAAATTCAAGGCCTGCCTGGGCTTCAGAGTTTTAAGGCACCCCTAGGCAACTTAGTGAGACTCTCTCAAAGTAGGAGGAGCTGGAGAGGTGGCTTAGCAGTTAAGACACTTGTCTCCTAAGCCTAAGGACCTAGGTTCGATTCCTGAGTACCCACATAAACCAGATGAACAAGGTGGCACATGTTTCTGGAGTTCCTTTGCAATGGCTGGAGACCCTGGTGTGCCCATTCTTTCTTTCTATCTGCCTCTTTCTCTCTCAAATAAACAAACAAATGAATAGAGCTAGGCCAGGTGTGATGGTACACGCCTTTAATCCCAGCACTCAGGAAGCAGAGGTAGGAGGATTGCTGTAAATTTGAGACTAGCCTGAGACTACGTGGTGAATTCTAGGTCAGCCTGGGCTCGAATGAGACCCGACTTCAGAGAATAGAAAGAAATCAAACAAAGGAAGGCTGGAGAGATGGCTCAGCAGTTACGGCACTTGCCTGCAAAGCCAAGGGACCCAGGTTCAATTCCTTAGTGCCCACATAAATACACCTACAAGATGCACAAGGTGGTGGGTGAATTTGTTTGTAATGGATAGAGGCTCTGGTGTGCCATTCTTTTGCCCTCTCTCTTTCCCTCTGTCTTCTTGCAAATAAATAAAACAAAAAAATATTTTTTAAAAAAGAATAATACACACAACTTTCCCATCTAGCACATTTCCTATTATGAAATCATTTGCTATTTGAAAGGCAATAAAGACAGGTGGTAGAACATGATTGTAATTCCAGCACTCAGGAGGCTGAGGCAGGAGGATTGCCATGAATCTGAGGCTAGCCAGGGTTACACAGTGAGTTCCAGGCTAGCCTAAAACAAGAATTGTGACCCTGCCTCAAAAAAACAAAGACAGCTGGGTGTGGTGGCGCATGCCCTTAATCCCAGCACTTGGGAGGCAGAAGTAGGAGGATCACTGAGTTCCAGGCTACCCTGAGACTGCATAGTGAATTTCAGGTCAGTCTGGACTAGAGTAAGACCCTACCTCAAAACAAACAAACAAACAAACAAACAAAGAAACAAACAAACAAACAAAAACTTTGAAGAGGAAGCCAGGTGTGGTAATGCACACCTTTAATCCCAGACCTCTGGAGGCAGAGGTAGGAGGATTGTTGTAAATTTGAGGCCACCCTGAGACTACATAGTGAATTCCAGGGAAGTCTAAAGATTCAGGTTCGATTACCCAGTACCCACATATGACAGATGCACTTGGTGGCACATGCATCTGGAGTTTGTTAGCCCTGGCTTAAGGCCCTGGGGTGTAATAAATAAATTAGAAATAAAATTCAAAAAGAAGAAGAGAGGAAGAGGAAGTAGAAAGAGGGCTGCGGAGATGGCTCAACAGTTAAAGGCACTTGCTTGTGGAGGCTAATGGCCCAGGTTCAATTCTCTGGTACCCATGTAGAGCCAGATGCTTAAAGTGCATGTGAATTTGGAATTCACTGGCAGGGACCAGAGGCCCTGGTGTGGCCTCCCTCCCTCTCCCATTGCAAATAAATAAATAAAATTAAAAAGAAAAGTCTTTTTTTTTTTTTTTTAAAGAGGGCTAGAGAAATGGCTCAGTGGTTAAGGCTGCAAAGCTTGAAGACCTGGGTTTGATTCACCAGTACCCATGTAAAGCCAGATGCACAAAATAGTGCAGCATCTGGAATGTGTTTGCAGTGGGAAGAAGTCCTAACGCACCCATTCCCTCTCATTTTCTCTCATTCCTTCTCTGTCTTTGCCAGGTGTGGTGGCCCACACCTTTAATCCCAGCACTTGAGATTGGAGGCAGAGGTAGGAGGATCACTATGAGTTCAAGGCCAGCCTGGAACTACAGAGTTCCTGGTCAGCCTGGGCCAGATGAGACTGTATCTTAACAAAACAAATCAAGCTGGGTGAGGTGGCACATGCCTTTAATCCCAGCACTTGGGAGGCAGAGATAGGAGGATCACTGTGAGTTTGAGGCCGCCCTGAGACTACATAGTGAATTCCAGGTCACCTGGGCTAGAGTGAGACCCTACCTCAAAAAAAAAAAAAAAAAAAAATTCTCTAAAATAGAGCATATATTAGGACACAAAGGAAATCTTAACAAATGTAGGAAAATTGAAATAATTCCTTGCATTCTATCTGATTGCAATGGAATCAAACTACAAATCAATAGCAAGAAAAGCTATAGAGCATACACAAAGTCATGGAAACTAAAAAATACACTACTAAATAATGAATGAGTCAATGAAGAAATCAAGAAGGAAATCAAAAAATTTATAGAGTCAAATGATAATGAGAACACAATATACCAAAATGAAGGGAGTCCTAAGAGGGAAATTTATAGCTTTAAGTGCCTATATTAAGAAATTAGAAAGGTCTCAAGTAAACAACTTAATGCTTCACCTTAAAGCCTTGTAAAAAGAAGAACAAGGGAAACCGAAAATCAGTAGACAGGAAGAAATAATAAAGACTAGGGCAGAAATTAATGAAATAGAAATAAAAAAAAAATCCAAAGCGTCAATGGAACAAAGAGTTGGTTCTTTGAAAGGATAAGCAAGATTGATAAACCCTTAGCAAATCTGACCAAAAGAGAGAAGAGACTCAAATTAATAAAATTAGAGATGAAAGAGTCCGGTAGCTATAGCCACATGATCTTCGACAAAAATGCTCATTGGAGAAAAGACAGCCTCTTCAGCAAATGGTGCTGGGAAAACTGGGTATGTATCTGTAGAAGGATGAAAATAGATCCTTATCTCTCTCCATGCACAAGAATTAAGTTCAAATGGATCAAAGACCTTAATGTCAGACCCGAAACTCAGAAACTGCTAGAGGAAAAAGTAGGGGAAACCCTTCAACAAATTGGTCTTGGCAAAGACTTTCTGAATATAACCCCAATTGCTCAGGCAATAAAACCACAGATTAACCATTGGGACCTCATGAAATTACAAAGCTTTTGTATGGTAAAAGACACTGTGAATAGAGTGAAGAGGCAACCTAAAGAATGGGAGAAAAATCTTTGCCAGGGATACATCTGATAGAGGATTAATCTCTAGACTATAGAAAGAGCTAAAAAAAATTAAATAATAACAAATCAAATAGCCCAATTAAAAATGGGATATGGAACTAAATAGAGAGTTCTCAAAAAAAGAAATATGGATGGCATATAAACATCTAAAAAATGCTTTACATCTCTAGTCATCAGGGCAATACAGATTAAAACTACGTTGAGATTCTATCTCACTCCTGTCAAATTGGCTGCCATCATGAAAACAAATGACCATAAATGCTGGCGAGGATGTGGAAAAAGAGGAACCCTTCTACACTGTTGGTGGGAATGCAATCTGGTCCAGCCATTGTGGAAATCAGTGTGGAGGTTCCTGAGACAGCTAAAAATAGATCTGCCATATGACCCAGCTATCCCACTCCTAGGCATACATCCTAAGGACTCATCTCACTGCCTTAGAGATACTTGCTCAATCATGTTTATTGCCACTCTATTCACAATAGCTAGGAAATGGAATCAGCCTATATGTCCCTCAACTGATGAGTGGATAATGAAGATGTAGCACATTTACACAATGCAGTTCTACTCAGCAATAAAGAAAAAGGAAGTTATGAAATTCACAGGAAAATGGATGGATTTGGAAAAAATTATACTAAGTGAGGTAACCCAGGCCCAGAAAGCCAAACATCGCATGGTCTCTCTCATATGTGGATCCTAGCTACAAATGATTGGACTTCTTTGTGAGTTCTATGTGAGTAGGAATAAAACTCAGTATCAGAGGCCAATAAGCTAAAAAAGAGATATAAAGGGAATAGAAAAGTGGTGGTGGGGGGACTTAATAGGATGGTATTGTATATATGTAAGTAGAAGAATAGATTAATGGGGGTGAAAAGGCCTAAGAGGTCCGAGGAAGAGATTGAGTAAAGGAAAGATGGGAGGGCTAATCAAAATCTAACAGGATATAAATAAGTCATATGGATGCCTACTGTTTTGTACAATGGAACACTCAGGAGCCATAGATTGTTACTAGAAAATTTTCAGTGCCAGGAATGGGATACCTTCCAGTGAGTTGTTGGCCAGGGAGGTCCCTGATGCCTCTAAAACATTACAGACCATTGCTGAGACCCTTGGTTTCCCACTAGGAATAGATGGTAAGACCCTATTGCTGAAGACGCCACATACTTGGACTGCAAGGTCACTGAAAAATCCTGCTGGAGCTGAGCTGCAAACCTCCTCCATGTAGACCAGCTGACAGAAAGCTGGAAAAAGCCATGCTGCATGCAGTTCAATGGGAGAGAGAAAAATCACCAGTGATGATAATCAACAGTGGACACTGAAAGCCGTATATCTGGCCAGCTAGGCCAAATAAGCCAATGGGTGCAATAGTGGTATGTCTGTTATGGGGGAAACCAACTGCCTTCTAATTTCGCTGGAGGCCCGCTCCATGGGAAGGAATACATCCCTGATACTGAAAACCTACAATAGGGGTAGTCGTGAGCCCTAGAGGTGTAACGCCTGCTGCTGTCTGGCTAAATGTATATACTATGCTTATCAAACTGCACTTCTCTTAATGTTCATACCCATATATTAATGCTACTCTCACTTTTGGTTAGAAAACCTTTTCTTTTCAGATGGCAATGACCTTTGGATGACTTAGAAGGCACCATGGTGCTGAGAACAAGTGACAGAAGAGTGCTCAGCACTGCAATATCTGTATCACACCTTCCAAGGCTCAGGGTCTATTGCGGAAGAGGTGGCGGAAAGAATGTAAGAGTCAAAGGAAGGGTAGGACTCCTTACAATGTGATCCTCCAGACACAAAATGGCCGGGATATCCATGACCTCACAGTGGCTCACACAAGACCATCATAATAGGAGGAAAATAATTGAGAGGGGGAGGGGTATGAAGGAGAGTGGAGTTTCAAAGGGGAAAGTAGGGGGAGGGAGGAAATTACCATGGGATATTGTTTATAATCATGGAAGTTGTCAATAAAATCTAAAAAAAAAAGCAAATAAAAAATAAGGGGGGAATACAGCTTAATGACAGTATCCCAGGACCTGTTAAAGTATTATAGAATTTTCAGGCCATTCTTTTATTCCCTCTTGATGTACCTAACAGCAACAGGGGCTGGGATATGGCTTAACAGTTAAGGCACCTGCCTGTTAAGGCGAAGGACCCAAGTTAGATTACCCAGGACCCACATAAGCAAGATGCACAAGGTGGCACATGAGTCTGGAGTTTGTTTGCAGCAGCTGGAGGCCCCAGAATGCCCATTCTCTCTCTTACTTTTTCTCTGTATCTGCCTCTTTATCTCTCTAATAAAATAAAGTAAAATGTTTAAAAAAAAAAAACAATAACAAGGATACATTAGCTAAGTTATTTGAGAGACACAGAGAGCTGAGTATGGGTGCATCAGGGACTCCTGCCAGTGCAAACTCCAGACACATGTGGATACTGGGGAATCAATCTCGGGCCATCAGGCTGTGCAAGCAAGTGCCTTTAACTGTTGAGTCATCTCTCCAGCCCATACTTAGTCATTTTTTTAAAAATCAGAATAATGGGGTATTGTGGCCCATGTCCTTAATCACAGCGATGGGAGGCATAGGTAGGAGGATGCAGAAAGTGGCTCCTGCTTCTAGAGTGCCTTTACAGTGGCAATGACCCCAGTGCCCTTTCCCCCATTCCCTCTCACTCATATCCCCCCGATCTGTCTTTTAAAAATAATGTCTTTCTAAAAATAAATTTTAAAAATTTTACAGGCCAGACATGGTGGTACATGCCTTTAATCACAACACTTGGGAGGCAGAGGTAGGAGGATCTCCATGAGTTCAAGGCCATCCTTAGATTACATAGTGAATTCCAGGTCAGCCTGGGCTAGAGTGTCATCCTACCTCAAGAAAAAAAAAAAATAATAGAGTAAAAATAAAATATGAGCTGGGGAGATGACCCAGAGGTTAAAAGTGCTTGCGTACAAAGCCTGCCAATCAAGGTTTGATTCCTCCATGCCCATAAAAAAATTTTTTTTAAAGTGGCACAAGTATGGAATTTGTTTGCAGTGACAAGAGGTGTACCTATACTCTATCTCTCTCTTTCCCTCTCTCTGCTCCTCTCTCAAATAAATTATCAGAGTATGTTCTATCTGCTAGGGACATGTCTATTATAAACTGTATTGTGAGTCTGTGGTTTCAGATGGCTTCCTGTTTGCCTCCTGCAAGTATTTTCCCCTTTCTTGCCCTTAGTGCAAAGGAGGAAGAGAGAGGAGGATGTCATGAGCGCACAGCCCTCCTTCTGCGCTACATCCTCCACTGGAGAAGCCCCACAGTCCTTTCTGCATCCTGTTCCAGGCAGCACCTACCAACAGACACAGAAATGCATTTGCACCCCATGTTTATCTGGAAATTTGTTCTACTCCGTTTTCTCCTGTCACTTGCAGCTCTCACAAGAAACAGCTACAGACAGCACCTTGTCCCTGTGTGTGTTCTGTGTGTTGTCAGTAAACGCCCAAGCTTTTGGCTGCGTCGTATTTCCTCATAACCCACTTCAGAGAGAGCATTGTAGCACAGTAATGACAATGTGACAGTTACCTTTCCTCTAGATTATTTTTAAAGGTAATTTCCATGCATCAGCACACAAACCAAACTTATTATGGTGCAAACAGAATTGCGGTCAATGGTGGCTCCGTGCTTTATTACCGAGAAAGCATTTCATCTACCGGAAGTCACAATAAGCCAGCTTGGAATTCTACATCAACAATGCTAGATTTCTTTTTTTTTTTTTTTTTTTTTTTTTTTTGCAGGGGTTGATGGAGTGAGTTTGAGGTAGGGTCTCACTCAAGCTCAGGTTGATCTGGAAATCACTATATAGTCTCAAACTGGCCTCGAACTCACTGTGATCCTCCTACCTTTACCTCCCAAGTGCTGGGATTAAAGGCATGTGCCACCACACCCAGCCTTCTTTGTTTTTATGTATTTGTATTTATTTATTTATGAGAGAGAGAGACAGAGAGAGAGACAGAGAGACAGAGACAGAGAGACAGAGACAGGGACAGAGAATGGGCATGCCAGGGCCTCCAGCCACTGCAAATGAAATCTGGACATATGCGCCCCCTTGTGCATGTGGCTAAGGACCTGGACCTGGAGAGTCTAACTGGGATCCTTTGGCTTTGTAGGCAAATGCCTTAACCACTAAGTCATCTCTCCAGCCCCCTTCTTTGTTTTTTTTTTGAGACAGTGTCTTAATTTGTATCTTAGGCTAGCCTGGAACTCACTATGTAACCCTAGTTGGCCTCAGATTCATGGCAATTCTACTGCCTCAGCCTCCTGAGTGCAATCATGATCTACCTACCACCTGTCTTTATTGCCTTTCAAATAGGGAATGATTTCGTACTAGGCAATGTGCTAGGTGGAAATGTGTTGTGTATTATGCTTTTTGTTTGTTTTGTTTTTTCACAGTAAGATCTTGCTCTAGCCAAGGCTGACCTGGAATACACTATGTAGTTTCAGGTGTCCTCAGACTCATGGTGATCCTCCTACCTCTGCCTCTCAAGTGCTGGGAATAAAGGTGTGCACCACCACACCGGCTTTCTTCCTCTTCTTCTTCTTCCTCCTCTTCCTCCTTCTCCTTCTTCTCCTCCATCTTCTTCTCCTTCTTCTCCTCTTCTCCTTCTTCTCCTCTTCTCCTTCTTCTTCTTTTTCTTCTTCTCCTTCTTCTCCACCTCCTCCTCCTTCTCCTCCTCCTCTTATTCTTCTTCTCCTTCTTCTCTCTCCTCCTTCTCCTCCTTCTCCTCTTCCTCCTCCTTCTTCTTTTGAGGTACAGTTTCACTCTAGTCCAGGCTGACCTGGAATTCACCACTGTGTAGTCTCAGGGTGGCCTCGAACTCATGGTGATCCTCCTAATTGGGCCTCCCAAGTGCTGGGATTAAAGGCATGTGCCACCATGCCCAGGTTTTTTTTAAAAATATTATATGTAAAAAATAGACTTTCACTGGGAGTGGTGGTTCATGCCTTTAATCCCAGCACTCGGGAGGCCCAAGTAGGAGGATCACTGAGAGTTCAAGGCCACTCTGAGAGTACATAGTGAATTCCAGGTTAGACTGGGCAGGCGAGACTCTATGTCAAAAAAAAAAAAAAAAAAAAAAAAAAAAAAAAAAAGCCTTTCACCACCTCAGAAAATGATTTCAGTTTTGCAACTTTTTCTTCTAGCTTTTCCCACGAGGTATGTAGCTTTCCACAGGCATTGTGACCATTATGATTACACAATTTCCATGCTCTATTTAACTGTCTGATTTTGCATCCATTATTCTAATTAAATCCTCGAAACTATCTTTGGGGGTGGTGCTATCAATCCACTTCACAGAGAAGGAAAGAAACAAAGGCCACTGAGGTCAAATAACTTACCTGGTTCAACTTGGCTGCTTGGCTTTCTACAAACTGCTCATTCTATTGGCATTTCAGTCCAGTCTGTAAAGCCAAGATAGTATCTGCCTTCTTGAATTCAAAATCAAACAGGAATGCCAAGTGTGAAGTTCTGGTGTGAAGTACCTGGTTTAGAGAAAACAATACTTTATTTAATTTTTTTTTTTTTTTTCTTTTTTTTGGTGGACTGGAGAGATGGCTTAGGGGTTAAGGCACTTACCTGCAAAACCAAAGGACCCAGGATCAATTCCCCAAGACCCACGTAAGACAGATGTACAAGGCGGTGCATGTGTCTGGAGTTTGTTTGCAGTGGCTGGAGGCCCTGGTGTTCTCATTCTCTGTCTCTCTCTCAAATAAGTAATTAAAAATAAAAATATTTAAAAAAATATATATATATATATATTTTTTGAGGTAGGGTCTCACTCTAGCCCAGGATGACCTGGAATTCACTATGGAGTCTCAGGGTGGCCTCGAACTCACGGCGATCCTCCTACCTCTGCCTCCCGAGTGCTGGGATTAAAGGCGTGCACCACCATGCCCGGCTTAAAAAATATTTTTTGCCAGACATGGTGGTACATTATCTTTAATCCCAGCACTCAGGAGGTTGAGGTATGAAGATCACTGAGAGTTTGGTTCAAGACCAGACTGAGACTATATAGTGAATTTCAGGTCTGCCTGGGCTACAGTGAGACCCTACCTCAAAGAAGCAAAAAAAAAAAAAAAAAAAAAAAAAAAAAGCGTTTTGTTTTTTTTTTTGAGGTAGAGTCTCATTGTAGTTCATTGCTGTCCTGGAACTCTCTCTGACATCCCAACTGGCCTCAAACTAACTAATACTTCTATCTCTGCTTAAGTACTGGTACTATAGGTGTGCACCACCAAGCCCAGCTTTGAAAGTTTTTTGTTTTCTTTTTACAGGTGTCCAATGTAATTAAACTGAGTACTCAACAACAGTGTGGAGGAGGTAGCTCAAATGCTCACTGAACATGCTTCCTGACCTTCATGTTCACTCTCCTCACCTTGGGGTCTTGGAACTGGCCCAGTGGGATCTCAAAACAGAAAACACTACAAATAGGAGCCCTTCTTTACTTTTATTTATTTATTTTTACTTTCTTTTTATTTATTTATTTTATTTTTTTATTGATAACTTCCATAATTGTGAACAATATACCATGGTAATTCTCTCCCTCCCCCCCCCACTTTCCCCTTTGAAACTCCATTCTCCATCATACCCCCTTCCTATCTTAATCAGTCTCTTTTTTATTGTGATGTCATGATCTTTTCCTCCTACTATGACGGTCTTGTGTAGGTAGTATCAGGCGCTGTGAGGTCATGGATATCCCGGCCATTTTGTGTCTGGAGGATCACATTGTAAGGAGTCCTACCCTTCCTTTGGCTCTTACATTCTTTCCGCCACCTCTTCCGCAATAGACCCTGAGCCTTGGAAGTTGTGATAGAGATATTGCAGTGCTGAGCATTCTTCTGTTACTTGTTCTCAGCACCATGGTGCCTTCTAAGTCATCCAAAGGTCATTGCCATCTGAAAAGAAAAGGTTTTCTAACCAAAAGTGAGAGTAGCATTAATATATGGGTATGAACATTAACAGAAGTGCAGTTTGATAAGCATAGTATATACATTTAGCCAGACAGCAGCAGGCGTTACACCTCTAAGGCTCACGACTACCCCTGTTGTGGGTTTTCAGTATCAGGGACGTGGGCCTCAGTCAAATTAGAGGGTGGTTGGTTTTCTCCATAACAGACATGCCACTATTGTACCCATTGGCTCATTTGGCCTGGCTGGCCAAATATAAGGTTTGCAGTGTCCACTGTTGATTATCATCACTGGTGATTTCTCTCTCTCCCATTGAACTGCATACAGCATGGCTTTTTCCAGCTTTCTGTCAGCTGGTCTACATGGAGGAGGTTTGCAGCTCAGCTCCAGTAGGATTTTTCAGTGACCTTGCAGTCCAAGTATGTGGAGTCTTCAGAAATAGGGTCTTACCATCTATTCCTGGTGGGAAAACAAGGGCCTCGGCAATGCCCTGTAATGTTCTGGGGGTATCAGGGACCTCTCTGGGCAACAATTCACTGGAAGGTATCCCATCCCTGGCACTGAAAATTTTCTAGTAACAATCTATGGCTCCTGTGTATTCCATTGTCCAAAAAAGTAGGTTTTCATATGTCTTATTTATATCCTCTTAGATTTTGATTAGCCCTCCCTCCACCTTTCCTTTATTCAATCTCTTCCCCTGACCTCACTTAGGCCTTTTCACCCCCATTAATCTATTCTTCTACTTACATATATACAATAGCATCCTATTAAGTCCCCCTCCCTACCTTTCTATTCCCTTTATATCTCCTTTCTAGATTACTGGCCTCTGATACTGAGTTTTCTTCCTACTCACACAGATATTTATTCTTTTTAGTTTTTTGACATAGTCTCAGGGTGGCCTTGAACTCCAACCAAATAAACATCTTTAACAGAAGGAGGGAATTCCTCTTTCCCAAATAATGGACCACAGGTTCTGGGAGGATCATTCACAGAATTGGGATGGGAACTGGGCAGACCTGGCTGATCTTTTGAGCCCTGATCTTAGCAATACTGGGATTTTAAACAACCTGTATAACCAGGTCAACAGATACACATCTATCCCTTGTGGCATAACCATGGGATTCCAAATAGTGAGATCCTGGCTGGGCCTAGGGAAGCAGGGACCAGGGCAAAGGGTTGGGGCTTCCTTTGAAGGGGCTGATGGGTGCTTTGTCTGCTGGTGTTTGCATCCAGGGGTCCAGCAGAATCTCCTCCAGTGTGGGTGGGAACAAGGTTTAGGGGCCAGACACTGGCAGATTAGGGCACAGCAATCTGAAGAAACATGAGCAGGGAAGTGGAGCTCAGCCTCCAGAATCTCCTGATCCCTGTCAAATGGAATGTCCCCACACACCATGTCATAGAGGACACCCAGTGACCAGACGGTGGCTGGAAGGGCATGGTACTGGTGTCAAGAGATCCACTCTGGAGGGCTGTACACCCTTGTCCATCAAAGTCCGTGTAAGGTTCATCATGAAGCAGGGCACCAGAACCAAAACCGATGAGTTTTATACAGCCCCAGCACAGGTCTATCAGGATGTTCTCATCCTTGATGTCACGATGGGCAACTCCATGGGCGTGGCAGTGCTGGACAGCTGCTACCACGTGGGAGAAGAAGCTGCAGCTGCGGCTTCTCAGTGATGTAGTCCACAAGACCCTGGGCAGGCATGGGTGGCTCAAGGACCAGCATGAAGCCTTCTGGTGTTTCAAACCAGTCAAGCAGATGGGTCACACCAGGATGCCCGTTGCCTTCACCCACTTTCCACAGCAGTGCCACTTCAAGTGGGCATGTGACTGAGTCTGACAAGGTGGACCAGCCCAGCACACGATTTCGGGAGATTACTTTGATGGCCACCTGGCGTCTATCTGTGACTCGGTGGCCCATGAAGACAGTTAGGTTTTATTTTATTAGATGGACTGATTCATAACTTGGCTGTGCATGTCATGAGGCCTACTTCCCCAGCTTTTTTGTTTTGTTTTATTTTAAGTTTTGAGCTTCAGTCTCACTTTAGCCCAGGCTGACATGGAATTCACTATGTAGTCTCAGAGTGGACTCTCACAGTCATCCTACGTCTGCTTCCCAAGTGCTGGGATTAAGGGTGTGCACCACCATGCCCAGAGAAATAGCTATTTTATTAACCAGACAATGTTTCTTCTTTTATGGGATCATGCTTTTAAAAAAATATATTTATTTTTGAGAGAGAGGCAGGTTGAGAGAGAATGGGCATGCCAGGGCCTCTGAAAATGAACTGCAGATGCATGTGCTTCCTTGTGTATCTGACTTTATATGGGCACTAGGGAATCAAATCTTGTGCCTCCTTTGGCTTTGCAAGCAGGTGCTTTAACTGGTAAGCCATCTCCAGCCCAGGATCATGTTTTATAAGCATAATTATCATAGAGAAATTAAGATAGTTTATCAAGCCAGGTGTGGTGGACTTTAATTCTAGCACTTGGGAGGCAGAGGTAGGAGTATCACTGTGAGTTCTGGGCCAGCCTGGGACCACAGAATGAATTACAGGTCAGCCTGGGATAGAGTGAGATCCTCCCTCGAAAAAAACAAACAAACAAACAAACAAAAAGATATTCTATCAAAATAATCCAGTATTGGTGAACGTTAGTTCAGTAGTTGGTATTCACCCCTGAGAAGTATACCTGCCAACAATGAAGCTCCAATCCAGCAGGGGACTGAAGGAAGAGTCCTGTTTCCCATCCCCATCTAACATCTTTACCTCCTCTGGCCATTCTCTAGAGGACCCATTCTGCCAGTTTTCCAGCATTCAACACTATAGGTCTAACAACTCCAACCACAGGGACCCACACTTGGAAGCAAAGCTAGGTTGCCATGTAACTGGCCTTAGAGGTAGCCATGGATCAAAAGGAGCCATTCTCTGCTGGGGAAATGGCTTAGCAGTTAATGTGTTTGCCTACAAAGCCTAAGGACCTGTGTGTGATTCCCCAGGACCCACATAAACCAGATGCACAAGGGGGAGCACGTGTCTGGAGTTTTGTTTGCAGCCCACTTTCCCCTTTGAAACTCCATTCTCCATCATACCCCCTTCCTATCTTAATCAGTCTCTTTTTTATTGTGATGTCATGATCTTTTCCTCCCCTACTATGACGGTCTTGTGTAGGTAGTATCAGGCGCTGTGAGGTCATGGATATCCGGCCATATTGTGTCTGGAGGATCACATTGTAAGGAGTCCTACCCTTCCTTTGGCTCTTACATTCTTTCCGCCACTCTTCCGCAATAGACCCTGAGCTTGGAGTTGTGATAGAGATATTGCAGTGCTGAGCATTCTTCTGTTACTTGTTCTCAGCACCATGGTGCTTCTAAGTCATCCAAAGGTCATTGCCATCTGAAAAGAAAAGGTTTTCTAACAAAGTGAGAGTAGCATTAATATATGGGTATGAACATTAACGAAGTGCAGTTTGATAAGCATAGTATATACTTTTAGCCAGACAGCAGCAGGCGTTACACCTCTAAGGCTCACGACTACCCCTGTTGTGGGTTTTCAGTATCAGGGACGTGGGCCTCAGTCAAATTAGAGGGTGGTTGGTTTTCTCCATAACAGACATGCCACTATTGTACCCATTGGCTCATTTGGCCTGGCTGGC
This sequence comes from Dipus sagitta, assembly GCA_036346955.1. Taxonomy (NCBI): domain Eukaryota; kingdom Metazoa; phylum Chordata; class Mammalia; order Rodentia; family Dipodidae; genus Dipus; species Dipus sagitta. The sequence goes on along the minus strand of CM070779.1, from coordinate 54,839,659 downwards.
CAAATATAAGGTTTGCAGTGTCCACTGTTGATTATCATCACTGGTGATTTCTCTCTCTCCCATTGAACTGCATACAGCATGGCTTTTTCCAGCTTTCTGTCAGCTGGTCTACATGGAGGAGGTTTGCAGCTCAGCTCCAGTAGGATTTTTCAGTGACCTTGCAGTCCAAGTATGTGGAGTCTTCAGAAATAGGGTCTTACCATCTATTCCTGGTGGGAAAACAAGGGCCTCGGCAATGCCCTGTAATGTTCTGGGGGTATCAGGGACCTCTCTGGGCAACAATTCACTGGAAGGTATCCCATCCCTGGCACTGAAAATTTTCTAGTAACAATCTATGGCTCCTGTGTATTCCATTGTCCAAAAAAGTAGGTTTTCATATGTCTTATTTATATCCTCTTAGATTTTGATTAGCCCTCCCTCCACCTTTCCTTTATTCAATCTCTTCCCCTGACCTCACTTAGGCCTTTTCACCCCCATTAATCTATTCTTCTACTTACATATATACAATAGCATCCTATTAAGTCCCCCTCCCTACCTTTCTATTCCCTTTATATCTCCTTTCTAGATTACTGGCCTCTGATACTGAGTTTTCTTCCTACTCACACAGATATTTATTCTTTTTAGTTTTTTGACATAGTCTCAGGGTGGCCTTGAACTCCAACCAAATAAACATCTTTAACAGAAGGAGGGAATTCCTCTTTCCCAAATAATGGACCACAGGTTCTGGGAGGATCATTCACAGAATTGGGATGGGAACTGGGCAGACCTGGCTGATCTTTTGAGCCCTGATCTTAGCAATACTGGGATTTTAAACAACCTGTATAACCAGGTCAACAGATACACATCTATCCCTTGTGGCATAACCATGGGATTCCAAATAGTGAGATCCTGGCTGGGCCTAGGGAAGCAGGGACCAGGGCAAAGGGTTGGGGCTTCCTTTGAAGGGGCTGATGGGTGCTTTGTCTGCTGGTGTTTGCATCCAGGGGTCCAGCAGAATCTCCTCCAGTGTGGGTGGGAACAAGGTTTAGGGGCCAGACACTGGCAGATTAGGGCACAGCAATCTGAAGAAACATGAGCAGGGAAGTGGAGCTCAGCCTCCAGAATCTCCTGATCCCTGTCAAATGGAATGTCCCCACACACCATGTCATAGAGGACACCCAGTGACCAGACGGTGGCTGGAAGGGCATGGTACTGGTGTCAAGAGATCCACTCTGGAGGGCTGTACACCCTTGTCCATCAAAGTCCGTGTAAGGTTCATCATGAAGCAGGGCACCAGAACCAAAACCGATGAGTTTTATACAGCCCCAGCACAGGTCTATCAGGATGTTCTCATCCTTGATGTCACGATGGGCAACTCCATGGGCGTGGCAGTGCTGGACAGCTGCTACCACGTGGGAGAAGAAGCTGCAGCTGCGGCTTCTCAGTGATGTAGTCCACAAGACCCTGGGCAGGCATGGGTGGCTCAAGGACCAGCATGAAGCCTTCTGGTGTTTCAAACCAGTCAAGCAGATGGGTCACACCAGGATGCCCGTTGCCTTCACCCACTTTCCACAGCAGTGCCACTTCAAGTGGGCATGTGACTGAGTCTGACAAGGTGGACCAGCCCAGCACACGATTTCGGGAGATTACTTTGATGGCCACCTGGCGTCTATCTGTGACGCGGTGGCCCATGAAGACAGTTAGGTTTTATTTTATTAGATGGACTGATTCATAACTTGGCTGTGCATGTCATGAGGCCTACTTCCCCAGCTTTTTTGTTTTGTTTTATTTTAAGTTTTGAGCTTCAGTCTCACTTTAGCCCAGGCTGACATGGAATTCACTATGTAGTCTCAGAGTGGACTCTCACAGTCATCCTACGTCTGCTTCCCAAGTGCTGGGATTAAGGGTGTGCACCACCATGCCCAGAGAAATAGCTATTTTATTAACCAGACAATGTTTCTTCTTTTATGGGATCATGCTTTTAAAAAAATATATTTATTTATGAGAGAGAGGCAGGTTGAGAGAGAATGGGCATGCCAGGGCCTCTGAAAATGAACTGCAGATGCATGTGCTTCCTTGTGTATCTGACTTTATATGGGCACTAGGGAATCAAATCTTGTGCCTCCTTTGGCTTTGCAAGCAGGTGCTTTAACTGGTAAGCCATCTCCAGCCCAGGATCATGTTTTATAAGCATAATTATCATAGAGAAATTAAGATAGTTTATCAAGCCAGGTGTGGTGGACTTTAATTCTAGCACTTGGGAGGCAGAGGTAGGAGTATCACTGTGAGTTCTGGGCCAGCCTGGGACCACAGAATGAATTACAGGTCAGCCTGGGATAGAGTGAGATCCTCCCTCGAAAAAAACAAACAAACAAACAAACAAAAAGATATTCTATCAAAATAATCCAGTATTGGTGAACGTTAGTTCAGTAGTTGGTATTCACCCCTGAGAAGTATACCTGCCAACAATGAAGCTCCAATCCAGCAGGGGACTGAAGGAAGAGTCCTGTTTCCCATCCCCATCTAACATCTTTACCTCCTCTGGCCATTCTCTAGAGGACCCATTCTGCCAGTTTTCCAGCATTCAACACTATAGGTCTAACAACTCCAACCACAGGGACCCACACTTGGAAGCAAAGCTAGGTTGCCATGTAACTGGCCTTAGAGGTAGCCATGGATCAAAAGGAGCCATTCTCTGCTGGGGAAATGGCTTAGCAGTTAATGTGTTTGCCTACAAAGCCTAAGGACCTGTGTGTGATTCCCCAGGACCCACATAAACCAGATGCACAAGGGGGAGCACGTGTCTGGAGTTTGTTTGCAGTGGCTGGAGGCCCTGGCGCACCCATTCTCTCTTTCTTTCTATCTGCCTCTTCCTCTCTCTCTCAAATAAATAAATAAAATATTAAAAAACAAAACAAAACAGGAGCCATTCCACTTACCTCCAAAGCTTCAACTGGGACACTGCATAGGCTTCCTAAGACTCCTGTAACAAAGTTTCACAAACTTAGTGGTTTGAGACAAAAGAAATTTATTCTTTCAGAGGCTGAAAGTTCAATATCAAGGCACCAGCAGCACCAGACTCCCTCTGAAGGCTCCCAGAGAGAATCTGCTGCCTGCCTGTGTTTTAGCTGCTGGTAGTGATTCCAGCAATTTTTGACATTCCCTGGTTTGTAGGAGCATGTCTCTGCCTCTGCCTCTGCCATTTGATAGTGTTCTACCCATGTATTTTGCTTTGTGGTGTCTTCCCTTTTGGTTTTTCAAGGTAGGGTCTCACTTTAGCCCATGCTGATCTGGAATTTACTATGTAGTCTCAGGGTGGCCTTGAGCTCATGGTGATCCTCCTACCTCTGCCTCCCAAGTGCTGGGATTAAAGGCATGCACCATCACTCCCTGCTCCTGTCTTCCCTTCTAATAAAGATACATGCCATGCTAAATACGAGCTCACCTAATGGCCTAACCTTAACTTGATTACATCTGCAAAGACCCCTATTTCCAGATAAAGTCACATCCACACATGTGGGAGTTAGGACTAGAACAAGACCCAATTCAACCCGCAACAAATACTAAGGAATTCCTCAGTAAAGGCTCTACTTTGGGGAAGGAGGTTGAAAATAATCAGGCCAACTCCAAGATGAGTCGAGAGAGAGAGAGAGAGAGAGAGAGAGAGAGAGAGAGAGAGAGAAAGTCATACCAAAATGGAGAGGAAATCAGGATGAGAATGATCCTTGAATAATGGAGAGTGTGCTGGTCACTGAATCTCTTCCACTGGTTCACTTTTTCTCCCTTTATTAGTGGTCACCCTTTCCATCATACATTCCATCTTCTTGCTAGCCTCAGACCTTGCTGAAACCACATATTGAATAAAGATATCCTAGCCAGGTGTGGTGGCGCATGCCTTTAATCTCAACACTCAGGAGGCAGTGGTAGGAGGATCACTGTGAGTTTGAGGCCGCCCTGAGGCTACATAGTGAATTCTAGGTCAGCCTGGACCAAAGTGAAACCCTACCTAGAAAAACCAAAAAAAAAAAAAAAAAAAAAAAAAAAAAAAGGTATCCTGTCCTTCCCTATCTTATCTTCCTGAGATATAAACTTTTCTTTAAAAAATAATTTTATTTATTTAAGAGAGAGAAGCAGAAGATATACAGAGAGAATGGGCACGCCAGGGCCTCCAGAGACTGCATACAAACTCCAGATGCATACACCACCTTGTACATCTGGCTTACGTGGTTACTGAGGAATCAAACCTGGGTCCTTAGGCTTCCCAGGCAAGCACCTTAATTATTAAGCCTTCTATCCAGCCTGCTTTTTTTTCTCTGTTATTTCTTGGCATCCCAGATTAATGTATTTGACTTTGAAAATGAAGTTATTCCAAGGACAGGAGCTGTATGTGACCCTAGAGGTCTGCAAGTGATGGAAGGAAGGGACCTGGCAAGTATCTCACCTAGCGTGTGTGAGGCTCTGGGCTCCACTCCTAGTGCCAGCAGAAAACCCACGCCCATAGCTGGGCGCGCTGGCACACGCCTGTAATCCTTCAACCTCCTGAGTACTGGGATTAAAGGTATGAGCAACCACGCCCTGCTTATTGATGTTTTCTGACAATTGAACTATTTAGGCAAAATAAAACTGGACCTAGAGACTAACATTTTCTGAACTTCTTTTCTCGCTCTCTCTTTAAATTATTTATTTGCAAGGAGAGAGAGAGAGACTGGGTGCACCAGGCCTCTAGCTACTGCAAATAAATTCCAGATGCATGTGTACTTTGTGCATCTGGCTTTATGTAGATACTGGGGAATCCAACCTTAGTCATTAGGCTTTGCAAGCAAGCACCTTAACTGTTGATATATCTCTCCAGCTCTCTCTCCCTCTCTCTTTTGTTTTGTTTTGTTTTGTTTTTTCTAGATAGGGTCTCACTCTAGTCCAGACTGACCTGGAATTCACTATTGTCTCAGGATGGCTTTGAACTCACAATGATCCTCCTACCTCAGCCTCCAAAGTGCTGGGATTAAAGGTGTGTACCACCACACCAGCTCTTTCTTTCTCTTTTTAAATCATGATAGAGTGCTTACCTAATACGTGTCAGGCTCTCCGTTCAATCCTTAATACTGAAAAACAAACAAGTCTAATTTTATTAAGTGCCCACTTCTTGCTCCTTGGGTGTTTGATGTCTCCCCCTACCAGACAGTAAAATGCAACTCTTGCATGAGCCGTGTTATGCACTCACTCTGCTCCTGAGCTGGGAAGCTAAACTGGAGAACGCCACACTGCCAGACAAATGGCTCCATTGCTAGCTGACCACCACCCTCAACAAGGATTCCTAGTGTTCCCTGATCAATCCCCTCTTTCATTACTCTGGTTAATTTTGCAACAGAACAAACCACTCCAAAAACGTCGTGGCTTAAAACAACCATTTCATTCATTCTCTCAGTTCTAGCTGACTGGGGTCAGGATTTCTTCCACAGTTTTATGTCAGATGGCTGCTGTGTCTGGGGTTAGCTCTGATGCTGTCTCTACCAGATGTCCAAGATGTCTTCTTTACTCATACCTGGCACCTTTGTGGGAATGGCTGAGCGAGCTGGCACTGGTCAGATATTGCTTTCTTGTCATAACCTTTCCACACGCCTAACTTGGGCTTCCTCAGTCTGGTGAGCTAAAGGAAATGAAACAACTCACATGGGGACTATCTCCCCCTAGAGTGCCTATTTTTTAAAAATATATCTATTTATTTACTTATTTATTTATTTGAGAGAGAGAGGGAGAAACAGAGAGAGAGAGAGAGAATGGGAATGCCAGGGCCTCTAGCCACTGCAAACGAACTCCAGATGCATGCGCCCCCTTGTGCATCTGGCATAAGTGGGTCCTGGAGAGTTGAACCAGGATCCTTTGGCTTTGTAGGCAAACAATTTAACCACTAAGCCATCTCTCCAGCCCTAGAATGCCTATTTTATATTTGCCATAGTAAGAGTTTTTGAAAATGTAAGGTAAAAATACAAGCTAAGACGTGTTTGATCTAAAAGCAGATTTGGCCCTTTCCTACATCTCAAAACACATACGCGAGCTAGGTGTGGTGATGCATATTTGTAATCACAACACTCAGGAGTCAGGAGGACCAGAAGAAGCTCAAGGTCATTCTCAGCTGCATAGTTCAAGACCAGCCTGGTTACATGAGATCCTGTCTCAAAAGAAAGAAAGAAAGAAAGAAAAAGAAACATGAGTTCGGGGCCACCCTGAGACTACATAGTGCATTCCAGCTCAACCTGGGCTAGAGTAAGACCCTACCTCAAAAACAAAACAAAACAAAAACAAAAACAAAAAAACAAAAAAACAGGTTAGGTGTGGTGGCACACGCCTTTTATCTCAGCACTTGGGAGGCAGAGGTAGGAGGATCACCATGAGTTCAAGGCCACCCTGAGTCTGAATAGCCTGACTAGAGCAAGGCCCTACCTTGAAACACCTAAAACAAACAAACAAACAAAAAACAACAACAACACAAAAAAACCAGGCACTGGACAGATGGCTCAGCAGTTAAGGCACTTGCTTACAAAGCCTAATCACCTGGGCTCTATTCCCCAGTACCCACATAGAAGGCCAGATGCACAAAGTGGCACATGTATCTGGTTCAGCAGCTAGAGGTCCTGGTGTAGCCATTCTCTCTCTCTGTTAGGTATGGTAGCACATACCTTTAATCCTAGCACTCAGGGAGGCCGTGGTAGGAGGAGGATGTAGGAGTGAGTTTGAGCCCAGCCTGAGACTATATGTCAGCCTGGGCTAGAGCAAGACCCTATCTCAAAGAGAAAAAACAACAAAAACAAACTTGCTTTAGATTCTCCACGTCAATCTTTCCATTTTTTTTCTGAAATGTACTAGTTATCTATCATAATTTAATAAACTTGGAGCAGGGCATGGTGGCACACACCTTTGGTCTTAGCACTCGGAAGTCAGAGGTGGGGGGATTGCTGTGAGTTTGAGACCAGCCTGGGACTACAGAATGAGTGCCAGTTCAGCCAAAACAAAATGCATAAACTGGGCATGGTGATGCATGCCTTCAACCTTAGCACTGAGGAGGCTGAGGTAGAATTGCTGAATTTGAGGCCAGCCTGGGACTACACAGTGAATTCCACATCAGCCTGAGCTAGTACAAGACCCTACCATTAAAAAACAAAACAAAGCCAGGCGTGGTGGCGCACGCCTTTAATCCCAGCACTCGGGAGGCAGAGGTAGGAGGATCACCGTGAGTTAGAGGCCACCCTGAGACTCCATAGTGAATTCCAGGTCAGCCTGGGCTAGAGTGAGACCCTACCTCGGAAAAAAAAAAAAAAAAAAAAACAAAGGAAAACAATATAAAGCCTCATTGTACATGAAAACAGGCAGGGTTGGTCAGTGTCCAGAATTTTTCAGAGTGGCTAAATTGAAGCACAGGTCATGCTTTCATCACAGTAAATGCATTGCCGTGGGACAGTGAGACCTGTAACATTGTGCTTAATAAGCTCAAGAGTGAAGACATGTAATTAGAAAAATGTTGACTTCAGAGTTCATTTGCCAAAATATCAAGTACTTTGTATTAGTAATCTCTTAGGATCCTAAAGTAAATCGCTTCAAGGTATTAGATGTCAGAGATCTCAGGACTATCTTCAGCTTCAGCAGAACTAAGGTGACTTCAATGGACAATGAAAGAATCACATGGGAAATCTCTTAAATTACTGGGGCTGGAGAGATGGTTTAGCAGTTAAGGAGCTTGCCTAGAAAGGCTAAGGACCTGGGTTCGATTCCCCAGGACCCATGTAAGCCAAATGCACAAGGTGGCACATGTGTCTGGAATTTAGTTGAAGTGGCTTGAGGGTCTGGTATGCCCATTCCTTTTCTATCTACCTCTCTCTCTCTCTAATATATATATATTTTAAGAACAATTTGCTGACTTTACAATATATAGAGAGCGTAAACGTGTCTGGGAGGTTGTGGTGGTGCTGTCAGTAATTCAGTCTCAGTGACATACTACTATTTACTGTCGTGTAACAATTTATGTCAAAACTTCTATCCTTCTTGACTTGAAATAATAGAACGTAGTGGCAGTTGGTCAGGAGTTTAGAAGCATCTTAGCTGGGTGGTCCTGGTCCAGGGTCTCTCGGGAGACTGTAGTCAAGGTGGCTGCTGAAAGTGTAGCGCTCTGCTTGGGGTTGGAAGACCCCTCCAGGGCAATGTACCCACATAGTCCTGGTTATTGGCAGGAAACTTCAGGCTTTTCCCGGGGGTTCTTCTGCATGGCTTCTTTCACTCTTCTCATGACACGGTAGCTGCCTTCCCTGAGAGTACACTGCCTAAGAGAAAACAAGTGAAAGGCCACCATGGTTTTTGTGACTTACTCTTGAAGTCACCCTCTGTTGATCACTTCTGCCATATTCTGTTAGTCACATGGGACATCAGTGAGAGGGAACAGCACAAGAGATCACCCAGACAGAGCAAGGACAAGAAGAAATAGTGCTGAGGGGAGAAAAGATCAGGAAAAGTCAACTTTAATTTTGTTCCTGGGGCTGGGAATGGAGGGGAGGGACTAGATAAGAAGTAAAAACAGAGGTGAGAATGACAACAATTTCTCCTTTTTCAGTTATTCCGGCAGGAACAACAGGAGGTAAGCTGCCCGTGTTTTTAAAAGGTCATTTTCAATTTCTCGGCTGAACCGAAGAAGATTATTTCCCCTGAATTATTAATTGGTTTACGAAGATGGAAAGATATTTTTAGCTTCTAACAAGAAATCAAGGTCTCTAGAATGATTGATGTTAATCCAGAATGATCAACAAGGACACCGCCTTTCAGGAAGTTCACGTGTGCCAATGTCATTAAGAGTTAACTGTACAGGACAGCACTGTCCAGGCTTCGTGCTGGGATGAAAAGGGGTGACTTTCTAGTGAGCATTAGTTGAAAACGAAGCAAAGTGAACTTTGCAATCAAAACAGGAAGGGAAAAACCAAGCTGCAATCTCACAATAGCCTAAGAGCTTTGTTCTTTCACAACATGCAGAAAAGCAAAAGGTTTTTAAACTACTTTCATCTGAGCCAGAGTTCTTGGAAGAATGCCCTCTACGTGCTGTCTCTACTTCCCTGTGCCCGGGCACTCCCCACCACTTCACTGAATTCGCTTTCATCATAGTCAACAAGGACATCTATGTTGCCCAATCCAACAGACGGGGTTCTGTTTTTTTTTTTTTTTGTCTAAGCAATGTTGATTAGTGGCTCTAGTATCTGAGAGAGCACTTTCTCTGTTTTGTATCTCCTTGGCCATCTGTGTACTGTCACTACCCAACCTCCGAATGTTGAGGATCTTGGACATCTTGGGTCTTGTCTTCCTGTGCTCTTTCTTATGATTTTTACCCTGTGTGACAGCTCTGATACCATCTAGATGCTCACATGCCAACATTTACATATCCAGTGTTGGAACTTGAGACAACTATGTCCAAGTTGCCTTCCTGATGTTCTCATTAAGGAAATTCATAGCCAACCCAATACGCCTCTGGATGTTCTTGGTGCCTCGCCTCCCAAACCTGCCGCGGCACTCTAAGCCTGTCTTGTAAATGGCACTGTCTCACTTAGCTGCCCTGGTAAGAGCTTTCATCAGATATCTGGATTTATCTTTTCCCTTACTCTGCATCTAATTCATGAGAAGAGCTATTGATTCTATCTGTAAAGTCCATTGCAAACATGCCTACCTCCAGTACTACCCATCTCCTTTCTTCCCAATTGATTGTGTACACAGAAAATGGGTCTAGATGAGAAAATAAAAACCAGATCATGCAGAGTCCACACAACATCCTCCAATGGATTCCTACTGCAAATACAATTAAAAATAAACTAGCATTGGGCGCGATGGAACATACTGATAATCCCAGCATCTCAGAGGTGAAGTAGGAGGACTTCAAGTTTGAAGTCCCCTACCTCAAAACAAAAAAACAAACAAAAAAAAAAAAAAACATAAGAAACATGCATAGATAGGTGACAGACAGATAATAGACAGACAGACAGACAGACAGATAGATGATAGATAGATAGATAGATAGATAAACAAATGTTGGGCTGGAGTAATGGCTCAGCAGTTAAAAGCTCCTGCAAAACCTGCTAGCTTGGGTTTGATTCCTCAGTAGAGCCAGATGCACAAAGTGGTGCATTTGTCTGGAATTCTTTTTTAGTTTTTTATTTTTATTTTTTGGTTTTTCTAGGTAGGGTTTCACTCTCTAGCCCAGGCTGACCTGGAATTCATCATGTAGTCTCAGGGTGGCCTTGAACTCATAGAGATCCTCCTACCTCTGCCTCCTGAGTGCTGAGATTAAAGGCATGTACCACCACACCTGGCTAGGACCTGGCTTTTTGTAGGACCTGGCTTTTTGTTGTTGTTGTTGTTGTTTATTTTTATTATTTATTTGAGACAGACAAAGCGAGAAAAGCAGGTAGAGACAGAGAGAGAGAGAGAGAGAATGGGTGAGAGAGAGAATGGGTGTGCCAGGACCTCTAGCTGCTGCAAATGAAGTCCAGATTTGCGCACCCCCCCCCTTGTGCATCTGGCTTACGTGGGTCCTGGGGAATTGAGCCTCAAACTGGGGCCTAAAGGCTTCACAGGCAAGCCCTTAACCGCTAAGCCATCTCTCCAGCCCTAGGAATTGGCTTTTAATCACCTTCCCAAGCTCATTCTGTGTCCCTCTCTGGTTCACATCACTAGCCCTGTTAAGTCACAGTCTTTACATATGCTATTCCATTCTGCTAGAAATTCTTCCCCCATTTTTCTCCTGTTGGTTCTTTCTCTTCTTTTGGATTCCAGCTTAATTTTTATCCCCTTAGTCTCTTTGCTCCTTTCTTTTTTCCACCATTAGTTAGCCCATCAATTCTAAGGCCAGTGCAGTTTTTCCACAGACGACAGAATTAGGAGTCTTTTATTTTAGCTTGTTAGATTTGACACAACTCAAAAGCAACATAACCAATAACTTGCTTCTTTCCTACCTGGAACTCCTACTGCATGTGACCAATTACACCCAATGTTGCTTATATCTAAAAATCAGATTGCCATATGACACTAAAACTAAGGACACTGTTAAGACCCTTCTGGTGAAAAGTGGCTAGCTACCCAGTTCCTGTTTTGCTGTGGTCTTGGCCCTCAGTGACACAGCTCTTTTCAACTGAGCATGTAGACACTGGAAGAATGTTCTCACGGTAAGTCCCATTTCCTGTGTTTATCATCAGAGTTTGTTGTTATTATTTTTTCCCTCCTCTAAGACCAAGGTCCCATGAGATGAATATTTATGGGATAAGAAAAGAAGAAAGCAAACTCAAATACTTCTATATAGGTACAGGAATGGAACTCTAGATTAAGTTCTCGCACTTAAATTCTTACATTGCTGGGAAATACACCTGGCACTGAGAACCAAGTTAGAATCCTATGGATAGGAAGGTCACAGACTCCAGAGAGAAGCTCCCACTGGTCTTTGACTAAGAAGAGTGGCTATTCCCATCAAAGTGTCTCTTAAGGGCTGGAGGAATGGCTTAGCAGTTAAGACCTTTCCCTGCAAAGCCAAAGGACCCAGGTTCATTCCCCAAGACCCATATAAGCCAGATGCACAAGGCTGGCACATGCATATTTGCAGTGGCTGAAGGCTGTCACACCCATTCTTAATCTCTCTCTCTCTGCCTCTTTCTCTCTTTCTTTCTTTCTTTTTTTTTTTTTTTTTTTTTTTTTTTTTGGTTTTTTGAGGTAGGGTCTCACTCTAGCCCAGGCTGACCTGGAATTCACTATGTAGTCTCAGGGTGGCCTCAAACTCACGGCAATCCTCCTACCTCTACCTCCTGAGGGCTGGGATTAAAGGCATGCGCCACCACGCCCAGCTTTCTTTCTCTCTTTCAAAATAAATTTAAAATTTAAAAGAAAGTCTTAGACTGGAGAGATGGCTTAGCGATTAAAGAGCTTGCCTGTAAAGCCAAAGGACCCAGGATCGATTCCCCAGTACCCATGTAAGCCAGATGCATAAGGTGGTGCATGCATCTGGAGTTCGTTTGCAGTGGTTAGAGGCCCTGGCACACCCATTCTTACTATCTGCCTGTTTCTCTCTCTCAAATAAATAAATATTTTTAAAAAAGAAAGTCTCTTAAATAACTATCTTTATCTTCTTTTTTATTTTTTAAAATTTATTTATTTTTATTTATTTATTTGAGAGTGGCAGAGAGAGAAAGAGGGGGAGAGAGAGAGAGAGAGAATGGGCATGCCGGGGCCTCCAGCCACTGCAAACAAACTCCAGTCGTGTGTGCCCCCTTGTGCATCTGGCTAACATGGGTCCTGGGGAACTTAGCCTTGAACCGGGGTGGGTCCTTAGGCTTCATAGGCAAGCACTTAACCACTAAGCCATCTCTCCAGTCCTATCTTTATCTTTTTAATCCACGCTGTTCTTATTCTTGGTTGGAGAATTATTATTTTTTTAACAGACGGCAGTGAGCACTGGGGAGAACCAAGATCCATCAATAAAATGAGAAAAGAAAGCTGACGGCTCAGCACAAGACAAGCCACCTCTATCACATCTTCCAGGGCCTAGGAGACATCGAAGAGGAAGTGGCGATTTAAACATGAGTGCTGGCCAGGCGTGGTGGTGCACTTTCTTAGTCCCAGCACTCAGGAGGCAGAGGTAGGAAAATAATTGTGAGTTAGAGGCCAGCCTATGACTACAGAGGGAGTTCCAGGTCAGCCTGTGCTAGAGTGAGACCCTACCTCAAAAAACCAAAAGGCAAACAAATGAACATGAATGCTGCTCTCACTGCTATCCTGACAACTAGCTTCAGGGAGATGGTGATAGACTCAAAACTCATCAAGGCAGAAATAAATACAGAGGTTGCAGAGAGTTCAACACTAAAGTAGATTTATAACACCTGCCAAGGCTCAGGGAACATTGCAGAGGTGGGAAGGAGTATCCTGAAGCAATGTCCCTCTCACCTAGACTGACTGAGACATTAATGACCCCATGGTGAATACCAGTAATCCCATTGAAGAAGGCCCTGTGTGGAATAGGGATGGGAGAGGGGATACAGGAGTATAACCAAATGGTTTTACCCTCACCCACCTTCCGCAGGCGGGAGCTCTCTGCATGTACTGCCCTGTAAGTGCTGCATGCTAACCGATGGCGCCACTGGAGCTCCAAGCTCTCTCTACTTTCTTCTCTTTATCTAATAAAGCCTCTCTAACTCTTAAAAAAAAAAAAGAGCTGGATATAGTAGCATACACCTTTAATCACAGTACTCAAGAGGCAGAGGTAGGAGGGTCACTGTGAGTTTGAGGCCACCCTGAGGCTACATAGTGAATTCCAGGTAAGCCTGGGCCAGAGCAAGAACCTACCTTGAAAAACCAAAACAAAACAATAAATAAACAAACAAATCATTAACTGTTGAGTATAGATCAACAGCTAAGTTTTCATTAGAATTTAACTCACTCCTGTTAACATTCATAAAAGTCACCAAAACATTTGGTGATGTATGGATCATGAACTTCTAGAGTACAAGGGGGCTCCCAAAAAGTCATCCCCCAAGAAAACAAAAGTTTCAACTGCTTCAAAATGAATTGCAGGAGCTAGGCATGGTGGCGGATGCCTTTAATCCTAGCACCTGGGAGGCATAGGTAGGAGGATTGCTGTGAGTTTGAGGCCAACCTGGGACTACAGAGTGAGTTTTAGGTCAGCCTGGACTAGAGTGAAGCCCTACCTTGAAAAACACAAGAACAAAAAACAAGAAAAGAAAGAAATGAATCACAGGGAGGTGAGGATGTGGCTCAGTGGTAAAGCACTTGCCTAGCACGTATGAAGCCCTGGATTTGATCCTTAGCACTGGAAAAAATTCAACAAGTTATAAAGCAGTAAATGGGGAGATAAAATTCTCAAGGAAGAACTCTACTGCACACAGCAGGTCTGTATCAGCAAACCATTTTCAGGCATCTAGACTTACTTTTGCATATAGAAGGTGAGTCATCAGATACCACAAGGGTCAAAAATCTCAGGCTCAAGTGTCCCTGAGAAAATGTTGAGAAGGAAATGGGTTACAGTTGTTTATATTCATGGCTATAAGGAAGAAAGCTTAATTTAGAAACAACATCCTTTCTGTATTTTTTTCTAGCCATTTTAATACAGTCCTGATCCAAGACTCAACTAAAAATTCAAAATTACATTCAAAGAAACACTATACATATATATATTTCGTTTTTCAAGATAGAGTCTCACTCTAGTCCAGGCTGACCTGGAATTTACTATGGAGTCTCAGGGTGGCCTCGAACTCACAGTGATCCTCCTGCCTCTGCCTCCCAAGTGCTGAGATTAAAGGCATGTGCTACCACCTCCGGCTTCATCATCATTATTTTTAAAAAATATTATTAGTTATAAGAAGAGAGGGAGAATGAGAATGGGTACACCAGGGTCCCTTAACACTGTAAACAAACCCCAGATGCATGTGCATCTGGCTTTACATGGGCACTGGGGAATTGAGCCCACCCATGCCAAGCAGGCTTTACAAGTAAGTGCCTTTAACCACTGAACAATCTCTCCAGCCCATCATTAGTATTATTTTAAGTGCTGGGGATTAAACTCAAAGCCTTGACCATAAGAGACAAGTGAACCTTAGCCCAGAAACAGATGATTGGACAAAGAGACTCCTAAAGAAACCAAGCAAGTTGTATTTGTTAAGACCACTAGTCTATACTCTTCTTCCTCCTCCTCCTTCTCCTTCACCTCCTGCTTCTTCATCTTCTATTTGAGACAGGGTCTCACTCTGGAAGGCATGGTGATCCTCAGCATGTTGAGTGCTGGGATTGCAGACATGAGCCACCACGCCCAACTTTTGCTCCACTTAACTTGTCTGCAGAGAATGACATCAGCTCCATTTCTAATTCACAGCATCCAGTGACTGTCTGAAAGGAGTTATAAAATACTATGAGATGTAAGACCTGGCTCTCTTTTCGTTGCTCAACAATGGAGACAGGATGTGTTGCCACACTCTGTGAGTCAGTCATATTGGCTAAGCCCAAACTCTGGCCTTCTATAGTCAGGTCCTGTTTTAAACACTTCCACTGTCAGAAAGCAAGGCAGAGCACACAATTTAATTATTTCAGAGCTAAAAGGGACCTAAAGTATATTCTCTAGATCTTACACCTTTAAAAAATCATTGACTAATCTTTTTATTTTGGAGTTGATAATACAGATTAGAATTTCCCTACACTTGAAATGACTTAGTTAGAAAATAATCATGACACACACACACACACACACATTTAAGGTTTTGAGACAGGGTTTCATGCAGCCAGGCTGACTCTAACTCCTGAACCTTGGTCCTCCTACCTCCACCTCCTAAGGGCTAAAGATAACAGGCTTACCACCATGCAGCACTGGTGTGGAGCACAAGGCTTCATGCATGCTAGGCAATCAGCCTACTAACTCTGGGCAGTATTGTGTGTGTGTGTGTGTGTGTGTGCATGTATGCGTGTGTATGAAAATCAGAAGACAACCTCAGGTGTCATTCTTCAGGATTACTGTCCATGTCCTTTGAGACAGGCTCTCTCACTTCTGAACTCAGGTCCTCATGCTAGCAGGACAAGGACTTAACCAACCAAACTATCTTCCCAGCCCCAGGAGGGAAATCTTGATAGGATGGTCAATTTCTACAGTGTTCCATGTACGCTTGAACAAAATTTGGATTCAGTAGCTTTTTATGGTGGTGCTCTCTCTCTTTCTGTCTTTATCTGTCTTTCTCTGTGTACATGTGTGCTTCTTGTTTTTGTTGCTTTTTGAGTTTTAGAGTTTTTTTATATTTTATTTTTATTTATTTATCTGAGAGAGAGCGAGAGCGAGAGCGAGAGAGAGAGAGAGAGAGAGAGAAAGAGAATGGGTGTGTCAGAGCCTCCAGCCACTGTAAACAAACTCCAGATGCATGCACTACCTTGTACATTTGGCTTACGTGGGCTCTGGGGAATCAAACTGAGGTCCTTTGGCTTTGAAGGCAAGTGCCTTAACCACTAAGCTATATCTCCAGCCCTTGTTTTTTGTTTTTTGGGTTTGTTTTTTTTTCCAGGTAGGGTCTCACTCTAGTTCAAGCTGACCTGGAATTTACTACATAGTCTCAGGGTGGCCTCGAACTCACAGCAATCCTCCTACCTTTGCCTCCCAAATGCTAGGATTAAAGGTGTGTGCCCAGCTTTGTTTTGTTTTGTTTTGTTTTGTTTTCCCCAAGATAGGGTCTCGCTCTAGCTGAGGCTGACCTAGAATTCACTATGTAGTCTCAGGGTGGCCTTGGCCTTGAACTCACGGTGATCCTGCTACCTCTGCCTCCTGAGTGCTGGGATTAAAGGCGTGTGCACCACGCCCGGCTTGTTTTTGTTTTTTGTTTTAGACAAGGTGTCACTGTATAGTCTAGGCTGGACTCAAACTCACAATGTAGCCCAAGCTAGCTTCGGCCTTATGAAGATCCTCCTGCTTCAACCTCTTGAGCACTGAGCTTATAAACTTGCCTGAGCCACCAATTCTGGCTCTGTGTATATCTCTTAGGTCATTGTGAAGCATATGAACTGACCCTCCTTTATCTGTAATGACACTTTGTTAAATTTCTGTCATAGCCAGGTGTGGTGGTGCATGCCTTTAATCCCAGCACTTGGGAGGCAGAGGTAAAAGGATCACTGTGAGTTCAAGGCCAAGGCCACCCTAAGACTATGTAGTGAATTCCAGGTCAGCCTGAGCTAGTGAGACCCTAAGATCTCATGGTGGAATCTACAACTGCCTTACTTTAGAGAAGAGAAATCTGAGGCACTGAACAGACAACCAAAGAGGTATCCCCAAAGTGGCACCTAGAGTCCTTTCCTGTTCCAATGTATGGTCCCTTCTTGATCTACCACAAAATGCTCCTAGAGATCATGGTCCTGGAGAGCTGTGGAATGAACTCTCTGCTGGGAGAAGCGTCAACTCCACTCATGGTAAGATTCTCTAAGAGCATGCAGTTCCCACCATTTCTATAGTCATCCATGGGCACAGGTCTACACACACACACACACACACACACACACACACACACACTAAAGAAACATTTTCAATTCTGTGCATAAATGTTGAATTTGCCAGATACAGTGGCAAATGCCTGTAATGCCAGCACTTGGGAGGCAAAGGCAGGAGGATGGAGGCAGCTTCACAGTGATCTTGGGCTGTATAGGGAGATCTGTCTTTAAAACTACAAAAGCAAGGTGAGTGTGGCAATGTGTGCCTATAATCAGCATTTGAGAAGCTGAGGCAGGAGAATTGTTTCGAGTTTCAGGCAATTCTGGCCTACTTAAGTTTTGGGCCAGTCTAGACTATAGTGTGAGATTCTGCCTTAAACTCGCCCCCCCCCCCCACAAAAATGGGATGAGTTTTGGATTACTGTCTGTTACGGCAAAAAGCTTATTTGATCTGCTTTGCTAATAACCCCAAGGTCAGTGCTCTGGGTCTCTCAAGGAGATATCTTTCCGTAATTTGAAGGACATTCAAGTGTTTTCTGACCCCCACTTCCTTCCTCTGCCTTGGATCAGTATCTGGTTTCTTGTCGGCTCATTGCAATGACTAAATCTTCCCCTACTAAGTTGTAATCATCTCTGAAACATTGTCTCTCACTGCCATCAATAGCTCAGCTGCCCACTCAGAACCCAGGCCTCATCTTCAGGGCATTTCTCCTTGCACAGTGATATTGCAAGGCTGACCTGAGCAGTGATACAGTGAGGCTGACCTGAGCAGTGGTACAGCAAGGCTGACCTGTGCAGTGATACAGTGAGGCTGACCTGTGCAGTGATACAGTGAGGCTGACCTGTGCAGTGATACAGTGAGGCTGACCTGTGCAGTGATACAGTGAGGCTGACCTGAGCAGTGATACAGTGAGGCTGACCTGTGCAGTGACACAGTGAGGCTGACCTGAGCAGTGATACATTGAGGCTGACCTGTGCAGTGATACAGTGAGGATGACCTGAGCAGTGGTATAGCGAGGCTGACCTGAGCACTGATACAGTGAGGTTGACCTGTGCAGTGATACAGTGAGGCTGACCTGTGCAGTGATATAGTGAGGCTGACCTGTGCAGTGATACAGTGAGGATGACCTGAGCAGTGGTATAGCGAGGCTGACCTGAGCACTGATACAGTGAGGCTGACCTGTGCAGTGATACAGTGAGGCTGACCTGAGCAATGATACAGTGAGGCTGACCTGTGCAGTGATACAGTGAGGTTGACCTGTGCAGTGGTATAGCGAGGTTGACCTGTGCAGTGATACAGTGAGGTTGACCTGTGCAGTGATACAGTGAGGCTGACCTGTGCAGTGATACAGTGAGGCTGACCTGTGCAGTGATACAGTGAGGCTGACCTGAGCAGTGATACAGTGAGGCTGACCTGTGCAGTGGTATAGCGAGGTTGACCTGCGCACTGATACAGTGAGGCTGACCTGAGCAGTGACACAGTGAGGCTGACCTGAGCAATGATACAGTGAGGCTGACCTGAGCAGTGATACAGTGAGGCTGACCTGAGCAATGATACAGTGAGGCTGACCTGAGCAGTGACACAGTGAGGATGACCTGTGTAGTGCATGAAGTGAGGAAGAGTTAATAGCCTTCCCTGAAAACTAAAGAGTTTTACTAACTAAAACTAAAGAGTTAATAGCTATCCCTAAAGCTTGCAGGCAATAAAGAAGTTTGGCACCCTTCCCTGACTGATGTGCTTCCCTTAGCCTATATGGCCTTGAAGGACCAGAGACCATCTGAGTATCCTCCCGCAGTCATTCCTGGCTGAAGAAGCCTATTCTGAACAAGGACACAAACAACTACAATTTTTTTTGTTTATCAACTACACCTGGTGCAGCCCGTTTTTTTAGGATTCTCCTTGTAAATTTGCACCTTAGCCTGGCTCAGTGCTTCAGCCTTCATCCCGCTGGGAAAGCTGAGGCCCCTCGCTGTTTTCTCTAAATAAGTCTTGTCTGTAGTGATCAAATTCAGCATTCTCTTTTGCTTTTCTCTTACACTTTCCTTATAGTGAGGCTGACCTGTGCAGTGATGCAGTGAGGCTGGCCTGAACAGTGACACAGTGAGGATGACCTGTGCAGTGATACAATGAGGCTGACCTGTGCAGTCTGTGCACTGAAACTGATCTGTGCAGTGCATGCAGTGAGGCTAATTAGACCTGGAGCAATGCTTTACAGTGAGAGTGCCAGGAGAGGTGTCACGAATCCTCACATTCCAATCCCTGCAAAGAGAGCTTCATGGGCCTGGGTTCTTCACCCTGACCCTGAACTTTAAACCTCTCTAGCAGCATAATTGCAGTGACTTAATTTTCTAGTTGCTCATTAGGGAAAAGAAGGATCTCTGTCTATGTCTGCCTCTCTCTCTCTCTGACACACACACTTACACACACACACACACATATACACACACGCACACACACACACACACACACACACACACACACACACACGATCTCTCAACAATAGACAGCGTTTGCCTGTGGCCCCATCTACTCTGGAGGCTAAAAGAAGGAGAATTTCTTGTGTCCAAGAGTTTGAGGCAAGCTTGCGTAACATAGCAAAATCCTGACAAATAACATAGCCCAGAGTGGTGACACATACCTATAATTCCAGCATTTAGGAAGAACAGGCAATGGGATTAGGAGTTCATGATCACTCTCAGCTACACAAAGAGCTCCAAGTCATTCTGGGGTGAAGAGACCCTGTTTCAAAACAACAAAAACATGGGCTATCAAAATAGTTTAATTTACATTTCCCCAAAGGCTAAGGATGTTGACCACTTTTTAATTTATTGACCATTTTTCTCCCTTATTATTATGATTTTTTTTACCATAGAAATCACATGTCATTTATTATTACATGGACTTAAAAATCAGCACAAATCAATTTCAGGCACTTCTTGAATACACACTATGAGAAATTTCCACCAAAGAACAGCATATCTAGCAGGCAATATCATAAGGACTTACAGTTTTACACTTTCATTTTTAGAATACATGAGTCTCCCTTATTTTTAATTTTTTAATTTTTTTTTTTTTGAGGTAGGGTCTCACTCTAGCCCAGGCTGACCTGGAATTCACTATGTAGTCTCAGAGTGGCCTCGAACTCTCGGCGATCCTCCTACCTCTGCCTCCTGAGTGCTGGGATTAAAGGCCTGTGCTACCACACCCTGCTCCCTTATTTTTTTAACAGTGCTTTTCTTTAAAAAAATTATTTATTTGAGGGCTGGAGGGCTTAGTGGTTAAGGTATTTACCTGCAAAGCCAAAGGATCCAGGTTCAATTCCCCAGGATTTACGTAAGCCAGATGCACAAGGGGGTGCACATATCTAGAGTTTGTTTGTAGTGGCTGGAGGCACTGCCACACCTATTCTCTCTCATAAATAAATAAATAATAAATAAATATTTATTTATTTATTTATTTATTTATTCAAGAGACAGACAGAGAGAGAGAGAGAGAGAGAGAGAGAGAAAATGGGTACACCAGGGCCTCTTGCCACTGCAAACTCTAGATGAATGTGTATCTGGCTTTATGTGGGTATTGGGGAATTGAACCTAGGCCTTCAGGCCATCAGGCTTTGCCAGCAAGCAGCTTCAACCACTAAACCATCTCTCCATCCTTTGTTTCTCTCCTTTTAAGAACTATCTGTTTAGTACATTAACCCACTTTTTGATTGGCAGTTTTATTTTCTTTTTAAAAAATATCTTTATTTATCTGCAAAGAGAGAGAATGAGAATGAATATGGGTGTGCCAGGGCCACTTGCCACAGCAAACAAATTCTAGATGCATGTACCCTTTTGTGCATCTGGCTTTATGTGGGTACTGGGGCATTGAACTCAGGCCATCAGGCTTTACAAACAAGTGCCTTTAACCACTGAAAAATCTCTCCAGGCCCCTTAAAAATTTTTGTTTTGTTTGTATTTTGAGATAGGGTCTCTCTCTAGCCCAGGTTGGCCTGTAATTCACTATGTAGTCCCAGGGTGGCCTCAAACTCATGACGATCCTACAACCTCTACCTTCTCAGTGCTAGGATTAAAGGTGTGTAGCACCACATCCAGGTCAGCTTTGCTTTTTTGATTTTTTAAAAAATATTTTATTTATTTATTTATTAGAGAGAGAGAGAGAAAAAATGGGCATGCCAGGGCTTCCAGTCACTGCAAACGAACTCCAGATGCATCTGCCACCATGTGCATCTGGCTTGCGTGGGTTCTGGGAAACAAAACCTGGGTGCTTAGGCCTGGCAGGCAAGTGTCTGAAGTGCTAAGCCATCTCTCCAGCTTCCGGATTTTTTTTTTTTTTTTTGATGTTTACTTTTTTGTAGATTTATATATATTATTTTTTCACTTTTTTTTTTCAAGGTAGGGTTTCACTCTAGCCAGGCTGACCTGGAATTCACTCTGTATTCTCAGGGTAGCCTCAAATTCATGGCAATCCTCCTACCTCTGCCTCCCGAGTGCTGGGATTAAAGGCATGTGCCACCACACCTGGCTTTTATTTTTTATCTTTTTAAAGTTTTTTTTTTTTAATAGTTTTAAGGGCCAAAGAGATGGCTAAGTGGTTAAAGGTGTCTGCTTGCAAAGCCTATGGCCTGGGTTCAATTCTCCAGTACCCACACAAAGCTAGATGCACAGAGTGGTGCATACATTGGGAGTTTGCTTTCAGCAGTAAGAGACCCTCGTATGCCCATTCTTCATCTTTCTCTCCCTGTTGATTTTTTAAAAAGAAAATTATTTATTTGAGAGAGAGATAGAGGCAGAAAGAGAGAGGGAGAGAGAGAGAGAATGGGTGCACTAGGGCCTTCAGCCACTGTAAATGAACTCTAGATGCATGTGACACTTTGTGCATCTGGCTTACATGGGTCCTAGGGAATCAAACCTGCATCCTCTGGCTTTGCAGGCAAGTGCCTTAACTGCTAAGCCATCTCTCCAGCCCTCCCTCTTGATTTTTATATACTCTTGATGCTAGCCCCCAATGTGAGGGAAAGCTCCCCTTCTGTAGGCTGTTTCTTCCCTCTGCCGATGCTTCTGATGCTTCCTTTATTGTGCAGATTCATGGAATCCCTTTTGTCAGTTCTTGGGGTTCTCTCTCTCAAAAACAAATCTTGTCGCGCTGGTGAAATGGCTTAGCGTTAAGGCGTTTGCCTGTGAAGCCTAGGGACCCTGGTTTGATTCTCCAGAACCCACGTAAGCCAGCTGCACAAGGGGGCGCATGCGTCTGGAGTTCGTTGGCAGTGGCTAGAGGCCCTGGCATGCCCATTCTCTCTTTCTCTCTATCTGCCTCTTCCTCTCTCTCTCTCTCAAATAGATAAATTAATAAAACATTAAAAATAAATTCTTGTCTGTTGGGTGTGGTGGCACACACCTTTAATCCTAGCACTCTGAGGCTGAGGTGGGAGGATTGCTGTGAGTTTGAGGCCAGTTGGAGACCTGAGACTACTACTAGGTCAGTCTGGGCTAGAGCAAGACCCTACCTTGAAAAACCAGGAAAAAAAAAAAAGGTTCTTGTCATATCTAGATCTTGAAGTATCCCCCTGTGATTTCCTCAAGCAGCTTCAGTGCTTTAGGTTTTAAATTAAGGTCTTTTATCCAGTTTGGATCGATTTTTGTGCCGATGAGAGATAAGGATCTAATTTCACCTTTCTGCAGATGAATATCCAGTTTTTTTCTGCAGTATTTATTGAGTAGGCTTTCCTCCAGTGTCTATTTTTAAATATTTAATTAAATTAATTATTTATTTGAGAGAGAGAGAGAGAGATCCGGTGTCTGTTTTTGATATCTTTGTTTAAAATCAGGTGGCTAGGGCTGGGATTGTAGCTTAGCAGGTCAAGTGCTTGTTTCATGTGTACAAGGTCCTCAGTTTGATCCCCAGAACCATAAAAAGACAGGTTATGGTGGCACCTCTCTGTAATCCCAAACATTCAGGAGCTATCGGTAGGAGGATAAGAAAGTCAAGATCATCTTCAACTACAGCGTGAATTTGAGGACAGCTTGGGTTACATGAGAACCCGCCTCAAAAAGAAATTAGGTGGAGGGAGGGGATATGATGGAGAGTGGAGTTTCAAAGGGGAAAGGGGGAGGAGGGAGGGAATTACCATGGGATATTGTTTACAATTATGGAAGTTGTCAATAAAAAAATACAATATAAAAATAAAATAAATAATAATTGGAAAAAAAGAAAGAAACTAGGTGACCATGGCCATGTGGATTTATTTTCAGGCCCTCTATTTATTTGGTTCCATTGGTTCACATGTCTGCTTTTTCCTTTTTTTTTTTTTTTTTGAGGAAGGCTGTCACTCTAGCCCAGGCTGACCTGGAATTCACTATGTACTCTCAGGGTGGCCTTGAACTCACAGTGATCCTCCTACCTCTGCCTCCCAAGTGCTGGGATCAAAGGTGTGTGCCACCATGTCCAGCTGTTTTGTCTGTTTTTGTGCCACTGACATCCTGTTGTTGTTAGTATGGTTCTGTACTATACTTTAACAAAAATGTTTTAATTTAATTATTTGACAGAGAGACAGAGGCAGAAAGAGAGAGAGAGAATGGGCTGGGCTGGGCACTCCAAGGCCTCCAGCCACTGCAAATGAATTCCAGATGCATGTACCCCCTTGTGCATCTGGTTTTGTGTGGATACTGGGGAATCAAGCCTGGGTCCTTAAATTTCACAGACAAACTTCTTTTTTTTTTTTTTTTTGGTTTTTCGAGGTAGGGTCTCACTCTAGCCTAGGCTGACCTGGGATTCACTATGGAGTCTCAGGGTGGCTTTGAACTCACGGCGATCCTCCTACCTCTGCCTCCCAAGTGCTGGGATTAAAGGTGTGCGCCACCACGCCCGGCTAAAGACAAACTTCTTAACTGCTAAGCCATGTCTCCAGCCCTGTAGTATAATTTTAGGCCAGAAAATGAAACTAGTCTAAATGTTTATCAACAGATAAATAGATAATGAAAATGTGGTACATATACACAATGGAATTTTGTTTAGTCATAAAGAAAAAAGAAACTATGAAATTTGTAGGAAAAGAGATGGTTCTGGAGGTTATTTTATTGAGATAGGCTCAGATGAATACTATGTATTTTCTCTCAAATGTGCATCCTAGCTTCTCATTTGTATGTATTTGTATTTGTGTGGGAGTGAGTGTGAATATAGCTTATGAAAGTAGAAAGGGAACTAAGAAATGGAGGAGGGATTTAAGGGAAGTGGATGATAAGGGTAACAATACATGTGACATGAAAGTAAAAAGGGGACCACTAGGGTTGGAACAGTACAAGTTAGAGGGACAGGGAAGAGGGCAGGGGAGGCAAGGAGGATCAACTAACACAAACTATCGATTTCAGTTTGGATTCGTATGCTAACTAAAAAAAATAATACATTCAGACGCTGAGCATGATGTTACGAGTTTGTAATCCCAGCAGTTTCGATATGGGGGCAAGAGGGTCATTAATTCAGGTCAATCTAAGGTATAAAAGATCCTGTTTCAAAAAACAAAAACAAAAAACCAGACAATTTAGGGAAGTATAAACCTAAACCCAAAAGGAGGAAGTTCAATGTTTTCCAGACACACCCTATAATTAGTGCTGCTGCTTCCCTGAAGAATATAAAATATCATCCATTCTACATAAGGCAATAGTCATTCTTATGTTAATCTGCCTTGTCTTTTCCCTGTAGATTGTATCTTTTTAGGCCTCTAGAATATGAAAGGGGTCTATGACCAAGCTGCTGGGTTTCTCAGCAGCACAAAGACCTAACTGAAGCTCTGAGGTAACACAGTAAATGTGCGTGTGTGCATGGGTGTGTGGGTGTGTGCATTGTTTAAGGCTGCATATGCTACCTATATTCTGCTTTCTGCTTTCTGGAAAAAACAATCTTTGAGCCACAGCTGGATTGGAAGCCTCCATTATTCAGAGTAAATAAGAGAGAGTCTCAAGTTCTGCATGGGGAATCGCACTCTTGAATTCATGGGAGAGCTTCTCTGGGAAACACAACAGTGATAACAATGCTTCCTCACAGGGCTGTCGGGAGTTCTCAGTGAATTCACATGTAACACAGGCATGCACACACATAACCTACAAGTGAAATGTTAAGCAGAGTACCTAACACATAGTAAGTATGCTCACAATTCTTCTTATTATTGTGTATGCATATTTATGGATTATCCATGAGATTTCAGTTTTTAAACTTTGTTTTTTTAAACGTGTGTGTGTGTGTGTGTGTGTGTGTGTGTGCTGATATGCACCACAATGTGCCTGTGGACACCTTGACAACCTTGAGTGTTTGTCTTTGCCTTTCATCTTGTTTGAGGTAGGATCTCTTTCTTGCAAGCCACTGTGGTTGTTTGAATGTAATGCTTCCTTCCCCTACAGCCTCATGTGTTTGAATACTTGATCCCCAGCAAAGTGGCATTATCTGGGAAGGTTGTAGAACCTTTAGGAAGTGAAGCCTCACTAGAGGAAGTTTGTTATTAGGGGTGAATCTTGGGTCTTACCGCCCTGCTCCATGCTCTCACTACTTCCTCCCTGCTGATGTGATGATATGAGCCAGCTTCCTGCTCCTGCCATGTTTTCCCCACCACGATGAATACTTTCCCTTGAAACTGTAAGCAGGAGATAAACCCTTTCCTTCCTTAAGCTGTTTCTGGCTGGGTGTTTTGTCCCAACAACAAGAAAATAACTGGTACAGCTCCTGTGTATACCAAGCTAGCTAGCCTATAAGCTTCTGGGATTCTCCTGTTGCTGCCTCCCATCCTGCCATTGAAGGGCTGAGATTTCAGATACTGGCTGCTTTGCCTGGCTTTCTGTGGGTTCTGGGGATCCAAACTCAGGTTATCAGGCTTGCACAGTAAGTGCTTTTACTCACATTGATTCATCTAGGGAGCCCCTAGATTTTCGTATTTAAGTATACTACTACTTAAAATTGTTTCAAATTCTCTGCTCTGGACCCAACTTTAAAGCTCCTGGTAGTGTCCAGGAAGAAGCCTTGTACCTTCAAGGAGCTTATGTTTAAAGGAAAGACACTTTCACCAATTGTATAAACTATGGATGTTGAAAACTATAAGTGGGGCTGGATATATGGCTCAGTGGGTAAGAGCACTTGCTGCACAAACATAGACCTGATTTCAATTTACAACACTCACATAAAAAGCAGAGCATGGTTGTGCATACATGTAACTGAGGGCCAAAGACAGATGGATCACTGGGGTTCTCTAGTCAGCCAGTCTATCTGAAAAATCTCATGAGATCCAGGTTCAATGAAAGAACCTGCCTCAAGGGAATAATTAGGTAGAGTGATAGAAGAGGACACCCATCACCCCCCTTTAGCCTTTGCATGTATGAACACAGGGTTCATACATCTGCACACACATGTACATATAACACACATAACTCACACACATCACATATACTACATACATATACAAACACCAAAAAGAAAAAGCCATATGAATTATATTTTTACTGTTGTTTATTAATTTGAGAGAGAGAGTGAGTGAGAGAGAGAGAGAGAGAGAGAGAGAGAATGGGTGCGCCAGGGCCTCCAGCCACTGCAAACAAAGTCCAGATACATGTGCCACCATGTGCATCTGGCTTATATAGGCACTGGGGAATTGAACCTGGGTCCATAGGCTTCACAGCTAAGCACCTTAACCACTAAGCCATCTCTCCAGCCCATAAGAATTATTAATATTCAGAGAGTATTTTCCCCTCTTTTTTATATGTATATGGGTGTATGCATGTTCATATATGTGTGTGTGCACATGTGTACACATGCATGTGGAGGTTAGAGGTCAATGTCAGGTGTCTTTCTCAATTATTTTCGATTGTATTTATTTATTTATATATTTTGGTTTTTCAAGGTAAGGTTTCACTGTAGTTCAGGCTGATCTGGAATTCACTATGTAGTCTCAGGGTGGCCTCGAACTCACAGTGATCCTCTTACCTCTGTCTCCCCAGTGCTAGGATTAAAAGCATGTGCCACCACGCCCAGATTCCACAGTATTTTAAAAAATTTATTTATTTATTTGAGAGCAAGTGAGTGAGCGAGAGGCAAGACAGAGACATTCAGAGAGAATGAGTATATACATGCCAAGGCTTTTGCCACTGCAAATGAACTCCAGACCAGGGTCACTCTGTGTATCTTGCTTTACGTGGGTACTGGGAAATTGAACTGGGCTTTGCAAGCAAGCATCTTTAACCCCTGAGCCATCTTTCTTGTGCCTCTACCTTATTTTTTGAATCAGTGTCTCTTTACTGAACCTGGAGCTCACTGATTCCACCAGCCTACTTGGCCAACAAGTCCCAGGGATTCTCCTGTCCTGGCATCCTCAGCACCAGGATTACATGCATGTGCCACCATGCCCAGCTTTTATGTGGATGTTGGGGATCTGAAGTCAGGTCTTCATGCTTGAGCCACAAGAACTTTACCAACTGAAGCATCTTCCCAGCCCCTTGTTTTTGTTTCTTTGAGTCTTCCCCCCCGCCCCCATTTGTGAGACAGGGTCTCATGTAGCCCAGGATGACCTTGAACTCTTCATTCTCCTGTGTCCACTTCCCAAAGGCTGGGATTGCAGGTGTAGATACCATACCTGGTTATTGAAACTGATTCTTGCTATTTATCCAGCCTGGTCTCAAATTCCTTGGTCCTCCTGCCTCTACTATCCAGTGCTGGGAATAGAGGTGTGTACCACCATGCCCAGCTTTATGGGCCATTTCCTATGTGTTGGATGTGTGGAAAATTTATTCTCTGTAACGACTGCATGAGGCAGGTTATTAGTATCATTTGATGGATGGGGACTTGAATGTGACTTAGACACAGAAGTGAATTTAAGGGTCCATAAATTGAGAAATCCAGAGGAAATTCAGATGAAGCTGAAGTATACTTTGAGCCAATGGGTCAAGTTTTATGACTACTTTTTTTTTTTTTTTTTTGCTACTGTTCTTACATATTGACTCTAATCTCAGTAAACTTCTCCCCCAATCATCTCAAGATGTCTGTCAGTAACCCAAAAGCCACAAGCATGTTCCTCATTTATATCCAATGATAGAGAACAGTTCTCCTCTTGACCTTTTACAATATGGAGAAATCTTTTTCAGAAGGCTCTTGAAAGTCCCTCTTCTTGTTTCCTTGTCCCAATTCAGAAACCAGTGTGCTCAGGGATTGAGAATATGGACTTTTCTTAAGCATGAGGCTAAGTATAGAACAACCCACCCCAAACTACACTGCGATAGTAGGGAAGGGAATGCTCCACAGTGAGTTCATTACTGCCGCAGATTTGCATGCTGGGAAGCTGATTCTGCTATGGCCTTTCATGCACAGATGCATTAGGGAGAGCCTTTAGGACCCATGCAAAAGGCCTGTGCAAAAGAAAGAAGCAGGATTGAGACACCGGACTAGAAAGAAGTCACACCAAGGACTTCGGTCAGCTAGGGTGGTCCTTCAGAAGGGTCCTGACCTGAGCAGGTTAGGCAGAAGTGTTAAGCTGCACTTTGTGTCCTCCCTTGCCAGGTTTAATCTGTGGGAGTCTCTGGAATAAAGGAGGCATGGCTCTGGGGGGCAAGTGCTTTTTGGAGAAAGCACTCCTTGGAGAGGCTCTCAGCTGTCTGCTGATAATACTTTAAATCACTGGGAGAAAAAAAAAACAAAAACAAAAACAAACGCTCCTAACCAAAAAAAGAATCTGGACAGTGTATCCAGTCATCAGAAAACACATCTAGTGCTGTTGTTTAAATATGATCTGACCACTCTGAAACTCATTTTGAAAATTTCATCCACATTATGCGATATTAAGAAGTGGGACCTCTAAGAGGTAATCAAGTGTCCGCCCTGAAGCTGGGCATGATGGTCCATACCTGTGATCCCTGTGCTTGGGAGTTGAAGGCAGGGAGATCAGAATTCAAGGCCAACCTTGAGGCCAACCTGGGCTGCATTAGTCATCTGAGTCAACAAATGAAAAAACTAAAGAAGCATCTGCCCCTCATGAGACGATTAATCCACTCAGGTAAGCAGTGGACTGACAGGGCCATGGTTTTGTTTTCTTTACTCTCTTCTCTTTTCCCTCCCTTCCTTCTTTCCTTCCTCTTTCTTTCGGAGACAGAATTCACAACATTAGCCCTGGTCTTAAACTTCTGATTGTCCTGCCTTCCCATCCCTAGTTCTGAGAACCAATAAGTTTTCTTTCTTTATTTTTTTTCAGCTGAAAAGTTTATTAAGCATGAAAAAAATTTCAGAACTTATTTTGACTAAGGATTACTTGGTATTTTGATTTTTATTATCTCTCTAGGGTCTTTATCAGAACATTGTTAGATATATCACCTTTTCAATTTAGTATTGAATACTAAAATGCCTTGTATTTATAGAACATAATCTACCACTAGTAGTTAACAATTTGATGCCTTAACACAGAGTTGACTTTAAACATTATTTATTTGTATGTGTGTAAATGTGCATGTATATGTGTGTGTAGGAGGGCTCCAGGGTCCTTTGCTATTGCAAATGAATGCCCATCTGACTTTATGTGGTAGGTGGGGAACTGAACCAGGGCTGGCAGGCTTTGAAAGCAAGCTCCTTTAAATGCTGAGCCATCAGTGGGTTTTCTTGCCAGTAGGTGTGCTATGAAGCCAGTGAGGCTAGGTCGCTCGCATGCTCCCTGTCTCTAGTCCTGTGATGCTGTGTACTACCTCTAGACTCCCGCGAGGTCATCACAGATACTTCCCTTCAACCTTGGGCCAGAGCTGTGAGCACAAATAACCGTAACCATCATCTTCATGACTTGCCAGTCTCCGGTGTTGTTACTCGGAACAGAGCAGAGACCAAGGCACAAAACGCAGATCCAAGCTCAGGCCTTTCAGCAGCCTTTGCCCCAGCGTCAGCCTTCTGGCTAGCTGCTCAATGTATGCCTGTTTTCACACGCTTGCGCCCGAGGGCATTTCTGGAAAGAAGCCAGACACAGTGTGTAAGTAGCAGCTGCCTGTCCATGTGCATCCTGTGAGTAACTGAAGGCTGGGCGCAAGGAGGAAGCAAGGAGGACACACCTCATTGAGTGGCTAAGGAGACACGGTGTCTGGGTAGCCCCTCACCAGAGAACTGTCCACTTTGAACAAATGAGAATGTGAAGAACTTGGAAAGCTTACAGAGAAGTCGCCATGCTGATTAATGTTCGTCTAGAGCAACCGTCAGGAAAGAGAAAGGCTGCAGTCAAGGCCGGCCTTGGTGCCTCTCTCAAGGTCTCACTTTTATGCTGTGTTGCAAAGTTCACAGAGTACATGCGGCACATTTGCAGTCGTGCTGTCCTTCAGGCCACTGTGCCAAACTATTCCTAACAAAATAATGAAAATCCTACAAACGCAGGGTTAGATGTTTTACAGTGAAATTAGTAACATGCGCGTCCAAAGAACATGTCCTGGCAGCTTTCAAACATCTGAAGTCAGGGTACCACTCCAACCCGGCTTCAGAGGATCCAGCCTTGGAAGCTGCATGTAATAAGCTACTTAATCATATCTGGCTCCCATAGCAACAGCCATGGACGCAGCTTTGCTGAGCAAGCTGAATGTGATCAATGGCCACTGTGAAACAGAAATCTTCCTTCTAGTCTGTTTTGCAGCATTTTATTTCTCAGACATGTTCTGTGTTGCAAAGTGGTATGTGGAACACTGTCTGCGTTCTCCCTCCTTGGTGGTCTCCAAATTTCAATCCTCTCGGATTTTCAGTGCAGAACACTGCAATGGGGGGGGGGGGGGAGGCAGTACACTCACACTCTAAAAGGCAAGGAAAGCCACGCCAGGCCGTTGCATCCACATTTCTCAGTGGAAACACTGGATTTTCTCCCAGACAGTGATGCCTTCTGCTGGGCTCAGATCAGAGCGAATTTGTGTTCAAAAGCAAGACAG
Source organism: Dipus sagitta (assembly GCA_036346955.1). Lineage (NCBI taxonomy): Eukaryota > Metazoa > Chordata > Mammalia > Rodentia > Dipodidae > Dipus > Dipus sagitta. The sequence continues at coordinate 54,808,789 of CM070779.1, read as the reverse complement.
ATTTCCGAAGTAACAAAGAAACTATTTTTAGAGGATCTTGGGAAATGAGAAGATCTCAGAACCCACCTAAACTTAGATTCAGCTTTTGTTTCAAAATGTCTCTTAGGGACAGTCTGCACGTGCACAAACATGTCATACTGCAGATTACAAACTTCGTAAGATCTCCCCAAGGCCTGAGTCAGGGTGGGGCCTGTGCTGCCCCCAGGAGAGCCACACATGCTAGCCTCCTTCTCTTCCTCCCTCTCTTTCCCTCCCTGCTCTGTAGATCTTGAAGAGAACAGTAAGATGAAATTGTGTTGAAAATGACCATAATAACTAGATGCCAATAAATTCAGCTGAGTTGGCTTCAAGGGAAACAATGCCAATAGCTGTAAGTTTGTGCCTGGACCTAGGTTATAGATGAGAGTGTGCATCCCGGGTTTGTGCCTGGGGCAAGTGCAAAGTTGGACAGTACTTTGTGGCTTGAAACATGAGTTGTGGATTAATAATACATATAATAATTTAGTGGAAAATATAAGTATTGTTTTTCAAAGTATGGACTTTGGATCCTGACTCAAAATAAATAAACTACTAAAAATATTTATGAGGGCTGAGGATGTAGCTCAGTGGCAGAGAACTTGCTTAGTATGTGGAAAGCCCTATATTCAATTCCCAATACCACCAACAAAAGAAAAAAAAAAAGAAAGAAAAGAGAAGAAAAGAAAAGGCATGGGGTTGAGGGGATAACAGGAAGTTGGACAACAGGTACTGCGTTGTTTGTTTGGTGTTTAGTTTTGTGTTTCTTTTCTTTTTTCATTCTTTTATTTGGGGGGGGGGGGCATGGGCACACCAGAGCGTCCTGCCACAGCAAATAAACTCCAGATACACGTGCCGCTTTGTGTATATGGCTTTATGTGGGTGCTTGAACCTGGTCTGTCAGGCCTCGCAAGTCAGTGCCTCTAACCACTGAGAAATCTCTCTAGCCCTGGTGTTTGGCTTTTCTGAGACAGAGTGTCATTGTAACTGGAAACTTCCTATGTATTGAAGGATGGCCTTGAACTCCCAATCCTCCTGCCTCAGCCATGCCTGGCTCACAGGTACTATTCTTTTTAATGTGTAATTTTTTTTATTGACAACTTCTATACTTACAGATAATAAACCATGATAACTCCCTCTCCTCCCCCACTTTCCCCTTCACAACTCCACTCTTCATCATATCCCCTCCCTCCCTCCATTAGTCTCTCTTTAGTTTGATGTCATCGTCTTTTCCTCCCATTCTTGTGAAGAATGGTCTTGTGAAGGTATTGCTAGTCACTGTGAGGTTGTGGATATCGAGGCCAATTTCTGTCTGGACAGTTGTATGTAAGGAGTGGTACTCTTCCTTCGGCACTTACATTCTTTCTGCCACCTCTTCCACAATAGACCCTGAGCCTTGGAGGATGTGAGATGTTTCAGTGCTGGACACTCCTCCATCCCTTCTTCTCAGCACTATGCTGCCTTTTGGGTCATCCTAGTGGTCACTGTCACCTGAAAAGAGATGCGTCTCTAACCAAAAGTGAGAGTAGCATTAATATATGAATATGACCACTAAGTGTAATGCTTACAGGGGAGTTTGGTGAGCATAATATGTGCATTTATCCAGACAAGAGCAGGTTTTATACCCCTAAGGCTCATGACCTCCACTGCCATAGGCTTTTGATTATGTTTTCAGTACCAGACATGTATTCCCACCCATAGAGCAGGCCTCCAGTCCAATTAGAGAGCAATTGGTTTCCCCCAGAGCAGACATGCCACTATTGGACTCATTCAGTCATTTGGCCTGTCTGGCCAAACTTGAGGCTTCCAGTGTGCACTGTTTTCACCGCTGATGACTTCTGTCTCCCATAGGGCTGCATGCAGTGCAGCTTTTTTCAGGGTGGAGGTTTTCAGCTCAGCCCCAGCTTGATTTCTCAATGGCCTTGCTGCCCAGGCATGTGGCATTTTTAGCAATAGGATCTTACCATCTGTTTCTGTTGTAATGTTTTGGAGGCAACAGGGACCTCCCTGGTCAACAACACACTGGAAGATATCCCATCCCTGGCACTGAAAATTTTCTAGTAACAATCTATGGCTTCTGGATGTGCCATTATCCTAAAAAAAGTAGGCTTTCATATGTCTTATTCAGATTATCTTGAATTTTGATTGACCCTCCCCCACTCTAGATACAATTAAATAAGAGGAATACATTCTAGTATTCTACAGTACAGTAAGACAACTATTGATTACAATAATTTCTTTATTTTGTTTTACTTTTTTTCTTTTTTAGTTTCTTGAGGTAGGGTCTTGCTGTAACCCAGACTGACCTAGAATTCACTATGTTGCCCTCAAACTCATGGTAATCCTACCTCTGCCTCTGAGTGATGGATTAAAAGCGTGCGCCACCATGCCTGGCAAATAAGTTCTTAAATTTATTTTTAAAACTGGGCATGAAGAGATGGCTCAGTGGATAAAGCTGGAGTACTCATGTTTGTTACCCAAGCAAGTTTCCCAGAAGCTTGAGGCAAGCACAGCAAAGAATAGCAGATGAGAATCCAGAGCGAGAAACTCTGCCTCAGGTGAGGTGAATAGGCAACGACTGACTGAAAAGTTGTCCTCTAACCTGCACACATGCACCAAGTCATGCACCTGCACACACACACACACACACACGTAAATAAAATTTTAAAAAGAAAAAGAAAAAAAAAACTAGGAAAGAGGAGGTGAAAGGCAATGCTCCTAACACAAAGAAATGATAAATGTTTAAGGAGACAGAAACACTACTTACCCAGATTTGATCATTACACATTATGTGCACATGTCAAATCACTACAACCTATAAAGATGTATAATTATGGGGCTGGAGGGATTGCTTAGTGGTTAAGGCATTTGCCTGCAAAGCCAAAGGACCCAGGTTTGATTCCCTAGGATCCACATAAGCCAGATGCACAAGGTGGCATTTGTGTCTAGAGTTTGCTTGCAGCAGCTGGAGGTCCTGGTGCGTGCATTCTCTCTCTCTCTTTCTCTTTCTTTCTGTCAAATAAATAAATAAAAATAAAATATATAAAAATGATGTATAATTATGTATCAATTAAAAAGTTAAAGCTATTTAAGAGACAATTAGGGGAATTTGCACAACAATGAGGTATTTGATAATTTCCATCATCAATTGCAGGCAGAGAATAGATGTGTGAGGCTTCCTGCTACAGAGTGTGAAAAAGGAACACATAACTGGCAGTGAAGTTTGCTGGGGGAAGCGTCCTCTTAGCTGAGACTTCAAGGATAAGAGGAGTTGTCAGGCACAAAGTGAGGGGGCACGGATGAGATGTTTGATGATTGTTGGATAAGTGTTCTGGGAAATTATGAGGTGAAGGCCTGAAGGTGAAGGAGAGTTGCTTGGGACTTAAAGGAAAGCAGTAGGATTTCATGAGCATGCAGCCAGGTAAGAGGCTGGGCCAGTAGAATTAGGGTCATCAGACAATGATAAAGAGCCTGGGCAACGGGAAGCAGATGAGCAAGGGAGTCACCTGACTGGAGCCACAGTTGAGAAAAATACTGTCCACCTTCATGATCTCAAGAGAGTCCTAACTTTAGAAGCCTTCCTTGTTTTCTCTGGGCCTTTTCTTTCTGCACCAGAGAGCCCACCTTCCTTCATGTTGCCATTTCTTCATACCTGGTGGCTTTTGCCATGGGGTTTGGAGAGGTGGCTAAGTGGTGAACTACGTGTGCTTACAAAGTTTGCTGACCCAGGATTGTTTCCCCAACATCTACAAAGAGTTAGATACAAAATGTGGCACAGTCATTCATTTGTAGCAGCAAAAGATCCTAGTGTGCCCATGCATGCACAAATGTGTGTGCATATGTGCAGGCAAATAAATAAAAATATATTTTAAAAATAAACAATTCATAAAATTTTTATTTATTTATTTGAGAGAGATAGAGAGAAAATGAGGCAGATAGCGAGAGAGAGAATGGGCACACCAGGGCCTCCTGCCACTGCAAATTACAGATGCATGCACCACAGATGCATGTGCCACCTTGTGCATATGGCTTACATGGGTACTGGGGAATCGAGCCTTGAACCGGGGTCCTTAGGCTCACAGGCAGGCACTTAACCACTAAGCCATCTCTCCAGCCCCCCAACTCATAAAATTTTAAATCATTGCCATCATAGAGGGCCACCACATTTGTTTTTGTTTGTTTGTTTTCAAAGTAGAGTCTTACTCTATCCCAAGCTTACCTGGAACTCACATTATAGTCCCAGTCTGGCCTCAAACTCACAGAGATCCTCCTATGTCTGCCTTCTGAGAGATGGGGTTAAAGGCATGTACCACTATGCCTGGCAACGCTTGGTTTTTATGCAACACTGGGGATGAAACCCAGGGCTTCTTGCTTGCTAGGAAAGCATTTACCACCTGAACTGAACTGTACTTCCTCTCCCTTCAAGATGTCAGCCTCCCCTTCTTGTATACTTGTGGTAATTTTGATCTTTTTTTTTTTTTTTTTTTTTTTTGAGGTAGGGTCTCACTCTGGCCTAGGCTGACCTGGAATTCAGTAGGTAGTCTCAGGATGGCCTCGAACTCATGGCGATCCTCCTACCTCTGCCTCCTGAGTGCTGGGATTAAAGGCATGCGCCACCACGCCTGGCTGCTGTTGCTGTTGCTGCTGCTGCTGCTGCTTCCTCCTCCTCCTCCTCTTCTTCTTCTTTCTACTTCTTTTTTTTTTTTTTTTTTTTTTTTTTTTTAGTTTTTCGAGGTAGGGTCTCACTTTGGTTCAGGCTGACCTGGAATTCACTATGTAGTCTCAGGGTGGCCTCGAACTCTCCGTGATCCTCCTACCTCTGCCTCCCGAGTGCTGGGATTAAAGGCGTGCACCACCATGCCTGGCTATCTTCTTTATCTTCTTTTTTTTTTTTTTTTTTTTTTTAACAATTTCCATTACATATAGACAATGCACTATTTTCTTAATCCTCTCCCACCACCTTCCCTTTCTACTGAATCCCTTTTTCTTTCCAACTAGTCCCTGTTCTATCTTATATATTTTAAATTTATGTAAGAGGGTTGGGGGCATGACCTCTTGACACTATGAATGAACTCCAGATGCATAGCATTACTGGGCAATGGGGAATTGAATCTGGGGCATTGGGCTTTGCAAGCAAGCACCTTTAACCACTGAGCAATCTCCCCAGCCTTTCCCCTATTCTGTAAGTCTTACGTAGGTAGCATTGGCCACTGTGAAAATACAAATGCCATGACCACTTTGTGTCTGAAAGATGTTATTGAAAGCACCCTTCCCCTTCATCTGGCTCCTACATTTTTTTCTGCTTCCCCTTCCACAGTGGTCCCTGAACCTTTGAGGGTGTGATAGAAATATCTCAGGGCTGAACACTTTACTGTGACTTAATTTTTTTATATTTATTTATTTGCAAGCAGAGATAGAGATACAAAGAAGAGACACAGACCGAGACAGTGGGCACACCAGGGCTTCTAGCTACTGCAAACAAACTCCAGACATATGCACCACTTTCTACATTTGCCCTATGTGGGTACTGGGGAATTGAACCTGTGTCTTTAGGCTTCACAGGTAAGGGCCTTAACTGCTAAGCCACCTCTCTAGACCCTACTATCACTTTTTTTTTTTTTTTCAGCTCCTGTGATGAGTTTTTAATCTCCCCAGTGGTCATTGCCATCTGACAAGAAAAACTTTAACCAGAAGGGAGAACAGTATTAATATATGGGCAAAAATATAAGCATTTAGAGGACAGTTTTGTGGGTATAATGTGTCCATTTAGCCAGACAATAGTAGCAGTTTTCCTCCAATGGAGCAGACCTCAAATCCACCCAGAGAGCAATTGTTTTTTCCTATAACAGACACACCAATATTACACTAGTTGGTACATTTGGCCAGGCTATCCAGGTTCCTTTAAAGATGCCCGGTTTGGACAGCCAGGATCTTTCTTTATTTATTTGTTCCCTGTCTCCCTCCCCTTCCCTCTTTTCCTCTTTTTCTTTCTTTCTTTCTTTCTTTTCTTTTTTTTTTTTTTGAGGTAGGATCTCACTCTAGCCCAGGCGGACCTGGAATTCACTATGTAGTCTCAGGGTGGCCTTGAACTCACAGTGATCCTCCTACCTCTGCCTCCTGAGTCCTGGGATTAAAGGGTCACCACACCGGGACCTTTTATTTGACACAGAGTCTTACTATGTACCCCTGGCTAGCCTGGGAACTCACAGAGATCCTCCTGCACCACAAGCTGGGTGGACAGGCATGAACTGCCACATCCAGCAAAGGTCCTAATTATTCCTCTTCTCATGTAGACCCTTTCCGGGTCTCATTGCAGCTCCTTCCAACAAAAAGCAAAGTGCATTGACCTACAACTTGATTTGACTTCAGCCATGTGCTTGCTAAGAGCCATTCACTCTAGACTAAGGATATAAGTCAGTTGGTAGAGTGCTTGCCTAGCATATATGCAGCTCTGAGTTCAATTTCCAGCATCCCATAATCTAGGCATGGTTATATACCTCTGCAATACTCAGAAAGTGAAGGCAGAAGTATCTGGAGTTCAGAGTTATCATCCTTGGTTACATAATAACTTTAAGGCCAGCCTGGGATACATGAGACCCTGTCTTAAAAAAATAATAATAGGGCTGGAGAGATGGCTTAGTGGTTAAGGTGCGTGCCTACAAAGCCAAAGGACCCAGGTTCAATTCCTCAGGATCCATATAAGCCAGATGCACAAGGTGGCACATGTGTCTGGAGTTCTTTTGCAGTGGCTGGAGGCCCTAGTGTGCCCATTCTTTCTCGCTCAAATAAATAAATAAAAATAATAAAATAAAAATCAGCCGGGCGTGGTGGCGCACGCCTTTAATCCCAGCACTCGGGAGGCAGAGGTGGGAGGATCGCTGTGAGTTCGAGGCCACTCTGAGACTCCATAGTGAATTCCAGGACAGCCTGGGCTAGAGTGAGACCCTACCTCGGAAAACCAAAAAAAAAAAAAAAAAAAAAAAAAAAAAAAAAAATCAGAGCTAGAGAGATGTTTTATCAGTTAAGGCACTTGCCTGCATAGCCCAATGACTTGGGTTTGATTCTCCAGTACCCACGTAAAAAACCAGATGCACAAAGTACCCCATGCATCTAGGGTTTGTTTGCAGTGGCTGGAGGCCCTGGCATGCCCATTCTCCCTGTCTGCTTCTCTTCTCTCTATCTCTGCTTGCAAGTAAATAAATAATAATAATATACTACTATTAATAATAAAATAAAATAGACTAGGGCTGGGGAGATTGCTCAGTGGTTAAAGGCATTTGCTTGCAAAGCCTGACAGCTCAGGTTCAATTCCCTAGCACCCATATAAAGCTGGATGCAAAAAATTGTCACACACATCTGGAGTTTGTTTGCAGTGGTAAGAGGTCCTGGCTCATCTGTTCTCTGTCTCTTGGTTTCTGTGTTCTCACAAGAACATAATATTTTGTGCTAGGCATGTAGCATAGTGGTAGGGCACTTACCTAGCATGTACAAGGTCCTGGATTTTTAAAAATATTTTACTTATTTATTTATTTATTTGACAGGCAGAAAGAGGGGGGGGGAGAGAGAGAGAGAGAGAGAGAGGAGGGAGGGAGAGAAATAGGTGCATTAGGGCCCCTACCCACTTCAACCTCCTGTTGCATGTGCTATTTGTGCAATATGGCTTTGCATGGGTACTGGGGAACCCAACCTGGGTCCTTAGGCTCTTCAGGCAAGCACTTTAACCAATGATCCATCTCTCCAGCCCCATGAATTTTTAAAAATTGTTTATTTTTTTTGGTTTTTCAAGATAGGGTCTGGATCTAGCCCAGGCTGACCTGCAATTCACTATGTAGTCTCAGGCTGGTCTTGAACTCACAGCAGTCTTTCTACCTCTGCTTCCTGAGTGCTAGGATTAAAGGCGTGTGCCACCACATCCAGCTAAGGCTGGATTTATTTCCTAGTCCCAGGAAAATAAAAATACGAATGGTCATCTATTTTGGAGCTGAGGATGTAGCTTAGTTGGTAGAGTACTTGCCTAGCATTCACAAAGCCCTAGGTTTGATATCTAGCATCTTATCAAATTGGGCTTGGTGGCACACGTCTAGTTTCCTAGCACTGGGGAGTTGGAGACAGGATGTCCAGAAGTTCAAGATCACCTTCGGTTATATAGAGAGTTTGAGGCTAGTCTGAGCTACATATAACCCCTTTCAATAGCAATAAAAGAGAGCCCTTCAGTTTAACGCTAGGCTTAACCATATGACTTGCTTTATGATACAATAAGGCAAAACAGCTCCAATCCTAGACTTCAAGGAGCCTTGCAGGTTTCTGCTTGCTGTCTGCACTCTGTCTTCAGACCGAGAACCACCCATCGGAAGATGAGAAGCACATGTCTCTCTTATTCCATCAGCTGACCCCAGATGTGCATTTCAGTAGCTGCTCTCCAGGCAACCCCAGACATGTCGTGGTTGTTTTCCTGTGAGACATGATCTATAAAAACATGAGAGCAGATGACTGATACAGGCAGCAAGCCACAAGCAAGATGTTAGGAGGATGGCAGGCAATGCCAGTGAAGAGGGTGACTACAGGCAGGGTGGTGAGAAGCGCTTGGATTCTGGATCTATCACGCAGGACTGACCTCGTTTTCTCTCAGACTGGATTCAGTGTGTGGGGAGGAGAGCAGTCAAGAGTGACTGCATTTTGGCCTGAGGAAGAATGGAAAGGCCATTAGCCAAAATGAGAATGCAGCAGCAGCACCAGATTTAGGGAGTTAGCAGAGGCGCAGTTTTAGACACATATGCCCTGGATTTGAGGTGTTTGTGCACTTAAGTGTCTGGGCACTTCTTGAATAGCATGTTTAAAAATATATTCTATTTATTATTTATTTGCAAGGAGAGAGAGAAAGAATGGGTGTGCCAGGGCTTCTTGTCACTGCAAACAAATTCCAGATACATGTACCACTTTGTTCATCTGCCTTTATGTGGATAATGAGGAATTGAACCCAGGGCATAAGGCTTTGTAAGCAAGTGCCTTGACCACTGAAGTAGCTCCCCAGCACACTGAACTGCACACTTTGAACCACTGTCCAGATACAGCAGCCTGTGCTAGATGAGCATGCTCCCAAAGAGAGTGTGACAGTGTGGTAACAACACTGGTGACATTGTCAGCTGGGCGTGGTGGCGCACACCTTTAATCCCAGCATTTGGGAGGCAGAGATAGGAGGATCACCATGAGTTCAGGGCCACCCTGAAACTACAGAGTAAATTTCAGGTCAGTCTGAGCTACAGCGAGACCCTACCTAGAAAAACAAACAAACAACAACAACAAAAAGGTGACTGTCAACTTAAACAAATGAAAAGTGCTTGCCTTGCAAGTATGAAGACCTGTGTTTCAATCCCTGGGATCCACTTAAATGCTGGGTGAGCATGGTGGCCGCCTGTAATCCCAGTAGGCAGGAGGCAGAGACAAGGAATTCCCGGCGCAAGCTGTGTGGCTAGACTACTAGCTACATCGGCAAGTTCTGGACTCAAGCGAGAAACCCTGCCTTGGTGAACGAAAGAGGAAAGGCACCTAGCATTGGCTATAGTTCTGGTACAGCAGAAAGAATAACTAAGATGTGGAGAAAAAATGACCATGGAGCAAAGGAAAAACAACCATCTGGGAAAAGTTGGAAAGGTTTATTTAGGCTTGTGGTTTCAGTCCATGGCCATTGGGCTTGTGGTAAGGCTGAGCACTGTGATGGAGTACTTGGCCAAGCAAGCTGCTTACCTTGTGATATCTGGGAAACAAAGAAAAAAGAGGAAGAGGCCTGTGTCCAGCAGTTCCTTAGAGGACATGGCTCAGAACCTAAAACCTCCCACCAGCCCCGTCGCTGTCTCTCTTTTTCCTGATGTATTGAGGTGTGTTGACCGAACACCAGACAAAAGCAACCTAAGGAAGGACTGGCTTATTTTGTCCTAGAGTTTGAGGGATACAGCCCATTGTGGCAGGGCAATCATGGTGGCAGCAGGGGAAAGCAGCTGGTCACACTGCATCTGAAGTCAGGAAGCAGAGAGATGAACATTAGTGTTTAGTTGGCTTTTCCTCTTTTAATATATTCTGTGTACCCATCTACATCCAGGGTCTTCTCCCTTCAGTTCAGCCATCCTTGAAACTCCTCACAGATACATCCAGATTTGTGTCTTCACGGAGATTCTACATTCGGTCAACCACTCAATGGGATTGCACCTACATCCTGCGTGCAAGGCAGGCCTTTACCACTGAGATACATCCCCACCCCTCTTCACTTTTTTTGTTTAAATATTTTTATTTATTTACAAGAAAAGAGAGAGAGAGAGAGAAGAGAGAGAGAGATGAGAGACAGAGAAAATGGGCACACCAGAGCCTCCAGCTACTGCAAACAAACTCCAGATGCATGTACCACTCTGTGCATGTGGCGTTACTTGGGTACTGGGAATCAAACCTGGGTCATTAGGCTTTGCAGGCAAGTGCATCTTTCTAGCCCTCCTCTTTACCTTTATTTTGAGATAGGGTTTCACTAAGTTTCCTATGCTAGTCTTGAATTTGTGACCCTTCCTCCTTAACCATCCATGTATTTACAGACTTGTGCCATCAGGCTGGGCTAGCTCCTGCCTCTTAAAACCACCCTCCAAAGCATCCAGGCTCAAGACCAAGCTTTAACACATTTCATATCAAAACTGTAACAGGAGATCAAGGATTCCTTCCATCATTCTATTTTCCCTAGTCTGAGAGCATGGAAGAGACTTCAAGGGGTCCCTATACGCCTTATGAAGGAGCACAGAGCAGAGGAGGGACCAATGCCAAAGGCTGCCCTGGAGATTGTTCAGTAAAACTTGCTTTACTCAAACAGAGGCTGTAGGATGGGTGTGAGAAGCCCAGGAGACATGACTTTCCTGCCTTAGGTGGGTCCTCAGGAGCATAATGGGTCCAGGGAAGTTATGAAACATCTCAGAAGAATAGCACAGACCATTTAGGCACAGCCTACCTCCTCTGTGGAGGCCACAACAGAAAAGCAGCCTGAGGGAGCCCTCCCAGCAGGCCCATTGCAGGACACCAGGCTCAGTGTGATGGTGCACACCTAGAATTCCAGCCCTCAAGAGGCTAAGGCAGAAAGATGGTGAGCTTGGGGCTAGCCTGGGCAACAGAAGGAGGGTAAGATGGAGGACTCAAACAACATATATAATTGTAAGGGCAGGGAAATGGCTTGCAAAGCCTGCTGCCCCAGGTTCAGCTGCCAGCACCCATGTAAAACTGCTCATAAGCCATCCTTGTTTGTAGTGGCAAGAAACCCTGCCTCAAAGATGGCAGACCTCTACGTGTGCGTGTGACATGCACACCCATGTGTACAGATGTATACATAGACAGAGACACATAGATCAATAAATACATAATTTTAGGAAATATGGTTTTCAATACCTCTCTGCCTTCGACTCCACAGCGAATTGGCAATGTATACTAATTATGTTGGGGTAGCAGGGGAGAGGTCATGTGCATAAGCAGAAATGAACACCGTGAAGTTCACTCATAGAAAATCTGCTTTGTATGGTGAGTGATATGAAGTGTGTGGAGAGAAACAGAATTGTTTCTGGATGGATATACTGCTTTGCTAGATGGTATTAAAATGTGAAAACGGGGGCCAGAGAGATTGCTTAATGGTTAAGGCTCTTTCCTGAAAAGCCTAGGGACCAGGGTTTGATTACTCAGTACCTACGTAAAGCCAGATGTACAAAGTGGCACACACATATGGAGCTCTATGTTAGTGGCTGGAGGTCCTGGTGTGCCTGTTCTCTCCCTCTGTCTCTCTTCTCTCTCTCTCCTTGCAAATAAATAAAAATAAATAAATAAAAATTAAAAAAAATTAAAATGTAAAAACAGCTGGGTGTGGTCCCAGCACTTGGGAGGCCGAGACAGAGGTAGGGGGATTGCTGTGAGTATGAGGCCAACCTGAGACTACCCTACCTTGAACAACAACAATGGCAAAAAGAAGACAAGCATGGGTTTGGGGCCAGTCTGGTCTATAAAGTGAATGCCACATTGGCCTGGGGTAGAGTGAGATCCTGTCTCAAATACACACCCCCTACCCAGAAAAGGGCAAAATCAGTGGAAATAAAACAATGCACAATTATTTCTTTTCCTTCTGCATTATTATGATGATGTCTGTGCAGAAATAATAGTCCTAAAAGCATTATTTTTCCATTAAATATGCCCCCTTTGATTATCTTTAGCAGCACTAGTTATGTAGTTTTATAACAAGCTTGGGAACTCAGTTATTGGGCCATCCCATTGAAAACAAGGGAGTGTGTGCGCAGTGTCTTTGGTGCTTTCAGCAGGACAGCAAATGAGACCCAGGAGGATTCTGGCTCAGGCAAAGTTCCAGGTGACACTTGGCGCTTCAGAGCCCAGGTGGGACCAATGCAGGAGGAAGGGCTGGAGCCCAGAGGCATGGCCATTTATATCACAAGGGGTGAATACAGTTGTCTGGGTGGGGGCAGAGACACCTCGTTGGATAAACTCCTTGTGCTCCTCTGGGTGTCATGAGGCTTTAGCTGTGATGTCAAAGGAAGATGCTTCCCACCACTCAGAAACGTCAGCGCTTTCCTTCGCATACATCCATTGTCTTATGCCCTTCACTGCCTTTAATTTTTTTTAATTTTTATTTATTTATTTATTTAAGAGAGAGAGAGAGAGAGAGAGAGAATGGGGCACCAGGGCCTCTAGCCACTGCAAACAAACTCCAGATGTATGCACCACCTTGTGCATCTGGCTTATGTGGGTCCTGGGGAATCGAGCCTCGAACTGGGGTCCTTAGGCTTCACAGGCAAGCGCTTAACCTGCTAAGCCATCTCTCCAACCCCTCCTTCACTGTCTTTTTTTTCCTTAATTTTTATTAACATTTTCCATGATTATAAAAAATATCCCATGGTGCTGCCCTCCCTCCCCCCACTTTCCCCTTTGAAATTCCATTCTCCATCATATCCCCTCCCCATCTCAATCAGTCTCTCTTTCATTTTGATGTCATGATCTTTTCCTCCTCTTATGATGGTCTTGTGTAGGTAGTGTCAGGCACTATGAGGTCATGGATATCCAGGCCATTTTATGCCTGGAGGGAGGACGTTGTAAGGAGTCCTACCCTTCCTTTGGCTCTTACATTCTTTCTGCCACTTCTTCCGCATTAGACCCTGAGCCTTGGAAGGTGTGATCGAGATGTTACTCAGTTCTCCAGTCACTTCTGTCCAGCACTATGATACCTTTTGAGTCATCCCAAGGTCACTGCCATCTGAAAAGATAAGATTCTCTACCAAAAGTGAGAGTAGCATTAATATAAGGGTATAAATATTAAGAGAAGTGCTTACTGGGCAGTTTGATAAGCATAGTATATACATTTTTCCAGACATCAGCAGATGTTACACCCCTAGGGCTCATGACTACCCCTGTTTTAAGTTTTCAGTATCAGGGATGTATTCCCCACCATGGAGCGGGCCTCCAGTCCAATTGGAGGGCAGTTGGTTTCCACCATGACAGACGTGCCACTATTGCACCCGTTGGCTCATTTGGCCTGGCTGGCCAATTATAAGGCTTGGAGTGTCCACTGTTGAGTATCTTCACTGGTTATATATCTCTCCCATTGAACTAAATGTAGAATGGCTTCTTCAGCTTTCTCTCAGCTGGTCTACATGGAGGAGGTTATCAGCTCAGTCCCAGCAGAATTTCTCAGTGGCCTTGCCACCCAAGTATGTGGAGTCTTCAGCAATATCCTTCACTGTCTTAAAAAAAATTTTTTCTTTTTTTTTATTTTTGGTTTTTCGAGGTAGGGTCTCACTCTAGCCCAGGCGGACCTGGAATTCACTATGTAGTCTCGGAGTAGCCCCGAACTCACGGTGATCCTCCTACCTCTGCCTCTCGAGTGCTGGGATTAAAGGTGTGTGCCACCATGCCCAGCAAAAACATATTTTCTTTTATTTATTTATTTAGTAGAGAGAGGGAGGGAATGGGCTCACCAGTGCCTATAGCCACTGCAAATGAACTTCAGATGCATGTGCCACCATGTGTATCTGGCTTACTTGGTTTCTGGGGGAATTGAACCTGGATCCTTAGGCTTCATACGCAAGCGGCTTAACTGCTAAGGATTCTCTCCAGCTCCCCCCTTTTTATGAGGTAGAGTCTCACTCTAGCCCAGGCTTTCCTAGATCTCAGCCTGTAGTTCCAGGCTGGTCTTGAGACATTCAAGGATAGTTTTATCAGGAGCTTGGAGTATAGTTCAGTGGTAGAACATTTACCTAGAATGTATAAGGACATGGGGTCAATCCCTATCTCTCTGTCTGTCACACACACATGCACACACACACATTGACATAGTGGTTTATATCTATAATCCTAGCATCAAGGAGATTGGAGCAAGAAAATGGCGAAACTGAGACTAGTCTGGGCTCCACAGTGAGAGATCTGGTCTGAACAACAACAAGCACAAGAGAGTTATAGCACAGTTATAGCTCCAGGAGCTGGAGATGCATCTCAGAGATAGGACACTTGCCTGGCCTGGCCCAATCCCGAGCACACATACATATATACGTTAAGCATTTATAATTAAACCATATGTGTTCTTACATTAAAACACTGCTAGGAAATACCCAAAACACCAACAATCTTTATATCTGAGCACAGAATTGGTAGTGGTGGTCATGGTGTGGACCAGGTGTTTCTGGTTCTTGGTGTCTTATTCACAGAATTGAAAAAGCACACACAATAGCAAGAAGTTTTATTTAAAGAGAGCCAGGCATGGTGGCGCATGCCTTTAATCCCAGCACTTGAGAGAGGTAAGAGGATCACCATGAGTTCAAGGCCACCCTGAGACTACATAGTGAATTCTAGGTCAGCCTGGGCTAGGGTGAGACCTACCTTGAAAAACCAAAGAGAGAGACAGACAGACAGACAGACAGTACAGGATACATTGCAAGGCAGCAGGAGGCTACTTGATCTAGGGTGCCCAGAGCTTCCTTCATGGGGTTTAGGAGAAGGAAGAATTGGTGGCTCAATGTGGGAAACAGATGGCCTTGTTCTGATTGACATCCTTGGGTATGTAAGTCTTTGTTCATTACTCATGTCCTTTCCCATGACTTTAATCACATGTATGCCAATCTAAGATGGGGAAAGTTCACTTAGAAGACACAGTTTGCCTTTCTGCACACGCACATAAAACCAGTTCAGGCTGAACCAGCCTCCTGCCTCTAGTGCCCAGATATTGCCTGGAACGTGTATGAATGGAAACAGAGAGTTACTAAAGGGTTACTAGGGAGGAGTGACTGGAGTACTGTTTGGAGTGGGGGTGTATGTGCAGCTTGATACAGGTGGGGGTTCCAGGTTGCTAAGTGCATTGTTAGGAAAGGAGTGGGCATATATATCAAATCAGGTTGGCAAACTATGCTTGCCTGCCTCAGGATCATACTTAATATTTTACTTTTAATTTTCATTTTCTGTACTGCTGGTTTTTCTACAACAAACATGTAGTATACATTTATATTTTTGTCAGAAACAAAAGTATTTTTCCTAAAGGTAAGGAGCAAGATTCAACTCAAAACCTAAAAAGAATATTGATGAATTTATATTGTAAAATCTTAACAGTTTGATTCGACACTAAAAAATAAACTAAAGAGACAAAGGATGAGGGCTGAAGAGATGGCACAGTGGTTAAAAACTCTTCCTTGCAAAGCCCAGGTTCAATTCCCCAGTACCCACATAGGGCCAGATGCACAAAGTGGCACATGGGTCTGGAGTTCGTTTGCAGCGAGGCCCTGGCATTCCAATTCTGTCTCTTACTCTGTCTCATAAATAAATATTTTTAAAAAGACAAGGGGTGAACTTAGAGAAAATATTTTTTTCAAATTTTTATTAACAACTTCCATGATTATAAAAAATATCCCATGGTAATACCTTCCCTCCCCCCACTTTCCCCTTTGAAACTCCATTCTCCATCATATCCCCTCCCCATCTCAATCAGTCTCTCTTTTATTTTGATGTCATCATCTTTTCCTCCTCTTATGATGGTCTTGTGTAGGTAGTGTCAGACACTGTGAGGTCATGGATATCCAGGTCATTTTGTGTCTGGGGGAGGACGTTGTAAGGAGTCCTACCCTTCCTTTGGTTCTTACATTCTTTCCGCCATCTCTTTCACATTAGACCCTGAGCCTTGGAAGGTGTGATAGAGACATTACAGTACTGAGCACTCTGGTCACTTCTTTTCCAGCACCATGATGCCTTCTGAGTCATCCCAAGGTCACTGCCATCTGAAAAGAGAAGATTCTCTACCAAAAGTGGTAGTAGCATTAATATAAGGGTATGAACATTAAGAGAAGTGCTTACTGGGCAGTTTGATAAGCATAGTATATACATTTAGCCAGACAGCAGCAGATGTTATACCCCTAGGGCTCATGACTACCCCTGTTTTATGTTTTTAGTATCAAGGATGTATTCCCTCCCATGGAGTGGGCCTCCAGTCCAATTAGAGGGCAGTTGGTTTCCACCATGACAGACGTGCCACTATTGCACCTGTTGGCTCATTTGGCCTAGCTGACCAAATATAAGGCTTGCAGTGTCCACTGTTGAGTATCTTCACTGGTGATTTCTCTTTAGAGAAAATATTTGTAGTGTGTACATCAGGAAGAGAATTTTATTCATTGCATACATAAACATCATACAAATAAAAAAGAAAAACAGTCTGGGTGTGGTGGTACACAACATTAATCCTAGCATTCTGGAGGCTGAAGGGTTGCTGGGAGTTCAAGGCCAATTTGAGAGTACATAGTGAATTCTAGGTCAGCATGGGCTAAAGTGAGACTACCTTGAAAAACTAAAGATAAAAAAAGAAAAGAAAAAAGAAAGAAAATCAGGGGCCAGAGAGATGGCTCAGCAGTTAAGGCGCTTGCCTACAAAGCATAATGACTGTGGATGGATTCCCTAGTACCCACATAAAGCCAGATGCACAAAGTGGAGCATGTGTCTGGAGTTTATAGAGGTTGGAGGCCCTGGTGCACCCATTCTCTGTCTTTGTCTGTCTGTCTGTCACTCTCTGTCTTGCGTTCTTATAAATAAATAAATAAATAAAATATTTTAAAAAAGAAAAACAACTGGGTTGATGGGCATACATCTGTAGTCCCGACATTCTGGCCTTGAACTTACTATGTAGTTCAACCTGGCCTCAGACTCATGAGTATCCTCCTGCCTCAGCCTCTAGAGTTCTGGGATTATAGATGTGAGCCACAGTGCCTTGATTTTTGGGGAACTTTTAATATTTTTTTGTTTATTTTTATTTATTTATTTGAGAATGTCAGACAGAGAGAAGGAGGCAGAGAGAGAGAGAATGGGCGCACCAGGGCTTCTAGCCACTGCAAACGAACTCCAGACGCATGCACCCTCTTATGCATCTGGCTAACGTGGGTCCTGGGGAATCAAGCCTTGAACCAGGGTACTTAGGCTTCACAGGCAAGCGCTTAACTGCTAAGCCATCTCTCCAGCCCTTGGGGAACTTTTTATTTGAAACAGCATTTCATTCTGTGGCACAGGCTAGACTGGAACTTAGAGCAATCCTTTTGCCTCAGCCTCCCAAGTACTGGGATCACAAGTGTGTACCACCATACCTGGCTTAAGACATATCTTAAAAATTGGTAACATCCAGGGAGCTGGAGAGATGGCTTAGAGGTTAAGGTACTTACCTGTAAACCCCAAGGACCCAGATTCAACTCCCCAGAACCCACATAAGCCAGATGGACATGGTGGCACATGTGTCTAGAGTTCGTTTACAGTGGCTAGAGGCCCTAATGTGCCCATTCTCTGCCTCTCTCTTGAATAAGTAAATAAATGAATAAATTAAAAAATAGGTAATATCCAGAGTTGATAAGAATGTGCATTCTTTTAAAAATTTTACCATTTTACAAATGGTACCTAGTATCTATGAAGAAATACACTTTTGGTGGCGGGGAAAATTGGCAGTCCTTCCAAAGAGATTTAGAGGTGTATGTCAGTATTTAAGTGCATGACCCAGCACTTCCAATTGTAGCTATCTACCCCACAGAAATGCTGCTCATGTCCACAGGGGCCTTGTATAAGAACAGGCACGAGTCATAAGACTTCAAACAACAAACAGGAGAATGGGCATGTGGACTATGATTCATTCACATTTTTGAAAACCATTTAGCACCAAAGAAGATTTAGGAATCTCCAGAGGCAGAGGAGAGGCAAAATAGGGCACAAGGACAACCAGTGAGGCCCTGCCTGTATTCAAATCATGGGTCCAGAACTTCAGGTCGGTCGGTCAGACCTTGAGTAAGCAGTGCAAGCAGTCTATGCTTCAAAACAGGACAAAGAGTTGGTTGTACCCTGGGGTTTTCAGTAAGAATTAAATAACTCAATGCAAGTACAGCAGTTTGTGCTGAGAATGCTTCATACAGCAGTTCTTACATGTTATTAGGTTAGAACAGCAAGTGTGAGCTGGTCTAGTAGGCTAGTAATCCCATCATGCAAGCAGGTGAGGAGTTCAAGGTCATTGTTGGCTCTGTTGTGAGTTCAAAGCCAGCCTGGAATATATGCTATATGGAACACTATTTCAAAACAGAAGAAGGAGGGGAGGGAAGAACAAGATTAAAAAAAAAAAAAAAAAAAAGAGCCAGGTGTGGTGGCGCACACCTTTAATCCCAGCACTCGGGAGGCAGAGGTAGGAGGATGGCTGTCAGTTCAAGTCCACCCTGAGACTTAGTGAATTCCAGGTCAGCCTGGGCTAGAGCAAGACCCTACCTTAAAAAAAAAAAAAAAAAAAAAGAAAGAAAGATGGGCTAGAGAGATGGCTTAGCAGTTAAGGCTCTTGCCTATAAAGCCTAAGGACCCAGGTTTGATACCACAGTACCCATATAAGCCAAATGCACATGGTGGCACATGCATCTGGAGTTTGTTTGCAATGGCTAGTGGCTCTGATGTGCCTATTCTCTCTCTCTCTAATGAATGAACGAATAAATAAATAAAATATTTCTTAAAAAAAGAGAAAAGAAAAAATAAGCAAGTTTGCAGATGCCAAGATTTGAATCAAAGTTTCAATATTAAAAGTAATGCATTTAAGCTGGGCATGGTGGCACACGCCTTTAATTCCAGCACTCGGGAGGCAGATGTAGGAGGATTGCCGAGAGTTTGAGGCCAGCCTGAGACTACATAGTGAATTCCAGGTCAGCCTGAACTAGAGTGAGAGACTGTATCAGTCAGCTTCAAGTTCGCTGAGATGAACTTCCAGACCAGGCACAGTTATGGAGGAAGGGATTTATTGAAGCTTACAGATCCAGGGGAAGTTCCAGGAAAGCAGAAGAAACTGGCCTGCTTTCACAGGCCCAAGCAGAGAGAGAGCAGTACAAGCCTAAAGGTCAAAAGCCACAGCACACTTCAGGAACTCCAGCTAGGCACACTTTGTATATCTTTAGATTGAAATCTCAAACCCACCACCACACCTTAAGATCCACACAATGGCATTGCCTCCAGCCAGATGGCTAGAGAGGCAAACTACAAACAAATAAACAACTGAATATATTGGGGGCCATCTATTCTATTCAAACCACCACAGAGACCCTACCTTGAAAAAAAACAAAAAACAAAACAAAACAAAAAAAAGTAATCTATCTGTATGCACATGTGTATGCAGGCATAAAATTATACCTTATTAATAGCAGCTTTTTTTTTTTTTTCTAGCTCAGGCTGACCTGGAATTCACTATGTAGTCTCAGGTTGGTCTTGAACTCACAGCCATCCTCCTACCTCTGCTTCCTGTGTGCTGGGATTAAAGGTGTGTGCCACCATGCCCGGCTCTTTCCTTTCTCTCTTTTCTTTTCTTTTCTTTCTTTTCTTTTCTTTCTTTTCTTTTCTTTTCTCTTCTTTTCCCTTTTCTTTTCTCTCTTCTCTTCTCTTCTCTTCTCTTCTCTTCTCTTCTCTTCTCTTCTCTTCTCTACTCTTCTCTTCTTTTCTTTTCATGCCAGAAAATAAAAACAGTAGTTTAACAATTCATTTGATGGTAAATGACAACTGCAGAATTGCCCTGAGTTGGCTACACGTTCTTTGGAACTCACAGTGATCCTTCTGCTTCAGCATCCCAAGTGTCAGGGTTACAGGTGTGAGCCATCACGGCTCTAGCAGTGTTTATCTCAGAAGAAGAGGCCTTGGGTGGGACTGGGGCAGCAAAGAGACTTGAAAATCTATTGCAAATAAAGCAATAAGGGGACTGGGAAGACAGATCAGTGGTTAAAGGTACTTGTTTGCAAAGCTTTCTGGCCCTGGTTCAACTCCCAAGCCACTCATGTAAGTCAGACACAAAAGTGGCTCAAGATTCTAGAGTTCAATTGCAGTGGCAAAAGGCCCTGGTGCATGCATAGGCTTGCACACACATACACACAAACAAATAAAATTAAAAACAAAATAATAAGTAGGGCTGGAGAGATGGCGAGTAAGGCACTTGCCTACGAAGCCTAAGGACCCAGGTTCAATTCCCCAGTACCCACATAAAGCCAGATACAGAAGGTGACACATGCGTTTAGAGTTCGTTTGCAGTAACTAGAGGACCTGGCATGCCCATTCTCTCTCTCTCTCTTTATCTGCCTCATTCTCTCTCTCAAATAAATAAATAAAATAATTAAAAAACAAATAAATGAATAATGCCATTGTTTATACATGGTAAAACTTATGACCAATGACATACAAAATCATGACTGATAATTATTCACCTATAGAAAGGTCACTTCCATTACCCATTGCACTAATTGTTAACCAAAATACTTTAGGCACATTACATATACTCCTAATAAGGTATAACTATGCAAGTCTAAAATCTACATGATGAAATAATTTAATATGGTTAGCACCTGTTCTATCAATGTTACTTTGCTTTTGGGGAGCAATAAATATAACCCAGAGAAATACAGTGGAAAGCAATGAAAAGGGTGTGGCTGTGGCTCAGTGGTAGTGTGCTTACCTAGCATGCATGCAGCCTTGGACTTGATCCCCAGCACCACATGAAACCAGCATGGTGGTACATGCCCAGCAGCTGCAATCCTGACCCTTCAGAAGTGGAAATCATCCTCAACTACATAGTGAGTCTGAGGTCAGCCTGAGACACATGAGCAAAAATATTACAGATAGTGAAAAACTTTTTTTGTTGTTGTTTGTTTTTTGTTTTTTTGAGACAGGTTCTTCCTCTGTAGTCATGATTGGTTTGGAACTCACGAGGTAGCCCTGAACTTATGGCAATCCTCCTGTCTCGGCCTCTTAAGTGCTAGAATTATAGTGTGCATCTGGCTGCAATGAAAATATTTCAAAATCTTAAAATTTCACTGGGCATGGTGGCCCACACTTTTAATGCCAGCACTCAGGAGGCAGAGGTAGGAGGATTGCAGTGAGTTTGAGGCCACCTGAAATTACCTACTGGATTCCAGGTCACCTTGGGCTAGAGTGAGACCCTACCTCGAAAAACCAAAAAAAAAAAAAAAAAAAAAAAAAAAAACAAAAAAACCAAAAACCAAAACAACTTCATCCTTGTATGCACATACATATATTTGCACCAGCATGCACAGAGACATGCACACACCCACCCACACAGCGGTACCTAGGACAAGGGACAAGGCCATACAAGGTTTGATTCTAGGCCACAAGATATAGAATACCAAACATTTTATTCAAGGAATTTGAACACTTGTGCAATTTTGCAAGTGTTTTATCTACAAGTACCTTCCTCAGCAACACTGAAATAAATGGGTTTGGGTATAGTTCACAAAAATCATAGGCAAGATCTGGGCTGGTAGCCCTGGAGAGGGGGAGGCAAGAACAATGTTGAGTTCTAGGTTGGCAAGACCCTTTCCAAAAAATAAAGGGCTGGTGTGTCCCCCAGTGATAGAGCATGCCCAATGCACTAAAAGCACAAATAATAATAAATAGTGATGTGCTGGACTAGAAAATAAACAAAAATTCTTTTTTTTTTTTTTTTTCATCTGTCACCTCCATGACCCCCACGGTGGGTGGGTCCTTTTCTCCTGCTCTCACCAGGTGTGCTCCTTCTAGGTGAGGTGTGTACTTTCCCACAGCCCCAGGCAGGAGTGCAATGACCTCCTCTACTTGTGCAGAAGTGGTTTGTATTTTCAGGGGAGGTGTTGGTGAAGAACTAGTCTAGGGCATCCACGAATAGGCAGCATTTCCCATCCTCTGTGCCTTGAGTCTCATGTGACATTCTAGACCCAGATTTAACTTACTTAAACGTTTCTTTTTTCTTTTTTTTTAATTTTCATTTATTTGCAAGGGGAGAGAGAGAAAGAAAGGGAGAGGGAGAGAGAGAATGGGTGTGCCAGGGCCTCCGGTCACTACAAATGAGCCCAGGTGTATGCATCACTTCCTGCATCTGACTTTATATGGGTACTGGGGAATCAAACCCTGGTCATTAGGTTTCACAGGCAATTGCCTTAACTGCTGAGCCATTTTTTCCAGCCCTACTTAAACATTTCTTTCTTTTTTTTTTTTTTTTTTTTTTTTTTTTGGTTTTTCGAGGTAGGGTCTCACTCTAGCCCAGGCTGACCTGGAATTCACTATGGAGTCTCAGG
The DNA here is from genome assembly GCA_036346955.1 of Dipus sagitta. Taxonomy (NCBI): domain Eukaryota; kingdom Metazoa; phylum Chordata; class Mammalia; order Rodentia; family Dipodidae; genus Dipus; species Dipus sagitta. The sequence goes on along the minus strand of CM070779.1, from coordinate 54,786,170 downwards.
GTGGCCTCGAACTCACGGCGATCCTCCTACCTCTGCCTCCCGAGTGCTGGGATTAAAGGCGTGCGCCACCACACCCGGCTTCAATTGAGCAATTTAGACATTCAATCAAACCTGCACAGAGTATTTATACAAGCATGGGTATTAAATGAAACAGATAATCTGATAAAGCCAAAGTCCCTAAGGGTGTGTGTTATCCCATACCATCAATCCTGTCAGCTAGGAGGTTGAGATTTCTAATCTGAAATGGGTTCTGGGTCAGCCTGGGGACCCTACCTCGAAAAACCAAAAAAAAAAAAAGGAAATAGACTTTGCATCCATTATAGATTCATTTGTTTTACTATATTCAAACAAACAAGCCAGAGAACATGATCTAATTAAAATATGATTGTGAATTTTTGTCACCCTGGAACATTTTGCTATAACTTGCCATTTATTGGATGTCATTTTAGTTTAGACTACCAAAACAGAAGACCATAAACAGGGTACAGCACACATTTATTTCTCACAATTTTTTTTTTTTTTGAGGTAGGGTTTCACTCTAGCTCAGGCTGACCTGGAATTCACTATGTAGTTTCAGGGTGGCCTTGAACCCACGGAGATCCTCCTATCTCTGCCTCCTGAGTGCTGGTATTAAAGGCGTGCACCATCACATCCGGCTTTCTTTTTTTTTTTTTTTTTTACATTCAGCTTTCTTCTCACAGTTCTTGAGAAGTCCAAGTGCAAGGCACTGGCAGATTTGGTGTCTCATGAGGCCAGCTTATTGATTATAACTTTCTTCTCACTGTAGCTCCACATGATGGAAGGGGCCACAGCATCACATGTGTGTGTGTGCATGCGTGTGCATATGCACATGTGTGTTATTTTAATAGGACACTCATGAGGTCCCACGCTCATAACCTAATGCTTTTTCAGAGGCCCCAATTTCTAACTCAATTGAATTTTGCTGTGGGCTTCAACATATGAATGGGGAGGGGCAGGAGCCTCTGTCACAAACAGGGAGTAAAACAAAGGGAAGGTCATGTCTCTAAAATGATGAAACAGAAATGCCAACACTGACAGCAATTTTTACCCATTTTTGACGCAAGGTCTGGATATTTATCCCTAGGCTGACCTGGAACTTGCAGTGATCCTCCTGCCTCAGCCTCCTGAGTGCTGGGCTACAGGCATATTCCACTACATCTGGCTGAGATCTTTATACAACAAATAGTTCACACTATTCTCTCAGTTTCAGCAATAAGCAGGGCGTGGTCATGCACATCTTTAACCCTAGCCCTTGGGAGGTTGTGGTAGGAGGATTGCTGTGAGTTCAAGGACAACCTGGGGCTATAGAGTGAATTCCAGGCCAGCTTGGGCCAGAGTGAGAGACAGAGACCCTGCCTCAAAAAAAAAAAAAATCAGTAATAGATAGTGTTAGTGATAAACAGCAGGAACTAGACACTGGCCAGGCAGTATAGGTTGACAGGGCTCCAAAAGTGAATAGTTTTATTTTTGTCTCTTGGCTAAAAGCAAGAAATGTCCTTGAGCCTGTAAGGAGAATCTAGTTTTTCCTCAAATATCTTGCTAAAGAAGTCTTCAGGACTGTAGTCTTGACTCAGCAGTTACAGCAATTGCCTGCAAAGACAAATGACTCTGATTCAATTCCCCAGTACCCATGTAAAACCAAAGGCACAAAGTGGCACATGGATTTGGAGTTTGTTTACAGTGGCTAGAGACCCTGGCATGTCCCTTTTTTCTCTCTCTCTGCCTCTCCTTGCAAATAAATAAATAAATATTTGTTTTTAAAGAAGTCTTCAGCTGGAGAGATAACTTACCAGTAAAGGCACTGCCCTCAAAGCTAAAGGACCCAGGTTCAATTCCCCAGGACCCACATAAGCCAGATGCACATATGGTACATTTGTGGTACATATGTCTGGAGTTTGCAACAGTTGAAGGCCCTGTTATGCCCATTCTCTCTCTCTCTCTCTTTCTCTCTGCCTCTTTGTCTCTCAAATAAATAAATATAAAATAAAATAAAAATAAAAAGTCTCCACTTTCTCCTCCTTGCTGGAAGCCAGGAATGTCAGAGGTGGGGTCTGATCTTTCTTTATCCCTTTTTCCCTAAAGAAGCTCCCCTCCCCTTCCCTAGAGGTAAGGATGGGAGGAGGAAGACTGCAAGGCACTAAATACCTGGCATGGGAACTGGACTGAGCAGCTGAGTTGCCCATACAGTTACATCTTTTTTTATTTAAAATTTTTGTTTATTTATTTATTATTTTTATTGACAGCTTCCATAACTATAGACAATAAACCATGGCATTCCCTCCCCCCACTTTGCCTTTGAAACTCCACTCTCCATCATATCCCCTCCCCCTCTCAATCAGTCTCTCTTTTATTTCGATGTCATCATCTTTTCCTCCTATTATGATGGTCTTGTGTAGATAGTGTCAGGCACTGCAAGGTCATGGATATCCAGGCCATTTTGTGTCTGGAGGAGCACGTTGTAAGCAGTCCTACCCTTCCTTTTGCTCTTACATTCTTTCCACCACCTCTTTTGCAATGGGCCTGAGCCTTGAAGGGTGTGATAGAGATATTGCAGGGCTGAGCATTCCTGTAACTTCTTCTCAGCACCATGGTGTTTTCTGAGTCATCCCAAGGTCATCACCATCTAAAAAGAGAAGCTTCTCTAACCAAAAGTGAGAGTAGCATTGATACATGGGTATGGATATTAAGAGAACTGCTCACGAGGCAATTTGATGAGCATAGTATATACATTTAGCCAGACATGAGCAGACATTACAACCTTAGGGCTCATGACTTCCCCTGTCATAGGTTTTAAGTATCAGGTATATATTCCCTCCCATGGAGTGGGCCTCCAGTCCAATAAGAGGGCAGTTGGTTTCCACCATGACAGATGTGCCACTATTGCACCCATTGGCTCATTTGGCATGGCTGGCCAAATATAAGGTTTGCAGTGTCCACTGTTGAGTATCTTCACTGGTGATTTCTCTTTCTTCCATTGAACTGCATGCAGAATGGCTTCTTCCAGCTTTCTGTCAGCTGGTCTACATGGAGTAGGTTATCAGCTCAGCTCCAGCAGGATTTCTCAGGGACTTTGCATCACTAGTATATGGAGTCTTCGGCAATAGGGTCTTACCACCTATTCCTGGTGGGAAACCAAGGGCCTTGGCAATGGCCTGTAATGTTTTGGGGGCATCAGAGACATACCTGGCCAACAACGCACTGGAAGGTATCCCCTCCCAGGTACTGAAAATTTTATAGTAACAATCTATGGCTCCCAAGTGTTCCATTGTCCAAAAAAGTAGGTTTTCATACAACTTATTCATACCCTCAGATTTTTATTAGCCCTCCCCCCACTTTTCCTTTACTCAATCTCTTCCCCTGACCTCACTTAGGGCTTTCCATCCCCATTAATCTGTTCTTCTACACACACACACACACATATGAATGCATATATGTTACCATCCTCTTAAGTCCCCCCTCCCTCCCTTTCTATTTCCTTTGTATCCCCTTTCTAGGTTGCTGGCCTCTGCTACTTAGTTTTATTCCTACTCACATAGAAGTGTAATCATTTGTAGCTAGGATCCACATATGAGAGAGAACATGTGACGTTTGGTTTTCTGGGCCTGGGTTGTCTCACTAAGTATAATACTTTCCAGACCCATCCATTTTCTTGCAAGTTTCATAACTTCATTTTTCTTTACCACTGAGTAGAGCTCCATTGTATAAATGCACCACATCTTCATTATTTACTCATCAGTTGAGGAACATCTAGGCTGGTTCCTTTTCCTAGCTATTGTGAATAGAGCAACAATAAACATGATTAAGCAAGTATCTCTAAGGTAGTGAGATGAGTCCTTAGGATATATTAAGTTGTTTACTTGTGACCTTTCTAATTTCTTTTCTTTCTTTCTTTTTCTTTTCTTTTCTTTCCTTTTTTTTCAAGGTAGGGTCTCATTCTAGCTCAGGCTGACCTGGAATTCACTATGTAGTCTCAGGGCTGCCTCGTACTCATGGTACCTATATCTTTTGGTTGGGGCATTGAGGCCATTGATATTAAGAGTTATTATTGAATGGTGTGTATTTATTCTTGACATTTTTCTTGTTTTGTAGTTCTTCTGGTTTTACCTTTGTGTTCTTGTATTAACTAGTATTTGAGTATAATTTTTTTCTTGTAGCTTCTTTATATGAGTGCTTTACTTTCTCTTCAGCATGGAGGATCCTTTCATGTATTTTCTGTAGAGCTGGTTTAGAATTCATATATCCCTTTAGCCTGATTTTGTTATGGAATGTCCTTATTTTTCTGATTATTTGAATGGTTAGCTTTGTCTGGTAAAGTGATTTTTGTTGACAATTGTTATCTTTCATAACTTGGAATACATAATTTCAAGTCCTTCTTGCTTTTAAAGTTTGTGTTGAGTAATCTGCTGTGATCCTGATAGGCTTGCCTTTGTATGTGACTTGATTTTTCTCTCTAACTGCTTTCAATATATTTTCTTTGGTTTGTGTGCTTTGTGGTTTAATTATAATATGACAGTGAGAGGTTCTTCCTGAATTTGTGTGTTTTGCATTCTATAGGATTCCTGTATTTCTACTGGCATAACTTCCCCTACTTGGGGCAAATTTTCTTATACATTTTTGCTGAAAATACCTGTTATGCTTTTGGAGTGAAATTCTTCTCCTTCTAGTATGCCCTGAATTCTTATGTTTGATCTCTTCATAGTATCCCAAAAGTTTTGAAATTCCCACTTATGCCTTCCTATTAGTTTGTCTTTCTATTTCATGGACTGTATTAGATTTGTCACCTGGTCATCTAGTTTATATATTCTGTCCTCTCTTTGATCCACTGTATTGGTGACACCTTATACAGAGTTTTCTATTTTACTCTGTTTTTCATTTCTAGCATTTCTGGTTGTTATTTTTTTATTATTTATATTTCCTTACTCATGTCTTGTAATTACCTCCTCATTTCATTAAGTTGGTGTTGCAGTCAAGTTCTCATTAGTAGTAGAATTCACCCAACCAAGAGCAGCTTCTCGAAAAAAAGGTTTATTTTGGCTTACAGGCTCGAGGGGAAGCTGCATGATGGCAGGGAAAAATGATGGCATGAGCAGAGGGTGGACATCACCCCCTGGCCAACATAAGGTGGACCATAGCAACAGGAGAGTGTGCCAAACACTTGCTTGGGGAAACTAGCTATAACATCCATAAGCCTGCCTCCAACAATACACTCCCTCCAGGAGGTGTTAATTCCCAAATCTCCATCAGCTTGGAACCTAGCATTCAGAACACCTAAGTTTATGGGGGACACCTGAATCAAACCACCACATTCCTCCCCTGGTCCCCATAGACTGATATCCATACATGATCTACAATACAAAGCATACAGTCCAACATTAAAAGTCCCCATAGTTTTTATCAATTCCAATGATGTTCACACATCCCCATAGTCCAAGGTCTTTTAACTGAGCCATAATAACAAAAAATCCCCCCCCCCAAGCCCATAATGGCACAGAATAAACATTCACACTGCAGAAGATGGCATTGGGCATAGCAAAGAAACATTTAGCCAATACAAGGTTTAAAATGACCAGGGCAAACATCAAATTATAACTCCAAGTCCAACAACTCTACCCAGTGACAAATCTCCAAGTCCGATAATTCTAACCAGCAATAAGTCTCTGGCATTCCCAATTCTGCCCCTCCAGCTAGGTTACTCACAGTCTTGGAAAACTTCATCAGGGCTGGCAGCTTTCCTTAGCAGCCATCTCATGGTCCAGGCATCTCCACTGGGTCTCCACTGCAATCCATGCTTCATCCTCATGGCCCCATGGGGTCTCCATGCAGACATCCAGCAAACCTGCTTCACACTGCCCATGGCCATTTCCAAAACACAAGACCATGTTGCAAACTCAATGACCCTCTCTTTCCTGCATTTCTTATACTCCACAATCCCAGGTAGGGTGCCAATTTGTTAATCCAGGGAGGAATAAACAGACTTTGAAGAATAGGACACTCCTTGAGCCCTCAGTCCCCTTCAAAAGAGTCTACATTCTTCCTGTTGCCCCAGTGCAGGTCAGCTGGCCCAGTCTCAAATTTTGTAATCTCTCAATTGCAGCTGAACAGGCAGCAGTTTCCACCTAAACATTTCTCTTGGTGCCATACCCTCTGTTCACATCACTCCATTTCTACGCAAAGCAACCCTGCACAACTTCTCAAGACACAGGCACAACAGCAAGCTTTTCACACAAACTGCTAGTCCAGTCAAAGCAAAGCTCTTTTTCACCCTCATAAGCCAAACCTCACAGTCCATAGTTCTTACTACATTTATGTCTTTCAACTTTGACCAGAATAGTCCATCAAGCTGTACTTACAGCACTGCAAGGCATCTCTTAGGCCAAGGTTTCAAATCCTTCCACATTCCTTTTGAAAATCAGCTCCAAAAAGGCCAAAGCCACACAGTCAGGTGTCTAGCAGCAATCCCACTCCTTGGTACCACTTTATTGTTGTAGTCAGGTTCTCATTGCTGGTAGAATTCACCCAACCAAGAGCAGATTCTGAGAAAAAGGCTTATTTTGGCTTGCAGCCTCAAGTGGAAGCTCCATGGTGGCAGGGAAAACGATGGCATGAGCAGAGGGTGGACATCACCCCCTGGCCAACATAAGGTGGACAATAGCAACAGGACAGTGTGACAAACACTTGCATGGAAAAACTGGCTATAACACCCATAAGCCCACTGCCAATATTACACTCCCTCCAGGAAGCATTAATTCCCAAATCTCCACCAGCTGGAAACCTAACATTCAGAACACCTAAGTTTATGGGGGACACCTGAATTAAACCACCACAGTTGGTTTCCTGTGTTCTCTTTCAGGGGTTTGTTTCCTTCTTTGATTCCTTTCATTTCTTTGAGTATAAATAAAATTATATTTTGGAATCTTTGTCAGGTATTTCATCTAAAACATTCTCACTGGGAGTAATTTCTGATGGATTTATAATTTTTGGTGGGATGGTATTGTCTTCTTTGTGTTTCTTGTATTATAACATAGAGATTTTTGCATCTTGAGTTAATTTGATGCTTGGGTTTTCTAATTATCTGCAGTGTTCTTAGCTGTATAAATCCAGCTTTATATATCTTCAATTTAGGTGTTTAAGGTGTCAAGTGTAGCTCTTATACTGCAAGATAAACAGCAGAAGTGACCTTAGGTGTTGAGTTTGCTTGCTATTCAAGTATTGTAGTAAATTGGGTGAAGCAAATTACTGGCAAATTTTAAAATTCAACTGAGCAATTTTTTTATTTTTTAATTTTTTAATTTTTTTTGGTTTTTCAAGGTAGGGTCTCACTCTAGCCCAGGCTGACCTGGAATTCACTATGGAGTCTCAGGGTGGCCTCGAACTCACGGCGATCCTCCGACCTCTGCCTCCCGAGTGCTGGGATTAAAGGCGTGCGCCACCACACCCGGCTTCAATTGAGCAATTTAGACATTCAATCAAACCTGCACAGAGTATTTATACAAGCATGGGTATTAAATGAAACAGATAATCTGATAAAGCCAAAGTCCCTAAGGGTGTGTGTTATCCCATACCATCAATCCTGTCAGCTAGGAGGTTGAGATTTCTAATCTGAAATGGGTTCTGGGTCAGCCTGGGGCCAGCCAGTCCCTGCCCCCAGTAGTGATTTAAGAAAAAGACAGAGGCCCTATAAATCAGGAAACATCAAAGGCAACAATAGTCAACACCAAAATACAGCTTATTTGAGAAGGGCAAAGCCACCCAAGAATATATTTCCAGTGCAGGCCTATGTGGCTGGCTTTGTATAAGTAGGCCCTTTTACCTTTTGGGATGGCTTCCAATCTCACCAATGCTGAGTGCCCACCTTGATCTCTTTCAGTGCTCGGCGGCCGAAGATGAACGAGTTCTCAGGACATTCACAGCCCTCACAGTTGGGCATGGGCGGCTGTGCAGGGTGCCTGGAGTCGCACTGGACCTGCTTAGCTGCTCTCATTTGTATCTCCCTCAGCAGCTGCTCAGCTGCTCTCTGCTGTCTTCTCCTTCAGGTTTCTTGAGTTTGTGAGGAGGCTGATGTGAGTGGAAAATCCCCTCACCTTGTTCCTGTTCTTACAACTCTGCACCGCCTGCTGGGCAGGCTGGCGGCCTAGAAGATTGGGACTGCTGGGGCCTCAGTGGAATTTTGGCTGATTTTCTCCTTTCTGGGAGACCTTGGTCTCTCCTGTTTCTCTGCCATGGTAGATTATAACTTATACACCTTCACGTTTTGGTAGAAGAGTATGTTTTGCTATGTTCCTGTTTATTTCCCTCCCTATGCTGCTTTGGTGTGGCTAGTAAGTCACCATTTTATCTGGAAGTCCTACAGTACATCTGAATCGTATGAGAAACCCGGATCTGACTCACCAAGCAGATATCCTGCTCCAGACTCCTTCTGCTGAACAGGAGCTCTGCCTTCTTTCTTTCTCTTCAGCTATAATGAAATTCTGCTAACTCTCACCCACTATGGTCCACGGACTTCATTCTTTAAATTCATGAGACAAGAACCTGGAGGCCATTGACTTAGTGGAAGTTTCATGTGACCATGAGTGTTCAGCAACTCTTGAATTAAAAGCTCAACCAAGAGCCCAGAAAGGCTTCATTGTTCTCAGACACCCCAAGTTCCCATATCATTAGGGTTTTTAGGGAGAGAAGATGGGATTCTAGAGAAAAGAGCTGAGTCAAATTATCCCCAGGCTAGAGCTTTATCAAGTGATGGGGTGGGGGTGGGGGGGCTGTTGGCTAAACTAAGAGGCGTTGGTCCTACCAGACAAAGCCAGGTGTGGTGTTTAAAAGTCCTAGATGCTGGGTGTGGGTGTGCATGCCTTTAATCCCAGCACTTGGGTGCAAGAGGTAGGAGGATTACCATGAGTTTGAGGCCACCCTGAGACTACATAATGAATACCAGGTCAGTCTTGGCTAGAGTGAGACCCTACCTCAAATAAATAAATAAATAAATAAAGTTGGGGGAAGAAGCCAGGTGTGGAGTCCCAGGTTTTTAATGCCAGCATTTGGGAGATGGAGGCAGGAGGATCAGGAATTCAAGGTCCTTCTCTACTACACTGTGACTTTAGAGGCCATCCTGGGCTACATGAGCCCCTGTCTCAAAAACAAATGGACAACAACCCTCAGAAGCATTGTTTTTTTTTTTGGTTTTTCGAGGTAGGGTTTCACTCTAGCCCAGGCTGACCTGGAATTCACTATGGAGTCTCAGGGTGGCCTCGAACTCACGGCGATCCTCCTACCTCTGCCTCCCGAGTGCTGGGATTAAAGGCGTGCGCCACCACGCCCGGCGTAGAAGCATTGTTGAAACCTGGTGTCTGTCATGGGTCAGCTGGGACTCTGCCACACTGCCATGAGGCTTCCTCCTGAATGAGGACCAGCGGACCAGCTACCGTCTTGGAAATCATCACTGCAGGAGGAAAAGGGTTCTATAAGGGTTTCCTCTGACAACTTAATTACTTCAACCCAGAAGTGGCGCCTGGCCCTTTGCCTAAAACTCCTTGGCCAGTGTGGGCACCTAGTCCACTTAGCAACAAGTAGGTCAGGAAGATAATCCTGCCTTGACCCCTTCATTGAGCAAGGCATGCTGCCAACTTCTCAAGAATTTCCTCTTCTTGCCAGAGCCTAATTTGCTTGCCCACATGGCAGAGTGCCCAGAGTGGCCACCACCCTTGTACTAGACTGATGAGCGACATTATACTCAACAGCCCACCTTGCTCCCAGAGACCCCTGCAAATAACGCTCCTCCTTTTCTCACTTGATGACATGCTGTGGTTGGTTATTTTTCCTCCCTTGTCTTATTGGCACCCTCACTCACTGCTGGTGTTTCCTGGAATCACCTCTCTTATAAACTATGGTCATGCATTATTTAATAATGGGGAATACATTCTGGGAACTGCATTCCAAGATAATGTCATCATTGCATGAACATCATAGAGTACAACTAACTACTTACACTGCCACTGATAGAGATTAGGAGCAAAGTAGACTCACTTTTAGACAGCTAGTTGGGGTACAGTCTATTCTTCCATCTGATCCCTTGACTAATGAGACAGACAGGAACAAATCAAGCATATTCGTTTTTAAATTTTTTTAACTTTTTTTTTTCGGTTTTTCGAGGTAGGGTCTCACACTAGTTCAGGCTGACCTGGAATTCACTATGTAGTCTCAGAGTGGCCTTGAATTCACGGTGATCTTCCTACCTCTGCCTCCTGAGTGCTGGGATTAAAGGCGAGCGCCACCACACCCGGCTTAAAAAATTTTTTTTAAACTCAAGGGTTTCACTCTAGGCCAGGCTGACCTGAAGCTCACTATGTAGTCTCAGGGTGGCCTAGAACTCATGGCGCTCCTCCTACCTCTGCCTCCCAAGTGCTGGGATTAAAGGCCTATGCCACCACACCTGGCTGATTCATTGCTATTTTAACCTCAATATACAAATAATATTTGGTGTTGCCGGGCGTGGTGGCGCACGCCTTTAATCCCAGCACTCGGGAGGCAGAGGTAAGAGGATTGCCGTGAGTTCGAGGCCACCCTGAGACTCCATAGGGAATTCCAGGTCAGCCTGGGCTAGAGTGAGACCCTACCTCGAAAAACCAAAACAAACAAACAAACAAATAATATTTGGTGTCAACAACTTTCACAGCAAATACTAATCATGCTGGAACTCTTTACTCTGTTCGGTTCAGTTGGACTGGAATGAAGGGATCCTTTCCCTTCCAGTGCCTCCTTAAGGTTCCTTCTCTCTGCACTGGCTCATGGTGATTTATTTCTTCAGCTGCTTGCTGCCCTGAGCACACACTGTCTGAAGGAAGCTGGGCAGCACGAGGAAGAACTGTGGCTGCTAGACTTGCACGTCACAGACTAGGAAGCCTGGCCACAAAGAGGGTCTTTGTGATTGATGGATGAAAATTGGTTTCTAACCAGTGCTTTCAAGTAAGAACAGGCATTGGGATAAAAACAAGAAGTCATAGAATGTCAGAAAGAAAATTCGGAAATGAAAATCTCTGGCCTCAGCATGAAGTTTATTTAGATGATTGACTGTTTTTCTCAAACTGTGAGGAAATAAAAGACATGCTGAGAGCAAATTTAGTTAGAAAGACTAGTTCCTGATCATAAGAACACCTGGAGTGTGTTCTATCAAGGAGGCAGAATGGAGCCTGGTGATATTTTTAACAACAGCTAACAATGTTTTGCAAAGGCAGTGTCCACACAGGCACTCTGAGGTCAGATAGAAATCCCACAAGAAGGTAACTCCAGTGTTAGGTTGCAGAGCCTGTAGGTACTGCCACTCTAAAGAGAGTTGGCCAAGTCTCCCTGTAGTTTCTTCTTCACTTCAGGTGTAAGTTCTGAGAGAAGCAACAGGGCCCTGCAGTTGAGCATGCAGGCCCCAGGGCAAGTAAGACCTGCAGCCTAGAGCCCAAGGCCATTGGATTACTCTGTATCTAGTACCTCCCTAATTCCTAGCTCTTAGCCAGCCACCTACAATATCCCTAGTAGTAAAGCCACTTCTCAATTTAGAGACCCCTCTCCTTTAGAAACCTGTAAAGGCAAGGAATTTCCTTAATTCTGTGGGTCTGGGAGCTCTATCTCAGAACTCCCTTTTATGAGGAATCCATTTCAGCCTTCTCCATGGAACCTGGACAGAATCTTCAAATTTTATCTGTTATCCGGAAGTAGCAGAGCTAGCAGGGAAAACAATAATCTCATGATGGTAACAGCCATTAAGTCTTTTCCTTCGGAGTTGATCCAGCAACAGAGAGGTGAGGCCCACAGAAGACCAGGCCAAGAGGAGAGCAAGGCTTTCACCAGGCTTCTTGCTCTGGCCAGGTGGCTTGGCTCCACATGGGACGCTCCCCGGACTCTCAGCAGAGCACTGTCTCCGAGGCACTTCCCCTGCCACACCCTGTACCTTGGGCTGAGGCTTCAGGTAGACATTAACACTCCCGCTCTTCTCCAGCTATGTCACACAACTGTCTGGGCTTAAAATATTGTCTAGCAGCAAGCCCAGGGGCCTAGTAGATAGAGTTCTTCCTCAAAATTTTCTCCGCAGCATCTTGTTTCTTTTCTTTTCTTTTCCTTTCTTTCTCTTTCTTTCTTTCTTTCTTTTTCTTTTTTTCTTTTTTCTTTTTTTCCAGGTAGGGTCTCACTCTAGCCCAGGCTGATCTAGAATTCACTATGTAGTTTCAGGGTGGCCTCAAACTCACAGTGATCCTCCTACCTCTGGCTCCTGAGTTCTGGGATTAAAGGTGTGCACCACCACACCTGGCCCTTGTTTTTTTTATTGTCTTTTCCTTCCCACTTCTTCCCTCAATGTGTCAACTCTGAGAATAAGCAGCACATCTGCCTTGCATACTTAAAATTCTTCTTGCAGAGTTGTTTCTACATGTAGTACACATATATACATAAGACCATATACACAAGTGTATATATATATATACATACTTGTGTATGTATGTGTGTAGATAAATAGAACTGGCTTATATGAATACTAAAAACTTTTAGTCCCAGTACCTGGAGGGTAGGGGCTGAGGTTGGAAGATCACCATGAGTTCAAGGCCAGGCTGAGCTAGAGTGAGACCTGCTTCAAAAAAATAAAAAAGCTTTTAGCCAGGCATGGTGTATGCATGCCTTTAATGCTGGCACTTGGGAGGCAGATCACTCACAGTGTATCACTGTGAGTTTGAGGCCACCCTGAGACTACAGTAAATTCCAGGTTAGCTTGGACTAGACAGTGAGACTCTACCTTGAAAAACCAAAAAGAAAAAAAAGCTTTTAGTGGGTTGGAGAGATGGCTCAGCAGTTAAACACGCTTGCAAATTCTGACAGCCCAGGTTCGGTTCTACGTGTACTCAGGTAAAGACAGATGTACGAAGTAGCACATGTATCTGGAGTTCATTTGTACTGGTGGAAGGTCCTGGCATGCCCATACTCAATCTCTCTGTCTCTCAAATAAATAAAAACAATTTTTTTAAAATTATGGCCAGGTGTGGTGGCCCAGTGCTTAGAAGGCAGAAGTAGGAGGATCACTGTGAGTCTGAGGACAGCCTGGGCTACAGAGTGAGCTCCATGGCAGCCTGGGCCAGAGTGAGACCCTCCCTGAAAAAACAAAACAACAAGTTATGGAGGCTGAGAAGTCCAGACCCAGGAGGACTTGTGGTCTTCTAGTCCCAATCTGAAAGTCCAAGAATCAGGAAGTAGGGCTGATGGTATAAATTTTAGTCCAAGTCTAAAGGGAGAAAAACATTGATGTTTTAGCTCAAAGATAAGGGCAGAGAAAGTATTTCTCTCTCTCTCTCTCTCTCTCTCTCTCTCTCTCTCTCTCTTTCAAGGTCTCACTATAGCCTAGGCTGTCCTAGAACTCACTTTGTAGCTCTAGGCTGGCCTTGAACTCGACAATCCTCCTGATACAATTAAAAGAGTACACCACCACATCCGGCTCAAAGATCTTAAGATCATTATAAGCCTGTATTAATTGTACAAAATAGGGCTAGAGAGATGGCTCAGCAGCTAAAGGCACTTGTTTGCAAAGCCTGACAACCCAGGTTCAACTCCCTAGTACCCACATAAAGCCACATGCACAAAATGGCCTATATACCTGGAGTTCCTTTGCAATGGCAGGAGGCCTTGGCATGCCCATGTTCAATCTTCTCTCTGTCTGTCTGTCTGTTTGTCTCTCTCTCAAATAAATACATAAATAAAAATATTTTTAAAAACAATGTACAAAATATTATGCTTCCCCATGATGTTTTCATACATGTATACAATGTTCTTCAAGAAAGACTTATTTTCAGTGCTTTGAGCTGGAGATTGGAGGGAACAATCTCCAGCATTCAGCGTGTAGATGAAATCTCATCAGAAACACCCTCACACACATGCAACAGTATCTGAGCATCCCATGGCCCTAATCAAGTTGAATAGGCAGATAGTAGGAGTTCAATAAATATTTGCAGAATAAAATCTCATAACAATAGTTCCTCCTTTTGTCTATTTTTTGTTCATTTTTATTTATTTATTTGAGAGAGAGAGAGAGACAGCGAGAGAGAGAGAGAGAGAGAGAGAGAGAGAGAGAGAGAGAGAGAATGGGCGCACCAGGGCCTCCAGCCACTGCAAGCGAACTCCAGATGCGTGCACCCCCTTGTGCATCTGGCTAATGTGGGTCCTGGGGAATCTAGCCTCGAACCAGGGTCCTTAGGCTTCACAGGCAAGCACTTAACCGCTAAGCAATCTCTCCAGCCCTTTTGTCTATTTTTAAAAGCATTTTTTGTTTATTGTTACTTATTATTTGAGCCCAACAGAGAGAAAGAGGCAGAGATAGAGAGAGAGAGAGAGAAAGAGAGAGAATGGGAGTGCCAGGGCCTCCAGCCACTGCAAATGAACTCCAGATGTGCGTGCCCCCTTGTGCATCTGGCTAACATGGGTCCTGGGGAATCTAGCCTCGAACCAGGGTCCTTAGGCTTCACAGGCAAGTGCTTAACCGCTAAGCCATCTCCCCAGCCCCCTTTGTCTATTTTTAAAATTACAATATTTGAGGGTGGTTTTACTTACCCATTTTAAACTTAAAGAAAATGAGTCTCAAAGACTAACCTACTCAGAGTCATGCAGGCAATAGGTTGCCTCTGATGTTATTTTCTTTGGACCATCCTAACGTTGTCATTTTCCCAAGCCTTAAATTCATTAGTACCCACAACAGGCACTGAAATCAAAAGAACCACATGAAATGTCTTATGCCTTTAAGAACTTAAGATGTAGAAAGAAAGACAAAACCTGGTCATAAAACGATGCCACTTACAGCCCAATGTGATGGTGTACAGCTGTAATCCCAGAACTTGGAAGGAAGAGGCAGAAAGATAGCTGCAAATTTGAGGTCAGCCTGGTCTATATAGTGAGTTCTGGAACAGCTAGAATTATGGGAGACCTTATCTGGGCAAAATAAGTAATTAAATAGACATAAATGATGGCACTCTGTGAAACAGTTTACAGTCCTTATAAGAGAGTACAAACCAGAAATCTTAGCACTTGGGAGGCTGAGGCAGGAGAATCAGAGGTCTGAAGCCAAACAGCCTACATAATGAGATTCTGTCTCAAAATGAAAACCAATTGCCTGTAATTCCAACACTGAAGAGGTAGAGACAGGAAGATCAGAAGTCCAAGGTTGGGCTGGAGAGATGGCATAGCAGTTAAGGTGCTTGCCTACAAAGCCAAATGACCCAGGTTCGAGCCCTCAGAATCCACGTAAGCCAGATGCACAAGGTGGTACATGCATCTGGAGTTTGTAGTGACTAGAGGCCCTGACATGCTCATTCTCTCTCCCTCTCTCTTTCTCTCTTCCTGTTTCTCTGACTCTCTCAAATAAAAAAAAAGTTCAAGGACATTCTTAGCTATGTAGCAAGTTCAAGACCAGCCAACCTGGGGTACATGAGAGACTGTCTCAAGCCTTCCTCCCTCCAAATAGCCAAAACAACAACAAGAAAAAACCCCAAAACAAGGTAGTTCCAAACGTATTCATTCCTGAAATACTGAGTCCCTACCATGTTCAAGGCAAAGTGCTAGGACAGAATAATGATTAGAATAATCAAAATCTAGGACAGAAAGAACGATTAGAATAATCAGAATCAGTCTGGAGAGATGGCTTAGTGGTTAATGTGCTTGTCTGTGAAGCCTATGGACCCAGGTTTGATTCTCTAGTACCCATGTAAGCCAGATGTGCATAGTGCTTTTGGTGGTTTGAATAGAATAGATGGCCCCCAACATATTCAGTTGTTTATTTGTTTGTAGTTTGCATCTTTAGCCATCTGGCTGGAGGCAGTGTCACTGGGTGGATCTTAAGGTGTGGTGGTGGGTTTGAGTTCCTCTGCAGTGGCTAGAGGCCCTGGCATGACAATTCTCCCCAACCCTGACTTTCTCAAATAAATAAATAAATAATAAAATAATGGGCTGGAGGGATGGCTTAGTGGTTTAAGCACTTGCCTGTAATGCCTAACAACCCAGGTTTGATTCCCCAGTACATACACATAAAGCCAGATGCACAGTGGTATATGCATCTAGAATTTGTTTGTAGGGCTGGAGGCCCTGGCATACCCATTCTCTCTCCCTTTCTGTCTTCTATCTTTCTCTGCTTGCAAATAAATACATAAAAATATTAAAAAATATTAAAAAATAATAATCAAAATCCAAGCTCTACCCTTAAGATGGTCACAGACATGCTATGGTTGATTCAGGCCAACTTTGTCACTTCCTTTGGCCAGCAGAATGGGCAAAATGATGCCATGCTTATTCTGAAGCCTGTGGCTTCTGTCTTCTCTCTCTCTGTTCTGGAGATTGAAACTAAGGCCTCATACATGCCAGGCAAGCACTCTACCACTGAACTATATCCCCAGCTCATGAATAAAACTTTCTTTTCTTATCTTTTTTTCTTTTGATTCAGGGTCTCACTCTGTAGCTCAGGCTGTCTGAACTCACTACGTAGACCACACTAGCTTTGAACTCATGAAAATCCACCTGCCTCAGCCTCCTTAGTGCTAGGATTATAAGAGTGAGTCAGGGCTGGAGAGATTGCTTATTGGTTAAGGCACTTTTCTTCAAAGCCAAAGGACCTAGGATAGATTATCCAGGACCCACATAAGCCACATGTACAAGGTAGCCCATGCATCTGGAGTTTGTTTGTAGTGGCTGAAGGCCCTGGCATACCCATTCTCTTTCTAGCTGCCTCTTTCTCTTTCTCTCTCTTTCTCAAATAAATAAAAAAAATTTTTTTAAGAGTGGGTCAAATATGCCCATCTAAATCTTATTTATTTATTTGAGGTAGAGAAGGGGGAGGGGAGAGAGAGAGAGAACAAGAGACAGAGAGAGAATAGGTATACCAGGGCCTCTAGCTACTGTAAACGAACTCCAGACACATGCACCACCTTGTGCATTTGGCTTTTATGTTGGTACTAGAGAATTGAATCTGTCCCCTTAGACTTTGTAGGCAAGAGCGTTAACTGCTAAGCCATCTCTCTGGCCCTAAAACTTTCTTTTTTAATTTATCTACAAGAAGGAAAGAGGGAAAGAGAGAGAGAGATTGAGAGAGAGAGAGAGAGAGAGAGAATTGGCACACAGGGCTTCCTGCCACTTTGTTTATCTGGTTTTATGTGGATACTGGGGAATTGAGCCCAGACTGTCAGGCTTTGCAAGCAAGTACCTTTGACTGCTAAGCCATTTCTTCAGCTGACTTTCTCTCTTTTAACTCTTTTGTCACCATGTAAAGAAACCTGGCCTACATGTTAAAGAAAAAGAAAAAGAAGAAAAAAAAAGCTGTAGGAATAAAATATGAAGTTGAAAAAATGAAAAAAGAGAGAAGGCTGGCTTAGACTATCAGGTGATGAAAGACTGAAGAGGAGAGTGATGCCGGGTCAACAGTTAACTTCAAGGTCCCAGACAAGAGATGAAGCTGTCTTAGGCCCTCCAGACCCTGTTAAGCTGCACATGAGCAAGCCCAGACAAGCAACAGAAAACCACTGAACAGAGCACACCCTCGCCTGCAGAATCATGAGGAAACAGAATGTCAGTTTAAGTCACGGAATTTTAGTTTCTTTATGCAAAAATGGGTCACACATATAGTGAGGAACAGTAATGCAGGAACCAGAGCAGCAGATGTCTGTGTCCAGCCCCCTTTATTTTTTTTATTTTTTTTATTTTTTATTTTTTTGAGGTAGGGTTTCACTCTGGTCCAGGCTGACCTGGAATTAACCCTGTCATCTCAGGGTGGCCTTGAACTCATGGCGATCCTCCTACCTCTGCCTCCCGAGTGCTGGGATTAAAGGCGTGCGCCACCACGCCCGGCTCCAGCCCCCTTTAGCCTGTATATTACAGGACATGACCAAAGGGATTTTGCCACAAGATGAAAGTTTTTTTTTTTTTTTTTCAATGCTGAGGGTCAAACCCAGGGGCTTGAGCACGCCAAGCAACCACTCTACCACTGAGCTACATTCTCAGCCCCATCCCCTCCTGGTCTCATTAAGTAGGTCAGGCTGGCCTTGGATTTGCTATGTAGCCCATACCATACCTCAAACTCTTGATTCTCCTGCTTCCACCTCGAGTTCTGGGATTACAGGCTTGTGCCAACATATCAGACCCCATGGTTATTTAAAACAGGAGATTACCTTGTATTAATGGAGTTGTAGTCATATGATCCCTTATAAGTGTTAGGTCATAGACACTTCCTTTAAGAGGAGAGATGTTAGTCCTACAGAGACTAAGTAGGCACAAGCCTCTGCAGTTCCTTCTAACCCCAGGTACAGCTAGAGAAAGAGGGCTGGCAGCCTGCACAGGACAGCAGGACCAGATAATATGCCTCCTCTTAGCTCTTAAAACTAGTCAGTCACCAGAGTCACACACACCCTGTAGCAAGGCCTTATCTCTAGGTAGAGACCTTTCCCCTTAAAAGGTTATAATAGTGAGGACTTTCCTTTGTCCTGAGGGCTTCTGCCTTTGACTACTTGAGAACCCCCACTGCAGAGGGCTGGTGTTAGAGGAATTCCACCTGAAAGTCCACATCAGCATGTTAAAAGAATTCCACCTAAAGTCCATGTCAGCATGTTAAAGGAATTCTACCTAAAAGTCCATGTCAGTGGCTTTCCATTCAGACCAGGTCACAATCTTTATCAATGAGTAGAGAATTGGGCTGGGGAGATGGCTCAGCAGTTAAAGGTGCTTCCTTGCAAAACCTTTTGACCTGGGTTCAATTCCCCAGTACCCATGTGAAATCAGATACATCTGAAACTTGCTTACAACAAGAGGCCCTGGTGCACCCATCTACTCTCTCCCCACTCCTCTCTCTATAACTCTCTTCTTTTAAATAAATAATTAAAAAGAAAGCATAGATTTATTTTCAGCAGACAGAAGTCAAAGGCAGAGAGATTTGAAGTTGTGAAAAGACGTCACCTGCCTTTGCTGCAGGAGCCACCTGGGAAGGATGAGAAATCATAAGGAAGTGCTCCACACTAAAGGCTGGCCCTGGGCTAACAACAAAGAAGGAAACTGAGACAAGCCTAGAACTTAGCCACAACCCAAAGATCTTAGAAGAGAGTTCATCCCCAGAGCTTCCAGAAACAACCCAACCCTACCAACCTTTTTCTCAGACCTTAAGTACACAACCTAGTTATGCCACTTTGCATTTTTGGACTCTGACCTATGGAACCATGGGATTATAAACAGTTGTTGCTTTAATCCAGTATATTTGTGGTCAGTGCAGCAAGAATAGAAAGCCTACACCCTGATATGTAAACGAGCCATTGGAAAGAGATTTGAGTGACATTACCTTCAAGGTGTGTGCCTTCAGCTATGGGCAGAATAGGGAAGATGGAACTCTGCCATGAAAAGGGAGGAGGCTCCTCTTGTCTACCAGAGGGGGCGTGTTTGGGTCACAGCAAACCCAGAGATAAGGATGCCAGTGCACACAGTTACCTCATCATGATTCCAGGGAATTCCAGCAGGGGAATGAGAACATGAGGCAGGGGAAGGGAAATTGCCTCTGTGTTGCTATAACAAAATACTTGACAAAAGTAACTTAAGGGGGAAGGGTTATCTCAGATTCCCTTTTGAAGGCATAATCTATTACAGTCTAAGTGAGGTGAGAGGAGCATGAAGTTGACAGTCACATTCAGTCCACAGTTACAAACAGAGAGATGAATGCTGCTGCTCAGCCTGCTCTCTCTTCTCCATGCAATCTCAGACTCCAGCCTATGAAATGGTGCTGCCCACATTGAGAGTGGGCCTTCTACCCTCAATTAGCCTAATCTAGAAGCTCCCTCACAGGCATACCCAGAGAGTTGTTTCCATGGCAATTCTAAATCCTATAGAAATGACAACTGAGGCTAACTACTACCGAAAGAATTCAATAAAAGGCATGAAGAAATGGGTGGTAAATAAGAGTGCATCTAATCTATGAACATTGAGCTCCAAGTTCAGTGAGACACTGTTTATCAGAGAAATATGGAGGAAGAGTGATAGAAACAATACTCAGTGTCCTCCTCCGGCTTCTGCTCATGTGCTCAAGGGGTGCATACATCAACACACATGTGTATATTCACATCATGCACACACACCACACATACTGGACAAAAAAATAACAATTCAATAAAAACAAGCTATCTTTGTAGGAACCTTCTGGATGATCATCCTTCTGGAAGATGCTGGGAAACAGTACGGTCATACTTCATGGCCATCACTAAGGAACATGACCATGGGAAATTTATATAAGAAGTGCCACCATCACTGGTTGAGAGCCTCTCTTGGGGGCATTAATTCTCTGGCACTCCAGCCTGCCATCTGTTTATGCAGAGCAGGCACCATCAGTTTCCAAAAGTTCTTGGACAAAAAGTAGCTCTGGGTGAGTTACAGGTGAACCTGGGCTAGAGCAAGACCCTATCTTGAAAGAAAAGAACAACAGCAGCAAAAAAAATGTAGCTCTGAGACTGGATAGATGGTCTAGTGGTTAAGCGATTGCCTGTGAAGCCCAAGGACCCTGGTTCGAGGCTCTATTTCCCAGGACCCACGTTAGCCAGAAGCACAAGGGAGTGCATGTGTCTGGAGTTCGTTTGCAGTGGCTGGAAGCACTGGTGCATACATTCTCTCTCTCTCTGTGTCGCTCTCAAATAAATAAACAAAAAACAAATTAAAAAAAGTAGCTCTGGGGGCTAAAGAGATGGCTTAGTGGTTACGGTGCTTGCTTGCCAGCCTGATGACTCAAGTTCAAATACCCAGTACCCATGTAAAGCCAGATAGATGCACAGAGTGGAGCATACATCTAGACTTCATTTGCAGTGGCAAGGGTCTGTGGCTGCCCATTCTCTCTTTCTCTCTGCTTAAAAATACTAATATATATAATGTAGGTCGGAGCTGGGCATGGTGGTACATGCCTATAATCCCAGAACCTGGGAGGCAGAAGTGGGAAGATCATCCTGAGTTCAAGGCCACCCTAAGACTGTATTCCAGGTTAGTCTGAGCTAGAGTGAGACCCTACCTCAAAAAAAAAAAAAAAAAAAAAAATGGAGCTCTGGGGCTGGAGAGATAGTTCAATGGTGAAAGCACTTGCCTACAAAGTCTAATGACCTGGGTTCAATTTCCCAATACTCATGTAAAGCCAGGTGCACAAAGACGCACATGCATCTGGAGTCCATTTGTGGAGGCTGGAGGCCCTGGTGTGCCCATCCTCTCTGTCTCTTTTCTCTCTATCTCTCTCTGCTTGGGAAGAAAGAAAGAAAGAGAGAGAGAAAGAAAGAAAGAAAGAAAGAAAGAAAGAAAGAAAGAAAGAAAGAAAGAAAGAAAGAAAAGAAAGAAAAGAAAGAAAGAAAGAAAGAAAGAAAGAAAGAAAGAAAGAAACAGGGAAGCTCTGGAAGGTGCACACTGAACTGATTAGGCCAAAATAACCTGGCCCAGTCACTATAGGACTTACACTAAGGGGTGCTGCCAATACATCAGCAAAGATCAAAAAAGTGTTTCACACTGGGTATGGTGGCACATGTCTTTAATTCCAGCACTCAGGAGGTAGAGGTAGGAGGATCACCGTGAGTTCGAGGATACCCTGGGACTACATAGTAAATTCCAGGTCAGCTTGGACTAGAATGAGACCCTACCTCAAAATTAAAAAAAAAAAAAAAAGTGTTTTAGGTGGGAAAAAATAGGTATACACACAGAGACACCAAAAATATCCAAAAGCCTTTTAAGAAATTGTCCACAGGGTCACCTGGAGCCTGCTCTTCACTCCACAACCGTGATCATCACTTGGTAACTTTGAGCAAGTTAACTCACTGTTTCCAGCCTTATCCATAAAATAGGAATGAAAACCTCACTGGTTTGTTAGAAAGGAAAGGGGGAAGAGAGAGAGAGAGAGAGAGAGAGAGAGAGAGAGAATTGGCACACGGGCTTCCTCCCACTTTGTTTATCTGGTTTTATGTGGATACTGGGGAATTGAGCCAGACTGTCAGGCTTTGCAACCCAAGTACCTTTGACTGCTAAGCCATTCTTCAGCTGACTTTCTCTCTTTTAACTCTTTTGTCACCATGTAAAGAAACCTGGCCTACATGTTAAAGAAAAAGAAAAAGAAGAAAAAAAAAGCTGTAGGAATAAAATATGAAGTTGAAAAATGAAAAAAGAGAGAAGGCTGGCTTAGACTATCAGGTGATTGAAAGACTGAAGAGGAGAGTGATGCCGGGGCAACAGTTAACTTCAAGGTCCCAGCAAGAGATGAAGCTGTCTTAGGCCCTCCAGACCCTGTTAAGCTGCACATGAGCAAGCCCAGACAAGCAACAGAAAACCACTGAACAGAGCACACCCTCGCCTGCAGAATCATGAGGAAACAGAATGTCAGTTTAAGTCACGGAATTTTAGTTTCTTTATGCAAAAATGGGTCACACATATAGTGAGGAACAGTAATGCAGGAACCAGAGCAGCAGATGTCTGTGTCCAGCCCCCTTTATTTTTTTTATTTTTTTTATTTTTTATTTTTTTGAGGTAGGGTTTCACTCTGGTCCAGGCTGACCTGGAATTAACCCTGTCATCTCAGGGTGGCCTTGAACTCATGGCGATCCTCCTACCTCTGCCTCCCGAGTGCTGGGATTAAAGGCGTGCGCCACCACGCCCGGCTCCAGCCCCCTTTAGCCTGTATATTACAGGACATGACCAAAGGGATTTTGCCACAAGATGAAAGTTTTTTTTTTTTTTTTTTCAATGCTGAGGGTCAAACCCAGGGGCTTGAGCACGCCAAGCAACCACTCTACCACTGAGCTACATTCTCAGCCCCATCCCCTCCTGGTCTCATTAAGTAGGTCAGGCTGGCCTTGGATTTGCTATGTAGCCCATACCATACCTCAAACTCTTGATTCTCCTGCTTCCACCTCGAGTTCTGGGATTACAGGCTTGTGCCAACATATCAGACCCCATGGTTATTTAAAACAGGAGATTACCTTGTATTAATGGAGTTGTAGTCATATGATCCCTTATAAGTGTTAGGTCATAGACACTTCCTTTAAGAGGAGAGATGTTAGTCCTACAGAGACTAAGTAGGCACAAGCCTCTGCAGTTCCTTCTAACCCCAGGTACAGCTAGAGAAAGAGGGCTGGCAGCCTGCACAGGACAGCAGGACCAGATAATATGCCTCCTCTTAGCTCTTAAAACTAGTCAGTCACCAGAGTCACACACACCCTGTAGCAAGGCCTTATCTCTAGGTAGAGACCTTTCCCCTTAAAAGGTTATAATAGTGAGGACTTTCCTTTGTCCTGAGGGCTTCTGCCTTTGACTACTTGAGAACCCCCACTGCAGAGGGCTGGTGTTAGAGGAATTCCACCTGAAAGTCCACATCAGCATGTTAAAAGAATTCCACCTAAAGTCCATGTCAGCATGTTAAAGGAATTCTACCTAAAAGTCCATGTCAGTGGCTTTCCATTCAGACCAGGTCACAATCTTTATCAATGAGTAGAGAATTGGGCTGGGGAGATGGCTCAGCAGTTAAAGGTGCTTCCTTGCAAAACCTTTTGACCTGGGTTCAATTCCCCAGTACCCATGTGAAATCAGATACATCTGAAACTTGCTTACAACAAGAGGCCCTGGTGCACCCATCTACTCTCTCCCCACTCCTCTCTCTATAACTCTCTTCTTTTAAATAAATAATTAAAAAGAAAGCATAGATTTATTTTCAGCAGACAGAAGTCAAAGGCAGAGAGATTTGAAGTTGTGAAAAGACGTCACCTGCCTTTGCTGCAGGAGCCACCTGGGAAGGATGAGAAATCATAAGGAAGTGCTCCACACTAAAGGCTGGCCCTGGGCTAACAACAAAGAAGGAAACTGAGACAAGCCTAGAACTTAGCCACAACCCAAAGATCTTAGAAGAGAGTTCATCCCCAGAGCTTCCAGAAACAACCCAACCCTACCAACCTTTTTCTCAGACCTTAAGTACACAACCTAGTTATGCCACTTTGCATTTTTGGACTCTGACCTATGGAACCATGGGATTATAAACAGTTGTTGCTTTAATCCAGTATATTTGTGGTCAGTGCAGCAAGAATAGAAAGCCTACACCCTGATATGTAAACGAGCCATTGGAAAGAGATTTGAGTGACATTACCTTCAAGGTGTGTGCCTTCAGCTATGGGCAGAATAGGGAAGATGGAACTCTGCCATGAAAAGGGAGGAGGCTCCTCTTGTCTACCAGAGGGGGCGTGTTTGGGTCACAGCAAACCCAGAGATAAGGATGCCAGTGCACACAGTTACCTCATCATGATTCCAGGGAATTCCAGCAGGGGAATGAGAACATGAGGCAGGGGAAGGGAAATTGCCTCTGTGTTGCTATAACAAAATACTTGACAAAAGTAACTTAAGGGGGAAGGGTTATCTCAGATTCCCTTTTGAAGGCATAATCTATTACAGTCTAAAGTGAGGTGAGAGGAGCATGAAGTTGACAGTCACATTCAGTCCACAGTTACAAACAGAGAGATGAATGCTGCTGCTCAGCCTGCTCTCTCTTCTCCATGCAATCTCAGACTCCAGCCTATGAAATGGTGCTGCCCACATTGAGAGTGGGCCTTCTACCCTCAATTAGCCTAATCTAGAAGCTCCCTCACAGGCATACCCAGAGAGTTGTTTCCATGGCAATTCTAAATCCTATAGAAATGACAACTGAGGCTAACTACTACCGAAAGAATTCAATAAAAGGCATGAAGAAATGGGTGGTAAATAAGAGTGCATCTAATCTATGAACATTGAGCTCCAAGTTCAGTGAGACACTGTTTATCAGAGAAATATGGAGGAAGAGTGATAGAAACAATACTCAGTGTCCTCCTCCGGCTTCTGCTCATGTGCTCAAGGGGTGCATACATCAACACACATGTGTATATTCACATCATGCACACACACCACACATACTGGACAAAAAAATAACAATTCAATAAAAACAAGCTATCTTTGTAGGAACCTTCTGGATGATCATCCTTCTGGAAGATGCTGGGAAACAGTACGGTCATACTTCATGGCCATCACTAAGGAACATGACCATGGGAAATTTATATAAGAAGTGCCACCATCACTGGTTGAGAGCCTCTCTTGGGGGCATTAATTCTCTGGCACTCCAGCCTGCCATCTGTTTATGCAGAGCAGGCACCATCAGTTTCCAAAAGTTCTTGGACAAAAAGTAGCTCTGGGTGAGTTACAGGTGAACCTGGGCTAGAGCAAGACCCTATCTTGAAAGAAAAGAACAACAGCAGCAAAAAAAATGTAGCTCTGAGACTGGATAGATGGTCTAGTGGTTAAGCGATTGCCTGTGAAGCCCAAGGACCCTGGTTCGAGGCTCTATTTCCCAGGACCCACGTTAGCCAGAAGCACAAGGGAGTGCATGTGTCTGGAGTTCGTTTGCAGTGGCTGGAAGCACTGGTGCATACATTCTCTCTCTCTCTGTGTTGCTCTCAAATAAATAAACAAAAAACAAATTAAAAAAAGTAGCTCTGGGGGCTAAAGAGATGGCTTAGTGGTTACGGTGCTTGCTTGCCAGCCTGATGACTCAAGTTCAAATACCCAGTACCCATGTAAAGCCAGATAGATGCACAGAGTGGAGCATACATCTAGACTTCATTTGCAGTGGCAAGGGTCTGTGGCTGCCCATTCTCTCTTTCTCTCTGCTTAAAAATACTAATATATATAATGTAGGTCAGAGCTGGGCATGGTGGCACATGCCTATAATCCCAGAACCTGGGAGGCAGAAGTGGGAAGATCATCCTGAGTTCAAGGCCACCCTAAGACTGTATTCCAGGTTAGTCTGAGCTAGAGTGAGACCCTACCTCAAAAAAAAAAAAAAAAATGGAGCTCTGGGGCTGGAGAGATAGTTCAATGGTGAAAGCACTTGCCTACAAAGTCTAATGACCTGGGTTCAATTTCCCAATGCTCATGTAAAGCCAGGTGCACAAAGACGCACATGCATCTGGAGTCCATTTGTGGAGGCTGGAGGCCCTGGTGTGCCCATCCTCTCTGTCTCTTTTCTCTCTATCTCTCTCTGCTTGGGAAGAAAGAAAGAAAGAGAGAGAGAAAGAAAGAAAGAAAGAAAGAAAGAAAGAAAGAAAGAAAGAAAGAAAGAAAGAAAGAAAGAAAGAAAAGAAAGAAAGAAAGAAAGAAAGAAAGAAAGAAAGAAAGAAAGAAAGAAAGAAAGAAAGAAAGAAACAAGGAAGCTCTGGAAGGTGCACACTGAACTGATTAGGCCAAAATAACCTGGCCCAGTCACTATAGGACTTACACTAAGGGGTGCTGCCAATACATCAGCAAAGATCAAAAAAGTGTTTCACACTGGGTATGGTGGCACATGTCTTTAATTCCAGCACTCAGGAGGTAGAGGTAGGAGGATCACCGTGAGTTCGAGGATTCCCTGGGACTACATAGTAAATTCCAGGTCAGCTTGGACTAGAATGAGACCCTACCTCAAAATTAAAAAAAAAAAAAAAAAAAAGTGTTTTAGGTGGGAAAAAATAGGTATACACACAGAGACACCAAAAATATCCAAAAGCCTTTTAAGAAATTGTCCACAGGGTCACCTGGAGCCTGCTCTTCACTCCACAACCGTGATCATCACTTGGTAACTTTGAGCAAGTTAACTCACTGTTTCCAGCCTTATCCATAAAATAGGAATGAAAACCTCACTGGTTTGTTAGAAAGGATTAGATTAGATAATGGTGTTAGAGACCAAATCAAGTCTCAGAAAGGAAAAATGTTACTGGTGGATTACACCACATGTGGCTCTGTGGCAGTTAGTTGACTATGCTCACAGGCAGAGTATAACAGGAAAAGGAAGGTCAATCTAGAAAGGTAGGTAGTAGCTCCGAGTTACCTCTGTGCATCCTATTTTATTTTATTATTCTATTTATTTATTTTAATAGAAACAGACTTTCTTTTCTGAAATATTTATTTATTTATTTGCTTGCAAGGAGAGAGAGAGTGGGGGAGAGAGATCGATCCAGGGCCACCTACCACTGCAAATGAACTCCAGATGCATGTGCCACTTTGTGCATCTGACTTTATGTGGGTACTAGGGAATTGGACCTGAGTCATGAGGCTTTGCAGGCAAACATCTTAACAGATGAGCCATTTCTCCAGCCCCTTATTTTTTTGTTTGTTTGTATAAAATATTCTTTTTGTTGTTGTTTGTTTTTTGTTTTTTTCAAGGTAGGGTCTCACTCTAGTCCATGCTAACCTCTAATTCACTATGCAGTCTCAGGCTGGCTTCAAACTCATGGTGATCCTCCTACCTCTGCCTCTTGAGTGCTGGGATTAAAGGCATGCACCACCACACCTGGCTTCTAAAAATATTCTTATTTATTTGGAAGGAAAGAGAGAGAGAGAATGACAAGGAGCATGCTAGGGCCTCTAACCACTGCAAAGGAACTTCAGATGCATGCACCAATTTGTGCATCTGGCCCTGGGGAATCAAACTCAGGTTGTTAGGCTTTGTAGACAAGTGCACTAACTGCTGAGCATTCTCTCCAGCACACCCCATCCTTATTTGTTAAGACAAGGTCTTGTGTATCCCAGGCTGGCTTTGAACTCTATGTGTAACTGAGGATGATTTTGACCTTCTGATCCTCAACTTTTTACTTTTCAAGTAATGAATTTACAAGAGTGTACTACCAAGCTGGGCTTATGGGGTCCTAGCAATAAAATTCAGTTTCATGCAAGCTAAGCAAGCGCTCTACCAACTGAGCTACATCTCTAGTTCTAAAAGCAGTTTTTGTTTGTGTTTTGTGTGCTAGGGCTCAAACAGGGCTATGCACACGTGAGATGTGCACTACACCACTAAACTATAGCCTTAACCCTGATTTTAGTGGAAATGCTTCAAGTTTTCCCTATTTAGTATATTACTGCCTACAGGTTTGTCATAAATATCCTTTATTATGCAGAGATATGTGCCTTCTATTCCCAGTTGCCTTAGGACTTTTAACATGAAGGGATGTTGGATTTTGTCAAATGCCTTTTCTGCATCTACTGAGATAATTATGTGATCTTTGTCCTTCAGTCCATTTACATAATGTATTACATTTATCCATTTGTATATGTTGAACCATTCCTGCATCTGTGGGATAAAACCTACCTGTAATGATCTTTCTGATGTATTCTTGTATTTTATTTGCTAGTATTTTGTTAAGAATTTTTTCATCCCTTTTATGTGTGTTTCTTGCCTTATTGCTATAGCTAAGACTTCCGGTACTATATTAAATAGAAGTGGGAACAGTGGACACCCTTGTCTTGTTCCTGATTTTAGTGGAAAAGCTTAAAGTTTTGCCCCTTTTAGTATTATTTTAGCTGTAGGTTTGTCATAAATAGCTTTTATTATGTTGAGATATGTTGTTTCTATTCTCAATTTCTGTAGAACTTTATCATGAAGGGATATTGGATTTTGTCAAATGCCTTTTCTTCATCTATTGAGGTGATCATGTGATTTTTGTCCTTTAGTCCATTTATACAGTGTATTATATTTGTCAATTTGCATATGTTTAACCATCCCTGCATCTCTGAGATAAAGCCTACTTGATCAGGGTGAATGATCTTTTTGATATATTCTTGTATTCTGTTTGCCAATATTTTGTTGAGAATTTTTGCATCTATGTTCATGAGAGAGATTGGACTGTAGTTTTTTTTTTGTTGTTGTCTCTGTCTGGTTTTGGTATTACAGTGATGCTGGCTTTATAGAAGGAATTTGGTAGGTATCCTTCCTTTTCTATTTTATGGAAAAGTTTGAGAAACATTGGTATTCTTCCATGATGGTCTGGTAAAATTTATCAGTGAATCCATCTAGGCCTGGACTGTTTTTAGTTGGGAGATTTTTGATAACTGCTTGGATCTCTGTACTTGTTATAGGTTGATTTAAATGGTTAATCTCATCTTGATTTAATTTAGGTAGGTCATATAAATCAAGGAAATCATCTATTTCTTTCAGATTTTCAAACCTAGTGGAGTATATGTTCTTATAGTATGCCTTTATGATTTTCTGAGTTTCTTTGGTATCTGTTGTGATGTTGCCTTTTTCATCTCTAATTTTACTAATTTATGTCTCTTCTCTCTTTCTTTTGTCATATTTGCTAAGGGTTTATCAATCTTGTTTATCCTTTCAAAGAACCAACTCTTTGAGACTGATTGAGATGGGGAGGGAGTATGATGAAGAGTGGAGTTTCAAAGGGGTAAGTGGGGGGAGGGAGGGTATCACCATGGGGTATTTTTTATAATCATGGAAGTTGTTAATAAAGAAATTAAAAAATTAAAAAAAGAACCAACTCTTTGTTTCCTTGATTCTTTGTATTTTTGTTTTTTATTTCATTAATTTCTGCAGTAATCTTTGTTATTTCTTCCCATCTACTGATATTTGGTTTGCCTTGTTCTTCTTTTTCCAAGGCCTTGAGGTGAAGCATTAAATTGTTTACTTGAGACCTTTCTAATTTCTTTCTTTCTTTCTTTCTTTTTTTCTTTCTTTCTTTCTTTTTTTTTTTTGGTTTTTCGAGGTAGGGTCTCACTCCAGCTCAGGCTGACCTGGAATTCACTAGGTAGTCTCAGGGTGGCCTTGAACTCACGGAGATCCTCCTAACTCTGCCTCCTAAGTGCTGGGATTAAAGGCATGTGCCACCATGCACGGCCCTTTCTAATTTCTTAATATAGGCCCCTAAAGCTATAAATTTCCCTCTTAGGACTGCCTACATTGTGTCCCAAAGGTTTTGGTATGTCATGTTCTCATTATAATTTGATTCTATGATTTTATTTTTGTTTTGTTTTTCCATTTTTCAAGGTAGGGTCTCGCTCTAGCCCAGACTGACCTGGAAATTACTAATGTAGTCTCATGCTGGCCTTGGACTCACAGTGATTCTCCTACATCTGCCGCCCATGAGCTGGGATTAAAGGTGTGTGCCACCATGCCTGGCTTTGATTCTATGAATTTCTCGACTTCCTTCTTGATTTCCTCATTGACCCATTCATCATTTAGTAGTGTATTGTTTAGTTTCCATGATTTTGCACATGCTCTGTAGTTTTTCTTGTTGCTGATTTGTAATTTAATCCCATTGTGATCAGATAGAGTTCAAGGAATTATTTCAATTTTCCTGTATTTGTTAAGGTTTGCTTTGGGTCCTAATATATGCTCTATTTGAGAGAATATTCCATGTGCTGCTGAAAAGAATGTGTATTCTGCAGCATTTAGGTGAAATGCTCTGTAGATATCTGCCAGATCCATTTGTTCTATGACCTCATTAATCCAGATGCTTCTTTGTTTATTTGCTGGGATGACCTGTCAATAGATGGGAGTGGGGTATTTAAATTACCCTCTACAATTATGCTTGGTGTTATCTGTGACCTTAAGTCTAATAGTGTTTGTTTGATGAAAATGGGAGACCCTATGCTAGGTGCATATATGTTTAGGATTGTAATGTCCTCCTGCTTGGGTGTTCCTTTAATCAATATGAAGTGACTTTATCTTTTCTAACTAATTTTGGTCTTAAGTCTATCCTGTCAGATATTAGGATAGTGATACCTGCTTGTTTTCTAGGCCAATTTGAGTGAAATACTGTTTTCCAGACTTCTACCCTGAGATAGTATCCATCTTTTATGGAAAGATGGGTTTTCTGGAGGCAACAAAGAGAAGGCTCCTGTTTTTTTTTTTTTTTTTTTCGAGGTAGGGTTTCACTCTAGCCCAGGCTGACCTGGAATTCACTATGGAGTCTCAGGGTGGCCTCGAACTCACGGCGATCCTCCTACCTCTGCCTCCCGAGTGCTGGGATTAAAGGCGTGCACCACCACGCCTGGCTGAAGGCTCCTGTTTTTTAACCCAGTCTGCAAACCTGTGCCATTTGGTTGGGGCATTGAGGCTGCTGATATTAAGTTATTATTGCCAGGCATGGTGGTGCACACCTTTAATCCTGGCACTGGGGAGAAAGAGATAAGAGGATTGTTATGAGTTCAAGGCCACCCTGAGACTACATAGTGAATTCTAGGTTAGCCTGTGTTAGAGTGAAATCCTACCTTGATTCCCCCCCAAAGTTATTATTGAAAATTGTATATTTATTTATTTATTTAAATTATTATTATTTTATTTATATATTTATTTGAGAGCTACAGACAGAAAGAGAAAGAGGCAGATAGAGACAGAGAATGGGTGCACCAGGGCTTCCAGCCACTGCAAACGAATCCCAGATGCGTTTGCCCCCTTGTGCATCTGGCTAACGTGGGTCCTGGGGAACTGAGCCTCGAACCGGGGTCCTTAGGCTTCAGGCAAGCGCTTAACCACTAAGCCATCTCTCCAGCCCTGTGTATTTATTTTTAACATTGTAGCTCTTCCCATTTTACCTTTGCTGTCTCGTGTTAACTAGTGTGTGAGTATTGTTTGTTTTTTCCAGGTTCCTTATATGTGTGCTTTTCCTTCTCTTCAGCATGGAGGATCCTGTCAAGAATTTTCTGTAGAGCTGGTTTTGTCTTCAAATAGTCCTTTAGTCTGCTTTTGTTGTGGAATGTCCTTATTTCTCTGTCTGTTTGAATGTATAGTTTTGTAGGATAAGGTAACCTTGGTTGACAGTTGTTATCTTTTAGAACTTGGAATACATCACTCCAAGCCCTTCTGGCTTTTAAAGTTTGCGTTGTCCCTATTTGGGGGACATTTTCTTCTACAATTTTGTTGAAGATACCTATTATGCCTTTGGATTAAAAATTCTCCTTTTATTGAGCCCTGAATTCTTTTTCTTTTTTGTTTGTTTGTTTGGTTTTTTGAGGTAGGGTCTCACTCTAGCTCAGACTGACCTGGAATTCACTATGTACTCTCAGGGTGGCCTCGAACTCATGGTGATCCTTCTACCTCTGCCTCCCAAGTGCTGGAATTAAAGCTGTGTGCCACCACGCCCAGCTTCCTATGCCCTTCTTATGTTTGATCTTTTCATAGTGTCCTGAATGTTTTGAATTCCCATTCTGCCCTCTTATTAGTTTGTCTTTCTATTTGTTGGACTATATTAGATTTCCCACCTGGTCTTCTAGTTTAGATACTGTGTCCTCTCCTTGATCCATTCCACTGGTGACACTTTCTACAGAGTTTTCTATTTGACTTACTATGTTTTTCATTTCTAGTATTTCTGATTGGTATTTTTTCATTATTTCTATTTCCTTACTTATGTCTTGTATTGACCTCCTTATTACATTAAGTTGTTTTTTGTGTTCTTCAGGAGTGTGTTTTCTTCTTTGATTCCTTTGATTTCTTTTTTTATAATTATTTATTTATTTACTTGAGAAAGACAGAGAGAGAGAGAGAGAGAGAGAGAGAGAGAGAGGGAATGGGTGCAGCAGGGCCTCCAGCCACTGAAGAAAAACTTGAGATAGATGCACCACCTTGTGCATCTGGCTTACGTGCGTACCGGGGAATCGAATCTCAAACTGGGGTCCTTCGGCTTCACTGGCAAGTACTTAACTGCTAAGCCATCTCTCCAGCCCTCCCTTGATTTCTTTGAGTATAGATATAATCATTTTCTTGAACACTTTATCAGGGCTTTCATCTAAAATAGTCTCACTGGGAGTCATTTCTGATGAATTTATAGGTTTTGGTGGGATTGTTTTAGACTTTTTGTGTTTATTGTATTATAATGTACAGATTTTTGCATCTTAAGCCAATTTGATGCTTTGGTTTTCTAATTATCAGCAGTGTTCTAAGCCATGTAAACCAACTTTATATATCTTCAATTTAGGTGTTTAAGGTGCCAAGTGTAGCTCTTATATTGCAAGAAAAGAGCAGAAGTGACCCTAGTTTTTTTTTTTTTTTTAATGGCAGCTCTGTTTTATATTCTTTTTCTTTTTTTTTATTGAAAACTTCCATAATTGTAAACAATACCCCATGGTAATTCCCTCCCCCCCCCGACTTCCCCTTTGAAACTCCATCATGTCTCCTCCCATCTCAATCAGTCTCTCTTTTATTTTGATGTCATCATCTTTTATTTATTATGATAGTCTTGAATGGGTAGTGTCAGGCACTGTGAGGTCATGGATATCCAGGCCATCTTGTGTCTGGGGGAAGCACGTTGTAAGGAGTCCTACCCTTCCTTTGGCTCTTACATTCTTTCCACCACCTCTTCCACAATAGACCCTGAGCCTTGGAAGGTGTGATAGAGATATTGCAGTACTGAGCATGCCAGTTCTTTCTTTCCAGCACCATGATGCCTTCTGAATCATCCCAAGGTCACTGCCATCTGAAAAGAGAAGATTCTCTACCAAAAGTGAGAGTAGCATTAATATATGGGTATGAACATTAAGAGAAGTGCTTACTGGGCAGTTTGATAAGCATAGTATATACATTTAGCCAGACAGCAGCAGACGTTATACCCCTAGGGCTCATGACTACCCCTGTTTTAAGTTTTTAGTATCAGGGATGTATTCCCTCCCATGGAGTGGGCCTCCAGTCCAATTAGAGGGCAGTTGGTTTCCACCATGATAGATGTGCCACCATTGCACCCATTGGCTCACTTGGCCTGGCTGGCCAAATATAAGGCTTGCAGTGTCCACTGTTGAGTATCTTCACTGGTGATTTCTCTTTCTCCCATTGAACTGCATGTAGAATGGCTTCTTCCAGCTTTCTGTCAGCTGGTCTACATGGAGGAGATTATCAGCTCAGTTCCAGCAGGATTTCTCAGTGGTCTTGCAGCACAAGCATGTGGAGTATTTATCAATAGGGTCTTACCATCTATTCCTGGTGGGAAACCAAGTGCCTCCGCAATGGCCTGTAATGTTTTGGGGGCATCATGGACCTCCCTGGACAACAACTCACTGGAAGTTATCCCATCCCTGGCACTGAAAAATTTCTAGCAACAATCTATGGCTCCTGAGTGTTCCATTGCTGGACTTTTTGGGGGGAGGGTTAAATTTTGTATATTTTTATTTATTTGAGAGAGAGATTGAAAGAGACACACAGAGAGAATGGACATGCCAGGGCCTTCAGCCACTACAAACAACCTCCAGATGCATGTGCCACTTTGTGCCTCTGGCTTATGTGGGTCCTGGGAAATTGAACCTGGGTCCTTTGGCTTTGCAGGCAAGCACCTTAACCACTAAGCCATCTCTCCAGCCCTTTGGGGCTCTCAACGGATATATTTGTTTTGCAGACTGATCTGCTCTGAGTTCAGTTTTTTTTTTTTTTTTAATTTTTTTTTTTGTTCATTTTTATTTATTTATTTGAGAGTAACAGAGAGAGGAAGAAGCAGATAGAGAGAAAGAGAGAGAATGGGCACGCCAGGGCTTCCAGCCACTGCAAACGAACTCCAGACGCATGCGCCCCCTTGTGCATCTGGCTAACGTGGGTCCTGGAGAATTGAGCCTCGAACCGGGGTCCTTAGGCTTCACAGGCAAGTGCTTAACCGCTAAGCCATCTCTCCAGCCCCTGAGTTCAGTTTTTGTAGGTGGTATGTGGCTAGGAATTCATCCATTTCTTCCAGATTATCTGGTTTTGTGGAGTAGAGATTTTGGAAGTATATACTGATGATTCTTCCAATTTTTGATGTGTATTGTGACCTCTCCTTTTTCATTTATGATTTGGATAATTTGAGATTTCTCTTTTTTTCACTTAATCAAATTGGCCAGAGGCTTATCAATCTTGTTTATTTTTTCAAAGGACCAGCTCTTTGTCTCGTTGATTATTACAATTGTTTTCTTAGTCTTCAATTCATTAATTTCTGCTCTGGTCTTGATTATTTCATTCCATCTGGAGATCTTATGGTTGAAATCTTCTTGTTTTTCCAGTGCCTTTAGGTGGACAGTAAAATTATTAATTTGAGGTTGCTCTGCCTTTGTTATGAAGGCATTTACCACCATGAATTTTCCCCTTAGGACTGCCTTCATTGTGTCCCATAAGTTTTGGTAAGTTTTGTTTTCATTATAATTCAATTCTAGGAATTTTACAACTTATTTTTTTTTATTTCTTCCACAACCCATTCATTGTTTAAAAGTGTGTTATTGAGACTCCCAGAGATGGTTGAGTTTTGATGTGCCTCATGTTGTTAATTTTTAGCTTTTTAAATTTTATTTATTTTATTTTATTATTTATTTGACAGAGAGAAAGAGGGAGAGTGAGAGAGATAAAGAATGGGCACAACTAGACCTCCAGCTGCTGCAAATGAACTCCAGACACTTGCGCCACTTTGTGCATGTGGCTAACGTGGGTCCTGAGGAATCAAACCTGGGTCCTTTGGCTTTTCAGGCAAATGCCTTAACCTCTAAGCCATCCTTCCAGCCCTAATTTCTAGCTTTAAAGCATTGTGATCTGATGCAGGAAGTTACTTCAATTTTCCTGAATTTATGGAGACATGGTTTATTGCCTAATATGGTCTATTTGGGAGAAAGTTCCATGGGCTGCTGAGAAAAATGTGTATTCTCTGGTACTGGGGCAGAAAGTTCTGCAGATGTCTGTTAGGTCTAGTTGATCTATGGTGTTATTGAGCTCTATTATTTCCCTGTTGATTTTCTGCTTGGGTGATCTGTCTATTGATGATGGTGGAATATTGAAGTTCCAAATATGATGGTGTTGGTGTTTATGTCTGTTTTGTTATCAAGTAGGTTTTGTTTTATAAGCTGCGGTGCACCCGTGTTTGGTGCATATAGATTTATATTGTAATGTCCTCATATTGGATCATTGTGTTGATGAGTAAGAAGTGGCCTTCTTTGTCCTTTTTGATTACTTTTGGTTAGAAGTCTATTTTATCAGATATTAGTATAGGAACTCCTGCTTATTTCTTATTTCCATTAGTTTGGAATATCATTTTCCATCCTTTCACCCTGAGGAGGTGTATGTCTTTAGTGGTGAGGGGGGTTTCTTGAGGACAGCAGATGAAAGGGTCCATTTTTCTAACCCACCCTGTTAACTTGTGTCTTTTGATGGGTGAGTTATGACCATTAATATTTAAGTTATAACTGTGAGGTTCAATTTAATCCCTGCCATGAACTCCTCTGTGTAGATTTGGCTTTGTATTCATAAAATCATAGAGTTGGCTTTTTTCCTGGTAAGTTTTCCTTTCACCATCTATTATGAGGAATACTTTTGCTAGGTACAGTAGCTCATGATGGAAGCCACAGAGTTTTAGACTTTGAAATGTTCCATTCCAGGCCCTTCGGGATTTCAGGGTTTCCATCAAGAAATCTGATATCGTTCTGATGGGATTGCCTTTGTATGTAGTGAGTTATTTCTCTCTTGCTGATTTTAGCACTTTCTCTTAACTATGATGTGCCATGGAGAGTTTCTTCTTTAGTTCTATCTATTTGGTGTTCTGTGAGCTTCTTGTATCTGGAACTTGTATCTCTTTTGAGAGATTGGGAACATTTTCATTTTAATAATTTTGCTGAATATGTTCTGTATGTCTCTGGCCTGAATTTACTCTCCTTATGGTATACCCATTGTGGTGGTTTGATTCAGGTGTCCCCCATAAACTTAGGTGTTCTGAATGCTAGGTTCCCAGCTGATGGATATTTGGGAATTAATGCCTCCTGGGGGGAGTGTATTGTTGGGGGTGGGCTTATGGGTGTTATAGCCAGTTTCCCCATGCCAGTGATTGGCACACCCTCCTGTTGCTGTGGTCCACCTTATGTTGGCCAGGGGGTGATGTCCACCCTCTGCTCATGTCATCATTTTCCCTGCCATCATGTAGCTTCCCCTCGAGCCTGTAAGCCAAAATATCCCTTTTTTTCCCACAAGCTGCTCTTAGTTGGGTGATTTCTACCAGCAATGCCAACTGGACTGCAACACCCATGATCTGGATGCTTTGTCATTTTAGGGTATCCCTCAGTTCTCTCATATTCTGTTCAAATGATTTATTTATTTATTATGATTATTATTACTATTTGGTTTTTTGAGGTAGCATCTCACTCTAATCCAGGCTGTCCTGGAATTCACTATGTAGTCTCAGGATGGCCTCAAACTTATGGTGGACCTCCTACCTCTTCCTCCCAGGTGCTGGGATTAAAGGCATGTGCCACCATGCCTGGCTTCACATGATTATTTGATTCAAAGTTTTTGGACTCCCAATCAATTTCTTCTGTCTTATATTTCAAGTCAGAGATTCTGTCTTCCACATGAGTAACTCTGTTATTGAAGAGTTCTAGAGAGGTTTTGAAAAGCTCGTTTTGATTTTTGTTTTCTATTGTGTTATTTTGCATCATGTCTATCTTTGTTTATTTTATTTATTTATTAGAGAGAGAGAGAGAGAGAGAAAGAAAGAAAGAGAAAGAGAAATAGTACACCAGGGCTTCTAGCCACTACCAACAAACTCCAGACATGCACCACCATGTGCATCTGGCTTATGTCAGACTTTGTTGATGAGCAAGAAGTGGCCTTCTTTGTCCTTTTTGATTACTTTTGGTTAGAAGTCTATTTTATCAGATATTAGTATAGGAACTCCTGCTTATTTCTTATTTCCATTAGTTTGGAATATCATTTTCCATCCTTTCACCCTGAGGAGGTGGTATGTCTTTAGTGGTGAGGGGGGTTTCTTGAGGACAGCAGATGAAAGGGTCCATTTTTCTAACCCACCCTGTTAACTTGTGTCTTTTGATGGGTGAGTTATGACCATTAATATTTAAGTTATAACTGTGAGGTTCAATTTAATCCCTGCCATGAACTCCTCTGTGTAGATTTCGGCTTTGTATTCATAAAATCATAGAGTTGGCTTTTTCCTGGTAAGTTTTCCTTTCACCATCTATTATGAGGAATACTTTTGCTAGGTACAGTAGCTCATGCTGGAAGCCACAGAGTTTTAGACTTTGAAATGTTCCATTCCAGGCCCTTCGGGATTTCAGGGTTTCCATCAAGAAATTGATATGTTTGATGGATTGCCTTTGTATGTAGTGAGTTATTTCTCTCTTGCTGATTTTAGCACTTTCTCTTAACTATGATGTGCCATGGAGAGTTTCTTCTTTAGTTCTATCTATTTGGTGTTCTGTGAGCTTCTTGTATCTGAACTTGTATCTCTTTTGAGAGATTGGGAACATTTTCATTTTAATAATTTTGCTGAATATGTTCTGTATGTCTCTGGCCTGAATTTACTCTCCTTATGGTATACCCATTGTGGTGGTTTTGATTCAGGTGTCCCCCATAAACTTAGGTGTTCTGAATGCTAGGTTCCCAGCTGATGGATATTTGGGAATTAATGCCTCCTGGGGGAGTGTATTGTTGGGGGTGGGCTTATGGGTGTTATAGCCAGTTTCCCCATGCCAGTGATTGGCACACCCTCCTGTTGCTGTGGTCCACCTTATGTTGGCCAGGGGTGTGTCCACCCTCTGCTCATGTCATCATTTTCCCTGCCATCAGTAGCTCCTTTTTTGTTTGTTTGTTTGTTTTTCCTTTTTTAAAAACAGTTTTTATTTTATTTTTTTTATTTTTATTTACTTATTTGAGAGAGAGAGAAGGAGAAAAAATGAGGCAGATAGAGAATGGGTGCTCAGGGCCTCCAGCCACTGCAAATGAATTTTAGGTGCATGCACCACCTTGTGCATCATCTGACTTATGTAGGTCCTAGGGAATTGAACCTGGGTCCTTTGGCTTTTCAGGCAAACACCTTAAGCACTAAGCCATCTCTTGAGCCCAAGTGTTCTGTTGTAAATGTGAACTGGATTGGTGCACAATGGGGTTAAAAGTGCAGATTGTTGAGATTGCAAGTACATCAAAGACACCTGGGTAACTGGGAGGTGGCAACTGGGACCATTGGCCTACTCACTTCACTTACTCACACTCTTCAGCATATAGGAACCAGGGATTGGGGAAGCAGGAGCTGGGAAGCTAGAGAGCCAGGGGCAAGGAGCCAGCTCCTACAGTGGCCATGCACCCTCTGGCTCAGGGGAATAGGTATTTGGGTGACCAGGGGGCAGTCACTCAGGAAACCAGAGCAAAAGGCCTGCTTCTGCATCCCACCTGAAGGGACCAGGCTGCTCCAAGGCAGCAGTAGGGGTACCAGAACCATGGAACTGGGAGGTGGGGAAGGAACAGGGAGGTCTGGCCAACTCACTCTGCACATGCATCCTTATGAGCAGGGGATCCAGGAGTTGTGGACCCAGGGGCCGTTCAATCAGGATGGCAGAGCAAGGGACCTGCTTCCTCAGCAAGCTTTCAGGGTCCAGGCAGCCCCAAGCCAGCAGCATGGGAACTGGGACCAGAGAACTGGGAAGTAAGGGGGAACAGGGAGATGTGACCTACTCACTCCCTGTGTACCCTCCAGAGCAGGAGATCCTGGAGTTGGGGACTCAGGGACCTTTCCATATTGAGTTTTCTTGAACACAGCTTTCAATATAAGTGGAAAAGGTCCCCTGGGTTTTCTTTGTGTGCATGTACATGTGGTATGCATACATGTATGTGTGTTCATATGTATATGTGTACCTGTGTATGAGGAGGCCAGAGGTTGATGCCCGGTATCTTTCTCAATCACTTTCCACCTTGATATATGCATTCAAATATTTTCATTTACTTATGAGAGAGAAAGAGAGAGAGAAAGAGAGAGAGAAAGTGTGGGTATGCCAGGGCCTCCTGCTACTGAAAACAAATTCCAGGTGCATGCACCATGTTGTGCATCCATCTTTATGTGGGTACTGGGAAATCAAACCCAAGCCTTCAGGCTTTGAAAACCACTGAGCCATTTCTCCAGCCATCTCTACTTTAATTTTTTGAGACGGGGTCTCTCACTGAACCCAGAACTCGCTCATTGGACTAGGCTAGCTAGCTAGCAAGTTCCAGGGTTTCCCCCTGTCTTAGCCTTCCTAGTGTTGAAATTACAAGTGCGTGCCACAGCTCTTTTTATTATTTTTTTTTCAAGGTAGGGTCTTGCTCTAGGCTAGGCTGACCTGGAATTCACTATGTAGTCTTGGGGTAGCTTCAAACTTACAGTGATCCTCCTACCTCCACTTCCCAAGTGCTGGGATTAAAGGTGTGCACCACCACACCTGCTCCTTTTTAATTTTATTAATTTACTTGCGAGGAGAGAGAGAAGACAGAGAGAGAGAGGGAGGGAGGAAGAGAGAGAGAGAGAATTAATATGGATGCACTAGGGCTTCTTGCCACTGCAAATGAACTCCAGACACATGTTCCACTTTGTGCATCTTGCTTTGTGTGGGTCTTGGGGAATTGAACCTGGGTCAGCAACTGTTTATTTGTTTATTATTATTATTATTTTTTGGTTTTTCAAGGTAGGGTTTCACTTTAGCCCAGGATGACCTGGAATTCATTCTGCAGTCTCAGGGTGGCCTCAAACTCATGGAGATCCTCCTACCTCTGCCTCCCGAGTGCTGGGATTAAAGGCATGTGCCACCACGCCCAGCTCAGCAGACTTTTAAAGTAAGCTCTTTTAACTACTGAGTCATCCTCCCAGCCCCCTTATTAGTTTTGCAAGATAGGTTTTGGCTAAGTAGCCAAGGTTGGCTTTGAACTTCAAAATTCCTGCCTCAGCCTCCCAGTGATTAAATTACAAGTGTGAGTCACTATGCCCCGCTAGCATAGGCTTTTTAGGACTTCCCTAAAATAGCCAGTGATCTTAGGTATTTTTACTCCCTTTTCTATGATCCTGGTGGTCTAATGTAACCATCAGGGTCTGTATAAGTGGAAAGCCCAGAGAGAACATGTCCAAAGTGAAGACAGATCATTCACCTTGTCCTTTCTTCACTGGAAGAGGCCTGACTATGTCCCTCCCTGATGACGTTCATGCCCTCCACTAAGTCAGTATGAATGAGGGAATCGTGCTTGCACCTGGAGTGGGGCTTTGGCCCACTGAGCTTTGCAGATCCTATGGGATGAATTAGTGCTCTATCCCTGCTGCCACAGTTTACCACAAATAGCAAAAATCCATTACCTCATAGTTCCTGAGGTCAGGAAATAAAATATGGCTCATTGATTCTTTTCCACTTCTAAGGACCTTTGTGATTGCACTGGGCAAACTGGATAATCCAGGATAATCCCCCTCATCTCCTAGTCAGGTGGTTAGCAGCCCAATTCCTCTTTATCACACAGTCTGAGGGACAGAGGGGCCATTGTTCTGCCCACCACCTAGACCCAATTATGACAGGAAATGTAGAGAAAACCAAGGAGGTATATGCACCCATTTTAGTATATTTCATTTTTATATTTAAAAAATATTTTATTGATTGATTGATTGATTTGAAAGAGAGAAGGAAGGGAGGGAGAGAGAGAGAGAGAGAGAGAGAGAGAGGATAGGTGCACCAGGTCCTCCAGCC
This sequence comes from Dipus sagitta, assembly GCA_036346955.1. Lineage (NCBI taxonomy): Eukaryota > Metazoa > Chordata > Mammalia > Rodentia > Dipodidae > Dipus > Dipus sagitta. The sequence goes on along the minus strand of CM070779.1, from coordinate 54,744,908 downwards.
ACTACAAAGGAACTCCAGGCGCATGTGCCACTTTGTACATCTGGCTTATGTGGCTACTGGGGAATTGAATCTTGATCCTTAGGCTTCACATGCAAGTGCCTTAACCATCAGGCAATCTCTCCAGCAGCTCATTTTTATTTTTATTAAGCACTTATAGCAGGTCTTTGTAATGTACTTCGGCACACCTGCCACCTTGCTGCTTCAGGACACCAGGTAGATGTTTTCACATACTCGGCCAGTATCCTTCATCAAGCAGACATGAAAACACCTGTCTGCTTTCTCTAAGACAGTAGAAAGCCACTAAGCTAAATTCAGGTATGAGAAATAAAAAGTAGTGGTCCATTTTCAAGATAAGGATACCTAAATCAGCCTAAGCCTTGTTATAGGTAACAGACTCTGGGCCTTGCTTACCTCTGCTTGCTAGAGCCCTTTTTTGGCCCCAGAGTCAGAAATAGATAATCATTGATCACCAGGCTTGCACAAACAAGAGCGATAAGGCTCATGTACCTTGAGGTCTTGAAACAAACAGGACAGAGGATGTTATGGAACTGAACTCACGAATAGTCTTTTGTTGCCATTTAAGGGAATAATAAGATGTAGGTGATATTTAGAAAAGAATGTGCCCTCTCCAGTACCCACTAATGGGAACAGAGGGGAAGAAACCCTTGCGTTGAGGGTTATAAAAAGGACTAAGTTTTGCAAGAGGACACAGCATTTTGTTTCTAGGCTGTGCCTAACCTTACCAGATCAAAGATAAACTGCCTCACTTTGCTGCTTGGAGTCTCTCAGTCTCTTTATTAAGTGAGGTGGATATTTCTAACACAGGTACAAACCAAAAGCAGAGGAGATAACATCCCCCAGGAGCAGTGTTCTCACAGAGAGGGTGACTCTAGCATCTGATGGAGACCTTCCCATGAGCCATTCCAAAGGTTCCGTACAAGATCCCAGCAGATTGAAGCTCAGTTTCACATAATGGAAACTGGCTGGCCCACGGATCTTGTCTTGGCTTTTCTGTTTACTGATTCATTCTCCCTGCTTCTTATTTCTGCTTCCTGGGATTACCTCCCGGATAAGCTACCTGCCCCTGTGTCTTCCTCTTGGGATTGCTTTTAGGGAAATGCAATTCAAGCAAGTGTCACAGGATCTTCTGGAGAGTTAGCAAGATTTGTCAACACAGCAGGATCCAGACAGAACACAGCAGTCAGCTTATTCATATACTCCTCTTCTGACCTGCCAGCACCCACGTGGGTGGTTGGAGTACACTCATGAGGTCTGACCGCACAATAGCATGAAAGCCAGTCACTGACACAGCTTTCTGGATTATTATGAGGTTCTAGATCAGGTGTGTCAGCCTTTTGGCATCTCTGGGCCACATTGGAGGGAGAATTGTCCTGGGCTACATATTAAATAGATCAAGATATGTAAATGAGGAATATAAACATCTTCAGAAGCAAACCTATTGGGTCATGTGATCTATGTACCTAAAATGGGGAGGAAAGGTTGTCTGAGGTTTATCTTTCTTCTCTCAGTTCAGGCGGAGGTCAGGGTTGTTTATTTGCTCTCTGGCACTGACCGGGGGAGTTTATTTAGGTGCCAAGGGAAATGCAGGGATAGTAGACTCCAGAAACATTTGCTGCAAGCCTCATAAAACAGCAGGCTTCTACTCAGACGAAGACATTGGGTCTTGCCATAGACCCCCAAAATGCCTGGTTACTTTTGGAGCTGGCGTCACACATTCTTTGTTGGCTAATGGAAATGCCATTTAACCCATGTGCTACAGAGATTTGGCAGAAGAGAAGATGCAGATCATAGAAGAACTGTAGCACCTCTCTAAGGTGGTGCAGAGCCCTTTCCCAGTGCAGCATGTATTGTGAAGCCTTTTCCTGCCCTGGGTGCTGGCAGAGAGCTGGAATGAAGTGCCAAGTGTTCAGGGAGCAGCTCTCAGATGAAGAACTGACTGTAGGAAGTTTTCTGGGGAGTATGCTCAGGGACAATGCCTTTGAGGGGTGATTGGGCAGATGCAGAAGCTGGGTTGTGATACCATTGGTGAGTCTGGAGCTGGGTGGCCCTTCAAAGTTATTCTAAATTGAAGCAGCAAGTCAGTAGACACGGACTGCTCCAGGACAGGATATATTCTTTCCTTGCTCAAGGCGGCCAGCATGCTTAGCCTTCCTGGCAGCTGGGAGCTGAGGGTCTTGATCCTAAAATGGATTGTAGCAAGGTACTCCACATCCATCATAACCTCTCTCTATTACAACAGTGCTTACGTCCTACAACCATCTTCAATGATTTTGGCATCTTCCTTGGCCATAGAAGGGGCTATTTTCACCTTGCCAATGCCAAGAGCTGGCTATACATGAGAAATAAAAATAGCCCACAGAAATGTAAAATTGAGTTTTCATTTCAGTAAGTTATTCTGGCCCAGAATTCACATTAAAAAGTACTAATTAAGCCTGCAAAGCCTAATGAACCAGGTTCATTTGTTTGCAAAGCTTGCCCAACTGTAGTTAATTCCTATTACCACCCATGTAAAGCCAGACAGGGGTTTATTTTCAGCAACATGAGACACTGGTGTGCATGTGTGCATACATACAATATACATGCATACAAAGTAAGTTTAAAACATTATTATTTATTTGCAAGCCCAGAGAAACACAGAAAGGGGGGTGGGGAATGGGTGTGCCAGGGCCTCTTGCCACTGCAAATGAACTCCAGACCCATATGCCACCTTGTGCATCTGGATTTATATGGGTACTGGGGAATCAAACATGTGCTGCCAGGCTTTGCAAGAGAATCCTTTAACCACTGAGCCATCTGTCCAGCCCCCAAAGCTGTTTGTTTTTTTTTTAATTTTAAGAGAAAGGATGTCACTCTAGCCCAGGCTGACCTGGAACTCACTTTATTTTTTAGACTTTATTATTTATTATTATTGTTATTATTATATTTTCAAGGTAGAATCTCACTGTAGCCCCGGCTGATCTGGCACTCATGCTGCAGTCTCAGGCTGGCCTCAAACTCAAGCAATCTTCCTATCTCTGCTTCCTGAATGCTGGGATTAAAGGTTTGCACCACCATGCCTGGCTAAAAAAAGTATATATATATTTTATTTGCAAGACAGAACAGAACATGGGCATGCTAGGGCCTCTTGCCACCTTGTGCATCTGGCTTTATGTGGGTGCTGGGGAATTGAACTCAACAGCAGGCTTTGCAAGCAAGTGCCTTTAACTGAGCAATTTGCCCAGTCCTGGGAAGGCTTTATAGTACACTAAGATCTGACTTTTCATCACAGCATTCATCCTGGTGAGAAACCCTGTGACTGTCAGGGATGAGGGCTGGACTTGAGGCAGATTGCACATCAGAGATTTTATCCTTTTTTTTTTCTTTTGAGGTAGGGTTTCACTCTAGCTCAGGCAGACCTGGACTTCACTGTGTAGTCTCAGGGAGGCCTTGAACCCATGGTCATCCTCCTACCTCTGCTTCCCAAGTGCTGGGATTAAAGGCATGCGCCAACACACCCAAGAGACTTTATGCTTGTGACAAACCCTGCTAATGTAAGGAATGTGGTGAAGCACGCATACATGGCCAGACCTTAGAGCACATCAAAAAAATCATATTGATGAGAAACCCTGTGCATGTAAACAATGTGGACAGGAAGGGAGGAAAGAGGGAGGGGGTATAATAGATCTGTAAGTAAGGGTAATGCTAGAGGTAAAATGGTCTAAGTGGAGTCAGGGGAGGGGATGGAAGAGAGGAAGAGGGAGGAGGAGGGTTAATCAAAATTAAAGATATTATGAATAAAACATATGAAAACCTACTTCTTTGGTAGCTGACATATATATATATATATAATTTTTTTTTTGAGGTAGGTCTCACTCTAGCCCAAGCTGACCTGGAAATAACTCTGTAATCTCAGGCTGGCCTTGAACTCACAGTGATTCTCCTACCTCTGATTCCCAAGTGCTGGGATTAAACACTCAGCTGTTTTTTTTTGTTTGTTTGTTTATTTTATTTATTTATTTGATAGTGACAGAGAGAGAAAGAGGTACATAGAGAGAGAATTGGCACACTAGGGCCTCCAGCTACTGCAAACAAACTCCAGAAGCATGTGCCACTTTGAGCATCTGGCTTACATGGGTCCTGGGGAATTGAGCCTCGAACCAGGGTCCTCAGGCATCTCAGGCAAGCGCTTAACCATTAAGCCATCTCTCCAGCCCCTCTCCTTTTTTTAAGAGGCGAAGCTGGGCAATGCTGTACCCAGAAGTCATAGATTGTCACTAGAAAATTTCAATGCCAGGAGTGGAAACCTTATAAATAGAAGGAATATAAGAAGGCCATTTGACAGCATTCCTACCTTATTCATCATCTGAAAGCACAGTATTAAAATGTAAAACAAGGGCTGGAGAGATGGCTTAGCAGGTTAAGCGCTTGCCTGTGAAGCCTAAGGACCCCAGTTCGAGGCTCGACTCCCCAGGACCCGCGTTAGCCAGATGCACAAGGGGGCGCATGCATCTGGAGTTCATTTGCAGTGGCTGGAGGCCCTGGCACGCCCATTCTCTCTCTCTCTGCCTCTTTCTCTCTCTGTCTGTCACTCTTAATAAATAAATAAAAATTAAAAAAATAAAATAAATAAAATGAAATGTAAAACAAATCTTATCAGTCCTGTAATATATAGAGCATCCTATAAATGTTACAGTCAGTCTCTCTTGTTCATACATGTGCTTGGATTGCCATAAGAGGTTTTTAGTTTTTTAATTTTTAAACTTTTTTATTGACAACTTCCATAATTATAGACAATAAACCATGATAATATCCTCCCCTCCCCTCCCCTACTTTATCCCCTTCACAAATCCACCCTCCATCATAAGAGGTTTTATAGTATTAAAGGAATGTGTTGGTTTAATGTGTCCCACAGTCTGTGTTCTCAGACCTGATGCTTCAGCACATTTAATCTAAAAGCTAGTCCTATTAATATAAATACATGAGAGAAAAACATTTAACACCTCTATGCTATGACTTTCCTAGCGGTGTTATACTAAGGCACTCAGCTGCTCTGGGCTATAACACCTTTCCTTTGTGAAATGGTGATAGAAAACTGTGGTAAAAATGGCTGCAAATTCTTCAAAACTCTTTCCATCAAGATATGGAATCCTTATTCTCCTTTGAATAGAAGCAAGATACTGCTTTGGCCAACAGAATATAGTAGGAGTTTTGGTATATCCAAGCATTACTGGTAGGGCCACTTTATCTCTGGAAATATTCTCTCACACTCTGAACTGTCATGTTAGAATATCTGGAGAGGCACCAGGACTACACAGACTGGGAGCGCACCCTGCTGAAGCCAAGATTCCAGACATGCCCAATGACATTTGATTGGAATAGCTTTGGATTCTTCACACCAGCTACTAACCAAATGCTCTGTCAGTGCAAAATGCATAGCTCTCTCAAAGGGGATAAGAGATAGTTTATTTTGGAGCAAAGTGTAAGTGATCGTGGCCTGGGAACACAGATTCAAGTTATGCCCCCAAATTCCATGTTCCAATGTGTTAATTTCTTGAAGGTCATTGATGTTGTCATCATTGTTGTTTTCAAGGTAAGGTCCCACTCAAGGCCAGGCTGACCTGGAACTCACTCTGTAGCCCAGTCTGGCCTCAAACTCATAATGATCCCCCTACCTCAGCCTCTAGTGTGCTGGGAGTAAATGTGTGTGCCACCATGCTGGGCTGGTTCAGGAAGGTTTTATAGTTACAGACCAAAAGAAACCAAAGCACTTATCAAATACATTAGTGGAAACCTTAGGCAGGCAAGTTATAGCAAAACAGGGAAATCTTTGCTACAGACTTTAGATGCTATCTGAGGCCTTTGGGTTGGTAGAAGCTGGTGTTCTGTTAGTACATTCCAAAAAGTTTTCACCTGATCACCCAGTAATCACCAGGATATTAAATCAGACACAGAGGTGGGCAATTATTGGCTATTGAGGGAACTAAATGTAGCCCAAGGTAATTTGGCTGTGACCTTGCAACATTCCATCTTTCTGTGATTACAGGAGTTTGCCATCCATTCAGCCTCATTGGAAGTAGATATAGTGCTTTTGGGAACTTTAGTTCATCTCATTGAGTGACCTCAACTGACACCATCTAGAACAAAAGAATCAGCCAGTGTGTCCCTGGGCCACATTATCATAAAATAACAAAATAGTTGTTTTAGGCAAAAAGGAAAAAAGGAAGTTCATAGTTATCCTTGACTACATAATAAATTTGAGACCAGCCTGAGCTACAAGAAAAGGAAGGAAGGAAAGAAGGAAGGGAGGGAGGGAGGAAGAAAAGAAAGAAAAAAGGAAGGAGGGAAGGAAAGAAGGACCTTACTCTGTGAACATTCCATTGAGTATTCTAGTGTATCCACTTAGCTGTGCTGTAAAGAATGTTTTTGCATGAGATGGTTCTAAAGGCCAAAGATAAAACACTTTTCTCCATTTCCCTCTTTGTTCCTCTTTAGGCCATGTGATCCATCCTGGTTTTAAGTTCAAGCTCCTCCTGTCTCAGCTTCCCAGGTTCTGTACTACCATGCCTGGCCTTTTCTTTCTGTGATTTTTCTTTTTTTCTTTTTTTTTGGCAGTGCTAAGGATTGAACCTAAGGTCTTGTGCATGCTGAATGAGTCCTCTGCCACTAGTTACACCCACCTCCTCTAGAAGTCATGTGCACAGTGCTTTGCTTGTCCTAAGATCATTTCCCTGTGCATACAGAAGCCCATGAGGCGGCACAGTGCACACTGTGGGGTCAGATGGCTTTTAGAGTGGAGGCTGGAACTGGGTAAACACAGGTGTATCACCATACATTTCTTTGACATCTCTTGCTATTGCAAACGCACTTCAAACCCATGTGCTACTTCATGTATCATTGGCAGCTCTATCAGGACATGTGGGAGAATACTTGAAGTATACAGGATCAAGCATGTAGATCATCATTGTGTATCTGGCTATGTAAGTCCAGGTGTAAGATCGGCTCAGGTAGGACATCCTTCCTTTATTGATATCCAACAAGTGATTGCTGGACTCTTCAAAGCTCTCACTTGGTACCAACCCGGGTCAATGACCAGTGATAAACTATGAGTCTTATTTATTTATCTATGAATACATCCCATCATTCTGTGTAAGCAGTGACTTCTAATAGGTCTGAAACTGTCTGTACTTTGAAAGAACAAAGATAAATAAGGATGGGGGTCTTAGAAATTATAGTCTAAAAAGAAAGACAGGTGAAGTAATAGGAAGTGGATGCAAACATTCAAAATGGGATAGGAAGACACTTTCTTCAGTGGTGTAGCCACTGGTAAGTTAGTTGCCCATGCTCCAGTAAATCATCCCCACCCCCACACCCATGCTCAGATAAGCAGCCCTAATTAAACTCAGCGGGTTGCAAATAAAAGACATCAAACTTAAGGGGTCTAGCTGGGAGGAAGTAGAGAATCAGCAATAGGAGAATGAGGGTGAATGTGATGTGATCATAAATAAAATTTTCAAAAATTTATTTAAGTGCTGGAGAGATGGCTTAGCTGTTAAGGCACTTGCCTGCAAAACCAAAGAACCCAGGTTGAATTTCCCAGGACCCATGTATGCCAGATGCATAAGGTGGTGCATGCGTCTGGAGTTCATTTGCACGGCTAGAGGTCCTAGCATGTCCATTTTGTCTCTATCTGCTTCTTTCTCTCTCTCTCTCAAATAAATAAATAAAGTATTTTTTAAATTAATTTAAGGAGTCAAAAATAGGCCTGGGGAGATGGCTTATCAGTTAAGTGCTTGCCTGTGAAGCCTAAGGATCCTGGGGTTTGAGGCTCGATTTCCCAGGTCCCACATAAGCCAGATGTACAAGGAGGCGCATGTATCTGGAGTTCGTATGCAGTGGCTGGAGGCCCTGGTGTGTCCATTCTCTCTCTCCCTCTCTATCTGCCTCTTTCTCTCTCTGTCTGTCTGTCACTCTCAAATAAATAAAAACAAAGTAAAATAAAATATTTTTTAAAATATCAAAATTAAAAAAAGAAGTCAAGAATATCAAAAGCCTTAATTCTAAACCAGGTGTGGTAGTCTATATCCACTATCTCAGCACTTGAAAGGTGGAGGCTTGACAATCAGTTCAAAGTCATCCTCAGCTACATAGTGAGTTCGAAGTCAGCTTGGGCTACATGAGACTCACAAAAAAAAAAAAAAAAAAAAAAAAAAAAAAAAAAAAAATTCTGACTCTTGGGGCTCGGCACAGTGACTCATGCCTATAATCCCAGTGCTTGAGAGTCTGAGGGAGGAGGATCCCCGTTAGTTCAAAGCCAGTCTGGACTACAGAGTGAGTTTTAGATCAGTCTGGACTATTAGTGAGAGCCTGCCTCAGAAAAGAAAAAATTATGAATCTTCCATACGAGGATTCAAAATGAAGTAAACCTTTGTTTTCTCTTGACAAATGTTGGTATCTGTACCTGACAGATTTGGTGGTTTTTTTTTTTTTTTTTTTTTTTTTTTTTTTTTGTGGAGACAGGTTCTCAATATGTAGCCCAGACTGGACTTTAACTCATTATATAGCCCATGCTGGTCTTGACCTTATGGAAATCCTCCTGCCTCAGTTACCCCAGTGCTGGGATTGCAAACATAAACTACTATGACTGGTTGTCTTGGACTTTAAGGTTTTTTTAATGTATTAAAATGGAAATTATTGGATTAGTTTTCAGTAGTCCAACAATAGCAGTTTGCAGGCCTGAGAGTCATGGAACCTGGTAGCTGCTCAGTCCATGAGGCTGGATGCCTCAGCAGTCCCAATCCAGCACTGAAGGCCTGGAGGCTTCCTGGGGAGGTGCTGGTCTTCAGTCCATGCTGGTTTTTAGTCCACACTGGCTTCAATCCACACTGGTCTTCAGTCTGCACTGGTCTTCAGCCCATGTTCGTCTTCAGTCCACACTGGTCTTCAGTCCATGCTGGTGTTCAGCCCATGCTGGTTTCAGTCCACACTGGTCTTCAAGCCACTCTGGTCTTCAGCTCACACTGGTCTTCAGTCTGATCTAGAAGGCACCACACAGCTCTGGCATCCAGATGGAAGGAAGGGGGCCTTTAAGGTTTTTTTGTTTGTTTGTTTGTTTGTTTTTTGTTTTTTTGAGGTAGTGTCTTGCTCTGGCCCAGGCTGACCTGGGATTCACTATGTAGTCTCAGGGTGGCCTTGAACTCATGGAGATCCTGACTACCTTTGCCTCCCGAGTGCTGGGATTAAAGGCGTGCACCACCACACTGGGCTCGTTTTTGTTTTTTAAGATAGCCTCTCAGTCTAGCCAGGCTGACTTGGAACTCCTGCTTCAGCTTCAGGAGAGCTGCTAGGATTATAGGCTTGAGCCGCCATGCCTGTGCTCAGTCTTTTTATGAGCTAACAGGCTTCTTGCAGCCTTTTTAAAGGATAAAGCTATCATCCTTTCTATGTTTTTAAATTTTTAAAATTTTTTTTTACTTATTTGAGAGAGGCAGATAGAAAAAGAATGGTACACATGTGCCACCTTGTGCACCTGACTTATGTGGGTCCTGGGGAATCGAACCTGGGTCCTTTGGCTTTACAGGTGAGCACCTTAACTGCTAAGCCATCCCTCAAGTCCTCTATTTTTTTTAATTTAATTTAATTTATTTATTTGAGAGAGAGAGAAAGAGGGAAGAAGAGAGAGACACAGAGAGAATGGGTGCACCAGGGCCTCCAGCCACTGCAAACGAACTCCAAGATGCATGTGCCCCTGGTGCATCTGGCTTACATGGGTCCTGGGGAATCAAACCTGGGTCCTTTGGCTTTGCAGGTCTCTCTAGCTCCTATTTTTTTTTTTTTTTTTTTGAGTGAAGTAATAAGACGATTGCCTTTTCTCCTTATATGAAGGTTTAGAAACCAAAGGAAGAGTGAGAGAAGAGGAGAGAGAAGAGAAGAAAAAGAGTGAGGGAGGGGGAAGAAAGGAGGGAGGCAGAGAACCTAGTATAATAGCATAGTGACCTGAAAGTTAATTGACATTCTTGTTCCAAATTTCAAGAATTTTTCCGGAACACAAAGACTCCATTGTTCATGGTAATTTTACTCACTATTATTTCTGGCCTACCCTCTGAAGGCGCTTGCTCACGGCTGCATTGAGGACTTCAGGGACAGCACCCTCAAGCCCCTGCCTGGCTCTCCATGCAGACGGAAGAGGACAGATTGAGAATGGCCCAGTACCATGCCTCCCTCACTGCCGGGACTCAGTCCTGGGAGAACCTGGATGGAAGATCTCCGCTGCAGCTTCTACAGGGAGATCCCATAGCACCTTCCTTGGCAGAATTAGATGGTTTCACTAATCCAAAGAAGGCAGCCAATGATAAAAGGCACCCATTTGTAATCAGCCAAACTTAAGGGGTCAGGGCCAATTTTTACACACCCTGCTTCAAGTGAATTCTATCACTCTCATTGGCAGAGAAGGGAAGCTTTGGCATCATGTTTTTTCCCCAGAAGACAATTGACCAGATATACTGGAACTTGCCTTTAATCTTAGCCCTGGAAAGGCTGAGCTAAAAGGATTGCCATGAGTTCACGGCCAGCCTTGGGCTACAGTAAAACCTACTTTAAGAAAACAAAGAGAAAGAGAGAGAGAAAGAAAAAAAAAAAAAGAAGATAAATGGTTGTCCATGTAGAAAAACTGTAATGATAAAATTAATTTAGAGCTGCCTATCATTAAGATGTGGGATAGAGAAAAGGCCTGGCAGAATGAATTAAAAGGCCATACAACAAATGTATCAACAGCTTAAGGATTAAGAGAGTTATGATACTTACAGTGCCTAGTTAGTGCTAACTTTTAAGAAATAGTATTGGCTCTCTCTCTCTCTCTCCCTCTCTCTCTCTCCTCTCTAACTCTTGTATATTAGTTACCTTTTTCTTCCTTTTCTTAGTGGGCACTGACCTGTAACTCCAGTACCAGCATGTGGCTATCATCCATAATGAGCTTTTGATCAGAGAGACTACAAGGTTTCCTAAAAGAATGACAGATTTCTGTCTGAGTACTTGATGACCCACCAAAGGTTAGTGGTAAGACCCTACTGCTGAAGACACCTTATGTGGTTGACACGTAAAATAGAATGGCATGGCTGGAAGCTGGAAGAGAGTCAGTCCCCAGACAGTCAGCGTGTCTAGTGCCAGAAGGTGCTACATGGGCGACTGGGGGAAAATGACCAATATGTGTCCAAGCAACTCGTGGTCTAACCTACTTAGCAGCAAATAAACTGTTGTGATGCTCACACAAGTCCAATAGTGACACATAGCCATGGTGGGGAACCAACTGCTCTTGATTTGGCTAACTGATCCCCTCAGTGGTACGGGACCCATAGCTGGAGCTGAGAAACAAGTCAGAACCATATCCAAACATAAGCTCACTCTCCAATATCAAGCTACCATCAATCATGGGCTACAAGAGGGCCTACACCTATTAAATTCTCTACTAAAAAAAAGTAAGGGTTATCTCATTTGTCCTGGTGCTAACTTACTCTCCGTTGGAGAATCTGCTTCTCTTTTTCAGATAGATGTAGATCCTAATGAGAGAGCCACCCCATCATACCTCAAAAGAGCCCTGCCTGAAACTAAGAAAAATTGGCGAAACAAGCAAGGGTGCTGTTTTCCTGGTGAACCGGGTACCAGCACAAGGGTGAAGGAGATCAACACAGAGAAAAATCAACTCCTACCAAATCAGAGAGCCAGAGACCCAGAGGCCCCCAATACCTCATCACTGAAGCAGACCAAAAATGAACCCAACATGGCTCAGGGAAATTTTGCAGAAGAGGGGGTGGAGAGAATGTCAGAGCCACATGTTGGGTCATGATATGCAGAGACATTTATCTTACCCATAACTGTGGGCTAACTCCACAATGCATGACCCATATACCTCAAGAAGGAGGGGCTAAGGGGAGGAGGTAGGTAACGGATGAGCCTAATAATGGTACCAAACTGACTGTATTTGCTGAACACAAAACTAATTAATAAAATATTAAAATTAAAAAAATAAGAAATAGTATTGGGAGCCGGGCGTGGTGGCACATGCCTTTAATCCCAGCACTTGGGAGGCAGAGGTAGGAGGATCGCTGTGAGTTCAAGGCCACCCTGAGACTACATAGTGAATTCCAGGTCAGCCTGGGCTAAAGTGAGACCCTACCTTGAAAAACCAAAAAAAAAAAAAAAAAAAAAAAAAAAAAGAAATAGTATTGGGCCTGGCATGATGCTCACACCTGTGCTTCTAGCACACAGGAGACAGAGGTAGGAGGATCGCTGTGAGTTTGAGGCCAGCCTGAGACTCCATAGTGAATTCTAGGTCACCCTGGGCTAGAGTGAGACCCTACCTCAACCCCCCCCCAAAAAAAACTATTGGGTTAAAGTGCTCTTTTTCCTAGTGAATGTGTCAGTTAATTTCATATGACTGCACAGACAAATTACCTCAAGCTTTATGATAATTTATGACAGCTCTGGAGGTCAGAAGTTTAAAATGGGTCAGCAGGACCTCATGCCTTATGGGGGCTTTGGCGGAAAACTCTAGTCTCTGAAGCCATCTCTATCCCTTGGCTCATGGCTCCATCTCACTTTGACCTGTTTCCATCATTGCATCACTTTGTCTGACTCTGATCCTCATATATATGATGTGTGTGTGTGTCCCATGCTTTCTGTGCTGTTGTCCTCACATTTAGTATTTCTGGGTTCCATGACCAGATTTCCAACTCCCCCTTCCCTTCCCCCCACACTTTGTCTGAGGGCTTTCTCTGCATACTGGAACATGAAGTGTGGAGGAATTAATGCTCCTAACAAACTTGCCCAGGGTTTCATGTCTGCTCAATGACACAGGCAGGTATTGTTGTTTGTTTGAGTTTTTGAGACAGGGTCTCTCTCTATGTACTCTCAGGCTGGCCTTGAACTCACAGTGATCCTCCAACCTCAGTTCCTGAGTGCTGGGATCAAAGGCGACTCAGAGGCAGGTTTTAAACTAAGCTGCTACAAAGTACATCTCCATATCACCCTCTGTTGTTCCTCTCAACTAGCTTATTGCTTATTTCTCCTGGGGTGAGGATAGAAGGCACCTCTTTCCAATTATTTGACTTGAAAGGATAGAGGATTTCCCAAGGGTGTGCAGAGACTGAGGTTCATCCATCAGAGACCCTTGTCTGATGCAGATGAGGATGCTGTGAATCTCAGGTTGCAGCATCCTGTGGGAGCTCCCTGAGCATTTTTGGATACCACATGCAGATTCATAAGTCAGTTGAGTAATTGGATTTGTAGTTTACTTCAAATTTTATTGTATGGTCTTGCTATGTAACTCAGACTGGCCTACAACTCAAAGTCTATCACGGGATTATAGACGTGCACCAAAGTGCCTGATAAATTTGTATCATTACATTATTGACTTTCAGTTTCAGCTGCAGGACATGGCAACAATAAGCTGACTAAAATACAGACTTGAGGTTAGGGTAGTACATGTACGACACAGACCAACGATCCCAGCTGAAGGAGGCAGTGTGCCTGGCTATGACTCAGGCAGGTAGAATGTGTCCTTAAGCCCATGATCTGCTGGCTCCATTGAAGCAGTAGATAGACAGACTATCTCTGCTCTTCTTGATTTTACCCTTCTTGGCCTTCAGGGATGATGTTAACATAATTTTATATTTGCTTCACCAAGACAAAATTTCCAGACAGATATTCCTGGTTTTCCCACCCAAAGAGAGTGTCTTCAACAAAACCTTTAGGATTCATGTTTATTTTGAATTCAAATCCTACAGTCTCTGGAGAGGAAACCTTTGGTAAACAAAATGTTCCAGTAGCATCACATCAGAGTGGGACAAGCAGGTCACAGTCACGCAATAGCAGGGGTGCTAATTCCCAGCAGTATACTTGACACTTCCCTCCCTGAAGTGAGTGCCAGTATTGGTGCAAATCCTGATTTTTGTTACCAGTTTATGGTGTAAAGCCTTTGGTGATCTGGTTACCCTTTGTCTATCAGTGGCCCTATCTGTGAAACGAAGATGACATTACACCACTGGCTGCAATCCTGCTGGAAAGCTGGTCCTGCCTGAGACGTCCACAGTGGGCTCATCCACCTCTGTAGTTGCGCCCTCTCAGGAAGCCTAACAAGTGTGGAGGTTGTTCTTTCCCACTGCGCATGAGGCCTAGCACTGTTGACAAGAAAAATGTGAAGGTTTTGTCAACTCTGACTTTGGGCTTTCTCTCCTCTTGTGGACTATTAACCTCCCATAGTATCTTTATGTTAAATAGTGTTGCAGTCAGGTTCAGCATTGCTGGTAGAAATCACCCAACCATGAGCAGCTTGTAGGAAACAAAAGAGGTTTACTTTGGCTTACAAGCTCGAGGGGGAAGCTCCATGATGGCAGGGAAAATGATGGCATGAGCAGAGGGTGGACATCACTCCCTGGCCAACAACAAGTGGACAATAGCAACAGGAGAGTGTGCCAACCACTGGCATAGGGAAATTGGCTATAGCATCCATAAGCCCGCCCCCAACAATACACCACCTCCAGGAGAGTTTAATTTCCAGTTGCTATCAGCCGAGGAGACCAACTCAGAATACCTAAGTTTATGGGGAACACCTGAATCAAACCACCACAAACAGCATATGACAAATAAATACCATGTATGCTTGTACAGGTTTCTTTTTTAAATTATGATGTATAAATATCTGATCAATGTATGGTAGCATGAATTTACTGTCATGAATAATTAAGTGATATCAGTACTATTCAGTAGCTATAGAGATACAACAAAATCAATGCAGGGAAGGTAGAAACAGGAGGATCAGCAATTCAAGGTCAACCTCAGCTATGTATGGAGTTAAAGGCTATACTGGACTATCTGTTACCCTGTATAAACAAACAAACAAGCAAACAAGCAAACAAATTCAATGTTGCATAAGCAAACAACATTCTTGAATAAATGTGTGACATACACATTTTAATTGAGACAAAATATGTCTCTCCAAAATAAAAAAAGAAAAGAAAAACAAAGCTAAGATTTTCTTAAAATAAAAATTTTTAAAGTTTCAAACGTTTTCTAAATGTAGCTCAGAGATACAACACTTGTGTAGCATGCACAAGGGCCCATGTTTAATCTCAAACACTAAAATAAATAAATAGAGTCCAGCATGGTGGCACTCACCTTTAATCACAACACTTGGGAGGCAAAAGTAGGAGGACTGCTGTGAGTTCAAGGCCACCCTGAGACTACATAGTGAATTCCAGGTCAGCCTGAGCAAGACCCTACCTCAAAAAATCAAAAATAAATAAACACCTCTCTTGGCTGGCTCTGGAACTTCAAGGTTCTGATTACAATCCTATCCAAGTCTCCTCCAGAGCCACCATATAATCTCATTTATTAGAAAAGAGGGAGACTTCCAGGTAAGATGGCAACATACTAGCCATACCAAAAGCCTAGGGAGGGAAATAACCAGCAGCACAGCAAAATACATTCTTCTACTGAAAATTGATGGTTTATAAGTTATTATCAACCACAGCAGAGAATCAAGAGAGACCAAGATCTTCCAGAAAGGAAGAAACCAGCCAGAATCCCACCAAGGGTGCCAAAGCCCAGATCTGTGAGCCCACCAGCCCCCCTCGGCCAGCTGGCAGTGCAGACTGGCAGGAGCAGAAACAAAGTGACTTGTTGCCTACAAGAAACTCACCTTTTTACAAAAGATGGACACTGTGTTAGGGTGAAAGGTTGGAAAATGGTATTACAAGGAAATGGGCTTAGAAAACAAGCAGGTGTCACTATCCTGATAGCTGACAGGGTAGACTTCAGACCAACATTAGTTAGGAATGATAAGGAAGGTTACTCTATATTGATTAAAGGCACACTCCAAAAAGAGGACATTACAATCCTAAATATATTTGCACCTAAAATGGTGGCTCCCAATTTCATCAAACAAAAACTATTAGAACTAAGGTCACAGATAACACCAAACACAGTTGTAGTGGGTGACATCAACCCCCCACTCTCACCAATTGACAGGTCAACATGGAAGAAAATAAACAGAGACACATCTGGATTAAAGGAAGTCATAGAATGAATGGATTTTACAGATATCTACAGAACATTTCACCCAAATACTGCAGAATCCACATTCTTTTCAGCAGCACACGGAACATTTTCTAAAATAGGCCATATATTAGGACACAAAGCAAATCTTAACAAATACAGAAAAACTGAAATAATTCCTTGAACTCTCTCTGATCACAGTGGCACTAAAATACAAGTCAACAGGAAGAAAAGCTATAGAGCATACACAAAATCATGGAAAGAATTAATCTAATTTATCAGAAAAGAGAGATTTCCAGGTAAGGTGGAATGGTGATGATGAATGGGTCAATGTGGAAATAAAAAAAAAATTCATAGAATTAAATAATAATGAGAACACAACATACCAAACATACCAACTGTGAGGCACAGAAAAGGCAGTCCTATGAGAGAAATTTATACCTTTAAGTGCCTATATTAAGAAATTAGAAAGGTCACAAGTAAATAACTTTAATGCTTCACCTTAGGCCCTGGAAAAAGAAGAACAAGGCAAATCAAAAATCAGTAGACAGGAAGAAATACTAAATATTAGGGCAGAAATTAATGAAATAGAAACAACAACAACAAAAAAAAGCAATCCAAAGAGTCAATGAAACAAGGAGTTGGTTCTTTGAAAGGATAAACAAGATTGATAAACCTTTAGGAAATCTGACCAAAAGAAAAAGAGAAGAAACACAAATTAATAAAATTAGAGATGAAAAAGTCACCATCACAATAGATACCAGAGAAACTCAGAAAATCATAGGGATATACTATAAGAACATACACTCCACAAAGTTTGAAAATCTGAAAGAAATGGATGATTTTCTTGATTTAGATGACCTACCAAAATTAAATCAAGATGATATTAATCACTTAAATTGACCAATAACAAGTATTGAGATCCAAACAGTTATCAAAAATCTCCCAACTAAAAAAAGTCCAGGTCCAGATGGATTCACTGGTGAATTTTACCAGATCTTCATGGAAGAACTAATACCAATGCTTCTCAAACTTTTCTTTTTTAAAAAATATTTTTTATTTTTACTTATTTATTTGAGAGAGGGAAAGAGACAGAGACAGAGACAGAGACAGAGAGAGAGAGAGGAACAGAGAATGGGCGGGCTAGGTCTCAGCCACTGCAAATGAACTCCAGATGCATGTGTCACCTTGTGTATCTGGCTTAGGTGGATCCTGGGGAATTGAACCAAGGTCCTTTGGCTTTGCAGGAAAATGCCTTAACCACTAAGCCATCTCTCCAGCTTCCTCGAACTTTTCCATAAGATAGAAAAGGAAGGAAACCTACCAAACTCCTTCTACAAAGCTAGCATCACACTGATACCAAAACCAGACAAAGATAGAACAAAAAAGAAAGACAGAAAGAAAGAAAGAAAGACAGAAAGAAAGAAAGAAAGACAGACAGACAGACAGAAAGAAAGAAAGAAAGAAAGAAAGAAAGAAAGAAAGAAAGAAAGAAGTTACAGATAAATCTCCCTCATGAATATTGTATCAGACAGCTTCAGGTTCGCTGAGATGAACTTCCAGACCAGGCACAGTTATGGAGGAAGGGATTTATTGAAGCTTACAGATCCAGGGGAAGTTCCATAATGGCAGAAGAAACTGGCCTGCCTTCACAGGCCCAAGCAGAGAGAGAGCAGTACAAGCCTGAAGGTCAAAAGCCAGAGCACACTTCAGGAACTCTAGCTAGGCACACTTTGCATATCTTTAGATTGAAATCTCAAACCCACCACCACACCTTAAGATCCACACAATGGCATTGCCTCCAGCCAGATGGCTAGATAGATGCAAACTACAAACAAATAAACAACTGAAATATATTGGGGGCCATCTATTCTATTCAAACCACCACATTCCACCCCTGGCCCCCAATAGATTTATAACCATCACACATTATAAATTGTACTCAGTTCAGTTTCAAAGGTCTCCACAGTCTTGACCAATTTAAGATATGAAGACCTGTAAAATCAAACAAGTTAAACACTTCTAACATATAAAGGCACAGAGTAAACATTTTCAACTGGTATAAGGCACAGCAAGGAGAGACTAAAATAATGCAAACTCAACCACCATCAAACAAACATCAAACTTCTGCAGTTCAAGTTCAATACAACCACAGACTGACAGTCCTCAGATTTTCCAATTCCGTCCCTCCAGCTGGGCAGAGTACCCGGGGAACACTTCCATCCCAGGCCAAGAATGCGCTCTATGGTAGCCCTTGCACAGTCCTGGTATATACAAAACATCTTCAGGTCTTCATGCAAACCACAGTCCATCTTCCAAAGGCTCTTTTAGCCTATCAGGGCATCATGCCCTGCCTCATGCCACATCTCAGCAGCAGCTCCTGGAACCGTGTGCAATTCATGACCACTCCTCACATTTTCCAAAGGCTCTTTCAGTCTATCAGGGCATCAGGCCCTACCTCATGCCACATCTCAGTGGCAGCTCCTGGAAGCATGTGCAATTCATGGCCACTCCATGCATTTTTCATGCTTCTGAAACCAATACCAGTTGTTCAGGACACAGCCATATTCTTAATTCAGGTACAAAACAAATCATAGCCTTGAAAGCAGGTTCCTTCTCCAGTCAACTCTTTCCAAAAGTGTTTGCATTTCCATAATAGTCTTTCCTCAGGCATCCTTTCCATAGTAAAGCAATTGGACCATCTTCCTTAAGATTGCTAATGTGTTTGACAATAGCAGATTCAGTAACCTAAAACCAGTCTCAGTGCCTGTAATTTTAACTTGCTTGAGATTTTCCAGTTTAAAATCTTAAATCTCTCAGTCCAATATCTTCAGCCAAGCACATCAGTCCATTACAAATTTAACCTTGATCAAACTCTCTGGGCCTGGGAAGCAGGATACAGCCAGCCCTTATGCCAGTAGCCCAGTTCCAACAAAGTCCTCTGCAGTCTTTCCTTCCCCTTAGAAAACTCATAAGCCAAGCCTCGAAGTTCAATGCTATCTGCACTTAGCATTCTCAGACTCTCATCAGAATACTCCATAAAACTTGGCTTACCACTCCAGATGACATCTTCAGTTGCAAGCACCAAGTCCATGCCTATTCCTCCAAAACAAAGGTTCCACAAGATCAACATCCACATAGTAAGGTTCATCTCACCCCACTCCTCGGTACCAAGTTCTGTAGCAGACAGCTTCAGGTTCGTTGAGATGAACTTCCAGACCAGGCACAGTTATGGAGGAAGGGATTTATTGAAGCTTACAGATCCAGGGGAAGTTCCATAATGGCAGAAGAAACTGGCCTGCCTTCACAGGACCAAGCAGAGAGAGAGAGAAGTACAAGCCTAAAGGTCAAAAGCCAGAGCACACTTCAGGAACTCCAGCTAAGCACAATTTGCATATCTTTAGATTGAAATCTCAAACCCACCACCACACCTTAAGATCCACACAATGGCATTGCCTCCAGCCAGATGGCTAGAGATGCAAACTACAAACAAATAAACAACTGAAATATATTGGGGGCCATCTATTCTATTCAAACCACCACAAATATAGATGCAAAAATTCTCAACAAAATATTGGCAAACAGAATACAAGAATATATCATAAAGATCATTCACCCTGACCAAGTCGACTTTAATCCAGAAATGCTGGGATGGTTCAACAATGCAAATCAGCAAATATAATACATTATATAAATGGACTGAAGGACAAACCTCACATGATCATCTCATTAGATGCAGAAAAAGCATTTGACAAAATTCAACATTCCTTCATGATAAAAATTCTACAGAACCTGGGCATGGTGGTGCACACCTTTAATCCCAGCACTCGGGAGGCAGAGATAGGAGGATTGCTGTGAGTTCAAGGCCACCCTGAGACTACAGATGAATTCCAGGTCAGCCTGAGCTAGAGTGAGACCCTACCTTGAAAAACAAACAAAACAAAACAAAACAAAACAAAAAGTCCTACAGAGATTGGGAATAAAAGGAACATATCTTGACATAATAAAGGCTATCTATGACCAACCTACAGCCAACATAATACTAAATGGAGAAAAACTTGATGCTTTTCAACTAAAGCCAGAAACAAAACAAGGGTGTCTAATGTCACCACTTTTATTTAATAGAGTACTGGAAGTCTTAGCCATAGCAATAAGGCAAGAGACACACATAAAAGGGATACAAATTGGAAAGGAAGAGATCAAGTTATGATTTTTTGCAGATGACAAGATTCTATACATAAAGGACCCTCAAGACTCTTCCAGCAAACTGTTAGAGCTGATAAGCACCTATAGCCATGTAGCAGGATACAAAATAAACACACAGAAATCAGAAGCCTTCCTATATGCTAACAACAAACATACAGAGGATGAAACCAGAGAATCACTCTCATTCACAATTGCATAAAAAAGTACCTTGGAATAAATCTAACCAAGGAAGTGAACGATCTCTACAATGAAAACTTTAAAACACTCAATACAGAAATTGCAGAAGACACTAGGAAATGGAAAGACATCCTATGTTCTTGGATAGGAAGAATCAATATTGTGAAAATGGCAATCTTACCAAGAGTAATCTACACATTTATTGCAATCCCCATCAAAATTTCAGTGGCATTCTTCACAGAAATAGAAAAAACAATCCTAAAATTCATTTGAAAGCACAAAAACCTTGAATATCTAAAATAATTTTGAGCAAAAAATAAGGCTAGTGGTATCACCATACCTGATTTGAACCTATATTACAGAGTCAATAATAACAAAAACAGCATGGTACTGGCACAAAACAGGCATGTAGATCAATGTAACAGAATAGAGGACCCAAATGTAAGTCCGAATAGCTACAGCCACCTGATTTTCAACAAAAATGCCAAAATGCTCATTGGAGAAAAGACAGCACAAGTGGTGCTGGGAAACAATATGTATCTGTAGAAGGATGAAAATAGATCCTCAACTCTCTCCATGCACAAGAATTAAATCCAAATGGATCAAAGACCTTAATATCAGATCTGAAATTCTGAAGCTGCTAGAGGAAAAAGTAGGTGAAACCCTTCAACATATTAGTCTTGGCAAAGACTTTCTGAATATAACCCAAGTTGCTTATCAGATAAAACAACTGATCAACCTCTGGGACCTCATGAAATTACAAAACTTTTGTACAGCAATGGACACTACAGATAGATCAAAAAGGCAACCTACAGAATGGGAGAAAATCTTTGCCAGCTATACATCTGACAGAGGATTAATATCTAGGTTATACAAAGAACTAAAAAAAACCTAAATAATAAGAAATCAAATAACCCAATTTAAAAAAGGGCCATGGAACTCAATAGAGAGTTCTCAAAAGAAGAAATACAGATGGCATATAAACATCTAGAAAATTTTTCTATATTTGTAGCCATCAGGGAAATGCAGAT
Organism: Dipus sagitta; assembly: GCA_036346955.1. NCBI lineage: Eukaryota > Metazoa > Chordata > Mammalia > Rodentia > Dipodidae > Dipus > Dipus sagitta. The sequence continues at coordinate 54,723,447 of CM070779.1, read as the reverse complement.
TAAAACTATTTGGAGATTCCATCTCACTCCCATCAGAATGGCTATCATCAAGAAAACAAATGACAATAAATGTTGGTGGGAGTGCAGAAAAAGAGGAACCTTTCTACACTGTTGATAGGAAAGTAGTCTAGTACAGTTATTGTTGAAATCAATGTGGCCGTTCTTGAGATAAATCTAAAAATAGATTTGCCATATGAACCAGCTATAGCACTCCTAGGCCTATATCCTAATGACTCTTCTCACTACCTCAGAGATACTTGCACAACCATGTTTATTGCCACTCTATTCACAATAGCTGGGAAATGGAACCAGCCTAGATGTCCCTCAACTGATGAGTTGATAATGAAGATGTGGCACATTTATACAATGGAGTTCTACTCAGGGGTGAAGAAAAATGAAATTTGCAGGAAAGTGGATGGATCTGGTAAGGATTATACTTAATGAGGTAACCCAGGCTCAGAATGCCAAATGTCACATGTTCTATCTCATATGTGGATCCTAGCTACAAATGACTGGACTTCTATGTGAGTTGGAATAAAACTCAGTAGCATAGGCCAGTAAGCTAGAAAGGGGATATAAAGGGAATAGAAAGGGAGGGAGGGGGGACTTAATAGGATGGTATTGTATATATGTAAGTAGAAGAACAGATTAATGGGCATGGAAAGGTTTAAGTGAGGTCAAGGGAAGCTAAAGGAAAGGTGGGGGAAGGTCAATAAAAATCTAAGAGGGTATGAGTAAGTCATATGGAATCCTACTTTTTCAGACAATGGAACCTCAGGAGCCATAGATGGTTGCTAGAAAATTTTCAGTGCCAGGGATGGGATATCTCCCAGTGAGTTGTTGGCCAGGAGGTCCGTGATATCCCCAAAACATTATAAGTCATTGCTAAGGCTCTTGGTTTCCCACCAGGAATAGATGGTAAGACCCTACTGCTGAAGACCCCACATACTTTGGTTGCAAGGTCACTGAGAAATTCTACTGGAGCTGAGCTGAAAACCTCCCCCATGTAGGCCAGCTGACAGAAAGCTGGAACAAAGCTATGTTGAATGCAGTTCAATGGAAGAGAGAAAAACCACCAATGAAGATACTCAACAATCCTTATATTTGGTCAGCCAGGCCAAATGAGCCAATGGGTGCAATCGTGGCATGTCTCTTATGGGGGAAATTAAACACTCTCTCATTGGACTGGAGGCCCACTCTATGGGAGGGAATCTATGCCTGATACTGAAAACCTACAACAGGGGTAGTCATGAGCCCTAGGTGTGTAATGTCTGCTGGTGTCTGGCTAAATGTATATATTATGCTCATCAAACTGCCCAGTAGGCACTTCTCTTAATGTTCACACCCATATATTAATGTTACTCTCACTTTTGGTAGAGAATTTTCTCTTTTCAGATGGCAGTGACATTGGGATGACTCAAAAGGCACCATAGTGCTGAGAAATGACAGAGGAGTGCTCAGCGCTGAAACATCTCTATCATACCTTCCAAGGCTCAGGGCCCATTGCGGAAGAGGTGGCGGAAAGAATGTAAGAGCCAAAGTAAGGGTAGGACTCCTTACAACGTGCTCCCCCCAGACACAAAATGGTCTTGATATCCATGACCTCGCAGTGCCTGACACTACCTACACAAGAACATCATAACAGGAGGAAAAGATGATGACACTAAAATGAAAGAGAGAATAAAAGTTTCCAGGCATGGCGGAGCACACCTTTAATTCCAGCACTTGGGAAGCATAGATAGGAGGATCTCTATGAGTTCCAGGCCACCCTGAGACTGCATAATGAATTCCAGGTCAGCCTGGGATAGAGTGAAACCCTACCTCCCTAAACCAAAAATAAATAAATAAATAAATAAATAAATAAATAAATAAATAAATAAGAGAGGCTGATTGAGAGGGAGAAAGGGTATGATGGAGAGTGGTTTCAAAGCAGAAAGTGGGGGGAGGGAGGGATAGAATTACCATGGGTTATTGTCTATAATTATGGAGGTTGTCAATATAAATAAATAAGTAAGTAAGTAAGTAAATTGACTTTATCTTGTCCAAATAGTTTGGGATGATGTATTTTTCTCTCTAGAAAAAAACTTAAAGGATCCATATAGGAAAAGGGACATCAAGGGCTGAGGTGTGGCTCAATGGTAGAGCACTTTCCATACATGCATGAGGCCTTGAGGCCAATAAAGAAAAAGGAGGGAAGGGCTGGAGAGATGGCTTTGCAGTTAAGGCAGTTGCCTGCGAAGCCTGGAGACCCAGGTTTGATTCCTCAGTACCCATGTAAAGTCAGATGCACAAAGTGGCACATATGTTTGGAGTTTGCAGTGGCTACGTGCTCTGGTGCACCCATTATTTCTGTCTCTCTACTTCTTTATCTCTTTTTCAAATAAATAAAAAATAAACAAATAAATAAAAAGGGAGGAAGAAGGGAGAACAAAGGAAAATGAGACAGCCAGGAAATGTTGGTGAATACATGCCCTCGCCATGTTGTTGCCTCCTGCATTTTCACAGGGATGCCCAAGCCTGCGTTTGGACTTAGAACTAGAAAAACAGAGAATGCAGTAGGTATTAGACAGCTATAGATAAATGGAGTCCAGAAAAGATAAAGGGAAGGAAGGAGGACGAGGCCAGCTGTCCTAAAGCTTTACAGGGTCCAGTTTCTAAGAATTGTGGGTGACTATGCTATTTAAGATCATGCAACAGAAAGTAGGGAGGGGTGTCAAAAATTGGCAATGGTAAGAAATTTCTGAACATCGAATGACCAAAAATTAATTGAATATCAAACACATAATAAATCCAAGGCATTCCCTGTTCTTGGTGCATTGTGCAACTTCACTACAGCCTTGGTTCTTTTTTGTTTAAAATTTTATTATATATACAATAAGTTATACATTTTTATCCCCTCTCCTCAATTCCCATTACCCTCGAGGAACTCCTCAGTGGGGTTATGGTATTCACTGTGAAGTCATGAAGGCCTCGGTCAGTCCCTATGGGGTAGTGGGGGGACTGTGTCTCAGGCTATTCCTACCCACTCTGTGGCTCTTACAGTCTTTTCCTCCTCTTCTGCTGTGGCAGGCCTGTTGACAGTCTGATTTATTGTTGAATTCTTTGTAGCCTCTGGACTTCTGCTTTCATATATATATTTTAAAAGTTTTATCTATTTAAGAGAGAGAGAGAGAGAGGGCACCAGGGCCTCTAGCCACTGCAAACTCCAGATGCATGTGCTACCTTGTGCATCTGGCTTACATAGGTATTAGGTAATTGAACCTGGGACTTAGGCTTGGCAGGCAAATGCCTTAACCACTAAGCCATCACTCCAGCCCTTACATATTTTGATAATCTTCATGTCTGTCACCATCATCCTACAGCTGGTTATTAGGCTAGTGTAAGAGCAGTATTCATGATGTCACTTCCTCTCCAGTTTCTCTTGGGCCCTGATAAAGGTGGCATGTATCTTTATGGGTAGTGGGCTATCTTCCTGTCTTATCAATGGATCTAGGCTCTCCTCTGTTTTCTCTGCCATCTATAAAATAAAACACATTCTCCAACCAAGTGTAGGAGGAGTTTGGGTTTAAAGGGATATACAAAGTTGTTTAGGAGATTTTTGGTGTCCAAGCCCATTCTTTCCTGACCATGGGATTCTGACTTGGTTTCTAGTATCAGATATGAGTTCCCTCCCACTAAGCAGGCCTCATGTCCAATCAGAGAACAGTTGGTTACCTGCAGAAGCAGCATGCCACTATTGCACAAGTGCATACTTCTTGTCTGGCTGGTTGATTTTGTAGTCTGCATTGTCCCCTGCTTATTCATACTGTTGGTGACTATAGTCCTCTGGCAGCTCCAATAGGGCTTTCCAACACTTTAAGGGCTAGCTCAGAGGGATCTAGTTTCCATTTTAGTTCCAGCATGGTGTTCCGATGTCCTGTGACCATAGCCTGTGGTGTCTCAGCTTGGTTCTGAACACACATATGCATACTTTGTACTGCATATATCTTCATGCAATTCAGTGCCAACCAATGCTCCCCTAAACATGTGGGCTCAGATTAGAAACTCATACGCTATGAACTGCAGTGTTTTCTTACTGTACATGCAAAGTTTTCTGCTCTTATGGAAACATTATGATTTATTTCCAGAAAGCAATGTCTTTTTAATATTTTCCTATCATCATTCCTCAACATCAATCCTTACTATCAAATTTATAGAATTTGGGATTATGTTATATTAGAATAATTTTAAAAGTTGTTTGAGTTGCTGACTTGAATGTCTAGTAAGATCTGAAATGACACCGGGCATGGTGGTGCATACCTTTAATCTCAACACTTGGGAGGCAGAGGTAGGAGGATTGCCTTGAGTTCAAGGCCACCCTGAGACTCCATAGTGAATTCCAGGTCAGCCTGGGCTAGAGTGACACCCCACCTCGAAAAACCAAAAACCAAAAACAAACAAAAAAAGATCTGAAATGACCCTAGCCATGTTTCTGCCATTTTATGCTATGTGTTCATGTAAAGCAACATTCTCATCACTGATGATTATAAAATCAAAATATTTTATTTTAATTATGATATGTATTGAGGGAAGTACAGAGCCAAGGAAAGGCACCCATGTGGCTAGACAGCCCATGCAGAGGGCCTGGAAAGCACTGTGGAAAAAAAGAGAGAAAAGAAAGTTTAAGGAGCTCCTGTCATGTAGGAACATGGAGGGAATAAAGAACTCATGCGGAAAGTAAGGGCTAGGGGCCACCTGGCTGGGTCTGTGCTTGGGCCTAGGCCGAGCCAGCCCAGGCCCAGAAGAGGGAAAAATTCACCCATAGCTGGAAGTTCTCAAGTGGTCAGAGAGTCTGCTCTCCCCCTGTAACCACATTTATAACCTTATAATGGGCTATTTTCCAGCTCAGGTGAACCAGAGGGACAGCTGGTTGATTATGGCTAGGGACTGTCTCAGGAGGAGGCTAGACCTGACACCAAGTTCTGGGAGCTGAACCTGAAAATCAAAAATTGATCAACTCTAGCCCAGGTATGGTGGTGCATGCCTTTAATCCCAGCACTAGGGAGGCAGAGGTAGCAGAATTGCCATGAGTTCAAGGCCAGCCTGAGACTACATAGTGAATTCCAGGTCAGCCTGGGCCAGAGTAAGACCCTACCTTAGAAAAATAAAAAATAATAAAATAAAATAAATTGATCAGCTCTGATAAAAGTTCAAGATGCTCTATGTTCTATAGTAGTCATCAAAAAGTCTAAATGTCTATATTTGTACCCTTTGATTCAAGCTGCTCTCACTCTGGGTTAGCAGATGTGATTTTTCAGATGGAATTGAATGCTGGGGAGACACAAGCCCCATCAGTATGGCAAGAAAAGAACTCTGACTGCCTAGCGCAAGACTCATCTCTATCACGCCTGCCAGGACGTACGGGACATTGCAGAGAGAAGTGGCCGGTTAACAGTGCTGCTCTCACTGCTCACCTGAGATGTCAGTAAACACTGAGGAGACTCAAAATATTCATCAAAGCAGAAAATCATAGGCTGCCTAGAGTTCAACACTAAAGGAGTACTACCATGCCAATCAAGGCTCAGGGAACATTTTGGAATAGGAGGTGAAAAGAATGCAAGAGCTGCAGGGTGGGAAAGAGCATTTTGAGGCATTGCTCCCCCTCCCCAGAAACATATTGGTGTATTCATGATGCCACAGTAAATACAGGTAACCCCACTGAAGAGGGCCCTCATTAGAATGGGGGTGGGAGAAAGGAAACATAAGACTATAACACAGTGGCCTGTGCATAGTGGCACATGCCTTTAATCCCTGCACTGGGGAGGCAGAGGTAGCAGTATCATTGTGAGTTCAAGGCCTCTCTGAGACTACGTAGCCCAGGTCAGCCTGGGCTAGAGTGAGACCCTACCTTGAAAAAAAAAACCCAAAAAGAATGTAACTCAATGGGAACATGACCATTAGGCAATATGTTCATACAATTAAGTACTCAATTAAAAAATATATTCAGCCAAAATTTAACTCTTTTTTCAAATATTTTTATATATTTTTTCTTCTTGTTTATTATTTTTTTATTGATAAATTCCATGATTGTAAACAATATCCAATGGTAATTCCCTCCCTACCCCCACTTTTCCCTTTAAAATTCCCAAAATTTCAGTGACTTTTTTTACAGAACTAAAAAAAAATCATAATTTTATATGGAAGCACAAAGACCCAAAATAGTCAAAGCAACCCTACACAGAAAGAATAATACTAGAGGTTTAACAATAACTGACTTCAAGTTATAGTATACAGCCAACGTAACAAAACCAGTATGACACTGGCACCAAACCAGACACATAGACCAATGGAACAGAGGACCTAGAAATAAATACAAACAGCTACAGCCACATAACTTTTGACCAAGGTGTCAAAAATATGCATTAGAGAAAAGACAGCCTTTATTTTCATCAGCTGGAACTAGAATAATAGAGTATGCACACATAGAAGAACATAGCTAGATACATATCTCTCACCCTATATAATAATCAATTCAAAATGGATCAAAAGCCTTGATGTAAGACCTGAAACTCTAAAACTGCTAAAGTACACTATCCAATTTTTTACTTTCTATGAGCTACATTGAATGAAGATGAATTGCTTTGGACCACACATTAAATACACTAATATTAAATATTATATACACTAATATTAAAACACAAGCTGGTGAGAAAAAAAATTTTAAAGGTGTGTGTATAGTTTTCATGATATCTGGCACTTGAGAAGCAAAAAGTCCTCACAAAATAATACAAGAAGTTGGATGTCATTGAGAGCTATAAAGCCATTCTTGACATTTTAATTCAAGATTTGAGGGTTCTGGACACCCATAGTCACACAAAACTTCCACTGAACCAATGACTTCCAGGTTCTTGTCTGGTGAATTTGAAGAATGAAATTCATAGACTACACAGAGAGGGGTTTAGAAATATTTTATTACAGAGTGTAAGAGAAGGAAAGAAGGCAGAGCTCCTATAAAGCAGAAGGGGTCCCCAGAAATTGGGTACCATTAATGAAAGTAAAGCAGCTGGGTATGGTGGCACATACCTTTAAACCCAGCACTTGGGAGGCAGAGGTAGGAGGATTGTTGTGAGTTCAAGGCCATCCTGGGACTACAGAGTGAATTTCAGGTCAGCCTGGGCTAGAGTGAGACTCAAAAATTAAAAGGAATGTAAAATTAGTAAAGCAGAAAGCTCCTGTGTTGGGAGAGGTCCTAAGTGAGTGGATTGGGGTTTCTTGTAGGAACAAGGTTTTACTGGAAGGTGGCGGGGGAGCCAGTGAGCTGGTCACCCATGATGGTTGTCTAGGCAGTCTTAATGTATTAGTCACATCCTCATGTCTGGTTTCTAGGAAAGGGGGACTCCTTTAGAGAAAAAGATAAAGAAAATACCGAAACTGCCTTACAAGTTCAAGAACATTGCCTGCTTTTAGCCAAGATGAAAAAAAAAACCTCACTTTTGGGGCCCTTGTACCCTAAAGTACCGAGTCAATTTCTATTAATAATAATCATAATTGTGCAGTGTACGGTTCAAAATGTCTTTAAGATCATCAAGCAGGTCCCAACTTTGTGATCACTAATAATGAGCATCAACATATGAAAGTAACAAAACTTCATTTAAAAATATTTTATAAACACACAAGCCAAAGAAAATATGTTAAAAACAGTAAGAAAGAAACATCAAAGTCACCTATACAGTCAAACCCATCAGGATAACAGTAGATTACTCAACATAAACCTTAAAAGCCAGAAGGGCTTTGAATGATGTTCTGAAAAATAACAACTGTTAACCAAGATTACTATATCCAGCAAAGGTATCCATCATAATTGACAGAAAAATAAGGACTTTACACAACAAAAACAGGCTAAAGGAATATATGATAACTAAGACAGCTCTACAGAAAATACTTGAAGGGATCCTTCATGCTGAAGAGAAAGAGAATCACATAGATGAGAAAGCAGGAAAAAATAGACCATATTCAAATAATGTTTAAAATAAGAGAGTAAAGGAAAAATAGGAAGCACTACAAGACAAGACAAATGGGAAAAATAAATATACACCACCTTTCAATAGTTTTTTTTTTTTTTTTTTTTTTGAGGTAGGATTTTGCTCTAGTCCAGGCTGACCTGGATTTCACTATGTAGTCTCAGGGTGGCCTTGAACTCAAGGCAATCCTCCTACCTCTGCCTCCCAAGTGCTAAGATTAAAGGCGTGTGCCACCACACCCGGCTCTTATTTCTCTTAATTTCAATGGCCTCAATGCCCCAACCAAAAGACACAGGCTTGAAAACTGGATTAAAAGGCAGGATCCTTCCGTTTGTTTCCTCCAAGAAACTCACCTCTGATAAAAGACAGACACTATTTTAGGGTGAAAGGATGGAAAACAGTATTTCAAGCAAATGAGCCTAGGAAACATGTAAGTGTTGCTACTCCAAACCAACATTAGTGAGGAAAGATGAAGAAGGTCACTTTATATAGACTGAAGGAACAATTCAACAGGAAGACATTACAATTCTAAAGATATATGTACCTAACATGGGTGCTTCTGTTTCCATTAAACAAACACTGCTAGACATAAGGTCACAGATAACATCAAGGACAATTGTAGTGGGTGACTTAAATACTCCACTCTCACTAATTGACAGGTCATCCCGGCAACAAATAGAGAAGCATCTGGATTAAATGTGGTCATAGAACAAATAGACCTCACAGATATCTACAGAAAATTCCATCCAAATGCTGCAGAATGCACATTCTTTTCAGCAGCACATGGAATATTCACTAAAATAGATCATATACTAGAACGCAAAGCAAATCTTAACAAATACAGAAAAACTGAAAAATTGCTTGTACTCTATCTGATCACAATAGGATTAAACTACAAACCACCAGCTAGAAAAACTATACAGCATACACAAAATCATGGAAACTAAATAGTACACTACTGAATAATGAATGAATCATTAAAGAAATCAAGAAAGAAATAAAAACATTCATAGAATCTAATGATAATGAGAACACAACACATAAAAACCTATGGGACAAAATGATGGCAGTTCTAAGAGGGAAGTTTACAGTTTTAAGTGCCTATATTTAAAAAGTAAACAACTTAATGCTTCACCTTAAGACCTAAGAAAAATAAGAACAAAGCAAACCAAAAATCAGTAGGCAAGAAAAAACAATAAATATTAGGGTGGAAATTAACAAAACAGAAACCAAAAAACAATACAAAGAATCAATGAAATGAAGAGTTGGTTCTTTGAAAGGATAAACAAGACTGATAAATCCTTAGCAAATCTGACTAAAAGAAAGAGAGAAGAGACACAAATTAATAAAATTAGAGATGAAAAAGTCACCATTACAACAGATACTAGTGAAATTAAGAAAATTATAATGCCATACTTTAAGAACATATACTCCACTAAGTTTGAAAATCTGGAAGAAATGAATGATTTCCTAGATTTATATAACCTACCAAAATTAAATCAAGATGAGAAAAACCATTTTCTGTATTATTTATGAGAGAGTGAGTGGGTGAGAGAGAGAGAGAGAGAGAGAATCCGTGTGTCAGAGCCTTCAGGCACAGAAATTGAATTCCAGATGCATGCTCCATCTTATGCATATGTGCAACCTTGGTGCTTGGGTCACCTTGTGCATCTGGCTTATGTGGGATCTGGAGAGTAGAACATGGGTCCTTAGACTTTGCAGGCAAGTACCTTAACCCCTAAGCCATCTCTACAGCCTGAGAGAAACCATTTAAACAATCCTATAACAAGCACTGTGACCAAAGCAGTTATAAAAACTCTCCCAACCAAAAACAGTGCAGGCCCAGATGGATTCACTGGTGAACTCTACCAGACCTTCATGGAATAACTAACACCAAGTCTTCTCAAACTATTCCATAAAGTAGAAATGAAGAAATACTACCAAGCTCCTTCTATGAAGACAGAATTACCCTGATACCAAAACCAGACAAAGATAAAAAGAAGAAGAGGAGGAAGAAGAAGAAGATTACATACCAATCTCCTTCATGAACATAGATGCAAAAATTCTCAACAAAATACTGGCAAACAGAATACAAGAATACATCAGAAAGACCATTTACCCCAACCAGGTAGGTTTTATCCTAGAGATGCAGGGATGGTTTAATATATACAAATTGTGATAGTTAAGGTGTTGTCAACTTGATCTGTTTAGTAAGCCACAGAAATCCCTTTCAGGTGAGTCTCAGAGGTTGCTTCTAGGAAGGATCAACTAAAGGAAGAAGCCCTTCCCCCAGAGTGAGCCCTTCCCCCAGAGTAGGCAGCCCCACTCAGAGGGGGACTTGATATAAGGAAGCTCTGGGTAAAAAGAGCCCCTTCTTTCTTTCTTTCCTTCCTTCCTTCCTTCCTTCCTTCCTTCCTTCCTTCCTTCCTTCCACTTGGCTGCCAGAGCTGCTCGCTACCTTCCAGTGTGGATTGAAGACCAGTGTGGACTAAACACCATCATCAACTGAAGACCCGTGTGGATCGAAACTCAGTGGCTCCTCAGGAAGCCTCCAGGCTTTCCAGCACCATCTACAGTGCCGGGTCAGGACTGCTGAGGCATCTGGCCATGAGGACTGAGCAGCTACCAGGTTCGGTGATTCTCGGGCCTGAAACTGCTATTAGACTACTGTAAGCTGATCCAATAAATCCGCCTTTTAAAATAATTCATTCTAGCAGTTCTGTTCCACTAGAGAACCCTGACTAATACACAAATCAATAAATTTAACACACCGTATAAATGGGCTGAAGAACAAAAATCATATCATCACCTCAATTGATGCAGTAAAGGCATTTGATAAAATCCAACATCCCTTCATGGTAAAAGTCCTAAGGAAACTGGGAAGAAAAGGCTATTTAAAACAAACATATAGCCAACATTATACTAAGTGTAGAAAAACTTGAAGTATTTCCGCTAAGATCACGAACAAGACAAGAGTTGTGGAAAAAGACGAATACTTTTACACTGTTGGTGGGAATATAAATTGGTATAGTCATTGTGGAAATCAGTGTGGAGGTTCCTGAGACAGCAAAAAATAGATTTACTATGTGACCCAGCTACACTACTCCTTGGTGTATATCCTAAGGACTTTTCTCACTACTTTGGAGACACTTTGTCATTCATGTTTGTTGCAGCTCTATTCATAATAGCTAGGAAATGGAGCCAGCCTAGAAGTCCCTCAAGTGAATGGAAAATGAAGATGTGGTACATTTATACAATGGAGTTCTTTCAACAGTAAAGAAAAATGAAATTATGAAATTTGCAGGGAAATGGTTGTATCTGGAAAGGATTCTACTAAGTAGGCCTAGAAAGCCAAATGCCACATGTCCTCTCTCATATGTGGGTCCTAGCTACAAATGTGTAGATTTGTATGTGAGTACGAGTAAAAATCAGTAGCAGAGGCCAGTAAGCTAGGAAAGGGCTCAAGGGAGGGAGGAGAGGGGAGAACTTAAGGGGAAGGTATTTTATATAATATGTAAGTAGATGAACAGATTACTGGGAGAGCAATGGCCTAAGTGAGGTCAGGGGGAGGGATTGAGTAAAAGAGAGGTGGGAGGAGGGTTAATCAAAATTTAAGATGTTATGAATTAGCCATATGGAAACCTACTTCTTTGGATAATGGCACACCCAGAAGCCATAGATTGTTATTAGAAAAATTTCACTGTCAGGGATTGGATACCTTCCAGTGAGTTGTTGGCCAGGGAGGTCACTGATGCCCCCAAAACATTATAGGCCATTTCCAAGGCTCTTGGATTCCCCCCATGAATAGATGATAAGACCCTATTGTTGAAGACTCCACATGCTAGGGCTTCAGGTCACTGAGAAATCAAGCTGAATCTAAGCTGAAAACCTCCTTCTTGAGGACCAACTGACAGAAAGCCAGAAGAAGCTATGCTGCGTGCAGCCCTATTAGAAAGAGGTTATCAATGGTGGTAAACAGCAGTGGACATTGCAAACCTTAAGATTGGCCAGCCAGGCCAAATGTACCAACTGGCATCATAGTGGCATATCTGTTATGGGGGAAAGCAACCTCTCTAATTGGAATGGAGGCCCACTCCATGGGAGGGAATACATGCCTGGTACTGAAAACCTAGTTAAAAGCCTATGGCAGGGAAGGTCATGAGCCCTAGGGGAGCAATGCCTGCTGTTGTCTGGCTAAATGCCTATATTATGGCCACTAAACTGCCCTGTAAGTACTCTTCTCAATGTTTATACCCATATATTAATGCTATTCTCACTTTTGGTTAGAGAAGCTTCTCTTTTTAGATGTCAGTGACCATTGGGATGACTCAAAAGTCACCATAGTGCCAAGAAGAAATGACAGTGGAGTGTTCAGCACTGAGATATCTCTATCTCACTTTCCAAGACTCAGGGTCCATTGTGGAAGAGGTGACAGAAAAAACATAAGGGCCAAAGGAAGGGCAGTACTGCTTACAAGCTGTCTTCCAGACATGAAATCTGGATATCCATGACCTCGAAGTGCCTGGTACTACCTACACAGGATTTTCATAATAGGAGGAAAAGAGAATGACATCAAAATAAAAGAGAGACTAATTGAGATGGGGAGAGGATATGACAGAGGGTGATTTGTGAGGGAGAAAGTCGAGCTTGGGAGGGAATTACCATTGTTGAATATCTATAATTATGAAAGCTGTCAATAAAAAAAGTAAAAACAAATTAGCTGGGTATTGTGGCATACATCTTTAATCACAGCACTAGGGAGATTGAGGTAGAAGGATCACTGTGAGTTTGAGGTCTGGGCTAAAGCCAGATCCTAACTTGAAATAACGAAACAAAATCTTTCTATATATATATATATATATATTTCTTTTTGATAAATTCATACATGTATATAACATATTTTGATCATATTCACCTCTATTACCCTCTGTTATCTCCATCTCACTCTCATTAACTCCTTCTTCTTCAACTAGTCCCCTTGCTACTTCAATGTATTTCTTTTTAATTTTATTTTTAGTCATTTATTTGTTCATTTATTTAAGATGGAGAGAGAGAGAGAGAGAAAGTTGCAGATATATATAGACAGAATGGGCACACCAGGGCCTCCAGCCACTGCAAATGAACTTCAGATGCGTGTGTCACTTTGTGCATCTGGTTTATGCAGGTACTGGGGAACCTGGGTACCTAGGCATCACAGGCATGTGTTTAATTACTAAGCCATCTCTCCGTCCCTTTCTTTTTTTATTCTGTGGCTCACTGAGTTGCACTAGAGTTGCTTACATGAGTATGGCTGGCGGTTATCTACTGGAGCATGCCCAACTTATTAGCAGCTACATCAAAGAGCATGACTCCCTTTGGTTTTATATATATGGTTTTTTGAGTAAGTTTTTTAATATATCAATCAGTAGTTTTAACTGCTTCTGGCTGAATATAAAATGGAAACCTATAAAGCATTATTATATCATCCACATTTATAATGATAAGCTCAAGAACATCAGTGTCATTTACATATGCTTTTGCTGTTATCATTTTTAAGCAGAAGATTTAATTTATTTTATTTTATTTATTTCAGGGCTGCAGAGAGAGCTAGAAAGAGGCAGATAGAGAGAGAGAGAGAGAATGAATGGGTGCACCAGGGCCTTCAGGAACTCCAGACGCATGTGCCACCTTGTGCATCTGGCTTACATGGGTTCTGAGGAATCAAACCTCAGTCCTTTGGCCGTCGCAGGCAAATGCCTTAATATCTAAGCCATCTTTCCAGCTCATGTGTTTTTAAAGCAGAGGATTTAATTTTAATTTCATTTATTTGAGACAGAGATAGAAAGAGGCAGATAGTCTATTATCATTTCAATATCACATTGCTTATAAAGAAAAAATAAAATTGACATAATTTTTGATGATGAAATTACATTTCTTTTATACTGCTTTTTTTTTAGGAGAGGGAACAGTGAAATATATGACATGAAATGACATGTCATAACTTGTCAGTGTGATATTTTCTAAAAGTGTATCATTGCAATTGTTTATTGATCTTGAATTGGTAAATTTATGTAATATTGGTAATCTTTCTCTTCATTGAATGGGTTCCTGTCCAGTTTCTATGCCTCTAACATTTAAGAGATTCAGCAATTTAAATGTACTGTAAAGAATCATACTCAAGTGATACTCACTTCAGTTGAAATTTTAAGTTATGCTAATGGAGAAATGTTTATATTAAAACTTTTCTATTATATTTTATAATGGGTTTTATTTGAAGTAACATGTCATTTCATCGCATTTCAGCTAAGTGATAATGTGATTTTTTTCTTTCAATTTTTTTTCTTCTTCTTTTTTTTTGTTTGGTTTTGGTTTTTCGAGGTAGGGTTTCACTGTAGCTCAGGGTAACCTGAAATTCACTATGTAATCTCAGGGTGGCCTCGAATTCATGACGATCTTCCTACCTCTGCGTCCTGAGTGCTGAGATTGAAGGCATGCGCCAGCACGCACGGCTTCTTTTTTTGTTTTTTGTTTTCTTTTTTCTAGGTTGGGTTTCACTGTAGTCCAGGCTGACCTGGAATTCACTACGTAGTCTCAGGGTGGCCTTGAATTCATGGCAATCCTCTTACCTCTACCTCCCAAATGCTGGGATTAAAGGCGTGTGCCACCACACATGGCTGTACTTCAGTTTTGAGAATGATTGCTTACCAATGGATATGCTGTCCAAAAGCCATGAAATGAATAGGCTTGTGACTGAAACAAGGCATATTTCTCTTTGGAGGATAGGACATATGAAAGTCTACTAAAGAGAAATGGTCAATTTTTCCTTAAGTTCAATGTCAAACGCATTCCATTTGAAAACTGGCGGGTAATATTTATGTTAATTGAAAATGGAGCTGCAAATATATCAAAATAGTGACTATTTTCTTATATGAAATCAAAAAGCAAGGTCATATATTTTCACTTTAGCTGCAGCCAAAATGTATATAAAACTGTTTGTCTTAATTTGAGTTTGCCATAATTTCAGCTTCATTTGGAATGCATTGAAACATTATATTGATAATTTGTGTTTCACCTTGAAGATGCATGCTTAACTCATTTAAGTGAATGGTTAAATCCACTAAAAATGCTAAACATGTAAGCCAGTTTTCAACAAGTTCTACCATAACTTAGTTCTTGGTGCCATAAACAATCTAGTAAAATGTCACCAGTCATAAAATCTTTGGCTTCAACTTAGTCATCTTACTTCTAAAAAGAAAAGAAAATATGGGGTTTGAAAGATGCCATAGCCATTAAGGTGCTTGCCTGTGAAGCCTAAGAACCTAGGTTTGGCTCCCCAGAACCTACATAAGCCAGATAAACATGGTGGTACTGTGTGTCTGGAATTTGTTTGCAGTGGCTAGAGGCCCTGGTGTGCCCATTGTTTATCTGTCTCTTTGCTTTCTCTCTCTTTCACAAATAAATAAATAAATAAATAAAATTTTAAAAAGGAAAATGTCATCATAGATAGCACCAACACTTTTAAGGAACTCCTGGATTTGGTGATGATTTAATTTTTGGTCCTTATGAAATTTACAATCTGACAATTTGTGATTCCTAACGACCTGAGTTTGATTCCCTTAGTACCCACGTAAAGCCAGATGCACAAACTGGTACATGCATCTGGAGCTCATTTGCAGTGGCTGGTGGCCCTGGCACGCCCATTCTCTCTGTCTGTCTCTCTTCTCTCTAACTCTCTCTGCTTGCAAATAAATAAAACCATTGAAAAAAATACTGGTTTCTGGTGATCAAACTCAAGTCCTCATGCTTGTGAGGCAAGCAGTTTACCAACTGAGTTATCTTCCCAGCGCAGACCTTGAACTTCTGGTTCTCTTGCTTCCACCTCCCACATTCTGGGATTACACTTGTAATCACTGCGGGAGGCACGCACAGGGAATAGTTCACCACCTGCCCACTGCTTGCCTTGAGTAGTAAAGACACCCTTCTGCACAACAGACTTAGCCAACTGTGAGAACCTAGTATTCCACACTCCAAACAATGAACTTTTCCTCCCTTTAGCAACCATTATGCGTCATCAATACCTATTCAAATATATTCTACCTGGGATCAGAACAGTAGGGGGTCCAGCTTGGGCTGGCTTTGGATGCTTGTGCAGTAAAGCAGACTGTATTCTCTAAGTGAACTCTTAGTTAGAAAACCCTCTTCACTATCTTATGCATTTGTATAACTGGACATACATGTGATTATATACCCAAATCTGCCATCAAACCAGAGCATAACCCAAACTACACCCCCAGCAGCCATTCCACCACCCTACCTGAAGAAGCTTTGAAAGAGAAGCTCCACACCACTGCCTAGAGTCTTCGAGTACTCTCATTGAGTGGTTTACTGACTCCTAGGCAGTATAGTCAAACCTTTACTATCACTTTTCTCCTGATAAAGTTTCTTTTTCTATTGAAATCTTATATGTGTACATAATGTATTTTGGTCATAATCTCCTCCAATCATTCTCTCTTGTCACCCCTCCCCAGTGCCCCTTCACTGAACCTCTTCCTGCCTCCAACCAGGCCCTTTTCTATTTTGGTGTCTATTCTTTTCTCTTCTTTCATTATCTATGAGGATATGTTAATGTGCTCAATATTGTGAGGACACTATAGCTGCTGCAAGGTCATGAATACAACAGCCACTTCCTGTGTGAAAGACAGCATTCCAGAGTATTCCTTCTCATCCTCTGGCTGTTAGGTGTTTTCCACCACCCCTTCCTCAGTATTTCCTGAGCCTTGGCGGGTGTGAGAAGGGTGCCGCATTTTATGCTGTACATTTAGCTGTCATTTCTCCTCAGCATATGATGAGCTTGAGTCTCCCCAATAGTCAGTGCCATCTCCAAAAAGAAGGCTCTGTGACCAAGAATGAGCAGCTCTAGTTCATGAGCATGAGTGTAGAGGGTAATATGAAGGACACAGCCAAGCCACAGAAGAAGCTTCCCCTCTAGGGCCTAGGCCCTTCAAGTCATGGGCTTTTGATGAGGTTTTCAGCATCAGGCATGAATTCTGTGGTGGTTTGAGTCAGGTGTCCCCCATAAACTTAGGTGTTCTGAATGTTAGGTTCCCAGCTGATGGCCATTTGTGAATTAAAGCCTCCTGGAGGCAGTGTATTGTTGGAGGCGGGCTTGTGGGTGTTATAGCCAGATTCCTCTGGCCTGTGTTTGGCATATTGTCCTGTTGCTGTTGTCCACCTGATGTTGGTCAGGGGGTGACGCCCACCCTCTGCTCATGCCATAGTTTTCCACTGCCATCATGGATCTTCCCCTCGAGTCTGTAAGCCAAAATAAACCCTTTCTTTCTTTTTCTTTCCTTTTATAAAAATATTTTATTTTTATTTATTTATTTGAGAGAGGGAAAGAGGCAAAGTGAGAGAGAGAGAGAGACAGACAGACAGAGAGAGAGAGAGAGAGAATGGGCATGCCAGGGCTTCCAGCCACTGCAAACAAACTTCGGATGCATGCGCCTTGTGCATCTGGTTTATGTGGTTCTGGGGTATCCAACTGAGGTCCTTTGGCTTTGCAAGAAAGTGCCTTAACCACTAAACCATCTCTCCAGCCCTTTTTTTTGTGTGTGTGTGTGTGGCAGCGGGGGGGGGGGGGGGGGAGGTGTAGGGGATTGAGGTATCGTTTCATTCTAGCCCAGGCTGACCTAGAATTCACTATGTAGTCACAGGGTAGCCTTGAAGTCACAGTGATCCTTCTACCTCAACCTCCCAAGTGCTGGGATTAAAGGCATGTGTCACCATGCCAAACCCTTTTTTACCCCCGCAAGCTACTCTTGTTTGGGTGTTTTCTGCCAGCAATGCAAACTTGACAGCAACAAATTCCTTCCTGTGGAGTGGGTCTCAAATCCAATCAGAGAGCAGTTTAGTAAAGTTTCTTCCTCTCTTCCTTCCTTCCTTCCTTCCTTCCTTCCTTCCTTCCTTCCTTCCTTCCTTTCTTTCCTTCCTTTCTTTCTTTTTGTTTTTGTTTTTGTTTTTGTTTTTGTTTTTGTTTTTTCAAGGTAGGGTCTCACTCTAGCCCAGGCGGACCTGGAATTCACTTTATAGTCTCAAGGTGGCCTCGAACTCAGGGTGATCCTCCTACCTCTGCCTCCTGAGTGCTGGGATTAAAGGCATGCACCACCGTGTCCGGCTCTCTGTCTCTCTGTTTCTCTGTCTCTCTCTCTTTTTAGTAAAGTTTCTTGTTGCTTACTACTTGTGTGTGTGTATTTCTTCAACTCATTGAGTAAGATGCCAAGACCCTGGAAACCACTGGCAACACTACCATGCCAACTTTTACAATTTTGAAGACTGAACCTAGGTCTTTGTAATACTAGGCAAGCAATCCATCAACTAATCCCAGCACCATCCCCTTCTGAGACAGGGTCTCATGTAGTCCCAGTTGGCCTCAAACTCTATGTAGCCAAGGATGATCATGAATTTCTGATCCTTTTGCCTCCACCTCCCAAGTGCTGGGATTATAGGCATGTGCCTCCGCAACTGATCTTACACAGTTTAGAGATTGAACCCAGGACTTCATGCTCGCTAGATAAGCATTCAATCAACTGAGCTATAGCCTCAGCACCCTAATATTTCTTTTGAAGGAAATTTTAAAGTTGGATGAAATTTGAACATATCTTTAAACCACTGATGAGTTAACAACAGGATAAAGAACCACTGAGCCAAAATCTACCATTAGATAGTCTCTAGGGAAGTAGGCATGGTGCTGGGAAACAAATCAGAACCATATCCAAAAAATGAGCCCACTCTCCACTATCAAGCTCCCATCAATCATGGGCTATAAGAGGGCCTACACATATTAAATTCTCTCTAAAATAATAATGGTTATCCCATTTATGTGGTGCTGACTCCATTCTCTGTCGGAGAATTTGCTTCTCTTTTTCAGGTGGACACAGATGCTGACAAGAGAATCAGCCCATCGTACCTCAGCAGGGCCCCAGCTGAAACCACTTGGGGAAATGAGCAAGAGTTCTGCTTTCTTGGTGAACCTGATACCAGCACAAGGGTGAAGGAGGTAGACACAGAACACTCAACTCCTACCAAACCAGATATCCATAGATACAAAGGCTCCCAAGACTTCATCACTGAAGTAGACCTAAAACAAACCCAACATGGCTCAGGGAAATTTGCAGAAAAGGGGGCAGAAAGATTGTTAGAGTCACACATTGGGTCATTATACAGAGAGACATTGTCTCTTACCCATAACTGATGGCTAACCCCACAATGCACGACCCATACTCCCCAAGGAGAAGGGTCCCTGCAGAGGGGGGAAGACAGGGAGGAGGCTAATGATGGTAGTAACATGACTGTATGCACACTGTGTATGTAACTAATAAAAAATATTTGTGGCTGCGCATGGTGGCACATGCCTTTGATCCCACACTCGGGAGGCCGAGGTAGGATGATTGCCGTGAGTTCAAGGTCACCCTGAGACTACATAGTTAATTCCAGGTCAGCCTGGACCAGAGTGAGACCCTATCTAGGACCTTTAACCACTGAAGATGAACTCCAGATGCATGTGCCACAATGTGTCTCTGTCTGAAGTGTGAACTGAGGAGTTGAACCTGGGACCTTAGGCTTTCCAGGCAAGTGTCTTAACTTCTAAGCCATCTCACCAGCCCCAGAACTATTTTTTTTCAAATTTTTATAAACAACTGCCATGATCATAAAAAATATCCCATGGCAATACCCTCGCTCCTCCCCCACTTTCCCCTTTGAAACTCCACTCTCCATCATATCCCCTCCCCATCTCAATCAGTCTTTCTTTTATTTTGATGTCATCATCTTTTCCTCCTCTTATGATGGTCTTGTATAGGTAGTGTCAGGCACTGTGAGGTCATTTTGTGTCTCGAGGGAGCACGTTGTAAGGAGTCCTACCTTTCCTTTGGCTCTTACATTCTTTCAGCCAGCGCTTCCACATTAAACACTGAGCCTTGGAAGGTGTGATAGAGATATTGCAGTACTGAGCACTCCAGTCACATCTTTCCAGCACCATGATACCTTCTGAGTCATCCCAAGTGAACTGCCATCTGAAAAGAGAAGATTCTCTACCAAAAGTGAGAGTAGCATTAATATAAGGGTATGAATATTAAGAGAAGTGCTTACTGGGCATTTTGATAAGCATAGTATATACATTTAGCCCCACAGCAGCAGATGTTACATCCCTAGGACTCATGACTACCCCTCTTTTAAGTTTTCAGTATTAGGGATGCATTCCCTCCCATGGAGTGGGCCTCCAGTCCAATTAGAGGGCAGTTGGTTTCCACCATGACAGATAAGCCACTATTGCACCCGTTGGCTCATTTGGCCTGGCTGGCCAAATATAAGGCTTGCAGTGTCCACTGTTGAGTATCTTCACTGGTGATTTCTCTTTCTCCCATTGAACTGCATGCAGAATGGCTTCTTCCAGCTTTCTGTCAGCTGGTCTACATGGAGGAGTTATCAGTTCAGTTCCAGCAGAATTTCTCAGTGGCCTTGAAGCCCAAGTATGTGGAGTCTTCAGCAATAGGGTCTTACCATCTATTCCTGGTGGGAAACCAAGGGCCTCGGCAATGGCCTATAATGTTTTTGGGGCATCAGGGACCTCCCTGGCCAACAACTCAATGGAAGGTATCCCATCCCTGGCACTGAAAATTTTCTAGCAACAATCTATGGCTCCTGAGTGTTCCATGGTCCAAAAAAAATAGGATACCATATGATTTATTTCTATCCTCTTAGATTTTGATTAGCCCTCCCTCCACCTTTCCTTTATTCAATCTCTTCCCCTGACCTCACTTTGGGCCTTTTTACCCCCATTAATCTGTTCTTCTGCTTACATATATACAATACCATCCTACTAAGTACCGCCTCCCTTCCTTTCTCTTCCCTTTATATCCCTTTTTTTTAGCTTACTGGCCTCTGCTACTGAGTTTTTTCCTTCTCGCACAGAAGTGCAATCATCTGTAGCTAAGATCCACATATGAGAGAGAACATGTGACGCTTGGCTTTCTGGGTCTGGGTTACCTCACTTAGTATAATCCTTTCCAGATCCATCTATTTTCCTGCAAATTTCATAACTTCATTTTTCTTTACTGCTGAATAGAACTCCATTGCATAAATGTTTTTGACCTTGGAAAATTTCTTGAACAGGTAGCAACAACTATAGAAGTGTAATTTTGGTTGTCTCAAAGAGTAAAGGACGTAAGCTACCAGGTCATCCTGATCATCTCTGGCTACATGTCCAGCTGGGACACTGTCCTGGAATTATAGAAACTGACTCTTGGATTCATTTACCCAAGAGTGGGATAGCTATTTTTTAGAGCAGAACCTGAAAGAAGGAAAACTTGGATTAGTTTACACCAAAAGTCATCCTGTTGCTGCTGCTTCTGATGTCCGCATGACTGCTGCCTCTGCTAATAAGAATGCATTGTTTTTTTTTGTTTTTTTTTTTTTTTTTTTTTTATGAACAGCACAACACAGCAGTACCTGAGCAAGTTGAGCATTCATGGGTAAAGGACAGGCAACACATGAGTGAAGAGCAAATACCTTTTTTTTTTTTTTTTTTTTTCAGGCAGCATCTCACTCTAGCCCAGGCTGACCTGGAATTCACTGTGTAGTCTTAGGGTGGCCTTGAACTCATGGTGATCCTCCTACTTCTGCCTCCTGAGTGCTGGGATTAAAGGCGTGTATCAACAGGCCTGGCTGCAAATAACTTTTTACTCCAAAATTTCTTTAAACATTTGTTAAAAGAAGTGATTTAGGGGATTGACTGGTTGGACTCTGATGATCCAGAACACACACACACACACACTATTCACAAATACTATCTCTCTAAAACCACCTGTTTCTTTCAATACCCCTGTGAAAAGAAAACTTGGCTACTTTTTTTTTTTTTTAAGGTAGGGTCTTGCTCTAGCCCAGGCTGACCTGGAATTCACTATGGTAGTCCCAAACTGGCCTGGAACTCGCAGTAATCCTCCTACTTATGCCTCCCCAGTGCTGGTATTAAAGGTCTGTACCACCATGCCTGGCTTAATTTGTTACTTTTAACATCCATTGCTTTCAGTGGTAGTTACTGTATCTTACACACATTGTTCTGGGTCAGTAGAGCAGAGAGCATAGCTTCAGTTCAGTCAGCATCTCTTGACATTCCTTGTCAATATTTGTCATCTTGCTTTTCAGGTCCAAGGGAAACTAAGGCAGAGGAAATCCAATTACATTATTTTAAGCAAGCTGAGTGCTTGGTTATAAGAGTAACTTTAGGGACATTATAAGACAGGAATTTAGCAGAAAACAAGTATCTCCCAGAAATATTCTCAGAAAAGTTATTTGTAAGGTCCATAAGAAATATTCCCACAGTTCTTTTGCATAGTTAATTCTCATTCTTCATTCCCAGTTTGTTATTATAGTTCATTCCCACAGCTACATAGTTTGAGATTTGAGTTTGAGGCCAGTCTAGGTTACATGAGACCCTGTCTTTAAAAAAAAAAAAAAAAAAAAAGCAAGAAAAAGAGAAAGAAAAGAAAAGAAACCTGGGCCTGGAGAGATAGCTCAGCAGTTAAAGGCACTTGCTTTCAAAGCCTGACAGCCTGGGTTTGATACCCAAATACTCACTTAAAGCCAGATGTACAATGTGGAGAGACCACCCACCCAGGAGGGTTCAAGGATTTTTGTAGAAAAACAGGTGATCCTACCTACAGATGATTGGGCTTCTGTGTGAGAAGGAAAAAACTCAGTAGCAGAGGCCAGTAAGCTAAAAAAGAGATACAAAGGGAAGAGAAAGGAAGGGAGGAGGGTACTTAATAGGTTGGTATTGTATATATGTAAGCAGAAGAATAGATTAATGGGGGTGAAAAGACCCAAAGTGAGGTCAGGGGAGGAGATTGAATAAAGGAAAGGTGGAGGGAGGGCTAATCAAAATCTAAGAGGATAGAAATAAATCATATGGAATCCTCCGGTTTTCGACAATGGAATACTCAGGAGCTGTAGATTGTTGCTAGAAAATTTTCAGTGCCAGGGATGGGATACCTTCCAGTGAGTTGTTGGCCAGGGAGGTCCCTGATGCCCTAAAAACATTATAGGCCATTGCTAAGGCCCTTGGTTTCCCACCAGGAATAGATGGTAAGACCTATTGCTGAAGACTCCACATACTTGGGCTGCAAGGCCACTGAGAAATCCTGCTGGAACTGAGCTGCTAACCTCCTCCATGTAGACCAGCTGACAGACAGCTGGAAGAAGCCATTCTACATGCAGTTCAATGGGAGAAAGAGATACCACCAGTGAAGATACTCAACAGTGGACACTGCAAGCCTTATAATTGGCCAGCCAGGCCAAATGAGCCAATGGGTGCAATAGTGGCACGTCTATCATGGTGGAAACCAACTGCCCTCCAATTGGACTGGAGGCCCACTCCATGGGAGGGAATACATCCCTGATACTGAAAACTTAAAATAGGGGTAGTAATGAGCCCTAGGGGTGTAACATCTGCTGATGTCTGGATAAGTGTATATACTATGCTTATCAAACTGCCCAGTAAGCACTTCTCTTAATATTCATACCCTTATATTAATACTATTCTAACTTTGGGTAGAGAATCTTTTCTTTTCAGATGACACTGACCTTGCGATGACTCAGAAGGTATCATGGTGCTGGAAAGAAGTGACTAGAGTACCAAGTAACATCTTGATCACACCTTCCGAGGCTCAGGGTCCAATGTGGAAGCGCTGGCTGAAAGAATGTAAGAGCCAAAGGAAAGGTAGGACTCCTTACAACATGCTCCCTCCAGACATAAAATGGCCTGGATATCCATGACCTCACAGTGCCTGACACTACCTACACAAGACCATCATAAGAGGAGGAAAAGATCATGACATCAAAATAAAAGAGAGACTGATTGAGATGGGGAGGGGATATGATGGAGAATGGAATTTCAAAGGGGAAGATGGGGGGAGGGAGGGCATTACCATGGGATATTTTTTATAATCATGGAAAATGTTTTTAAAAATTGAGAAAAAATAAAATTAAAAAAATATATGTTATGCTAATAAAAAAAAGATTTTGAAACATAAAAAAAAGAAAAACAGGTGACTGGAAGAGATAAGAAATCAGATCATACTTTGATCTCTAGCAAGTTGGAGACCTTCCTGGCTTTTCACTATCAAGGGCCGAGTCACCCTGACTGCCTATTCCCTCTCAACTGGATCCTGAGGGCTAGGCCCTCCTCAGTGCCAATCTCCTGATGGATTCATTATGATGCAGTGTTTGGTGGAACACTAGGAGGTGGGGCCTGTTTGGAGGAAGTAGGTCACTGGAGGCATGCCCTGGAAAGAGACACCTTTCCCCAGCAGGTGCCTGACTGTCCTGTTCCCGGGCCCCAGGGAAGTGAGCAGCCTCATTTGCCACAGCTCCTTCCTCCGTGTTCTGCCTCAGAGCAGGCCCACAACAATAGAGCCGGCCAAACAGACTGAAACCAAAAAACTGTTTGCTCCGGTATTTATTTATCACAGTGACAGAAAGCTAACAAGATAGCTTTCATGGCTTCTCCTCCCTGTTTTTCAAGATCACCTGTTAACTGCGCTCCTCTTAGGATCTGCTTTGGAGAGAATTTAAACTAAGACAATGTTTCAAATAAATAGTAATTTGAATCTAAATTAGACCTGTGTATTTTATTTGTGTCTCCTCAAGTTCATAGGTTGAAACTTAACAGATGTAATTGCATTGTGAAACTGGGCGTTGGAGAGAGGTGATTAAGTCAGGACTCCACCCTTATGAATAGGCTTAGTTTCCTTAACACAGAGGAGGCCCCAGAGCACTAGACTGGCTCTTCTATCTGGTGAAGACAGGGCTGAAAGGCATTTTCTATTAAGCACAGCAGGCACGCATCAACCTCCAGATCTTCCGTTCATTTATTTTGGGCTTTATAGCCTCCAGAACTGGGTTTCTCCCACACAGGCTTTTCCACACGTTCTCTCTGTGTAGGCTAGTTTGTGTTTCTTCACAGCAGGATTTCCCAAAGTGAATTCTTATTACAGGGACCCACCTTTCCCTAGGACACTGGAACAGGAGTTTATCATTGTCAGTGCCCTGTTAAATACTGTTAATATTAGCAACCAGCATTTATTACAAGTAACCCTTTTACATATTTTTATTTATTTGTGAGGAGAGAAGAAGACGGAGAGAAAGAGAACCTGGGCCCTCCAGGGCCTCTTGTCAGTACAAATGAACTCCAGATGCACATGCCACATTGTGCCTTTGGCTTTACGTCAGTACTGAGGCCTTTAGCCTAGGCTGTTAGGCTTTGCAAGCAAGCATCTTTAACCTCTGAGCCATCTCTCCAGCCTAAGTAGCCCTTTTAATGTTCATTTTTCCTTAACTTAAGCTAGGACAGTGTGGACCAGGATGATTTGATCCCCTAATTGATAGCTAGTAGACCCTTTCCTCATGCTCTGGTTGCCTTCAGCAAAGGACTGTCAGCCAAGAGCCAGCTGGCTGCACTCACGCCAGCACTAGCTGCCTTGACCACTCCATAGACATCTCGAGGAAGCTGAACAGCAATGAGAACTGCTTGCTGTTGACAGGCAATTCCAGCTCCAGAAGGCTTCAGGCTCTTTCCAACAGCTTCACATTTTGCAATCACAAACTTTCATGAACTCTAGATGACCCTGCATCTACTTTAATCCAGGCATGAGGGGATAACTTCCTCCCCAGGTGGTCAGGCAGGAAGCCTGTGATTGGTGCATACCTATGGTTAATGCAAGTGGGGTCCTTCATTTGCATGAGGGACTGTGACTTGATTGGTATATAAACACAGATCTTCATTTGCATGAAGGTCTGCTGTGATTGATGCAAACTCCCTTGTTACACACCCCCCTTCTAGCTTCATAAACAGATTGTTTGGCTCACTTTGCTTTCAATTTATTCTTTTTAAAATATTTTATTTATTTAATTGCAAGGGAGGAGGGAGTGGGAGAGAGAGAGAGCATGGGCTCATGAGGACCTCTTGCTGCTACACACAAACAACAGATGCATGGGCCACTTTGTACATCTGACTATATGTGGGTACTGGGGAATCGAACCCAGTCCATCAGGCTTTGCAAGCAAGCACTTCAACAGCTGATCTATCTCCCCAGCCCTTGGTCACTTTTTGAGCTGGCAAGGGTAGCAATCTGCAGTGCTCAGGGTGCAGAGCTGGAGCACAGAATGGTCACACGCAGGCACTCAGTTGGCAACCCCAGTCTTTGAGTCATCTAGGAGTCAGACATGTGAACAAACTCCAGATGATTCCAGCCACCCCATAAGCTTCAATGCTTTCCAGCTGAGGTCTTACAGAGTGGAAACAAATCCCCCTCACTGCGCCCTGTCTGAAATCTCCACTCATAGGATATGTCAGCTGAATAAGTGGTCATTTTAAGCTCTTATATCTTGGGGGTACCTTTTAATGCATCCACAACAACTGGAAGAACTCCAAAGCCAGGTCTGACACAAAGATTTTGAAATTAGCTTTTTGTTTTCTTTTTCTTTCAAGTGCTCCAAACATTTTAAGATGACAGAGAAGGAATCTGTAAGTGCTGAGATCTGTGAAAGCAGATCAGAAAGCAAGTCTGAGAAATATTACATCACATATATACCACAAAGTAAAGCCAAGGGAAGCCAGGTGTGGTGGTGGTGCATGCCTTTAATCCCAGTACTGGGGAGGTAGAGGTAGGAGGATCTCTGTGAGTTTAAGGCCACCCTGAGACTACATAGTGAATTTCAGGTCAGCCTGAGCTAGAGTGAGACCCTGTCTAGAAAAACAAAAAACAAAAAAAAGAAAAAAAAAAAAAAGAAAGAAATAAAGAAAGAAAAGAAAAGCCAAGGGAGCAGAGCCCAGAGTGTCATTGCTGGCAAAGTCACTATAGATTTTATGCCCAGAGTTCAGAGTGGGGAAAGGGCTGGAGAAGGATGGGTCATTTAAGTCCACCAGTAGCTTCAGTAGCACAACACACTTGGGAAAGGGAAGAGCTAAGTGCTGTTTCGTTCTGGGGCATGGCCTTTGAGATATGGTGGCTTTTAGTGTGGCAGAGAGTGGGGTGATCAGTTGCTTTCTCATTGCTAGGACAAAAGTACCCAACCAGAAGAAACTTATGGAAGAAAACGGGTTTAATTCAGCTTACAGTTCCAGAGGTTAGGGTCTGTGATAGCAGCAGAAAGCATGGCAGGATCAGGAAACCAGGTACCACATCATCACATTAGTAGGGAGGAAGAGAGTTGGGGTGGGGGGTGTGGAGAAACAGCAAGCAGAGCTGGACTATAAAACATCAAGGCCCACCTCTAGTGACACACTGCCTCCAGCAGACTCTAATTCTTAAAGATTCTACAACCTTCCCAAACAACACCCCCAGCTGGAGATTAAGCATTCAAACACACGAGTCTCTGTGGGGAATTTTACATCCAAACCATCACATACACAGTAGATTATCCCTTATCTATAGGACCTTGGTGCACACAGCTTGCCTACGGTTGTTGATATCCTAGATAATCAAAAGCAATGGTTGGTATAAGAGAACAGATCTTTACAGGAGAAGGCAGGGCTTCCTTTAAATAACACAGTGTCACTCTTGTGATTTCCAGTCTATTTCTCAGCAGGAAACTGTTGTCACATGCAAATGAGGTAATTGAACCGAATTTCCTAGACATTTTGCAACAATATGTACATGCTAAATGTAATGAGTGGTTCAGTTCAGTGAGGCTACAAGAGTGGGGAGCCATTTATATACCTAAACCTGAGGGTCAGTAGCTGTTAGCAGTTACGGTTAAAGACAGCAGCAGCCTATATATATATATGTATCTGCCTTCTAACAGAAGGACACAGCCATCTCATAGCAAATTTTTAAAAAATATTATTTACTTATTTATTTTCAAGCAGAGAGTGACAGAGAAAGAATAGGTACGTCAGGGCTTCTAGCCTCTGCAAACAAACATCAGATGCATGCACCACTTTGTACACCAGGCTTATGTGGGCATTGAGGAATAAAACTCAGGTGGCTAGGTTTTGCAGTGCCTTAACCACTGAGAAATCTCTCCAGCCCCACCCCCCCATAGCAATGTTTAGGGACTACTTTAGGAAAAAAAAATTCTACTGTCTTATTCTTGTCCTGTCAGAACTATTCCTAATTGAATACAAAGGGAAGCTGGTGGAAAGGCCTTTTTGAAGTATACCATATAGGTCAGTATCCAGGACCCAGAACAGAATGAAGAATGGTTAAGATTGGGTCTCAAGGGCTGGAGTGATGGCTCAGCTGTTAAGGGCACTTTCTTGAAAAGCCTGGGTTAAGTTTCCCAGTACCCAGATGCATAGAGTGGTGAATGTGTTTGGAGGTTGTTCAGTGACAAAAGGCCCTGGTACGTCCATACTCACTTTTTCTCTCTGTCTCTCTCAAATTAAGAAAAGCTGGGTAAGATGGTGGCATAGGAGCCATGCCAAACCAGCCTAGGGAGGGACTTATGCAAAACCCCAGCAAAATATACTCTTCTTCTGAAAATGAAGGAGTATAGGTTACTTTTAGACATAGCAGAGAAGCCAGAGAGACCAAGATCCACCAGAAAGGAGGAAAGCAGCAAGTCCCACTGAGGCGCTTGCAGCCCACCCAACCGCGTGATCCATGCACTTGCCTGGCACCCACCGCACCAGGCACGCCACGCTGGGGCAGCAGCAGAGACCAAAAAAGGGGATTTTTCAACTTCATCAGCCTTCTTGCAAAATTAAGAAATCTGAAGGAAAGGCAACTGAGATCAACTAAAGAGCTACTGAAGGGGCCCAGGTGCAACTGCATGTGAGCAACTCCAGAAGTCCGAACTCTCCAATCCCCCACCATCAAAACCACGACCATCCTGCATTCAGCCCCCAGTGGCAGCACAGCCAGTGCAACTAATCAGAGGTCCAGCTCCACAGCACAACACGGAGGGATTGAGGTGGGCAGTCAGCAATGGTGAGATTGGAAGCCACCCCAAAAGGTAATGAGGCCAAGTGACAAAAACAAAACAAACAAAACAACAACAAACAAACAACAACAAAAAAACACCAACAAAAACAGGTTCAGGTTTGTAGGCCTGTATTAGAAGAGCTAATCTCTCTTCCCTTGTCAGGGCAGGTTATGGGGTATATATTCTTGGTTGGCTTTACTATTGTCAAATAACTTGTATTTGGGGATTTAATATTGTTGCCTTTGATGCTTTCGTATTTGTAGGACCTTTGTCTTTTGCTTCTGTCATTATTTGGGGCAGGGTCTGATCCAGATCCAGGTTGACTTGGAACCCAATTCAGAACAGAAATCTCTACCTCCCAGCTGACAAGATTAAGGGTGT
Source organism: Dipus sagitta (assembly GCA_036346955.1). Lineage (NCBI taxonomy): Eukaryota > Metazoa > Chordata > Mammalia > Rodentia > Dipodidae > Dipus > Dipus sagitta. The sequence continues at coordinate 54,694,105 of CM070779.1, read as the reverse complement.
GGAACAACACACACCTTTGGGGATTTTGGCTGTATATTACTATCTGTTTGTTTTAATACCCACAATTGCATCTTTAGTGCTGGTTTTTATTGACTGTGTATGTTGCTCAGTTGAAGTTTAGAATTTGCCAGTACACTGTTCCATGCAGTCCACTAGAACACTTGCTTAGCAAGCAAACTCAACACCTAGGATTACTTCTGTGGCTGGATTGGGGGACAAGAGCTACACCTGGCACCTTGAACTCATATCCTGAGGGCAGATAGAGGTGGATTGCCGTGACTGGGAACACTGCAGATAAGTAGAAAAGCAAAGCATCAAATCAATTCAGAATGCAAAAGTTGCTACATTATAATACAAGAAACTCAAAGAATCAAGACAATACACTCCCACCAAAAACTATAAATCCATCAGAAATGATCACCAACGAAACTGTTTTAGATGAAATGCCTGACAAAGATCTCAAGAAAATGATAGTATCTATTCTCAAAGTAATCAGAGAAGAAATGAAGGGAATAAAAGAAGAATATAAAGGAATTAAGGAAGAAAACAAACTTCCGAAAGAGAACACAGAAAACCAGCTTAATGAAATAAGGAGGTCATTACAAGACATGAGTAAAGAAATAGAAATACTGAAGAAAAACCAGGCTGAAATCCTAGCTCTGAAGAATACAGTCAGTGAAATAAAGTCAGTGGAAAGCCTCACCAGTAGAATGGATGAAGGAGAGAACAGAATATCTAAACTAGAAGACCAGGTGGCAGACTTAATATAGTCCAACAAAGAGAAAGACAAGGTAATAGCAAGGTATGAATGGGAATTTCAAGATATCCAGGACACTATGAAAAGACCAAACATAAGAATTTAGGGTATAGTAGAAGGAGAATTTCAATCCAGAGGCTTAGTAGGTGTTTTCAACAAGATCATAGAGAGAAATTTCCCCAAATTGGGAAAGAAATGCCAATGCAGATACAAAAGTTTGGGTTTTAGAACACCAAACAGACCAAACCTGGGAAGAACCTCTCCTCTCCATGTTATAATTAAACTACTAAACATGCAAACCAAAGGAAATATGTTGAAAGCAGTTAGAGAGAAGAAGCAAAAACAGCTACAAAGGTAAGCCCATCAAAATAACTGCAGATTACTCAACACAAACTTTAAAAGACAGAATGACTTTGAATGATGTATGCCAAGTTCTGAAAGATAACAACTGTCAACCAAGACTACTTTATCCTGCAAAGCTATCTATCCAAATTGATAGAGAAATAAGGACATTCCACAATAAACACAGGATAGAGGAATATCTAACAACTAAACCACCTCTACAGAAAATACTTGAAGGAATTGTTAATGCTGAAGAAAAAGCAAAACACACACAGGAGCAAATAGGAAAAATAAACCACATTCAAACAATAATTAAACCAAACAAATAAAGGGAAAACAGTAAGCACTACAAAATAAGAAGAATGGCAAGAATAAATGGATACCTTTCAATAATAACTCTTAATATCAATGGCCTCAATGTAGAAACCAAAAGGCACAGGCTTGCAGACTGGATTAAAAGTTAGGATCTTGCCATTTGTTGCCTCCAGGAAACTCGTCTCTCAATAAGACATAGACATTGTGCTGGGCGTGGTGGCACACACCTTTAATCCCAGCACTTAGGAGGCAGAGGTAGAAGGATCGCCCTGAGTTCGAGGCCACCCTGAGACTACACAGTGAATTCCAGGTCAGCCTGAGCTAGAGTGAGACCCTACCTTGGAAAACCAAAAAACAATAAAAAATAAATAAATAAAAACAAAAGACAGACACTGTCTTAGGGTGAAAGGATGGAAAATGGTATTTCAAGCAAATGGGCCTAGAAACAAGCAGGGGTTGCTATCCTAATATCTGACAGGATAGACTTCAAATCAACATTAATGTGGAAAGATAAAGAAGGTCATTTTATACTGATTAAAGGAACACTCCAGCAGGAGGACATTACAATCCTAAACATATATGCACCTAACATGGGGGCTCCCAGTTTAATCAAACAAACACTATTGGACTTAAGGTCACAGATAACATCAAACACAATTGTAGTGGGTGACTTCAATATCTCACTCTCATCAATTGACAGGTCATCCCAGCAAAAAATAAACAGAGAGATATCTGAATTAAATGATGTCATGGAACAAATGGACCTAACATATATCTACAGAACATTCCATTCAAAGGCTACAGAATATACATTTTTCTCAGCAGCACATGGAATATTCTTTAAAATAAACCATATATTGGGACACAAAGCAAATCTCAACAAATACAGGAAAATTGAAATAATCCCTTGTACTCTATCTGACCATAATGGGATTAACCTGCAAATCAGCAACAAAAAAAGCTACAGCGCATACAGAAATTCATGGAGACTAAACAGTACACTATTGAATTTTCAATGGGTCATTGAAGAAATCAAAAAGGAAATCAAATTCAGAGAATCAAATGGTGATTATAATACAACATACCAAAATTTTGGGACATAATCAAGGCAGTCCAAAGAGGGAAATTTAGAGCTCTAAGCACCTAGATTAAGAAATTAGAGAGTTCACAAATAAACAATTTAATGCTTCACCTTAAGGCCTAAGAAAAGGAAGAACAACACAAACCAAAAATCAGTAGATGAGAAGAAATAATAAAGATTAGGACAGAAATTAGTGAAATAGAAACCACAATCCAAATCCAAAGAATCAATGAAACAAAGAGTTGGTTCTTTGAAAGGATGAACAAGATTGATAAACCCTTAGCAAATTTGACCAGAGAAAAGAAAGAAGAGACAAAAATTAATAAGATTAGAGATGAAAAAGGCACCATTACAACAGATACTAAAGAAATTCAGAAAATTATGAGGACATACTTTAAGAACATATATGCTTCTAAGTATGAAAATCTGAAAAAATAAATGATTTCCTTGATTCATATCACCTACCAAAATTAAATCAAGATGAGATAAACCATTTAAATTGACCTATATCAACCAGGGAGATCCAAGCAGTTATAAAAAGTCTCCCAACTAAAAAAAGCCAAGGCCAATATGGATTCACTAGTGAATTTTTCCAAATCATGGAAGAACTAACACCACTGCTTCTCAAACTTTTTCATAAAATAGAGAAGGAAGGAATTCTACTGAACTCCTATGAAGCTAGCATCACCCTCATACCAAAACCAGGCAAAGACAGAAAAAAAAAAAAAAAAAAAAGGAAATTACAGACCAATCTCCCTCATGAACATAGATGCAAAAATTCTGAACAAAATATTGGCCAACAGAATACAAGAATATATCAAAAAGATTATTATTCACTCCTATCAACTTGGCTTTATTCCAGGAATGCAGGGATGGTTCAACATATACAAATTGATCAATTAAATATATCATATAAATGGTCTGAGGGACAAAAATCACATGATCATCTCAATAGATGCAGAAAAGGCATTTGACAAAATCCAACACGCCTTCGTGATAAAAGTCCTACAGAGACTGGGAATAGAAGGAACATATCTCAATATAACAAAGGCTATTTATGACAAGCCTACAGCCAACATATTACTAAATGGAGAAAAATTTGAAGCATTTCAACTAAATTCAGGAACAAAATAAGGGTGTCCACTGTCTCCACTTTTATTTAATATAGTAATGGAAGTCTTAGCTATAGCAATAAGGCAAGAGACACTCATAAAAGGGAAACAAATTGGAAAGGAAGAGATCAAATTATCACTATTTGCAGATGATAAGATTCTATACATAAAAGACCCTAAAAACTAAAAACTCTACCAGCAAACTGTTAGAGCTGATAAACACTTTTAGCAATGTAGCAGGATACAAAATAAATACACAGTAATCAGTAGTTTTTCTATATACTAACAACAAACATACAGAGAATGAAATCAGGGAATCTCACCCATTCACAATTGCCTCAATAAATAAATAAATAAATAAATAAATAAATAAATAAATAAATAAAGTACCTTGGAATAAACTTAGCCAAGGAAGTGAAGGATCTCTACAATGAGAACTTTAAAAGACTCAAGTGAGAAATTGCAGAAGACACAAGGAAATGGAAAGACATCCCATGTTTTTGGATTGGAAGTATCAATATTAAGAAAATGTCAATCTTAACAAAAGGAATCTATACATTTAATGCAATCTCCATTAAAATTCCAATGGCAAGCCGGGCGTGGTGGCGCATGCCTTTAATCCCAGCACTTGGGAGGCAGAGGTAAGAGGATTGCCATGAGTTCGAGGCCACCCTGAGATGACATAGTGAATTCCAGGTCAGCCTGAACTAGAGTGAGACCCTACCTCGAAAAACCAAAAAAAAAAAAAAAAAAAAAAAAAAAATTCCAATGGCATTCTTCACAGGAATAGAAAAACAATTCAAAAATTCATTTGGAAGCACAAAAAACCTAGAATAGCCAAAATGATTTTGAGCAACAAAAATAAGGCTGGTGGTAGATGCACAAGGGGGCGCATGCATCTGGAGTTCATTTGCAGTGGCTGCAGGCCCTGGCGTGCCCATTCTCTCAATCTCTCTCTATCTGCCTCTTTCTCTCTCTGTCTGTTGCTCTCAAATAAATAAGAAAACATAAACAAAAAAAATTTAAAATAATAAGGCTGGTGGTATCACCATACCTGATTTTAAGCTATATTACAATGCTACAGTAACCAAAACCACATGGAACTGGCACAAAGACAGACATGTAGGTCAATGGAACAGAATAGAGGACCCAGATGTTAATCCAGGCAGCTACAGCCATCTGATTTTTGACAAAAATGCTAAAAGTATTCATTGGAGAAAAGACGGCTTCTTCAACAAGCAGTGCTGGTAAAACTGGATATCTATATGTAGAAAGATGAAAACAGATCCTTTTCTTTCTCCATGCACAAGAATCAAATCCAAGTGGATCAGGGACCTTAATATCAGACCTGAAACTCTGATATTGCTAGAGGAAAAGGTAGAGGAAACCCTTGAACATATTGGCATAGGTAAAGACTTTCTGAATATTACCCCAATTGCTCAGACAATAAAACCACTAATCAATTACTGGGATCTCATGAAATTACAAAGCTTTTATACAGCAAAGGACACTGTGAATAGAGCAAAGAAACAACCTACAGAATGGGAGAAAATCTTTGCCAGCTACTCATTTGACAGAGGATTAATATCCAGCATATACAACAAACTCAAAAAACAGAACAATAGGAAATCAAACAACCCAGTTAAAAAATGGGCTATGGAACTAAATAGAGAGTTCTCATCAGAAGAAATACAGATGGCGTATAAACATGTTAAAAAAAAGGGGGGGCGGTTCTACATCCTTAGCCATCAGGGAACTGCAAATTAAAACTACCTTGAGATTCCATCTCTCTCCTGTCAGAATGGCTACCATCAAGAAAACAAATGCCGGGCTGGAGACATGGCTTAGTGGTTAAACGCTTGCCTGTGAAGCCTGAGGACCCCGGTTCGAGGCTCGATTCTCCAGGACCCACGTTAGCCAGATGCACAAGGGGGCGCATGCATCTGGAGTTCGTTTGCAGTGGCTGGAAGCCCTGGCGCGCCCATTCTCTCTCTCTGTATCTGCTTCTCTCTCTCTCTCTCTCTGTCTGTTGCTCTCAAATAAATAAAAAAATAAATAAATAAACAAACAAGAAAACAAATGCCAATAAATGTTGGCAAGGATGTAGTAAAAGGGGACCCTTCTGCACTGTTGGTGGGAATGTAATCTGGTACAGCCACTGTGGAAATCGGTGTGGAGGTTCTTGAGACAGTTAAAAATAGATTTACCATATGATCAAGCTACAGCAGTCCTAGGCATATATACTAATGACTCTTCTCACTACCTTAGAGATACTTGCACAACCATGTTTATTGCTGCTCTATTCACAATAGCTAGGAAATGGAACCAGCCTAGATGTCCCTGCATGGATGAGTGGATAATAAAAATGTGGTACGTTTACACAATGGATTTCTATTCAGTGGTAAAGGAAAATGAAATTCGCAGGGAAATGGATGGATCAGGAAAGGATTATACTAAGTGAGGTAACCCAGGCCCAGAAAGCCAAATGTCACATGTTGTCTCTCATACATGCATCCTAGTTACAAATGTATACACTTGTGTGTGAGTTGGAACCAAAAATCAGTAGCAGAGGCCCAGGCCTATAAGCTAGAAAAAGGCTATAAAGGAGGCAGGAGAGGGAAGGACTTTAGGGGATGGTATTATATATACATAAGTAGAAGCACAGATTACAAGGAGGGGAAAGGCCTAAGCGAGGTCAGGGGAAGAGACTGTATAAAAAAAGGGTGGGGGAGGGTCAATCAAAATTCAAGATATTCTGAATAAGACACCTGAAAATCTACTTTCTTGAATAATGGCATATCCAGAAGCCATAGATTTTTACTAGAAAATTTTCATTGCCATGGATGGGATACCTTTCAGTAAGTTGTTGACTAGGGAGGTCCCTCTTGTCTCCAAAACATTACAGGCCCTTGGTTTTCTGTGAAAAAGAGATAGTAAGACCCTATTGCTGATGACTTCACATGCCTAAGCGGCAGAGTTACTGAGCAATCAAGCTGGTGCTGAGCAGCAAACCTTCTCCCTGTAGCCCAGTCAACTGAAAGCTGAAAAAAGCTGTACTGCATGCAGCTCTATAGGAGACAGAAGTCATCAGCGGTGAAAACAGTGCACACTGGAAGCCTCAAGTTTAGCCAGACAGGCCAAACGACTGAATGAATGCAGTAGTGGCATGTCTGCTCTGGGGGAACCAACTGCTCTGTAACTGGACTGAAGGCCCGTGCTACGGAAGGGAATACATGCCTGGTACTGAAAACCTAATCAAAAGCCTATGGCAGGGGAGGTCATGAGCCTTAGGGGTATAAAGCCTGCTCTTATTGAATAAATGCATATATTGCTCTCACTAAATTGCCCTGAAAGCACTACACTTAATGTTCATATTCATATATTAATGCTACTCTCACTTCTGGTTAGAGAATGTTCTCTTTTCAGATGGTGATGACCACTGGGATGACACAAAAGGCAACATAGTGCTGAGAAGAGATGGAGGAGTGTCCTGCACTGAAACATCTCACACCCTCCAAGGCTCAGGGTCCATTGCAGAAGAGGTGGTAGAAAGAATGTAAGAGCCAAAGGAAGGATACCAGTCCTTACATACAACTGTCTGGACAGAAATTGGCCTCAATATCCAAGACCTCGCAGTGCCTAGCAATATATACACATGACCCTCATAATAGGAGAAAAATATTATGACATCAAATTTAAAGAGAGACTAATGGAGAGAGGGAGGGAATATGATGGAGAGCAGAGTTATGAAGGGGAAAGTGGGGGAGGGGAGGGAAATACCATGGTTTGTTGTCTGTAAGTATAGAAGTTGTCAATAAATATATATATATATATATATATATATATATATATATATATATATATATATATATTACACACACACACACACACACACCAGTGGGGTATGGTAGCATATGCCTTTAATCCCAGCACTTTGCAGGAAGAGGAAGGAGGATTGCTGTGAGTTCAAGGCCACCTCAGAGTACATATTGAATTCCAGGTCAGCTTGAGCTAGAGTGAAACTCTACCACAAAAAAAGCACACACACACACACACACACTGGATCTCAAGGGGCAAATTTAAAATGCCTAGCACACGTCACATGTGGTGGTTCATGTTTATAATCCCAGCACTCAGGAGGCTGATGCAGGAGAATCACTACAGGTTTTAAACCATCTGGGCTACAGAATGAGTTCCAGGCTAGCTTGGGCCACAGAGTGAGACCCTGTCCCAAGAAACACCACCACCAACAACACTCAGCACACCATTTCATCTGCACTTCCAATTCAGGTTGACAGTCTGATGCTAGAGGAGGACAGTGAGGACCCATGAAGGAGATAACCGGTGAAAACTAGACATGGGCTAGTGTGGGCTTGTTCCCATGGTGACAGAAGAACTCCCAGCAATAGGAAATGAACTACAATACATCAGTATTTTTCAAGCCTCAGTTAGCATCTTATTTGTTGATGTTCTATTGGACAAAGTGATTTACATATCCCAGGCCCCAATTCAAAACTTGACTTCAACTCTAGCTGGGAGAAGCTACAATATATTGTGTTCCTCTTGTCCTATCTCCAATCTGTCACACTGTGTATACGTGTGTGTGTGTGTGTGTGTGTGTGTGTCTGTGGTGATGGTAAAGGAGTGCTGGAGATTTGTAAGGAGCGTGCTGCACACAAGCCAAGGAATGTTGACAATAAATCCAAGTGAGGGATTAGGGAGATGGCTCAGCAGTTAAAGTAAGTTGCTTGCAAATCCTGATAGCCCAGGTTCCATTCCCCAGCCCCACATAAAGCCAGATGCACAAAGTGAGGCATGGTCTGAAGTTCATTCTGGCTGTGGCACATCCATACTTACTTTCTCTCTCTCTCTCTCCAAATAAATAAAAATTCAAAAGCTACAAGTAAATTAAAATTACACTGTTAATTACCTGAGACCTCTCACTTGGCTTTAGAAGGGCTAAGCAATATAATTTTTTTTAGATTAGATGTTTGTATCTGGCCCATGCTGGTCTAGAAGTCTCAATCCTCCTGCCTAAGCCTCCTAAGTGCTGGGATCACAAGTAAATGTAGTCTTCCCAACTGTATATTAATGTTTCTGAAATTCAGACATTGCTTGAAACGGCACCCAGGAGACACATTTCTTAGCGATACAAAGGTATAATAACAATGATTGTTTATTTATGTCCTAGTGTTCACCACAAGGCTTTTGTGCCAGGCACGTGGCTCATGCCTGTGATCCTTGTACTTGGGAGGTAGAGTCAGGAAGATGGTAAGTTTGAGCCAAACCTGGGCTACAGGGCTGTATCCTTTTTTAAAAGAACGTTTTACTAGAGCTGGAAAGATGATTTTGCCATTAAGGCACTTGCCTGCAAATCAAATCAAATGACCTGGGATGGATTCCCCAATACCCACATAAAACCAGACCTCAAAAGTGGTACAAGTGTCTGGTGTTTGACTGCAGTGGCTAGAGGCCCTGGTGTGCTCATTCTCCCTCTCTCTCTCTGTCTCTTTTCTCTCTTCTCTCTGCTTGCAAATAAAACAACATATTTTTAAAATATGTTTTATTTATTTATTTGAGAGAGAGAGAGAGAGAGAGAGAGAGAGAGAGAGAGAGAGAGTGAGCGAGCTTGGGCATGCCAGGACCTCTTGCCACTGCAAACAAACTCTATATGCATGCACCACTCTGTGCATCTGGCTTTATATGGGTGGTGGGTACTCAAACCCAGGTTGTCAGGTTGTGTAAGCAAGTACCTTTAACCAATGAGCCATCTCCCCAGTCCGTATTTAGTTACTTCTAATACAGCCTGGGCTATCTAGCCAGATCTGGGAAGATGGCTCAGTTGTTAACAGTGCTTGCTTGCAAAGCTTGCTGCCAGGGTTCGATTCCCTAGTATCCCTGTAAAGCTGAAGTGCTCAAAGTGGCCCATTTGTGCCTAGAGTTTGTTTGCAGGAGCAAGAGGCACTGGCACACCTATAGTTTCTCTTTCCCCACTCCCTTATTTTTTTTAATATTTTATTTATTTATTTGCATGAAGAGAGAGACAGAGAGGAGAAAGAGAGAGAGAGAGAGAGAGAGAGAAAGAGAGAATGGGTGTGCCAGGGGCTCCAGCCACTGCTAATGAACTCCAAGTGCATGAACCACTTTGTGCATCTGGCTTTGCTTTTTTTTTTTTTTTTCTTTTCCAATCTAGCTTTACATGGGTACTGGGGAATCAAACCCAGATCATTAGGCTTTGCAGGCAAGTGCCTTAACCACTGAACAATTTCCTCAGCCACCTCCCCCCCCCCCTTTTTTTTTTTTTTTTTTTTTGGTTTTTTGAGGTAGGGACTCACTCTAGCCAAGGCTGACCTGGAATTCACTCTGTATTCTCAGGGCGGCCTCGAACTCATGGCGATCCTCCTACCTCGGCCTCCTGAGTGCTGGAATTAAAGGTGTGTGCCACCATGCCCGGCTTGCCACCCTTTTTATTTTGAGACAAGGTGTCATGTAGCCCAGACTGGCCTCAAACTCACTATGTGGCTGGAGCTGACCTTGAACTCCTGGTCCTCCTGTCTCTACTTCCAAAGTGCTAGGGTTATAGGGGTTGTTTGAAATGTGCCTCACTGTCAAGTTGCATTTGTAAATGAAGTTAAGGGTTAATAAAGTGAAAATTGCAGTCTGTAGACATCAATCCACACACATAAGCTATCTAACTAAACAAAATGAGTACTGAAGGGATGGCTCAGTTAGCAAAGTAGTATCTGAGTTCTGATCCCCAGAACCCATATAAAAGCCAAGTGTGGCGACATACTCGTGTAATCACAGCACTGAAGAGGTGAATACAGAGGAGCCTTGGGCTTCACACACCTTTAATGCCACCACTCAGGAGGCAGAGGTAGGATCACTAAAACAAGAGCCAGGTGTGGTGGTGCACGCCTTTAGTCCCAGCACTTGGGAGGCAGAGGTAGGAGGATCGCCATGAGTTCGAGGCCACCCTGAGACTATATAGTGAGTTCCAGGTCAGCCTGGGCTAGAGTGAAACCCTATCTTGAAAAAAACAAACAAACAGACAAACAAAAACTTAAACAAGATAGTAAAATAAAATAAGGTGGAGAGCAACTGAGAAAGACCTCAATGTTGACCATTAAGCTTCATATACATATGCATGCACACCTGCACACACATGTGTTAATACACATATTAACATGTATATATACATGCACACGCACATGCACCACATACCTATGCAAAAAAGAAATTTCAGACAAGATCGGGCATGTTCAGGGTGGTATGACTATAGACAAAAAAGAAATGTTAGAGGACACAGTTAAGATTAAATGTCCGTGGAACAATGAAGGACCTTCTTGGCAGTGGTGTTGGATCATGTAATTAAATCATATGACAGAACATTTGGGTTTTAAGTTCAATTCTCTGAATCATCTGCCCACACGAAATGCCCATCTCATCTGTCCTCTTATCTTCCTTCCTTTCCACAAAGCTAACACAAATATTGGTGGAATTAAAGAATACTTTTCTTGCCGGGCGTGTTGGCGCACACCTGTAATCCCAGCACTCAGGAGGCAGAGGTAGGAGGATCGCCATGAGTTTGAAGCCACCCTGAAACTCTATAGTGAATTCCAGGTCAGCCTGGGCTAGAGTGAGACCCTACCTTGAAAAACCAAAAACCAAAAAAAAAAAAAAAAAAAAAGAATATTTTTCTCCATATTACTGATTTCACAAAACCCTCTGTTAGGAAACAATTTTTTTCCCCAGAAATCCAATATGACAGATATTTTTGAAGGATGGGAAGTAGTTGAAAAGTGATTCATGGGGCTAGAGAGATGACTCAGCAGTTAAGGCGCTTGCCTGTGAAGCTTAAGAACCCAGATTCAACTCCCCAGAACCCACATAGGCCAGATCCACATGGTGGCACATGCATCTGAAGTTTGTTTGCAGTGGCTAGAGGCTCTGGCATGCCCATTCTCTGCCCACCTCTCTCTGTAATAAATAAAAACAAAACATTTTAAAAAGAGAAAAGTGATTCATGCCAGACTGATCTAGTTGCTGAGAAGGAGGAAGACGCCAGAGGATGGCAAGTCCAAGGCTAGAACGACCACCACAGCAGGACCCTGTCGAAGGAAGGAAGAAAAAAGGGATGAAGGGCCGGAAGGAAGGAGGGCACACAGGCTAGCCCACCTATGATGGTTTATATCTATATTAGCATTCGGGAACCTGAGACAGGAGAATTGCAGTAAGTTCCAGGACAATTTGGGATACAGAGTGAGACTGCCTCGAAAACCAAAATGAAATTTTAAAAATTAAAAAAAAGAAGGAAGAAAGGAAATGTGATTTATGCTAGAAAAATAGATCAGAAAATTCCCTTAGAAAAAGGTTCCAGGGGGCTGGAGAGATTGCTCAGTGGTTAAAGGCACTTTCTAACAAAGCCACATGGTCCAGGGTTCAATTCCCCAGTACCCACATAAAGCCAGACTCACAAAGTGGTACAAGCATCTAGAGTTTGTTCTCAGTGGCAAGAAGCCTTGGTTCACCCATTTCTCTCTCTCTCTCTCTCTCTCTCTCTCTCTCTCTTTCTCTCTGCCACTTTCTCTCTGTCCTTCTCTTTCTCTTTCAAGTAAATAAACATATTACAAAAAAGAAAAGAGAAAATCCAGACACAGTGGCACACACCTTTAATCCCAGCACTCGGAGGTAGACGTAGGACTACAGAGTGTGTACCAGGCTAGAGTGAAACCATACCTGGTGGGGTAGGGGAAAAAGAAAGGGGTTCCATTCTAACAATATCACTGATTTTCTACAGATGGGGAAGCATCAGAAAAGTGAAAATAAAGGATTTATGTTTTTTCTTCTAATTGGATAATTTTTTCCTCATGGTGCTGGAGATCCAGCCCAGGGCCTTCCACATGCCAAACAAGTGCTGATAACCCTCCAGCCTCGACTAGGTATTACTTAGCATTTCCCACTGTCCTCTCATCCCTCCTAAAAGAATTTCCTTCTTGAGTAATGAGGTTTGCTTCACTGACCACATCTTACAAAAACACATTGTAAGATCAAGGTTCTATGAGGCGTCAGGAAGCCTGCCAGGGTATTGAATTCTGGCCACATTAATTGCTTCCCAGTAGAAAAGTTCAGCTCTGGACTACGTTAATGGTGTTGAAATATTTGTTATTAAGAAATATGATGGAAAAAAATCAAGTATTTTGTTATGGTTATTATTCTGGCTGTTAAAAATGCCTGCCAAACAAGTCATTGTGACACATGTCTGTAATCCAGGCGCTTAGGCAGGAGGATTATGAATTGAGACTAGTTCGGCCCTGTCTTTAATGAGTAAGGGACAGCAGCAGCTTTGTGCAGCCGGGTGCCCTTAGGCCGTCTCTGCACATGAGTGCTTGAGCCCTCCTGGCAGGAAATGGTGAAGGCTCCAACCAAGTCAGAGATGGTTCAACCCAAACTGTGACCCCATCTTGGACAATGAATGAGGTCAAATATAAACACTTGGTCCTCTCCACCTTTGGGATGGGGGGATTTCACTTTTTGACCACAAATATTTGGATGCCAGCTGCTCCTTATTTGTACCTCAGGTTGGACTAACCTGTGACCAGGTGGTGGTGCCTGTTCTTTAGAAGGCCCCTTCCATCTTTCAAGGAGCAACCTGGCGGGGCTTGGCAAGTTTCTGAAAGCTGGCCAGCACTTGGGGATCTCCCTCCTGTTCTTCCTCCTGGAGAACAGGGGCCTGGCCAAGTCCCCCAGACAGCAGGAGAAGCAGCATTTGCAGCATGCTCTTATCAGGGTCTTTTCCTCCAGGAAGTGCTGGAAGTTGAGCAGAGAGGAGTGGAGGGTTTTGTTTACCTTTTTTTTTTTTTTTCTTCTTTGTTTAGAATAGGTGCACCAGGGCCTCTGGCTGCTGCAAAGGAATTCCAGAAGCATGTGCCACTTTGTGCATCTGGCTTTATGTGGGTGCTAGGGAATTGAACCCAGGTACTTTGGCTTTGCATGCAATCACCTTAACTGCTAAGCCATCTCTCAGCCCTTTTTCTTTTTTTAAATGATTATTATTATTATTATTAACAAGACGTTTCATATGGATGCATCATATGTTGGTACCCTATTTTACCTTGGCCCTGCCCCCATTCCCTTGGAGACACTCTTCAGTGGGGTTGCAGATATACCCTATGGGGTTGTGTGTTATGCATTGTGGGAGCAGCAGTCAGTTATTTTAGGGGGGAGGGAATGCCTCTGGGCATGATGTCTCAACCTGTGGCTCTTACAATCTTTCTACCCCTCTTCCGCAAAATTCCCTGAGCCATGGTGGATGAGTTTTAAGTCTACTTCAATGATGACCTCTTAGGAGCCTCTGGATCTCAGCTTTGGTTGGTGTTGAGTATCCGCAGGGTCTGTCTCCTTCACCCTGGTACTGATTATCAGGAATAGTATGGAAGCAGTGATCTTGGTTATCTCCCCAATTTTTCTGTGGATTTGGCTGTGGCTTGGCTGAAGGGCGAGGGGTAGTTCATCTTATCCGGTATCGTTACCTTCTGCAAAAGAAGAACAGAGTCTCCAAAAGAGTGAAGTCAGCATAGTTTAAATGGGATAAGCATTATTAATTTAGGGAGAATTTGATGCATGTAACCCCTCTTTTAGCCAAAGACTAGTGAAAACTTGACATAATCTTTGTCTCCGTAAGATTCTGATCTGGCTTGCAATTCAAGATATCAGTTCCTTTCCACTGAATGGATCTCTTAGCCAACCAGAAAGCTATTGGTTACCCACCAAGGCTGTAGTAGCTCATGTAGCACTTTCCAGCACTAGACAGGCTAACTGTCTGGAGACTGGCTTTCTCCTGAATTCTAGCCAGGTCTTTCCATGCTCTGTGTCAGCAGCATATGGTGTCTTCAGCAATAGGGTCTTAGCTTTTACCTCAGGCAGGTAACCAAGTGCTTTGACAGAAAGCTGTCTTGATTTGGGGACCTCGTAGGTCTCTCCAATCAACAGCTCAGTGTGGATAGCAACCAATCTCTGGCACTGGGAGTTACAGGTCAGAGACAGAAAGAAACGTTTTTTTTTTTTTTTTTTCTTTTAAGCTTAGGCTTCATGCCACCCTCACCAGAGCCCTACTTTTCAGGTGTTTCCCCCTTACTCCTTTTGAGGGTTACATTTTTGAGGCTATCTCCAAGGATAAAGGTTTCTATGATATCAGTTCAATGTGGAATTAATTTTAATTTGTTTTGCCCCCCCTTCATTTCTCCTCCCCCCCAACCCTCCATCCCTATTGTCTGGGCCTTGAATTGCCTATCAGGTATGACAGCAACTCAACAGGTCCAGGTTAGGAACCACAAATAATTGACACCACGCAACATTTGTCTTTCTGTGATTGTGTGATTTCACTGAATATGATCTGTTCCAAGTCTGTCCATTTTTATACAAATTTCATTGTATCATTTTTTTTCTTACTGCTGAGTAGAATTCCGTTGTGTAAATGCACCACAACTTTGTTATCCATTTATCCAATAATGGCATCTGGGTTGATTCCAAGTCTTAGCTATAATGAATTGAGCAGCTATAAACATGGTTGAGCAAATGTCTTGGTATTGATGCATGGAGCATTTAGGACAAATGCCCAGGAAGGGAATAACTGGGCCTGTTGGTAGCTCTATGATCATCCTTTTCAGGAATCTCCAAATTGATTTCCATAGTGGTTGTACAAGTTTACATTCCCACCAACAGTATATGAGGGTTCCTCTTTCCCCACCTCCTCACAATATTTGTCATTGTTAGACTTTTTAATGATTGCCATCTTTACTGGAGTAAGGTGAAATCTCATGGTTATTTTAATTTGCATTTCCCCAATGGATAGGTTGAACATTTTGTTAAGTGTGTGTTAGCCATTTGTAATTCTTCCTCTGAGAACTTCCTATTCAGTTCTCTGCCTCACTTTTGGAGTGGGTTGTTTGATTTTTCATTATTTAGTTTTTTTGAGTTCTTTGTAGATTCTACATTATTAGGCTTCTGTGAGTGGTATAGCTGTCAAAGATTTTCTCCCATTCAGTGGGTAATCTATTGGCTCTGCTTATGGTGTTTGTCGTGCAAAAGCTTTTTAGCTTCACAAGATCCCATTGGTTGAGTGATTGTTTAATTTCCTGGGCTACTGGGGTTTTGTTCAGGAAGTCTTTCCCCACTCCTATATTGTGGAGAGTGCCTCTTATTTTTTCCTCCAGTAGGAGAAGAGTTTCAGGTCTTATATTGAGACCTGTAATCTATTTGGACTTGATTTTTGTGTATGGAGAGATGAGTGGGTCTAGGCTCATTTTTCTACATATGGTCATCCAGTTTGTCCAACACCATCTGATGAAGATGCTGCCTTTTTGCCAGTCTACTTTATTGGCACCTTTGTCAACGATAAAATAGCTGTAGTTACTTGACATAAGGTCTCAGTCTTCAGTTCTGTTCCATTGGTCTATGTTTCTGTTCTTATGCCAGTACCATGCTGTTTTTGTTACAGTGGCTTTGTAATGTAGCTTCAGATTGGGTATTGTGATACCTCCAGAGGTGTTTTATTTATTTATTTATTTTTGCTGAGGATGTGTTTGAATATCCGAGGCCTGCTTCCATTCTATATGAATTTTGAGATCATTTTTACGATCTCTGTGAAGAATGATGATGGTGTTGGTTTGCATTAAATCTGTGTATTGCTTTTGGTCAATATGCCATTTTCACAATATTAATTGTACCTATCCAGGAGCATTGGAGGTCTTTCCATCTTCTCAAGTCCTCCTCGATTTCGTTCTTGAGTGTTTTTATGTTTTCAGTACATAGTTCTTTTGCAACCTTTGTTAGTGTTATTCCAAGGTATTTAATTGTTTTTGTTGCTATTGAAAATTGGGTAGCCTCACTGATTTCTTTCTCTGTATATTTGTCCTTTGCATATAGAAAGGCTACTAACTTTTGTGCATTGATTTTGTATCCTGCCACTTTACTGAAGAAATTAATCACCTTTGGAAGTTTTGAGATGGAGACTTTCAGGTCATTTATGTATAGGATCATGTAATCTGCAAATAGGGCTAACTTAACTACTTCCTTTCCAATTTGAAACCCTTTTATTTCTTTCTCCTGTCTTATTGCTTGTCCTAGTACTTCTAGTACTATGCTGAAGAGCAGTGGTGAGAGTAAGCAGTCCTGTCTTATTCCCAATCTCAGTGGAAACTCCTTGAGTTTTTCCCCATTAAGTATTATTTGGGCTTTAGGAGCTTTATATACCTACCATTTTTATTGTGTTGAGATATAAACCCTCCATGCCTATTCTTTCCAGCATTTTGATCATGAAGTGCTGTCTTATTTTGTCAAAGGCCTTCTCTGTGTCAATTGAGATGATCATGTGGTTCTTATGCTTAAGTTTTTTTATATGGTGTATTACATTGACTGATTCCTGTATGTTGAACCATCCCTACATCCCTGGGATGAAGCCTACTTGATCAAGGTGGATAATGCTTTTGATGTGTTGTTGAATTAGGTTCTTGAGGATTTTGTTCAGGATCTTTTCATCTAAATTCATCAGGGATATTGGCCTATAGCTTTCTTTTCTTCTTGTATCTCTGTCTGGTTTTGGTATTAGGGTGATACTAGCTTCATAAAAGAAGTTGTGGAGTAGTCCCTGGTCTTTGATTATGTGAAACAGTTCGAAAAAAATTGGTTTTACATTATAGGCCATTGCCAAGGCCCTTGGTTTCTCACCAGGAATAGATGGTAAGACCCTATTGCTGAAGACTCCACATACTTGGGCTGCAAGGTCACTGAGAAATCCTGCTGGAATTGAGCTGATAACCTCCTCCATGTAGAGCAGCTGACAGAAATCTGGAAAAAGCCATTCTCCATGCAGTTCAATGGGACAAAGAGAAATCACCAGTGAAGATACTCAACATTGGACACTGCAAGCCTTATATTTGGCCAGCCAGGCCAAATGAGCCAATGGGTGCAATAGTGGCTTATCTGTCATGGTGGAAACCAACTGCCCTCTAATTGGACTGGAGGCCCACTCCATGGGAGGGAATGCATCCCTAATACTGAAAACTTAAAAGAGGGGTAGTCATGAGCCCTAGGGATGTAACATCTGCTGCTGTCTGGCTAAATGTATATACTATGCTTATCAAAATGCCCAGTTAGCACTTCTCTTAATATTAATACTCTTATATTAATGCTACTCTCACTTTTGGTAGAGAATCTTCTCTTTTCAGATGGCAGTTTGCTTGGGATGACTCAGAAGGTATCATGGTGCTGGAAAGAAGTGACTGGAGTACTCAGTACTGTAATATCTCTATCACATCTTCCAAGGCTCAGGGTCTAATGTGGAAGAGGTGGCAGAAAGAGTGTAAGAGCAAAAAGGAAGGGTAGGACTCCTTACAAAGTGCTCCCCCAGACACAAAATGGCCTGGACATCCATGACCTCACAGTGCCTGACACTACCTACACAAGACCATCATAAGAGGAGGAAAAGATGATGGCATCAAAATAAAAGAGAGACTGATTGAGATGGGGAGGAGATATAATGGAGAATGGAGTTTCAAAGGGGAAAGTGGGGGTGGGGGGAAGGTATTACCATGGGATATTTTTTATAATCATGGAAGTTGTTAATAAAAATTTGAAAAAAAATAGAGAAAAGTTGGTTTTAGTTCTTCAGTGAAGGTTTGATAGAATTTAGCTGAGAAGCCACCTAGTTTTCTTTTTGGGGAGGTTTCAGATGACCTTTTCAATATCCATGGATGTGATAGGTTTGTTTATGTGATTCATCTGCTCTGAGTTTAGTTTTGGTAGGTTGCATGTGTCTAGGAATTCATTCATTTCTTCCAGAGATTTTGGAAGTATATCCTGATGATTCATCCATTTTTGTTGATGTCTGTTGTGATCTCTCCTTTTTCATTTCTGATTTTGTTAATTTGAGATCTCTCTCTCTCTTGCTTTATTGAATTGGCCAGGGGTTTATCAATCTTGATTATTTTTTCAAAGAACCAGCTCTTTGTTTCATCATTTTTGTTGTTTTTTGTTTTTTGAGGTAGGGTCTCACTCTAGCTCAGGCTGACCTGGCATTCACTATGTAGTCTCAGGGTGGCCTTGAACTTACTGTGATCCTCCTACCTCTGCCTCCTGAGTGCTAGGATTAAAGGCATGCATCACCATACCCAGCGTTTCATCAATTTTTAAAATTGTTTTCTTAGTTTCCAATTTATTAATTTCTGCTGTGATCTTGATTATTTCATTCTGTCTGGAGATCTTATGGTTGGATTCTTCTTTTTTTTTTCCAGTGGTTTTAGGTAGACAGTTAGGTTATTAATTTGGGATCTGTCTATCTTTGTTATGAAGGCATTTAGCACTATGAATTTTCTCCTTGGGACTGCCTTCACTGTGTCCCATAAGTTTTGGTAGGTTGTATTTTCATTATCATTCAATTCTAGGAATTTTACTATTTCTTTTTTATTTCTTCCAGAACCCATTCATTCTTTAAAAGTGTGTTGTTTAGTCTTTAGGAGCTGGTGGAATTCTTGATGAGTCTCTTGTTGATTTCTAGCTTTAAAGCATTGTGATCTGATATGATGCAGGAAGTTACATTAATTTTCAGGAATTTATGGAGGTACACTTAATGTCCTAATATATGGTTGTAGCAGTCAGCTTCAGGTTGGCTAAGATGAACTTCCAGACCAGGCACAGTTATGGAGGAAGGGATATTTATTGAAGCTTACAGATCCAGGGGAAGTTCCACAATGGCACAAGAAGCTGGCCTGCCTTCACAGGCCCAAGCAGAGAGAGAGAAGTACAAGCCAAAATCCAAAAGCCACAGCATACTTCAGGAACTCCAGTTAGGAACACTTTGCATATCTTTAGATTGAAATCTGAAACCCACCACCACACCTTAAGATCCACACAGTGTCATTGCCTCCAGCCAGGTGTCTTCAGATGCAAACTACAAACAAATAAACAACTGAAATATATTGGGGGCCATCTATTCTATTCAAACCACCACATTCCGCCCCTGGCCCCCAATAGATTTATAACCATTACACATTGTAAATTGTACTCAGTTCAGTTTCAAAGGTCCCCACAGTCTTGACCAATTTAAGATATGAAGACCTGTAAAATCAAACAAGTTAAACATTTCTAACATATAAAGGCACAGAGTAAACATTTTCAACTGGTATAATGCATAGCAAGGAGAGACTAAAACAATGCAAACTCAACCACCATCAAACAAACATCAAACTTCTGCAGTTCAAGTTCAATATATCCAGAGACTAACAGTCTCCAGACTTTCCAATTCTGCCCCTCCAGCTGGGCAGAGTAGCCAGGGAACACTTCCATCCCAGGCCAAGAATGTGCTCTATGGTAGCCCTTGCACAGTCCTGGTATATCCAAAACATCTTCAGGTCTTCATGCAAACCACTGTCCATCTCCCAAAGGCTCTTTCAGCCTATCAGGGCATCATGCCCTGCCTCATGCTGCATCTCAGCAGCAGCTCCTGGAACCATGTGCAACTCATGACCACTCCTCACATTTTCCAAAGGCTCTTTCAGCCTATCAGGGCATCAGGCCCTACCTCATGCCGCATCTCAGCAACAGCTCCTGGAAGCATGTGCAATTCACGACCACTCGTAGCATTTTTCATGCTTCTGAAACCAATACCAGGTATGCAGGACACAGCCATATTCTTAATTCACAGACAAAGTAAATCATAACCTTGAAAAGCAGGTTCCTTCTCCAGTCAACTCTTTCCTAAAGTGTTTGCATTTCTATGATAGTCTTTCCTCAGGCATCCTTTCCATGGTAAAGCAATTGGACCATCTTCCTTTAAGATTGCTAATGTGTTTGACAATAGCAGATTCACTAACCTAAAACCAGTCTCAGTGCCTATAATTTTAACTTGTTTGAGGTTTTCCAGCTTAAAATCTTAAATCTCTCAGTCCAATATCTCTAGCCAGGCACATCAGTCCATTACAAATTTAACCTTGATCAAACTCTCTGGGCCTGGACAGCAGGATGCAGCCAGCCCTTATGCCAGTAGCCCAGTTCCAACAAAGTCCTCTGCAGTCTTTCCTTCCCCTTAGAAAGCTCATAAGCCAAGCCTCGAAGTTCAATGCTGTCTGCACTTAGCATTCTCAGACTCTCATCAGAATAGTCCATATTACATGGCTTACCACTCCAGAAGGCATCTTCAGTTGCAAGCACCATGTCCATGCCTATTCCTCCAAAACAAAGTTCCAAAAGATCAACATACACATATTCAGGTTCATCTCAGCCCACTCCTCGGTACCAAATTGTGTAGCAGTCAGCTTTAGGTTCGCTGAGATGAACTTCCAGACCAGGCAGTTATGGAGGAAGGGATATTTATTGAAGCTTACAGATCCAGGGGAAGTTCCACAATGGCACAAGAAGCTGGCCTGCCTTCACAGGCCCAAGCAGAGAGAGAGAAGTACAAGCCAAAATCCAAAAGCCACAGCATACTTCAGGAACTCCAGCTAGGCACACTTTGGATATCTTTAGATTGAAATCTGAAACCCACCACCACACCTTAAGATCCACACAGTGACATTGCCTCCAGCCAGGTGTCTTCAGATGCAAACTACAAACAAATACAAACAAAGGTTCAAATTAATCCCTGCCATAATGAGGTGCTTTATGGGGTTTGGTGCTTCCTTGTGTTTTGTACTTTTTTGAGCCTGATCTAGTTTTGGTTATTGTGATCTTTTTCTTGTTGGCTCTTGAGATTGGTTGTTTGACTCTTCTATGTGGAGTATTCCCTCAACTATTCCCTGTAGATTTGGCTTGTGTTCATTTAACCATAGAGTTCACTTTTTTTCATGGAACCTTTTCCTTTCACCATCTATTATGAGGGATATTTTTGCTGGGTAGAGTAGCTTGGGTTGGAAGCCATAGTTTTTCAGACTTTGAAGTGTTGCATTCCAGGCCCTTCTGGCTTTCAGGGTTTCCATTGAGAAATCTGAGGCAATTCTGATGGGATTGCTTTTGTATGTTATGAATTGTTTCTCTCTTGCTGCTTTTAACACTCTCTCCTTGTTTTCATTGTTAAGAGTTTTAATCATAATGTTCCTTGGAGACTTTCTTCTTTGGTCCTGTCTGTTTAGTGTTCTGGATGGTCCTCTCTTTCAAAAGATTGAGAAATTTTTCTTCAATAATTTTGTTGAATATATTCTCTATGCCTCTGGCCTGGATTTCCTCTCCTTCTGGTATACCTGTGATCCAGCTGTTTGGTCATTTAAGGGTATCCCACAGTTCCTTCATATTCTGTTCACTTGATTTTTTGAGCTCAGCAAGTTTTTGGCCTTCCAATTAATGTCTCCTGTCTTGTCTTCAAGGTCAGAGGTAATGTTTTCCACACGAGTAACTCTGTTAGTGAGGGGTTCTATAGAGGTTATTATAAGCTCTATTTGAGTTTTGTTTTCTGTTGTGTGATTTTGCATCATGTCCATCTCTTTCTTGTGGTACAATTCCAGTTCAAGTTCTGATTTTCTTGATGCTTCCTAAAATTCATTCTTACATTTGGTCAAGTCTTTATCAAGCTTACTCAATTGGTTATTGAGATCTTCTACTTCTTGACTAACCTTCCATTTATTCATATCTCTTTTGAGGGTTCTAACATTTTCTTCAATCAATTTCAGCCCACTGCCAAAAGCTGAATGCTCTAAGAGATGATCTATTCCATTTCATTAATTGTTGTTTTTTTTTTTTTATGGTTTGCTTCCAGATCAGCAATTCTTTTGATCAGGGTCTCATTGGTTATTGTGTTTTCATTTTGGGATTGAATTTCTGTTGATTTCTCTAGGATTTCATTGGAGGCTTCCATTGTGGTACTAGGCATCCTTGGGGGAGATCTCTCAGTTTTCTGACTTTCGTTGGCTTTGTTGAATTGTGATATACCCATCTTGGGGTGACACTTTATTCTATTGAGGAGGAAACAAGTTGTTGTCCTTACAGGATCTTCAGAGGGTGTTCTGTTTTAAATGTGAACCTGATTGGTATGCTGGTATACGATGGGATTATAAGCACAGATGTGCAGATTGTGGAGATTGTGTGTACATCAAAGATACCTGGGGAACTAGGAGCTCTGGCCTACTCATTCCACTTGCACGTACTCTTGAGCACATGGGAATCATGGGTTGGGGAACCAGGCACCAGGAAGCTGGAGAACCAGAGGAAAGAGGCCTGCTCCTACAGTGGCCTGTGCACCCTCTGACTCAGAGGAATAGGAATGTTGGTACCCAGGGGTGAATCAGGATATCAGAGCAACAGGCCTGTTTCCACAGTCCCCACACAGGGACCAGGCCTCGGCAAGGCAGGCGAAGAGGGACTTACAGGGACGACGAAACTGGGCGGACCCAGGGAACAGGACTTTGGCCTACTCACTCCACCCCTGCCACGTCCACCCTTCGGTGCAGGGTGTCTGGGAATTGGGGACCCAGGGGCACTTTGATCAGGAAGGCAGAGCAAAGGGCCTGCTTCAGCAGCAAGCTTGCAGTGTCCAAGCAGCCCCGAGCCCTTCTTTTCTTTTTTAAAAAATATTTTTATTTATATATTTTCAAGCAGAGAGAGATAGAGAGAAGAGAGACAGAGAGGATGAGCATGCCAGGGCCTCTAGCCACTGCAAATGAACTCCAGATGCATGTGCCACTTTGTGCATCTGGCTTTAGGTGGGTACTAGAGAATTGAACCCAGGCCATAAGGCTTTGCAAGCAAGCACCTTTAACCACTGAAAATCTCTCCAGCCCTTGTTTTGTTTTTAAACAAGGGGGATTTTCTTCTGGGGCTGGGCAGAGTTGAGGTTTTTAGGGTGGCACAGTCTGCCAAATGCTGATGTTTTGTTTGTGTGGTGCTGGGATTGATCCCAGGTGCTGCTTTTATGGTCTGAAATCAGTGATATTTTGTTTTCTGCATCACTAGGTAATGTCATGAGTGTACAAGGAACTTGGACTGACGCATGTATTTTCTTCAATCCTATTTTTAAAAATATTTTTATTTATTTACTTAGTTGCAAGGAAAGAGAGAAAAAGAGAAAGAGAGGGAGGGAGGGAGGGAGAGAATGGACCCCCTCAAGGCCTCCTACTACTGTAGACAAACTCTGGATGTATGTGCTAATTTGTGCATCTGGCTTTATGTGGGTACTGGGGAATTAAACCCAGGTCATCAGGCTTTGCAAGCAAGCACCTTAATTCCTGGGCCATCTCTCCAGCCCCTTAATTGTTTCTTAATTTTTATTTTGCAGGAAAGTGCACTTTTAAAAAATATGAGAGAGGTAGAAAGAAGAAAAACAGACAGAGAGAATGGGCAAGCTAGGGCCTCCAGCCACGGCAAATGAACTTCAGATGCATGTATCACTGTGCATCTAGCTTTATCTGGGTACTGGGGAATCCAATATGGGGCTATTAGCCTTTTCAGGCAAGTGCCTTAACAACTGAGAAATTTCTCCAGCCTTTTAAAAAATTATTATTTCCTTCGATCCTTTAAAATATTTATTTATTATTTATTTACTTGAGAAAGAGAATGAGAATGGGCACACCAAGGGCCCTAGCCACTGCAAACAAATTCCAGATGCATGCACCATTTTGTGCATCTGGCTTACGTGGGTCCTGGGGAGTCAAACCCAGGTCCATTGGCTTTGCGGGCAAGTGCCTTAACCACTAATCCATTTCTCCAGTCCCTTCAGTCCTTTTTAAAGATATTATCTTTGCTGGGTTTGCACCTCCTGCCTGGCTTTCAGTGGAGATACTGATTTTGCTGGTAGTGAGTGAAAGAATTAACCCTACCTAAGTTTGATAAAAGATTGCTGAAGTTTAACAAAAAAGGTAGGAAGAAAGATAGAAATAAGAGGGAGTTAGGTTGGTCAATTTCAGATAATGTGATGATAAAACAGAAGGGGGGCAAGAAGAGAAGAACAGAAAGAAGACAGGGAGAGAGAACATGCGGTCTTAAGCTAGAAGAAGGGACACAGGCAGCAAGTGCAGGCATTCTCTTGAAAGTGGAAAAGTGAAGGAAGCGGTTTCTCCCCTGGAACTTCAAGAAGGAATACAGCTTGCCCACCCATGTACACTTCTAACTGCCAGAATTCTAAGGCAAAAAAAAAAAAAAAAAATCGTGTTTCTTAAGGCACTAAGTTTATAGTCATTTGCTATAGCAACCATAGGAAACTAATAGAAATGTCTTATTTTGGGATTGTCATTTGGTTCACAAATTGCACGGGACTGTTTATTTTATTTACTTTTTTATTTGTAAGGAGAAATAGAGAGAATGGATGCACCAGCACCTTCAGTCTCTGCAAACGAACTCCAGGTGCATGCACCACTGTGCATCTGGCTTTACACGGGTCCTGGGGAATCAAACCCAGGTTGTGAGGCTTTGCAAGCAAGTGCTTTAACTGCTGAGCCATCTCTCCATCCTCCAAATTGCATGAGACTTTTAATGAAAGGCAGCTGGCGCTGGATATGATGACTCCCTCTTGGGAGGTGGAAGAAGGAGGATCACCATAAGGAGGCTATAGAGTGAGCTCAAGGATAGCTTGGAGACCTTGCCTCAAAACTAACTATATAACTAACTAACTGAAGCTGGTCTGGAAGAGTTAACTAATAAAGTTAGCGATTTTTTTTTTTTTTTTCGGTTTTTCAAGGTAGGGTCTCACTGTAGCCCAGGCTGACATGGAATTCACTATGTCATCTCAGGGTGGCCTTGAATTCACAGTGATCCTCCTACCTCTGTCTCCCGAGTGCTGGGATTAAAGGCATGCGCCACCATGGCTGGCTAAGTTAGTGATTTTTATTAATTAAGTCATTTTTTAAAAATTTTATTTATTTATTTATTTATTTGTACAGAGAAAGAGGCAAAGAGAGAGAGAGAGGGGGAGGGACAGAATGGGTGTGCCAGAGCCTTCAGCCACTGTAAATAAACTCCAGATGCATGTGCCCCCTTGTGCATCTGGTTTACGTGGGTCCTGGAGAATTGAACTGGGATCTTTTGGCTTTGCAGGCAAGTGCCTTAACCACTAAGTCATCTCTTCAGCCAATTAAGTCATTTTAGTTTAATGTTGGAGATTGAATTCAGGGCTTTGCACACAGAAGACAATGAGGATATTGGTTAGTAGCTAGAGGAGGGGTAGGGTTGTAGTATACCACATGGGAAATCCAACATCACCTCCCTACACTTCCTCTACATTTAATCCTGGAAATATAAAACCCAGTTTGTTTTCCCTCTTAGGTATAATTGATATCATTTACCACCACTGACCAGCCTCTTTGAACCCGAATCTGAGACTGTGCTGACCACCCCGTGTTCCTAATCAAAGAAATCCACGCCTGTCCTTCCTAACTATGGTAGATGGCAGCAGGAAGATCTCTTTTCATGCTTTATCATCATAAGACAAAGGAAATAAGAAGCAGAAAGACAGCTTGCAGGGATGGCCAGGAGTGCCAGAGACCTGCTCCAGGCTCTTGTTATCCACCTCTTGGTTTATGAAGCATACTGTAAGCTCCTCCCTGGCTCTCAATCAACCTCACACTGCCAGAGAGTCAATGAATCCAGGAAAGCATTATAAAATTATACCCACGCTCTTGGTAAGGTGGAAAGTCCTGCTCCACTACACTCCTCATGAGCATTTCCTTCCCACAGCCCTGAAAGTATAATGGTTGGTAATCGCCCCATGGGTGAGTGAGCAAGGCCTCACTTCCCCTGTGGCTCTCCTAATGCCTGGCCTGAAGACCTAGTTGGCACATGATACAAGGCGCTTGAAGTCCCAGACAATTTAGAAATGACCGATTTACTCCTAATGACCTTAGCTGGGGCAGGGAAAGCTCACTGCTGCTCCAGATTTGGAGATAGTCAGCAGTCAGAGTGGGTTGGGGCAGTCAAGTATGCCTGAGCAGGGACAGGTTACAACAACTGTTTTGTAAACTCGACTTCATTTGCCTTGGGGAGCAAAACCTCTGCTCCTGGCCTTTGCTGCTGGGCCTCTGAGATGCTTGGGAAGAAGAGGCAGCTCCAGTATGGGAGCACCGGCCCCTTGGACAGAAAGATTCCAGCCTCCAAGGGTCTCATTACTGAGTAGCTTCTGTTATGTGTTATTCATAGAGCACCCTGGCTAGGGGTACAACTACATGGCCACAGAGGCCCAAACGACCAGGGGATTGTCGCTGAGGGCGCCGGCACTCTGGGTTGGCCTTGGAGCACTTCTGTGACCACACGCTTGCTCACTACAACCCGCACCGCCATTTGGCTTCCACAGACAGCCATCCACGCAGATTCTCCCACAGAGCTCCTCAGCTGCCCAGGACCACCTCCACCAGCAGACCTGCCTGCTCTTGCTCCAGCGGGAGGCTGCAGTGATTGTGTTTGGGGTGAGGAACCCATCACCACTATGCTTTATCCTAGAAAATAAAACCCAGTTCTTTCCCCTGATCAATATAATGGCTATAATTTCACATGATGGACTAGTCCATTTGAATCAAAACTTGAGACTGGTAATGTTGACAACCCCTATGGTCCTGTCCAAGAATATCCAAGAGCCTGTCCTTCCTGACCATGATAGGGTGGCAAGAAGAGCTTGTTCATGGCTTGTCATCATCACACATAGAGCACAAGAAAGGGATTGGAGAAGAATTCATCAAACCTGGTTAGAATTAGATTTACTCCTTCACTGAGCAGGTATCTGTTAAGCGCTAGCACTTAGCAGTAGGAATATAAAACAAGATCTTGCTCTAGTTAAACTTGGAATTAAGAAAGTTGACAGAGTTACTCATTTCACAACAATGTTTCTTTTATTTCTCTTTTCTCATCCAGTGAGCACAGGGCAAGAACTCTATGCTCAGCCTTTAACATATGCGATGGTGTCTAGGCTATTGGAGCTGCACCAAGGCAAAGATTCTCTCAAAGTGTGGTCCTTGGCCAGGCAACATCAGTGTTACCTGGCAACTTGTTATGAACACAGACTTTCTGGTCCCACCCTAAACTGACTTAGTCAAAGACTCTGGGGATGGGAGCCAGAGATGGGGGCAGGAGGATTTTGTTTTGTTTATTTGAGAGAGAGACAGGTTTCTCCCTAGTCCTTGAGAACTCTCAAGGACTCAGTTATTTGTCTTTTTGATGTCTTCTATTTGTATCATCTCTGTGGGAACTTTTGTCCTACAGATACAAGGGTGGCATGGCCAGTAAGGAGCAGTTTCATTTGTATTAAAAATATTATGTTTGCTGGGCAGCGTGGCATAATCCCAGCACTCAGGAGGCTGAGGCAGGGGGGTTGCTGTGAGTTTGAGGCCAGGCTGAGACTACATAGTGAATTCCAGGCCAGCTTGGGCTAGCATGAGGTCCTACCTCAAATGTTCAACTCATTAAAGTTATCAAGTAGAAGCCGGGCGTGGTGGCGCACGCCTTTAATCCCAGCACTCGGGAGGCAGAGGTAGGAGGATTGCAGTGAGTTCAAGGCCACCCTGAGACACCATAGTGAATTCCAGGTCAGCCTGAGCCAGAGTGAGACCCTACCTCGAAAAACCAAAAAAAAAAAAAAAAAAAAAAAAAAGTTATCAAGTAGAAAGGTGAGCATGTTAGACACAGGGAAGCACAGAAACCCAGAGATTCTGATAGAAATGTTAGGGACATAGCTAAAGAAATATTAAGGAAATGGTAAGTTCATTGTGTCACATTAATTTAGCAGATGTTTTCATTGCATCTTGTAACATACATAGAATGACTAAGCCTTTTCTCAGAGTACAAAGTCCTTACCCATTTATCTATGTTCTTCTGAAGGGGTGGGGCACGACTGTGGGTATAGTAGATCTACACGCCCGCAGTTTGCCAGTTTTTCCTTACCACCCCAACCGCAGGCATTAGTTTTCATCTGGCACTGGCTATTTAGCCCAGAGACTCAGCATACTCAAAGCACATGTTCTACCACTGAGCTACACCAGAAACCCTTGTATCTGCAGACACTCAATCTGGCTATAAGCTAGGTGTACTCCTACCTTTCATGTAAAGATTCACACCCGCAATCTTAGCACTCGGGAGGCTAAGGCAGGAGGACTGTGACTTTGAGGCCATCCTAGAATGGGTAGGAAGATTCTATCCGCAAAAATAAGAAAGGAGCCGGGTGTGGTGGCGCACGCCTTTAATCCCAGCACTTGGGAGGCAGAGGTAGAGAGGTAGGAGGATTGCCGTGAGTTTGAGGCCACCCTGAGACTCCATAGTGAATTCCAGGTCAGCCTGGGATAGAGTGAGACCCTACCTCGACAAACCAAAAAAAAAAAAAAAAAAAAAAAAGAAAAGAAAAGAAAAGAAAAGAAAAAGAAATGAATAATAAGGTTTTATATCCCAGAAAGCTCTTCATAGGGCTAATAAGAATGGGGCTCACTTCTACATTGTTGGTGGGAATGCAATCTGGTCCAGCCATTGTGGAAATCAGTGTGGAGGTTCCTAAAACAGCTAAAGATTGATCTACCATATGACCCAGCTGTAGCTCTCCTAGGCATATATCCTAAGGACTCATCTCATTACCTTAGAGATACTTGCTCAACCATGTTTATTGCTGCTCAATTTATAATAGCTGGGAAATGGAACCAGCCTAGATGTCCCTCAAGTGATGAGTGGATAATGAAGATATGGCACATTTATACAATGGAGTTTTACTCAGCAGTAAAGAGAAATGAAGTTATGAAATTTGCAGAAAAGTGGATGGATCTGGAAAGAATTATACTAAGTGAGGTAACCCAGGCCCAGAAAGCCAAGCGCCACATGTTCTCCCTCATATGTGGATCTTAGCTAGAGATGATTGGGCTTCTGTGTGAGAAGGAAAAAACTCAGTAGCAGAGGCCAGTAAGTTAAAAAAGGAGATAGAAAGGGAAGAGAAAGAAAGGGAGGAGGGCTTTTATTAGGTTGTATTGTATATATGTAAGTAGAAAGATTGAGATGGGGAGGGGATATGATGGAGAATGGAATTTCAAAGGGGAGAGGGGGGAGGGTAATACCATGGGATTTTTTTTGTTATCATGGAAAATATTAATAAAAATGGAGAAAAAAAAAAAAAAAGAATGGGGCTCAGCTCAAGTGATGGCACTGAGACAATGACACATTACAAAAAAAATGTCAATGTGGTTAGCTTTTCAAAAATATTTTCTTTTTTTTTATTTTTTGGTTTTTCGAGGTAGGGTCTCACTCTAGCCCAGGCTGACCTGGAATTCACTATGGAGTCTCAGGGTGGCCTAGAACTCACAGTGATCCTCCTACCTCTGCTTCCCAAGTGCTGGGATTAAAGGTGTGTGCCACCATGGCTGGCTAAAAATATTTTCTTATTTATATGAAAGAGAGAGAGAAAGATACACATACATACATACAGAGAAAGAGAGAGAGAGAGAATGGGCACACCAAGGCCTTTAGCCTCTGCAAACAAACTCCAGATGTATGTGCCACCTTGTGCATCTGGCTTACATGGGTCCTATGGAATTGAACATGGGTCCTTAGGCTTCACAGGCAAGCATCTTAACTGCTAAGCCATCTTTCCAGCTCCCCCCTTTCTTTGAGGTAGGGTCTCACTCTAGCCCAGGCTGACCTGGAATTTACTATGTAGTATCAGGGTACCCTGAACTCTTGATGATCCTCCTACCTCTCCCTCCCAAGTGCTGGAATTAAAGGTGTGTGCCACCATGCACAGCTTGTTCAACTCTTTTACAAAGAGGAAAAAGACATTAGAACCTCTTGTCCTTAGTCCAAGCAGAGCATTGACTCATTCTGCATGGAAAAGATTAGGAAGCCTGTAATGACAGTGTAATTAAAAGGAAAAAAAAATATGGTTGGGACTATAGCTCAGCGGAAGAGTGCCTCCCTAGCATGAGCAAAGCCTTGGTCTTGATCTTAGCACAACACTAAAAAAGTAACGACAAAAGGAAGGGAGGGAGGGAAAGAGGGAGGGAGGAAGAAAGAAAAAAGGAACTAAAATTCCAGCATTTCTGAGGTCAAGTTATCATAAATTCCAGGCAAGTATGAATTGAGACTATCTCAAAATAATAAATAAATAAGGTCTCAAACCAGAAGATAAGTGATGTCACTGAAGGCCCTGGCTGTTTTGATTGGTGACTTAAAAAATTTTTTTTTATATTTTATTTTTATTTATTTATTTGACAGAGAAAGAGGCCAAGGCTTTCAGCCACTGCAAATGAACTCCAGACGTGTGCGCCCCCTTATGCATCTAGCTAATGTGGGTCCTGGGGAATCGAACTTAGGCCCTTTGGCTTTGCAGGCAAACACCTTAACTGCTAAGCCATTCCTCCTGCCTGACTTTTTAATTTGTTGGGTGTGGAGATTTTGCTTAGATTCTTGGCCTGTTGTCTGTTGTCTCTATAGAAAGGTAGAGTGAGTGTTTTTGCGTTTTGAAGGAGAATTGTAAAAGATTCAACACAATGTATTTTGTTTTTCTCTTTTTTAATTTTCCCCTTGGTTTTTTCAAGGTAGGGTTTCACTCTAGCCCAGGTTGACTGGGAACTGTAGTTCCAGGCTGGCTTCAAACTCACAGGGAGCCTCTTATCTCTGCCTCTTGAGTAC
Organism: Dipus sagitta; assembly: GCA_036346955.1. Taxonomy (NCBI): domain Eukaryota; kingdom Metazoa; phylum Chordata; class Mammalia; order Rodentia; family Dipodidae; genus Dipus; species Dipus sagitta. The sequence goes on along the minus strand of CM070779.1, from coordinate 54,662,931 downwards.
TGGAACTAAAGGTGTACACTATCACAACCAGCAGTATTTCTTTTTTTAAAAAAAAGGTTTTATTTATTTACTTGTGGGGGATGGGTGACGCACCAGGACCTTTTGTCACTGCAAGTGGAATGCGAGACACTTAGGTCACTTTTGGGTTCTGGCTTTATGTGAGTGGCTGGGGAACTAAACCCAGACTAGCAGGTTTTGTCAACAAACACATTTAACCATAGAACCATGTCATCAGCCCTGTCAATACAATGCACTTCTTTAGTGTTTTTTTTTTTTTTTTGAGACAGAGTCTCTCTCTTGCCAATGCAAATAAATAAATAAATAAATAAATAAAAATAAAACAGTTTTTACCTCAAAGGGAATAAGGGATAGTTTATTATTCTGGAGCCAAATATGAATGACCACAGCCTGGGAACACATTTAGTTTACCCTAAATTCCATGTTTCAATGTAGTTAACAGTAGTTTCATAAAGTTTTTTTTTTTTTTTTTTAAACTGAGGTAGGATCTCACTCCAGCTCAGGCTGATGACCTGGAACTCACTCTGTAGTCCCAGGCTAGCCTCCAACTCACAGTGATCCTCCTACCTCTGCCTCCCGAGTGCTGGGATTAAAGGTGTGTGCTGCCATATAAGAAGCCGGGCATGCTGGCACATGCCTTTAATCCCAGCACTCGGGAGGCAGAGGTGGGAGGATCGCCATGAGTTTGAGGCCACCCTGAGACTACATAGTTACTTCCAGGTCAGCCTGGACCAGAGTGAGACTGTACCTCAAAAAAACAAAAAATAAAAATAAATAATCAAGAACATAGTGATATAGAATTTTAGAGCTCAGGAGGAGTCCCCCAGAATTTATGAACCCCAAATTTTGGGTCCTGTCCTACCTTTAATAAAGAATTAATAAAGATGGACTCAAGAAGGATAAATTATGAATTATTTAGTTTATTTAGGGAAAATCACAAATTGTCAGGTTTATTTAAGGGACATTGTGATTTAAGAGAACTGAGGCTTTTTTATTTTTTAATTTTGTTTTGTTTTTATAGAAATTGAGAGAGAGTGCAAGAGAGAGACAGTAAGAATTGGTGCACCAGTGCCTCAGCCATTACAATAGAACTCCAGACACTTGTGCCACCTAGGGGGCATGTGTGACCTTGCACTTGCCTCACTTTTGTGAGTCTGGCTTATGTGGGATCTGGAGAGTCAAATATGGGTTCTTAGGCTTTTCAGGCAAGTACCTAAACCACTAAGCCATCTCTCCAGTCCAGAACTGAGGCTTTTACAAAGTGATTGAAGCTACAAATGCATGGAAGGTAAGAGAAACTGAGGCTTAGAGTAGAGCTGCAAGCATGTGGAGGATAGAATTTAGGAGCCTCTGTAAGGAAATTTAGAAGGAACACAAATGGCATCTGCTGTGTGCTTTCTTATGGAGGGAAGTTCAGAGGGCAAACAGTGAGGCTTAAGGAAGAGTTAGAGGGAGAATGTCAAGGCAGAAACCAAGAAATTCAGAGAAATGAGTACTGAAGAGAGTTACATGCATGGCTACCCTGACTTTAAGGAAATTACATAGGTATCAGAAGTGAGAAGTCATCCCAAACTCTAAAGCAGAGGTAAGCAGAGGAGTGGCCCCAGACCAAGAAGCAGTGTTCATGCTCTCCCCCTCACTCAGAAGCTAGACCCATGAGTATCCAGGCAGAGCTGAGAGGGGATCCAGAGAGAGCTCCACAAGGAGGAAAAAGGCCCAGACAGGAAGAAGATGAGAGCCTTTGTATGCAAGGGGAAGACCTGATTGGTTTGTAGATTTGGAGGGCAGACCCCAGAGCCAGCCCACTTGGGCAAGCCCATCTAGGTAGCGTTCTAGGCTGTGGGCAGCAGGAGTTGCTGTGGATCCGTGTGGAGCAGACAAGAGTTCCATTCTTGTGCCAGGGAAAGGTGGCATGTGGGGTGGCATCTTGTGGTCCTCTCTGGGCCTCAATCTGTCTGAAACTACCTAAAAGAAGCTAGTTTTCTCCTATCCTCCTTCAGTACTATGACCTAAAGAAGTAAAGGCAGCAGATGAGGAAACAGGACTTTAAGCAGCCAAAATTTAATTTTGTTTTCTTGTTTGGTTTTTCAAGGTAGGGTCTCACTGTAGCCCAGGCTGACCTGGAATTCACTACATAATCTCAGGGTGCCCTCAAACTCATGGTGATCCTCCTACTTCTGCCTCCCAAGTGCTGGGATTAAAGGTGTGTGCCACCACAACCAGATACTTTTGTTTGTTTGTTTATTTGTTAGAGGTAGAGTCTCTAGCCCAGGTAAAAATTCACATTTTTAAAATACTAAATGGATTGTCTGTTTCCTCATGTTTTTGCAGCATTAGTTCTCTGAAATATTCTCTTTTTTAACTTTTTTTTTTTTTTTTTTTTTTTTTGCGGTAGGGTCTTTCTCTACCCCACGCTGACCTTGAATTCACTATGTAGACTCAGGGTGGCCTCAGATTCATGGAAATCCTCCTACCTCTCACTCTCAAGTGCTGGGACTAAAGGCATGTGCCACCAAATCTGGCTGTTGTTTCTGAGGTAGGGTTTCACTCTAGCACAGGCTGACCTAGAACTCACTCTGTAGTCCCAGGTTGGCCTTCAACTCACAGCAATCCTCCTACCCCAGCCTCCTGAGTGCTAGAATTAAAGGCATGTACCACCATGCCTAGCTTATTCTGTTGTTTTGGTTAGAGAAGCTTCTCTTTTCAGATGCTGGTGTTCACTGTGGTGACTGAAAACTCACCATAGGGCTGAGAAAAAGTGACAGAGGAGTGCTCAGCACTGAAACATCTCTATCACACCCTCAAAGGCTTAGGGACCATTGAGAAAAGGTGGCTGAAAGAATGTAATAGTCAGAGGAAGTGGAGGAGTGCTTATAATACTAGCTTCCAGACACAAAATGGTCATGATATTTATGAGCTCACAGTGGCTAATGCTACCTACACAAGGCCTGCATAATAAGAGGGAACAAAATGATGGCATCAAAATAGAAGACAGACTAATTGGAGAGAAGGGATTCAGTGGAGGAGGACTTGTGGTGGGGGGAAGGAGGGTAGAAAGGGGGAGATTATGATCATGGTATATTGTTTATGTTTATGGAAATGATCAATAAACAGTTTTTAAAAAGAAATATCCAAACAAGTGTGGTGACACACATCTTTAATCCCAGGACTTGGGAGGCAGAGGTAGGAGAATCACTGTGAGTTTGAGGCAAGCCTGATAATTCTAGATTTTTATTTTGGTTTGATTCTGTAGCTACAATCTGATGTGATGACATTCTTACTGAGTACCTGGGTATTTCTAAATTCTTGGCATGTACTCAAAGGATTGAAGAAAGGTGCTCACAAGTAGTCATGTACAAGTTACTTTATTAAGAGCAAAGAGATAGTAAGGGTTTGTATATACCGTGAAAGGGGCAGCAGGTCATTCCAGTAGAGGGTACTTCAGGACAACAGGATGTGCTCTGGGGCTTCTTTTCATAGGACTTTTTTTCAGGCTTACACTTTGAGGTTATGATCCATCATGATGGGGAAGGCATGGTGTCAGGAGCTTGGCACAGCTGGCAACATTCAGTCCATAGTGAGAAAGCAGAGAGCAATGAATGCCTCCTCACCAGCATCTTGGCTAGGGGCATAGTTTGGGTGGTTCTCTAGTTTGAGTGACAGATTTGGACTATATAATGTTTTTTGTTTTTTTTTTTTTTTCTACTGGGTTCATTCCTTCCCATGATAAATCTGATTTTAATCATATGTATGTCCATTTATACATAGGCATAAGATGGTGAATAGGGGTTTCTCCCCAAAAGTTTACTGAATGCCTGGGGGCAGGGGGCAGTGGTACATGCCTTTAATCCTACCAGAGGTAGGAAGATCACCATGAGTTCCAAGTCGGCCTGGGCCAGAATGAGACCCTACATTGATGAAACAAAAACAAAAGAACAAAAAGTATTAGTGAGCAGAGTCATCCTCCAAATGGATTTTCTTTTTTTTTTTTTTTTTTGAGGTAGGATCTCGCTTTAGCCCAGGCTGACAGAAAACTCACTCTGTACTCCCAGGCTGGCCTTAGACTCACAGTGATCCTCCTACCTCTGCCTCTCGAGTGCTGGGAATAAAGGTGTGCACCACAACGCCTAGCACCAAATGGGATTTTTTTAAAAAATATTTTTTTAGTTATTAATTTATTTATTTGCAAGCAGAGAGAGATAGAGAAAAGAGAGACACAGATATAGAATGGGTGCACGAGGGCCTCCAGCCACTGCCCACAAACTCTAGATACACACACCACCTTGTGCATCTGGCTTTACATGGGTACTGGGGAATTAAACTCAGGTCGTTAGGCCATGCAGGCAAGAACTTTAAGAACTGAGCCATCTCTCTGACCCTCCTAGTGGGAATTTTAATATAGTATGGGATCCCTTTTTCCTCTAGATTTTACCCTAAAACAGGTCATAACAAGCTTTTATAAATACAGAATTTTGTTTTGCTAGGAGATAAAGAAGGAAGAGGCAACATCAGAGAAAGATAGATGAGAATGGGGGGAGGTTGAGAACAGTTATATTTTTCAGAATTTATTTTTAGTTCTAACATAACCTCTCAATTTTTGTTTTGTTTTTGAGGCAGGGTCTCACTCCCACCCAGACTGACCTGGAACTCAGTCTGTAGTCACAGACTGACCTTGAACTCACAGCAATCCTCTTAGTGTCACAGGAAACTTTTTCCTGGGGAGACATAAACAAATCTTCACCCCATAGAACAAACGTGGCAGACCAAAGTACAACTGCACCAACCTCAGTTTGGTGAACCAATGGAGGGCGGTTACATTACTTATAGGAACATGGGGCCCCCAAAACAACCACTTTGATAGAGATTCCTGTGTCAAAATTATTCCTCGGATGCTCCTCCCCCAGCCTCATGGTGAAGGCTTGCTAGGGAGCATGGATACTCCAGAAACATCACCTCAACGGAGCTCTTTGTATGGGGATTACCCCCACAGGTGCTCCTCCCTCAGCCCTGGGGGGCGATCTTACCTGCAGAGCAGAGCATGAGACCCCAAAGCTGCACTTCAGTGGGGCTCACTACCTCCGGATTTTCCCCACAGATGCTCCTCCCTCAGTGAGAGATTACTTACAGAGCATGGAGACTACAGAGACACCACTTCAAGGGAGGTCATTGTTCCTAGATCTTTTACTCTCTACAGATCTATCTCCCCTGAGGTCACCAGATCCTGTGTGTTATTGTATACAGCTGGCATGGGGGGGTGCCTAAATCTCAGTGGGGATCTGATGACTCTTCCCACACCTTCTCTGGTGAGTTGACCCAGCTGCTTTTGAGTCTTTTTATTTTATTTATTTGAGAGAGAGGCAGAGAGAGAGAGAGAGAACTGGCATGCCAGGGCCTTCAGCCGCTGCAAATGAACTCTAGACACATGCACCACTTTGCACATCTGGCTTATGTGGGTCCTGGGGATTCATTTTGGGGTCCTTTGGCTTTGCAGGCAAACGCCTTAACTGCTAAGCCATCTCGCAAGCCCCCAGCTGCTTTTGATAAAGCTGGAAATAGTTGTTTACAGTTTTCAATGCAGAGGAAATTTGCCATACAACACACAGCCTCCAAAGTGCTGGGGTTAAAGGTGTGTACCACCATGCCCTGCATAACCTCTGAATGTTCAAAATTAATTTCATATATATAATTTATTTAAGACAGAGACAGAAAGAGGCAGTCAGAGAGAAAGAGAGAGAGGCAGAGACAGAGACTGAGTATGGGTATGGTGTACCAGGGCCTTCTGCTACTGAAAACAAATTCCAGGTGAACAGGTGAATGTGCCACTTTGTACCTCTGGCATTCCATGGGTACTGGGGAATCAAACACAGGCCATCAGGCTTTTGCAAGCAAGCACCTTTAATTGATGAGCCATCTCTCCAGTCCAGTTTCCTATTTATTAATTTCTAAATATTTTATTTATTTATTTGAGAGAGAGAGAGAGAGAGAGAGAAAGAGAAAGAAAAAAACAGGTGCACCAGAGCCTCTAGTTGCTGCAAATGGACTGCAGATGCATGCAGCACCTTGTGCATCTGGCTTATGTGGGTACTTGGGAATTGAACCTGAGTCCTTAGGCTTTGCAGATAAGCATCTTAACTTCTAAGCCACCTCTCCAGCCCATTCTATTTATATTTAACTGATATGCTGCTTCTACAGCTCTTATTAATTTTTAAATTACACATCAGAAACAGAAATCTGTACTATCTGAAGACATTCTTAGCCTTTGGGTTGGTGGAAGCTCCGGGTCTGTTCATACATTCCAAAAGGATGTATCTAATAGTTACAGGATTTGAGGTCACACCATAGAGATGGGCAACAAATGGATATGTAAGGGGCTAAGACAGCCCAAGGTAATTTGGCTGTACACCTACAACATTCCAACTCCCTATCATCACTAAAGTTCTTTTTAAAAATATTTTTAATTTATTTATTTGAGAGAGAGAGAAAGAGGCAGAGAGAGAATGGGCACATCGGGGCATCCAGCCACTGCAGATGAACTCCACATGCATGTGCCACCTTATGCATCTGGCTTACTTGGGTACTGGAGAATTGAACCAGGATCCTTTGGCTTTGCAGGCAAATGCCTTAACTGCCAAACCATCTCTCCAGCCCCCATCACTAAAGTTCTAATCAGCCTCAAATGAATAGCACAGGCAGGGCATTTATTTTGTAGGAACTTCACTTAACACTATACAGGCCATTTTGGCCTGGGACTAGCTATGTAGCCCAGGTTAGCATCAAACTCATGGTTCTTCTGCCTCAGCCTCCTGAATTCTGAGGTTACAGGCATGCCCCACCATGCCTGGAAACGGAATGCATTTCTAGTGTGAGCTCAGTACATATGAAGCCAAGGAGACTTTGGGTCACAATGTTCTACCTGGTACTATTCAAATCATCTGCTTTTGTAGGTGGCTACCCACTTCATCCTTGTCAAAGGAATACATCACAATAATCTAGTTTAAAGGTGCTAATGACCTTAATCAATTGTAGGATAAAGCAACCCATCATCCATAAAATAGAATGTGTTCCCATGAGCCAAACAGTAAGTTTTGTGCATGGGAAAGGACTGAGAGATTCAGAAAAGAGGACCAAATGCAGATTGTTCATTATTTTTCTTGTCAGGTACAGGTGCAGAGATAGAACAACAGGAAAAAGACATCAGTGTACTTCATGTTACCTTTTGTGTGGCCCATAAAGCTGAGGGAACTCCACTACCATGCCACTGAAAGTGGTTCTTTTGAAAAATATGGCTGTTATCTGACTACTCCTGTCCCTCCCTCCCTCCCTCCCTCCCTCCCTCCCTCCCTCCCTTCATCTTTCCTTCCTGAGAGCTGGAGTTTATAAAAGGCATATTCATAATAGATCTTTGGTACAGAGGTTAATAGGAAGAGACACTCACAGCAAGAATGGACATATCCACATGTGGGTGTAAGCTTCTTAAGGGAGAGTCAGCTTCTCCTGATTTCTCGTAAAGTCACATAAAGGACCCCAAGGCTTAGTTACCTTTTGATGTCTTGACAGAAATATGAGTTGATTCTGTTTAGATTTTTAGCCTGACCTGTTGGTGTCCAGTGCAGATGCCTAGTCCAAAGCAATAGCCTCCTGTGATTTTTTGGAGAGGTTAGCTGTCTTTTGGAATTTCAAAAGCTTTAGGCTCCTGTGTTCTGGGGAACTTTACCAGTTTCAGGCATCTGCCCAGACTTACTGACAATGATATTTATAATATATGTGATTAGGAGTCAGTATGTAAGCATTTCTCAGAGAAAAAGGGAGTAGTAAGGACCGTTCCTTTGATGGCATAGTGCAATTATGCTTTGTACTCTATTCCTTGACTTCAGGTATTTAGGCAAGGTAGGCTTTATTGCCTCCTTTTCATTACCAAGGGACACCTGTAACACCACAGCAGACATGAGCTTAGCACTTTGGCTCTCTCCTAAGTCTGTATGGCTGTCCACAACAAAGGAAAGAGCCAATTTGAGATAATAAGCATAGGGCAAGGGATGTTTATTTTCTACATCAATAGGCTAGGGGCATGTGAATTTAGACATTTCTCATCATTTATGCTTTTATTAGTGATTTTCTCTCTCTAGGCCTTTAAGCAAGCCACTCAGTAATGTGGAGTTATTATAGCACCCATAAATGCTGCTTCTAAGATGCAGGAAGGATTTGGGTCACAGATATCTAGTACAGGAACTTTATATAATCATAAGGAAAAAATCATGACATTTTCAGGAAAATGGATGCAAGCAGAAAACACATGTTAAATGAAATAAGCCAGACTGAAAGACAATTGCCACATAGTTTTTAAGATTGTTATTTATTTATTTGTGCATGCTTTCACACGTGTGTGTGTGTATGCCAAATTCTCTGCACCACTTTGTGTACTGTTTAGCACAGTTATTGGGGAAGTGGACCTGGGCTGGAAGACTTTGTAAGAAAGCACCTTTAACCACTGAGCCGTCTGCCCAGTTCACACATGCTTTATTATATGCAGAACCTAAAATTACAATTATATGTGTGGGACTGGAGAGATGGATCAGTGGTTAAAGGCACTTGCTTGCAAAACCTAACAGCTCAGGTTGGATTCCTGAGTACCCACATAAATCTATAAATCCAGATGAACAAAGTGGTGCATGAATCTGGAGTTTTTGTTTGTTTGTTTGTTTTTGAGGTAGGGTCTTGCTGTAGCCCAGGGTGACCTGAAATTCACTATGTAGTCCCAGGGTGGCCTCGAATTCATGGTGATCCTCCTACCTCTGCCTCCCGAGTGCTGGGTTAAAGGCATGGTGTGCCACTGTGCCTGGCTGAAGTTTTTTTTTTTTTTTTTTTTTTCAGTGGCTACAGGCTCTCTCTTTCTCTCTGTGTGTCTGTTTGCAAATAAAAAAATAAATAAAATTATACATGTGTATACATTCATATCTATATTTATATATCCATATCTATCTCTATGGCAGGTGCTGGAGATGTAGCTCAGTGGTAGAGTGCCTGCCTAATATGTGCAAAGCCCTGGGCTGATTGCCCATCACTCCAATATAAAAAGCACTTGTTTATAAGTGGACATCAAAGAAAAAAGAGCCAGGAGTGGTGGCTCATGTCTATAATAACAACACTTGGGAAGCTGCAACTGAAGGATTGCTATGATTTAAGGCCAGTTTGGGCTGCACAGTGAGCTCCAGGGCTAGAGTGAAACCTTGTCTCAAAAAAAGAAATTCTTGGGCTAAGGAGATGGCACAGTTGTTAGAGGTGCTTGCTTGCAAAGTCTGAGGGCCTCAGTTAAATTCCCCAGTATCCACTTAAATCCAGTTGCACAAAGTAGACCATGTGTCTGGATTTGTTTGCAGTGGCAAGAGACCCTAGTGTACCCATTTTCTTTCTCCTTGCAGATAAATAATAAATTTATTTCAAAATAAATTATTGTCATATCTTTGAGATGTATTTCTATACATATGCATATATATACTTTTAATTGACAGATATAATCATATTTACATTTCTATGTACCTCATGTTGCTTTGAAATACATATACACCGTGGAACAGCTAAATTTGGCTGAGTTTAATTATGTGTTCCCTCATGTAGCTATCATTTTGTGGTAAGAACATTTTATATCTACTTTCAGCATTTTCCAAGGACGCAATATATTATTAACTATGGTAAACATGTATGCTGTACATTAGATCTCTTGAAGTTGTTCTTCAGCTCTAGATGAAATTTTGTCTCTTCTACCACTTTCATGGCCCTTGGTAACCACCATTGGAGTGTCATTTTCTCTTAGATTACCTACTTGGATTGCACAAATGAATCAGATCATATGGTGTTTGTCTTTCTATGCTTGACTTATTTGACTTAATGTGATGTCTTCCAGTTGTAGCTATGTGACTGCAAATGACAAACCTTAATTCTTTTCTTTATGACTAAATGCTATTCCACTGTGTATATGTACTGTGTGTGTACATGCATGTGTAAGTATGATATATTCATGTGTGCATGTAGATGGGTGTACCCTATAGGAAGCATGCAGAGGCCAGAGGATGGCATTGCTCTATCATTCTACCTTATTTCCTTATGACAGGGTCTCTCACTGAACCTGGAGCTCACCATTTTTCACTTAGATTAGCTGACCAGCCAGCAGTAGTGATCCTCCTGTCTCTGGGCCTTCAGTGCTGGGGTTACAGGTGTGCACGGTCATGCCTAGCTTTTTATATGGATACTGGGGATCTAACTCAGGTCCTCATGCTTGTATAGCAAGTGCTTTTGCCCACTAAACCAACTTCCCAGCCTTCCTTCCTTCCTTTCTTATTTTCTTTCTTGGAGGAAGAATTTATTTGGGGTCACAGTTTGAGGGTACAGTCCATCATCTCAGTGGGAGTAGCATATGGCTGGGGTGGCAGGAGCATGGGGCATAGCTTGTGTTTCTGGGGATCAGGAAACAGATAGACTAGGAAGGACTGGGACATAAACCTTAAGGTCTGCCCCCCAACAATGTACCTCCCCCAGCTGGGACACACTTTTTAAAGACTTCACCACTTCCTAAAAACAGTACCACCAGCTAGGGACCAAATGCTCAAACACATGAGTCTGTGGGGGACATTTTTAGATCCAAACCATAACATTCTACCCCTGGCCACCATAGGCTCGTGGTCATTTCATAATGCATGATGGCTTCAGTCCAACTTTAAAAGTCCCCATAATCTTACATTGCTAACATTGTTCAAAAGTCCAAAGTATCTTCTAGACTCAAGAGAATCTTTTCTTTTTCCTGTTTTAAAGTGTTTTATTTATTATTTGTTTGAGAGAGAAAGAGACAGATAAAGAGAGTGAGAATGGGCATGCCAGGGCCACTAGCTACTGCAAATGAACTCCAGAAGCATGTGCCACCTTGTGCATCTGGCTTATGTGGGTACTGGGGAATCGAACCTGGTTAAGGCAAGTGCCTTAACCACTAAACAATCTCTCCAGCCCTGGTTTATTTATTTATTTAATTTTCTTGTTCAAGGCAATCTCTCAGCTGCAGGTCCCACTTACCTGGGCTGACACGCCACTTTCTTAGCACCTCCAACATCCTGGGGTCTCCATTGAAGCTTAGGCTTCACCTACACAGATTCATGGACAGCCTATTTAGGAGCTGTTTGTAGGGAATTTGACATTGCCAGGCCTCAGCAGCCTTCTGGAACCTTGGCACAAGCCTCCGTGTCTCATGGTGGCAGGAGCATGGAACTGCTGGTCACATTGTTTCCACAGTGGGAAAGCAAAGAACAATGTTCCACGTTTTCATTATCAGTTGATGAACACATGTAGATTCTTCCATTTCTTGGCTACTATGAATAGCATTATGATAAACATGGGAATGCAGATGTCCCTTTGAGAAAGAGATACTGATTTCATTTCTTTTGCATAAATAGTAGCAGGATTGCTGAATCATATGGTAGATCTGAGTTTTTTTTTTTTTTTTTTGAGAAATTTCTACATGGTTTTCCATACCAGGTAGGCTAACTTATATTCCCACAAAAATGTACCAGGATTCATTTTTTTTCCCCACATCCTTGTCAATAATTGTTTTGTGGTTTTCCTTGGGAATTCTATTTCTATTTACTTCAGATAGAGAGGACAGTGACAGACCTAATATGTGATTCTATTCAAGTCCAACTTGGTGAACTAATGAGTTTATTGAGGTTATTCACGGGCGCATTTGTGAGGAGTTACTTCCTGGAGCACTGGCCACTTGGGTAGCTGTACGCTGAGAAGCCCAGCCCAGTACGGGTGATGATTCATGAATGCTGCGTCACTGGAGAGCTGCACAACTTGCAAGCAACTACCCCCCCCCCCCCCAGGAGAGTCTCCCAGCAAGTTGTTAAAATTTACTTATTTGTTATGTTTTAATTTTATTTATTTATTTGCAAGCAGAGAGATACAGAGAGAGAGAGAGAGAGAGAGATTGGGAGTATGGGTGCACCAGGACCTCTGGCCATTGTAGATGAATTCCAAACACATGTACCACTTTTTTTTTGTTGTTTGTTTATTTTTAATTAATTAATTTTTTATTAACAACTTCTATGATTCTAACAATATCCCATGGTAATGCCCTCCCTCCCCCCACTTTCCCCTTTAAAACTCCACTATCCATCACATCCCCTCCCCTCTCAATCAGTCTCTCTTTTATTTTGATGTCATGATCTTTTTCCTCCTATTATGATGGTCTTGTGTAGGTAGTGTCAGGCACTATGGGGTCATGGATATCCAGACCATTTTGTGTCTGGGGGAGCACATTGTAAGGAGTCCTACCCTTCCTTTGGCTCTTATATTCTTCCCGCCACCTCTTCCACAATGGACCCTGAGCCTTGGAAGGTGTGATAGAGATATTGCAGTGCTGAGCATTCCTCTGTCACTTCTTCCCAGCACCATGATGCCTTCTGAGTCATCCCAAGGTCACTGCCATCTGAAAAGAGGAGATTCTCTACCAAAAGTGAGAGCAGCATTAACATATGGATATGAACATTAAGAGAAGTACATATGCCACTTTGTGCATCTGGCTTATGTGGATACTGGGAAATTGAACCTGGGTCAGCAGGCTTTGAAGGCAAGCACCGTAACCACTGAGCAATATCAGCAGCCTTATTTGCTTATTTATTTGCAAGCAGAGACAGAGAGAAGAGAGACAGACAGACAGAGAGGATGGGCACAAGACAGAATGGGCACACTGGGCCTCTAGCCACTGGAAATGAATTCCAGATGCATGTGCCACTTCGTGCATCTGACTTTATGTGGGTACTGGCAATCGAACTCAGGTCTTTAGGCTTTGCAACCAAGTGCCTTAATCACCAAGCAATCTCTCCAGGCCTAGTCCCAGCAATTTTTTTTATTAGTTATATAACCTTGGTGTGGAGGGGCACTTAAGAATCTTTTAAGTTTCATGAACCTCAAGAGACTCCCTCTCTCAAGCCAGAGGGAACAGCTAAACAACACCAGCTATGGTATGTGTGTGTGTGTTGGGATCTTACTCATGGACTCATGAAGTGTTCTACTACTGACCTACACCCCTAGTCCTTGGACTAGCTTTCAGATTTTACTTTGTATATGTGTGTGTGATGTATGTATGTATGTATATATGTTTGTAGGCACGTGTGTGTGTGTGTGTGTGTGTGTGTGTGTGTAGGCCAGAAGTTGAAGGTATCTTCCATGGTTGTTCCCTACCTTACTTATTTTATTTGTATTATAGAAAGAGGCAGAGAGAGAGAGAGAGAGAGAGAGAGAGAGGGAGAGAGAGAGAGAGAATGGGCGCACCAGGCCTCTAGCCACTGCAGATGAACTCCAGATGCATTTGCCACCATGTGTATCTAGCTTACATGGGTACTGGAGAATCAAACCTGGGTTCTTAGGCTTCGCAGGCAAGCACCTTAACAGCTAAGCTATTTCTCCAGCCTGATCTCACTCTTGGCAATTCAACCTTATGTTCTTTATACATAATGTAAGAAGTTACTCACTGAGACACTGTCTAAGTGCTGAGAACTCACTGGGGAATAAAACATACTTCTATCCTCATGGATCTTTCAGTCTAGTTGGAAACATAGTCTGTTAGGTATTATTTTTTTTTTGCTTACTTATTTATCCTTTTATAATATTGCATGATTAACAAAGCAATAATATGTCTTGTGATTCATTAATCACTTAGTCCTTGAACTTTTGTGATGTTTCCTTTCTCCTTTCTTAAAGCCAATTCCTCAAATGAGAATAATTAGATAGATCAAGGTTCAGCATGACAAAGACAGATAAGATAATTATAAACAACCTCACCCTACTTTGAAAGAGCTATTTTGGTCTTTCTATTAAAATGACTTTTTCTTTTCCTCCTGAAACAGATTTGGCTGAAGTAGCAGGCTTAGCTGATATCTGAGAACCAATAATAAAACACGAATATTAAATTGAGATGTGGGTTGGGGAGGTTGTTCAGCAGTTAAAGGCATTTGCTTGCAAAAGCTGGTGGCTGGGGTTTGATTCCCTAGTACCCATGTACAGTCAGATGCACAAAGTGGCGGCTGTGTCTGGAGTTCATTTGCAGTGGCAGGAAGCCCTGGCATGCTTTTCTCTTTCTCTCTCAATCTCTCTCTCTCTCAGTGCAACTAAAAAAAATTTTTTTAATTTAGATCTGACAAATTTATATATATTTATAAATATATATATTTACATATATTATAAATTTATATAATTTATGACAAAATAATAGTGAATACAAATTAATTGATTCTGTACTTTTTAAATACAACAGAACTTTTTATTTATTTAGACACAGGGCCTCGCTATATTGCTCAAACAGGCCTGGAATTCCTGATTCTCCTACCTCATCCTCCTGAATGATGTGACTGTAGGGTGTCTGCCGTGACATGAGAACAAACTCTACTTTGCTGATTATGCAGAATTCAGATGATTTTATTGAAATTGCTCTCTCTGTCTTTAGGCTGGATTCCAGTGATTCTCCCTCCTTAGCCTTTTCAGTTCTGGAACTTACAGGCACATGCACCACACTAGACTCAAGATTCTGAGTCAATGGCTACTTCGATTGCTTTTTGTTTCTTGGCAAACGAGAATGGTGAGAAAGCATGTTCTACATCCAAGTTACTCCAGACTTCTCCAGGAAGTGCCATAAGAAAGACAAGCCCCATCATGGAAAAACCCCACCCCAGTACATGAGCTGCAACTGAGACACAATGGTTTGCTTTTTCAAGAAAAGGTGATAATAGCAAAAAGCTCCAAGGTCTGTTATTTATTTATTTACTTAGTTATTTAAGAAATACAGAGAGGGATGGATAGATGGCTCAGCAGTTTATGTGTTTGCCTTCACAGCCTAAAGACCAGAGTTCGATTCCCCACTACCAATGTAAAGCAGATGCACAAAGTGGTGCATGCATCTTGACTCTGTTTGCGGTGGCTGGAGGCCCTGGCATACTCATTCTCTCTTGTCTCTCTTCTGTCTCTCTCTCTGCTTGCAAATAAAAAAATAAAAATGAGAAAAAAAGAAATACACAAAGAAAGAGACAGAGAGAGAATGGGGGTGCCAGGACCTCCTGCCACTGCAAATGAACTTCAGACACATGTACCAGTTTGTGCATCTGGCTTTACATGGGTGCTGGGGAATCAACCCCAGGTCATTGGGCAAGCAAGCACCTTTAATTACTGAGCCATCTCTCCAGCCTGCAAGTCTGTTTTAATGATGACAGGTCATAAAGCCATGCTTTAAAGAGCTCTTGAAGGGTTAATGGTTGAGTGTGGTGTGGCTAGGGAATGAGGGACACCTGAGGAGTCTTTCCATTCATATGTATAGTAGCAGTTTCTGAGTGAAGAATATGAATCACTAAACTGGGGTCTGGAGTACAGGAATGCAAAAGATACACCTGATCTTTGCCTGTAAGACACCATTGTATTGTGGGAAAAGCAGAACTGGCAAAGGAATTGAAAGTGATCAATAGAGGAAAGAGCTCTCCTGAGGACAACCAGCCCCTATTTGGCAATCAGGGCAGGTTTTTTGTGGGAGAGGGAGAATTGCCCAAACTGAAATACTGAAATCTGAAGTATTAAAAGACAAATTTTTAAAAGTGGGGGGGGGGGCTGGAGAGATGGCTTAGCGGTTAAACGCTTGCCTATGAAGCCTAAGGACCCCAGTTTGAGTCTCAATTCTCCAGGACCCACCTAAGCCAGATGCACAAGGGGGCACATGGGTCTGGAGTTCGTTTGCAGTGGCTAGAGGCCCTGGCACGCCCATCCTCTCTCTCTCTCTCTCTCTCTCTCTGTCACTCTCAAATAAATAAATTTAAAAAAAAAAGACAGAAGAGTGTTCCTAGGGGAGAATGTTGTGCGGGAGAAAAACTCAAGACTTAAGAGAGGGAAAGTATGTAATATGTAAGGAAATAAAACTAAGTAGTGTACAGGTGGATTGGGAAGATAATAAGGGGGTAGGTCCTCATATCTCCCCAATATTTTCACAGTATCTGGCATTATTAGTCAAATTGGAAGTAATATTATTTAAAATATCCATCTTAACTACAGGACTGCTATGTGGGGTGTCATCCAAATGGTGGCATCCAGAGGAGACTGAGTGTATGGGCCTCCTTTACGTAGGTGGTAAAATGGTACAATTGCTCTCAGTCTAGATCAACAAAGTTGTTCTGGAGCAGCCTGCTATATTAGGCCCCGTGGACCAAACCAAACCAGAATGGAGTGGTTTATGCTACTTGGCACTTAAATGAGCTTGGAAACAAACCTGCTTTCCTAAGAGTTCCAGTCAACCTGAGTCAGTGCCATGAAGAAATGCCCTCTATTTTGACCGATAAGGAAAATGTCTTTGTACCTACAGAAACACCTTTTGTCCTCTGCCCCAGCTTCCTTCAGCTATTTTGTCTTTCTTCTTTCTTCTTTTCTTGCTGCTGCTGCTGCTGCTGCTGCTCCTCCTCTTCCTCCTCCTTCTTCTTCCTTCTTCCTCTTCCTCTTCTTTCTTCTCCTTCTTTTTCTTCTTCTTCTTCTTTTTTTTTTTTTTAAGTAGTTTCTTGCTCTATCCCAGGCTGACCTGGAATTCACTGTGTAGTCTCAGAGTGGCCTGGAACTCACAGAAATTCTCCTACTTCTGCCTCCTGCGTGCTGGGATTAAAGGCGTGCGCCACCACACCCCGCTCAGCTATTGTCTTCTTATAAAGCAAGCCTGCTCTACTTTAGAATACCGATTACATCCTTAAGCTACATTTTTTTTCTGATTTTGTATTTTTTTCTTCTTCATTCCAAAGACTGAACCTAGGGCCTCACACATTGCAGACAAGTTCCCCAAGTGCTCCACCACTGAGCTGTATCCTCAGTCCCTCTAATTTTGTCTTTTGTAAAGTATAAATATTTTATTAGCATATATTAATTATACACAGTACTGAGTTTAACTATGACATTTCCATATATGTGCATAATGTGCTTCAATTGTATTCACCTGTTATCTTGTCTCTTGTTCAATTTTGTCTTTTTTAAAAAATATTTTATTATTTATTTAACAGAGAAAGAGGGAGAATAGGCGCGCTAGGGCCTCCAGCCACTGCCAATGAACTCCAGATGTGTTGGCCCACTTGTGCATCTGGCTTACATAGGTCCTGGGGAAACGAACCTGGGTCCTTTGGCCTTGCAGGCAAATGCCTTAACCGCTAAGCCATCCCTTCAGCCCTCAATTTTGTCTTTTGATAGTCCCTTTTGTCATTCTTTTCTGTGGTCCTGAAATCCTAGTAGATTACATAACATTTATGTTAATGAATCAATATTTTCATATTTTCATCCCCTGTATGTGCTTGTGCGTGTTTTCTTTTTTCTTTTCTTTTTCCTTTTTTGAAACACAGGATCTTGCTACTATGTAGCCCAGGCTGACCCAAACTCATGTTCCTCTTGTTTCCACCTCCCCAGAGCTGGGATTCATGTGTGCCTCCAAGACCAGTTTCCTTCCTTTTTATGTTTTTTTTTTCCCCCCCCCAGGTAGGGTTTTGCTCTAGCCCAGGCTGACCTCGAATTCATTATGTAGTCCCAGGCTAGCCTCGAACACCTAGCGATCCTCCTTCTTGTGCCTCCGGAGTGCACAGCTAATTTTTTTAAATTAATGCACACATTTGTTTTTCACATTTTTACCAGCTTCTCTTGGTGTCTACTAAGCGCACTTACAATGACTGTCCTTTAAAAATTGCCCAAACTATCGGCTTACAACGTGTTTCCGCGGCAAGGCAAATTCCCTCAGTTAAGATGGCGTGACTGCCTTCGATTGCCCTAGTCCGGCCTTCGCAATGACTTCCCTTCAGACCTCGGTTTTCCCACAAAAAAGATGGCGCCGCCGTTTCCGGTTCCGAGCGGTTGCCGTGTGGGGTGGTGAGTGTTCCCGGGTCTTGCCAAACCTCCGCGACTTTTCTCCTCGGGTTCTGGAGTGCTGTGGGAGGGGAGCGTGGAAGTGGGCGGGGAGCACGGGCGCCGCCCTTCATGCCAGCGCTCGGCGGAGTGTGTGGAAGTCCCGGAGATTTGCTCAGGCACCTACCACGTACCCGGCCGCCCCCAGCCTCCGCCTGGGCCTTCTGCGCGTGCGAGCGGCTGCGCCCGTGTGGTTCCATCCTCTCTCTCTCTCTGTCTCTGTCTCTCTCTCTCTCTCTCCCCGCCTCTCTCTTCTCTCGTTTTCCTCTTCTCTCTGCCTTTTTCTTTCAAATAGCCTTGATAATGTTCTGTTTACATAACATTTGCCCATTTGCTTTGTAATATTCAGTCAGTTTTGTACATTAGCAGAACTGTGGATCTGGCATCACAATCTTAGAATATAGCCATCACCGCAGGAATGTAGTGGATTCCAAAACCCACTAGCTTCCCTCTCCACTACTGACCCCCTAGTTCTAGACAAGTACCACGGTATATTTTCTGTCTATTGTTTCTAAAGTATACCCTTAATGCCAGCTAGGGTGTTTGCAAAGCTTGTCCTTGTGACTTGTAACAGAACCTCATTCCTTTATTGCTGAACAATGCTCTATTAGATGCTTATATAGTTTCTCTCTCTCTCTCTCTCTCTCTCTTTTCGAGGTAGGGTCTCACTCTAGCCCAGTCTGACCTGGAATTCACTATGTAGTCTTGGTGGCCTCAAACTCATGGTGATCCTCCTACCTCTGCCTCCCATATATAGTTATTTGTCTGTTAATCATTTAGGTATTTGGGGCCTTAGTGTTTGGGCTATTATGAAAAAAAAGCTATTGGGAACATTTATGTAGAATTATTAAGGGGATATTTGTTTCCTCCTCTATCACATACCATGGAGTACAGTTGTCAGCTCAAAGTATAACTCTGTTTAATGTCCTTAGGAACTGCCCATCTATTTTCTTTCTGTGATTTTTCTTTTGTAAGTCTGTTTCATTGATCTATGTGTCTGTCCTTGTGTCTTCTTTACTGTAGGTAGAGGTTTTCATTCATTTATTTTTTTTTGCGACAGTGTCTTGCTACATAGCCCAGGCTAGACTCAAACTCAAGACCTTCCTGCTTATACTTTCCAGGTGGTTGAAATACATCTGGCTTCATTGATTTTATTTTTAGGTCAATTTGGGAACTAATAGCATCTTAAAATATTGTCGGTTTTATCCATGCACATGGAATGCCTTTCTTTATCTTTAGATCCTTACTTTGTTCTGCCATTTAAAAAGTTTTTAGTGTACATGTCTTACACATTTATTTGTTTGGTTTTTCAAGGTGGGCTCTCATTCTAGCCAGGCTGGCCTTGAACTCATGGCATTCCTCCTACCTCTGCCTCTTGAGTGCTGGTATTAAAGTCATGTGTCATCACACCTGCCTTTTACACTTATTTAATGAATTCCTGTTTTATTCTCTTTATGCTTTCATAACTAGAAATGTGACCTTTCATTTTTAGGTTGTTGATAGCTAATGCATATAGACACAAATGATTTTTAAAAATATTTTTACTTATTTATTTGCAAGCAGAGAGTGATAGAGAGGAGACAGACTGAGACAGTGGGCACACCAGGGCCTCTTGCCACTGTAAATGAACTCCAGATGCATGCGCCACTTTGTGCATCTGACTTTTCATGGGTACTAGGGAATCAAACTCCAGTTGTTAGGCTTTGCAGGCAAGCACCTTAACCACTGAGGCATCTCTGCAGCTCTGATGTCATCATTTCTTTCTTCTCATTATGCAAGGTTTTTGTAGGTAACCTCAGCCACTGTGAGGCCATGAATACTATGGTCACTTAGACCTTGAATCTTGCAACTTTATGTACTCTTTTTATTTTTTATCTTGAGGTAGAATCTCATTCCAGCCCAAACTGACCTGGAATTTACTGTGTAGTCTCAGGGTGGCCTCCAACTCACAGCAATCTCCTACCTCTGCTCCCCCCCCGCCCCCCCTCCCCCAGTGCTGGGATTAAAGGTGTGTGCCACCACGCCCAGCAATGCCCATTATTTTTATCTTTGTGTATATGTATGATGTGTGTGAGTGTGGGTATACATGTTCCACGGCACACATGGGGGTCAGGGGATGTATCAGTTACTTTTCTCATTGCTGGGACAAAATACCCAACCAGAAGCATCTTAGGGGAGGAAAGGGTTTATTTTAGCTTACAGTTCTAGATCCATCCTAGTGGGGAGAGCACAACAGGAGCCAGGAAGCTGGTTCATATCATCACATTAACAGGGAAGAAGTAGAGAGAAGAGAACCACATGTTGGTCCTGGCTGTAATACCTCAAGGCCCGCCCACACTGACACACTTCCTCCAGCAAGGCTCTACTTAAGGTTCCACAACCTTCTTGAACAGTGTCACCAACTGGGGATTAAGTATTCTAACATATGAATCTGTGGATGGATATTTTTATACTCAAACCGCCACCAAAGGGGACAACCTGAGTATGGATCCTCACTTTCTAGCTTGTTTTGAGACAAGGTTTTTTTTATTTTTTGGCCTCGGACTCACACAATCCTCCTACCTTTGCGTCCTCTGTGCTGGTTTCTTACTGTTCACTGCTGTGAATAAATCCGAGGCTGGTTGGCCCATGAGCTTTCTGAGATCTCTTATCTCTACCTCTGTGGTAGTTTGAATATATTTCCCCATAGGCCCAGGTGTTTTATTAGGCTTGTAACCTGGATCTCCAGCTGTCTGGCTGGAGGAGGTGTCACTGTGGGTGGATCTTGGGGTCCAGCCCTAAAATGTGTTTTAGGGTGGATCTGATTTCCAGCCCAAAGGTGTGCAGGGAGGTCTGAGCTCTGGGGGCCTTGCTTGCTGCAGGTTTATGCTTTGTGTGTCTTGGTGTTTGCTGGCTGTTTGGTTGTTTCTCTCTGCTTGGCTTATGGAAATAGCTTCTTCTGCCAAAGATGGAACTTCCCCCTGGATCTGTGAGCTTGAAATAAATGCTTTCTTCCCCCAAACTGCGTCTGGTTTGGTTGCTCAGCTCCTTACAACAGCCTTTCTTCTCAGTGTAGGAAGGCTGGGATTATAGATGTTTGCTACTGGATCTAATACAAAGTCCTGTGTTCTCCAAGGTCCTGGGTTTGTTCCCCAGGGCCACAAAAACAAACAAAAATCTAGCATCTTAAAAACAAAACAAAAAGCCGGGCGTGGTGGCGTCAACCTGGGCTAGAGCAAGACCCTATCTCAATAAATAAATAAATAAATAAATAATAAAAAGCAAGATGGCCAGGGATGTAGCTCAGTGGTACAGCACTTGCTGAGCATGTCCAATACAAAGTCCTGTGTTCTCCAAGGTCCTGGGTTTGTTCCCCAGGGCCACAAAAACAAACAAAAATCTAGCATCTTAAAAACAAAACAAAAAGCTGGGCGTGGTGGTGCACGCCTTTAATC
Organism: Dipus sagitta; assembly: GCA_036346955.1. Classification (NCBI taxonomy): domain Eukaryota; kingdom Metazoa; phylum Chordata; class Mammalia; order Rodentia; family Dipodidae; genus Dipus; species Dipus sagitta. Next base: position 54,641,533 of record CM070779.1, on the reverse strand, counting down.
CCAGTACTCGGGAGGCAGAGGTAGGAGGATCGCCGTGAGTTCGAGGCCACCCTGAGACTCCATAGTGAATTCCAGGTCAGCCTGGGCTAGAGTGAGACCCTACCTCGAAAAACAAAAACAAAAACAACAACAACAAAAATATTTATTTATTTGTGTGTGTGTGCATGTGTGTGTGTGTGAGAGAGAGAGAGAGAGAGAAAATGGGCACAGCAGGGTCTCTTGCCACTGCAAATGAACTGCAGACACTTTGTGCATCTGGCTTTATATGGGTACTGCAGATTTGAACCTGGGCAAAACCCAGGTCAGCAGGCTTTGCAAGGAAATACCTTTAACCATTAATCAATCTCCCTAGCCCCTGTTTTTCTTTCTTTTTAAAAAATATATCTTATTTTTATTTATGTATTTGAGAAAGAAAGAATGGATGTGCCAGGACCTTCAGCAACTGCAGACAAACCAAACAAACCTTGTGCATCTGGCTTATGTGGGTTCTGGGGAATTGAACCTCTGTGCAACTCTTTTAAAATTTTTTAAAATTTATTTTTATTTATTTGCAAGTAGAGCAAAAAAAGAGATAGAGAAAGAGAATGGGCACTTCAGGGCCTCTAGACCCTACAAACTCCAGATGATGTGCCATTTTGTGCATCTGGCTTTACTTGGGTACAGGAGAATCTAACCCAGGGGGTCGATAGGCCTTGCATGCAAGTGCCCTAACCACTGAGAAATCTCTCCACCCCCCCTATTTTCTTTATATGTGGACAATTTTCATTTACAATATTAGGAGGGAAGTGCTTTAATTGGGAAAAAAAGTACTTGGTTTAATCACTTCCTCTATGTGGACTTTGAATGTAAGAATCTGTAGAGTAATACCTAGGGCATTCTAAACTTCTAGCATTAGAAAATTTTGATGCATAATTAGCCTCTCCCCCCATTTTTGCCAGCACCTTGTGTGAACACTCTATCACTGCTTTACTCCACCAGCCTAAAACACTTTTTTGTTAGTTTGCTTTGGTTTTCAGAGATAGGGTCTTGCTATATGGCCTTGTCTGGTGTGGAAATTGCTGTACAACCCAGGCTGGCCTCAAACTGGCAGTGGTCCTCTGCCTCCCAGTGTGTAAACATATGCCATCTACTGTACTTTTTTGTTGAGGTAGGGTCTCACTCTAGCCCAGGCTGAGCTGGAACTCACACTGTAGTCCCAGGCTGGCCTCGAATTCACAGAAATTCTCCTACCTCTGCCTCCTGAGTCCTGGTATTAAAGGTGTGTGGCACCACACCTGACTTATGTACTGTACTTTAATTAATTAATTAATTAATTATTTTATTTGCAAGAAGAGAGAGGATGAGAGAGAGAGAGAGAATGGGCATGCCAAGGCCTCCAGCCACTGCAAATTAACTCCATCCAGATACATGCACCATTTTGTGCATCTGGCTTAACGTGGGTACTGGGGAGTCAAACCCAGGTCCTTAGGCTTTGCAGGCAAGTGCCTTAACTGCTGAGCGCTCTCTCCAGCCCTCTACTGTACTTTTAAGAGTGGGAAGTAAGCACTTGTGGAGCAGAACCTAAAATACACATTGAAAGGTTTGGGGTCAAGGCGAATCATTGCTCTGTACTTGGCAGTCCAGGTTGTCTCAGTCCCCATCAGTCCCATTGCCTTCTCCTAAATAATGTACTTAGAAGGAGACGCACGGCTACTTATTTTGTGATGAGAAGGATTGGACCTCTCAGAAGGCTTGCTTTCTTTTTCTTTCTTTGATCCAATTCCCAGACTGAAATGTACTTGGCATTTAATGTAAGTAATTCAGAAAGCAAACACAACATCTAAGCATGCTTGTATTGTTCAGAAAGGATTCCTCTCATTTTGTGACACCCAGACGATGCTTGTTCAAGGCATCCTCGAAGGCAGGTAGGACATTCAAGTGACCTGTTTATTCCCTTCAACAAGCTTCCCAAGCGAGTAGTGTTAGGTAACAAGAGGAAAGCGGGAGCCAAAGGTGCCTGGTCAGAGGTGCTTGCTGCAGCATGGGGCTTGGCTGGATAGTGTAGCGTGTTATGAGAGACAGCGTGTTCTTGCTCCTTTGGGAACCTTGATCTTTCCACTCCTTTCAGGAGCAGTCAGCTTTACCTTGGTTCACCCTCCGCCTGCGTGAGAGTCCGCAGCAGGTGACATAATGTCCTCAAACAAGAGGGACATCTTCAAGCTTCTGTGCTGATTTGTTTTGTACATTTCCTGTCCTGGCTTGAGCATGGGTGCCATAGGCTGTAGGGCTGAGGACCTTCAAGCTGGGCTCATTTGGTGGGGGTTGCTTTCTAGAGATGTTTCCTTAGGCAAGCTACTTTTCTCTTTGCCTGGGTCTGACTTTAAATGAAGGTTACAATAGGGTTACTTGCCCCATGGGACTATTGCAGATGGAACTGTTAGCCTAGTGGTCGGTATCTCACAAGCACCTGGCAAATGTGAGCTATCCTCACTCTTACACTGCTTACTATCTCTTGTAGTTGTTGCTTTCGTTCAAACAAATTCATCCAAGTTCTGCCATTTTAACAGCTGTGTAGTATTCCTGAATTTGAAATACACCTTTTCCCAAACCTTTTCCTTCTCCTGACTTTTCTAGCTCAGTTGATGATATAGCCACTTCATGCAAACTGTCTCTTCTAGTGACTCCCGCTCCTCTTTAACCATTTGTCTGTTTAGTCATTATGTTCTTTTCTCCATTTAGTTTTTATTCTCTCCCCAGCCTGGTTCACACACCCCTCCTCCTTTATGCGAACCACTGCAGGTGCATGAACCCCTATTGCTTGTGAGATTGCTTGTTGCCAGAACTAACCAGCCTCCAGTCCTGCAAATCCCTCTGCCATCCGGCTACTAAATGTGCAAATGTGCATGGTAGCATGGCGCTCCTGACATCTGGCACTGGCTGTCATGTAATTTATTGAGGAGAACAACTTATCAGTAGAGGCTTAGGGATATTTCCAGGCCCCTGGTGTTCATAGCAATTTAATACAGAGGTGGGCAGGGTTGGAAAACTGCTGAGAGCTTCCAGTGGAGGAGTCAGCACCACACAGGTAGATATAGACCTGAGGGGAACACCTACTTTAAAAAATGTTTTATTTATTTATTTGCAAGGAGAGAGAGGGAGAAAGAAAGAAAAAGGGAGAAAGAATAAATGAGAATGGGTATGCCAGGACCTACTGCCACTACAGAGAATCCAGCAGGGTGTGGTGGTGCACACCTTTAATCCTAGCACTCAGGAGGCAGAGGTAGGAGGATTGCCATGAGTTCAAGGCCACCCTGAGACTACATAGTGAATTCCAGGTCAGCCTGTGCTAGAGTGATACCCTACCTAGAAACCCCTTCCCCCCCCCAAAAAAAAGAAAGAAAACAGAGTAACTCCAGAGCCCCTGTACCATTTTATGCATCTGGATTTATGTGGGTACTAGGGAGTTGAACCTAGGCTATTAGGCTTTGAAAGCAAGTGTGTTTAACTGCTGAGCCATCTCTCCAGCCCAACACCTACTTTTTTTTTTTTTTGGTAGAGTCTTGCTGTAGCCCAGACTGACCTAGAATTCTCTATGTAGTCTGAGGCTGGCTACGAACTCACAGTGATCCTCCTACCTCTGCCTCCTGAGTGCTGGAATTAAAGGCATGCATCACCATGCCCAGAATACCTACTTTTATTAAAAAAATATAGTTTTAATATATTTGTAAGAAGGGAAAGAGAGAGAGAGTATATGGGCATGCCAGGGCCTCTTGCCATTGCCAATGAACTCCAGACATTTGCATCTGGCTTTATGGGGGTATTGGGGAATCAAACCCTGCCAGCAAGCTTTGCAAACAAGCACTGTTAACTGCTGAGCCAACTCCCCAGCCCCAAGTCCTAGCTTTAAACAAATGTTCAGATGCTGACTGTAGCAAGCCACCATTGAGTCCTTCAAATTCTCCTGGAGAGGTCCATATCCAGCTGCTGACAGCAGGGGCCTTGCTGTCCTGCCCCGGGCTGACAGAGGTGTAGGAGGCTCCATGGCTATCCAGCTGACACCACAGGGTTTGCCGCTTCCCAGCTTCCCTCTGTATGCGATCCTTTGTCGTTTGTTTTACAAAGGCTCTCACACTGTAGTCCAGGTTGGCCCTGAACTTGCAGTGATCCTCCTGCCTCAGCTTCTGGGGGGCTGGGATTATAAACATGAGACACTGCACTAGCACAAGCAATCCTTGATTCTCGTTTTAAAGTCCCAGTACCCATGACAGTAGCGGCTGTACAAACAGCAACTTCAACAACTTTTCTTCTTCCTTCTCCTTTTTCCCGCCAGCTCCCTCTGCTACTTCATGAACTAGGTATTGGATGCAGGGCCTTATACATGTCAGGCAAGGGCTGCACCACTGAGCTACATCAACAGACCTTTATTTTGTTTTATTTTAGAGCTTGTTTGGCGGTTCTAGCAGGGGAACGCAGCTACTCGTATACCCTTGACCGATGACTGGTCCTCCTCTATTTGGGGAAGGTCGTCCTCTGGGACTACAGACCTGTATTATCAAGGCTGGCTTCATTGGTATATATACATATTTATGACAGAGTGAGAGAGAGATAGAGGCAGATAGATAGGTAGATAGATAGATAGATAGATAGATAGATAGATAGATAGATAGGACAATGGGTGTACCAGGACCTCTAGCCATTGCACATGAACTCCAGACACATGTACCATCTTGAACATCAGGTTTTATGTGAGTACTGGGGAATCAGACTTGGGTCCTTAGGCTTAACTACTGAACAATCTCTCCAGCCCTCTCTTTTCTTTTCTTTTTGGTTTTCGTCGTCTCACTCTAGCCCAGGCTGACCTTGAATTCACAATGTAGTCTCAGGCTGGCCTTGAACTCAGTGATCCTCCTACCTCTGCCTCACGAGTGCTGGGATTAAAGGCATGTACCACCATGCCCAGCATTCTTTTCCTGTTAAAATGATGTTTTATGTTTGCGTACAGAGTAATAGTTTCATTCTGTGTCCTTACTTTGTTCTCATTTGTTCCCTGTTCCTGCTGCCCCTCTCTGTCTTGGTTTCTTGTGAGTTCCTGGTTTACTTTTGCCATGGTCATGGCCTGACCAGTTTTGAGGTAAGGATAACTTTTTTCCAAAAACTTCCCTTCCCTTCTGAGTCCAAAACTCATGTTTTGACATAATATATCTGCCCAAGGTCTGAGCTCCTTGAAGGAAGGATCTTTATTTCCAGTACCTGGTGCCAAGCCTGTTATATCAACCATTTGACTGACTATGTTTGTTAGGCCACAGAGGGAATTGCAAATTGCCCATAATCTCACTACTAGATGATCATTTAAATTAATTTGGGATATACCCCTCTAGCCTCTTTGCCCTAGCTGTATATCTCTGTATTTCATACATGCAATATTCCAAATCCTTTTTTTTTCTGTTAAAGTATATTTATTTGACAGAGAAAGAGAGAGGGAAACAATGGGTGTGCCAGGGCCTCTTGCTGCTGTAAATTAACTCCGGATGTATGTGTGCATCTGGCTTTATGTGGGTACTGGGGAATCGAACCTGATCAGCAGGCTCCCTCCCGCCTATAAGCTTTTATAAACAAGAGCCTTTAACCACTGAACCCTCTCCCTAGCCCCCAACTTTTGTTTTAAAACTTTTTTTATTTTCACGATATCATAAATATTTCCCTTTCTCATTTAATAGTCTGCTAGCCAGCCAGGTGTGGTGATGCACACCTTTGATTTCAGTACTCAGGAAGCTGAGGTAGGAGGATCACTATGAATGTGAGGTCATCTTGGGCTACAGAGTGAGCTCCAGGTCAGCCTAGGCTAGAGTAAGACCCTGCCTCAAAAAAAAAAAGTCTTAAAAAAGAAATTCTGCTTGCCATTGTGGTTCACTCCAACAGTCCTAGAACTTTGGAGGCTAAGGCAAGAGGATTGCTAAAGTTCAAGGCTAGCCTAGGCTAGCTTAGACTGTGTCTCAAGAACAAACAAAACCAAAAACTAAACAAAGATAAACCTCAGATATTCTTGTAGCCATTGAATTATAGTTCTCCATAGTATTTCATGGGGGAAGAGTGTTATGATTGGATCTTTCCAATTTTCTGACATGCTGCCCTTTTTTCCAGAAGTTTCCTGTTTTTTGAGATAAAGTCTCGCTTAAAGCCCAGCCTGGCATCAAACTTGCAGTTCTCCTGCCTCATTCTCCTGAGTGCTGGATTATAGGTGTGATCATGCCTGGCTTCCAGCTGAAATTATTAATGGTTTCTGTCAGTTGAGAGTGTGTATTTCTAATGAGAACATGACAAATAGTGAAGAGAAGGAAGACCTTTTTGTTGTTGGTTTTATGAGGTAGGTGTCTCATTTTAGCCCAGGCTGACCTGGAATTCACTATGTAGTCTCAAGGTGGCCTTGAACTCACAACAATCCTCCTACCTCTGCCTCCTGAGTGCTGGGATTAAAGGCATATGCCACCACGCCTGGTTTAGGAAGACCATTTTTAACAGGAAAGGAAGCACTCTGGTTTTACTGTTGCTGGTCTCCAAGACCCCTCAGGCTCTGGCTCTAAGGTAGGCTCCTGCTATGTAGTGTCTCAGGTACTGAATTGTTTTACTCTTTCCCAGCAGGCCTATGGCAGCCCAGGAAGCCTCACCAGGCAGCCAGTCAGAGGGGAGCTGTACATTGGACCTGCCGTCATGGGACTTACAAGGCTACAATGAGCGACAGAGACCTAGCCAAGAGGGCAACAGTGAGGCTCTTAGTTCAGTGGAATCCTATTCTTTTCCTTGCTCTTCTGATCTGGAGCCAGGTAATAAGCAGGGTTTGGGACTAATTAACTTTAAAACAACAATTAGCAGATACACAGGTGTATGGTGGTTCATTTATCCCATGTCCAATAGTAGATCTGAAGGAAATGATTATTGTCTTCCATAGAAAAACACAATAGCCTGGCAAAGCTGAGGGGAGGGACTTCAAAGACAGCCTCCCTGCTGTGACAACAAGTGAAGCAGTTTCTTGGAGGTCCTTGCTGTCTCTTCCTTGGGTCCCTTTCTGATCTCTATCCAAATGCATTCAGAGGCAGGCAAACACTTGGTTCAACAAGGAGAGTGGAATTATGTTTTGTTTTGTTCTTCCAAAACTGCCAAAAAACAATATGCCATGCTGTGTGTTATGGACAATAATAATAATAATGGACATTTTAATGTTTTTATGAAGTAACTCTGGATTTAGATGTTGCTTTTTTCTTTTTTGAGGCAAGGTCTCACTCTAGCCAAGGCTGACCTGAAACTCATTCTGTAGTCCCAGGCCGACTCCATTCTCCTACCTCAGTCTCCCAAGTGCTGGGATTAAAGGTATGAGTCACCACACCTGGCTTTTTTTCTTGTTATACTGATGGGTCTTGAGTCTCCCTGGTATTTGCTGTCATCTGCCAGAAGCAGATTTTCTAACCAAGACTGAGAGAAGCATGGATCAACGGGGATGAACCAACATTTAGAAGACTTTTTTATGGGCATAGCCTCTCCTTTTAGCCAAAGAACAATGGAAACTTCCCTGTAAGGTCAAGACCTTCCAAGACATAGGCTTTTGACTTGGTTCTCAGTACCAGGCATGAATTGTTTCCCACTGAGTGGCCCTCATATCCAATCAGAGAGCAGTTGATCACCCCCATAACTTATGTGTCACTATTACACAGGTATGTACATCTGGTTGATTTTGTAGCTTGCAGGATCTACTGCTTTTATCCCTCAGCAGTTCACATAGCACTTTCTAGCACTATGACAGCTAGTCAGCAAGGATCTGGCTTCCATCTCAGTTCCAGAATGATCTCTCAATGTCCTGTGACCATAGTCTGTAGTGTCTTTAGCAATAGGACCTTGTCATTTGGTTCTGCTGAGTTACCAAGTTGTTTGGCAATGGCCTGCATTATTTTGGGGGCCTCATGCACCTCTTTGACCAACAGCTACCCATAAGGGGGTAAGCCATTTCTGGCCCTGGGATTCACCAGCACCTGCCTACGATTTTAGGGTAAAGTTTTCTCTACCCCTTATCTTCCTTTTAAAAATGATTTGAGGGCTGGAGAGATGGCTTAGTGGTTAAAGTACTTGTCTGCGAAGCCTAAGGATCCCGGTTCGATTCTCCAGGTCCCACGTAAGCCAGATGCACATGGTGGCACACGCATCTGGAGTTCATTTGCAGTGGCTAGAGGCCCTGGCATGCCCATTCTCACTCATTCTCTCTCTCTCTGTCTCTAATAAATAAATAAATAAAATGATTTTAGTGACAATTTTCATATATGAATATAATATATTTTGATCATATTCTCTTCCTATTACCTACTCTTTTCTTTTTTTTTTTTTTTTTTTTTTTTTGGTTTTTCGAGGTAGGGTCTCACTCTAGCCCAGGCTGACCTGGAATTCACTATGGAGTCTCAGGGTGGCCTTGAACTCATGGAGATCCTCCTACCTCTGCCTCCCGAGTGCTGGGATTAAAGGCGTGCGCCACCACGCTCGGCTTTTACCTACTCTTTTCTTGTCCTCCTCCCCTATCTCCTTTTCTTTTTTTTTTTGGTTTTTCGAGGTAGGGTCTTACTCTAGCCCAGGCTGAACTGGAATTCACTATGGAGTCTCAGGGTGGCCTCGAACTCACGGCAATACTCCTACCTCTGCCTCCCAAGTGCTGGGATTAAAGGTGTGCACCACCACGCCCGGCTTCCTATCTCCTTTTCCACTGAACCATACCTACTGCTTCTTTTACTTTGATGTCTTTTACCCCTTCACTCCACCTCCACCTGTCCATGACAGACTGTTGATGGGCCAAACATTGTGCAGGTAAATGCAGCTGCTGTGAGGTCAGAAATGCAACAGTCATATCATGTCTGGAAGATGGAATTCCAGAGTACTCTTTCCCATCTTCTGGCTCTTACATTCTTTCTGTCCCCTTTCCTACAGTCTTCACTCAGTCATGGAGGATGTGATAGAGATGTTTCATTTAGCACTGAGCATTCAGCCGTCACTTATTCTCTGTCCTTTGGTGAGGTTTGAATCTCCCTAGTAGTCACTACCCACTGCAGAAAGAATCACGTGTCTTGCTTGATTGCCCTGCCTTCAACTTTGTGTTCTGAGGTAGAGTCTCTCAAGTAACCCAGAACTCACCTGATTCAGCTAGCCAGCTGGTTCTGGGGACTCCCTTCCTTTGCCTCCTGAGCATTAGCATTACAGGCAGGCCATCATACTTGCTTGGCATTTATGTGGGTACTGGAGATCTACACTCCTATGCAGTGTGTGTTTTATCTACTGAGCCATTTCTCCAACCCCATCCACCTTTTTGAGACAGGGTCTTTCATTGGCTTGGAGCTCACCAAAAAGACTAGCTGGTCAGTGAGCTCCAGCGATCTGCCCAATCTCTCCTTCCTAGTAGTGGACTTATCGGCATACCCCCGTGCCCAACATTTTATGTAGTTGCTGTGGATTGAGCCTAAGCCTCCATGCTTCCAAGGCAAGTGCTTTGCCAACTGAGCAATCTCCTCAACGTGTTCAGTTTTGTTTTCCTTCTCTTTTTTGTTATCTTGAGGCCACTATTTTATGTTGTGTTGGCAGTGGTTGTGCTGGGTCAGACTGCTTTGAATTTTGGTTCAGCATTATTCTGTGGTATGACTTTGGGCAAGCGACTTAGTGTCTGTGTATCAGTCTCTTCATTTGTAAGATAGAGATGCTAATATCATGTGGGGAAGTTATGAGGATGCACGAGGCAGGATGTATCACAGTGCTTGGCACATTGTAGCTTCTTGGGAAATTTCCCTTTGCATTGCCTGGGATGCTGACATATTTCTTAGCTTGGGTATTTACTTATTTATTCCTTTTTTTTGAGGTTGAGTCCCATTCTAGCCCAGGCTGATCTGTAACTCACTCTGTAGTCTCAGGCTGTCCTTGAACTCACAACGATCCTCCTACCTTTGTCTCCCAAGTGCTGGGATTAAAGGCATGCATCTAAGCTGGGTGTGGTGGTGCATGCCTTTGATCCCAGCACTTGGGAGGCAGAGGTAGGAGGATCACCATGAATTCAAGGCCACCCTGAGACTACACAGTGAGCCCCAGGTCAGCCCAGGCTAAAGCAAGACCCTACCTAGGGGGGGAAAGGGTTCTCTTTTTCTATTTTTAAAAATATTTTATTTTATTTATTTATTCGAGAGAGACAAAGAGTCAGATAGAGAGAATGGGCTCACCAGGACCTTCAGCCACTGAAAACGAACTCCAGATGCATGCACCACCTTGTGCATCTGGTTTACATATGTACTGGGGAAACGAACCTGGGTCTTTAGGCTTCACAGGCAATCATCTTATCTGCTAAGCCATCTCTTCATCACTCTATTTTTGAGACGAGAACTCACTGTGTATCCCAGGCTGCCTTCAAACTTGCAGCAGTCCTCTTGCCTCTGCTTTCTAAGTGCTGGGATTACTGGTGTGCACTACTGTGCACATTCATTCATCCATTCTGGTGATCGTATAAACATGCTGCAATATTGTCCATCTTAAGAAATACCTATTGGGGACTGAGAAGATAATTCAGAAGTTAAAGGTTCTTGCTTGTGGGCTTGGATGCAATTCCCAAGCCACATGAGCTGGTCTCAAAAAGTGGCACAAGCTTTTGGCATGCATTTGCAGTAGCAAGAGTCCCTAACATGTCTCACCTCCCAGTACCAGGACTGCAAGCATGAACCACCTCTTGCCTCTCCAGAATTCTAGGCGGAGCTCCTTATGTCTTGCTTTCAGCCTTCTTTGCTCGGTTCTCCTTCCTCATCTCTTCAGGGTTTTTTTTTTTTTTTTTTTTTTCAAGGTAGGGTCTCATTCTAGCTCAGGCTGACCTGGAAGTCAGTACTTATTCTCTGGCTGGCCTCAAACTCATGGTGATCCTCCTACCTCTGCCTCCCAAGTGCTGGGATTAAAGGTGTGCACCACCATGCCCAGCCTTCTTCAGTTTTAATGTTGGAGAATGCCAGGGCTATGTCATCAGTTTTCTTCTCTGTTATCATTTGACTCTCTAAGTGATCTTATCCAGGTCACCTCTGGCCTTACATGACCTTAGTACCTTGCTCAGTTCCAAGTTCCTGTCGCCAGCTTGGGCCTCTGCCTGGCAGTTACACCATCTGTGTACTTGATACCATCACTTGATGATGTTTTTAAGGAAGGAAAGGTTTATTTTGGCTCACAGTTTAGAGAGTACAGCTCATCAAGGCAGGGAAGTGTCTTTGGTGGTGGGGGTGTGTTCCATGGAGCTCACCCGACCGGGAAGCAGAGAGCCATCACTTGAATCTACTGTTGAAGTTGACATGTGCTAAACCAAATTCATAATTCCCATGTCCTTTCTCCAGTTCCTTCCCCCAGCACGCGCACGCGCACGCACACACACACCTGTATTTTTTTAATGTTGTTTTTTACAGCGTTGGAAGAAAAGCATACTAGGCAAACACTTTGCCCCTGAGCTCCATCCTCAGCCCCTGTGCTTTGAAGCTTCTCATTTTAAAAAGTATTTTCAGGCTTGAGAGAAGGCTTAGCAGTTAAGCTGCTTGCCAGCAAAGCCAAAGGACTTGATTTCCTAGTACCCAAGTAAAGCTTGATGCACAAGGTGGTCCATGTGTCTGGAGTTATTTTGCAGTAGCTAGAGGCCCTGGTATGCCTGTTCTCTCTCTCTCTTAAATAAAATAAATAATATTTTTAAAGTTTTTTCATTCTTCTATTCACTTAGGAAACAGCAACAGAGAAACAGAGTTAAAAAAAAAAAAACCACCAAAATCCTAGGAATCATCCTCAACTTCTCCTTCCCTAGAGGCATGTCCAACCTGAGGGCTGCAGACTGCATGTATCCCAGCATGGCAATGAGCGCAGCCTCACACATTGGTAGATGACAGTACCATGTATCAGTGTGAAAAGGTTGGACAGCCTACAGCTTTACATTCAGATCCTTAGCTGTTCTGTCCACTCTAGCAGTGGGATAGGTTCAGATGTGAATAGTCTCTATACTTTCTCCACCCTGGTCGGAACCACAGACCTCTCTCCTGGATTATGATTGCTGTCTTCTCAATGGGTTTGCCACAGCCATCCTATCCCACTACCAGTTGTTCCTAATTCAGTAACTAGAAGAATCCTTTTGAGAGATAAATCAGATCGCGTTGACCTTAGTGCAAACCCCCCTGTAGCTTCTCATCTGACTCAGAGCAAAAGCCAAAGTCCTTTCATACCTGGGTGACTGATCTCTGAACTGTGCACCCTGCCACTCAACCCCCTTCTCTGGGTTTCTACCTCACCAGCCTCCTGGTGTACCTCTGTAAGAGCTTGCCCTTCTGCCTCACATGCCCATCCTTCAGAGAGGCCACCCTCACCTCCTGTATCTAAGAGTCAGATAGCTCCTCCCACATCCCTGACCCTCCTCACTGGCTTTATCAGTACTCAGTGTGTTTGATTGTTAACTTATTTGTCTCTTCCCACTAGAATGTAATGTCCAGGGTAGCAGGGAGTCAGTAAGTACTGTTTGAAGAATGTACAAGTAAATATTAGCTGTTGTTACTATTATGTCATTAAGAGATAGGCTTGTCCAGGCAAGATGTCCAGGCAAGATGTCCAGGCAACCCTTGGGAGGCTGAGGCAATAAGATTGCTATAAGTTGCAAGACTGGCCTGGGTACAGTGTAAGATCCTGCCTCAATATATCTACCTGCTAAAGGTCTAAGTTGGGTCAAGAGAGGGAGATGGAAGAGAGGAGGTGTAGGGGAGGGAAAAGAGAATAATAAAAATAAAATAGAGAAGAAAATTTAAGAGTCCTGTATGGATTTAGGACTGAAGTTGATCACCACACACCCCTTTGCACAGATATCTTTATGTGCTGTATGAGTAACTTTGGAAAGTTTTACATGGAACAAGGAGAGCCATGTGCAGATTGCATGAGTGAAGCCTGACTGTAGCCCCATGTTGAAAGGGGGGCTGTCAGGTTTCCTCTGCTGCCAGAGACAGGGCAGAACTGTCAGCCATTCTGATATGTGCAAAGTAGGTCATGAAATACTGTGCCGAGGTGTAAGGGCTGTACTGTTTTTGTCAAGATAGAGAGTGCATGCAGGGTGCCCACTACAAATGGGCGAGTTTCTGTGCCCGTGCCCGTGGAGCTCCAGTTCTCTTTACTCCTACTCCCTGCCTGAGCCTCTCCCTGTCTAGGCGCCAGTACCTTCGTGAGTCTCCTAATGAAGTATCAAAAAGTGGACTGAAACTTACTCAGACCAAAGCACAAATGATAGCTTGTTGCTTTTCCAGGCAGGTGTTCATCGATGAGTACCCAGTCTTAACCTCTATTAGGCAGGGAGATTTTAGGAATTGAAAGGCAAGAGGAATGAGATCTGGGGGTGATACCTCTTTTGTGTTACCAAAATGCCTCCCACACATCCTTACACCTTTCTTTCTTCACACCCTCTGGCTTGATCTTTCCAGTGGGGGGCGGGAGGGGAGGAGACATTCCTTAGAGCCTTCCATCACTGATCACCTTAGCAGAAGTGATCTGTATCCTGTACGTGTGTGTGTGTGTGTGTGTGTGTGTGTGTGTGTGTGATTGATCTATCTACCTATCTATCTACCTATGTGTATAATTTGTAAGAGAAGAGAAAGGGTGGGGAGAGAGAGAGAGAGTGAGTGTTTGAGTATGGGTGTGCTAGGGCCTACTGCCATTGCAAATGAACTCCAGATGCATGTTCCACTTTGTGTATCTGGCTTACATGGGTACTGGGAAATTGAACTCTTTAGGCTTTGCAAGTAAGTGCCTTTCACCTCTGAGTTATCTCTCCAGCCCTGTCTGATTTAGTTTTTGAGACAGGATTTCACAATGAAGCCCAGGCTGGCTGTTCTCCTGCCTCAGCCTCACAAGTGCTGGGATTACAGGACTATACCATCTACGACACTTGTGTTAGTTGCAAATCTAAGGAGAGTTCTGTGTATAATCACCTTTTCCCCCTTGGAAATTACCAAAGAGATGATGCCTCTGAGATAAGGAACTGCTAGACATCAATGTAGGCAAGTTTTGTTAGCTTGGTAGAGCACATAACTCATTTGGGGGTGGAGGTCTGTTGTAGTTACTTTTGCATTGCTGGGGAAAGCACCCAACTAAAAGCAGCTAATGGGAAGAAAATTTTGGTTTTTATTTTCTTTTTTGTTTTTTGTTGGTTTTTCAAGGTAGGGTCTTGCTCTAGCCCAGGCTGACCTGGAATTCACTATGTAGTCTCAAGGTGGCCTTGAACTCACAGCAGTCCTCCTAGCTCTGCCTCCCAAGTGCTAGGATTAAAAGGGTGCACCACCACGTCTGGCAAATTTTGGCTTACAGTCTTGAGGGGAAGCTTCATGATGGCAGGGAAAGCATGGCATGAGCAGATGCTGGACATCACCTATGTCACAGTAGGTGTCAAAGAGCAGCAGGAGAGGGAACAAAACTCTGGTAAGGGGAAGCTGGCTATGACACCCCTAAGACTACCCCCAGCAACATGCCACCTCCAGCTAGGTTCTACCTTCCAAATTGACACCTGCTAGGGACCAAACATTCTGAATACATGAGTTTATGGGGAGACATCTGACTCAAACCACCAAATTTTGCCCTGGTTCCCATAAACTTATGACCATCTTGAAGTAAAAATGCATTCAGTCCAACTTTGACAGTACTCAGAATTTTGTGTGGGGGGGGGGGAGTTGGAGATAGGGTCTCGTTCTAGCCCAGCTGACCTGGAACTCACTCTAGTCCCAGGCTGGCCTCAAACTCACAGTGATCCTCCTACCTTTGTTTCCTGAGTGCGGGGATTAAAGACATGGTCATCATGTCTGACAGTAACCATAATTTTTACCAGTCCCAACACTATCCAAAAGTCCAAAGTCCAAGGTCTCATCTGTGACTCAAGATAGTTTCTTAACTGCAAACCTATAAAATTAAAACTGAAGTTAATATATGTGATGTCACAGAATAAACAGACACTGCAGAAGAAGGCATTGAGCATAACAAGAAAAGATTGAACCAATGCAAGATCT
Source organism: Dipus sagitta (assembly GCA_036346955.1). Classification (NCBI taxonomy): domain Eukaryota; kingdom Metazoa; phylum Chordata; class Mammalia; order Rodentia; family Dipodidae; genus Dipus; species Dipus sagitta. The sequence continues at coordinate 54,626,495 of CM070779.1, read as the reverse complement.
AAAACAAGCAGAGCAAACGTCATATCCTGCAGCTCCATGTCCATCTTGGACCCACAGTGAAGTCTCTGGGGTTCCAATTCTTCCCCTCCAGCTGGGCTGCTGGAAAGACTGGGTCATAGGATGTCTTCATAAATGGGTGTCTAAAAAATGAAATAATAACAATAATGAATAATAATAATCATAAAGGGCTGGGGAGATGGCTCATTGTATACCATGCTCACTGCTGAAGGTGGAGTACCTGAGTTAAATCCCCAGACCCCATGTACAAAGCCAGAAGCCCTGGTGGACTTCTGTAATCTTCATACACTGGCACTGACTACAGTAAGATGGCAGGCAGAGACAAGAGAATTTCCTGGAAGCTTGAGGCAAGCATAGCCAAGAACAGCAGAGTGAGAATCCAGAGGAAGAAACCCTGCCTCAGATGAGGCTCTCAGGTGAGGACTAGCCTGAAAGTTATCTTCTGACCTGCACATGCATCTGTACTTACACACACGCAATTATAATAGTACTATTAATAAATAACAAGTGTGTGTCTGTCCTGAGGTGACCAGGCAGCCACTTCTCAGAAAGTACTGATGGCATAAACAACTTTTTGCTTGTACCAGGTGTAGGATCCTGAGCCTCCTCCTTGTACCCTTGCTGGTGAGATAATGTGGGAGACTCTGCTGCCACAAAGGTCTTCCAGCATGTTCCTCCCTGTAAGTACCTCAGAGATGTTGGGTATTTCCTCTTTCCCACCAGCTGCATCAAAGCACCTCATCTTCAGGACTGTCTGCAACATGGTGTCTCGGGTATCTGCTTAAAATGTGTAACCAAGGCAGTGGCATTGTAATGTCTTATCAGTGGGCAAGGCTGTACAGGTGCACTCCAGGTGAACATGAGCCTCAGTGTCCAACTACTCATTAACACCAGCTGCTGCTCCTGTTTTCAGGCCGAGCCCACTTGGGATGCCCTAGCTGCATTGCTCCCTCCCTAGAAGGTCTCCTAGTCCACCCTACCGGCTGTTGAATGGAATTCCATTACCCCCAAGTTCAGACTTGTTGATGGACTTGAACTGCTGGTGTGTTCTTCCCTTCTCTGTGTTGTCTGGGATAGAGGGAAGTATAGATACACAGAACTGAAGAGTCATGTGAAGAGATAGACCGTCTTGCAAAGGCAGGGTCACGAGGCTTCCTCGGGGCACAGTCCTTTGTGTACTACTGTGGCTTGATAAGCTCCGGGTAGGTCCCATGGCATATCTCTTCAGGGCCTGTGGAATCTTTGTACTAGAGATTGCCCAAGGTGAATTCTGATGCAGGACAAAGAATTTCTCTGACATTCCTGAGACATTGCAGCCCGGATGTAGGAAATCTCAGCTCTTTCCTCAAACTATAACTTCTGTCTAAGAAGAATGTTGGGGAACTTGAATGGACACAGTAGATGTGAATGTTAACATAATAAGTCTTTGATGATGAAAGGCCCTAGCTGGCAGGTGGCTATAAATGAAAGTAAATAGTGGTTTAATGTCCCCCTATTCTTTTGGAAACTGTCAGCATTCCAGTCTTCAAAGGCATCCATAGAAACTTGCACATAAGAATAGATGAATATACTTTTTCCTGGTTATAACTCATATGGTATAAATATACTTTTTCCTGATTATAACTCATATGGTATAAATATATTTTTCCTGGTTGTAATTCATGGTATATCTCCATAATTCTATAAAACTTTGTTCCCACAAGGAAGCAATTATAAAGCAGGCATGGTGGTGCATGCCAACAATCCTAGTATTCAAGAGGTAGAAGCAGGAGGATTGCACAAGTTTGAGGCCAGCCTAGTCTGAATGGCAAGTTCTAGGCCAGCCAGGGCTACATAGCAAAACTCTTTTTCAAAAACAAAAACAAGCAAACAAAAAGAAATTGTAAGCTCTTAGAGTATAAGTGTCAAACTAAAAGTTACCATTGTGAAATTCTGCTTGTGTTGTTCTTTTTTTTTTTATTTTTTTATTTTTTGAGGTAGTGTCTCACTCTATCCCAGGCTGACCTACAGTTCACTACGTAGTATCAAGGTGATCTTGAACTCACAGCAGTCGTCTTACTTCTGCCTCCCTGCCACCATGCCCTGCACAGAAAGAAAGAAAGAGATTGGGGGAGAGAATGAGAGTGGGAGAGAAAATGGGCTTAACAGTGCCTCTAGCTGCTGCAAATGAACTCCAGACACATGTGCTTCTCAGTGCATCTGGCTTTATGTGGGCATTGGGGAATTGAACTTGGGTCATTAGGCTTTATAGGCAAGCACCTTAACTGCTGAGCCATCTCTCCAGCCTTGTTGTTGCTCATTTTATATAGTGTGGTGGTGAATGCCTTTAATCCTAGCTGTTGGGAGGCAGAAGTATGATGATCACCATGAGTTGAGGCCAGCCTGGGACTACAGAGTGAGTTCCAGGTCGGCCTGGGCTAGAGTGAGACCCTACCTTGACCTCCTCCCCTACAAAACAGGGTGTCTGTTAGACATATAAATAATGTTAAAATTGTTTTTATAAGTGTGTTGAGCGGTATCCTTCTTAGTGGCCAGTGACCAGTCTAGGCACCCTTACACTGGACCCAGGAAAGAACAGGCAGGGAAGATTGAGCTGATTCTCTGAGACATAACTAAGAACAGTTTGTACATCTTGCCTTCATGCTGACTAAATTCATTTATGAAGTTTAGATATTCTGAATGGTAGTACATTCCTGCATTTCTTTTAGTTTATTTATTTATTTTAGCCTTTTCCTGCATTGAGTTGTGCAGATTTTGCCATCTGAACTGAATTTTTAGATACAATTCATGATTCGGAACTTTTCCCACTGCGGGTGGAAGGCAGCAGTGTGTCCTGGTTTTGTGGCCTAGGTAGTAGAGGATAAACTCTAGGGACATGTGACTGAGGACCATGGATTACAGAATGGCACAGTTCACAGACTGGTAATTTTTTAATATTATTTTTTCTTTTTTGAGGTAGGATCTTGCTATAGTTCAGGCTGATCTAGAATTCACTATGTAGTCTTGGGCTGGCCTTAAACAAATGGTGATCCTCCTACCTCAGCCTCCCAAGTGCTGCAGTTAAAGGTGTGCACCACCATGCCCGGTCTATTTTTACTTATTATTTGCAAAGAGAGGGGGGCATGCCAGGGCCTAGTACTGGTACAAATGAACTCCAGTCACATATGCCACTTTGTGCATCTGGCTTTACGTGGGTACTGAGGAATTGAACTCAGACTGTCAGGCTTTGCAAGCAAGTACCTTTAACTGCTGGGCCATTTCCCTAGCCTGGTGATTTTTAAAAAAATATATACATAGGAAATTACCCCCGCCCACCCTGGGATACTCCTTCTTGGGGTGATAGTATTCACCTGTGGAGTCGTGAAGGCCTCAGTCAGTCCCAGTGGGATAGTGAGGTAGTGGGGGGAACCTTGACTCAGGGTATTCCCGCCCTACGCACTCTGGGGCTTTTATAATCCCTCTACCCCTCTTCTGCAATGTTCCTTGAGCCATGGCAGGCCTGCTGGCACTCACCTGCAGTGTTCTCCAGGTGTTGCCCTCCATCACTCAACCTGCATGAATTTTCCTGCAAGGAAGTCTCTTGTTGATTTCAAAGTTGCCCTTTGTGAGCCCCAGTAGATTCTCCAATCTCCTGTTCCTCATAGGACTGGGGTCACAGACATGTGTGACCACACTCAGCTCTTTAGTGAGTTCTGGAGATCCTGACTTGTGGGTCTGAGACCCTCCTGCTTGAGCAGAAAGCACACTTAAACATTGAGCCATCTCTCCCAGCCCTTCTTTACTGTTATGTATTTGTTTGATTTTTTTTCCCCAGAGGTTGTGTCTCACTCTAGCCCAGGTTGACCTGGAACTCATTCTGTAGCCCCAGGCTGCTTCAAACTCAAGGTGATCCTCCTCCCTCAACCTCCTGAGAGCTGGGATTAAAGGACTGTGCCACCCTGTGGCTCCTTACTGTTTGTATGAGCCATATTCACACTATACAGCTCTGGTTGACCTTAATTCATGATCCTCCTGCCTCAGCCTTCTGAGTGCTGGGATTACAGGTGGCAGCACTGTGAGTTCTGAGCTGGTGATTTTCAGTCATGCTATAAGCAGCCCTTTGGGAACTGTAGGTTCAGGGCTGGGAGGGGTGGGTTGTGTGCTGTGGGCTCCTGGACTTTCCACTTTGCAAACTCCTGTTAGCTTATTTACATTGTGGGTTTCCAGGTAAGCATCCGTCCACAAAAATATTTTCAAGGCCAAAAGGAGTTTGAAAACCACGAAGCTTATTTAGTCCTCTCATTCAAATGGGGAAGTTGAATGAAGACAGCTACATAAAGCCACTAGCAGCCTTAAACTGTGTTTCCTGGGTGACTCTTTGTGCATGTGACTGTAACTGTGACTTCCCTGTCCCCCATTTAGAAAGAAAAAAATATATAGTTGTTGTAGATAATAATGGCTTCAGAGAAAAACCTTTTTTGGTCTGGGGAGATGGCTCAGTGATTAAAGCACATGCTTGTAAAGTCTGCCAGCCCAGGTTTGGTTCCACAGAACCCACATAAAGCCAGATACACAAAGTGGAATTAGTTTGCAGGGGCAAGAGGCCCTGGTGTGCCCATTCCTTCTCTCCTATTCTCTCTCTCTCTCTCTGTGTGTGTTTGCAAATAAATAAATAAAAATATTTTTAGGAAAAAATCATTTTCTAAAATATACTTTTATTTATTTTCTGACAGAGAGAGAGAGAGAGAAAAGCAAACACAGAGAGAGAATGGACACTCCAGTGCTTCTAGCCAATGCAAATAAACTCCAGATGCATGCACCACTTTGTGCATCTGACTTTATGCAGGTACTGGGGAATCAAACCCGGGTCATTAGGCTTTGCAGGCAAGCACCTTAACTGCTGAGTCATGTTTCCAGCCCAGAAAAATCATTTTTATTTATTTATTTTAAAATATTTTTCTTTATTTATTTGACAGAGAAAGAGGGAGAGAGAGGAAGAGAATGGGTGTGCCAGGGCCTCCAGCCACTGCAAATGAACTCCAGACACATGTGCCCCCTTGTGCATTTGGCTAACGTGGATCCTGGGGAATCGAACCTGGGTCCTTTGGCTTTGCAGGCAAACGATGCCTTAACTGCTAAGCCATCCCTCTAGCCCAAAAAGTCATTTTTAAAGCTCATAAATGCTTTCACCATCTGTTGTGTCGGCCCTTGCTCTTTATCACTTGTGAATTTTGATGATGTCTGCTAGGGGGAGACAGACCTCCTCACTTCTGAACACCTTGCCTGAAGTTACTGTTTGGAACAAAATCACAGTGAGTGGATAAACAAGCTGTGCCCTGTCACCAGACACAGCTGCAGGGCACTTGCGTGCCCACTCTGCCGCACAACAGTGACTTCATGGTCTGACTGATCCAACAGTTTTCCTCAAAGCTTCTGCACGTGAGCTTCTATTCACATGTCTCTTAGCTGTGTCTTCTTTTTTTTTTTGGTTTTTTGAGGTAGGGTCTCACTCTAGCCCAGGCTGACCTGGAATTCACTATGGAGTCTCAGGGTGGCCTTGAACTCACAGCGATCCTCCTACCTCTGCCTCCCGAGTGCTGAGATTAAAGGCGTGCGCCACCATGCCCGGCTTAGCTTTGTCTTCTTATAGCTTACGGAAAAACTTGGTAAATTGTAGTCAGATACTACCCGTAGGTTCATAAAACACAATTAAAGGAGTGAGCATTAGTCATTTATTGTGCATTGTAGGCACTGCACCAAGCGCATAGTATACACATTGCTCCTAGTAGGGGTATGTGCTGCTGGAGATCAAATAAATGCATGGCCTTGGGCATGCTAGGCAAGTGTTCTCTACTTCTGAGCTGCACCCCCAGGACATTGTTCCTTTTGATTCTCACAACCACACCCAAGAAATAAATACTGCTATGATGTGTGTTACCTTTGAGGAAATCGAGCCTTGCAGAGGTTGGTTACATATTAATATGGTACTCAAAGAATAATGAAAAGCTCAGACACAAATGTAGGTCAGGCTGACTTCAAAGGCAGAGCTTTAAAAAAGTGCAAACATCAAGTGTGATTGAGTGCTGCTATGAAGTCTTCAGTGTTTGCAGTTACCCCTCAGGTCCCCGCAGTTACCCCTCAGGTCCCCACAGTTACCCCTCAGGTCCCCACAGTTACCTCCTCAGGTCCCCGCAGTTACCTCTCAGGTCCCCGCAGTTACCCCTCAGGTCCCCACAGTTACCCCTCAGGTCCCCACAGTTACCCCTCAGGCCCCCACAGTTACCCCCTCAGGTCCCCGCAGTTACCCCTAGGTCCCCCACAGTTACCCTCAGGCCCCCACAGTTACCCCTCAGGTCCCCACAGTTACCCCTCAGGTCCCCGCAGTTACCCCTCAGGTCCCCACAGTTACCCCTCACGTCCCCGCAGTTACCCCTCAGGTCCCCACAGTTACCCCTCACGTCCCCGCAGTTACCCCTCAGGTCCCCACAGTTACCCCTCAGGTCCCCACAGTTACCCCTCACGTCCCCGCAGTTACCCCTCAGGTCCCCGCAGTTACCCTCTCAGGTCCAGGCTAGCTCCTTTCTGCTAACTCCCTGAGTCAGTATAAGTACTTTCTCAGGGTGGCTCACCTGAAAAGGATGAGACAACTGCCCTTGTTACTCTCCTTTCTCTCTCTGCTCTTCTCATTATGGCAGAAGCACTAGCCAGGCTCCTGCAGATTAGCTATAGAGAAGGCACTGCCTTCCCAGATCAGTTCCACACCAGATCTTATTCACCTCCTTAGGCTAAAATAGGAAGAAAGTAGTCAGGAATTGGCATTTAACTGTTGTTGGAATGAATGAAAGAAACCTTTTTTTTTTTTTTTTAAGTTAGAAGAAATTTTCCTACCTTGATTCAGAACACTTATTTTTGGCTGTTTACTCTTTGAAGTTACTCTTTTTGGTGGTGGAGATTGAGTCTAGAGCAATATATATGTTAGGCAAATGCTCTACCCAGCCAGCCCCTCCTTGGAGGTTTTGAAGCTGGATGCTGACATGCTTGCAGTTTTGTAAAACCTGGCTTACTGCAGCATAACTTTAGTGCTTGTGAACTCACTCCTGGCTTTCCCACAGTGCCTGCTAAGCCTAGATCTTGAGAATCAGGGGACAGTGTCTGGTGTATAATAGATGCTTAGTAAGTGCTGGTGGAACAAGCAAATGAAAAACGCATGTAAGTTGCACTTGTTATGATTTAAAAATACAAATTATCATAGTACCTTACTCGTCAGTTTGTAACCGTCAACCTATTTAAGCTGCTTGGTTTTATCTGTAGGATAGAATGAAACAGTTTTCACATGAGAAAGTATATATTTTTACATAGGACCTGCAAATTATTATTTAGAAAATGATTAACCCTGGCCTGGGGAGATGGATCAGAAGTCAGAAGTACTTGCTTGCAAAGCATCCTGGCCTGGATTCCATAGCCAGTACCTACATAAAGCCAGATACACAAAGTAGCACATGTGTCTTGATTTTTTTTTTTTTTTTTTTTGCAGTGGCAGGAGGCTCTAGCACACCTGCCTTGCCCCCCTCCCTGCTCTTAAATAAATTAAAAAAAACATTTTGGGGGCTGGAGAGATGGCTTAGTGGTTAAGGCACTTGCCTGGGAATTCTAAGGACCCAGATTTGATTCCCCAGTGCCCATGTACCCATGTAAGCACAAGGTGGCACATGTGTCTAGAGTTCATTCGCAGTGGCAAGAGGCCCTGGCATGACCATTCTCTCCTTCTCTCTCTCTGTCTTTCTCTAATAAATGAATAAATAAATAAAATTTGTTTAAAAAGAGAAAATGATTAGCCCAAACTTCTGTCTATCAAATCCCTGGCTTTTTTTCCTTGAAAAGAGAATAGCTATATAAAAATAAATGATGGTGGGCCGAGACAGATGGCTGAGCAGTTAAAGGTACTTGCTTGCAAAGCCTAATGGCCCTGGTTCATCTCCCTAGTACCCACATAAAGCCAAATACACAAAGTGGCACATGTGTCTGGAGTTCATTTGCAGTACAGGAGGCCCTGGCACACCCATTCTCATTCTCTTTCTCTCTGTTCCTCTCTCATAAATAAAAATAAAATTAAAAATTAAATGATGATGACATGGTGATACATACCTTTAATTCTAGCACTTGGGAAGTTAAGGCAGTAAGATAGGGAGGTTAAGGCCAGCATTTTCAATTTTTTTCCTATTTAAGTAAATTCTGAAAAACAAATAGAAATGTACCTGTTTCTTCACAGTATGTTTTTTTTTTAAAAAAAAACTTTGACAGCTTCCATAAGAATAGACAATAAACTATGACAATTCGTACTATCATCCTCATATTCCCCTTCTCAAATCCATCCTTCATTGAATCCCTTCTTCCCAGTTAGTCTTTCTTCTATTTTAATGTCATCATTTTTTCCTCCAATTATGAAGGTCTTATGAAGGTAGTGTCAAGCAGGTCTTGAATATCCAGGCCATTTTGTGTCTGAAAGATTGCAGTGTAAGCACTCTTCCTCTTCCTTTGGGTCTTACATTCTTTCCATCACCTCTTCCTCAATGGACCCTGAGCCTTGGAGGTGTCATAGAGATGTCTCAGTGCTAAACACTCCACTGTCACTTCTCAGACCTATGGTGACTTTTGAGTTTTGCTAGTGGTCACTGCCATCTGAAAAGAGAAACTTCTCTAACCAAAAGTGAAAGTATCATTAATAATGATACCCATATAAACATGAAAAAAGTGTTCAGAGGACAGTTTGGTGGGCATAGTATATACATTTAGCTAGACAACAGCAGGTTGCCCCTGGGGCTCATGACCTCACCCACCATAGGCTTTTGACTAGGTTTTCAGTATCAGGCATGTATTTCCTTCCGTGGAGCAGGCCTCCAGTCCAGTTAGTGAGCAGTTGGTTTTCCCCAGAACAGACTTGCCACTATTGCACCAGTTGGCGCATTTGGCCTGGCTGGCCAGTCTTAAGGCTTGCAATATCCACTGTTGTTTATCACCATTGTTGACTTCTGTCTCCCAAAGGTCTGCATGCAGCATAGCTCTTTCCATCTTTCTCACAGCTAGTCAACAGGGAGGAGGTTTTCAGCTCAGCTTCAGCTTGATTTTTCAGTGACCTGCAACCCAAGTATGTGGAGTCTTCAGCAATAGGGTCTTACATCTATTTCTGGTGGGAAGCCAAGAGCCTTGGCAATGGCCTGTAATGTTTTGGGAGCATCAGGGACCTCCCTGGCCAACAACTCACTAGAAGGTATCGCATCCCTGGCACTGAAATTTTTCTAGTAACAGTCTATGGTTTCTGGGTGTGCCATTTTCTGAAGAAGTAGGTTTCCATATGGATTATTCGTAACATCTTAAAATTTGATTAACCCTCCTCCCATCCCCTCCTTTACTCAATCTCTTTCCCTGACCTCACTTAGGCCATTGCACCTCCAGTAATCTGTTCATCTACTTACGTACATATATCACCCTCCCCTTAAGTCCTCCCTTCCTTATAGCCCCTTTCTAGCTTCCTGGCCTCTACTACTGACTTTTACTCCAACTCATACAAATCTAAAGATTTGTAGCTAGGATCTACATATGAGAGAGAAAATCAGAGAGTAACTATTAGTGGGTATTAGGCTTAATAAGAATACAAAGATGTGGAAGTTACTCGCTGGTCAACATCATTTCAGAAGTCTAGTTTGGGATAAAATTGGTTAAGATAATTTTTCTGTTTTTAATTCAGCAGTACCTAAGCAGCTGCTCTGGAACTGGAGGCCTGCTAATTTTTGCCAGTGTTTGATTCTACTGCCCTCTAATGGTTACTTTTCACACATTCCTGAGCCATTCGGGGGGGGGGGGGGAGATTACTTTTTTTAGTCAAGCCTAGGCTGTCCTAAACTCACTATTGTAGAACAGGCTGGCCTTGAACTCATGAAAATCCACATGTCTCAGACTCCCAAATGCTGTGATTATAGGTGGGGTCCACCACACTTGGCTTGAAGTGACACTTCCAGCTACTCCTTCATTTGTTGTGTCAACTAGAGGTAAAATGAAAAGATTTTAGAGAATTTTTAAAGTATATATGTGGTATGTGGTATTTATGTATGCTCATATGCATGTGGGTACAGGGGTGTGTGTGTGTGTGTGTGTATGTGTAGGCCAGAGGCCAATGCCTGTGACTTCCTTGATGACTCTACAATTTGTTTACTGAGGCAGCACATGCAGTGGAGAGTCTTTTTTCTCTCTTTTCTACTACCTTTTCCTTCCTCACTTGAACCTAGAGCTTACCAATTCAGCTAGCCTAGGCAGCCTGTCCTGAGGATCCTCTGTCTTTGCCTCCCAGGTGTTAGGATTCCAGGTGGCCACCAAACTCACCTGGCACTGACATGGGTGTTGGGATATGAACTTGTTCTCAGACTTGCATGGTAAGGGCTTTACCCAACAGGCCATCTCCCCAAACCCACCCTTGCTTTTTTGAGACAGGGTCTCATGTATCTCAGGCTGGCCTCAAACTTGCTATGCAACCAAGGGTGACCTTGAACTGAAGATCCTCCTGCTTCCACGTCTTGAGAAATCATGAGATTTAAACAATCTTTGCACTGAGCATGGTGGCACATACTTGTAATCTCAGCACTTTGGAGGTGAGGCAGAAGGATCGAGAATTCCAGGTCAGCTTGGGCTACATAGTGAGATTCTGTCTCAAAATTACATCAACAAAATTTTTTTGGGGGAGTCTCACAGCAGCCATTGAAGGGGAAAGAACGGGGGGGGGTGTGTGGTTGAGGGGTGGGGTGGGAAAAGGGGGGAAAGAGGAGGACAGAGTAATGTCAGAAGAACAGGAGGAGGACATGGAGATGAAAAAGAAGATTAACCTGGGGTTAAAGAACAGAGCCCCGGAGGAGGAGGTGAAAGAGTTAGTCCTTGATAATTGCCTGTGTGTCAATGGGGAAATCGAATGCCTGAATGATACTTTTAAAGAACTAGAGTTTCTGAGTATGGATAATATGTAGTTAAGCTCACTGGCTCAGCTTCCCAGCTTAAATAAACTTAGAAAGTTGGAATTTAGTGACAATATAATTTCTGGAGGCTGGGAAGTCCTGGCAGAGAAATGCCCAAATCTTACCTACCTCAATTTGAGTGGAAACAAAATTAAAAATCTCAGTACGGTAGAAGCTCTGCAAAATCTTAAAAATTTGAAAAGTCTGGACTTGCTTAACTGTGAGATCACAAGGCTGGAAGATTACAGAGAAAGTGTTTTTGAAGTACTGCACCAAATCACATATTTAGATAGACATTTAAGAGGATAACAAAGCCCCAGACTCAGAAGAGGAGGATGAGGAGGATGGAGATGAAGATGATGAAGATAAGGAGGAAGATGAGGCTGGTCCAACTGAAGGGTATGAAGAGGAGGAGGAGGAGGAAGATGAAGACGAAGCAGGCTCAGAAGTGGGATGAGAAGTGGGCCTCTCATACTTAATGAAAGAAGAAATTCAGGATGAAGATAACAGTGATTATGTTGAAGAAGAAGAAGAGGATGAAGAAAGTCTTTGGGAGAGAAAAGGAAATGAGATGCTAAAGATGACAAGAGAGGAACAAGATGACTAGATCATTCTACAATCAGATTCCCTTTTGTCCCTGAGTGAGCAATAGAATGATCATATATCTTCTCTGTTTCTTGTATGACAGCTATCCCTACAGAAGACAATATGTAACTTTTTATAGGAAAAGTATGGTTTTACTATTTTTGCCTTATCATTCCAATTAAGATATTAGTGTGTTAATGATCATATTGTATGTAGAAAAGGATCTTCATTAACCCCGCCCCCCATTGTGAAATTCTCCAGCATTGTATTTGGAATCGTAATTTTTATAATTAATGCTTACTGTATTAGACATTTTTAGCCCATAACTAAAACATGTTTGCTTTAAAAAAATCTTTTGGGGATTTTTTTTTTTTCAAAGTAAGGTCTCTTTCCAGCCCAGGCTGACCTGGAGTTCACCATGTAGTTTTAGGGTGGCCTCAAACTCACAGTGAACCTCCTAACTTTGCCCCCTGAGTTCTGGGATTAAAGACATGCACCACCATACCTGACTCCTTTTGGGGATTTTTAAAAACATTTATTTATTTATTTGTTAGAGAGAGAGAGAGAGAGAGAGAGAGAGAGAATGGGCACACTAGGGCCTCCAGCCACTGCAAACTCCAGGTGCATGTGACTTACATGGGTACTGGGGAATTGAACCTGTGTCCTTAGACTTTGTAGGCAAGTTCCTTAACCACTAAGCAATCCCTCCAGCCCTCTTTTGGGGATTTTAATCCAACAAGATAATGTAGGCCTATTTCTTCTCTGCTGGACGCAAGTACACACCCTGGAAATGCTGAGAGGCAGCCACTGGAGATGTGGTAAGATGATGAATTTCTTGGAGCCCCAGGACTTCAGTGCAGCATAGCAGCAGGCTGTCGTCCCATGTTCTTCATTACTTCACTCAAGGTGATCCAGGTCAGTGCATCCCAATCTGCAGTCCAGCAACAAGAAGGTAGCAGGGTAGACTCATCTTTCCCCAGGATTGACTTGTTGCTTACCCAGCATCATAGGAAAGTCTTAACTGACCCAGCAAGGGGGTGGGGGCATATACTGCTAATAACAGGACAGGGGAACTCTCTCCTACACTGCACCTGAGATGTCTTTCCTCTGCCAAGTGATCCTCTAAAAGCCAGAAGGCTTCCTTCCCCATCCATCTCTTCTCTTTTTAGAGGTATTAGAGATTGAACACAGGGCGTTCCACATGCTACAAGCACATGACTGCTGAACTATATCCCTCACATCTTTTTTTTTTCCTGTATACTTTTAAATTTTTGAGATAGAGTTTTATTAATATTCCCTGATAGGTCTTGAACTTGGATTTATCTTCCCTCAATCTTTTGAGTACTTGGAATTACAGATCTGTACTACCAGGCAGTTTTCCTCTTTTTTTCTTTCTTTTCCTTTCCTCTCCTTTTTTCTTTTTCAATTCTTTTCCTTTCCTTTCCTTTCCTTTCCTTTCCTTTCCTTTCCTTTCCTTTCTTCCTTTTCTTTATTTCCTTTTTATTTTTTGAGTTACCTGCTTACCTTTATAGGTTAGCTTGCTTAAGCAGAGATATGTCATGGTTTCAATCTTTGGTCAGGACCACCTCCAGATGAGGCAGTCATCCATGAGGGTGAAACTGCATCATGGAACAGGAAGCAGTATGCTCTGAGAGCCACTTTATCCTCCCAAGCAACCAGGACACTTAGAATCAGCATTGAGTTAATGATCAAGTAAATAACATCTTGACTAACTATTTTCTTATGTATACTTTCTCTTTCAAAATTTTAGTTCCCCTTTGAACCTAAAAGAATTTGGGCTAATTTGCTTATAAGCCAATTTGGAACCATGTAAACAGTATAAAAACATGAGCACATGTAGGCAACACCCACATACACACACACACACACGTCATACATTAAATTTTTAGTCATATTTTCTCAGTCATATTTTTTTTCCTCAAGGCAGGGTCTCACTTTAGCCCAGGTTGACCTGGACATCACTATGTAGTCTCAGGGTGGCCTTGAACTCAAGATGATCCTCCTACCTCTGCCTCCCAAGTGCTGGGATTAAAGGCATGTACCACCCTGCCCAGCCCTTTTATTAAAAACAAAGATTTTATGGCTTTCACTTAGAGAGCTGTCACCTGCCAATTTTAAGTTGATCTGTGGATCTGATCATTTCCGCCATAGCATTAAGCAATCCTTAATCCATACTTCCTAAGGTATGACTTTTCTCTTAAAAAAAAAAAAATTGGGGGGGATGGAGAGATGCCTTAGCAGTTAAGGAATTTGCCTGCAAAACCAGAGGATCTCAGTTGGACTCTCCAGGACCCATGTAAGCCAGATGCACAAGGGGATGCGTGCGTCTGGACTTCCTTTGTAGTGGCTAGAGGCCCTAGTTTGCCCATTCTCTCTCTGCCTCTTTCTCTCAAATCATAAATAAATAAACCTCTCTTTAAAAAAAAAAAAAAGAAAAGAAAAAAGAATAGTTCTCTCTCTCTCTCTTTTTGGTTGTTTGAAGTAGGGTCTCACTCTAGCTCAGGTAGGATTTCATTCTAGCCCAGGCGGACCTGGAATTTACTTTGTAGTCTCAGGGTAGCCTCGAATTCATGACAATCCTCCTACCTCTGCCTCCCTAGTGCTGGGATTAAAGGCATGTGCCACCATGCCTGACTGCTCTCTAAAAAAATAAATAAAATAAAACATTGGGCCTAGGAGAAAGGAAAACAAATCCTACTCTCAGGCCATATAATAGCAGGTCTTGAACATTTCAGCCTCACCCCACTTCCGGGCCAAACTCTCTCTGTTTCCTGATATGTCATATGAGAATCTGCTGCTGCTTCTAGCTTCCATCAACATGGACTGATCCACTTACCATGATTTCCCCACCATGATGGATTATGCTGTCTGGAACTGTGAGCCATAATAAACCTTTCCTCTCTTAAGTAGCTACTATTAAGTTTCTGGTTGCTGTAAGGAGAAAAGTGTCTAATACCACACTGAGTTGTCCGTAATGTATGGCCGTATGTGCTGTGCTTCCTCCCTGTTGAAAATGCGACCATGTACTTGTTTCTCTCTCCTCTTCCTGATCCGGGGTCATTGTGGTACTTATGCAGCAGTGGGGTTTTTCCTACACCAGGATCAAGGTTAGATGTACTAAATGCACTTTAAAAACATCATTTATTTTATTTTAAAATTAATTTTATTTGCAAGGAAAGAGAGAATGACAATGGGTGTGCCAGGGCTAGTGCCAGTGCATAGGAACTCCAGACACATGCATTGCTTTGTGCACCTGGCTTTACATGGTGCTGGGGAATTGAACCCAGGCCTTCAGACTTTGCAAGCAGGTGCTTTTAACTGCTGAGCCCTCTCTCCAACCCTCAATGTACTTTTTATTTTTATTTTTTGAGGTAGGGTCTCACTCTAGTCCCGGCTGACCTGGAATTCACTCTGTAGTCTCAGGGTGGCCTCGAACTCATGGCGATCCTCCTACCTCTGCCTCCTGAGTGCTGGGATTAAAGGCGTGCGCCACCAAACCTGGCTATTTTTATTTTTTTGAGGTAGGGTTTTGTTCTAGCTCAGGCTGACCTGGAAGTCACTTTGTAGTTTCAGGCTGGCCTCGAACTCATGGCAATCCTCCTACTTCTGCCTCTCAAATTCTGGGATTAAAGGTGGGTGCCACTGTTCCTAGCTTTTTTTTTTTTTTTAGCATTTAAAAAAATATTTTTATATATTTATTTGAGAGAGAAAGAGGGAGGGAGGGAGAGAGAGACAATGAGAGAGAGAGAGAGACAGACAGAGAGACAGAGAGAGACAGAGAACAGGCACACCAGGGCCTCCAGCCACTGCAAATGAACTTCAGACATGTGGGCCAGCATGTGCATCTAGTACATGGTACCGGTATGTGGGTACTGGGGAATCAAACCTAAGTCCTTAGGCTTTTCAGGCAAGCACCTTAACTACTTAAGCCATCTCTCCAGCCCTAGCATCTTTTTTGTTGTTGTTCTAAATGCACCTTTGACTTATGACACTCTCCACTTATAGTGAGTGTGCAGTGAGTGCATAGTATGTGGTCTGACATTATTGGAAGTTGAGCATCTGTATTATCTTTTGTGTTTATTTCTACTCTTACAAATCAGGCATACAGATTTTGGTTGTTGTTAACTTTATTTGACTTTTTAAACTTTTTATTGACAGCTTCCATGCATATACACCATGTACACTAAACATAATCCCTTCCCACCCCCATCCTTTGCCTCCCCTCCCATATCCCCTACTCCACTGAACCCCTTCTTCTAACTGTAGTTCATCTTCAATTTTTATGCTATCATTGTTGAAATTTTTCATTTACTTGCATGTGTGTGTGCATGTGCGTGCGTATGTGTGTGTGGGGGGGGGTTGTTGCCCCAGGCTTTCTTCCTCCTTCAAATGAATGCCAGATGCTTATGCCATTTTTTGTATCTGGCTTTACATGGTTGCTGAGGAACCAAACCTGGGTTATTAGGCTTTGCAAGCAAGTCCCTCTAACCACCAAGGCATCTATGCAGCCCATCAATTTTGTCTTTTCTTGCCCTCATATTATGCAGACTTTGTGCATGTAGCATCAGTCACTGTGAGGTTATGCATTCCATGGCCTCTTTGTGTCTGCAAGACAGCATTCCAAAGGACTCCTTCACTCCTGTGGCTCTTACATTCTTTCTGCCACCTCTTCCACAATGGTCCCTGGGCCTTGTGGAGTGGGGGGAGTATAGAGATCTTTCAGTGCTGAGTAGTCCACTGTCACTTCTTATGAGTGCTTTGATGAGTTTTGAGTCTTTCTGGTAGTCACCACCATCTGAAAAGAGAAGCTTCTCAAATTCTCTAATTTTTTTTTTTTTTTTTTTTTTTTTTTTGTTTTTTCGAGGTAGGGTCTTACTCTAGCTGAGGCTGACCTGGAATTTACTATGTAGTCTCAGGGTGTCCTTGAACTCATGGCAGTCCTCCTACCTCTGCCTCCCAAGTGCTGGGATTAAAGGCATGTGCCACCACACCCGGGAAATTCTCTAATTTTTGGCAAAGGTATCTGAAACATATACTCAAAAAAAAAAAAAAAAAAAAAAAAGGTCTATTCAGAAACTGGTGCTTGGAGCTGGACTAATAAATTTCAAGTCCCCCCCCCCCCCAGTGACATACCTTCTCTAGCAAGTCTCCACCTCCCATATTGCCACCAGCTGGGGTTAAAGTATTTAAAATACCTGAGGCTATGAGAACATCTCATTTAAACCACTACACAAGATAATACTGAATCATAGAATGACTTTGGCAGTGTTCTTTCCCTTTTTATTTTGTGGAACAATTTGAAAAGTATTGGTATTGAAGCTTTCTTAAAAGTCTGATAGCTATGAATCCATCTGGTCCTGGGCATTTCTTTGTGGAGAAAGTTTTAATTGCTACTTTAATCTCATTACTCAGAATTGTGGTGTTTATTTTTTGTATTCCAAAAAGGAGAACTGGCAGAAAAACCTACAGTGTTGTCTTACAAGTCTTTTGTATATATAATTAAATAAGGGTTTTTTTTTTTTGTTTTTTTGTTTTTTTAGACAGGGTTCCACTATGTTTCCCAGACCTGCTTAGAACTCATTATGCAATCCATGATGGTCTTGAATTTGTGGTCATCTTTCTGCTTCAGTCTACCAACTTCTGGGATTACAACTATGAACCAACATGAGCAGCTCCAAGGAGCTCTTGATGAGACTTGTGTCTGCTTCTGGCCTTGGACAGATTCAGTATTACTGTGTCATTGCAGCATGCTGGGAGAATTGGCTTCAGCCATCTTGCTGCCTTTGCCAAGCAGCATTTCGTGTGTGTGTGTGTGTGTGTTGTAAGTACATGTGTTGTGCACAGGTATGCAGAGAGGCCAGAGGATAACATTGGGTATCCTTCCTCTATCACTTACCTGTGTATTCCTTGTGGTGAATTTTCTCTATGAACATAAAACTGCAGTTTCTACAAGCCCCAGTCATTTTCTGATCTCTGCTCTCCACAGGACTGGGGTGATAGGTATGTAGGGCTATGCCAAGCTGCTTACATGTATTCCTGGGGAATTGAACTCAGGTAGTCTCAGGCTTTCCTGCTTGCAGCTGAGCATCTCCCCAGCCCGCTGTGCCACATTTCTTACTTACATCCTGAGTTTTTGTTTCTGTGCACCTGGAGGATATGAACAGAGGAACATAGGCCCGGAGGGAGATGCAGAGTGGTGGCAGTGATGGCTGCCAGCCTTTTACCCTCCTGTCCACTAGAATGCCACTTATGGTGTCTTTAAAGACTTGATTTTAGCACCTGGAGTATCAAACCTGGGCCTTCAGGCTTTGCAAGCAAGCACTTTCAACCACTGAGCCATCTTTCCAGCTTTACGTCTATTTTTAATAATAAGGGCAAAAGAATGGTACCAGTAGTTTAGCTCGGAGGTAGAACCCTTGTCTAGGACATCCAAGTTCCTATGTGTGAGACTCAGCACTGCTGAAAAAAGTTACCATAATATTGTTTGTATCTTGTTCTTTCCATTTGATGTTCTTCATTAATAAGGTGTACTATTATATATAACAAGGAATCATGTCATGTTAGTATATGTACATTATTTCTATCTTTATGACTTCATAGCATTCCATTGTATGGTCTGATCATCATTGATTTCCTGTGACTGTTGGTGGATGTTCAGTTACCCTTAGTTTTTACTGTTGTTAACAGTTTTGCAGTGTATATCCTCATCTCACCTGGCAATTTAGTAAATAAATGTTTTCATTGGTCAAATCAAACTTAAATACTATATTGGTATATTTCAAGTATTGATGACTGTGTTGATTTTATCAGAAAATATGATGCCTAATAGCTAACAAAAAACTCCCTATCTCCCACCCCTGTGACTGACTTCTGCTTTCACAATGTATGATTCACAGCCCCATGAGAAATACCAACAACCTCACTGAGGTGGGTCCTCAGTGGATTGGGGGCAGGTAGGAGAGAAATGATGGTACCAACACATTATGTGTCCATAGAAAGCATATAATTTTTTATTTTTATTTATTTACTAGAGTATTACAAAGAGAAAGAGGCAGATAGATAGAGAGAATGGGCATGCCAGGGCCTCCAGCTACCTGCACCACCTTGTGCATTTGGCTTACATGGTTAAGCAAGGAATCAAACCTGGTTCCTTAGGCTTTGCAGGCAAGTGCCTTAGACACTAAACCATCTCTCCAGCCATAAAACATATTCTTTTTTATTTTTGGTTTTTCGAGGTAGGGTCTTGCTCTAGCTTTGGCTGACCTGAAATTCACTCTGTATTCTCAGGGTGACCTTGAACTCTCAGAAATCCTCTTACCTCTGCCTCCTAATTGCTAGGATTAAAGGCCTGCACCACCATGCCTGGCTTTATTTAGTTTATTTTATTTCCTTTCTATTGACAGCTTCCATACTTATAGAAAATAAACCATGATAATATCCTCCATTCCCCCATTTTCCCTTTCACAGATCTATAATTCATCATATCCTTTTCCTCCTATTATGAGGGTCTTGTGAAGATAGTGATAGGCACTATGAGGTCATGAATATCAAGGCCAATTTCTGTCTGGTCAGTTGCATTGTAAGGAGTCCTACCCTTCCTTTGGCTTTAACATTCTTTCCACCCACCTCTTCCGCCATGGACTTTGAGCCTTGGAAGGTGTGATAGAGGTGTTTTAATGCTGAACATTCCTCTGTCACTTCTCAGTACTATGGTGCCTTTTGGGTCATCCCGGTGGTCACCACCATCTGAAAAGAGGAGCTTCTCTAACCAAAAGTGAGAGTAGCACTAATATATGGGTATGAATATTAAGTAAAGTGCTTACAGGGCAGTTTAGTGAGCAAAATATATGTATTTAACCAGATAAGAGCAGGCATTACACTCCTAATTCTCATGACCTCCCTCACTGTAGGCTTTTGCTTAGGTTTTCAGTACCAGGCATGTATTCCCTCCCAGAGAGCAGGTCTCCAGTCCAATTAGAGAGCAGTTGGTTTCTCTCATAACAGACATGACACTTTTGTACCCGTTGGCTTGTTTGTCTAGGCTGGCTAAACTTGAGGCTTGCAGTGTCCACTGCTTTTACCACTGATGGCTTCTGTCTCCCATAAGGCTACATGCAGTGCAGCTTTTTCCAGCTTTCTGTCAGCTGATCTTCCAGAAGAAGGTTTTCAGCTCAGACCCAGTTTGATTTCTTGGTGACCTTGCAGCCCAGGCATGTGGAGGCTTCATCAGTAGGGTCTTATTGTCTATGCCTGGTGGGAAACCAAAAGCCTTGCAAATAGCCTGTAATATCTTGGAGGCATCAAGGACCTCCCTGGTCAACAACTCACTGGAAGATATCCCATCCCTGACACTTAAAATTTTCTAGTAACACTCTGTGGCTTCTGGGTGTGCCATTATCCAAAAAAGGTAAGTTATCATGTTGCTTATTCACATATCCAGGAATTTGATTTCCCCTCCCCCCACATTCCTTTTACTCAATCTCTTCCTCTGACCTCACATAGGACATTCCACCCACAGTAATCTGTCCAATTTATATATATACAGTACCATCCCCTTAAATGCACCCCTCTCCTCCCTCCCTTATAGACCTTTTCTAGCTTACTGGCCTCTGCTACTGATTTTTACTCCAACTCACACACAACTCTGATCATTTGTAACTAGGATCCACATCTGAGAGAGAACACAGGCCTGGACTTTTTTTTTGGTTGGGGGACTTTTTATAACTTCTTGGAACTCTATACTTGTTATAGCTCTATTTAAATCTTGATTTAATTTTGGCAGGTTATATAAATCAAGGAAATCATTTCTTTCATATTTTCAAACATAGTGGTGTATATATTCTTAAAATATGTCCTTATGATTTTCTGAATTTGTTTGGTATCTGTTGTAATGGTGCCTTTTTCATTTCTGATTTTATTAACTTTTCTTTCTTCTGGACAATTTGCTAAGGGTTTATCAATTTGTTTATCCTTTCAAAGAACCAACTCTATTTCATTGATTCTTTGAATTATTGTTTTCTGCTTCTATTTCATTAATTTCTGCCCTAATCATTATTATTTCTTCCCATCTACTGATTTTTGGTTTGCCTTGTTCCTCTTTTTAAAAAAATATTTTATTTTTATTTATTTATTTAATTGACAGAGAAAGAAGGAGAGAGAGAGATAGAGAGAGAATGGGCATGCCTGGGTCTCTAGCCACTGCAAATAAACTCCAGACCTGTGTGCCCCCTTGTGTATCTGGCTAACATGGGTCCTGGGGAATCAAACCTGGGTCCTTTGGCTTTGCAAGCCAACATCTTAATGTTAAGCTATCCCTCCAGGCCTGTTTTTCTTTTTCCAGGGAATTAAGGTGAAACATTAAATTGTTTACTTGTGAACTCTCTACTTTCTTTAAAATATATATATATATTTACATATATAAAATATATATATTTGGGGGGGGGTTCAAAGTAGAGTCCCACTCTAGCCCAGGCAGACCTGTTATTCATTATGTAGTCTCAGTGTAGCCTCAAACTCACGGCATTCCTCCTACCTTTACCTCCTGAGTGCTGGGATTAAAGGTGTGCGCCACACCTGGCTAAATATATATTTTTTTTTATTGACAACTTCAATACTTATAGACAACAAACCATGGTATTTCCCTCCCCTCCCCCACTATCCCCTTCATAACTCTGCTCTCCATCATATCCCCTCCCTCTCTTCATTAGTCTCTCTTTTAATTTGATGTCATCATCTTTTTCTCTTATTATAAGGGTCTTGTGTAGGTATTGCTAGGCAATGCGAGGTCTTGGATATCAAGGCCAATTTTTTTTTTTTTTTTTTTTTTTTTTTTGGTTTCTTTGAGGTAGGGTCTCACTCTAGCTCAGGCTGACCTGGAATTCATTGTGTAGTCTCAGAGTGGCCTCGAACTCACAGTGATCCTCCTACCTCTGCCTCCTGAGTGCTGGGATTAAAGGCATGCGCCACCTCGTCTGGCTCAAGGCCAAATACTTTCCAGATAGTTGTATGTAAGGAGTGGTACCCTTCCTTTGGCTTTTACATTCTTTCCCTTACCTCTTCCGCAATGGACCCTGAGCCTTGGAGGGTGTGAGATGTTTCAGTGCTGGACACTCCTCCATCCCTTCTTCTCAGCACTGTGTTGCCTTTTGGGTCATCCCAGTGGTCATTGCCATCTGAAAAGAGAAACTTCTCTAACAAGAAGTGAGAGTAGCATTAATATATGAGTATGAACATAAAGTGTAGTGCTTTCAGGGCAATTTGGTGAGAGTAATATATGCATTTATCCAGATAAGAGCAGGCTTTATGCCCCTAAGGCTCATGAGCTCCCCTGCCATAGGCTTTTGATTAGGTTTTCAGTACCAGGCATGTATTCCCTCCCATAGAGTGGGCCTTCAGTCCAATTAGGGAGCAGTTTGTTTCCCCCAGAGCAGACATGTCACTATTGCACTCTCATTCAGTCATTTGGCCTGTCTGGCCAAACTTGAGGTTTCCAGTGTCCACTGTTTTCATTGCTGATGACTTCTGTCTCCCATAAGGCTACATGCAGTGCAGCTTTTTCTAGCTTTCAATTGGCTGGGCTATAGGGAGAAGGTTTCCTGCTCAGCACCAGCTTGATTTCTCAATGACTTTGCCACTCAGGCATGTGAAGTCTTTAGCAATACGGTCTTACCATCTCTTTCTTGAAGGAAACCAAGGGCCTTGGCAATAGCCTATAATGCTTTGGAGGCAAGAGGGACCTCCCTGGCCAACAACTCACTCTGGAAGGTATCCCATCTGTGGCACTGAAAATTTTCTAGTAACAATCTATGGCTTCTGGATGTGCCATTATTTAAGAAAGTAGATTTTCATATGTCTTATTCCGAATATCTTGACTTTTGATTGGCCCTCCCACCCCCACCTTTCTTTTATACAATCTCTTTCCCTGACCTCGCTTAGGCCTTTCCCCTCCCTGTAATCTGTTCTTCTACATATATATATATATATATATATATATATATATATATATATATATGTGTGTGTGTGTGTGTGTGTGTGTGTGTGTGTGTGTGTGTGTGTGTGTAATATCATCCCCTTAAGACCTTCCCTCTACTCCCTCCCTTATAGATTTTTTCTACCTTATGGGCCTCTACTACTGATTTTTGGTTCCAGATCACACACAGATCTATACATTTGTAGCTAGGATCCACATATAAAAGAGAACATGTGACATTTGGCTTTCTGGGCCTGGGTTACCTCACTTAGTATAATCATTACCAGATCCATCCATTTCCCTGAAAATTTCGCAATTTCATTTTTCTTTACCACTGAATAGAACTCCATTGTGTAAATGTGCCATATCTTTATTATCCATTCTTCTGTGGTTGAACAGCTAGTCCGGTTCCATTTCCTAGCTATTGTGAATAGAGCAGCAGTAAACATGGTTGTGCAAGTATCTCTAAGGTAGTGAGAAGAGTCATTAGGATATATGCCTAGGAGTGCTATAGCTGGATCATATGGTAAGTCTATTTTCAGCTGTCTCAAGAACCTCCACACTGATTTCCACAATGGCTGTACCAGATTACATTCCCACCAACAGTGCAGAAGGGTTCCCCTTTTATTACATCCTTGCCAACATTTATTGTCATTTGTTTTCTTGATGGTAGCCATTCTGACAGGAGAGAGATGGAATCTCAAGGTAGTTTTAATTTGCATTTCCCTGATGGCTAAGGATGTAGAACACTTTTTTTTTTTTTTTAACATGTTTATATGCCATCTGTTTTTCTTCTGATGAGAACTCTCTATTTAGTTCCATAGCCCATGTTTTTGATTGGGTTGTTTGATTTCCTATTATTCTGTTTTTTGAGTTCTTTGTACATTCTAGATATTAATCCTCTGTCAGATGAGTAGCTGGCAAAGATTTTCTCCCATTCTGTAGGCTGTTTCTTTGCTCTATTCACAGTGTGCTTTGCTGTACAAAAGCTTTGTAATTTCATGAGATCCTAGCAGTTGATTAGTGGTTTTATTTTCTGAGCAATTGGGGTTATATTCAGAAGGTCATTACCTATGCCAATGTGTTGAAGTGTTTCCTCTGCCTTTTCCTCTAGCAATATCAGAGTTTCAGGTCTGATATTAAGGTCCCTGATCCACTTGGATTTGATTCTTATGCATGGAGAAGAACAAGGATCTGTTTTCATGTTTCTACAAATAGATGTCCAGTTTTCTCAGCACCACTTGTTGAAGAGGCTGTCTTTTCTCCAATGAGTATTTTTGGCACTTTTGTCAAAAATCAGATGGCTGTAGCTGCCTGGATTAACATCTGGGTCCTCATTCTGTTCCATTGATTTACATGTCTGTCTTTGTGCCAATACCATCCTGTTTTTGTTACTATGGCTTCTAATACAGCTTAAAATGAGGTATGGTGATACCACCAGCCTTATTTTTGTTGCTCAAAATCATTTTGGCTATTCAAGGTTTTTGTGCTTTCAAATGAATTTTAGGATTGTTTTTTCTATTCCTGTGAAGAATGTCATTGGAATTTTAATGGGGATTGCATTAAATATGTAGATTGCTTTTGGTAAGATTGACATTTTCACAATATTGATTCTTCCAATCCAAGAACATGGGATGTCTTTCCATTTCCTTGTATCTTCTAAAATTTCTTGCTTGAGTGTTTTAAAGTTTTCATTGTAGAGATCCTTCACTTCCTTAGTTAAGTTCATTCCAAGGTACTTTTTTTTTTTTTGATGCAATTGTGAATGGGAGAGATTCCCTGATTTCATTCTCCGCTTGTTTGTTGTTAGTATATAGGAAAGCTACTGATTTCTGTGTATTTATTTTGTATCCTGCTACATTGCTAAAAGTGTTTATCAGGTCTAACAGTTTGCTGGTAGAGGTTTTAGGGTCTTTCAGGTATAGAATCATATCATCTATAACTAGTGATAATTTGATCTCTGCCTTTCCAATTTGTATCCATTTTATTTTATTTTATTTATTTATTTTTATTTATTTTATTTTATTTTTTGGTATTTTGAGGTAGGGTCTCACTCTAGCTCAGGCTGACCTGGAATTCACTCTGTAGTCTCAGGGTGGCCTCGAACTCTCGGCGATCCTCCTACCTCTGCCTCCCAAGTTCTGGGATTAAAGGCGTGCGCCACCACGCCCGGCTTGTATCCATTTTATGAGTGTTTCATGCCTTATTGCTATAGCTAAGACTTCCAGTACTATATTAAATAAAAGTGGGGACAGTGGACACCCTTGTTTTGTTCCTGAATTTAGTGGAAAATCTTCGAGTTTTTCACCATTTAGTATTATATTGGCTGTAGGTTTGTCATAAATAGCTTTTATGTTGAGATATGTTCCTTCTTTTCCCAGTTTCTGTAATACTTTTACCATGAAATGATGTTGGATTTTATTGAATGCCTTTTCTGCTTCTGTTGAAATGATCATGTGATTTTTGTCTCTCAGACCATTTATATGATGTATTACATGTATTGATTTGCATATGTTGAACTATCCTTGCATCCCTGGGATAAAGCCAACTTTGTTGGGGTGAATATCTTTCTGATATATTCTTGTATTCTGTTTGCCAATATTTTGTTGAGAATTTTTGCATCAATGTTCATGAGGGAGATTGGTCTGTAATTTTCTTTATTTGTTCTGTCTTTGCCTATTTTTGATATGAGGGTGATGCTGGCTTCATAGAAGGAGTTTGGTAGAATTCCTTTCTTTTCTATTTTATGGAAAAGTTTGAGAAGCAGCGGTATTAGTTCTGCCATGAAGGTCTGGTAAGATTCACCAGTGAACTCAGCGGTAAAGAAAAATGAAGTTATGAAATTTGCAGAAAAGTGAATGGATCTGGAAAGGATTATACTAAGTGAGGTAACCCAGGCCCAGAAAGCCAAGCGCCACATGTTCTCCCTCATATGTGGATCCTAGCTACAGATGATTGGGCTTCTGTGCGAGAAGGAAAAAACTCAGTAGCAGAGTCCAGTAAGTTTAAAAGGAGATATAAAGGGAAGAGAAAGGAAGGGAGGAGGGTATTTATTAGGTTGGTATTGTATATATGTAAGTAGAAAGATTGAGATGGGGAGGGGATATGATGGAGACTGGAATTTCAAAGGGAAAAGTTGGGGGGGGGCGGGAGGGTGCTACCATGGGATATTTTTCATAATCATGGAAAATGTTAATAAAAATTGAGAAAAAAAAAAAAAAGATTCACCAGTGAATTTTCTGGGCCTTGGCATTTTTTCTTTGGGAGACTTTTTTCTTTTTATCACTGCTTGGATCTCTGTACTTGTTATAGGTCTATTTAAATTGTTTATCTCATCTTGATTTAATTTTGGTAGGTCAAATGAGTCAATGAAATCATCCATTTCTTTCAGATTGTCAAACTTAGAGGCATATATATTCTTACAGTATGTCCTTATAATTGTCTGAATTTCTTTGTTATCTGTTGTAATGGTGCCCTTTTTCATCTCTAATTTTATTAATTTTTGTCTCTTCTCTCTTTCTTCCAGTCAAATTTGCTAAGGGTTTAATCAATCTTGTTTATCCTTTCAAAGAACCAACTCTTTGTTTTGTTGATTCTTTGGATTTTTTTGTTTGTTTCTATTTCATTAAGTTCTGCCCTAATTTTTATTATTTCTTCTCATCTACTGATTTTTGATTTGCCTTGCTCTTCTTTTTCCAAGGCCTTAAGGTGAAGCATTAAATTGTTTGTTTGTGAACTTTCTAATTTCTTAGTATAGGCACTTAGAGCTATAAATTTCCCTCGGATTGCCTTCATATTGTCCCAAAGGTTTTGTTATGTTGTATTATCATCATCCATTTGATTCTATGAATTTATTGATTTCCTTTTTGATTTCTTCAATGACCCATTGATCATTCAGTAGTGTACTGTTTAGTCTTCATGAATTTCTGTATGCTTTGTAGCTTTTCTTGTTGCTAATTTGCAGTTTAATCCCACTGTGGTCAGATAGAGTACAAGGGAGTATTTCAGTTTTCCTGTATTTGCTAAGATTTGCTCTGTGTCCTAATATATGATCTATTTTAGACAATGTTACATGTGCTGCTGAGAAAAAAATGTATAATCTGCAGTATTTGGATGGAATGTTCTGTATATATCTGTTAAGTCCATTTGTTCCATGATATCATTAAATCCAGATGTCTCTCTGTTTATTTTTGTCAAGATGACCTTTCAATTGATGAGAATGGGGTATTGTAGTCACCCACTACAATTATTAATTTTTGGATTTGAATTATGATTTTTTGGATTGTTTTTTCTATTTCTGTGAAGAATGCCACTGGAATTTTGATGGGGATTGCATTAAATGTGTAGATTACTTTTGGTAAGATTGCCATTTTCACAATATGGATTCTTATTATCCGAGATCATAGGATGTCTTTCCATTTCCTAGTCTCTTCTGCAATTTCTGTCTTGAGTGTTTATAGTTTTCGTTGTAGAGATCCTTTACTTCCTTGGTTAGGTTTATTCCAAGGTACTTTATTCATTTGTTTATTTGATGCAATTGTGAATGGGAGTGATTCTCTGATTTCATCCTCACTGTGTTTGGTGTTAGCATATAGGAAGCATTTAGCATATTTCGTATCCTGCTACATTGCTATAAATATTTATCAGCTCTAACATTTTGCTGGTAGAGTCTTTAGGGTCCTTTACATATAGAATCATATCATCTGCAAATAACTTGATATCTTCCTTTCCAAATTGTATCCCTTTTATGTGTGCCTATTGCCTTATTGCTATAGTTAAGACTTCCAGTACTATATTAAATAGAAGTGGGGACAGTGGACATCCTTGTCTTGTTCCTGATTTTAGGGGAAATTCCTCAAGTTTTTAACCCTTTAGTATTATGTTGGCTGTAGGTTTGTCATAAAAAGCCTTTATTAGGTTGAGATATGTTCCTTCTATTCCCAGTTTCTGTAGGACTTTTATCATGAAGGGATGTCAGATTTCTGTCAAATGCCTTTTCTGCATCTAGTGACATGATCATGTGATTTTTGTCCTTAAGTCCATTTATATAATGCATTACATTTATCAATTTGTGTTGTTGAACCACCCCAACATCTCTTGATTAAAGCTGACCTGGTTAGGGTGAATGATCTTTCTGATACATTCTTTTATTCTGTTTATCTCTTGTACTCCAATTCAGCCGCAGAAGTCATCCTAGGTGTTGTGTTTGCTTGCTATTCAAGTATTCTAGTGGGCTGGGTAGAGCAATTTACTGGCAAATTCTAAAATGCAACTGAACAATATACACATTCAATAAAAACCAGCACAGAGTATACTGGTATGGGGATTGAAACAAACAGATAACTTTATAAACCCAAATCCCTAAGGATATGTGTTGCTCTACACCCTTAATCCTGTCTGCTGGGAGGTTGAGATTTCTGTTCTGAAATGGGTTACAGGTCAGCCTGGGTCTGAATCAGACCCTGCCCCCAATAATGACAGAAGAAAAGGCCCTATGAATCTGAAAGCATCGAAGGCAACAGTAGTCAACCCCCAAATACAGCTTAATTGAGAATGGTAAAGCCAACCATGAATATGTAGCCCATAATCTGCCCTGACATGGAAAGAGAGATTAGCACTTCCAGTGCAGGCCTGTGTACCTGCTTTTTTGTCAGTGGGCCTCGTCACCAATGCTGAGTACCCACCTGTATTCCTCTGTGTTGTGCTGTGGAGCTGGTACTCTGATCAGCTGTGCTGGATGCCCTGCTGCTGGGGTCTGAATGTGTTCTTCAGAGGTCCGTGGTTCTGATGGTTGGGGGATGGGAGAGTGCAGGAACCCGGAGTTGTGCTGGAACTGCTCAGCTGTCCCACCTGTGTCTCTTTCAGCAGCTCCTTAGCTGATTTCTTCTCTCTCCCCTTCAGGTTTGATGAGGTAGGAAAATCCCCTTGTTTGGTGTCTCTGCTCCTGCAGCTCAGCGCTGGGCCAGGTGAGCATGTGAATCCACAGGATTGGGGCTGCACAAGCTTCGGTGGAATTCTGGCTCTATTTATGTTTTTTGAGGTAGAGTCTCACTCTAGCCCAGGCTGATCTGGAATTTACTCTGTAGCCTATGGTGGCCTCAAACTCAAGGTGATCCTTCTATCTCTGCCTCCCAAGTGCTGGGACTAAGGTGTGTGCCACCATGCCTGGCCCAAAGTATATTCTTAATTTAAAAAACTCCCTGTAGCCAGGCATGGTGGCACATGCCTTTAATCCCAGCACTTGGGAGGCAGAGGTAGGAGGATTGCTGTGAGTTCAAGGCCACCCTGAGACTCCATAGTGAATTCCAGGTCAGCCTGGACTTGTGTGAGACCCTACCTGGAAACACCAAAATAAATAAATAAATAAAAATAAAAAACTCCCTGTAAATGTACCAGAAACATATTTATGGTTATCCTAGACTTGGAACATTGAGGCAAGAGGATTCCCGTGAGTTCAAATCCAGCTCGGGCTACAGACTAAAATTCTGTCTCAAAAAAATCAGAACAGCTGAGCATGGAGACACACGCCTTTAGTCCCAGCATTTGGGAGGCAGTGGTAGGAGGATAGCTGTGAGTTCAAGGCCACCTTGAGACTACAGAGTGAATTCCAAGTCAGCCTTGGCTAGAGTGAGACCCTACCTCAAAAAACAAAACAACAAAAAAAAAATTAGGTGTGGTAGCACATGTTTTTAATAAAACCCTGGACTCAGAAGGCAGAGGAAGGAGGATCACTGTGAGTTTGAGACCAGCCTGGAACTATAGAGTGAGTTCTAGGTCAGCATACCCACCCCACACCCCCCCCCCAAAATAACTCAAAAGGAGAAGAAACATTTATGGGTGGTGAGTGTGTTTAGAATTCAGTTGTTTTTAAATTTTTGTTTATTTATTTGAGAGAGAGAGAGAGAACGAAAATAGGTGCACCAGGGCCTCCAACTGTTGCAAACAAACTCCAGACACAGGTGCCCCTTTGTGCATCTGGCTTATGTGGGTGCTAGGGAATAGAACCTGGGTCCTTTGGCTTTGCAGGCAAATGCCTTAACCTGTAAACTGTCTCTCCAGCCCTAGCATTCAGTTTTGTAAGGATAAAATTACTAGAAGTTAATCCTGGTAAAAATGGTTGTAGGATGTCAAATTAACACCCTCTTCAGGAATATAACAGGCAGCATGTCTTTCTGAGTTGTCATACAGAGCTGGGGCATAGGCAGCATTAGAGAGCACTTGCAGAGGTGGAACTGAAAAAAAACTTTTCATAAGAGGAGGTGAGAAGTATGGGGGTGCATTTTTCTGTCTAAAACTGTTTATAAGTGATGAAAATGACCTCTTTTCAACATTACTAAAGGCCCAAGTAGTATGACTAAGTAGTTGAAAAGATCAGAATGTACAAGTTTGCACCAAAATGGGAAGCATATTTCATTGCATGAATCCTCGATGACTGGATCTCTCACAGAGCATTACATGTTGTTCTTTATAGAGCGCCTGTTATGTCCCAACCCTGTGCTCAGCACTGGGGTGCAGCGAACAAAATCGAAAATCATTCTAGTCATGGCTAGAAGGGTACTTACTGATGAAGAAATAAACAATTAGTCAAGAAAATACATGTCACCTGGTATCATGAGGAACAGGAAAGTAGTAGTAGAGACAGGGGTGGGGTTTGGTTAAACAGGGTGGCTTGAAAAAGGCGTGTAATGAGGTGACATGCTTGCAGAGTCTGGAGGAATTTTGGTATTAATAAAATAAATTCATACATTTTTCTTTGCTTATAAAGTAAATTATGTTATTAAAATGCTACTCTTTGTGGAGGACTAGGAAAAATACAAGAGCAAGACAAACTGTCAGGTATTTCAGTGCTGTTTCCTGGGATTACAAAGAAAAAGGAGAGAAGCAGAAAGAATTGAGTTAAGGTGAGAGGCTGGGGAGATGGTTCAGTGGTTAAAAGTGCTATTTCCCCAGGTATTTGTTTGTAGAGCCTGCCAGCCCTGGGTTCAGTTTCCAAGCCGCCCACATAAGCCAGCCAGAAACACACACACATACACACACACACACACACACAATGTGGTGCAAGGACCTGGCATTTATTTGTACTGGTAACAGGCCTTGGTATACCCATACACATTCTCTCCCTCTTCCTCCCTCCCTCTCTTTCCTTCTCTCTATCTCTCCCCCTCTCTCATACACACACTTAAATAACTTTTTAAAAAAGAGTGTTAAGTTGGACATGGTGATGCAGGCCTGTAATCCTAGCACTGAGGAGGTGAAGGCAGGAGGATCAGGAGTTCAAGGCTGGCCATTCTCAGCTATATTAGGAGGTCAAGGCCAGTTACGACTACAGGAGATGCTGTCCTAAAAACAAACAAAAAGTAGATAAGTTGGTTATTTTTAAATTTTTATATTTTATTTATTTATTTGAGAGAGAGAGAGAGAATGAGAAAGAGTGTGGGCATGATAGGGCCTCCAGTTATTGCAAACAAAGTCCAGATGCATGTGCCACCTTATGCATCTGGCTTACGTGGGTACTGGGGAATTGAACCTGGTCATTAGGCTTTATAGGCAAGTGCTTTAACCATTAAACCATCTCTCCAGCTCTTTTTTTTTTTTTTTTTTTTTTTTTTTTGAGGTAAGGTTTCACTCTGGACCAGGCTGACCTGAACTAGAACTCACCACCAGGCTGGCCTCATACTCACTTTGATCCTCCTATCTCAGTTTCCCAAGTGCTGAGATTAAAGGTATGTACCACCACTCCCAGCTATTTTTTTTAAAATAAAGATTATGAGCCAGCTTTTCTGAAAGTACCCATTATGACTGCTTTCACTCTAGCTTCCTGGGTGTGGATTCTGAAGGCATCTTTTTAAATAAATATTTTATTTACTTATTTGAGAGAGAGATACAGAAATAGGCAGGTAGAAAGAAAGAGGGAGAATGGGTGCACCAGGTCCTCCAGCCACTGCAAATGAACTCCAGATGCATGTTCCCCCTTGTACATCTGGCTTTTGTAGGTCCTGGGGAAATCGAACCTGGGTCCTTTGGCTTTGCAGGCAAATGCCTTAACCACAAAGCCATCTCTCCAAGCCTCCAGCATCTTTAGAAGTATATGTGTTAAATGTTTCTTTTTTTTTTGAAAACTTAAAATATAATTTACTTGTCCAAAAAGCACATAAATTATTTACCACATACCATACAGTGAAACATTTTCTCCTTGTACCTCTTTTTTTCCTCAATTTTTATTAACATTTTCCATGATTATAAAAAATACCCCATGTTGAGCCGGGCGTGGTGGCGCACGCCTTTAATCCCAGCACTCGGGAGGCAGAGGTAGGAGGATCGCCGTGAGTTCGAGGCCACCCTGAGACTCCATAGTGAATTCCAGGTCAGCCTGGGCTAGAGTGAGACCCTATCTCGAAAAACCAAAAAAAAAAAAAAAAAAAAAAAAAAAAAAAAAAAAAAAAAAAAAAAAAAAAAAAAACCATGCTAATACCCTCCCTCCCCCAACTTTCCCCTTTGAAATTCCATTCTCTATCATATCCCTTCCCCATCTCAATCAGTCTCTTTTTTTGTTTTTTTGATGTCATGAACTTTTCCTCCTCTTATGATGGCCTTGTGTAGGTAGTGTCAGGCACTATGAGGTCATGGATATCCAGGCCATTTTATGTCTGGAGGGAGCACATTGTAAGGAATCCTACACTTCCTTTGGCTCTTACATTATTTCCGCCACCTCTTCCGCATTGGAACCTGAGCCTTGGAAGGTGTGATCAACATGTTACTCAGTACTCCAGTCACTTCTTTCCAGCACCATGGTCACTGCCATCTGAAACGAGAAGATTCTCTACCCAAAGTTAGAATAGTATTAATATAAGGGTATGAATATTAAGAGAAGTGCTTACTGGGCAGTTTAATAAGCATAGTATATACATTTAGCCAGACAGTAGCAGATGTTACACCCCTAGGGCTCATTACTACCCTTGTTTTAAATTTTCAGTATCAGGGATGTATTCCCTCCCATGGAGCAGGCCTCCATTCCAATTGGAGGGCAGTTGGTTTCCACCATGACAGACGTGCGTGCCACTGTTGCACCCATTGGCTCATTTGGCCTGGCTGGCCAATTATAAGGCTTGCAGTGTCCACTGTTGAGTATCTTCACTGGTGTTTTCTCTTTCTCCCATTGAACTGCATGCAGAATGCTTCTTCCAGCTGTCTGTCAGCTGGTCTACATGGAGGAGGTTATCAGCTCAGTTCCAGCAGGATTTCTCAGTGGCCTTGCAGCCCAAGTATGTGGAGTCTTCAGCAATAGGGTCTTACCATCTATTCCTGGTAGGAAACCAAGGGCCTTAGCAATGGCCTGTAATGTTTTGGGGGCATCAGGGACTTCCCTGGCCAACAATTCACTGGAGGTATCCCATCGCTGGCAATGAAAATTTTTTAACAATGATCTATGGCTCCTGAGTGTTCCATTGTCCAAAACCAGAGGATTCCATATGATTTATTTGTATCCTCTTAGATTTTGATTAGCCCTCCCTCCACCTTTCCTTTACTCAGTCTCTTCACCTGACCTCACTTTGGGCCTTTTCACCCCCGTTAATCTATTCTTCTACTTACATATATACAATACCAACCTATTCTGTACCCTCCTCCCTTCCTTTCTCTTCCCTTTATATTTCCTTTTTAACCTACTGGCCTCTGCTACTGAGTTCTTTCCTTCTCACACAGAAGTCCAATCATCTGTAGCTAGGATCCACATATGAGAGAGAACATGCGGCACTTGGCTTTCTGGGCCTGGGTTACCTCACTTAGTATAATCCTTTCCAGATCCATCCATTTTCCTGTAAATTTCATAACTTCATTTTACTTTACCGCTGAGTAGCACTCCATTGTATAAATGTGCCAGATCTTCATTATCCACTCATCAGTTGAGGGACATCTAGGCTGGTTCCATTTCCCAGCTATAATGAATTGAGCAGCAATAAACATGGTTGAGCATGTACTTCTAAGGAAATGGGATGAGTCCTTAGGATATATGCCTAGGAGTGCTGTAGCTCGGTCATATGGTAGATCAATTTTTAGCTGTCTTAGGAACCTCCACACTGATTTCCACAATGGCTGGACCAGATTGCATTCCCACCAACAGTGTAGAAGGGTTCTTCTTGTTCCACATCCTCACTAGCATTTATGATCATTTGTTTTCATGATGGTAGCCAATCTGACAGGAGTGAGATGGATTCTCAATGTAGTTTTAATCTGCATTTCCCTGATGACTAGGGATGTAGAACATTTTTTTAGATGCTTATGCGCCATCCGTACTTCTTCTTTTGAGAACTCTCTATTTAGCTCCATAGCCCATTTTTTAATTGGCTTGTTTGACTTCTTTTTTTTTTTTTTTTTTTTTTTTTTTTTTGGTTTTTTGAGGTAGGGTCTCACTGTAGCCCAGGCTGACCTGGAATTCACTATGGAGTCTCAGGGTGGCCTCGAACTCACGGCGATCCTCCTACCTCTGCCTCCCGAGTGCTGGGATTAAAGGCGTGCGCCACCACGCCCGGCTTTGATTTCTTGTTATTTAGGTTTTTTTTTTAAATTTTTTTCTTCATTATTTATTTATTTATTTAAGAGTGACTGACACAGAGAAAGAGGCAGATAGAGAGAGAGAGAGAGGGAATGGGCGCACCAGGGCGTCTAGCCACTGCAAACGAACTCCAGATGCAGTGCGCCCCCTTGTGCATCTGGCTAACGTGGGTCCTGGGGAATCGAGCCTCGAACCGGGGTCCTTAGGCTTCACAGGCAAGCGCTTAACCGCTAAGCCATCTCTCCAGCCCTTATTTAGGTTTTTGAGTTCTTTGTATATCTTAGATATTAATCCTCTATCAGATATATAGCTGGCAAGGATTGTTTCCCATTCTGTAGTTTGCCTCTTTGCTTTATTCACAGTGTCCTTTGCAGTACAAAATTTTTGTAATTTCATGAGGTCCCAGTGGTTAATCTGTGGTTTTGTTGCCTAAGCAATTGGGGTTATATTCAGAAAGTCTTTGCCAAGACCAATATGTTGAGGGGTTTCCCCTACTTTTTCCTCTAGGAATTTCAGAGTTTCAGGTCTGATGTTAAGGTCTTCAGTCCATTTGGACTTAATTCTTGTGCATGGAGAGAGAGAAGAATCTATTTTCATCCTTCTACAGATATATATCCAGTTTTCCCAACACAATTTGCTAAAGAGGCTGTCTTTTCTCCAATGAGCATTTTTGGCATTTTTATCGAATATCAGGTGGCTATAGCTACCTGGACTTATATCTGGGTCCTCTATTCTGTTCCATTGATCTACATATCTGCTTTGATGCCAGTACCATGCTGCTTTTGTTACTATGGCTCTGTAGTATAGGTTAAAATCAGGTATGTTGATACCACCAGCCTTATTTTTGATGCTCAGTATTGTTTTAGATATTCAAGGTTTTTTGTGATTCCAAATGAATTTTTGGATTGGTTTTTCTGTTTCTATGAATAATGCCTTTGGAATTTTGATGGGGATTGAATTAAATGTGTAGGTGGCTTTTGGTAAGATTGCCATTTTCAAAATACTGATTCTTCCAATCCAGGTTCAAGGGATGCTTTTCCATTTCCTAGTGTCTTCTGCAATTTCTTGCTTGAGTGTTTTATAGTTTTCATTGTAGAGATCCTTTACTTCCTTGGTTAGGTTTATTCCAAGGTACTTTATTTTCTTTGATGCAATTGTGAATGGGAGTGATTCTCTGATTTCATCCTCTGTGTGTTTTTTGTTAGCATATAGGAATGCTACTGATTTCTGTGTATTTATTTTGTATCCTGCTACATGGCTGTAGGTGTTTATCAACTCTAACAGTTTGCTGGTAGAGTCTTTAGGTTCCTTTATATATAGAATCATGTCATCTACAAATAGTGATCCCTTTTATGTGCTTCTCTGGCCTTATTGCTGTGGCTAAGATTTCCAATACTATATTAAATAAAAGTGGGGACAGTGGACACCATTGTCTTGTTCCTGATTTTAGTGGAAAAGCTTCCAGTTTTTTCCTTTTAGTAATATGTTGGCTCTACGCTTGTCATAAATAGCCTTTATTATATTGAGATATGTTCCTTCTATTCCCAGTCTCTGTAGGACTTTTATCATGAAGGGATGTTGGATTTTGTCAAATGCTTTCTCTGTGTCTAAGGAGATGTTCATGTGATTTTTGTCCTTCAGTCCATTTATATAATGTATTACATTTATTGATTTGCGTATGTTGAACCATCCCTGCATCTCTGGGATAAAGCCTACTTGGTCAGGGTGAATGATCTTTCTGATATATTCTTGTATTCCATTTGTCAGTATTTTGTTGACAATTTTTGCATGTATGTTCATGAGGGAGATTGGTGTGTAATTTTCTTTTTTTGTTCTATCTTTGCCTGGTTTTGGTATCAGGGTGATGCTGGCTTCATAGAAGGAGTTTGGTAGGATTCCTTGTTTTTCTATTTTATGGGAAAGCTTAAGAAGTAATGGTGTTAGTTCTTCCCTGAAGGTCTGGTAAAATTCACCAGTGAATTCATCTGGGCCTGGGCTTTTTTTAGTTGGGAGATTTTTGATAAGTGCTTGGATCTCCATGTTTGTTATAGGTCTATTTAAGTGATTAATCTCATCTTGATTTAATTTAGGTAGGTCATATAAATCAAGAAAATCATCCATTTCTTTCAGATTTTCATGCTTTGTGGAGTATATGCTTTTATAGTATGTCCCTATGATTTTTTGGATTTCTCTGGTATCTGTTGTGATGTTACGTTTTTCATCTCTAATTTTATTAATTTGTGTCGCTTCTCTCTTTCTTTTGGTCAGATTTGCTAACGGTTTATCAATCTTATTT
Source organism: Dipus sagitta (assembly GCA_036346955.1). Lineage (NCBI taxonomy): Eukaryota > Metazoa > Chordata > Mammalia > Rodentia > Dipodidae > Dipus > Dipus sagitta. Next base: position 54,590,076 of record CM070779.1, on the reverse strand, counting down.
ATCCTTTCAAAGAACCAACTCTTTGTTTCATTGATTCTTTGGATTGTTTTTTTTTTTTTGTTGTTGTTGTTGTTTGTTTCTATTTCATTAATTTCTGTCGTAATCTTTATTATTTCTTCCCATCTACTGATCTTTGGTTTGCCTTGTTCTTCTTTTTCCAAGGCTTTAAGGTGAAGCATTAGGTCATTTACTTGCGACCTTTCTAATTTCTTAATGTAGGCACTTAAAGCTATAAATTTACCTCTTAGGTCTGCCTTTATTGTGTCCCAGAGATTTTGGTATGTTGTGTTCTCATTATCGTTTGACATTATAAATTTTTTGATTTCCTTCTTGATTTCTTCATTGACCCATTCATCATTTAGTAGTGTGTTGTTTAATTTCCATGATTTTGTGTATGCTGTATAGCCTTTCCACTATTGATTTGTAGTTTGATTCCAGTGTGGTCAGATAGAATGCAAGGAATTATTTCAATGTTCCTGTATTTGTTAAGATTTGCTTTGTGTCCTGATATATGGTCTATTTTAGAGAGTGTTCCATGTGCTGCTGAAAAGAATATATATTCTGCAGCATTTGGATGAAATGTCCTGTATATATCTGTTAGGTCCATTCCTTCTATGACCTCATTTAGTCCAGATGTCTTTCTGTTTATTTTTTCCCAGGATGACCTGGCAATTGATGATAGTGGGGTGTTGAAGTCACCCACTACCACTGTGTTTGGTGTTATCTGTGACTTTAGTTCTAATAGCATTTGTTTGATGAAGTTGGGAGCCCCCATGTTAGGTGCATATATGTTTAGGATTGTAATGTCCTCCTGTTGGAGGGTGCCTTTAATCAATATAAAGTGGCCTTCCTTATCTTTCTTAACTAATGTTGGACTGAAGTGTATCTTGTCAGATATTAGGAAAGCAACCCCTGCTTGTTTTCTAGGTCCATTTGCTTGAAAAACTGATTTCCAACCTTCCACCCTAAGATAGTGTGTACCCTTTGTAGAAAGGTGTTTTTCTTGGAGGCAACAAATTGAAGGATCCTGCTTTTTAACCCAGTCTGCAAACCTATGTCTTTTGGTTGGGGCATTGAGGCTGTTGATATTAAGAGATATTATTGAAAGGTGTGTATTCATTTCTGCCATTTTATGGTAGTTCTTCCGGTTTTACCTTTGCTCTCTTGTGTTAATTAGTATTTGAGTATTGTTTGTTTTTTCCCGGTTCCTTATATGTGTGCTTTTCTTTTTCTTCAACATGGAGGACTCTTTCAAATATTTTTTGTAGAGTCGGTTTTGTTTTCAAATACCCCTTTAGCCTGCTTTTGTCATGGAATGTCCTTATTTCTCCCTCTATTTGAATCGAGAGCTTTGCAGGATAAAGTAACCTTGGTTGACAGTTGTTATCTTTCAGAACTTGGAATACATCACTCCAAGCCCTTCTGGCTTTTAAAGTTTGTGTTAAGTAATCTGCTGTAATCCTGATAGGCTTGCCTTTGTAGGTAACTTGATTTTTCTCTCTGACTGCTTTCAATATTTTTTCTTTGGTTTCTGTGTTTGGTAGTTTGATTATAATATGGCGATGAGAGGTTCTTTCCAGGTTTTGTCTGGCTGTTGTTCTAAAGACTTCCTGTATCTGCATTGGCACCTCTTTCCCAATGTGGGTGAAGTTTTCTTCTGTGATTTTGTTGAAGATGCGTACTATGCCTTTGGAGTGAAATTCTTCTCCTACTATGCCCTGAATTCTTATGTTTGATCTTTTCATAATGTCCCGAATATCTTGAAATTCCCACTCATACTTTTCTATTAGTTTGTCTTTCTGTTTGTTGGACTGTATTCGATCTGCCACCTGGTCTTCTAGCTTAGATATTCTGTCCTCTCCTTCATCCATTCTACTGGTGAGATTTTCTACAGAGTGTTTTATTTTATTAACTGTGTTCTTCATTGCTAGTAATTCTGAATGGTTTTTCTTTATTATTTCTATTTCCTTATTTACGTCTAGTATTGACCTCTTTATTTCATTAAATTGGTGTCCTGTGTCTTCTTTGCTTCCATTGATTTCTTCTTTGAGTTATTTGAACATATTTATAGTCATTCTTTTGAAATCTTTCTCAGGCATTTCCTCTAACTCGTTGTCACTGAAGGTCATTTCTGATGTATTAATACTTTTTAGTGGATTTATATTGTCTTGATTTTTGGTGTTTCTTGTGTTATAATGTATATATTTTTGCATCCTGGATTATTTAATGATTGGATTTTTTAGTTAGCTGGGTATTATTAGATGTACCAATCAATCTGATGTTATGTATCTTCAGGGTAGGAGCTTAAGGCGCTAGGTGTGGCTCTTAATACTCTCAGAGTATCTACAAAAGTGACTTTAGGTGTTGGGTTTGCCAGCTATGAGAGTATTCAAGTAGGCTGAGCAGAACCAAATACAGATAGTTTCTAAAATTTAACTAAACAATGTACACTTTCAATGAAAAACAGCACAGAGTATTTATCCAAGAGTAGGTATTATGACAACCAGATCCTCTGTCTGTCCCTTAGACTGTGTGGTGCCTCACCCACTCCCTTAATCCTGACAATAAGGAGGTTAAGATTTCTGGTCTGTAGAGGGTTCCAAGTCAGCTTGTGACCAGGGGAGACCCTTCCCTAATGTATAGCAGAAGAGGAAACAAAGACAGTATAAATCAAGAAGCAACAAATAACAAGCCCAGAATACAGCTTATTTAAGAATGGCCAATCTGACCATCCATCAGATTTAACATATAATTTATCCTGATATGGAAGGTGCAATTAGCACTTCTGGTTCAGGCCTTTATACCAGGTTTATTAGGCAGGTACTGACCTGGTGTAATCCCAGTTACCTTTTGGGATGATTTTGGTCTCTGCTCCTGCTTGAATCCCACTGTCAGTTCAAGTAGGTGTAGCCAGGTCCCTAGACCGCTGCTCTGTTCGCTGGAGCTGGGCACTGGCGGTGGGGGGGGGGAGGCTGCCGATGCTGCTCTAGTTCTGTTGCTGTTCCATGTGTTCTTCTACCTTGTGATATGCTCCTCCATTGTTCACTGCTGTTCTCCCTTTACATTTCTTTAGTTTGTGGAGAACTCTGGTGTGAGTGGAAAATCCCCTCACCTGGCTTTTCCTGCGGCTCAAGCAGAACCTGGTGGCTGGCGCACAGTCACCACATTCCCATGCCTCATTCCCACGGACCTGCTGGAGCTGCTTCTGCAGGCCTGTGTGGGCTTTGGATGCTCTGGATCTTTCCTACTTCTCCGCTGCTGTTTCAGTTTCCTATACCCCTCACTTTTTAGTAAAAGTGTGTATTTTGCTGGTTTTTTTTTTTTTTTTTTTTTTTGGCTTCCCCCCCTAGGCTGCTTTGGTGTGGTACCTACGCCGCCATCTTAACCAGAATTCCCCCCAAATGTATACTCTTGTCAAGAGTATGGGCTAAGCTGCCCATAGCCACTGGAAGTCACTCTCAGGATGATCCTACCATCCTGGGTTCTACAACCCTTATTTGCCCTGTACTTATATAAAGGAAATAGCTGGTAGCCTTGAAGGCCCATGACTGTTGATTGTAGGATTGATTATAAATGAGGTATTATAATGGAAGTTTCTACTCTGTAACTACATTCAACTTTTAAAAGTCTTTTTTTTTTTTTTTTGGTGGGGGGAGTTTTGGAGGTAGGGTTTTACTCTAGCTCAGGCTGATCTGGAATTCACTATGTAGTCTCAGGGTGGCCTTGAACTCATGGCAATCCTCCTACCTCTGCCTCCTGAGTGCTGGGATTAAAGGCATGTGCCACCACACCAGGCTCAATTTTAGAAATTCTTTAGTGATTTTATTGTAAATGTACCGCTGAAGAGGCACATTCTGTGCTAGAGCAATGGATCAGTGGTTAAGGCACTTGCTTGCAAAGCCTAACGATCTGGGTTTGATTCCTTAGTACCCATGTAAAGCCATATGCACAAGTGGCACATGCATCTGGAGTTTTTTGCAGTGCCTGGGGGCCCTGGTGTGCTCATTCTTTCTTTCTCTCTCTGTCTCTCTTCTCTCTCTGCATGCAAATAAATAAATAATTTTTTTAAGGCACATTCTGTCCTGGAGAAGCAGTTAAGGCATTTGCCTACAAAGCCAAAGCATCCTGGTTCGATTCCCCAGGACCCACGTAAGCCAGATGCACAAGGAGGCACATGCATTTGGAGTTCGTTTACAGTGGCTGGAGGCCCTGGTGCACCCATTTTCTCTCTCTTATTCTTTCTCTCTGACTCTCAAATAAATAAATAATATGTATGTATATTTAAAAAGGCACATTCCTTGAATGATATTTTTTTTCTGGTTTAGAATACAGATTCAAAAGCAGACTGAATTAAGAATCACTGAAAATTTCTCCTCAGGAAATCTGTCATTTGAGAGTCTGTGGCCCAGTGTTAGAACCTCCAAGAAACCAGCTTCTAGATTAGAAGTAGTTCTCCCACAATGATATTTTCACATTGGGAAGTTTTAAAAAGAAGGGTTTGAAAAACAAGGGCAAACTTATAAAATAAAGCATGGAAAATACTATTTCCTCTTGGCAGTAAATGAGAGTTTAGCAAACTGGCCATACTTTCTCATGGGGAAGTGTTTTATTTGTGTCACCTTTGGTCATGTCTCTTTCATTTCTGGGTCTGTCATAAGCTTTAGTGTAGACCTTTGATTGTAGTACTTGCAGAAACAGCTAAGAATTTACTGGAGCACTTTTGTTCCTTGAGTGATGCAATGTACAAACCCGGAGCCTTGTATTTGTGTGTGTCTGAGTTCTGATTGTTTTTCTCCTTGTCATTGTAGAAGGTCATGGAACAGACATCTGAAAGATGGAGGTCAGGCACCAGGGGAACTTTTTAATTTTTAAGTTTTAAAAAATTATTCATTTGCAAAGAGAAGAGAGAAGAGGAGAGGAGAGGAGAGGAGAGAGGGGTTATAGAGTGGTGCAGATGATTTGCTTATTTATTCCCAACGTTGGTTTTCAAAAGTATTTTGGTCCTTTTAAGAGTCGTCAGGCCGGGCATGGTGGTGCACACCTTTAATCCCAGCACTTGAGAGACAAAGTTAGGAACACTCAAATATAGCACTCAAGAGGCTGAGGTAGGGGGATCTCCATGAGTTTGAGGCTGCAGAGTGAGTTCCAGGTCAGCCTGAGCTACAGTAAAATCTGCCTCAGGCTAGTCTGGACTACAGAGTGAGTTTCAGGTCAGCCTGGGCTGCAGTGAGATCCTGCCTAGAAAAAATAAAAATCAATGTGGAAGCCAGGTGTGGTGGCACATGCCTTTAATCCCAACACTCAGGAGACAGAGGTAGGAGGATTGCCAAGAGTTTGAGGCCGCCCTGAGACTACATAGTGAATTCTAGGTCAGCCTGGGGTAGGGTGACATCCTACCTCAAGGAAAAAAAAAAAAAATTGCAGTGTGGGAAAAAAAAAATCTATCTTGTATATGTGTGTATCTTGTATAGTGTGTCACTGTGTGTAAGGAAAGTGTAAAAAAAAAAAAAAAAAAGCAAAAGAGAATACCGAACTTTGATCTCTACAGACAGACTGTTTTTTATTAGAGAAAATAGCAATGGGCAACAGCTTTCCTGAGGGATGGAGGCTGAAGCATTGAGCTAGGTGAGTGGGGGTTCAAGTTTATAAGGAGGATCCTAAGAAAAACAGACTGAACCAGGTGTAGTTGATAAGAAAATTGTTGCTGTTTGTGTCCTTATTCAGAATAGGCTTGATCTGGGCGTGGTAGTGCAGGCCTTTAATCCCAGGGATGCCACCCTGAGACTACATAGTGAATTCCAGGTCAGCCTGGGCTAGAGTGTGACCCTACAAAAACAAAAACAAAGAAACAAAACAAACAGAATAGGCTTCTTCAGCCAGGAATGTCTAAGGGAGAATACTCAGATGGTCTCTGGTCCTTCAAGGCCATCTAGGTTAAGGGGAGCATATCAATCAGGGAAGGGTGCCAAACTTCTTTATTGCCTGCACGCTTTAGGGATAGTTATTAACTCTTTAGTTCCCTTTAGTTTTCAGGGACGGCTATTAACCCTTCAGGGCAGACCTGGAAGAGTGATCTCCTGCCTCAGCCTTCACTGTGCAGGGATTCCAAGCATTTGCCAAGAGAATTTGCCTGTTTTTCTCTCTTGATACAGGGTCCCACTCTAGCCCAGGCTGGCCTGGAACTTGCTCTGTAGCTCAGGCTGGCCTCAAATTTACAGCAAGTCTCCTACTTCAGCCTCTAGAGTGCTAGGATTATAGGCTGAGCCACCATGCCTAGCTAAGTCTGCTTTTTACTTTAATTATATTTTAAGTGGGTATATATGTATCTTTATTTCTCCCCTTTCCTATCTTAAACTTTTTAGCAACAGCTTCTATAATAAACCATGATAATTTCCACCATTACCTCCATTCTCCCCCTCTAAAATCCACCCTCCACTGAATCTCTTATTCTTTCCAATTATTTCCTCTTCTATTTTGACGCCATCATCTTTTTCCTCTTATTATGAAAGTCTGAGTAGGTAATGCCAGGCACTGTGACGCCATGAATATCAAGGTCATTTTGTGTTTGGAAGATTGCATTGTAAGCACTCTTCCCCTTCCTTTGGCTCTTACATTCTTTACATTCATCACCCCTTGGTGGATCCTGAGCCTTGGAGGGTGTGATAGAGATGTCTCACTGCTGATCACTCCACTGTCACTTCTCAGACCTGTGGTGAGTTTTGAGTCACTTTTGTGGTCACTGCCATCAGGAAAGAGAAGCTTCTCTAACCAAAAGTGAGAGTGGCATTAACATATAAGCAAAAACATAGTGTTCAGAGGGCAGTTTAGCAGGTGTAATATATGCATTTAGCCAGAAACAACAGACATTTAACCATGTTTTAAAAATATTTTATTATTTATTTTATTTGTGAGAAAGGGTGGGGGAGGAGAGAAAGAGGCAGATAGAGAATGGGTGTGTTGTCAGGGCCTCCAGCCACTGCAGACAAACTCTAGATGTACGTGCTACCTTGTGCATCTAGCTTACGTGGGTCCTGGGGAGTTCAGCCTGGGTCCTTTGGCTTTGCAGGCAAGTGCCTTAACTGCTAAGCTGTCTCTTCAGCCCTTAACCATGGTTTTAAAAAAATTTTATTTGAAGCTGAGTTTAGTGGCACATACCTTTAATCCCAGCACATGGGAGGCAGAGGTAGGAGGGTCACTGTGAGTTCAAGGCCACCCTGAGTGAGACCCTACCTTGAAAAGCTAAAAACCAAGAAAAAAAAAAAAAAAAAAAAAAAAAGAAAAAAGAAAAAACTTTGAGAAAGTGAGAGAGAGGGAGAGAGAGTGTATGGGCCTGCCATGGTCTCCTGCCACTGCAAACGCACTCTAGCTACATGGGCCACTTTGTGTATCTGACGTTATGTGAGTACTGGGCATCAGGCTTTGCAAGCAAGTGACTTTAACTGCTGATCCATCTCTGCAGCCCTGAGGCTGATTTTTAAAATCTGGAGATAATTATTGTTACTATCTTTATGGCTTACTTGTAGCTTTTAAGTTGATTTATTAAGGATCGTTCTTTCTACATGCAAATACTGTTCCTTTCACTCTGTGCAAAGGCTGTGCACATTTCCAAATCTGTTTGGTAACTGCTGGTAACTCCCAGAAAGTCAGTACTAAAATTATCTGAAAATGTCTGTTTTCCCACTTCCTTGCTGTTGTGGGTGGAGAACAAGAACTCATTGTTCTAAGTTGCATGTACTAAGGTTTGAACATCACCCCATACAATTTTTCAGACATCTTTATTTTCCATTTTAAATATGTGTGTGCAGAAGTGCACATGTATATGCAGGTGCCCGTTGCATGTGCACACGTATGTGTGGAGGCCAGAGGAAGATGTCTGAGTCATTCTCAGGAACACCGTCTGCCTTTTTTTTTATTGTCCTGGAGCTCCCCAGTTAGGCTGGAGTAGCTGTCCAGCAAGCCCCAGTGATCTTTCCATCTCTGCTTTCCCAGCACTGGGGTTATAGTCGTGTACCGTCATGCACAGCATTTTTACATGGGTACTAGAGATCAAACTCAGCTCCTCATGATTGCAAGGCAAGCACTTGACTATCTCCTCAGCCTGGCACATTTATTTCCTTGTGAATTACATGTCCATGTCATTGCTTTTGCTCTTTTTTGTACTAGGGATTTAACTGTGGGTCTCAAGCAGTTTAGGCAAAACTCTAACACTGAGTCTATATCTTTGGCTCCCCTGCAAAAAAAAAAAAAAAAAAAAAAAAAAAGTTATACACTTCTCCCAGATTCTCCTTTTTTTGTTTGTTTGTTTGTTTGTTTGTTTTTTGAGGTAGGGTCTCTAGCCCAGGCTAAACTGGAACTCACTATGTAGTCTCAGGGTGGCTTTGAACGCATAGCGATCCTCTTCTGCCTCCAGAGTGTTGGGATTAAAGGTGTGAGCCACCATGCCCAGCCCTCTCCCATTGTTTTTAAAAATATTTTTATTTATTTATTTGCAAGGAGAAAGAGAGAGAGACAAATTAAGTGAGTATAGGTGCACCAGGCCTCAAGCTGTGGCAAATAAATATCAAACATATGCGCCATTTTGTTCATCTGGCTTTACGTGAGTACTGGGAAATCAAACATGGGACACCAGGCTTTGGAAACAAGTGCCCTTAACTGCTGAGCCATCTCTCCAGCTGTCCCATTGTTAATACTTCTTTCTGAGACAAAGTCTTTTTACATAGCCCTGGTTGACTTTGTATATACTGTGCAGCCCAGGTTGGCCTTGAACTCACAGTAATCCTCCTGCCCCAGCATCCTGAATACTGGGATTACAGACATGTCCATCACAGTGGCTTCTATACTTAACATTTATACCATATTTGTTTTATCATTTCCCTCAGGGCATCATTTTTTTCTCCTAATCACTTGAGAATAATAGACACGATTCTCTTTACACATAATTTAGTGTGGTGTATATGTCTTAAAAACAGGGAAACAATCTTAGTTAACCATAGCATAATTACTAAAATCAGACATATCGACATTGATATGGAATTTTTATCTAATCCACAGACCTTATTAAACTTTGCTAATTATCTCAATTTTTTAAACCAGCTCTCTGGACCTTTTCACATGTCATTTCTATTTTAAAGTATCAACCTTTAGCCAGGTGACATGGCACACACCTGTAATCCCAGAATCTGGAAGTCTGAAGTAGGAAGATTGGATTCCAAGTCCAGTCTGGGCTATATAGCAGGAGCTTGCCTCAAAAGAAAAAGAAAAATACAGTCATTTTTATTTGTTAGCTCAGTGCTCAGTGGTAGAGCACTTGGCTAGACTCGAAAGACTCTAAATTCAATCAATAGTACTGAAAAAGAACAAAAAAGTTTATTAAAGGCTGAATAGCATTCTATCATATGGATATGCTATAATTTATTAACTATTTTTATTTCTTCTTATTATTTTTGCTTTTTCAAATAACACCACTGTGAATACAGTGTCCCCATGTTTTGCATCACATCCCTCCAATGCATACACCAAGCCAAGGCTGAGGAGATGAGGGCTCATGGCATTTATTGGGGTACATACCTAGCTCAGCTCTTCTCATCCCACCAAATATCTACAGAAAGACCCTGCCCTGTCTTTTTTCCTTTCAGCCCCTTGCTTATGACTTTAGGATTGCTTCAGACTGTGTGGGGAAATCTCGTCTTTTTTTCAGATGTCCAAGGTTGTAGGTGCCCTAGCACTTGTACTTCCTGGTCTCTCATCCTCTGGGCTGTGATCTTCCATACATTTCCTGGGGGTGTGGTCCACTGGTGGTCAACTTGGCCTTCCAGCATGTGGTGGTTTGACATGTGTCTGCTTAGATATGCCTGTGAATCATTTACTTGCTATATTGCTATTTTTTTTAAATGAGATAGAGTTTCTGTGTAGCTCACACTGGCCTTGAACTTGCAGTCCTCCTGCCTCAGTCTCCTGAGTGCTTCGGTTACAGGTGTGTACCACCATGTCATGCTTGAATTTTTTTTCTTTTATAGAATAGATTCCTGACAGATAAACTACAAAGTCAAAGATATCTGAGTCCCATCCCTGTGTGGCAAATGACACCTGCTAATCTCCAGCAGCAGTGTGGGGAGGTCTCATCACGTCACAGGCATCACATCCACTGTGCATTGTGAGACAGGGCTCATCTTACTGCTGTAGTCGATTAAAATGCAATTACCTTGTGATAAAATACACATAGAATTTACTGTATTATCCATTTTCATTCATTACACTCAAATTATTATTTATCATCACTCCCACCCACCATCAGCATTTTTTTTCTATTTTCTATTGACAACTTCCGTAAGTTTTATAAATGATAAACCATGGTAATTCCCTTCCCCACAACTTTTCCCCTTTGCAACTCCACTCTCCATCATACTCGTTTCCCCTGACAGTCTCTCTTTTATTTTGATGCCATCATCTTTTCCTCCTATTATAATGGTCTTGTGTAGGTAGTGTTAGGCACTGTGAGACCATTGATATCCAGGCCATTTTGTGTCTGGAAGAGCAAGCACATTGTTAGGAGTCCTACTCTTCTTTTGGCTCTTACATCCTTTCCGCCATCTCTTCCACAATGGATCCTGAGCCTTGGAAGGTGTGATAGAGATGTTTCAGTGCTGAGCACTCCTCTGTCACTTCTTCTCAGCACTATGGTGCTTTCTGAGTCATCCCAAGGTCACTGCCATCTGGAAAGAAGCTTCTCTAACCAAAAGTGAGAGTAGCATTAATTTATGGGTATGAATATTAACAGAAGTGCTTACTGTGCAGTTTGGTGAGCATAGCACATACATTTGGGCAGATACCAGCAGACATTAAACACCTAGGGCTCATGACTTCCCCTGCCATAGGTTTTCAGTATCAGGCATGTATTCCCTCCCATAGAGCAGGCTTTCAGTCCAATTAGGAGCAGTTTGTTTCCCCCATAACAGACATGCCACTACTGCACCCGTTTTCTCATTTGGCCTGGCTAGCCAAATTTAAGGCTTGCAGTGTCCACTGTTGTTTATCTCCACTGGTGATTTCTCTGTCTCCCATGCAACTGCATGCAGCATGGATTTTTCCAGCTTTCTTTCAGCTGGTCTATAGCAAACAGGTTTTCAGCTCAGCTCCAGCAGGATTTCTCAGTGATCTTGCAGCCAAGTATGTGAAATCTTCAGCAATAGGGTCTTATCATCTATTCATGGTGGGAAACTAAGAGTCTTGGCAATGACCTGTAATGTTTTGGGTTGCATCAAGGACCACCGTGGCCAACAACTCACTGGAGGGTATCCTATCCCTGACATTGAAAATTTTCTAGTAACCATCTATGGTTTCTGGCTGTGCCATTGTCCAAAAAAGTAGGTTTCCATATGACTTATTCATACCTTCTTAGATTTTCCACCTTTCCTTTACTCAGTCTCTTCCCTTAACCTCATTTAGGCCTTTCCACCCCCAGTCTGTTCTTCTACTTACATATAACAATACTATCCTATTAAGTCCCTCTTCCTCTTTCCCTTTCTATTCCCTTTATATCCCCTTTCTAGCTTACTGGCCTCCGCTACTGAATTGTATTCCAATTCACATATAAGTCCAAACATTTGTAGCTAGGATCCACATATGAGAGAGGTCATGTGACATTTGGCTTTCTGGGATTGGGTTACCTCACTAAGTATAATACTTTCCAGATCCATCTATTTCCCTGCAAATTTCATAATTTCATTTTTCTTTACTGCTGAATAGAACTCCATTGTGTAGATGTGCCACATCTTCATTATCCACTCATCAGTTGAGGGACATCTAGGCTGATTCCATTTCCTAGCTATTGTGAATAGAGCGGCAGTAAACACGGTGGAGCAAATATCTCTAAGGTAGTAAGACGAGTCCTTAGGATATATGCCTAGGAGTGGTACAGCTGGGTCATATGGTAAATCTGTTTTTAGCTCTCTCAGGAACCTCCACAGTGATTTCCACAATGGCTGGACCAGATTGCATTTTCACTAGTAGTGTAGAAGGGTTCCTCTTTTTCTGCATCCTCGCCAGCATTTATTATCATTTGTTTTCTCGGTGGTAGTAGCCATTCTGACAGAAGTGAGCTAGAATCTCAAAGTAGTTTAATATGCATTTCCCTGATGGCACCTTCAGCATTTTTTGATCCCTCACACTAAAACTCTGCCTATTAAACACCAACTCACAGGTCTCCATGCCCTCACCCCTTGACAACCATTGTCTACTTTCTTTTTGGTTTTTGCATGTGTCTTTGTGTAGGTATGGTGGGTGAGCATGAGTGTGTATATGTGTATGGGTGCACATATGTATGTCAGTGTGTATAAATGTATATGTGTGGAGGCCAGTTAACCATGTTGAATGTCTTACTTGATCAATAAGAACTCCCAGCCATCCTCCTCCTCTGCCTCCTGAGTGCTGGCATTAAAGAGGTATGCCTGGACCTTATTTATTTATTTATTTACATGTTAGAGAACCATTTTGGGTAGCAATGGCAGCCATATTGTCCTAGAAAAATAAACTTGGCAAAAAGTATTTCTTTTCTCCTTGAAAAGGAAGACCAAAAACACAGGCCCTGGGCAGTTAATACACTTAAAGCAAAGACAGGATGTCTTTTTTTTTTTTTTATATAAGAATAGCTAAAATTTCTTCACTAAGTACAGTAAAAATTGCCAAGCTAAAACCAAGAGGACAAAGAAAAAGGTTAGATTTAATAACTGGGTTGAATTACTTAGTGTTATGAATAATATTACGAACTTTCAAGGGAACAGTAATTTTTTCAGACTATTTGACATGAAAAAATATTTTATTTTGAGAGAGTGACAGAGAGAAGGGGGGGTGGGTACACCAGGGCCTCTAGCCATTGCAAACAAACTCCAGACACATGCACCCCCTTGTCCCTTGTGCATCTGGCTTTACCTGGGTACTGGGGGAATCAAACTCTGATGGACCTTACTTCTTGAGACAAGGTCTCTCACTGAACTCAAAGCTCACCGATTGGCCTAGCTCTGCTAGCCAGCAAACCCCAATGATCTTCTGACTTCACCTCCCCAGTGCTGGGATTACGGGTAGCATTTTCCCATGGATGCAGAGGATCAGAACTCAGGTCCTCCTGCTTGTGCAACAAGCACTTCACCCAGTAAGCCATCACTGCAGCCCACCACCATCTGCTTTCTGTCTCTGTAGTGTGCAGTATCTTTCCTATGTGTTGTTCGTTTGCCTTTTGATTTATTTTTATTATTATTTTGTTACGATAGGGTTTCAAGCAGTCCAGGCTGGTCCTCTGTTCACTATGTGGCCAAGGTTGGCCTTGAACTCCTGATCCTCCTGCCTCTACCTCCCAAGTGCTGGGATTATAGTCAAGCTTGCATCACCACACCTGGCACCATTTGCTTTTTAAACATGTGAATTCTTTCTTAGCCTGTTTTCTATTGGAACATTTCTGTTTTTCTCATTAGTAAGAAGACTTCTAGGAAAGTTGAAAGCGAGGGGGTCTATGTTTTGTTTCTAAAGCATTTCTCTGCTGGTCCTGATTCCTGAACTGTGGGCCTCTTCTGCTTAGTCCTGGCTGAGTTAGGTTACAGATTCCTGGCAATGGCCTGTGAGGCCTCAGGCTCGGAGCTGAGCTGTTGTTGGGCTCTGGCGCCCCCTCCTGTCCAGGCTTCCGCTCCTTATTGTCCAGGTGTAGAGGAAGCCACATTGTTTCTGCCTTTCCCAGGAACCACCCTATAAGCCTATGAGTGCACAGCCTTGTTCTTGTCTGTTTTTTTTTTTTTTACTTTATTTTAATTTCTATTTTTATTTACTTATTTGAGAGCGACAGACAGAGAAAGAGGCAGAGATAGAGACAGAATGGGCGCGCCAGGGCCTCCAGCCACTGCAAACGAACTCCAGACGCGTGTGCCCCCTTGTGCATCTGGCTAACGTGGGTCCTGGGGAGTTGAGCCTGGAACCGGGGTCCTTAGGCTTCACAGGCAAGCGCTTAACCGCTAAGCCATCTCTCCAGGCCTTGTCTTTTATTTTACTAAGAAAATTGAAGCAACTTTCTCATCCCCCTGCCATCTGCCTCTTTCCCCTGTGTCCCCAATACAGTGAGGGGTCTGGGCTCCAGTTGGAGGCTGTCCTTCCACTTAATCCCCCTCCCTGCCTCCTAGTCACGGATATTATACCTCAATTACCTCCTCAGTCCTGCATAATTGATTTCTCCCTCTTGACTTTCTCATTCTTTTTAAAGACTGTCTCATGTAGCTCAGGCTGTTCTTAACCTTTGATCCTCCTGCCACTTACCTCCTGAGTGCTGGGATTACAGGCACGTGCCACCATGCCTGGCTTCACTAGCTTATTCTTAGCCACATACAAAGATGACGTAATGGTTCTTATCTTTAAAAAAATAATCATTCCTGACCTCATAATCCTTTCTGGATATTGCTCCATTTTTCTGTTCCTTTTTTGTAGCAAAACACTGTGAAAGATGCCTATTTTGTCTATGCCCACCCTTCTACCTCTTTCCAGCTAACTCCAGGCAGTCTTCTGCCTTGCCTCTCCTCAACCTTCTCCTGACCCCCCCCTTCCCGCCCACACATACCCCACCCTTGCCACTGTCCTGGCGTCTTGGGTTTTCTCAAGTCTGGTGGTTTGTGCTCATCGTGTTAGAACAGACAGCAGCATTTGACACAAACTATCACTCCATTCCAGAACACCTGTCTTTTTTTTTTTTTTTTTTTTTAACTTATTGGCAAGTTCTGTTTAAGTACTGTAAGGAAAAAGCTCAGAGGTGAGTATGGAAGGAAGAGACTGATAGGAATCTCAACGCCACAGAGCAGGCTTTATTTAGAGAGTAGGGCCTGAAAGGGTAATACCTCAGGTGCCAACAGCACTAAGACCCTGGAAATGAGGGCATGCTGGGGTTGGGGGTAGGGATATTCTAGCTGCAAAATGAGGGAGAGCGGAGTGAGGACAAGGGAACTGCAAGCTATCTGAACTGCAAGCTGTCTGGAGTGATTTTAGTTTTCCAGGGTGACAAATCAAGCAAGTGGCCTAAGACAGTGGTATGGGGTGGGGGGAGCAGCTCATTACCTCGTGGCTCCAGTTTGTCTGTAAGTCTGCCATCTTTGGGCAAATCCCCTGGTGTCTGTCCAGGGTCTTGCTAACTCCTTCAAGTATAGACAATCAACCATAATGCCTCCCACCACCCCCATTTTCTCCCACCCAAACCCACCCTTCACTGAATCCTTTCTTCTTTCCAACTAGTCTTCTAGTTTGATGTCATCATTTTTCCCTCCTATTACGAAGTTCTTATGTAGGTAGTGTCAGGCATTGTGAGGTCATGAATATCAAGGCTATTTTGTGTCTGGAAGACAGCATTGTAAGCAGCCCTTCCATTCCTTTCATTCTTATATTCTTTTTAATTTTTTAAAAACATTTTTTTAATTTATTTGCAAGCAGAGATAGAGAGAAAGAGACAGGGAGAATGGTTGCACCAGGGCTTCTAGCCTCTGCAAATGAACTCCACATGCAGCCAATTTGTGCATCTGGTTTTACTTGGGCACTGGGGAATCCATCAAACAATCATTAGGTTCAGCAGGTAAGCATCTTAACCACTGAGCCCAGCTCTTACATTCTTTCTACCACCTGTTTCACAATGGGCCCTGAACCTTGGAGGGTGTGATAGAGATATATCACTTAGTGCTGAACATTCCGTTATCACTTCTTCTCAGCACTATGGTGAGTTTTTGAGTCTTCCCAGGGGTCACCTCTGTCTACAATGAGAAGCTTTTCAAACCAAAAGTGAGAGTACCGTTAATATATGGGTATAAATTTAAGTATTTATAGGTGTTACTCCCCTAGGGCTCATGACCTCCCCCACCATAGGCTTTTAACTAGGTTTTCAGTACTAGGCATGTATTCCCTCCCATGGAGTGGCCCTATAGTCCAATCAGAGATCAGTTGGTTTCCCTCATAACAGACATACTACTCTTGTACCAGTGGCACATTTGGCCCAACTGGCCAGTCTTAAGGCATGCAAGATCCATTGCTGGTTAACACCATTGGTGACTTCTCTCTCTCAAAAGACTGCATGCAGCATACCTCTTTCTAGCTTTTTGACAGCCAGTCAACCATGAAGAAGTTTCCAGCTCAGCTTCAGCTTGATTTCTCAGTATCCTGTAGACCCGTATGATTCTGGTGGGCAACCAAGAACGATGGCAAGTCCAAGCTGCTTCCGTACTCTTTGTTCTTTCCATACTTCATCTGCCTTACCTTCCAGCATAGCATGTTTGCCTGCCTTTAGCTTTCTCTTTGCTTATTTTGCCGTTGTAGCCCTGCCCATAAGCTCCATGAGAGAAAGCACTTTGCCTCTTGTTTTGTGCTGTGTCCCAGGCCTACAACATTGCCTGGCACATTGCAGCTGTTAAAAAATTGTACAAACTAAAGAATGAACACTACTTTTATAATTTAAGGGCTATATATATATATATATATGTGTGTGTGTATATTATTTATATGTGTGTGTGTGTGTGTGTGTATGGGCACTCCAGGGTCTCTTGCCACTATAATCAAATAGTAGATGCACGTGTCTGGTTTTATGTAGGTGCTGGGAGAATTGAACCCAGGCTTACAGGCTTTGTAAGCAAGCACCTTTAACCACTGAGCCAGCTCCCCAGCCCCAAAATACTATATTTTTAAACAAAATTGTGCAGATCTCTGGGGTGAATTGTTACTTGACCTAAAGTGTTATTTGCCACAAGAAACCTGGAATCTGCAAGATTCAATGTGTGTGAGGGACCCAATCATCTACTTAGGTACCATTACCTTTTCATCAAAAGGACTGGAGGTTCTGCTTTTTGCAGTAACTGTCAAACATACTTTGGAATAGACTAGAATTTCAACATGAATTTCCCTCATAACCATGATTTAAGTGAAATAAAGTATTTCCTTCTTGGGGACAAAAAGGTGGGTCAGTGCTGGAGAGATGGCTTAGTGGTTAAGGCATTTGCCTGCAAAGACTAAGGACCCAGATTTGATTCCCCAGTACCCAAGTAAGACAGATGTGCAAGGTGGTATATACGATTAGAGTTTGTTTGCAGTGACTACAGGCCCTGGTATGCCTGTTCTCTCTCTGTGTCTGTCTTTTTCTTTCTCTCTCTCTCTCTCTTTCAAATAAATAAATAAACATTTTTCAAAAATGATTTTTAAAAAGGTGGCTTAAAAATTAAACAAGATGAAAACAAAAAATCACAAGGAAAGAAACATTACCAGCCATTGGGGAAAACGGGAATTAAAAGCCGGGTGTGGTGGCACCTTCAATCCCAGCACTCGGGAGGCACGATTGCCAAGAGTTCAAGGCCACCCTGAGATTACATAGTGAATTCCAGGTCAGCCTGGGCTAGAGGGAAACCCTACCTTGAACCTCACCCCACCCCGCAAAGAAGAAATCTGGATGCTGGGCATGGTGGCGCACACCTTTAATCCCAGCACTCGGGAGGCAGAGGTAGGATGATTGCCAAGAGTTCAAGGCCACCCTGAGTCTACATAGTGAATTCTAGGTCAGCCTGGGTTAGATTGAGACCCTACCTCAAAATAAATATGAATTAGTTAGTTTAAAATAGATAAGAAATCTAAGAAATATATTTAGTCAAAATTCTGCATACATATAATATATTTATAATAAATTCTTATATATGAATAAATTGACTGTATTCTTCCAAACTAGAGTCAGTTTAACTATAATGCACTTAGCTTCTCCTAAGTTTATAGGTGACTTGTGTTTCAGAAAACCTTTTCTAAGCCATTCGATTAAAATGAATGTCGTTACTCCCCAGTAAAAGCTACTTTGGATGCAGCATTTAGCTTTTCTAGTATCCCTGCGTTAGAATGTTGGTTTTCCCCCTGTGGGTGTAGGTGTGACATGACAGGAGTTACTTCTGCAGGCCTCTGCCTCTCCAGGGGCTTTAGGGCTGGCTGGACAACAGCCTAGGAGACCTGTGCTCTGAGCTTGATGGACTCAGAATTGGTACATTGCTACTGGCTGCTTAGGCAACATCTGTACAACTCTAGGAAGTACATATACATAATATGTGATGCCGTGATATACTGATTTCCTTCTTTTCTCTTTTGGGCACTCCCAAGTAAGTTTGTTTGTTTATTTATTTATTTATTTTTAGGTGGGATCTCACTCTAGTCTAGGCTGACCTGGAATTCACTGTATAGTCTCAAACTGGCATCAAACTCAGTGATCCTCCTACCTCAGCCTCCCCAGTGCTGGTATCAAAGGTGTGTGCCACTATGCCTGGCACAAGTAACTTTTAAAATATATTTTATTTTATCTTATTTTTACAGTACACAGGGCATGCATATGCTAGGCAAGTGCACTGACATTAAGTTACTTTTCCAGCCCCATGCAGTTCTGATTGTAGAAAGTATTTTTATTTGTTATTTGTTACCTTTTTTGCTTTGGTGCGGTTCATACGCCGCCATCTTAACTGGAAGTCCAACCTTGTTACCTTTTTTGTGTGTTTGTTTGTTTTCGAGGCAGAGTCTCACACTAGCTCAGGCTGACCTGGCACTTACTTTGTAGTCTAAGGCTGGCCTTGAATTTACAATGATCCTCCCACTTCTGCCTCCTGCGTGCTTGGATTAAATGCATGAACCACCACATCTGGCTTGGTATCTTTTTTTTTTTTTAATATTTATTTATTTATTTGCAAATGGAGGGAGACAAAGAGAGAATGGGCATGACAAGGCCTCTAGGCACTGTAAACGAACTCCAGATGTGTACACCACTTTGTGTATCTGGCTTTACATGGGTACTGGGGAATTGAACCTGGGTCCTTTGGCTTTGCTGCAAGTGCCTTAACCATTGAACCATCTCTCTATTCCCCCTGTTGTCTTTTTTAATACTAAATTTGTCCTTGCTTCTTCATGACATATCACTCATTGTATATTAAAATGACTTCAGCCTTCCAACAGATTTTTTTTTTTTTTACCTCAGGAATAATTTTCCTCTCACATACTTGTAATTTTTCTCAAAACTATCACTTAACAGTGAAGTTAGTTGGACAACATTTAAGGGAAAGCACTCCCAGATGTATGCACACCTGAACAGGAACGTTGGAAGAAAGCCATAATCGGACTAGAGCTCACTGGTTAAGGTGCTTGCTTACAAAGCCTAAGGACCCAGGATCAATTAATTCCCCAGTACTCATGTAGGCCAGATGCACAAGATGGCACATGCATCTGGAGTTTGCAGTGGCCGGAGGCAATGGCATGCCCATTCTCTCTCTCTCTCTGCCTCCCTTTCTCTCCTCCTATAAACAATAAGTGAATTTTTAAAAAGAAAGCCAAATTTACAATTAATTATTTACATTTTACCTAAGAAAACTGTACAGAATTCTTTTAGTCATTTGTGAATAGGCTTGCTTAGATTTGGGTTCACTGGAGCCTTGGTATTTGGGGCCAAAGCCCTGCAAGTGCAAGTGTTGCCTCTTTAGTAAGTGTCAGAGGTTAAAAATGTAGATACATCTCAATCAAGGCCCAGGCGAAACCACAGAGGAATTGATGAGACTAGCAAGAATGCTCCTTCCATGGTGAGCCTGACAATCAGGGCCTGAATGAAGGAGACAGACCCTGAGGATACTCAACACCTACCAAAGCAGAGACCAAAGGCTCCTGAGAGCTCATCACTGAAGTAGACTTAAAACTCACCCATCAAGGCTCAGAGAATTTTGTGGAAGAGGGGGTGGAAAGATTGTAAGAGCCACAGGTTGAGACATCATGCCCAGTGGCATTGCTTCCCCCCAATAACTGACTGGTGCTCCCACAATGCATAACTCACACTCCATGGGGAATACCTGCAACCCCACTGAGGAGGGCCCCCTGCAGAAGGGGTGCAGGAAGGAGGGAAAAGATGGTACTAACACATGATGTATCCATACAAAACATGTTATTAAAAATGTAGATGAAGCCGGGTGTGGTGGCTCACGCCTTTAATCCCAGCACTCGGGAGGCAGAGGTAGGAGGATCGCTGTGAGTTCAAGGCCACCCTGAGACTCCGTAGTGAATTCCAAGTCAGCCTGGGCTAAAGTGAGACCCTACCTTGAAAAAAAAAGAAAAAAATATGTAGATGATTTGCTGTATGCTAGGTTTCAGAAATAGAAGCTAGGTCATCTGCTTCCATTCTGAGCTGTATACTCATGAGATTCTGCGGCAGTCCGTTCAGTATGTAGCCACAGGCTATATCAAGCTATTTAAGTGAAAAATGGGTTGAAATTAAATAAAATCTAAGGGGTTGCAGAGATTATTTAGTTGGTAAAGCACTTACTGCACAAGCATGGAGAGCTGCATTCAGAACCCCAGCACCCACATGAAACGCCAGGCGTAGTCGCACACGCCTGTAATCCCAGTACTGGGAAGGAGGACGCAGCATCCCCACAATTCACTGGCTAGCTAGTCCAGCTGAATTGGTGAGGTCCAGATTCAGTGAGACACTCTGTTTCAACAAATAAGGTGGAGAACTTTTGAGAAAGACAGTTGATGTTGACCTTCGCCCTCCCCCACTGGATAAGCAAAAAATTAAATACAATTTAAAATTCATTTTCTTGGTCACACTGGTCCTATTTCAACTGTTCCATGGTTACAATCTACTGGCTAGCACATTGGATTTCACATAGAACATTTCCATCTTGGGAAGGTCTGTTGGGTAGCACTGGTTTAAATGATGGAAATAAGAATGAACTTTCATGCTAATGATCTAGTGACTTTTATGGGACTGTCATCTAGTCTGCTATCTTTATTCAGTGAATTAAAAAACCCTTTATTCTTGTTTCTTTATATTTTATTTTTATTTATTTGAGAGAGAGGGAGAGAGAGAGGAGAACAAGAGAGAATGGGCACACCAGGGCCTCTGGCACATGCAAATGAACTCCAGATGCATGTGCCACCATGTGCATCTAACTTACATGGGTACTGGGGAATTGAACCTGGGTCCTTAGGCTTTGCAGGCAAACACCTTAACTGCTAATGCATCACTCCAGCCCCAAAACCTTTATTTTTAGAGTACTGTTAAATTTATAGCAGAAACACACACACACAAAAAAAAGATTTACTATATTCACCTATGCCCTTACATGCGTGACCACCCTTTCTCCATTAGAGTGATATTATCACTGACTACATTGACACATCATAATTATCCAATATGCATAGTCTGCATGCAAGTCTTCTAGGTATGGTATAGTCTAGGGGTTTGGATGAATGTAGAATGGCTTGTATCTACCATTATGATGTGTTAGCTAACTTTCTCGGTGCTGTGACCAGTTACTTAATGAAAACAACTTAGGAGAGAAAGCATTTATTTGGCTCATGGTTTCAGAGGGTCCATTCTGTGTGTGGTTGCTTGGCCCTGTACGTCTGGGCAGAACATCATAGCAAGCAGGGCAGTGTGGTACAGGCTTCTCTGTACTTGTCAGTAGGCAGGAAGTGGAGGGAGGGAGAGAGGAACTGAGGACCAGGAATAACCTTCAAAGGCTTTCCTCCAATGACCTACTTCTTCTAGTGAGAGGTTACCCTAACATTTCCATATCTGTCCAGAACAGTAGTTGGTACTATCTGGGGACCAAGTGCTCAAACATATGAGTCTGTAGAGGGCATTTCAGATTCAAACCATACAAGACCATACAGAATGGTTTCCCTGTCCTTCCTGCAACCATTGAATTTTTAAAAAATTTTTTTGGTTTATTTTTATTTATTTATTTGAGAGCGACAGAGAGAGAGAGAGAATGGGCATGCCAGGGCTTCCAGCCACTGCAAGCAAATTCCATATGCGTGCACCCTCTTGTGCATCTGGCTAACGTGGGTCATGGGGAATCGAGCCTCAAACCAGGGTCCTTTGGCTTCACAGGCAAGCGCTTAACCACTAAGCCTTCTCTCCAGCCCCTGAATTTTTTTTTACTCATTTCCATAGTTTGTCTTTTCCATTCAGAGAAATTTGTTATGAGAATTTTACTTTACTTTTATTTTATTTTATTTTATTTATTTATTTATTTATTTGGTTTTTTGAGGTAGGGTCTCACTCTGGCTCAGGCTGACCTGGAATTCACTATGTAGTCTCAGGGTGGCCTTGAACTCTCGGTGATCCTCCTACCTCCGCCTCCCGAGTGCTGGGATTAAAGGCGTGCGCCACCACGCCCGGCTCTTTATTTTTTGTTTTTTTCAATGTAGGGTTTCACTCTAGCTCAGGCTGACCTCCAGGTCACTATGTAGTCTCAGGGTGGCCTTGAACTCATGGTGATCCTCCTACTTCTGACTCCTGAGTGCTGGGATTAAAGGTATGTGCCATCATGCCCAGCTCTGAGAATTTTGAACTGTCAATTACAAGGTTTTTATTTTTAATTTATTTACACATGCATGCGCACATGTATATGCATGTGTGTGTGTGTGTGCATGTGTGAGAAAGAGCACCTCAAGGTCTCTTGCCATGTAGCTTTACATGAGCAACTGGAGAGCTTAATCCCAGGCTGGCAGGCTTTCCAAGCAAAGCCCTATAACCACTGAGCTATCTCCATAGCCACAGTTTCAAACTTTTTTTGTTTTTTTGAGGTAGGGTCTCTCTCTATCCCAGGCTGACCTGGAACTCTGTAAGCTCCAGGCTGGTCTTGAACTCACAGTGATCCTCCTCTCTGTCTCTCAAGTGCTGAGATTAAAGGTGTGTGACACCATGCCATGCATTTGCCAGCTTTTTTAAAAAAAAATTAATTTTACTTTATAAAAATTAATTAATTAATTAACTTATTGCACATACAGAAAGAGGCAGAGAGAGAGACAGAATGGGTGTACCAGGGCCTCTAGTTACTGCAAACACACTGCAGGCACACGTGCCACCTTGTGCATCTGGCTTATGTGGGTACTGGGGACTCAAACCTGGGTTCTTTGACTTTGCTGACAAGCACCTTAACTGCTAAGCCATCTCTCCAGCCCCAGTTGCATGATTTTTAACAGGTGACGCATTTTTGTTTTAGTAAACTCTTTGAAAACTTTTCTAGGAATACCATACTTTAATACACACACACATACTTTTTCCTTCTTGGTTTTTTGAGGTAAAGTCTCACTCTAGCTCAGGCTGACCTGGAAATCACTATGTAGTCTCAGGGTGGTCCTGAACTCATGGTGATCCTCCCACCTCTGTTTGCCAAGTGCTGGGATTAAAGGCGTGTACCATCACGCCTGGCTAAAATATATTTTTTTAATATTTTATTTTTATTTATTTATATAATAGAAAGAAGCAGAGAATGAGAGAGAATGAGCATGACAGGTCCTCCAGCTACTGCAAATGAACTCCAGATGCATGCACCACCTTGTGCATCTGGCTTATGTGGGTCATGGGGAATTGAACCTGGGTCATTAGGCTTTGTAGGCAAGTGCCTTAACGGCTAAGCCATCTCTCCAGCCTTAAAATTTTTTTATATATGTATTTGGGAGCAGAATGAAAGGGAGAGAGGGAGAAAGGGTGAGAGAATATGGGTATGCCAGAGCTTCTTGCTACTGCACACAAACTACAGATGCATGCTCTACTTTGTGCATCTGGATTTAGGTGGGTGCTGGGGAATTGAACCAGGTGAGCAGGATGTATAAACAAGCACTTTACCATTGAGCTATCTCCTCAGTCCCATTTAAAATATTTTTTAGTCTTTAATTAATTTTTTATTACAAAAGTATTGTCTTATATCTCCTCTCCTTGTCCCCCTTTTTTCTGAGGGCTCGCCCATTTAATAAGTTCCCCCCACCACCACCCAAGGTAGGGTTTCACTCTAGTCCAGGCTGACCTGGAATCCACTGTGTAGTCTCAGGGTGGCCTCTAACTCACAGCAATTATCCTACCTCAGATTCCCGAGTGCTGGGATTAAAGGTGTGCACCACCACACCCAGCTCCATTTTTAATTTTTTTTTTTATTTTTACAAAGGTTATAGTCTCATATCCCCTCCCCCATCCCTCTTTCCCTGAGGGCTTTTCAAGTGGGATTGTTGGTGTTCACTGTTGGGTAACTGAGGCCTTAGTCTCTGTTGTGATGGCGGTAGGGGGGCGGGGAGAAATGTGCCTGCAGATATTTTTACCCACCTGGTCCTTGAGCCTTATTGGCTCTATTACCAGTCTGGTTTAATGAGGAATTCTCTGTAGCCTCTAAGTTTATGGTTCTATGTGTTTTGATTGACCACAGTGTCTGTTGCCTTTTCCCTGGAGCTGGTTGTCAGGCTTCCAGTGGGAGCTATATTCCAGTTGACACTTCCTCTGCAATTTCTCATGGACTCTGGCAGAAGTGGTAGAGGTGGCATGTCTTATGGTGAGGTAGTCAGCTATCTTTTCTCATCATATTGATGGATCTTGGATATCATGAGTTTTCTCTGCCATCTTCATGCTTTGGGAGGAGGGATTATTGTGTGGAATCTAGCCTCTATTTTTGCCTGTTGCTTTTGGCACAGGCTCTATTCCACCATTTTGGTCAGAAGTCCAAAATATTTTTATTTTTATTTATTTACAAGCAGAAAGACACACAGAGAGGAAGAAAGACAGAATGGCCAAACTGGAGCCTCTTGCCACTACAAATTCCAGGTGCATGCACCACTTTACACATCTAGCTTTCCCTGGATACTAGGGAATTGATCTCAGGTCATCCGTCTTTGCAAACAAGCACTTTAACCATTGGGCCCTCTCTCCAGCATGAGTACCATACTTTTTTTGTTTTTTTTTTTTGAGACAGGTTCTCACTATAGTCCAGGCTGACCTAGAACTCACTCTGTAGTTCCCTGCTGGCTTCAAACTCATTTTGATTCTCCTACCTCAGTCTTCTGAGCACTGGGATTACTGGGATTAGAGGCATATGCCACCATACCTACCTTATACCATCCTTATTTTATTTTAGCAGAATAAAATTTATTTCTTTTATTATTTATTTATTTATTTATTTATTTATTTATTTATTTATGTGAGAGTGACAGAGAAAGAGGCAGAGAGAGAGAGAGAATGGCATGCCAGGGCCTCCAGCCACTGAAAACGAACTCCAGACGCATGCACCCCCTTGTGCATCTGGCTAACATGGGTCCTGGGGAATCAAGCCTAGAACTGGGGTCCTTAGGCTTCACAGGCAAGCACTTAACTGCTAAGCCATCTCTCCAGCCCTAAAATTTATTTCTTGATCACATAATCCTGGGAGGGTGACAAGATTATCAAGGTGGCTTTCCTCAAGCAGCCTCTTAGGGACCATGATCCTTCCATTTTGTGGCTCCCAGGCTTTGTCATTATTCATGCCAGCCAAATGGAAAAGAGAAGGACATCTTTTATGGGCTGCTGGAAAGGCACATGCCACTTCTGACCACATTCCAGGAGAGGAGGCTTATTCATATAGTCACACTTGGCTGGAAATACGATCTAGCTTTGTGTCAAAGGAGGAAATTCAGATGTGAGGGACACTTATCTTAGACCTAGTACTTGAAATGGAATGGAGCAAAATGTGAATGCATCCTTTCTGCTCTGATAACCAGAGCTGATGAATTTCAGAAGAACCTTCAGCAGTTCCGGAACAGAGGCAGAGCTGTCCAGATGCTGTCAGAGCATGGAGCAGGAGATTGTCAAGTTTCCCTCCTGGTTCCTAACCTTGACTGTAGAACAGATGAAGTTTGCATGTTTGGGGGGGGGAGGGGGAATTTCTATGTATTTTTAATTTTCAGTAGTGTACATTTAAGTTAGTTTTTCCTGTTTTATTTGAAGACCTTAAATGATAGATTGCCTTTTCTAATCCCCAACACTCACACTGTTTTTCAAAGCTGTTGTGGTGATTCCTGTGGTTTCTATACATTCCTTGGCCACTATAATCATATAGGGAGACCTTAGCTTTCCTTGCAAAACATAGAAATACTTCACTAAACTATGTTCCTTTCAAAGAATCTTAATGAACCCTCCTTCTACTGCCCCCAGAAGAGAAGATGTATTCCTTTAAAACTCATTTGCTTGTACCTGTTTGCTTGGCTCCTGTTATGTGAATGTATGGATTGTCCCGGGCTAGCACCTGCGATCTGCTAGCTTCCCTTTCACATACAATTTGAGTGTGTGTGTGTCATCATGGCAACATGCCTTTGATAGTGAGGGAGCAGTTGCAGAGGTGACCTCTCCTTCCCTTCCCCCACTCAGTGCCTCTGCTGTGCGTGGGACCTAGCATGAGGACACTCAGGAAGAGAAGTGTGAGGTCAGGGCCAGCTCATGCATGCTCTGAGGCTGCAGGCCCTGGCAGTGGGTCTCAGTGCTTCTTACTGGGTTTCTCATTACAGTCTTGGCTGAGCTGGCACATTTGGCAGTACACAGTGCCAGTGAGAAAGATATGGGGCTGACTAGGGAGCATTTTCCCTCCCTGGCTTTCTCCTCAAGGAATGTACTTGTCGGGATGTTAATAGGTGTGTTGGCTTGGCTCAGAGGCAGCCTGGGGTTATGATGCCTTTTAAAATAAGTAATAGGATACATAGTGTTGTTGTTAACATGTACTGAGCAGTCTTCATTTTCCATAGTGCTGTAAGAGACCTTAAGCAAATTATTCATATTTTCCTTGCAGTGGAAATTTTTATCCAGAGAACTGGCTATTATCCACTGACCGAGTGGAAAACAGGGCTTGAACTTTCTGGACTATTAGCGCTTGTGACATGAGCTCTCAGAGAGAGCTCTTCCCTGGGCCTGTGGGTAGGAAGCACTGCCCATGGCCCTGGGGCACACCCTAGCACTGAGAGCCTGGTGAGAGGCCAGCTGGCAGCAAGGGCTCTTTGCTGTCCGGGTTTAGTGATGTGAAGTGCACTGCAGGTCATTTTCTATGCTATCCAGGTTTTTCTTTGGTTCTCTGTTGTTGATCTGTGGTCAAAGCATTTATTATGTGTAGATTGTGACAAAATATAATCGATAATAATATAGTCTTCATTGTTAAAGCCCCTTTATGAAAAATGATCATCTAGTGTTATCTACTCTTTGCAGCCACTGCTGTTCTTTTTCTCATAGTAAATAACTATTTGCATAATTTTTTAATATTATGATATTCCTTAGGAACATAAATGTGATTTTATGCCAGAGCTAATTATAAGTTTTTTTTCTTTTGACTTTTGAAACAGGATCTCATATAGTCAAAGCTGGCCTTGAATGAGATCTCTAGGTAGCTGAGGATGATCTTCGGTTCCTGATCCTTTGGCCTCCACTTTCCAACTAATACCAATTTATTTGGATAGATTTATTAGTTGAGGATTACTGCCGTTCTGCTACCTGTACTCAACTATTTATTTCCACTGAGGTGGAGATTGTATAGAATAAGATTTCCCAAAAGTTTCCCATTGTTACTTCAACAATTTATATAGGTGGCCATGCAGCTAAGCTGTTTTGGTAACTGTTAAATCTCTTCCTCTACAACTTTGCTGGTCTGCAGGCTATTTCACTAAGTATGCCATGACCTGTGCATCTCTTTTTGCTCCTTCACACCTGTTCCCTTGTCCAGGATGTATAGGAATGTATAGAAACCAGCATGGCTTTTTTTTAGGCCCAAAGAAAAGGTATAAGTAGCCATCTCATATTCTCTTATTTTCTGCATGTCTTCCTGCCTCCAATTAGGTATGATTCTAGCCAATTCTACATCCCTCACCAGGTTATTTCATGTTGTAATCCCACTGTTCCTTTTGAAGACTGTTTCCTCTATAGATTAGATCAGCTACTTAACTTTTTTTTAAAAGTTATTTATTTGCAAGCAGAAAGAGAGAGAAGAGAGACAGAGAGAATGGGTGTGCCAGGGCCTTCAGCCACTGCAAACAAACTCTAGATGCCTGTGCCACTTTATGCATATGGCTTAACGTGGTTACTAGGGAATTGAACACTGGTCATTAGGCTTTGCAGGCAAGTGCCTTAACTGCTGAGCCATCTGTCCAGCCCAAGACCATCTTTTTTTTTTTTTTTAAGGTACGGTCTCACTCTAGCCCAGGCTGACCTGGAATTCACTCTGTAGTCTCAGGGTGGCCTTGAACTCATAGTGATCGTCCTACCTCAGCTTCCCGAGTGCTGGGATTAAAGGCATGTGCCACCATGCCTGGCTCATCTACTTTTTATAGGTAGAAATAACTATACTTCAGCCTTCCTTTATGGTGTCTCCAAGTTTCTTGAAAAAACTTGAGTAAAATTAAAAATGAGTGCTCTAAAAATTAGTCTTGCTGAAGTGACTAACTGAAAGATGTGAGGTGTGTATTGTTTGACCAGCTAAAGATGGTGTTAGGTATGGATAGTAGATTCAGCATTTTTTGTTGTTTGTTGTTTTGTTTTGTTGGTTGTTTTAAGGTTGGGTCTCACTCTAGCCAAGGCTGACCTGGAATTTACTATGTAGTCTCAGGCTGGCCTCTAACTCATATTGATCCTCCTACCTCTGCCTCCTGAGTGGTCGGATTAAATGAGTGAGGTACCATGCCCAGCTTGATTCAGTATTTTTTAAAATCTTTTATTGATAACCTCCGTACATATATACAATATATACCCTGAGCATAATTCCCTCCCACCATCCTCTTCTGAATCCCTTCTTTCCAACTAGTGCCCATTAGATTCAGCATTCTTTTAACAAATATTTTGTTTGGGGCTGGAGAGATAGTTCAGTTGTTAGGGTACTTGCCTACAAAGCCTAAGAACCTGGGTTTGATTCCCCAGCACCCACATAAAGCCACATGCACAAAGTGGCTCATGCATCTTATGTTCATTTGCAGCATCTGGAGGCTCTGGTGCACTCATTCTGTGTGTGTCTCTCTCTAGGTTTGCAAGTAAATAAAATATTTAAAAAATATTTTGTGTATTTATTTAATGAGAGAGACAGGGAGGGAGGGAGGGAGGGAGGGGAGACAGAGAGAGAGAGAATGAGAATACATGGGTGTGCCAGGGACTCCTGCTGCTGTAGATGAACTCCGGACACATGTACCATTTTGTACATCTGGCTTTACGTGGGAATTGAACCCAGGCCATCAGGCCTTGCAAGCAAGTGCCTTTAACTGCTGAGCCATCTCTTTAGGTTCAATTCAGCATTCTGAACACATACATGTATCATATGTTGCTTGTAACCCCCAATCCACACTGAGTTTCTATCATGTCCTCTGGGGACAAGTATGTCACTTGCTGTAATTTATACCATGTAATTATTTACTGTTTCTTCTCTAGATCTTTAACTCTAAGAGGTCAGGGCCATTTTTGCGTTGCACACCATAGAATTTGTAGGTGTTAGAGCAGCATGTGGTACAGAATAAATAAGTCTTTCCTGAATATTTTACTGTTAGTTCTCATTTGTTTTTCCTAATTATGCTGACTTATAATTTCATTTGTGGTGCCAATAAAGTATATTCAGTTATAAATTGCACTAACTCAAGCCTATTTAGTAACATATGCATAAATATATGAGTAAATAGGCAACAGAGGTTATAATTGAAAGTTAGCATTGTACATTATTTACTGTTGTAATAGTCTAGCCAGATTTTATTATGAATGAATGACCTCAGGGACTACTTTCTACAGGTCACAAATGATGTTTAATAACCTGAAAAAAAGGCTGCCTTTGGAAACAGAAAGCAACAACATAGCCTAGAAACCTTCATTTATTTAAGTCCTACCATGACTCAATAATCCCTTCATCTGCCATTTTTCAGAGCTTTCATATTCTGAGGAAAGCCTCTGGAAAAGAAATTGAACTTGAGCTTTAAGATACCAGAGCCCCTATGACACTCATACACTGCAGGGATCAGAAAAAGATAATGATCAACTGAAGAGGCAAAGAGCAATTAGTTTGAAGGGACTAAATAAACTTGGAAGGTGAAACCAAAAAGTTGAGCAGATGGTTGTAATAAACTTGGGAAGATGAACTCTGGGGCCATGTGGTAACAGGCTTTTACTGATGTATCTGTTGCAGCAATTGCCTCTTGTCTGCTGATAATTTGTGGGGTTTATAACAAAACTGATTAAAAGTTTAATACTGCCATTTTTTTATTAATTTACCAGTGAGTGGCTGGGTTTATGTGGATAATTTGATTTATTCTGAAGTTAATTGTGATTGCATGTTGTGTGTTATTAGGTAGTTTGTCCTTTATTATATAATTTGCTTTTAACTACATCATAATTTTTTCTGCCCTTCTTGATGAATAACCTGTTCCACAGGGAAAAATATAAGCCTAAGTAGTATCTGTGAAGATAATATTTTTTAAGTAGATGGAAATAGATTTGCCTGGGGGTTTTAAGTCCTGGATGATAGAAGATTAGATTTGGCTGGGGCCTGGAGTAGGACAACATTAAGAATTGCTTCTTAGCCCTTTAACTAATATCAAGTGTAGGACTGGGGCAAAACCAGAACTTAGTCACAGAGAAGCTGTTGCACCGATTTGCAGTATCCCCAGTAGCTAAACACACACATGTATGTCCCTAAGGGAATGCGTTCTGGACTGGAGAGGTGGTTCAGCAGTTAAAGGCACTTGCTTGCAAAGCTTGATGGCCCAGGTTCAATTCCCCAGTACCCATGTAAAGACAGATGCACAAAGTGGCATATGTGTTTAGAGTTTGTTTGCAGTGGAAGGAGGTCCTAGCATGCCCATTCTCTCTCTCTTTCTGTCTGCCTCTTTCTCTTTGCCTCTTATAAATAAATAAACAGATAAAATAAAAGGACTGCATCCATATGTATACAGAGAGTGATGCACTGAAAGAGAGCAGCACTCTTGGTAGCAGTACTAACTGGAAGTTACCCAAATGCCTGCCACAAGTACAGTGAGAACACATGGTGGTGTTTCACACACTGGAAATCCATCAGTGAAAATGAACAGATGGTTGCTGCATACAGCATGGTTGCATGTCACTTCCCTGAGGATGTGGACGTACCCAACACTGAAGAGCACATTATATAGTGTTTAAAAAGATACAGCAGCTGGGTGTGGTGGTGCACGCCTTTTTAATCCCAGCACTTGGTACGCAGAGCTAGGAGGATTGCTGTGACTTTGAGGCCAGCCTGGGACTACAGAATGAGTTCCAGGTCAGCCTGGGCTAGAATGAGACCCTACCTGGAAAACAAAGACACAGCTAAGTCCCCAGCTGATGACAGTTTGGGAATTGGAGCTTCATGGAGGCCGTGTATCTTGCAGTTAACTTTGATTGCTGGTAGAAAACATGTGACCAAGAGCAAAACAACAACAAAAACAAAACAAAACAAAACAAAAAAAAAACTTGCACTTCTTCCAGGCTGGAGCCATGCTACTTGCTGGTTCTGTTTTAAGTCTTTTCCAGTCTTTTGAAAGCAACCATGGAACCAATAGCTCCTTTTTTTTCCCCCTCAATTCTGAGCATCAAATCTAGGCCTTTGCCTGTGGTAGGCAGATGTCCCATATTGGTGTTTTGTTGTTTATTTTCATTTATTTTTATTATTTTTCAGTGTGCAAAATAATTGATTTCATTTCATACATATTGTTGATTTCATACATTGTTGATTTTGATTATTTATTTTTGTTTTTTGTTTTTTTTTTTGTTTCAAGGCAGGGTCTCACTCTAGCCCAGGCTGACCTAGAACTCACTTTGTAGTCCCAGGCTGGTCTTGAACACACAACAGTCTTCCCACCTCTGCCTCTCTAGTGCTAGGATTAAAGGCATATACCACCAGGCCCAGCTAGTTTGCCTGTATTTGCCACAACCCCTAATATTCCTCCCCGCCCCCCCACTGGTCTCCTTCCTCCCCTAAAATAACACCTTTCTACTTTTATGTCATGTTATATGACAAACTTATTATGACATATTTTAATGTCATTTATATGTATCACTATATATATTATAGCTATCTTGTTCCCTCCTCTCCCCTCCCTCTAGACCCCATTCTCCTCTCATAGTCCCCCTTTTATTTTGATGCCATATATGATAATCCTGCTCTCCAAAATCTCTTAGGCTTTAAACCTCATGCACCCTGGTTCTCTACATTATAGTCTTGAGATTTGCTTCTCCAGGTTTGACCTGGATTTCTGGGTAGTTGAGCTGATTGTCAGTTTCTGGAACCATATGGTAGCTTGCTAGCAGAGTATGCTTGAGTGGGCCACACCTGCACTGGAGCTTCCAAACTGTGTGCTCCTAGGTACACACGACCTACAGTGCTTTGAACTCCTTTTTTTGCCTCCTAAAAATAGAACCCTAAGAGAATCCTAACATGGGCTCTTAAAGCCTCTCTCTTCCCTGATTTCTTTACATTTTTCCTCCCAGACACCTCTGAGCTTTGCCCCTACTTTCTTTTCAGATTCTTGAAGTAGGGGTGGAGAGATGCTTGGAGAACTAGGGAAGACTTCTCAGAGAAAGGGTGCCCTGGGCGCAGTGCAGGCCTGCAGTGGACAAAACAGGGCAGGAAAGGCTAGGCAGAGTGCCTTCCAGAGCTTTCAGCAGGGTGACTGGTGGAGGAGCACAGATGGTGGTGAAAGCCAAATATGAGTCACTCAAATTGCTGACGTTCAAGGAGAAGGTTCTGGAAACTTGCCGACAAGTTATTTGACCTTCTGGTCTCTAAATAACAACTCAGTTTGGAGCAAATAAATAGAATCTGTTTGTAATTTTGTCATGTAGGAAAGCTGTAGAATGATTTTTAAGTAAAGAAGTAGTTCTCATATCTTAGCTTATTCCACAGGATTCACTTTCATTCTATAAGTGGGTTTTGGGTAAAAGCAAGCTGCCCAGTGCTGTGGCTTCTCCACTTCTGATCTGGACAGCTTAGAATCAGAGAGTCTCTACAATAAAGTGTTTGCAAGATATAGATTCTTTTTTCAGAACCTTTACAAGGTTGAACAGTATAGAGAATTCCATGTAACTGTTAATCTACCTGAATAACAAAGGGAAATCAGAAGTGTTTTTCTATGTACAATTATGTTAAATATTATAAAAGTGATTTGGATTCATTTTTACAGAATGCCACAGAATATTTTAATATCTGACTTTTCATGTCCCTGACAAAAGTGTTTTTCACATACAGAACTGCACTGCCTTCCTCCTGTTCCACCTTGTTACATGGCTCCAGCCCCTGGCAGCTGGCTCTCTCCCTTTCTTTACCTGTCCCCAGCTTCTTTGCCATCCCCTGTGTCTGGGTCCTGCCTGTTCCAGGTGTTTGCATTATTCCCTTCCTCATCATGTCTTGTTCTCCAGTTAAATGCCATCTGCACAAAGAGGACTCTTTGGACCTTCCTAAACCAGCACCCTCACTCATCACTCTGGCTGGTCAGGTGGTGGGAGGATCTATATCTGGCAAAACAGATCAGACATCCCAAAGGAAGGAAGCCCCTCAGTCCATAAGCCCTATTCCTAGTAAGAGCTTCCAATTAGCCTTTTAATATCTCATTCTTAAACATGAGCTCAGCCAAAGAGCACCAGCTATTTAAGGAAATCACCTATTAAAATATAGAGATGACTAATAAGAAATAAACAACATGGAAGAAACAGAGACAACAATGGAGCAGGAGAAATCCAAAGGCGGGAAAAAAAAAAAAACACAAAAAGAAAATCAGGCAGACTGGGGCAAGAGGGTGGAAGGCTCTCAGGAGGCCTGAAGAATTGAAGGTTTATTCCAACAATCTAACAGGAAAGCTGTACTGAAAGGTTGTTGGGGAAATTGAGTATAGTTTAGATAGTTGCAAATACAGAAGAGAAACAACTGTTCATACAACTGATAATAATATACAATAAAGACATGTTCTAAGTACATTTAACAATGAGTAATATTTGTATAGCTACAATAATATAAGCACAAATAATAATATTGCTTTAATTTTAAAATGATGTAACAGGGGCTGGAGAGATGGCTTAGCGATTAAGCGCTTGCCTATGAATCCTAAGAACCCCAGTTCAAGGCTCGCTTCCCCAGGACCCACGTTAGCCAGATGCACAAGGGGGCGCATGCATCTGGAGTTCGTTTGCAGTGGCTGGAGGCCCTGGCGTGCCCATTCTCTCTCTCTCTCTCTCTCTCTCTCTCTCTCTCTGCCTCTTTCTCTCTCTGTCTGTCACTCTCAAAAATAAAAAAAATTTAATAAAAAATAAATAAATAAAATGATGTAACATATTAAAAGACTGAAGAGAGCCTTTCTTCTACTCAGTCTATGTGTAAGTGTGTCCTGAGGCCCAAAGCCTTACTTACCCATAGTAGGATACCAACATGTAATGTCTAACACTGAGGCATTGTCATATGTACATATTGATAGACACATGAAGATTTAAACAAAATGGTAAATTGAAATTATAGACTATGAGGAATGGATGGGTAGATAATAGAAGAAATGAATTTTCTATTGTAAGACTGTTTTAGCCTCATGTGACTTAAAATTTATAAGCAAAAATAAAAATTTATAAAATTTATGTTGATAAAACCCAAAATTAGTTATTAATTAAATATAAATCTTAACATCCTTTCTTGTGAACAGATGTCGGATAACAGTTTGATGTATATTTGATTAATAGGAAATTTTTCCAGCATGTGGGCAATGAACTTGTCTGGCATGCTCAATTATTTAACCAAATCTATTTTCACTTGCATTCAGAGTAATTAAGTCAGACTCACCTTGTTGGAAGTCATGCTGAAGACATTTGTCACTTCCTTTTGTACCATGGAGACAGATTGGACTGTGGTTTATAGTCATTGAGTCTGTAGGTTGATTAAAAGTGGAGTAGAACTGTATGATATTAAATTGCACTTTTTAATTACTTTAGATTTAATGATATATCTTTCCTTTGTACTTAATCTTCAGTGAATATTTGTCTTCTCGAACTGGCAGATTTATAACTATTAATGTCAAATCAAACATTTTCTCTTGTTCCCCCCCCCCCACAGAGGATCTTTGTTCAAAATTATCTTTAAAAGTAGCTGACATATTCTCCTTTGTGGGGAACATTCAAATTTTCCATGGGTGATCTGGAGCTCACCTTTCTTATACTTTCATTTTTCTTTTTTTTTTTCTTTTTTTTTTTTTGTTTTTGGTTTTGGTTTTTCGAGGTGGGGTCTCACTCTAGCCCAGGCTGACCTGGAATTCACTGTGGAGTCTCAGGATGGCCTTGAACTCAAGGCGATCCTCCTACCTCTGCCTCCCGAGTGCTGGGATTAAAGGCGTGCGCCACCACGCCCGGCAGATCTATACTTTCATTTTTCAAGGCAGGATCTCACTGTAGCCCAGGCTGACCTGGAACTCACTTCAGTAGCTTCAGGCTGGCTGCAAACTGACAACAATCCTCCTACCTCTGTCTTCTGAGTGCTGGGACTTAAAGTGTAAGCCACCATGCCTGTTGATACATTTATTTTAACTATAGGTTAATGTTTTAATCTGATGCCTTTGTCATAGAAACATGAGTGGCATGGGTGGATGCATATAGTCAGATAGATGGATAGAGACAGGCAGATAAATTGATGGGAAGAGAAGGGGACAAAGAGAGAGAGAGCAAGACCAATCAGTAATCAGGATAGATGAGAGAAGAGTTCCAGATTACATAGGATATGCAACAGGCTTTAGTCTCCAGATTCCTGGTCTACAAGATCTATATATGGTTACCTTTCCAAGGAGATACAAAATAACTTACGTTGTATCCAACATAGTTTCCTAACTAACTGACAGAAGTATAATAAATAAGATATTCCATTATAAAGATCTGAAATAATGGGCTGGAGATAGATACAGGTTGGTAAAGTACCTACCTAACATGTGTAAGGCCCTGAATTCAATTCCTAGCACTACCACCTAAAAAAAAGAAGAAAAACAAAAAAAGAAAGAAAGGCTAGGGAGATTACTCCGTGGTTAAAGGCATTTGCTTGCAAAGCCTGTTAGCCTGGGTTTGATGCCCTGGTACTCACATAAAACCATATACATAAAGTGGCACATGCATCTGGAGTTCATTTGCAGTGGCAGGAGACCCTGGCATGCCCATTCTCTCTCCCTCCCTCTCTCCTCTGTAAGTAAATTTAAAAAATACAAAAAGCCAAAACCAAAAATTTCCTGGATAATTTTAATTAGTGTCATGGAAACTTCAAGTGAGTTGAAAATATTTTTATCAAAACCTTGGTATGAATGTCTTCAATTGCTATATGGTGGTTTTACCTTTTTGACCCCTCCGAAGCTCCCTGCTGTCTTCACAATAGTTGAGAAAACTTTCTAGACCTAAAGTAAAAATGGTTAAGTAAATTAGTATCTTTGAATTTTGAAGATGAGAGAACACAAGACTAGATTCATAGAGTTAACATTGGGATTGAGTACAGTGAATTAGAAATTGCTGTTTATGAGCAGAATGGCTTGTATGCCAGGCTAGACCTACCTACAGCTTGTCTGTGTGCTGCTGTGTTATTATTTTCTTATATTCTTTACTTGTTTTTTGAGGCTATACTTCTTCCGTTTGAGCCTTGGCTTTACCACTTAAAAGCTACAAGTCTTTGAACAGGTTTTTTTTTTTTTCTTGTTTTTTTTTTTGTTGTTGTTTGTTTGTTTTTTTTTGTTTTGTTTTTATTTTCCAAGGTAGGGTCTCACTCTGGCCCATGCTGACCTGGAATTCACTTGTAGTCTCAGGGTGGCCTTGAACTTATGGCAATCTTCTTACCTCTGCCTCCTGAGTGCTGGGATTAAAGGCATGCTCTGCCTCTGAGCAGATCCCCAGCTCTGAATAAGTTTCTTATTTTTGTGTCTTGAGTCCATCATCTGTGAATCTATCAGCCTCCTCTTCCTGCTCTACCCTCTTCTAGCAGGATTTCTTGTTTCACAGAAGGAGCAAGTTTACACTTCCAGAATCCCTTACAGTTGGTGTTCTCAGTATAAATTATGGTTAGCCAACCAAGTATCTTCCCATAAACCTTTGAATCCAGACCAAGATTATGTGGGAAGAGCAATGGGATGTAGAAGCTTCATTTCTAACTGGTGTGGATATGCAGGGCAGCACGAATGGAATTAGCTGCTGTAGTGATAGTTCCTGATTATGCAGGCAGCATCCTCCTTTGGAAACTTTCAGGCTCCAGTAGCAACTGTGGTAGAGCAACATCTGTCACAGCAGTTTGTGAATTATTAGCTCCTAATAATGAAGCAGCAGTCCCTTTGGTCAATTTCTGCTGAGTTATTTGAGGAATAATGCCTACAAGCTCAGCTTATATTCTATTTTTGTGTGTGTGTGTGGGGGGGGGCGTGTATTTTCAAGACACGTTCTCATTCTAGCCCAGGCTGACCTGGAACTCACTCTGTAGTCTTAGACTGGCCTCAAACTCACAGTGATCCTCCTACCTGTGCCTCTCCAGTGC
The DNA here is from genome assembly GCA_036346955.1 of Dipus sagitta. NCBI lineage: Eukaryota > Metazoa > Chordata > Mammalia > Rodentia > Dipodidae > Dipus > Dipus sagitta. The sequence continues at coordinate 54,552,772 of CM070779.1, read as the reverse complement.
TGGAGTTAAAGGCATGGACTACTATGCCTGGCAATATTCTATTTTTTATAATTTTTTTAAAAAACTATGTATTTATTTGTAAGCAGGGAGAAAGAGGCAGAGAGGATAGGCATGCGAGGGTTTCCTGCCATTGCAAATGAACTCCGGACAACATGCACCACTCTGAGCATCTGGTTTTATGTGGGTAATGGGGAATTGAACCTGGGCCTTTAAGGGTTTGCAAGCACATGCCTAAACAACTGAGCCGTCTCTTCAGCCCTTATGTTCTATTTTTGCAGCTTTCCCCAAAATATTATCAACTGTATTAAACTTCTTAATGGCTTTCATCTATATCTGTATGTATGTGTGTATGTATTTGCAAGGAGAAAGAGAGAGAATGGGCGCAACAGAGCCTCCTGCCACAGCAAATGAACTCCAGATACATGTGCCACTGGCTTTTACTGGATACTGGGGAATCAAACCCAGCATGTCAGACTTTGCAAGCGTCTTGACCGCTGAGCACTAGATAAAACATTGGAGGTATTATTCCATTCCCTTCTTTCCTGCATTGCTGCTATATAGACATGCCATCCAACTTACTTGCCATTCATGTATGAATGATAAGTCTTTTCTTTTTGTTTGGTTGCAGGATTTTTATCTTTGCCTTCAGTAATCTGCAGCTTTATCTAGTGCTTATCTGAATATCTCCTTTTATTTATTTTGCATATAAAACATTGTGATTGTTAAAATTGAGGATTTTGGCTTTTTATTAGTTCTGGGAAATTCCCCCTCATTAACTCATTGTGCATTGCCTTTCTCCTGCTCTATAATTTTTCAGAATTTCTAGTTAGGCAGAGTAGGGAGATGGCTTAGTGGTTAAAGGTGCTTGCATGGAAAGCCTGCTGGCCCAGGTTTAGTTCCCCAGTACCCATGTAAAGCCAGATACACAAAGTGGCACATGCATCTGGAGTTTCTGTTGTGCCCATTCTCTATCTCAATCTCTCTCTCATAAATAAATTTTAAAAAAACACAGAAAAAAAAGAAATTCTAATGGGGGGTGGCTAGGAAAATGGCTCAGTGGGAGACTGCTCAGTGGTTAAAGGTGCTTGCTTGCGAGCCTGCTGGCCTGAGTTCAACTCCCTAGCACCCACATAAAGCCAGAATCTAAGTGATAAACACATGTAATTTCAACACCCTGTGACAATGGGAAGTGGAGCTATGAAAATTCAGAAGCTTGCTCAGCTAGGCTAGTGCACAGGAAGTAACAAAAGTCTGGTTAGATGCATGCTAGCTAAACTACTTTACTTGGAGTCATGTATTACTTGATTTTGTCTCTATTTCCTTATGACTCTGTGCACATCTGAGTAACATCTTCAACTCTGATTTCCATTTTAAAAAACACTTATTTGAGAAAGAGATGGGGGTGGAGTCGGTGGCATGGGCATGCCAAGACCTCCTGCCACTGCAAACAAACTCCATATGCATGTACCACTTTGCGCATCTGGCTTTGTGTGGGTATTGCAGAACTGGATCTGGGCCATTAGGCTTTGCAAGCAAGTGCTTTTAACCATTGAGCCATCTGTCCAGCCCCAATGGACATGGATAGTTTCTTTCCTTCTTTAATCTTTTCTTTCTTTCTTTCTTTCTTTTTTTTTTTTTTTTGTCTCTTGATACTGGAGAGAACCTAGGGCCTTATACATGTTAGGCAAGTGCTCTACTGTTGAATCATGTACCCAGCCTGATTTTCATTTTTTTAAATATTTATTTTTATTTATTTATTTGAGAGCAACAGACAGAGAGAGAAAGAGGCAGATAGAGAGAGGGTGAGAGAATGGGCACGCCGGGGCCTCCAGCCACTGCAAACGAACTCCAGACTTGTGCGCCCCCTTGTGCATCTGGCTAACGTGGGTCCTGGGGGGTCAAGCCTCGAACCGGGGCCCTTAGGCTTCACAGGCAAGCGCTTAACCACTAAGCCATCTCTCCAGTCCGCCTGATTTTCATTTTTAATTCTTACAGCTGAGCTGTGCTAGTCTTCTGCTTTATCCATTTGCTGATGTATAAATGTTATTATAATTTATAATTTTCCTGTAATTGAATTGAACACTGTTCTTTGTTCTTTTTCTCTTTCTCATTTGCATATTCTTTTTTTTTTTTTTTTTTTTTTTTTTGAGGTAGAGTTTCACTCTAGCTCAGGCTGACCTGGAATTCACTATGTAGTCTCAAGGTAGCCTCGAACTCACAGTGATCCTCCTACGTCTGCCTTCCAAGTGCTGGGATTAAAGGCATGCACCACCACACCTGGCTTGCCTATTCATTTCTATAGTCTCTTGTTTCTTAGCCAGTCTTTCATTTCTTATTTACTATACTAAGGATACTTGTTTTATATTCCATGAATGTCCATGAATTCCCAGAGCCTCCTTCTGTTGCTGATGCTTTTCATACTCCCTGTCCAGGAAGGCACCTTTCTTCAGTGTGGATTTGTGACTGGTTTTTAGTGTGAGCTTATGGTCAGTGGAACTTTATATGTACGGTTGGTTGGTTTGTTGTTTGGCTTTTAGGTTTGGGCTATGAGTGCATTCCTCTAAACTACAAACTTGCCTTCACCAGATCTACAAGGGTACATCTGAACTTATATTAGAATAAATGCTTGGTTTTGAGGCTCTTAGAGCACAAAGAAGTCTAAATTGAAGCCATAAATATGGATGAATTCTAGTTTATGGTTGAATATCCACCCAGACCCAGGACCAGGGTTTCTTACTCTAGCCCTTTGCAAGGTTTACCTTTTTTTGGTTCACCTTTTCTGTGAACCTTTTCTCTGAGGTGTGTGTGACTTTAAGACTCACAGCTGTTCTGCATGTCATCTTGCCATGGCTCTAGATCTGTATTCCAAGTCCTGCATAGACTATTAAAGCCAGTAGGCTGTGTCTGGACACTAGCTCAGGATTGTTTTTTCTTTTGGCATTACTACTTTAGTTTTGGCTTTGGTTCGTAAAGACTGTCCTTACTTTATTTCCAACCTAGTCATGCATTTTGATAGAGTTTTAAAAAATATTATTTTACTTAGCATTTTTAGGTGTTTGGTGACATGAAAGATTTTCATAGTATTTTATCTACCATTTGGTCAAAAAAACTTATATAACTATCTCTACACCCCTACTAGAAGTGTCCTTGCAAAGGTGTAAATTTAATTCTCTATTTGCCCTAATAGACTTTAATTAGGGCTTTGCTTTTCCAGTTTCTGAGTTTTCCTTGTTGTCTGTAGGTACTAGTGCTCTTGCATTTCCCACTCTCATGTTGCCTTTTTAAGTCTGACTCACAATTGCAGTTCGGACTCACTCAGCAGCCATCACTCCCTGCCCTGGCCCCTTTCTCCGCACCTCCCTCTCAGTGCAGCCTTTCTGACTCCTGTGTCCAGACAGTTCTCTCTGAAGCTCTCTGCCTGGTTTAGGTTGCCCTCCAGTCACAGAACCCTGCCGCCATGAGGCTTTGTGGAAACTTAATCATTTAGGCTTTTATCAACTCTGATGCTGGTCCCCCTGGGGTGGCGGAGGAGGGTGTTTGGGGACAGCTGGAGCGCTCTGCTGCTTGGGCTTCTATGCTTGGCACTCCCCCACACTGAGGCCCCTGCTGTTTCTGCCCACACTGGGATCATGCTCCGCTTTGCGGTGGGTGCACCAGGGCCCTGCCTGCAGTCATTGTCCTCCTCCAGGGGTGTGTGATTCATTCCTTCCTGTGTGCTGCCAGGTGGGCGTGGCTATGGGTAAAGGTGTGCCTTTCCGTAGGATGCACATCTGTCACCACCTCTTAGACAAACAGGGTATTTACAGTCTAAAGGCCCAGATGCTTAAATTGCAATCTCCCTAATTTCATATGCAAGTTCCCTGCTGGAAATACTGCCCTTGTTGCTGTGGAAACAACTACAAAGTTCCTTTTACTTCTGGGGCACTTATATGCTAGGCTTTATCCTAATAAATCATTTAATTCTTACAATAGTCTTATGAAGTAAGAACTATTATTATCCTCACTGCATAGATGAGGGCATGAGATTCAGAGGTGTTAAGTATGTACCCAAGGTCACATAGCTCAAGTCTTCTAAATTTGCGAACATCTCTCCTGTCAAGAGTAGGACAAAAAAAAATGTTGAGATTTCTCATCCATGAAATGAACTTTCATAAGACCAGAACTTAAATTTGCTTTGCAATGAAAACATATACATATGGGGACTGGAGAGATGGCTCAGCAGTTAAGGTGCTTACCTGAAAAGCCTAATGACTCAAGTTTAATTCCCCAGTACCCACACAAAGCCAGATGCATAAAGTGGTGTGAGCATCTGGAGTTCATTTACAGAGGCAACAGGCCCATATGTCCCCATTCTCTCTCTTCTCCTTCTCTCAAATAAATAAACAAAAATATTTTCAAAAATAAAAAAGAGGGGCTGGAGAGATTGCTAAGTGGTTAAGGCACTTGCCTGAAAGCCTAAGAACTTATGTCCAACTCTCCAGGTCCCGTGTAAGCCAGATGGGTAGTGACACAAGCACGCAATGTTGCACATGTACACAAGGGGGCGCATGCGTCTGGGGTTCAATTGCAGTGGCTGAGGCCCTGGTGTGCCATTCCTCTCTCTCTCTCTTGCTGCTCACATTTGAAAAAAAAAAAAAAAAAAAGGCCAGTCTGGGGCTGGAGGGATGGCTTAGCAGTTCAGGCACTTGCCTGCAAAGCCTAAGGACCCAGGTTCGATTCTCCAGGTCCCACGTAAGCCAGATGCACAAGGGGGTGCATGCGTCTGGAGTTCATTTGCAGTGCCTGGAGGCCCTGGCATGCCCATTCTCTCTCTCTCACTATCTCCCCCTCTCTGTCTCTAATAAATAAAATAAAAAAAAATTAAATTAAATTAAATTAAATTTTTAAAAGGCCAGTCTGTTGGGCTTGCCTCAGTTGGAAAAATTATACGCACACACACATTTATATACACATATGGAAATCATGCTGCACAGTATTGCACAGACCTGATTTTGGAATTGTTTGGTGAGGAATGCTTTTAGAATTAGCTTGCAGAACATAAGGAATCAATTCCTTTTTGTGAATGAAACTTGCTTTTTCCCCAGGCCATACTACCCTGATAATGTCACTTGGCAGTTTCTCATAAGGTAATTAAGTTCTGTGATATTGTGTGGACTTTTCCTGGGGAGACCAGAACAAATGTCTGGTCCTTCCAGACAGGGTACCAACTGACACACCAAGTAAGAATTCCACCAATGACACATCAAGTGAGGATTCCACCAGTAACATACCAAATAAGGATTCCACTAGTAGCCAACTTGGTGAACCAGTGAGTTTTGTTGGGCTTACGTACAGAGCATGGGCAACAGGTTACGTGAATGACCCCAAAGCAGCTGTAGCACCAAAACTTCTCACTCTGGCATGCATGACAACTTCCCCATAGCTGAGTCGATGGAGTCCCCTTTCAGTTAACCTTCCAACCTCTATATATTGTAGCACTTCCCAAGACCACATACAGTTGCAGCAGAATGACATGCAGCTAGGCAGAAGGCACAGGATGGAGTGGCTGAGATCTCAGGTCAGGGTTTCAGGATCCTTCTCAGCCCTCCCTTCTATGAGGGAAGTCAACAGGCTCAATCCTGAGAGTCACAGTTGCTCTGATGAAGGTGGTAATGGTTGTTATGCTCAGAGGACAGCATTTCATATCTAGAGGTTTTGTCACTAGTAAGGACAGTCAGAAGAGGGCATACAAACAATTTCTGATATCCTGAGAATTGTCAAAATTTTCCAAACAAGAGTTTGGCACCTAGGGTGCTGGCTTTGAAAGGGCAACATTAGCCTTTTAATATATTCTAGTAATTTTGTTTACAATTCAGTCTATAACTATAGATATGAAAAAAATCTACAAAAATAGTAGGCATCTAACAAAAAGCCCACTACATAAGAAATATTGGACTTCTATATGTTACAGATAGATGTTACCTTCTCTTGGAAAGTACCATTGCTAATGTCATCACTAAAGCTAGCTGTGTACTCAGAAATCTTGTTCTATTCTTTAAATCAAATATTAACTTGTCAGTTATCCTGTTTCTGTTTCCCCAGCACATAGGAGAAATCTCCCTGTTAACTGACTGCATCTGGTCACAAGTCAAACATTATTAAATGTTCATATTTGTCTTATAATTTTGGTTAAAATTCAAAGCATATGATAGTTGCCAACTCATATTAAACCTAATTCTGGTGTAGTAAAGTCATAGTTAAAAATATGGTGGAGAGCTGGGAAGATAGCTCAATGGTTAAGTACACTTGCTTGCAAAGCCTGCTATCTGGGTTCAATTCCCAAACCACCTACATAAGTGGGACAAAAAAAGGGGTGCCAAGTGTCTGGTGGTTTGGTATACCCATACACACACTGACACACACACACACACACAAGTAAGTAAATAATAAAAACATAAATACCAGTGTTGGGACTGAGGATGTAGCTCAGTTGTTAGCGTGCTTACCTAGCATGCACCAGGCTTAGGTTTGATTCCCAGCATCTCATAAGCCTTGTGAACTAAAGTTCCCAGAAAAGTGCTGTATCTGCTGCACCTACTTCCAGCAAGGCTGAATGGACTGATAAAGCTCCTGTGATCACAGAGCCAAATTACCTTGGGCTGCCTTTAGCCCCTTAATAGCCACTTATTGCCCACCTCTGTGTCTGACCTAACATCCTCATGACTTGACTATCAGTTGATCAATCAGGTGTAATCCTTCTTGAAATGCAAGAACAGACCCCAGCTTCCACCAACCTAAGGACTAAGAATGTCATCAGACAGCATCTGAGGCCTGTGCTGATTTCCCAGCTCTGCTGTAACTCGCCTACCTGATGGTCAGGCAATGTATTTAAAAAGAGCCTTGATTTATGACTTTCTTCTGTTCTGTAACTATAAAACCTTTATGAAATTATTAACACATTGGAACGTGGAATTTGGGGTAACCTAAATATGTGTTCCCAGGCCATGGTCACTCATATTTGGCTCCAGAATAAACTATCTCTTACCCCTTTGAGTTGAGAACTGTGTCATTTACATCAATACCCATATGAAAAATGCTTCACATTGGGAGATGAGGCAGCAGGATCAGAAGAGCAAGGTCATCCTCATTAGCATAGCAAATTTGAGGCCAGCCTGGCTTCAGGAGACCCAGTCACAAACAACAACTACTGCAATAACCTGTGGGTGCTATGTCATGTTGCCATAGCAGCCAAGATCCAAACCTGGGCTCCAGGAGACCCAGTCTCAAACAGCTACAAGACAATTGTGTTGCCATAGCAACCAAGATCCTAGTAACTTGGTTTTCCTTTCTGCTCACTAGTGTTCTTATCATCCAAGCCAGGATATAACCCAAATTGAAAAACTAGGGAAAACCTTTTAGTTTTTTTTTTTTTTTTTTTTTTTTTTTTGAGGTAGGGTCTCACTTTATCCCAGACTGACCTGGATTTCATTCTGTAGTCTCAGGCTGGGTCTGTTGAGAATTAATGCTTCTTGGAGGCAGTGCGTTCTTCGGGGTGGGCTTATCGGTATTATAGCCAGTTTCTCTTTGCCAGCATTTGGCACACTTTCCTGTTCCTGTTGTCCACCTGATGTTGGCCAGGAGGTGATATCTACTCTGTGCTCATGCCATTGTTTTCCCCTGATATCACGGAGCTTCCCCTTGAGTCTGTAAGCCAAAATAACCCCCTCCCCCCCCACACACACACAGGCTGCTCTTGGTCAGGTGATTTCTGTCAGCAATGCACACCTGATTGCAACACCAAGCCAGCAGATTTTGTAAGCAAACACCTCTAACCTCTGAGCCATCTCCCCAGTTTCATGTTTCTTTATTAGAATTCTATAAAGCAGATCTATATATTTCAACAATGACTAGAAGTAAAAAAAAAAAATAACTGTACAGATGAATGTAAAAGTTGTATATTGAAAGCTAGATGTAAAACAATATGTAGAAAATTAAAAATTAAAAAGCAAGATGTGGGGTTGGGAAAATGGCTCAATGATTAAAGGTGCTTACTTGCAAAGCCTGCCAGACCAGATTTGATACCCCAGCAATCCACATAAAGTATAATGGGCACTCATTTTCAGCAGCAAGAGTCCCTGGCTCATGGGCACATATACATATACATAGACATGCTCACACACATGCAGATGAATTTTTTGAATTGGAACAAAAGCAAGATGCCAAATTTAGCATATTGGAAAGTAAAATTAAAATGATCACATACAGCTGGGGATGTGCCTCAGAGGTACAGTGCTTGCCATGAGTTCAATTGCTAGTACCACCAAAAAATAAATAAAAATAAAAAATACACTAAACAAGATGATCACTATGATATGTGTGTGTGTAACATGCTAGAAGGAGCCAAATCATATCTGTGAAGAAATAGTCAACCTCAAGTGAAATATTAATCAAAAAATGACTTGAAGCCATATGTGGTGGCTCATGCTAGTAATCTCAGTATTTCCAATTCTGAGGCAAGAGAATTGCCCTAAATTTGAGGCCAGACTACTTAGTAGGATGACTTGTCCTATAATGAGACCCTGTTTCAGAAAAAAAAAAAAAAAAAAGAGAGAGATGGCTGTAAACTCAGCACTGGGGATGCAGAGGCAGGAAGATGACAACAAAGTCCACGTTATCCTAATCAAGAAAGTACATTCTTTTTTTTTTTTTTTCCTTTTTATTTCCAAGTTAGGGTTTCACTGTAGCCCAGGCTGACCTGGAACTGACTCTGTAACCCCAGGCTGGTTTCAAACTCATAGTGATCCTCCTACCTCCGCCTCCAGAGTATGCTGTGTGCCACTATGGCCAGCTAAGAAAAAAGATACTACAATCAAAAAATGGGCTGGGCTGGGCTGGGCTGGGCTGGAGAGATGGCTTAGCAGTTAAGACACTTGCCTGCAAAGCCAAAGGACCCAGGTTCAATTCTTCAGGACCCATGTAAGCCAGGTGCACAAAGTGAAATATGCATCTGGAATTTATTTGCAACAGCTGAAGACCCTAGTATGCCCATTCTCTATTTGCCTCTATCTCTCAAATAAATAAATAATAGAACAATTTTTAAGAAATAAAAGATGAATTAATTAAAAAAAAAAAAAAGGAGGGTTGTAGAGATGGCTTAGCAGTTAAGGCGCTTACCTTTGAAGCCTAAAGACTCAGGCACCTACATAAGAACCTACATAAGCCAGATGCACAAAGTAGCACATGTGTCTAGAGTTCGTTTGCAGTGCCTACAGATCCTGGCATGCCCATTCTCTATCTGTCTCTCTCTTTCTAATAAATAAATAAAATATTTTTTTTAAAAAAAGGAAGGGAAAATGAGTTGAAGTGAACATGAAGATAGATATGTTAATTGGCAGTTTGGGCAGGTGTGAGCTTGAATGCTAAAGTTTTGTAATTTGTGGAATGTTTTAATTTTTTTTAATTTTTTTGTTTATTTATTATTTATTTGAGAGTGACAGACAGAGAGAGGAAGAGGGAGAGAGAGAGAGAGAATGGGCACGCCAGGGCCTCCAGCCACTGCAAACGAACTCCAGACACGTGTGCCCCCTTGTGCATCTGGCTAACGTGGGCCCTGGGGAATCGAGCCTCGAACCGGGGTCCTTAGGCTTCACAGGCAAGCGCTTAACCGCTAAGCCATCTCTCCAGCCCGAATGTTTTAATTTTTAAGAACAATATAAAATTTACCAAGGGAGTTTTAAAACTCAAAATACTGGCCCTACTCATTTGCCCTGGCACCTAACTTGGAGTTACTTCCTGCTTCCATATACCTTTGGGTTTTTTTTAATATATTTTATTTATTTATTTATTTATTCATTTGACAGAGAAAGTGGGAGGTAGAGAGAGAGAGAATGGGCGCGCCAGGGCCTCCAGCCACTGCAAATGAACTCCAGACACGTGCGCCCCCTGGCTAACGTGGGTCCTGGGGAATTGAACCTGGGTCCTTTGGCTGTGCAGGCAAACACCTTAACCCCTAAGCCATCCCTCCAGCCCTACGTTTGTTTGGTTTTGTTTTGTTTTGTTTTGTTTTGTTTTGTTTTGTTTTTCCAGCACTCATTCTATTCTTCAGCAGTGGCCTCTCCTAGACACTGTCCTTTGTGCTTGCATCTGCTTGTCATTAGGATGAAAGCTGACAGCATATACCACTTCCCTGGGGTGAGTCACCCTCTTTAGCTTCCATTGTAAACAAGTACAGAAGCAGCTGGGCAGGCTCAGCCTTCATCCTTTTCAAGTGTTAATTTGGATTAAATATCTGGATATGTACATATGCCTTTTGTTGTTGTTGTTGTTGTTCTTTAAAGGAATAGTTGCAAATCCTGAAAGGAATAAACTGTGGGGAGGTAGGGTTGCTATTAGGTAGAAGGCACAATCTTATTGATACTTCGGTGATTAATTTAATAGTAAAATAGGATAAAACATGCCTTAGAATTCTAACACTGGTATTATTACATGGTACAGGGGGAGGGGGATGGGGACTTGCAGACAGAACCAAAAAGAGGAATCAAGTAAGGTCTGGATGGAGTGACTGGGGGAAGGGGCTTTACCTACCAGCAGTTTTCTGAAGGTGCTTAGCAAGAGAGCAAAAGAAATGCCAAATGTAAAAAGAAGGGAAAGAAGAGAAGGCTGCCTTGGAGTATAGCAACAACCATCCAAGAAGGTTTAGCAGAAAACAGCATCTACAGACATCCTGTCTATTTCTAGCTTGCCACGGTCTGGGGTCATTCTCAGCACTCATCTCACCCCCAGGGACAGAAAGATGTGTGGTGACAATGTGCCACTGTCCTCGCAGCTGCCAGTACCAGCTTAATGTGTAATGTGTCTCAGTGCACATAATATCATATCATATGACAATTACTGTGACAGTCAAAGAAGGCGCTGTTGATAGCTAGTTAAGACAAAGGTGTGACCCAGGACCAGCCTGGATAATCCTTGTGCTTCTACCCAGGTTTAGGGCAAAACCCCTGCTACAGCAGCTTGCCCACCCTCCTCAGTATTCCAAGTAAATAGACAATGAATGACAAAAAGGCAGAGGAAAGAGATTTAATTGACGTGCTTGGGATGAGGTAAATGGGCCTCATGACCCCAGGTTCATTTGGAGGATGATGATATGAGCTTTAGGCTTTAACACAGGAGGACAAGGGGCAGGAGGCAAGTAGTATAACTAAGCGATCATAGCCCAGGTATGGGTGCTATGTCTTCAGAGTACATCAGGTAATAGGCATAAAGGATAGAGATAAATCTAGAGTAGGAAAAGGGACATGGGGATATTCAGGGTTAGAAAAATGAGAAAAATGCAATTTTTAAAAATGGTAAGGGGTTGGAGGATGGCTTAGTGGTTAATAGCACTTCTTTGAAAAGCCTGACAATCCCGGTTTGCTTCCACAGTATCCATGTAAAGCCAGATGCTCATACATCCATTGTGTAGTGCTTTTAGGGCAATTTGGTGAACATAATATATGCATTTAGCCAGACAAAAGCAGGCTTCATACCCCTGAGGCACATGACCCCCCAAGCTATAGCCTTTTGATTAGGATTTCAGTACCAGGCATGTATTCCCTCCCATAGAATGGGCCTTCAGTCCAATTAGAGAGCAGTTGATTTCCCCCAGAGCAGACATACTACTATTGCACTCATTCAGCCATTTGGCCTATCTGGCCAAACTTGAGGTTTCCAGTGTCCACTGTTTTCACGTCTGATGACTTCTGTCTCCCATAAGACTGGATACAGTGCAGCCTTTTCCAGCTTTCAGTTGGCTGGGCTACAGGGAGAAGGTTTTTTACTCAGCACCACTGATTTCTCAGTGACTTTGCCTCTCAGGCGTGTGAAGTCTTCAGCAATATTGTCTTACCATCTCTTTCTCACGGGGAACCAAGGGCCTTGGCAATATCCTGTAATGTTTTGGAGGCAACAGGGACCTCACTAGTCAACAACTCACTGGAAGGTATCCCATCCCAGGCAGTGAAAATTTTCTAGTAACAATCTATGGCTTCTGGATGTGCCATTATTTAAGAAAGTAGATTTTCATGTGTATTATTCAGAATATCTTGAATTTTGACTGACCATCCCCCCTGCACTTCTTTTATACAGTCTCTTCCCCTGACCTTGCTTAGGCCTTTCCCCTCCCTGTAATATGTTTTTTTTTTTCTTTGTCAATTTTTATTAACATTTTTCATGATTATAAAAATATCCTATGGTACTACCCTCCCTCCCCCCACTTTCCCCTTTGAAATTCCATTCTCCATCATATCCCCTACCATCTCAATCAGTCTCTCTTTTATTTTGATGGCATGAACTTTTCCTCCTCTTATGATGGTCTTGTGTAGGTAGTGTCAGGCACTATGAGGTCATGGATATCCAGGCCATTTTATGTCTGGAGGGAGCACGTTGTAAGGAGTCCTACCCTTCCTTTGGATCTTACATTCTTTCTGCCACCTCTTCTGCATTAGACCCTGAGCCTTGGAAGGTGTGATCGACATGTTACTCAGTACTCTAGTCACATCTTTCCAGCACTATGATACCTTCTGAGTCATCCCAAGGTCACTGCCATCTGAGAAGAGTAGATTCTCTACCCAAAGTGAGAGTAGCATTAATATAAGGGTATAAATATTAAGAAAGTGCTTACTGGGCAGTTTGAGAAGCATACTATACACATTTTTCCACATGTCAGCAGATGTTACACCCCTAGGGCTCATGACTACCCCTGTTTTAAGTTTTCAGTCTCAGGGATGTAATCCCCCCCACCCATGGAGCAGGCTTCCAGTCCAACTGGAGGGCAGTTGGTTTCCACCATGACAGACATGCCACTATTGCACGCGTTGGCTCATTTGGCCTGGCTGGCCACTTATAAGGCTTGGAGTGTCCACTGTTGAGTATCTTCACTGGTGATTTCTCTTTCTCCCATTGAACTACATGTAGAATGGCTGCTTCCAGCTTTCTCTCAGCTGGTCTACAAGGAAGGGGTTATCAGCTCAGTTCTACCAGAATTTCTCAGTGGCCTTGCCACCCAAGTATGTGAAGGCTTCAGCAATAGGGTCTTACCATCTATTCCTGGTGGGAAACCAAGGGCCTTAGCAATGGCCTATAAAGTTTTGGGGGCATCAGGGACCTCCCTGGCCAACAACTCACTGGAGGTATCCCATCACTGGCACTGAAAATTTTCTAACAACGATCTACGGCTCCTGAGTGTTCCATTGTCCAAAACCAGAGGATTCCATATGATTTATTTGTATCCTCTTAGATTTTGATTAGCCCTCCCTCCACCTTTCCTTTACTCAATCCCTTCCCCTGACCTCACTTTGGGCCTTTTCACCCCCGTTAATCTATTCTTCTACTTACATATATACAATACCAACCTATTCAGTACCCTCCTCCCTTCCTTTCTCTTCCCTTTATATCTCCTTTTTAACTTACTGGCCTCTGCTACTGAGTTCTTTCCTTCTTACACAGAAGTCCAATCATTTGTAGCTAGGATCCACATATGAGAGAGAACATACGGCACTTGGTTTCTGGGCCTGTGTTACCTCACTTAGTATAATCCTTTCCAGATCCATCCATTTTCCTGTAAATTTCATAACTTCATTTTTCTTTACTGCTGAGTAGAACTCCAGTGTATAAATGTGCCAGATCTTCATTATCCACTCATCAGTTGAGGGACATCTAGGCTGGTTCCATTTCCCAGCTATTATGAATTGAGCTGGCAATAAACATGGTTGAGCATGTACTTCTGAGGAAATGGGATGAGTCCTTAGGATATATGCCTAGGAGTGCTGTAGCTGGGTCATATGGTAGATCAATTTTTAGCTGTCTTAGGAACCTCCACACTGATTTCCACAATGGGTGGACCAGATTGCATTCCCACCAACAGTGTAGAAGGGTTCTTCTTTTTCCACATCCTCACCAGCATTTATGATCATTTGTTTTCATGATGGTAGCCAATCTGACAGGAGTGAGATGGATTCTCAATGTAGTTTTAATCTGCATTTCCCTGATGACTAGGGATGTAGAACATTTTTTTAGATGCTTATGCGCCATCTGTATTTCTTCTTTTGAGAACTCTCTATTTAGCTCCATAGCCCATTTTTTAATTGGGTTGTTTGATTTCTTATTATTTAGGTTTTTGAGTTCTTTGTATATCTTAGATATTAATCCTCTATCAGATATATAGCTGGCAAAGATTGTTTCCCATTCTGTAGGTTGCCTCTTTGCTTTATTCACAGTGTCCTTTGCAGTACAAAATATTTGTAATTTCATGAGGTCCCAGTGGTTAATCTGTGGTTTTATTGCCTGAGCAATTGGGGTTATATTCAGAAAGTCTTTGCCAAGACCAATATGTTGAAGGCTTTCCCCTACTTTTTCCTCTAGCAATTTCAGAGTTCCAGGTCTGATATTAAGGTCTTCAGTCCATTTGGACTTAATTCTTGTGCATGGAGAGAGAGAAGAATCTACCTTCATCCTTGTACAGATACATATCCAGTTTTCCCAGCACCATTTGCTAAAGAGGCAGTCTTTTCTCCAATCAGTATTTTTGGCATTTTTATCAAATATCAGGTGGCTATAGCTACCTGGACTTATATCTGGGTCCTCTATTCTGTTCCATTGATCTACATGTCTGCTTTTGTGCCAGTACCATGCTGCTTTTGTTACTATGGCTCTGTAGTACAGGTTAAAATCAGGTATGTTGATACCACCAGCCTTATTTTTGATGCTCAGTATTGTTTTAGATATTCGAGGTTTTTTGTGATTCCAAATGAATTTTTGGATTGGTTTTTCTGTTTCTATGAATAATGCCTTTGGAATTTTGATGGGGATTGAATTAAATGTGTAGATGGCTTTTGGTAAGATTGCCATTTTCAAAATATTGATTCTTCCAATCCAGGAACAAGGGAAGTTTTTCCATTTCCTAGTGTCTTCTGCAATTTCTCGCTTGAGTGTTTTTTAGTTTTCATTGTAGAGATCCTTTACTTCCTTGGTTAGGTTTATTCCAAGGTACTTTATTTTCTTTGATGCAATTGTGAATGGGAGTGATTCTCTGATTTCATCCTCTGTGTGTTTTTTGTTAGCATATAGGAATGCTACTGAATTCTGTGTATTTATTTTGTATCCATGGCTGTAGGTGTTTATCAACTCCAGCAGTTTGCTGGTAGAGTCTTTAGGTTCCTTTATATATAGAATCATGTCATCTGCAAATAGTGATCCCTTTTATGTGCTTCTCTGGCCTTATTGCTGTGGTTAAGACTTCCAATACTATATTAAATAAAAGTGGGGACAGTGGACACCATTGTCTTGTTCCTGATTTTAGTGGAAAAGCTTCCAGTTTTTCCCCATTTAGTAATATGTTGCCTGCAGGCTTGTCATAAATAGCCCTTATTATATTGAGATATGTTCCTTCTATTCCCAGTCTCTGTAGGACTTATCATGAAGGGATGTTGGATTTTGTCAAACGCTTTCCGTACATCTAATGAGATGATCATGTGGTTTTTGTCCTTCAGTCCATTTATATAATGTATTACATTTATGGATTTGCATATGTTGAACCATCCCTGCATCTCTGGGAGAAAGCCTACTTGGTCAGGGTGAATGATCTTTCTGATATATTCTTGTATTCCATTTCTCAATATTTTGTTGAGAATTTTTGCATCTATGTTCATGAGGGAGATTGGTCTTTAATTTTCTTTTTTAGTTCTATCTTTGCCTGGTTTTGGTATCAGGGTGATGCTGGCTTCATAGAAGGAGTTTGGTAGGATTCCTTGTTTTTCTATTTTATGGGAAAGCTTAAGAAGCAATGGTGTTAGTTCTTCCCTGAAGGTCTGGTAAAATTCACCAGTGAATTCATCTGGGCCTGGGCTTTTTTTAGTTGGGAGATTTTTTGATAAGTGCTTGGATCTCCATGTTTGTTATAGGTCTATTTAAGTGATTAATCTCATCTTGATTTAATTTAGGTAGGTCATATAAATCAAGAAATCATCCATTTCTTTCAGATTTTCATGCTTTGTGGACTATATGCTTTTATATTATGTCCCTATTATTTTTTGAATTTCTCTGGCATCTGTTGTAATGTTACCTTTTTCATCTCTAATTTTATTAATTTGTGTCTCTTCTCTCTTTCTTTTGGTCAGATTTGCTAAGGGTTTATCAATCTTATTTATCCTTTCAAAGAACCAACTCTTTGTTTCATTGATTCTTTGGGTTGTTTTTGTTTGTTTGTTTGTTTGTTTCTATTTCATTAATTTCTGTCCTAATCTTTATTATTTCTTCCCATCTACTGATCTTTGGTTTGCCTTGTTCTTCTTTCTCCAAGGCTTTAAGGTGAAGCATTAGGTCGTTTACTTGCGACCTTTCTGATTTCTTAATATAGGCACTTAAAGCTATAAATTTAACTCTTACAACTGTCTTTATTGTGTCCCAGAGATTTTGGTATGTTGTGTTCTCATTATCGTTGGACTCTATAAATTTTTTGATTTCCTTCTTTATTTCTTCATTGACCCATTCATCATTTAGTAGTGTGTTGTTTAATTTCCATGATTATGTGTATGCTCTATAGCCTTTCTTGCTATTGATTTGTAGTTTGATTCCATTGTGGTCAGATAGAATGCAAGGAATTATTTCAATTTTCCTGTATTTGTTAAGATTTGCTTTGTGTCCTAATATATGGTCTGTTTTAGAGTATGTTCCATGTGCTGCGGAAAAGAATGTGTATTCTGCAGCATTTGGATGAAATGTCCTGTAGATATCTGTTAGGTCCATTCCTTCTATGACCTCATTTAGTCCAGATGCCTCTCTGTTCATTTTTTCCTGGGATGACCCGTCAATTGATGCGAGTGGGGTGTTGAAGTCACCCACTACCACTGTGTTTGGTGTTATCTGTGACCTTCATTCTAATAGCCTTTGTTTGATGAATTTGGGGCCCCCCATGTTAGGTGCATATATGTTTAGGATTGTAATGTCCTCCTGTTGGAGGGTGCCTTTAATCAATATAAAGTGACCTTACTATCTTTCTTAACTAATGTTGGACTGAAGTCTACCTTGTCAGATATTAGGAAAGCAACCCCTGCTTGTTTTCTAGGTCCATTTGCTTGAAACGCCATTTTCCAACCTTTCATCCTAAGATAGTATCCATCCTTTGTAGAAAGGTGGGTTTCTTGGAGGCAACATGTTGAAGGATCCTGCTTTTTAACCCAGTCTGTGAACCTGTGTGTTTTGGTTGGGGCATTGAGGCCGTTGATATTAAGAGATAATATTGAAAGGTGTGTATTCATTTCTGCCATTTTTTTGTAGTTCTTCCAGTTTTACCTTTGCTCTCTTGTGTTGATTAGTATTTGAGGATTGTTTGTTTTTTCCCAGTTCCTTATATGTGTGCTTTTCTTTTTCTTCAGCATGGAGGATTATTTCAAGTATTTTCTGTAGAGCTGGTTTTGTCTTCAAATACTCCTTTAGCTTGCTTTTGTCATGGAATGTCCTTATTTGTCCATCTATTTGAATGGATTGTTTTGCAGGATAAAGTAACCTTGGTTGACAGTTGTTATCTTTCAGAACTTGGAATACATCACTCCAAGCCTTTCTGGCCTTTAAAGTTTGTGTTGAGTAAACTGCTGTAATCCTGATAGGCTTGCTTTTGTAGGTAACTTGATTTTTCTCTCTGACTGCTTTTAATATTTTTTCTTTGGTTTGTGTGTTTGGTAGTATGATTATAATATGGCGATGAGAGGTTCTTTCCAGGTTTTGTCTGGCTGGTGTTCTAAAGACTTCCTGTATCTGCATTGGCACCTCTTTCCCAATTTGGGTGAAGTTTTCTTCTGTGATTTTGTTGAAGATGCCAACTATGCTTTTGGAGTGAAATTCTCCTTCTACTATACCCTGAATTCATATGTTTGATCTTTTCATAGTGTCCTGAATATCTTGAAATTCCCACTCATACTTTTCTATTAGTTTGTCTTTATCTTTGTTGGACTGTATTAGATCTGCCACCTGGTCTTCTAGCTTAGATATTTTGTCTTCTCTTTCATCCATTCTACTTGTGAGATTTTCTACAGAGTTTTTTATTTCATTAACTGTGTTCTTCATTGCTAGTAATTATGACTGGTTTTTCTTTATTATTTTTATTTCCTTATTTATGTCTAGTATTGACCTCCTTATTTCATTAAATTGGTGTCCTGTGTTTTTTTTGATTCCTTTGATTTCCTCTTTCATTCCTTTGATTTCTTCTTTGACTTCTTTAAACATATTTATAATCATTCTTTTGAAATCTTTCTCATGCATTTCCTCTAACTCATCACTGGAGGTCATTTCTGATGCATTAATCCTTTTTGGTGGTTCTTGTGTTATAATATATATATTTTTGCATCCTGGATTATTTAATGATTGGATTTTCTTGTTAGCTGGGTATTATTAGATGTACCAATCAATCTGATGTTATGTATCTTCAGGGTAGTAGCTTAAGTCATTAGGTGTGGCTCTCAATACTCTCATAGTATCTACAAAAGTGACCCTAGGTGTTGGGTTTGCCTGCTATGAAAGTATTCGGGTAGGCTGAGTGCAACCAAATACAGATAGATTGTGAAATTCAATTAAACATTGTATACTTTCAATGAAAAACAGCTCAGAATGTTTATCCAAGAGTAGGTATTATGACAACCAGATCCTCTAACTGTCCCTTAGGGTGTGTGGTGTCCCACCCACAGCCTTAATCCTGGCACCAAGGAGGTTAAGGGTTCTGATCCACTGAGGGTTCCAAGTCAGCTTGTGACCAGGTGAGACCCTTCCCTGGTGTAATCCCAGTTACCTCTGCTGCTGCTTGGGTCCCACTGTTGGTTCAAGTTGGTGTCGCCGGGTCCCTGGACTGCTGCTCTGTTCGCCGGAGCTGGCCACTGGCGGTGGGGGAGGGGAGGCTGCCGATGCTGCTCTAGTTTTGTCACTGTTCCACGTGTTCTTCTACCTTGTGATCTGCTCCTCCGTTGTTCACTGCCGTTCTCCCTTCACGTTTCTTGAGTTTGTGGAGAGCTCCGGTGTGAGTGGAAAATCCCCTCACCTGGCTTTTCCTGCGGTTCAAGCCGAGCCTCCCTGTAATATGTTCTTGTACCTACATATATACAATACCATCTGTGTTGGTTTGATTCAGGTGTCCCCCATAAATTTAGGTGTTGTGAATGCTGGGTTCCCAGCTGATGGATATTTGGGAATTAGTGCCTCCTGGAGGGAGTGTATTATTGGGGGTGGGATTATGGGTGTTATAGCCAGTTTCCCCATGCCAGTGTTTGGCACACTGTTGCTATTTTCCACCTTATGTTGGCCAGGGCTGATGTCCACATTCTGCTCATGCCATCATTTTCCCCTGCCATCGTGGAGCTTCCCCTCAAGCCTGGAAGCTAAAATAAACCTCTTTTTCCCAGAAGCTACTCTTGGTTGGGTGATTTCTACCAGCAATTCGAACCTGACTGCAACAGTAAAGTGGTACCAAGGTGTGGGGTTGCTGCTAGACACCTGACTGTGTGGGTTTGTCCTTTTGGAGCTGATTTTCAAGAGGAATGTGGAAGAATTTGATACCTTGGGCTAAGAGATGTCTTGCAGTGCTGTAAATACACCTTGATGGACTATTCTGGCCAGAGTTGAAAGACCTGAATGCAGTAAGAACTATGGACTGTGAGGTTTGGCTTATGAGGGTGAAAAGAGCTTTGCTTCTACTGGGCTAGCACTTCATGCGAGGCTTCTGTTATGCCCATGTCCTGAGAAGTTGTGCAGGGTTGCTTTTTGTGAACTGGTATGAGCAGAGGGATATGGCACAGAAAGAAAGTTTTTGAGTGAACTGCTGCCCATTCAGCTGCAATTGAGAGATTACAACCTTTGATATTGGGCCAGCTGACCTGCACTGGGGCAACAGGAAGAACGTAGACTCCTTTGAAGGGGCCTCAGTGCTCAAGGAGTGTCCTGTACTTCAAAGTCTGCTTTGTTCTCTTCTGGATTAACAAATGAGCATAGCATCAGGTATTGTGGAGTTTAAGAAATGCTGGAAAGAGGGTCATTGAGTTTGCAACATGGTCTTGTGTTTTGGAAATGGCCATGGGCAGTGTAAAGCAGGTTTGCTGGATGCCTGCATGGAGACCCTATGGGGCCATGAGGATGAACTGTAGATTGCAGTGGAGACCCAGTAGAGATGCCAGGACCATAAGATGGCTGCTAAGGAAAGCTACCGCTCTGATGAACTGTTCCAGGGCTGTGAGTAGCCTAGCTGGAGGGGTGGAATTGGAAGTCCAGAGACTTGTTGCTGGTTAGAATTATTGGGCTTGGAGATTTGTCACTGGCTAGAGTTCTTGGACTTGAAGCTACAGAGTTTGAAGTTTGCCCTGGTTGTTTAAATCTTGTGTTGGCTGAATATTTCTTTGCTATGTCCAGTGCCATCTTTTGCAGTGTGAATATTTATTCTGTGCCATTATGGGTTTTTTGAGGTTATTTTTTGGTATTATGGCTCAGTCAAAAGATCTTGGACTATGGGGATGTATGAACATCATTGGAATTGATAAAAACTATGGGGACTTTTAAAGTTAGAGGAATGCATTACATTTTACATCATGTATGGATATCAGTTTATGGGGGCCAGGGGCATAATGTGGTGGTTTGTTTCAGGTGTCCCCCATAAACTTAGGTGTTGTGAATGCTGGGTTCCCAGCTGATGGAGATTTGGGAATTAATGCCTCCTGGAAAGAGTGTATTGTTGGGGGTGGGATTATGGGTATTATAGCCACTTTCCCCATGGCAGTGTTTGGCACACTTTCCTGTTGCTATTGTCCACCTTATTTTGGCCAGAGGGTGATGTTTACCCTCTACTCATTCCATTGTTTTCCTCTGCCATCGTTGAGTTTTCCCTCAAGTCTATACATTTGTAGCTGGGATCTACACATAAGAGAGAATATGCGACCAGGGCTTTCTGGGCCTGGGTTACCTCACTTAGTATAATCCTTTCCAGATCTATTCATTTCCCAGAAAATTTCTTAATTTCATTTTTCTTTACAATTGAATAAAACTCCATTGTGTAGATGTACCACATCTTTATTGTTCGTTCATCTGTTGAGGGACATCTAGGCAGGTTCCGTTTCCTAGCTATTGTGAATAGAGCAGCAGTAAACATGGTTGTGTAAGTATCTCTAAGGTAGTGAGAAGAGTCATTAGGATATATGCCTAGGAGTGCTATAGCTGGATCATATGGTAAATCTATTTTTAGCTGTCTCAAGAACCTCCACACTGATTTCCTCAATGGCTGTACCAGATTACGTAGCCACCAACAGTGTAGTAGGGTTCGTTCCCCTTTTACTGGATCCTCACCAACATTTATTGTCATTTGTTTTTTTGATGCTAGCCATTCTGACAGGAGAGAGATGGAATCTCAAGGTAGTTTTAATTTGCGTTTCCCTGATGGCTAAGGATGTAGAACACTTTTTTAGATGTTTATATGCCATCTGTATTTCTTCTGATGAGAACTCTCTATTTAGTTCCATAGTCCATTTTTTAATTTGGTTGTTTGATTTCTTATTGTTCTGTTTTTTGAGTTCTTTGCATATTCTGGATAGTAATCCCCTGTCAGACGTGTAGCTGGCAAAGATTTTCTCCCATTATGTAGGTTGTCTCTGCTCTTTTCGCAGTGTCCTTTGCTGTACAAAAGCTTTGTAACTTCATGAGATCCCGGTGGTCGATTAGTGGTTTTATTTTTGAGCATTTGAGGTTATATTCAGAAAATCATTACCTATGCCAATATGTTGAAGTGTTTTCTCTACCTTTTCCTCTAGCAATTTCAGAGTTTCAGGTCTGATATTAAGGTCCCTGATCCACTTGGATTTGATTCTTGTGCATGGAAAAAGACAAGGATCTCTTTTCATCTTTCTACATATAGATATCCAGTTTTCCCAGACCACCTGTTGAAGAGGCTGTCTTTTCTCCAATGTATGTTTTTGGCATTTTTGTCAAAAATCAGATGGCTGTAGCTGCCTGGATTATCTGGGTCCTCTATTCTGTTCTCTCGATCTACATGTCTGTATTTGTGCCAATACCATGCTGATTTTAATTGTCCTCTTAGAACTACCTTCATTTTGTCCCAAAGGTTTTAGTATGTTGTGTTCTCATTACCATTTGATTCTATGAATTTTTGGATTTCCTTCTTGATTTCATCGACTCATTCATCATTTAGAGGTATATTGTTTAGTTTTCCTGATTTTGTGTATGCTGTATAGCTTTTCTTCCTATTGATTTGTAATTTAGTCCCATTGTGATCAGATAGAGTGAAAGGAATTCTTTCAATTTTCCTGTATTTGTTAAGATTTGCTTTGTGTCCTAACATATGGTCTGTTTTAGAGAATGTTCAGTGCTGCTGAAAAGAATGTGTATTATGCAGCATTTAGGTAAAATGTCCTGGAGATATCTGTTAAGTCCATTTGTTCTGTGACCTCATTTAATCCAAATGCATCTCTGCTTATTTTTTGCTGGGATTTCCTGGCAATTAATGAGAGTGGAGTGTTGAAGTCATCCAGTACAACTGTGTTTGGTATTATCTGTGACCTTAGTTCTAATTGTGTTTGTTTGATGGAATTGGGAGCCCCCATGTTAGGTGCATCTATGTTTAGGATTGTAATGTCCTCCTGTTGGAGTGTTCCTTTAATTAATATAAAGCAACTTCCCTTATCTTTCCTAATTAATGTTGGTCTGGAGTCTACCCTGTCAGATATTAGCATAGCAACCCCTGCTTGTTTTCTAGGCCCATTTGCTTGAAACACCATTTTCTAACCTCTCACCCTAAGATTGTGTCCATCTCTTGTGGAAAGGTGAGTGTCTTGGACGAAACAAATTGAAGGATCCTTCTTTTTAATCTGTTCTCCAAATCTGTGTCTTTTGGTTGGGGCAATGAGGCTGTTGATATTGAGTTATTATTGAAAGGTGTGTATTTATTTTTGCCATTTTTCTTGTTTTGTAGTTCCTCCAGTTTTACCTTTGCTCTCTTGTATTAACTAGTAGTTGAGTATGGTTTGTTTCTTCCAGGTTCCTTATGTGTGTGTTTTTATTTCTCTTCAGCATGGAGGATCCTCTCAAGTATTTTCTGTAGAGCTGGTTTTGTCTTCATATATTCCTCTAGCCTACTTCTGTTGTGGAATGTCCTTATTTTCCAATCTGTTTGTAGGATAAAGTAATCTTGGTTGACAGTTGTTGTCTTTCAGAACTTGGAATACATCATTCTAAGCCCTCTGGCTTTTAAAGTTTGTGTTGAGTTATCTACTGTTGTCCTGATGGTCTTGCCTTTGTATGTGACTTGATTTTTCTCTCTCACTGATTTCAATATATTTTCTTTGGTTTGTGTGTTCTGTAGTTTAATTATAATATGACAGTGAGAGGTTCTTTCCTGATTTTGTCTGTTTGGAGTTCTATAGGCTTCTTTTATTTGTACTGGCATCCCTTTTTCTACTTGTGGGAAGTTTTCTTCTATGATGTTGTTGAAAATATCTGTTATGCCTTTAGAGTCAAATTCTTTTCCTTCTAATATGCCCTGAATTTTTATGTTTCATTTCTTCATATTGTTCAGAATGTCTTGAGATTTTCATTCATGCCTTCCTATTAGTTTGTCCTTCTCTTTGTTGGATTATATTAGATCTGCCACCTGGTCTTCTAATTTAGATATTCTGTCCTCTCCTTGATCCATTGTACTGTGAGATTTTCCACATAGTTTTCTATTTGATTTACTCTGGTTTTCATTTCTAATATTTCTGATTGGTATTTTTTCATTATTTCTGTTTTCTTACTCATGTTTTTTATTGACCTACTTATTTCATTAAGTTGGTTTCCTCTGTTCTCTTGGGATTTCTTCCAGAGTTTGTTTTCTTCTTTGATTTGTTTGATTTCTTTGAATATAAATATGTTAATTTTTTGAAATCTTTGTCAGGCATTTCATCTAAAGCAGTCTCACTGGGGGTCATTTCTGATGGATTTATAATTTTTGGTGGGATTGGATTGTCTTGACTTCTTGTGTTCCTTGTATTATAATGTAGATATTTTTGCATCTTTGGTTATTTTGATGCTTGGGTTTTCTAATTATCTGCAGTGTTCTTAGCCATATAAATCCAACCTTGTGTATCTTCAGTGTAGGAGTTTGAGGTGTCCGGTGAAGCCTTTATACTCCAAGAGAAATAGCGGAAGTGTCCCTGGGTGTTGAGCTTGCCTGCTATTCAAGTGTTATAGTAGTCTGGGTGAAGCAAATTACTGGCAAATTCTAAAATTCAACTGAGCAGTATAGGTATTCAATCAAAACCAGCACAGAGTATGTATATAAGTGTGAGGATTAAACTAAATAGTTAATCTAGTAAAGCCAAAGTCCCTAAGGGTGTGTGTTGCCCCATGCCCTTAATCCTGTCAGCTAGGAGGTTGAGATTTCTAGTATGAAATGGGTTCCAACTCAGCCTGGGGCCAGTCTCTGACCCCAGTAGTGAGGTAAGAAAAAGACAAAGGTTCTACAAATCAGTAAATGTCAAAGACAACAATTGTCAACACCAAAATTCAGCTTATGTTAGAAGGGTTTAACCCACCAAGAATATATCATTCAAATGTAATACATAACCTTTCCTGACATGGAAAGAGAGATTATCACTTCCAGTGCAGGCCTATGTATCTGGCTTTGTATAAATAGGCCCTGTTACCTTTTGGGATGGCTATCTGTGCTGGCCCGTGGCACGAAAGTCGAAACAGGCCTCAAAGGAGGGAGTGGGAATGAATTTGAGACAAGAACACAAGGAATGGAGCCAAGACAAGTTCTGATCAAGGCTCAGGTTTATTCAGACAGACACAAGCTTATATACAGAAGATAAAACTTTCACGACTATGCCTAGGTGCCTAAAGTCAGCTTCACCAGGGCTGTATGTTAATGCCTCTGTGTCTGATGCCCACTCCACCTAGGCTGTATGTAAAATAATGCCTTTGTATCAGGCACCTTATAGATAAGGCCTTTGTGTTAAGAGATTAGAGACCACCTGTAGCTCCCAAGGTCAAAGAGCTGCTGCAGCTCCCAATAGCTATCAATCTCACTAATGCTGAGTGCCCACATTGATCCCTTGGTGCTGGGGAGCCAGGGGTGAATGAGTTCCCTGGAAGGTCAAGGCCCTGATGGTTGGGGGATGGGAGACTTTGCAGGGTGCCTGGAGTTGTACTGCAGCTGCTCAGCTGGTCTCCTTTGTATCTCCTTTAGCAGCTGCTCAGCTGGTTTCTGCTGACTTCTTCAGGTTTCTTGACTTTGCAAGTAGGCTGATGCTAGTGGGAAATCCCCTCACTTTGTTTCTGCTCCTGCTGCTCTGTGCTACTGGCTGGTCAGGTGGTCTGGTGGGTTTGTGGATTGGGGCTGCTGACACCTTGACTAGATTCTGGCCAGTTTCCTCCCTTCTGAAAGATCTTGGTCTTTCCTGCTTCTCTGCTGTGGATGGTAATAACTTATACACCTTCACTTTTCAGTAGAAGAGTGTATTTTGCTGTATTTCTGTTTATGTCCCTCCCTAGACTGCTTTGGTGTGTCTAGTATGTCACCATCTGACCCAGAAGTCTCTGACACTCTCAGTAAGTGCAATTTTAAATAATATGAATAACATGCTCTGAGAAGCTAATATAAGCTGAGTCTGTCAATATTCTCTGACTCTCTTTATATGATATTTCTTTCATGTTCATCTTTTTGAAATTAGGTCAATGAAATATGAGCAGAAATGACAAGTTTCCTAGCCACTTCCTGATTCACCATGCTTTTTTAAAAAGTATATTTGTGCTGGGCGTGGTGGCGCACGCCTTTAATCACAGCACTCGGGAGGCAGAGGTAGGAGGATTGCCATGAGTTCGAGGCCACCCTGAGACTCCATAGTGAATTCCAGGTCAGCCTGGGCTAGAGTGAAACCCTACCTCGAAAAACCAAAAAAAAAAAAAACAAAAAAAAAAAAAGTATATTTGTGTGGTTGGGGGGTGGCATGCCAGGACTGAGCATCTTGCCTCTGTAAAAAATGCAAGAAAGGTGTTGTGCAGGAAAATAATGAAAGTTTCTTAAGCAAATCAACACTTTTAGTGTAGTGGAATTCAGTGTTTATATCCTGTTTCTTCCAAAATCCATTATTTATTTTAAATTCACTTTGTAGCCCAGGATGGCCTTGAACTCACAGCAATCCTCCTACCTCTCCTTCCTGATTTCTGGTATTGAAAGCCCAACTTCCTTTTTTTTTTTTTTTTTTTCATCAGTTTTCAAGGAAGGGTTTCGCTCTAGCCCAGACTGACCTAGAATTTACTATGTACTCTCAGGGTGGCCTTGAAGTCATGGTGATCCTCCAACCTCTGCCTCCTGAGGGCTGGGATTAAAGGCGTGCACTGCCACACCCAGCTCCCAATTTATATTCTTTAAGCCAGTGTTTCTCTTCAAGGTTGAAGTGAGGAAATGAGGACATTTTTGGCATAATGGCAAAGGAGAATTTTTATTAGATGGGACTGTCATATGTACTGTATGGTGTTATTATCCTTGACCCCTCAACAAATGCAAATAGCACTTTATAATCACGGAGACAAAAACTTTCCCTTGGTGTTGGAGATATGACTTAGTGATTAAAGGCACTTGCTTGCAAAGCCTACTGGCCTGGGTTCAATTCCTCAGCCCACACATAAACCCAGATGCAAGGTGATACATGCATTGTGATCCCAACACACTATAAAAATGGGAAGCAGATCCAGGAGAATCTGAAGCTCACAGCCAACTAGTATAAGTCTGACATTCATTTGAAAAGGCAAGTAACCCTGTTTCAAAGAAGGTGGAGCATAGACATCTCTCACAATTGTCCTCTGACCTCCACAGATGAACTGAGACATGAACACACACACACACACAATTAAAAATGTAAAGAAACTTCCCCATACTTTCTTAAGAGTACAGATTTCTGTTCTCACCTGAGTCCTACTACCTGGGATTTGTAAATAGGTAGAATTAGATGAGGTTCAACATGAGGATGAGGATGTGGGATACAGCAGTGAGCCCAACTAAACCTGACTGGGTTATCTTTGGAGGAGTCACCATTCTCCCCACATATTGAGCATCAGCTAAGG
Organism: Dipus sagitta; assembly: GCA_036346955.1. Classification (NCBI taxonomy): domain Eukaryota; kingdom Metazoa; phylum Chordata; class Mammalia; order Rodentia; family Dipodidae; genus Dipus; species Dipus sagitta. The sequence continues at coordinate 54,525,673 of CM070779.1, read as the reverse complement.
AGAAGTGATTAGACTGGCAAAGAAGCAGTGATGATGTCACAAAGGTAGGTGTAAAGGAGACTTTGTATTGTAATAAAGCACATTTGAGGGCTTATTTGGAGGTTCTAGCAGGGGAGCACAGCTGCTCTTCTACCCTTGACTAACGACTGGTCCTCCTCTACTCAGGGAAGGTGGACCTCTTCAAGCAAGTGTGCAGGTTCAGGAGGGACGCACATGGAGTAGTGAGGGAGGAAGGGGACACCCACCTAGCTTGCCAGCTCAGCCAAATCAACCCTGGTGACCAATGGGGTGACATATTTTGCATCTAGATTGCCCTCACATCCATAAAAACCATTTGAAAGAAAATAAAAGGCTGAAATGGACTGAAGTGCTGCTGACTGCTCTGGCCATATGGCATTTTTCTTTGGCAAGGGGAAGGGCTGTTGGTTTGGAGATGACTTGTAGTCTGCTTGACATTTGCATGAAAAAAAAACACAAGAGACAGCCTAGCTATCAAGCTCTTCTGTAGACACCAAAGCTAAGAAGTTAGAATGAAATGAAACCTAACACTGAAACTCACATGACAGCATGAATCCTATATGTCCACATATATTGACCAATGACTTACAGTGGCATACCTTGTTACACGGAGTGTTCTGTACAGGCTGCTGTAGGTGGGAAATTTGAGGAATTCCCAAAGCACCCCAGGGTTGCTGCTGAGATCACCCTGCTCTCTCACCTTTTCCATTAATGGTTCTCTGTCTTCATCTTTCTGCCTGCCCACTGTGTGGCCAGATCATCTGTGAGGAAGAAGTGGCAAGAGACACCTCATCCTGCCATTATGGGCTCCCATCTCCTCTCTTTTGATTTTTTTTTTTTTTTTTTTTTTTTTGGTTTCTTTTATTTTTTTGAGGTAGGGTCTCACTCTAGCCCATGCTGACTTGGAATTCACTATGTAGTGTCAAGGTGGCCTCAAACTCACAGTGATTCTCCTACCTCTGCCTCCCAAGTGCTGGGATTAAAGGCATGTGCCACCACACCCAGCTGTTTTTTTTTTCCTTAATTTTTATTTTTATTGACAACTTCCATAATTGTAAAAATATCCCATGGTAATTACCTCCCTCCCCCCACTTTCCCCTTTGAAACTCCACTCTCCATCATATCCCCCACCCCCTCAATAAGTCTCTCTTTTATTTTGATGGCATGATCTTTTCTTCCTATTATGAGGGTCTTGTGTAAGTAGAGGCAGGCACTGAGAAGTCATGGATATCCAGACCATTTGGTGTCTGGAGGAACATGTTGTAAGGAGTCCTACTCTTCTTTTGGCTCTTACATTGTTTCCACCACCTCTTCTGCAATGGATCCTGAGTCTTGGAAGGTGTTCTGTCATGTCTTCTCAGCACCATGGTGCCTTCTGAGTCATCCCAAGGTAACTGCCATCTGAAAAGAGAAGCTTCTCTAACCAAAAGTGAGAAGAGAGTAGCATTAATATATGGGTATGAACATGAAGAGAAGTGCTTACTGGGCAGTTTGGTGAGCATAGTATATATATTTAACCAGACACCAGCAGACATTGCACCCCTAGGGCTCATGACTACCCCTCTTGTAGGTTTTCAGTATCAGGAATATATTCTCTCCCATGGAGCAGGCCTCCAGTCCAATTAGAGAGCAGTTGTTTTCCCCCATAACAAACATGTCACTATTGCACCCGTTGGCTCATTTGGCCTGGCTGGCCAAATATAAGGCTGGCAGTGTCCACTGTTGAGTATCTTCACTGGTGATTTCTCTCTCTCCCATTGAACTGCATGCAATGTGGCTTTTTCCAGTTTTCTGTCAGCTGGTCTACATAGAGGAGGTTTTCAGCTCAGCTCTAGCAGGATTTCTCAGTGACCTTGAAGCCCAAGTGTGTGGAGTCTTCAGCAATAGGGTCTTAACATGTACTCCTGGTGGGAAGCCAAGGGCCTCAGCAATGGCTTGTAATGTTTTAGGGGTATCAGGGACCTCCCTGGCCAACAACACACTGGAAGGTATCCAATCCATGGCACTGAAAATTTTCTAGTAACAATATATGGCTTCTGAGGTCCTATTGTTTTTTGAGGTAAGGTCTGGCTCTAGCCTAGGCTGACTGGAATTCACTGTGTAGTTTCAGGGTGGCCTCTAACTCATGGTGATCTTACTTCCTTTGCCTCCCAAGTGCTCGGATTAAAGGTGTGTACCACCATGCCTGGCCTTGTTTTAATTTTTATTTATTTATTTGCATGTGTGTGGGTGTGTGTGTGGGGGGGGTTATGGGCACACCAGGGCCTCTTGTTGTTACAAATGAACACCAGATGCTTGCACCACTTTTTTTTTGCATCCAGTCTACATGGGTGACTTGGCATTGAACCGGGGCCAGCAGGTTTTACATGCAAGCACCTTTAACCACTAAACCATCTTCCCAGTCCCTCTTATAAAAAAATTCTTATTTAATTTATTGGGGGGGGTACACCAGGGTCTCTTGGTCCTGAAAATTAATCCAGATGCATATACCACTTTCTGTGTCCAGCTTCATGTAGTTTTGGGGGGTTGAACCCTGGCCCAGAAGCTCTGCAAGTAAGCACCTTAACCACTAAACCATTGCCCCAAGCCCCCAGCCCTTCTTTTTGGTTCTTTAATAGCAATACAATTTATAGGGCATATGCAATCTGCCAGGTTCCGAGCTAAATCTTATTTGGCTGCTTGTTGTAAGTAGACAATTTTAACAATTATTCCTCTAGTGGTTTGTTTTAAATTTTTATAACAATCTCAAGCTCACAGAAAACTTGCAAATATGGTACAAAACAGAACTTTTTTCATTATTTGAGAGTAAACTGCCAGTCTGATACCCCTCCTTCCTAATTATCCCACAAATACTCTTACATGATGAACTCAGTGAGATATTCTCATACATAAGAAAATGAAAATAATATATTAGAATTATGAAATTGGCAGTGATACATTACTACTGTCTGACCCACGAGCCTCACTCACAATGCTGCTTCTTTCAGTAATGGCCTTTATAGTTAAAAAAATTAGTTCTGGGTCTGGGGAGATGGACCGGGGGTAAGACATCTGCCTACACAAGCATGAAGGTCTGAGTTTACCTGAGACCACCTGAGTTTAATTCCCCAGAACTAACTTAACAGCTGAGTGTGGCTATATATACCTATAACCCAGTCATGGGAGTGAGGCCAGAGAATTACTGAAGCTCATAAAACAATCAAACAAACAACAGTAACAAAAAAACAACATTCAGCTCCTGAATAGTGAGAGACTCAGTACATGCAGATGAGCAGTGGAGGGGAGGGATTCACCTCTGGCCTCCATATGAACACAGTTGAGGAGTGTATCTGCATACATGCGTGCATACACTACACACACATCACACTACACATACTACACACATGCAAAAAATAGTCCAGTTCTAAGCTACCTGTTGCACATGGTTGTCATGTGTTCATTAATCTTCTGTAGTCTAGAGCACTTGCTCCACCTTGCCTTGGTTTTTATGAACTTGGCATTTCAGAAAAATATAAGACAGAACATCCTATCCCATTGTTTTCCTGGCATTAGGTCCAGGAGTCCATCATCTGCTGACCTTCCCTTCTATCTACCCAGACGTGTCTCTCCAGCAATGAGGATATTGGGGGAACTCAATGGAGAACTGAGCAGAAGCTCTGGACCTGGCAGGGAGAAGGGAAGTTCCTCTTCCTTTCCTTCCTCCCTCCGCCCCCTTTACTTCATCCTTCCCCTTTTGCTTCCCCCCTCCTCCCTTTCCTTCCTAGAAAGATGGGACTATGTCCTATGCCGGTAAATCATCTGGAAGGAAGGTGTCTTCTGTCTTCTGTCTTTGTCTCACAGTGCTGAACACATGACTATTGGACAGAGAAGGATAACTGGAACCAGCTTACAGTGGTTGAATTTCTCCTTATAACTTAGCCTTTGTTCATGAATCCTGCTTTTCATGTTTCTTTAGTCTCTGATCTTTGGTCCTTTCAGAATAAGATTTCAAGTAGCATCCCCAAGAGACTCCCTCACTAGTTCTGCTATGTGCTGATCCTTCCCTTGCACTGTGTTTATCCATTGAGTCTGACATTTCCCAGCTAATGCCACAATTATAAAGCCCGTGATTGCTTTTCAGTTGTTGAATGTCTAGAACTATTTTTGCTCTTCCTGGTTAGAGTCCAAGTATCCGAGGTGAAGGATATGGTCTTTGCTGTCCTTCATTACATCTTATAGCAACTTGTAATGAGTTTCCTATTTAGGCAGTCAGCTTCTTTTTTAAAAAATTAATTTATTTATTTTTATTAACAACTTCCATGATTGTAAACAATATCCCATGGTAATGCCCTCCCTCCCCCCACCTTCTCCTTTGAAATTTCCATTCTCCATCATATCCCCTCCCCATCTCAATCAGTCTCTTTTTTATTTTGATGTCATGATCTTTTCCTTCTATTATGATGGTTTTGTGTAGGTAGTGTCAGACACTGTGAGGTCATGGATATCCAGGCCATTCTGTGTCTGGGGGGAGCACATTGTAAGGAGTCCTACCCTTCCTTTGGCTCTTACATTCTTTTACCCACCTCTTCTGCAACAGACCCTGAGCATTGGAAGGTGTGATAGAGGTATTGCAGTGCTGAGCACTCCTGTCACTTCTCTCCATCACCACGATGCCTTCTGAGTCATCCCAAGGTCACTAGGCAGTCAGCTTTTTATAAGTGTGTGTTGAATTGATGAATGTCTACATGTGGGTCTACATATGAACTCAGAACATCTGTCATATTCTTTTCAGATTAACTGCTTCTCTGATTCTTATATTACCACAGGCATTCTAGAAAAGGTTGTTTAGTAAGATTCTTACTTTAGAGATGAGAAACCTAGGACCCAGAAAGGGTACATTGCAGCCACAGTGATATATCTAATAGGAAAACGACGGTCTAAGCAGAAACCCTACATCCTTTCCAGGTCTTCACCCCCTATATCCTATATCTTCCTTTATCATTAACAAGGACAAATATTGTTATTATAACTATTACTTAAGCCACTAATATGGTCTGGGAATTGGCAAAGCAGGTGATTTATAAAAGCATATATCAGGAGATCAAAAAAGGAAAACATCAATTTAAAGCATAAAATTTTAAGAATAGCCAGGCATGTTGGCTCATACCCTTAATCCCAGCACTTGGGAGGCAGAAATAGGAGGATTGCCATGAGTTCAAGGCCACCCTGAGAATACATAATGAATTGCAGGTCAGCCCAGGCTAGAGTGAGACCCTATCTCGAAAAACCAAACAATATACTAAAAGAAAATTCAAGAATAAAATTGGTAGCTGTATTAGAAATTCTACGAACTAAATAACTCAGATTATTTTTATAATGTTGTCCTTGAACACATTGATAGCAAAAAAAAAAAAAAAAAAAAAAAAGCCCTGTGTTTCAAAAACTAAGATAACTCTCTGTTAAGAATCAGAGTAGAAAGCCAGTGTGTTAGTACACACCTTTAATCCTAGCATTTGGGCATCTGAGGCAGAGGATCGCTGTGAGTTCAAAACCATCCTGGGCTAGGGTGAGACCCTGCCTCAGAAAAAGAAAGAAAGAAAGAAAAATAGTCAGAGAATATCAAGACATTCTGAAGGATTAATATTTGCCTTTAGTTCTCAGTGTCCCGATTAATATTAACACCTGTATTTGTGACACCAAGACTTTGAAAATCTATCTCAAATTTATACCATTAGAAGATATGGTTTTCTATTTGTGGATAAATAATTTTTATTCCCTGTTTAAAAAACAGAAAGATAGAACTTTAATTTTAGAAATGGTCTGTGGGATTATTGTATGGAGTCCAGAAAGGAAATGTGTGAACTGTAATGTCAAACTGTGTAACCAGGGTCCCTACTGTGTTTGTACCAGGAACCCCTGCTGAAGCTCACTGCTTGTTTCCAACAAGAGGATATCATAATCATCAATCTTTATGCACCAAACACAGGTGCGCCACAGTTCATAAAACAAAACCTACTTGACAACAAAACAGAAATAACCACCAATACCATCATAGTTGGGGACTTTAATACTCCATTAGAAATAGATGGATCATCCAAACAGAAAATTAACAGAGAAGTAAGAGAGCTCAACAAAACCATAGTTCAATTAGACCTAATGGACATCTACAGAATATTCTACTCCAAATCCATAGACTACACATTCTTCTCAGCAGCCCATGGAACTTTTTCTAAAATAGATCGTCATATTCTGGGTCATAAAGCCTGCCTCGACATATTTAGGAAGATTGACATAATTTCCTGCGTAATATCAGATCACAATGCTGTATTGCTAGAAATTAACAACAAAAGATGCACCAGGAATCCCATCCGCTCCTGGAAACTGAACAGCTCACTTTTAAACAATAAATGGGTAGTAGACGAAATAAAAAATGAAATTGCAAAATATCTAGAAATGAATGACAATGAGAACACATTGCACCAAAACTTATGGGACACAATGAAGGCGGTCCTCAGGGGGAAACTCATAGCACTAAATGCCTTCATAACAAAGACAGCGAGATCCCAAATCAATAACCTAACCATCCACCTAAAGGCACTGGAGAAGCAAGAAGAATCCAACCCAAAAAAGCTCCAGCCAGAAAGAAAGAATTAAGATCAGAGCAGAAATTAATGAATTGGAAACTAAAAATCCTATTTTTAAATGTATAAGGTAAAAACGGTATACTGTTTACCAAGAAAAGTGCTGAAATGTAGTTATTATATATTTTAAGAATAAATGAGGCTGAGGACATTGCCCAGTGGTTACAGGCATTTGCTTGCAAAGCCTATTATCCTGGGTTTGATTCCCCAGTCCCAACATAAAGCCAGATGCATAAAGTGGTACATGCATCTGGAGTTCATTTACAGTGGTAAGAGGCCCTCCAGTGCCCATACTCACTCTTTGTATTTCTCTTTCAAATAAATAAATATGATTTTTTAAAAAAGAAAATCTGAAAAAAGAATAAATGATTATAATGAATATGCGCTTTTAGCTTAATGAGATTCAGGATTAACAAGTAGTAATTTTAGAGTCATATGACTAGGTCTGCTCTTTATCAGTAGTAATGGAGCTACAAGTCCATGGTCTGCAGCATCCTTCTCACTTCCCCCCTTCTACAACGGGTGCTAAGGATCTGAATACAGGTCCTCACACTTATGCACCAAACATTCTGTCAACTGAGCCATCTCTCCAGTGCCAAGATAGGATTTTTTTCAGGCACCATAAATTATATAACGGGACTCCAGGCTAAGAATCCCTGCTCCGTGCAAGTCATGTATTATTCTTGTGAGCAAACAAGTGGCATAACCCAAGGCTGATGGGAACAGATTCTGAAATCAGCTGGTTCTACATAGTCAGTTCCCCAGAAGCAGTAAGTGTGTTGAACTGCAAAGAAACATAATGTATTCTTGACTTGCTTCCTGACATAGTTTTTAATGTGTGTTTGAACATTGGAATGTGTTTTGTCTTGCAGATAGCAAAAACCTAAATACGCAACAAGAAGACTACTGGGATTCTAAGAACTCATGGCTTGACCCTTCTTTAAAAGACCCGTTGGAGACCAAGGAAGATGGTGGGCTCCGGAAATCCCTGGATAGATTCTATGAAGTGTTCAGCCATCCTCTACCAGGCTCTGGGGATCAGCTGTTGGTACCTGTGTGCCACTGTCTGTCTCAGAAAATCATTGAACTGAGTGGCCAGGAGACCCACAAGTATGCCCTCCGCAGTTTCCAGATGGCCCGGGTGATCTTCAACAGGGACGGTTGCTCAGTCTTGCAGAGGCATTCCAAGGACACCCACTTCTGCCCTCTGGAGGAAGGAGGCAGCTCTGGGGGTGACAAAGAGCCAACCCCAGGACTTTCAAAAGAGATTATTCATTTTGTCTTGCAGCAGACATTCATGAAAGACTCTTAAATGGAGTTGGTGGTGAAAGCAGGCAGTGCTGGAGGTGAAGTGCTGTTTATCTTTCCTCTGAGGCCCTTGGGTTCTGGGATGGCCCATAGCCAAGTTCTTTGCCATTGCAGGGTAGCACCTGTGATATGGTCCTGGAGCCAGTCAGCCTATAGGGATATGGCCATCCCACTAACCGTGCCATCCCCTACTAGCCTTGGCCAAGGTCATCACTGATTGGATGGGTTGGGAGTCCAATCCCAGCTTCCTTGCCTCAGTTTATACTCTAAAATGCTCTCTCCTGAGATCTAAGCCATGACTGGGACTTCAAAGGCAGTCACTTCCTTTCCTCATCCTCCTCCCTACTAGCCACCTGGTGTCTCCAAATCCTTTCCTTAATAAACTTCTTATATCTGAATCCTTGACTGGAGTCCACTTCTGGAAGAACCAGCTTCTGGGAGATGAGGATATAAAGCTCTGTGCAGAATCAAGATTAAGAATTAGGCCTAGTTGTAAAATGCAGATCATGTGACAACAAAGATCCTAAAATAACTTAAGTGCAGTCCCAAAAAGTACGTCCATCACACCTTAATCATGTCTTTGGCTCCTTTCCAAAGCCAAAATTCCTTGTTTTATAATATTAGCTGAGTATGGAAGGAACATTTGGGCCATCTGAAATAACACCTAAAATGCACAAATGCACGAACATTTCTTCATTGCTACTAGATTGCAGTGTTCATGGGAAGAAGGAAATAAATACAGACCCAAACTGTGTAAGCGCCTTTATGACCTATGAGGCTGGCACCATGTGGCCTTGTCAGCCTGTGTGTGAAGAGAATAAGAAATCCTTTGCCCAGGCAGGGTCCTCCCCCTCTTGTTAGCTGTGTCCTCTATCTGCTGCCAGCACCCTCTGAAGGGTTAGCCCCTTATCCTGCCTTGTCCTTGCTTCCAACACCCTGAATTCCAGTGTAGTGCTTGCCCAAAACAGGGCCTCACTATTACCCTGCCCTGTCCCTGTCTTCCTGTCCTGCACTCGGCCTTGCCAGCGAGCTCCCTAAATAGCCAGTGCAAGCTTGCTGGCAGATGCACTGCTCTGCAGGTTTATCCTGAACCCCAGTTTGAGACTGTGTTGGGTAGAATTACATCAATTGGCACCAGGCACTCTGAAATGGTAACAGAAGAAGTCTCTTAGTTATTCCAGGAAATTACTTCAACAGAAGGGGTTCTATCACTTGTGTGGGGGAGGAGCAGAAACTGGCAATGCTTGTGCAATTAGATTTTGAGAATCTCAAGGTGGAGTTTAATTAGCATAAGACTTGCAAAGCTTTCCATAAAGCAGACTATACAAGTAGGGCAGGCTAATAGAGCACATTAAAAGTGAGTTTGTTTCAACCCCCCTCCCCCAAAGCCATAGGATGTTAAAAGAAGATCTCAGTTCTAGGAGTAGGATACTTCCCAGTGTGTTCTTAGTCAGTGAAGTCCCTGAGGCCCTCAAAATAACAACATAGGCTATTGCCAATGCTCTTGGTTAAAATCCAGAACTAGATAGTAAGACCCTAATGCTGAAGACACCACATGCTTTGATTGCAAGACACTGAGAAATCAAGCTAGAACTGAGCTAGAAACCTCTATCTTGGTGGCTGGCTTTCAAAGTACTAGAAAGTTCTAGGCAGGCTTTCTAGGGTAGGGTGGAGTCATCAACAATCCTACCCAGCAGTGGATTTTACAAGCTACACAGCCAGTAATGCCCAGTGGCATGACTATTGTTAGATAACAAACTGCTCTCCAGTTGGATTTGAGGTCCACTCCATGGGAAGGAATTCATTCCTGGGCCTGAAAACCTAGTCAAAAGCCCATGACTGAAAAGGTAATAGGCCTTAGGAGGGAAACTACTACTGTTTGGCTAAATGGACATGTTGTGCCCATCAAATTGCCTCCAACATATTTATGTTTATGACCATGAATTAGTACTGCTCTCACCTTTGGTCAGAGAAGCTTCTTTTTACAGTTGGTGGTAACTACTGGGGAAACTCAAAACTCATCAGAGTGCTGAAAATAAGTGACTGTTAAGTGTTCAGTGCTAATACATCTATATCACCCTCCCCCCAGGCTCAGGGAACATTGTGGCATAGGGGGCAGAAAGAACAAAAGAGCCAGAGGATGGGGAAGAGTACTTTGAAAAAGTTATCTTCCAGACATGAAGTAACCATTATATTTAGGACCTCACAGAGACTATTGTTACCTGCACAATATTGAGCCCATCAACATTCCATCATTGAGGACAGAGGTAAGTGAGAAAAAAAAGACATCAAAGTACGAGGGACTAATTGGAAAGAAGAAGGAGTTCCGTGGGAGAGGGATGAGAAACACCTTACAGTAAACAAGGATACATTACAAGGTAGAAAGTGGAAAGGTCTCACAGGCTGGTACATTAGAAAAGTACAACAAGCCTCTTAAGAGGTACTTGAAAATTAGATTTCAGGTTTTCCTGACAAGTAGTCATCTCTCTTTTCTCTCTTCTCTCCTTCTCTCTCTCTCCATATGTGTGTGTGTGTTAGAAAAGAAGATAAAACTTGAACTGATTCACTGAATTACTATGAGTTAACTGCTGAAGAGCAAAACTTATCTTTGTCAGCAAAAGGAAAACTCTCTAAGAGAGAACTGTCCAGAAAGGGCCCAGAGGGATGATAAGAAGGAAAGACAGTTTAGGCTAAAATAAAGTAAAATGGAGTTCATTGTTAGGGTGGCCTGACTACAGAAATGATTGATATACAAATTGTCACTTTTTCTTTGTCCATTTACCTCTCCCATTGGCTATGAAAACTATAAAATGAAAATAAAATCTCAGATTCTTTGGAGAGCTATCTCAAGCTCTTTGGTGCCTGGGTAAATAAGTTCAACTTTCCCTCATACTGGCATTTGAGTGATCTTTGGAGAAAATTTCTGCAATATCTGTGGAGGGCCCAGCAAGATTTTCCTTTGCCATGACCCCCGTTGGTCAGGAAGGGTCACTGCTCCTGGGCCTCTCAGCCTGCCAAAGGTCCCTGGAACTCGGAAGTGCATGCCCTTGACATGATTGTGAGGGTCCCCTTCCAGGTGGCCCATGGAGACTGCAAAACCTTGGACTGGAGTTACTGATTGGAAGGAGACAAGACTGAGCCAGACGTCCAGACCAGGTACTCCTCAGGGAAATTGGAAATTAGAATTTAAAATTGGGGTTGTGACTAGTCAAGTCTGAATTATACTCAAAGTGATTTCAAGGTCTGGAGGAGCTGGCACAGATTGATTCCCACAAGGAATCCCAAGCTTTGATCCAGTTCTGAGGTGATGGTCTTCTTTCTGTCAAGAGGACCTAAATTGTTCTGGTCAGAACTGATGGTATTCTGGTCTCAGTAACTAGCTACATCAGCGTTATGAGTGGGATTAGATAAGAAAATTTTTTTAACTCTGAATAAATGAATGAATGAAAGGGGGAGATGGCCATCCAGAGTCTGTTCAAAAAGTGCACTTGATATGAATATGTGTATGCAAGTATATATGTCACTCACAGCCTTAAGGCTTGCAGAGTAATTTCGGTCCCAAGCAGTGCATGTTCAGGAAGGCTTTGTCTTTGTGTCTGTTCTGCATCACCAACCCAGTGGGAAATTCATTGTGGAGGAAGTCCTTCACCAAGCCCACTGTCCTAGAGTGCATGGTCAAAACTCATACTTGAAAATATACAGGAGATTATAATACTAAGATGACACCAGGAAAATTAAAGGCCTCTGTAAATTAGGAAGGACAGCTTTTAATGTTGAATGGCCCCCAGAAGAAACACTGAAAGTAAGATTATAGAAAGGGAAAAATGCAAGATTCTCCTACTCTTACAAGTTATAAAATGTCAAGATCAGGGAACTGCCCTGTATCCCTGAGAGAAATCCAAAACTCTCCCTAGGGGCGAGGGGTGGGGGGACAGCACAGCTAATGTCAGACCAGAAGTTTTAATGCCAGAGATCCACCCACACCCACACCCACACATACACAGCTGCCTCGTAACACACTCTCCAGTAATGAGGTACTGGCTGGCAAAACTTAAAATTGGCTGAACCCAAGGCCACAGAAAAGGGAGTAAAGGGAGATAATGCTGTCTTGGGCAACTGGGGAAATTCCACCACTCCAGGGCCAGACATTGAGGAAGAGGTTAAATGATGGAAAAAGACAAACCAAGATAAAGGTCTCACAGCAAGGTTTTACAAAAGCCTCTGAGCTAAACCCATGTGAATGAAAGTCACAGAATAGCTGGGCGTGGTGGCGCACGCCTTTAATCCCAGCACTCGGGAGGCAGAGGTAGGAGGATCGCCGTGAGTTCGAGGCCACCCTGAGACTCCATAGTGAATTCCAGGTCAGCCTGGGCTAGAGTGAAACCCTACCTCGAAAAACCCAAAAAAAAAAAAAAAAAAAAAAGAAAGTCACAGAAGCCCTAAACTCAACTGCATACCTAGTAGAAGAGGAGGGAGAACCCTTCCACACTTACAAAGAAGGGTTATGCTGTCCTGCTGTGTTCCCCAGGGGCAAAAGGTCAATCAGGAATGGCTAATGCTAATTAATCCAGGCAAATGCTAGAAACCTGGGGAAACTCATCTATCTTGCTCTCACATGCTGTGGCTGGGGAAGCTCTTCAAGGCAAGGACAGATGGGGGAGCTGCCCATGAGCATGCACCTACATTTACAATGTGTCACTTACTGTTTTCCCTGCAGGGCTTGAGCTGCATGATGGCCAGGCAACCCTAGAATAAGAGGAGAAGCCAACACACAAGTTTCTATTGTTGTTGGACAGGGAGACAAGGCACAAACCTCTCTGGGTTTATGCTGCCCCCAGGGAAATCCCTGATGGCTCTGCTTTCTTGGCTTCCCTACCTTGCAAAGCCTGGGGCATCTGCAGACACAGGGAATCTCAGGGTCCTGGTCCAGACATGATGATGAGTGAGGCCCAAATTGCTGCAGACAGATGGGAATTTATTATAAGAAATTTGTAATGGTTTTAAGTTTATTTTATCTCTCTTTGCTTCTATGGAACACAAACATCCCCAAGGTTTGTGTTTAGTTTGAGAAGTACTCAATACTGAGTTTGTCAGGAAATGTCTAAAATAATGTTTTAATCTGCTTTCATATATATATATATATATATATATTGGTTTTTTGAGTTAGGGTCTCACTCAAGCTCAGGCTGACCTGGAATTCACTATGGAGTCTCAGGGTGGCCTCGAACTCACGGTGATCCTCCTACCTCTGCCTCCCAAGTGCTGGGATTAAAGGCGTGCGCCACCACGCCCGGCCTTGCTTTCATATTTTTTAAAACATGTGTTTCAGAAAGCTGATAAAAAAGGTTCCAAAAATCAGCAAATATATATATATTATATATATATATACATACACATACACATAAACACATACACTGAGTAAATAATGTAAGTTGTCAAGTCTCGTCTACTCTTTTATAAAAGTTTATTTCAAAGAGCCTTTTGAGGACAATAGAAAAAAGGTCTTGTGATAAAAACACTAAAAGTTTTGCTGGTAATTTTAATGAGATAAACTAGATAAAAGGATAAACTGAGGAACCTTTAAATGTTGGATGTTAAATGTTTGATAAAAGAAAAAAGATTGTTACAGAATAGTTACACAGATTATGATGTAAAAGTATGTAGATGAAGGTATGAGTAAACTTAAATAGAAGGCTTAAAGATAAAGTTGATAAACTAAATCTTAAAGTGCTTAATCAGATTACAGACTGCTTGAGATTAGGATGACTATTAGCCTACAGCATATATGAGACTAACAAAGGATGGCTCCTACTTGGTTACAGGATGTTATAGTCAGATTGTAAATTTAAACCTTTAATTTACTGATTGTTAGGTCAGGACAAAATGGAGTCACTGAGGACAGCTGGAGGGTGACAGATACCAGGGAGTGGGTCATCAACATTCATCAAGGAACCACCCAGTCATTATTCCTTCCTTGCATAACAATGCTCCAGGTCTAGGTTTCCTGACCCCCTTATCTCCCACATGGTCACTTCTGGTCTCACACCCAATGGCTAATGTAAAGAACAAAGGAGTTCCTTCCCCCTCCCTCACCTTCCCCCAAGTGAAGACTTATATATAGTCCACTGTCTGTGATCTCCCTGGCCAACAACTCACTGGAAGGTATCCCATCCCTGGCACTGAAAATTTTCTAGCAACAATCTACTGCTCCTGGCAGCTCATAGTTTTCCCAAATAAAAACTTCCATCTTTGCCTCAGAGTGGTCTCTGTGGTCTTGTTCACTCCTGAAACTTACACTGATGTTAATGTGGTCATAATAATAGTTGTAAGGTTGTAAAAGACTAACTTTAAAGTGCTAAACCAAGTTAGCTATGTTCCTGTATTTGGCAACCTTTTGGTGTACAATTCTCTTATAGTTTATTATATCTTAAAAAAAAAAAACTGTAACCTAAAGATGGTTTCTGTCTTGTTCTTGCACTTTTACTGGGTGATTATCACTGAGATTATTGCCTAAGTCTTATAAAAGGTGATTTAGTCATTGTGACTCTGTTCTTAGGAAAACTTAGGAAGCTCCTCAAGTCCTAGGAAAATCTGCTATATATAAACAATGTTAATAGTTTGTCTAAGCTTTATATATTCTCAGATGTAAATATTGCTTTATATTAAACTTAAAAATGGTTCAACAGTTAAAGGTACTTGATTAAGAAATTTCTTTTTTTTTTCAATAAGTCTCTTTTTTTATTTTGATGTCATGATCTTTTCCTCCTCTTATGATGGTCTTGTGTAGGTAGTGTCTGGCACTGTGCAGTCATGGATCTCCAGGCCATTTTGTGTCTGGACGGAACACGTAAGGAGTCCTACCCTTCCTTTGGCTCTTACATTCTTTCCACCACCTCTTCTGCATTAGACCCTGAGCCTTGGAAGGTGTGATAGAGATATTGCAGTACTTAGCACTCCATTCACTTCTTTCTAGCACCATGATGCCTTTTGAGTCATTCCAAGGTCACTGCCATCTGAAAAGAGAAGATTCTCTACCAAACGTTAGAGTAGCATTAATATAAGGGTATGGACATTAAGAGAAGTGCTTACTGGGCAGTTTGATAAGCATAGTATATACATTTAGCCAGACAGCAGCAGATATTACACCCCTAGGGCTCGTGACTACCCCTGTTTTCAGTATCAGGGATGTATTCCCTCCCATGGAGTGGGCCTCCAGTCCAATTACAGGGCAGTTGGTTTCCACCATGACAGACATGCCACCATTGCACCCATTGGCTCATTTGGCCTGCTTGGCCAAATATAAGGCTTGCAGTGTCCACTGTTGAGTATCTTCACTGGTGATTTCTTTTTCTCCCATTGAACTGCATGCTGAATGGCTTCTAGCAGCTTTCTGTCAGCTGGTCTACATGGAGGTTATCAGCTCAGTTCCAGCAGGATTTCTCAGTGGCCTTGCAGCCCAAGTATGTGGAGTCTTCAGGAATAGGGTCTTACCATCTATTCCTGCTGGGAAACCAACGGCCTTGGCAATGGCCTGTAATGTTTTAGGGGCATCAGGGACCTTCCTTGCCAACACCTCACTGGAACGTATCCCATCCCTGGCACTGCAATTTTTCTATCAACAATCTATGGCTCCTGAGTGTTCCATTGTCCACAACCAGAGGATTCCATATGATTTATTTTTATCCTCGTAGATTTTATTAGCCCCCCTTCCACCTTTCCTTTGCTCAATCTCTTGCCCTAACCTCACTTTGGGCCTTTTCAGCCCCATTAATCTATTCTTCTACTTACATATATACAATACCATGCTATTAAGTACCCTCCTCCCTTCCTTTCTCTTCCCTTTATATCTCTTTTCTGGTTTACTGTCCTTTGCTACTGAGTTTTCTTCCTAGTCACACAGAAGTCCAATCATCTGTAGCTAGGATCCACATATGAGAGAGAACATGCGATGCTTTGCTTTCTGGGCCTGGGTTACTTCACTTAGTATAATCCTTTCCAGATCCATCCGTTTTCCTACAAATTTCATAACTTCATTTTTCTTTACTGCTGAGTAGACCTCCATTGTATAAATGTGCCATATCTTCATTATCCACTCATCAGTAAAGGGACTTCTTGGCTGGTGCCATTTCCCAGCTATTGTGAATTGAGTGGCAATAAACATAGTTGAGCAAGTATTTCTAAGGTAGTGAGATGAGTTCTTAGGATATATGCCTAGGAGTGCTATAGCTGCATCACATGGTAGACTGAGCTTTAGCTGTTTTAGGAACTTCCACACTGATTTCTAAAGTGGCTGGACCAGATTGAATTCCCACCAACAGTGTAGAAGGGTTCCTCTTTTTCCACATCCCCACCAGCATTTATGCTCATTTGGTTTCATGATGGTAGCTAATCGGAGTGAGATGGAATCTCAAATTAGGTTTAATCTGCATTTCCCTGATGACTAAGGATGTAGAACATTTTTTTAGATGCTTATATGCCATCTGTATTTCTTCTTCTGAGAACTCTGTATTTAGTTCCGTAGCCACTTTTTAAATTAGCTTGTTTGATTTCTTATTATTTAATTTTTTGAGTTCTTTGTATATCCTAGATATTAATCCTCTATTCAATGTATAGCTGGCAAAGATTTTTTCCCATTATGTAGATTGCCTCTTTGCTTTATTCACAATGTCCTTTGCCATACAAAATCTTTGTAATTTCATGAGATCCCAGAGGTTAATCTGTGGTTTTATTGCCTGAGCAACTGGTGTTATATTCAGAAAGTCTTTGCCAAGACCAATATGTTGAAGGGTTTCCCCTACTTTTTCCTCTAGCAATTTCAGAGTTCCAGGTCTGATGTTAAGGTCTTCAGTCCATTTGGACTTAATTCTTGTGCATGGAGAGAGAGAAGAATCTATTTTCATCCTTCCACAGATACATACCCAGTTTTCCCAACACAATTTGCTAAAGAGGCTGCCATTTCTCCAATGAGTATTTTTGGCATTTTTATCGAATATCAGGTGGCTATAGCTACCCGGACTTACATCTGGGTCCTCTATTCTGTTGCATTGATCTACATGTCTGCTTTTGTGCCAGTACCATGCTGTTTTTGTTACTATGGCTCTGTAGTATAGGCTAAAATCAGGTATTTTGATAGCACCAGCCTTATTTTTGATGCTCAGTATTGTTTTAGATATTTGAGGTTTTTTGTGATTCCAAATGAATTTTTGGGTTGGTGTTTCTATTTCCATGAATAATGCCTTTGGAATTTTGGTGGGGATTGAATTAAATGTGTAGATGGCTTTTGGTAAATTTGCCATTTTCACAATGTTGATTCTTCCAGTCCAGGAACAAGGGATGTTTTTCCATTTCCTAGTGTCTTCTGCAATTTCTCGCTTCAGTGTTTTATAGTTTTCATTGTAGAGATCCTTTATTTCTCTGGTTAGGTTTATTCCAAGGTACTTTATTTTCTTTGATGCAATTGTGAATGGGAGTGATTCTCTGATTTCATCCTCTGTGTTTGTTGTTAGGATATATGAAGGCTACTGATTTTTGTGTGTTTATTTTGTATCCTGCTACATGGCTGTAGGTGTTTATCAGCTCTAACAGTTTGCTGGTAGAGTCTTTATGGTCCTTTATGTATAGAATCATGTCTTCTCCAAATAATGATAACTTGATCTCTTCCATTCCAATTTGTATCCCTTTTATGTGTGTCTCTTGCCTTATTGCTATGGCAAAGACTTCCAGTACTATGTTAAATAAAAGTGGGGACAGTGGATACCCTTGTCTTGTTCCTGATTTTAGTGGAAAAGCTTCCAGTTTTTCCCCATTTAGAAATATGTTGGCTGTAGGCTTGTTATAAATAGCCTTTATTATATTGAGATATGTTCCTTCTATTCCCTGTTTCTTTACGACCTTTACCACGAAGGGATGTTGGATTTTCTCAAATGCTTTTTCTGCATCTAATGAAATGATCATGTGATATTTGTCCTTCAGTCCATTTATATAATGTATTACATTTATTGGTTTGTGTATGTTGAGCGATCCGTGCATCTCTGGGATAAAGCCTACTTGGTCTGCGTGAATGACCTTTTGGATATAGTCTTGTATTCTGTTTCCCAATATTTTCTTGAGAATTTTTGCATCTATGTTCATGAGGGAGATTGGTCTGTAATTTTTTGTTTTTGTTGTGTCTTTGCCTCCTTTTGGTATCAAGGTGATTCTGGCTTCATAGAGTTTGGTAGGATTCCTTCTTTTTTTAGTTTATGGAAAAGCTTAAGAAGCAATGGTATTAGTTCTTCCCTGAAGATTGGGTAAAATTCACCAGTGAATCCATCTGGGCCTGGACTTTTTTTAGTTGGGAGATTTTTGATAACTGCTTGGATCTCCATACTTTTTATAGGTCTATTTAAGTGATTAATCTCATCTTGATTTAATTTAGGTAGGTCATTTAAATCAAGGAAATCATACATTTCTTTCAGATTTTCATACTTAGTACAGTATATGTTCTTATACTATGTCCCTATAATTTTTTGAATTTCTCTGGCATCTGTTATGATGTTGTATTTTTCATCTGTAATTTTATTGATTTATGTCTCTTCTCTTTCTTTTGGTCAGATTTGCTAAGGGTTTATCAATCTTATTTATCCTTGCAAAGAACCAACTCTTTGTTTCATTGATTCTTTGGATTGTTCTTTTGATTTCTATTTCATTAATTTCTGCTCTAATCTTTATTATTTCTTCCCGTCTGCTGATTTTGGGTTTGCCTTGTTCTTCATTTTCCAAGGCTTTAAGGTGAAGCATTAGGTTGCTTACTTGCAACCTTTCTAATTTCTTAATATAGGCACTTAAAGCTATAAATTTACCTCTTAGAACTGCCTTCATTGTGTCCCAGAGATTTTGCTATGTTTTGTTCTCCTTATTGTTTTACTCTATAAATTTTTTGATTTTCTTCTTGATTTCTTCATTAACCCATTCATCATTTAGTAGTGTGTTGTTCAATTTCCATGATTTTGTGTATGCTCTATAGCTTTTCTTGCTATTGATTTGTAGTTTGATTCCACTGTGGTCAGATAGAATGCAAGGAATTATTTCAATGTTCCTATATTTGTTAAGATTTGCTTTGTGTCCTAATATATGGTCTACTTCAGAGTCTGTTCCATGTGCTGCTGAAAAGAATGTATATTCTGCAGCATTTGGATGAAATGTCCTGTATGTACCTTTTAGGTCCTTTTCTTCTATGACCTCATTTAATCCAGATGACTCTTTGTTTATCTTTTCCCAGGATGACCTGTCAATTGATGAGAGTGGGATATTGAAGTCACCCACTACCACTGTGTTTGGTGTTATCTGTGACCTTAGTTCTAATGGTGTTTGTTTGTTGAAGTTGGGAGTCCCCATGTTAGGTGCATATATGTTTAGAATTGTAGTGTCCTCGTGTTGGAATGTGCCTTTAATTAATATAAAGTGACCTTCATTATCTTTCTTAATTAATGTTGGACTGATGTCTACCTTGTCAGATATCAGGATAGCAACCCCTGCTTTTTTCCTGGCCCGTTTGCTTGAAACACCATTTTCCAAACTTTTACCCTAGGATTATGTCCATCCTTTGTAGAAAGGTCAGTTTCTTGGAGGTAACAAATTGAAGGATCATGCTTTTTAACCTAGTCTGCAAACCTATGTCTTTTGGTTGGGGCATTGAGGCTGTTGATATTAAGAGATATTATTGAAAGGTGTGTATTTATTTTTGCCATTTTTTGTAGTTTTTCTGGTTTTACCTTTGCTCTCTTGTGTTAACTAGTATTATTTGAGTATTGTTTGTTTTTTCCTGGTTCCTATATGTGTGTTTTCTTTCTCTTCAGCATGGAGGATTCCTTCAAGTATTTTCTTTAGAGCAGGTGTTGTCTTCAAATACTCCTTTAGCCTGATTTTGTTGTGGAATGTCCTTATTTCTCTGTATATTTGAATGGATAGCTTTGCAGGATAAACTAACCTTGGTTGACAGTTTTTATCTTTCACATATTGGAATACATCACGCCAAGCCCTTCTGGCTTTTAAAGTTTGTGTTGCGTAATCTTCTGTGATCCTGATGGGCTTGCCTTTGTAGGTAACTTGATTTTTCTCTCTGCTTTCAATATTTTTTCTTTGGTTTGTGTGTTTGGCAGTTTGATTATAATATGGCGATGAGAGGTTCTTTCCAGGTTTTGTCTGGTTAATGTTCTAAAGGATTCATGTATCTGCATTGGCATCTGTTTCCCAATTTGGGGGAAATTTTCTTCTATGATTTTGTTGAAATTCTTCTCCTTCTACTATACCCTGAATTCTTATATTTGATCTTTTCATAGTGTCCTGAATATCTTGAAATTCCCATTCATACTTTCCTATTAGTTTGTCTTTCGCTTTGTTGAACTGTGTTATCTGCCACCTGGTCTTCTAATTTGGATATTCTGTCTTCTCCTTCATCAATTCTAATGGTGAGATTTTCTACAGAGTTTTTTGTTTCATTAACTGTGCTCGTCATTGCTAGTAATTCTGACTGTTCTTTCTTTATTATTTCTATTTCCTTATTTATGTCTTGTATTGACCCATTTATTTCATAATATTGGGTTCCTGTGTTATCGTCTTTTTTTTTCACACAAAAATAAGTAGGGAATTTTTTATTAATAGAAACACTATATATTTCATTTATAATGCAGTTGTTTTACTAGTTGCATGATAAAATTAATTTTTTTCTTTTCCTTTTCTTTTTTAAAATTTTTTTTATTATTTTTTATTAATTAGTTTTGTATTCAGCAAATACAGTCAATGTGGTACCATTATTAGGCTCATCCATTACCTACCCCCTCCCCTTAGCCCCTCTTTGCTGAGGTATATGGGTCATGCATTCTGGAGTCACCTACAGTTATGGGTAGGATAAATGTCTCTGCATATCATCACCCAACATGTGGCTCTGACATTCTTTCCTCCCCCTCTTCCTCAAAATTTCCCTGAGCCATGGTGGGTTCATTTTTGGTCTGCTTCAGTGATGAGGTGTTGGGGCCTCTGGGTCTCTGTATCTCTGATTTGGTAGGAGTTGATTTTTATCTGTGTTGATCTCCTTCCCCCTTGTGCTGGTATCCTGTTCACCAAGAAAACAGCACTCTTGCTTGTTTCACCAATTGTTCTTAGTTTCAGCCGGGGCCCTTTTGAGGTATGATGGGGTGGCTCTCTCCTTAGGATTGACATCTATCTGAAAAAGAGAAGCAGATTCTCCAAAGGAGAGAGTACATTAGCACCAGACAAATGAGATAACCCTTACCTTTTTATAGAGTTTTTTTTTTTGAAATTTTGTTTTTATTTTTATTATTTATTTATTTGAGAGAGACAGAGGGAGAGAAAGAGGCAGAGAGTGAGTGAGAGACAGAGAGACAGAATGGGCACGCCAGGGCCTCCAGCCATTGCAAACGAACTCCAGACACGTGCGCCCCCTTGTGCATCTGGCTAACGTGGGTCCTGAGGAGTTGAGCCTTGAACTGGGGTCCTTAGGCTTCACAGGCAAGCGCTTAACTGCTAAGCCATCTCCCCAGCCCCTTTATAGAGAATTTAATAGGTGTAGGCCCTCTTGTAGCCCACGATTGGTGGTAGCTTGATAGTGGAGAGTGGGCTTATGTTTGGATATGGTTTTGACTTGTTTCCCAGCTCCAGCTATGGGTCCCGTACCACTGGGGGGATCAGTTAGCCAAATCAAGAGCAGTTGGTTTCCAACCATGCCTGTGTGCCACTATTGCACTTGTGTGAGCATCTCAACAGGTTATTTGCTGCTAAATAGGTGAGACCATGAGTTGCTTGGACAGCTATTGGTCATTTTCCCCCAGTCGCCCATGTAGCAACTTCTGGCACTAGACGGGCTGACTGTCTGGGGACTGACTCTCTTCCAGATTCCAGCCATGCCATTCCATTATATGTGTCGACCGCATAAAGTGTCTTCAGCAGTAGGGTCTTACCACTAACCTTTGGTGGGTCATCAAGTACTCTGACAGAAATCTGTCATTCTTTTTGGAAACCTTGTAGGTCTCTCTGATCAAAAGCTCATTGTGGATGATAGCCACATGCTGGTACTGGGAGTTACAGGTCAGTGCCCACGAAAAAAAGGAAGAAAAAGATAACTAACATGAAAGAGATAGAGAGAAGAGAGAGAGAGAGAGGGAGGGAGAGAGAGAGGCTGTAGAAGATTAATGTCAGTCTTCATCATACCCTCTCCAGTGTCTTGTGGGTCAGGTGTTGCCTCTAAGGGCCTGGTGAAGGTTCAGACATTTGGTCTGCCTTTTAGGATATGGAATTTTATTGTACCATTGATGTTTGGGTCTAGATTTGTGTTTTCCATCCCCCTTCTCTTCCCCCCCCCCATCCTATTGTGTAGTCCACGAGAGGCTTGCTGGGTATGTAAGGCATCTTGGGTAGATTCATGTTAGGAGCTGTAGATGAGTGAGACTATGTGGCAAGTTTTTTTTCTGTGATTGGGTAAGTTCACTGTGAATGATCTGTTCCAGGTTGAACCATTTTTTCCTCAAATTTCATTGTGTCAGTTTTCCTTACTGCTGTATACAATTCTATTGTGTAGATATACCACATCTTAGTTATCCATTCTTCTAGTGATGGACATCTGGGTTGATTCCAGCTCTTAGCTATTATGAATTGTGCTGCTACAAACATGGTTGAGGAAATTTCTCTGGCCTGTGGTTTAAAGGTTTTAGGGTAGATGCCCAGTAAGGGAATAACTGGGTCTGTTGGTATCTCTATAGTCAACTTTTGCAGGAGTCTCCAGATCGCTTTCCAAAGTGGTTGTACCATCTTACATTTGCACCAACATTGAATGAGTGTTCCTACTTCTCCACATCCTCACCAGCATTTATTTTCATTTGATTTTTTGATGCTTGCTATCCTTACTTGGATAAGGTGGAATCTCATTGTTGTTTTAATTTGCATTTCCCTGATGCATAGGGATGATGAACATTTTCTTAAGTTTGTGTTTGCCATTTGTATTTCTTCCTCTGTGAACTGTCTGTTTAGCTCTTTGCCCCATTTTGTGAGTGGGGTGTTTGACTTTTTACTGTTTAGATTTTTGAGTTCTTTGTAGATTCCAGAGATTAGGCCTCTGTCAGTTGGATAACCAGCAAATATTTTCTCCCATTCTGTGGGTAATCTATTGGCTTTGCTTATTGTATGCTTGTCTGTAAAGAAACTCTTCAGCTTCATGTGATCCCATTGGTTGAGTGACTGTTTAAGATCGTGAGCTACTGGGGTTTTGGTTAGGAGGTATTTTTCCATTCCTATTTCTTGGAAAGTACTTCCTATATTTTCCTCCAGTAGTAGTTGAGTTTCTGGTCTTTTATTGAGGTCTTTGATCCATTTGGACTTGAGTGTAGTGCATGATGAAATGTGTGGATCAAGTTTCAAGTTCCTGCATATGGTTATCCAATTTGTCCAGCACCATTTGTTGAAGATGCTGTCTTTTTTCCAGCCTGTATTGCTTGGGCCTTTATCAAATATCAAGTAGCTACAGTTTCTTGACCCAAAGTCTGGGTCCTCAAGTCTATTCCATTGGTCTATACTCCTGTTTTCATGCCAGTACCATGCTGTTTTTATTACTATGGCTTTGTAATATAGCTTTAGATCAGGTATGGTGATGCCTCCAGAGGTATTTCTTTTGCTGAGGATATGTTTGGATATGCAAGGCCTTCTGCCTTTCCATATGAAATTTGAGGTCATTTTTTCTATCACTGTGAAGAACACCATTGGGATTTTAATTGGAATGGCATTAAATCTGCATATCACATTTGGTAGGATTGCCATCTTCCAAATGTTAATTCTGCCTATCCAGGAGCATGGGAGGTCTTTCCATTTTCTGAAGTCCTCCTCAGTTTCCTTTTTGAGTGTTTTTATGTTTCCGTTGTATAGATCTTTCACTTCTTTGGTTAACATTACTCCAAGGTATTGTATTTTTGTTGTTGTTGTTGTTGTTGGTATTGAAAATGGGACTATGTCCCTTATTTCTTTCTCTGTATCTTTGTCATTTGCATATAGAAAGGCTACTGATTTTTGGGCATTGATTTTGTATCCTGCTACTTTGCTATAGGAGTTAATCACCTTCAGGTGTTTTGGGATGGAGTCTCTCAGGTCTCTTACATATACAATCATGTCATCAGTGAATAGAGCTAACTTAACTTCTTCCTTTCCAAATTGTATCCCTTTTATTTCCTCCTTAATGCTTGAGCTAGGACTTCCAGTACTATATTGAAGAACAGAGGTGAGAGTGGACAACCCTGTCTTTTTTTCTGGTCTTAATGGGAATTCCTCCAGTCTCTCTCCATTAAGTATTATTTGGGTCTTCGGAGCTTCGTATATTGCTTTTATTAGGTTAAGATATGAACCAACCATGCCAATTCTCTCCAATGTTTTGATCATGAAGTGATGTATCTTGTCAAAGGCCTTTTATGCATCTATCGAAATGATCATGTGGTTTTTATGTTTAACCTTGTTTATGTGGTGTATTACATTGACAGATTTCCCGCTTGTTGAACCACCCCTGTGTTCCTGGGATGAATCCCACTTGGTCAAGGTGGATAATGCTTTTGATGTGTTGTTGGATTCAGTTTGTGAGGATTTTGCTCAGGATCTTTGCATCTAAGTTCATCAGGGAAATAGGCCGATAGTTTTCTTTTCTTGTGGCATCTGCCTGGTTTTGGAATTAGGATGATGCTAGCTTCATAAAAGGAGTTGGGTAGCTTTCCCTGTTTTCCAATTGTGTGGCACAGTTTGAGGAAGATTGGTTTGAGTTCTTCCATGAAGGTTTGATAGAATTCAGCTGAGAAGCCATCTGGTCCTGGACTCTTCTTTTTCAGGAGGTTTTTTATTACTTTTTTAATCTCAATGAGTGTGATAGGTTCATTTAGGAGATTAACCTGCTTTGAGTTTAGCTTTGATAGATGGTATGCATCCAGGAATTTATCCATCTCCTCCACATTATCCAGTTTTGTGGAGTAGAGGTTTTTGAAATAAGTCCTGATGATTCTCCCAATTTCACTTATGTCTGTTGTGATCTCTCCTTTTTCATTTTGAGTTTTGTTAATTTGAAGTGTCTCTTTTTCTTTGCTTGATCAAATTGGCCAGGGGTTTATCAATTTTGGTTATTTTTTTCAACGAACCACCTCTTTGTTTTGTCAATTGCCTTAATTGTTTTCTTAGTTTCCAATTCTTTGATTTCTGCTCTGATTTTAATTATTTCTCTCCTTCTGGAGCACATTGGGTTAGATTTTTCTTGATTTTTCAGTGCCTTTAGGTGGATGGTTAGGTTATTGATTTGGGATCTCTCTGTGTTTTTTATGAAGGCATTGAGTGCTATGAATTTTCCCCTGAGGACTGCCTTCATTATGTCCCATAAGTTTTGGTATGCTGTGTTCTCATCATCATTCAATTCTAGAAATTTTGCAATTTCATTTTTTATTTCATCCACTATCCATTTATTGTTTAAAAGTGTGCTGTTCAGTTTCCAGGTGCCGTTGGGACTCTTGGTGGGTCTTTTGTTGTTAATTTCTTGCAATATAACATTGTGATCTGATATCATGTAAGAAATTATGTCAATCTTCCTAAATATGTGGAGGCAGTCTTTGTGACCCAGTATATGGTCTATTTTAGAGAATGTTCCATGGGCTGCTGAGAAGAATGTGTGGATTTGGGATGGAAAGTTCTGTAGATGTCTGTTAGGTCTAAGTGATCTATGGTTTTGTTGAGCTCTCTTAATTCCCTGTTGAGTTTCTGTTTGGATGATCTGTCTATTACTGATAATGGTGTATTGAAGTTCCCAACTATGATGGTGTTGGTGGTTATTTCTGTTTTATTGTCAAGTAGGTTTTGTTTTATGAACTGTGGTGCCCCTGTGTTTGGTGCATACAGATTTATGATTATCCTCTTGATGGATCATTCCCTTGATAAGTAGGAAGTGGCCTTCTTTGTCTTTTTTAATTATTTTTGGTTTGAAGTGTATTTTATCCAATATTAATATAGCTACACCTGCTTGTTTCTTATTCCCATTTGCTTGGAATATTCTGTTCCACCCTTTCACCCTGAGGAGGTGTCTGTCTTTAGTGGTGAGGTGGGTTTCTTGAAGACAACAGATTGAGGGGTCTAATTTTTTGATCCATCCTGTTAGCTTGTGTCTCTTGATGGGTGAATTCAGGCCACTAATATTTAGGGTAATGACTGAGATTTGATTTGATCCCTGTCATATTGTAATGGTATATGTGGTTTGGTGTTTTCATGGACTTTGAAGTTTTTTGTGCCTAGTCTGAGTTTGGTTATTGTGGTCTGCTTCTTGTAGGCATTTGAGGTTGTTTATTTTTTTCTTCTCTGTGGAGAATTTCCTGAAATACTCTCTGTAGGTTTGGTTTTGTGTTCATATAATTGTAAAGCTGAGTTTTGTCATGGAAAGTTTTTCTTTCACCATCTATTATGAGGGATACTTTTGCTGGGTAGAGTAGTTTGGGTTGGAAGCCATAGGTTCGTAGACTTTGTAGTGTTTCATTCCAGGTCCTTCTGGCCTCAGGGTTTCCATTGAGAAGTCTGGATTAATTCTGATGGGGTTATCTTTAAAAGTGGTGTGCTGTTTTTCCCTAGCTGCTTTTAGGATTTTCTCTTTGGTGTCAATGTTTAGAGTCTTAATGACAATTTGTCTTGGAGAGTTTCTCCTTTGGTCCAGTCTGTTTGGAGTTCTATTGGCTTCTTGTATCTTGATGGGCCTTTCTTTTAAGAGACTGGGGAAGTTTTCTTCAATTATCTTGTTAAATAAGTTCTCCATGCCTTTGGTCTGAATTTCTTCTCCTTCTGGTATTCCAATGATCCTGATAGTAGGACGTTTAAGTGTATCCCACAATTCCCTCATGTTCTGTTCACAGGAACTTTTGAACTTACTGAAATTTTTGAACTCTCTAACTGTTTCTTCCATCTTGTCTTCCAGATCAGAGTTTCTATCCTCCACATGGCTGACTCTATTCTTGAGAGCTCCTAGAGAGTTTTGGACTTGTTCAATTAGGTTTGCATTTTCTACTACTTTTCTAGGTATGATTTCCATCCCTCTGTCAAGCTCCCTTTTCATATCATTTTCTGATTTTCTTGATGCTTCTTGGAATTCATCCTTCCATTTCTTCATGTCTCCATTTAGTATCGCCAACTGATTTTTGAGGTCCTCTTTTTTTTTTCACCCTCCCTCATATGTCTTAACTGTCTTTGAACCCCTTCCATTTTCTTATCTATTAGGTCTAGTCTAGTGATGGCAGCATCCACACTATTATTGGTCCTTTGTTGCTTTTCTGCAAGTTCTACCATTAGCTTGGTCAGGGTTGCATTGCTCATAGCTTGATTTTGGTGTTCTGATCCTAGTGACTCTTCTATGTTTTGATTAGTGATGTTCATTGTAGGACTGGGTGATCTAACTGGATTTTCTTGCATTTGATTTCTCATGTTATTTCTTTTGCACTGTGGTCTGCCCATCACAGTGTATGGGCACATAGGTCGATGGACCAGCCTGGGCTCAAGCACAATGGGAATCTGAAGCAGCCCGAGGCTGTTGCCAAGCAGCCTGGGCTTTGGCTCCTGCTTTCCAAAGCCACCTAAGTTCCTGCCTGGCCAGGGTGCCAAATTTGCCTGAGCTCTCACGTGGTAATATGCCAAAGCTGCCTGTGCCCATGCTAGGAGGGACACACAGGCAGCAAGCACTGAAGCAGCCCAAACTCTGGTGTGGTAGAACACTGGGACCCTGAAGCAGTCAGTGCACCCTCACATCAGGACAATGGCAGTCGGCCAGTGTGGGGGACAGTGAGGGGATGGCACCTGAGCTAGTGTAAGCAACAGACAACGTCTGAGCTCACGTGTGGAGTTGGAAATTGGCCAGGGCTCGCACTCATGAATGTGCGGAGGCCAGATCAGTAAGTGGGAAGTGGGCGGAGCAGACTAAACTTCCACAAGCAGGATGGGAGTGGTGGCAGGCGCCATTTAAATTGATCAAGGGAGCCTGAGCTCCAGTGGGCCAGCAGGAGTAGCCTGGCCAAGGTCACTCATGGGCAGGGGTAGCAGGGGGATCGCCCCTGTGCAGTGAGTCAAGTGGAAGTATTTTGGCCTGGGACCCTTTTCCTACAGTAAGGGTGGGTGTTTCCTGAAGCTGGGACTGTGGTTTGGTGTCTGCTTGGGGGGAGGGGTGGTCTACCTGCCTGCCCGCCCATGAGGGAATCAGTGATTCCCTGTTTTTTCCCCTCTGTTCCCTCCCACTGGCAATCTATTGGTGATTGCTCTTCCCTAAAAGATCCAGTGAACCCTTAGTGTCTTGCCTTTCTCGCAGTTAGGCGGTTGCCATCTTGGCCGGAAGTCTCCTGTGTCTTCTTTGATTCCTTTGATTTCCTCTTTCATTCCCTTGATTTCTTCTTTGACTTCTTTGAGCATATTTATAATCATTCTTTTGAAATCTTTGTCAGGCATTTTCTCTAACTCATTCTCACTGGAGGTCATTTCTGATGCATTAATACTTTTTGCTCAATTTATATTGTCTTGATTTTTGGTGTTTCTTGTGTTATAATGTATATATTTTTGCATCTTGGATTAATTTAATGTTTGGATTTTCTAGTTAGCTGCAGTATTATTAGATGTATCAATCAATCTGATGTTATGTATCTTCAGGGTAGGAGATTAAGGTGCAAGTTGTGGATCTGTAGATTCTCAGAGTATCTACAAAAGTGACCCTAGGTGTTGGGTTTGCCTGCTATGACAGTATTCAAGTAGGCTGAGTAGAACAAAATACATGCAGATTCTAAAATTTAACTAAACAATGTACACTATCAATGAAAAACAGCACAGAGTATTTATCCAAGAGTAGGTATTATGACACCCTCCTCTAACTGTCCCTTAGGGTGTGTTGTGCCCCACACCCTTAATACTGACAAGGAGCTTAAGATTTATGGTCTGTTGAGGGTTTCAAGTCAGCTTATGACCAAGTGAGACCCTTCCCTAATGTATAACAGAAGAGGAAACAAAGCCACTATAAATCAAGAAGCAACAAATAACAAGCCCAAAATATAGTTTATTTAAGAATGGCAAATCTGACCATCCATCAGATTTAACATATAATTCATCCTGATATGGAAGGTGCAATTAGCACTTCGGGTTCAGGCCTATATACCAGGTTTATTTGGTGGGTACTGACCTGGTGTAATCCCAGTTACTTTTGGGGATGATTTTGCTCTCAGTTATGCTGCGCTCCTTCTTGGGTTCCTCTTTGGTGCACTGTGGGTTCAAGTAGGCTGGCTGGGTTGTTAGATCGCTGCTCTGGTCGCCAGTGCTGGGTGCTGGGATCTCCCTTCTGCTGGTCTCTGGTGCTTGCTGGCGCTTGCACTGGCAGTGGGGGAGGGGAGGCTGTCGATAGTGGCTCTAGTTCTCTCACTGGTCCACATGATTCTCTACCTCATGATCTGCTCCTCCATTGTTTAATTTGGTTCTCCACGTTTCTTGAGTTTGGAAAGAGCTCCTGTGTGGGTGGAAAATCCCCTCACCTGGCTTTTCCTGTGGCTCAAGCTGAGCCTGGCAGCTGTGGCCCCGTGGACTTGGTGATGCCACTGCTGGAGCCGCTTCTGCCTGCTTATGTGGGCTCTGGATGCTCTGGATCTCTCCTACTTCTCTGCTGCCATTTTAATTTCTTATACACCTCACTTTTTAGTAGAAGAGTGCATTTTCCTGGGTTTTTGTTTTTGTTTTTGGCTTTTTCTCCCTAGGCTGCTTTGGCGTGGTTCCTATGCTGCCATTTTATCTGGAAGTCAAGAAATTTGTTTATGTCTATCATAATGTCTCTAATGTACATTAAAATCAGACTAATTTAGCTCAATAATGACCAGGTTTGGCGCTATTCTTAAGCTATGTATAATCAGTCTCAGTCAAGGTTCTACTTTAAGTAATTGTCTCATTTCTGATATTGTAATTTCGTTGCTGATAGGTATATTGATACTTAAGCCATGTTCCCTGATCTAGAAAAATGGTGTTAAACTCTGCTGTTCTGCTTCCAGTTTTTTGGGGGAGGGGACGGTATTTGGTACCTACATCAGTATACAGACTAGCCAAAGTTGTTTTCAAACACAGATGCCAAGTTTTTATATCTCCTTGTCTTTTCCTGACATACAGTTTCTAGATCAAATCAATTGATTTAAAATTTTGGATAAAATATTGTTTCCAGGGCTGGAGGGATGGCTTAGTGGTTAGGGTGTTTGCCTGCAAAGCCAATGGACCCAGATTCAATTCCCCAAGACCCATGTTAGCCAGATGCACAATGGGGTGCATCCATCTGGAGTTCATTTTCAGTGGCTGGAGGCCCTGGCATGCCCATTCTCTCTCTCTTTCTCTCTCTCCCTCTTTCTCTGGAAAATAAATAGATAAAATATCTAAAATAAATATTGGGGCTGGAGAAATGGCTTAGTAGTTAAGCACTTGCCTGTGAAGCCTAAGGACCTTGGTTCAAGGTTCAATTCACCAGGACCCATGTTAGCCAGATGCACAAGGTGGTGCATGCACCTGGAGTTCATTTGCAGTGGCTGGAGGCCCTGGTGCACCCATTCTCTGTCCTTTATTCTCTGCCTCTTTCTGTCTCTGTCTGTCACTCTCAAATAAATAAATAAAAATAAACAAAAAAATTACAAAAAAAATATTGTTTCCAGTGCTGCTAACATGTTCTGCCTCTACTTATAACAGATACTTTTAAAGATAAAATGTATATGTTTTCTATGTTCCAGATATAGCTCATATTTTCCCCTGACAACTAAACTTAAATGCTAAGCAGAATGATTTTAAACTATTGTGTCATTCACTGACTGGATCTGCTTTCCTAACCAGATATGTTCTGCACCTCTTTAACTAAATCTTTTTTGCTAATCAGATGTGTACAGTCTCTGAGTGACTAATGACCATATGTAGAAGCCAAAGTCAATCAGAAACATTGGGGTTAAAAGAATGACCAATATTTTGGTTCCTGCTCCCAGGTCAGAAGGTCACAGGAGACAATGGGTCACTTGCTAACTTCTAGCCTCTGGTAAGTTGCCTGTCTTCTTGATCAGGGAGGACACAGAGACACAGAGATGGATTCCAAATCAATGTTTCTGCAACAAGAAAATAACATCAGAGGATATCCTTCAGGCTTCCCAAAAGAGAGAGGGCCACTTGGTCAGTACAGCCTTGACTTATCCTATCAGATGGCAGTGCTGAGAGTTATAGAACTCCTCACAGGTCCCTAAAGTCTCTCCTACAGAGCCATAAATGACCTCTAAAAAAATATTACATATATATATTATAAAAATATTTTATATATATAATACATAGTTAATTTTGCTGCCTACATGGTCTTCGACACCCAGTCAGAGAATATAACTATAAGATATTACAGTATAAACCAAGATTCAGACAAATAGACTACCCTGCCTGATGCTGGCTTCTAGTACTAAACTATAAACTCATGCCTTCTGCCTCTGCCTGGTCCTGATTAGTAAGCCACTGTTTGCCTTTAAATCAAAGAACCAAAAATTGTCCCTACTGATCATGTTTACCTGATAGTTATTAATTTGTATTAGTTCAATATCTCCTTGACATGTCTTATTAAAAGGAGGTATATCACTAAGGATATATCTCCGAGCCCAGCCCTATAGGATATTTGGGGCAAATCTAGAGCCTAGCCCTAAGATGTAAAAATAATTTAGAGTTATGAGATTTGTGTTGCTAATGTCAGTGGTGCTGGTTGTTTGACAATGTCTCTGCTTAGATTTATAGAGTTAAGCCAGATTCTTCTGCCATTGATGGTGCTTCCTTAAAATTTGTAACACAAGGGGACCCACATACTCTTGGGAAATTGGGCCCACACCCATCAGCCAAGAGATGTAAACTCATCACACCAGAGTCAAGAAGACAATGTCCTCAGCTGATTGTAACAGCTAACAGGTCACCAGAGACCCAGAAGTCCACCTCAAAGTCAAGCTTTGGAGGACACTGCCCCTGCCAAAAAGACTGTGGCCTTGCTCCAGTCACAACCCTGAAAGTTAACTGGTTCATGCATGACAGAAGCCTGTGGAATTCAACATGAGATGCCAACAAAAAAATAGACATGATGTCCACCAGTCCTACTGGTTTTTGCTTAAAAAGTTATTTGCTTTTTATAGCAGTATGTACTCTATTAAATTATATAAGTCAGAGACAATCAGACACATGGTAAGGATCCTAACTCTTTCCATTTGCTGGACCAGTTACCTCATTTGATAACCTTGTGGGATCCATAGATAAATTTGGACTCCAAGGGACTTATGTCTTTCACCCCTGAATAGGTACAGTTCTTTACTATTGCCTTATATTATATCCTTTTCCTTCCACGGGAATATCCTTTTCTTTTTGAGGAATGTTGTACAATCCCCTCCCTCTAACAGCAGGAATGTCCTAATGTTCTTTGCTCTCCTCGTCACAATAGGCTTAGTCACAGTCACTCCTGCTGACTAATGTTGTATAGAGAGGGCCCTCCTGGCTCTCTTTCTTTGGCTTTATTTTGTTACAATAATTCTTTTGTGTTGTCATCCATAATTTCAAGGATCAGAATCATGAACCAGTTCCTGTTGCTGAAAATTAAATACAAGATTTAATGGTAACAGTGTCAGTGTTCTCAACAACTGACACATGCTCGGCCACCAAGGTCCTGCATACTGAAGACTCCAGAGGCCTTACAGCTGATGTACCCCAGACCTTGGACCTGCCCCCTATGTGGACTACATGGGGATATTGGCTAGCTCCTTATAATGGGGCATCTCATAATAATCATGCTTGGGCTTATGTTAAAACCCTATATTCTAAATGCTCTGTCCAGGTTCATCCAATATAGGATGAAAATAATTATAATACAGGTGATATGCCAGGAGTACCAGCCATTAAATACAAAATCACAAGGTGTTATGATGATAAAGAGGAGGGAATGTGATAGAAAAGAAGTTAAAGGTTGAACTGACACTGAATTACTGTAAGAGTTAATTGCTGAGGAGCTAAACTTTGTCAGCAGAAGGAAAAATCCCAAAGAGTGAGCTGTCCAGAAAGGGCCCAGAAGGATAATAATAACGAAAGACAGTTTAGGCCAAAACAAAGTAAAATGGAGTTCATTATCAGGGTGGCCTGACTACAGCAATGATTGATATGCAAATAGCCACATCTTGTTTGTTCACTTACTCCTCCCCTCGACTATAAATTATAACATGGAAATAAAATCTCAGCTCAGGATCAGAGCTTCTTTGGAGAGCTAGCTTAAGCTCTTTGGCCCCTGTTTAAATAAACTCTTCAACTTTCACTCATACTGGCATTGGAATGATATTTCCAGAGAATTTCTGAGAAGATATATATATATATATATATATATATACTGAAATCATAAATATTTTTAAAAAATGAAAAATGTTCAAGTTAAATTTTAAGGGTGTTGGCCAAACAATGTTGGAATGGACCATGGAGAGACCTGGTTGGAATCTGGAGGAGATCCCAATCCCCAGATAATTAGCCCATCTAGAGCTGGAAGGCACTACATGAGCTACCAGGGGAAAGTGGCCAACATCTGTCAAAGCAACTCAAAGTCTAAGCAACTCAGAAGCAAACAACTTGACATGATGCTCACAGAAGTGCAATAGTGGCACACAACAATGGTGGGTAACCAACTGCTCTTGGATTGGCTAACCAATCCACTCAGTGGAAAGGAAACCATATCTGGAACTGGAAAACAAGTCAGAATCATATCCAGATAATGATTCTGCTTTCCGTTGTCAAGCTCCCACTAACTTTAGACTATAAGAGTGTCTATACTCTTTTAATTCTTTTTTTAAAATTAATAATGGTTATCCCATTTAATGGGCACTGACTTCACTCTCTGTTGGAGAATCTGCTTCTCTTTTTCAGATGGGAACTGGACTTGAGATAAATGACCCAGTGCACTCCACCCTGGCCCCAGCTGAAACCACAGAGGACCTGGGGAAATGAGGAAGGATGCTGCTCTCTTAGTTAAGCTGATATCAACACAAGGGTGATGGAGAAAGATACTGAGGACACACAACACCTACCAAACCAGAGATCCAGATGCTCCTAAGTGCCTATCACTGAAGTAGACTTAAAATGCTCCCAGCATGGCTCAGGTAATTTTACAGAAGAGGCATGGAAAGATGGGTAGAGCCACAAGTTGGGACATTTTGCACAGACATTGCCTCTCCCCCCTTAAGTGACTACTGCCCCATAATGCATGGCCCACGATCCCTATGGGGTTGACCTGCATCCCCAACAAGGAAGGTCTCCTCAGAAAAGGGGCAGGGAGGAGGGAAAGGATGGTACCAACAATGTGATGTTTATATATAAAATATGTCCATATCTAATAATTAAAAAAAAACCCTATTGGCCAAAAAAAAAAATTTTTTTTTTTTTTTTGGTTTTTCGAGGTAGGGTCTCACTCTAGCCCAGGCTGACCTGGAATTCACTATGTAGTCTCAGGGTGGCCTCGAACTCATGGCCATCCTCCTACCTCTGCCTCCCGAGTGCTGGGATTAAAGGCGTGCGCCACTTTAAGGGTGTTGGTTTTGTTTGTCTTTTACTGTGAATATATTAACAGATACCCTTGATTGATATTGTTTTTGTATTATTCAGCCACTGAATATTTGTAATTAGTCTCCATGGCTAATAAAAGAAGGAATATAGGTTATTCTGTTCAGCAAATACAATCTATTTGAATCTTGGTTTTGGGAAATAGTGCCTTCTATTTCAAGTGGGGTTTTTAATATCAGAGAACATATAGCCTTCATTGCTGTCAGGACTAAAGGTACTCAGCACAAGGTAGACTCTGAATGCTGAGAATGTAGATGTGCAAGAGCCAGAATTGCCTCAGCCTGGATCAGCTGTGGTGTGTATTTACTTGCATCTGCATAAATGTTTGTGACAGGTCAGTACAAAATATTGGATTTCTTGTGATTAAGCTCCTTGATTTGATCTCTGTGAGGCTAGGATAGCATTTTCCATTTATCTGTGCAAACCTTTGATAAAAACTATAAGAGATAAGGATAGTGAGGCTCTGGCCTTTGCATTATGATTTATTTCAGAACTGCACATGAACTCAAGGACATGTCACAATTTCATGAACTATGTGAGTATCATGAACTCTATGCTATCACCTGTGGCCATTTTCAGAACTACAGGGCCTTTGAGATGTTTGCAGAAACATCCAGTCCTAAAGAAGGGAGCTATTACCAGTGTTTTAAGTTTGTATGGGGTAGTTCATTTGACTAGTATATTTCTTGGTATAATTTATGTTAGAGCTTGAACCCCAGACCCTGCTGCACTCGCTAAGCCTGTACTCTTTTCTGAGTTACTGGGCTAGCTTCTTTCTAGAAACTATTTTTAAGATGCATGTGATGGACCTTATCACCAATAATTAGCAGAAAACAATATAGCAATTCTTTTAAAAGCTTCTTATGCATTCTATTAGATTGTAATTACACATAAGTGCTTGCATTTTATGTAAGTGATTATTATGATAATCATCACAAACTGACCCCACCTGTGCAATCAGTGTCCCACTTTGGCTACAGGTGTTATCAGCTAGCCCAGAGGTTCCTCTAAATAGAGGGTTCTATCTGGAGAAGTGATGAGAGCAGCCCACCCTGAGCATTTTTCACCCAGTACTGGTAGTAACAAGACATCTTGGATGCCACATGGTCAGTGTTTGTTTTAATTGCTAATCTACTCAGTTAATATGCTAGAAAAACATAACTACTATATCCTATCCCTGCTTTTACAGTTACTGTGGAGGGTAAGCTTACTATAAGTATTTTAAATGTTACAGTTAGACTGCCTTAATTTTAAAAAAGAACAGATTATATATAGGTGCACCAAAAATAATAAATGTAGTATACCCCAAAATTGGTGGTTTATTGTCCACAGTCCCTCTCCTGAAACTTCTGTTTTGTTAACCTTATCTACCTTTGCCTCTTTTTGACCCTAAAATGCTATCCAAATTCTCTTAAAGAGAGGAGTATGCTTTCATTGCCAGAAAACTAAAATGATTAGCCTTATCTAATATGAGAACATTTTAACTCTAGCGAAGCAGCAACAAAATAGAAATCAACATGAGCGGAGAGTTCAGTCCACCAATACATCTAAATTCACATGAATATTAAGTACACCATGAAGGTAGCACTTGAAATCAATAAGGAAAAGTTCAGGCTGGGGATGGCACTCAATGGTAAAATGTTTGACTAGCATGTTCAAGGTCCTAGGTTCAACCCCCAGCATAACCAAAATAAAAATTTTTTTTAGTCTATGAGGCAACAGTAGAGTTGGCAGCAGATGATCTTGGAATAACTGATTCCCTCCTTGGTAGGAGGAAAAGTAAGAAAAGAAAAGGGCTGGATTCCCCAGCTGACTTCAAGTATTAGAATATATACTAGGGGCTAGGAAGATAGCTCAGTGGTTAAAGTGCTTACTTGAAAAGCCTGCCAGCCTGGGTTCAATTCCCCAGCTACCTATTTAAAGCCATAAGTATTGTGGTGTGCTCCACCCCCCAGATACATACTAATAAACAAAATTTAAAAATGTATACTAGATGGGTTTAAGATTTCAAAGTAAAGAAATAAAGTCATAAAGATACTGAACTAACAACATGGGTTAGGGTTGGAGAGATGGCTCAGCAGTTAAAGCACTCACCTGCACAGTCTTACCAATCTGGGTTTGGTTCCCCAGAACCATGTAAAGTTGTATTCACAAGGTGGCACATGCATCTGGAGTTTGTTTGCAATGGCTAGTGGCCATGGTGCATCCATTCTCCCTCTCTCTCCCCACCCCCTTCCCTCCCTCTTTCTTTCACATAAATAAAACAAAGAAACAAACAAGAGAACCACATGGGTTTGCATCCTGATCAATCCATTGCAGGTTGAAGATGTCATAAGTTTAAAATACACTAAATGAGCTGGGCATGGTGGTGCATGTCTTTTTTTTTTTTTTTTTTTTTTTTTTTTTTTTTTTTTTTGGTTTTTCGAGGTAGGGTCTCACTCTAGCCCAGGCTGACCTGGAATTCACTATGGAGTCTCAGGGTGGCCTTGAACTCACGGTGATCCTCCTACCTCTGCCTCCCGAGTGCTGGGATTAAAGGCGTGCGCCACTACGCCTGGCTGAGGTCAGCCTATCTTGAAAAACCAAAAGAAAGAAAGAAAAGATACATTAAATGCACCTAATCCATTGATAAAAGTAGTAAAAGAAGGATTTCTTTTTTAAAAATGTTTTATATGTTTATTTATTTTTTATGTGGATACTGGGGATTAAACTCAGGTCCTCATGCTTGCAAGACAAGCACTGTACCAGCTGAGCTATTTCTCTAGCTCTCTAAAAAAAAGATTTCTAAAAGTCAGTGGATTAGAGAGAAACATTTACACAGATTTCTTTGAGGAGAGAAAGGCTTATGGCAAGTCAGGAGGGGGAGTTAGTTCCCAATGAAGGACATGGGTCACCAAGGAGATATAAGGGGCTTTGGCTTTTTCCCAAGAGGATAGGGAGTTTCTTGCATTTCTGGGGTTTTCAGGGAGGAAGTTCCACACAGCATGACCCAGTCTTAGTCAGAGCTCAAGGAGTCATCAAGGCACTAACTGGACCTAAGGCCATAACTCAAGTGGTCTTAGGGAATCCCTGACAACAAGTTGAGGGGGTGGTCCTGCTTTCCCTTCCCATTTGGTCTTGGTCTTGGGCAGCAATGGGGAACTGGAGACAGGGGTTTTCCAAGAGATACTTGCTGCAGGTAGTCATGGCTATGTTTGGAGTGGCCTGTATCAGGTCTTTTAAAGGACATTAACACTTTGGGAGGCAGAGGTAGGAGGATTGCCGTGAGTTCGAGGCCACCCTGAGATGACATAGTGAATTCCAGGTCAGCCTGAACTAGAGTGAGACCCTACCTCGCAAAACCAAAAAAAAAAAAAAAAAGGACATTAACACTGCTGAATACCCTACCTTGGCAATGCAGTACACCACAGGGCATTGGTCAGTCCCCCTCTGAAGGTGTGATGGTTAGGAACTATACCTTGTCACAGGGCTGCACATCTTACAGAGCTGTGTATTGCTGGCTCAGAAGACAAATTCAGAATGGAAAGTTTGTTTCTATTTAATGCCTATCACCTTTGCATGCTAATAAACTTGAAAAATTGTAAGTCAGGGCAATCAAATCCAATTATGCCCTAAAGAACTGCCATTTGGACCCCTAATACGTCTGTTGCTTTGTTTTTGTTTCTTTTTTAAAACACTTTTTATTGGCAACTTCCATAAATAGACAATAAATCATGATCATGATAACCTTTCACCACCCATCCTTTGGGACACAATGAAGGCAGTCCTAAGTGGAAAATTTACAGCTTTAAGTACCTATATTAGGAAATTAGAGAGTTCACAAGTAAACAACTTAATGCTTCACCTTAGGGACTTGGAAAAAGAAGAACAAGACAAACCAAAAATCAGTCAATGGGAAGAAATAATAAACATTTGGGTAGAAATTAATGATACGAAACCAAAAACACAATACCAATAATCAGTGAAACAGGGTTGGTTCTTTGAAAGGATAAACAACATTGATAAACCCTTAGCAAATCTGACCAAAAGAAAGAAAGAAGTAGCCAGGCATGGTGGCGCATGCCTTTAATCCCAGCAATCGGGAGGCAGAGGTAGGAGGATCACCATGAGTTCGAGGCCACCCTGAGACTACGTAGTTAATTCCAGGTCAACCTGAGCCAGAGTGAGACCCTACCTAGAAAAACCAAGAAAAGAGAGAGAGAGAGAGAGAGAGAAGAGAGAAGAGAAGAGACACAAATTACTAAAATTAGAGATGAAAAAGGCACCATTACAACAGATACCAAAGAAATTCAGACAATTATAAGGACATACTTTAAGAATACATAAGCCTCTAAGTTTGAAAATCTGAAAGAAACAGATGATTTCCTTGATTCATATGAATACAAAAATTAAATCAGGATGAGATTAACCACTTAAATATACCTATAACAAGTATAGAAATCTAAGCCATTACCCAAAATCCCCCAACTAAGAAGTCTAGGTCCAGATGGATTCACAGGTGAATTTTACCAGACCTTCATGGAAGAACTAACACCAATGCTTCTCAAACTTTTCCAAAAATGGAAAAGGAAGAAATCCTACCAAACTCTTCCTATGAAGCCAGTA
The DNA here is from genome assembly GCA_036346955.1 of Dipus sagitta. Lineage (NCBI taxonomy): Eukaryota > Metazoa > Chordata > Mammalia > Rodentia > Dipodidae > Dipus > Dipus sagitta. The sequence goes on along the minus strand of CM070779.1, from coordinate 54,486,479 downwards.
TCACCCTGATACCAAAACTGGACAAAGATAGAAGAAAAAAAAGAAAATTATAGACCAATCTCTCTCATGAACATAGGTGAAAAAATTCTCAACAAAATATTGGCAAACAGAATACAAGAATATATCAGAAAGATCATTCACCCCGACCAAGTAGGCTTTATCCCAGAGATATAGGGATGGTTCAATATATGCAAATCAGTAAATGCAATACATTATATAAATGGACTGAAGGGCAAAAATCACATGATCATCTCATTAGATGTAGAAGAAGCATTTGACAAAAATCTAATATCCCTTCATGATAAAAGTCCTACATAGACTGGGAATAGAGGGAACATATCTCAATATAATAAAGGCCACTTATGACAAACATACATCCAACATAATACTAAATGGGGGGAAAACTTGAAGCTTTTTACTAATATCAGGAACAACAAAAGGGTATCCACTATGCTCACTTTTATTTAATATAGTACTGGAAGTCTTAGCCATAGCAATAAGGCAAGAGTCACATATAAAAGGGATACAAATTGGAAAGGAAGAGACCAAATTATCATTATTTGCATATGGTATGATTCTATACATAAAGGACTCTAAAGACTCTACCAGCAAACTGTTAGAGCTGATAAACACCTATAGCCATGTAGCAGGATACAAAATGAACACACAGAAATCAGTAGCCTTCTTATATGCTAACAACAAACACACAGAGGATGAAATCAAAGAAGCATTCCCATTCACTATTGCATAAAAAAACAATAAATAAAGTACCTTGGAATAAACCTAACTAAGGAAGTGGAGGGTCTCTACAATGAAAACTTTAAAACACTCAAGACAGAAATTGCAGAAGACACTAGGAAATGGAAAGACATCCCTTGCTGGATAGGAAGAATGAATATTGTGAAAATGGCAATCTTACCAAAAGCAATCCACACATTTAATGCAATCCCCATCAAAATTCCAAAGGCATTCTTCATGGAAAGAGAAAAAACAATCCAAAATTTCATTTGAAAGCACAAAAAACCTCGAATATCTAAAACAATATTGAGCAACAAAAATAAGGCCGGTGGTATCACCATACCTGATTTTAACCTATATTACAGAGCCATAGTAACAGAAACAGCATAGTACTGGCACAAAAGCAGACACATAGATCAATGGAACAGAATAGAGGATCCAGACGTAAGTCCAGATAGCTACAGCCACCTGATCTTTGACAAAAATGCCAAAAATACTCATTGGAGAAAAGACAGCCTCTTCAACAAATGGTTCTGGGAAAATTGGATATGTATCTGTAGAAGGATTAAAATATATCCTTATCTCTCTCCATGTGCAAGAATTATGTCCAAATGGATCAAAGACCTTAACATCAGACCCGAAACTCTGAATCTGCTAGAGTAAAAAGTGTGGAAATCCCTACAATATATTGGTGTGGGCAAAGACTTTCTGAATATAGCTGCAGATGCTCAGGAAATGAAACCATTGATCAACCACTGGGACCTGATGAAGTTACAAAGCTTTTGTGTAGTAAAAGACACTGTGAATAGAGCAATGAGGCAGTCTACAGAATAGCAGAAATTCTTTGCCAGCTATACATCTAACAGAGAATTAATATCCAGAATATATAAAGTACTCAAAAAGAAAACAATGAAATATCAAGCAACCCAATTAAAAAATGAACTATGGAACTAAATAGAGAATTCTCAAAAGAAAAAGTACAGATGGCACATCAACATCTAAATAAATATTCTACATCCTTAGCCATCAGGGAAATGGCAAAATAAAGCTACTTTGAGATTCCATCCCATTCCTGTCAGAATGGCTACCATTATGACAACATATGACAATAAATGGTGGTGGGAATGCAGAAAAAGAGGAACACTTCTACACTGTTGGTGGAAATACAAACTGGTACAGCCATTGTGAAAATCAGTGTGGAGTTTCCTGAGACAGCTAAAAATAGATTTACCATATGACCCAGCTATAGCACTTCTAGGCATATATCCTAATGACTCTTCTCACTACATTAGAGATACTTGCACAACCATGTTTATTGCCACTCTATTCACAGTAGTTAGGAAATGGAAACAGCTTAGATGTCCCTCAACAGATGAATGGATAATAAAGATGTGGTACATTTGCACAATGAAGTTCTATTCAGTGGTAAAGAAAAATGAAATTATGAAATTTGTAGGAAAATGGATGGATCTGAAAAGGATTATACTAAGTGAAGTAACCCACGCTTAGAAAGTCAAACATTGCATGTTCTCTCTCATATGTGGATCCTATGTGACTTCTGTGACATGTGGACTTCTATGTAATAAAACTCGGTAGAATAAAACTCAGTAACAGAGGAAAGCTAGAAAGGAGATATAAAGGGAATAGAAAGGGAGGGAGGGGGGACTTAAGAGGATGGTATTGCATATATGTAAGTATTTAATGGGGGTGGAAAGGCCTAAGTAAAGTCAGGGGAAGAGATTGAGTAAAAGAAAGGTGGGGGGAGGGCTAATCAAAATCTAAGAGGATATAAATAAGTCATATGGAAACCTACTTTTTTGGACAATGGAACACACAAGAGCCATAGATTGTTACAAGAAAATTTTCAGTGCCCTCCCCCAACCACCGCACACACAGGACTCCCAAGCTCCTCACTGTCAACAGGATGATACATTTCTCTAGATCATACTGATCTAACCAAGTTATTCTTCCCTTCCTCTGGCCCTTGGACCTGAACCTCCAGAATCATTCTCCAGTCATCAGGGATCTAACCAAATACTCAGTTGCCTTTTTGATCCTACATAGCAGGAGCCTCTTTTAGCTGTGAACATGTGCATTTCCTAGTAGAGAGCTTCTGAAGACCAGGTAGGTCATCCTGCCAAAGCCGGCGTGGACCAGTGCTGAGTAAAACTGATCACAACATGAGTGTGCTTTGAATTTACATCTCCAGATCAGCACCATGAAGAATCACTTGAACTTTCTTCTCTTCTGCAACTGAAACCATGCACTATTCAAACCAACAGCAAGCAGCTGGAGCAAGAAAAAGGTTTGTGCCCTTGGAGAGCCATCATGGCAGAAGGAAACGTCCTCCTGCAGGCAGGAGTCTAGGAGCACAGCCACTAGCAAGCGGGATGTTCAGCGAGGCTCACATCACTCCTCTGAGCATCATGTTCGCACTGCAAAATGAGGACACTAACATAGTTCCAAGTGCCCTGTAAGCTTGAGTACTCTGAAAAGTCTCCAGGAGAGTGGATTCAGGGTACTGGCTTGTAGATTGATTGAACAACACAGAGTAACTGCAAGGAGAATTAAACTGCCCTGTATAACAATTCATTTCCTGAGTTTTAGCCTCTCAGCCAATGTTTATTAAGCATTATTTACTCCACAGTGCCCTGGGTTGAGTGCTATAGAGGCATAGATATAGCATCTCACAGCACTCATGGCCTGAAGGGGTTTGTTATGTAATCAGAGTTTATGATATAATAAACGCTTACCAAGCTCATATTCTAGCAAATTATAATTGTTTACTTAAAACTTCTTTTTTGGCAATAATGTTTCCATAGTTGTAATATCATAATGATGGAAAGGTACATTATAAGTAAGAATAATGAACTGTAGAACTCATGATGAAATTCTTTTATTGAGAACTTTATCATATGAACATACAGTAATTGGGTCATGTTCACATGTCTTTATCCATTTTTTGTCTTCTCTTCTCTATCCTGCATCCCTTGAGGACCCTCTGCTTTCAAATTATTCCTTCCTCTGCTTGGTTGTCTCCTTCATTTCATCCTCCTCCATCATCATTGTCAAACTGTTGATGACTCAGACCTGTGCTGGTCTTGTGGGGTTTTAGTGACCCATCCAGCAAGTTCAGGTTGAGAGGCAAACTTCTCTTATAAGATCAATACTTTTACTTGAATTATTACATATAATCCCTATGTGAACTATGGATTATAGTTCTATGCTAATTTATTTGAAACATTACACATGCATGTATATACACTATATGTTTAGCTATGACTATATATTTAAATTGTATGTGTTTAAAGTATCTTCACTGATAGGCTGATTTCTCTTGGCATTGTGAGATGATGTCACTATGTAGCCCTGGCTTGCTTGGAATTCACTATTGTAGACCAAGATAGCCCCAAACTTGCCAGATGATCCTCTTGCCTCTATTTACCAAGTGCTAGGATTACAGACATGCTCATCATACCCAAAATTAGGCTGATTTTTTTTTTTTTTTTTTTTTTTTTTTTTTTTTAGGCAGGGTCTTGCTCCAGCCCAGGCTGACCTGGAATTCACTCAATAGTCTCAGGGTGGCCTTTAATTTATGGCAATCCTCCCACCTCTGCCTCCAAATTGATGGGATTAAAGGTGTGCGAGACCATGGCTAGCTAGGCTGATTTTTTTTTTCTTTTTTTCTTTATGTAGTTAGTTTTGTATTCAGCAAATACAGTCAGGTTGGTACCATTATTAGGTTCATCCGTGACCTACCCCCTCCCCTTGGCCCCTCCTTGTTGAGGTATATGGGTCATTCATTGTGGAGTTAGTCCACAGTTATGTGTAAGATAAATGTCTCTGCATATCATGACCCAACATGTTGCTCTGACATTCTTTCCGCCCCCTCTTCCGCAAAATTTCCCTGAGCCATGTTGGGTTCATTTTTGGTCTGCTTCAGTGATGAGGTGTTGGGGGCCTCTGAGGCTCTGGCTCACTGATTTGGTAGGAGTTTATTTTTCTCTGTGTTGATCTCCTTCCCCCTTGTGCTGGTATCCGGTTCATCAGGAAAACAGCACCCTTGCTTGTTTTGCCAATTTTTCTTAGTTTCAGCCAGGGCCCTTTTGAGGTATGATGGGGTGGCTCTCTCCTTAGGATCGACATCTATCTGAAAAAGAGAAGCAGATTCTCCAATGGAGAGTAAGTTTAGCTAGGCTGATTTTTTAAAAATATCTGTTTAATATACCAAATGATTTAATTTTCAAATAATCACAAAACAGGAAAAAAGGAGAGAGACTGTGGAGAGAGACAGACAGAGAGAGAGAGAGAGAGAGAGAGAGAGAGAGATTAATCACTGTTTGGATTTCATGGAAATTTCTAAGTGTTATAACCACTTCTAAGGTGGACTGTCAATTTCTGTGCCTACTACCGACCATGCGTTTGCAATTTTCAAACGGGGCACCAATGTATAGACAACATGTTGAGTAGTAGTACTGCACTCAGGTATTATTTGTTTGATTATTTAAAAAATTTTATTGACAAGTTCCATAACTGTAAACAATACCCCATGGTAATTCCCTCCCTCCCCCTACTTTCCCCTTTGAAACTCCACTCTCAATCATATCCCCTCCCCCTCTCAATCTGTCTCTCTTTTATTTTGATTTCATGATATTTTCTTCCTATTATGATGGTCTTGTATAGGTAATGTCAGGTACTGTGAGGTCATGGATATCCAGGCTATTTTGTGTCTGGAGGAGCATGTTGTAAGGAATCCTACCTTTCCTTTGGCTCTTACATTCTTTCTGTCACCTCTTCCACAATGCACCCGGAGCCATGGAAGATGTGATTGAGATATTTCAGTGCCTAACCCTAACCCTTCTGAGTCATTCCAAGGTCACTGTCATCTGAAAAGAGAAGGTTCTCTAACCAAAAGTGAGAGTAGCATTAATACATGGGTATGAACATTAACAGAAGTGCTTACTGGGGAGTTTGGTGAGCATAGTATATACTTTCAGCCAGACAGCAACAGATGTTACACCCCTAGGGCTCATGACTACCTCTGTTGTAGTTTTTTTTTTTGTTGTTGTTGTTTGTTTTTTGAGGTAGGGTCTCACTCTAGCCCAGGCTGACCTGGAATTCACTATGGAGTCTCAGGGTGGCCTCGAACTCACGGCGATCCTCCTACCTCTGCCTCCCGAGTGCTGGGATTAAAGGCGTGTGCCACCACGCCCAGCTTCTGTTGTAGGTTTTAAGTATCGTAAATGTATTCATTCCCATGGAGCAGGCCTCCAGTCAAATTAGAGGATGGTTGGTTTCCCCTATAACAGACATGCCACTATTGCACCCGTTAGCTCATTTGGCCTGGCTGGCCAAACATAAGGCTTGCAGTGTCCACTGCTGGGTATCTTCACTGGTGATTTCTCTCTCTCCCATTAAACTTCATGCAGCATGGCTTTTTCCAAATTTCTGTCAGCTGCTCTACATGGAAGAGGTTTTCAGCTCAGCTCCAGCAGGGTTTCTCAGTGACCTTGCAGCCCAAGTATGTGGAGCCTTCAGCAATGTGTCTTACCATCTATTCCTGGTGGGAAACCAAGGGCCTTGGCAATGGCCTGCAATGTTTGGGGAGTATCAGGGACCTCCCTGGCCAACAACTCACTGGAAGGTATCCCATCCCTGGCACTGAAAATTTTTTAGTAACAATCTATGGCTCCTGTGTGTTCCATTGTCCAAAAACGTAGGTTTCCATATGACTTATTTATATCCTCTTAGATTTTGATTAGCCCTCCCTCCACCTTTCCTTTACTCAATCTCTTCCCCTGATCTCACTTAGGCCTTTTCACCCCCATTAATCTGTTCTTCTCCTTACATATATATAATATCAACCTCTTAAGTCCCCACTCCCTCCCTTTCTATTCCCTTTATATCTCCTTTCTAACTTATTGGCCTATGCTACTGAGTTTTCTTCCTACTCACACAGAAGTCCAATCATTTGTAGCTAGGATCCACATATGAGAGAGAATGTTTGGCTTTCTGTGCCTGGTTTACCTCACTTAGTATAATCCTTTCCAGATCCATCCATTTTCCTGCAAAGTTTTAAATTTATTTTTGACAGTTTTATATGTGTATAATGTATTTTGATCATATTCATCCTCCATTGCCTTTTCTTGGTCCCTCCCACTGCCACTGAACACCCAAGTGAACCCCTTCTCCCTACTCATCCCCATTCTACTTTGCTGGCCTGTATCTATTTAGTGGCCCACTGAATTTAATTAGGGTTGCTTACATGTGTCTGGGGGTTATTTACTGGGACGTGGGTGATTTACAAGTGGCTACACCCCTGAAGAAAATATCTCTCCCTTCCCTAGCAACCATGAGGGTAGAGCCACACTAGTCCATCTCTCATCCATGATGAAGTGTAGACAGGGCTGAATCTTGTGCAAGTGACCACAGCTGCTGTGAATTCATGAGAGCCACAGTCATGTCATGCCCAGAGGACAGCATTGTACAGGACTCCTTCATATCCTCTGTATCCTAGTACATTCTTTCCAATTCCTCCTCTACCATGCTCCCTGAGACGTGGAGGGGGTGCTGTAGATGTCTTGTTTAGAGCTAAGCACTCAAATGTAACTTATTCTACTTATTCTCAACACTTTGAACAGTTATGAGTCTCACTATTAACCACATCCCACTGCAAAAAGAAACTTCGCCAATTGAAGCTAAGAACAACACTAATGTATAGGTAAAAACATAAATATTTAGAAGGTAATCTGATGGTTACATCATGTCCAGTTAGCAAAAAACAAAACAAAACAAAATAGTAGTAGCTTCCTCCTAGGACCTCCATAGCTATAGGCTTTTGCCCAGGTTTCAGTACCTCTGGTGGAATGGGCCTTAAATCCAATCTGAAAGCATTGGTTACATTCATAACAGTCATGCCACTGCTGTGCCAGTGGGCATATGTTCTCTGGCAGGTCAGTTGTATAGCACATAGGGTCACAGATAGGTACAACTGGTGGGGACTTTTCTTTCCCCACAGCCTGCAAAGCTAGCCAGTAGGGAGAAAGCTGTAACTCAATTTCTCTGTCCTGCAACTGAGGAGTGTCTGCAGCAATTGGGACTTACTATCTAGTTTTGGTGAGCAACAAAAACAGTGAAAACAGCCTGCATTGTTTTGGGGGCTTCAAAGACCTCCCAACCAACATTTCACGAGGAGGTATCCTACCTCCCACTGCCAGCACTGGGAATTTCATTAATAACTTATGGTTTCTGGGAGCAGCATTATTCACCCATGTGGGCTACATCTGTTCAAACTCTTTTTTTTTTTTTTTTTTTTTTTTTGGTTTTTCCAGGGAGGGTCTCACTCTAGCCCAGGATGACCTGGAATTCACTATGGAGTCTCAAGGTGGCCTCGAACTCATGGTGATCCTCCCACCTCTGCCTCCCGAGTGCTGGGATTAAAGGCGTGCGCCACCACACCAGGCTCTTCAAACTCTTTTTCAATCATATATATATGTACGATTTAAATATATATATATAGGCTTATAAAGTGCTAGATTTCTATATGGCCTTTTCATACAAGTTATCATCTTTAATTTTAGTTAACTTTCATCCAATTTCCTCCTCTTCATCATCCCCCTACCCCCATCCTGCTTAAACTTTTCCTCTCTATTCCCACCTTCTGCTTACATATCTCATATGTTCTGCTATGCCCTCCCCCTTAATGTCCTTTTCTCCTCCTCTCGCTGGGCATTTTTGGCTTCTTGTCTCTATAGATATTCCAACTTAAACACACAAATCTAAAATTTCAAAGCTAGCATTCATATATGAGAAAGAACATGAAATGTGTGTCTTTTGGAACCTGAGTTGTATCACTTAGTATATTTCCCAGGAATGTCTATTTTTCTTCAACTTTCATATTTCAGTTTTTTTAAAAATATTTTTTATTTTTTGCAAGAAGATCGGGGAGAGAATGTGGAGAAAGAGAATGGGCATGCCAAGGCCTCTTGCTACTATAAACAAACCCCAGATGCATGTGCCACTTTGTGAATCTGGCTTTTTGTGGATACTGGGGAATCAAACCTGGGCTGGCAGGCTTTGCAAGCAAGAACCTTTACCCACTGAGCCATCTCTGCAGCGCCCATAATTTTAATTTTATTTACACATGAATAAAACTCCATTGTATATAAATACCACATCTTCACTACCCATTCATCAGCTAATGGATATTTAAGCTGATTGTATGTCTTACCTGCTATGAATAAAGCAACAATGAGCACGGATATACAAGTATCTCTGTGGTAGGCTATAAAACCCTTTGGGTACGTACCCAAGAGTAGTATAACTTGGTCATATGGTAGTTCTTTTTAAAAATATTTTTATTTTATTATTTATTTAATTGTGAGAGAGAGAGAGAAAGAGAGAAGAGAGAGAATAGGCATGCTAGGGCCTTCAGCCATTGCGAATGAACTCTAGACAACATGCTCCACCTTGCACATCTGGCTTATGTGGTTCCTGGGGAATTGAACCTGGGTCCTTTGGCATTGCAGCTAAACACCTTAACCTCTAATCTATCTTTCCAGCCTCCCCTCCCCCCTTTTATTTTTTTACATTTGGTAGTTCTTTTTACGTCTTTTTGAGAAACCTCACAGATTTCCATAATAGCGGCACCAATTTACACTCCCACCAGTAGTAAATGAGGTTTCTCCTCTCCCCATATCTTCACCAGTATTTTTTATAGTTTTTTTAATTTTCTCAATTTTCATTAATATTTTCCATGATTATAAAAAATATCCCATGGTATTACCCTCCCCCCTTTCCCCTTTGATATTCCATTCTCCATCATATCCCCTCCCCATCTCAATCTTTCTACTTACATATATACAATACCAACCTAATAAAAGCCCTCCTCCCTTTCTTTCTCTTCCCTTTCTATCTCCTTTTTTAACTTACTGGCCTCTGCTACTGAGTTTTTTCCTTATCGCACAGAAGCCCAATCATCTGTAGCTAAGATCCACATATGAGGGAGAACATGTGGGGCTTGGCTTTCTGGGCCTGTGTTACCTCACTTAGTATAGTTCTTTCCAGATCCATCCACTTTTCTGCAAATTTCATAACTTCATTTTTCTTTACTGCTGAGTAAAACTCCATTGTATAAATGTGCCAGATCTTCATTATCCACTCATCAGTTGAGGGACATCTAGGCTGGTTCCATTTCCCAGCTATTATAAATTGAGCAGCAATAAACATGGTTGAGCATGTACTTCTAAGGAAATGAGATGAGTCCTTAGGATATATGCCTAGGAGTGCTATAGCTGGGTCATATGGTAGATCAATCTTTAGCTGTTTTAGGAACCTCCACACTGATTTCCACAATGGCTGGACCAGATTGCATTCCCACCAACAGTGTAGAAGGGTTCCTCTTTTTCCACATCCCCGCCAACATTTATGATCATTTGTTTTCATGATGGTAGCCAATCTGACAGGAGTGAGATGGAATCTCAATGTAGTCTTAATCTGCATTTCCCTGATGACTAGGGATGTAGAACATTTTTTTAGATGCGTATATGCCATTCGTATTTCTTCCTTCGAGAATTCTCTATTTAGCTCCATTGCCCATTTTTTGATTGGTTTGTTTGATTCCTTATTATTTAACTTCTTGAGTTCTTTGTATATCCTAGATATTAATCCTCTATCAGATATATGGCTGGTGAAGATTTTTTCCCATTCTGTAGGTTGCCTCTTTGCTTTCTTCACCATGTCCTTTGCAGTGCAAAATCTTTGTACTTTCATGAGGTCCCAGTGGTTAATCTGTGGTTTTATTGCCTGAGCAATTGGGGTTGTATTCAGAAAGTCTTTGCCAAGACCAATATGTTGAAGAGTTTCCCCTACTTTTTCCTCTAGCAGTTTCAGAGTTTCAGGTCTGATGTTAAGGTCTTTAATCCATTTGGACTAAATTCTTGTGCATGGAGAAAGAGAAGAGTCTATTTTCATCTTTCTACAGATAAATATCCAGTATTCCCAGCACCATTTGCTGAAGTGGCTGCCTTTTCTCCAGTGACTATTTTTGTCATTTTTATTGAATATCAGGTGGCTATAGCTACCTGGACTTATATCTGGGTCCTCTATTCTGTTCCATTGGTCTACATGTCTGCTTTTGTGCCAGTACCATGCTGTTTTTGTTACTATGGTTCTGTAGTATAGGTTAAAATCAGGTATAGTGATACCTCCAGCCTTATGTGTGTTGCTCAGTATTATTTTAGATATTCGAGGTTTTTTGTGATTCCAAATGAATTTTTTGGATTGTTTTTTCTATTTCCATGAAGAATGCCTTTGGAATTTTGATGGGGATTGCATTAAATGTGCAGATTGCTTTTGGTAAGATTGCCATTTTCACAATATTGATTCTTCCAATCCAGGAACAAGGGATGTTTTTCCACTTCCTAGTGTCTTCTGCAATTTCTTGCTTGAGTGTTTTAAAGTTCTCATTGTAGAGATTCTTTACTTCCTTGGTTAGGTTTATTCCAAGGTACTTTATTTATTTATTTATTTATTTATTTTTTTTTTTTTCCAGGTAGGGTCTCACTCTAGCCCAGGCTGACCTGGAATTCACTATGGAGTCTCAGGGTGGCCTCGAACTCAGGGCGATCCTCCTACCTCTGCCTCCCAAGTGCTGGGATTAAAGGCGTGCGCCACCACACCCGGCTCTATTTATTTATTTTTGATGCAATTGTGAATGGGAGTGATTCTCTGATCTCATCCTCTGTGTGTTTGTTGTTAGCATATATGAAGGCTACTGATTTCTGTGTATTTATTTTGTATCCTGCTACATGACTGTAGGTTTTTATCAGCTCTAACAGTTTGCTAGTAGAGTCTTTAGGGTCCTTTATATATAGAATCATGTCATCCACAAATAATGATAACTTGACCTCTTCCTTTCCGATTTGTATCCCTTTTATGCATGTCTCTTGCCTTATTGCTATGGCTAAGACTTCCAGAACTATATTAAATAAAAGTGGGGACAGTGGACACCCTTGTCTTGTTCCTGATTTTAGTGGAAAAGCTTCCAGTTTTTCCCCATTTAGTAATATGTTGGCTGTAGGCTTATCATAAATAGCCTTTATTATATTGAGATATGTTCCTTCTATTCCCAGTCTCTGTAGGACTTTTATCATGAAGGCATGTTGGATTTTGTCGAATGCTTTCTCTGTGTCTAATGAGATGATCATGTGATTTTTGTCCTTCAACCCATTTATATAATGTATAACATTTATAGATTTGCGTATGATGAACCATCCCTGCATCTCTTCACCAGTATTTCTTGTCATTTACTTTCTTTTCTTAAATTTTTACTTGTTTATTTGAGAGAGAGAGAGGCAGACACACATACACACACACACAAAAAGGTGGGGGAGTGAGTATGGGCATGCCAGAACCTCCTGCTACTGCAAACAAACTCCAGACACATGCATCACTCTGTGCATCTGGCTTTATGTGAGTATTGGGGAATCAAACCCAGTCTGACAGGCTTTGTAAGCAAGCACCTTTAACTGTAGAGCCATCTCTTCAACCTTCATTTGCTTTCTTGATGATAGCCATTCTGACTCAAGACACAAATCTCAAATTAGTTTTGAGTATTTACCTGATGGCTAAGGATGTTGACCACTTTCAAAAATATTTGTTGGGGGCTGGAGAGATTGCATAGTGGTTAAGGTGTTTGCCTACAAAGCCAAAGGATCCAGGTTCAATTCACCACTACCCACATAAGCCAGATGCACAAGGGGGCACATGCGTCTGGAGTTTGTTTGCAGTGGCGGGTCCTGGTACGCCCATTCTCTCTCTGTCTGTCTTCTCTCTCTCTCTCTCTCTGCTTGCAAATAAATAAACAAATAAAAATTTAAATTTTCTTTTAAAAATTAAAAAAATATTTGTTGGCATTTGTATTTCCTTTTTTGAAAATTCTGTTTAGGCCCACATCCATTTTCTTAAATTAACTTTTTTGTTTTCTTGATATATATATATATATATATATATATAGTTTCTGAGCTTTTGTATATTCCAGACATGTAGCTGGCACAGATGTTCTCCCTTTCTGTTTGTAGGCTGCCTCTTCATTTGAGAGTTTCCTTTACTATACAAAAGGTTGTTTTTTCTTCAGTTAGTAATTTTTGCAATTTTTATTTTAATTTGTATTTGTTTGCAAGGGGAGAGAGAGGGAAAGAGAATAGGCATGTCAGGCCCTCTTGCCATTGCAAACAAACTCCATATACATGTGTCACTTTTTGTATCTAGCAATATGTGGATACTATGGAATCAGGACTCAAATTCAGGCTGTCATGCTTTGTAAGCAAGCACCTTTAACTACTAAGCAATCTCTCTAGCCTTTAAAAAATATTTTATTTATTAAAAGCTGGATGTGGTGGCACATGCCTTGAATCCCAGCACTTGGGAGGCAGAGGTAGGAGGACAACAGTTAGTTTGAGGCCACCCTGAGACTACATAGTGAATTCCAGGTTAGCCTGAGCTAGAGTGAGACCCTACCTTGAACCAAAGTGATGGGATAAAGGTTGCACCACCATGCCCAGCGATATGTTAAGGAATGTAATTTTTATTCATATTCATATTATAAAGGTTTTCTCTTTTATCCCATACAGAGTCTGTTGTATGTGACCCTCTTTAGTGGTTATGGTATCACTGAGGGTCATGAAGGCCACATTCAGTCCTGTAGATGAAAGAAGGAACCATAAGTATGTCTCAGGATTCCACTCTCCATGGATTTACAACTTTCTGACCCCTTTCGAATGTTTAAATATGTTTTCAAGGTATGTCTTATCTATGTTTCATTTCACTGGGCCGTCTAAGATCCTTTTTCATCTCTATTTATTTATCTATTATTTATTTTTTATTTAATATATGTTAACAGGCCTAGGCTCAAACTCTGCCAGGTTGACTGAAATTCACTTGGATGTTCAGGCTGGCCTCGAAACTCACAGCGATCCTTTCATTGCCTCCTGAGTGCTGGGATTAAAGGCATGAGCCACACGCCTGGCTCTAATTTTATTAAGCTGGATCTTTTATACATTTCTTTTGGTTTGTTTGACTAAGGGTTTATCAATTTTACTTATCTTTCCAAAAAAAAATCTAAAAAAAACTCTTAATTTCATTGATTCTTTGTAATTGTTGTTGTTTTGGTTCATTATTTTCTACCTTGATCTTAATTATTTCCATCTACTGACTTTGAATTTGGCTTATTCTTGTTTCTTCCCAGGCCCTAATTATCATTTATTTATTTACTTGAGATTTCTCTTATATCTTGATGTAGTTACATAGAGATATAATTTTTCCTCTTAGGATTGCTTTCATTGTATCTTGTAGGTTTTGTTATGTTGTATTTTCATTATCATTTGATTCTAGGAACATTTTAATTTCCTTCTTGATTTCTTATGTGACTCCATTCATCATTCAATGGTGTGTTAATTAATCTCCATGAGTCTGTATATGTTCTATAGTTTCTCTTGGTAATTGGTAGTTTTATTCTATTATTATAAGATAGAATATAAGAAAGTTTTTCATATTCACTAAGACTTGCACCCTAATATGTGAGCTATTATAAAGAAAGTTTCAAGCATTGCTAAGAAGAATGTGTATTCTACAATGTTTGGATGTAATGTTCTGTATGTTTGCTAAGACCATCTTATTTATGATGTCAAGGCTATTGAACCCAGGGCCTCAAGCATACTAGGCAACTGCTGTAACTCTGAGCTACAGCTCCAGCCCTAATGTCATTTATGGCAGATGTTTCTCTAGTCTTTGCCAGGGTGATTTGTCAGCTGGTGAGAGTAGGATATTGGAATTTCCCACTGCCATTGTACTGATGCTAATTGGTGACTTTTCATTCAGTTCTGTTTATTTTATGAAATTGGTTGCACCCATCTTTCAGTGTATATGTTTAGAACTATAATGTCTTCTTGATGGATTGTTTTGTTAATAGGAAAAGGTCTTTAACTTCTTTATCTCTTCTGAAGCCTATCTTATCAGATATTAGAAGAGTGACATCTGTTTGTTTCCTAACTCCATTTCTTGAAATACTATTTTCCATTGTTTCACCATAATGTAGTATTTGTCTTTTATGGTGAGGTGTGTTTCTGGAAGGTAGTAAATAGAAGAATTCTGCCTATCAATCCATTTGCCTAATCTCTGTCTTCTGATTCGTATGTATAATTCCCATTTTTTTGTTGATTTTATAGTGTTTGGTTCTTTCCTATTCCTCTCTTGTGTAATTATTATTCAAACATAGTTTATTCTTTCCTATGGACTCATGGTTATGTTTGTCTTTCTCTTAAGTCCAAAGGATTCATTTGTGTATCTTCTGCAGAGCTGGCTTAGTGGTAATGAATTCATTTAGCCTGATCCTATAATGGAAAGTTCTTTTTCTTTCTACTATGACATATGCTTTGTTGGGTATAGTAGTCTGGGTTGATAGTTGTCTCTTCAAGACTTTGAAATATATCATTCCAAACTTTTCAGGATTTTAGTTTCTGCTGAGAAATCTACTGTTCTTATGATGAACTTGGTGCTCTCTTGCCACTTTCAATATCCTTTCTTTGTTCTGTTTTATTTAGTATTTTAATTATAATACAATGAGAAAAGATGCTTTTCTGACCTTGTCAGTTTGGTGTTGCAGATGCCTCCTATATCTGGACTGGCATCTCATTCCATAACTTTAATAAGTTTTCTTCTTTGATTCTGTTGAAAATGTTTACTATGTCTTTAAGCTGACATTTTTCTCTTTCTATGTCCACACTTCTTAGATTTCTTGTGTGTGTGTGTGTGTGTGTGTGTGTGTGTGTGTGTGTGTATAGTATGTAGCATGCACATGTCTGTGCCCTTTTGGTGACTCATGTGCTTGTCTGCAGCAGGGTGTGCTCACCTATGGTGACTGGAATGGAATGCTGAGTGTCCCACTCCCTCACTCTTCACAGGTTGTTTGAGCCAGAGTATCTTACTGATCCTGGAGCTTGCCTTTTTTCATGAGCACTGCTGATTCACAGGTCTCTGCTCCCCTACAGGACTGAGGTTACTGGCACATGTGACCATGTCATTTATTTATGTGGGATCTGGAGATTCAAACTCACTCAGGTTTAGCTCCCCCCTACTGCCAGGCCTTCATGCTTGTACAACAAGTATACTTAGCCATTTCTCCAGCCCTAGATTTCATCTTTATATAGTGTTCCAAATGTCTTGAAAGTTTCACTCATAATTTATTATTAATTAATCTTTGTCTCTGTTGAAATTTTGTAATTCTGCTGGGTGGGGTGGCTCACACTTTTTTAAATAATTTTTTAAAATTTTATTTATTTATTTATTTGAGAGGGAGAAAGATGGGGAGAGAGAGAGAATGGGCATGCCAGGGCCTCCAGCCACTGCAAACAAACTCCAGATGCATGCGCCCCCCTTGTGCATCTGGCTTATGTGGGTCCTGGAGAATTGAAGCAGGATCCTTTGGCTTTGCAGGCAAACACCTTAACTGCTAAGCCATCTCTCCAGCCCAGCTTACACTTTTAATCCCAGCACTTGGGAGGCTCAGGTAGGAGGATCACTGTGAGTTTGAGACCAGCCTAGGCCAGAGAGTAAGTTCCAAGTCAGCCTGGGCTGGAGTAAGACCCTGTCTCATAAATAAATAAATAAATAAATAGCTAAAAACAAACAAAAAAAGAAATATTTTACTATTCTCCACCTTGTCTTCCAGCTTGGATAGTCTGTCCTTTCCTTAATTCATTCATTGCTAAGGCTTTCCATTGTGTTTTTTTTTTTAATTTGACTTAATATGTTTTTTATTTCCAGTGCTTCAGTTTGATTTTCCTTCAGTATTTTTTAAAGATGTATTATTTATTCACTTGCAAGGAGAGAAGAGAGGAGAGAGAGAGAATGGGTGCTCCAAGGCCTCTAGCCACTGCAAGCGAACTCCAGATGCATGAACTGCTTTGTGCATTTGGCTTTTCATGGGTACTGGGGAACTGAACCTGGGTTGTTAGGCATTGCTGGCAAGCGCCTTAACTGCTGAGCTATCTCTCTAGCCATCCTTCAGTATTTCTATCTCGTTACTGGATCCCTCTTCATATCTTGTATTGACCTATTTATTTCATCCAGCTGTTTGTTTCTGTTCTCTTGAGATTCACTCAGGATTTTGTTTTACTTGAACATATTTATAAATCATTCTTTAATTTTCTCTCTGTGGGAGTTGATCTAATGCACTCTCACAAGAAGTCACTACTATAGGATTACTAATTTTGGAAAAAGTTATGTTACCTTGACTTTTCATGATTTTGTATTTTTACACTGGGAGTTACCTATCTGGGCTTTATTTGTTGCTTGAATTTTTTGTTAGCTAAATTCTTAGGTGTATTGTTCAGAAGTTAGATCCTCAATCCAGGAGATCAAGATGACCACTGTGCAGATGTTATACCAGTTAATTAACAACAGTTAATG
This sequence comes from Dipus sagitta, assembly GCA_036346955.1. Classification (NCBI taxonomy): domain Eukaryota; kingdom Metazoa; phylum Chordata; class Mammalia; order Rodentia; family Dipodidae; genus Dipus; species Dipus sagitta. The sequence goes on along the minus strand of CM070779.1, from coordinate 54,469,274 downwards.
AGGATGGGATGAGGGAAAAAGAGGAAAAGAAATTAAAATGAGAGGGAAATATATGAGTTGGGCATTAGATGAGTGGTAGAGATTGCTCAATCACAGATTGGGCTGACAAACAGAGCAATTCAACACATCTAAAATGTAGTATCAATATGCAAACAAACTAAATTAAATATATATAGTATATATGCACAAGAATAGAGACTAAAAATAGACATATAAGATAAATACTAAAAATGACAAAAGTTAACCATAACATACAATCACAAAAGGCAAAACATACTAGATATATATTAAATTAAATAAGAAAAACATTGCATTGATCAGTATTTCCTCCTTGATGGCATGGGTTTTGAATTCCTTCCTTCCTGGTGACATTTCATTTAATAAACTGTTCTGACAGGGCAGGTTAAATTGACTTCCAGTTCAAACCTGTAGAACCATATTTTGGGGAGTATTACCCTAGTGGAGTAGTACTGTCCTGGAGTGTAGTTACTTTTAGAGTGAGTCTCTAGCCTAACTGCTCTGAGTGGAGTCAGATCCCTCCCTGATGCAAGCTCAGCTTGGCTCTACTCAGTGCTGGGTGTGGGGTGAGGGGAGGTCTCTGGTGTTCCAGTGCTGGCATATGGGGGAGGGGAGGTTGTAGAATTTTTCCGGGTGCTGTTCTCATCCACAGACTCAGCCAGTTCAGTCATCCATCAACTCCTTTGGGTTCTTCTGATCTTGCAAGGCTGGTGTGTTTGGGGAGAATCACTTCCCTGCACTTCCCACTGGCAGGGCCATTTGTTGTGAGAAGCACTTCGGTGGCTGGCCAACTTGGTTCTCACTGAGCAAGCCAGTCCACTCTCATTAGCAGCAGTACTTGCGCTTCTCCACAGAGATCTCACCTGGCTTGCTCAACAACTTTGTTTACAAACCTTGTCTTATAAAAAAAAAGAGCACATCATGTATTACTGATGCAGTATTTTGGGTCTTGTAAGATATTAAATTCCATAAACATGCAAGAGATCCCAGGCCCATGACCTCAACTTTTGGGTTCTTATTGAGTTAGCAAAGAACTGAAAACAAACAGTACTCCAAGAAGGGTAAATTGTGAATTATGGTTTATTTAAGGATTATTTAAGGGAGATTTAGGATACAGAGGGAACACTAGCTGAAAGACCCAAGCCAAAACGATACTCTCCTCCTTATCCAGCTGAAAAGGGGGAGGGAAGATGGAGAAAATGTCCTACACATCTCTGGGGAAGAAACTTCCAGAGAAGGCACACACATAGGTGGAAAGCAAAGCAGGAGACTCCCAAGCAAAGCAGGAAAGCCCAGCCACAAGGTTCCCTCACATAGGAGTTCAGAGAGTGTTGAGAAACAGTGAAGGGCTCAGAGCTTAAAGGTAGATCACACATGTAGGTCAGCCCGGACCAGAGAGAGACCCAACCTCGAAAAAAGAAAAAAAAAAGAAAGAGAGAGAGAGAGATCGCATATGTTATAAAGTGAGAAAGTGTCCAAAAACATGGCAGGAAAGTGCCTGTACAAGAAGAAATCCTCCCCTTTTCCAGCCAGGCTGAGAAGAGGGAGAAGAGACTGAGAAAGCCTTACACATGTGATGATCCAGAGGAAGAGGGACAAGAGGGATATACACACGTAGTTGTACAAAAGAGCACCTAGAACATGTGGAAAACAAGCAGAAAAAAAATCCTCCCCCTTCCCAGCTGGAGAGCTTACGGAAGCAAGGATCAAGAGGGTCAGGAGCCAGAAGAATGAAAAGGGACCAAGAGCTGGACACATGTGGTCGTGCTCCTTTATATGCAGACATCCAACTGGGCTGAGCCTCATCATCAGATGCAGGTGTATAAGGGAGAGACCTTACTGGTTAATGGACTCAAGAGACTAACTCAGGAGGGCCAGCCAACCCAGGTGTGTTAGAGCCAGGAAAACTTGAAGAAGAAGCAGGAAGTACTACTGAATTGTTGCTTGCAGCCATCTTGAATGAGACTGGATCAGATGCAGGTTCTAGTCCTGCCAGGGCAGGCAGGGTGGCATCCATGTTCTGCTGGGGCCTCTGTCCCTGGCTGACTACCTGTAAAAAGCTGCCTTGCTCTTGCTCCTCCTTGCCTCTTTTGTTACCCTGGGTTTCTTTGGGGAGGAACCTAATCTGCATCTTTGTAAAAAAATATTTTCATTTAGTTTTGAGGAGAGAGAGTGGCCAGGACCTCTTGTCACTGCAAATACATGAACCACTTTGCGCATTTGGCTTTACATTGGTCAAACAGAAGTCAAACCCGGGTAGGTAGGCTTTGCAAGCAAGTGACTTTAACTGCTGAGCCATAGTCCCAGCCCTGATCCACCATCTTTAAAAAAAAAAAAACTTTATTTTTATTTATTTGAGAGAGAGAGAGAGAGAGATTGGGCATGCCAGGGCCTCCAGCCACTACAAACTCCAGACACATGTGCCCCTTTGAGCATCTGGCTTATGTGGGTCCTGGGGAATCAAACCGAGATCCTTTGGCTTTGCAGGCAAACGCCTTACCACTAAGCCATCCCTCCAGCCCCCACCATCTTTTTTTTTTTCAAGGTAGGGTCTCACTCTAGCCCAGGCTGACCTGGAATTCACTATGGAGTCTCAGGGTGGCCTCGAACTCACAGCAATCCTCCTACCTCTGCCTCCCGAGTGCTGGGATTAAAGGCATGCGCCACTATACCCAGCTTGATCCACCATGTTTCCTGGAAGTCTTATTTCCCCCCCACCTTTTTTTTTAAAGCAACTAGAATACCACTAATACTCCTAAGGAAATAGTCAATAATTCATTAACATCATCTAATCCTTAGTCCATGTTCAATTTTCCAAATTGTCTCAAAATGCTCTTTTTTTTTTTTTGGTTTGGTTTTGAATTTTTTTTTTTTTTTTTTTTTTTTTTTTTTTTTTTGCTGTTGTTATTGTTTTTTTGAGGTAGGGTCCCAATCTAGCCCAGACTGATCTGAAATTCACTCTGTACTTCTAGGCTTGCCTTGAGTTCACAGTAGTTCTCCTACCTCCTCCTTCTTAGTGCTGGGATTAAAGGTATGCACCATAATGCCCACTTATTTTTATTTTCTGAGGTAGGATCTCACTCTAGCCCAAGCTGACCTGGAATTCACTATGTGGTCTCAGGGTGGCCTCAAACTTATAGTGCTCTTCCTATTGTTGCCTCCCAAGTGCTGGGATTAAATGGTGCACCACCATGGCCAGCAGTTTTGTTTTTTTGAGGCAGAGCCTCACTCAGGCTGCCTTGGAACTCACTCTGTAGCCCAGGCTGCCTTGACTCAGTTATCCTCTTACCCCAGACTCCCAGATGCTGGGATTATAGGCATGAGCTACAATGCTCAGCTTTCAAAATGCATTTTCACAGTTGATTTGATTTAATCAGGATTTAAATAAGGATTTACCATTGCATTTGGTTAATTTCTTATTTTTCTTTGTTTGAGAGAGAGAGAGAGAGAGAGAGAGAGGCTGTGTACAGGGCCTCCAGTGGCAATGAACAAACTCCAGACACATGTGCTTCCTTGTGCATATGACTTATGTGGGTCCTGGGGAATCGAACTGGGGTCCTTTGGCTTTGCGGGCAAGTGCTTTAACCACTAAGCCATCTCTCCAGCCCACATTTGGTTAATTTCAAACTGTTGTAGTCTTCCTCTCCTTTAAAAGCTGTTTTGGAATCACTCTCCAAATAAATTGGTTTAACCATCAATTATAAGTCTTTTCTTGATATATAATGTTTCAACTTTTGTATTTCCTTTAGGTTGCTACAGTGTGGTCTTCCCTTCACTTCTAAGAAGTCTGAAAAACAATTGACTCACTGTCCACAAAAATTCTACTATTCATGTTAATAGACATCCACATTTGTTTACAGAGCTACAAAACTAGATTGCTGTGTATATAAAGGGACAATCCCTCTTGCTCTGTTATTTCTGACTTTCTGTCTTCAGTGGGTCCATACATACAACAGTCACTTGTAAGCATTATTAAATGAACTGAGGACTTCATTCCCCTTGAAGCAGGGTTTGACAGGCATGTTTACTTGTTTTGGGACCTGTGCTCTCATATAGTGACTTAGCACACTCAAGTGACTTAATTTGGATCAGATCCATCTGTGATTATCACATAATTGCATACTTTTCATTTCCCATTCCTCACCACCTAAGGACGCTGCATCTCTAGTAGTTCTGAATCTTTGTTTCTAAAAGCAGTGTCTCATTCTTAACCAGACTGACCTGAAATTTACTCTGTAGAACAGGCTGAATTTGAACTTATGGCAATCCTCCTACCTCAGCCTCCCAAATGCTAGGATCAAAGGCATGTGTCACAGTGCCTGGCTTCTAGTTATGAATCTAAACTGGACAGCACTCATCATGTAAAGCCACACGACTTTAGAACTGGAAAATAAATTTAGCAATTAAGCAATCATGTGCCCCAAAATAGGAGACAGAAGACCTTAGACCTTGGAAAATTTCCCAGGAGAGACTCTGTATGAGATACCCATCTCTCAGCCAGTCAAAGTTCTGGCTTGCACAGGAACGAGTTGACTTTTGGATGATTTTAATAGAAGGGCAGTGCAAGGGTAACATATTGACCAGAAGGACGGATACCAGGTTTTGAACACAGCTAAGATCTGCAGCAGGCTGGGGAGCAGGACCACCACCAAGGTCATGCTTCAGGCCCAGTCCAGATGGGATGTTCCAGCTGCATGGCATTGTAAACTCATCCTGAATCTAAATTAAATGTCTTGGTGGGAGCATTTGAATTGCTGAGTCTGGATTATATAGTTCTCTACTAGTTGCCAGGGGCCAGAAAAAGGGCAGCTGGCATGGCTCCTGTCTATAGTAGGAAGTAAATCCTGCTTTCCACCATGACCACATCACTGAAGAAGGACTCTAAGATGCTAAGTGACCACTAGCAATGGCAAGTGACTACTCCCACTCCCATTTGAATTCAGTTAGCATATAGACTTGGCCAAAAGTAGTTACCTATGGGAACATTTCCTATCACCTGTCCATCCCTCCAAATGTAATGCATTGCCAAATAGCACTATTTTGAATGATGAGTTCTCAAAGGCTTTAACTTCACTGAAGGGGAAACAGTTTCTTTTTGCATATTTGTCTCTCTGTTACTGCCAGCTGCCCAATTCTTGAAGGAAAACCAAACGTCAACCTTTCCACTTGACTTCTGCTCAGGTGTTCAGTAAAAGCACACGAGTTTCCAGCAGCATTACAACTTCTTCAGCAGGGGCTGGAGAGATGGCTCAGCAGTTAAGGCCTGTAAAGCCTAACCACCATGGTCCCATTCCTCAGCACCCATGTAAGCCAGATGTACAAAGTGGCACATGCATCTGGATTTCATTTGCAGTGGCTAGAGGTCCTGGTGCCCCTTCTCTGTCTCTCTTCTCTATCTCTCTCTCTCCTTGCAAATAAATAAAACACATTAAAAAATAATCTACAGTTGTTCCATTAGTGATAAGAGTTGCACTTAAAACTATTACAGGCTGCTACACATCAGACTGAGGTAGAGATGACCCAGAACAAAGATTCTGACATTGCTCTTTAGTGTTTTTTTCTGATGGTTCTCAGATTCCATAAAGCGAGGTGGTGTTGTGTGGTTAAGTAATATGAAGCAAGAGCTGACACTATGACAGTTTTCCCAAAAGGTATAGAGCTTCCTTGTTACTAAGAAAAGATGCCCTTGAATTTTCTAGGTTGAGGATGAGTGTTTGGAAGATACTGTTTTATTTGCTCTCCCTCCCTCCCCCTTCCCTGCTTTCTTTCCTCCTTCCCTCTTTCTCCTTCCCCTCCTTCTCTCTCTCTTTTTAGGCAAGGTCTTACTCTATACCAGGCTGACCTGGAACTCACTCTGTATTCTCAGGCTTGCCTTAAACTCACAGCAATTCTCCTACCTTGGCCTCCCAAGTGCTGGGATTAAAGGTGTGCACCACCATACCTGTCTTTCCCTCCCTCCCTTTATTCCTCTTTCTCTTTCTCTTTCTCTACCTTCTTTCCTTCCTTCCTTCCTTTCTTTCTCTTTCTATCTTCCCATCTTTCCTGTCTCTCTGTCTGGAAACAAGCAGAAAATGAAACAAGAGGAAAGACTGGTCTCAACAGTGGAGACTGGCTTTAACCCAGAAAGCCTGAGTAGGGCTCAGGCCAGGTCAGGAGCAACTTCCCTTCCAGCTTGGGGTGCATTGAGGCTTGTGGTGTTCCACTGTGTCTTCCATTTATTGTGATGAACATCCTGTGTTTCCAACCGATGTTCAAATTTGTCCATGAAAGCTGACATCTTCTCAAGGTTAACATTCCTCAATGTAGCACCTCAAGGTTTAATTACTCCTGGCATGGACCTTGTTACCTTGCCTCTTGTTACTGAGGTTTGCACACTGGCTGCCGCAGCACCAACCCGAGTATTCATCCTTAAGAAAAAATTGCTTGGTTTTCCTGATAGGTTATGCTGTCAACATGGATTCTTGCACCTTTGCATGGCCTTCCTGAGTGCCCCCCCCCCCACCATTTTTTCCAAAGTAGGATCTCACTCTAGCTCAGACTAACCTGGAATTAACTGTGTTGTCTCATGGTGACCTCGAACTCTCGGTGATCCTCCTACCTCTGCCTCCTGAGTGCTGGGATTTAAGGTGTGTGCCACCACACCTGGCCCTTTTCATTGTATCACATTTCTAGGAGTTCCTACTAAGTTGTTTGGCAGCAAACTTCAAGTTAAGTCCGTGTTTCTCCATATTCAACATGGCCCCACAAGTTGGTGAAGGCACACGGGGCAGGAGCACAGGTAGGTTGTGCGGGTGTACTGATTCCCATACTGGTGACAACCGGCCCACCTAGAAATATATATATACATACACACACATATATATATGTATATATGGAACACTTCACAGATTTGCATGCCATCCTTGCACAGGGGCCATGCTAGTCTTCTCTATAGTGTCCCAGTCATCATATCTGTGCTGCTGAAGGACAGACATCTGTGAGACTTCAGTGACTATACTCTACTCACTCTGAGAGTTATGAATAGTAACTGAACCTTCTCCTCACTTTCAAATAGCTTAAGTTTTGAGAAATTCTTCCTATGTTGACCTATCTAGGTATGTCTCATCATTCTACCTGACCTGTGTCATCTCCATTATTAGCACCAATATTTCCTGTCCTGATCATAAAACCTAAATATGTACCTCATTAAAGATGCCATCTACATCTATGTTTAGAGCTTGTTTCAGTCCATTTTCTGTTACTATAGCAGAACACTGGAGACTGGGTTATTTATAAAGAAAACAGGTTTGTTTTGGCTCAGTCTGGAGGCTGGGATGTCTAACAGAATGGCACTAGCATCTCTCAGCCTTTGATAAGGACTTTATTCTGTTGTTTCATTGTTTTCATTTTTGCTTCACAAAGCAAAAGAGTATCTTGGTGGGAGAGAAAAAGAGGGACTGAACTATCAACATGCAAGAAAGGTATTGATCTATTATAATGGCTCCAATCTCACTACTCAAACACCTCCCACTGGGCCTCACTTCCCCACACTGCTGCATGGAGAACAGGAAGCTCAGGATGAGTTTCTCTGTGGGGACAAACTATTCCCACCATAGCAGAGCTGTATTGTATCTATGTATACATCATCGTCTGCTCTATAACTACATATATCTTTACATCTTTATTATCTATAACATTGTTTTCACTTTCGTCTACATTGTTTTACCTCTGCTTATACCCCTATCAACATCCACATCAACGTGGACATCTTGATATCAATGGTTCTCAGCTGGGGCACTTGGAAATATTTCTAACTGTTACAACTTGAAGTTGGGGAAGAGAGGGCCCTGGAATCTAAAGAGGAAAGGCCAGGAATACTCCTTAAATATTCACTAATGCTTAAGACTTTTTTTTTTTTTTTTTTTTTTTTTTTGGTTTTTCGAGGTAGGGTCTTACTCTAGCCCAGGCTGACCTGGAATTCACTGTGGAGTCTCAGGGGGGCCTCGAACTCATGGCAATCCTCCTACCTCTGCCTCCCAAGTGCTGGGATTAAAGGCGTGCACCACCACGCCTGGCTTTTTTCACTTTTTTGCATGTGTGCATGCATATGGGCATGTTTGTGGTATGTGCATATATGCAAATGTGCATGTAGGTGCATACATGCATGTGTGCTCATAGAAGTGAGAAATTAACATTGGGTGTCTACCTCTTGCACTTTCCATTTGGTTATCAAGGCAGGGTCTCTCACTTGAATTCTGGTTCCACTAATCTAGCTAGCCTAGGAATGAACAATGGTTGGTTACATTCCATAAGATATAAGGTATAAGAAAGTGGAGGTAGCTCAGTTAGTAGAATGTGGTCTAGCATGCATAAAGCCCTAGGTTTCATACCCAGCAACACACAAAACTGGATATGGGGCTGGGCTGGAGAGATGGCTTAGCAGTTGCATTTTCCTGCAAAGCCAAAGAACCTTGGTTCGATTCCCCAGGACCCACGTAAGCCAGATGCACAAAGTGGCACATGCATCTGGAATTCATTTGTAGTGGCTGAAGGCCCTGGTGCTCCCATTCTCTCTCTCTCTCCCTGTGTCTTTCTCTCTCTCAAATAAATAAATAATAAAATATTCAAAAACAGTTTGAGGAGCAGCCTTGACTACATGAGACCATGTCTCAAAAATATAGACATACAAGCCAGGTGGTGCACACCCTTAATCCCAGCACTCAGGAGGCAGAGGTGGGAGGATTGCGACAGTTTCAAGGCCACCCTAGACTACATAGTGAATTCCAGGTCAGCCTGAGCTAGAGTGAGACCCTACCTTGAAAAACCAATATATACATATATATGCATATATATATATATATATATATATATATATATATATATATATACATACAAACATACAGGCATATGTACAAACATACATACAAACACACATACATACGTGCAAATATAAGTACATACATGGAACATGAGCTCTGTGCTGGCTTTGTTCCAGATACTAACTAAGCACCTCAGAGCTATTGGTGTATAAGCTCTGATAAACAACCAAGGAGACTCACATTTTGGCTTGAAGTGAGAAAATAAGTATATATGGAATGAATCTTCCTCATGCACTCTATTTGCCAGCCTCCCAGGACATGAGGGCATCTGGGGCAGATAAAATTTCTTGGTTTAAAACAACAGGTAAAGGGCCATTTCTTCTCCAATTGAGCAGCCACTACAGTTTGAGAAACTGGTACAGTCTGATAACATCCTATTCCACCTAAACTGGCTTAGACTGGAAAACATGTAGTGGGTGCATGGGAGGATACAGAATGAAAGTACTAAATTGACACCATGCTAGGCTTCAGCAAAACACCTCCCAGGCTAGGCCTAAAATTAGAACAAAGGGCCATTAATCAGTGACTGTCCTGGCTGGGGAAAAGCTGAGTCACTTCCTGGAAATTCTAGGCCTCTCGGCCCCAACCAAGCAAGGATATATAGATGTAATTATAGACTAATCAAATGCAACCCTTGTTCAAATTAGCCAGTCAAACTGTAGAACTAACTGCCCATTAGAACCTTCCTTAGTTATGCTTAAAGGAGCCTTTGAGCTCCTCTTGGGGTCACCATTTTTATATGAATGGTCGACCCCCACATACTGGCTGACTCTGCAGGATAAAGGCTCTTTGCTTTTACATACTATTTGAGTCTGGGGTCTTTCTTCAGCGATTCTCAGACCCTTACAAGAACTTGCTCTTTTCCCAGGGTTCTTTGGGTCTTAGAGAAGCAAAAGGCACCTGATTCTATGACCCAAAACAGCAGCCTACTTACCACTGTCACTTAAGCTTCCTTATTGGAGGGGAGCTGACTTGTCAACCAAGATAGAAGTAAAACAGAGCTTATAAATAAAGTTGAAAACATGGTAAAGAAGAGAACTGAGAAAATCCCTGTGGCTTCTGTAGCCTGTGACTTTGCTGTGGAAACCCATTGCCTCTTGAAGCCTATACTTTTCCTTCCAGAACAAGGTTGGCCCCTGGAAAAGTTTCAAAACAGATGTTTACCTTTTAGTGTCCTGATTCATTGTGGCTTTTCAACTTCTCACTAAGTATTCCTCCTGAGGGCTCAGCAGTAAGAAACCAGAAATTCTTATTTCATTGTTAGAGATTTCTTAACTTTTTCATATAAATAAGAAATACTCTGTTTAGTATTCATGAAGCATTGTAGCCTATAGCAAATATCAAAACATGGTAAAATGCCAGCAAACAATATTGAGTAGTCTTTGAATAATCTAATGTTTAAATCTAGCCTAGAAAAATCAACAATTTATGTAGAGTTTTGCTTTCCAATGGTGCTATTTTTTAGTGCCCCATGCTTAGGGACTATTAATATTATACTAAAAAAGTGTAAAGTTATCAATACTTATTTTATTTTCAAAAATAATTCTCAATTAGCAGCAGAGCCAAGAGAACAAATTTATAACATGTAGTATGGCAAAAGGGTAGGGTGTAGAGTGAGGTCAGGAAGGCCTTGTGTAAAGTCTTACAAAAATTATGATATGGCACAGGGCGTGGTGGCGCATGCCTTTAATCCCAGCACTTGGTAGTTAGAGGTAGGAGGATCGCCATGAGTTCGAGGCCACCCTGAGACTCCATAGTGAATTCCAGGTCAGCCTGGGCTAGAGTAAGACCCTACCTTGAAAAAAAGAAAATTTAGGATATGAAGAGCTCGGTGTGGTGGCACATGCCTTTAATCCCAGCCCTCAGGAGGCAGAGGTAGGATGACCACTGTGAATTTGAGGCCACCCTCAGACTACATAGTGAATTCCATGTCATCTTGGGTGACAATGAGACCCTACCTCAAAAATTTAAAAAAAAATTTGAATATGAAAAAATACCAGTGCACGCATCAGGAGTTCATTCAAAGTGGTTGAAGGCCCTGGCATGCCCATCCTCTCTCTCTCTCACTCTCAAAATAATTTTTTTCAAAATGGAGAGCTTGTGCAAAAAGTACCCTGTGGAGGTGGATAATGCTATGCCCAGAAGACAGAGTGTTACAAGAAAATTGCCAGTTGTGGTGGCACACGCCTTTAATCCCAGTACTCGGGAGGCAGAGGTAGGAGGTTTGCCATGAATTCGAGGCCACCCTGAGATTACACAGTGAATTCATTCCAGGTTATCCTGGGCTAGAGCAAGACCCTACCTCAAAAAAGAAAAAAGAAAGAAAGAACGAAAGAAAATTTCAGTGCACTGAAATCAATATTCTCTGATTGGACTAGAGATAGGCTCCACCAGAGGGAATTCCTGCTTGATACTGAAAATCTAATCAAAATCCTATGGCTAAAGAGGTCATAAGCCCTGGGAAGAAGCCACTACTGTTGTCTTGTCAAATGGTTATATTGTACCCACCAAACTTCCCTCTAAATACTTAAGCTTCTCTTTTCAGATGACAGTGACCACTTGGGAGACTCAAAACTCACCAAAGTGTTAAGAAGACATGACAGTGGAGTGTTCAGCACTAAGTGAAACATCACTATCACACCCATCAAGGCTCAGGGACCATTGGGGAAGAGGTGGTGGAAAGAATGTAAGAGCCAAAGGAAGGGAAGGAGTGCTTTGCAATGCTGCCTTCCAGACACAAAGTGACAGTGACAGTGACATTTATGACCTCACAGTGGTCTGCATAATTGGAGGGAGAAAACGATGACATCAAAATAGAAGAGGAGCTAGTTGGAAAGAAGAAATTCAGTAGAGGGGCAAAGTGGAGGGGCTAAGGGGAGGCTGGTAAGAGGGGACTAGGATCATGATGTGTTGTGTGTGTGTATAGAGCTCTTCTCATTCACCTCATCACAGAGATGGCTTCTCATCCACCATCTTCTGGACATAAAACTGCTGTTAACTGAGAAGCTTTTCTGAATTTCTGGATTTTTTGCTGTTCATTGGAAGTTAATATACACATACACACACACACATATACATATATATGTATATAATCTAACATCACTGTAAATTCAGCAATATCTTCAATAAAACATAATAATAAAAAAATTAAAATGGGAAATTACATCTTGGGGGGTTAGATTGTGCATATTTACTTAACAACAATGGCTTCTTAAGGGCTACTATGAATTATTGAGAAATAAAACATTCGCAGGTGTGTAAAACTGATATGAAACTACATGAAAATTTCCAGCATTACCCTCCAGAACACAACTCTCTTGAGAGAACTGCCTGGGAGTTGTTATGCTCTAATACTCACCATAAATTATTAAAAATTCAGCATTAGCAGAAGGAGGCCTCCTCTCAGAGCACAGCCTGCTAAATATCTGAAGCTCATTCAGGAAGAAACAATTTACATTTCCTGATTCCTGAGGACAAGTGAGAGAAGGGCCAGGGGAGCTCTGCAGGCAGAGGAGGAGAGGGCCACAAAACCACCAGCACAGGACTGCTTCTTTTTCGTTTCCCATATCATCTGGGTGGCCTGAGAGTGGCCAGAGACTGAGGGAGAAGTTGCTACTAAGAAATAGAAAGAGCCCTAAGAGAACAGGACAGAGGTCTGATACCTCAGGCACCCACAGCTCACTACAAATGCTGGAGGAGGAATGAGGCATATTGAGCACTTTGAACAGGAATCCCAGTCAGGCATTTTCTTTCTTACTTTCTTTTTTCTTTTCTTTTCTTTTCTTTTCTTTTTTCCTTTCCTTTTCCTTTCTTTTTTTCTTTCCCTCCCTCCCTCCCTCCCTTCCTTTCTTCCTTCTTTTCTTTTTTTGTTTGGTTTTGTTTTTCAAGGTATGATCTCACTGTAACCCAGGCTGACCTGGAATTCACTGTGTATTCTCAGGGTGGCCTTGAACTCAGAGCAACCTCCTACTTCTGCCTCTTGAGTGCTGGGTTAAAGGTATACACTACCAAGCTCAGCTTCTTTCTCTTTCTTTCTTTTTCTTTTTCTTTTTCTTTCTCTTTCTCTCTCTCTCTTTCTCTCTCTCTCTTTCTTTCTTTCTTTCTTTCTTTCTTTCTTTCTTTCTTTCTCTCTCTTTCTTTCTTTAATGGTACTGAGGATTGAATTTGAATTTAGGGTCCTATGCATGCTAGGCAAGTGCTCTACTACTAAGCAGTAAACACAGCTCTTTTTTATTTTGAAACAACATCTTACTAAGCTGCCCAGGGTAGCCTTGAATTCACTCTGTATCCCAGCCAGGCTTTGAACTTGTAATCTTTGTGCCTTAGCTTCCAGAATATCTGTGACCACACCAAAGTTATGCTAATCTTTGCATTAGTCTTGTCTGAGGGACTGTGATTTTTCTCCTTCAGTAGGACCAATATGCTTTTATCTTTTGGGGAAGTTTTATGAATTTTGGTCCAATAGGAGTACTCTCTCTTATATGGTAGCATGAACATATATATATGTAGTGTATGCATTTCTCAATTCTATATGTGCAATACAGCAATACAGCATTTTGCACATGCTGAACTTGGAAGACAGAATGAGGAAACATCTTCCATTCTTCTCTCACAAATATCTTCAAGCAGGTTTGGCTAAATCTCCCCTCCTGGTGCTTGGACAATACCCCAGGCTTTTCTCTGGGCCATCTTAAAACAGTTATCTTGACTCAGACTTCTATGTAGGTGGATCAGTGGAACTGCTCCAAACTATTGCTGGAGTAGCCTGAAAAGGCCCTTTTAGGGACCTTAACTCAGATAAAGCTGTATTCTTGACTTAGTGGCAGAAAAGAATTTCAGGACAAACTAATATGAAGCAGAATTGAAGACTTTAAGGGATTGGGGAGATGGCTTGGCAGTAAAAGGCACTTGTTTGCAAAGCCTGCCAACACAGAGTTCCATGCTCTAGTACCCACATAAAGCCAGATACAGAAAGTGGAGCATGAATCTGGAGTTCATTTACAGTGGCAAGAGACTCTGGTTCTCTCTCTCTCTCTCTCTCTCTCTTCTCTGCTGAAAAATAAATAGTTTTTAAGATATTTTAAAGCATGAGGATTAAGACAAATAAAGGGACTTTGTATGATATTAAGACATATGTTCAAGCTTCTCAAAGAGGCGCAATTAAGTATTTTGCTGGTCTGGGAGTGGAATGTCCCCCATAGCCTCATATGTATGTAATTATGATTCCCAGCTGGTGGGTTCTTTGGGAGGTAGAGCCTTGCTGGGGAAGATGTGTCAGTGGAGGCAGACATTAGCATTTTGATAGTACAGCCAGTTTTCCAGTGCTGGGAGCTGCTGTGGAGATGTGATACCCCCTGTCTGTCTGCTCTTACCATGCTTTTACTGCCATGATGAAATCCTTTCCTCCCATTTTGGTTAGGTGTTTTGTCCCAACAATAAGAAAATAACAGCTTTACAGTACTATAGTGTACTTCTGAAGTTACATCTCAAAGGACTGCTAAGGAACCTAAAGGAGATCGTGTGGTTTCAAGGCATTGGACAGCATCATGGCTGACAAGTTGAAACCCTATGTTATAAGGGTTGCAGGAGAAGTTAATATGGTTTTATTGTAAACAAAGCTTCACTTGTAGTAATGTAGAATGTAGTAAAGTGGACTGAAATGTCATATAGGCTTACGTTGTGAATATAGCCCATTTCTAGTCTACCATTCTTTCCTATAGAAAGGAATACTATCTCTAGGTCATCAACTTCACAGAAAATGATGAAATTATTGGAATTATTTTTTTGTTCCAATTATTTATTTACTATTATTATTAGTTATGTATACAGTGTGTATACAGCCATGTTGGTATCATTGTTAGCCTCTTCCCTGTCCTCCCCCTCCACAGGGACCCTCCTCGTTGGGGAATGTGGGTTGTGTATTGTGGGGTTAGCCATCAGTTATGGGTAAGAGGCAATGTCTTTGTGCATAATGTCCCAACATGTGGCTCTAACAATCTTTCTGCCCCCTCTCCCAAAAATTTCCCTGAGCCATGTTGGGTTCATTTTAGGTCTACTTCAGTGATGTGGTCTTGAGAGCCTCTGTGTCTCTGGATGTCTGGTTTGGTAGGAGTTGAATGTTCTCTCTGTCTATTTCCTTCACCCTTGTGCTGGTACCAAGTTCACCAAGAAAGCAGCACTCTTGCTAAATTCCCCAATTACTCTGTGGTTTCAGCTGGGCCCTGGAGAGGTGCAATGGGCTGATTCTCTCCTCAGGATCTGCATCTATCTGAAAAAGAGAAGCAAATTCTCCAACAGACAGTGAAGTCAGCACCAGATAAATGGGATGACCATTATTATTTTAGAGAGACTTTAATAGGTTTAAGCCCTCTTGTAGCCCACGATTGGTAGGAGCTTGATACTGGAGAGTGGGCTCATTTTTTGGATATGGTTCTGACTTGATTCTCAGAACCAGCTATGGGTTCCATTCCACTGAGCAGATCCATTAGCCAAATCAAGAGCAGATGGTTACCCACTATGGCTGTGTGCCACTATTGCTCTTGTATGAGCATCACATCAGGTTGTTTGCCGCTGAGTAGCTTAGACCACAAGTTGCTTGGACAGATGTTGGTCATTTCCCCCCCAGTTGCTCAAGTAGCACCTTCTGGCACTAGATGAGCTAACTGTCTGGGGACTGACTCTCTTCCAGATTCTAGTCAGGTCACTCCATGTTCCATACCAACAGCATATCGTGTCTTCAGCAGTAGGATCTTACCACTAACCTTTGGTGGGTCATCAAGTACTCTAACAGAAATCTCTCTTCTCTTGGGAAACCTTTTAGGTTTCTCTGATCAACAGCTCATTGTGGATGTTAACCTCATGTTGGTACTAGGAATTTCAGGCCAGCACAAAGGAAAAGAAGGAAGAAAAAGATAGGTAATATAAAAGAGAATGAGAGAAGAGGGAGAGGGAGAGAGAGAGAAATAGGAGAAAATTATTAGTTCTCAACATACCGTCTCCAAGGCCCTGTGGTTCAGGTGTTCCCTCTAAGGACCTGATGGAGGTTCAATCATTTAGTCTGTCTTTTAGGATATAAATTTTATGGTACCATTGCCATTTGGGTTAAGTTTTGTGTCCTCCCTCACCCTTACCCTCCCCTCCTGCCCCACCATTCCAATTGTCTGGTCCTCGAGAAGCTTATTAGGTATATGAGCATCTTGGGCAGATCCAGGTTAGGAGGCATGGATGAGTGATATCATGCAATTATTATCCTTCTGTGATTGGTTGAGCTTTGTGAGAATGATCTGTTCCAGGTTCTACCATTTTTCTTCAAATTTTATTGTGTCATTTTTTCTTATTGCTGTGTAGAATTCCATCATGTAGATATACCACATCTTTATTATCCATTCGTCTAATGATGGACATCTGGGTTGATTCCATCTCTTAGCTATTATGAATTGAACAGCTATAAGCATGGTTGAGCAAATCTCTCTGAACTGAGGCATGGAGCTTTAGGGCAAATGCTCAGTTAGAGAATAACTGGGTCTATTGGTAACTCTATAGTCAACCTTTTTAGGAGTCTCCATATTGCTTAAATTTTATTTTATTTTTATTTATTAGCAAGCAGAGAGAGAGATAGAGAGAGGAGACAGACAGAGAGAATGGGCACACCAGGGCCTCCAGCCACTGCAAAATGAACTCCATATGCATGTACCCTCTTGTGCATCTGGCTTACGTGGGTACTGGGGAATCGAACCTGGGTCCTTTGGCTTTTCAGGCAAGCGCTTTAATCATCAAGCAATCTCTCCAGCCCACATTACTGGAATTCGTTTTTTAAAACTTTTTTATTGACAACTTCAATAATTATAGACAACAAACCATGATAATTCCCTCCCCTCCCCCACTTTCCCCTTCACAAATCCACTCTCCATCATATCCCCTCCCCCTCTCAATTAGGCTCTCTTTAAAAAAAATTTTTTTATTAACAACTTCCATGATTATAAAAAATACCCCATGGTAATAACCTCCCTGCCCCCACTTTTCCCTTTGAAACTCCATTCTCCATCATATGCCCTCCCCATCTCAATCAGTCTCTCTTTTATTTTGATGTCATGATCTTTTCCTCCTATTATGATGGTCTTGTGTAGGTAGTGTCAGGCACTGTGAGGTCATGGATATCCAGGCCATTTTGTGTCTGGGGGGGGGGGGGAGCATGTTGTAAGGAGTCCTACCCTTCCTTTGGCTCTTACATTCTTTCCTCCACCTCTTCTGCAACAGACCCTCAGCCTTGGAAGGTGTGATAGCGATATTGCAGTACTGAGCACTCCAGTAACTTCTTTCCAGCACTGTGATGCCTTCTGAGTCATCCCAAGGTCACTGCCATCTGAAAAGAGAAGATTCCCTACCAAAAGTGAGAGTAGCATTAATATAAGGGTATGAACATTAAGAGAAGTGCTTACTGGGCAGTTTGATAAACATAGTATATACGTTTAGTCAGACAGCAGCAGACGTTACACCTCTAGGGCTCATGACTACCCCCGTATTAAGTTTTCAGTATCAGGGATGTATTCCCTCCCATGGACCAGGCCTCCAGTCCAATTAGAGGGAAGTTGGTTTCCACCATGACAGATGTGCCACTATTGCACCCGTTGGCTCATTTGGGCTGGTGGCCAAATATAAGGCTTGCAGTGTCCACTGTTGAGTATCTTCACTGGTGTTTTCTCTTTCTCCCATTGAACTGCATGCAGAATGGCTTCTTCCAGCTTTCTGTCAGCTGGTCTACATGGAGGAGATTATCAGCTCAGCTCCAGCAGGATTTATCAGTGGCCTTGCAGCCCAAGTATGTGGGGTCTTCAGCAATAGGGTCTTACCATCTATTCCTGGTGGGAAACCAAGGGCCTCAGCAATGGCCTGTAATGTTTTGGGGGCATCAGGGTCCTCCCTGGCCAGGAACTCACTAGAAGGCAGCCCATCCCTGGCACTGAAAAATTTCTAGCAACAATCTATGGCTCCTGAGTGTTCCATTGTCCAAAAAAGTAGGTTTTCATATGATTTATTTATATCCTCTTAGATTTTGATTAATTAGGCTCTCTTTTATTTTGATGTCATCATCTCTTCCTCCTATCATAAAGGTCTTGTGTAGGTAGAGTCAAGCACTGTGAGGACATGGGTATCCAGGCCATTTTGTGTATGGAAGATTGCATTGTAAGAAATCCTACTCTTCCTTTGGATCTTACATTCTTTCTACCACCTCTTCTGTAATGGACCCTGAGCCTTAGAAGGTGTGATAGAGATGTCTCAGTGTTGAACACTCCTCTGTCACTTCTTCTCAGAACTATGGTGCCTTTTGAGTCATCCCAGTGTGTGGGCTCCTGGGTTCTTGCTCCGGGCCAGCCTCAGTTCCCCCAAAGGTGTCCCAGCAACCATGGAAACCAAGGTTGTGCGGACGTGATGAGAGAATCACTCACTCCCAGGAGTCAATTCTAGTGAACAGTTCTCACTTTATTGTCAGGGAAGATGGATTTATAAGCATCTGGGTGTGGGAAAAGGACCCTAAGGGGATTGGTGGATTTAACGATTGCTAGTCTATGGGGACATTTGTTCCAGAACATAAGCAATGGCAGGTCAGGTGACCTAGGGTCTGAAGGTGTCAGCTGATAAGCAGTTTCCTAGGCAACTGGCCAAAGGCCACAGAGTTATGGGCAAGGCCTAAGTCTTACCTGAAAATCCAGTATCCTGTGCTTGGAGAGGGAGTGGCCTTACTTCTTGCTGATCCTGGGGTCCAGGATTTTGTCTGGGGATCCAGGCTCACTGTGACCCCCAAGAATGGGGGAAGGACCCTGGCTTACTGCAACACCCAAGGATGGGGGGAGGAGCTACTCTGTCTGTCTAGTCCCCGAGATATGACCTTGTTTCAGGCTGCTGCTACCCCTACATAGCCTGGGGCCTTCGTGTCAGACAGTTTAGGGTTGCTTTAACCCAGGACCCTGCCAATGTGCAACACTAGTGGTCATGGCCATCCGAAAAGAGAAGTTACTCTAACCAAAGTGAAAGTAGCATTAATATATGGGTATGGACATTAATAAAAGTGCTTACAGGGCAGTTTGGTGAGCATAATATATACATTTAGCCAGATGACAGCAGGTGTTACTCCCTTAGGCCTCATGACCTCCCCCACCATAAGCTTGTGACTAGATTTTCAGTACCAGCCATGTATTCCCTCCCATGCAGTGGGTCTCAGGCCAATTAGAGAGTGGTTGTTTTCCCCCATAACAGACATGTGATTATTGCACCTATTAGCCATTATTGGAATTCTTGATTCTTAGCTGGTAAAAAGCTATAACCAGACTCTGTAGTAAGGGGCTCCTTCCCTGTCCCATGCTTTATAATTTCCTCTGTCTTTCTATCCTGCCCCAAGTTCATGTGTATGAAGTCTCTCTCTGGTCTTTTCTGGAGCTGAAATTCTAAATCATCCTTTCTGCACATTGATATAGTCTTTCTGCATCAATTATAAAGATAAAAAGAAGAGGGCCAAGAATGGTTTCCAGAAGAAATTCAGACCAAAGGCATGGAGAACTTATTCAACAAAATTATTGAAGAAAACTTTCCCACTCTCACAAAAGAAAGGACCATCAAGATAAAAGAAGCTAACAGAACTCCAAACAGATTGGACCAAAGGAGAAACTGTCTAAGACATATTGTCATTAAGACTCTAAACATTAACATCAAAGAGAAAGTCCTAAAAGAAGCTAGGAAAAAACAACTCATCACATTTAAAGGTAACCTCATCAGAATCACTTCAGATTTCTCAATGTAAACCCTCAAAGCCAGAAGGACCTGGAATGGAACACTGCAAACTCTAAGAACCTATGGCTTCCAATCCAAACTAGTCTACCCAGCAAAAGTATCCCTCATAATAGAGGGTGAAAGAAAAACCTTCCATGACAAAACTCAACTTTACAACTATATGAACACAAAACCAAGCCTACATAGAATATTTCAGGAAATTCTCCACCCAGAAGAATCGAATAATCAACCTTGAGTACCTACAAGAAGCAGATCACAATAACCAAATTCAGAGAAGGCACAAAAAACTTCAAAGTCCATGAAAACACCAAACCACATAAACCAACATAATATGGCAGGGATCAAATCAAACCTCCTAGTCACAATGGCCTTAATTCACCCATCAAGAGACAAGCTAACAGGGTGGATCAGAAAATTAGACCCCTCAATCTGTTGTCTTCAAGAAACCCACCTCACCAGCAAAGACAGACACCTCCTCAGGGTGAAAGGGTGGAAAACGATATTCCAAGCAAGTGGGAATAAGAAACAAGTGGGTGTAGCCATACTAGTAATGGACAAAATAGACTTCAAACCAAAAATAATTTTAAAAAAAGACAAAGAAGGCCACTACCTACTGATCAAGGGAACAATCGAGCAAGGGAATATTACAATCATCAATCTTCATGCACCAAACACAGGTGCACTACAATTCATAAAACAAAACTTACTCAACAATAAAACAGAAATAACCACCAACACCATCATAGCTGGGGGCTTCAATACACTATTATCAGCAATAAATAGATCATCCAAACATAAACTCAACAGGGAAGTGAGAGAGCTCAACAAAACCATAGAATATTTAGACCTAACAGACATCTATAGAACATTCCATCCCAAATCCATGAACTACACATTCTTCTCAGAAGTACACAGAACCTTCTCTAAAATAGATCATATACTGGGGTCACAAAGCCTGCCTCCATATATTTATGATGATTGACATAATCCCCTGCATGATATCAGATCACAATGCTATACTGCTAGAAATTAACAACAAAACACCCACAAAATCCCATCATCTCCTGGAAACTGAACAGCACACTTTAAAAACAATAAATGGGTAGTGGAAAAAACAAAAAATGAAATAGAGAAATTTCTAGAAACAAATGACAATGAGAACACATCGTACCAAAACTTATGGGACACAATGAAGGCGGTCTTCAGAAGAAAATTCATAGCACTAAATGCCTTCATAAGAAATACAGAGAAATCCCAAATCAATAACCTAACCATCCAACTAAAGGCACTGGAAAAGCAAGAAAAATTCAACCCAAAAAGCTCCAGATGGAAAGGGATAATTAAGATCAGAGCAGAAATTAATGAATTAGTAACTAAGAAAACAAGAAAATTGATGAAACAAAAAGTTGGTTCTTTGAACAAATAAACAAGATTGACAAACCCCTGGCCAATTTGATCGAGTGAAAAAAAGGCACTTCAAGTTAAGAAAATTAGAAATGAAAAAGGAGAGGTCACAACAGACATAAGTGAAATTGGAGGAATCATCAGGTCTTACTTCAAAAACCTCTACTCTACAAAATTGGAAAATATAGAGGAAATGGATAAATTCCTAGACACATACCATCTACCAAAGCTAAACTTAGAGCAGATTAATCTCCTAAACAAACCTATCACACCCATCAAAATTGAAAAGGTGATAAATAAAAAAACCTCCCCCAAAACAAGAATCCAGAACCAGATGGCTTCTTAGCTGAATTCTATCAAACCTTCATGGAAGAACTGAAACCAATCTTTCTCTGTGCCACACAATTGGAGATCAGGGATAACTTCCCAACTCCTTCTATGAAGCTACTATCATCCTAATACCAAAACCAGGCAGAGATGCCACAAGAAAAGAAAACTATAGTCCTATTTCCCTGATGAACTTATATGCAAAGATCCTGAACAAAATCCTTGCAAACCAAATTCAACAATACATCAAATCCATTATCCACCTTGATCAAGTAGACTTCATCCCAGGAACACAGGGGTGGTTCAATATATGGAAATCTGTCAATGTAATACACTGCATGGACAAGACTAAACACAACAACCACTCAATCATTTTGATAGATGCAGAAAAGGCCTTTGAAAAAATACAAAATCACTTCATGATCAAAACATTGGAGAAAATTGTCATGGCCAGTTTAGATCTTAACACAATAAAGGCTATATACAAAGCCCCTAAAGCCCAAATAATACTTAATGGAGAGAGACTGAAGGAATTCCTATTGAGATCAGAAATAAGACAGGGGTGTCCACTCTCACCTCTGCTCTTTAATATAGTACTGGAAGTCCTAGCTCAAGCAATAAGACAGGAGAAAGAAATAAAGGGGATACAATTGGGAAGGAAGAAGTCAAGTTAGCGCTATTCACAGATGGCATGATTCTATATGTAAGAGACCCAACAGCTTCCATTCCAAAACTCTTAAATGTAATAAACTCCTTCAGCAAAGTAGCAGGATACAAAATCAATGCCCCCAAATCAGTAGCCTTTCTATATGCAAATGACAAAGATACAGATAAAGAAATAAGTGACATTATCCCATTTTCAATTTCAACAACAACAACCACAAAATACCTTGGAATAACATTAACCAAGGAAGTGAAAGATCTGTACAATGAAAACATAAAAACACTCAAAAAAGAAATTGATGAGGACTTAAGAAACTGGAAAGACCTCCCCTGCTTCTGGATAGGCAGAATTAACATTGTGAAAATGGAAATCCTACAAAAGGCAATCTACAGATTTAATGCAATTCCCATCAAAATCCAACATTGTTCTTCACAAAGATAGAAAAATTGATCTAAAATTCATATGGAAAAGCAGAAGGTCTCAGATATCCAAGAATATCCTCAGCAAAAGAAATACCTCTGGAGGCATCACCACACCTTATATGAAGCTATATTACAAAGCAATAGTAATAAAAACAGCATGGTACTGGCATAAAAGTAGGAGTATAGACAAATGGAATAGAATTGAGGACCCAAACTTTGGGTCAAGTAACTATAGCTACTTGATATTTGACAAAGGCCCTAAAAATATACGCTGGAAAAAAGACAGCATCTTCAACAAATGGTGCCTGGACAAACTGGATAATCATATGCAAGAAACTGAAACTTGAACTACACATCTCTCCATGCACAACAATCAAGTCCAAATGGATCAAAGACCTCAATATAACACCAGAAACTCGGCTACTACTGGAAAAAAAAGTTAGGAGGAACATTCCACGATTAGTAATCAGAAAAGACTTCCTGAACAAAACCCCGGTAGAACAGGATCTTAAACAATCACTCAACCAGTGGGATCTTAAGCTGAAATGTTTCTTCACAAACAAACATACAATAAGCAGAGCCAATAGATTGCCCACAGAATGGGAGAAAATATTTGCTGAATATACAACTGACAGAGGCCTAATTTCTAGAATCTACAAAGAATTAAAAAACCTGAACAATAAAAACTCCAACAACCCACTCAAAAATGGGGCAAGGAACTGGACAGGAAGTTCACAGAGGAAGAAACACAAGTGGCAAACACACAGCTAAGGAAATGTTCATCATCCGTAATCATCAGGGAAATGCAAATTAAAACAATTATGACCTTACCCCAGTAAGGATACCAAACATGAAAATATCAAATGCAAACAAGTGCTGGCGAGGATGTGGAGATATAGGAACACTCATCCACTGTTGGTGGGAATGTAAGATGGTACAACCACTTTGGAAAGTGCCAGGGCCTGCTGGCTGAAAGGGTTTGAACCTGATGGGGAGTGAGGATTAAAGAAAGACAGGAGAAAGAATGAAAGCAAGGACTCCAGTCCGGGACTGAAGCACCATTTATTTCTCAGCAATACTTTTTAATATCTTCTTGAAAATAGTCTGCCCATGTACAAAAATTTCATGACCTTCACACAAGTTTCTATCAAAACAACTTCTTTCTTGTACAGAGTTATGCACTTTGACCACTTCTCAGTAAAGATTATTCCAAGGTTAAGAGAGAAACAAACCCTCTGTTCCCAGCAATACAAGCATAAATGTTTAAGGAATGGTCAGCTCTTGCCAGTAACACTGAATGTACATAATCTTGCTTACTTGCAGGTAGAAAAGTCTTGTTGCCAAACAGCCCAATGCTATGGATTCAAGGCCAGCCCAATGGCCTCCGACAGTTCCCCCTTCTTTATTTTTTATGAACCAGGCCCTTCTGGGCCTCATTGCAGAAAGACTGTGCCTGTCTTAGGTTGTCCTCTATGATATTTAGGCCTTACCTGTCATTGGTACATGAATTCCATCATTCATGCCCTATCTTAGGTTGACCTAATTTGAGAGAATCTTACCCATATTTGACTACCAGCCTCTGCAGGGGCTTTAAGATTATGTCTCAGGAAGCCAGGGTCGGGTCTGTAGCTGTATCCCATGCACTTCTGCATGGATGTCTATAAGGGATCTCAAAAGGCACTTAACAAGTATGGGCAGCAGACACAGAATGAGCAAAAGACAAACACCTATAGCAGCAAAGCTTCCTATCCAACAAGTGAGAGAATTCCTTCCAGGCAAGGCAGACTTAAAAGCAGATATTAAGTCATCAGCAGCTTTAGCTGCATTAAAAGCACGATGATTATTTTGCAAAGTCAAAATCTCTGAATGCAACTGAATGAGATCCAAGGAAATATTATCATTATGCCAAATACCTCATAAATGCATTTTTATCTTTTCCCAATGCTGTTGATTGTCATTATATTTTTTAGAAGTAACACAAATCCATTGAAAATCTGCATGGCACTCCAAATGAGTTCTAACTTTCAACCCTAGTATCTCTTCACCCAAATATGTAACCACATCATACAGAGCATCTATTCTTTGTTCCAATTTTCTATCTATATCTACTTGAGTTCCTAGAGAAATAGAAACATTTCTGGATAATTCATTAACAAAATGTGCAGTTTGAACTTCTTGTGACAAAGCAACAGCTGCAGTAGTAGCAGTAGCTAACAATGTAATAAAAGCTAGGATGCCTGCAATTACCAATCCTATCACTCTTTTTGGTCTACTTAAAGCAATCTTTACTTCCTGTAACACTTGTATTCCCTTGTCAGAATACCAAGGCCTCATTACATTAACATTAATAATAACAAATGCTGGTTGGTTAAAAATCATAACTCTATCAGAGGACAATTCTGAAACACAATTAGATAAAGTACAATTGTTACATGTAACATTGAGCATTTCCTCAGTCCATGTAATATTTATGTCCCGTTAACATAACATAGGGTGGAGTAACACAAGCCATGACCCTCCCCTTCGGGAGTGATGAACTGTCATTTCTGGGGGAGGTAACGCTCACTCCTCCCATGGTCACAGCAACTTTCCATAGGTAAGTCTGTTGGAAGCCCTCATCAGACCACCAAAGTCCAGCAGAGAGTCCACCAGTCCAGCCATTGTTCCATTTACCACTCTCTTATGCTCCAGGATTTCCTGACCAGTCCTTAACATGCCTTTCAGTTCCAGAGATGTTACACATGATCTAAGCAGTCCCAACATACCAAGACTATAATTTCTCTATCTTCCCAAGTTGCTGGGTGTAAGATGGGTGTGTCAGGAACATAAGCCCAATAGAGCTCACTGTGGATCATCGGGAGTTGAATCCACATCATCAGTAGCAGAGGCATCATTCTTCTGATGTTCAATCCCTGTGAACTGGACCAACCTCCCTGGCAGCCACCTGGCATTGTCAGCATCCTGTGGGAAAACACAAACATGCCCTCATCCCCATATTAATATCGGGTTGGGGCCAAGCTATTTGTCCATCAATGAGGTCCTTCCATGTAACCTGAGCATAAGTGTCTAATTTTCTAGTATGCCATAATCTGTCTGCGGTGGAATGACTGGATGCATCCACATTTAAAAATTTTTAAATAGAGTACATGACTTAAAGCATGCTAAAGAACCTGGCAAGCCTGAATGATCTCATATGTGACCTACAAAACAAGGATGAGAGCAAGCATGCATGCATCTTTGTATTTGACCTAAACAAATCTTGCACTTGAGTATTGGCAGTTTCAATATAAGACAAAGTCTTAAGCACCTGTAAAGCTCTAGCAATATATTGACTATCAGTATACAAATTAAATGGAGTTTCAGCTATAACATTAAATACAGCTCTAAGTTCCACTACTTGAGCTGACACTGGGGGAGTAGGAAATTAATAAGACTGTTCTTGTATAACACATGTTTCTCTGCCAGTAGAGGATCCATCTGTAAACGCAACTAAAGCATTTTCAATAGGCTCTGCCCTGACTGTGTGGGGGGAAAATAAATGGATGAGAACTTGAAAATTGCAACAATTTGTCTCTAGGGTAATGATTAGCTATAATACCAGGATAATGTGCAAAAGCAATAGCCCAAGAGTACACATTTTGAAATAGCCAATCTGCTTGTTGCTTTTAAAAAGGAACCCCTATAATAGCTGGTGCCTTCCCAAAATATTTTCTAGACTTTACTTGAGCCATTTGAATTAAACAAGCTACCGTTTCATAATAAGGAGTCAACACTCTAGCAGGAGAAACAGGTAAATGTAACCACAATAGAGGTCCCTCTTGCCATAAAATTGCAGTTGGATTATGTTCAGTGGCCAAAACATATGCAGCCCATCCCTGAGAATAATCTATATATCAAATTTGTTGTTTCTCAATAGCTTGTTCTACTAAGACTAATGCCTTACATCCCTCATTTGTTAACTGACATACAGACTTTGATTTGGATCTCCTTTTAAAATGTCAAAGAGAGGCTTTAATTCTCCAGTACTAATCTTTAAATGAGTCTAAGCCAATTGTTTTACAAGTAGAAGTCCTGATTCTGAATCTCCCAGCAATCTACTTGCAGTCTGTAGTAATCTATCTACAAAGTCCTGATATAACTCATCAGATCCTTGCCTAATTTTTGACAAATCTTCAGTCCCCCTCCCAATGGATGGAAGTTTATATCAAGCTGTCCTAGCTGCGGCATTAACTTGAGCATAAATGGCAGGATCAAAGTCTAGTTGCTGCCTTGTTTCTTGATATTATGCCTCTCCTGCAAGAATGGCTTGCAGGGGCAAGACAGAAGGCCAAATCAAAGATAAAGGATGAAACTCACCCGTAGGTTTTGACACTACTGCTGACCAGGTTGAACCTCCACCAGGCCCTTTGTGGGAACACCAGATTCACAAGGCCCTGGAGAGTTTACGACAAAAACTGTCCATTATCTCCTCCTATTTCTGCTTTTCTCTCTCTCTCTCTCCATCTTCTCTCTCATCTATCTCTTTTATATCACTTCTCTTCTTCTTCCTTCTCTTCTTGGGAGCTGACCTGTAACTCCCAGTACCAGCAGGTGGTTATCATCCACAATGAGCTTTTTTGTTTTTGTTTGTTTTTTTGAGGTAAGGTCTCACTCTGGCCCAGGCTGACCTGGAATTTACTATGTAGTCTCAGGGTGGCCTCGAACCCACAGCGATCCTCCTACCTCTGCCTCCCAGGTGCTAGGATTAAAGGCGTGCGCCACCATGCCCAGCACAATGAGGTTTTGATCACAGAGACCTACAAGGTCTCCCAAAAGAAGACAGATTTATGTCAGAGCACTTGGGGACCCACCATAGGTTAGTGGTAAGACCCTACTGGTGAAGACACCATACACTGTTAGTATGTATCATGGAGCAACATGGCTGGAAGCTGGAAGAGAGTCAGTCCCCAGACAATTAGTGCGTCTAGTGCTGGAAGGTGCTACATGAGTGACTGGGGGATAATGACCAATATCTGCCCAAGCAATACGTGGTCTAACCTACTTAGCAGCAAAGAACCTGATGTGATGCTCATACAAGTTCAATAATGGTGCATAGCCATGGTGGGAAACCAACTGTTCTCAATTTGGCTAACTGATCTGCTCAGTGGAAGGGAACCCATAGCTGCAGCTGGGAAACAAGTCAGAACCGTATCCAAAAATGAGCCCGCTCTCCATTAAACTTTCTGTAAAAAGCAGTGGTTATTACATTTACTTTGTGCTAACGTTATTCCCCATTGGAGAATCTGCTTCTGTCTTTCAGATAGACGCAGATCATAAGGAGAGAACCACCCCGTCATACCTCAAAAGGGCCCCAGCTGAAACTAAGAATAATTGGGGAAACATGCAAAAATGCTGTTTTCTTGGCGAACTGGAAACCAGCACAATGGTGAAGGAGATAGACAGAGAACAATCAACTCCTACCAAACCATATATGCAGAGACACAGAGGCGCCCAAGATCTCAACACTGAAGCAGACCTAATATGAACCCAACATGGCTCAGGAAAATTTGTGGAAGAGGGGGCAGAAAGAATATCAGAGCCACACATTGGGTCATGACATGCATTTCCTCTTACCCAAAATTAAAGTCTAACCCCACAATGCAAGATCCAAATACCCAACAAGAAGGGTCCCTGTGGAGGGGGGAGGACAGGGAGGAGGCTAACAATGGTACCAACTTGACTGTATTCACTGACTACAAAAATAATAATAAAAATAAAAATAAAAAAGGAAGCTGTCTAAATGCAGGAATTGACTATAGGACAGGGCTGCCCCTTCATTTAATTAGCAATCATGAAAAGATTTTTCCCAAATCAAACTTGTCTTGATGAGCAATAACTGCATCCCAAGCTCATTCTGAGAAGCCACAGATGATGATAACACTGTTTAATCCCACAGCTTTTAAGGGAGTAAGAACAGAGGGAAAGCACCAAGAAACCACAGGAAAATGCTTCAAGAACATAACAATGTTAAAGAACTACTGACAATTAGTGCATTTTGTATAATTTTGGCAAAAGGAAGATAGAATGTTTCACAGACCTTCACAAAGGACAGGTCTTCTCTTTCCCTGCTTCCCTCCTTTCTTCCTCCCTCCCTCCCTCCTTCCTTCTTTACATCCATCCATCCATCCATCTATCCATCCTTCTTTCTTTTGTCTCATTCTAGCCCAGCCTTGACTGGAACTCACTATGTAGCCCAGGCTGCCTCAAACTCATGGTGATCCTCTTGCAACAGCCTCCCAAGTACTGGGATTGCGGAAATGAACCCCACACCTGGCACTTCTTCTGCTTTACAGAGGTATGAAGGAAATTGTTTTGAGGGACAAACATTTGTTTCTGTTTGAAAGAATTTTAGGTTTCAGAAAAATGCAGAAGTGTTATAAAAATTTCAGTATACTCTTCATCCCAATTGTCAAGTGTTAACATTGTGCCCCACTTCCCTTCCCTTAGCATTCTCTTTTTTATTCTATGCATGTATGCATGCATGTATGTATGCAAGTGGATGTGCCACAGCCAGTGGACAACTTTGAGGTATCTGTGCTCTTCTTCCACCTTCTTTGAGACAGGGTCTCCTGCCACTGCAAAGGAACACCAGACTAGCTGGCCCTCCATCTAGGGGTTCCCCTAACCCTGCCTCCTATTGTTGCAGGCTCCATGGAACCATAGACACACTCGCCGCTTTGCTATGGCTTTCCCTGCATGCTGGGAGGACTAAATTTTGGTCAGCCAACTTTGCAAGTAAGTATCTTTAACCACTCAGCCATCTCCCCAGACCAGCATTTTCTTTTTTCAAAATATGTCTGTATTTTATCCTTTTTTTTTTTTTTTTTTTTTTTTTTTGTCAGAGTCTCACTCTAGTCCTGGCTGATCTGGAACTCACTATATAGCTGAGGCTGGCCATTTCCTAAAACTTGTGAGTAGGTTCTACATAGGATATTCTTTTACCTCCAGAGCCCTCTACAAGCATTTCCTAAAAGCAAGGGTTAATTCTCACAGTCATCAAAGTAACACCAACACAGTATCATTATGTGACATCTCCATCTTATTCAAAGTTTGTCAGTTGTCCCAGAAATACCATTTTTCAAGATGATTCTTTCCAATATTCTGTGTCTGGGGCTGAGACTATAGCTCAGTGTTGAGTGCTTCCCAGTATACTCAAGGCCTTAGGTTCTGTTCCCAGCAACACAGAAAAAGCATCAGTAAATAAAACTGAAAAGTAAACATTTTGCGGGCCTTTTCAGGAAGATGTGTGGATCTAGGCAGCACATGGAAAAGGAGTTGAGCCTCACTCTTTTCAGGAAAAGGAGTCTGACATTTCCTTTTCACTGTGCATGTAGATGGCTTCACTACCCGAACAGAGGCATCTCAAATCAAGCTTTACTCTGTTCCCCAAAGTCTGTGTTGTCAGAGAAGATTGTTTCTCTTCTAGGCAGGACCTGATGCTTCTTCCCGATTCCTCATTAAGCCAGGGAAGCCATGTTAAAAATACTCTGGAAGATGTTTTCACTTTCCCTTTTCATGCAGAGCCCCCCCCTCACCCCCCCCCCCACATTTCTGTTCCAATTTAAAAGAATGAAGATGCACGGGGCTTATTGAGCATCCTGATTCCTACAGGCTGTTTATTTTATAATCCACTGTCTGCAGCTGCTCAAAGAGTAAAAAAGGACAAAGGGTAACCACCTTAATAAATGTCCATCAGCTAGAGGCCTGGTTAAGTGCCAGCATATCTGATCAATTCAGTGAGGTCATGCAATAGATGTGGCCACGTATGTTCCAGACTACATCAAGCCTACACCACAGAAAACGTTTCTGCAAATGAGAACAAGGGCACGTTTAACTTAGAAATGGGAGGGAGACTTTTGCCATACATTCTTTTGTACAGTCTGAGTTTTTTTCAAACCATCAGAATATGTTATGTATTGGGGTAGGAAATTTATGCACACACATTAGATGGATGGAGACATGGGTGGGTAGATAAACAGACCAAGGGTCTGAAGAAACCATTCCAGCTTTCTGGCCTGTACCTTTGTGGTTTAAAGCCATCATTTCCGTGTTTCAGTTTCCCCTAACCTTCTAGTTCCATCTCATGATCTTTTGCTCACCTAGGCGGAGGAGCCACACAACACATTTACGCACATGGGGGAACTCACGCACATTCCCTGCCTCAAGCACACGTTTTACATTTGGAGCTGCGCTGGCTGGGGGAGATGGGGAGCAAGCTGGGGCAATCAGCGCAAGCTCCCGCCTCCCTCCGGGCGTGGGATTGACGCTGCTTCTCCGCCTGGCTGCCAGCTCCTCACGGGCTCTGCGCACCACCAGGCTGCTTGCCGCCCGCTCCCGCCGCCCCGGGGCTGCCTCCTGACGTCAGCGCAGAGCGCGGGGAGCCTCCGCCCGCTGCTCGCCCCCACCCCCACCCCAGGCCTGCGCTTCAAAAGAGCGGGACCTGCGCCCACCGCGCCACACCACGAGGACCGGGACCCACGGCTGGTCTCCGAGCATCTCCATCCCACCTGCCTTCGCAGGGAGCCGGGTCCAGCTGGGCCATGCTGCGGGGAGCGCTGCTGAGCCTCCTGGGCGCCACAATGCTGGCCGGTGAGTGGGCACTCAGGGCCGTTCAGCACCAAGGACAGCGCCCGCGGCTCCTGGAGCGGGTGCACAGCCTGGGAGGGTGGAGGGGAAGGTTTCTCCCTTGTTTGAGGTTCTGCATCTTCTCTCTTCCCTGGGGTTTTCCCCGAGACCACCCATTGCCGCGTCCCTTTGGCTGGGGAAGGCCACAGGCCTCTCAGCACAGCCCTTTCCTAGCGAGCTTCCCGCAGCGTGGGGAACCGGCCGGACTTGCCAGGAAACCTGCATTGTGTGCTCACTTCTCAGACGTCTTTGTATTCTACACCTCTGTTGTTGACTTCCGATATGCAGGTGACCATGCTGAGGCAGGGATACATGTGCTGTATGCAGAATTTTCTTTATTGTTACATAAACATGGAGGGAAAACTAAGCCCCATATGGATATAAGATAAACCTTTTTCTCAACATATTCATATATGTGGGCATGTGTGTTCATAGGAATATCTATACAAGTTTCAGATATTTATGTTTTGTAGTTTCATAGGGAGGGGTAACATCATGTTTAAACTGATGCATTTTTTCCAGTTATGAATGGAAGCTACACTATATATTCCAGGAAAATAGAGTATAAAATAATCACAAAAATCTCTTTGGAGCCTTAAAAAAGTGCATTATTAAAGTTTAAAAAGTAAAAACTTGAGTTGTAGATATTTGACAGTTTTCTACGCATTAAAGATTATGGTATTAATTTTCAAGCTACCTTCAATCTCAAAGAAATGATCTCTGAAGATTTGTGTTGTAAAGTCACTGTGAATATCAAGACTATTGAGAACTAAGTATATCATCAGCTAATTAAACTAGAGGTTTTCTTTGCTGTTTGAAATGACCTATGGAAGTGTTTCCTTTGGAGATTGAGATTCCTAAGTAGAACTGAAGTATTAGATATTCATGACACTCTCCATGAACATAAAGCTTTTACTGATAGCAATCACTAGATCAAAATGCTAGACCAAAGTCAATGGTCATTTATTGCAAGCCACATACACTTACAATGTTCTAATTTTTTTTATTATTCTTATACATGTTCCCAATTTAAAAAAAAAGCAAAAAATTTAAAATTGTTTCTGGCTGAAAATATTTTCAGAAAGAAATTGCCTAAGGGAACAAAGCTATACTGTGTGTCATGTTATAGACTACAAAATAGTGACATTTGAGTGGCCCATTTAAGTATGGTGCAAAAATACTTACATATCTCTTATAGAAAGAAATATTTTAATAAATGTTCATATTATGATAGCTAAAATGTAGATATGATACTCTTAAAATTTTCATGAGGTTGCACATATGATAGACTCTACCCACTTAAAGTATATAATTAAGTGGCTATAGTATATTCAGATTGTGTGACTATCATCACTCTCAATTGTCAGGATATTCTCATCACCCAGGAAGCCACCCCTGTACCTATCAGCAGTTACCTCCCTGACTCTTCTTCCCCAGTCTGTGGCAAGGAGACATGATGGCATTCAAGTAGTTTGTTATTTAGCAAAATCATGGACCAGAAGAGTAATCTCAGGAAGTCCCCCAGTTTGTTGTTTAACCCTAGCAGCTTCTGGAGGAAGATCCACAACCTTCTATGGTAGCTATGTGCACTTTAAAAATTAATGAGTGAAGTAACCACAGAATAGACATGTCCATATTATACAAAGTAGGGTGGCTTCTGCCATCCAGATCTTGTCTGACTTGTATCTTAGGCAGAATGTGCGGGTAGTCACAGCTTGCCAGCAGAAGAACATGATTAGCCAATTTTGCAGCTATAATCTCAGTCAGGGCTCAAAGCTTAAAAGTCGTATGCAATATTAATATTTTAGAATTTGTTCTCAGATTTATTACATTATTTCATTGATTTACCATTTAATTACTTTAATTTTAACAGAAGCATTAGTACTTATTTGGTACAAAAATAAGCTAAACCAATTTAGGGGACTCTATCTACCATTAGTTATTACTGTGTCGTTACATATTTCATTGAAAGAAATGCAGTGGCACTAAGAGGGCACATGAAGATACAAATAATGTGCTTCCATAAATGCCAATTTCTTTCCATCGGAAGAATATGAAGGGCCTCCATCAGAGAAGCAAGGCTGTTGTGTATTAACAAATGAAAGCTATAAATTATCTAGAATAATGGCAACATTTCTCTCAGTCAATGTCATTGATTAAAGTATCTATTTTACATTTGTGAAAACAAAGAAGTATTAGCATGAAACTTCATTACTAAAGAAGATTTACTAAATTGGGTTTTTAAAGGGCAATCTCTAATTTATCATGTACTAATTTGTAATTCTCTCATATATAGTTTTTGAAATAAGGCTTATGTATCCAAGGCTGGCTTAAAACTCTCTATGTAGCTGAGAAGGACCTTGAACTTCTGATCCTCCTGCCTCCATGTCTGGAGTGCTGGGTTAATTAGATGCTGAGTATTGAACCCAGGGTTTTGTGAGGCAAGCATTCTACTAACTGAACGCATCCCAAGCTCTCATAGTTATTTCTTTCCAGAGAATTTCACAAATTTCAGATGAAAATAGAAAAGCTCCAAAGTGAGTATGTTCTCAACGGTCATTTGGAGTATAACAGAAAAGCCCAGGGCTGGGGATAGAGCTTAGTGGTAGAGTAATAATAGCCTACTATGTAACAGGCTCTAGGCTCAATTCTCAGCACTGAAAGAGAAGAGAAGAAAAGAAAAACAACAACATATAAACAAAAAGAACCATCAGCACATTAGAACCTGGTTGCCAAAGGCTGGTCAACCAATCCTTGTTTGACTTGAATTTTAGGAAGAACTCGGGTCTTTCTTCATAGTTTGTCATACTTCAAACATTTTTAAATGATCCCAATAAGCTGGATGACCTTGTGCATCCTGAAACAATTAGAGTAGGTTTAATGTTTTATGAGCCAAGTGTCTCCTTAAAACCTTTCTTGTATAGGAATCCTTGTCTCAGACTCTACTGCTGCAGACCCCACCTAAGGTAGCCCTTTCCTCAAAGCTGAGCTTCATGCCAGCAAGAATGCTCCTTCCTAAAGTTCTGCTGAGGTAAGGGTAAGACATGGTGATGTCACTGGCAAAATCATTGTTCCATGTATTTTATGTACAAAATTTACTGGTTTTATAATGTAATGTGGTTTTAAGTGCTTTGCTGAATTGACTTTTCCTTAGATATCAGCATTCTATAGGTACATCACATAGCTATGTCATTTTAATAATTAACACTG
Organism: Dipus sagitta; assembly: GCA_036346955.1. Classification (NCBI taxonomy): domain Eukaryota; kingdom Metazoa; phylum Chordata; class Mammalia; order Rodentia; family Dipodidae; genus Dipus; species Dipus sagitta. The sequence goes on along the minus strand of CM070779.1, from coordinate 54,434,922 downwards.
CATTGATGTTGATGTTTTCCTCTAGATTCTTCCCTTCCCTCTCTTGTTTCTTCCCCTCCCTATCCTTTCCTATTCCTCCCTTTTTCTTTTTTGTAGTGCTAGGGGTCAAACCTAGGACCTCACCCATTCTAGGTATGCTTGTTGTATCTCTGAGCTGTCCCCCCAAATCCCATGTGTTTATTTCTGGGTTGAGCCATGTAATAAGCAATGAACTGTGTGGAGTAGGCAAGTGTTTGAAGTGGCTTGGTGAGTAAAATGTGTGGAAGGAAATGTTCAGGAGTAAATGGCATTTGAGAAGCTTCCATGACTGATGCCTGAGGGTTTTGCTCTTGCCCCAGCTAAGTTGTTTTTCTCAAGACATAGCAGAAATTCCTGCTCTGAGTGTTATCCCATAAAAACAGCAATGGTCTACTCCAGGGTATGCCAGATTGACTGCAGAGATGGACCTACATGTAAATGCTTTGAGCTTCTCTAATGGAAACAGATTAGACAAACAGAAAAGGATAAAAGAATGAAAGCAAGAACAAATGGCCTTAGGAAAAAATACCACCTGGAGCCCTTGTCAGCACATGGACATTGAAGTACTAGTTGAAGACAGGCAGAAGCTCACGAATTGGATGCCATGAAACATTTTAAACATTATAACTTTGGTTTACATATATCCTTCTACACCATTTTTAAACACTAATTTGCATATGATTTCCCAACCTTAACAAAGAGCTAGGAGAACTTGATAACTTCCCATTGTCTTTACATGGTTGGAGACAATGTAGGGAAGTGAGACACAACATTGAAACAGATGCATAAGGGAACTTATTTAGTAGAAAGCCTGGGGTAATTAATCACTCAATAGTCATGTTGTGTAGCAGATTCCTCCTGTCTACTGAAGAGAGAAAGGTGGCTATGATTCAGGAAGTCAAGATCACAAAACCATTCCCCAAGGTTGTGTTAATTAGAAACTAAAACATTCCTTGGGGGGGGGGGGGTGAAGAGAAAAGAAATTCCAGAGACTCAGGAAGTCAAAAAGTCTGGGAAAGAGTTGTAAGACCCTCCCTTAAACCAAAACAACAGCATGGAGGGAGCCTCCCTGATTGAGCAGCCTGCAAGTGGTGCAGTATACTCAAGATTCCTATTGAGCTGCCTGCATGTGGTGCCATGTGCCCACAACTCTCTGAGCTCTCTGCAAGAAGTACTGTGTGCTCCACGCTTTTTGATAGAACTGCCTGCAAGTGGTGCAGTGGGCTTGAGACTTTCGGATCAGCCCAGCTGCCTGCAGGTGTGCAGTGAGCCCCTGAGATGCAGCTTTTGTGAGCTGTCACCTGTGCTTGGCTGGGCTTCCAGGTGATGCAGCTTTTGTGAGTCATCATCCATGCTGGGGTGGGCTCTTAAGTGATGTAGCTGCCTTTGAGTTAAAACAGCTATAGTGAGCTCATCACCCTGTTCTGTAAGTAACCCTAATAAACTCACTGGCTCATCAAAGCTGATTTTGGTGTAATGATACTTTGGTCTATTGTCAGTGCCCTATCTGGAGAGAAGACTATTGTTCCCATTACCCTAGGAAGAACAACAGTGTTTTTAAAAAGGGAGTTTAGGGGAGGATGTTTTTTGGGGAGCAGAGGGAGCCACAGATTTGTACCCAGTTAGGGAAGGCAGAGGAAAAGGCTTGAGCAGAGTACCATGATTCATTCAGTTTTCTTTGTGTGTGTGTGTGTGTGTGTGTGTGTGTGTGTAGAGATGTAGAAATTCTCTGGAAAGATCACACAAATGATAGTATGAGTCAAAGTAGAGGAGTTTATTATCCGGGGGGCCGAAAAGCTTAAGGTAGTCCTCCCAAAAAGCTTTGGCTCCAAGTGGAGGTCTTATTTCCATTTTATAGTTTTCGTAGCCAAGAGGAGGGGCAAGTGAACAAACAAGATGTGGCAAGTTGCATATCAATCATTTTTGTAGTCAGGCCACCCTAACAATGAACTCCATTTTACTTTGTTTTAGCCTAACCTGTCTTCTTATCATCTCTTTGGGCCCTTTTTGGACAGTTCTTTCTTTGTGATTTTTCTACCCAAGATAAGCTTTAGCCCCTCAGCAATTAACTCTCTTAGTAACTCAGTGAATCAGTTCAACTTTTAGCTTCTTTTCTACCATACAGGTGTTTAAGGCCTCTTGCTACAGCAAATGAATACCCATCCAGCTTTATGTAGGTGGCTAGGGAACTCAACCTGGGTTGTCAGGCTTTGCAAGCAAGTACCCCTAACTGCTAAGCCATCTACCCCACCTCTATTTAGATTTTTTTTAAGAAAACATTTTTATTGAAGTATAATGTATAGAAAACTGCACAGACCATGAGTTTACAGCTTGATAAATTCTTCATAAACTGAGAATACCCATGTAACTACCAACTTGAACAAGAAATGATACATTACCAAGACCAAAGATGATTCCTTTTATGTGTGGTCTGGATTCTATTTATACTAGATATAAGACAGCATTTGTTTCAAATATGTTCAAGGCATTGCTACGGGGAAAACCGGCATGTTTGTGTGTACATACGTACATATGTACAAGTATGTACAACTGGGGTGCTTATGGGCATTGCAATCAATCTCAATTATCTGTACTCTACTCATTTATGACTCTGCCCCCTCCAAGTAAAGCAGGGTGATTTGTGAGTTTCAGGTCACAGTGCCTTAAAAAAATCAACTCAAGAGATTTTCCATTCTTTTCTCCTTCAAAGCTGTCAGCTCTGTGCCAGTGGATAATGGGAACCAGAGTGAAGAAATGGTAAGTTGAAATGTTAGTCTAGAAGCTGGACTTGTATCTAGACTCTAGATTCTCCTGTTGTGCCAAGTCCCCTGACCAGGAACCAAGACCCCCGGTCACCCAGGAGTCACCCAGAGAACCGCCACAGAAGCCTAGACACTCAAATGTAAAAGCAACAGGTTTCTTTATTGCAAGCCTAGGCCTGGGCTCCATCCACACAGTCCGGCACAGCGGTAGTGAGGGAGAGAGTGCCTTTCTTTTTGGGGAAGGGGTTCATATAGGAATTCGAACAAAGAAGTAGGGGATAGATACATGATTGGTTGATTTAAACAGTTCTGATTGGCTTGTGGTTTCAGCGGGCAAAGTTGGGGGCAGGAGCTAGGGGCACTCCAGGCAGATGAAGTAATCTCCATTGTCCTTGAAGTGGAGATTCCTCAGTTTCTTATCTAAGCAGGTGGTCGTAGGCCAAAGGCCCCCTGCAGTGGAGTGTTTCTGCAATGTCCTGGAAGTGGAGATTCCTCAGAAACTTTAGGGGGAAAGGCAGCAATTGAACAAGCAAGCAAAGTTTACAGAAGCAAAGGTCAGCACATTAGCTGGCTAGTTCTCTATCTAAGTCAGGCCTGGGCCTTTTTACTTAAAATGGTTATATTTGGTCTTTCACTCCCTTCCCTATGGTATTTCCCCCTCAATTGTCATGAAAAGCCAGGTTTTTGTGCCTAGAGAATGGGAACAAGGGATGCCCCCCCCCCTACTGAGCTCCTGGAAGGTTTAGCACTCTAAGGATAGGGGTATCAGCAATTTCCTTCTGACCTGTTCAGAAGTGGGTGCTTATTTCCCTTTTCATGGTCATCACAACCCAATGCCTTCTTGCATCTGTCCGTGCAGCACTTAGGGAGGCTTCCCTGCAGTCTCGCATGCCCCCATCACCGAGGATGCTGGATTTGTACAGGCCACTTGCAGGACTCCCTTAACAACAGCCCTGGGGTGAGTTGTATTTCAGTGACAGCAGCTTTTCCAACCTGATTTGTGTTTTCCCCCAGGTGACTCGCTGCATCATCGAGGTCCTCTCAAATGCACTTTCAAAGTCCAACATTCCACCTATCACCCCTGAGTGCCAGCAAGCCCTGAAGGACAGTAAGTGTCCCATACTTCAGACAGATCTTTGTCCCTGCTCCTGCTCCCTCCACTTTACCTAAAAATGAACCCTCGGGGCATACTGGATTGGAAAGAGTGTTGACAGACTAGAGTAGTAACTGGGGAGACAGAGATGACTTCTCTGTTCTACTGCTCAGTAGACGTTTGGAAGATCCCTTGCATCTCTGGGCTAGTTTCTTCAATGAGGAGATTGAGCTCAAACAGTCTCTGACATGCCATCAGTTCTTAAATTTCTTTGGTTTTATAATTTGGATTTTCAAAACAGGCCATCAGTTGAGTTGAGAATTCCTACCTTGTGATTGGATGAGGAGGATATTTAGGAGGTGGTGGAAGATGACTGGAGAGCAGCAACATTGAAGACCTACTCCAGGTCTAGTCTGGGGTGATTCTCTATACTGCAGAGCTTCTGTGGGGAAAAGAAAATGCTTGAACAGCGATAGAAGCAGGATTGAGACCTAACATTATGAGATTCATTTTGAAAACCTACATAATGTTTTTTATGCATGAAAGCAAACTGACTCAAAAACACCCACTTTCCAGTTTTTAGTCAAATTGGACACAGTGGATTTCTTTTCTTTTTTTCCACCTTTAAGCTCTCATTGCAAGTCACCCCTGTACCTATTGCTGTGTGTGGGTTTTTGTACACAAAAATGTTAATAAAAAAAAAAAAAACCTTCAGAGGCAATATTTAAATAGCAGCCTCAAGAACCAGTCAGGGCCAGACTGGCAGGAAGCATGAAGGAGTAGCGCTGGACAGAGTGAGTGTCAGTCACATGCCCATCGTGAGGGGGTGTGGATTGATTGCTCCACTCTTGCTCATCCTATGGAGAGCTGCAGACTCTGTTGTCAGGTCTGGATATTCAGTTCTTGCAAGTTTTCCAAGGAAGTTATTTATTTATTTATTTATTGTGGTGTTGGAGATCAAACTCAAGGCCTTACTCAGGCTGCATTAGCATTCTACCACTGAATTAAATCCTGTGTTATAATTTTGATTTTTAAGTAACACTTGCTATTTAAATATTGCCTCTGAAGTTTAGAGCAAACAGAAGTCAGCTCTGGGCCACCACTTTGCAGCTTCCATTCGGTTGTAGCTGTCTCTCTCCTCGCAGTAAATCCTGAGGTAATCATGAAGATCAGCATGGCTGGCTGGGTGGAGAAACGCCTTGTGTGGCCTCTGCCCCCTTCCAAGCCCACTGCCTTTCCCACTCTGTCCTGCATGTCCTGTTTCAGTCTGTACTCAGTACACCAATGAGGGTTGGAAGAAGGGAGAATCACCGTGTTGTGGCTTAAAGAGGTTTTGAGGACTTAGTCCAAATTGTTAACATTTACAAGGTTTCTCTGACCAGGGTTGTCTTTGTAGCATGATGACATGGAAAGGGGGCATTTTTCCCCCTTTAACTTGAAAGCAAGGATGAGCTTCACACCTTGGTTTTACAGATGGATAGTGACTATGTGTGATTTATCACAGCCCTTTTCCAATCTCACCTGCCATGGCTTAATGCTAAATTTAGGAGGAAGTGCTAAGCCTCAGGCACAAGCTGCTACAGGCAGTACATATTTACCTGAGGAAAAAAAGAAAAAAAACTTCTGTACTAACACTTAAGACTCTCTTGCCAGCAGGTAGTAGGAAAGGGGCCACATAGCCTTGCCTGGGGGGCTGAGATCCTGCAGTTTAGTTCTCCTTCTGCCACTCTCAGAATCACATCAGCTTCTGTCTATCCGAGTTTGTCTGGCTGCTATGATAAATGCCATAGCCCGAGAGGCTTCAACCACACACATTTATTTCTCACGGTTGTAGAGGCTGCTGTCTATGACCTAGGTTCCTGGAGAAGCCCCATTTACTGGCATTAGAGAGCCACCTTCTCACTCCGTCCTCCTGTGTAGAAAGAGATCATCTCTCTCATGTGTCCTTTAATTAAGGCCTCATTCCCATCATGAGGGCCCCACCCTCAGGACAAGGCCTCACCTTCGAATACCATCACAGTGGAGAGGAAAATCCCACAGCATGAATTTTGAGGGGTCACACATGGTTATGAGTCCAACCCAAAGCCTCATTACTTACCTGTGCCCCCAACCTAAATAGCTCTGCCCTAAGGCTTCACAGGCCTTTTGAGATGGAGTTTTCATGTTGTCACCCAGGTAGCCTTGAACTCAGTTTGTAGGCTAGGCTGGTCTAGAACTCCTGGTACTCCTGCTTCAGTCACTCAAGTGCTAGGATTGCAGGTTTGTTTTTCTGAGGCACAGAGACTGTGACAGAAGAGCTAGTACTCAAGTATCTGGCTGCTGAAGGTCAGAGACATTCCTTTGGTCTCATAACTATGAATATCTTATTATCATGACAGGCTTGGTTTTAAACCAAGAGGTATAGACAGTCCATTATTTCTTAGACCTTGTTATAAACCATACATTTTTGTAAATATTTGTTTAAAATGACTTATCAGTGCCATTCAAAAGCAATTCAAATTTCCAATAACCACATATAAGAAGTGAAAAGATACAAAGAAGAGGCTGGGATTAATTGGGTAAAGTGCTTGTCACGCAGATACGAGAACCCAAGTTTGGATCCCCAGCACTCATGTGAAAGGTGGGTGTGGAGGAGCACACTAGTGACTCCAGCACTGAAGAGGTGGAGTCCTAGGGGTTGGTGGCTATCTAGTCTAGCTTAATCAGTGAACTTTAGTTTAACCTTTAGTAAAAGAACACTTCTCAAAAAAAAAACATGATGGAAAGTGACTGAGGAAGTGACCTGACATCAACTTCTGGCCTGTACATAAACATATGTATGTGCACCTGAATACAAATGTATACTACACATAAACAAGCATGCATACATACATACATGTACACCACACACTTGTGCACACAAAAATACATGTGAAATTAATTTCAATAGCATATCTCATTTTTTTACTTTATTTATTTATTTGCAAGCAGACAGACAGAGAAGAGAATGAGAGGGAGAAAATGGGCTTGTCAGGCTCTCTTACCACTGCAAATGAACTCCAGGTTCATGTGTCACTTTATGCATCTGGTTTTGCATGAGTACAGGGGAATCGAGCCTAGGCCAACAATCTTTGCAAGCAAGTGCCTTTAACCACAGATCAATCTCCTCTGTCCTTCCATTCTTTTTCTGTTATGAAGTTATAGAAATCTGGTGTGTTCTTATATGCATAGCATATCTCAGTTTGGACCAGACACAGCTCAAGAGCTAATGGCTCCTATAATGGATGATGCAAATATAGACCCAGAGCTTCCAGTGGCCTTGGCTTCAAGTCTTCTATCCAAACTTAGTGAGAGAAGTTGTCACAAGCATCTCATCTACCTACAGAGACAGTGTTAGCTGCACATCTCTTTTCACAGGGTACCTTTCTGAAGGTTGTTGTAGAGGATCTTTTGATTTTTGGAAAAGACAGAAGAGAACAGCCAAATGAGTTACAGCATTTATTGTTTTACGTAACACTAGGACAACTCAGTGTACTGAAGTGTACCCTCCACATCGAAGGAGTGGGTAGGACCCGAGTGAAGGAAGAAAAGGTCCTTTCCACTGCTGTGCAGATATTTTAAGGGAAGAAATATACCTTCTTCTTATTACCAATTACCAATGTATTGTTTAATGACAGGGTACGTTCTGAGAGGGATACGTTGATGTTGTGCAAACATCATCAAGTGGGCTTACAGAAACCAAGATGGCAATGACATCACCAACTGATATAATCTTATGAGTTCACTGTGGAATGCATGGTCCACAGTTGAATGAAATGTTGTGCAGTACCTAACTGAACTAAGTTAAACTGTCATTTATTGTTCAGTTGATTGAACATAGTTGACTGGACTGATGAAGTCTGATAGAATAATTAAATTGTGAACTCTTTTAATTTTGATTTTCCTCAATTTGACTAGTTAACTTTATTAACTTAGATTACAGGTAGAGTTATTCACAGAATTTTAACTTTTTCACCCTACTTAGAGTAAATAGGCGAAGATTGGTCTTAAATTACACCAATTTATCTCCGTGTCGTTCTCACCTATGGAGAGAGGAGGATGTACTGGATGAGTTCTAAGACTTGTGGTCCTAAGTTCTGATATTTCATAAAGTTCTGTCAGGATTTCAATTTGGCAATTAATAGTTCTAAGGAGAGATGGTGGTTGGGTACTGTGAAACATTAAAACTATAGTTTATTATTAGATGTACTTATGGCCAAAGAGCTTCTGTGGCATAAGCTTTTAGAAAATATTTTATTTATTTATTTGAGATAGAGATAGGTAGATAGAGAGAGAGAGAGAGAGAATGTGGTAGATCAGGGCCAAATTGCAGATGCATATACCACCTTGTGCATCAGGCCTTACATGGGTACTGGGGAAGTGAACCTGAGTCCTCTGGCTTTGCAGGCAAGTGCCCTAACCAGTAAGCCATCTCTCCAGCCCAGCATAAGCTTTTGAAAGGAATTTGAATACATTCTTTTATTTTAAAGCTGGGTGTGGTGGCACATGTCTTTAATACCAGCACTCAGGAGGCACAGATAGGACAATCACTTTAAGTTCAAGGCCACCCTGAGACTACACAATGAATTCCAGGTCAGCCTGGGATAGAGAGAGACCCTGCCTTTGAAAACCAAAAATAAAATAAAAACTTATTTATTTATTTATGAGAGGGGAGGAATGGGCAGGCCAGGGCCTCTTGCCATTGCATATGAACTCCACATGTGAGTATCACTTTGTGCATCTGGCTTTATATGGGCATTGGGGAATAGAACCTATGTTAATAGGCTTTACAAGCAATCACCTTTAACTGCTCACCCGTCTCTCCAGTCCTGAATATATTCTTCATTAAAAAATTATCACTAAGTGCTGAGAAGAAGTGATGGAGGAGTGTCCAGCACTGAAACATCTCACACCCTCCAAGGCTCAGGGTCCATTGCGGAAGAGGAGGCTGAAAGAAAGTAAGAGCCAAAGGAAGGGTACCACTCCTTACACACAACTGTCTGGACAGAATTTGGCCCCCATATCCAAGACCTCACAGTGTCTAGCAATACCCACATAAGACCCTCATAATAGGAGAAAAAGATGATGACATCAAATTAAAAGAGAGACTAATGGAGAGAGGGAAGGAATATGATGGAGAGCAGAGTTATGCAGGGGAAAGTAGGGGAGGGGAGGGAAATACCATGGTTTGTTGTCTGTAAGTATAGAAGTTGTCAATAAAAAATATATATATTTGGGCTGGAGAGATGGCTTAGCGGTTAAGCGCTTGCCTGTGAAGCCTAAGGACCCCGGTTCGAGGCTCGATTCCCCAGGACCCACATTAGCCAGATGCACAAGGGGGCGCACGCGTCTGGAGTTCGTATGCAGTGGCTGGAAGCCCTGGCGTGCCCGTTCTCTCTCTCTCTCTCTCCCTCTTTCTCTGTCTGTCACTCTCAAATGAATAAATAATAAACAAAAAAATTTAAAAAATATATATATATTTAAAAAATTATCACTAAGTAATTTCTAAGTTGCTTGGGATTTGTGCTCTCTGGAAGCTGGTAATTACTGAACTGCAAGAATTCCTGAAGTCATGTTTATTAATGTTTTCTTATAGGTGGGAAAGAGGTCAGTGATGAAGAGAAAAGTGAAAATGAAAACAAAAAGTTTGAAGTAAGATTGTTAAGAGACCCGGTTGCTGCCTCAGTACCTCACTGGACCTCCAGTAGAGAGGAAGCAGGAGCTCCAGGGGAGAACACTCAAAGCCGGACAAAGTCAGACACTAATAAGTGGGAGGAGGGAGGAGGACACAGCCAAGAGGGAGCAGGTGCAGGCCCAGGAGAGCCTCTACCCCTCCAACACACAAATGTCCAGAGAAACACAGACTCACCATTCTGAGAACAGTGAGGGAGAGGAGAGGAAGGAAGAAGAGGGAGAGGACTATCTGCAGGAGGAGCATAGAGAAGATGCTAAGGAAGAAAATCATCCTGAGCCAGGAGAGAAACAGAACACCTTCCTCAGTGATAGAAACCAGGCTGTGGCCACAAACAAAGAGGAGTCAGTGGCCAGAACTGATTCACAGCCTGCTGGGAACTCTGTGAAGAGGACACACAGCAGGGAGCTAAGCAGCCAGGAGAGTGGCGAGGAGCAGAGTAGCCAGGAGAAACACCCTCAGGAGCTCGACAACGATGCCACCAGCAAGGAAGAATCTGTGCAAAGCGAGGAAGATGCTGCTTCTGAATTGGCCAAACGATATATGAGGCCTAGACACCACCATGGGAGGAGCAGGCCTGACAGGTTTTCTCAGGAAGGGAGTCCTCCCTCTGAGGGAAGAGGACAGGCTCTTAAGAGTTTGAAGGAGACAGATGTAGGCAAGGCCAGTTTAGGGGAAAAGAGGGATCACTATCCAACCCACCACAGGGCTTCAGAGGAAGAACATGACTCAGGGGAAGAAGGGAGAAGCCACCCAGTTTTCCAGGCTCCCAAAAACCTGGATGGGTTGAGGTATGGGGCCAGAGAAGGTGAGGAAAACACAGCTGCCAGGCTTCAGAGTGAGGAGCGCCTGAAGGACAAAAGAAATCACCCCAACTCAGAGCTTGAAAACTTGGTGAACAGATACAGTAAAGACAGCAAGGAGGAGAGGGGCAGTGAGGGGTCAAAGGGATTCAGTCACAGGGGCAAGGCAGGGGAGCCAGACGCTTATTCTCTTGACACCAAAGAAGAGAAAAGATTCCTTGGTGAAGGACATTACGATGTCCAAGAAAGCCAGCTGGACAAGGCAAGAAGGCATCCACAAAGCAAACGGCAAGAGCAAGAGAGAAATTACCTCAACTATGGTGATGAAGGGGTTCATGGGAAGTGGCAGCTAGGAGACCCCAAAGAAAACAGGGAAGAAGTGATCTTTCAAGACAAACAGTATAATCCCTTTCTGACCACTGAAAAGCGGAAGCGGTTAGGGGTGCTCTTCAACCCCTACTTCGACCCTCTCCAGTGGAAGAACATCAACTTAGAGAGAAAAGCCAACATAGATGACAATTTTCTTGTGGGTGAAGATGAAAATGGGTTGACCTTGAATGACAAAAGTTTCTTCCCAGAATATAATTATGACGTGTGGGAGAAAAGGCCCTTCTCTGAGGATGTGAATTGGGAGTATGAGAAGAGAAGCTTCCCTAGGGACCCCAAGCTGGACTTAAAAAGGCAATACGACAGGGTGGCTGAGCTGGACCAGCTCCTTCACTACAGAAAGAAGTCAGCTGAATTTCCTGATTTCTATGATGCTGAGGAACAAATGGAGCCTCGTCAAGAGACAGAAAATGAAAGGGACCTGGCAGACCAGAGAGTTCTGACAGAGGAAGAGGTACAGTGTCAGGCGTTTGCTTAACAGTAATATATGATGTTCAAGGTTAATGGTAGGCTTAAAATTTCTGATAATAATGGGAAGTATGGGTGGGAAATATTTACCATGGAAATGTAGCCCTAGTAACTGAGTGGGGTTGATTCACACCTACCATTCAGTCATGTGAACATCCCTGCCCCCTGACTTTACTGCAGTGCTTCTCAACTTGATGAGAGAGCTTGGGAAATCACTGTGTCTGGGATATACCCACAGAGGGCCTGTCTAATCAACACAACTGCTGCCTGGGCATACTGTGCATCATCAGTACCCAGGCAGCTGCTGCCTGCAAGCTGATCTCAGTGGTCAGCCAACGTTGCCATTCACTGTTCTGGAACTTCTCACTTGATCATTTGACTGTGTGTAGCTGTTTCCCTGTGTAGGGAGGACAGATGGTAAAGAAACCAGTTGCTTTGGTCTATTTTTATTGGCATGTGTCCTATTGCAATCATAAATTTATACCTAGCAGAAGTCATATTCTCAGAGCTATACCTGCCCAAACTACTAACCTCATGCTGATCATGCTTTTCAAGCCTGAGTGTGCATCAGAATCACAAGCTATTCCTCAACCCCCAGAGATTCTGATCCATTAATTTTTGATGGGATACAAGAATCTTTATTTCCAACTGGTTCTTTTGGGATGCTGGGTTGCTGATGCTACTGGTCCAGAGACCACACTTTGTCAGTCACTAGTGTAAATTGACTAATGTACTTCTGATATACCTAAAATCCCCTTTTCTGCTTATAGCAACTCAAACTGTAACAGGCTAAACTAACCAGAACCTCATTTCTCCACTTCTCTGTTTCCCAGGAGAAGGAACTCGAAAATCTGGCTATGATGGATCTGGAACTACAGAAGATAGCTGAGAAGTTCAGCCAAAGGGGTTGATGGTTGTTGGAATAATGGGTCATTTCCGAAGTAGCTCTCATGTTATCTATTTTCCACCACTTTGCTGAAAGAACCACTTATTTTCCAAAGGCAGAAAGTAGAAATTACTACTCATTTATTGATTGACACAGTTGGAAATGTCTTTACTCTTTGCCAGAATGCTATTGAAAATGTGAATAGCATGACCTGTAGCATATTCTTTCTTGCAAAATAGACATTAATATGCTTGTTATGATGAGTGTGCTACTGTCGTTGAAATTTATGTGTGTCTCAGCTTGAAACAATAAAAGATTTACCTGGGACCAAACCCTTCTTGGTTATCAGTCTCCTTGTGAGGAGTGTGACTTTCAAATCCATTGTTTTTAGTAAATTATTTTCATAAGTTTACAGCATGTTCCTTTAGTTTTTATTATTTATCTATATACTAGAGAGAGAGAGAGAGAGAGAGAGAGAGAGAGAGAGAGAGAGAGAATATGGGTGTGCTAGAACCTCCTACCACTGCAAAAGAACTCCAGATATGTGCTACTTTGTGTGTTTGGCTTTATGTGAGTACTGGGAAATCAAGTCTGCACCATCAGGATTTTCAAGCAAGCACCTTTAGATGCTGAGCTATCTCTTTAGCCCTTAAGTAAACATTGGTTTTTTTTGTTTGTTTGCTTTTGTTTTTGCTTTTTCAAAGCAGGTCTCACTCTAGCTCAGGCTGGCCTGGAATTCACTATGTAGTCTCAGGGTGGCCTTGAACTCTTGGTGATCCTCCTACCTCTGCCTTCCAAGTGCTGGGATTAAAGACATGTGCTAACACACCCGGATAACTTTTTTTCATATTTGATGGGTATGGTGTGTGTATGTGTGTGGGGGTACACATGTCCAAGTGCATGTGCATGTGTGTGCATGTGCAAGTGGAGGTCAGAGGTCAACATCCAGTGTCCTCCTGTATAGCTCTCCACCTTATTGTTTCAGACAGGGCTTCTTACTCTAGAGGTTACCCATTTTGCTAGACTGGTTATCCAGAGAGTTCCAGGGATTCCCTGTCTCTGCCTCTGGGATTATAGACACACACCACCATGCCTGGCATTTATGTAGCTACTGGGGATCCAAACTCAGGTCCTTATGTCTGCATGCCAAGCTCTTTACACACTGTTGTACTTACCTTTTCATTGTTGGGATAAAACACCCAAACCAAAGCATCTGATGTGAAGAAAAGTTTTATTTTGACTTACAGCCTGCAGGGAAATCTTCTTGATGGCATGAGCAGGGGCTGGACATGACTTCTTTCCACTGCAAGTGGCAAATAGCAGCAAGAAAATGAACTGAGCTCTTGCCATGGGGAGCTAGCTGTAACTCCAAGAAACACACATCTCCAGCAAGGTTCCACCTCCCAAATTGCCATCATCAGGGAACAAGACATTCTAAGCATATGAGCCTATCGGGACCTCTGATTCAAACTTCCATACCTTGTGAGCCATCTCCCCAGTTCCCTTGTAGCTTCAGCTAGTAAGTTGCCTTATTCATTTACCTATAATTTCACTTCCCACAAATGGCAGCTTTGACTTGGTTATTTCTAATTCATTGTTTATTTATTTATTTATTAGTTATTTATTGAGAGAGAGAGAGAGAGAGAGAGAGAGAGAATGGGTCCTCTGGGGCCTCCAGCTGCTGCCAACGAACTCTAGACACATGCACCACTTTGTGCATCTGGCTGAAGTGGGTCCTGGGTAATCAAACCTGGGTCCTTTGGCTTTGTAGACAAGGGCCTTAACTGCTAATCCACCTCTCCAGCCCTCTAATATTTTTTAAAAATATTTTTATTTATTTGCACGGAGAATGGGTGTGCCAGGGTTTCTTGCAAACAAACTACCAATGCATGTACCACTTTGTGCAACTGGCTTTATGTAGGTACAGGCCTTGCAATCAAGCACCTTTAACTGCAGAGCAATCTCCCCTGCCCTGTTTCTATTGTTTTAGAGTTCAGGTTAAGGCCTGTTTTCTGGAAGATGGGAAATGTCTGGAGATCACAGCTGACTACTCATTCAGGAAGACTTAGTTATCCTCTTTTGTTAAGTCAGACTGGTTAATTTAACCAAACTCTCCAGATTAAAACTCAGTGACATATGTTTCCTACTGAGTTGAGGCTTCATCACATAGGGACCCAGCCGTTTTATATATTATATGATATAGCTGTTATATATATCATATATTTTTTTTTCAGATAGCATATATGTTCTCTTTTCTAATCTAATACACACACATTATACATATATATACATATACATACATATATATATATATATATATATATATATATATACACACACATATGTGTGTGTGTGTGTGTGTGTGTATAGGAGAGAGGGAGATGAATAGATAGCTTATTACTCTTAGGGCCACCATAAACAAAACAACAGAAGATGAAACTGAGCACAAGAGAAAATGATGCAATCAAGAGACGAGTTAAACATGAGGCATATTGCTGCTGGTATAATATGGCTCACTAAGTTGGTTTTATTTCAGTAAGTAGGAATACACTCTAAAATAATCATCAAAAGGAGAGTTGAAGAAATACATAGACCAGTAAAATAGTTGCTCATTGTCACTGAGTGTTGTGTACTGCACCATGCAAAACTTGTGACCATCACAGCAGTAGGTTTCTTTTCACAAACATCACCACAAACACACAAACAATGCATTGTGCTATGACATTACAATGGGTATAACATGGCTAGGTGATAGTAATTTTCAGCTCCATTATAACCAATGAGTCCACTGTCATATACATGTCCTGCCATGGATGAAGTGTTGTTAAGCACCTAAGGACTGTATAGCAAGCAGTACGGAAAGGGCTTTGGAACTTGGGTCTCTGCCAATATAATCAAGTTAAGATGAGCTCTTTAGGGCAACCAAACATCCATAGTTAGACATATATTTTGGATGGTTGGTTGTCATCCAAGGCACCACATAACTATTTTCCTTACAAAAGGAAATTTTGAGCTAGGTATGGTGGCATATGCTTGTAATCCCAGTAATCAGGGGGGTTAAAACAGGAGGCTAGTCTGGGCTACATAGTTATACCCTATCTCAAAAGTCTCAAAAAAAAAAAGTGGGAAAGAAGACAATTTGGACAAGACAGAAAAAAAGAGAGAGAAGAGGGAAGGGGGGAGGAGTGAAGAGGAGAGGAGGAGAGAAGAGCATGTGAAGACATAGAGAGAAAAGACAGCATTTTGAGACAGAGATTGGAGTGATTCTGTCCTGAGATGAGAAACACTGGAGTCACTAGAAGATGAGAAGCAAAAGAATGTTCTCCTCAAGAAAAGCTGACCCTGTCCTTGACTTGATTTCTGGCTACCAGACCTGTGATGAGTACATTTCTGCTGTTTGTGGTGCTTTGTTGATATGTTGAGACTGTAATACAAGGAGAAACATGGTTTCCATATCCCTATTTTCCATCAAGCTCTTCCATAGCTATAGCAGACTGTAGTTATTTTCTAGGATCTTTATCTGAAAAAAAGTGGAGGTACCAGGGATTAAACCAAGGGCTTTGCACATACTAGGCAAGCATTCTACCACTGAACCAAGACTCTTTTTTGACTTTCAGTTTTAGACAGGGTCTCACTAAGATGCCCAGGCTGAACTTGAACTCACTTTGCTGCAAAGGCAGTTCTTCAACTTGAGATCCTCTTGCCTAAGCTTTTTGAGCTCCAGCCTCTAACTGTCATAATCTCTAACAACTTATCAAGAAGGAGATATAGTCCAGAAATATCACAGGAGAGAAACAGCCTCATCATTACAGAATGAGAATACATGACATGATTTATAAGGTATTACATAGGGTGAAATATCATAAGAGATTCGATAATTAATTGCAATAATTAAAGTTCTGCAGTACAGGAACTGTTCAGATACTTTCTCATTGAGACAGTGCTTACTGATGAAAGGCCTCAAGGAAGCCAGGAATGGTGGCATAGCCTGTAATGTCAGCACTCGTGAGGCTTAGGCTGGAGGATCACTAGTTGGAGACCATCTTGGCCTACATAAAGTCCAGTGGCTCTTATAATCTTCCTGCCCCATCTTCCCCAGTAGTCCCCGAACCTTGGTGGGTCTGTTAGCAGTCTAGTTTAGTGTTCAGTTCGCTGTAATCTCTGGGTTTCTTATTCAATGTGCTTTCATAAACTACAGTGTCTAAGAAAACCTTTTCTTAAAGGGACCTAATAGCAAATGTGTTGGGCTCTGAGACCTATGGATAAGGTTTCAATAACAACTATTCAGCTCTGCCACTGTACAAATGAATCTATGGACATGACATAAACAGGAATAACTATTCCACTTATAGGTAATGAGGTATAAATTTCATGTTATTTTCATGTCACCAAATTATTTTTAAATTTTATTTTATTTATTTATTATTTGAGAGACAGAGAAAAAGAGGCAGATAGAGAGAGCGAAGGGCATGCCAGAGCCTCCAACCACTGCAAGTGAAGTTCAGATGCATGTGTCACCTTGCCCCTCTGGCCTTTACATGGGTATTGGGGAATTGAACCTGAGTCTATTGGCTTTACAGGCAAGCACCTTAACCACTAAGTCATCTCTTCAGCCCCAAATTATTTTTTAAATTAATATTTTTTTGAGTAGCTGGGGAGATAGCTCAGTATTTCAAACTACTTGCTTACAAAACCTGTTGGCCCATGTTTGATTCCACAGTATCCACTTAAAGCCAGATGCCAAAGTTGCACATGTGTCTGAAGTTCATTTGCAGTGGCAAGAGGCCCTGGTGCACCCATTCTCTCTCTCTCCTCCCAAATAAAAAAATGTTAAGAAATGTTTTAAGGGCTGTAGAGATGGCTTAGCAGTTAAGCACTTGCCTGCAAAGCCAATGGACCCAGGTTCAGTTCCCTAGGACCCATGTAGGCCAGATGTTCAAGGGGGTGCATGCATCTAGAGTTTGTGGCAACTGGAGGCCCTGGCATGCCCATTCTCCCCCTCTCTCTCCCTCTCTTTCTCCATTTCCCTCTCCCTCTCTCAAATAAAGAAAGAAATTTGAAAAAGAAATGTTTTAATATTTATATGTGTGTGTTGTGGTCAGTTTCATGTTGCTGGACAAAGACCTACCTAAAGCACCTGATAGAAGGAAAGGGTTATTTGAGACTTACAGAGCACAGGGGAACACCATAAATGGCAGATGGAGCCATAGATGCATAGCAGAAAGATACCATCAAACAGTCAGCACCACAAAACCCCAAAAGCACAAACAGCCAGAGCTCCAAACTGCTCTTAACACATCTAGTTGGGCTGGACTCTAAGATCCAACTCCAGTAACATACCTCTCTTCCCTGGCAGGAATCTACCTACTGGAGACTCAATTTGCCAGCTCAATTTTAATAAAATAACTTAGTCTATGGAACCATACATTTAAATCACCACATTCCACCCCTTTTCCCCATAGACTCATGATCATCTCGTAGTGCAATTTGCATTCAGAGCAACTTAAAAGTCCTCATTATTTTTATCAACTTAAGCATTGTTCAAAAGTCCCAAATCTCATCTGAGATTTAAGACTGCTTCTTAACTTTAGGTCCTGTAAAATAAAAATAAGTTACATACTTCAAACACATGATGGCACACAGTGAACATTTCTATTGCGAAAAGGGAACAAGTGTTAGTGAAAGACCCAGAAACTAAACTGACACCATGACAGAATTCAGTAGGGTGCTGCCCTGGCTAGGCCTAAATTTCAGGTCGCCACTTAAGCAGAAGGCAACAGTCTTGACATATGGACAGGAAAGATATCCGCCCAAGGGCCTGAGTCACCCCTAGGTATGCCAAGGACATGCCTGAGACCTGTCCCTTCTGCCTTTCTGCCCCAGCCAATCGAAAACATACAAATGTTACTGCTGCTTGCTTAGCCAATCGCAATGGAGATTACCTCACCTGCCTGGAGTTCCCCTACCTCCTGCCCCCAATTTTGCCCTCCAAAATCCCAAGCCAATCAGAAGAGTACAAGTGCAGTTACTGTTTAAATCAACCAATCATGTACCCATCCCCTACTTCTTTGTTCAAATCCCTATATAAACCCTACCCTCCCACTACTTGGGGCTCTTGTACAGATCCACTGCGTTGGTGAAATCAAGAGACTGAGCTTAAGCCCAAAATAAAGCTCCTTGCCCTTGCATACATGTTTGGTTCTCCTTGGTGGTCAATGGGGGTGCCGAGAACTGGGCATAACATTAGGTAAGTCAAAAGTCCCAAAATGGAGTCAAGATGAAGGAAGAGAATGACATCAGCCTGACTGATGCAACTTTAGATGTTTACATTGCCTACCCCTAACCTAACAATGCCCTTGGCCACACTTTTCCTGCCAGACAACCTGGCACCTCTTCTGATGGCAATCCATTTTCTGATTGATTACTCCTCAGCTTGGTCCCTGTCTCCCCTTGATTAATTAGTTTCTTCCCTGAATTCCTCAGTCCTTTGGTCTCCCGTACCCTCTCCCAAAAGAAAAAACTCAATAAAAAACCAAACCATCCAGACTCATGCCAGCTATTCTCTCTCTCTCCTCCTGTGAGACAGCCTGGCAGCTCAGGCCCCAATGGAAAGCTCTTTTTCTGACTCAGAGTGGTCTTACATGGTCTGGTCATTCACAAACCTTTCAACAAAGAGAGATGAGATCAATGCAAAATCTATAACCAATAGCTAAACATCAAACATTTGCAGCTTAAGTTGGATGTCCATAACAAGTGACAAAAGTCTCTGGATTCCAGTTCCACTCCTCAAGCTGGCAGCTGTTCCATAGTTCTGGAATATCCAAAACATCTTTGGGTCTACATGGCAAACCGTGGTCTATCTTCACAGATCCTTATAAGGGTCTTATTTGGTCTCCAAACAGTGATGTCTACGCTCTTTCACCTTGCCACATCTCAGCAACAGATACTAGAACTGGTTCTCTTCATACAGTGACCTCACTGGACCTCTATACAAGGACCTCACCCTGATTCACACTGTCACTTATGGGACTACTGGAACCTCATGCACTTCATGACCCACTTCCCTGAATTTTTCATGCTTTCAAACCCATTACCAGGTGTTGGCAAGCCAAATTTTTAATTTCAGGAGGGCGAGGGGAATAAGCATTAATCACGAAGAGCACACTTCTTCACAATTCTTTGCTTTCTCCTTTCAAAATGATTTGCATTTCTCCTCTTGAGCATGCTGTGGGTGGATCTCACCCTCAGGCATCTTTTCTATTGTCCCAATGCAAAGCAGTTGTCCCATCCTTGATGGTGGTGAACAACTTCACAGTTGCAGCTTCAGTAACCTAAAACCAGTCTCTCTGCTTGTAACTTTAAACTCGCTTGAATTTTTTTCTGTGACAAACCATACATCCTTCATACCATTCTGCTCTACACCTTCTGCCAATCAAGCACTTTTAAATTTAACCTTGCTTGATTCTTTAGGGCTTAGGCAGAATGCAATTAGCCTTTCTGACAGTACCCAAGTTCCAACAAAGTTCTTTGCTTCCCCTCTTTCCCTCACCCCTTCTTTTCTTTTCTTTCTTTCTTTCTTTTCTTTTTTTTTTTTTTTTTGGTTTTTTGAGGTACGATCTCACTCTAGGCCAGGCTGACCTAGAATTCACTATGTAATCTCATGGTGGCCTTGAACTCTTGGCGATCCTCCTACCTCTGCTTCCCAAGTGCTGGGATTAAAGCATGCACCACCATGACCGGCTTCTGCTTCCCTTTTGAGAATTCATAAAACAAGCCTTCAAAGTCCACAATTCTCTCTGATTTAGCATTTTCAAACTCTCACCATAATAGTCAATAAAACTTTACTTACTCCACTGTGAGGTGTTTTCAGGCCCAAGTTCCAAATCCATCCACATTCCTCCAGCACACAGGTTCCAAAAGACCGAAATCCAGATGGTAAATTTCATTGCAGTAATCATTCTACTCCTGGTACAAATTTGGTGTGGCAGTCAGTTTCATATTGTTGGACAAACACCAAACCAAAAGCAGCTTATAGGAGGAAAGAGTTTATTTCAGGCTTACAGAGTAGAGGGGAAAAACCATCAGTGGCAGAAGAAACTGTATCACTTTTATAGATGCATAGCAGAGAGACACCATCAAATAGCTGGCACCACAAAACCCAACAGCATGAACAGCCAGAGCTCCAAACTGCTCTTAACATTATGTGCTAGAGTTCCCAGAAAACAGCTGTACCTGCTGTACCTACTTCCAGCAAGGCTGAATGGACTGATAAAGCTCCTGTGATCACAGAGATGGAATGTTGCTAGTCAGAGCAAAATTCTCCTGGGCTACCTTTAGCCCCTTAGTAGCCATTAATTGCCCACCTCTGTGTCTGAACTAACATCCTGGTTACTATCAGTGATCAGGTGTAATCCTTGTTGGAATGCAAGAACAGAGCTCAGCTTCCACCAACCCAAGGGCTACAAATGTCATCAGATAGCATCCTGTGGTGGAGATTTCCCACTGTGCTAGAGCTGGCCTACCTGATGGTCAGGCAATGTATTTGAAAAGTACCTTGATTTATGACTTTCTTCTGTTCTGTAACTATAAAACCTTCATGAAATTGTTAACATATTAGAATGTGGAATTCGGGGTATCCTAATTTTGTGTTCCTGGGCTACGGTCACTGTAAGGTTCATGAATAACCAAAAATCATGCATGAACAATGTGAGGCAGGAGGAGGACTGTTTAATGGGGCACAGTTGCCTTGCTGTCTCATGGGAAGGAGAGAGTGAACAACCAGTGTGAGTCTGCATGGTTTGGGATTTTTATAGAGTTTTTCTTTTTGGGGACGGGGATACAGAAGACAAAAGGACTGAGGAATTCAGGAGAGGGCAGGGACCAAATGGAGGAGGTAATCAATCAGAGAATGGATTGTCATCAGAAGAGAAGCCAGGTTGTCTCTAAAATAAGATTGGCAGGAAAACTGTGGCCAAGGGCATTGTTATGTCACAGGAGTAAGAGTTAGGCAATGTAAACATCTAAAGTTGCACCAATCAGGCTCTTGTTCTCCTTCTTCATCTTGACTCCATCTTGGGACTCTTGTCCCACATAACATTACAGCATTTTGTTAAGGATGGGAGAAGAGTTTCTCAGTACTGCTTCCTGCTGTGAGGGGCATAGTCAGGTGTTTCAGGGGATGTTGGTGTCAGTGGCTGGCAAGTCTCCTTGGAGCAGGTGATGGGGCGTCAAGTCTGAGGACACTAGAAGTTGGTACTGAATGGAAGAGGAATAGGTTAGTAGAAGTTGGTTGAATGAGTGATGTGTGAGATTATGTACCTAGTTTTGGATGCATTTCCAAAGACACAGGTCTGTCAAGAGTAAAAGAAATATCCCCATTCATGGCCTGAGTAATGGTAGTAGCCAAAGCCAAATAGTTCCAAAGATACCCCATGGTCCTGAGGATGGAGTGTCAGGATAGAGTCTGTCAGCCAGAGCTTGGAGCTCTTTGCCTCTAATTCTACTTTATCTGGTTGGTTTACATAATGACAACATTTCTCATTTAGGAAGAGGCAGGTTCCTCCCTTCTCAGCTGTGATGAGGTTGAGGGCTTGACAGTTCTGAAGGACCACTGATGCCAGTGACGTGAGCTGCTGCTGTAGCAGGTGAAGGGCCATAGCAGCGTCCTTAATGGCTGTACTCAGTTCTGTGGAAAGCTGTTGATAAGAGATTAGGTTGTGTCCCAGCCCCCCTTGCAGCCAGTCCTGGAGCTTCTATAAAGGAGGCAAGGATTATTCCTATTAGCATGGATAAATGGACTGTGACAAGCTCAGCCTTCTGGGATGTGCTTTCCTCAGGGGACCAGTATTTATTATCTGGTCATCTGAAACAATAGAATATTCTGTTATTCAGGATCACTGTGGGATGGTAGAAGAGCTTCCATTTATATCATATGTGGTCAGGGAGGGGTGACAGTGAAATTCTGGGGTTGTGTTAGATAAGCTTTTTAAAGGTCTCTCATCAGGAGTGTGTAAGTTGTTTAAGTAGAGGTAGAATAATAGCTGGGTTAAATGGAGGGGGGTGGTCTAAGGCAATGTTTGGGTTGTCTGGAAAGGTAACATGAAAAAGTTGAAGTTTGGATGGGGTTATGGTTTAAGTAGCTGCCACTCACCCTGGAGTTTTCATTAGCATTTCAGTTCTTGGAGGGTGATCCCGGGGACTCAGGTAGATGGAGTTGGATTGTCACAGAACCATCTGAGTGTGGGCTAACTGTAGATGAGAGTATACAAGGTTAAGATCACAGTTAAATCCACAGTGTCCCAAAATTAGCAGAATTATTATCAGAAATGACAGGCATGATCATCATGAAGATCTAGAAATTTACCAAATGGCATGATCTATACATGTACTTGTCACAGTGAGCATGTCTATCTAAACTTACAGTCTGGGCTATGATGATTAAATTTTTAAAGATATACCTTATTTTTGGCAGTATTTTTCTTTTGAGTGTTTAAGATCAAGTAGGTGGCCAAAGTTTAATTTTATATTGTAATTTTGAAGGTCAGTTGTGGCCCTTTAGGGGATGTTTAGGGGCCTGGGAGGAGCTCCATGGCTCTCTCAGCATTTGTACCATCTGCTGGGATGAATCAGGGCCATGCTGACCATGTGGTTTCCCTTCCCTTGGAAACACTAAGGATTTTTCCCTAAGTTTTGCCTCTCTTTCTGCAGACTGGATATTGATTGGAATCCATTTTGGAGGGACTCCATGTTTCTGATCAAGAAGATAGATGACTTACCAAGAGCTTTAGGATCCTCTAGAGAAAGAAGCATCCCATCATCTCTTGAGCCCTTTTGATCTGGAGGGGCTAGGACCAAAATATTGGGTACCCTTTTAACCCCAAAGCCCTCACTGGTTCTGGATGCTATATCTGGTTTTTAAGTACCCAGGAGAAAATGGCAATATAGAGTATGTCTGTATCTTTTGTCTTTAACAAAACAGACCTATTTGGTATTAGAACATGGTATGAGGGCTGGAGAGATGGCTTAGTGGTTAAGCACTTGTCTGTGAAGCCTAAGGGCCCTGGTTTGAGGCTTGATTCCCCAGGACCCACGTTAGCCAGATGCACAAGGGGGCACATACATCTGGAGTTCGTTTGCAGTGGCTGGAAACCCTGGTGTGCCCATTCTCTCTCTCTTTCTCTCTCTGCCTCTTTCTCTCTCTGTCACTCTCAAATAAATAAAAATAAACAAAAAATTAAAAAAAAACATGATATGAAAAAAAAAACCTTAACATTTTGTTGCAACATTTAACTTATGTTGTCTGATGTCATATTGAGCTATATTTGAAAAATAGGAAACATATATATTATTTAACATTTGTAAGTACAGATAAAACATATTAACAGCTCTCAAGACAATTTTTATCAACAAAAATATAAATATTAACTCTGACTTATTTATTAGTAGTGTCCTGGTGAGATCTATCAATTTTGTTCCTACGTTGGAGGATGAGACAAATAACAATGGCTTTTTCATTAATAGTAAACTTTTATCAGCGTAATTTTTATAACCATTTTATAGTTTTATCAACAAACTCAAATCAAGAAATCTGTCAGAAATTAAGTTATTATAATAAGCATTAAACCCATCTAAATTTTGACCTTTTAATTGAGTCTGTTAGGCAATCTAAAATCAGAGTTGAATTTTGGAAATTTTGTTTTGTACTTAAAAACCTCTGGCTACTGTTGTAGCTGATATAAACAAGCACTTCTTGTTTTAAAGTTGAAAACCTAGAAGTCTGTTTTTAGTAACTTGGAATAATTTTTAAATATATCTATGTACCTGTGTATATTTTAGTGGCTTTAATTTTTCTGTCTAAATTGGACTAAATACAAGCTTAATCCTGATAGAGAAATCTATAACAATCATTCTGATATACCTTGTTCAGGGTTACTGTGATTAACACAAACCAATGTTATGTCTCATTATTCTTGTTACCCATGGCTATTAAATGAAGCTTTGACCAGGTATCTGATAGTTTCTGTTTAAATTACATTGTTTGTAAATAACAGATTTTAGCATTAAAACTGATTTGGGACAAAAATTGTGGATGGAATTCCTCAAAAATTGAGAAACCACACAGTTTATACAGTTATCAGAATATGGGGAGACTTTCTTGTGTCCCCAAGAATGAAAGTTACCATAGCAGTTAAGGCATTTGCCTGCAAAGCCAAAAGACCTAGGTTCAATTCCCCAGGATCCACGTTATTCAGATGCACAAGGGGGTGCAAGCGTCTGGAGTTCGTTTGCAGTGGCTGGAGGCCCTGGTGTGCCCATTCTGTCTCTCTCTCTCTCTCTCAGTCTGTCTCTTTCTCTCCCTCTTTCTCTGTCAAATAAATAATAATAAAAATATTTTAAAAAGAATGCAAGTTACAATGAATGAAGTTATATTATATCTTTCATAAAATCTGATTTATAAACACAATGACTAGTATAATTAGTTTTATAAAAGAAAAATAGTAACAAATAAATAAATCTTAATCTTATTAAGACTAATTTTTTTTAGTAGTTAAAGCTTTAACATAGAAATAGTACTAACCTAAGTAAACATTTGAAGGCAGCTTTTATAATGACCATCATGAGCAAAACAATATCAGTGAATTGAATTTTAGATTTTATAACCTGTTGATTTGAGACTTTAAAAAAAATAATCCTATGAAACACATTTTAACAGCATGGATCTATAAATGTTAAAACTTGGTAACTGCCCTGGAGATAATATAACACACCTGACAATGGTTTTATTAGTAATGACAAATCTGAACTATATGTATGATATAACAAACTAAGATTACCTGTTCATATATTGTTAAATCATAAAATTCTAACTGGTAAAGCCTTGTTAGATCTGGTTGTTTTGTTATGTCTAAGTCTGATAACTGTATTCTAACAAGGCTTCAATGATCTTAGACAAGAGAGAAATTGAGAGAGAACCAAATTTATATGTTGCTTGTCATTTTCCCTTTCCTTATCCAGAGGCATTGCCAATTTACCTAAGGACAAGGTGTGGATGGCACATAGTTTTAAATGTGCTTGGAGTCTGAGTTAGGGGGGCAACCCATTTCTCAGAATCCAGTTTACCATGAATTTAAACAGTATATCACAATTACTATAATTTACATTAAAGTGAAGTATAAGCAATCATTAACAAGCATCTCTAACCACTGAGAAAACCTACCAGTCCTTAGGTGTCTGGCTTTTAGCCTTTACCTGGCACACTTTAGGACCCAACTTGTTTTTTGAGCCTGTGTGTCTGCCTGTGGCATTAGGTCTCTGTTGTTATTATCTAGCATGGGTCACAGCCTTGTTGTCTTTGTGTATCCCACACACAGCATATCCCCATACACAGAGTCCCACATGGAGTCTCATCAGTGTTATGCCCAGTCCTCGGCACCCCCAGTGACCACCAAGGAGAACCAAACACATATGCAAAGGCAAGGAGCTTTATTTTGGGCTTAAATTCAGACTCTTGACTTCACCAGCGCAGTGGATCCATACAAGAGCCCTGAGCAGCAGGGGGGCAGGTTTTTTATAGGGATTTGAACAAAGAAGTAGGGGAATGGTTACATGATTGGTGGGTTTTAAGCAGTAACTGCACTTGTATTTTTCTGATAGGCTTAGGATGCTGGTGGGCAAAGCTGGTGGGCAGGGGGGCTAGGGGGTTCCAAGCAGATTAGGTAACCTTTATTGTGATTGGCTATGTGTGGAACTTATGGAACTTTTGAGGAACTTAAGCAACTTATCTTATGACCACAGAAATGTATGGCACAAGCAGTTTGTGGTCTTTTTTCAGTAACCATTAAATTCTTATTTAAACCTTGCCGGGAAACAGAAACTTAGGCCTACTGATGACTCTGAAGCCTGTCATGGCATCCCTCTGGTTCCTGAGTCATTCAATCAGCATGACTGTACATGTTATTTGAATCTATGTCCCACAGCAATGCTGCAGACACAAACCAGCACAACTAGACTCTGCATTTCCCACTGACTAGCACTGGTCATCAGTATGTGAAATTCAGGTCAATGTTTAATCTCACATTTATGCACAGTCATTCAGAGGTTAAAACAGTTGTTTCCTAGTTATTTTATTAATTTTTGTTACACCTAAATGGGGTCAGTCTCACCTTGGCTGGAAGAATCTGGTGAGCAGGGCAAGCAGAGAAGAGAGAAGGACAGGCTTGGTAGGGTGAAAAATGTTTGAATATGGGTGTCTTGGACTAATTGCCTACGTGGTGGCAGAAGTTATTTATACCAGTAAGAATTTGGAAATCAAAAGTATCGTTTTCAGTCCATATGGACCCATCATCTGATTTGTATTGAGGCCAGGCCACGTTATAATAGAAGATTAAATGATGAGGTTGAATGAGATTTCAGGAGGAGGAGGAGAGAAGGAAAGCTGTGTTTGTTTGTTTTTATGTTGTTCTTGGCAGCAGCGGTGGCAGTGGGGGGCTGGGCCGGGTGTGCACAGATCAGGGCAGCTTGGGAGAACAAGCTGAGGACATGTAAATCAGAGTGGCTCAGTGCCACTCATGCCCAAGGCAGTCTGACGCTCAGAGCTGAGGCCTGTTGCAGCATGGAGCAGTGGTGGACATGTGCCCTGGTGGCTGAGAGTGGCTGAGGAAGCTCAGCAGAGAGGAGAAGGAGGGAAAAAAAAGGAAAGTGTAGGAGTGTGTTGGCCCCTCTCCAAGAGCAGCCGAAGAAGCTCAGTGGGGAGGAGATGGGGAAGGAGAAATGTGTCCCGAAGCCAGCAAACAGAGCCAGAAGACACCTCTTAGGGCTTGGTGGGCCAGAGAGAGAGAGAGAGAGTCCTGAGATGTTGAGAATGTGTTTTTCTCAAGATGTGGGGAGCCGAGAGGCAGGTGAGGGGTGTGGTCTGGTGTACTGGTACAGTTTAGATGACTGAGACAGTGAGGGAATGTATCTTTGAGAGCAGGTCCACCCAGGAGGGACACTTACCAAGGAGGAGGAAAGGACTAGGGAAGGAGAAGAAGCAAAACCAAATCATGGTGAGTGAGAGAGTTGGCACCTGGCAGATGGCTTGAGGCCTTCAGTGGGTCAGTGGCAGCTCAGTGGTCTGGTCAGGGTGAAAGAGGTTCAGTCACCTGAGAGGGCAACCGGTAGCCTCCTATCTAAGTCACAGTACCAGCTGTAAGGTTTGTGAATGACCAAAGACCATGCATGACCACTCTGAGGCAAAGAAAAAAAAAAAGCGCTGTTTATGGGGCACAGCCTGCTGGCCTATCTCATGGGAGGGAGAGAAAGAACAGCCAGTGTGAATTTGGATGGTTTGGAATTTTTTCAAATAGAGTTTTTCTTTTCGGGAAGGGCATACAGAAGACAAAAGGACTGAGGAATTCAGGAGAGGGCAGGGACCAAATGGAGGAGGTAATCAATCAAAGAATGGATTGTCATCAAAAGAACCAGGTTGTCTCTAAGATAAGATTGGCAGGAAAACTGTGGCCAAGGGCATTGTTAGGTTAGGGGAGTAAGGGCTAGGCAACTTAAACATATAAAGTTGCATCAATCAGGCTGTTGTTCTTCTTCATCTTAACTCTATCTTGGGTCTCTTGTTCTACCTAACAGTCACTCATATTTGGCTCCAGAATAAATAATCACATCCCCTTTGAGATGAGAGCAGTGTGTTTTGCAATGACAGCACACATAGTAGTGCTAGACTACAAGATCCAACCCCAGTGACATGCCCCTCTTCCCCAGCAGGGTTCTGCCCACTGGAGACTCAAATTGCAAGCTCAATCTTAATAAAACAGAGTCTATGGGCTATATATTCAAACCACCACAGCATATATGTATGGTTATGTTAAGGTCTCCTGCTGTTACAAACTAATGCCAGACACATGTGTCACTTTTTGGTGGGGGGAATCTGCCATTACATTGGCACTAGGGAATTGAATCTAGGCATGTAGGCTTTGCAAGCAAGTGCTTTTAATGGCTGAGCCATCTTTCCAGCCCACTTTATTTTTTATTTCTGTGAGTATGAACAGTCTGGGCATGACTGACAGGCAGAAGACAACCTTGGGTGTCATCCTCACATTCTAGCTTATTTCAGGTGAACTCTTTTGCTCACTGCTGCCTGCCAGGGTAGCTAGCTCACAAGTTTCAGGGAATTATACTGTCTCTACCTCTTACCTCACTGTGGGGCCCAAACTCAGGTCCTGGTGCAGTGCGCTACTGCTTTGCCCACTGAGCCATCATTACAGCCGTCCCTACTTGTCATTTTAACTTTTCCTCTAACCACTTTTAGTACAAGCAGTTTTTGACTTGCAGAACATACAAGAACCTAGAAGTAATATAGTTTGCTGACACTTGGTTTAAGTCAATCCCATTCCTCTTTGTGGCACATGCCTTATTTTGTGGATAGAGAACTGTGATATAACACTTCCTCCCCCGACCCCCCCCCCCCCCCACAGAAGTATTTGGTTAGGGAAAGGTCCTCCATAAAGTAAAGAACTCCTGTGTAACAAGGCTGACTAACATAAAAGCAGGTACATAGGCCTGCACTGGAAGTGCTAATCTCTCTTTCTATGTCAGGGCAGGTTATAGGTTACATATTCTTGGTTTGCTCTACCATTCTCAATTAAGCTGTATTTGGGGGTTAACTATTCTTGTCTTTGATGCTTTGAGATTCACAGGGCCTTTGTCTTCTTCTGACATTATTGGGGGCAGGGTCTGATTCAGACCCAGGCTGACCTGGAACCCATTTCAGAACAGAAATGTCAACCTCCCAGCAGACAGGATTAAGGGTATAGAGTAACACACACCCTTGGGAATTTTGGCTTTATAAGGTTATCTGTTTGTTTCAATCCCCACACTTGCTTACTGTATGCTTGTTTTTACTGAATGTGTATACTGCTCAGTTGAAGTTTAGAATTTGCCAAGAGAATTTGCTTCACCAAGCCCACTAGAATACTTGAACATCAGGCAAACTCAACACCTAGGATTACTGCTGTGGTTGGATTGGAGTCCAAGAGATACACTTGGCAATTTAAACTACTATTCTGAAGGTACATAAAGTTGGATTTCCAAATCTAAAAGCATAGCAGATTATTAGAAAACCCAAGCATCAAATCAACTCAGGATGCAAAACTTGAAACATTATAACACAAGAAACACAAAGAATCAAGACAAGAAATCCCACCACAAATTATAAATCCTCTAGAAATGACCCCCCAATGAGACTGTTTTAGATGAAATACTTTACTAAGATTAAAAAAAGATTTTATTTATACTCAGGAAAATCAAAGGAACTAAAGAAGAAAACAAACTCCTGAAGAATTCCAAGAGAACATAGGAAACCAACTAAATGAAGTAAGGAGGTCACTACAAGACATGAGTAAGGAAATGGAAGTACTGAAGAAAAATCAGGCAGAAATTCTAGTACTGAAAAACACAGTCAAATAAAAAGCTCTGTGGAAATTCTCACCAGTAGAACTGATGAAGGAGAAAACAGAATATCTAAAGTAGAAGACCAGGTGGCAGATCTAACAGAGTCCAACAAAGAGAGAAGCTAATAAGAAGATATGAATGGGAATTTCAAGGTATCAAATATCAAACATAAAAATTCAGGGCATAGTAGAAGAAGAAGAATTTCAATCCAGAGACTTAGTAGGCATTTTTAACAAAATCATAGAAGGAAATTTTCACCACATTAGGAACAAAATGCCAATGCAGATATAAGAAGTTTCTTGAACACCAAACACACAAAACCTGGACAGAACCTCTCCTCGCCATGTTATAATTAAATGACTAAACACACAAACCAAAGAAAATATATTAAAAGCAGTTATACAGAAAAAACAAGTCACCTATGTAGGCAAACCCATCAGAATAACAGCAGATTACTTAACACAAACTTTAAAAGCCAGAAGAGCTTGGAATTATGTATTCCATGTTTTGAAAGATAACTATCAACCAAGAAAACTTTATCCTGCAAAGCTATCTATACAAATTGAAGGCAAAATTAGGATATTCCACAACAAAACCAGGCTAAAGAAATTTATGACAACTAAGCCAGTGCTACAGAAAATGCTTGGAGGAATCCTTCATGCTGTAAAAAAAGCAAAGCACACACATGAGGAAACAGGACAAAATAAACCATACTCAAATAGTAGTTAAAACAAGACAGTAAAGGCGAAATAGAAAACACTAAAAAAAACAAGAATAATGGCAAGAATAAACACATACCTTTCAATAATAACTCAATATTAGTGGCCTCAGTGTCCCAACCAAAAGACATAGGCTTGCAGACTGGATTAAAAGGCAGGATCCTACTGTTCCGTGCCTCCAGGAAACTCATCTCTCAATAAAAGATATACACTGTTGGGCTGGAGAGATGGCTTAGAGGATAAGGCACATGCCTATGAAGCCTAAGGATGCAGGTTCAGTTCTCCAGGTCCCATGTAAGCCAGATGCACATGGTGGTGCGTGTGTCTGGAGTTTGTTTGCAATGGCTAGAGGCCCTGGCATGCCCGTTCTCACTCTCTCTCTCTGTCTCTCTCTCCCTTTCTTTCTGTCTCTAATAAATAAATAGAAATAAATATTAAATAAATATTAAATATATACTGTCTTAGGGTGAAAGGATGGAAAATGGTATTTCATGCAAATGAGCCTAGCAAATAAGCAGGGGTTGCTTTCCTAATATCTGACAGAATTGACTTCAAGCCAACATTAGTGAGGAATGATAAAGAAGGTAACTTTATACTGATTAAAGGAACACTCCAACAGGAGGACATTACAATGCTAAACATACATGCACCTAACATAGGGGCTCCCAATTTCATCATACAAACACTATTAGACTTAAGGTCACAGATAACACCAAACACAATTGTAGTGGGTAATTTCAATACCACATGCTTATCAATTGACAGGTCATCCTGGCAAAAAATAAACAAAAAGACCTCTGGATTAAATGATGTCATGGAACACATGGACCTAACAGAAATCTACAGAAAATTCCTACCAAATGCTTCAGAATATACATTTTTCTCAGCAGCACATGGAACATTCTCCAAAATAGACCATATATTAGGACACAAAGCAAATCTTAACAAATATAGGAAAATTGAAGTAGTCCCTTGTACTCTATCTGACCACAATGGGGTTAAACTACAAATCAGCAACAAAAAAACCTACAAAGTATACACAAATTCATGGAGATTAAACAGTACATTATTGAATGATGAATGATGAATGGGTCATTTAAGAAATCAATAAATTCAAAGAATCAAATGATGATGAGAATACAACATACCAACACCTTTGGGACACAATAAATGCAGTCCTAAGAGATTAATGGAACAGAACTGAGGACCCAGACATTAATCCAGGCAGCTATAGCCATCTGATTTTTGACAAAAAGGGCTTTAAGTGCCTATATTAAGAAATTAGAGAGTTCACAAGTAAATAATTTACTGCTTCATGTTAAGGCCTTAGAAGAAGAAGAACAGGCAAACCAAAAATCAGTAGACAGGGAAAAATAATAAAGATTAGGGCAGAAATTAATGAAATAGAAAAAACAATAAAAAAAATAATCCAAAGAATAAATGAAATAAAGAGATGGTTCCTTGAAAGGATAAACAAGATTGATAAACCCTTAGCAAATCTGACCAGAAGAAAGGGAGAAGAGATAAAAATTAATAAAATTAGAGATGAAAAAGGCACCACTACAACAGATAACAAAGTAATTATGAAAATCATAAGGACATGCCTTAAGAATATATATGCCTCTAAGTTTGAAAATCTGAAAGAAATAGATGATTTTCTTGATTCATATGACCTACCAAAATTAAATTAAGATGAGATAAACCATTCAAATAGACTTATAACAAGTATGGAGATACAAGCAATTATAAAAAGTCTCTCAACTAACAAAGGTCAAGACCCAGATGGGTTCACTGGTGAATTTTACCAGACCTTCATGGAAGAACTAATGCCACTGCTTCTCAAACTTTTCCATAAAATGTATAAGGAAGGAATTCTGCCATACTCCTTCTATGAAGCCAGCATCATACTGATACCAAAACCAGAGAAAGACAAAACAAAAAAGAAAATTACAGACTAATCTTCCTTGTGAATATAGATGCAAAAATTGTGAACAAAATGTTGGCAAACAGAATACAAAAATATATCAGAAAGATTATTCACCCCAACCAAGTAGACTTTATCCCAGAGATGCAGGGATGGTTCAACATATAAAAATCAATAAATGTAATACATGATATAAATGGTCTGAAGGACAAAAATTACATGATCATCTCAATAGATGCAGAAAAGGCATTTGACAAAATCCAACATCCCTTCATGGTAGAAGCCCTAAAGAAATTGGGAATAGAAGGAACATATCTCAACATAATAAAAGCTATTTATGACAAACCTACTGCCAACATGATACTAAATGGGGAAAAACTTGAAGCTTTTCCACTAAATTCAGGAACAAGACAAGGGTGTCCACTGTCTCCACTTTTATTTAATATAGTGTTGGAATCTTAGCTATAACAATAAGGCAAGAGACACTCATAGAAGGTATACAAATTGGAAAGGAAGAGATCAAATAATCATTATTTGCATACGATATGATTCTATACATAAAGGACCCTAAAGATTCCACCAGCAAACTGTTAGAGCTGATAAACACTTTTAGCAATGTAGCAGGATACAAAATAACTACTACACAGAAATCTGTAGCTTTCCTATATACCAACAACAAACATGCAGAGGATGAAATCAGGGGATCTCTCCTATTCACAATTGCCTCAAAAAAAAAAAAAAAAAGTATCTTAGAATAAACATAATCAAGGAAGTGAAAGATCTCTACAATGAGAACTTTAAAACACTCAAGCAAGAAATTGCAGAAGATACAAGTAAATGGAAAGACATCCCATGTTCTTGGATTGGAAGAATCAATATTGTGAAAATGTCAATCCTACCAAAAGCAATTGTACACATGTAATGCAATCCCCATTAAAATTCCAATGGCATTCTTCACAGAAATAGAAAAAACAATCCTAAAATTCATTTGGAAGCACAAAAAAACCCTCAAATAGCCAAAACAATTTTGAGCAACAAAAATAAGACTGGTGGTATCATCATACCTGATTTTAAGCTATATTACAAAGCCATAGTAACAAAAACAGTATGGTATTGGCACAAAGACAGACATGTAGATAAATGGAATAGAATAGAGGACCCAGATGTTAATCCAAGCAGCTACAGCCAGCTGATTTTTGACAAAAATACCAAAACAATTCACTAGATAAAGGACAGCCTCTTCAACAAGTGGTGCTGGGAAAATTGGATATCTATATGTAGAAGGATGAAAATATATACTTGTCTTTCTCCATGCACAAGAATCAAGTCCAAATAGATCAGGGACCTTAATATCAGAACTGAAACTCTGAAACTGCTAGAGGAAACAGTAGGGAAACCCTTCAACATATTGGTAGAGGCAATGATTTTCTGAATATAACCCCAATTGCTCAGGAATTAACACCACTAATCAACCACTGGGATCTCATGAAATTACAAAGCTTTTTTTTTGTTTTTTGGTTTTTCAAGGTATGGTCTCACTCTAGCCCAGGTTGACCTGGAATTCACTATGGAGTCTCACGGTGGCCTCAAACTCATGGCTATCCTCCTACCTCTGCCTCCTGAGTACTGGGATTAAAGGCATGTGCCACCACGCCTGGCTTACATAGCTTTTACAAGCTTTTATACAGCAAAGGACACTGTGAATAGAGCAATGAGACATCCCACAGAGTGGGAGAAATTCTTTGCCAGCTATACATCTTAACATAGGGTTAATATCCAGAATATACAAAGAACTCATAAAACAAAATATAAGAAATCAAACAACTCAATTAAAAAATAGGCTATGGGGCTGGTCGTGGTAGTGCCTTTAATCCCAGCACTCGGGAGGCAGAGGTAGGAGGATCACCATGAGTTTGAGGACCCTCTGAGACTGCAGAGTGAATTCCAGGTCAGCTGGGCTATAGTGAGACCCTACCTTGAAAAAAAGGAGGCGGAGGGGCTATGGATCTAAATAGAGAGTTCCTAAAGGAAGAAATACAGATGGTATACAAACATCTAAAAAAGTGTTCTGCGTCCTTAGCCATCAGGGAAATGCAAATTTAAACTACTTTGAGATTCCATCTCACTCTTGTCAGAATGGCAATCATCAAGAAAACAAATGACAATAAATGTTGCTGAGGCTGCAGAAAAAGGGGAACCCTTCTACACTGTTGGTGGGAATGTATTCTGATACAACCATTATGGAAATCAGTGTGGAGTTTTTTGAGACAGCTAAAAATAGATTTACCTTGTAGTCCAGCCATACCACTCCTAGGCATATATCCTAATGACTCTTCTCACTACCTTAGACATGCTTGCACAACCATGTTTATTGCTGCTCTATTTACAATAGCTAGGAAATGGAACTAGCCTAGATGTCCCTCAACAGGTGAATGGATAATAAAGATGTGTTACATTTGCACAATGGAGTTCTATTCAGCAGTAAAGAAAAATGAAATCATGAAAATTCTTGGGAAATGGATGGATCTGGAAAGGATTATACTGAGGTAACCCAGGCCCAGAAAGCCAAACATCACATGTTCTCTCTCATATGAGGATCCTAGCTACAAGTGTTTAGACGTGTGTGAGCTGGAACCAAAACTCAGTAGCAGAGTCCAGTAAGCTAGAAAAAGGCTATAAGGGAGGGAAGAGAGGGAAGGACTTTAGGGGATGTTATTTTATATGTGTAAGTAGAAGAACAGATTACAGGGAGTGGAATGGCCTATGTGAAGCCAGGGGAAGAGATTGAGTAAGAGGAGGGTGAGGAGAGGGTCAATAAAAATTTAAGATATTCTTGATAAGACATATGAAAGCCTTATTTTTTGATAATGGCACATCTAGAAGGCATAGATTGCAACTAGAAAAATTTCAGTGCCAGGAATGGGATATGTTCCAGTGAGTTGTTGGCCAGGGAGGTCCTTGTTGACTCCAAAACATTGCTGGCTATTGCCGAGGCCCTTGGCTTCCCAAGAGTAACGGATGTTAAGACTGTATTGCTGAAGACTTCACATGCCTGGGCAGCAAGATCATTGAGAAATCAAACTGGTGCTGAGCTGAAAATCTTCTCCCTGTAGACCAGCCAACTGAAAGCTGGAAAAAGTTGTACTGCATGCAGCCCTATGGGAGACAGAAGTCATCAGCAGTGAAAACAGTGGATACTAGAAGCCTCAAATTTGGCCAAGCAAGCCAAATGACCAAATGGGTGCAATAGTGGCATGTCTGCTCTGGGGGAAACCAACTTCTCTCTAATTGGACTGGAGGCCTGCTCTATGGGAGGGAATATATGCCTAGTACTGAAAACCTAATCAAAAGCCTATGGCAGGGGAGGGAGGTCGTGAGCCTTTGGGGTATAAAGCCTGCTCTTGTCTGGCTAAATGCATATATTATTCTCACCAAACAACCCAGTAAGCACTACATTTAATGGTCATATTCATATATTAGTGCTACTCTCACATTTGGTTAGAGAAGCTTCTCTTTTCAGATGGCAGTGATCACTGGAATCACCCAAAAGGCAACATAGTGCTGAGAAGAAGTGGCAGAGGTGTTCAGCACTGAAATATTTTTATCACACCCTCCACAGCTCAGAGTCCATTGAGGATGAGGTGGCAGAAAGAATGGGAGAGCCAAAGGAAGGGTATGGCTCCTTACAATGCAGCTTTCCAGACAGAAATTGGTCTTGATATCTATGACCTTGCAATGCCTAGAAATATCTACACAAGACCCTCATAATAGGAGGAAAAGATGATGGCATCAAAATAAAAGAGAGACTAATGGAGAGAGGGAGGGGATGTGATGGAGAGTGGAGTTGTGAAGGGTAAAGCGGGAAAGGAGAAGGAGTTATCATGGTTTATTGTCTGTAAGTATAGAAGCTGTCAATAAAAAGTTAAAAAAATAAAAAAGTAAAAAAAGAAAAGAACTCTTTCTATTTCCTTCATCATGTCCTCTACTCTCTCCATTAATGGCCCCACTTTTCCAACTTTCTTGGTGTAGAATGGTAACATTAAGTATACAAAGCAATCAATAGGTTGTGACTACCCACATTTCAAACAAAATAACTAGTGCTTTGTCACCTTGCTCTCAATGTGAAAACAAAATGTCAAAAATCTTTAATATCTCATCAAACACCAAAACCTCCGAGTATCATGAAGACTGTAAAGGGAAAGGGCCTTAAGGTACTGAGTTCCTGATGTAAAGGCCAAGTCTGTTTGTACCAGTGTCTCCTGCAGCATTGCCCACCCTCAAATCTTGGATTGCACTCCCTGCTCCCTCCCCTATTTATCATTAGGAAGGCCATGTGTATACTCAGTGATGGCCCTGTGTAGGGCACTGTCCACTTCAAGTAGAAGGCAAGTGAGCCAGTTGTGCTATAGGGATCTGTAGGAGGGTTGATGGACTACTAGCAAAGCTTCCATGTTCATTAGCCCAGAGATGCCTACCCAGGAGTGTACCAACCATCACAGGTCCTTGTTTTTATTCTATATTTAAGCCCTATGTGGTGGAGCATGCCTCCTCTCCCAGGGCTTAGAAGGCGGAGGAAGGGGTATCAGGAACTCAAGGCCAGACTGGCTACATTGTGAGTTTGAGGCCAGCCTGCATGAGACACAATTTAAAAAAAAAAATTCATAACCAAATAAAGCCCCCTATCTCTACCCAAAGCCACAGGTCAAAGGATCAAGGAGAGATGTGGCCAAGTGTCTATGAATCTTACCTCACTCTCAGGTGACAATTCCATCAATAGCTATACAATAGCAGTCTATGAAAATCAGATGATTTGGGTAAACAAGAGAGCACAATGGGAAAGGCTTGTAGTGTAATTGAGATCACCTGATAATTATTCTTATGCTATGGCCTAAACTCCAAGACTTGCTCTGTTGTCCTGCTAGCTATAGAAATTCAACTTGATAAACAATGAACACTATCATCATTAGAATGTAATTGTGTTATTTAAATGGGTTTTTAAATCTCTGTATGATGTGCATTTATGTGTGTGAATAAAAATGCATACATACCATAGTGAGTGTGTGGTCAGAAGACAAACTTGGGCAGTCATCTTTCAACTTATTTGACAGAGGGTCTCTGGTTGATCACCAATGCATATGACAAGGTAGCTGGCCTGTGAGCTTCCAGGGATCCTCCTGTCTCTGGTCCTCATCTGTCACAGGTGTATTGGGCTTACAGACATGTGCTTCTATGTCCAGCTGTACTGGGTTCTGGGAAGGTCAGCTCAAGTTGTCGGGCTTACACAGTGAGTTCTTTTACCCACTAAGCTATCTTCATAGCCCTAACTATGTGATGTGTGGTGTGGTATGCTTGTGTGTGTGTGTGCATGTGTACAGATGGGTACCCATAAATAGAGGTTAAAGGACAACTTTCAAGTTGGTCCTTGCCCATCTACCTCATTTAAGGTAGAGGTTCTCCAGAAACCTGCCACATTTCTGGCTTTTTCATGCGGTCTGGGGATCAAACTTGGGAACTTCAGCTTGGGGAGTGCTTTGTCCACTAAGCCATCTTCCTGGCCCCTCATTGTGTGGTTTTTCAAACATATATGAGAGCTGATATGTGATTATTCAGAGGTTTAGTATCATTCTATAAAGTCCCTATATTCAGTCAAAATGTTGTTCCAATGAAGAACAACATGGCTTTTCATGATAAAGGCTCTAAAAACTGTGCATATCTAATAAATGTTATTAGGGGAGCTAATAGCTTATCCCTTGATACTTAAAAGTAGCTATCTAAGGATGCATACCATTTAGTCTGACCTGTGCTTCACAGTTAAATCCAAAGAAAATCTGTAATTTTCTTTGAGGCAAGCCCAACAGACTGGCTTTTTTATGTGAGAGATTGAGAGTGAAAGCAAGAGAGACAGAGAGAGAGAATTGGTGTACCAGGGCCCCCAGCCACTGCAATCGAAACTCCAGACATGTGTGCCACCTTGTGTGCATGTGTGGTCTTGCACACTTGTATCACTGTGCATCTGGCTTACATGGCACCTGGAGAGTCAAACACGGGTCCTTAGGTTTATCAGGCAAGTGCCTTAACCACTAAGTCATCTCTCCAGCCCTGTATAATTCTTTTTTAAAAAAATAATTATTATTTATTTGGTGTGGAAGAGAGAGAATAGGAACACCAGGGCCTCTTGCTGTTGCAAACAAATTTCAGACACATTTGCCACCTTGTACATATGACTTTATGTGAGTACTGTGAAATTGAACCTGGGAGGGCAAGCTTTGCAACAAGTATCTTTAACCACTGACCAATATCCTCAGCCTGTGTAATCCTTTTTTTTTTTTTTTTAAAAAAGAAACAATTAGTGTAATCCTAGAAAAACTTTATACAAAGTATTAGACACATACCATTCCACTCTAACACTGCACTTCAGTACATTGCAAAGTCAGATGCACTCAGTTCTATGAATTCTCATTGGATTTTAGGGTATGTTCTTTAGTGCATTCTATTGTTCCTGACATACATATCTTGTATGTGTGCATATATATTTAACACACACACATACATTCATACACACACACACATAAGGGCTAAGCCTGCAGAGTCCTGGGATCTGGGGTTGACTGAACTCTTTTAAGAGTGCAAACATACACACCTTGACTTGCTTGCTTTTTTTTGTATACCTTACAGAATTCTGCCATCCCACTGGCAGTAACTTATGGGGAGCTATCTTCAAAAGGGTTTTTAATCAAACTTTTGAGGCTAGGAGGCCTCTGAAATAAAGCATTGATTGATCTGTTATAGATGTTGGCCAAAATAAAGAATAAGTCCTAGACAATTTCTTCAAGCTACCAGCAGCACAGGCAAACAGCGGTTGGAAAGTCTTCACTGGACATAAAAAGTCAGCCAGAGTGTTTTGTTTGTTTGCTTGTCTGTTTCAAGGCAATGTGTCATTAAGTAGCTGGCTTTAAATTTGCAACCATCCTGCCTCAGCTTTCCACATACGTGCTACCATGCCCACCATGTTAGGGTGTTTTATTTCTTCCTGTTAGACATTTTTATTGACAATTTTCATACATATGCAAAAACATATTTTGATCATAATCCCCTCCCATTACTATCTTTTGTCCCTCATTCTCATTCTACTGAGCCCATTTTTCTTTCCAAATAGTCACCCTTCTATTTTAATGTCAATTTTGTTTTAGCATTTATCTATCATCTATGATGACAGTTGACAGACTCAATATTGTGCAGATCTTATGTAGAAAATGATAGCCACTGAGAAGTCATGAATATGTTGTGTTGTAGACAGCTCCACAGTGCTGGGACAAGCTTCCAAACTGATACAATGTAGGGGAGAAAAGGGATTTGTTTCAGCTCACAGATTCAGGGGAAGTTCCACCAATGATGGAAGCAGTTGCTTACTTCCGTAGATCCAAGCAGAGAGAAAAACTGCAGCAAATAAAATACCAAGTCCAGCAGTCAGCATGAACCCCTCCAGAACTCACACTGCTCTCTACACCTTGGAGTTAGATCTGTTCCACCTTCAGCGACAAGCCTCCTCCAGCAGACTACTGGAGTTTAACCTTAATAAAAAATACCTGAGGTTGGGCTGGAGAGATGGCTTAGTGGTTAAGGTGCTTGCCTACAAAGCCTAAGGACCCATATTTGATTCCCTAGGTCCCACATAAGCCAGGCGCAACGTGACACAAGTGCTCAAGGTTGCACATGCACACTAAGTTGTGCATGTGTCTGGACCTCGATTACAGTGACTGGAGGCCCTGGCACACCAATTCTCTCTCTTTCTCTTTTACTCTTGCTCCCACTCTCACTCTCTTGCACAAAAAAAGATGAGTCTGTTGGTCTTGCCTCAAAATAAAATAAAAAAATACTTGAAGCTATGTGGAGCATACATTGAAACTACCACATTCTGGCCACTTTGTGTTTAGAAGATGGCTTTCCAAAGCACTTCTCCTGTCCTTTGTCTTTTACATTCTTTCCACTACCTCTTCTTGAGTGATCTCTGAGCATTGGAGGGTGTCATAGAGGTATCTTGTTTAATGCTGAACATTCCTCTGTCACTTCTTAGAACTTTGATGAGTTCTGAGTCTCTTCAGTGGTTACCACCATCTGAAAAGAGAAACTTCTCTAACCAAAAGGGAGAGCAGTACTAATAGATAGGTAAAATGTAAGTATTTAGAGAACAATTTGGTGGGTACCACATGTCCATTTAGCCAA
This sequence comes from Dipus sagitta, assembly GCA_036346955.1. NCBI lineage: Eukaryota > Metazoa > Chordata > Mammalia > Rodentia > Dipodidae > Dipus > Dipus sagitta. Next base: position 54,394,487 of record CM070779.1, on the reverse strand, counting down.
ACAACAGAAGAAACTTCCCTCCTAGGCTCCATGTCCTTCTCAGCCATAGGTCTTTGACTAGGTTTTCAGTACCAGGCATGGTCTTCCTCCCATGGAGTGGCCCTCAAACCCAATCAGATAGGAGCCTTGGTTGCTCCCATAACAGATGTGCCACAGTTGAACCACTGGGTATATCTTGCCTAGATGGCCACTGTGTAGCATGTAAGGTCCACTGCTAGTTAAGACTATGAAGCACTTTTCTCCCACAGCAGCTTACATAGTGTTTTCTAGCCCTCTGGCAGCAAGCCCTCAGGGAGGAGGCTTCTAGCTCAGTTCCAGCTTGATTTCTCGGAGTGCAGCAACTGAAGTGTGTAGTGTCTTCAGCAGTAGGGTCTTACCATCTGGTTCAGTTGGGCAACAAAGAGCACTGGCAACAGCTTATCTTGTTTTGGAGACTTCGTGGGCCTCCCCAATCAACAACTCACTAAAAGATATCCTATACTTCGGCACTTGGATTTCCTACAAGCACTTATGGCTTCTGGGTCCAGCAGCATCCATCGCTAAAGAATACCTCTGCCCAAGTTTCCTCTTTCTTTCTCTCTTTACTTTGAAACATTTATTAAACAGGTCAGCCAGTATAACCTGACACCTTCCCTAATCCCAGCACTCAGGAAGCTGAGGCAGGAGGGTCATGAATCCCCAGGCCAGCCTGGGCTACAAAGCAAGACCCTATATCTCAACAAAACAAACAAAATCGATACTTCCAGAAACTCCCAGGAGAGGGAAGAAAGGACTTTAATGACAGAGTTTTCCTTTCCTATGCAAAGAAGTTAAATTAAAAGATCAGAAAAAATTGTCAACAGGTGTTCCTCAGGTGGTGGCCCCAGGGTAACCGTGCTGGGAATGGGTAGCAGTGCCCTGGGCCCTGGCCTGCCAGCCTCAGCCAGGCCACTATGAGTGTCAGGTGTCACAGCTGCCATGCCACAAGTCCCCTGCCCTTGGCACTGGTCACGGAGCTCGAGTCCCTCCCCCACCTGGCCTCGCACCTCTGCCCCTGCCAACAGGTACTGTGGGCACAGCTGCCCAGTGAGTGTTCAGTCGGACACCTGTGGCTCCACGACCTCCCTGGATGCCTTCCTCTTTTTCTAATTATAGTTTGAAAATTGACACAAAGAAGTGGGTTTGCATATGGCTGACTCAACCTCATGAGTTTTAGCTAACCCTCTCTTCCACCCCTCCTCTTCACGGTGTTTAAAAAGAACTTTGGAAGAACAAAGAGGAATCACTTACCCTGAGACTTTCTGCATCTAGAGAAGAGGGACTGGACTGTAAACAGCCAGGAGATTCTGTCCCCTATGCCAGCAGTGATACGTGAAACTAAGGCTCACAGAACCAGCATCAGAGAATGAGTAGAGAGTAAGTTTATATCCATGCCAGTGTGGACCCAGGGGAATCCCTTCCAAGCCTGGACCCTAAGCTCTGATGGCTAAGAGTTTATATACCTTATCTTGGACTATTCATTATTGTTAATTCTCAGAGCTCAGAGCCCTGACCTACTACCAGAGATCTTGAGTATACAATAGGAAAGTTTTATAGAAACAGAAAAAATAGTTGACTAATGAGCAGATGTCTGCAGCTGTGCTATGGAGATAAAAAGGAGCATAAAGCCGGGCGTGGTGGCACACGCCTTTAATCCCAGCACTTGGGAGGCAGAGGTAGGAGGATCGCCGTGAGTTCGAGGCCACCCTGAGACTCCATAGTGAATTCCAGGTCAGCCTGGGCTAGAATGAGACCCTACCTCGAAAAAAACCAAAAAAAAAAAAAAAAAAAGGAGCATAAAATGATTTACAATAGCAGCTGCAATACATATCATGGCCTTGAAACAGTACAAAAACTTCAGTGTCAGTCAGCACAAAAGACTAGGCAGTACAGAACATAATCAATACAGAAGTCTATTCAGTACAAGGACATGACTTTGGGAGTAGGGACTAAATTTCCTTTCCCCAATTTCTACCTCAATTCCCTTTTTTATTTTTATTGTTTTATTTTTAAGTTTTAAAAATATTATCATTATTATTATCAACATACTTTGCATGGATACATGATGTGTTGGTCCCCTCTTTTACCTGGACCCTGCCTCCATTCTGTTGGGGACACTCCTCAGCCGGGTTGCAGGTATTCCCCCTGGGGTTGCGGTTTATGCATTATGGGATCAGCAACAGTCAGCTATGGGGGGGGGTGGGGAGGGATGGGAATGTCTCTGGGCATGATGGCTCAACCTGTGGCTTATAATCTCTCTGCCCCCTCTTCTACAAAATTCCCTGAGCCATGGTGGGTGAGTTTTAAGTCTACTTCAGTGATGAGCTCTTAGAGCCTTGGGATATCTGCATTGGTAGGTGTTGAATATCCTCAGGGTTCTGTCTCCTACACTCTGGCACTGATTATCAGGTTCAGCATGGAAGCAGCACTCAAGTTCATCTCCTCCAATTCCTGTCCTAATCATCCTCTGATGGCTTTTATAGATTACTTTAAGAGACATTATTTATCTCTGTATCATTAAATATTAACCTGTGGTATCCCTGGAGAAGCATCTGAAACTTTATAGCTTCTAGGCAGGAGGAGACAAATCTATTTGGGAGATTTAGATTCAGGAGTTTATTAAAACTTAGATTTCCAGCCACCTGGCTGGAGGAGGTGTCACTAGGCAGTCCAACCCTTAGGTGTGGTGGTGGATTTGACATTCCAATCTAAAGATATGCAAAGTGCCTGAGTTCCGCTTGCAGTTCCTGAAGTGTGCTGTGTAGTTTTACTTTTGCTTTTTGGCTTTTTCTTTCTCTGTCTGATCCTTTAAGAGGGAGCCAACTTCTTCTACCATTATGGAACTTCCCACGGATCTCTAAGCCTCAATGAATATCCCCTCCTCCATAACTGTGCCTGGTCTGGAAGTTCATCTCAGCAACCTGAAGCTGTCTGCTGCAGTGACCAAGATTCCAAAGTGTCCCGCATAGAATTCCTCAGGTTTCTGCATTGCGTAGACCATTGCAACTGGAGCACGGCTGTAGATCCCTTAAGCTTCAGCTGTGCCTGCATTGATCGGCCGCTGGTGTGGTCAACGCAGGGTGGTGGCCACAGAGGATGACTGGACGGGGTTTTGGGTGTCTCCAGTTGCTGTCCCCCTGGCTGGCTGATCAGGCAGAGCAGCTGTCTTCACTCTGGGGTGATGAATCCAGGTTTCTATACCTGCAACTTTTAAAATGCCAGGAGTGGTTCAAAAGCACAGCATAGGGTCCCTTCCAGCTGTGCTTGAGGGGTGTCTTATGCCAATGTTTCACCCACATAAGGTGCCTTGGTTAATAAGAGTGTATAGGATTATTTAAAGGTAAAGGAAATTTCTTTAGTGTCCACCTATGTATCTGAGCTATGGTGGAGGCTAGGAGCTGTAGCGCAGTGTGGATTCCTAAATTTTCCATTTCCCTCCTGTCTCCTAGGATCTTCTATTGGAGGAGGGGATGCCTCATGGAATCCCACTCATAGGATGAGAGCTTGACTTCAGCTCAGGGAGATCATCTTCCCCTCAGAAGTACCATGGGCAATAAGCAGTTCAGGGTAACGGGATTTCCTGACAGAATTTATTTAAGGCTTGTTTTAGATTCCAGTTTATGCGCTTAATTTTCTTTAAACCCTGAGGTCGGTAGGCTGCATGCAGGTTCTGTTTTATCCTTATTGCCTTGACAAGTGCTTAGATGACTTCCTTAACTGTCCATCAGGGCAATTACAGCATGTGGAACTTTGATATTTAGCCTTTAATATCCACTCAGTTCATCAACAATTTTCTACTAGGAGATTTGTTGCTCCCTAGTGTTCTTAAGCAGGGCAGCCATCCAGACACTACTGAGTCCGGTTGTTTAGACAGATAGGCTATTAGTCACTGCCAGGGCCTAAAGCTTTGGGTCAGGATCCGTAGTGCCATTTCTTTCTTTTTATGAACAGATTGAATTCCCAAGTTATATTAGGTAGTCCCAAAGTGGGGCCTCTAATTAGGCCTTTTTAGAGTTAAAAATATTTCCTGTTGGGCTGGAGAGATGGCTTAGCGGTTAAGCGCTTGCCTGTGAAGCCTAAGGACCCCGGTTCGAGGCTCGATTCCCCAGGACCCACGTTAGCCAGATGCACAAGGGGGCGCACGCGTCTGGAGTTCGTATGCAGTGGCTGGAAGCCCTGGCATGCCCGTTCTCTCTCTCTCTCTCTCTCCCTCTTTCTCTGTCTGTCACTCTCAAATGAATAAATAATAAACAAAAAAATTTAAAAAAAAATAAAAAAAATATTTCCTGTTGTTGTGCCCCCCCAACTCAAACAGTTCTTTTTTTCCCCCTCCTTTGTGACTTCATAGAAGGGTTTGACTATTAGTGAGTAGTTAGGTATACAAATGTAACAGAAGCCAGCTGCTCCTAAGGACTCCCTAATATGCCTGTGGTTTCTTGGGACAGGAAGGGCCAGATTGCTTTTTTCCTTTCAGGTCCCAGGGCTCTATGTCCTCTTGAGATCTGAAATCCTAGACACTTAACCTCGTTTTGACAAATTTGGGCCCTTTTAAGGGATACCCAGTACCCAGCTCTCTGGAATAAATCTAATAAAGTCTCTGTTCCTTGGGCATAGTCCCCTAAAGTCTTACTTGCCAGGAGCAACTCACCTACATGTTGTCGTAATGTGTAATTTACTTCTGTACTCAGAAAGTGCACCAGATCATCTGCCAAAGTTTTCTCAAATAATTTGGAGGAGTTTTTAAAGCCCTTATGGCAATGGAGTTCAAGTTGGTTGTTCTTCTGGCCAGTGGCAGGATCTTCATTTGCCACTCACAGGCAAATATGGGCTGACTTGTAGCTGTTAGGCAGAGCTTCATATTGTAAGCCAGTGTTAGACAGGGGAGACTATTAGTCTGAATCTTTGTTTATATTATGATATTTTGTGGTTATAGTCTCTTATTGGGTATTTAAGACCATGTAGGCAGCCAAAATTAATGATTGTATTGTATTTTTAGAAGTCAGTAGTGCCTTTGTAGGAAAGACTCTTAGGGACCTGTGAAAAGCACTATGACTCTCAGCACTGTCATCTGCTAGGATAAGTTGAGGTCATGCTGACCAAGTGGTCCTCCCTCTTTTGAAAAGCCTGGAGGATGATTTTTTTTTTTTTTTCTGATGTGACTCTCCCATTGCAGATACGTTGACTTGGAGTCAATCTCTGAGTCGCTGTTTCCTCCCTGACCAAGAAAAGAAGATAGGTAACTTACCAGAGGCTAGAAGCTAACAAGGGTGTCATCATCCCCTGTGACCTTTTGACCTGGGAGCAGGAACCAAAATATTGGTTGCCCTTTTTAACTGTGATGTTTCCAATTGGTTTTGGCTTCTACATATGGTTATTAGTCACTCAGAGAGACTGTACACATCTGATTAGCAAAACAGATTCAGTAAAAGGAGTACAGAACATACCTGGTTCACAAAACATCTGGTTAGAGAATGACGCAAATGTTTAAAATCATTCAGATTAACATTTAAGTTTAGCTGTCAGGTGACAGTGTAAGCCATATCTATATAATAGAAAGTAGACACATTTTTATCCTTTAGGTAGCTGTCAGTAGTAAGTATAGGCAGAACATGTTAGTAGCCCTGAAAACAATACCTTACCAGCAACTTTAAATCAATTGGTTTGACCTAGAAAGTATGTCAGGAAAAGACTGGACCATATAAAATCTTGGCATCTGTATTTGAAAACAACTTTGACTTGTCTGTAAACCTATGTAGGTACCAATTAGCCCAAAAAAGTTGAAAGCAGAATAGCAAATTTTAAGATCATTTCTCTTCAGTGTAGAACATTTGAACATGAGGTTGTATCTTAGAGCAGGGAATATGTCTGAAGTATCAATATACTTATGAGAAATGAACATAATAAAACCTTTACTGTGGGGAACCACTGGACACTAGGAAAGCAAAAGTACCTCCATCTTAAATAATGACTCCATTTTGTAATAAGTTGTCTGTTCTGGAAAGTCGCAAGGTCTGCAGTTGTTAACCCATGCACGGAAAAAGAATAATGTAACCCATAAAGAATGAGAAAATCATTATCTCATGGCTTTGGGGCTGGGGCCTTATCCTGTGAAACATCTTGTGCCTTTGGGGCCGGAACCTTATCCTATTGAAACGGAACTGTAGCAATACCTAAACTGTTGACAAACTTCCCTGTTCTGCTGTATAAGAGGCACACTGAGAAAAATTAAAATTGGCAGCTTGATCAGACTCCTGTCTTGCTGTCGGTTCCTTGTGTCTCTTGTCCCTTTCATTCCAGGTTTTCTGGGGTCCGTGCTCCTGTTGAAGCCCCGCTGGCCGGGGCACTTTACTGAGATTGATTATACACAGCTTCAGAATAAAGCCAAACCTGGTTGAGTTAAATTGGCCTGGTTTTAATATACATTATAGACATTTTGCAAACATAAAGTAATCTTGTAAGTAAGCACCTTCAACTATTGAATCATTTTTATAGCTTAACATAAAGCAATATTTATGACTGTTAGACTATATGAAGCTTATACAAACTATACCAACATTATTGTATCTAGCAGGTTTGCCTAAGACATGGGAAGTTTCCTCAGTTCTCCAAAGAACAAAGTCATAATGTCTAAATCACCTTTGTAAAACTTAGATTATAACCTCACTGATAATCACCCAGCAGAACAGCATGAGCAAGACAAGACCCATCTAAAAGTTACAGAACTTTTAGATAAAATAACCTTATAATAGAAAAATACTCGTGACAAAACTTAATCTTCAGTTTTTCCAGTAGTGAAAAGATTGACAGAGGAATATAGCTAACTTGTTTGAGTACTCTAAAGTAAGTATTTTTACAGTCATTATCATGAACTGATTAACACTAGTGAGTTGAAGTTTTAAGCTTTATATATGCTGACATAAATTTGTAGCCTGAATACCTGCATCCAGACAGGATCATCTTTTTTTTAGTCTGATAAGAACCCTAGGCAAGTCCAATAGTCATCATATATTCCAAAAAGAGTGTATAATCTGATGAAGCATTTCAAGGCTTAGTTGTTTTATTATTATTATTTTATTTTATTTTATTATTGTCTAGTAAAATCTTATTTGAGAGAGGTATCTCCAGGTGACAAAAAGCAGGAGAGAAAACACAGATATTAATGTTTATTTCATTAAGAAGCTCTTTGAAATGTATATGTGTGTGTGTGTTCTTGTTACTATTTAAATTTGTTCCTTTTTGTATACAACATCTCTGTCTTTAAATCTTTAAACCTTCTGTTTAAATTTACTCATACTTTTTATCCATATACTTTTATCTTACAGTCTATGTAACCACTCTGTAACAATCCTTCTCTCTCTTTTTTTAAAGTTTCCTGTCCAATTTATCCTTTTAGCCAGTTTATCTCATTATAACTACCAACAAAAACTTTCATTAAAAAACCATTTTTAGGGCTAAAGAGATGCCTTAGGGGTTAAGGCGCTTGCCTGTGAAGCCTAAGGACCCATGTTTGACTCTCCAGATCCCACATAAGCCAGACACACAAAGGTGAGGCAAGTGCAAGGTTACACATACCTACTAGGTGGCACAAGCATCTGGAGTTTGATTACAGTGGCTGAGGCTCTGGTACCCTAATTCTCTCTCTCTAAAATAAAAATGATTTTTTTTTTTAACTGGGGCTGGAGAGATGGCTTAGTGGTTAAGTGCTTGCCTGTGAAGCCTAAGGACTCCAGTTCGAGGCTCAATTCCCCAGGACCCATGTTAGCCAGATGCACAAAGGGGCACATGAGTCTGGAGTTTGTTTGCAGTGGCTGGAGGCCCTGGCACGCCCATTCTCTCTCTTTATTTCTCTCTCCCTGCCTCTTTCTCTCTCTGCCACTCTCAAATAAATAAATAAAAATAAACAAAAACATTTTTAAAAATTTTTTTACTGTATAAATAAATTACATGTTGGTCCCATTTCCTTATGTTGTCTAATTTTTTTTTTTTCTATCCCACTGAATCCCTCCTCAGTGGGGTAATGAATGTATCAGTCAGTCTATGGGAGAGACAATGTCTCAGAGTACTCCTTATGTGGTAGTTGTTTTTTTTTTTTTCTTTTTTCGAGGTAGGGTCTCACTCTAGCCCAGGCTGATCTGGAATTTACTATGGAGTCTCAGGGTGGTCTCGAACTCACGGCAATCCTCCTACCTTTACCTCCCGAGTGCTGGGATTAAAGGCGTGTGCCACCACACCCGGCCTTATGTGGTAGTTTTAATGGATGTCTTTCAATAGATTCAGGAGTTTTATTCAAGCTTGTAACTTGGTGTCACTGTGGGTGGATCGTAGGGTCCAGACCTAAGGTGTGGGGGTGGATCTGGAATTCCAGTGTAAGAAATGCAGAGTGCTTGAGCTCTACCTGAGGTTCCCGGAGTGTGTTTGTCTGCTGCTGGCGGTTGCTTTTCTCTCTCTGCTTGGACCTGTGAAAGGGAGCCCGCTTCTGTCATTATGGAACTTCCCCTGGAACTGCAAGCTTCAAAAAAATTCTCTTCCTCCCATTATTGTGTCTAGTCTGGAGGTTCATCCCAGCAACGTGAAGCTGATTGTGACACCTTACCACAAGACTTTTTAACATAATCATTTAAGAATTTTTTATTTAATTAAGAATCTCTTTGAAATAACTCTATAAAATAGTAGACCAGACTTAATTTATTCCCAGGGGTGGGTCTGGGCCTGCGAGCAACTGAGGCCCTGAAACCACCAACTGAAGAGGGAGGTTTAGAGAGGACAAAGCAGCAGCCACAGCGGCAGCTGGAACTCCAGAGGAATCCCAATAGGAGCACAGCTCAGCCCTCTCTGGCCGCTAAGTGTCCACCAGGGATCAGACCTAGTGTCTAACTTTTCCTAATCAACCCCCAGCTACCGGGGAGCACAGTGAGACAGCATGACCCTCCTGCCCAGTGAAGTGTGCCCTGCAGGCTGCCTCCTCCCTCCAGTCCCCATACTCAGTTTGTATAGAGCAAGGGAGAAAAAATAAACTTTGAAATAGATTTCCCATCAAGCCAAACATTTTTCACAGAGCCAAAAGCCATGTGAGAACAAAAGCTGGAACTCCTAGCATTAGCATAGAGTTGAAAGCAACTTTAGTATGAGAACCCCCTCAGATTTGGCCCAAGCATCTTATCCACATTAACCTTAGAGGCCTTTGCAAAAACTTGCAGAGTAGCCGGGCATGATGGCGCATGCCTTTAATCCCAGCACTCAGGAGGCAGAGGTAGGAGGATCGCTATGAGTTCGAGGCCACCCTGAGACTACATAGTGAATTCCAGGTCAGCCTGGGCTAGAGTGAGACTCTACCTCAAAAAACAAAAACAAAAACAAAAACACAAACAAACAAACAAACAAAAAGCTTGCAGAGAGACTTCCACCTTGGCTCTTCTCCTGCCATCATTTAATCCTTTCCCCAGTGTCAGGCCCTGGAGCAGTGGAGTTTCCCAGTAGCCCAAAGAGCTCCATCTCCTTCCACCTTCCTTTCAAGCATTGCCTTGCATCTAGCCATTCTCAAGCCATGCCAGGCAGTACCTCATTACTGGAGAGTGTGTTTGGAGGCAGCTGCGTGAGTATGTGTGTGTGTGGTGGTGGTGAGGTCAAGCTCTGGCCTTGAAGCTTCTGTTCTGGCTCTAGCTGAGCTGTGCTTTTTTCCATATTCTTTTTCAGGGCTCCAGGGCCACTCCCTGACATCAGTGCTTTTTTTTTTTTTTTTTTTTTTAAGAGTAGGAGAATCTTGTATTTTTCTTATTTATAATCTAAGTTACATTTAGAGTTTCCTCTGGGAGTCATTTAACATTAAAAGGTGGCCATCCTAATTCACAGAGGATCTTTAACTTTCTTGGTGTCATTGTATCCTGTATACTCCTTCTTTTTTTAAAAAAAATTTTGTTTATTTTTATTTATTTATTTGAGAGCAACAGACAGAGAGAAAAAAAAAGGGAGAGGGAGAGGGAGAAACAGAGAGAATAGGCATGCCAGGGCTTCCAGCCACTGCAAACGAACTCCAGATGCATGCACCCCCTTGTACATCTGGCTATTGTGGGTCCTGGGGAATTGAGCCTTGAACCAGGGTGCTTAGGCTTCACAGGCAAGTGCTTAACCACTAAGCCATCTCTGCAGCCCTGTATATTCCTTCTTAAAGTTAGTGATCATACAAATCAAAACAGTGGGCTTGCTGACAGACTCATCATCCATGATGTTCCATCCTGTATCGGTGTCACAAAACACAAAGACCTCTTGAACAGGTACTTCACAAGACAGAACTCACTTCACCTGCCCGGCCTCTCCCTTTGCTAAAAATTAGGTACCTCTTAGCATTGCCAGGACTGTATAAACCCCAACGGTCAGGTCTTCTGAAGGGCTGGCAACAATCCTTATGAGGATCACCATGGCACCACAGGTAAGGGCCCAGTTAGACTCTATAGCCTTTCAGCCTTTGAGCCACAAACAATCACAACACAGTCATTCACAACAGACTTCATACAGGTACCTCCCACTGAGGCCCTAGCTAAACAGTCACAGTGAATGCTACAGATTCCAGACAGCCGTCTCCCACTGAGGAGGCCTACAGAGTAGTCACAATGACTGTCACATATTCCACATGGCCACCTCCCACTAAGGTGGTCTAACAGAGTAGTCACCACAGAGTCTGGATCCTGAGCAAAGAGTCCTTGTGGCACCTACAAGGTGTTCTGGTTACCACAGAGCTCTGCAGTGATGGTGGCACAATGGGGCCAGCCTGATTTGCTGGCACAGGGCACATGGGAGCTTCTTGACCAATGTACCAAGCTGATCCAGGAAGCTAAGGCTCACAGAACCAGCATCAGAGACTGAGTGGAGAATCAGTTTATTTTCACACCAGTGTGGGCCCAGGAAAACCTCTTCCTTATGTTGGGCTATTCATTATTATTAGTTCTCAGAGCTCAAAGCCCTCGCCTAATGCCAGAGGAGTTGAATATACAACAGGAAAGTTTTACAGAAACAGAAAAAATAGTTGGCTAGTGGGCAGATGTCTGCAGCTGTGCTGTGGAGATAAAAAGAAGCATAAAATGATTTATAACAGGGGCTGCAATACAGATCACAGCCTTGAAACAGTGCAAAAACTATAGTGTCAGTCAACACAAAAGACTGTGGAGAATAGGACATAAATACATAAGTCTATGGAGTACAGGATGTGGCTTTGGGGGTAGGAGCTTCTAAACTTCCTTTCCCCAATTTCCACTCGGCAGCAGCCGGGGCACTCCCTCCTCTCAGGGACCTCCACTGGAGTGGAATCAGATGTGAGAGTATTCAACTAGAGTCAATCACCAGCATTTCCTATTACCTTAATGGGGTCCATGGCTGGCTGACTCTTCTCTTGGAGGTGTCATGGAGTATTCCAACAGTCACTTAAGACCATGTGTAGTGGTTCAGTTTCCTCTGAGAAACTCAGGGAGGGTAGCCTGATGTCATGGAGGGATGGCAACATGTCTGCCTCTGGGCTTGGCTCCTCCTAATAGGAGTGCTCCTGTCCTCTTTCCCTCTCCCCACTATATGCACTTGCCCATCTGCTAACTTTTTAAATTAATCAATTAAATTAATCAATCAACTGTGTGTGAGCAAGGTGCAAGTCTGCATGTATCATGGTGCACATGTAGAGGTCAGAGGGTAACTTTTGGGTCAGTCTGTGCCTCTCCCCCTCATTTGAGGCAGGATCTCTCTCTCTCTCTCTCAATTCTCCCCTTGTGGTATTATGGCCTAATTTGGTCTCTTGAACTCGTGTCCTATGGTGGAAGCTTAGTCTATAGTTTTCAGGTATTTCCTCTTCCCTACTTTGTGCCTTAGAGCTGTGAGTCCCCCTCAGTCCTGCTTTTTGATCCATGTGTGTTTATTGTGTTGAGTGCTGAGTACTCAACCTGGGTCTTGGGCTGGCTAAACATACTCTCTTCCACTGATCTAAATCCCCCAGACCTACTCACACATTCTTAATGTCTTGTTTAATTCCAAAATATTTGGGGACTTCCAGCCAACTTTTTTTTTTTATCTATAGTACATTTTGATCTGAAATTTTGATATTGTTGGTTTAATGTTTACTATATTTTAAACAGTTTTTTCTTGAATCCAATGTTGACTTTCTACCCCCTTCCTTTTTTTTTTTTTTTGTCTAATCTTGTGATAATTGAGCATTTTATGTGATACTGTTTTTCTCTTGGTTTTGTAGGAGATCAATTGTATCAATTCTAATTGTTTCAAATGTTTCCCCAGAGTGGATGACATAAGCATACAAGAATGCAGGTTCACATTTGTTGCAGTCAGGTTCACACTGCTGGTAGAAATCAACCAATCAAAAGCAGCTTGTGGGAAAAAGAGGATTTATTTTGGCTTGCAGGCTCAAGGGGAAGCTCCATGATGGCAGGGGAAATGATGGCATGAGCAGAGGGTGGACATCACCCCCTGGCCAACATAAGGTGGACCATAGCAACAGGGGAGTGTGCCAAACACTGGTAAGGGGAAACTGGCTATAACACCCATAAGCCCGCCCCCAACAATACACTCCCTCCAGTAGGCATTAATTCCCAAATATCTATCAGCTGGGAACCTAGCATTCAGAACACCTAAGTTTATGGGGGACACCTGAATCAAACCACCACATTCTGCCCCTAGGCCCCATAAACTGATATCCATACATAATATAAAATACAATGCATTCAGTCCAACTTTAAAAGTCCCCATAGTTCTTGTCAATTCCAATGATGTTCACATAGTCCAAGGTCTTTCAACTGAGCCAGAATACCAAAAAGTCCCCCCCAAAACCATAATGGCATAGAATAAACATTCACACTACAGAAGATGGCACTGGGCATAGCAAAGAAACATTCAGCCAATACAAGATTTAAAACAACCAGGGCAGGGCTGGAGAGATGGCTTAGTGGTTAAGCGCTTGCCTGTGAAGCCTAAGGACCCCGGTTCAAGGCTTGATTCTCCAGGACCCACGTTAGCCAGATGCACAAGGGGGCGCACGCGTCTGGAGTTTGTTTGTAGTGGCTGGAAGCCCTGGTGCGCCCATTCTCTCTCTTTCTCTCTATCTGCCTCTTCCTCTCTCTGTCACTCTCAAATAAATAAATAAAAATGAACAAAAATTAAAAAAAAAAAAAAAAACCAGGGCAAACATCAAACTGTAGCTCCAAGTCCAACAACTCTAGCCAGTGACAAATCTCCAAGTCCAATAATTCTAATCAGCAACAGGTCTCTGGCATTCCCAATTCCACTCCTCCAGCTGGGTTACTCACAGTCCTGGAAAGCTTCATCCAGACTGGCAGCTTTCCTTAGCAGCCATCTCATGGTCCTGGCATCTCCACTGGGTTTCCACTGCAATCCACGGTTCATCCTCATGGCCCTATCGGGTCTCCATGTAGACATCCAGCAAACCTGCTTCACACTGCCCATAGCCATTTCCAAACCACAAGACCATGTTGCAAACTCAATGACCCTCTCTTTCCTGTATTTCTTATACTCCACAATACCAGGTAGGGTGCCAATTTGTTAATCCAGGGGGAATAAAGTAGAATTTGAAGAACCGGACACTCCTTTGAGCACTCAGGCCCCTTCAAAAGAGTCTACATTCTTCCTGTTGCCCCAGTGCATGTCAGCTGACCCAATCTCAAAGGTTCCAATCTCTCAAACAATTTTCAGGTGATTCGGCAGCAGTTTAGGCCCAAAGATTTCATTTTTTCTGTGCCATATCCCTCTGCTCACACCAGTTCATTTCTACACAATGCAACCCTGCAGAACTTCTCAGGACACAGGCATAAGAGCAAGCTTCTCACACAAACTGCTAGCCCAGTCCAAGCAAAGCTCTTTCTTACCCTCATAAGTCAAACCTCACAGTCCATAGTTCTTACTGCATTCAGGTCTTTCAACTCTGACCAGAATAGTCCATCAAGCTGTACTTACAGCACTGCAAGGCATCTCTTAGGCCAAGGTTTCAAATCCTTCCACATTCCTCTTTAAAATCAGCTCCAAAAGGCCAAAGCCACACAGTCAGGTGTCTAGCAGTAACCCCACTCCTTGGTACCACTTTACTGTTGCAGTCAGGTTCGTATTGCTGGTAGAAATCCCCAACCGAAAGCAGCTTGTGGGAAAAAGAGGATTTATTTTGGCTTACAGGCTTGAAGGGAAGCTCCATGATGGCAGGAGAAAATGATGGCATGAGCAGAGGGTGGACATCATCCCTGACCAACATAAGGTGGACCATAGCAATAGGGGAGTGTGCCAAACACTAGAAAGGGGAAACTGGCTATAACACCCATAATATAACCCCAACAATATACTGCTTTCAGGAGGCATGAATTTTCAAATCTCCATCAGCTGGGAACCTAGCATTCAGAACACCTAAGTTTATGGGGGACACCTGAATCAAACCACCACAACATTCAAGCACTATCCTGATTCCCAGTTAGTGCAGGTGCCTTATAAGAGAGAATGCTTAACTCTTCCCCTGCCCCTTACAAAAACTGTGCGTATCCATGAACTATTATCATTAAATGTATTTTGCTATTATTATTTGAAACAAAATGTTATGTTGGGTCAGTTGATCAAAATAAAAGTATTTAAAAAATTACTATGATATATTCCTTTTCCTGTATGCCATCTCTCTTCATGTAGGTTCCAGTTCCTGACTTCCTTCTGAACTTTTAACATTTTGTGCGAGGCAGGTCTGCTGACAACTGATTATATTTTGCCTGTGAGTAAATTTCTCCTGTATATTTGAAGGACAATTTCAGTGACTACAAAGCTCTAGGGTGGTAGGTAGTATTCTTTTTTCTGTTTGTCCTTCTGTAACTGTTTCATCCTTTACTCTTTGAGACAGATGTAAGCATTGGACAAATATTAAGCATATTTAAAGAAACTTTTAAAAAATCACTATTCATGGTAAGGTGGTATTCATGGTAAGTTCTCAAATTTCTGTTGTATGCACTTCTTCTGATTTGTATTTACCTGTGAATAACCAGTAATATCTAGGGATGGAGCAGTTTGATTACCTAATAGGTAACTCTGGAATCTCCTTCACTGCCCTGGCTGCCATGGGGAAAAAAAGATTCTACACAAAGCAGCCAACAGGACTATCCTTAGGCCAGCACTGTTACATTGTACATTCCATGGATACCTTGAGAAACTACTGGACTATCTCAGCTGAAGATCCTAGATCCCAAAGGCCTAACCTCAGCTAGTGATGGTTCAACAGTTTGCATCACAATCAATGCTACCAGAAACCCCAAGGATCTATAAATACTCTGCAAACATTTAGATGTAGGGCAGTGGGAAGCTCTTCCATGTCCTGCACTAGCAGAAGGCCTGCTGTGGCTGGTGCTAGAGAGCAAAGGCTGTGATTGGTGCAAACACAATCCTACATTTGCTCATGAGGTTTGGTCCAAACACGTCTTCTCTAGCTAGCTCTGCTTTGACTCAGAGTTGCCTGGGAGGAATTTCCTGTGCTGCTGCCCCTGGGGTTGCAACATCAGGCTCAAGAGGAGGATTCTCTCTAGTGGGGTTTCTTGCCTACTTTTAGTAGTGCAGGCAGAGGCAGGGGAATGGCAGTGTCAGCAAAGCCTGAGCAGTTTCTAGGCTGAGCTGTGCAAGCGGCAAGGCAGCTGAACAATTCAAGAACAATTATGGCCAGAAGACGGGCAGTCCAAGGGAAGATAGGACGACAGGGTGGAGAGCTGAGATGAAAACGTGTTAAGGGCTTTGGTGATCCGGAAAAGACAGAATGTAGTTCCTGGTCATGGAATTGCTCCATGGAGGTAAGCCTTTAGGGCCAAGGGTCAAGATCTGTAACTCTGGACAATATTAAGGAATAAAGATGTCTGGTTTCTAGCCCTACAGTGCAGCTATAACACTTGCCGCTATAGATCAAAAGAAACCCTGGTCTGCCAGCATGCTGCAATGCCAGGTGTAGCCAAAGGCTGAAGAACCATCCTGACTTCTGTGGTCTACACAGAGCTATATGATTTTCATCATATTGTTCAATTACATTTTGTTTTTGGATGATGTGAAGATTGAAGCCAGGACCACATGTGTAGGATAATCATTCCACTCTGAATCCCAGGGGCTATAACATTAGTGTTAGGTCAGGACAAAATGGAGTTAAAGTAGGAGGGCAAAGTGAATCATCCATGTTCCTCAAGAAATTGCCTAGCCATTATCCCTTCCCTGCCTAACAAGGCTCGAAGTCTAGATTTACTGCCCCCTTGTCTCTCATGGGGTCACTTATGGTCTCACCCTTTGGCTAATGTAAAGAACAGAGATTTACTGCCCCAACAAAGAAATTCCTTTCCTTCCTCACCTTCCCCCAACTGAAGAGCCTATAAAGCTCACTATCTGTAACCCCAAGCTGACTGCTCTGTTCTTGAGAGTCAGTCCTGGCAGCTCATGTTTTTTCCCCTAAAGAAACTTCCATCTTGGCCTCAGAGTGGTCTCCATGGTCACTGGTCACTCCTGAACCTTACAATTAGTAGTCCTGAGAGACCAGATACAAAGACCTGCATGAGAACTGCAGTGGTAGAGATCCTTGCTTCACTACCAGTTGTAGAGTCATGGTCCTGAGAAATATATCCCTTGAC
Source organism: Dipus sagitta (assembly GCA_036346955.1). Taxonomy (NCBI): domain Eukaryota; kingdom Metazoa; phylum Chordata; class Mammalia; order Rodentia; family Dipodidae; genus Dipus; species Dipus sagitta. Next base: position 54,377,841 of record CM070779.1, on the reverse strand, counting down.
TTTGCTGCTGATAGTGCTTCTGACAAGGTTACCATTTTTGCATTGGATTTTCACTTGGGTCTGCACCTTCGTCCACTGAGAGCTTCACCCTGAGATAAGCACCGGTGTCTCTGGTTTCAGAACATGCATCCTGTTAAGCACCATGCAGTTTGTTTCCTGTGCAGTTTGTTTCAGGTACATACAGACCCTGGTTCCCTCCAATTTCCTAAAATCCAGACACTTTTCCCCAAATTTCAAGTTGTGCTGTTCCCTTCATTTTAGTCCTAAACTTCTTTCTTGATAAGGCTAATTTGCAAGCCCCATGGCATGAGTAACACTCTCTTTTGCAAACTGTAGACATCATCATTCTTGGTGGTGGATAAAATAACATCTGGCTTAATAACAAGGATAAGAATCTTATGTAAATATGACAGTATAGGAGTTGGAAATAGGTCTGAGATAAAGGAAAGAAACTTTAAAAATATTAAAATGAAAATATGGCCACTAGTAAGGACTCTGGAGCTGATCTCATACCAAAGCCTTTGGTACTAAGTAGGGCAGAATGGACACGTGCACTACCCCCCTCCACCACCACATGGGAACAGTCCCCACTTGCTGGGATTGGGGATCAGCCATACTACTTGCTGTACTCCCTTCCTGCCCCGTCCCACTCACCCTCCCTGCCACTGCCACCAGTAGTGAGTCTAGAACTGACTGCACTCCAAGGAGTAGAAAAAGGAAAGGAGAATTGCCATCATTGTTAAATACAGAGTGTCTTATAAAAGTGTTGAGACAGTCAGCAGAACATTGATGAAAAGAATGGAAAACCCAGACTCCAGAACTCTTCTGATGCCAACATAAGGTAACGTGGCACTTGGTTCCTGAACATCATTTAATAACTAGAATAAGCACTTCATTTATTAAAAATTACAACTGAAAAAGTGCTTTAAATGGTTATTATAACATGGCAGACTCTGAAAAAGCTGTGATTTTCTGGGAAGCATATTAGCTTCTCCAAGATCAATGTGCTTCCCAGAAAATGGACATGTTAAGTCCCCAAACTGTTCTTCAATACCTTCTTAGTTAACAAAGTTCACTAACCAACCATGTCATCATTAAAACTTTGAGACAAAGTTTTCGACAACATGGACAGATCACTGATGAAGGTTGTAATCACATCTAGTGGTGTCAGCAGTTGAAAATACTTAGGTCAATAAAATTTGACATGTGTGTCTTGTCCAAGGTTTGGGGGAGAGGCTGTTCCATTGCCCACTGTAGAAGTGTTCACTTATATCACAAGATCAAATACTTGGCTTTTAAGAAGTCTTAAACTAATCCACACAGTCTTCATTGTACATGAACACTGGTTACATCATCTCCTCTTGTGTGACACAGTAAGCGATGTGACAGTACACACCCTGGACTTGTGATAGATGGTCTGCTTACCATGATCATGTGAAAACTTTGAATGCCAGCTTAGGTAGGCTAATATTTTGTAGCATCACTTGGGAGATATGCTCTGCCCACTGTTGCTAAGCAGGTTAGATAAAACCAGCCACTTGTGAGGCAAGGCTGGCTTCCAAACCAAGGTCCTCCATATCAGGGAAGTTCACTATGCAGTTCCACTTGGCGGATGGGGGTGTCTTATATGTTGAGAGATAGAGCGAATTTTATGACATGATGCTGACATCAAAGAAAACAATAAAACTGCAAAAATGAATACTCTCCCTAAGCTTCTATAGTTACTTCTTGAGCTTTCCATGAGAACACTTTGCTTAGTAAGTTTTACCAACCTTTTCTTTGCCATTGAGATAGGAGCTCCTGGGTGCTGTAACTATTGTACAAGGGCATTGTATCATGTAGCTTCTTACTGATGAGGAAAATACAAGACCAGAAGCAGCTTATGGAAGGAAAGAAGGAAATTATTTTCAGTTTACAGTTTTGAAGGGAAGTCTGTCCTGGCAGGGAAAACATGGCAAGAGCAGACAGCTGGCCCTACATCCTCACATCACCAGGCAGGAAGTAGAGAGAGATGCATACTGAATGCTCAGCAAGCCTTCTTCTTTTATACAGTGCAGGCATGCAGGTCTCTTGCAGATAAGACAATAATTTTTTCCTCATGATGATTCTAAATTCTGCTAAACTGAAAATTAGATATTAAGCATAATGATTATCCTAAGGTAAAAACAGTGATTAATGCTATTTAAAAGATCCATGAGAGTTTGATTGTGACAGATAAAAGAACTAGTTTTTACCAAGTCTTTTTTTAATATTTCATTTTTATTTATTTATTTATTTGACAGAGAAAGAGGGGGGAGAGAGGGAGAGAATCGGTGCACCAGAGCCTTCAGCCACTGCAAATGCACTCCAGATGCATGTGCCCCTTTGTGCATCTGGCTAACGTGGGTTCCAAGGAACCAAACCTGGGTCCTTTGGCTTTGCATGCAAATGCCTTAACCACTAAGCCATCCCTCAAGCCCACCAAGTCTATTTTTAAAAGGTCTATCCAGGTGAAGGTTGTTTCCAAATGTCTTATTTTATATTTTTAAATTTTTATTTATTTACTTAAGAGAGAGGCTGAATATATATATGGAGAGAGAGAGAATGGGTGCACTAGGGCTCCCAGCCACTACAAAGGAACTCCAGACACATTTTGCCACATTGTACATCTGGTTTACATGGGCCCTGGGAAATGGAACCTGGGTCCTTTGGCTTTGCAGGCAAGCACCTTAACCACTAAGCCATCTCTCCAGCCCTAAATTTTTTTTTTTTTTTTGGTTTTTCGAGGTAGGGCCTCAATCTGGCCCAGGCTGACCTGGAATTCATTATGTAGTCTCAGGGTGGCCTTGAACTCACGGCGATGCTCCTACCTCTGCCTCCGGAGTGCTGGGATTAAAGGTGTGCGCCATCACGCCCAGCTTCCTAAAACTATTTTTATAAATTTATTTGTGTTTGCCTGTATGTGTGCATGTGTGTGTGTGTGCACGCGCATGCATGTATGGGAGCCACAGCATGCATGTGGATGGGAGACCAGAGCACAACATCATGGTGTCTATGCTCTACCTTCCTTGGAGACAGGGTCTCCTGCCTATGCAAATAAAATGTCAAACTGCAAGGAAGCATCAGACTAGCTTGTCCATGAGTTTTGATTTTTCTGCTTCTACCCCTGTTTTACATATATGCACTGGGATCACAGATGCTTTGTATCTGGCTTTATGTGCATGCTAATAGTTGAACACAGGCCACCAGAAAGTGCAAGCAAGTACTTCTAACCACTTACCCATCTTGACAGCCCATACTTTAAAAATAGTTTATTTATTTATTTGAGAGAGAGAGAAAGAGGCAGATAGAGAGAGAATGGGTGCACTAGGGCCTCTAGCCACTGTAAACAAATTCCAGAAGCATGCACCACCTTGTGCATCTGGCTTTACCTGGGTGCCAGGAAATCAAACCCAGGCCATTTGGCTTAGTAGGCAAGCACCTTAACTACTAAGCTATTTCTGCAGCCCCCACATTTTTTATATGGAAATCCAACTCTTTTTCAGAGAAACTTTCTGCTTCTAATACCCCTCACCTTGTTGCTAATGTGCCTTGAACTCTGACCAGCACGTGGGTCTTGATATTTTTCAAATGCAATTCTGAACATTTTGATATGACTCAGAAATGGGCCTCCAACATTCATTTTGTGATAGAGGAAAGTTAGATTTTTTTGGTGACAAGCGTTCACAAGTCCAGCACAAATGTGATTCAACTCAGTGTAAGAATCCATCCTAACAACCTCCAGGCACGACGGTACAGTGCAGTAACCCCAGCACTCTGGTGGCAGAGACAAGGGGATCAGGAGTTGAAGCAGGGCAGCCTGAGGTACATAGTGAATTCACATTTGAGGCTAGCCTGTACTACATGAGACCCTATTTTAGAATGAGACAAAACTAAGTCTAGAGTCAAGTGGCACTCACTTGTCTTCACAAAGTTGAAGGCAAAACAAGGGGTGTGTCGTTGCTGTGAGAGATGTGGTTTCCTGACATAGTGCAGAAGGGAAAACATACAAAACTGATAACCCTGAAATGACCAATCTTGGAATAGTTAGAGAAAGAGCCCTGTCAGCTACCCCGTCATGGAGCTGGGACAGTGGGACAGCAGAAAGAGGAGAAGGAAAATGTGGGCAGTGAGCTCCATCAGTTCAGAACCTGACAACTTTGAGAAATACAGTGGGAGGAAGACCTGTGGTCCCTGAAGCAAGCTGACACCAGACGTGGGGTGACCATGAACCTATGTGAACAATTGCTATGCAGTAGGAAATAAAGACGACTACTGGAATCATACAACCATGGAGAGAAGCCAAGTATGCTAGTCATAGCCTCTTCTTCCTTGGAAGTAAGGTTTTCTGGGATCCCAGTTTTAATTTCAAAGAAGATATTTGTAACAGTATATAATCATTTATGTAATCCATGCATAGTTCTTAACAGAACATGTGGTAAATAAAAGTGACCATTAGTATTTCCAAAACGCTGTCGTAGTTGAAATGTTTCATATGCATGTCTTTCCGGGTCGTTCCTTGCTGGGCTCAGCTGGGGCACAGGGTTGGTCCTGGGCATGCTCTCACGCTTTCCCTCCCCCTTCCCCAGATGTCGTTTTCCTTACGTGAGTTCTGTGGGCTGCAGTGCTGGGGCCTGGAAGGCTGGGCTCTGGCTCTGCTGAGATCAGACAGGGTGCGGGGGGGTCGTCCAAGTACGGAACTGACACAATGTGTGGCTGTGAGGGAGACCTGGAGTGAAAGGACCGGCCAAGGGAAGAAAAGAAGGTGGAGGTGATGTAGAAAGGATGTGCATCCAGAAGGGAGTTATCAGTTGGGGATGTGCAGGATTTGGGTGGGGGGCTTTCCAGGGGGTCACAAATGCCACTGGAGTTGAAGGGAGTGTCCCTGGAGGAAGAAGATGAGGAGGTGATGAGTGGGAGGAGGAGCTAACAGAGTTCGTGACTTCGATGCTGGGAGCCACAGAACCACTTTAACCTAGTAAGAAATGTTGAATTACTCGGAGGTGGGGGGGAGCGAATAAAAAAGTAAATGGTCAAGCAAAAAGGGAAAAAGGCGGTCTTAAGTACTCAAAAATAAACACACCTGGGAACCCGTGGTTCGGTGGACAGTTACGGAATTATGGACAGTTACTGAAAGGCGGACCCTGCTGGGATCTGTGGCAGACTTAATTTTGGGCTCTGGGAGCGGGAGCATTACAGAATTAGATCAGGGATTTTTATTAAGAATGCCAGCACTCTAAAGTATCTGTATTCTGCATGTTCGACGTGCTGAGATCTGCACATGCGCACTAAGCACTCTTGACTCTTTCCCCCCCACCCCACCCCCGCACTTGCCCAAGTTGTGGACCTCCAACAGCAAGTGCAGCCCGCGGTCCCGTGGACAGTCACGGCTCATGCAGCCCGCGGCTCCGTGGACAGTCACGGCTCGTGCAGCCCGCGGTTCCCGTGGACAGTCACGGCTCGTGCAGCCCGCCGTTCCCGTGGACAGTCACGGCTCGTGCAGCCCGCGGTTCCGTGGACAGTCACGGCTCGTGCAGCCCGCGGCTCCGTGGACAGTCACGGCTCGTGCAGGCCGCGGTTCGGTGGACAGTTACAGAACTGTGGACAGTTACTGAAAGGCAGACCCTGCTGGACTCTGTGGCAGACTTAATTTTGGGTGCTGGGAGCAGAAGCATTATAGAATTAGATCGGGGATTTTTATTAAGAAGCACTTTATTTTTACTTTTAAGTATTTTCATTGGCTTGGGGCGGAGGGTGGGGGTGTATGTGGTGAGGGGGGCGGGCGAAAGTGAAGTTCTTTGAAAATTAGATTGGGGGTTTTATTTATAAGTATTATATTCTTATTTTTAAGTATTTTCATTGGTTGGGGAAAAGGGAGGGTGCATCTGTGAACCCCAGGAAAAAACAACCATGAAGAAATTCACTGGCTTCCTCAAGAGTAAAACTTCTGATGATCCGCGGGTGTCCGGTCCCGGTGTGCCCAAATACCACACCTACTACCAGCCTCTGCATAGGATCCACAAGGCTGTAGCCTTAGGATATGCAGACCTGGTGTCAGTTTATCTGTCTCGTAAGGAGTCTTACAAGAGCAAAAGAGATCACAAGAATAGGTGACTGGGCCCTGGAGGGAGGCGGGGGCCACGTGGAGAAGGCCACCTCATCCCTGGCTGTGCTGAGAGCAGGAAGGGAACAGCTGGCCCTTCTGTCACTCTTCCCACCACGGGCTCCTCAGGCCTGTGGCCTGCACGCCTGGGAAGGAGGCAGGCTGCTGCCTTGGGGAGAAAGCTAAGCCTTCCCTGGCTGTGCTAAATAATGGGAGGGTTAGGCCAGCCCTGCTGTTACTTTCTGTCACCACAGGCTTTTCACATCTGTGGCTTGCATACCTGGGAGGGAGGCAAGTGACCCGAGGAGGCCACCCTTCCCTGTGTGGGCTGAGGTGGGGAGATAGGGCTGTCCTTGCTGTGACTTTATTCCCAACACAGGCTCCTCACACCTGTGGCCTGCACACCTGGCATGAGGGGAGGCAGGTCCTTGAGGAGATGGTCATGCCTTTCCTGGCTGTGCTGAGGACAGCAGGGCTGGCCCTTGTGTCACCTTCTTCCCACCACAGGCTTCTCACACCTGTGGCCTGTGCACTTGGGACAGAAGGAGGAGGGTTCCTGGGGAGAAGGCCATGCTTCCCTGGTTTTGCTGAGGCCAGGTCGGGGAGGGCTGGTTTGGCTGTCACTCTCTTCCTACTACAGGCTCCTCACACCTGTTTCCTGCTCACCTGGGATGGAGGGATGGATTGTGCTAGTTGCCCTGCAGAAAAGGCCATGCCTTCCCTGGCTCTGCTGAGAGTAGGCACTGGAGTGTTGATCGGGCTCTCACTTTCCACCCCTTCCTCCTCATACATGTGGTCTGCACACCTGTGAGGGGCCTAGCATCCAGACCCACCTTCATGTGAAGCCAAACTAATAAAGTTTGGGTCCCCTTACAAATCCACTTGGGGGGGGGGCACTTTCTTTTCTATTTAAGAGGGAATACACCACTTAAGGCACATATTTAAAAAACCATGTCATGGGCACTATAGAGAAGTGCATAGCAAAAGAAACTTTCTAGATGGTATCAACTACATTCCCCAAAATTCATTGAATAAAATTCAATGTCCAATTTCTACAGTGGACACTCACACATACATGTGTCTAATGAAGAGAACTTACAATGAAACTTTGAAGGCAGCAGATGGCTCTGTGTTCTTATGTTTTTGTTAATTTCCTACTGCTTTACCTAGGGTTTCCATTTTTTTCTTAGTACTTCCCTTGTACTTGTCAGTCTTGACCGTGTTCAGCAAGAGATCTTGCCTCAGAGCCACCAAGCCATGTGTTTAATTCTCAGCATCAAAATGATTCACGCAAGTAGAGTGCTCTTGTTTAACCTAGGAATAAAGGCGAGTAGAGGATCCTTCAGATGAAAATTAACAAACAAAATTAACAAAGTGTCACATGCTATTTAGTGTTTATAATTACAAGAGTAGCTTATATTTTGGGGTAGTGCTCTATAATTTTGTCAAATTCCCTCTCATTTCCACAGGACTCCCCTTCACTTTGCTTGTGTATATGGGCATCCTGAAGTGGTAAAGCTCTTGGTGGAGAAGAAAAGCAATGTTAATGCAGTTGATTGCAGCCATGTCACACCTCTCATTAAGGTATAGTGACACCATTATTTTCAGAATAATATACATTTGATGTCAATGCTTATTAGAAAAGTGAGTTTATCTCATTTTAGCAACTAATTGGTAAAGTCTGTAGAATGTCTATCTTGAATTTCATGAGTTAACAATCTGCTCATTGATCCACTACCCACAGGCTGTTCAGTGCAGACAGGTGGCATGTGTGACCATCCTTCTTCAAAATGGTGCAGAAACGAACATCGTAGACAACACAGGCAACACAGCTCTGCACTATTCGGTCTATAATGCAGACATAGAGATTGCTTCAATACTGCTACAATATCATGCAGATATTAACTTGGAGAATGAGGTATAATTCACTCAAATTTAATCCCAAAGTAGTTGAAATACATGTGTTTTCACAGTCATATATAGGATCAGTTTCCAAACTCAAGCATTTCTCTTGAATGAAAATATTTGAAAATAACTCATCCATTTCAAGTGTCACTTTGCATTGATACTTTGAAAGAAATATAATAGGAGGCAGCTATCTTTTATGCACTCATGTTAAGTACTTATGTTGCAAAAACCGGAACGAACATCTGTCACTCCAGAAAGGGCTCAAAAGTTAGACCAAAGCATAAATGCACCACAACCAGTTTTGGGGGACCAATGAGCTTATTAGGGTTCCATGTAGAACAGGGTGAGGGGTTGCTTATAGGAGCATGGGTGACTCACATGCAGCTACATCACTGAAACCCACCCCAGCATAGCTGATGACTCACAGAGGCTGCATCTCTGACCCACACAGCACAGCCTGCAGGCCGCTTGGCTGGTTGGAGAGTCTCAGGCATGCTACATGATTTGCAGGCAGCTCAGTTGGGAGTCTCTTCCCAAGCAGTTGTTTTCACTTCAAATGATCTTAGGGGTGGGGGTCTTGTAACCTTTTTCTTGGTCTTGTTGACTTCCAGTGCATCCTGAGCTTCCTTCCTCCCCCAAGAGGGACTGCTTCAATTCTGAAGAAATTTCTATACAACAGTTTATGAAAACAATGACTTGTTAAGCTATGATTTTTCTTTTCTAAAGTGTCCGCACAGGAAATAAAAATTTCTTAGAAGACAGCTAGTCTCAAACATAAGTAATTGATGAAATGTGGATTATATGATTAACCTCCCAGTGGTAAGACTGAGAAAGAAGTACTAGAAAAAAAATTGATCAGAAACATGCAGGCCAATTTGGAAATAAGAAAATTGAGGGAGAACATCAAGTGATTTTTAAAATTCAATCAAGATGTATTAATATTGTGCTATTGAAAGGGGAGGTAGCAGTTCTCAGTTTGAGAAAGTTGTTGAATTATAGGCATGCCTGGAGAGGGATTTTAGGAGGACTGTGGAGAGACCAGACTGACAGTGACAGGGTGGTGATTAACAATTATATGGAAAATCAGAAGGAACAACTAAAAATGCACACGAATACTACCCTTTCCTTTAAGAAACAGCCACATAGTTAAGAGCCTAAATTGTGCTCTCAGATGTGCAATACCTTCCTGGGAGTTAGAGATCTTTCATATTACATCTTTGGATATTCAGGTTGCATATTTGAAGTTTCTATTTCTTCTGCTGCCCCTAACACCAAGAATTGAATGGAATTTTCAGTAAATGGCCCTGGGATTAGAGATGAGACTGAAGTGATGCTTGTCTGCCTGTCCAGACAAGAGTCAGACCTAACATTGTGTCCTGTTGTGACAAGAAGAGATTTAAGAATGTACAAGGCCCGGCTTTACCTGCAAAGTTTATCTCAGTAAATCCAATAAGAACTATTGGCTGCCTGTATGTCCCTGTTGTCCAGGGCCTATGTGTGATCAGTTAGCCCGGGGTACAATTTGGCATTTCCTCTTGTCACCTACTTTGCCTTTACACATAGTTGAGTCCACAATTGCTGTTTAGTTTGAATTTTGTTACAGATTTTATTGTTTACAAAATATTGAAATGTTTAAGAATAGCATATTGTGTACTATTTTTCTAGCAATGGGATTGACTTTAGCAATTAGATGTTTGCTTTTTTTAAAATTGTTTATTTGTGCTAGAGGGTTGGCTTAGGAGTTAAGCAATTAAAGATTGCTCAGTGATTACTTGGTTACTGAGGAATCAAACCCAGGCTGTCAGGCTTTGAAAGTAAGTGTCTTTAACCACTGAGCATTCTCTCTAGCCCTAGAAAATTTTATATAAAAATGTTTTCCTTTGCCCATATTTTAAACATATGCTCATTGGAATAAATAAACCTGTAAGTTTTATTAGGCTTATCACTTTTACAGTCCAGCCAAGTTGTGCATTATTGCAAACAAATTTGTATCATTCTGTTCAGAATTGTCTCTTAACAAGACTGATGAATTGGTGACTTTGTTTCTGATAAAAATAATACACATAGAACAATAAGAAAAGCAAGAATGTTAGGTCATTATTTCATTATTTTTATTTACTGTAAAATAAACTAATGAAGTGGTAATTAAATGAAACTACAATTAAAAAAAATTAAAAGTAATGGCACAGGCCTGGAATCCCAACACAATGGGGGAACTTAAGCAGGTGTCTGAGCCAGGAGGCTAACCTGGATTATATAATAGTAAGGTACAAATTAGTAACTAAGCAAAATTAAAGAGATTTCTTCAATACTGGATGTCTCTTTTATATTTCTTTTTTTCTAAAAAAATTAGGGGTATTTGAAAATGCATTTTGCTTTTGATTATAGCAGAAATACTAGTACCTATACCTCATCTTTCATATGAGACCATGAAAACATCACTCCCATGCTTTGGAGTTGTTGAGATGAATCTGAAGCCCTATCCACAGGGAGCTGTGGGGTTAGATGGAACCATCACCTGACTCAAAAATACTCATCAATGTTTTGACAGAAGCAGCGTTTTTCAGGAAGAGTAATCATTCAGCGTGAACTCTGCGGGAGTCTGAGTTCATGTTGCAACCCTAGGCAGGGTGGAGCACTTAAAAGAACAGGGGCGCACATGTCAGTGTGCAGTGGGTTCAGAAGAAGAAAGCGCTGCTGAATTTCTGTGTTAGATGTTTGTGCACATAGGGTGGTGTTAGGTTTTCAGCTCATCACTGATTTCTTGTTTAACAGAAGCAACTGCCACCACTTTTACTGGCTCTTCAACAAAAACACGAGGAGATGGCAATATTCTTAATTGAGAACGATGCCAACATCTTCACATGTGATAGGGTGTGCAGGTATAGTCCTTACAGATTGAACATAGTGTTTTCTATAGTGGAAACCATCATTACTGCTAGAAATATCACATTGATGAAGATTAGTTTAGACTTATCAGGATACTGTGAAAATATTTATTGAAGGATATATATTCCCTTATAATATGGACTGGTGTATGTTAGTTGTAATCCATTTTGGTCATATGAATATGTCTAATGAGAGGTTTCATAAATTTAATGGTATAATTTAAATATCTATAAAATAAATAATTGTTTTTATTATTTTAGTTTTTGCATTACAAGTGAATGCTTAACTATCTTATAATTTTATTTATTTATTTATTTATTTATTTATTTTTTGGTTTTTCGAGGTAGGGTCTTGCTGTAGCCCAGGCTGACCTGGAATTCACTATGTAGTCTCAGGGTGGTCTTGAACTCAGGCAATCCTCCTATCTCCGCCTCTGAGTGCCGGGATTAAAGGCATGCACCACCATACCCAGTATATTTTATATTTTAAAGCTCTGCTTCTAATATACAGTTCTTTTAAAATTGTATGGTAAGCAGCTCACTCTCATACTGCTGTTTTGTTCTAATATTTTACTTACTTATTTGAGAGAGAGGCAGAGAAAAAGAGAGACAGAGAGAGAGAAAGAGAAAGATGGGAGAGAATGGGTTGCTAGGGCTCCAGCCACTGTAAACAAACTCCAGATGCATGTGCCACCTAGTTCAATTGGCTTACATGGATTCTGGGGAATTGAACGTGGGTCCTTAGATTTTGCAGGCAAGCCCCTTAACCACTAAGCTATCTCTTAAGCCCTAGTGCTACTGTTTTCTACCTGCTATATCAGAGGTAATGTCCAGTCTGTGCTCATGCCATGGTTTCCCCTACCATCATGGAGCTTCCCCACAAGCCTGTAAGGCAAATAAGTAAATAAATAAATAAATAAATAAATAAATAAATAAGTTAAAAACTTCCCTCCTATCAGCTGCTTTGACCAGATGCTTTGTCCCAGCAACTAGAAGCAGGAGCAAGGCTGTGGTGGTGCTTTGAGCAGAACTGCTGTAATCCACATGCTACAGGCCCGGGCCTCAGTGGTGGCCTGGGTGGAGGCAGCACCTGCAGCTCCACCTGCTCAGAGGTGATCCTGGTGATGTACATGTCCCCAAGCACCCGCTCACAGCAGATGCAGACTCTCTTGGTCTCCATGGGCAAGATCTTTGCGCTGCACCTCTCACCTTTGCCAGTCTCCTGGCATGTCTGCTTTGTTAAGTTCCAAGGTGCAGACTTGGCAGTTGTGGTGCAGCATCTGCCAAGCACTGTGTTCCTTGACAGAGCCTGGGTGGTCTTACCATCTGCTGAGGAGCTACTCCTGATGACACTAAGGCTTTCTCTGTGTTGGCAGCAGCTAATGCAGTGTGAGTCTTCTGCCTGGTGGTGGAATCCTGCCTCCCTCAACCCACTTACTCAGATCAGCACTGCACCATTGAGGCTTTGGGAGCTCCACCTCTTGACCAGGCCCTTGCAGCTCCTGGGCTTCCTGGAACAAGTGTGAACTCTCAGTCTCTTGCTCCTGATCAGATGCTGAAACTTATGAGCCCTATAACTACTGTCACCATTACTATTGATTTGGTTTTATAATAATGCTATTGCCTTAAGCATGTGGATAGATTTTACCCTCTTGACCACAAGCTGACTGTAAATTACTCTAATCACATCAGATGAGGGAAGAAATAGGAAAAGACTCATCTACATCTTTAAATGCTTCCGATAAATAACTTCCACACAGTCATTATCCATTGAAGGATATGAAGTTTTGAATTCCACTATGGAATGTCAAGTAGAACAAAAACTTCCTGTTTGTTTTGTTCCTTTGGCCTTGGGGTTTCTACAAAGATTATACCCATGCTCATCTTTTCATATTTTTTTGCATTTGTTAACAAATGGTCATTTCTACAAAGACAAATGATTTCAAACTGGAAAATTATATACAATTACGCATTCATTAATTTTTATTAAAATATGTAATAGTAATCTTTTGTCTCCATTATTTTAGGACCAGCCTCATCTATGCCATTAGATCTGAATTAGGAAAGGCTGTACAGATTCTCCTTGAGAGAGGTATGGCTGTCAAGACTAAAGATGCTTATAATCTCACAGCCATCGAGTATGCAGCTAAAAATCAAAATCATATGTAAGTATTTAAATTGAACTGGTAGCTATCATCAAATGAGTGTTAAAATAATTACAAAATGGTACCTTCTCCATCAGAAAAGATTTTCTTATCTACTTGAGGACATTCGAAATGGCAGTGAGATATCCACATCATCACTGAGAAACTAAGCACAGTGATAACTCAAGAGAAGGAGCAATGGATGCAGGACTCTATGCAGGGTACTTTTGAAGTGCTGGGACTTGAACTTGAGTTAAGTGAATATTCTATCCTTAAGCCATACTCCCATTGCTTAGCTCAAGAACTTCAGGAAAATTATCTTTGAGGATTCCAGCATTTTGTACTTTTATTCTAAATATAACACATAAACATGGAGTACACATAAGCTCACATCTTGGATATGCTAAAATCACTGGGTTATCAAACATTCTTGTTACTTTCCTCTGGGTGCTATCTCTGTGATTCTGCTCTTTTATAATTTATTTACTTACTTATTTGTATGTGTTTGTGAGTGTGGCATGCCATTTGAACACCCAAGAACTTCAGGAATTCTTTACATTACAATCTGTCATTCTTTGGTTTATTTTTTGCTGAAGGTTTACAGCTCAAGCTGCCCTGCAACCAGAGATGAACAACCATTTCTACCTTTGTTTGTCTTTACTGATGGAGTGTGCTGAGTCTTCATGTCAATAGACACTAGTTTTAACACATATGAATGTTTCTAAGAGCACCTATTATTACTGGTTGAACACCACTGTGTTTCAGCTGCTGGGTCTCTGAGCTTTAACCACACAGACTAACAGAAAACGGACACTTTCAAAAATGGGAACCAGGTATTAGCCTAAACCCTTAAGGTAGATTACCTCTGGGGAACTGGTTTGACCCTTTTCCAGCATGAATGGGAGCATTCTAAACTATCAGATAGTGTCAAAGTATGTAGGAAGAGACTGGCATGCCTCTCTTCTGTTTTTTTAAAAAACACTTTTTTTTATTGACAACTTCCATACTTACAGACAACAAACCAAGGTATTTCCCTCCACTCCCCTCCCCTCCCCTGCTCTCCCCAACTTCCTCCTTCATGACTCTGCTCTCTGTCATATCCCTTCCCTCTCTCCATTAGTCTCTTTTAATTTGATGTCATCATCTTTTTCTACTATTATGAGGGTCTTGTGTAGGTATTGCTAGGCACTGCGAGGTCTTGGATATTGAGGCCACATTTTGCCCGGACAGTTGTACGTAAGGAGTGGTACCCTTACTTTGGATCTTACATTCTTTCCACCACCTCTTCTGCAGTGGACCCTGAGCCTTGGAGGGTGTGACATGTTTTAGTGATGGACACTCCTCCATCCCTTCTTCTCAGCACCATGCTGCCTTTTGGGTCATCCCAGTTGTCATCGCCATCTGAAAAGAGAAGCTTCTCTAACAGGAAGTGAGAGTAGCATTAATATATGAGTATGAACGTTAAGTATAGTGCTTTCAGGGCAATTTGGTGAGAGTAATATGTGCATTTATCCAGACAAGAGCAGGTTTATACCCCTAAGGCTCATGACCTCCCCTGCCATAGGCTTTTGATTACGTTTTCAGTACCAGACATGTATTCCCTCCCATAGAGAGGGCCTTCAGTCCAATTAGACAGCAGTTGGTTTCCCCAGAGCAGACATGCTAGTATTGCACTCGTTCAGTAATTTGCCCTGTCTGACTTGAGGTTTCCAGTGTCCACTGTTTTCACTGGAATTGATAAAAACTATGGGGACTTTTAAAGATAGATGAACGCATTGCATTTTATATCATGTATGGTTATCAGTTTATGGGGGCCAGGGGCAGAATGTGGTGGTTTGATTCAGATGTCCCCCATAAACTTAGGTGTTTTGAATGCTAGGTTCAAAGCTGATGGAGATGTGGGAATTAATGCCTCCTGGAGGGAGTGTATTGTTGGGGGTGGGCTTATGGGTGATATATCCAGTTTCCCCATGCCAGTGTTTGGCACACTGCCCTGTTGCCATGGTCCACCTTATGTTGGCCAGGGGGGGATGTTCACCCTCTGCTCATTCCATTGTTCCCCCTGTCATTGTGGAGCTTCCCCTTGAGCCTATAAGCCAAAATACACCTCTTTTTCCCAGAAACTGCTCTTGGTTGGTTGACTTCTACCAGCAATGTGAACCTGACTGCAATCACCATCCTTTTATGACCTTCCTCTCCTCCCTCCCTTATAGCATTTTTCTAGCTTATGGGCCTCTGCTACTGATTTTCGGTTCCAGATCACACACAAGTCTATACATTTGTAGCTAGGATCCACATATGAGAGAGCATGTGACACTTGGCTTTCTGGGCCTGGGTTACCTCACTTAGTATAATCCTTTCCAGATCCATCCATTTCCCTGCAAATTTCATAATTTCATTTTTCTTTACCACTGAATAGAATTCCATTGGATAGATGCACCACATCTTTATTATCCATTCATCTGTGGATGGACATGTAGGCTGGTTCCATTTCCTAGCTATTGTGAATAGAGCAGCAATAAACATGGTTGTGCAAATATCTCTAAAGTAGTGTGAAGAGTCATTAGGATATATGCCTAGGATTGCTATAGCTGGATCATATGGCAAATCTATTTTCAGCTGTCTCAAGAACCTCCACACTGATTTCCACAATGGCTGTACCAGATTGCATTCCCACCAACACTGCAGAAGGGTTCCTCTTTTACCACAACCTTGCCAACATTTATTTTCTTGATGGTAGCAATTCTGATGGGAGAGAGATAGAATCTCAAGGTAGTTTTAATTTGCAGTTACCTGATGGATAAGGATGTAGAACACTTTTTTTTGATGTTTATATGCCATCTGTATTTCTTCTGGTGAGAACTCTCTATTTAGTTCCATAGCCCATTTTTTGATTGGGTTGTTTGGTTTCTTATTGTTCTATTTTTTGAGTTCTTTGTATATTTTGCATATTAGTACTCTGTCAGGTGTGTAGCTGGCAAAGATTTTCTTCCATTCTGTAGGTTGTCTCTTTGCTCTATTCATAGTGTCCTTTGCTGTACAAAAGCTTTGTAATTTCATGAGATCCTAGTAGTTGATTAGTGGTTTTATTTTCTGAGCAATTGGGGTAGTATTCAGAAAGTCTTTACTTATGTCAATATGTTGAAGGCTTTCCCATACTTTTTTCTCAAGCAGTTTCAGAGTTTCAGGTCTGATATTAAGGTCCCTGATCCACTTGGATTTGATTCTTGTGCATGGAGAAAGACAAGGATCTATTTTTATCTTTCTACATATAGATATGTAGTTTTCCCACCACTACTTGTTGAAGAGGCTGTCTTTTCTCCAATGAATATTTTTGGCATTTTTTGTCAAAAATCAGATGGCTGTAGCTGCTTGGATTAACATCTGGGTCCTCTATTCTATTCCATTGATCTACATGTCTGTCTTTGAGCCAATATCATGTTGTTTTTGTTACTATGGTTTTGTAAAATAGCTTAAAATCAGGTATGGTGATACCAACAGCCTTATTTTTTGTTGCTCAAAATCATTTTAGCTATTTGAGGTTTTTGTGCTTCCAAATGAAATTTAGGGTTTTTTTTTTTTTCCTATTCCAGTGAAGAATGCCATTGGAATTTTAATGGGGATTACATTAAATGTGTAGATTGCTTTTGGTAAGATTGACATTTTCACAACATTGATTCTTCCAATCCAAGAACATGGGATGTCTTTCCATTTCCTTGTGTCTTCTGCAATTTCTTTCTCTAGTGTTTTAAAGTTCTCATTGTGGAGCTCCTTCACTTCCTCAGTTAAGTTTATTCTATAGTACTTTATTAATTTATTTATTTTTGAGGCAATTATGAATGGGAGAGATTCCCTGATTTTATTCTTCGCACATTTGTTGTTAGTATAAAGGAAAGCTACTGATTTCTGTGTATTTATTTTGTATCCTGCCACATTGTTAAAAGTGTTTATCAGCTCTAACAGTTTGCTGGTAGAGGTTTTAGGGTTTTATGTACAGAATCATGTCATCTGCAAATAGTGATAATTTGATCTCTTCCTTTCCAATTTGTATCTCTTTCATGAGTATCTCTTGCCTTATTGCTATAGCTAAGACTTCCAGTACTATATTAAATAAAAGTGGGGACAGTGGACACCCTTGTTTTGCTCCTGAATTTAGTGGAAAAGCTTTGAGTTTTTCACCATTTAGTATTATGTTGGCTGTAGGTTTGTCATAAATAGCTTTTAGTATGTTAAGATATGTTCCTTCTACTCCCAGTTTCTGTAATACTTTTACCATGAATGGATGTTGGATTTTGTTGAATGCCTTTTCTACATCTATTGAGATGATCATGTGATTTTTGCCCTTCAGACCATTTATATGTTGTATTACATTTATTCATTTGTGTATGTTGAAACATCCCTGCATCCCTTGGATAAAACCAACTTGGTAGGGGTGAATAATCATTTTGATATATTCACGTATTCTGTTTGCCAATATTTTGTTGAGAATTTTTGCACCTATGTTCATGAGGGAGATTGGACTGTAATTTTCTTTTTTTGCTCTGTCTTTGCCTGGTTTTGGTATGACGGTGATGCTGGCTTCATAGAAGGAGTTTGGTAGGACTCCTTTCTTTTCTATTTAATGGAAAATTTTGAGAAGAAATGGTGTTAGTTCTTCCATGAAGGTCTGGTAAAATTCACCTGTGAATCCATCTGGGCCTGGGATTTTTTTTAGTTGGGAGACTTTTTATAACTGCTTGGATCTCTGTATTTGTTATAGGTCTGTTTAAATGGTTTATCTAATCTTTATTTAATTTTGGTAGGTCATATAAATCAAGGAAATCATCCGTTTCTTTCAGATTGTCAAACTTAGAGGCATATATATTCTTACAGTATGTCCTTATAATTGCCTGAATTTCTTTGTTATTTGTTGTAATGGTGACTTTTTCATCTCTAATTTTATTAATTTTTGTCTCTTCTCTCTTTCTTCTGGTCAAATTTGCTAAGGGTTGATTAATCTTGTTTATCCTTTCAAAGAACCAACTCTTTGTTTCATTGATTCTTTGGATTGCTTTTTGGTTTCTGTTTCATTAACTTCTGTCCTAAGCTTTATGATTTCTTCTTGTCTACTAATTGTTGGTTTGCCTTGTACTTCTATTTCCAAGGCCTTACGGTGAAGCATTAAATTGTTTATTTGTGAACTCTCTAAGTTCCTAATATAGGCACTTAAAGCTATGTTTCCCTCCTAGGACTACCTTCATTGTGTCCCAAAGGTTTTGTTACATTGTATTATCATCATCATTTGATTCTATGAATTTATTGATTTCCTTTTTGAATTCTTCAATGACCCACTGATTACTAAATAGTGTACTGTTTAGTCTCCATGAATTTCTGTATGTTCTGTAGTTTTTCTTGTTGCTGATTTGCAATTTAATCCCACTGTGGTCAGAGAGACTACAAGGTTTATTTCAATTTTTCTATATTTGTGGAGAATTGCTTTGTGTCCTAATATACGGTCCATTTTAGAGAATGTTCCATGTGCTGCTGAGAAAAATGTATATTCTGCAGCATTTGGATGGAATGTTCTATAGATATCTTTTAGGTCCATGACATCATTTAATTCAGATGTCTCTCTGTTTATTTTTTGCCAGGATGACCTGTCAATTGATGAGAGTAGGGTATTGAAATCTCCCACTACAACTGTGTTTAATATTATCTGTGACCTAAGTCTAATAGTTTTTGTTTGATGAAACTGGGAGCCCCCATGTTAGGTGCATGTATGTTTAGGATTGTAATGTCCTCCTGCCAGAGTGTTCCTTTAATCAGTATAAAATGACCTTCTTTATCTTTCACTAATGTTGGTTTGAAGTCTATCCTGTCAGATATTAGGATAGCAACACCTGCTTGTTTCCTAGGCCCATTTGCTTGAAATACCCTTTTCTATCTTTTCACCCTAAGGTGGTGTCTATCTTTTATTTAGAGATGAGTTTCCTGGAGGCAACAAATGGCAGAATCCTGCCTTTTAATTCATTCTGCAAGCCTATGTTTTGGATGGTGCATTGAGGCCATTGATATTAAGAGTTATTATTGAAAGGTATGCATTTATTGTCACCATTCTTTTTATTTTTCAGTGCTTCCTGTTTTCCCTTTACTTGTTTGTTTTAACTATTGTTTGAGTGTGGTTTATTTTTTCCTATTTCCTCCTGTGTGTGTTTTGCTTTCTCTTTGAAATTAGGAATTCCTTCAAGTATGTTATGTAGAGCTGGTTTAGTTGTCATAAATTCCTTTAGATTGTTTTTGTTGTGGAATGTCCTTATTTCTCCATCAATTTGGATAGATAGCTTTGCAGGATAAAGTAATCTTTGTTGACAGTTGTTATCTTTCAGAACTTGGAATACATCATTCCAAGCCCTTCAGGCTTTTAAAGTTTGTGTGAGTACTCTGCAGTTATTCTGGTGGACTTGCCTTTGTAGGTGACTTGCTTCTTCTCTCTAACTGCTTTCAATATATTTTCTTTGGTTTGAGTGTTTAGTAGTTTAATTATAACATGGCAAGGAGAGGTTCTTTCCAGATTTTGTCTGCTTGGTGTTCTAAAAGCTTCTTGTATCTGCATTGGCATTTCTTTCCCAATTTGAGGAAAATTTTCTTCTATGATTTTGTTGAAAACATCTACTAAGCTTCTGGATTGAAATTCTTCTCCTTCTGTTATACCCTGAGTTTTTTTTTTTTTTTTTTGGTTTTGTTTTTAATATTTACTTATTTGCAATCAGAGAGGGAGGTAGAAAACAGAAAGACTGGGTGTCCCAGGGCCTCCAACAACTGCAAACAAACCCCAGATAGCATGTGCCACTTTGTGCATCTGGCTTTATATGAGTACTGGGGAGTTGAACCCAGGTCATTAGCCTATGCAGGAAAATGCCTTAACTGCTCAGCCATCTCTCCAGCCCCCCCCCCATTTTTTATTTTTTTCTCAATTTTTTAAAACATTTTATGATTATAAAAAATATCCCATGGCAATACACTCCCTCCCCCCCTTTCCCCCTTTGAAATTCCATTATCCATTATATCCCCTCCCCATTTCATCAGTCTCTCTTTTGTTTTGATGTCATGATCTTTCCCTCCTCTTATGATGCTTTTGTGTAGGTAGTGTCCGGCACTGTGCGGTCATGGATATCAAAGCCATTTTATGCCTGGAGGGACCACGTTGTAAGGAGTCGTACCCTTGCTTTGGCTCTTACATTCTTTCCAGCACCTCTTCCACATTAGACCCTGAGCCTTGGAAGGTGTGATCAAGAGGTTACTCGGTACTCTAGTCACTTCATTCCAGAACCATGATACGTTCTGAGTCGTTCCAAGGTCACTGCCATCTGAAAAGAGAAGATTCTCTACCCAAAGTGAGAGTAGCATTAATATAAGGGTATGAATATTAAGAGAAGTGCTTACTGGGCAGTTTGATAAGCATAGTATATACACTTATCCACACATCAGTAGATGTTATACCCCTAGGGCTCATGACTACCCCTGTTTTAAGTTTTCAGTATCAGGGATGTACCCCCTCCCATGGAGCGGGCCTCCAGTCCAATTGGAGGGCAGTTGGTTTCCACCATGATAGATGTGCCACTATTGCACCCTGTTGGCTCACTTGGCCTGGCTGGCCAATTAGAAGGCTTGCAGTGTCCACTGTTGAGTATCTTCACTGGTGGTATCTCTTTCTCCCATCGAACTATATGTAGAATGACTTCTTCCAGCTTTCTCTCAGCTGATCTACATGGAGGAGGTTATCAGCTCAGATCCAGCAGGATTTCTCAGTGGCCTTGCAGCCCAAATATGTGGAGTCTTCAGCAATAGGGTCATACCATTGATTCCTGGTGGGAAACCAAGGGCCTTAGCAATGGCCTATAATGTTTTGGGGGCATCAGGGACCTCCCTGGCCAACAACTCACTAGAGGTATCCCATCCCTGGCACTGAAAATTTTCTAACAATGATCTATGGCTCCTGAGTGTTTCATTGTCCAAAACCAGAGGATTCCATATGATTTATTTGCATCCTCTTAGATTTTGATTAGCCCTCCCTCCACCTTTCCTTTACTCAATCTCCTCCCCAGACCTCACTTTGGGCCTTTTCACCCCGTTAATCTATTCTTCTATTTACATATATGTACAATACCAACCTATTAAGTACCCTCCTCCATTCCCTTCTCTTCCCTTTGTATCTCTTTTTTAGCTTACTGGCCTCTGCTACTGAGATTTTTCCTTCTCACACAGAAGCCCAATCATCTGTAGCTAGGATCCATATATGAGAGAGAACATGTGGTGCTTGGCTTTCTGGTCCTGGGTTACCTCACTTACTATAATCCCTTCCAGATCCATCCATTTTCCTGCAAATTTCATAACTTCATTTTTCTTTACCGCTGAGTAGAACTCCATTGTACAAAAGTGCCATATCTTCATTATCCACTCATCAGTTGAGGGACATCTAGGCTGGTTCCATTTCCCAGCTATTATGAATTGAGCAGCAATAAACATGGTTGGTCACATACTTCTAAGGAAATGAGATGACTCCATAGGATATATGCCTAGGAGTGCTATAGCTGGGTCATATGGTAGATCAATCTTTAGCTATTTTAGCAACCTCCACACTGATTTCCACAATGGCTGGACCAGATTGCATTCCTACCAACAGTGTAGAAGGGTTCCTCTTTTTCCACATCCCCGCCAGCATTTATGATCATTTGTTTTCATGATGGTAGCCAATCTGACAGGAGTGAGATGGATTCTCAATGTACTTTTAATCTGCATTTCCCTGATGACTAGGGATGTAGAACATTTTTTTAGATGCTTATACGCCATTCATATTTCTTCTTTTGACAACTCTTTATTTAGCTCCATAGCTCATTTTTTAATTGGCTTGTTTGATTTCTTATTATTTAACTTTTTCAGTTCTTTGTATATCCTAGATATTAATCCTCTATCAGATATATAACTGGCAAGATTTTTTCCCATTATGTAGGTTGCCTCTTTGCTTTATTCACAGTGTCATTTGCAGTACAAAATCTTTGTAATTTCATGAGGTCCCAGAGGTTAATCCATGGTTTTATTGCCTGGGCAATTGGCATTGTATTCAGAAAGTCTTTACCAAGACCAATATGTTGAAGAGTTTCCCCTAGTTTTTCCTCTAGCAGTTTTAGAGTTTCCGGTCTGATGTTAAGGTCTTTAATCCATTTGGACTTAATCCTTGTTCATGGAGAGAGAGAAGAATTTATTTCCATCCTTCTACAGATACATATCCAGTTTTCCCAACACCATTTGCTGAAGAGGCTGTCTTTTCTCCAAAGAGTATTTTTGGCATTTTTATTGAATATCAGGTGGCTATAGCTACCTGGACTTACATCTGGGTCCTCTATTCTGTTCCATTGATCTACACGTCTGCTTTTGTGCCAGTACCATGATATTTTTGTTATTATGGCTCTGTAATACAGGTTAAAATCAGGTATGATGATACCACTAAACTTATTTTTGTTGCTCAAAATTGTTTTAGATATTCAAGGGTTTTTGTGCTTCCAAAGAAATTTGAGGATTTTCTTTTTCTATTTCTGTGAAGAATGCCATTGGGATTTTGATGGGGATTGCATTAAATGTGTAGATTGCTTTTGATAAGATTGCCATTTTCACAATATTGATTCTTCCAATCCAGGAGCAAGGGATGTTTTTCCACTTCCTAGTGTCTTCTGCAATTTCTCGCTTGAGTGTTTTAATGTTTCCATTTTAGAAATCCTTTACTTCCTTCGTTAAGTTTATTCCAAGGTACTTTATTTTCTTTGATGCAATTGTGAATGGGAGTGATTCTCTGATTTCATCCTCTGTGTGTTTGTTGTTAGCATATAGGAATGCTACTGATTTCTGTGTATTTATTTTGTATCCTGCTACATGGCTGTAGGTGTTTATCAACTCTAACAGTTTGCTAGTAGAGTCTTTAGGGTCTTTTATATATAGGATCATGTCATCTGCAAATAATGATAACTTGATCGCTTCCTTTCCAATTTGCATCACTTTTATGTGCATCTCTTGCCTTATTGCTATGGCTAAGACTTCCAGTACTATATTAAATAAAAGTGGGGACAGTGGACACCCTTGTCTTGTTCCTGATTTTAGTGGAAAACCTTCCAGTTTTTTTCCCTTTTAGTAATATGTTGGCTCTACGCTTGTCATAAATAGCCTTTATTATATTGAGATATGTTCCTTCTATTCCCAGTCTCTGTAGGACTTTTATCATGAAGGGATGTTGGATTTTGTCAAATGCTTTCTCTGCAGCTAATGAGATGATCATGTGATTTTTGTCCTTCAGTCCACTTATATAATGTATTACATTTATCGATTTGCGTATGTTGAACCATTCCTGCATCTCTGGGATAAAGCCTACTTGGTCAGGGTGAATGATCTTTCTGATATATTCTTGTATTCTGTTTGCCAATATTTTGTTGAGAATTGTTGCATCTATGTTCATGAGGGAGATTGGTCTGTAATTTTCTTGTTTTGTTCTATCTTTTCCTGGTTTTGGTTTCAGGGTGATGCTGGCTTCATAGAAGGACTTTGGTAGAATTCCTTCTTTTTCTAGTTTATGAAAAAGCTTAAGAAGCAATGTTGTTAGTTCCTCCCTGAATGTCTGGTAAAATTCAGCAGTGAATCCATCTGGGCCTGGACATTTTTTAGTTGGGAGATTTTTGATAACTGCTCAGATCTCCATGCTTGTTATAGGTCTATTTAAGTGATTAGTCTCATCTTGATGTAATTTAGGTAGGTCATATAAATCAAGGAAATCACCCATTTCTTTCAGATTTTCATACTTTGTGGAGTATATGCTTTTATAGTATGTCCCTATGATTTTTTGAATTTCTCTGGCATCTGTTGTGATGTTACCTTTTTCATCTCTAATTTTACTAGTTTGTGTCTCTTCTCTCTTTCTTTTGGTCAGATTTTTTAAGGGTTTATCAAACCTGTTTATGCTTTCAAAGAACCAACTCTTTGTTTCATTGATTCTTCGGATTGTTTTCTTTTTTTGGTTTCCATTTCATTAATTTCTGCCCTAATCTTTATTATTTCTTCCCATCTGCTGATTTTGTGTTTGCCTTGTTCTTCTTTTTCCAAGGCCTTAAGGTGAAGCATTAGGTCATTTACTTGTGACCTTTCTAATTTCTTAATATAGGCACTTAAAGCTATAAATTTACCTCTTAGGACTGCCTTCATTGTGTCCCAGTGATTTTAGTATGTTGTGTTCTCATTATCGTTTGACACTATACATTTTTTGATTTCCTTCTTGATTTCTTCATTGACCCATTCATCATTTAGTAATGTGTTGTTTAATTTCCATGATTTTGTGTATGCTCTATAGCCTTTCTTGCTATTGATTTGTAGTTTGATTCCACTGTGGTCAGATAGAATGTAAGGAATTATTTCAATGTTCCTGTATTTGTTAAGATTTGCTTTGTGTCCTAATATATGGTGTATTTTAGAGAATATTCCATGTGCTGCTGAAAAGAATGTATTTTCTGCAGCATTTGGATGAAGTGTCCTGTATATATTTGTTAGGTCCATTGCTTCTATGACCTCATTAGTCCAGATGCCTCTTTGTTTATTATTTCCTGGGATGACCTGTCAATTGATGAGAGTGGGGTGTTGAAGTCACCCACTACCACTGTGTTTGTATACCCTGAATTCTTGTGTTTGATATTTTCATAGTGTCGCAGATATCTTGAAATGCCCATTCATACCCTGCTATTAGCTTGTCCTTGTCTTTGTTGGACTATATTAGATATGCCACCTGGTCTTCTAGATTAGATATTCTGTTCTCTCCTTCATCCTTTCTACTGGTGAGACTTTGCACAGAGTTTTTTATTTCATTGACTGTATTCTTCAGAGCCAGGATTTCAGCCTGGATTTTCTTCAGTATTTCTATTTCCTTAGTCATGTCTAAGCTGGTTTCCTGTGTTCTCTTTCAGAACTTTGTTTTCTTCTTTAACTCTTTATTTTTTTTCTTTGATTCCCTTCATTTCTTCTCTGATTTCTTTGAGCATAGACACCATCATTTTCTTGAAATCTTTGTCAGGCATTTCATCTAAAACAGTCTTGTTGGTGATAATTTCTGATGTTTTATATTTTTGGTGGGACTGTATTGTCTTGATTCTTTGAGTTTCTTGTATTATATTGCAACATTTTTTTGCATCATGAATTAATTTGATGCTAGGGTTTTCTACTTATCTGCAGTGTTCCCAGACATGGCAATCCACCTCTATACACCCTCAGGATATGAGTTCAAGGTGCTAGGTTGTATCTTGTCCCCCAGTCAAGCCATAGAAGTAATCCTAGGTGTTGAGTTTGCTTGCTAAGCAAGGCTTCTACTGGAATGGGTGGAATAACTTACTGTCAAATTCTAAACTTCATCCGAATAACATACACAATCAATAAAAACCAGCACAAGGCCAGGCATGGTGGTGCATGCCTTTAATCCCAGCACTTGGGAAGCAGAGGTAGGAGGATTGCCATGAGTTCAACGGCACCCTGAGACCACATAGTGAATTCCAAGTCAGCCTGAGCTAGAGTGAAAACTTACCTCGAAACAAACAAGAAAACAAACAAAAAACCAGCACAAAGTATGCAATTGTGGGGATTAAAACAAACAGTCATAAACATCAAAATCCCTAAGGGTGTGTGTTGTCTACACCTTTAATCTTGTCAGCTGGGAGGTAGAGATTTCTATTCTGAATTGGGCTGCAGGTAAACCTGGATCTGGATCAGACCCTGCCCCCAATAATGACAGAAGCAAAAAACAAAAGCCCTCTATATGTGAAAGCACCAAAGGCAATAAAGTTCAACCCCCAAATACAGGTTATTTGAAAATGGCAAATCCAACCAAAAATATTTGCCCCATAACCTGCCCTTACAAGGAAAGAGAGATCAGCTCTTGCAGGACTGTGTACTTTTTTTTTTTATTGTTGTTTGTTTGTTTGATTGGTTGGCTGGTTTTTGTCAGTCAGCCTCGTTACCTTTTGGGGTGGCTTCCAATCTCACCAATGTTGAATACCTGCCTGGATCGCTCTGTGTTGTGCTGTTCAGCTGTACCTCTGATCCACTCTGCTGGCTGCACTGCCACTGGGGGCTGAATGCTGAAGGTTCAGTGTTCTGATGGTGGGGGATGGGAGAGTTCAGAAGTCTGCAGTTGCTCGCACTTTCAGTAACTCTTTAGTTGATCTCAACTGTCTTTCCTTCAGGTTTCTTATCTTTGCAAGAAGGCTGGTGGAGTTGCAACATCTGTTGCTTGGTCTCTGCTGCTGCTTCTGTCTGGCACACCTGGCAGGACTGCGCAGGGCAGGTGCATGGATTGTGGGTCGCCATCTCCTTAGTGGGACTCTGGCTGTTTTCCTCCTTTCTGGTGGGTTTTTGTGTCTCTGGCTTCTCTGCTGTATCTAAGAATAACCTATACTCCTTCACTTTTTAGAAGAAGAGTGCATTTTGCTGGGGTTTCGCTTAACTCCCTCCCTAGGCTGGTTTGGCGTGGCTCCTAAGCTGCCATCTTACCCAGAAGCTCATGCCTTCTCTTCTTTAATGCTAGTCTTATACCCAAAAGCCCTTCAAAGAAGCCTGTGTATCTTCTTTGCCTGAGTGTTGGGAGATCCACATTGGCCTTGCCAGAGAGAGTGCCAACTTCTGATTAGCCACTCAAGTGACACTTTCCACAATAGTGAAACCCTTCTTACCTACTTGTGTCTGTGTGTTGAGTTTTCAGGATATTTTCAATTCTTGTTATACCAAAAAGCCATTAATCAGAATTCTCGGACTCTGAAGTAGAATATTTGAAATTAAAGAGAGGAGAACTCCATTGTGTCTCATCAGAGTGCAGGTGTAAAAGAGGAGTTTGTCTTCCAAGACAGTTGCAGATGAACCCGTGCCTCAGAGTCACTCTCACAAGGGTCTGCTGCCTTGGGGCTTGAATATGTAGATTAGCTGAATATTTTTCTCATTACTTTCACATTTGAATATTACATCCTATGTGTAAACCCATATCGAGTTTTATTTGTGATTCTGAAACAGCTCAGCACTAACAAGCAAAATCAACCCATTGCTTTTCTGTGTGTATACGTGCATGTTCTATAGACTATTGTTAAAGCTTCATAGCAACCTAATGAAGTAACATAGCTAAGGTATTATTTTTAGAACGTGTTTCCCTAAGAGAAACAATTTGATCTAAACAAAGTACCTGATGGTTATAAATGGGAACTTATAAATCATGATGCTTTCCAGTAAGCTAGAAAAATTTAGTTCATGGACTGAGTTGGCTTGCTTTTCATTCCTGACCATTTCACTTCTCCCCATTTATTTACAAGTTGTGTAAAAGTTTTAAAATTCAAAGCATATAATTAAAAGTTCTGCTATCACTGTTGATACTATCTGGAAAAAAGCCCAACAACTGATGAATGTAGTGCATTGAGCAAATGTATTCCATACAAACATTGAAATGATAATTTTATTTACCACTATTTTATACATTACAGTCTTCAATTGTTGTTGGCTTATGTCAAGCAGAAGAAAACAACTTCAGAGGATCGTGACACATCATGTAAGTCTTCTGACAGTTCATTACTATAGGGTGTTCTACCCTATCTAGGACAGTAAGATTGACATAATTTTGATTCCAAAAGGTGATTTACAAATTGTAGTGCTGGAGACATGATTCAGCAATTAAAGATGCTTGCTATCAAAGCCTGTTGAGCAAGCTTTGATTTCCCAGTGCCAATGTAAATCCAGATGCACAACATCTGCTAGCATCTGGAGTTCAGTTGCAGTGTCAAGAGACCCTGAGACACCCATCCTTTCTCTCTCTCTTGCTCTCTCTCTCTCAAATAAATAAAAGAAAAATTTTAAAACAAAGTGTAAATTGAACTCATAGTTTTTCCGATTTGTTTCCTAATAGTTTACAGATCAGAATTCTTTAAAAGAAATTGTGAAATTTATAATCTGAAAGGGCCTTGTCCAAAAATGCTATTTAAAGGTAGGCCTTGAAATCTTATATATGTTGGTAAATATGGGAAACAGATATTTAAATTTAGCATGGTACTTGTTAACTTCCTGAGTCTATTGAGTCTGACTCCTGACAGCAGGAGGGAATATCACATTTGGAGGAACTTTCTGGAAAACAGATTCTAACTTTCATTTTTGTCCCCCATGGTTGTGATCAAGTTGGTTATTTTAGTATGATACAAGAATGATTTCCAAGACCCTAATGACTCAGTACCTAAAATAGTTTATGAGGCTTTAACAATCAGAATTCTTCCTAACTCGTTCATCTTTGACCAATTACTATGTTACTGGTGCTTTCCTTCTCGCTCAGCTCTTCATTTTCAGGCAAGCCTTCTTTGCTACCTTTCCTGCCATCTTTCCATTTCTCACAGTTTTCCTCTTTTAATGAATCTGTTCTTGCTCAACAGCCTCTTAAAACCATCCTTGAATCTCTTTGTTTGCTCTGAGGCTTGTTTTGGAGTAACTCAATAAATAATAACTGAGCTTAATGAAATCAGGCGTTATACAGGATGAATGTCTTTATTACCAACCCAGAAACAAAGTAGTAGATATGGACAATAACATACAATTTGCTATCACACTAGCAATAGTAAAATGAACTAAGGTTATAACTGAATTGAAAAAAGACATGTAAATTTTCTACATGAGCACAGAAATAATCAGTGAAAGCTTCTCATAAGTTACTGAGTCTAAAAAGGCCAAAACTACAAGCCTGGAGAGTGGACACAAACTTTGCATATATTAGTGTTCACAGATAGAAGAGAAAATAACAATGTTTTAATCGGGAATAGATCCACTTTTAAATCATTCTGTATGAAGGACAGTACAATACACATGGAAAAGAAAATATTTATGATGTCTTGATTTTTGTCAAAATAATTGTTTGTTGATGTCAATTTGAACAATGTGTGTACAAATCTTTGAAATTATTTTACTCATTGAACCCAGAGCCCTCTAGTTTATATAGCAGTGATATGCTTAATGTTTTCAGAATGATCAGTACCTTCTAAAGGATTCCATACTTAGCTAAAGATTAATTAAATTTTTTTTAGTTAACAGTTAACTCAGGGTAATTAAAACAGTTGTGATATAATAACACAAGTTTGTAAATCTTTCCATGTAATTGTGTAAAGAATTTCATTTTGTATACCCTGCTTATCTGAAAAATCTCAATTTTTCAGTAGCAACAGACCAGGAGAAAACATCAGAAGGCA
Organism: Dipus sagitta; assembly: GCA_036346955.1. Taxonomy (NCBI): domain Eukaryota; kingdom Metazoa; phylum Chordata; class Mammalia; order Rodentia; family Dipodidae; genus Dipus; species Dipus sagitta. The sequence continues at coordinate 54,348,515 of CM070779.1, read as the reverse complement.
AGCAAATCAGTCATGATGGCAATGAAAATAATCAGACATTGGTATGAAAATCTTTAAATATGAAGTTAATGATTTTATTCTGTGTATTTTTGTTTCAAGCTTCATATAGGCATATAAAATATCCTTGAGATTGTCATTTAGGATTACTGACCACTTTAATATTACAATTTGAACCAATTTTAGGTCATTATAAGTTCTAATACTATGAGTGCCTGCATTCACTGAGGCCTGACCATCACATTTCTTCTTCCTCCTCCTCCTCCTCTTCTTTTTTGCCCCAAATGATAATTGTAAATTTCTCACTTTGTTTAAATTATATAATGTGTGTGTCAAAGTTAAAATGAAAATTGACTCTTGTGATTCAACTATTGAATTGGCCTTTTCTTATGAGAGAGAGAGAGAGAGAGAGAATTGGCATGCCAGGGCCTCCAGCCACTGCAAACGAACTCCAGACGCGTGCGCCCCGTTATGCATCTGGCTAACATGGGTCCTGGGGAATCAAGCCTCGAACCACAGTCCTCAGGCTTCACAGGCAAGCGCTTAACCACTAAGCTATCTCTCCAGCCCCAAACAAAACTTTTTAAAGTACCTAAATTTTTCCCCTTATTGATATATTCTCAAAAGCTAAGATTTGATGGATGAAAATTCTTCTCTGGTCTCTTGTGCATGCTGAGGCAGTTAATGGTCATAGGAAGATAGCAGATAGACTTGATTAGAGCAAACAGAGCTGATCTTTCCATTTGACAAATTCATGTAATTCCTGGGAAGTATATTTCTCTTTTACTACACTAGATTGACCCCATTCATTATTTTGTTTCATAGGTCATCTTTTTGCTCCTGGTACCATGTCCACAAGGTCTCCCATACCCTTTCTCTGTGCTCTCTTTGCCTTTTACATTATGACCCTATTGCTGGAAAAACTTCTGAGCTTCAGGGTAGAAGTTCTTTCTCTTCTTTGTAGTGTAGCTATATTAATCCCAGCTGTGGCAATAGTGAATTATTCTCTTCTGTTTTTATTTGTTGTCATAGGTAACTGCCTGTTGCAGTCAGGTTTGCAGTGCTGGTAGAAATCACCCAACCAAGAGCAACTGTGGGAAAAAGGAGGTTTATTTTGGCTTCTAGGCTCAAGCAGGAAGCTCCATGATGGCAGGGAAAACGATGGCATGAGCAGAGGGTGAACATCACCCCCTGGTCAACATAAGGTGGACCATAGTAACAGGAGAGTATGTCAAACACTGGCATGGGGAAACTGGCTATAACACCCATAAGCCTGCCCCCAACAATACACTGCCTTCAGGAGGCTTCAATTTCCCATTGCCATCAGCTGGGGAACCTAGAATCCAGAACACCTAAGTTTACGGGAGGCACCTGAATCAAACCACCACATTCCATCCCTGGCTCCCATAAGCTGATAACCATACGTGATATAAAATGCAATGCATTCATCCAACTTTAAATTTTCCCATAGTTTTTATCAATCCCAATGATGTTCATACATTCCCCTAGTCCAAGATCTTTTATGAGCCATAATACCAAAATATCCCCCCAAATCCATAATAGCACAGAATACTTTCACACTTCAAAAGATGGCATTAGACATAGCAAAGAAATATTCAAGCAATACATGATTTAAACATGGCAAATACCAAACTCTGTAGCTCTAAGTCCAACAACTCTAGCCAATGTCAAATCTTCACGTCCAATAATTCTAACCAGCAACAAGTCTCTGCAGTTCCAATTCCACCCCCTCCCCCAACTAGGCTACTCACAGTCCTGGAAAACTTCATCATGGCTGGCAGCTTTCCTTAGCAGCCATCTTGTGGTCCAGACATCTCCACTGGGTCTCCACTGCAACCCATGGTTCATCCTTATGGCCCCATTGGGTCTCCATGCAGGCATCTAGGAAACCTGCTACACACTGCCCATGGCCATTTTCAAAACACAAGACAGCATTGTAAATTCATTGACCCTTTCTTTCCTGCATTTCTTATACTCCACAATTCCAGGTAGGGTACCAATTTGATAATCCAAGGGGAATAAAGTAGACTTTGAAGAACAGGATACTCCTTGAGCACTCAGGCCCATTCAAGAGTCTACATTCTTCCTGTTGCCTCAATGCAGGTCAGCTGACCCAATCTCAAAGGTTGCAATATCTCAAACAATTTACAGGTGAATAGGCAGAAGATTAGGCCCAAAGATTTAATTTTTTCTGTGCCATATCCCTCTGCTCACACAAGTCCATTTCTATGCAATGCAACCCTGCATAATTTGCCAGGGTACGGCCATAACAGTACCTCTCAAACTGCTTCTAGCCCAGTCCAAGCAAAGCTCTTTCTTACCCTCATAAGCCAAACCTCACAGTCCATAGTTCTTACTGCATTCAGGTCTTTCAGCTCTGACCAGAATAGTCCATCAAGCTGTACTTACAGCACTGCAAGGCATCTCTTAGGCCAAGATTTCAAATCCTTCCACATTACTCTTTAAAATCAGCTCCAAAAGGCCAAAGCCACATAGTCAGGTGTCTAGCAGTAACCCCACTCCTGGTACCACTTTAATGTTGCAGTCAGGTTAGAATTGCTGGTAGAAATCACCCAACCAAGAGCAGCTTGTGAGAAAAAAAGGTTTATTTTGGCTTACAGGCTTGAGGACGAAGCTCCATGATGGCAGAGAAACTATGACATGAGCAGAGGGTGGACATCAGCCCTGACCAACATAAGGTGGACCATAGCAACAGGAGAATGTGCCAAACACTGCCATGGGGAAACTGGCTATAACACCCATAAGCCTGCCCCAACAATACACTGCCTTCAGGAGGCTTCAATTTTCAATTGCCATCAGCTCGGGAGCCTAGAATCCAGAACACTTAAGTTTTGGTGGACACCTGAATCAAACCACCACACTACCTATGCTGGTATATCTTGAATTTGATATCTCGACTTAGTTTCTCTCAAGGATAGTTCCCAAAATTTGATAGATAGTAGTTTTGGTCTTAGTGGCTGACTGAGTGATGAAGTGAATGAGGGAACAGCTATACTTGCTGAACTCAGGATATCCTTTCCTTTTTGCCACAGAGAGAAACCACAAAGCAAGAAGTAGAAAACAGAGGAAGTAAGAATATCCAAGATGGTAAGATTGCAAATACATATGAAAATTACTCCATTCCAAACTCCATTCTGAGAAGTGTAAGTGTACATATACAGAACAGTCTTTATTTTCTTTAGTTTTTTCTCTGTTGCTGACTTTCTGCAACCAAGTACTTCTTGACAATGCTTTAACCTTCTGAAATACATTCTTGCTGTTCTCATTTTATACAATATCAAAATGTAGATATATATATATTTCAAAGTGAAATAATTTTGATTCTCATGAATATATCTGTGACTAAATTGTACAGATGAGATGTCCACATTCGGATTAGAAGAGAAAGATAAATCAACTAAGGCCACTGAGGTTTGTTTTCTATGTTATTTAGAAATAAGCGCTGAGTGATATTTCAACAAAAGAAATGTCTTGAATTTATGTGACATCTGCAGTTGCCTCAAAGGGACTAGTTCCTTATCTTTGTCCTATATCTCATAGGGTTGAAGTATGCTAAGCTTATCCCTATTATATAGTAATACTGTGAAACTTTATTTGTATATTTATTTGTATATGTGCATGCATAAGAGAGAGAGAGAGAGAGAGAGAGAGAGAGAGAAACAGAGGAAGAGAGTGATAAGGAGATATAGGAATGTAAGATTTTCACAGGAGGATATTATGTACTGAGAGGTCTGTGGTGTGCATCTTTTCAACATTTTACTGTCCTTTTTTTGTTAAGACATGCTATGTTTTAAAAGTTCTTTTTTATATTTTAACATTTAATAACATATAAATATTTAGTATTTATGTGGTATTACTTAAACATAAAATGAAGAAAAAGTTTTTGCTAGATCTTTTTCATTTTATACAACTTTAGCATATCATTAAGTTTTATCATAGCCATGTGTGGTGGCTCGTGCCCTGGAAGGCAGAGGTAGGAGGACCACCATGAGGTCAAAGCTACGCTGAAACTAAATAGTGATTTACAGGTCATCCTGGATGACCTGCTTCAAATTCACTATTTAAATCATGTTATTTTTAATATTGTGTTTTCTAATGATGCAGCATTTTCATGTGAAATAATAGAGACTTTTTTTTATAATCCAATAGTAGATTTAGTGAAACCATTTTCCTAATTTCAATGTTGACAGGAAATACCGGAGCTTCTTCCAGAGAAGAACGATGCTGCTCATTTACCTGCCACTCATCTTGAAGGAAAACAAATAATGGCACATGGAGAAGTGAAATGTAATAACTCTATTTTATTGTATATGCTTTTCTTGAATATTAATTTAGTAGGACTAGTATTTTCTGTTTAGCCAAAAATTATTTTCTACTTAGTATACTAGAATATGAAAGAGATATCCTATCACAGCAAGAACAATATATAATCCAATCTCATAGAAGCTTGATCCATAGAGTGTGATTATGGTAGCTGAAATATTAAACAAAAGGGATTATATTATAATATATGAGAGCATAAAGCCAGGATAGAAATGGGAAAGAAGACATTGGAATGAGTAATGAGAAAGGCATCCACAAAATATGTTAAACTAAGGCAAGGCTAGAGTGTATAGAGGAGTGTTTTTGGTCTGACATTAATTACTATATTGCTGGCATCTCCTTTCTCACTAGTTTTTTGTTTTCTTCTAATGCTTAGTTCCTGGTGCCCCTGCTCCCTTTCCTGCTTTCCCTAGTTTTTATTCCTGTTACTTGCCTTACTCAACAGACTCTTGCCACAGAGTACCTCTTGCAAATCCATTCCCAAACCACTTATTTTCCTGTTTGGCATGGCCATGCCTCTTGTTTTGAGCACCAAAGTAAATAAGAAATGAGCTTAATTAAATCATATTGTTGGTAAATATACATGCCACTATTGCTCATGGAGGACAACTTATGACAAATGTACAAAGAAAAGGGAAGATCTATAACTGACTAGTAAGTGGGTTCAATGCTTGTATGACCATGATATCATCTTGAAAACATTGAAATACATTCACTGATAGATATGGATCCTTATCTAGCAGAATTTCCTTTCCTTCTTTCCTTCTTTCCTTCTTTCCTTCTTTCCTTCTTTCCTTCTTTCTTCTTTCTTCTTTCTTTCTTTCTTTCTTTCTTTCTTTCTTTCTTTCTTTCTTTCATTTGTTCATCAAGGTATGGTCTCACTCTAGCCCTGACTGGCCTGGAATTTGATTCACTATGTAGTCTCAGGCTGGCCTCAAACTCATGGCAATCCTCCTACCTCTGCCTCCCAAGTGCTGGCTGAGATTAAAGGTGTGCCCTACCATGCCAGGCAGAATTTTCTTAAATTTACAAATTTGGCCATTATGTTCTTCCAGTATTATTCTAATTCTGCTATCTGCTTCTAGTTCAATATTTAATCCCATGAACTTTTGTCTATCTACTTCTGTTGTCTTCCATGTTTTTACTGTGAGCACACATCTTAACATGCTCTGTACCATCAGGTCATATGTCATGTCTTGGAAGCAATGCCTAGACCACTTACTTGAGTTTTTTTTTTTTTATAGTCCAGGACACTTGGGAAAATATCCCTTAACAGCTGTTGAGCAAAATGAATTTCAACCATTCATATACTGACAAATATGAAGTAAGCAATTAGGAGTAGAGCTGTAGTCACACATACAGAACATGCAAGGTAGAATAATAAGCTATGGCTTCTTGTGTCAGAGTCTTTAATAAAAGTGAAGTAAGTAGGACACTGAACAACTTTGTAAACAACTGAACTTTGTTTACAAGTATAGGAAAATATTGAGAGAAAATTGATTACAAAATTGCATTTCACTTGCAACATTCTGTTATGAAGAGGGAACAATAAACAATGTGATATGACATGTCACTATGATATTTTCAAATTGTGTATCTTTGTGTTGGAACATGGATGTGGAATGAGAAATTTGTATATGAAAATTTGTTGTTTTTTTTTGTTTTGAAACATTTCATATCTCCAGTCTTTTCCAGACCCTAAACAATAAGATAGTCAAGAAAAATTTAGATTAATTTAAAATCTGAGTTATGAAAATAAAACTTTAATTTTTTTTTTTTTTTTTGGTTTTTTTGAGGTAGTGTCTCACTCTGGCCTGACCTGGAATTCATTATGGAGTCTCAGGGTGGCCTTGAACTCACAGCAATACTCCTATATCTGCCTTCTGAGTGCTGGGATTAAGGGCGTGTGCCACAATGCCCAGCAAAACTTTAATTTTTATTAGAATTAAACATTTCTCTTTAATTCTATAATGATATTTGTTTAGATAACATTTCCTTACACTGTATTTGATATTTGACTGACAAGTCTTTTTTTTTTTATTTTATATTCAAAATAAGCAGCAGAAGTCCAGGCAGTGACATCAAAAGTAGAGGGAGCCATTGATGAGGGCTGGGAAATGGATATATCCTTGGTATGTAATATTAAAATTTCTAGAAAAGTATGCACTCATTTCAGTTCCAAAATTTATTTAAAATCATTGAAAATATACATGAGTTTTCGTGTTATTTCATATAAATTCATTCTAATTTAGTATTTATTTTTGGAAATATTTTAGCTGAGGACAAGTTGCTACTATATTGGGAGAGTGTCTATTCAATTAGAAGCTCACATTATATTTCAAAGGAATTAGTCTACTTTCATAGTAATCTTGTATAAAAGCGTAACATATCTGAAAATTAAGATCAAAATCAACTCTGAAGACTAAGTTCTTAATCTGAAATTATGGGTAACCGGGTCCCCAAAGTGAATTACTGTTAATGATTATTATTCCTAGTTTCTCAAAATTTTGTTTTCAGATAAGCAGTCGTAATTCCAAAGTGAATGGCACAATCTTTTCTAATAGTTTTGATATGTCCACTATCAATATATGTTGGTATTTTAAAATGTCCTCCTGTATAAGAAGGCCTTTCAATTATGTTTGAAAAAAATGTTCTGTATCAAATATTATCTGAAAAACATGAATCAACAAATTCTGTCAGAAATGTTTTGCAATGTTATCAATGCCATTTTACATATACATAAATTATATTTATTGTGAGTACTATAAACATTTCATATTCAAATAAACTATTCACTAGTACCATGATTTGGCAATATTCTTCCTGGTGAACATCTCCCTTATGAAAACATCTCCTGTATTTTGACTCAGAATATATTACTCTTCTGAGATATCTTCTCCATAATAGACATTTAATGCTCCACAGTTGAGGCAAGGACTTCTGACATTGTATTTATATCACAAAAAGTTAAGCACCTAATACATAGAAAACAAAATTTGGGATTTCCATAAATTAAATCAAGGTTGTTTAGATAAAGTTGTTTGAGGAAGACTTTATTTGCCATCAGTTATGTATGAGGGTAAAATTCCTTATTTGAAAAGAGTTTTAGAACTTATGAGATTTAACATCCGCATGAAAACATGAGCACAGGTTAATCATATCAATGTGTGGAAGGCATTTCACCTGCGAGAGACAAAAGAGGATTACAGGGCTGGAGAGATGGCTTAGCAGTTAGCGTGCTTGCCTCTGAAGCCTAAGGACCCATATTCCACTTTCCAGGTCCCACATAAGCCAGATGTAAGTGCCCAAGTTTGCACATGTGCACAAGGTGGTGTACATGTCTGGAGTTCAATTACAGTGGCTGGAGGCCCTGGCATACCAATTCTCTCTTTCTCTCTCTCTCTCTCTCTCTCTATCTCTCTCATAAGAAAAGGCCAGTCCATTGGGCTTGTCTAAGAAAATAAAAATGGATTACAAGTGTCAGTGGTTTTCTAGGTCATATTCATGACAAAGAACAGGCATGCAATGTGACCAAGATCATGGTATCCTTCTTTCACCCTGTGCAGTACAGAGATTAGTATCTTTGAGAAAGTACATGTCAAAAATATAGTGGAAAATTGATTTTCTTATGCCTCTGTGTGTCTGTGTTGTGTTGTTATCTTCTCATATTCTCTTTCAATTTGGTAGGAAATCTATGGTAAACCTACAATCTTGATAAGTTTCTTTTAAAACTCATAGTTTTTTTAGTTTAAAATTTTTTAGGGCTGGAGGGATGGCTTAACCGTTAAGGCGTTTGCCTGTAAAGCCAAAGGACCCAGGTTCGATTCTCCAGGACCCATGTTAGCCAGATGCACAAGGGGTGCATGTGTCTAGAGTTCGTCTGCAATGGCTGGAGGCCCTGGTGCGCCCATTCTCTCTCTCCCTCTTTCTCTGCCAAATAAATAAAAATAAAATATTAAAAAAATTTTAGATTTCATTATAGCCCCTTTTTTTTCTTAAAATTTCACTGGGAAATATTAAAGCTTTACCCTCTAAGAAAAGGAGCTAATCAAGTGTTCTCCTTAAGTGGGTGATTGCCTAGGATTTTACCTTTTTCTTTACTGACTTACTGATATTTACAGAAAGAACTGTCTTTGCATTTATTCTAAATATTTAATACTCTAGCATAACAATTCTACACATTGGCATATATAGTAATGTGAAGTTACAACTATAACCTGTTATATTTTGGGCATAAGCAATATAAAGTTGAATATTCTAAACTATCCTATTTTGGCACATTCTTTCACACTAGTCTTCTGTCTAGTAAGCTTTTCCTATTGCCTCCAATGGTGACTCCCTTAAGATATGGGCTGGAGAAAGACAAGGAATAGACATTAATTTGATAGCCATTTTTATGGTTCCGTATCAAACAGATTCCATGGTGTAAAGCTTTGATGATCTCTTTAGGTTGGCAAAGACATACATAGTAAATCTAAACTACAGATTATTTTATATCAAACGCATATGACTTCTAGCTTCAAAGAAGTTTAGATTCCATTTTAATCTTTTCCTTCTCTGAAAATTTCTCAGACAAATATTCAGGCTTTTCATTTTGGCTCACTGTGAAAACAAGCTGTTCTTCTCTAGCGGATCATGTCCTAGGATCATATCTCTTCCTTTACACATTAAACCTTTGTACTTACAGCAAAAACTGTTTCGAGATTTTTCCTAAATAGTTAATAATATAGCATGGTGTGGGTACCTATAAGGTAATATTTATAAGTGAAATCTAAAAGGTAAACTGCTACATTTCTGGAAGAAGCAATGGTTTTGAATAAATGCTTCTCTTCTGTTGAAGAGTTGATGATTTAGTAACATGAACTATAAATGCCTTTTCACATATGAATAGGAGATTTTGAGAAACTCTTTGTTGTTCTATACCAATAGACTTTATCTAATGGACTTTCCCAAAGAGGAAAATCTACAATGTATGAACAAATAAAAGGTAAGATTTTTTTCCCTTTAATAGAAATAGATTTAATGCTAGTCAGACTACAAAATAATTTTGCAAACAATAAAATGTAAGCTCTCATAGTCAGTTATGAATCCTCATTGAGACAATTTTTTCCCAAATATACAAATACATCCCATCATTTATTTTCCTTCTGTTTTTGGAGGGATCATTCTGCTTGTGATATATTATTTATCACTCATTTCCGTATTTTTGACTAATGACCTGAACCTCAGTATTCCTATTGACATCCCTGTTTTCACTCTGAGCACACAACTTAACCATGCTGTGCTCCATCACACCATGTTCAGTGTCTTAGGAAGCCATTACAAGTACTTTTCATTTTGCTGTGCTAACATCCACTGACAGGTTTAGGAAGATCTCTATGTATAATTCTTGAGCAACACTGATGGACCAGAGATTAGAAACCATGAACAGAGCTGTAAACAAGTAGACAGGACATACAAATATATAATAATCAGTTATGGCTTCCTGGGTCAGACAGTTTTATTTTGCTTGTGTTTTGGGTTTTTTTTTTTTTTTTTTTTTTTTGAGGTAGGGTCTCACTTTAGTCTAGGCTGACCTGGAATTAACTATGTAGTCTCAGGGTGGCCTCGAACTCACAGAAATCCTCTTATCTCTGCCTCCTGAGTGCTGGGATTAAAGTCGTGAGCCACCACACCTGGCTTTAACAAAAGTAAAGCATGTGGGACAGTGAACATTATCATATTTGTTTCACTTATAGGGAAAATTGACAGAAAATTTAATGAGTAAATTGCATTTATTTTCACTGTTCTATTATGAGGAGAAAACCTTGATCAATGTGAAGTGACTTCTCAGTATAATATTTCCCAAGTGAACATCTTGAGGATTATTCATTGATCTTGAGATGATAAATTTGTCCATGAATCTTTGTAATCACTCCCTTCTGTAAGCCATTTTATATCTAGAGACAATAACAGTGACATGTTTAGGGTTTCTGAAATTAGAAGTACCCTCTTAAGCATTGTGTATTTGAGCAATATTTAGATTATTTAGATATTTGGATTAATTGAAAATCTTAGATTGAATAGAATTTTTTTTAAAGATTCGGGAAGATTTTATTAAAGAGTTCTAGGAGTGGAAGCTTTAAGAGAAGGAGAGCTTAAGAGAAAGAACTAATTCAGAGCACTCGGCCAAGAAGAGGCAACAGAAGATTCCCAGAAAGATGCCCACCTAGAGACTCAGATTGGGCTCTTTTAGGAGACTGGTTAGTTCAATCCTGACATCAGGTGTCTGGGATCAGGTTTTCTGTGAAGGGGCAATATTCCCAGAAATCTTATTCCTTCAGGAAGGGCCTTCTAGGAAGTAGGTGATTGTCTCATAAAGTGGAAAGAAGAGTTAAGAAAAGGCCAGACCCTTCTGACATTACTGACCTGCAGCAAAGTGGAATGTCCTAGATTCTCCCCCTACAGGCTCAAAGTCATTCCTCGCTTCTACTGTTTTTTTAAAATTAATTATGGACATACTTAGTATGGATACATCATGTGTTGGTACCATCCTTTCCCTCATCCCTCCCCCCTTTCCAAAGGGGGCCTTCCTCTTTGGAGTTGCATGTTTTCCCGATAGGGGTTACAGTTATCATTGTGGGGGCAGCAGTCAGTTATTGGGGAGAGGCAGTGCCTTTGGGAATGATGAATGATATCCCAGCTTGTAGCTCTAACAATCTTTCCATCACCTCTTCTGCAAAATTTCTTGAGCCAAGTTGGGTATGCTTTAAACCTCTTTAATGATGAGCTCTCTTAGGAATCTCTGGATCTTTGCTTTGGTAGGGATTGAGTATCCTCAGGGTCTGTCTTCTTCACCCTGATGCTGATTGTCAGGTTCAGCATGGAAGCAGCACTCATGCTCAACTCCCCAGTTCCTCTGTGGTTTTAGCTGGGGCTTGGCTGAAGTGCGACAGGTAGTTTATCTACTCGGGTCTTGTTTCCATCTGAAAAAGAAAAGCAGATTCTCCAACAGAGTTAAGTCATTATGGCTCAAATGGGATAAGCATTATTCATTTAGTGAATATTGGATGGTTGTAGTCCCTCTTTTAGCCCAAGATTAGTGGGAGCTTAACACTGGAGAGCAAAATCATTGACTGTATAGGATCCTGACCTGTTTCCCAGTTCCTCATATAGGTTCCTTTCCACTGAGCAATCTCTTAGCCAATCAGAAAGTTATTGGTTACCCACCAAGGCTGTGTGCCACTATTGCATTTGTGAGTCCATCTCGTCAGGGTGTTTGCTTCTGAGTAGCTTAGGCATTGGGTTGTTCAGACAGTTGTTGGACACTTTCTCCCAGTGGCTCATGTAATGCTAGGCAGCACTAGATGGGCTGTCTGGCATCTGTTTCACTTTGGATTCCAGCCAGGTCTCTCCATGTTCCGTGCCAGCAGCATATGGTGTCTTTAGCAGTAGGGTCTTAACATTAATCCCAGGAGGTTAATCGAGTGCTTTGGCAGAAGTCTGTCTTATTTTGGGGACCTTGTACTTTCAACAGCTCATTGTGGGTGGCAACCACATCCTGGTACTGGGAGATATAGGTCAGAGCCAAGACAGAAATAAAAAGTAAAATTTTAAGGTTAAGCTTCATCCCTCCCTCTCCAGGGCCCTTCTTTTCAGGTGCTCCCCCCCCCCATGTTCTTGTTGAGGGTTCAACCTTTCAGTCTATCTTCAAAGATAAAGGTTTCTATAGTACCAGTTCATTTTGGGCTCAGTTTTATGTCTTTTTCCCCCATCACCCCCCTTACCCCAAGCCATTTCCTCCCTATTGTCCAGTTCTCAAGTTGCCTATCAGGTATGTCAGCAACTTGGGCTGATCCAGGTTAAGAACTGATGAGTGAGAACATACTGAGATTGTCTTTTTGTGATTGTGTAAGTTCACTGAGTATGATCTGTTCCAAGACCGAGCATTTTTCTAGAAATTTCATTGTATCATTTTTCCTTAATGCTAAATACAATTTCATCATTTAAGTGTACCACAGCTTGGTTATCCATTGGTCCAATGATAGGCACCTGGGTTGATTCCAGTTCTTAGCTATTATAAATTGAGCAGCTATAAACATGGTTGGACAAACACGTCTGTATTGAAGCATGGAGCATTTAGGGCAAATGCACAGTGAGGGAATAACTGGGTCTGTTGGCAACTCTACATTCATCCTTTTCAGGAATTTCCATATTGATTTCCATAGTGGTTGTAAAAATTTACAATACCACCAGCAGTGAATGAGAGTTCCTATTTTGCCAAATCCTCACCAACATTTGCTATTTGATTTTTTAAATAATTGTCATCCTTACCAGAGTAAGGTGGAATCTCAGTTGTTTTACTTTGCATTCCCCTGATGGTTAGGAATGCTGAACATTTAAATAAGTGTATCTTAGCTATTTGAATAAAAATTTTATGATGAAATATTTCCATTTAATTTTATAAGTTTTGCTTGAATGTAATGCACTTGAATTGCATTTTACAGAAGTGTTCATTCTTTTTATTTCTCTAGAAGCAGCAGCACCATCAGTCCATACACTGACACCAGAAGTAGAGAAAGGCAGTCATGGTGACGATGAACTTGATGAATCAGTGGTATGGAATATTTAAATTTCAACCTAAATATGCATTGTTTTTAGTTCCAAAACTTACATTTGTTCAGTTAAAACTGCTCCTTAGATTTTTGTACAGGATAATTGATGCCAATTTAGTAGTCACCTTTGGAACGATTTAGGTGATTACAAGTTACTAGTGTATTGTGAGAGATTGCATTCAACTAGAGGCATGCATCCTCGTTCAGTGATTATAATTTATTTTTCTGATAATAATGTTGAAGTTGCCCATTCACTTTGGTGTGCCCATTCTCAATGAGAGTGTGTATTTTCAAATGTCCAGGTCTGTAATGTAATCAGGCTTTAAAAAACAGATCTTTATCAAAACTTTATCAGACTAATAAATCAGCAAAACTTCCAAAAACATTCTAGGCTTTTTCATTGACATTTGACACATTTTTGGTTTATAATTATTGTGAGCACAATAAACATTTCATATAAAGTATTCAACAGCAATATGCAAGGATGGAAAATACCCTTGTGCAAATGTCTTATGCATGGTCTCTTGGAATATGTCATGTTTATTTCATGTCTTCTTTATGATAGACATTCAATGCTGCACATTTGAGGCAAGGACCTGTGAAATTATAAAGCTATCACACAAGGGATAAACAGCTAATAAATAGCAATCAAATTCTTAGATACCCATGAATAAAATTGATGTTATTTAATACAGATATTTGAGGGAGACATTATTTGCATCATTTTGTGTCAGTGTGGCATCCCTTATTTGGAATAATCATTTTAAATTCTCAAATTAACTTCCACATGAATGCATGAGCATAAGTCAATCATACTAACATCTGTGAACTCCTCTCATGTGGGAAAGAACAAAGGAAATCACAGTGTCTGTGGTTCCATTAATCATAGTCAGGAATCAAAATCAAGCAGGCCATGTGACCCAGATTACAGTCCTCTTCTTTCCAACTGCATAGTAGAGAGATTAGCATCTATGAAATGTACATGTCATATTTCTAGTAGTACAGATTTTCTCTTGCTTTTCCATCTCTGTGCTTTGATATTAACTTTTGATATTCCCCTTTAATCAGCTAAGATATGTACTATCAATGTAAAAAGTTGATCACTTCATTTGAAACCCATATTGTTTTTAGTTTTTTAAAACATTAGTTTCATTCCAACACATTTTCTCTTAAAGTTTCTTTGGGAAGTGATAAGGCTCTTCATTGCTTTGCCCTCTAAGAAAAGCAGCTAATCCAGTGCTCTTGTTAAATGGGTCATGGCCTAGGGTTAGAGCTTTCTCTTGATACATGTAATCTTGATGCTTATAGCAAGAAATGTCTATGGCTTTATTATAAATGTTTAGTATTCTATCATAGCCATTTACCTATGAGGACATAGAGTAAAGTGAAACTGTAAATGGAACCTGCTATGTCTTGTGTACAAACAATGCAAAGTTGAATATTCAAAACTATTCTACTTTGACACTTTCTTTTTTGTTTATTTTTATTTATTTATTTGAAAGCAACAGACACAGAGAGAGAAAGAGACAGATAGAAAGAGAGAAAGAATGGGTGCTCCAGGGCCTCCAGCCACTGCAAATGAACTGCAGATGCGTGTGTCCCCTTGTGCATCTGGTTTATGTGGGTCCTGGGGAATCGAGCCTTGAACTGGGGTCCTTAGGCTTCACAGGCAAGCGCTTAACCACTAAGCCATCTCTTCAGCCCTATTTTGACACTTTCTTTCACAGTAGCATTCTATGTAGTAAACTTTTCCATTTGCCTTCCATGGTGACAACCTCTGGTTATTGACTGAAGAAAGACAGGGGATAGAATAGGAGTTTGATTACCATTTCTACAGGTCCCTATTGAATTAATGTCATGGTGTATAGCTTTGATGATCTCCTTAGGTTGGCTAAGACATACATAGTAAATCTTAAATACAGATCATTTTATAGCAAACTCATATTACTTCTAGCTTTAAAGGACTTTAGATTCCATTTTAATCTTTTTATTCTCTGCAAATTTCTCAGACAAATACTCAGGCTTTTCATTTTGACTCACTGTGAAAACGAGGTGTTACTGGGTTCTTTTCTAGCAGATCATGTCCTAGGATTATATCTCTTCCTTTACACATTAAAACCTTTGTACTTACAGTAAAAACTGTTTTGGAATTTTTCCTAAATAATTAATAATGTAGCATGGTGTGGGTACCTATAAGGTAACATTTATAAGTGAAATCTAAAAGGTGAACTGCTACATTTCTGGAAGAAGCAATGGTTTTGAATAAATGCTTCTCTTCTGTTGAAGAGTTGATGATTTAGTAACATGAACTATAAATGCCTTTCCACAAATGAATAGGAGATTTTGAGAAACTCTTTGTTGTTCTATACCAATAGACTTTATCTAATGGACTTTCCCAAAGAGGAAAATCTACAATGTATGAACAAATAAAAGGTAAGATTTTTTCCCTTTAATAGAAATAGATTTAATGCTAGTCAGACTACAAAATAATTTTGCAAACAATAAAATGTAAGCTCTCATAGTCAGTTATGAATCCTCATTGAGACAATTTTTTCCCAAATATACAAATACATCCCATCATTTATTTTCCTTCTGTTTTTGGAGGGATCATTCTGCTTGTGATATATTATTTATCACTCATTTCCATATTTTTGACTAATGACGTGAACCTCTGTATTCCTACTGACATCCCTGTTTTCACTCTGAGCACACAACTTAACCATGCTGTGCTCCATCACACCATGTTCAGTGTCTTAGGAAGCCATTACAAGTACTTTTCATTTTGCTGTGCTAACATCCACTGACAGGTTTAGGAAGATCTCTATGTATAATTCTTGAGCAACACTGATGAACCGGAGATTAGAAACCATGAACAGAGCTGTAAACAAGTAGACAAGACATACAAATATATAATAATCAGTTATGGCTTCCTGGGTCAGACAGTTTTATTTTGTTTGTGTTTTGGGTTTTTTTTTTTTTTTTTTTTTTTTCGAGGTAGAGTCTCACTTTAGTCTAGGCTGACCTGGAATTAACTATGTAGTCTCAGGGTGGCCTCGAACTCACAGAAATCCTCTTATCTCTGCCTCCTGAGTGCTGGGATTAAAGTCATGAGCCACCACACCTGGCTTTAACAAAAGTAAAGCATGTGGGACAGTGAACATTATCATATTTGTTTCACTTATAGGGAAAATTGACAGAAAATTTAATGAGTAAATTGCATTTATTTTCACTGTTCTATTATGAGGAGAAAACCTTGATCAATGTGAAGTGACTTCTCAGTATAATATTTCCCAAGTGAACATTTTGAGGATTATTCATTGATCTTGAGATGATAAATTTGTCCATGAATCTTTGTAATCACTCCCTTCTGTAAGCCATTTTATATCTAGAGACAATAACAGTGACATGTTTAGGGTTTCTGAAATTAAAATCTTAAGCATTGTGTATTTGAGCAATATTTAGATTATTTAGATATTTGGATTAATTGAAAATCTTAGATTGAATAGAATTTTTTTTAAAGATTCAGGAAGATTTTATTATAGAGTTTTAGGAGCGGAAGCTTTAAGAGAGGGAGCGCTTAAGAGAAAGAACTAATTCAGAGCACTCGGCCAAGAAGAGGCAACAGAAGATTCCCAGAAAGATGCCCACCTAGAGACTCAGATTGGGCTCTTTTAGGAGACTGGTTAGTTCAATCCTGACATCAGGTGTCTGGGATCAGGTTTTCTGTGAAGGGGCAATATTCCCAGAAATCTTATTCCTCCCAGGAAGGGCCTTCTAGGAAGTAGGTGATTGTCTGATAAAGTGGAAAGAAGAGTTAAGAAAAAAGCCAGACCCTTCTGACATTACTGACCTGCAGCAAAGTGGAATGTCCTAGATTCTCCCCCTATAGGCTCAAAGTCATTTCTTGCTTCTACTGTTTTTTTTAATTAATTATGGACATACTTAGTATGGATACATCATGTGTTGGTACCATCCTTTCCCTCATCCCTCCCCCCTTTCCAAAGGGGGCCTTCCTCTTTGGAGTTGCATGTTTTCCCCATAGGGGTTACAGGTTATCATTGTGGGGGCAGCAGTCAGTTATTGGGGACAGGCAGTGCCTTTGGGAATGATGAATGATGTCCCAGCTTGTAGCTCTAACAATCTTTCCATCACCTCTTCTGCAAAATTTCTTGAGCCAAGTTGGGTATGCTTTAAACCTCTTTAATGATGAGCTCTTAGGAATCTCTGGATCTTTGCTTTGGTAGGGATTGAGTATCCTCAGGGTCTGTCTTCTTCACCCTGATGCTGATTGTCAGGTTCAGCATGGAAGCAGCACTCATGCTCAACTCCCCAGTTCCTCTGTGGTTTTAGCTGGGGCTTGGCTGAAGTGCGACAAGTAGTTTATCTACTCGGGTCTTGTTTCCATCTGAAAAAGAAAAGCAGATTCTCCAACGGAGTTAAGTCATTATGGCTCAAATGGGATAAGCATTATTCATTTAGTGAATATTGGATGGTTGTAGTCCCTCTTTTAGCCCAAGATTAGTGGGAGCTTAACACTGGAGAGCAAAATCATTGTCTGTATAGGATTCTGACCTGTTTCCCAGTTCCTCATATAGGTTCCTTTCCACTGAGCAGATCTCTTAGCCAATCAGAAAGTTATTGGTTACCCACCAAGGCTGTGTGCCACTATTGCATTTGTGAGTCCATCTGGTCAGGGTGTTTGCTTCTGAGTAGCTTAGGCATTGGGTTGTTCAGACAGTTGTTGGACACTTTCTCCCAGTGGCTTATGTAATGCTAGGCAGCACTAGATGGGCTGTCTGGCATCTGTTTCACTTTGGATTCCAGCCAGGTCTCTCCATGTTCCGTGCCAGCAGCATATGGTATCTTTAGCAGTAGGGTCTTAACATTAATCCCAGGAGGTTAATCGAGTGCTTTGGCAGAAGTCTGTCTTATTTTGGGGACCTTGTAGGTCTCTCCTTTCAACAGCTCATTGTGGGTGGTAACCACATCCTGGTACTGGGAGATATAGGTCAGAGCCAAGACAGAAATAAAAAGTAAAATTTTAAGGTTAAGCTTCATCCCTCCCTCTCCAGGGCCCTTCTTGTCAGGTGCTCCCCCATGTTCTTGTTGAGGGTTCAACCTTTCAGTCTGTTTTCAAAGATAGTACCAGTTCATATTGGGCTCAGTTTTATGTCTTTTTCCCCCATCACCCCTTACCCCAAGCCATTTCCTCCCTATTGTCCAGTTCTCGGTTGCCTATCAGGTATGTCAGCAACTTGGGCTGATCCAGGTTAAGAACTGATGAGTGAGAACATGCTTCGATTGTCTTTTTGTGATTGTGCAAGTTCACTGAGTATGATCGGTTCCAAGACCGAGCATTTTTCTAGAAATTTCATTGTATCATTTTTCCTTAATGCTAAATACAATTTCATCATTTAAGTGTACCACAGCTTGGTTATCCATTGGTCCAATGATAGGCACCTGGGTTGATTCCAGTTCTTAGCTATTATAAATTGAGCAGCTATAAACATGGTTGGGCAAACATGTCTGTATTGAAGCATGGAGCATTTAGGGCAAATGCACAGTGAGGGAATAACTGGGTCTGTTGGCAACTCTACATTCATCCTTTTCAGGAATTTCCATATTGATTTCCATAGTGGTTGTAAAAATTTACAATACCACCAGCAGTGAATGAGAGTTCCTATTTTGCCAAATCCTCACCAACATTTGCTATTTGATTTTTTAAATAATTGTCATCCTTAACAGAGTAAGGTGGAATCTCAGTTGTTTTACTTTGCATTCCCCTGATGGTTAGGAATGCTGAACATTTAAATAAGTGTATCTTAGCTATTTGAATAAAAATTTTATGATGAAATATTTCCATTTAATTTTATAAGTTTTGCTTGAATGTAATGCACTTGAATTGCATTTTACAGAAGTGTTCATTCTTTTTATTTCTCTAGAAGCAGCAGAACCAGAAGTCTGTGCACTGACACCAGTAGAGAAAGGCAGTCATGGTGACAATGAACTTGATGAATCAGTGGTATGGAATATTTAAATTTCAACCTAAATATGCATTGTTTTTAGTTCCAAAACTTACATTGGTTCAGTTAAAACTTCTCCTTAGATTTTTGTACAGGATAATTGATGCCAATTTAGTAGTCACCTTTGGAACGATTTAGGTGATTACAAGTTACTAGTGTATTGTGAGAGATTGCATTCAACTAGAGGCACGCATCCTCGTTCAGTGATTATAATTTATTTTTCTGATAATAATGTTGAAGTTTCCCATTCACTTTGGTGTGCCCATTCTCAATGAGAGTGTGTATTTTCAAATGTCCAGGTCTGTAATGTAATCAGGCTTTAAAAAACAGATCTTTATCAAAAGTTTATCAGACAAATAAATCAGCAAAACTTCCAAAAACATTCCAGGCTTTTTCATTGACATTTGACACATTTTTGGTTTATAATTATTGTGAGCACAATAAACATTTCATATAAAGTATTCAATAGCAATATGCAAGGATGGAAAATACCCTTGTGCAAATGTCTTATGCATGGTCTCTTGGAATATGTCATGTTTATTTCATGTCTTCTTTATGATAGACATTCAATGCTGCACATTTGAGGCAAGGACCTGTGAAATTATAAAGCTATCATACAAGGGATAAACAGCTAATAAATAGCAATCAAATTCTTAGATACCCATGAATAAAATTGATGTTATTTAATACAGATATTTGAGGGAGACATTATTTGCATCATTTTGTGTCAGAGTGGCATCCCTTATTTGGAATAATCATTTTAAATTCTCAAATTAAGTTCCACATGAATGCATGAGCATAAGTCAATCATACTAACATCTATGAACTTCTCTCATGAGGGAGAGAACAAAGGAAATCACAGTGTCTGTGGTTCCATTAATCATAGTCAGGAATCAAAATCAAGCAGGCCATGTGACCCAGATTACAGTCCTCTACTTTCCAACTGCATAGTAGAGAGATTAGCATATATGAAATGTACATGTCATATTGCTAGTAGTACAGATTTTCTCTTGCTTTTCCATCTCTGTGCTTTGATATTAACTTTTGATATTCCCCTTTAGTCGGCTAAGATATGTACTATCATTGTAAAAAGTTGATCACTTCATTTGAAACCCATGTTGTTTTTAGTTTTTTAAAACATTAATTTCATTCCAACACATTTTCTCTTAAAGTTTCTTTGGGAAGTGATAAGGTTCTTCATTGCTTTGCCCTCTAAGAAAAGCATCTAATCCAGTGCTCTTGTTAAATGGGTCATGGTCTAGGGTTAGAGCTTTCTCTTGATACATGTAATCTTGATGCTTATAGCAAGAAATGTCTATGGCTTTATTATAAATGTTTAGTATTCTATTGTAGCCATTTACCTATGAGGACATAGAGTAAAGTGAAACTGTAAATGGAACCTGCTATGTCTTGTGTACAAACAATGCAAAGTTGAATATTCAAAACTATTCTACTTTGACACTTTCTTTTTTGTTTATTTTTATTTATGTATTTGAAAGCAACAGACACAGAGAGAGAAAGAGACAGATAGAAAGAGAGAGAGAATGGGTGCTCCAGGGCCTCCAGCCACTGCAAATGAACTGCAGATGCATGTGTCCCCTTGTGCATCTGGTTTATGTGGGTCCTGGGGAATCGAGCCTTGAACTGGGGTCCTTAGGCTTCACAGGCAAGCACTTAACCACTAAGCCATCTCTTCAGCCCTATTTTGACACTTTCTTTCACAGTAGCATTCTATGTAGTAAACTTTTCCATTTGCTTTCCATGGTGACAACCTCTGGTTATTGACTGAAGAAAGACAGGGGATAGAATAGGAATTTGATTACCATTTCTACAGGTCCCTATTGAATTAATGTCATGGTGTATAGCTTTGATGATCTCCTTAGGTTGGCTAAGACATACATAGTAAATCTAAAATACAGACCATTTTATAGCAAACTCATATTACTTCTAGCTTTAAAGGAGTTTAGTTTCCATTTTAATCTTTTTATTCTCTGAAAATTTCTCGGACAAATACTCAGGCTTTTCATTTTGACTCACTGTGAAAACGAGGTGTTACTGGGTTCTTTTCTAGCAGATCATGTCCTAGGATTATATCTCTTCCTTTACACATTAAAACCTTTGTACTTACAGTAAAAACTGTTTTGGAATTTTTCCTAAATAATTAATAATGTAGCACAGCATGTGTACTTACTAGGAAAAATTTATAAGAGAAATTTTAAAAGTAAACTGCTGCATTTCTAGAAGAAGCAATGGTTTTGAATAAATGCTTCTCTTCTGTTGAAGAGTTGATAATTTAGTAATATGAACTATAAATGTCTTTTCACATATAAATAGATGATTTTGAGAAACTCTTTTTGTGGTTCTATACCAATAGAGTTTATCTGACAAACTTTCCCAAAGAGGAAAATCTACGATGTATGAACAAATAAAAGGTAAGATTTTACTTTAATAGAAATTTATTTAATGCTAGTAAGATCACAAAATAATTTTGCAAACAGTAAAATGTAAGCTCTCATATTTAGTAAGGAATCCTGATTGAGATAATTTTTCCCAAATATGGAAATTTATCCCATAATTTTCCTACCATTTTTGGAGGCATCACTCTGCTTGTGATATACTTTTTATCACTCATTTCTACATTTTTTAAAGCTTCCAGAAGGAAGGCTGAGTGCTATTTATTTATTTATTTATTTATTTATTTGCTTAAGCAGGAGAGGAAGAGGCAGAGAGCAAGAGAGAATGGGTACACCAGGGCTTCCAGCCACTGGAAACTAACTCCGGACGTATGCACCCCTTTTGCATCTGGCTTATGTTGGTCCTGGGGAATTGAACTGGGGTGCTTTGGCTTCACAGGCAAACACCTTAACTGCTAAGCTATTTCCCCAGCTCTCATTTCCATATTTTTGACTAAGGACACATACTTACATATTCCTATTGCCATCCTTTTGACTGTGAGTCACAACTTACCATGCTATGCTCCACATCACATCACATGCAATGTCTTAGGAAGCCATGACAAATACTTTTCCTTGTGCTGTGCTAACGTCCAATGACAGGCCTAGGAAGATCTTCATGAATAGTTCTTGATCAAAATGAATTTCAGATATTGATACACTGATGGACGGGAGGGTAGAAACCATGAGCAGTGCTATGAACACGTAGATATGACATGCAAATATAGAATAATCAGTTATGGCTTCCTGAGTCAGACAGTTTTAACGAAAGTAAAGCCTGTGGCACAGTAAACACTCTCACATTTGTTTCATTTATAGGGAGAATTTAATGAGGAAATTGCATTCATTTTCATCTTTATGTTATGAGAATGAAACTTTGAACAATGTGAAGTGAGTTTTCAGTACGATATTTCCCAAATGAACATGTTAGGGACTTTTCATTGATCTTGAGATGCTAAATTTGTGCATGTATCATTTTAATCATTTCCTTATTTAGGCTATTTCATATCTAGATATGATATCAGTGACATGTTTAAGGTTTCTGAAATCAGAACCATCATGTAAAGCATCATATGTTCAAGTGATGTTTAGATTAATTGAAATTCTGAGGGTTTTTTTGTTTGTTTGTTTTGGTTTTGGTTTTTCAAGTTAGGATCTAACTCTGGCTTAGCCTGACCTGGAATTCACTATGTAGTCTCAGGGTGGCCTTGAACTCATAGTGATCCTCCTACCTCTGCCTCCCAAGTACTAGGATTAAAGGTGTGTGCCACCATGCCCAGCTGAAATTCTGAGTTTTGTTTTTCTTTTTGTTTTTGTTTTGTTTTGTTTTTCAAGGTAGGGTCTCACTCTAGCCCAGGAATTCACTATGGAGTCTCAGGGTGGCTTCAAACTCATGGCAATCCTCCTACCTCTGCCTCCCAAGATCTGGGATTAAAGGCGTGCCTCACCATGCCCAGCAAATTCTGAGTTTTGAATACAATTTTTATAAAGAAATATTTCCATTTAGTTTTGTAACAAGTTTTGTTTGAATGTCATGCACTTGCATTGTATTTTACAGAAGTGTCCATTTTTTATTTCTCTAGAAGCAGCAGCACCATCAGTCCGTACACTGACACCAGAAGTAGAGAAAGGCAGTCATGGTGACGATGAACTTGATGAATCAGTGGTACGGAATATTTAAATTTCAACCTAAATGTATACTGTTTTTAGTTCCAAAACTTACATTTGTTCAGTTAAAACTGCACTTTAGATTTTCATACAGTATAATTGATGCCAATTTAGTAGTCACCTTTGGAATGATTTAGGTGATTACAAATTACTAGTATATTGTGAGAGAGCTTGCATTCAACTAGAGGCATACATCATCTTTCAGTGGTTAAAATTTATTTTTCTGATAATAGTGTTAGCCTCCACTGGTATAAAGGCATAACATATCCTTGAAAAAATTAAGGTCAAAATGAAGTCTGATAACTCAGTTTATAGTTTGAACTTTTGGGTAGGAACTATGTGATTGTCCTGTTGAGCTGTTCATTCCTACTGCTAACAATTTGTGATTTTTGGATAAACACTCATTAATTCCAAGTAAAAGGCTGAAAACTTTTCTTGTCGTTTCCAGAGTTTTTCATTGGCATTTGACATATTTTTGGTTTATATTTATTGTGAGCACAATAAACATTTCATATAAAGTATTCAATAGCAATGTTCTTTGGTAGGAAAATCAAGGGTGGACAATACCCTTGTGCAAATGTCTTATGCATAGTCTCTTGGAATACATTATGTTTATTTCACATCTTTTTTATGGTAGATATTCAGTGCTGCACATTTGAGGCAAGGACCTGTGAAATTGTAAAGCTATCATACAAGGGATAAACAGCTAATAAATAGCAATCAAACTCTTAGATACCCATGAATAAAATTGAGATTATTTAGTACAGATATTTGAGGGAGACGTTATTTGCATCATTTTTTGTTCATTTTTACTTATTTATTTGAGAGCAACAGACATAGAAAGAGGCAGAGAGAGAAAGAGAGAGAATAGGCATGCCAGGGCCTCCAGCCACTGCAAAGGAACTCCAGATGCAGGCACCCCCTTGTGCATCTGGCTAACATGGGTCCTGGGGAATTGAGCCTCAAACTGGGGTCCTTAGTCTTCACGGGCAAACACTTAACAGCAAAGCCATCTCTCCAGCCCCTATTTGCATCATTTTGTGTCAGTGTGACATTCCTTATTTGGAATAATCATTTTAAACTATCAAATTAAGTTCCACATGAATGCATGAACCTAGGTCAATCATACTGACGTCTATGAACGTCTCTCATGTGGGAGAGACCAAAGGAAATCACAGTGTCTGTGGTTCCATCAATCATAGTCAAGAATCAAAATCAAGCAGGCCATGTGACCCAGATTACAGTCCTCTTCTTTCCAACTGCATAGTAGAGAGATTAGCATTGATGAAATGTACATGTCATATTTCTAGTAATACAGATTTTCTCATGCTTCTCTGTCTCTGTGCTGTGATATTAACTTTTGATATTCCCCTTTAATCAGCTAAGATATGTACTGTCAATGTAAAAAATTGATCACTTCATTTGAAACTCATGTTGTTTTTAGTTTTTTTAAAAATTAATTTCCTTCCAACACATTTTTCTCTTAAAATTTCTTTAGGAAGTATTAAGACTTTTCATTTCTTTGCCATCTAAGAAAAGCAGCTAATCCAGTGCTCTCGTTAAATGGGTCATGGCCTATCATTAGAGATTTCTTTGACATGTGTAGTCTTGGTGCTTATGACAAGAAATGTCTATGGACTTATTACAAATGTTTAATATTTTTTCATAGTAATTTATCTATGAGGATATAGAGTAAAGTGAAATTATAAATGCAAGCTGTTTTGTCTTGGGGACAAACAATGCAAAGTTGAATATTGTGATCTATTCTATTTTGACAACTTCTTTCACACTAGCATTCTGTGTAGTGAACTTTTCTATTTGCCTTCCATGGATGACAATCTCTGGTTATTGTCTTGACAGTAGCAGGGGATAGAACATGAGATTGATTACAGGTTTGATCTTTTTTTTTTTTAAGTTGTGAGTTTTGTTTTGTTTTTTATTAGTTTTGTACTCAGTGTATACAGCCAAGTCAGTAGGATCGTTAGCCTCCTTCCTGTCCTCCCCCACTCTGCAGGGACCCTCCTCATTGGGAGATATGAGTTGTGCATTGTGGGGTTAGCCATCAGTTATGGGTAGGAGGAAATGTCTCTGTATATAATGACCCAGCCTGTGGCTCTGACATTCTTTCTGCCTCCTCTTCCACAAATTTCCCTGAGCCTTGTTGGGTTCATTTTAGGTCTGCTTCAGTGATGAGGCCCTGGGAGCCTCTGTGTCTCTGGATATCTGGTTTGATAGGAGTTGAGTGTTCTCTGTGTCTATCTTCTTCACTCTTGTGCTGGTACCAGATTCACCAAGAAAGCAGCACTCTTACTCATTTCCCCAACTATTATTACTTTCATCAGGGGCCCTTTTGAGGCATGATGGGCTGGTTCTCTACTTAGAATCTGCATCTGTCTGAAAAAGAGAAGCAAATTCTCCAATGGAGAGTGAAGTTAGTGCCAGATAAATGGGATAACCTTTGTTTTTTAGAGAGAATTTAATAGGTGTAGGTCCCCCTGTAGTCCAAGATTGGTGGGAACCTGGTGATGGATAATAGGCTCATTTTGGATATGGCTCTGACTTGATTCCCAGCTCTAGCTTTAGGATCGATTCCTCTGAGCAGATCAGTTAGCCAAATCAAGAGCAGTTGGTTTCACACCATGCTGTGTGCCACTATTGCACTTGTGTGAGAGTCACTTCAGGTTATTTGCTGCTGAGTAGTTTAGACCATGAGTTGCGTGGACAGATATTGGTCATTTTCCCCCAGTCGCTCATGTAATACCTTCTGGCACTAGACAAGCTAACTGTCTGGGGACTAACTCTCTTCTAGCTTCCAGCCATGTCACTCCATGTTCCATACAAACAGCATATGGTGTCTTCAGCAGTAGGGTCTTACCACTAACCTTTGGTGGGTCATCAAATACTCTGACAGAAATCTGTCTTCTTTTGGGAAAACTTGTAGGTCTCCCTGATCAAGAGCTCATTGTGGATGATAGCCACCTGCTAGTACTGGGAGTTACAGGTCAGTGCCCAAGAAGAGAAGGAAGAAAAACATAAGTAATATAAAAGAGATAGAGAGAAGAGAAAGAAACAAGAGAAGATTAATGTTAATCTTCATCATACCCTCTCCAGGGCCTTCTGATACAGGTGTTCCCTCTAAGGACCTAATGAAGGTGCAACCATTTAGTCTGTCTTTTAGGATGTACAATTTTATGGTACCATTGTGGTTTGGGTCCAGTTTTGTGTCTGCCACCCCCACTCTTGTCCTCCCCTCCCTCCCCACCCACCCTATTGTCTTGTCCTCAAGATGCTTGTTAGGTATGTTGGCATCTCAGGTAGAATCAGGTCAGGAGCCACAGATGAGTGAGACTATGCGGCGATTAACTTTCTGAGATTGGGTGAGCTCACTGAGAATGATCTGTTCCAGGTTCCACCATTTTTCTTCAAATTTAATTGTGTCATTTTTCCTTATTGCTGTGTAGAATTCCATCATGTAGATATGCCACATCTTAGTTATCCATTCATCTACTGATATACATATAGGTTGATACCACCTCTTGGCTATTACAAATTGAGCAGCTATAAACATGGTTGAACAAATCTCTCTGAGCTGAGGTATGGAGCTTTTAGGGTAGATGCCCAGTAAGGGAATAACTGGGTCTGTTGGTAACCCTGTGGACACCTTTTTTATGAGTCTCCATATTTCTTTCCAAAGTGGTTATACCATCTTACATTCCCACCAACAGTGGATAAGGGTTCCTATTTCTCCACATCCTCGCCAATATTTATTTTCTTTGGATTTTTTGAGGTTTTCTGTCCTTACTGGGGTATGCTGGAATCACACAGTAGTTTTAATATGCATTTCCTTAATGATTAGGGATGATGAACATTTCCTTAGGTGTGTGCTGGCCATTTGTATTTCCTCCTCTGTGAACTGCCTGTCCAGTTCCTTGCCCCATTTTGTGAGTGGGTTGTTTGACTTTTTATTGTTTAGGTTTTTTAGTTCTTTGTAGATTCTAGAAATTAGGCCTCTGCCAGTTATATATTCAGCAAATATTTTTCAACCATTCTGTGGGTAATCTATTGGCTCTGCTTATTTTATGTTTGTCTATAAAGAAACTTTTCAGCTTCATAAGATCCCACTGGTTGACTGATTGTTTAAGATCCTGTGCTATTGGGTTTTTTGTTTTAGGAAGTCCTTTCCCATTCCTATATCATGGAAAGTTCCTCCTATTTTTTCTTCCAGAAGAAACCGATCTTCGGGTCTCATATTGAGGCTTTGATCCACTTGGACTTGATTGTTGTACATGGCGAGGTGTGTGGATGAAGTTTCAATTTCCTGCATATAGTTATTCAATTTGTCCAGCACCATTTGTTGTTCTGTTACACAGAAGCCTGATGAGCTGTAGCTAGGATCCGCATATGAGAGAGAACATGTGATGCTTGGCTTTCTGGGCCTGGGTTACCTCAGTATAATCTTTTCCACATCCATCCATTTTTCTGCAAATTTCATAACTTCGTTATTCTTTACCAATGTGTAGAACTCCGTTGTATAAATGTGCCATATCTTCATTATCCACTCATCAGTTGAGGGACATCTAGGCTGGTTCCATTTCCCAGCTATTGCGAATTGAGCAGCAATAACCATGGCTGAGCATGTACTTTTAAGGAAATCAAATGAGTCCTTAGGATACATGCCTAGGAGTGCTATAGCTGGGTCATATGGTAGATCAATTTTTAGCTGTTGTAGGAACCTCCACACTGATTTCCACAATGGCTGGACCAGATTGCATTCCCACCAACAGTGTAGAAGGGTTCTTCTTTTTCCACATCCTCGCCAGCATTTATGGTCATTTGTTTTCATGATGGTAGCCAATCTGATAGGAGTGAGAATAAATCTCAACGTAGTTTTAATCTGCATTTCCCTGATGACTAGGGATGCAGAACATTTATTAGATGCTTATATGCCATTTAGTTCCATAGCCCATTTTTTAATGGGTTTGTTTAATTTCTTATTATTTAATTTTTTGAGTTCTTTGTATATCCTAGATATTAATCCTCCATCAGATGCATAGCTGGCAAAGACGTTTTCCCATTCTGTAGGTTGCCTCTTTGCTTTATTCACAGTGTCCTTTGCAGTACAAAATCTTTGTAATTTCATGAGGTCCCAGCAGTCAATCTATGGTTTTATTGCCTGAGTAATTGGGGTTATATTCAGAAAGTTTTTGCCAAGACCAATATGTTGAAGGGTTTCCCTTACTTTTTTCCTCTAGCAGTTTCAGAGTTTCAGGTCTGATGTTAAGGTCTTTAATCCATTTGGATTAAATTCTTGTGCATAGAGAAAGAGAAGAGTCTATTTTCATCTTTCTACAGATAAATATCCAGTATTCCCAGCACCATTTGCTGAAGTGGCTGTCTTTTCTCCAGTGACTATTTTTGTCATTTTTATTGAATATCAGGTGGCTATAGCTACCGGGACTTACATCTGGGTCCTCTATTCTGTTCCATTGGTCTACATGTCTGCTTTTGTGCCAGTACCATGCTGTTTTTGTTACTATGGCTCTGTAGCATAGCAATCAGGTATGGTGATACAACCAGCCTTATTTTTGTTGCTCAGTATTATTTTAGATATTCAAGGTTTTTTGTGATTCCAAATAAATTATTGGATTGTTTTTTCTATTTCCATGAAGAATGCCTTTGGAATTTTGATTGGGAATTCCATTAATGTGTAGATGGCTTTTGGTAAGATTGCCATTTTCACAATATTGATTCTTCCAATCCAGGAAAAAGGGATATTTTTCCATTTCCTAGTGTCTTCTGCAATTTCTCACTTGAGTGTTTTAAGGTTTTCATTGTAGAGATCCTTTACTTCCTTGGTTAGGTTTATTCCAAGGTACTTTATTTTCTTTGATGCAATTGTGAATGGGAGTGATTCTCTGATTTCATCCTCTGTGTGTTTGTTGTTAGCATATAAGAATGCTACTGATTTCTGTGTATTTACATTGTATCTTGCCACATGGCTGTAGGTTTTTATCAGCTCTAACAGTTTGCTGGTAGAGTCTTTAGGGTCCTTTATATATAGAATCATGTCATCTGTAAATAATGATAACTTGATAACTTCCTTTCCAATTTCTATCCCTTTTATGTGTGTCTCTTGCATTATTGCTATGGCTAAGATTTCAGTACTGTATTAAATAAAAGTGGGGACAGTGGACACCCTTGTCTTGTTCCTGATTTTAGTGGAAAAGCTTTCAGTTTTTCCCCATTTAATAATATGTTGGCTCTACGCTTGTCATAAGTAGCCTTTATTATATTGAGATATGTTCCTTCTATTCCCAGTCTGTGTAGGACTTTTATCATGAAGGGATGTTGGACTTTGTCAGATGCTTTTTCTGCATCTAATGATATGATCATATGATTTTTGTCCTTCAGTCCATTTATATAATGTATTACATTTATTGATTTGCATATGTTGAACCATCCCTGCTACTCTGAGATAAAGCCTGCTTGGTTAGGGTGAATGATCTTTCTGATATATTCTTGTATTCTGTTTGCCAATATTTTGTTGAGAATTTTTGCATCTATATGCATGAGGGAGATTGGTCTGTAATTTTCTTTTTTTGTTCTATCTTTGCCTGGTTTTACTATCAGGGCGATACTGGCTTCATTGGAGGAGTTCGGTAGGGTTCCTTCTTTTTCTATTTTATGGAAAATTTTCACAACCAGTGGTATTAGTTCTTCCCAGAAGGTCTGGTAAAATTCACCAGTGAATTCATCTGGGTCTGGCCTTTTTTAGTTGGGACATTTTTGATAACTGCTTGGATCTCAATACTTGCTATTGGTCTACTTAAGTGATTAATCTCATCTTGATTTAATTTAGGTAGGTCATATAAATCAAGGAAATCATCCATTTCTTTTATATTTACATACTTAGTGGAGTAAATTTTTTTATATACATCCCTATGATTTTTGAATTTCTCTGGTATCTGTTGTGATGTTACCTTTTTCATCTCTAATTTTACTAATTTGTGTCTCTTCTCTCTTGCTTTTGGTCAGATTTGCTAAGGGTTTATCAATCTTGTTTATCCTTTCAAAGAACCAACTCTTTGTTTCATTGATTCTTTGGATTGTTTTTTTGTTTGTTTTTTGTTTTTTGTTTTTTTTTTTTTTGGTTTCTACTTCATTAATTTCTGCCCTAATCTTTATTATTTCTTCCCGTCTACTGATTTTTGGTTTGCCTTGTTCTTCTTTTTCCAAGGCTTTAAGGTGAAGCATTAGGTCATTTACTTGCAACCTTTCTAATTTCTTAATATAGGCACTTAAAGCTATAAATTTACCTCTTAGGACTGCCTTCATTGTGTCCCAGAGATTTTGGTATGTTGTGTTCTCATTATTGTTTGACACTATAAAGTTTTTGATTTCCTTCTTGATTTCTTCATTGACCCATTCATCATTTAGTAATGTGTTGTTTAATTTCCATGATTTTGTGTATGATCTATAGCCTTTCTTGCTATTGATTTGTAGTTTGACTCCATTGTGGTCTGATAGAATGCAAGGAATTATTTCAGCTTTCCTGTATTTGTTAAGATTTGCTTTGTGTCCTAATATATGGTCTATTTTAGAGAATGTTCCATGTGCTGCTGAAAAGAATGTATATTCTGCAGCATTTGGATGAAATGTCCTGTACATATCTGTTAGGTCCATTCATTCTATGACCTCATTTAGTCCAGATTCCTCTCTGTTCATTTTTTCCCTGTTTGACCTTTTAATTGATGAGAGTGGGGTGTTGAAGTCACCCACTACCACTGTGTTTGGTGTTATCTGTGACCTTAGTTCTAATAGCGTTTGTTTGATGAATTTGGGAGCCCCATGTTTGGTGCATATATGGTTAGGATTGTAATGTCCTCCTGTTGGAGGGTGCCCTTAATCAATATAAAGTGACCTTACTTATCTTTCTTAACTAATGTTGGACTGAAGTGTACCTTGTCAGATATTAGGATAGCAACCCCTGCTTGTTTTCTAGGCCCATTTGCTTGAAACACCATTTTCCAACCTTTCACCCTAAGATAATGTCCATCCTTTGTAGAAAGGTGGGTGTCTTGAAGGCAACAAATTGTAGGATCCTACTTTTTAAGTCAGTCTGCAAACCTATGTCTTTTAGTTGGTGCATTGGGGCCATTGATATTAAGAGATATAATTGAAAGGTGTGTATTTATGTTTGCCATTTTTTTTGTAGTTCTTCTGGTTCTACCTTTGCTATCTTGTGTTAACTAGTATTTTGTATTGTTTGTTTTTTCCTGGTTACTTAAATGTGTGCTTTTCTTTATCTTCAGCATGGAGGATTCTTTCAAGTATTTTCTGTATAGCTTGTTTTGTCTTCAAATACTCCTTTATCCTGCTTTTGTCATAGAATGTCCTTATTTCTCCATCTATTTGAATGGATAGCTTTGCAGATAAAGTAACCTTGCTTGACAGTTGTTATCTTTCAGAATTTGGAATACAACACTCCAAGCCCTTCTGACTTTTAAAGTTTGTGTTGAGTAATCTGTTGTAGTCCTGATGGGCTTGCCTTTGTAGGTAACTTGATTTTTCTCTCTAACTGCTTTCAATATTTTTTCTTTGGTTTGTGTGTTTGGTAGTTTGATTATAATATGGTGAGGAGAGGTTCTCTCCAGGTTTTGTCTGGCTGGTGTTCTAAAGGATTCCTGTATCTGCATTGGCACCTGTTTTGCAATTTTGGGGAAGTTTTCTTCTATGATTTTGTTGTAGATGCCTGCTATGCCTTTGGAGTGAAATTTTTCTATTTCTACTATACCCTGAATGCTTATGTTTGATTTTTTTCATATTGTCCTGAATATCTTGAAATTCCCATTTATGCTTTTCTATTAGTTTGTCTTTCTCTTTGTTCGACTGTATTAGATCTGCCACCTGGTCTTCTAGCTTAGATATTCTGTCCTCCTTCATCCATTCTACTGGTGAGATTTTCTACAGAGTTTTTTTTTTAATTTCATTAACTGTGTTCTTCATTGCTAGTAATTCTGACTGGTTTTTCTTTATTATTTCTATTTCTTTATTTATGTCTTGTATTGACCTCTTTACTTCATTAACTTGGTGTTCTGTGTCTTCTTTGAATCCTTTGATTTCCTCTTTGATTTCCTCTTTCATTCCTTTGATTTCTTCTTTGACTTCTTTGAACATATTTACAATCATTCTTTTGAAATCTTTCTCAGGCATTTCCTCTAATTCGTTCTCACTGGATGTCATTTCTGATGCACTAATACTTTTGGTGGATTTATATTGTCTTGATTTTTGGTGTTTCTTGTGTTATAATGTATATATTTTTGCACCTTGGATTATGTTAATGCTTGGATTTTCTAGTTAGCTCCGTATTATTAGATGTGTCAATCAATCTGATATTAAATATCTTCAGAGTAGGAGCTTAAGGTGCTAGGTGTGGCTCTTTAGACTCTCAGAGTATCTACAATAATGAACCTAGGTGTTGGGTTTGCCTGCTATTGGAGTATTCAAGTAGGCTGCGTGGAACACAATACAGATAGATTCTAAAATTTAACTAAACAATGTATACATTCAATAAAAAGCAGCACAGAGTATTTATGCAAGAGTAGGTATTATGACGACTAGGTCCTCTATCAAAAGGAGGTTAAGATTTCTGGTCTCTTGAGGGTTCCAAGTCAGCTTGTGACCAAGTGAGACCCTTCCCTAATGTATAACAGAAAAGGAGACAAAGCCAGTATAAATGAAGAAGCAGCAAATAACAAGCCCAAAATATAGCTTTTTTAAGAATGGCAAATCTGACCATCTATCAGACCTAACACATAATTTATCCTGATATGGAAGCTGCAATTAGCACTTCCAGTTCAGGGCTATATACCAGGTTTATTAGGCAGGTACTGACCTGGTGTAATCCCAGTTACCTTTTGGGATGGTTTGGTCTCAGTTATTGTGTGCTCCTGCTTGAGTCCCTCTTTGGTGCACTTTGGGTTCAAGTAGGCTGGCTGGGTGAGTAGACTGCTGTTCTGTTTACTGGAGCTGGGCACTGGCTTTTCCTGTTGCTCAAGCTGAGCGTGGTAGCTGTGGACGAACGGACCTGGCACCGCCACTTCTGGAGTCACCGCTGCTGGAGCTGCCACTGCTGGACCCACTGCCACTGCTGCTGCCACTGCCAGGGCCGCCACTGCCGCTGCCACTGCCGGAGCCACCGATGCTGGAGTCCCCGCTGCTGGAGCCGCCGCTGCTGGACCCACTGCCGCTACCACTGCCACTTCCGGAGTCACCACTGCCGCTGCCACTGCCGGGGCCGCCACTGCCGGAGCCACCGATGCTGGAGCCACTTCAGCCTACCTGTGTAGGCTCTGGATGCTCTAAATCTCTCCTACTTCTCTGCTGCCATTTTAATTTCTTATACACCTCACTTTTTAGTAAAAGTGTATATATTTTGCTGGGTTTTTTTGGGGGGGGGACTTTTTCTCCCCTAGGCTGCTTTGGCGTGGTTCCTATGCTGCCATCTTAACTGGAAGTCCTGCCTGCTTGGTTTTTAATCCCATTTGCTTGGAATACCATTTTCCACCCTTTCACCCTGAAGAGGTGTCTGTCTTTGGTGGTGAGGTGGGTTTCTTGAGGACAACAGATTGAGGGGTCTCATTTTCTGATCCACCCTGTTAGCTTGTGTCTCTTGATGGATGAATTAAGGTCATTAATATTTAGGTTAATGACTGTGAGGTTTGATTTGATCCCTGTCATATTGTGTTGGTTTATGTGGTTTGGTGTTTTCATGGACTTGAAGTTTCTTGTGCACTCTCTGAGTTTGGTTATTGTGATCTGCTTCTTATAGGCACTTGACGTTGATTATTGGATTCTTCTGCGTCGAGAATTTCCTGAAGTACTCTCTGTAGGTTGGTTTTGTGTTCATATATTTGTAAATTCAGTTTTGTCATGGAAAATTTTTCTTTCACCATCTATTATGAGGGATACTTTTGCTGGGTAGAGTAATTTGGGTTGGAAGCCATAGGTTCTTAGACTTTGCAGTGTTTCATTCCAGACCCTTCTGGCTTTCAGGGTTTCCACTGGTGGGCATTTCTTTTGAGAGAGTGGCAAAGTTTTCTTTGATAATTTTGTTGAATACGTTCTCCGTGCTTTTGGTCTGAAAATTTTCACCTTCTGGTATTCCTATGATCTAAATGTTAAGAAATTTCAGAGTATCCCACAGTTCCCTCATGTTCTGTTCACAGAAATTTTTGAACTTATTGAAAGTTCTCGAACTGTTTCTTCTGTTTTGTCTTCCAGATCTAAGTTTCTATCCTCCACAAGGCTTACTGTATTCTTGAGAGCATCTATAGAGTTTTGAGCTTGTTCAATTTGGTTTGCATTTTCTACTACTTTTCTATGTATAGTTGCCATCCCTTTGTCATGTTCCTTTTTCAGGGTATTTTCTGATTTTTTTTTATGCTTCTTGGAATTCATCCTTGCATTTCTTTATGTCTTCATTGATTCATTAGCCAGGTGGTTTTTGAGGACCTCTTTTTTTGTTTTTTGGGTTTTTTTTTCTCCTTCATATCCTTTAACTGTCTTTGGATCCCTTCTATTTACTTATCTATTAGGTCTAGTCTAGCATGGAAAGCATTCATACAATTATCGGCCCTCTGTTGCTTTTTTGCAAGTTCTGTTATTTGCTTGGTCAGGGTTTCATAGCTTTTAACTTCATTTTGGGATTCTGATCCTAATGTTTCTTCTGTTTTGATATATCCATAGAGACATCCATTATGGGACTGGGTGATCTTATTGGATTTACTTGCATTTGATTTTTCATGTTATTCCTTTTGCAATGTTGTCTGCCCATCACCTGTAGGGGTGGGGAAAGCAGGACTGTGGTCATGATGGGTGGGTAGAGTGGGGCTGAGCCAAGGGGTGGGGGGAGCAGAACTGAGGTCACAAGTGGTGGGGAGAGTGGGAATGAGGTCAGGAGGGGCACAGGTTTGATTTCTACAGGTCCCTATTGAATGAGTGCCATGGTGTATAGTTTTGACCATTTCCTTTGGTTGACTAAGGCATACATAGTAAATGTAAAGCATAAATCATTTTATATCAAACTCATATGGCTTGTAGCCTCAACAGAGATGAGACTCCATTTTAATTTTTTCATTCTCTGAAAAGTTCTCAAATATTCAGGCTTTTCATTTTGACTCACTATGAAAACAAGGTGTTACTGTATTCTACACCAGTGGGTCAAATCCTAGGATGATATCTCATTCTTTATACATTCAATCTTTGTACTTATAGCAAGAAGTATTTGGGGCTTTTCCTAAATAATTAACAATGTAGCATAGCTTGTATACTTACAAGGAAAAATATGTAAGTGAAATTTCAGAAGTAAACTGCTACATTTCTAGAATAAGCAATGGTTTTGAATAAATGCTTCTCTTCTGTTGAAGCCATGATGATTTAGTAAAATGAACTATAAATGTCCTTTCACATATGAATAGGAGATTTTGAGAAACTCTTTCTGTTGTTCTATACTAATAGATTTTTTCTGACCAGCTTTCTCAAAGAGGAAAATCTACAACATATGAAGAACTAATAAGTAAGATTTTTTACTTTAATACAAATTGGCTTAATGCTAGTATGACCACAAAATAGTTTTACAAACAGTAAAATGTAAGCTTTCATATTCAGTCATGAATCCTCATTGAGACAATTTTTTTCCAAATATACAAATTTATTCCATCATTTTCCTTCAACTTTTGGAGGGATAATTGTGATTGTGATATCTCCTTTATCACTCATTTCCATATTTTGACTAAGAACATGTACCCATGTGTTCCTATTGTAATTCCTCTTTTTAATCTGAGTACATAATTTACCATGCTGTGCTCCATCACCTCATGTGCAGTGCCTTAGGAAGCCATAACACATACCTGTCATTGTGCTAACATCTAGTGACAGGCTAAGAAAGATCTCCATGAATAATTGTTGAGCAAAATGAATTTCAGATATTCATGCACTAATTGATGGGAGGTTAGCAATCATGAGTAGAATTGTAATCATGTAGACAGGTCATGCAAATATAGAATAATCAATTATGGCTTGTTGGATCAAGCTGAATTTTAACCAAAGTAAAGCATGTGGAACAGTGAACATTATCATATTTGTTTCACTTGGTTTGTACCTTTAGGGAAAATTGACAGGAAATTTTTATGATGAGATGGTATTTATTTTCACCTTTCTTATATGAGGAAAAAAACCTTGAACAATGTGACATGACTTCTCACTAGGATATTTCCCAAATGAACATCTTGGTGACTGTTTGTTTATCTTGAGATGATAAATTCATGCATGAATATTTGTAATATTCTCTTCTTTAAGCCATTTTATCTCTAGATAATAACAGTGACTTGCTTTAGGTTTCTGAGATTAGAAATGTCCTCTAAAGCATTATGTATTTAAGAAAAAATGTAGATTAAATGAAAATGTTAGATTTGAATAGAATTTTTTTAAATATGTTATTTATTTTTTATGAAAGAGAAAGAGACAGATAGAGAGAAAGAGAGAATGGGCATGCCAGGGCCTCTAGCCACTGCATACAAACTCCAGACACATGTGCCCCCTTGTACAACTGGTTTACATGGGTGTTGGGAAATGAACCCAGGTCCTTAGGCCTTACAGGCAAATGCCATAACCACTAAGCCATTTCCCCAGTCCTATAGAACTTTTTATAATTAAATATTTCCATTTAATTCTATAATGAGTTCTGTTTGAATTTCACTTAAGTGTACTGTATTTTAAAGAAGTGTCCATTTTTTATTTACTTAGGAGCAGCAGAATCAGCAGTCCATACACTGACAAAACTACAGAGAGGCTACCATAGTGACAATGAAATTGATAAATCAATGGTATGGAATATTTAAATTTCAACCTAAATGTATAATGTGTTTTTAGTTCCAAAATTTACTTTTTTCAGTAAAAATGCACTTTAGATTTCCCTGCAGGATAATTGACTCCAATTTAGCATTCATATTTGGAACCATTTATATGAATATAATTTATTAGTGTATTGTGAGAACTAGGAATCAATTAGAGCCACTCTTCATCTTTCAGTGGCTATAATTTTTTCTGATAATTATCTGAGCATCCAATAAAGGCACAACATATTCTTGAAAACTTAAGGCCAAAATCAAGTCTGATGACTCAGTTCATAATTTGAATTTTGGGGTAAAAAGTATGTGATGCTCCTGAATCTGAATTCCTACTGCTCAAAATTCCTGATTTCTGGGTAATCAGTAATTAATCAAAGGTCGAAGCTGAATCTTTTTTGTAGTTTTTAGTTCACTTTGGTGTTTCCACTCTCCATGAGAGTGTATTTTTAGTTTTTTTTTTTATATGAGAGAGAGTGACAGAGAGAAGAGGGAGAGAATTGGCATGCCACAGCCTCCAGACACTGTGATCAAACTCCAGATACATGTGCCATCTTGAGTGCATGTGCAACCTTGTGCAGCATTGTGTTACCTTGTGTTTCTGGCTTATATGGAACCTGTAGAGTACAGCATGAGTCCTTAAGCTTCTCAGGAAAGTACCTTAACTACTAAGCCATCTGTCCAGCCAAAGAGGGTGTATTTTTTTGTTTGTTTGTCGATGTAGTGTCTCTCTGTGGCCCAGGCTGACACTATATAGTCTCAGGGTGGCCTCACACTCATGGCGATCCTCCTACTTCTGCCTCCCGAGTGCTGGGATTAAAGGTGTGCACCACCACACTCGGTTTAAAAGGGTGTATTTTTAAACATCCACTTCTGTAATGTTTTTATAGCAATTAGACTATAAATATATTCCTCTGTTAAATCTATTTATCAAAGAAATGTATCAGGAAAAGCTGTCAAAAATATTCCAGCCTCTTGTCAGTGAAATTTTACACATTCTTGGATTATAATTATTGCAAGTATTATAAACATTTCATATTAACTATTTAATAATGATATGCTTGGGCAATAATCTTTTTTTTTTTTTTTGGTTTTCAAGGTAGGGTCTCACTCTAGCCCAGGCTGACCTGGAATTCACTATGGAGTCTCAGGGTGGCCTCGAACTCAGGGCGATCCTCCTACCTCTGCCTCCCAAGTGCTGGGATTAAAGGCGTGCGCCACCACACCCAGCTTGGGCAATAATCTTAATAGTTGACTATACTCTTGTAAAAATGTCTTATGTTATTTTCTATTGGAAGATTTTACTCTGATTTTATATCTTCTTCATGAGACTCATTCACTGCCTTACACTTGAGGCAAATGTCTATGAATTTGTAATGATACCTTAAAAGAGATAAGCAGTTAATAATTACAAATCAAACTCTTGGATTGATAAGAATTAAATTGAGATTATTTAATAAAGATGTTTGAGGAAGACATTATTTACCATCACTTTTGTGTCAGTGTGGAAATAATTATTTGGAAAAGTTTCATTTAAGAGATTACGTTCCACATAAATTTATATAGCATTATTCAATCATACTAATGTCCATGAAGGCCTGTCACATGGGTGAGACAAAAGTGAGTCACAGATGTCTGTGGTTGCATCAGTGATACTCATGAATTAGAAACAAGCAGGCCATGTGACCAAGATCATGATAATCCTCTTTTGACCTTCATGGTAGACAGATTAGAATGTGTAAGAAAATACATGTCATATTTGTAGTAAGAAATAGATTTTCTTGTGGTTCTTTGTCTCTGTGCTGTTATTAAGTGTTGATATTCTCCTTCAATTGGCTAAGAAATGTATGGCAAACCTAAAATATTTATCACTTTATTTATAACTCATATTATTTATAATTTTAAAAGAATTTAGATTTAATTCCAACACTTTTTTCTCTTAAAATTTCTCTGGGAAAATTAAGCTTTTCTTTTCTTTGCCCTCTAAGAAAAGCAGCTAATCAAGTGTTTTCCTTAAGTGAGTCATGGCCTAGGATTATACCTTTTCCATTACACATATAATCCTCATACTTACAGCAAGCACTGTATTTAGATTTATTCCAAATGGTTAATGGTGTAGTATAGCAAGTGTACCTATAAGGTCTTAAATCAAAGTGAAATTATAACCAAAACCAGCTAAATTTGTGTTTCAAGCACTGTAAACTTTATATTTTAACCATTCCATTGTCTATACATTCTTTCACACTAGGATACTGTCTAGTAAACTCTTCCTTTTGCATCCCACAGCTACTTCCTCTGGCTAGAGGCTGGAACAAGACAGGCCATAGATATGAACTTGATTGGTCCCCACTAAGCATATGTGATTTTTTCCTCTTCTTATTTTGAAGAATTGATGTTTCAGTAATATGGAATATGCATGTATTTGTAGATATGAATAGATTTTGTCAAATAATTTTTAACAGAGTATCTCTATGTCTCTTCCTGAGAAGAAAGAAGTCGATAATATATATGCTACTATTACTAAAAGAGGACAACGGATGACAAGTGTACAAGTAAAAGGTTAGATCTATAGTTGAATAATAACTGTTCTCAACGATTTTGTGAACACAATTCCATTTTGAAAACATTGAAATATATTCTCTGATAGTTAAATACAGAGCTGTATCAAGCAGAATTGTCCTAAATCTGCAAATTTGCTGATCATCTTCTTCCTTTGATTCCATTATTATTTTGCTTCTGGGGCCTGTTTCTCACCCATTCCCATTCTGTCACCTTTTCTGGGCTTTTATGTATCTATTCCTATTTTCTTCCATGATTTCACTCTGAGTTCACACCTTATCATGCTCTGTAATATCAGGTCATGTACCATGCTTGGATGCCATTCCTAAATCTCACATTGAGCTTTTTTTTATGCTACAGTACTAGGCATTAGGAAAATCCCTGTCATTAGCATAACTGAAGAAGAAAATGAATATAAACATTTACACCAAGGTGAATGTGAGGTTAGCATCCTGGAGCCTTGCTATAGTCATAAAAAATGTACACAAATATAGAGCAATCAATTATGCCTTTTGTAACAGAATAATTCTTTTATAAAATAAAGCAAGTGGGACATAGAGTATTATCATTTTTATATCAGGTTGTTTGGCAGTAAGAAAAATTGACAGAAAATTTGATGCTGAAATTACATTTTACTTGTACCTTTCTCTTAGGAGGAAGACACTGAGAAAATGTGACATGGCATGTCACTATGGTATTTTCAAATTGTGTATCCTTGGGGTTTTTCATTGATTTTGTACTGAAAAAATTATATATAAAACTTTATAATCATTCCCTTCTTTGAACATGATCCTTTCTTCATTCAGTACCTGTGACATTTTTAATGTTTTGACACATAGAAAAAATTTCTATTGAATTTCATATTAAAGTAATATTCATGTCAATATAAAGTCTGACTTATATAGGCAGGTATGATGGCTCATGTTTCACAGTACCTGGAGGCAGGGGTAGGAGGATCTCTGTAAGTTTGAGGGCAGCCTGAGACTACATATTGAATTCCATGTCAACCTAGGCCAGAGCAAGACCCTACCTCATCACCATTCTCCAATTTGATTTGTGAAAAGAATACATTTTAATTTTTTTAGACTTTATTTATTTATTTGTTTATCTTGAGTCATGGTATCACTTTAGCGCAAAAGGACCTGGTACTCCTAAGCTAGTCTTTAACTCACAAAGATCCTCTTACATTCTCCTCCCAAGTACAATGATGAATGGTGTGTGTAACCTAGCTCAGGTCAGAATTTTTGTTTTGTTTTGTTTTGTTTTGTTTTGTTTTGTTTTCGAGGTAGGGTTTCATCCTAGCTCAGGCTGACCTGGAATTCACTATGTAATCTCAGGGTGGCCTTGAACTCATGGCAATCCTCCTACCTCTGCCTCCCAAGCTCTGGGAATAAAGGCATGCACCACCAGAACTAGTTCCAGAATTTTTATAATTAAACCTTTCTACTAAAGTATATGAAGATTTTGTTTGAATTACCATTTTACCTAAGTATCTTTTTTTCTTTTAATAGCAGCAGTATCTGAAATGAAAATCAAAGTAGACAAAGCTAGCCATAGCGGCAGTGACAAGACTCAGTCATGGGTATGAAAACTTGAGATTTCAAATCTTGAATCTATACTGTGCTTTTGTTTGAAAATGTACATTAGGCAAATGAACATTCAAGTAAACTTGCACTATAGGATAACTGATGCCTATTTAGCTTTTATTTTGGAAAAATTTTAGCTCATGTTATGTTCTTAGACTATGGGGAGAGCCTGTAATAATTTAGGTCTTGACATAATCTTTCAGTGGCCCTACAAGTTTTCTATTTTCAAATTCTTTTAAATTTATTTATTTCTTTGTTTATGAAAGAGAATAAGAGGCAAATAGAGATACATTGGCCATGGTGGGGCCTGTAACCACTGCAAACAAATTCTACTCGCATGCCAGTTTCTGCACTTAGCTTTCTGTGGGTACTAAGGAACTGAACATTAGTTGTTAGGGTTTGAAGGCAAGTTCCTTAACCACTGAGAAATCTGTTTAAGCCTGCTAGATGTTTTCTCTATTATACTGGTCTGGCCCTTCATTTTTATAAAAACCTAACATATCTCAAAATTTTAAAATAAAAATCAACTCAGGTGGATAAATTTCAATTTTGAAATTCAGGGCAAGATATTTGTGAAGTCATAGAAATTGAACTTATGTTAAGGGCAGATTATTGCCTGAGGGTCAAAACTTGTGTTTAAATAATCATTCATTAATTCCAATATTAAAGGCTGCATCTTTTGTGCATTCCATTTCACTACACATACGAGTGCATATTTATTAAGGATGCACTTGTAGAATGGTGTCTGTGGCTTTTTGTTTCTTTTAAAATAACTCCCCATATCAACAAATGTCATTAAAAATATTCTTGTTGCCAGTGAGTGAGGTAAAATTGATTCAGAGTACTTGGTTTGAATTTATGTAAAAACTTAAAAGTGATATGTTTGGGCAGTGTTCTCGTTAGTGCATGAGGCCTTTGTAAAGACCTTTTAGGTGTTTTGACCTGGAATCCATTGCACTCATGACAGATCTTCTCTATGACAGACTTTAAATACTCCATATATTATTTAGAGTCTATGATATTGTAATGATAATATAAAACATGCAAGCAGGAAGAGCACATTAAAATTGTTTGTGTCCTGTGAATAACGTTGAGGTTATTTATATCTAAGCAGATTGAGAGAGAACGTATGTGCCATCAGTCCAGTGTGAGGGTGAATTTCTCATTCAGAATAAGATTTTGCACTTGTGAGAAATAAGCCTATTTGTAGACATGAGCACATGCCAAATATATTAATATGGATGAGGCCGTCTCCAATGTGAGAGAAACATGTGAAATATAGGCATTCGGGGTTATTCAAGAAAAACAAAGTAAGCAATGTGAAGAAATTCACTTGCATCTTTGCATTGGAGAAAGATTAATCTCTTTGAAAGTGTTCTTGTTATATTTAAAATAGCAGATCAATGTTTTGATGTTTCTCTCTTACTGTGCAATGGTATATAGCTTTGATGATCTTTCTAGATTGGCTAAGACATGCATAGTAAATCTATAGATCACTTTATTTAAAACTCACATGATTTCTAGCTTTAAAATAAACAGTGTGAATTTCATTCATTTTTCATTCCCTTAAAATTTCTCTAAGAAATACTCAGGTTCTTCATTTTTCACTCACTATGAAAATGAGGTAGTACAACTGGACCTCCTCCAGTGGATCATGGCCTATGATTCTGTCTCTTCTGTTCCATGTATAGTCTTTGTAGTTACAGAAATAAATGGTTTTGGATTTGTCCCAAATGATGAAAACTGTAGCATAACATGTATACTTATATAAAGGATAATATATGAATGAAATTATAAAAGTGATCTTATATGTTTCTGGAGCAAACAATGTAATTTTTGATGTTGTAAGCAATTTCCTTTTCCATAGACATTTTACCACCGTCATTTTGTTGCAAGTTTTACCTTGGCTTGCCACAATTGCTTTCTATGTTTATATAGGCTGCACAGTGACAGGAAACAGACTTGATTTTGATGACTTCTTTTACTGGTCTCTATTAAAGAAATATGTTTTCAACACTGCTTCTCTTATGTTGAAGACTTAATTTAGTAATATGAAATATGAATGTCTTTGTAGATATGTATAGGAGATTCATGAAGCTCTTTTTAAAATCATATTAACAGAGCACTTCTGAGTATCTTTCTGAGATTAAAGAAGACTGTCATGTCACTATTCAACAAAGACAAAAAGGTATGACACATTCATAAATAAAGGATAAGAACTATACTTGAAAGGAAATTGTTTCATGGGAATTGAATATTCATAAAAGGAATTGTTTCATGACCATGAGATGATTTTGAAAATATTAAAACATAACCTCTTCTAGTTATGAAGCATTATCTACAAAAATTTGCCTAAACATGCACATTTGGCCATAACTTTTCCTTTTATTTCCTTTGACATCATTCTGCTTCTATTATGTCCTTTACAACTCATTTCCATATTTTCCTCTATAAACTTTTATTCACCTATCCCTATTGTAATCAGTGTTTTCACTCTGAGTATACTTCTTACCATACCCTTGCACCATCAGGCATGTGCCATGTCTTGGGAAGCCTTTCATAAACCTCTTATTGACCTCTTTTAAAATCCAGGACCAGGAATTTAGGAAGATTTCCATAAGTAATTTTTGAGCAAATGAATTTAAGCAATCAAACGCTGTTGAAAGGGAGGCCAGCAACATGAACAGAGCTGTAGTATTGTACGAAGAACATATATAATAGCATAATCAGTTATATCTTCTTTTGTCAGACTGAGTCACTGATAGACATGAAACAAGTGAGATAAGAATGATTATATTTGTTTCACTGTGATTACATATATTTGGAAATATTGACCAAAAGGTTGATGATGAAATTGCTTTTCATTTCCTTATTCTGTTTTAAAGAGGTTACAGTGAATAAGGTCAGAAGTTACTATGACATTTTTCAAAATGTGCATCTTGATAATTATATATTGAACTTGAGCAGATACATTTGTGTATTAATCTTTGTAATCATTCTCTTCCATGAACCATTTCATAGCTAGGGAATATAACAGTGACATGCTTAAAGTTATGAAAATTGGAAGTATCCTAAAAATAATTACATATTCACGTAAGGTTCAGGGGCTAGAGAGATGGCCTAGCGGTTAAGGTGCTTGCCACCAAAGCTTAAGAACCCATGTTCACTGCTGGGTGTGGTGGCACACGCCTTCACTCCCAGCACTCAAGAGGCAGAGGTAGGAGGATCGCTGTGAGTTTGAGGCCACCGTAAGACTACATAGTGAATTCCAGGTCAGCCTGAGCTAGAAAAAACAACCATGTTCAACACTCCAAGTCCCATGTAAGCCAGAAGCCAAATGTGACACAAGCACGGAAGGTA
This sequence comes from Dipus sagitta, assembly GCA_036346955.1. Taxonomy (NCBI): domain Eukaryota; kingdom Metazoa; phylum Chordata; class Mammalia; order Rodentia; family Dipodidae; genus Dipus; species Dipus sagitta. The sequence continues at coordinate 54,304,003 of CM070779.1, read as the reverse complement.
ACACATGCATACAAAGTGGTGTACATGTCTGAGGTTCTATTGAAGTGGCTAGAGGCCCTGACACACCAATTCTCTCTCGCTCTCGCTCTCCCTCTCCCCTTCCCCAGCACATAAAAAAGGGCCAGACTTGCTGGGCGTGGTGGCACACGCATTTAATCCCAGCACTTGGGAGGCAGAGGTAGGAGGACCGCTGTGAGTTCAAGCCTACCCTGAGACTACATAGTGATTTCCAGGTCAGCCTGGGTTAGTGAGACCCTACCTTGAAAAAAAAAAGGCCCAGACTTATGGAATTGTCTCAAAAACAATGGAAAACTAAAGGTTCAAGTTAATTGAAAATCAAATATATGAATACAAATTTTATTACAACTAAGAGTTTTAATTCTCTAATTATTTTTGTCCAGTTTTATTCAAGCAATGTATTTAACTAAAGTATTAATTTGTTTTCCTAGCAACATCAGCATTCTGTGATATGACACTAGAAAGGCAGAAAACCAGTCATGGAGACAATGAAATCAACATACCAAGAGTATGGAATATTCAAATTTCAAAACTAAATATATACTGTGTGTTTACTTTTAATTTTTTCTGTAGATATATATGAATGTACATGTCTTGGCCTCATAAGATAATGCCTGACCATTTCATATTACTTTTGGAAGGATCTATCTGATTACTTATTAGTGTGTTGTGAGATCTTGCATTCAACTGGAGCCGCAGATCATCTTTCAGTGGCTTTGCAATTTTACTTCCTGATAATCTGAACCCTCAGGTCTATAAAGGTATAACATATCATTAAAAGAAATAAGTTAATGGGCTGGAGAGATGGCTCATGGTTAAGGTGCTCTTGCCTGCAAAGCCAAAGGACCAAGGTTCAATTCCTTGGACCCATGTAAGCATAAGCAGTAGCTTAGGTCTTCAGATCATTTAAAACACTGAAGACCCTAGTGCGCCCATTCCCTCTTTAAAAAAATTGTTCAAAATCAAATCTGATGACTCAGTTCCTAATATGAAACTTTAATATTCTAAACTATTTCTTGGGAACATATTCCCTCCCAATGTGTTTTATACAAACAAATTTCCCCTTGCCTCCCTCAGTTACTTCCTCTGATTATTTCATGGAGAAGGCAGAAGATAGATATGACTCTGATAACTATTTTTACAGCACCCTTTTGAAGAAACGTTATTCTCAATTCTTATTCATTTATTTTGAAGAGTTGATGCTATTGAAATATATAACATGCTTGTATTTGTGGCTCTGAATAGATTTTTTGAAATACTATTCTTAATTACATTAACAGCGTATCTCTGTTCCTGAGAAGAAAGAAGTTGACAACGTACTTGGCACTATTCCTAAAGCAGAAGAACGAATGACAAATGTACAAATAAAAGGTTAGATCTGTAATTGATAAGTAACTTAGCTGAATGTTTTTAGGATGATCATGCCCTTTTGAAAACAGTGAAATGTCCTATGATAGTTAGATATGGAGTCTTGTACACCAGAATTTTTCAAAATTTACAAGTTTCCTCACTATTTTCTTCCTTACCTTCTGGAATTATTCAGCTTCTGTGCATGATTTCTCACTCAAATTCTCAAATTCCATATTTTCACCGATAGGCTTCTATGTATCTATACCTATTGATTTTCATGCTTTCACACTGAGCGCACATCACATCATGCTCTGTACCATCACGTACATCATGTCACGTACCATGTTGGGATGCCATTTCTAAGGCTCACATTGAGCTATTTTCTACTACAGTACTTGGCATTAAGAATATCTCCAGCAATAACATAACTATACAGGAAAAGGAATATTAGCCATTCTACCTACATGAGTCAGGCTTAGTATCTAGGAGCCCTGCTGTAGTCATGTTTAAAAAGTACACAAACAGTCTGGAAGAAAATAAAGTGGGGCACAAAAAATAATGTTTCATATTAAGTTGCATTGAAATCACAAAAATATTGACAGAAATTTTGATGATGAAATTACATTTTACTTATAATATTTTTCCTGGATGAAGACACTGTGAAAAATGTGACATGGCATGTCCCTCTTACAATTTCAAAATGTGTATCTTGTGAGTTGTTCATTGTTCCTCAGGTGGGAAATTTGTGTATGGAACTTTGTAACCACTGCTTTCTTTGATCAGGTTTATTTCTAGAATCTCTACCAGTGACATTTTTAATGTTTCTAAACATAGAAGTGTCTTCTGCATTCAGTTTAATGGAATGTCTGATTTAAGAAAGTAATACATTTTTATTTATTGTATTTGTCTGTAGGGGGTGGGTTCCTTTATGAGGTATGGGGTCATTCTAGCCAAGCCTTACCTAGAATTCACTCTGTACTCCTACCCTGGCCTTGAACTCATAGGATCCTCTTACCATTTCCTCCTCAAGGCTGGTATTAGTGGTGGGTTTGACCAAGCCAAACCTAGGATTTTTATAATTAAAACCTTCTGCTTAGTTCAATAAACATTTTTGTTGAATTACTATTTCATTTTACCTAAGTGTATGTATTTTGTATTGCAGCAGCAGAACCTATAGTAAAAATAGAAGATGGCCGAGACAACCATAGTGACAGTGACATGGTCAGTCATGGGAATGGAATCTTCAGACTTACAATCATGTATTTACACTCTTTTGGTTCCACACTGTGCAGGTGGCAAATGAAAACACACTTGAGATTATCCTATGGGTAATTGATGGCAAGTTATCATTCGCTTTGGAACTATTTTAGTGCATGCCATATTGTTGTTAGTGGGAGAGCCTGGAATAATTTACATCTAGACATCATCCTTCAGTGGCTCTACAGTTGTCTTTATGATAAAAATCTGCTTCTTGATTTCTATGAAAGCACAATATATGTCAAGGAATTAAGATCAAAATAAAGTCAGTTTCTTTGTTGGATTCAAGACAAGCTAGTTGTGAAGGCCAGGAAATTGAATTTATGTTAAGGGTAGATTATTGCCTGCAGGTTAAATTTGTGTGTAGATAATCACTCATTAACACAAATCTTAAAGGCTGCACCTTTTCTTATGTGTTTCATTTCACTACACATTAGAATACATATTTATTAAACATGCACTTGTGAAATGGTAGCTGTTGCTTTTTGTTTCATTGAAAATCACTCCACATATGAACAAATATCATCAAAAATATTCTTCACTGTTGCTGACAAGTTTGGTAAAATTGATTCTAAGTACTCTTCACTTTTTGAATTCACGTAAAACACTTAAAAGTGAAGTGTTTGGGTAGTGTTCTCATTGGTACATGAGGCCTTTGTGAACACCTTTTATGTGTATTACTTTGGAATCCATTACTCTTCTGTCAAATATTCTCTTGATAGACTGTAAAGGCTCCATATATCATTCAGAACCTATGATGTTGTAATGATAACATAAAATATGCAAGCAGAGAAAGCACATTAAAAATTTTTGAGTCCTGTGAATAACATTGAGGTTATTAATATCCAAGCAGATTGAGAGAATGTATGTTCCATCAGCTCAGTGTGAGGGTTGAATTTCTCATTCAGAAAACGATATAAGCTCATTTGAAGACCTGAGCACATGCCAGACATGTTAACATGGATGAAGGTATTGCCAGTGTGAGAGAATCATGTGGGGTATAGGTATTTGGGGTTATGTCTGTCATTCAAGAATGACATGCATTGTACATAGAATATATAGATCATTTTATTTAAAACTCATATGATATCTAGTTTTAATTCTGATTTTTACCACTCATATTTTGTCCCTGAAAGTTTTCCCTTTGTCTCTTAGCTTGACACAGTTGATTCCTCTGGCTAGATAGACTGTAAGATGACAGGAAACAGACTTGATTTTAGTAACACTATAGACAGGTCTCTTACAAAAATATGGTTTTCAGTATCTGATTCTATTGTGATGAAGACTTGATATTTTAGCAATATGAAATATGAATGTCTATGTATACATATAGGAGATTTGGAAACTTTTTATTCATATTAACAGAATATTTCTGAGCCTCTTTCTAAGAAGAAAGCTGATGGCCATATAACTGTTGCTCAAAGACCAAAACATAGAATACACTCACAAATAAAAGGTAAGGACTATTCTTGAATAGAAATTAGTTTAGTGCTACTTTGACCATGAAACCATTTGAAAACATTTGAAAATTTGAAAAGATTACAATGTATGCAGTGATATTTATGAAGCTTTATCTAAAACATTTTTTGCCAATCTATACATATTTGGTCATAACTTTTCTTCCTTTTCCCTCAGTCTCATTCTGCTTGTGGCAAGTCCTTTACCACTGATTTTTATATTTTCTCCTAGGGACTTATACCAATCTATTGCTATTTTAAAATGTTTTTTTTAATTTTTTTATTTAAGAGAGGGAAAGAGCCAGAGAGAGACACAGAGAAAGGATGGGTATGCCAGGGCTTCCAGCCACTGCAAAGAATTCCAGATGTATGTGCCACTTTATGCATCTGGCTTACACGGGTTCTGGGGAATCAAACCAAGGTCCTTTGTCTTTGTAGCCAAGCTCCTTAACTGCTAAGCCATCCCTCCAGCCCCCTATTGCTATTTTAATGAATGTTTTCATCCTGAGTACACAACTTAACATTCTGGGGACCAGCATACAATATTCCATGTCTTGTAAAGACATTCCTAAGCCTACCTTTGAGCTATTTTAATATCCAAGGCTAGGAATTTAGAAATATGTCCATAAATACTTGTTGAGCAAATGAATTTCAACCACTCAAACACTGATGAAAGGAAGCTTAGCAACATTACCAGAGCTATAGTCCTATAGACAGATCAAACATACTATATCAGAATCAGTTATGCCCTTTTGTATCAGATTGTGTCATTAATAGGCATAAAGAGAGTGGGATAATAAAAGTTACTATTTCTGTTTCACTCTATTTACATGTACAAGGGAACATTGATAGAAAAGTTCATGACAAACTACATTTCATTTGACTTTTTGTCTCTTAAGGAGGCCACATGAATAATGTAAGATATGTCAGTATGATATTTTCAATATGTGAATCTTGGGGAACTGTCCAATTAACCTGAGCTGAGAAGCTTATGTAGAGATCCTTGTAATTATTCTTTTTTTCTGAATAATTTCAAGGCTAGAGATGGTACCAGTCACCTGTTTCAGGTTGAAAAATTAAAAGAATCTCAAAAGACTTACATATTCAAGTAAGGTTCAGATAGTTTAAAAATCAAAGATATGGGCTGCAGAAGATGGCTTAGCAGTTAAGGCATTTGACTGCAAAGCCAAAGGACCCTGGTCCCATGTAAGCCAGATGCACAGGGAGTGCATGCATCTGGAATTATTTTGCAGTGGCTGGAGGCCCTGGCATGCCCATTCTCTCTCTCTAAATAAATTAAAAATAAATAAGTAAAATATATTTAAAAAATCAAAGATATTAATACAAATCTTACCACAATAAAGGCTTTTTATATTCTAATTATTTGGGCACAAATATTTTATATAGTGCATTTAATTGAAGTGTCCATTTTTTTTCCTAGATGCATCAGCAGTTCTTAAGGTGATACCAGAAATAGAGAAAGCCAGTCATGGAGACCGTGGAATGGTTATGCCAAGGGTATGGAATATTCAAATTTCAAAGCTAAATGTACACTGTGTATTCACCTTCAAAATTTAGTGAAGACCTATATAAATGCACATGTCCTGGCCTCATAAGATCACACATGCCAGTTTAGTATTACTTTTGGACAGGTCTATCTGATTACATGGTAGTAGTGTGTTGTGAGAGCTTGCATCCAACTAGAGCCAGGGATCATCTTTCAATGGCTGTGCAATTTTTCTTTCTGATAATTTGAGCCTCTATTTGTATAAAGGCTAAACATATTATTTAAAAAAATCCAAATTCAAATACAATGTTTCAGTCCTTAATATGCAATTATGGTTAAGTAGCATGAGATGGTCCTGATTTCAAGTGAATGGCATTATATTCCCAGTGCTGAAACTTGATTGCACATGATCAAAGGCTGAAACTTTTCTTGTAGTTTCCAGTTCACTGTGCTGTGTCCACTCTACGAGTGTGTGTATTTTTATTCATTCGCTACTGCAATGGGATCTTGCAAATAGCATTGAAAAAATAGTTCTCAATTGGGTGTGGTGGTGCATGCTTTTACTCCCAGCAGTTGAGAGGCAGAGATTAGACAAGAGCTCTGTGTTTGAGGCCAGTGAGGTTCAAAAGAGTGAGTTTCAGATTAGCCTGGACTCGAGTAAAATTATAAACACAGCCTGTTACATTTGGGTACAAACAGTGTAAACACTGATATTCTAAACTATTTCTTGGGAACCTATTCTTTCCCGAGAATGTTGTATACAAAAATTTTCTTTTTGCATCTCTCAGTTACTTCCTCCATTTACTACCTGGAGAATCTGAAGATAGATCTGACTCTGAAAACTATTTTTACAGCACCCTATTGAAGAAATATGATTTTCAATACTTGTTCTTTTATTTTGAAGAGTTTATGCTTTTCATATACATAATATTCTTGTGCTGATAGTTCTGAATAGATTTTGTGAAACACTATTCTTCATTATGGTAACAGTGTATCTCTGAGACACTTCCTGAGAATAAAGAAGTTTACAATACACTTGGCACAATTCTAAAGTAAGACAACGAATGGCAAATGTACAAATAAAAGGTAGGAATCATAACTGATAAATAATGCAGTTGAATGCATATAGGATGATCATGCCCTTTTGAAAACAGTGAAATATCCTATGATACATAGATATGGAGCCTCGTCCACCAGAATTTTCAAAATCTACAAATTTCCTCATTATTTTCTTCCTTACCTTCTGGAATCATTCAGCTTCTGAGCATCATTTCTCACTCAAATTCCATTATTTTCACCTATGGGTTTCTATGTATGTATCTACACGTATTGATTTTCATGCTTTCATGCAGACTGCACATTGCATCATGCTGTGTACCATCATGTATGTCATGTCATGGATGATGTTTGGATGCCATTTCTAAGGCTCACATTGAGCTATTTTCCACCTGGCATTAAAAATATCTCCATCAATAACCTAACTGTACAGGAAAAAGAATACCAGCCATTCTATCTACATGAATCAGGCTTAGTATCTAGAAGCCCTGCTGTAGTCATATTTAAAAGTACACAAACAAAATAACCACTTATGTCATTTGCGCATGATGAGTCTTGAAGAAAGTAAAGCAAGTCAGGCACAAAAATAGGTGTTTCATACTGTTACATTTAAATGACAAAAATATTGACAGAAATTTTTAGGATGAAATTACATTTTACTTACAACTTTTGTCCTGGATGAAGACACTGTGAAAACTGTGAAATAGCATGCCTCTCTTACATTTTCAAAATGTGTGCCTTGCAGGTTGTTCATTGTTCCTCAGGTGGTAAGTTTGTGTATCCAACCTTGAAACCATTGCTTTCTTTGATCATGTTTATTTCTAGAGTCTTTACCAGTGACATTTTCAATGTTTCTAAGTATAGAAGTGTTTTCTAAATTCAGTTTAATGGAATTTCTGATTTAAGAAAGTAATACATTTTTATGTATTGTTTTTGTCTGTAGGGGGTGGGTTCCTTTTTGCGGTATGGTGTCACTCTAGCCAAGGCTGGCCTAGAATTCGCTCTGTACTCCTAGGCTGACCTTGAACTCACAAGGATCCTCTTACCTTTTCCTCAAGAAGGCTGGTATTAGAGAGGTGTGGGACCAAGCCAAACATAGGATTTTTATACTTAAAAGCTTCTACTTAGTTCTATTAAGATATTTTTGAATTATTATTTCATTTTACCTAAGTGTCTGTTTTTGTATGGCAGCAGCAGAACCTATAGTAAAAATAGAAGATGGCCAAGACAACCATGGTGACAGTGACATGGTCAGTCATGGGAATGGAATCTTCAGATTTACAATCATGTATTTACATTTTTTGGATTTAAAATGTGCATGTGGCACATTTAAATATGGGTAATCAATGGCAAGTTACCATTTGTTTTGGAACTATTTTAGTGCAGGCCATAGTGTTAGACTATTGGGAGAGCCTGGAATAATTTACATCTGGATGTCACCCTTCAGTGGCTCCACAAGTTGTCTTTGTGATAAAAACCTGCTTCTCCATTTCTATGAAAGCACAATATATCTCAAAGAATTCAGGTCAAAATCAAGTCAGGTAACTAAGTTTCTATTCTGGATTAAAGAAAAGCTAGTTGTGCAGGCCAGAAATTGAATTTATGTTAAGGGAAGATTATTGCCTTTGGGTCAAAATTTGTGTGTAGATAATCACTCATTAACACAAATCTTAAAGGCTGCATCTTTTCTTGTGCATTCTATTAAGCTACACATTTGAGTGCATATTTATTAAACATGCACTTGTAAAATGGTGGCAGGTGCTTTTTGTTTCTCTCAAAATAACTCCCATTTCAATGAATATCATCAAAAATATTCTTCACTGTTGCTGGAAAGTTAGATAACATTGATTCTGAGTACTCTACACCATTTGATTTTGCTTAAAATCCTTAAAAGTTATATGTTTGGGCAGTGTTCTCATCGGTGCATGAGGCCTTTGTAAAGATCTTTTATGTGTTTTACCTTAGAATCCATTACTCTTATGTCAAATCTTCCTTACGATAGATTGTAAATGCTACATATATCATTCATAACCTATGATATTGTAATGATAATATAAAATATGCAAGCAGAGAAAACACAATAAAATTTTTTGAGTCCTGTGAATAACATTGAGGTTATTAATATCCTAGCAGATTGAGGGAGAATGTATGTTCCATCAATTTAGTGTGAGAGTTGAATTTCTCATTCACAATAAGATAAAAGATACACATTTGAAGACCTGAGCACATGTCAAATATGTTAACATGGCCGGGCGTGGTGGCGCACGCCTTTAATCCCAGCACTCGGGAGGCAGAGGTAGGAGGATCGCCGTGAGTTCAAGGAAACCCTGAGACTACATAGTGAATTCCAGGTCAACCTGAGCTAGAGTGAGACCCTACTTCGGAAAACCAATATATATATATATATATATAAACATGGATGAAGGCATTTCCAGTATGAGAGAAACATGTGGGGTATAGGTATTTGGGGTTATGTCTATCATTCAAGAATGACATGCATAGTAAATCTAATCTACAGATCATTTTATTTAAAACCTATATGATATCTAGTTTTAAATCTGATTTTTATCACTCTTATTTTGTTCCTGAAAGTTTTCCCTTTATCTCTTAGCTTGACACAGTTACTTCCCGTGTTTAGATAGGCTATAAGATGACAGGAAACAGACTTGATTTTGACACCACTGTAGACAGGTCTCTATTACAGAAATGTGGTTTTGAATATCTTATCCTAATATGGTGAAGATTTGATGTTTTAGCAATACAAAATATGAATGTGTATACATATAGGAGATTTGGAAACTCCTTTTATTCATATTAACAGAGTATTACTGAGGCTCTTTCTAAGAAGAAAGATGAAGGTCATATAACTGTTGCTCAAAGACCAAAACATAGAACACATTCACAAATAAAAGGTAAGAACTATGCCAGGTGTGGTGGCACACACCTTTAATCCTAGCACTTGGGAGGCAGAGGTAGGAGGATCCCTATGAGTTCGAGGCCACCCTTAGACTACATAGTTAATTCCAGGTCAGACTGGGTTAGAGTAAAACCCTACCTTGAAAAAAAAAAAAAGTAAGAACTATTCTTGAATAGAAATTAGTTTTGTGCTACTTTGACCATGAAGCCATTTTGAGAACATTACAATGTATGCAGTGATAGTTATGAAGCCTTATCTAAAACATTTTTGCCAATCTATACATATTTTGCCATAACTTTTTCTTCCTTTTCTTTAAGATTCATTCTGCTCCTGATTAGTCCTTTACCACTGATTTTCATGTTTTCTCCCAGGGACTTATGCCAATCTATTGCTATTTTAATGAATGTTTTCATTCTGAGTACACAACTTAACATGCTGGGGACCAGCAGACAATATTCCATGTCTTGGAATGACATTCCTAAGCTGACCTTTGAGCTCTTTTAATATCCAAGGCTAGGAATTTAGAATGATCTCCATAAACACTTGCTGAGCAAATGAATTTCAACCACTTAAACACTGATGAGAGGATGATTAGCATCATGACAGAAGCTATAGTCCTATAGACAAAACAAACATACTATAGCACAGTCAGTTATGCCTCTTATATCAGATTGTGTTATTAACAGACATAAAGAGAGTGGAATACTTAAAGTTACTATTTCTATTTCACTTTATTTACATATACAGGGGAACACTGACAGAAAAGTTGATGACAAACTGCATTTCATTTGACTTTTTCTTTCTTAAGGAGGTTACAGTGGATAATGTCAAATGATACATCATTATGATATTTGAAAAATGTGCATCTTGAGGAACTGTCCATTTAACCTGAGCTGAGAAGCTTATATAGAGATCCTTATAATCATTCTTTTTTTCTGAACAATTTCAAGGCTAGAGATGGTACCAGTCACCTGTTTCAGGTTCACAAATTAAAAGAATCTCAAAAGATTTATATATTCAAGTAAGGTTCAGATAATTTAAAAATCAAAAATATTAATACTAGTTTTTCTAAAATTAATGATTTCTATTTTCTAATTATTTAGGCACAAACATTTTCATGCAATGCATTCAATTGAAGTGTCCGTTTGTTTCCTAGAAGCATCAGCTGTTCTTAAGGTGACACCAGAAATAGAGAAAGCCAGTCATGGAGACAGTGAAATGGCTATACCAAGGGTATGGAATACTTAAATTTTAAACTAAATATATACTGTGTATTCACCTTCAAAATTTATTGTAGTCCTATATAAATGTACATGCCATGGCCCCATAAGAACATGAATGCCAGTTTAGTATTACTTTTGGACAGGTCTATCTGATTACATGGTGGTAGTGTGTTGTGAGAGCTTGCATCCAACTAGAGCCAGAGATCATCTTTCAGTGGCTGTGTAATTTTCCTTTCTGATAATCTGAGCCTCCATTTGCATAAAGGCTGAACATATTATGTAAAAAAAGAGTTCAAAATCAAGTGCAATGATTCAGTTCTTAATATGAAATTGATGTTAACTAGCATGAGATGGTCCTGATTTCCAGGGAACAGCTCTATATTCCCAGTACTTAAACTTGATGATTTCATATAATCAGTAATTAATTTCAAAATGAAAGCCTGAAACTTTTCTTGTAGTTTCTAGTTCACTGAGCTGTGTCCACTCTACTGGTGTGTGTACTTTTATTTATTCACTACTGAAATGGGATAATTGCAATTTGGGTTGAAAAAATAGTGTAGTGGTACACACCTTTACTCCCAGAAAATGTGAGGCAGAGATTAGACAAGAGCTCTGTGTTTGAGGCCAGTGAGGTTCAAAAGAGTGAGTTCCAGATCAGCCCAGGCTTGAATAAAATTATAAACATAGCCTTCTACATTTGAGTGCAATCAGTGTAAACACTGATATTCTAAACTATTTCTTGGGAACCTGTTCTTTCCCAAGAACATTGTATGCAGAAATTTCTTTTTGCCTCTCTCAGTTACTTCCTCTGTTTATTATCTGGAGAAGGCAGAAGACATATATGACTTGGATAACTATTTTTACAGTACCCTATTGAAGAAATGTGATTTTTAATACATGTTCCTTTTATTTTGAAGAGTTCATGCCTTTGAGATATATAATATGTTTGTGCTTGTAGCTCTGAATAGATTTTGTGAATCATTATTGTTAATTGTGTTCACAGCGTATGTGTGAGACTCTTTCTGAGAAGAAAGAAGTTGACAATGTACTTGGCACTGTTCCTAAAGCAGGACAACGAATGGCAAATGTACAAGTAAAAGGTCAGATCCATAATTGATTTGTAACTCAGTTGAATGTTTTTATGATGATCATGCCCTTTTGAAAACAGTGAATTATCCTATGAAAGCTAGATATGGAGTCTTGTCCACCAGAATTTTCCAAAATCTACAAACTTCCTCACTATTTTCTTCCTTATCTTCTGGAATCATTCAGCTTCTGAGCATGGTTTCTCACTCAATTTCCATATTTTCACCTATGAGCATCTATGTATCTATACCTATTGCTTTTCATGTTTTCACACTGAGCATACGTCGCATCATGCTCTCTACCATCATGTACATCATGTCTTGTACCAGGTTTGCATGCCATTCCTAAAATACACATTGAGATATTTTCTACTATAGTACCTGCCATTAAGAAAGTCTCCATCAATAACATCATTGTAGAGGAAAAGGCATAGCAACCATTTTACCCACATGAATGGAAACCAAGTATCCAGGAGTACTGCTGCAGTCATGTTTAACAAGCACACAATCAGAATAAATGGTTATATCTTTTGTGCAGGATGTGTCTTGAGGAAAGTCAAGCAAGTGAGGCCCAGAAAGCATGTTTCATATCAAGTTGTTTTGAAATGACAAAAATACTGACAGCAATTTTGATGGTGAAATTACATTTTACTGATAGCTTTTTTTGCTTGATGGAGACATTGTGAAAAATGTGACATGGCATGTCCCTCTTACATTTTCAAAATGTATATCTTGTGTGTTGTTCATTGTTCCTCAGGTGGTAAATTTGTGCATGGAACTTTCACTGCTTTCCTCGGTCATGTTTGTTTCTAGAGTCTGTACCAGAGACATTTTTTTTTATTAATAGCTTCCATGATTATAAAAAATACCCCATGGTGATACCCTCCCTCCCCCCACTTACCCCTTTGAAACTCCACTCTCCATCATACCCCCTCCCCATCTCAATCAGTCTCTCTCTTACTTTTGATGTCTTGATCTTTTCCTCTTTATGATGGTCTTAAAAAATATGGAACGCTTCACGAATTTGCGTGTCATCCTTGTGCAGGGGCCATGCTAATCTTCTCTGTATCATTCCAATTTTAGTATATGTGCTGCCGAAGCGAGCACCACAGACATTTTTAATGTTTCTAAATATAGAAGGATCTTCTACAGTCAGTTTAAAGGAATGTCTGATTTAAGAAAGTAATACATTTTTATTTATTGTTTTTGTCTGTAGGGGGTGGGTTCATTTTTGAGGTATGGCTGACCTAGAATTCACTCTGCACTTGAACCACAAGAATCCTCTTAGCTTTTCTTTCTAAATGCTGGCATTAGTGGTGTGTGTCACCAAGCCAAAACTAGGATTTTTATGATTAAAGCCTTCTACTTAATTCTATAAAGTTTGTTTGATTTTAGCTAATTTTACCTAAGTGTATGTATTTTGTATTGCAGCAGCAGAACCTATAGAAAAAATAGAACAAGTCCAAGACAACAATGGTAACAGTGACATGGTCAGTCATGGGTATGGAATCTTCAAATTCAGAATCATGTATTTATACTTGTTTTGGTTCCAAAATGAGCCTGTAACAAATGAAAACACACTTGAGATTATCCCATAGGTTATCATTTGTTTGGGAACTATTTTAGCACAGGCCATAGTGTTAGGCTAGTGGGAGAGCCTGGAATAATTTACATCTGGACATCATCCTTCAGTGGCTCTACAAGATGTCTTTACGATAAAAATTTGCAACTCCATTTCTAGGAAAGTACCATATACCTCAAAGAATTGAGATCAAAATCAAGCCAGATGACTAAGTTTCTATTTGGATTCAATACAAGCTAGTTGTGAAGGCCAGGAAATTGAATTTATGTTTAGGATAGATTATTGCCTGTGGATCAAAATTTGTGTGTAGATAATCACTCATTAACACAAATCTTTAAGGCTGTATCTTTTCTTGTGCATTCCATTTTGCTACAAATAGGAGTGCATACTTATTAAAAGTGCACTTATGAAATGGTGGCTGTTGCTTTTTGTTTGTTTAAAAATAACTCCCCATATCAACAAACATCATCAAAAATATCCCTGACTGTTAATGGCTAGTTAGGTAAAATTAACTCTGAGTACTCTACACCATTTGAATTCTTGTGAAATACTTAAAAGTGATATGTTTGGGCAGTGTTCTCATTGGTGCATGAGGCCTTTGTAAAGATCTTTTATGTGTTTTACCTTAGAATCCATTACTCAAATCTTCTCTATGATAAATGCTCCACATATCATCAGAAACTATGATATTGTACTGATAATATAAAATGTGCAAGCATATAAACACGATAAATTTTTTGAGTCCTGTGAATAACATTGAGGTTATTAATATCCAAGCAGACTGAGGGAGAATGTATGTGTCATCAGTTCAATGTGAGGGTTGAATTTTTCACTCAGAATAAGATATAAGCCCATTTGAAGACCTGAACACATGCCAAACATATTAACATGGATGAGGGCATCTCCAATGTAAGAAAAACATGTGGGATATAGGTATTCAGGGTTATGTCTGTCATTCAATAATGAAAGAGCAAGCAAGGTGAACAAGATTGCTTGTGTCCTTGTAATGAAGAAAGATTAGTCTCTTTGAAAGTGTATGTGTCATATTTAAAATAGCCAACCAATGTTTTGATGCTTCTTTCTCACTCTGCCATGGTATATAGCTTTGATGATCTTTCTAGATTGGCTAAGACATGCATAGAAAATCTAATATATAGGTCATTTTTATTTAAAACTCACATGATTTCTACCTTTAAGACTGATTTTTACCTCTCGTATTTTGTCCCTGAAAGTTTCCCTTGTCTCTTAGCTTGCTGCAGTTGTTTCCTCTGGTTATATAGGCTCTAAGATGACAGGAAACATACTTGATTTTGATAACACTTTAGACATGACTCTTTAAGGAAACATTGGTTTGAATATCTGCTGGTCTTATGATGAAGACTTGATGATTTACTAACATGAAATATGAATATATATATATACACATACAGGAGATTTGGAAACTTTTTTATTCATATTAACAGAGTATTTCTGAGCTGCTTTCTATGAAGAAACATGATGGTCATATAACTATTGCTGAAAGACCAAGACATAGAACACATTCACAAATAAAAGGTAAGAACTATACTTGAATAGAAATTAGTTTCATGCTACTTTGACCATGAAACCATTTTGAAAACATTACAATGTAAGTTCTGATATTTATAAAGCTTTACCTAAAACATTTCTGCCTATCTATACATATTTGGCCATAACTGTTTCTACCTTTTCCTTCAGTTTCATTCTGCTACTGGTAAGTCCTTTACCACTGGTTTTCCTGTTTTCTCCTAGGGACAATATAATAGCCAATCACTATTTTAATAAATGTTTTCATTCTGAGTACACATCTTAACATGCTGTGGACCAGCAGTGAATGTTCTATGCCTTGGAAAGATATTCCTAAGCCTATCTTTGAGCTCTTTTAATATTCAAGGCCAGGAATTTAGAAAGATCTCCATAAATAATTGTTGAGCAAATGAATTTCAACCACTCAAATGCTGATGAAAGGAAGGTTAGCAACAAGAGCAAAGTTATAATCCTACAGACAGAATAAACATAAGATAGCATAATTAGTTAAGCCTTCTTGTATCAGACTGTGTCACATAGACATAGATAGACATAGAGTGGAATACTAAAATTTACTATTTCTATTTCACTCTATTTATATATGTAAGGAAAATTTGGTAGAAAATATGATGACACTGCATTTAATTTGTTTTTTTCTTTCTTAAGGATGTTACAGTGAATAATGTAAGATGATATGTCACTATGGTATTTTCAAAATGTGCATCTTGGGGCATTGTACATTTAAACTGAGCTGATAAGTTTATATATAGATCCTAGTAATCTTTTTTTTTCTGAACCTTTTCAAGGAGGGAGATGGTACCAGTCATGTGTTTAAGATTCAAAAACTAAAAGAGTATCAAAAGAATTACATATTCAAATAAGGTGCAGATTATTTGAAAAGCAAAATTGTTAATACAAATTTTGCTACAATTAAAGGTTTGTATTCTGTAATTATTTTGGCGTAATTATTTTCATGAAATGCACTTAATAGAAGTGTCCCTTTTTTCCTAGAAGCATCAGCAGTTCATACTATGGCACCTGAAATAGAAAAAGCCAGTCATGGAGACAGTGAAATGGTTATACCAAGGGTATGGAATATTCAAATTTCAAAACTAAATATATGTTGTGCATTCACTTTTTAAATTTACTGTAGACCTATATAAATGCATTTGTCATGGCCCCATAAGATCATACATGCAAGTTTAGTATTACTTTTGGACAAATCTATCTGATTACATGGTCGTGATTTGTTCTGAGAGCTTGCATCTAATTAGAGCCACAGATCATCTTTCAGTGGCTGTGCAATTTTGCTTTCTGATAATCTGAGCCTCCATTGGTATAAAGGCTAAACATATTATTTTTAAAAAGAGTCCAAGCTGGGCATGCTGGCACATGCCTTTAATCCCAGCACTCGGGAGGCAGAGGTAGGAGGATCGCTGTGAGTTCGAGGCCAACCTGAGACTACATAGTGAATTTCAGGACAACCTGGGTTAGAGCGAGACCCTACCTTGAGAAACCAAACAAACAAACAGAAAAGTACAAAATCAAGTACAATGTTTCAGTTCGTAATATGAAATTATGGTTAAGTAGTATTAGATGGTCCTGATTTCAGAGGAATAGCTCTATATTCCCAGTGCTCAAACTTGATGACTTCATATAATCAGTGATTAAACTCAAAGAGTCAAAGGCTGAACCTTTTCTTGTAGTTTCTAGTTCACTGTGCTGTGTCCACTCTAGAGGAGTGTGTATTTTGATACATTCACTACTGTAATGGGATCATTGCAATTAGAATTGAAAAAAGTTCTCAGATGGGTGTGGTGGTGCACGCCTTTACTCCCAGCAATTGGGAGGCAGAAATCTGATGAGAGCTCTGTGTTTCAGGTCAGTGAGGTTCAAAGGAGTGAGTTCCAGATCAGCCTGGGCTTGAGTAAAATAATAAACATAGTCTGCTGCATTTTGGTAAAACAATGTGCATTGATATTCTAAACTATTTCTTAGGAACCTATTCTTTTCCAAGAGTGTTGTATACAAAAATTTTCTTTTTGCCTCCCTCAGCTATTTCCTCCATTTATTATCTGGAGAAGGCAGAAGATAGATATGACTCTGATAACTATTTTTATAGTACCTTATTGAAGAAATGTGATTTTCAATGCATGTTCTTTTTATTTTGAAGAGTTGAAGCTTTTCAGATGTATAATATGCTAGTGTTGGTAGCTCTGAATAGATTGTGTGAAACACTATTCTTAATTATGTTAATAGCACATCTCTAAGATGCTTCCTAAGAAGAAAGAAGTTGATAATATACAGGACTATGTTACTAAAGCAGGACAACAAATGACAAATGTACAAATAAAAGGTTAGATTCATAATTGATTAGTAACTCAGATGAATGCTTTTAGGATGATAATGCCTTTTTGAAAACAGAGAAATATCCTATAATTCTTAGATATTGAGCCTTATCATCAGAATTTTTTAAATCTACAAGTTTCCTCACTGTTTTCTTCCTTACATACTGGAATCATTCAGCTTCTGAGCATGGTTTCTCACTCAAATTCATATTTTCATCTATAGGCTTCTATGTATCTATACCTATTGATTTTCATGCTTTCACACTGAGCGCACATCACATCATGCTCTGTACCATCACGTACATCATGTCACGTACCATGTTGGGATGCCATTTCTAAAGCTCACATTGAGCTATTTTCTACTACAGTACCTGGCATTAAGAATATCTCCATCAATAACGTAAGTGTAGAGGAAAAGGAGTATCAACCATTCTATGTACAAGAGTAGGGCTTAGTGTCTGGGAGCCCTGCTGTAGTCATGTTTAAAAAGTACACAAACAGAACTACCACTTATGTGTTTTGTGGCAGGATGAGTCTTGAAGAAAGTAAAGCAAGTGGGGCACAACAAGAGTGTTTCATATTAAGTTGTGTTAAAATGACAAGAATATTTACAGGAATTTTGATGAGGAAATTACATTTTACTTATAACTTTTTTCCTGGATGAAGACACTGTGAAAAATGTGACATGGCATTTCCCTCTTATTCTTTAAAAATGTGTATTTTGTGTGTTGTTCATTGTTCCTCAGGTGGGAAACTTGTGTATGGAACTTTCAAACCACTGCTTTCTTTGATCAGGTTTATTTCTAGAGTCTCTACCAGTGACATTTTTAATGTTTCTAAATATAGAAGTGTCTTCTGCATTCAGTTTAATGGAATGTCTGATTTAAGAAAGTAATACATTTTTATTTATTGTTTTTGTCTGTAGGGAATGGGTTCGTTTTTGAAGTATGATGTCACTCTAGCCAAGGCTGGCCTAGAATTCACTCTGTACTCCTAGCCTGGCCTTGAACTCAAAAGGATCCTCTTGGCTTTTCCTCCTGGTAGTATTGGTGTCTGTGACCAAGCCAAACCTAGGATTTTTATAATTAAAACCTTCTAATTAATTTATGTAAAGATTTTTGTTGAATTACTATTTCATTTTAGTGAATTTTATCTAAGTGTCTGTTTTTGTATGGCAGCAGCAGAACCTATAGTAAAAATAGAAGGCCGAGACGACCATGGTGACAGTGACAAGGTCAGTCATGGGAATGGAATCTTCAGACTTACAATGTATTTATACTTGTTTTAGTTCCAAAATGTGCATGTGACAAATGATAACATACTTACGATTATCCTAAAGGCAAATGATGGCAAGTTAGCATTTGCTTTGGAAGTATTTTAGTGCACCCCACATTGTTAAACTATTGGGGGAGGCTGGAATAATTTACATCTAGACATCATCCTTCAGTGGCTCTACAAGCTGTCTTTATGATTAAAATCTCCTTCTTCATTTCTATGAAAGCACAATATATCTCAAAGAATTAAGATCAAAATCAAGTCAGGTAACTAAATTTCTATTTTTGGATTCAAGACAAGCTAGTTGTGAAGGCCAGGAAATTGAATTTATGTTAAAGGCAGATTATTGCTTGTGGGTCAAGATTTGTGTGTAGATAATCACTCATTAATACAAATCTTAAAAGCTGCTTCTTTTCTTGTGCATTCCATTTCACTACATATATGAATGCATATTTATTAAACATGCACTTGTAAAATGGTAGGAGGTGCTTTTTGTTCCTCTCAAAATAACTCCCCATATCAAGAAATATCATCAAAAATATTGTCCATGTTGCTGGCGAGTTAGGTAAAATTGATTCTGAGTACTCTACACCATTTGAATTCACGTAAAATCCTTAAAAGTGATGTGGTTGGGCAGTGTTCTCTTTGGTACATGAGGCCTTTGTGAAGATCTTTTATGTATTTTACCTTGGAATTCATGACTCTTGTGTTAAATCTTCTTTATGATAGACTGTAAATGTTCCATACATTATTCCTAATTAAACCTATGATGTTGTAGTTATAATTAAATATGCAAGAAGGTAACACATTAAAAATTTTTGAGCCCTGTGAATAACATTGAGGTTATTAACATCCTAGCAGATTTAGGGAGAATGTATGTTCCATCAATTTAGTGTGAGAGTTGAATTTCTCATTCACAATAAGATAAAAGCCCATTTGAAAACCTGAGCACATGCCAAATATATTAACATGGATGAAGGCATTTCCAATATGAGAGAAACATGGGGTATAGGTATTTAAGGTTATTGTCTGTCATTCAAGAATGACAGAGTAGGGCTGGAGAGACGGCTTAGCGATTAAGCGCTTGCCTGTGAAGCCTAAGGACCCTGGTTCGAGGCTCGGTTCCCCAGGACCCACGTTAGCCAGATGCACAAGGGGGCGCATGCGTCTGGAGTTCGTTTGCAGTGGCCGGAGGCCCTGGCGTGCCCATTCTGTCTCTCTCTATCTGCCTCTTTCTCTCTATGTCTGTCACTCTCAAATATAAATAAATAAACAAAAAAATAAAAAATAAATAAAAAAAAGAATGACAGAGTAAGCAATGTGAAGATCTCTGTGTCCTTGCAATGAAGAAAGATTAATCTCTTTGAAAGTATATGCATCATATTTAAAATAGCAAATCAATGTTTTGATGCTTCTTTCTCACTCTGCCATGGTATATAGCTTTGATAATCTTTCTAGATTAGCTAAGACATGCATAGTAAATCTAATCTATGAATCATTTTATTTAAAACTCACGATATCTAGCTCTAAAACTGATTTTTTTTACCAGTATTATTTTGTCCATGAAACTTTTCCCTTTGTCTCTTAGCTTGCCAAAGTTTCTTCTTGTTAGATGGGCTGTAAGATAATAGGAAACTCACTTGATTTTGATAATACTTTAGTCAGGTCTCTATTACATAAATGTTTTGAATATTTTTTTTATTTTTATTTATTTATTTGAAAGCGACGGACAGAGAGAGAGAGAAGAGAGAGAGAGGCAGATATAGACAGAGAGAGAATGGGCGTGCCAGGGCCTCTAGCCACTGCAAACGAACTCCAGATGCGTGCACCCCCTTCTGCATCTGGCTAACGTAGGTCCTGGAGAATCAAGCCTCGAACCGGGGTCCTCAGGCTTCACAGGCAAGCGCTTAACCGCTAAGCCATCTCTCCAGCCGGAATATTTTCTTCTTTTTGATGAAGACTTCATGATGTAGAAATATGAAAGAGGAATGTCTGTATAGATTTGGAAACTCTTCTTTATTCATATTAATAGAGTATTTCTGAGCCTTCTTCTAAGAAGAAAGAAGGTGGTCATATAACTATTGCTGAACAACCAAACCATAGAACACTTTCACAAATAAAAGGTAAGAACTGTACTTGAATAGAAATTAGTTTTGTGCTACTACAATCATGAAACCATTTTGTAAACATTGCAATGTATACACTGATAGTTATGAAGTCTTATATAAAAAAACTTTTGCCAAGCTACATATTTGACCATAACTTTTCCTTTCTTTTCGTCGGTATCATTCTGCTACTAGTATGTCCTTTACCAGTGATTTTTATATATTCTCCTATAGAGTTATACCAACCCATTGAGAATTTAATGAATGTTTTCATTCTGAGTACACAACTTAACATGCTTTGGACCACCAGACAATATGCCATGTTTTGGAAAGCCACCCATTGAGCTTGTTTAATATCCAAGGCCAGGAATTTAGAAAGATCTCCATAAATAATTGTTGAACAAATGAATTTCAACCATTCACACACTGATTAAAGGAAGGTTAGCAATATGATCAAAGCTATGGTCCTATAGACAGAACAAACATATGCATAATCAGGTATGTCTTTTTGTATCAGACTACATCACTGATAGACATAAAGAGAGAGGGATACTAAAAGTTACAATTTCTGTTTCACTCTATTTACATATAAAGGGGAACATTGACAGAAAACTTCATGGCAAACTGCATTTCATTTGACTTTTTCTCTCTTAAGGAGGTTACAGTTAAGATGATATGTCACTATGATATTTTCAAAATGTGCATCTTGGGGAATTGTGCATTTAACCTGAGCTGATAAGCTTATGTAGAGATCCTTGTAATTATTCTTTTTTCTGAACCATTTTAAGGCTAGGAATGGTACCAGTCGTGTGTTTCAGGGTCAAAAATTAAAAGAATCTCAAAAAAATTACATATTCAAGTAAGGTTCATATAATTTAAAATCAAAGTTATTTATACAAATTTAACTACAATTAAAATTTTCTATTCTCTAATTATTTTAGTGCAATTATTTTCATGCAGTGCATTTAATTAAAGTGTCCCTTTTTTACTAGAAGCATCAGCAGTTCATACTTTGACACCAGAAATAGAGAAAGCCAGTCATGGAGACAGTCACATGGAAATACTAAGGGTATGTTAATATTCGAATTTCCAAACTAAAGATATACTGTGTATTTACATTCAAAATTTACTGTAGACCTATAAAAATGCATGTGTCATGGCCCCACAAGATCATGCATGTCAGGTTAGTATTACTTTTAGACAGATCTATCTGATTGCATGTTGTTAGTGTATTGTGAGAGCTTGCAATGAGCTAGAGCTTAGATCATCTTCAGTGGCTGTACAATTTTCTTTCTCATAATGTGACCTTCCATTTGTATAAAGGCATAAAATATAACTAAAAATGAGTTCACAGGATAGAGAGATAACTCAGAGATTAAGGTGCTTGACTGCCAAGCAAAGGACACAGGTTCGATTCTGGGACCTATGTAAGAGAGATGCACAAAGTAGCACCTGAGTCTCAAGTTCATTTACAGTGGCTGAAAGCCTTAGTGTATCCATTCCTACTTTAAAATAAAACAAAAGAATTGAAAATCAAGTCTGATGACTCAGATCCTAATATGAAATTATGGACAAGTAGCATGAGATGGTCCTGAATTCAAGTGAATAGCTCAATATTCCCAGTGCTCCAACTTGATGTTTTCATATAATCAGTGATTAATTCCAACATCAAAGGCTGAAAACTTCTTGTAGTGTCTGGTTCACTATGGTATGTCCACTATTTAGGAGAGCTTGTATTTTATGTATTCACTATTGTAATGGGGTTTGCAATTAGGTTTTTAAAAATATTTTTTCAATTAGGCATGGTGGTGCATTCCTTTGAATCCCAGCAATTAGGAGGCACAGACAGGAGGCTCAGAGACATGTGTTTGAGGTCAGTGTGGTTACAAAGAATGAGTTTCAGGTCATCCTGAGCCAGAGTAAAATTATAAACATAGCCTGCTACATTTGGGTGCATACTGTGTAAACTTTGATATTCTAAAGTATTTCTTGTACGTATTCTTTACCAAGAGAGTTGTATACAAAAATTTTCCTTTTGCCTCCCTTAGTTACTTCCTCTTGTTATTGCCTGGAAAAGGCACAAGATAGATATGACTTTAATAACCATTTTAACATCATCCTATTGAAGAAATGTGATTTTCAATACTTGTTTCCTTTATTTTGAAGAGTTGATGCTATTGAAATATATAATATGTTTGTATTTGTAGCTCTAAGCAAATTTTGTGAAACATTTTCCTTAATTATGTTAACAGCATGTCTCTGATAGTCTTTCTAAGAAGAAAGAAGTTGATAATATACTTGGCACTGTTACTAAAGCAGGACAACAAATTGCAAATGTACAAATAAAAGGTTAGAACCATGTTGATTCGTAATTAGACTGAATGTTTTTATGATGATTATACACTTTTGAAATCAGTGAAATAGCATATGATTATCTATGGAGCCTTCTGCAACAGAATTTTCCTAAATCTACAAATTTCTTCATCACTTTTTTCCTTTACTTTTGGTATCATTCAGCTTCTGAGCATGATTTCTCACTCAATTTCTTGGTTTTTACTATGGGCTTCTATGTATCTATACCTATTGTCTTTCATGCTTTTCACACTGAGTGCACATTGCGTCATGCTCTGTAGTGTCATGTACATCATGTCATTTACCATGTTTGGATGCCATTCTTAAACCTTACATTGTGCTGTTTTCTTATATAGTACCTGGCATTAAGAAATCTCCATCAATAACATAACTCTAGAATAAAGAGAATATAAAACATGCACACCAGCAGGACTGGACTGGAGGCTTAGCATCTAGGAGCCCTGGTGTAGTCATGTTTTAAAAGTACACAAACAGAATAACCAGTTATGTCTTTTGTGACAGGATGAGTCTTAAATAAAGTAAAGCAAGTTGGGCACAAAAAATGTTTCAAATCAAACATTTTTGAAATGAGAAAAAAATGACAGAAATTTTGATGATGAAATTTCATTTTACTTATAAATTTCTTGTTGGAAGAAGACACTGAAAATATGACATGGCATGTCCCTGTGATATTTTCAAAATGTGTATCTTTTATATTGTTCATTGTTCCTTGGGTGGTAAATTTGTGTATGGAACTTTGCAATCATTGCTTTCTCTGATCATGTTCCTTTCTAGAGTTTGTCTCTAACAGCAACATTTTTAATGTTTCTCAATATAGAAATGTCTTCTAAATTTAGTTTAATGGAATGTCTGATTTAAGTAACACATTTTTTATTTATTGTTTTCTTCTGTAGAGGCTGGGTTTGTTTTAGAGGTATGGTGTCACTCTAGCCAAGGCTGACCTAGAACTCACTCTGTATTCTTAGGCTGGCCTTGATCTCACAAGGATCCTCTTATCTTTTCCTCCAGAATGCTGGTATTAGTGGTGTGTGTCACCAAGCTATGCCTTGAATTTTTATAATTAAAATGTACTGAATTTTGCCTAAGTGTCTGTTTCTTTGTATGGCAGCAGCAGATCCTGCAGTGAAAGCAGGAGGCTGGGACAGCCATGGTGACAGTGACAGAGCTCAGTCTTGGGTATGAAATCTTCAAATTTAAAATCATGTATTTATATTTTTGGTCTACAATGTGCATGCAGAAGATTAAAATACCCCTGAGATTGCCCTATAGGTAATTGATGGCAAGTTATCATTTATTTTGGAAGAATTTTAGCACATGCCATGTTCTTAGTCTATCAGGAGAGGCTGTAGTAATTTACATGTCATTATCATCTTTCAATGGCTCTACAAGTTGTCTTTATCATAAAAATCTGTATCTCCATTTCTATGAAAGAATAATATATCTCAAAGAATTAAGATCAAAATCAAGTCATGTTACTAAGTTTCTATTTTGGATTCAAGGTAAGCTAGTTGTGGAGGCCAGAAAATTGAATTTATGTTAAGGGCCGCTTATTACCTATGGGTCAAACTCATTCATAAAAATCTTAAAGGCTGAATCTTTTCTTGTGCATTCAAGCAGATTGAGAGAAAATGTATATTTCATCAGTTCAGTGTGAAGGTTGAATTTCTCGTTCAGAATAAGATTGTGCACTTGTTAGATATAAGCCTATTGGAAGACATGAGCTCATGCCAAATATTTCAACATGTGAGAGGGCATCTCTGATATAATCAAACCATGTGGAATATAGATATCCAGGTTTATGTCTGTCATTGAAGAATGACAGAGTAAGCAATGTGAATAAGATCACTTGTGTCCTTGCAATGAAGAGAAATTAATATCTTTGAAAGTATTTAAAATAGCAAATAGAAGATTTTATGTATCTTGGCTTGCCACAGTTGCTTCCGCTTGTTATGTAGGCTAAAACATGACAGGAAACAGACTTGATTTTGATGACCTATTTGACTGGTCTCTATTAAAGAAATATGGTTTTCATACCTGCTTCTCTTATGTTGGAGACTTGATTTAGTAATATGGAATGTCTTTGTAGATACATATAGGGTATTCATGAAGCTGTTTTTTTATTCCTATTAACAGAATACTTGTAAGCCTCTTTCTGTGAAGAAAGAAGATCATCATGTGACTGTTCATCAAAGACTAAAAAGTATGACACATTCACAAATAAAGGGTAAGAACTATAGATGAAAGATAATAGTTTTCATGACAATATGACCACAAGATGATTTTGAAAATATTAAAATGCAACCTCTGATAGTTATGAAGCCTTATATAGAAAAATTTTGCCCAAATATTCACATTTGGGCCTACCTAATGTGGTATCATCTTCCTTCCAGAGTGTCCTTTACCACTTATGTCCATATTTTCTCCTATAGACTTATCCCAAGCTATTTGTATTGTCATCAAATTTTCCCCTCCATGTAAACACCTTACAATGCTCTCCACCATCAGGTCATGTGCATGTCTTGGGAAACCTTTCCTAAACCTCTCATTTAGCTCTTTTAAGATCCAGGATGAGGAATTTAGTAAGATCTCTCTTATAAAAATGTTGAGCACATGAGTTTCAATCATTCAAACATTGTTGGAAGAGAGGTAAGCAACATGAGCAGAACTGCAGTCATGTAGAACATACATAAAATAGTATAATCAGTTGCATCTTCTTGTGTCAGACTAAGTCATTGATAGACATAAACCCTGGTGAGATACCAAGAATTATTATTTCTGTTTCACTCTGTGTATGTATGTATAGAAAAATTGACAGAAAATTGATGAAATTGTATCTCATTTACCTTTTTTGTTTAAGGAGGAAATGGTGAATAATGTAAGATGACATGTCACTGTGATATTTTCACAATATGCATCTTGGGGATTGTTCATTGAACTTAAGCTGATAAATTTGTATATGAATCTTTTTTTTTTTTTTTTTTTTTTTTTTTGGTTTTTCGAGGTAGGGTCTCACTCTGGTCCAGGCTGACCTGGAATTAACTATGTAGGTTCAGGGTGGCCTCGAACTCACGGCAATCCTCCTACCTCTGCCTCCCAAGTGCTGGGATTAAAGGCATGTGCCAGCATGCCCGGCTTCTTATATGAATCTTTTTAATCATTCTGTTATCTGAACCATTCAATTGCTAAAGACTGTACCAGTGACATTTTTAAGATGTTTTAAATTAGAAGTATCTTCTAAAGCATTACAAGTTCAAATATTATTCAGACTAATTGAAAACCTGAAATAAGAATAGAATTTTTTAGAATTAGACATTTTTATTCTACTTTGATTTTTCTTTGAATATTATTTCCTTGCAATATCTTTGACTGAAGTGCTGTTTTTTTTTTTCTAGCAGCATCAATTGTCTGTGCAGTCACACCAGAATTAGAGAAAGGCAGTCAAAGTAACAGTGAACGGGAGTTATCACAGGTATGGAATATTCACATTTTAAAACTAAATGTATACTGTGTGTTAAGTTCCAAAATTTACTTTAGGTTAATGATAATTCCCTTCAGATTGCCAGGTAGAATAATTAAGGCCAATTTAGTATTTACTTTTGGACAGATTAATCAGATTAAAAGTTGCTAGTATGTTAGAGCTCCCATGCAATTAGAAACACAGATCATCTTTCAGTGGCTTTGCAATTTTGCTTTCTGATAACCCGGACCTCCATTTCTATAAAGGCATAACATGTCTTTTAAAAAAATTGAACCCAAAATCAATTCTGATTACTCATTTCCTAATTTGAATTTATGTGTAAGAAGTATGTGATGGTCTTGAATTTGCATTCACATTAAGGACTCATTCTAGTAGCTCAATATTCATGTTTTTAGATAATCTGTCATTAATTTGAAAATCAAATGCTAAGTCTTTTCTTGTGGTTTCTTGTTCACTGTGGTATGTCTAGTCTCAATGAGAGTGTATTTTTAAACATTCATTTCTGTTATGGGGCCATTGCAATTATGTTTTAAATAGTGCTTGGGCTTGGAGAGATGCCTTAGCAGTTAAGGCACTTGCCTGCAAAGCCTAAGGACCCGTGGTCGATCTCTCTACTGTTCCCACAAAAGCCAGATGCACAAAGGTGACCCAAGTGCAAGGTCTCAAGTACAAGGTTTGATTACAGTGGCTAAGGCCCTGGTGTGCCAATTCCCTCTCTCTAAAAAAAATAGTGCTCTATCATTAATTTCTTTTCTATCAAAGACATGAATGAAAAAATGCTATAAAAATATTCTAACCTGTTGTTAGTGATATTTTACATAAACTCAAGTCATATTTATTATGAGTATTATAAACATTTACCATAAACCAGTGGTTGATGAGGCCTTTTTTGAGCTGGAATATCTTACTCATATGTCATATCTTTATCATAGCCATTCAATGCTCCTAATTGAGACAAAGACCTATGACTCTGTAATGATATCATAGATGAGATAAGGAGCTAATACATGGAAATCAAAATTTTGGATTCCCATGAATTGAATTGTGATTATTTAAATGGAGATGTCAGAAGGGAGACATTATCACTTTTGCATGAGACTGGAATTCCTTATTTGCAATCATTTTTCTTTTATGTTAGTTCTTATGTATAACAGACATTAAATTTCTACATATCAGGGCTGGAGAGATGGCTTAGTGGTTAAGCACTTGCCTGTGAAGCCTAAGGACCCAGGTTTGAGGCTTGATTCCCCACGACCCACGTTAGCCAGATGCACAAGGGGGCACACGCATCTGAAGTTCATTTGCAGTGGCTGGAGGCCCTGGCGCACCCATTCTTTCTCTCTATCTGCCTCTCCCTCTCTCTCTGTCACTTTGAAATGAATAAATAAAGATAAACAAAAGAAAATAAAGGTGTGTGCCACCACACTGGCTAAAAATTTTTTTTAATTTCTATGTATCATGTAGGACTTATGATATTGCAACTATATCACAGTAGAATAGTAAACCCTTCAAAGTCATTTTTCATTCCAATGAATAACACTGAGGTTATTCATACAAAGTACTTTGAGAGACACTGTATTTGCCATGAGTTTAGTGTGAGTTGAAATCCTTATTTGGAATAATACTTTGTACTTGTGAGACTTAAGCTAACATGAAACATGAGCACATGTCATCCATGTTAATATCTATAAAGAGTTTTCACAGGACAAGTAGAAAAGTGGATCTAAATGTCCAGAATTATGCTTGTGTTAGTCATGTTCAGTAATGACAAAGAGGCCAGCAGTATGACCAATATCATTTTAGCCTGAGAATTTTGGAGTATAGACTAGATATATGTAATGGTTCCATTATGACTAATGTGAAAGCTTAACCCTTCCAATCTAAGAATAGAGGTAGATGTGAAAAACTAATTTGTAGCTTAAATATAAAGTTACAGTAGGAAAATTGATAAAGTTACAGTCATTGTCACCTTTATATGTATATATTTTTAAATATAGACATTTTTTTATAAACACCACCTGTTGGTACTATACTTTCCTTCCTCCCTGCCCTTTTCTGAAAAGGCCTTCTTCATTGGGGATGCAGGTTAACCCCATGGCAATTGTGGGTCATGCATCTGGGGGGGGGGGCAATGTCTCAGTGCAAAATGGCCCAACTTGTGGCTCTAACAATCTTTCTGCCCCATCTTCCACAAAATTCCCTGAGCCATACTGGGAGCATTTTAAGTCTACTTCAGTGATGAACACTTAGGAACCTCTGGCTCTCTATTTTGGTAGATGTCGAGGGTCCTCAGTATCTTTCTCCATCACCCTTGTGCTGATATCAGATTCAATACGAAAAAAGGACTCTTGGTCATTACCCCAATTCCTCTGTGGTTTCAACTGGGGCCAGGGTGGAGTGCACTGGGCCATTTATCTCCTCAGGTCCAGTACCTGTCTGGACAGATGTTGGCCACTTTCCCCTGGTAGCTCATGTAGCACCTTCCAGCACTAAATGGGCTAATTATCTGGGGACTGGGTCTCCTCCAGATTCTAACCAGGTCTCTCTATGGTCTGTGCTAACAGTGTTTGGTGTCTTCAGCAGTAGGGTCTTGCCATTAACCTCTGATGGGTAATCAAGTGCTCTGAAGGAAGTTTATCTTGTTTGTTTTGGGAGCTCTAGTAGCTCTCTCTGATCAACAGCTTATTGTGGATGTAGGCCACATCCTGGCATAGGGAAATACAGGCCAGCACAAAGAGAAATGAAAAAAGAAAAAGCCAGAGAAGAAAGAAACAGGAGAAATTTGAGGTTAGATTTCAGCTCAATCTCTCCAGGGTGCTTCAATTCAGGTGCTCCCTCTAAGGTTCATTTGAGGGTTCCACCTTTTAGTATGATTTCCAGGATATAGGATTCTATGGTACCAGTTCAATCTGTGTTCAGATTTTGTATCGCCCCCACCCTTTCCCTTCCCTGGCCCTGCCCTTCCTATTGTCCAAGCCTTAAGATGCTATTCAGTTATGTCAGAAACTTGGTCTGATCCAGGTTAGAAAGTGCAGATGAGTGAGATCATGTGACAGTGGTCTTTCTGTGATTGTGTGAGTTCACTTGAATGATCTGTTCCAGGTGGGTGTAGTGGCACATGCCTTTAATCCTAGCACTCAGGAGGCAGAGGTAGGAGGATCACCATGAGTTTGAGGCCACCCTGAGACTACATAGTTAATTCCAGGTCAGCCTGGACCACAGTGAGATCCTACCATGCAAAACAAAAAACAACAACAACAAAAAGAATGATATGAGGACTTCTGGTCAAGATGGCGACCAGCTGACCACACCTCCCTGGGAAAGAAAGGCAAGGCATTAACGGTTCACTGGGTCTTTTAGGGGAGAGCAATGTCTAATAGATCACCAGTGGGAGGGTGCAGATGGGAAAAAAAGGGAACTGTGATTCCCTCGCTCGCAGGTAGCCCATCAGTCCCCCAGTCCCAACAAGCAAACACTGAAGCCATAGTCCCAGCCTGAGGATACTCCTGCACTTACTGTAGGAAAGGGAACCTAGGCCAACATACTTCCACTTGACCCAATGCGCAGGGGTGATTGCCCTGCTACCTCCACCCATGTGTGACCTCGAACAGGCTCCACCCACTGACCTGCTGGAACTCAGGCTCAATCCATCCACCTGCCCACCACATGAGTGCTGCCCATTTGCCAATGCAAGCTTACCCTGCTCTACCAATTTTCCCACTTACTGCTCTGGCCACCTGCCCATCCACCTGCGAACTCAGGTCCATTCCACCTGCCCACGCAAGCTCAGGACCACTCTGACTGTCTGCCCGCACCAACTCAGGCCCAATCCCCCATCCGCCACAGCAGCCACCTGCCATCTGCCCGCTGCAGGTGTCCCGCTGCACGCAAGCTCAGGCTGATTCAGCTTCCAGCTGAGTGAGTGATCAGGCTACTTTGGCTCCCACCTCAGGCTGCTTCGGCATCTCGTGGCATGAGGGCTCAGGCTGCTTCAGCTCCAACGTCAGGCTACTTTGGCTTCCCACAACCAGGCTGACCACCCACCCATGTGTTAGCTGAGGATCACTCTGCCCATCTGTTTGCCTGCCTGCTAGCTCAGGCCAACTCCACCAAGAGGGACCACTTCCCCCTCCCATAGAGACCACAGTCCTACTCCCCCTGCCCATACACTATGATGGGCAGACCACAGCGCAAAAGAAATATCGTGAAAAATCAAATACAACTAAATCCAGTAAGATCACCCAGTCCTACAATGAACATCTCTAATCAAAACATAGAAGAACCCCATAATACCTCAAAAGGGCCCCAGCTGAGACTAAGAAAAATTGGCGAAACAAGCAAGGGGGCTGTTTTCCTGGTGAACCGGGTACCAGCACAAGGGTGAAGGAGATCAACACAGAGAAAAATCAACTCCTACCAAATCAGAGACCCAGAGACCCAGAGGCACCCAACACCTCATCACTGAAGCACACCAAAAATGAACCCAACACGGCTCAGGGAAATTTTGTGGAAGAGGGGGGAAAAGAATGGCAGAGACACATGTTGGGTCATGATATGTAGAGACATTTATCTTATCCATAACTGTGGGCTAACTCCACAATGCATGACCCATATACCTCAACAAGGAGGGTCCAAGGAGAGGGGGTAGGTCACAGATGAGCCTAATAATGGTACCAAACTGACTGTATTTGCTGAATACAAAACTAATTAATAAAAAATTAAAAAAACATAGAAGAGACATTAGGATCAGAACACCAAGATGAAGCTATGAGCAATGTAACCCTGAACAAGCAACTTGTAGAACTTTCAGAAAAGCAACAAAGTACCGATAATCATGTGGAGGCTGCCATCACTACACTAGACCTAATAGATAAGAAAATGGAAGGGGTTCAAAGACAGTTAAGACATATGAAGGGAAGTGAAAAAAGGAGGACCTCAAAAATCAGCTGGTGTTGCTAAATGAAGACATAAAGAAATGCAAGGACGAATTCAAGAAGTATCAAAAAAATCAGAAAATGATGTGAAAAGTGAGCCTGACAGAGGGATGGAAACTATACACAGAAAAGTAGTAGAAAATGCAAACCTAATTGAACATGCCCAAAACTTTAAAAGTTCTCACAAATAGAGTCACAAATGTGGAAGATAGAAACTCCGATCTGGAAAACAAGAAAGAAGAAACAGAGAGTATAAAAGTTTCAATAAGTTCAAAATTTTCTGTGAACAAAACATGAGGGAATTGTGGGATACCTTTAAATGTCCTAACATCTGGATCATGGGAATACCAGAAGTGGAAGAAATTCAGACCAAAGGCATGGAGAACTCATTTAACAAAATAATTGAAGAAAACTTTCCCACTCTCTCAAAAGAAAGGCCCATCAAGATATAAGAGAGAAGGAAAGAGAATGGACACACTGCAAATGAACTCCAGATGCATGCACCACCTTGTGCATCTAGTTTACGTTGGTCCCAGGGAATCAAACCAGGGTCCTTTGGCTTAGCAGGCAAGGTGCCTTAACTGCTAAGCAGCCTCTGCAACCCAACATGCACTTTATTTTTTATCATCTTCAATCTGTTGATCTTCTAAGTATAATGTGGATTGAGAAACTAATATAAACAATGTGATATTCTAAACCAATATAGGCAAGAGAAAATTGGCAATAAGCTATATCTTGTTTACTTATTGGCTTAGGATGTGAATTACATTTATTTAAGCAATTAAATGAGAATAGGATATGAAGAAAGCAATGAGAAAGAAGGTATGTGGTGTATTTAGGCTTTTGAGTTACTGTAAATACCCTCACCCAAACTTATACATTCATTTTACTTTTGTGTATTCTAATTTATCTGTTTTACTCATGTTATAATTCTAGCCACTTACATTGTCTTATACTGCTTGTCAAGTTTTGGCATGTGTGATTTCATAAATTATTAGCATAAATTTCCAACCAAACTTTGACATTAGACTCCAAATTAAAAAGGGTAGCTGAGTTACATTAAGTTGTAATGATGGACAAAAATCCAGAGACATGTTTAAAAATACAACTACATGATGCTTCTCACCTCCCACTAAGACATGATGCTAATTCATCAGTATGGGTAATTTGGTGAATTTATTAGGTATTCTATTCAATAAAACTTTTTTTTCAATAAAACATTTTTGAGTCAGACTTCCAGCCAAGATGGCGACCGCCTAGCTGCGCTGCAAATCCCGGGGAAAGAAAGGCAAGATATTAAGGGTATATAGTGGCTTTTAGGGGAGAGAAATCTGGGAGGGCACAGAGGTGGGGGAACAGGGAATTGCGGATCTCCTCGCGGGTGGGTAGCCCACCGCTCACCCCAAATAACCGCCGTGTTCACAGCACCGCCCCTGCTGCTGCTGCTGCGCTGGCCGCCCCTGCTGCGCCAGAGCCTGCACGGCTGCCACCGCGCGCCTATTGTTTCCTGCGTGGAAGCTTAGACTGCTCCACACTCTCTTCCACTCGCTTACTTACTGAGCGAGCCCAGTCCCACAGCAGGTGCCACGCAACCTCAGACTGTGTCTCTCACTTGCGCCAGCTCAGGTGCCATCCCCTACCTGTCTGCCACGCCGGCTGTCCGCCATTGTCCTGTGGCGGGGGAGCGCAGACTGTTTCCGGGTCCCAGCATTCCCAGAGTTCGAGCTGCTTCAGTGCTTGGTGCCTCAGTGCCACTCCTAGCTCGAATGCAGGCACCTTTGGCACATTACCACTTGAGAACTCAGGCAACATTGGTGCCCCTGCCAGGCGGTAGATAGGCAGCTTTGGCAAGTGAGAGACAAAGCCCAGGCTGCTTGGCAACTGCCCCAGGCTGCATAAGATTCCTATTGTTCTTGAGCCCAGGCAGATATGCCCACCTACCTGCCCATACACTGTCATGGGCAGAACACAGCGCAACATGAAAAATCAAATGCAAGAAAATCCAGTTAGATCACCCAATCCCACAATGAATACATCTAACCAAAACATAGAAGAACCAATAGGAACAGAACACCAAATTGAAGCTATGAGCAATGCAATCCTGACCAACCTACTGGTAGAACTTGCAGGAAAGCAACAAAGGGCCGATAATCGTGTGGATGCTGCCATCACTAAACTAGAACTAATAGATAAGAAATTGGAAGGATTTCAAAGAGAGTTAAGAGATTTGAGGGAGAGTGAAAAAAAAGAAGACCTTAAAAATCAGCTGGCAATGCTAAATGAAGACATAAAGAAATGCAAGGATGAACTCCAAGAATCATCAAGAAAATCAGAAAATGATGTGAAAAGGGAGCTTGACAGAGGGATGGAAATTATACATAGAAAAGTAGTAGACAACGCAAATTTAATTGAACAAGTTCAAAACTCACTAGAAGCTCTCAAGAATAGAGTCAGCCAAGTGGAGGATAGAAACTCGGATCTGGAAGACAAGATGGAAGAAACAGTTAGAGAGTTCAAAAATTTCAGTAGGTTCAAAAGCTCCTGTGAACAGAACATGAGGGAATTGTGCGATACACTTAAACGTCCTACTATCAGGATCATTGGAATACCAGAAGGAGAAGAAATTCAGACCAAAGGCATGGAGAACTTATTTAACAAAATAATTGAAGAAAACTTCCCCAGTCTCTTAAAAGAAAGGCCCATCAAGATACAAGAAGCCAATAGAACTCCAAACAGACTGGACCAAAGGAGAAACTCTCCAAGACATATTATCATTAAGACTCTAAACATTGGCACCAAAGACAAAATCCTAAAAGCAGCTAGGGAAAAACAGCACACCACCTTCAAAGGTAACCCCATCAGAATTACTTCAGACTTCTCAATGGAAACCCTGAAAGCTAGAAGGGCCTGGAATGAAACACTGCAAAGTCAAAGAAATTATGGCTTCCAACCCAAACTACTCTACCCAGCAAAAGTATCCCTCATAATAGATGGTGAAAGAAAAACATTCCACGACAAAACTCAGCTTTACAATTACAAGAACACAAAACCAAACCCACAGAGAGTATTTCAGGAAATTCTCCACAGAGAAGAAAAAAATAATCAAACACAATTGCCTACAAGAAGCAGATCACAACAACCAAACTCAGAGTAGGCACAAAAAACCTTCAACGTCCATAAAAACACCAACCCACATTTACCATCACAATATGGCGGGGATCAAATCAAATCTCACAGTCATTACCCTAAATATTAGTGGCCTTAATTCACCCATCAAGAGACACAAGCTAACAGGGTGGATCAAAAAATTAGACCCCTCAATCTGTTGCCTTCAAGAAACCCACCTCACCATTAAAGACAGACATCTCCTCAGGGTGAAAGGTTGGAAAACAGTATTCCAAGCAAATGGGAATAAGAAACAAGCAGGTGTAGCTATATTAATATCAGATAAAATAGACTTCAAACCAAAAATGATCAAAACAGACAAAGAAGGCCACTTCCTACTTATCAAGGGAACGATCCATCAAGAGGATATTACAATCATAAATCTGTATGCACCAAACACAGGGGCACCACAGTTCATAAAACAAAACCAACTTGACAATAAAACAGAAATAACCACCAACACCCTCATAGCTGGGGACTTCAATACACCATTATCAGTAATAGACAGATCATCCAAACAGAAATTCAACAGGGAAGTAAGAGAGCTCAACAAAACCATAGATCACTTAGACTTAACGGACATCTACAGAACCTTCTATCCCAAATCCACAGATTACACATTCTTCTCAGCAGCCCATGGAACATTCTCTAAAATAGACCATATACTGGGTCACAAAGACTGCCTCCACATATTTAGGAAGATTGACATAATTCCCTGCATGATATCAGATCACAATGTTATATTGCTAGAAATCAACAACAAAAGACCCACCAAGAATCCCAAAGGCACCTGGAAACTGAACAGCACACTTTTAAACAATAAATGGATAGTGCATGAAATAAAAAATGAAATTGCAAAATTTCTGGAATTGAACGGCAATGAGAACACATCATACCAAAACTTATGGGACACAATGAAAGTGGTCCTCAGGGGAAAATTCATAGCACTCAATGCCTTCGTAAAAAAGACAGAAAGGTCCCAAATCAATGACCTAACCATCCACCTAAAGGCACTGGAAAAACAAGAAAAATCCAACCCAAAGAGCTCCAGAAGGAAAGAAATAATTAAAATCAGAGCAGAAATCATTGAACTGGAAACGAAGGAAACAATTAAGACAATTGACAAAACAAAGAGCTGGTTCTTTGATAAAATAAACAACATTGATAAACCCCTGGCCAATCTGATCAAGCAAAAAAAGGAGAAGTTTCAAATAAGCAAAATTCAAAATG
Source organism: Dipus sagitta (assembly GCA_036346955.1). Lineage (NCBI taxonomy): Eukaryota > Metazoa > Chordata > Mammalia > Rodentia > Dipodidae > Dipus > Dipus sagitta. The sequence goes on along the minus strand of CM070779.1, from coordinate 54,268,098 downwards.
AAAAAGGAGAGATTACGACAGACATAAGTGAAATTGGGAGAATCATCAGGACTTATTTCAAAAACTACACCACAAAACTGGATAATGTGGAGGAGATGGAAAAATTCCTGGATGCATACCATCTATCAAAGCTAAACTCAAAGCAGATTAATCTCCTAAATCAACCCATCACACTCATGGAGATTGAAAAGGTAATAAAAAAAACCTCCCAAAAAAGAAGAGTCCAGGACCAGATGGCTTCTCAGCTGAATGCTATCAAACCTTCATGGAAGAACTCAAACCAATCTTCCTCAAACTGTGCCACACAATTGGTGAACAGGGAAAGCTACCCAACTCCTTTTATGAAGCTAGCATCACCCTAATTCCAAAACCAGGCAGAGATACCACAAGAAAAGAAAACTACCGGCCTATTTCCCTGATGAATTTAGATGCAAAGATCCTAAACAAAATCCTTGCAAACCAAATCCAACAACACATCAAAAGCATTATCCACCTTGACCAAGTGGGATTCATTCCAGGAACACAGGGGTGGTTCAACATATGGAAATCTGTCAATGTAATACACCACATAAACAAGGTTAAACATAAAAACCGCATGATCATTTCGATAGATGCAGAAAAGGCCTTTGACAAGATTCAACATCACTTCATGTTCAAAACATTGGAGAGAATTGGCATGATTGGTTCATATCTTAACCTAATAAAGGCAATATGCGAAGCTCCGAAGGCCCAAATAATACTTAATGGAGAGAGACTGGAGGAATTCCCACTAAGATCAGGAACAAGACAGGGTTGTCCACTCTCACCTCTGCTTTTCAATATAGTACTGGAAGTCCTAGCTCAAGCAATAAGACAGGAGAAGGAAATAAAAGGGATACAATTTGGAAAGGAAGAAGTTAAGTTAGCTTTATTCGCTGATGACATGTTTATATATGTAAGAGACCCGAGAGACTCCATCCCAAAACTCCTGAAGGTGATTAACTCCTATAGAAAAGTAGCAGGATACAAAATCAATGCACAAAACTCAGTAGCCTTCCTTTATGCAAAGGACAAAGATACAGAAAAAGAAATAAGGGACATAGTCCCATTTTCAATTGCAACAAAAAAAAATAAAATACCTTGGAATAATGTTAACCAAGGAAGTGAAAGATCTATACAAGGAAAACATAAAAACACTCAAAAAAGAAATCGAGGTGGACTTGAGAAAATGGAAAGACCTCCCATGTTCCTGGATAGGCAGAATTAACATTGTGAAGATGACAATCCTACCAAAGGCAATATACAGATTTAATGCCATTCCAATTAAAATCCCTACCTTGTTCTTCACAGAGATAGAAAAAATGATCTCAAATTTCATATGGAAAGGCAGAAGGCCTCGCATTTCCAAACATATCCTCAGCAAAAGAAATACCTCTGGAGGCATCACCATACCTGATCTAAAGCTATATTACAAAGCTATAGTAATAAAAACAGCATGGTAATGGCATAAAAACAGGAGTACAGACCAATGGAATAGACTTGAGGACCCGGACTTTGGGTCAAGCAACTATAGCTACATGATATTCGATAAAGGCCCAAACAATATAGGCTGGAAGAAAGACAGCATCTTCAACAAATGGTGCTGGACAAACTGGATAACCATATGCAGAAAACTGAAACTTGATCCACATATTTCACCATGTACTACACTCAAGTCCAAATGGATCAAAGATCTCAATTTTTTTTTTTTTTTTTTTTTTTTTTTTTTTTGGTTTTTCGAGGTAGGGTCTCACTCTAGCTCAGGCTGACCTGGAATTCACTATGGAGTCTCAGGGTGGCCTTGAACTCACGGCAATCCTCCTACCTCTGCCTCCCGAGTGCTGGGATTAAAGGCGTGCGCCACCACGCCCGGCTTTGCGCCACCACGCCCGGCTTAAAGATCTCAATATAAGACCAGAAACTCGAATACTACTGGAAGAAAATTTAGGAAGTACTTTCCATGATATAGGAATGGAATAAGACTTCTTGCACAAAACCCCAGTAGCTCATGAACTTAAACCGTCACTCAACCAATGGGATCACATGAAGCTGAAGAGTTTCTTTACAGACAAGCATACAATAAGCAAAGCCAATAGATTACCCACAGAATGGGAGAAAATATTTGTGGGTTATCCAACTGATAGAGGCCTAATCTCTAGAATCTACAAAGAACTCAAAAATCTAAACAGTAAGAAGTCAAACACCCCACTCACAAGTTGGGGCAAAGAGCTGAACAGGCAGTTCACAGAGGAAGAAATAGAAATGGCAAACATACACTTAAGAAAATGTTCAGCATCTCTAATCATCAGAGAAATGCAAATTAAAAGAACTATGAGATTCCACCTTACCCCAATAAGGATAGCAAACATCAAAAAATCAAATAAAAAGAAATGCTGGCGAGGATGTGGAGAAGTAGGAACACTCATCCACTGTTGGTGGGAATGTAGGATGGTACAACCACTTTGGAAAGCAATATGGAGACTTCTGAAAAAGCTGAGTATAGAGATACCAACAGACCCAGTTATTCCCTTACTGGGCATCTACCCTAAAACATTCAAACCACAGACTAAAGAGATTTGCTCAACCATGTTTGTAGCGGCTCAATTTGTAATAGCTAAGAGCTGGAATCAACCCAGATGTCCATCACTAGAAGAATGGATAACTAAGATGTGGTATATCTACACAATGGAATTCTATAGAGCAGTAAGAAAAAAATGACACAATAAAATTTGAGAAAAAATGGTTGAACCTGGATAAGATCATTCTCAGTGAACTTACCCAATCCCAGAAAAAAAATTGCCACATAGTCTCACTCATCTACAGCACCTAACCTGAATCTACCGAAGATACCTTACATACCCAGCAAGCATCTCCTAGACTAGACAGTAGGATGGAAGGGGAGGGAGGGGAGGGCATCAAAGGGGTGGGAAACACAAATCTAGACCCAAACAGCAATGGTACCATAATCTTCTACTTACTAAAAGACAGACCAAATGGCTGATCCTTCACCAGGCCCTTACAGGGAACACCTGAACCACAAGACACTGGAGAGGATAGATGTAGATCCTAAGGAGAGAGCCACCCCATCATACCTCAAAAGGGCCCTGGCTGAAACTAAGAAAAATTGGAGAAACAAGCAAGGGGGCTGTTTTCCTGATGAACCGGATACCAGCACAAGGGGGAAGGAGATCAGCACAGAGAAAAATCAACTCCGACCAAATCAGAGAGCCAGAGCCTCAGAGGCCCCCAACACCTCATCACTGAAGCAGATCAAAAATGAACCCAACATGGATCAGGGAAATTTTGCGGAAGAGGGGGCGGAAAGAATGTCAGAGCCACATGTTGGGTCATGATATGCAGAGACATTTAGCTTACCCATAACTCTGGGCTAACTCCACAATGCATGACCTGTATACCTCAACAAGGAGGGGCCAAGGGGAGGGGGTAGGTCACAGATGAGCCTAATAATGGTACCAAACTGACTGTATTTGCTGAATATAAAACTGACTAATAAAGAAGAAGAAGAAAAAAAAAAACAGCAAAGTGGGGCTCAGGAGACATGTAAAGAAGGAGTTGATTAAATATAGAGCTATTCTACTGCTAACTTGAAAACCACATCCTGGGAATTGGCAGTAGATACTGAGGAGACTCAAATCCCATTAAACAGAAAACCGGAGGCTCAACACTAAAAGTGATCTCTAATGTGCCCTGTAAGACTCAGAGAACATTTTGAAACAGGAGTTGGAAAGATTGTAGGAACCACAGGGTGTGAAGAAGTATCCTGAGGCCTTTTGCCCCCAAGACTAACTGATGCATTCATGACCTCACAGTGAATAACGAGAGCCCTTAGGGCAATGGTGGTGGAAGGGAGGAAATATAACAGTTTACCCTAATACAGTATAACCTGAGAGGATCATGAGCAACATGAAATATGTTCATACAGTAAAGTTCACAATTAACATAAGTAACGGCAAAAAAAAGTTAACCTCATATTATAATATGCAGTGAGTTACAGTGTATTTTACAGTTACTTTTACTCTATTAGTTAATTGTAGGTGTTTACACTGATCTAAAGTATGGAATTAGATCTTATTAATAATGCTATATTTTTAAATAATATAGCCTTAAAGTTACCATTAAAATCTGATGTACCCTCAATATTTTTATTAAAATGAAATCATACTTTTCTGAAAAAAAAAACATTTTTGAGTGATATCATTTACCTTTGCACCTTAACATGTCAGGAATTGCATTTTAGGGGCTTTTATAGAATGATATAACCTTTCTTGATTTTCCAACTATTATGAATGAACACAAGTGCTAATGCAGGCAATTGTTTATGTAATCACATAACCTCCATGTATAAAATTACATAATTACTGAGAATGTGAAATTTGGGTAAAATCTCATTTTTCAGAGAAAATTTTGAAATCTTAAGAATGAAATGAGGAAAGAGGATTATAAAATTAATAGAAAAAATAAGAGCTTAATAAAGAAAACTGAAATCTTTTTATTAAAGACACATTTATCACAGTCTGTAAAGTTTTTTTAAGTTTATTTATTTATTCATTCATTCATTCATTTATTTATTTTAAGAGAGAAAGAGCGAGTGAGAGACAGACAAATAGAGAGACAGAATGGGCACACCTAGACTTCTAGCCACACAAACGAACTCCAGACACATGGACCACTTTGTGCATCTGGCTTGTGTGGGTACTAGGGAATCAAACCTGGGTCCTTAGGGCTCACAGGCAAATACCTTAAAAATTAAGCTATGCTGGGCATGGTGGCACATGCCTTTAATCCCAGCACTTGGGAGGCAGAGGTAGGAGGATCTCCATGAGTTTGAGGCCACCCTGAGACTACATAGTGAATTCCAGGTCAGCCTGGGCTAGAGTGAGACCCTACCTCGAAAAACCAAAAAAAAAAATAAAATAAAATAAAACTAAGCTATGTCTCTAGCCCCATCACAGAGTACAAATATAACTTTTTAAAAGTCAGATATGGCCAGTAAAGACAAAACAAGGTACTTTCATGTCTTATTTAGTTTTCTCAATCATACAAGTAATGCAAAGCTAAGTAGAAAAGAGTAAATTAGGTTGGGCATGCTGGCACATGCCTTTAATCCCAGCCCTCAAGGGAGGAGGTAGGAAGATCGTTGTGAGTTTGTGGCTATCCTGGGACTATATAGTGAATTCCAGGTGAGTCTGAATTAAATTGAGATTCTACCTCAAAAACAAAACAGAAAGAAAGAAAGAAAGAAAGAAAGAAAGAAAGAAAGAAAGAAAGAGCAAATTCAATGCAAAATGAAGAATACTTCCCTAAATTTTAGAAAGTCTTATTTCCTCAATTTAAATACAAACATAATTCACAAAATTTAAGTGACCTGAAATAATAAAATGAAACTAATAATAAAACTAGTTCTATTAACTAAAGTGGTAATTAAGTTGAATTGTGATGAAGTCAAGATAAGAAAAGAGGGCGGGAGAGATGGCTTAGCCGGTTAAGGCATTTGTCTGTGAAGCCTAAGGACCCTGGTTCAATTCTCCAGGACCCACGTAAACCAGATGCACAAGAAGGCACATGTGTTTGGGGTTTGTCTGCAGCCACTGGAGGCCCTGGCATGCCCATTCTCTCTCTTTCTCCCTCTGCCTCTTTCTCTCTCTCAAATAAATAATAATAAAATATTTTTTTAAAAAAAGATAAGAAAAGAGTTAAGAGTATATAGGTTTTCCTTAACAACAACATTTCATTATAGGCGGAAGAAAAACAGAAGACACACAAAAGAAATAAAATGGACATATCAGAGAAGACATATGATGGCAATGTTGCTGACACTGAAGATGAATCGATACTACAAAGACAGGGAAAGACATCTGACAATCCAAAAATTCTTGTTCAGATTGAAGAACATGATAGGTAAGGCTATGGAAATATTTATCTACAAATTACTATTATTGTCCCATAAAGCACATTGTAATTAACCTAATGTTCATGCTTAACAAATTTTATGCCTTTATTTTATTTTATTTATTTTATACAAGGGCTCATGCATTCCAGGAAGGTCATTAGCTTACTATCCAAGGATGACTTTGATCCTCCTGGCTCCACCTGTAAAGTACAGGGCTTGCAGGTGTGAGGCAGTATGCCTGCTTTATGCAGTGCAGAGTATTGGACCTGGGGCTTTTGTGAATGCTGGACAAGCACTCTACCAGCTGAGCTACACTTCCAGCCTCAAGTTTTATGCATTATTGGGCATGTTCTGGCTTGAATGGATGTCAGAAGGATATAATGAAATATCACTGTTTCCAAATATATTATACATGATTCATTAAAGATAATAAGCAGGGTTATGAAATGTGAAGAAATTACATTCTCTTGCAGTCTTGTTCAAGGAAATCTGCAAATAATTTTGAAGGGGGCTTCAGTAACTTGTGGCAGAGTTTCAAATACATAATTTTAATTTAACAGCTTCAGTTCTAGGACTGATGCCTTGTAACAAACCATAAAATATGAATTGGAAACACTTGCATACATTTAGGTACATTTGTTTGATAACATATTATCATATATATCATATCATATAACATATGGATATATGATTTACAGTAGTTATAATATGTACATAATAGATATGTGGTATACAAGGTTTGGATATTTACATATTACATATATAAATGTGTATGTTTAAGAGTGATTAGTATAACATTTTTAATAGCAATTTTGTGATTGTGGGTCATCAACATAAGTGAGTAATAATAAATAATAATGTCATGCTGAACTATTAAAATGAGGTTAGATCTGAACATAATAATGTAATATAATAATGTCATTAAGTCTACTATATACTGACTATTATAACAATATAATACTGTACTATTAAATCATTTTGTCTGTTGACAAATGCTAACAAAGGTAGTTCTAAATTGGAACATCTAATGAGCTGCTGGAAGAGCTACTTATGTCACTGACACTGTGATTCAATACGAGTAGGAAAATAATTTGTTTCTGTTTTTGTTCCAAGAGCATGAGTGCTTCCAGAATTAACCTGATTATGTAATTTAGGGACTTTGACCAGGAATAAGTGTTCTCATTATTATTTTGGTATATTGCTTAAAACCCACTAAAATGCTGAAAGTCTTCAGCTGGTTGGTCCAGGTCAGCATGAACTGTGACAGGTCAAATTCGCTCTTGATATTATGCAATAGAAATGGCACTTTACCTCTGGGCTTTTCCTAAGAAAACCCAGCCTAGTAAGAGTGGCATCCATCAAATTACAGTTAAGGGATATTTTATCATTTGTATCCATCAAAACTTTGGAGGTCATAAAAACAAGGAAGGGCTAAGAAAATGTCACAACCAAAAGGAGCCTAAATGTCATGTTCTGACTTCTGGTCAAGATGGCGACTGCTTAACTGTGCTGCACCTCCATGGGAAAGAAAGGCAAGGCATTAAGGGTTCACTGGGTCTTTTAGGGGAGAGAAATTGCTATTGATCACCAGTGGGAGGTTGCAGAGGGGGAAAAAAAGGGAATCACTGATTCCCTCGCTCTCAGGTAGCCCACCAGTTCCCCAATACCCCCAAGCAGCCACTGTAACCATAGTCCCAGCTTCAGAATACTCCCATACTTACTGTAGGAAAGGGGATCCAGGCCAGCATACTTCCACTTGCCTCACTGCACAGGGGTGATCGCCCTGCTACCCCCACTCACGAGTGACTTTGGGAGGCTCCACTTGCTGGCCTGCTTGAGCTCAATGGCTTGATGGGTCCATCTGTCTGCCACATGTGCACCACCCACCTGCACATGCAAGCTTAGCCTGCTCTGCCCGTTTGCCCGCTTACTGCTCTGGCCTCCTGCCTGTCCACGCATGAGCACAGGACCATTCCACCTGCCCAAGTAAGATCAGGCTCATGCTGCCTATCCGCCCATCTGCAGCACACGCTGGTGTCCTGCAGCAGGTGAGCTCAGGCTGTTTTAGTGTCCCAGTGTCCCGCCATGCATGAGTTTAGGCTGCTTCGGTGCTTGGTGCTTCTGTGTCCCTCAGTGAGAAAGCACAGGCTGCTTTGGCATCTCACCACATGAGAGCTCAGGCTCCTTTGGCATCCCTGCCACATGCAAGCTCAGGCTGCTTTGATGTTCCACCAAGTGAGAGCTCAGACTGCTTCGGCATTGTGCCTCAGGCTGCTTCAGTTTCCCTTGTGCATGAGCTCAGGCTGATCCACCCACCCACATGTTAGCTCAGAACCACTCTGCAATTCTGCTTGCCTGCCTGCTACCTCAGGCCACCTACCCCAAGAGGCACCACTTCCCCTGCCCATGAAGACCACAGTCCTACTCTCCCTGCCCATACACTGTGATTGGCATTATTTAGGATCAGAACACCAAAATGAAGCTATGAGAAATCCAAACCAAACCAAGCTACAGGTAGAACTTGCAGAAAAGCAAAAAAGGACAAATAATCATGTGGATGCTGTCATCACTAGGCTAGACCTAATAGATAAGAAAATGGAAGGGGTTCAAAGACAGTTAAGAGATATGAAGGGGAGTGAAAAAAAAAAAGAGGACCACAAAAATCAGCTGGTGATGCTAAATGAAGACATAAAGAAATGCAAGGATGAAATCCAAGAAGCATCAAAAAAATCAGAAAATGATGTGAAAAGGGAGCTTGACAGAGGGATGGGAACTATACATAGAAAAGTAGTAGAAAATTCAAACCTAACTGAACAAGTCCAAAACTCTTTAGAAGCTCTCAAGAATAGAATCAGCCATGTGGAGGACAGAAATTCCAATCTGGAAGCCAAGATGGAAGAAACAGTTCGAGAGTTCAAAAGTTTCAATAAATTCAACACTTTCTGTGAACAGAATATGAGGGAATTGTGGGATACACTTAAACATCCTAACATCTGGATCATGGGAATACCAGAAGGGGAAGAAATTCAGACCAAAGGCATGGAGAACTTATTTAACAAAATAATTGAAGAAAACATTCCCACTCTCTCAAAAGAAAGGCCCATCAAGGTACAAGAAGCTAACAGAACTCCAAACAGACTGGACCAAAGGAGAAACTCTCCAAGACATATTATTATTAAGACTCTAAACATTGACGCCAAAGAGAAAATCCTAAAAGCAGCTAAGGAAAAACAGTAAGTAACGCCATCAGAATCACTTCAGACTTCTCAGTGGAAACCTTGAAAGCCAGAAGGGCTTGGAATGGAACACTGCAAATTCTAAGAACCTATGACTTCCAACCCAAACTACTTTACCCAGCAAAAGTATCCCTCATAGTAGATAGTGGAAGAAAAACTTTCCATGACTAAACTCAGCTTTACAATTATATGAACACAAAACCAAACCTAGTATTTCAGGAAATTCTCCACACAGAAGAATCAAATAATCAACCTCAAATGACTACAAAGAGCAGATCACAATAAGCAAACTCAGAGAAGGTACAAAAACCTTCAAAGTCCATGAAAACACCAAACCACATATACCAACACCATATGGCAGTCAGATCAAATCAAACCTCACAGTCATTACCCTGAATATTAATGGCCTTTATTCACCCATCAAGAGACACAAGCTAACAGGATGGATCAGAAAATTAGACCCCTCAATCTGTTGTCTTCAAGAAACCCACCTCACCACTAAAGACAGACCTCTTCAGGGTGAAAGGGTGGAAAACAATATTCCAAGCAAAGGGGAATGGGAAACAAGCAGGCATACCTATATTAATATTGGATGAAATAGACTTCAAAACAAATATAATTAAGAAAGACAAAGAAGGCCACTTCATACTTATCAAGGGAACAATCCAGCCAGAGGATATCACTGTCATAAATCTTTATGCACCAAACACAGGGGGACCACAGTTCATGAAACAAAACCTACTTGACAATAAAACAGAAATAACCACCAATGCCATCATAGTTGGGGACTTCAATACACCATTTTCAGTAATAGACAGATCATGCAAACAGAAACTCAACAGGGAAGTAAGAGAGCTCAACAAAACCATAGATCACTTAGACCTAATGGACATCCATAGAACACTGCATCACAAATCCACAGACTGCATACTCTTCTTAGCAGCCAAAGGAACATTCTCTAAAATAGATCATAGACTGGGTCACAAAGCCTGCCTCCATGTATTTAGGAAGATTGACATAATTCCCTGCATGATATCAGATTACAATGCTATATAGCTAGAAGTTAATAGCAAAATACCCACCAAGAATCCCATTAGCTCCTGGAAACTGAACAGCACACTTTTAAACAATAAATGGACAGTGGATGAAATAAAAAGTGAAATTGCAAAATTTCTAGAAATGAATGGCAATGAGAATACATTGTACCAAAACATATGGGACACAATGAAGGCAGTCCTCAGGGGAAAATTCATAGCACTAAATGCCTTCATAAAAAAGACAGAGAGATCCCAAATCAATAACCTAACCATCCACCTAAAGGCACTGGAAAAGCCAGAAGAATCCAAGCCAAAAAGCTCCACACAGAAAGAAATAATTAATATCAGAGCAGAAGTTAATGAATTGGAAACTAAGAAAACAATTAAGAAAATTGACAAAACAAAGAGCTGGTTCTTTGAAAAAATAAACAACATTGGCAAACCTCTGGCCAACTTGATCAAGCAAAAAAAAAAAAAAAAAAAAGAGAGAGAGATTGATCCTTCAAATTAACAAAATTAGAAATGAAAAAGAAGAAATCACAATAGACATAAGTGAAATTGGGGGAATCATCAGGACTTATTTCAAGTCTCTACTCCTGGATAATATGGAGGAAATGGATAAATTCCTGGACACATACCAGCTATCAAAGCCAAACTCAGAGCAAATTAATCTCCTAAACAAACCCGTCACAGTCATCGAGATTGAAAAAGTAATAAAAAACCTCCCCAAAAAGAAGAGTCCAGGACCAGATGGCTTCTCAGCTGAATTCTATCAAACCTTCATGGAAGAACTCATGGTCTAACCTACTTAACAGCAAATAACCTGTTGTGATGCTCACACAAGTGCAATAGTGGCGCGCATAGCCATGGTGGGAAACCAACTGCTCTTGGTTTGGCTAACTGATCCACTCAGTGGAATGGGACCCACAGCTGGAGCTGGGAAACAAGTCAGAACCATATCCAAACATAGGCTTGCTCTCCATTATCATACTACCACCAATTGTGGGCTACAAGAGGGCCTACACCTATTAAATTCTCTATTAAAAAAATAAGGGTTATTCCATTTATCTGGTGCTAACTTTACTCTTCGTTGGAGAATCTGCTTCTCTTTTTCAGATAGATTCAGATCCTAAGGAGAGAACCACCCCATCATACCTCAAAAGGGCCACAGCTGAAACTAAGAATAATTGGCAAAACAAGCAAGGGTGCTGTTTTCTTGGTGAACCTGGTACCAGCACAAGGGTGAAGGAGATCAACACAAAGAACAATCAACTCCTACCAAATTGAATATCCAGAGACACAGAGTCTCCCAACACCTCATCACTGAAGCAGACCCAAAATGAACCCAACATGTCTCAGGGAAATTTTGCGGAAAAGGGGGCAAAAAGAAAGTCAGAACCACATGTTGGGTCATAATTCGCAGAGACATTTCCTCCTACCCATAACTGAGGGCTAACTCCACAATGCATGACCCATATACTTCAACAAGGAGGGGCCAGGGGGAGGGGGTAGGACATGGAGGAAGCTAACAATGGTACCAACTTGACTGTTTTCACTGAGTATAAACTAATTAATAAAAAAAAAATTTTAAATGTCATGTTGTATCCTGTATTGGATCCTGGAACAGAAAAATAACATCATGTTCAAACTGAAGAAATCCAGATAAAGATAATCTTTTGATAACAATAACCCATCAATATTGACTTATCAATTGTGATAATTGACATCCTGACACAAGATGTTGATAACAGGGAAAGTTGGATGTGTAGCATACAAGAACACTGTGTACTACCTTGAAACATTTTTGAAAATAATTCTAAAATTAAAATATTTATTTTTAAAGCTTAAAAAGCTACCAGTCATTGTTGAAAGGCAGTATAACCCTAATACCAAAATTAGATAAGGACAAGAAAGAAAAATTCAGATTAATCTCCATGATGAACAAAGACAGAAAAATCTCAGTAAAATACTTGCAAACTGAACTAAGATCACATTACGATCATATATAAGGACCAAGTTGGTTTCCTCCCAGGAATTCCAGAGTGGGTCAACAATATGCAAGTTAATAAAGGTAATGTATTAATTAATAGACATAAAAACATAAATCACATTGTATCTCTGTTAATGTCAAATTGTCATTTGGCAAAATTCAACATTGCTCCATGATAGGGCTTCTAAATCCTAAGAAACTAAGAATGGACAGAACATGCCTGTATATTATAAAGGCTATATATTACAGGCCTATACCTGACATTATACTAAATAAGGGAACTAAGTTTCCTCAACAAACCTTGCCTGAGATAAGAGTGTCCATTCTTTGTACTCTTCCTCAAGGTATTTACTAGAGCAATAAGAAATATAAGGGATAAAATTGGGAAGAAAGAAGCTAAGCAATTTCTGTTTGTAGATGACATGATTCTGTACTTAAAAATAACCCATAGACTCCACCAGGAATATTTTAGGTCTGATAAAAATATTTAATAAAATTGAGGATACAAAATCAACATACCAAAAGAAGTAGGTTATATATGATATGATATGATACATGCATGCATGGATTGATACACTCATACAGGCATGCATACATATGTACATACAGACATTCTATTTACATTGGTCAGTGTGTCTGCCTTGGTGCTAGAACCATGGGGTTTGTATTACTGTGGCTCTATTTGAGAGCAGCTATTGTGATACTTAATTCTTCATTCTTTCTACTTAGGATTACCTTGACTATTAGTAGTCTTTTGTGGTACTATGTGAATTTTAGGACTGTTTTCCCATTCTATCAAGAATAGCTTTGTAATTTTGAGGACTGCTTTGTGGAATTTGTAGATACCTTTAAATAATATAGTCAACTTCTCAATACTAAGCGTGGAACTTCATGAACATGGGAAGTGTTTCTCTCTTCTAGTGTTCACTTCAGTTTCTTCAGTGTTTGAACTTTTTTTGTTTTTATCTTTTTTATGAGGAGGGGGGAGGGAGGAAGGGAGGGAGGGAGAATTGGTATGCTAAGGCCTCCAGCTGTTGCAATCAAACTCCAGACACGTGGTCCACCTTGTTTACATGTGGAACCTTGCTCACTTGCATCACTTTGTGCATCTGGCTTAGGTGGGATCTGGAGGGCCTAACATGGATCTTTAGGCTTTGCAGGCAAGTACCTTAACAGCTAAGCCATCTCTCCAGCCCTTAAGGTTTTTATGGTATGAATATTACCTCTAGTTCATTTGTTCTTAGGAGTTTTTGAGCTGGGGAGGGGACTATTTGTATATGTGATTTTTTCCCCCCTAGTTTCTTTCTTGGCAATTTTATTGCTAGTGTATGAAAGTGACTGATTTTTGTATGCTGATTTTCATTTGTATACTGTGTTGAAAGTTGTTATGAGATCTGACCATTTTCTGGCAGTGTCTTTAGTGTTGTTAAGTACAGAATCACATCCTCAATAAAGAGGAAAAATATGTCTTTTTACTTTCTTATTTGTATCCCTTTCATTTATGTATTTTTAATTACTCAAGGTAAGATATAAAGCACTATATCAAATCTGACCAGAAAGAGAAGTAATCTTGCCACTCTTGAGGCACTACCAGGTTTTTATCCACTTAGTAGAAAGCTGGATATGTGTTTGTCACTCATAGCCTTTATTATGTTTCTTCAATTTCATTTATTCTGGACTTTACCGTAAAGGTATGTTGAACTATGTCAAACCCCATTTCTGTGCTTATTGAAATGATCCCTTGATTTCTGTACCTATGACTATTTGTGTACTGTACTTGGTTGTTAACTTCCTATGTTAAACCTTCCTTGCATCCCTGGAAGGAAATTAATATGATCATAGTATATGATCTTCATAATGTGCTATTGGGAAAGGTTTTCATGTCTTTGATTGAGATTGCTTTGCTTCTAGAATCACATGAAAAATTGGACTATTTTTCTCTGTTTGTTGTTTTCTTATCCAATTTTGGCATCATCAAAACACATGCTTCTTAGAATGAGTTAGTAGTATTGCTCAAGCTTATATTTGCTGGGATAATTTAATGATCATTGGCATTAATTTGTTTTCAGTGGTCTCATAGAGTTCATCTGTGAATCCAGTCAGGCTTAAGCATTTTTTTAAATATATTTTACTTATTTGTTTGAGATAGAAAGAGAAAGAGAGAGGGGGGGCCAGATAGAGAGACAGAGAGAGATAGAGAAAATGGGCACACCAGGGCCTCCAGCCACTGTAGATGAACTCCAGATGCATGCACCCCTTGTGCTTATGTGGGTCCTGGAGAGTCAAACCAGGATCCTTTGGCTTTGCAGGCAAATGCCTTAACTGCTAGGCCATCTCTCCAGCCCCAGGCTTAAACTTTTGGTTGTTTTGGGAGAATATTGCTAAATCAATGTCACCATTCATGGCAGATCTGCTTAAATTTTTTAGATATTATAAATTTAATTTAGGTAGTTCATATGTGTGTGTGGAAAATTATCCAGTGGCATTCTAAAATAAATGACATAAAATATCTTTGATGAATAAGTATGAATATTTCTCAGTAAACTTATTATTAACATACAATTTTACCAACAAAGTATGAAATGGGCATTACTAAATCGAGAATTTTTTTATTGTTTAGTTTTCTCAAGGAAGGGTCTCACTCTAGCCCAGGCTGACATGGAATTTCCTCTAGTAGCCTAGGCTAGGCTCCAACTTATAGCAATCCCCCTCCTCTACCTCCAAAATACTGAGACTAAAGGTGTGCGCCACCATCCCTGGCTAAGAACATTTTCAAAGTATCCATATGTTTTGGGTAATGCTGGGAGACCAAAAATAAGGCCTTACACATTTTAAGTATCATTTTCCCTCACAGACACCAAACAATGGTTTTATTTTCCATCAATGGACATGAAATTGAAAATAATTACTGATTACTTTATTCAACATTTTGTCATTTATATATTTAAAGCATATATCAATTAAATCCATATTGTAAGGACATCTTAGTTATACTACTAAGTGATTAGTTACTCTCTTGCTTCCAATGGTATTAAAATTTTACATAAAAGAGGAACTGGGTGTGGTGGTGCACTCTTTTAATTCCAGCACTTGGGAGGCAGAGGTAGGAGGATCACCGTGAGTTCAAGGTCATCCTGAAACTATATAGTGAATTCCAGGTGAGCCTGAACTAGGGTGAGACCCTACCTTGAAAGACAAAAAAAAAAAAAAAAAACATAAAATACATAATAATGTAAACTAAAAGTGTTGTAGAAAAGAAATATGAAAAAAATAGGATACCAGAGGTTAGATGCCTTAGCCTCAACTTGGGTTATATTTATTTCATGAAGATAAATTGTTAGGTGTGTGTGCATGCATGTTCATGTGTGAATGTGAACACACATGCTGTGGCACATGTGTGGAGGAAGCAGCCCAACTTTGGGTGCCAGTCTTCTCCTTCTACTTTGAGGCAGACTCTCTCATTCTTTAAGAGTGCTTTCTACAGGCTAGCTGGCCCATGAGCGTCCGGGTGATTTGCCTGTCTCTGACTTCCTTCTTGCCCTAGGTGCACTGGGATTCCAGATGTTAGTGCTGCAGTGTCCAGGTTTCTGTGGTCCTGGAGATCCATCTCCTCATGCTTGCACACAAGCACTTGATTTACTGAGCCATCTACCTAGGTCATGAAGATGAAAGTTGTTTATAGTATAGTTAGAAGCTTGTTTAGAAACTGCTCTGGAAAATGAGTTAACTTTAAGTTATTTTTAGTTGAAGAGCAATTATATATATATGTGTGTGTGTGTGTGTGTGTGTGTGTGTGTGTGTATACATATATATATGCAAAGTGTAATTTTAATTTATTATACTAAATATTTTCAAAGTTTCTTTTCTATATTTAGAAGAACTGTTAGTACATTTGCAGTTAGCAGAATGTTTTTCATCATTATCTTTCAAATATATATCTCCTTTGGAAATGTCTGAATTGTGAAACTAAAGACATGATATTAGAAAGAAACAAACAGAAAACTTTTAAAACTCATAAGGATAATAACTTAAAAAGAGCCAAATCACAAAATGAACTGCTTAGCTTATAAGAAAAAGGATTTTAGTAATCTTATTTAACCTCAGGTTGGCCTTAAAACAAGAAGCTGAGAAAGGAAGAGATGTGTATCAGCTTTATGAAAATATGAAGAAACAGCTCCAGAAAACAGAAGAGAAATATAAAAAGGAAGTCAAACTTAGGCAGCAACTTGAAATATCTTTTCAAGCTCAAGATGTGGAATTGAAGAACTGGAAGAAAAATGCAAAGGTGGTAAATTAATCTTTGATAAAAATTTGTATTTCTAAGTTTATTTCACTCCTATTATTTATTCAGTTTATTACGCAAAGTCATGTTCTGATAAATGAGAAGAACACGACCTGAGAAATCTGTTGTTTGAAACTTTCAGCCTACAAACATCATAAGCCTGTATTTACAAACTGAAGACATTTACCACATCATCAGGCCAAACCATCTTTTTTTTTGTATGCAAGACTGTTCCTTCTCTCACTATCTGCCTAAAATACTAAATTCTATGAGAACATGACACAGACACTTCTGAAGGTGATGCAGATATACAGCTCACGGTGTGTCACCAGCCTGCAGACACCTCATGCATTTTCATGAGCCTCCAGGTCCTAAAGAGCATAGAGAGAGATTATTATTTCCCTTTTACAGATGCAGAAACTGAAACACAGAGAGTTAATCTCAAGGACACAAGGCCAGTAACTGTGAACCTGTGTAGTTTGTACCTCACAATCTTCCATGAAAGATCTAGTTGTTACTAGTTAATAATCATCTCTGTCATGGCTTGGTTTACTTCTGTATGTGAATTTCTCCAGTTAGTTACTGAGGAAGTATACTTTATGATGTTCCCCATATTAGCAGCATTTCCCACTTGAGTTTCTGATGCACGATGATTTAAAATGCTGAGGTGATGAGACAGCTCTGCCATCACCGCACTCATGCAACTGAAGTTGGAGATAGGTGAGTTTAAGTCAGTGAGGGCCACGTAGTGGGGCATTGTATCACATGGTTTGGTAACTTAAAAGAAAGGATAGTACGTTTCCAGCAGAGAGAAGAATCCACAAACTTGTCTGTGAAGGGCTCAGCCATTATCTGAGGTTGTGAGGGCCATGAGGTCCTTGTTGCCACAACTCAGTTACCTGTGCAGGCACATGGAAGCTACTTACTGAAGGGGTTGGCATGTATTCCAATCAAGTGATTTAAATAAACCTGAAACATTTTCAACTGTTAGATCATTTGTAGCACATCTTTAGACACAAAAACAAAAATGAGACGAGAATACAACTGATCCGAAAAAACTACAACATGAATGAGCAAAAGTTTGTTCTATATATTAATTTTAGCAATATTCATTTCAGAGAAGATAAGGATAGTTATGTAAGTCAATGTGAACTATTTTAAGAAGAGGCATTGACATTCAGTTGTGTCCCTATGTAGGTTTCTAAAACAGAGGAAATTTGTCTGTGCTCATCACTCATGAACTCATAATATTATGGGGTCCGGTGTCACACAAGTAAGACCATTGACTCATAGAATGTGAGGCAAAGTTTTATTGGGTAAAAAAAGATAGAAAGGGGTAAAAAGGGTAGTCTGGTATACCAGGTCTGCATCCCAGAGGGCATATCAGGGGGATAGCAGCCCTGAACTGTTCAGTGTCAGCTTTTATTGGGAATAACCACATGATGTTAGGAAAAAAAACAGGATGGGAGTTAAACCCTAAATCACAATTTGCATGTGACATTTACAGCCATAAAAGTAGAGAAGAAAAAAGGAACTTGTAAACAGATCTGTTGGTCACTTACAGGAAGTGCCACCTAGGGGGGTGCAAGGTAGGCCTGTGACCAGGAGTCCCACTTATCTTAAGGAGTTTGCTCAACAATGCAGGCCCCAGAAAATGCTATTCATCCCAGCAGAGCCTCTTGTTTACTTGCTATTAGCAGAGCCTCCTGTTTGCCTTCCATCAACAGAGCCTCCTGACTTCTATATTTGTCTAGGGTAGGTATAAAGAAATGTAGAGAAATAGAACATTTTGTTCTCTTTACAATAAGAAATAATATATTTAAGAAAGAAAGTATGCATCTAGATTTAAAAATTTATTTTCCATAATTTTTAAAGCTTGAAAATGAGAATGTAATGTTAAAGAAAAAAATTGTCGAAACTGAACAACTGCTGAAATCAAC
Organism: Dipus sagitta; assembly: GCA_036346955.1. NCBI lineage: Eukaryota > Metazoa > Chordata > Mammalia > Rodentia > Dipodidae > Dipus > Dipus sagitta. Next base: position 54,249,684 of record CM070779.1, on the reverse strand, counting down.
AACCCATGAATGTAATAAAAAAATTGTTGAATTAGAAAAGAAAATAAAGCGGTAAGATTTAAATATTTCAAGCCTGTCTAATGATTTGTTATTTTGAATTCTAATTATGCTAAAACCAATGTTGAAATTCATTTTTTAATATTTTTTAAAATTTTCATGCTTAAATTGTAATATATTAGCCAGGCATGGTGGCGCACACCTTTAATCCCATCACACGGGAGGCAGAGGTAGGAGAATTGCTGTGACTTCGAGGCTACCCTGAGACTACATAGTTAATTCCAGGTCAGCCTGGACCAGAGTAAGACCCTACCTCGAAAAGAAAAAAAGAAAAAAAATAATATATTAAAATTTACCTCAGGAAACAAAGGCAATTTGAAACTTTCTTGAATCATTTACTCTTTTGTATTTGAAATTACCATTGAAAAGTAATAATGACACTGGTTTTGGCATAGTCCGTCATCACAATCTTCACTGACCTTGACTTCTCATTTCTGAGCATATGTTGCTCTTACTTTTCTTGGGTAATGATCTTTCCTTCAGCATCCAATACTTTAATATATAAAATTATCTGTTTTAACTTTTCAAGGCATCAAAAACCATCTTGGGTCATCTTATATTTTCTCTCTGTCTCTTCTTGTGTTATATGTCTTTGGCAGATAATCCTTGTCCTTAGGTGTCTCCTATGAGTACACAGGGTGGAAATGCTATTATTCTTTGTGTATGTGTGTGTGTGTGTGTGTGTGTATGTCTGTGTGTGTTGTATTTGTCTATCATCTATTCACATACTCCCATAAAACTTTATCCTCTCTATATCACCTGTAATATCAAAGAATGTAAATATTAAGGAAATCATTGTTACATCACATTGCTCAGGAAAAATGGAAAAATTGTCTGTACACACTGAGTGCACATGCAGTATTTTCCCATGTGTTTTTTATTTCTTCTGAGATAAGTTTTCACTCTGTAGTCTAGTCTAACTTGGAACACCACACTATGAATTCAATTCTGGACTATTCTTCATCCTCCAAAGGGCTGACATTACAGTTGGGAGCTATAAAACCTCAGTTTTCAAGTATTTCCAATCCACATTTGGCTGCATTTTTGGATACAGAAAGCATCAATAAGAATAGCTGACTTTGTAAATGACTCATGTCAAAAACATATGTGTGTCCAAAGCAGAAAGAGCAAACTGAACAGTCGTATCTCAGGTGTCTATGAAGCAGCCAACACAGCGCCTCTTGTTTCTATTTGTTGACTACTTGAGTTTCTTTGAGTTTATCTCCCATTTAACTTAATTTCTGTTCTTGGTTGTGGATCCCTTGCATTTGTCATATTGTACTGGCAAAGACTTCTACTTTTTTGTTGCTGTTCATTTGTTTTTTTGGTTTTTGGATTCTCAAGGTAGGATCTTGCTCTAGCCCCAGCTGACCTGGAATGCACTATGTAGTCTAGGGTTGCCTTGAACTCATGGAGATCCTCCTACTTGGGATGAAAGGCAGGCACCACCATGCCCAGTACATCCTTATTGAAATGGTTCAAGTCCTTTTGCATTAGGTGTATACTTCCTTTCTCTTTAAAAATATTTATTTATTTATTTATTTATTTATTTATTTATTTATTTGCAAGATGATAGAGAGAGCAAAAGGAACTCTTGCTGCTGCAAATGAACTTCATATGCAGGCACCACTTTGTGCATCTGGCTTTATGTCAGTACTGGGGAATCAAGTTCAGGCTGACAGGCTTTGCAAGCAAGCACTTTAACAGCTGAGCCAACTCTCCAGCTCCTATTTCCTTTCTTACCAGCTCTGCTTATCTTCTTTCACTGCTCCACACAGACTTCAATGGTGTTTGTCACTTGGCTCATTTTCTATTCTAAAAGACTTCCTTGATTTTATCTTGTCACTTTGGATTGATATCGACACCAGGGTCTTAGATGTGCTGAGCGTTGTGGTTTGAATGTGAAATATGCCCTATAGGCCCATGTGTTTGAATAGCTGGTTCCCAGCTGGTGGCAATGTTTGGAAGATTGTGGGTCCCTTAGGATATGGAGCCTTGCTGGAGAAAGCGTGTTACTGGCTGTGGGCCTGGAGGAGTTGTATAGCCTGGCCTGATTTCCTGATTGTCCTTTGCTCCTTGACCAGCCAGCCTCCTACTCCATGCTGCGGTGGGAAGCCTGCCATGATAGAATGTATACCTTAAAACTGTAACCTGGAATAAACGCTTTCCAACCTTAAGCTGTTTTCTTGTCAGGTAGTTGGTCACAACAATAAGGAAAGTAACTGATAAACCAAGCCTATGATTTATTGTTAAGTTGCCACCAGCAATATCTGGTATTGTCTATGTATGTTTCCTCTTGTATACCATGGATGACACTTCACAAAACATACTTTTATATCTTTTGAAAATTTATGTTTTTCATTACCTTTGTTACTGTTCTTTAATTATGTAACTATATCACACAATTTTAATGTTCCTGCTTTATTTTTGATATATATAATTTTATTCATATTAATTACTTAGGACCATAATTTTATTAGAATGCTTTAAAACATAGTTAGATTAAAATAAAAGAGGGGGATGGAAAAGTGACTTAACACTTAAGGCACTTGCCTGTGAAGCCTAAGGACCCATGTATGACTCTCCAGGTCCCAAGTAAGCCAGATTCACAAGGTGACACAATTGTACAAGGTCGCACATGTGCACAAGGTGACACACACTCCTGGAGTTTGATTGCAGTGGCTAGAGGCCCTGACATAACAATTCTCTCTCTCTTGCTCTTGCTCTCTTGCTCTCATAAAAATAAAAATAAAATAAAATGAAGGAAGATGATAACTTATAGACTTTTTATTTATGTGATAATATATATATATGCTTAAAATTATTTAATTTTAAGAAACATACTCATTATCTTCCTCCTTGCAGAACCAAAGATCTTTTAGAGCAAGCATACAAGAGATCAAGCACTTGTGAAAATGAAGACACACCTTCAAAAAACAAGAAATTTGATCATGAAACTAAAATTCAAACCTCAATACATGAGGTAATTGTAGTCAAGTTTGGAAACAAAAATCACTCAAACCTGGGTCATATAAAATTTTCTACACTTTAAAGAGTTAAATGAAGTATAAAATATGTTAAAGGTCAGGGGAAATGGCTTTCAGTAAAGTGCTTGCCATGCAAGCATGAAACCTGAGTCCAGATCCCTTATACTCACATAAAAGCTAATGTACGGGAGAGGCTCCCACCCTGAGAGAAAATGAAGCCCATGAGGAAGCACTGGTGCATGTTGCTGGTTTTCTGTGAGGTGTTAAGTAATAAAATATATAGGGATAGTTTTCTGTGATCTTGGCTATATGATACTTTTTTGTTGTTGTTGGTTTTTGTTTGTTTGTTTGTTTGTTTTTCTTATAAGAAATAGCTTGTGTTTGCAGCTGAGTCCTTAAATCTTTTCCTCCTTACAGAACTTTTAATGTCCTCTTTGTTTTCTTATTCTTGTCTATTTTAATTCAAGCTATCAAGCAATGTTTTGTATAAAAATTTATCTAAGGACTATTGATCTCCTTTCTGATGTCTTTTTGTTAGCATAAGGTCTCTCACCTGGAGCACAAAATTGAAAAATTAAAATCTAAGCTCTCTGAGATGGAGACTCGAAATCGTCTAGCTACCATCAAAATAGAAAAGTATAAGACATTATACCAAGAAGAAATGAGAGCAAGAGACGCATGTACACACATGTAAGTCAAACCAAAAAGCTACAAATAGAAAGTTAGATATTCATAAAGTTAGATACTCTTTCACAAATGCATATTTTTACATGTGTATGTGTGTAGGTACATATATTGTGTACATGTGGGTAGAAGTTCTTTGTGCTCAACCTGTTTTTGAGACAAGAGCTTTTGGTGAACAAAGAAATCACTGGGCTACTCAGGGTAGCCACTAAACCTAGGGATCCTCCTGTCTCTGTCTTCCCAGTGCTGGGATTATAGGCACACACCAATATACCTGGCCTTTTTTTCCTTTTTAAAATTATTATTATTATTAAACATATTTTGTAGGGATACATCATATGTAGGTACCCTCTTTTTCCCCCTCCCTGCCCCCATTCCACTGGGGCCCTCCTCAGTGGGGTTGTGTGTTTTCTCTATGGCATTTTAGGTTATTGTGGAAGCACCCATCAGTTGGGTTTTTTGGGGGGAATGACTCTGGTCATGATGTCTCAACATGTGGCTCTTAATCTTTCTGCCCCCTCTTCCACCAAATTCTCTTAGCCATGGTGGGTGAGTTTTAACTCTACTTCAGTGATGAGCTCTTAGGAGCCTCTGGATCTCTGCTTTCATAAGTATTGAGTATCCTCAAGGTCTGTCTCCACCTTGGCACTGATTATTAGGTCCATCATGGAAGCAGCACTCTTGCTTGTCTCCCTAATTCCTTTGTGGTTTCAGCTGTGGCTTGGCTGAAGCGTGAGGTGTAGTTTATCTCCTCAGGTCTTGCTACCTTCTGATGAAGAACAGATTCGAAAGAAGGAGAGTGAAGTCACTATAGTTTAAATGTGATAAGCATTATTAATTTAGGGAGAATTTGATGTATGGAACCTCTCTTTTAGCCAAAGAATAGTGAGAGCTGGACACTAAAGAGCATAATCTTTGTCTCCACAGGATTATGTTCTGGTTCCCAATTCCAGATATGGGTTCTTTTACACTGAGCAGAATTCTTAGCCAACCAGAAAGCTATTGGTTACCCACCAAGGCTGTGTGCCACTATTGCACAAGCATGTACATCCTGTCAGGGTGTTTGCTTCTGAGTAGCTTAGACCCCTGGTTGCTCAGACTTTGTTGGACACTTTCCCCAAGTAGCTCATGTAGCACTTTCCAGCACTAGACAGGTTTTCTGGACACTGGCTGTCTTCCGGATCCCAGCCAGGTCTCTCCATGCTCTATGTTGACAGCATATGGTGTCTTCAGAAATAAGGTTTTGCCTCAGGTGGGTAATCAAGTGCTTTGACAGAAACATGTCTTGTTTTGAGGACCTCATAGGTCTCTGTGATCAACAGCTCATTGTGGGTAGCAACCAATTTCTCGTACTAGGGGTTACAGGCCAGAGACCAAAAAAAAAAAAAAAATTAAGTTAGGCTTCACCCCATGCTCTCCAGGGTTCTTATTTTCAGGTGCTCCCCCCTTATTCCTGATGAGGGTTATATCTCTTAGTCTATCTCCAGTGATAAAAAGGTTTGTATGGTAGTAGTTCATTTTGGATTTAGTTTTGTGTTTGTTTTTTCCTACGCTCCCATTCCCCTCCCCCAAAAACCTTCCATACAAATTGTCTGAGCCTTGGGTTGTCTATGTCAGCAACGGGAGCTGATCCAGGTTTTTCTTTCGGTGAGTTTGCTGAGTATGATCTGTTCCAAGTCTGCCCATTTTTCTACAAATGTGAGTGTACCATTTTTTCTCACTGCTGAGTAGAAGCCCATTATGCAAATGTACCACAATATCATTATCCATTCATCCAGTGATGAGCACCTGGGCTTATCACAGTTCTCAGCTATAATGAATTGAGCAGCTATTAACATGGTTGAGCAAAATCTCTGTAGTAAAGCATGGATAGGATAAATGCCCAGTAGGGGAATGACTGGATGTTAGTAGCTCCATGGTCATCCTTCTCAGGAATCTCCATATTCATTTCCACAGTGGTTGCACAAGTTTACATTTCCACCAACAGTGGATGATGGTTCCTCTTTCCCCACATCCTCACCAAAATGTGTTCTTAGGTTTTTTTTAATGATTGCCATCCTTATTGGAATAAGGTAGAATCTCATAGTTGCTTGAATTTGCATTTCTCTGATGGTTTGGGATGTTGAACCTTTTAAGTGTATGTTACCCATTGTATTTCTTCCTCTGAGAGCTCCCTATTTAGTTCTCTGACCTGTTTTTTGAGTGGGCTATTTGATTTTTTACTGTTTAGTTCTTTGAGTTCTTTGCAGACTCTAGATGTTAGGCTTTTCTCAGTGGTACACTTGATGAAGATTTTCTCCCATTCAGTGGGTAATCTATTGGCTCTGATTATGACATGTTTGTTTAAAAAAAAAAAAAAAAAGCTTTTCAGCTTTTTGTTCAAGAAGTCTTTCCCCACTCTTATATTGTGGAGAGTTCCTCCTGTCTTTTCTTCTAGTAAATAAGAGTTTCAGGTCTTATAATGAGGCCTTTAATACATGTAGACTTGAGTTTCGTGTATGGTGAAAAGAGGTCTAGCTTCATTTTCCTTTTTTTTTTTAATTTTTATTAACATATTCCATGATTATAAAAAATATCCCATGGTAATATGTTCCCTCCCCCAACTACCCCTTTGAAATTCCATTCTCCATCATATCCCCTCCCCATCTCAATCAGTCTCTCTTTTATTTTGATGTCATGATCCTTTCCTCCTCTTATGGTGGTCTTGTGCAGATAGCATCAGGCACTGTGAGTTCATGGATATCCAGGCCATTTTATGTATGGAGGGAGCACATTGTAAGGAGTCCTACCCTTCCTTTGGCTCTTACATTCTTTCCACAACCTCTTCCACATTAGACCCTGAGCCTTGGAAGGTGTGATAGAGATATTAATCAGTGCTCCAGTCACTTCTTTCCAGCACCATAATAGCTTCTGAGTCGTCCCAAGGTCACTGCCATCTGAAAAGAGAAGATTCTCTACCAAAAGTGAGAGTAGAATTAATACAAGGGCAGGAACATTAAGAGAAGTGCTTACTGGGCTGTTTGATAAGCATAGTGTATACATTTAACCAGACAGCAGCAGACGTTACACCCCTAGGACTCATGATTACCCCTGTTTTAAGTTTTCAGTCTCAGGGATGTATTCCCTTCCATGGAGTGGGCCTCCGGTCCAATTAGAGGGCAGTTGGCTTCCACCATAAGAGACATGCCACTATTGCACCCATTGGCTCATTTGGCCTGGCTGGCCAATTATAAGGCTTCCAGTGTCCACTGTTGAGTATCTTCACTGGTGGTATCTCTTTCCCCCATTGAACTAAATGTAGAATGGCTTCTTCCAGCTTTCTGTCAGCTGGTCTACATAGAGGAGGTTATCAGCTTAGTTCCAGCAGGATTTCTCAGTGGCCTTGTAGCCCAAGTATGTGCAGTCTTCAGCAATAGGGTCTTACCATCTATCCCTGGTGGAAAACCAAGGGCCTCGGCAATGTCCTATAATGATTTGGGGACAACAGGGACCTCCCAGACCAACAACTCACTGGAAGGGATCCTATCCCTGGCAGTGAAAAATTTCTAGCAACAATCTATGGCTCCTCTCAGTTCCATTGTCCAAAATCAGAGGATTCCATATGAGTTATTTATATCCTCTTAGAATTTAATTAGCCCTCCCTCCACCTTTCCTTTACTCAATCTCTTCCCCTGACCTCACTTTGGGCCTTTTCACCCCCGTTAATCTATTCTTCTACTTATATATACACAACACTATCCTATTAAGTACCCCCCCCCTTCCTTTCTCTTCCTTTTATATCTCTTTTTTAGCTTAATGGCCTCTGCTACTGAGTTTTTTCCTTGTCACACAGAAGTCCAATCATCTGTAGCTAGGATCCACATGTGAGAGACAACATGCAGTGCTTGGCTTTCTGGGCCTGGGTTACCTCACTTAGTATAATCCTTTCCAGATCCATCCATTTTCCTAAAATTTCATAACTTCATTTTTCTTTACTGCTGAGTAGAACTTCACTGTATAAATGTGCCATAACTTCATTATCCACTCCTCAGTTGAGGGACATCTAGGCTGGTTCCATTTCCCAGCTATTGTGAATTAAGTGTCAATAACCATGGTTGAGCATGTATTTCTAAGGTAATTACATGAGTCCTTAGGATATATGCCTAGGAGTGCTATAGCTGGATCATATGATAGATCAATTTTTAGCTGTCTTAGGAACTTCCACAATGGCTGGACCAGATTGCATTCCCACCAACAGTGTAGAAGGGTTCCTCTTTTTCCACATCCCCACCAGCATTTATGATCATTGATCATTTGTTTTCATGATGTCAGCCAATCTGACAGGAGGGAAATGGAATCTGAATGTAGTTTTAATCTGCATTTCCCTGATGACCAGGGATGTAGAACATTTTTTAGATGCTTATATGCCATCCGTATTTCTTCAAAAACCCTCTATTTGGTTCCATAGCCCATTTTTTAATTGGCATGTTTGATTTCATATTATTTGATTTTTGGAGTTCTTTGTATATCCTAGATATTAATCCTCTATCAGATATGTAGCTGGCAAAGAGTGTCCTTTGCCGTACAAAATCTTTGTAATTTCATGAGGTCCCAGTGGTTAATCTGTGGTTTTATTGCCTGAGCAATTGGGGTTATATTCAGAAACTCTTTGCCAAGACCAACATGCTGAAGGGTTACCCCTACTTTTTATTCTTGCAGTTTCAGAGTTTCAGGTCTGACGTAAAGGTCTTTAATCCATTTGGACTTAATTCTTGTGGATGCAGAGAGAGAAGAATCTATTTTCATTCTTCTACAGATACATATCCAGTATTCCCAGCACCATTTGCTGAAGAGGCTGTCTTTTCTCCAATGAGTATTTCTGGCATTTTTATCAAATATCCAGTGGCTATAGCTACCTGGACTTACATCTGGGTCCTCTATTCTGTTCCATTGATCTCCACGTCTGCTTTTGTGCCAGTACCATGCTGTTTTTGTTACTACGGCTCTGTAATATAGGTTAAAATCAGGTATGGTGATACCACCTGCCTTATTTTTGTTCCTCAGTATTATTTTAGATATTCGAGGTTTTTTTGTGATTCCAAATGAATTTTTGGATTATTTTATCTATTTCCTTGAAGAATGCTCTTGGAATTTTGATGGGGATTGCTTTAAATGTTTAGATTGCTATTGGTAACATTGCCATTTTCAAAATATTGATTCTTCCAATCCAGAAACAAGGGAAGTTTTTCCATTTCCTAGTGTCTTCTGCAATTTCTTGCTTGAGTGTTTTAAGGTTTTCTTTGTAGAGATCCTTTACTTTCCAGGTTAGGTTTATTCCAAGGTACTTTATTTTCTTTGATGCAATTGTGAATGGGAGTGATTCTCTGATTTAATCCTCTGTGTGTTTGTTGTTAGCATATAGGAAGGGTACCGATTTCTGTGTATTTATTTTGTATCCTGCTACATGGCTGTAGGTGTTTATCAGCTCTAACTAACAGTTTGCAGGAAGATTCTTTAGGGTTCTTTATATATAGGATCATGTCATATGTAAATAATGATAACTTGATCTCTTCCTTTCCAAACTGTATCCCTTTTATGTGTGTCTCTTGCCTTATTGCTATGGATAAGACTTCCAGTACTATATTAAACAAAAGTGGGGACAGTGGACACTCAGCTTGTTCCTGATTTTAGGGAAAAGCTTCCAGTTTTACCCCATTTAGTAATATGTTGTCTGTAGGCTTATCATAAATAGCCTTTATTATACTGAGATATGTTCCTTCTATTCCCTGTCTCTGTAGGACTTTTATCATGAAAGGATGTTGGATTTTGTCAAATGCTTTCTCTGCATCTAATGAGATGATCATGTGATTTTTGTCCTTCAGTCCATTTGTATAATGTGTTGCATTTATGGATTTGCATATGTTGAACCATCCCTGTATCTCTGGGATAAAGCCTACATGGTCAGAGTGAATGATCTTTCTTATATATTCTTGTATTCTGTTTGCCAATATTTTGTTGAGAATTTTTGCATCTATGTTTATGAGGGAGATTTGTCTGTAGTTGGGAAATATTTTATAGCTGCTTGGATCTCCATACTTGTTATAGGTCTATTTAAGTGATTAATCTCATCTTGATTTAATTTAGGTAGGTCATATAAATCAAGGAAATCATCCATTTCTTTTTGATTTTCATACTTACTGGAGTAAATGTTTTTATATACGTCCCGATGATTTTTGGAATTTCTCTGGTATCTGTTGTGATGCTGCCTTTTTCATCTCTAATTTTATTAATTTGTCTCTCTTCTCTCTTTCTTTTGGTCAGATTTGCTAAGGGTTTATCAATCTTGTTTACCCTTTCAAAGAACGAACTCTTTTTTTTTTTAATTTTTTTTAAATTTTTTTTTTTTTTTTTTTTTTGGTTTTTCAAGGTAGGGTCTCACACTAGCCCAGGCTGACCTGGAATTCACTATGGAGTCTGAGGGTGGCCTCAAACTCACGGTGATCCTCCTACCTCTGCCTCCCGAGTGCTGGGATTAAAGGCGTGTGCCACCACACCAGGCTCAAAGAACGAACTCTTTGTTTCAGTGATTCTTTGGATTGTTTTTTGGTTTCTATTTCATTAATTTCTGCCCTAATCTTTATTATTTCTTCCCGTCTACTGATTTTGTGTTTGCCTTGTTCTTCTTTTTCCAAGGCTTTAAGGTGAAGCATTAGGTTGTTTACTTGTGACCTTTCTAATTTCTTAACATAGGCACTTAAAGCTATAAATTTACCTCTTAGGAATGCCTTCATTGTGTCCCAGAGATTTTGGTATGTTCTGTTCTCATTATGGTTTGACTCTATGAATTTTTTGATTTCCTTCCTGATTTCTTCATTGACCCATCCATCATTTAATAGTGTATTGTTTAGTTTCCATGATTTTGTGTATGCTCTATAGCTTTTCTTGCCATTGATTTGTAGTTTGATTTCAGTGTGGTCAGGTAGAATGCAAGGAATTATTTCAACTTTCCTGTATTTGTTAAGATTTGCTTTGTGTCCTAATATATGGTCTATTTTAGAGAATATTCCATTTGCTGCTGAAAAGAATGTATATTCTGCAGCACTTGGATGAAATGTCCTGTATATATCTATTAGGTCCATTCCTTCTATGACCTCATTTAGTCCAGATGCCTCTTTGTTTATTTTTTCCCAGGCTGAACTGTCAATTGATGAGAGTGGGCTGTTGAAGTCACCCACCACCACTGTGTTTGGTGTTATCTGTGACCTTAGTTCTAATAGTGTTTGTTTGATAAATTTGGGTGCCCTCATGTTACGTGCATATATGTTGAGCATTGTAATGTCCTCCTGTTGGAGTGTGTCTTTAATCAATATAAAGTAACCTCCCTTATCTTTCTTAACTATTGTTGGACTGACATCTACTTTGTCAGATATTAGGATAGCAACTCCTGCTTGTTTTCTAGGTCCATTTGCTCAAGACACCATTTTCCAACCTTTCCCTGTAAGATAGTGTCCATCCTTTGTAGAAAGGTGGGTTTCTTGGAGGAAACGAATTGAAGGATCCTGCTTTTTAACCCAGTCTGCAAACCTATGCCTTTTGGTTGGGGCATTGAGGCCATTGATATTAAGAGATATTTTTGAAAGGTGTGTATTTATTTTTGCCATTTGTTTGTAGTTCTTCTGGTTTTACCTTTGCTCTCTTGTGTTAACTAGTATTTGAGTATTGTTTGTTTTCTCCCGGTTCCTTATATGTGTGATTTTCTTTTTCTTCAGCATGAAGGATTCTTTCAAGGATTTTCTGTAGAGCTGGTTGTGTCTTCAAATACTCATTTAGCTTGCTTTTGTCATGGAATGTCCTTATTTCTCCATCTATTTGAATGGAGAGCTTTGCAGGATAAGATAACCTTGGTTGACAGTTGTTATCTTTCAGAATTTGGAATACATCACTCCACGCCCTTGTGGCTTTTAAAGTTTGTGTTGAGTAATCTGCTGTAATCCTGATAGGCTTGCCTTTGTAGGTAACTTGATTTTTCCCTCTAACTGCTTTCAATATTTTTTCTTTGGTTTGTGAGTTTGGTAGTTTCATTATAATATGGCGATGGGAGGTTCTTTCCAGATTTTTTCTGGCTGGTGTTCTAAAGGATTCCTGTATCTGCATTGGCACCTCTTTCCCAATTTGGGGGAAGTTTTCTTCTATGATTTTGTTGAAGATGCATAGTATGCCTTTGGAGTGAAATTCTTCTCCTTCTACTATGCCCTGAATTCTTATGTTTGATCCTTTCATAGTGTCCCAAATATCTTGAAATTCCCATTCATACTTTTCTATTTGTTTGTCTTTCTCTTTGTTGGACTGTAGTAGATCTGCCACCTGGTCTTCTAGCTTAGATATTCTGTCCTCTCTTTCATCCATTCATGGGTGAGATTTTCTACAGAGTTTTTTATTTCATTAACTGTGTTCTTTATTGCTAGTAATTCTGACTGGTTTTTCTTTATTATTTCTATTTCCTTATTTATGTCTAGTATTGACCTCTTTATTACATTAAATTGGCATCCTGTGTCTTCTTTGATTCCTTTGATTCCTTCTTTGACTTCTTTGAACACATTTATATTCATTTTTTGGAAATCTTTCTCAGGCATTTCCTCTAACTCATTGTCACTAGAGGTCATTTCTGATGCATTTATACTTTTTGCTGGATTTATATTCTGTTGATTTTTGGTGTTTCTTGTGTTATAATGTTTATATTTTTGCATCCTGATTATTGAATGATTGGATTTTCTAGTTAGCTGGGTATTATTAGATGTATCAATCAATATGATGTTATATATCTTCAGGGTAGGAACTTAAGGTGCAATGTGTGGCTCTCAAGACTCTCAGAGTATCTACAAAAGTGACCCTAGGTGTTGCCTGCTATGAAAGTATTCAAGTAGGCTGAGTAGAATAAAATACAGATATTTTCTAAAATTTAACTAAACAATGTACACTTTCAATGAAAAACAGCACAGAGTATTTATACAAGTGTAGGTATTATCACAACCAGAACCTCTGTCTGTTCCTTAGGGTGTGTGGTGCCCTTAATCCTGACAACAAGGAGGTTAAGATTTCTGATCTGTTGAGGGTTCCAAGTCAGCTTGTGACCAAGTGAGACCCTTCCCTATTGTGTAACAGAAGAGGAAACTAAGCCACTATAAATCAAGAAACAACAAATAACAAGCCCAAAATTATACCTTTTTTAATAATAGCAAATCTGACCATCTATCAGATTTAACACATAATTTATCCTGATATGGAAGGTGCAATTAGCATTTCTGGTTCAGGCCTATTATACCAGTTTTATTAGGCAGGTACTGACCTGGTATAATCCCAGTTACCTTTTGGGTTGATTTTGGTCTCAGTTATGCTGCACTACTGCTTGGGTCCCTCTTTGGTGCACTGTGGGTTCAAGTAGGCTAGCCAGATCACTGGATTGCTGCTCTGTTCGCTGGAGCTTGGCACTGGCAATGGGGGAGGGGAGGCTGCTGATGGTGGCTCTAATTGTCTCCCTGGTCCTTGTGTTCTTCTACCTTGTGATCTGCTCCTCCGTTGCTCACTGCCGTTCTCCCTTCACATTTCTTGAGGTTGCAAAGAGCTCTAATATGAGTGGAAAATCCCCTCACATGGTTTTTCTTTCTGCTCAAGCCAAGCCTGGTGGCTGTGGCCCCATGGACCTGGTGCCACCACTGCTGGAACCACTTCTGCTGGCCTATGTGGGCTCTGGATGCACTGGATCTCTCCTACTTCTCTGCTGCTGTTTTTATTTCTTATACACCTCACTTTTTAGTAAAAGTGTATATATTGCTGGGGGGGGTGTTTGTTTGTTTGTTTGTTTTTGCTTTTTCTCCCCTAGGCTGCTTTAGCATGGTTCCTATGCTGCCATCTTAACTGGAAGTCCTAGTTTCATTTTCTACATATAATTATCAATTTGTCCAGGACCATTTGTCTTTTCTTTAGTCTATTTTATTGGCACCTTTGTCAAAGATCAAGCAGTTATAGTTACTTTACCTAAGGTCTGGGTCTTCAGTCCTTTTCCATTGGTCTATGTCTCTGTTTTTATGCCAGTACTATGCTGTCTTTGTTATTATGGCTTTGTAATTTGGCTTTAGATTGAATATGGTGTTACCTCCAGAGGTCTTCCTTTTGCTGAGGATGTGTTTGGATATCTGAGACCTGCTGCCTTTCCATGTGAATTTTGAGATCATTTTCCCCATCTCTGTGGAGAATGATGCTGAAATATTTATTGGTATTGCTTTAAATCTGTATTTTGCTTTTGTTAGAATTGCCATTTTCACAGTATTAATTCTACCTATCCAGGAGTATGGGAGGTCTTTCCATCTTCTCAGGTCCTCCTTGACTTCTTTCTTCAGCTTTTTAATGCTTTCATTATATAGGTCTTTTACAATTTGGTTAGAGTTATTCCAAGGTATTTAAATTTTTTGTTGGTATTGAAAATGGGACAGCCTCACTGATTTCTTTCTCTGTATATATGTCCTTTGCATACAGAAAAACTACTGATTTTGTGCATTGATTTTGTAACCTGCCACTTGACTGAAGGAATTAATCACCTTTGGGAGTTTTGAGATGGAGACTTTCAGGTCACTTATGCATTGGATCATGTCATCTGCAAATAGGGCTAACTTGACTTCTTCCTTTCTAATTTGAATCCCTTTTATTTCTTTCTCCTGTCTTGTTGCTTGGGCTGGTACTTCTAGCATTATGTTGAAGCACAGTGGTGAGAGTGGGTACCCCTGTCTTGTTCCTGATCTCAATGGGAATTCTTTGACTCTTTCCACATAAAGTATTATGTGGGCTTTAGGTGCTTTATATATAGCCTTTATTGTATAGACATATAAAACCTTCATGCTCATTCTTTCCAATATTTTGATCATGAAGTGGTGTTGTATCTTTTCAGTGGCCTTTTCTGCATCAATTGAGATGATCGTGTGGTTCTTATGGTTAAGTTTATTTATGTGGTGTACTACATTGACTGATTTCCATATGTTGAACCATCCCTGCGTCACTGGGATGAAACCTACTTGCTTGAGGTGGGTAATGCTTTTGATATGCTGTTGAATTCATTTTGCAAGGATTTTGTTTAGGATCTTGGCATCTAAATTCATCAAGGATATAGGCCTATAATTTTCCTTTCTTGTTGTATCTCTGTCTAGTTTTGGTATCAGGGTGATGGTAGCTTGGTAAAAGGAGGTTCAGAGGATTCCTTGCTCTCTGATTATGTGAAATAATTTTGAGAAAAATTGGTTTCAGTTCTTCAATGAAGGTTTGATAGAACTCAGCTGAGAAGCCTTCTGGTCCTGGATTTTCTTTTGGGGAGGTTTTTGATAAACTTTTCAATCTCCATTAATGTGATAGGTTGGTTTAGGAGATTAATCTGCTCTGAGTTTAGTTTTGGTAGGTTGTACGTCACTAGGAATTCATCCATTTCTTCCAAATTATCCAATTTAGTGGAGTAGAGGTTTTGGAAGTAAGTCTTGATGATCCTTCCAATTTCATTGATGTCTGCTGTGACCTCCCCTTTTTCATTTCTGATTTTGTTGAGACTTCTCTTTTTCACTTAATCAATTTGGCCAGAGGTTTATCATTTTTGTTTATTTTTTTCCAAAGAACCAGCTCTTTGTTCATCAATTTTTGAAATTGTTTTCTTTGTTTCCATTTCATTAATTTCTGCTGTGATATTATTTTTTTCCATCTGGAGCTCTTAGGGTTGGAATCTTCTTGTTTTTCCAATGCCTTTAGGTGGACAGTGAGCTTATTGATTTAAGATCTCTCCGTCTTTGTTGTAAAGGCATTTAGTGCTATGAATGTTCCCTTTTGGGCTGCCTTCATTGTGTCCCGTAAGTTTGGTTAGTTGTTTTTTTTTTGTTTGTTTGTTTTGTGTTGTTTTTTTAATTTTTTTGTTTGTTTTTATTTATTTATTTGAGAGCTACAGACAGAGAGAGAGAAAGAGGCAGAGAAAGAGAGAATGGACATGTCAGGGCCTCCAGCCACTGCAAACGAACTCCAGATGCCTGCACCCCCTTGCGCATCTGGGCTAACGTGGGTCCTGGGGAATTGAGCCTCGAACCAGGGTCCTTAAGCTTCACATGCAAGCGCTTAACCACTAAGCCATTTCTCCAGCCCAGTTGTGTTTTCATTATCATTTAATTCTAGGAATTTTACAATTTCTTTTTTGATTTCTTCCACAACCTGTTCAATGTTTAAGAGTGTGTTGTTCAGTCTCCAGGAGCTGTTGGAGTTCCTTATGTGTTTCTTGTTGATTTCTAGCTTTAAAGCATTGTGATCTGATATGAATCAGGAAGTTACTTCAGTTTTCCTGAATTTATGGAGGCATGGTTTATGGCCTAATAATTTATGGTCTGTTTTGGAGAAAGTTCTGTTGGCTGCTGAGAAGAATGTGTATTCTGTAGACTTGGGGTGGACAATTCTGTAGATGTCCATTAGGTCTAGTTAATATATGGTGTTGTTCAGCTGTATTATTTCTCTGTTGATTTTCTGCTTGGATGATCTGTCTATTGATGATAGTGAAGTATTGAAGTCTCCAACTATGATGGTGGTGTTGGTGCTTATTTCTGTTTTGTTGTCAAGTACGTTTTATTTTATAAACTGTGGTGAATCTGTGTTTGGTGCATATAGATTTATGATTATGATGTTCTCATGTTGGATCATTCCCTTGATGAGTAAGAATTAGCCTTCTTTGACTTTTTTGTTTTTGTTTTGGTTTTGGTTTTTTGAGGTAGGGTTTCACTCTAGCCCAGGCTGACCTAGAATTCACTATGTAGTCTCAGGGTAGCCTTGAACTCACAGAAATCCTCCTACCTCTGCCTCCTGAGTGCTGGGATTAAATGCACGCACCACCACACCTGGCACTTCTTTGTCCTTTTTGGTTACTTTTGTTTTGAAGTCTATTTTATCAAATATTAATAATGCATTTGCTTGGAATATCGTTTTTCATTCTTCCACCCAGAGGAGGTGTCTGTCTTAGTGGTGAGGTGGGTTTCTTGAAGACAGAAGATAGAAGCTTCCTTTTTTTGATGCACCCTTTTAACTTGTGTGTTCTGATGGGTGAGTTAACACCATTAATATTTAAGGTTGTTACTGTAAGGTTCGATTTAATCCCTGCCATGCTGAGGTATTTTATGGGTTTGGTGCTTTCTTATGTTTTGCACTTTTTTGATCCTGGTATAGTTTTAGTTATTGTGATCTTCTCTTTGTAGGCTCTTGAGATTGGTTGTTTGACCCTTCTGTATGGAGTATTCCCTGAAATATTCTCTGTAGGTTTGGTTTTGTTTTCATATAATCATAGAGTTGACTTTTTCATGGAAATTTTTCTTTTCACCATATATCATGAGGGATACTTTTCCTGGGTAGAGTAGCTAGGGTTGGAAGCCATAGTTTTTAAGTGCTCCATTCCAGACCCTTATGGCTTTCAGGGTTTCCATTGAGAAATCTCAGGTAATTCCAATGGGATTGCCTTTGCATGTAGTGAGTCATTTCTCTTCTGCTGATTTTAGCACCTCCCCCTTGTTTTCATTGTTAAGAGTTTTAACTATGATGTGCCTTGGAGAGTTTCTTCTTTGGTCTTGTTTGTTTGGTGTACTGTGAGCTTCTTGTATCTGGATGGGCCTCTCTTTTGAGAGCTTGGAACAATTTTCTTCAGTAATTTTCTTTAATATGTTCTCTATGCCTCTGGCCTGGATTTCTTATCCTTCTTATATGCCCATAATCTAGATGTTCGTTTGTTTCAGGATATTCCAAAGTTTCCTCATATTCTGTTTACATGATTTTTTGAACTTAGCTAAGTTTTTGGCCTCCCAATCAATTTCTTCTATCTTGTCTTTTAGCTCAGAGGATCTGTCTTCCACATGAGTTAACTGTTAGTATGAATTTCTAGAGAAGTTTTTTAAAGCTCTATTTGATTTTTGTTTTCTGTTGTGTTATTTTGCATCGTGTCCATCTCTTTTTTGAGGTACAATTTCAGTTTGATTTCTGATTTTCTTAATGCTTTCTGGAATTTATTCTTGCATTTTATCAAGTTTTCATTAAACTTAATCAACTGGTTATTGAGTTCTCCAATTTGTTGTCTCACCTTCAATTCACTTATATCTTATATCTCTTTTGCAGCTTCTAAGGTTTTCTTTAATTAATTTAAGCCTAGTGTCAAAAGCTGAGTGCTCTAAGAGACGATTCTGCTCAATTTCATTTATGTAATTGTTGGTTTTTTGATGGCTTGCTTCCAGTTCAGCAATTCTTTTGATCACAGTCACATTGTTTATTGAGTTTTCATTTTGGAATTCAATTTATGTTGATTTCTCTCTGATTTCATTGGAGGTATCCATTGTGGGACTAGGCATCCTTGGTGGAGATCTCCTAAAATTTTGTGACTTTTGTTGGTTTTTTCATTGCTCTACTCATCTTGGGGAAACATTTTACTTGATTGAGGGTGAAGCAAGTATTTGTCTTTGTAGAATCTTCAGTGGATGTTTCCACACATGCACCCTCCAGAGAAGATGATCCATGAGTTAATACCTGGCCTTCACATGGTTTCTAGAGATCTGAACTCAGGTCTTCTTTGTGCATCAAACACTTCACCCACTGAGTCACCTCCTTAGTTCATCAAAAGCATAATTTTTAATGCAAATGGTTCATTATATCAGTAGGATAAGTAAGCTAACTAGAAAATATAGTCTTGTATAATATGGCAAGTGAATTTAAAGGTTAATGAAGGATCATTTATAGTATTTCTTTTTGATTTTTTCGTAAATAATTTTCTCCATCAATACTGTCATGTGTTTAACCTGATTTGCTAGATTTTTTCAGCAAATATTTTGAAGCTTTCTAATTAAGATATATTGCTATAACTTTTTGTTTGTGCATTCCATGAACATAAATGTTACAAGCCTGACTATTCCCTGGAATACTTGAATTTTAGGCAAAGGAATTAAGTACTAGTAATACTCATCCTCTGGACATGGTTTGTTACTTGAAACTTGCCTTGACTATGGTCTTTGCTCTTTCCTCTAGTGTTTCTTCATGAAAATAGTCCTTTGGAATCTTTTCTACTCTACAAAAAGGCATTCTTATTACATAGGCAGAAATTAGCCCTGGGATGAAGGGATGTATATTTCACATAGCGTTTACAAAAAAAAATTCCTTATTCAATATGAGCAATTCCATGGAAGACAGGAAGGGTAAATCCCATGTCTAATGATTTGGTAGGAGGAAAATGAGTTTATTGCCTCAGAAGATGTTCCCCCCCCCCCCCAGTACTGGAGATGGATGCCAGGAACTTAAATATGCTGGGCAAGTGTTTTGTCATGGAGCTATCTCCACGGCCATGTTTTCACGTTGCTACTTTGAAACATAGTTTCAATGTATAGCCCAAACTAGCCTAGGATTTAATCTTTTGCCCAGGGTGAACTTGAATCCATGATCTTCCTGTCTTAGCCTTTCAGTATTGAAATGACAGGTGCAAGCAGCTGGGCCCAGATGCTTTAGTTCTTTTTTCTCAAAAGCTCAGTGATCTTGTTCTTCCAAGATATCACTTTTAAGAATAATTCATGGGTATCAAATGCTCAGTATCACCAGGGGATGCACAATGGATGTACTCTGATATGTCTTCAAGGTAATACACCATTTATATACAATTCTTTTTGCTTTTAGGACAAGTTTTGTTGTTTTCTTGATTGTTACAAAATCACACAATTCCAGGAATTGGTTAGAGAAATAGGAGATACTCATATTTGACCTTCACATTCTTCACAGGGCTGGTAAGGACCTAAAGGAGGACAATATTAAACTTTCAACACAAAGGCAGCAAAAGCCTATGAGCACAGTGCTTACCTCAGAGTGTCCTTGCATTGCAACTGCTGGCAGTAGTCTACACCATAACATAAAAGCAAGCCTGGTGAGTTCCATTTCAAGCCCACAATCTTCTGAGTGTTTGAGAAAAATCAGTCATATTATTTTCCCTCTGAGTTTCACCTGTCTGATATCTTTCTTGATTTTGATGAGGAACTATTAAATTAAGTTGGCTTGTGCATGTTAAGGTTATAATAATTTGTGTGGCAAGGAGAGAAAATTCAAATTGCATATTTTTAAAAAGACCCTCAAACTCTTATTTTCAAAATACATGTGCCTTAAAACCATAACTAAACCAATACATTTTAGCCTTCTTCACAAGTGTATTTCCATTATATTGTAACATATGAGTGCATGATACATTAAGATACTTCTAAGTGAATTTAGGTTGGCTTGCTTCCCAGAAGTGCTAAGGTTTTTATGAAGGATCTGAAATTTGCCATGTCTAATCCTAAGTGAAATATCAATATCCAATACTTAATCACATACGAATGTATATAATAGAAAGGAATCGGATATGGGTACCTTTACTTAATTCAAAACGTATGCAACTAAAGTGGATCAACTTCTAATTTTAATTTAGTTGTTTACTATCCTTTTAAAAACACAATATGTGATATTGTAAATTGTTAATAAATGAGTATGTTATTGATTCTTTTTTTAATATACTTTACTTATGTGAGAGAGAGAGAACGAGAGCTTGGTGTGCCAGGGTCTCCAGCCACTGCAAACGAACCCCAGAAACATGTGCCTCGTGCATCTGGCTTACATAGGTCCTGGGGAAATCAAACCAAGGTTCCTTGGCTTTGCAGGCAAAGGCCTTAACTGCTAAGCCATCTTCTCCAGCCCTGTAATTGATTCTTTGTCTCTTATTGAGTCTATTGTCCTACAATTGTTAAGAATGACAAACTCAGATTTTAAAAAAGGCAAAGCAAGCAAAATTATATTGAGAAACTTGAATAAAATGCTCCCTTCACTGGGGAAGGTTTCCAAATGGGTTTGCCACCAAGTACTATAATTCAAGGATTTTTATGCACTGAGAAAGATATTGTACTTGGTCCATATGGAAGTTGGGCATAAGTTTGGTATTAACTTTATCAGTTAAGCTCAAGTATAAAAGATGTTGATTGATAGGTGGTTCAGGCAGAGGAGCTCAGTAGTACAGAAGGCCCACAATCAAAAATAAGTAAATAAAATAAACAAAATATAAAAAAGAAAGAAGAAAGAAAGCCCAATAAAAATTTTCAAGGAGGAGGAAGGGCCTGGAAAAAAAGGGATCAGAGAGCTACTTCAGGTCTCCATCTTGACAAATCAGTTTTAGTTTTGAACTGGAGTGGACTTTTAGGCTCACTGGGGCAGATTGGGGTTTTAGGTCTTTAGGGCCTTCATCTCTAGCTTAGTTACCTTAAAAAGCACGTTACCTTGCTCTTAGACTCTATCAATCACAACTTTGACAGAGTCTTTAATTATTCTGCAATACTTATTCTAATTATTATAGCTCCTAAATGAGTAAAATTTTTAAAAACTGAAAATTTAAATGAAGTTCATTTAAAGTAAAATTTAAAAGTAAGTCCCTCCTTGTCTTCACTTACAGGATAGATGGCTAAGATGGCAGTGGTAGTGGCAGTCTTAAACAGAAACCACTAAGAATATATCAGTTATATTGTTCCTATGCCCAGTCTCATGTAAAACTTCACATTGTCCCTATTTCTCCTGGTGACACAGCAGGATGCTTCACGTTCAGCTCTAATTTCATTCACAGCAAGAATCCATTTGGATCTCTAAAATGTCCCAATTGTGGTAGATGACAGCAATTATATCATTTACAGAGTAGATAGAAAAACCTTTTAAAGTATTTTTGTTCCATTGCAAAATTTCTGAGTGGTACTTGCCTGATTTGTGTTCTGGCTCACAGGAAAAATGACACAAAGTGTTTGAACCAACAAAAAATGAATAGCATCTGATTATAACTGTGCACTGTGGATCTTAAAGTTGCTACACTTTTTTAAAAAAATAATTATTTATTTGCAAGGGAGAAAGAATGAAAATGAGAATGGGTACACCAGGACCACCAGCCACTATAAATGAACTCCAGATGCCTTCACCAAATTGTGCATCTGGCATTATGCAGGTACTGGGGAATTAAACCTGGGTATTTAGGCTTTGCAGGCAAGTACTTTAACCACTGAGCCATCTCTCCATCACCAAGTTTCTATTTTAATCAGCACATTGAGTTTGAGTTTTGATGGCCTGTTCATTATTCTATATTGCACATAAAAGTAGCATAAGGCAATATGTAACTAAGTCTTGACCTTAGTCCTTAGCTTCTGATAACAAACTGATGTTTTACATACTATCCAGTATGTAAAATGGAAGATCCAACCTACTTGGTATTCTTAGCCTAATTTCATATGCTTCTGAAAAACTACGAGGAGCAGGGTGTAAACATTTCGACATCATTAAGTATGAATACTGTATTCAAAAAGAGAACGGACATTCCATACTTCTGTAACTTGTTAAGCACAGTTTAAATATAAATATACATTTTAATCTGTACTGAATGATTTTTTTAAAATGTAGCCATGAAGCAATGAAAATTCTAGGACAATTTTTTCAATTTAGGGGAAATAAAAAGATCATTTTTAAATATTTTAGATGAATTCAAGAGTAGTTTAACACTTCATGTAGTAGTTCCCAATTGACACATCTTCATTGTAGAACTTTATCACATTGCATTAGACTTCAGGGGATAAAAATATTTTTAAATCACCCTTAGATTGAGATTCAAGGACATTTTTCCATAATTAATGTAGAAAACATGAAAAAACTTATACAATTATTTTTGTGAAATACAGAGATAAAGACATATTTCTGACATGAAAACAGTACTACAATGCATGTTAATGTGCTGTCTGTAATGATGGAAAATGTGGAGTTTGAGATAAGATATTGGGGCTAAAGAAAAGGTTCATCAGTAAGGCACTTGCCTGTAAAGCCTAAGGACCTAGTTTTGATTCCCCCAGTACCCACTTAAAGCCAGATGCACAAAGAGGCACATGCATCTGGGGTTAATTTTCAGTGGTTGGAGGCCCTAGTCAGCCCATTTCCTCTGTCTTTCTCTCCTCTCTATATCTCTCTGCTTATAAATAAATAAGTAAATAAATAAATAAATAATATTTTTAAAAGATTTTAGGCTAATATTCCAGAAAGAGAAATGTTAAAACTTCCATTAATACTTAATTGTTTTTTCATCTAGCCCCTGTCACTTGTGA
Source organism: Dipus sagitta (assembly GCA_036346955.1). Classification (NCBI taxonomy): domain Eukaryota; kingdom Metazoa; phylum Chordata; class Mammalia; order Rodentia; family Dipodidae; genus Dipus; species Dipus sagitta. The sequence goes on along the minus strand of CM070779.1, from coordinate 54,226,799 downwards.
TTGTTGGAATAATTTTCACAAGATTTAGTTGTAAAAATTAAATTGAAGCAATGAGATAATTGCACAAATCAATTTCCTTAAGTCATAATAGAAAGATCCATGCCATTCTATTAAACAAATAAACCTCTAAGTTTATCTAGAAGGTAGAGAATTTATGAATTCTCATTGCAAAATATTTTCCCCAGATGTTACACATTTTATTCCTATTTTATGCTCATTTGTTTCATACACATGACTTGAAAATACACTAATAAAACGTTTTTTTTGTGAATAAGTGCCATGAGACATTCTTTTACATAGTGCCATGCAGAAGTATACAAAATGTCCAAATTTTGACAATTAGTATGAGTGCCCTCAAATATTGAACTTCTTCAAAATAATGAAGGATTTTCTATGGATTCTCAGAAACAATGAAGTAGAAGTGTGGCATTGGATTATATGTCACTTTGAAATATCTATAAAACATAAACTTAATGTGAGGAAGTTTACAATCAACTCAGCCAATATTGCCTGTCTTCTTGAGAAAGTGCTTATCTCATGGGTCCCTACAGCAGAAATTACATGGGTTAATATATTCAATATATACAATTTTGAGTTAGTATGCACATTAGGAAGAAAACATAGTTTAGGTAAATGAAGCCTCCAATTTATATAATTAAGTGTACATTTCAAAGAAATTTTAGGACAGGAATTGGTTAAGTTCATGTGAATATAGAAAAAGATATATTAAAGGAAAGAGGAAAACAATGAATAGACTATACCATTTAGAAATATATATCATTATAATAGAAAATAAAGCATAAAAAGTATGCTGATAACCATCCTAAGAGTGATGATAGCCTTTAACCCCCAAGATAAGAATATCACGCCACTAAAAACAGCAACAATTACACTCACCATATAATGCATGGGAGGGTTTAGGATCAAGCCCAAAGATGTGCATTTGGTGCCCAGAATTCAAATTACATTGTCCAGTGTTGTGAGGAAAGCTTATTGTCTTGGCAGTGGGAAGGAAGAAACCAGCAAATCTCAAGGGCTCACTGCACAGCAGGTATAGTTTAATTGGTGCTCCCAGGCCCTTGAGACATCCTGTCTCTGCAGCGGTGAATGGTGTTCTGGAGAAAGGACACCTGAGGTTATCCTCTGGCTCCCATATGTATGTGTCCACATGTGCACTAGCACACAATAACACACACATGCACATACATACACTAAGTTGATATGAATAGCTCTATGTAAATATCCCTCACCAAGCTATGATATCTTTTATTATAGTCTGTGGCAAGTGACCCAGAAGAAGAAATGAAAATATAAATGATAAAGAGAACAAGACTGTAAATATGGATTTGGTTATGTGAGTTGAAGTCTTGAACTTTGTAAAGCCCTGAGAGAAGTTACAAATAGAAATAAAAAGGACTGAACTTAACATCAGGGACTGCTGCATTTAAAATTGAAATGAGGCTGGTTGGAAAGACAGGAGCAAGTTGTCACTGTTGGAATGGCTATTGACAGAAAAGCAGGACAAGAACTTCTAACATGTTCTAGAAAATGCTCAAACTGATACTGGAATTATAGAATTAAAAGTAAGATTTTAGTTTAACATATGGTAGTCAGTGACAAACTAGATGTGTTGTAGATAACAGCATGAAGGAGAGAGTATTTACTACTCTTCAAAGTGAGATCAGACGCATGATTTAAAAAAATGACGAGAGAAGGAAAGATCATGTTTTCTAATATTTTATTTTTATTTATTTATTTGAGAGAAAGAAAGATAGAGAGAGAGAGAAAGAGAGAGAGCATGGGTGCACAAGAGCCTCCAGCCACTGCAAACACACTCTAGATGCATGCGCCACCTTGTGCATCTGGCTTACATGGGTCTTGGGGAATCAAACCTGGGTCATTTGGCTTTGTAGGCAAATGCCTTAACTACTAAGCCATCTCTCCAGGCCAAATATCATGGTTGTCTTTTTTCTGTATAATAGAAAAGGCTTGGGCTGGACAGGGCACAGCACTTAAGGCACTTGCCTCCAAAGCCTAATGATCCTGGTTCAATTCCCCAGTACCCATGTAAAGCCAGATGCACAGTGTTGCATGTATCTAGAGTTCGTTTGCAGTGGCTAAAGGTCCTGGTGCACCCATATTCTCCTCTCTCTCTCTCTCCTCTCTCTCTCTCTTTCTCTCTCTTTCTCTCTCTCTGCAAATAAATAAAAAGTAGTTTTTAAAAAGTCCTGAATTTGACAGGCGTGGTGGAGCACACCTTTAATCCCAGCACTTGGGAGGCAGAGGTAGGAGGATTGCTGTGAATTTGAGGCCACCCTGAGACTACATAGTGAATTCCAGGTCAGTCTGAGCTAGAGAGAGACCCTGCTTAAAAAAAATATAAGTAAATAAAATAAAATAAAAATAAAAAGTCTTGAATTTATAGCAAAGGACAGCAGAAAATGAAAATTTTACTCTTGGGAAAATCTTTATTGTGGATGACAGGATTTTCTCTTTTTGAAGTCAGTTGATAAATAAAATATAATAGAAATCTGATGGCCCTTAGAAAGTTTTTAGGAAAATATGATTACATTAATCTGATTTGGCCACTGCTATTAATGAAAATGCTGCTATTTTATCTATATAAACAAAAATGCCAATGAAACCACCCTCAAGTTTTTATTGATGTCCATGAAACATATGTTTTATATATGTTCAACAATGTCTATCCTAGAAACAATAGGACAAAAACGTAAATCTAGGTGAATTGGGTTTTTCTTTTCGAAGTAAGTCATTGGGTTTCCATGTGTCCCTGTAGATATACATAGGTAACATTAAGGAAATGTGTCTAAATTAATTACTTATGAACTTATAAGCAGCAATGATTTTAAAACAAATAGTAAACCACCAGATTTTTTAAAATAATTTTACATTTTTTCAAAGCCTGAAGATGCAAAGAAAAATTTAAATAAAGTATCCACTGAATTGGAACAGTTCCCAGATCAAGAAAAGAAAAATACTAAATTAGAAAAAGAACTAAATGGGTAAGATTTTAATATTTTAATTCTGTTCAACTATCCACTATTTTTAATTTTTATTTACTTCTATTTTTGATATTTTCATGCATGTGTATAATGAATTTTGATCTTATTTTTCATCTTACTTTCATACTATTTGAGTTAATCTATCACTGCTTGCATGATCATGCATGGAAGGTTATTTACCACGGAATGGGCAACATGCCAGTGGCTACACCACTGATGAACCTTACTCCCCTTTCAGAAAGTGGTTGGTTATTCCCATATTATTATTCATGTCACACTATCAAAAGAAGGCATAACTTGCCTGGAAGATTTGGTGTAGAATACCCAGGGGCCAAAGCTGAGTAGGAGTGTTGCTGTATTTTCTCCATCAGCAGCTTGCATAGAACCTTCTGCTAAAAAGAACACTAGCTAGCAGAGAGGAAGTTCCAGCTGAGTTACTCTACATACAGCGAACAAAATGTGTGTTGTTCTTGGCAATAGGAAGTTAACCTCTAATTTTGGTGGGCAGCCAAGAGCAATGACAGCAGCTAATTTTGTTTTATGGGTCTCTGTGGCTTCCTTGACAAACAACTTGTTGGTAGGAATCCCATCACTAGTACTTAATTTATGATCAATTATCTACAGCTTCACGTGCAGCTTTATTCTGCTATGTATGAGACCTCGCTCAAACACTGTTAAAAATTCATATTTTAGTTGATTTGTGAATTATTACATTTCCATAGACTTACTCACATATCCCTAGTTTGATTCATCCTTTATTCCATTCCATTGATATATATGTGTGTATGTTTCTGTGCCAGTCACATGAAGTTTTTATCACTATGGCTCTGTAGTATTACCTGAAATCAGGTGTGGTGATACCTCTAGTATTATTCTTTTGCTTAAGATTGTTTTAGATATCTGGGATCTTTTGTGATTCCATATGAATTTTTGGACTTTTCCTTATATTTCTATGAAAAATGGTGCTAGGATTTTGATTAGGATTGCAATGAATTTGTAGGTTGATTTTGATAGGTTATCAATTTTCATGGTATTAATTCTTGTCCTTTAGCATGAGGAGGTATTTCCACCTTCTGGCATCTTCCTCATCATCTTTCTTCGATGTTCTAAAGTTTCATTATCGAGGCTTTCTATTTCCTCAAATAAGTTTATTGCAAGGTATTTATGTTTTGAAGCTATTTTGAATAGGATTTTTTAATGTTTTATTTCCCCATATGTTTGTCACTGGTACGGAAGAAAACTTACTTTTGTGTATTGATTTTATAACCTGCCACTTGAAGAAAGAGTATATTGGAGGAGTGTTTAGAGTCTCTTATGTATAGAATTATATCATCTGCAAATTAGGGTAGCTTAATCTTACCCATTCCTATATGTATCCTTTTTATTATCTCTCTAGTCTTATTGCCATGGTTAAGACTTTAAGCAGTGTCAACATAGGAGTGGAGAGAGTAGACTCCTTTTTCTTGTTCCTGGTGTTAGTGAGGATGTTACAAGTTTTTCTCCTTTTAGCACGATGCTTGCAGTAGTTTTGTCATGTGCATCCTTTATATTGAGGTATGTTTCTTCTATCCATAGCCTCTCTAGGATTTTTATTATGAATGGGCATTCAATTTTGGCAAAAATATTTCTTTATCAATTCAGATTATCCTGTGATGTCTATACTAGAGTCCCATATAAGTGATGAACTACATTTACTGGTTTGTGTACATTGAGTCATACCTACTTCTATAGAATGATACCCACCTCCTTGTGGAGTATGATATTCTGGATACATTTTAGATTATTAATCTCATAATGGTTTAATTTGGGGATATATTATACATCCACAAATTAATTCACTTCTTTTAAATCACACAGTTTAGTGGCAATAGACTTTTAAAGTATGTCCTTATGACTTTTTATTTCTTGGTAGATGTTGTGGTGTCTCTTTATCTCAAATATTATTAGTTTGGGTCTCTTTCTTTCTTTCTTTCTTTCTTTCTTTCTTTCTTTCCATTAAATTAGTTAAAGCTTTGTCAATCCTGTCAACTTTTAAAGCAATTGAATTCTTGTTTCATTGATTCTGCATATTTTTGTTACTGTTTTATTGCATTCTGCCCTGACCTTAATTATTTCTCTACATCTACTGTTTTAGGGTTTGGCTTCCTCTTGATTTTCAAAGCACTTAAGGTGAATAAATAAGCTATTTATTTGAGTAACTTCTGATATTTAACATAGACACTTAGAAATATAAACTCAGGAATGCCTTCATTGTATCCCATAAATTTGGGTATGTTCTGTTCTCATTTCATTCAACTGTAGGATTTTTAATTTACTTCTTTATTTCTCCAAACTTCATCATTCAAATATGCATGTGTTAATCTTCATGAGATCATGTGCTTTCTGAATTTCTCTTGGTATTCATTTCTAGCTTTATTTCATTGTAGTGAGATAGAACACAAAAAGATATTTTAATTTATCAATTTCTTAATTTATTTGAGAGTGAAAGAGGCAGAGACAGAGTGTATGTGTGTGTGTGAGAGAGAGATAGAATGGGCATGCTAGGGCCTCTAGCCACTGCAAACAAACTCCAGATGCATGTGCCACTTTGTCCACCTGCCTTATATGGGTACTGGGGAATCAAACCCTGGTTTAGGCTTTGCAGGCAAGTGCCTTAACTGGTAAGCCATCTCAGTAGCCCAGTTTTTCAATTTTTGTTGGGATTTCCTTTGCATCCTAAATGTGATTTTTTAAGAGATACTTCAGGGTGCTTCTGATAAAATGTGCATGCTGTAATGTTTGAGGAGAATGTTTGGTAAATATCTGTTAGCTCCACTTGACCTGTGACATCATTTAACTCCAGTACTGCTCTCTCTCTCTCTCTCTCAAGATAGTTTTCCTATTCGTTAGAGTGGGGCATGGAGATTGGCCATTCTTATGGTGTTGGAGTTGATATCTGAGTTTAAATGTAATAATGTTTCTTTTATACAATTAGGTGCATCTATGTCTGGTATGCATTTATTTAGGACTATAATGTCCTCTTGGAGGATTGTTCTCTTGATCAGCATGAAGAGGCCTTTCTCATCTCTTCTGATTTATTTTTGCTTGAGGTCAATTTTGTCAGATATTAGAACAGTGATGCCTGCTTGCTTCTTGGTTTCACTTGCTTGGAATATATTTTTCTGTGCCTTTACCCTAGCAGTATCTTTCACTGATGATAAACTGGATTTTTAAAATATATTTTTATTTATTTATTTGAGAGAGAGAGAGAGAATGGGCATAGCAGGGCCTCCAGCCACTTCAATTGAACTCCAGATGCATGTGCCCCCCCCCTTGTGCATCTGGCTTACATGGGTCCTGGAGAGTCGAACCAGGATCCTTTGGCTTTGCAGGTAAACGCCTTAACTGATAGGCCATCTCTCCAGCCCCTGTGAAGTGGATTTCTTAAAGACAGGGAAGAGATAGATTCGGATTGGTCTTTTGATTGGAGAAGTTAGACTGGTAACATTCAGGGTTATTATTGAAAGATATGCATTGATTCCTGTGATTTCATAATGCTAGTTATTTCCTTATTCCTCAATTGTTTAACAAACATCCTAGCATCATTTCTTTCTGTAGCCTCTGCATAGATGTGTATATCATTCTCTTTCCTACTAATTATCACTTCTAATGTTCTTTGTATAGCTACTTTGGTGGTCATAAATTCCTTTACCCTATTTTTGTCATAGAAATAGAAATTTTTTTCTTCTTCCTTTAATTATGACTTACTGTTTCACTGGGTATAGTAGTCTAGGTTGGCAATTGTGGTCCTTCGGGACTTGAAATACATCATAACAGGTACTCTGGCCTTTACATTTCCATTGTAAAGTCAGCTGTTAATTCTGATGCACTTGCTTTTTTATAAGTGACCTGAAGCTTCTCACTTGTAGGTCAAAATATTCTTTCTTTTGTTTGGGTTTTTGCAGTATTGGAATGTTTACATCATTGTACATTTATACATTCCAGGCAAAGTTTCTTTCAATGGAGCTGTATCCCTGGCCCTATCAATATTTTATTTTCAAATTTTAGTCACCTTCCTTCAGTGGAGGTGCTTGCTATGTTCAGGAGGGATTTTCTTACAGTAGGGTTGAGGTATCACTTCCTTCTCTGAGACTGGTGTTTCAAGACTCTCTCTCCAGCCTCTCCAGACTCTCTCTCTCCCCAGCCTTTCTTTTAAAATAAAACATTATTGGGCTGGGGAGATGGCTTAGTGGTTAAGCGCTTGCCTGTGAAGCCTAAGGACACCGGTTCGAGGCTCGACTCCCCAGGACCCACGTTAGCCAGATGCACAAGGGGGCGCACGCATCTGGAGTTCGTTTGCAGTGGCTGGAGGCCCTGGCGCGCCCATTCTCTCTCCCTCTCTCTATCTGCCTCTTTCTCTCTGTCTGTCGCTCTCAAATAAATTAATAAAAAATATTTAAAAATAAAAAATAAAACATTATTAATTTTATTTATTAAAGTGTATGTGCGTGTGAGAGAGAGAGGAGTTCTAGGGTCTCTAGCCACTGCAAATGAACTCCAGATACTTGTGCATGCATGTGCTTATATGGGACTTGGAGAATCAAAACTGGGTCCTTAGGTTTCACAGGCATGCACTTTAACTGCTAAGCCATCTCTCCAGCCCTTTCCCCAGCCTTTCTGATTGAGTAGAATACTTCTTTTACCAACAGTTACTATCTTGGACATAACCCTCTACAAAAATTGTGAGAGTATAATAGAAAACAGTCAACACTTAATTGCTCATCATTGTAGAGAAACTTTCACAATATCACATGTGCTAGTATATTGCTTATTGTGGATTTGTGAGTGGAGAAAAATATAGGGAAGGAAAAAAACTTATAGGAAAAGTAACTAGCTTTAAGTTCAACAGCTACCCTTCAACACATTCTACTACTAAATTACCTTCCTTGCACATCTTTGAGGTTACCATTAGGTGGTAGGTAGGGATATATTCTTCTAATTTTCTCCATTCAACATAATTGCATGCTGGAAAAATCAACACAGTAACATTATTGTGGTTGAACATTAATTTAAAAGTGGCTGAAATGATTCTGTTCAGTGTGCAGGGTAGCATGGAAGACAGAAAGGGGGATTTCCACCTCTGAAAACTTGAGAATGATGGGCTGAGCTAATATTTTAGAAGATGACTAAGTTTATTATAATCACCACCTCAAATAAATCCTTCTTCCCTATGGTTGTTTTGCTGAATTATTCCTACATTATTAACCTCAACAATGTATTATACAGAATGTACATAAGTGAAAGAAAATTTATTCAAACAGATTTGGGAATTTTTATATTAAAAAAACATATCCAATACTGGCTTGCTAAATACAAGTATTGTTAGAGTTTTTGAAAGTATGTATTTTTCTTCATTGCATATCTTTAATGTGTACAACATGCTATTTAAATAAATTTATAACTACTGAAAGGCTATAATAGTCAAGTAAAAAATATATGCATTATCTCACATATTTACATTTTTATCCTAATTAAATATGCTCGTAACTGGAGAATTCTTCATGGAATTCTTCTTGGAATGGGAAAATCTGTACTTAGCTTTTTAAATTTTTTTTTACTTTTAGTTATTTATTTGAGAGCAACAGACAGACACAGAGAGAAAGAGGCAGAGAGAGAGAGAAAAAATGGGCACACCAGCACCTCCAGCCACTGAAACAAACTCCAGATGCATGCGCCACCTTCTGCATCTGGCTTACGTGGGTACTGGGGAGTCAAGCCTTGAACTGGGGTCCTTAGGCTTCACAGGCAAGCACTTAACCGCTCAGCCATCTCTCCAGCCCTGTACTTACCTTTTGTTCTCTTGACAGGCCTACTACGCAAGGTAGTTTGGGGATTAGCCAAAGACATTCAGCACCAGGAGACCTAAGGACAGCACACACAAACTCATGGTCTTCTGTGGAGACTACTGATTTCAACCTAGCCAGAGTGAGTTGAAATATAATTTTTTGTGTGTAGCTTTTTGCATGTAATGCTTGCTTTTAATTTGGTGAACTAATGAATTATATAGCTAACATATTCAGAAGCTTATGTTAATACATGTTAATGAAGAAAACAATGCATTCATAATTTAATAAAGTCTATCATGCTGTCACAATTTAAGAGATCCTTCGTTTCCTCACCTGAGGAAATACAGGTAACTCACCCCATGTCGTGTAGCTATCCTGAAAGGTTGCATCTACATGAAATCATAGAATGTGAATATTATCCCCCATGACCACAGGAACCTATATCATGTTTTGCCTTAGAATCCAAGGGATTGTAGCAGCTTGTTGTTCACAGCACTTTCAGAGTGATCCTGCAGCATCTCAAGTCTGTTGACGCATCCCGTTAGGAATGATGAACATCCAAACACTAGCTTTCTCTCAGCCCTCCCTGCATTTCCTCTCTCTGAACCTCACCCTGGCTTCCTTAAAAGCACCACTAATAACGACTTCACCTTAGAAACAAGTCACACTACTCCATGCTAGGAAATACAGATGAGAAAGAACACATGGTTGTGGTCTTTGTGAATGGACACCACACTTCGGTTGATATTTTCCAGGCCCATCTATTTCCCTGCAAATGTCATACTTTCATTATTCCTTACTGCTGAGTAGAATTCCATTGTATATATGTACCACATCTTCACTTAGATTGGAAAAAGTGGAAGGTCATGTGCCTGAAATCTTTTGCAGAGTGTTTTTCTGCCATGTCTAGTGGCTAGGGACCTTGCTACTAAATACTGGCTGCAAATTCAGTTACAAGAACCAGTTGAACTTCTTCTCATCTCGAGCACCAAGGATTTCTTTGCGGCCCCACCTCCTTAAAACATGGGTTGCAGATTCAAAAGACAAGCACTTTGGGACTGAAAGCTTTTATAATCTAGAGTTGGAAGTCATATGTATCATTCTTACCACATTCTATTGAATAGTAACACGGCAAGGATTGACCTATATTCCATAGTCTTATGGGGTGAATACTGAAGAATGACATGTTCTGGGTTGGAGAGAGAGCTTTGTGATCAAAGCGCTTTCCTGAGAAGCCTAAGGATCTAGGTTTGATTCTCTAGTACCCACATAAGCCAGATTCACTTGGTGACATATGCATCTAGAGTTCGTTTGCAGTGGCTGGAGGCCTTGGCATGCCCATTCTCTCTCTTTCTCCCTCTCTCTCTCTTTCCTTCTATCTCTCTCAAATAAGGAAATAAAAACAAAATATTTTTTAAATATTTTCAGTAAAAGATAGACATGTTCTGAAACCAGTAAGCTGTCCTCTGGTCAAAAGGCCATGTATGGGCTGGAGAGATGGTTTAGCAGTTGAGGCTCATGCTTTCAAAGCCTAAGGACCCAGGTTCGATTCTCCAGGTCTCATGTAAGCCAGATGCACATGGTAGCACATGCATCTGGAGTTCATTTGCAGTGGCTAGAGGCCCTGTCAGGCCCTCTCTCTCTTTCTCTCCCTCTCTCTCCCTTTCTCATAAATAAATAAAAATGAAATATTTTAAAAAGTTTTTTTAAAAGGTCATGTACAATCCTCTCACTAGAAAAATTAGCCTCATTCCCACTCAGTATGTATGAAAGACTCAGTATCATAGATGAAGGAAATTATAGCTCACAGAATTGCAAAAGGTAAATCCTCGTTCAGTGTGAGGGATTTGTGGGAGACAGAAAGGGCAGGTCACCCCTCTGGAGATTTAGCAAGGATAGAACTAGCCCACCTCTTCACTACATACTTTCAGTTAATTTTGGCCACAAACTCAATTAAACAGTTCTTTCAGAACACCTCATTTTTTAAAATCAGGGGAATTGAAGAGCTTCAGAAAAAACATGAAAAAGTATTACAAAAAAAATCTGAAGAGTAGCCAATACCATGCACAGATTTGTAATTCTTTTTCACCTATTTAAACTTTCTCTCTGAATCACTGAAGGGACCTTAGGAATAAAATACCCAACATTTATTTTCAAAACAACTACCTTAAGTATGTCATTTACTTTCTTTTAGCTGCAAGATCATGTTAAAAATAGACAATGTAATCAAAATCCTTCACACAAAAGTCCACAAAAATACCCATTCACACATTGGTTACATGAATGTTGTGATAGAAAAATTGAAGAAGAGTCAGAAACAACATCGTCTAGACTACCAAAGTAAGTCAAAGCAAAGTACCATGCAAAACAAACAAAGCTCACTAATGTGTCCTGTCCTTTTTATTGAAAGAGGTTTATGAGATTTGTGTCTCAAGAATTCTAAGCAAACAATATGACCAATAATTTAATAATTGAAACTCCTTTTGTAAGTCCAAACTAACTTATATCAATTTCCATCTTGTGTTTATATACCACATACCCTTTAATATTCATGTGTATGTTTCACCTGACTTACCAGCTTTTTTTTTTTTTTTGGTTTTTCGAGGTAGGGTCTCACTGTAGCCCAGGCTGACCTGGAATTCACTATGGAGTCTCAGGGTGGCCTCGAACTCACAGTGATCCTCCTACCTCTGCCTCCCGAGTGCTGGGATTAAAGGCGTGCGCCACCACGCCTGGCTTTTTTTTTTTCTTTCTTTTTTTTTTTTTTTTAGTTGTGAAGCTTTTTAATTAAGAAAGCATCATATTTATAAAATAGTGTATGGTATTTCCTATAATTATAAAATTAAAATTTTGACTGTTTTTGAGTATAGTAATTTAATCCCAAGAGTTAAGTGTTATCACTGCTACATCTGTGGCACATTCTGGTACTTGCTAAATTAACTTTCTTTGACATATTTGATGCTGCCACTAGATGGTAAGTAGGGACAAATTGTTATATAAATTTTCTCTGTTAAATATAGTTGTATGCTTGAAAAATCAAAACTGTAACATGATTGTGGATGAATGTTAATTTTAAAGTGGCTGAAATGATTACTTGTACAGTGTGAGAGATGCATGGAAGACAGAAAGGGTGGTTTCCATCTCTGAAAACTTGAGAAGGATGAGCTGAGCTAATGATCTTAGAAGCTGACTGAGTTTATTTTAATCACCACTTCAACCAAATCCTTCTTCCCCATCGTTGTTGTTCTGAATTTTTCCTGGATTATTAACCTCACCCAGATATTATATGGAATGTACATAGGGCAAAAGAAAACTGTTCCAAATAGATTTAGAATTTTGAAAAAGAATAACTTATATTGGCTCACTAAATAAAAGTATTGCTAGATTTTTTTCATATGTATATTTTTATTCATTGCTTAACATTTCAATGAGTACAACGTGCTGTTTTAACAAATTTATGACTACTGAATAGCTAGAATAGGCAAGAAAAGAAATACTTGCATGATCTCACATATTTACATTTTCTTTTATTCTAATTAAATATGCAATTTACTGATGAATCAATCATGGAAAATGGGAGACTCTGTACTTACCTTCTGTCCTCATCACAGGTGTACCAGGCAAAGTAGTTTGGAGACCAGCCAAGGATACTCTCCGACTGAAGACCTGATGAAAGCACATACAAATCCAAGGTCTTCTGTGGAGGTCACCAATGCTGAGCCAGCCCGGGTGAGTTGCACTATAAATTTTTCTTTGCATTGCATTTCTCATGTAATTCTTGCTTTTAATTTGGTGAACAAATATGGTATTTAGCTATCATATTCATTATAATTATGAAATTGTGCTTTATACATAATTATGAAAATGCGTTTTCTTAAATATGTTTTATTTATTTTAAAGAGGGAGAGAGAGAGAGAATAGGCATGCCAGGGCCTCCAGCAATTGCAAACAAACTCCAGATTCATGCACCCCCTTGTGCATCTGGCTTACGTGGGTCCTGGAGAGTCGAACCAGGATCCTTTGGCATTGCAGGCAAATGCTTTCATCTCTAAGCCATCTCTCCAGCCCTGAAAATGTGTTTTAATGATAAAAAAATACATTTATAATTTAATAATGTGTCTAGAGCTGTGACATTCAAAACAAACTCTTTTTTCTAACATGATAAAATTAAAGTAACCTACCTGATGTAGTGTTGCTATCCTGAAAGACTGCATCTGAAGACTGTTATTCCCCATGTCCACATGAACCTATGCAGCACATTGGTTTAGATTCCATATCATTTCAGCTTCTGTGTGTTCATAGCACTTTAACTGTGATCCTGTAGCATTGCAAGTGTGCTTATGCTGATCCCAAGCAAATTACTAATAGCCAAACACTTCATATGACATGGATGTCTGTCATGTGAGAAGAATACTTTCTCTGACATTAATAACCATGCAAAACAGAAAGATTAACCTTGGTTTTAAGTTGTTTACATTTTCTTAAATAATACAGATCTGCCAATGCAATTTTACTTAATGTGTGTATGTAAATTTTTGTAAATTATGATTATTGTGGCACAATTACTTTAAATTTTTTGATATCTTATTTATTTATTTGAGGAAAAGAGAGAGATAAAGAGGCAAGGAGAGAGAGAGAGATGATGGGCACATCAGGCCGTCTAGCCACTGAAAATGAACCCCTAAGTATGCACCAACTTGTGCATCTGGCTTTATGTAGGCACTGGGGACTCAAACCCAGGTCCTTTGGCTTTGCTGGCAAGTGCCTTAACTGTTAAGCCACCTCTCCACCCCTTAAAAATAATTTAAAAATAGCTTATTTAAACAAATATATTACTTCTTAAAATGTATTTTATTTATGCATTTCTTGCCTTTTCCTGAAGTTGTGATAGCAACTAACATGAAGGTATCAAATTTATATCACTTGTCCATACCATACCCATATAATGTACATTATACTGGGAACTATCTCATCTGAATACACAGTTTCAGTATGAGTAACCATTCATTTCTGTGTCTCTAAAGTGGTTGCAAAAATGACACAATCTGGGCTGGAGAGAAGGCTTAGTGTTTAAGGTACTTGCCTGTGAAGCTTAAGGATCCAGGCTTGAATCTCCAGAACCACCCACATAAGCCAAATGTACAAAGTGGTGCATGCATCTGGAGTTTATTTGCAGTGACTAGAGACCACCCCCAATCCTTTCTCTCTCTTTCTGTCTCTCTCTCTCTCTCTCTCCTTCTTTAGCGCTCTTGTTCTCTCACTCATATAAATGGATAAATAAAATATATTAAAAATTACACAATCCATTCATTGTAGGGTAGGCAAGAAGAAAACTTTGAAAACCATTTGAGGTATTTAAACACTGTTTAACCATTTTGTGTACCATGATCTATTACAAAGACCAAATATTGACTTGAACAAACTAGAAAATGAGATAGCTGATAGTTTTCATGTGTATATGTTGTCATTAAAGAGTCAATTTCATTCAGGAAACATCATCTCCTACCTGAGATGTGGTTTTCGTGATCCTCTCAAGGCCTAGAAAAGAGTGTAGGCCTGTAATGAATGTCTCAACCTTATTTTGTTCAGCTAAATCTTATCAACGTGAAAGGAAGAACATCCAAGCTTGCTTTTGAGTTATTTGCTGTCAAATATTTAAAAATGGAAAATTCGTCAGTGAATATTTTGATGTATCAATTTTAAGATAATAGCTAACTGAACTTTATTCATATTATTTTTGCCAAAAGCAACAACTGCAAGTTGATATTCCTGGTTGAGCAGCCTGAGAGGTCCTACTCTTAGTGTAAAGGGTGTCTACTCAACTGCGGTGCATAGAGAACAATTCTAGGTTCTGTCACAGACTGAGAATGAAACAAATTGACACATTTATTATTTAAGCACAAACAAACAAAAAAAGCATGAAGCGAGACAAGTGCAGGGGTAAGGAGAGGAACCTGAGTGTGTGCCCCAGCAGTCACTGTATGTGTGACCTGAGGCTGTGAAGCCACTTCTGCACCTAAGTTTTGATATTCATTAAAGCAAGGGCAAGTATGCTGTTTTCATTATCCATGGAGTTTTATCCAAGCAGAGATAGTATAAAGGTTTATAGTTATAAAAGGAGAGCTAATGGAGACAAAACATTATTTGAAGTGATCCTTACCCACACATACTTCCAAAGGATTCTGGTTTTAACTCACAGTTCATTCAGCCATGAGAGACAGACATCAGAGTTGATGGTTCTTTTCCCATCTCATGTCTTTTCCATTTTTAGCTACTTCTCCTGCCTCCAGGTTTTAGCTAAGGTTCATATCTTTCTGAAAAACATGAGAGAACCTGGACCTTATGGGCTTCAAGGCCAGAAAGCTGACTTATTCGGTGTTCATGAATACTAAACAGTTCTGCCTGTTACTAACTGAGGAACAGATATAAAATATTCTTGTATCTTGATGGAAAATTGGGTAAATGGTAATGTATTATAATTAATATTGTAGTTCCCAGGTGTACATGCTTTTGTTGTGAAGCATTGGTCTTCTACCCTAAGGTAGACTACAGAAGGTAGTCAAGCATTCTGTTATGTAGATGTAAATGCATGTCCTCCATAATACTGGAGAATGTCTGTAGTGAGCTCTTGTAGTTGTCATCTACAAGATTCCTAGAGCTAATTAAGCGATGCACCTTCTAGAACTTGATTTCTAATAACTGAAAATTTTTAATAACAATTTTAGAAAAAATGTCAAAATAACCTGTTTAAACATGGGGGCTTCAGTACTCAAGACCTTCAGGAATCTTTAGGAGCCTCTGTTCATAACAAGACTTTACACCTGGGGTCCAATATGTTTCTTACCCTGTGATCATTTGTCCTTTTCTATCACTTTCCCAAAAGTAATTGCTTTCAATTATGGCTCATGCTATAAAGGATTAAAGATCAGCAAAAATGTAGAAGTGAAGTTGTGTGCCTCCCCCACACAAAACTTCTCATGTGCTCTAAAGAGTTAGAAGAAAAATGGTACTGATATCCTATAATTTCAGGAGCCATAGTACTCTACTTTCCATTTATGCCCATTCTCTATCTCTCTATCTCCTCCTTTCTCTCTATCAAATAAGTAAATAAAATAAAACTTTTTTTTCAAATATTTTGAAAAAAAAAAGAATGACATGTTCTGAAACCAGTACACGGTCCTCTGGTCAAAAGGCCATGTATAATCCTCTCACTAGAAAAATTAACCTCATTCCCACTTACTGTGTATGAAAGAGTCAGTATCATGGATGAAGGAAATCATAGCTCACAGAAATGTAAAAGGTAAATCCTCGTTCAGTGTGAGGGATTTGTAAGAGACAGAAAGGGCAGGTCACCCCTCTGGAAATTTAGCAAGGATGCAATTAGCCCACCTCTTTACTACATGCTTCCAGTTCATTTAGGTCACAAACTCAGCTAAGCAGTTCTTTATAGAAGTTATAAAGAATTTATGTATTTTTATTTCCTGTATCCAAAGCATAACACACCATTAAATGTTCTCAAATTAAGCTCATCAGTATTAAGCATTATGAATTGATTCAGGAATTCTTTGAGTTTCCTAATTAGCTATATAGTAACATAAGAAGAATTCAAACCTGGCAGGATCCCTCAGTAGAGAGAGCTTTCCTAACTTGTCCAGGACCTGAGATTGACACTGAGAATATGTATACACACACATGCACACACACACATTTGTTTTGTTAGTTTTTATCAAATACATTCACTAATATACATTTTTTTCTATTTTGACTTTTTAAATATTTTTATTTTTATTTATTTGATAGAGAAAGGGGGGAGAGAGAGAGAATGGGTGCACCAGGGCCTCCAGCCACTGCAAACAAACTCCAGACACTTGCGCCCCCCCCTGTGCATCTGGCTAATGTGGGTCCTGGGGAATCGAACCTGGGTCCTTTGGTTTTGCAGGCAAATGCCTTAACCACTAAGCAATCCCTCCAGCCCAAGTTTGACTTTTTAAATCTTGGCTTTATTAGCCTCTCATCTTCTTCTCCCTTATCAATAGTCATTTCTATTTCTCCTGTATTAATTTTACAGAATTTGTATATTCTCATACACATTCTGTGTTAATACACTGTATAGTGGGCAATATCATATACATGTTTTTTGTTTGTTTGTTTATTTATTTATTTATTTATTTGAGAGGGACAGAAAGAAGGAGGCAGAGAGAGAGAGAATGGGCGCGCCAGAGCTTCCAGCCTCTGTAAATGAACTCCAGATGTGTGCGCCCCCTTGTGCATCTGGCTAATGTGGGTCCTGGGGAACTGAGCCTCGAACCGGGGTCCTTAGGCTTGAACCGCTAAGCCATCTCTCCAGCCCATATACATGTTTTTAATTGTAGCTTTTTACCTATTTAACCTTTCTCTGTGAATCATTGAAAGAACTTTAAAAATAAAATACACAATATTTATTTTCACAAAAACTAGCCAAAATATATCCTTTTATTTCTTTTAGCAGGAAGTTGAAGATTATGTCAAAAATAGACAGTGTAATCAAAATGCTTCATACATAAGTCCACCACTATACCCAGTTACAGATGTGCCATGTGAATGCAGTGAGAAAAAAACTAAAGAAGAGTCTGAAATAGCATCATACAGACCACCAAAGTAAGTCAAAGCAAAGAACTGTGCAAAGTAAGTAAAGCCCACTGGTGTCTTTGATGAATTCTTTTTACTGAAAGAGGTTTATGAGATTTGTGTCACATGAATCCTTAGTACATAATATAACCAGAATCCTGGGAAAGTAAATTTAATAATTGACATTCCTTTTATAAAATAAATCCTGGGTAACATATCACTTTCCATCCTGTGTTTACATACCAGTCCCCTTTAACATTTCCATATATTTCACCTGACTTATCTATTAAGTTTAGGCTAAATAATTGTGAAGCTTTTTAATTAAGAAAGTATCATACTTGTCACCTGAGACAGAAGACAGGGCCCACTACTATAAGGTTATAAATACCTTTGCAAGGGGAGGACACACCTTCTGAGCTACCTGACCACTTGGAAACTTCCAACTGATGGTGAGTTTGCTGGTCTTTACTCTCCACATGGGCTCTTTATTCCCTCCAGCTCCCCACAGGGCAGGAGCTCTTTAAATTTTCTCTTTTTCTTCCCAGTTTTCCTAGGCCCTCCATATGGGATCTCTAACCACATGGGTGCCTTTACTTGGCTCTGTACTTCTGTCAATAAATATAATAATTTAATAATTAACAAAAAGAAAGTATCATGCAAAATAGCTTTTGGTATTTCCTATAATTATAAAAAATTAAAATTGTGCTGGAGAGATGGCTTAGCGGTTAAGGGCTTGTCTGTGAAGCCTAAGGACCCCAGTTCTAGGCTCGATTCCCCAGGACCCACGTTAGCCAGATGCACAAGGGGGCACATGAATCTGGAGTTCGTTTGCAGTGGCTGGAGCCCCTGGCATGCTCATTCTCTCTCTCTCTCTCTCTCTCTCTCTCTCTCTCTCTCTCTCTCTCTGTCTCTCTCTCCCTCCCTCCCTCTTTCTTTGTCTGTCGCTCTCAAATAAATAAATAAAATTAAAATTTTCATTACTTTGGGTATAATAACTTAATCTCAAGAGTGATATGTTACTAATGTTAACCCTATGGGCACATTTCATTCACATATTTGATGCTACCACTAGATGGTAGGCAGGGACAAATTGTTCTTCAAATTTTCTCTGTTTGATATAAATGCATGCTTGCAAAATCAACCGAAGTAACATGAGTGTGAATGAAAGTTAATTTTTAAATTTTAAAGTCACTTTTTAGTGACTTAAATAATTCCTTCTACAGTGTGAGGGATGCATGGAACACAAGAAGGGTACCTGAGAAAACCTAAGAAGGATAAGCTGAGATAACAATTATAAAATCTGATTTAGTTCATTTTGATTATCACCTCGGTCAAAGCCTTTCTACCCCAAGATTATTGTTCTGAATTGTCTTAAATTATTAGCCTCACCCAAGTATTACATGCAAGAAAATTGTTTGAAATAGATTTAGAAAGTTTTGAAAAGATAACCTATACTAGACTATTAAGTACAAGTATTGATAGATTTTTTTCATTATCTATAATTTTATTCATTGCCAAAAACATCAATATATACATCATCTCACATATTTACATTTTCATTTATGGCAATTCCAGATGCCAGTCACTGATGAATCTTTTATGGAAAATGTGAGAGAAAGTCTGTACTTACCTTCTGTTCTCCTCACAGCTCTATGAGGCAAAGTGGTGCGGGGCTCAGCCAACAATACTCTCCATCAGAAGACCCAGTGAAATTGCACACAATCCCAAGGTCTTTTGGGTGTGCCTTCTGCTCTCCTCACAGCTCTATGAGGCAAAGTAGTACAGGGATCAGCCAAGGATCACCCCCATCAGAAGACCCAATGAAATTGCCCACAATCCCAAGGTCTTCTGGGTGTGCCTTCTGTTCTCCTCACAGCTCTACGAGGCAAAGTAGTTTGGGAGTCAGCCAGCAAAACTCCACAAAAGAAGACTGGATGAAATCGCACACAATCCCAACATCTTCTGTGGGTGCCTGCTGTTCTCAAAACTCTACATGGCAAGATAGTTGCAGGCTCAGTCAAAGACACTGTGGAAAAAAACGTAAATCAGGATTGGAATTGTGGCTGAAATCTGAGGCAAAAATGACTATGTATCTTGCCAGGGTTAGTTGCACTAGAATTTTCTTTCTGTTTTAGAATTCTGATGCCATTGCTTTTGATTTGGTGAACTACTGAGCTGTTTAGGTAACTTATTCATTTTAAGTGAAGCTCATGATAGTGTATACTAATGAAGAAAACTTACATTTCTAATTTAATAAAGCCCCTGGGGCTATCACGTCCAAGAGATCCTCCTTTTTCTCATCTGAAGAAATGCAACTAACTCACCTGATGTAGGGTAGCTATCCTGAAAGGCTGCATCTACATGAACAAGACTATTAGTCCCTGTGACCACTGGGACCATAGGCAGTACTTTGTTTTAGACTCCAGGTGATTGTAGCTGCTTTTTGTTCACAGCACTTAAAGAGAAATCATGCAGCATCTCAAGTGTGCTGATACTAATCCCACAGGTATGACAGACACCCAAACACTTAACCTCTTATGACATGGGTGTCTGTCATTTAAAGATGTAAGATGAATACTTTCTCTGATGTTAATAAGCATGCAAAATGAAAAGATTAACTTTTTTATTAGCTTTTTTATTTCATTTTTTATTTTTATTTTGAGAGAGAGAGAAAGAAAGAATTGGTACATCAGGGCCTCAACCACTGCAATCAAACTCCAGACACTTCTGCCAACTAGTGGGCATGTACAACCTTGAACTTGCCTTACCTTTGTGCATCTGGCTTACATGCAATCTGGAGAGTCGAACATAGGTCCTTAGGCTTTGCAGGCAAGCACCTTAACTGCTAAGCCATCTCTCCAGCCTACCTTTGGTTTTAAGTTATGTATATATTTTTTCTCTTTTATTTTCAAGGTAGGGTCTCACTCTAGTCCAGGTTGACTTGGAATTCATTATGTAGTCCCAGGCTGGCCTTGAACTCATGGTGATCCTCCTACCTCTGCCTCATAAGTGATGGGATTAAAGGTGTGCACCACTACACCCAACTTTAAGTTACATTTTTGACATTTTCTTAAATGAGAACATATCTTGAACTGCAATTTTACTTAGTGCATATATACATCAATTTTTGTAAAATAAGGTTATTGTATCACACTTAGTAAAGATGACAACTTCATAAAATGTATTTTATTTATTTATATCTTGCCTTCACCTGAAGCTGTGATAGCAACTAACATGAAGGTATCAATTTTATGTTACTTGTCCAGAAAACCATGTAAAACTCTATACCATCCCCATACACCATGAGTTGTACTGGCAACTTTCTCATTTGAACATATGGTTTCAGTATGCATATCCGGCATTTCTCTGTCTCTAAAATGTTTGGAGAAGTGAAACAGTCCATTCATTGTAGAGTAGGTGTGTGTTGTATGCACATGTGCCCTTGAAGCACCATACATCCTCCCATGCAGCAGCAGTCCCTCTCCTGTGGTGGCACCAGTGTAATCTCTCCTAAAGTTTCTTTTAGAATTTTTTTTAGTGTATGAAACATTAATTTTATTCCATCATCTTTGGTTAGTGGAAAGTCTGGAAAGGACAGCTCTTCATTCCTCATTTTGGCTGGAAAAAGAGGAAGGGTGGGTGGCTGTAATCATCTGAAGTGCTTTTCTCTAGCAGGTCTGGTGAATGTGGACATTGCTGCCAGCTGTTGGCTGCAGCTTCAGTTACATCTGCCAGCTGAATCACCTCCACACTGGAACACCTGCCCTCCTGGTTTTATTTTGAAGAATCTGTCATTCTTTTGAAAGATGTTTTTATTCATTTATTTATTAGTAAGAAGAGAGAGAATGAGAGAGAGGGAATGGGCATGCTGGGGGGGGCGGGCTCTTGCACAGCAAATTCCCTCATACACCCATATAGACACAGGCCCCTCTTCCAAGGTTTCAGTGTCATTTCTTCAGTGCATGAATCCATTCCTGGTCACCTGTTTGCCTCCTTGCCAGGCTTCCACTAGCAGTCTTTAAAAATCTCTTATGTGCTTTTCTTTTCTAGGTCCTCAGCATTACACACTGTTAAACGTTTTTAAATTAGACTGATCACTATTAAACGTTTTGAATTGATTCTGGAATTCTTTGAAATTCCTGATTGCATGTATAGTACAATAGGAATAATTCAGAGCTGGAGGGACACCTCAGTAGATAGAGCTTGCCTTACATAGCCAGGACCTGGGACTGACAACACACACACACAGAGAGAGAGAGAGAAATGTATATTTGGTTACTTCTTTTTTATATTTATTTATTTGACAGAGAGAGAGAATGGGTGCACCAGGGCCTCCAGCCACTGCAAACAAACTCTAGAAATGTGAGCCCCCTTGTGCATCTGGCTAATGTGGGTCCTGGGGAATGGAACGCCTTAACCTCTAAGTCATCCCTCTAGCCCTATTTGGTTACTTCTTATCAACTACAGTCAATATCAATTATGCATACTCTTTTTTTTTGGTCTTTTTTTACTTTTAATACTTAGTTTAAATTAGCCTGTCCTCCTCTTCTCCCTCATAAATAGCCATTTCTATACCTCTTGCATGAATTTTAATTTTAATATAAAATTGACACAGAAATATATTTACTTCTTTAGATTAACTGCAAACCTATAATTTTACATAAATTGTATGTTCACATATACATTTCTGTTTTAAAACACTGTAGAGTTTGCAATATCATATGCATATTTTTAGTTCTAGCTTTTTCACCTATCTAAAGTTTCTCTCTGAATCACTGAAGGAACCTTAAGAATAAATACCCAGTCTTTCTTTTTATAACAACTATCTAAAATATATCCTTTAATTTCTTTTAGGTGGAAGTTTATGAATTTCTTCGACATGCACAATGTCTTCAAAATTCTACAGGCTGCAGTACACTAGATTATCCTTATGTAGATCTGCTACAAGGACTCTATGATACCTCAAGTGATGACGAGTCAGAAACAACATTATATGGACAATAAATGTAAGTCACAGCAAAACTTATATAAAATAACTAAAATCATTACAGTGATTTGCTGGAATATTTTAAAATAATTTTATCCAATTTTTACATTTTTATACATGTATACCATAGTGCATTTTGTTCTTATTTCCCCCATTACCTTCTACAATTTGCTTATTCTCCCACTAACCTCCTTATTCTTGACCCATTAATCTCATCATATATTTGCATGCCTATTTTTCCCATTGAGTTAAATTAGGGTTGTTTACATGATCATGGGTAGAAGGTTATTTACCATGGAATGGACAATCTCCCACCACTAATGAGCTTGACTCACTTTTTCCCTTCCTTTAATTATTCCGGAGAGGATCTAGCTTCAATCTTCTGCATATAAATATAAAGATAAAGATTTTCCACCACCACTTGCTGAATATGCTGTGTTTTTTCCATGTTGTGGAAAACACACACAGAGAAAATACAAAATCAGACAATCAGTCAAATAGATGTGTCTTCACACCTAAGATCTTCAAAGGAATTAGATATCAAATGATCATTAACACTATAGAGCATTGATTGTTGTGTTCCTTTCCCAGTTGTTATCTCCAAATACAGAACAAGGAATAATTAAAGGGAGGAAGGGTTATCTTTGCTTTAGCATTTAAAGAAGATTGCACCGCACCATGGTAGGAAAGGCAGGAACTTGAGGCAGTTAGTCTCATTTCTTCTGCATTGAGGCAGCAGAAAGCAACCAAGGAAAGGCACCAGGCTATCAAACCTCAAAAAGACATCCCCAGAGATTCACTTTCTCCAGGGAGTGTCTACTTCCAAAAAGTTCCACAACTTTCCAAAATATTGCCACAGCTGTGTATCAAGTGTTCAAGTGTATGAGCCTCTGGGCCACTTCACATTCAAACTGCATTATTAGATTCAATATCTTGTTTTAAACAGTTTAGGGAAGTTGTAAGAGAATGGCATTCATGCCAAATATTTCAGTATGAATGCTCATTAAGGAAACAATTTCAGGAGAGATAAAATGATTCAATTATTTACACAAAAAAGTATATAATCCTTTAAAATATTTTGTAAGTTGGTGCTAGTTTCTGAAAAAGAATCAGTTACAATAAAATGCTTTATATTGCTTTCTATGATTTCAATTCTCCAAATTCCAAATTAATGAGATTTATGTTAACACTTGCTTTAACCTATGGTTTCTCAGGCCACAATGAATCCCATAATCCCACTAAGAAGAGCCCCAGGGAAATGGAGCCCGGGACAGGGATAAAAGATTGTGTGTGTGTGTGTGTGTGTGTGTGTGTGTGTGTGTGTGTATATATATATATATATATATATATATATATATATATATAGTAAATTTAATACAAAAATGTTTGGTCTTATATAATCTGGAGAGTTTAATATTTGAAATCTTTTCAATAATATTTTGACATGCTATTGTGACAATAACACTTTAACTTTTAATATTATATGCTAAGAACTACTATCTAGAACATGTTAAATTCTCAATTTTCTGAATGTAGAAAGTTGAGTGTTCTTTTTAAGAAAAAAAACCATTAAGGTAAAACATATGATTAAATACATATAATGGATGAGTTTGTCAAAGGATCTCAAAGTAATGTTTTTACTGTAAAAATATGAGTTAAATTCATTAATCTTTATACTGAAACTATAAAGCAATGGCCTTCTGAAATGGTATATATTTAGTAGGCCAATGTTCATTTAATGTTTTATCAGATTAACCTAAGCATAATTTCAGATATGTATTACCTATTATCTAAATTCAGAAGGAGTAGATTTTATTTATGGGATTATATTTTAACTATCCTCACATTAGATATGGTCTCTAAATATATTACTTGAAGACTATTATAATGAGAATATGCCATGATAATCCCATTACAATATTTCTTGACTAACATAGCCTTATTAATAACATGTGACTTTTACAGATATTGCAGATACTACTAAATCATGATAACTGAAGGTCCTAAAAGGCATGTTGCCAATACTTATGAATTAATATTAGATTAATTCCTGAAATAAGGTATTAAGTGTGAAATAATATTCATTTTCCTTAATTGTTTAATAGCCTCTACACAAAGGAAAGGTGGAGGGAGGACAATCAAATCTAAGGGGATATAAATAAGTCATATAGAAACCTACTTTTTTGGACAATGGAACACTCAGGGGCCATAGATTGGTATTAGAAAATTTTTAGTGCCAGGGATGGGATACCTTCCAGGGAGCTGTTGGTCAGAAAGGTCCCTGATACCCCCAAAACATTATAGGCTATTGCCAATACTCTTGCTTTCTCAACAAGAATATGTTGTAGGAGCCTCTTGCTGAAGACTACACACACTTTGGCTGCAAGGTCACTGACAAATTCTGCTGGAGCTGAGCTGAAAACCTCCTCCATGTAAACCAGCTGAAAGAAAGCTGGAAAAAGCCACACTGCATGCAGTTCAATGGGAGAGAGGGAAATCACCAGGGAAGATACTCAACAGTGGACACTGAAAGCCTTAAATTTGGCCAGCCAGGCCAAATGAGCCAAAGAGTGCAATAATGGCACATCTGTTATGGGGGAACCAACCACCCTCTAATATGACTGGAGGACCATTCCATGGGAGGGAATACATCCCTGATGCTGAAAACCTACAAAACAGGTAGTCATGAGCACTAGGGGTGTAATGTCTACTGTGTCTGGCTAAAAATTGAGGGGCTGGAGAGATGGCTTAGCTGTTAAGGCATTTGCCTATAAAGCCTAAGGACCCAAAATTGACTCTCCAGATCCCACATAAGCCAAATGCACAAAGGTGAGGCAAGTTCAAGGTCACACATGCTCAACAGGTGGTGCAAATGTCTGGCATTCCATTGCAGTAGCTGAGGCCCTGGCATGCCAATTCTCTCTCTCTCGCTAAAAAAAAATTAATTTAGACTTCCGGTTAAGATGGTGGCATAGGTACCATGCCAAAGCAGCCTAGAGGGGAAAAAGCCAAAAAAAAAAAAACCTCAGCAAAATACACAATTTTACTAAAAAGTGAGGGGAATAGCAAATTGAAATGGCAGCAGAGAAGTAGGAGAGATCCAGAGCATCCAGAGCCACACAGACTGGCAGGAGCAGCTCCAGCAGATCTGCGGACCACAGCAGGGGCCAGAAAGTCGCCAGGCTTGGCTTGAGCTGCAGGAAAAGCCAGGTGAGGGGATTTTCCACTCACACTGGAGCTCTCCACAAACTTAAGAAACGTAAAGGTAGAACGGCAGTGAACAACGGAGGAGCAGATCACAAGGTAGAAGAACACGTGGAACAGCGGGCAAACTAGAGCACCATTGGCAGCCTCCCCTCCCCCACCGCCAGTGCCCAACTCCAGCGAACAGAGCAGCAGTCCAGGGACACGGCCACGCCAACTTGAACCAACAGCGGGACCCAAGCAGGAGCAGAGGTAACTGGGATTACACCAAGGAAGGGTCTCACCTGGTCACAACTGACTTGGAACCCTCAACAGATCAGAACTCTTAACCTCCTTGGTGTCAGGATTAAGGCTGTGGGTGGGGCAACACACACCCTAAGGGACAGTTAGAGGATGTGGTTGTCATAATACCTACTTTTGGATAAATATGCTGAGCTGTTTTTTCATTGAAAGTGTACCTTGTTTAATTGAATTTCAGAATCTATCTGTATTTGGTTCCACTCAGCCTACTTGAATACTCTTATAGAAGGCAAACCCAACACCTAGGGTCACTTTTGTACATACTATGAGAGTTTTGAGAGCCACACCTAATGCCTTAAGCTCCTCCCCTGAAGTTATATAGCATCAGATTGACTGATACATCTAATAATACCCACCTAACTAGAAAATCCAATCATTAATAATTCAGGATGCAAAAATATATACATTATAACACAAGAAACACCAAAAATCAGGACAATATAAATCCACTAAAAAGTATTAATGCATCAGAAATGACCTCTAGTGACAACGAGTTAGAGGAAATACAAGAGAAACATTTCAAAAGAATGATCATAAATATATTTAAATAAGTCAAAGAAGAAATCAAAGGAATGAAAGAATAATCAAAAGAGTCAAATAAAACACAGGACACCAATTTAATGAAATAAAGAGGTCAATACTAGACATAAATAAGGAAATAGAAATAATAAAGAAAAACCAGTCAGAATTACTAGAAATGAAGAACACAGTTACTGAAATAAAAAACTCGGTAGAAAATCTCAGTAGAATGGATGAAGGAGAGGACAGAATATCTAAGCTAGAAGACCAGGAGGCAGATCTAATACAGTCCAACAAAAAGAAAGACAAACTAATAGAAAAGTATGAGTGGGAATTTCAAGATATTCGGGACACTATGAAAAGATCAAACATAAGAATTCAGGGCATAGTAGAAGGAGAAGAATTTCACTCCAAAGGCATAGTACGCATCTTCAACAAAATCATAGAAGAAAACTTCCCCCAAATTGGGAAAGAGGTGCCAATGCAGATATAGGAATCCTTCAGAACTCCAGCCAGACAAAACCTGGAAAGAACCTCTCCCCGCCAAATGATA
Organism: Dipus sagitta; assembly: GCA_036346955.1. Taxonomy (NCBI): domain Eukaryota; kingdom Metazoa; phylum Chordata; class Mammalia; order Rodentia; family Dipodidae; genus Dipus; species Dipus sagitta. The sequence goes on along the minus strand of CM070779.1, from coordinate 54,199,781 downwards.
ATCAAACTACCAAACACAAAAACCAAAGAAAAAACATTGAAAGCAGACAGAGAGAAAAATGAAGTTACCTGCAAAGGCAAGCCTATCAGGATTACAGCAGATTACTCAACACAAACTTTAAAAGCCACAAGGGTGTGGAGTGATGTATTCCAAGTCCTAAATGATAACAATTATCAACCAAGGTTACTTTATCCTGCAAAACTATCCATTCAAATAGACGGAGAAATAAGGACATTCCATGATAAAAGCAAGCTAAAGGAGTATTTGAAGACAAAACCAGCTCTACAGGATATACTTGAAAGAATCCTCCATGCTGAAGAAAAAGAAAAGCACACATATAAGGAACTGGGAAAAAACAAACGATACTCAAATACTAATTAACACAAGAGAGCAAAGGTAAAACTGGAAGAACTACAAAAAAATGGCAGAAATGAATACAAACCTTTCAATATTATCTCTTAATATCAACAGCCTCAATGCTCCAACCCAAAGTCATAGGTTCTCAGACTGGGTTAAAAACCAGGATCCTTCAATTTGTTGCCTCCAAGACACCCACTTTTCTACAAAGGGTGGACACTATCTTAGGGTGAAAGGTTGGAAATCAGTGTTTCAAGCAAATGGACCTAGAAAACAAGCAGGAGTTGCTATCCTAATATCTGACAAGGTAGACTTCAGTCCAACAATAGTTAAGAAAGATAAGGAAGGTCATTTTATATTGATTAAGGGCACCCTCCAACAGGAGGGCATTACAATCCTAAATATATATGCACCTAACATGGGGGCCCCCAAATTCATCAAACAAACGCTATTAGAACTAAGGTCACAGATAACACCAAACACAGTGGTAGTGGGTGACTTCAACACCCCACTCTCATCAACTCAGAGGTCATCCCAGGAAAAAATAAACAGAGAGGCATCTGGACTAAATGAGGTCATAGAAGGAATGGACGTAACAGATATATACAGGACATTTCATCCAAATGCATCAGAATTCACATTCTTTTCAGCAGCACATGGAACATTCTCTAAAGTAGACCATATATTAGGACACAAAGCAAATCTTAACAAATACAGGAAAGTTGAAATAATTCCTTGCATTCTACCTGACCACATTGGAATCAAACTACAAATCAATGGCAAGAAAATCTATAGAGCATACACAAAATCATGGAAATTAAACAACACACTACTAAATGATGAATGGGTCAATGAAGAAATCAAGAAGGAAATCAAAAAATTTATAGAGTCCAATGATAATGAGAACAGAACATACCAAAATCCTAAGAGGTAAATTTATAGTTTTAAGTGCCTATATTAAGAAATGAGAAAGGTCGCAAGTAAAGGACCCAATGCTTCACCTTAAAACCTTAGAAAAAGAAGAACAGGGCAAACCCATAATCAGTAGACGGGAAGAAATAATAAAGATTAGGGGAGAAATTAATGAAATAGAAACCAAAAAAAGAATCACAAGAATCAATGAAACAAAGAGCTGGTTCTTTGAAAGGATAAACAGGATTGATAAACCCTTAGCAAATCTGACAAAAAGATAGAGAGAACAGACACAAATCAATAAAAATAGAGATGAAAAAGGTAACATCACAACAGATGTCAGAGAAATTCTAAAAATCATAGGGACGTATATAAAAACATATACTCTGCTAAGTATGAAAATCTGAAAGAAATCAATGATTTCCTTCATTTATATAACCTACCTAAAATTAAATCAAGATGAGACTATTCTCTTAAATAGACCTATAACAAGCATGGAGATTCAAGCAGTTATCAAAAATCTCCCAACTAAAAAAAGTACAGGCCCAGATGGATTCACTGCTGAATTTTACCAGACCTTCAGGGAGGAACTAACACCTTTGCTTCTTAAGCTTTTCCGTGAAATAGAAAAAGAAGGAATCCTAGCAACTCCTTCTATGAAGCCAGCATCACCCTGATACCAAAACCAGGCAAAGATAGAACAAAAAACGAAAATTACAGATCAATCTACCTCATGAACATAGATGCAAAAATTCTCAACAAAATATTGGCAAACAGAATACAAGAATATATCAGAAAGATCATTCACCCTGACCAAGTAGGCTTTATCCCAGAGATGCAGGGATGGTTCAACATACACAAATCGATCAATGTAATACATTATATAAATAGACTGAAGGACAAAAATCATATGATCATCTCATTAGATGCAGAAAAAGCATTTGACAAAATCCAACATCCCTTCATGATATCTCAATATAATAAAGGCTATTCATTACAAGCCTACAGCCAACATATTTTTTTTTTTATTTATTAGTCAGTTCTGTATTCAGCAAATACAGTCAGTTTGGTACCATTATTAGGCTCATCCGTGACCTACCCCCTCCCCTTGGCCCCTCCTTGTTGAGGTATACGGGTCATGCATTGTGGAGTTAGCCCACAGTTATGGCTAAGCTAAATGTCTCTGCATATCATGACCCAACATGTGACTCTGACATTCTTTCCGCCCCCTGTTCCGCAAAATTTCCCTGAGCCATGTTGGGTTCATTTTTGGTCTGCTTCAGTGATGAGGTGTTGAGGGCCTCTGAGGCTCTGGCTCTCTGATTTGGTAGGAGTTGATTTTTCTCTATGCTGATCTCCTTCCCCCTTGTGCTGGTGTCTGGTTCATCAGGAAAACAGCCCCCTTGCTTGTTTCTCCAAGTTTTCTTAGTTTCAGCCGGGGCCCTTTTGAGGTATGATGGGGTGGCTCTCTCCTTAGGGTCTACATCTATCTGAAAAAGAGAAGCAGATTCTCCAACGGAGAGTAAGTTAGCACCAGGACAAATGAGATAACCCTTACTTTTTTTTTTTTTTATAGAGAATTTAATAGGTGTAGGCCCTCTTGTAGCCCACAATTGATAGTAGCTTGATACTGGAGAGTGGGCTTATGTTTGGATATGGTTCTGACTTGTTTCCCAGCTCCAGCTATGGGTCCCATACCAGTGAGGGGATCAGTTAGCCAAATTGAGAGCAGTTGGTTCCCCACCATGGCTGTGTGCCACCACTGCACTTGTGTGGGCATCACAATAAGTTATTTTACAGCAAACATATTACTAATTGGAGAAAATTGGAAGCTTTTCCACTAAAATCAGGAACAAGACAAGGGTGTCCACTGTCCCCACTTTTATTTAATATAGTACTGGAACTCTTAGCCATAGCAATAAGGCAAGAGACACACATAAAAGGGATACAAATTGGAAAGGAAGAAATCAAGTTATCATTATTTGCAGATGACATAATTCTATATATAAAGGACCCTAAAGACTCTACCAGCAAACTGTTAGAGCTGATAAACACCTACAGCAATATAGCAGGATACAAAACAAATACACAGAAATCAGTAGCATTCCTATATGCTAACAACAAACACACAGAGGATGAAATCAGAGAATCACTCCCATTCACAATTGCATCAAAGAAAATAAAGTACCTTGGAATAAACCTAACCAAGGAAGTAAAGAATCTCTACAATGAAAACTATGAAATGCTCAAGCGAGAAATTGCAGAAGACACTAGGAAATGGAGAAACATCCCTTGTTCCTGGATTGAAAGAATCAATATTGTGAAAATGGCAATCTTACCAAAAGCAAGCTACACATTTAATGCAATCCCCACCAAAATTCCAAAGGCATTCTTCACGGAAATAGAAAAAACAATCCAAAATTTCACTTGGAATCGCAAAAAAACACGAATACCTAAAATAATACTGAGCAACAAAAATAAGGCAGGTGGTATCACTATACCTAATTTTAACCTATACTACAGAGCCATAGTAAAAAAAACAGCATGGTACTGGCATAAAAGCAGATATGTAGATCAATGGAACAGAATAGAGGACCCAGATATAAGTCCAGGTAGCTATAGCCACCTGATATTCAATAAAAATGCCAAAAATACTCATTGGAGAAAAGACAGCCTCTTCAGCAAATGGTGCTGGGAAAACTGGATATGTATCTGTAGAATGATGAAAATAGATTCTTCTCTGTCTCCATGCACAAGAATTAAGTCCAAATGGACTAAAGACCTTAACTTCAGACCTGAAACTCTGAAATTGCTAGGGGAAAAAGTGGGGGAAACCCTTCAGCATATTGGTCTTGGCAAAGACTTTCTGAATATAACCCCAATTGCTCAGGCAATAAAACCACAGATGAACCACTGGGACCTCATGAAATTACAAAAATTTTGTACTGCAAAGGATACTATGAATAAAGCAAAGAGGCAACCTACAGAATGGGAAAAAACCTTTCCCAACTATATCTATCTGACAGAGGATTAATATCTAGGATATACAAAGAACTCAAAAAGCTAAATAATAAGAAATCAAACAAGCCAATTAAAAAATGGGCTATGGAGCTAAATAGAGAGTTCTCAGAAGAAATACGGATGGCGCATAAGCATCTAAAAAATGTTCTACATCCCTAGTCATCAGGGAAATGCAGATTAAAACTACATTGAGATTCCATCTCGCTCCTGTCAGATTGGCTACCATCATGAAAACAAATGATCATAAATGCTGGTGAGGATGTGGAAAAAGAGGAACCCTTCTACACTGTTGGTGAGAATGCGATCTGGTCCAGCCATTGTGGAAATCAGTGTGGAGGTTCCTAAGACAGCTAAAAATTTATCTACCATATGACCCAGCTATAGCACTCCTAGGCATATATCCTAAGGACTCATCCCATTTCCTTAGAAGTACATGCTCAACCATGTTTATTGCCTCTCAATTCATAATAGCTGGGAAAGGGAACCAGCCTAGATGTCCCTCAACTGAGGAGTGGATAATGAAGATATAGCACATTTATACAATGGAGTTCTACTCAGCAGTCAAGAAAAATGAAGTTATGAGATTTGCAGGGAAATGGATGGATCCGGAAAGGATTATACTTACTGAGGTAACCCAGGCCCAGAAAGCCAAGCGCCGCATGTTTCCCTCATATGTGGATCCTAGCTACAGATGATTGGACTTCTGTGTGAGAAGGAAAAAACTCAGTATCAGAGGCTAGTAAGTTAAAAAGGAGATATAAAGGGAAGAGAAAGGAAGGGAGGAGGGTACTCAATAGATTGATATTATGTATATATAAGTAGAAGAATAGATTAACGGGGGTGAAAAGGCCCAAAGTGAGGTCAGGGGAAGAGTTTGAGTAAAGGAAAGGTGGAGGGAGGGATAGTCAAAATCTAAGAGGATGCAAATAAATCATATGGAATCCTCTGGTTTGGGACAATGGAACACTCAGGAGCCATAGATTGTTGTTAGAAAATTTTCAGTGCCAGGGATGGGATACCTCCAGTGAGTTGTTGGCCAGAGAGGTCCCTGATGCCCCCAAAACATTATAGGCCATTGGTGAGGTCCTTGGTTTCCCTCCAGGAATAGATGTTAAGACCCTATTACTGAAGACTCCACATATGTGGGCTGCAAGGCCACTGAGAAATCCTGCTGGAACTGAGCTGATAACCTCCTCCATGTAGACCAGCTGAGAGAAAGCTGGAAGAAGCCATTCTACATTTAGTTCAATGGGAGAGAGATATCACCAGTGAAGATACTCAACAGTGGACATTGCAATCCTTATAATTGGCCAGCCAGGCCAAATGAGCCAACGGGTGCAATAGTGGCACGTCTGTCATGGTGGAAACCAACCGCCCTCCAATTGGACTGGTGTTCCACTCCATGGGGGGGGGGGGGAGGATATACATCCCTGATACTGAAAACTTAAAACAGGAGTAGTCATGAGCCCTAGGGCTGTAACGTCTGCTGATTTCTTGAAAAATGTATACACTATGCTTATCAAACTGCCCAGTAAGCACTTTTCTTAATATTTATACCCTTATATTAACACTACTCTCACTTTGGGTAGAGAATCTTCTCTTTTCAGATGGCAGTGACCTTGGGATGACTCAGAAGGTATGATAGTTCCCGAAAGAAGTGACTGGAGTACTGAGTAACATCTCGATCACACCTTCTAAGGCTCAGGGTCTAATGCGGAAGAGGTGGCAGAAAGAATGTAAGAGTCAAACGAAGGGTAGGACTCCTTACAACATCCTCCCTCCAGACATAAAATGGCCTGGATATCCATGACCTCATAGTGCCTGACACTTCCTACACAAGACCATCATAAGAGGAGGAAAAATTCATGACATCAAAATGAAAGAGAGACTGATTGAGATGTGGAGGGGATATGATGGAGAATGGTATTTCAAAGGGGAAAGTGGGGGGAGGGAGGGTAGCACCATGGGATATTTTTATAATCATGGAAAATGTTAATAAAATTTAAGAAAAAAATAAAATAAAAATAAAAAGAGAAGTTTCTCTAAAAAAATTAATTTAAAATGGTATGAAAATGTATGTATTCATAAATCTTAATTTATTTATTTGCACAGAAGATAAGAGACTTCTAGGTGTCTCTCTTGTTCTGTTTTAATACTTTCTTCATTTCCTTTACTTCTGTCATTCTCATGAAAGTATCAGCCTCTTCTCTGAAAACAAGCATTGTCACCTTCCTGGGTCATCTAGCAATATTGAGACAATTACAGTTCAGTTCACAATCACTTGACAAGTGGCCTTTTAAATCTCTTGTGGCCCCACTCTCATTGGTTTACCATTGACCTTTGGAAAAGTACCCTATTTCTTACAATGGAATAAAAATGCCAGTTAGATTTCATTCGTAATTCAGACTTATCTCTTTCTATTGATTTTAGTTACTATTCAAAATAATGGGTTTCATTAACAGATTTTAATCTATAAATATTATTTGATCTTAATTGTTCTGCCCTCTCCATCTAGACATGTTTCTTGCCAGTTACCATATGTTTCCCTTGTCCTCTACCTTCCAGCCAATTTGGGTAACATGTGTTTCCACATCTTCAGGTGATTGTCTTAATTGGAACCTGCTTGCATGTACTTCACTCCTTCTGGCACTTTTTCCTCATCCTTCAGGTTTCAGCTTACTTACCCCCTCCACCTAAGAGCCCACAATGATGCAAGGCCAAAGAGCTAGGATCTTACATGGGCTTCAGTGGTGTCATTTTATACCTGGTAGTTTTATCCTTGCTACAGTTCCCTTTATCCTTTACCCTTGCCACAGTGTCTTTTCTAAGTCAAATACCCAAGACTTTATAGTAGCACATACTTTGACATAAAAATAACAAGCTTTTTATTTGTTTTGTTGTTTGTGTAGGGTACTAAGATATATCCCAGATTTCCCTGAACTCGTGGTAGTCCTCCTGTCTCAGTCTCCCAAGATCTTGGATTACAAGTCTGTGTCTTCAGGCCAGGCTTAATTCTTTTCCTTTTTATTTATTTATTTCAGTGTACGTTTTGTGTGTCTGGACATGTGCATGCCGTGGCACACATGTGGACACTGGGGACAACTCCAGGTGTCTGTGCTCTTCTTTCACCTTCCTTGAAACAGGGTCTCTTGCACTTCAGAACAGCGGCTCTGTGACTTTTGAATTGTCCTGGCTCTTCCTCACTGTCATAGGTGCTTTGGGATCAAAATGTAAGTTCCACTTTGTGGTTTTATGTGAGTGCTGTGGAGCATGGAATTTGTGTGGACAGTCTTTAACTGCTGAGCCATCTCCCCAGTCCAACTTTGTTTCCCATTCCATACATACATATTCTGCTAACAGCCATTATTCCCAAATCACAGCACTCTTTTTCCACCCAGGCCTCTGAGTTTTAGCTGCATAAATTGTTAGCAAACTGACCATTACTGCCCATTCTGAAACCTATATGGGGCTCTTATGTTAACCGCAACCTTCATGGGGAGATTTCTTTAGAATGCTGTTTTGTATGCCAGCAAATGTGAGGTTAAATAATTATAAATTGTCAGATATCTTGTACAAAGAACTGTTACCCATCTTCTTTGATAGAGCCTGGAGAGCCTGCAGTGTGCCTTGTTTTGAGTTCTTGGTGATCCTGTAACTCATTTGTCTGCATTATAAATCAAACAATCATAGAGCAGTTTACCACCAAAACTTAAGACTTATCATTTTCTGGTTGTAGCAATACTTTTATATTATATCCAGTAAGGGACAACACATTGAATTTGATTTGGAATCCCAAAACCTTTCAGCATTAAAAAACAAATTATTCCCTGTTGTTTCAATTTCTCTCTGCATGTTTTACCTGATCTCATTAGGTTCTGCTATCAATATGCAGATGTAAAACAGTAAAATCTTTATGTCACTGAGCCTGAGAGGAAATGGCTCCTGGTTCAAAGCCAGCATAGCTTCTGAGATCAGAACACTTTCTATTGTCTCAGTCTAAATCACTCATGTGTGAGCTGCATTGCATTTAGTTAACGACTGTCTCATTTCATTGTTATCTCACTCTAATGATAAGCTTAACGAATCTTCTGGACAAAGTTCTGAGTCCCATTGACATGGTCTGAAATGTTCATAAGAGTATACTCTTTTGGGCTGGAGAGATGGCTTAGCGGTTAAGCGCTTGCCTGTGAAGCCTAAGGACCCCGGTTCGAGGCTCAACTCCCCAGGACCCACGTTAGCCAGATGCACAGGGGGGCGCAAGCGTCTGGAGTTCGTTTGCAGTGGCTGGAGGCCCTGGCGCGCCCATTCTCTCTCCCTCTCTCTATCTGCCTCTTTCTCTCTCTGTCGCTCTCAAATAAATAAATAAAAATTAAAAAAAAAAGAGTATACTCTTTTGAGAAATATTTTCATACCGTTAAAAAATAGTAATTTATATACCATTTTTGTAGACAGCTGTAGGAACATGTTTTTTGAAATATGAAGGAAAATGAATATCAATGTATAGAAGATACTCTGAAGTCCTGTGATAGATTTTAAAAAGTCACTAAGAAAAGTTTTGATTCTAAAATGGTAGTTGGAAACACCAATCATAAATTGTTATCTAATAGACTATGGTTTAGAGTAACATAAGAAATTAATTATATGAATTTTAATCTGAAATTTTCTATATATTTGTGTAAAGGGTTTTAAATTGACTAAGTGTAATGATTAAGTTGTTGTCAACTTGATCTGTTTAGGAATCCACAGACATTCCTTTTAGGTGGGTCTCTGAGGTTCCATCCAGGAAGGATTAACTGAAGGAGGAAGTCCTTCGCCCAGGATGAGCCCTTCCCTCAGAGTGGATGGACCCTCAGAAGGCGACTTTATATAAGGAAGCTCTAGGAAAAAGGAATCCCCTTCCTTCCACTTGGCTGCTGGAGCTGCTTGCTGCCTTCAGCATTGACTGAAGCCAGGAAGCCTACAGGCCTTCAGTTCTGGATTGGGACTGCTGAAGCATCCAGCCACATAGGCTGAGCAGCTATGTTCCTTGATTCTCAGGCCTGCAAACTGCTATTGAGTTGCCATAAGCTAAGGCAATAAATTCCCTTTTAAGACAGTTCATTCTATCAATTCTGTTCCTCTAGAGAACCCTGACTAATACGGTTTATGATATGTTTTTGTCAGTAGTAATTATACAAAATTGGCTTTTTAGAACACTGGATTTCCTATGTTGTTTTTGTACATCATATGTGAATCTAGTAAGAGAATATTACTAATCATACCTATTACTAAAACTGATTTGTTTAACAAAGCAGAATAAAGTGTTCAAACTGTTACTAATTATTTTATTAAGTATGTAATTAGTTTACTTTACATATTTTCATATTCTTTACATAATAATTCTTGTGTTCTGCTACTGTCATGAAATACATCATGCCATGTTTGTGTGGGAAATAACACTACAGTGAGAATACTCTAGGTGACTCTTCTTTTGAGGGATGAGTATTAAGGCTGCATGTATCTGGTACATACATTATTGTATTGTTCTAATAATAATTACTATTATAGTAATTACTTATTTGTGATGTTGTAGATTGAATACAAACCCTCCTGCATGCTTAGAAAGTGTCTATCATGTCCCATCAACAAAATTTCAACAAGATTCTGCATAAATGAAGGGCAACATTTAGGAGACTCCTGCTTCCTGGAAACTTCATGATCAAGCCTATCAGGGGAATAACTATATATGGCCCTGAATGGTCTCATACTATAATCTGGCTGAGCAGTGAATTGCATTACTGTAAATACCACATGTTGTATTTAATGTTGGTCTTCTACTAATGCTGAAATCCACCTTGAAAATATTCAAGGAGGTTTGGGAGAGAGCTCAGTCAGTTATGTGCTTGCCTCATAAACATGTAGACATGAGCTTGAACCCCAGCACACTCCATCAACTGCTGGGTGTGGGGTTGCACACCTATATGTTCTGTGCTGGGGTGCTAGAGGTGAACAGATCCACAGAGATTTCTGGCCAGATAATCTAGCCTAAATGGTGAGCACCACTCCAATGAGAGAGCCTGGAACCTTGCTTCTGCAAATACCCCAACAGACACCGACAGTGAACAATTGCTTTTCAAGAATGTTCTCATGTGTTCCCCAGGACATTACTTCTATATTTGTCTAGGTTGCTAAAATTATGAATGTTAATTTACTAATTTTTCTTTTTCCAGACACTGTGGTTCCCAGGAAACATGATGATATAAACCAGTGCATCCCTGTGGTCTTCAGTACAGCATCTGTGTTCCAGGACAAGCAAGCCTAGACAATCTTCCTCCCTGCTATCTTTTCAATGCAGGCTGCACCTATTGGAAGGATGTTCCTGTCTGCTATCATTTGTTCTTGACCCTTAGCTGAGGATGACTACTAGTTACACTGTGAATTCAGCATGCTTAGGAATGCACACACTCCCCCCTCATCCCCGCACTTTTCCGTATGAATATGTATGGCTTTCCCATACCTCCCCTGCACATTCTTTGTCAAGAGGTTACATTCCATGTTCTGAACTATACATCATGCTCTGCTGCCCATATGTAATGAAAAAAATTTAAAAAAAAAAAAAACAACCTTTCTCTGTTTTCATGTTTTCACTGTGCTTCTGTGGATGTGAAGTGCTTCAAATGCAACTTGCTGGTTGAATGTATGCTTAGCATGTTCAGGGGAAAGGGGGCCCAGAAAACAAATTTAAAATCCTGTAGAGAGCTGGGTGTGGTGGTGCATGCCTTTAATCCCAGGACTTGGGAGACAAAAGTAGAAGGGTTGCTGTAAGTTCAAGACCAGCCTGGGACTACACAGGGGGTTCCAGGTCAACCTGGGCTACAGTAAGATCCTACAAAAAAAAAAAAAAAAAAAAAAAAACGCTAGAAATAGACACACTTATATTACAAAAAAATACACACTATAAAATAAAATGTGGACACATTGGTATGAAAGGTCAAGATAGAGAAGAAGTTAATTAAGAGAAAAGTGATGAAATTGGGCCATTACTACTGCTTCTTGAAAAAGAAAAAAATGAAGATATTGTTTTAAAAAAAAAAAGTCTTCCTTACACACATTAAGAATCATTAACAAAAGACACAAAAGTCGGATCAGGGTCACCTCAGACTGATTGAAAATAATTGACTGAAAAATTAAAATTTCAAATGCCCATATCCTGACTTCTAGTCTCAGTGCAAATGAAGGATTGCAAGAAAAATTCAAGTCAATGAAGTCTCAGAACCTGCAGTGAAATTTCCTAAGTTGTTGGCATATTCCAAGGCTCAAAATGTCACTAGTATAGGAGGTTTATATTTTTGCTCATATTTTCAGGTAAAATTACAGAAAAAAATTTAAAACTTCAGTTTCATGTAAGTTCCACAATGTGTTGTCAAGAAAGATGTACGATTAGTAATTTATAACAGGCTATAATAAATATGTAAAAGATGATTCTAAAATGTTAATGGTTACAACTTTTTAAAATATATTTGAGAGAGAGAATGTGAGCCCCAGGACCTCCAGCCACTGCAAATGAACTCCAGACCCATGTGCCCCTTCTGCATCTGGCTTATGTAGGTCCTAGAGCATCAAACCCGGATTCTTTGTCTTTGTAGGCAAAGGCCTTAACCGCTAAGCCATCTCTCCAGCCCCACAACTTTGTTTTTAAAAGTACAGATGGCTATGCATGGTGACATACACTTTTTTGGGGGGGTGGGGGGGGTGTAGGGTTTCAGTTTAACTCAGGCTGACCTGGAATTCACTATGTTGTCTTAGGATGACCTCAAACTCATGGCGACCCTCCTAACCTCTGCCTCCCAGAGTGCTGGGATGAAAGGCATGCACCACCATGCCGAGCAACACACACTTTAATCCCAGCACTCAGGAGGCAGAGGTAGGAGGACTGCTGTGAGTTAGAGACCAGCCTGGGACTATAGAATGAGTTCCAGATCAGCCTGGGCCAGAATGACATCCTACTCTAAAAAAACAAGGGCTTTTTTCCCTCTCTGGGGCTTTTTCTCTCTCTGCCTGGGCCTATGAAATTGGGCCGCTTCTTCTAACATTATGAAACTTACCTTCTATCTTCAATAAATTCTATTCCTCCATAACTGTGCCTGGTTAGTAAGTTCAATTCAGCAACCTGAGGCTAATACAGCTAATTAAGCCTGGAACATCACAATGCATGATGGGAACATGTGGAGAAAGACCAAGTCATCATGAAGAAAAGAAAGAGCAGAGACAGAGGAAGTGGTGACAGGAATACTACTCTCCCAGCTAGCCTGAAAATCAGTTCCAGGGAAACTGCAACAGACATTGTTGTCACTCAAACCTCATCAAAACAGAGATCCAGAGTCTACAGAGAAAGCAACACTAAATAAGGTCCTTATCTGAGCCCCAAAATCTCAGGAAACATTGATGAAAAGGAGGCAGATTATAAAACCCCCAGGGAGGGTGGGATTAACTAAGAAACCATGTTTCCCCCATCCCCAAGCGAGTAACTGAGGCCTCCTGGTCCCCACAATGAATACCCATAACCCTACTGAAGACCCTCCGCAGAACTGGAGGGAGGAAGAGGGGATCTAAGAGTATAACCTTTTTATTAAATATCAATCATAAAAAAATTAAAAACGAAGTCCAGTTAAATGAGAAATGAATATAAGTAATAGACACAATAACTAAAATAATATAAAACAAAAAGAAGACAGTAATGAAACCCTTAGGCCTTGGTATTTTGTTTAACATTCATTGTAATATAGAGATAAAGAATGTAATTAGCATGTTAAAAATTATTCTTGAAAGGGGAGGTTAATAACTTAAAAATAATTTATCATTTAGATTTCAAATCTGACATTATTAAAAAGTAGAGGAAGGAGAAAAATAAAAGCAAGATAGTCAAGTCAGTGTACACTGGGGAATTAATGATTGATGTTAATAAGGTGGTGTGGAGAATGTAAAGTTTTCTAATCAGAAGGAGGCAGAAAAAGTACAAAATGTGTTAAATCATCTTTTTTTAAAAAATCAACATACAGAGCTGGAGAGATGGCTTAGTGGTTAGCCAGATGCACAAGGGGGCGCACGCATCTGGAGTTCGTTTACAGAGACTGGAAGCTCTGGCATGCCCATTCTCTCTCTCTCTCTCTCTCTCTCTCCCTCCTTCTCTCTGTTGCTGTCAAATAAATAAACAAAAAAAATTTTTTTAAATCAACATACCTTTATTAAATTTTTTTTTTGGCTTTTTTCGAGGTAGGGTTTCACTCTAGTCCAGGCTGACTTGGAATTCACTCTGTATTCTCATGGTGGTCTTGAACTCACAGATATCTTCCTATCTCTGCCTCCTGAGTGCTGGGATTAAAGGTGTGTGCCACCATGCCCGGCTACTTAAAATTTTTTAAAGATTTATTTTTATTTATTTATTAGAGATAGAGGGAGAGAGAGAGAGAGTGAAAATGGGCATGCCACGACCTCTAGCCACTGCAAATGAACTCCAGACACATGTGCCACCATGTGCATATGGCTTACGTGGGACCTGGAGAATTGAACCTGGGTCCTTAGGCTTCACAGGCATGCACCTTTACTAAGCCATCTCTCCAGCCCTTACTTAAAATTTTTAATGATTTTTTTCTATATGTATAAGTATCCTATTTGATAGAACCACATACTGTTCTTGTAACTAGTAATTCTAGTAACTCCAGTTACTGAGTAACTGGACCTCAGTATCCTATGTTGTGGCCAGCATCCTATATTTAATGTACTGGATATGATGACAAATGATCTTTTAGAGAGTGTGCATATTATGAGTGTGCATATTACTTAAAAATCCCACCTGTAATGAATGCAAAGACTGCTCACATTCCAGCCAATATGCTATAAAAGTAAAAATGCTTCAATACTGTCAAAAAAAAAAAAGTTGGGCTGGAGAGATTTCTTAGTGGTTAAGGCACTTACCTGAGAAGCCTAAGGACCCAGGTTTAATTCCCCAATGCACATGTAAGCCAGATGCACATGGTTGGGCATGTGTCTGGAGTTCATTTGCAGTGATTAGAAACCCTGGCATGCCCATTCTCTCTCTCTCTCTCTCTCTTTCTTTCTCCATCTGCCTCTTTCTCTCTTAAATAAACAAATTAATTAATTAATTGAAATAAAAGTTAATACAGATGTTAGAAGACAGATTGAAGTATAACTATGCTTGTAGTATTAGATAGTACACACCATAACACTCATTACAAAATGACTGCATTTAAGATAGATAATTTCAACTGGAAGTTTTAAAAACCTGAGAATCATATAATTGGCATAACAATATTAAAAGTTTTTTTTAAATGAGTGAATTTGAGGCTGAAGAGATTGCTTAACAATTAAGGCACTTGCCTGCAAAGCCTGATGACCAGAGGTCAATTCCCCAGTACTCATGCAAAGCCATATGCAGAAAATGGTGCCTAAATCTGGAGTTCATTTGCAGCTGCTAGAGGCTCTGGCATGCTCATTCTCCCTCTCCCTGTCCCCATTCTGATCGGCATGGTGATGCACAGCTTCCATCCCAGGACTCAGGAGGCAGAGGTAAGAGGATTGCTGTGAGATCAAGGCCAGTCTGAGACTACATAGTGAATTCCAGGTCAGCTTGGGCTAGAGCAAGTCCCCATTTAAAAAAAAAAATAGTGAATTATTAGGATGGTTTAAGCTGCCTACTAAACATTGTTAGCATGAAAATGGCCAGGTCAACTTAGAATGTTGAAGATGTTCTCTGAAATCACATTGAAAGTACAGAAGAAGGCCAAATTTCCCAGTTTTTTGATGAACCTTTTATGGAAGGTCTGATACTGACACTTCTCAAACTAATACACAAAATAGAGAGGGAAGGATTGTTATCAAACTCATTCTATCCAGTCAGCATTGTCCTGATGCCAAAACTACATAAAGACACAACCAAAACAGATAATTTTCCCTGATGAACATAGGTATAAAAATTCTTTCTGGGCATGGTACGCATGCTTTTAACCCCAGTGCTTGAGAGGGAAAGGTAGGAGAATCATTGTGAGTTGGAGGCCATCCTGAGACTACATAGGAAATTCCAGGCCAGGCCAGTCTAGGCTAGGGTGGGATCCTACCTCAAGAAAATAACAAAAAAAAAGTTCTTAACAAAAATGCAAAGGTTCTAAATAAAATAATTACAAACAGAATTCAAGAGCAGAAGCAAATGATTATATATCATTAGTGAGTGGGTTTCATCTGAAGAATGCAAGGTTGGTTCAACATATTAAAATCAATATGCATAATTAGCCATATATATAAACTGAGGGATAGACGTTACCTGATCATCTCCACAGGTATACAGTGAAGGCATTTGACAAAGTTCAACATGGCCTTCATGATGAATGTTCTGGAGAAATTAAGAATAAATGGAACCTACATCAAAATAATAACAGCTACACATGACAAACCTATAGCCAATGTTATTTTGAGTGGGAGGCAGGACATTGAAAAGGTTTCTTCCAAAAGATAGAACAAGACAAAGTGTCTCACACTCTTATTCCATATAGTTCTCAATGTCTTAAGGCTAGAACAAAAATACACGAGGAAAGGAAGAAATGAAACTAACTACTTTTTTCCCAGGCGGCTGCCGAAGATGGTGGAGGGGCAGGTCCTGGTGCTGGATGGCCACCTCCTTGGCCGCTTGGAAGCCATTGTGGCCAAGCAGGTACTGCTGGGCGGGAAGGTGGTGGTGTGCTGCGAGGGCATTAACATTTCTGGCAATTTCTACAGAAACAAGTTAAAGTACCTGGCCTTCCTTCGAAAACGCAAGAACACCAATCCTTCCCGTGGCCCCCACCATTTCCGGGCCCCTAGCTGGCATCTTCTGGTGAACTGTGCGAGGCATGGTGCCCCACAAGACCAAGCGAGGGCAGGCTGCCCTGGAGCGCCTCAAGGTGTTTGATGGGATCCCCCCACCCTAGACAAGAAACAGCGGATGGTGGTCCCTGCCGCCCTCAAGGCTGTGCGGCTGAAGCCTACCAGAAAGTTTGCATACCTTGGGCGCCTGGCTGACGAGGCTGGCTGGAAGTACCAGGCAGTGACAGCCACCCTGCAGGAGAAGCGGAAGGAGAAAGCCAAGATCCATGACCGGAAGAAGCAGCAGCTCATGAGGCTAAGGAAACAGGCAGAAAAGAATGTGGAGAAGAAAATTAACAAGTTCACAGAGGTTCTGAAAACCCATGGACTCCTGGTGTGAGCCCAATAAAGATTGTTTATGCCTCAAAAAAAAAAAAAAAAAAAAGAAATGAAACTAACTAGTCCAATTTGAAGATGACATCATGGTATATTTAAGTGAACCTACCAGAAAATTATGAAATGTAATAATCGCTTTCAGCACAGTTATGGGATTCAAACTCAACACAAAATTCAGTAGCTTTTGGAAGCTTTGTCCCTGTTGACTAGCTGTCATGATGCTGAAAAGAGCTATGCATCTTGTTGGAAGGAAAAGGCCATCCACATTCTTAACAAGCAGTGCATCCTGTAAGCTTCATGGCTGGTCTGCTGGGCCACATATGACAACTGGTGCAATGGTGGCTTGTTTGTTGTGGAGGGAACCAACTGCTCTCTGATTGGATTTGAGGCCAGGTCCGTGGGAAGGAATTCATGCTTGATACTGCAAACCTAGTCAAAATCCTATGGATGGGGAGGTCACAAGGCCTAGAGAGAAATTGCTACTACTATTTGGCCAAATGGATATATTATGTCAGCCAAACTTCCCTTTAAATAATTATCTCTGTGCCCATATGTTAATAATGTTCTCACTTTTGTTTAGAGAAGCTTCTTTTTTCAGATGGTCGTGACCACTGGGGAGACTCAAAGCTTATCAAAGTGCTGAGAAGAGACAGTGGAGTGTCTGGCTTTGGAATGCTTTCAGACACAAGGTGGACTTTGCATTCATGACCTCACTATGGCTGATACTACCTACACAATGCCTGCATGATAGGAGGGAAAAATGGTAACAAATCCTGAGCAGTTTCTAGGTCGAGCTGTGCAAGCAGCAAGGCGGCTGAACAATTCAACAGCCATGGTGAGAAGGACAGCCGAGGTGAAGAAGACAGGATGACAGGGTGGAGAGCTGAGATGAAGAAATGTTAAGGGCTTTGTGGAACTAGAGAAGACAGATTGTATATACTGGTCATGGAAGAGCTCCATGGAAGTAAGTCTTTAGGGCCAAGGGTCTCAGACATGCAGGCCAAGAGCTATAACTCTGGATGGTATAAGGGAAGCCAAGATTCTTGGTTCTAAAGCAAAGCTAGGCCAGGGCTCCAGCTCTGGAGAACTCTGGCAGGGTGCAGGGAGCACATCCAAGTAAGGAACTGACACAATCTGTAGCTGCGTGTGAGACCCGGAATGGAAGGATGAGCCAAGGAAGGTAGAAATGATGTGAAGAGGATGTGCATCCCAAAGTGAGTTCCTGGAGTTGGGGATGTGGAGGATTTGGGTCTGGGGTCTGTTATGGAAGCTTAGCAGCTGCTGATGGAGATGAAGGGGGTGTCCGTGGGGGAAGAAGATGAGGAGGTGGAAAATGAAGAGATTGTAAGTGGGAGGAGAAGCTAACAAGAGTTCATGTCTTGGATGCTGGGACACAGAGAACCACTTAATGTGGCCTTTTAACCTAGTGAAAAATAGTGGATTGTTGAGAAAAGTGAATGGTCAATTTAAAAAAGGGGGGGCTTAAATACTGTACCATACTCCAAAATAAGCAATCCATTCATTACAAATTTAATACAGGAAATGAGTATGTGAGCACAAAGCTGGGCACAAGGGCTGGGGGTATGCATAAAAGCATTTTCATCTTATCTAGAGAATGTACTCTGCTTTCTCCTCAGATATTTCACTGAATACATACTGCCAGCATCTTTGAAGTCACAGCACAGCCTCCTGTCCCTGCCTCTGCTAAGTTCTCAAGGACACCGGCTGGTTGCAGGTGGTAAAGGAGGAATAGAGGGATTTTGTTATTTTAGAGTTTTCTAGAGAAGAGGCCTTCAGCACCCTCAGGTACAAGTCTGCTTTGAACAACTCTCATACAAAGCCAGCTTTTCCACAGGTGGCTTTTTCTTAGCACATAAGAGAAACTCATCCAATTCCCACTGACATTTTTGTCACTCATAATAAAATGTTAAGTTAGAAGTTGGGGCGGGGGGCTTCTGTAGAGATGGCTTAGCAGTTAAGGAGCTTGCCTGCAAAGCCAAAGGACCCACATAAAGCCAGATGCATAAGGTGGTGCCTGTGTCTGGAGTTGTTTGCAGTAGCTGGAAGCCTTCACATGCCCATTCTTTCTATCTCTTTCATAAATAAAATAAAATAAAATTTTTAATTGGGGTTTAAATTTTTATTCTGGAACAAGCCTCATTTTATTTACTACATAAAAGAGCATGTATCCACAGAAAAAGGCTGGAAGGAATAAAGTTAGTAGTCAGTGTTTCCAATTATATTATCTTACATATTTTCATAATTTTCCACAATGAAAATGGAACCTAACAATCATGAAAACATAATATCTTTATTTTAAAAGTTTTATTGACAGCATCCATGCCTATACACAGTGCACTCTGAACATAATCCCCTCCCACTACCTGCTTTTGTCGCCTCTCCCTCCCCCTTCCACTGTATGCCCACTTTTGAACAATCCCTCTTCTGACTTGTTTTTTCAGGAAAGCAGGGTTTGTGCAGCCATGTGTCAAGCCTGTGTCTGCACATGCACATTGAGCACCCTGGGTTTCCTGGCGGGCTATCAATTTAAGGTTGCACAAGCTCTGTAGATATGAGAGCCTGGGCTCTGCAAATGTGCCTTCAGCATCCTTGACTCAGCCATCTGCCCAAAGTGCACAAGCTCTGGCTACACACACAGCTGGGACAGGTACCAGTGTTGCTTAGCAACTAGGCTGTGTCTGTGGTGGGCAGTTACTGAACTATAGATCCTGCTGGGACCTGTGGCAAGAGTTGGCTTAGTTCCCTTAGTGGGTGACTTGTAAAACTTTGAAGATTAAATTGAGGTTTTTAATAATAAGCATTTTAGTTTTAAGTATTTTCATTAGATTATGGGGAGGGTATGCAAGAAGAAAATACCCTGGACTCCCCTAATGAGACACAGTGTCCATGCATGGCAGGCCCAAGTACCACTTCTACTACTGTCCTCTGCATAAGATCTCCAAGGCTACAAGGTGCCGCATGTATCCACAGTGATACTTTCCCTGTGTCTTAAGAACAGTGCCAAGAACAAAAGAGGTGGTTGGAAAGATAGGTGACAGGGTATGGGAGGGAGGCTGGCAGGTGCTTTGTGGAGGAGGCTACACCTTCCCTGGCTGTGCTGAAGTTGGATAGGGCAAGGCCAGGCTGTGCTGTCACTTTCTTCCCACCCCAGGCTCCTCACCCCTGAGGCCTGCACCCCAGGCCACCTTTATGAGCACCCAAATTAACCAAGCTCTATCCCCTTACAAATCTGGTGGACCTCTTTATTTTCTATTTAAGAGGAAAAACTTTAAGCAATACACCACTTTACTTTCTTAATATTTTATTTTTATTTATTTGAGAGAAAGAAAGAGGAGAATAGGGACCCCAGGGCCACCAGCCATTACAAATGAACTCCAGATGCATGTGTCACCATGTTCATCTGACTTACATAGATCCTGGGGAATCAAACTTGGGTCCTTTGGCTTTGCAGGAAAGCACCTTAACCACTAAGCCATCTCTCCAGCCCACACCATTTTATTTTTAATGTACATATTTAAAAGTCTTTTATGTATGTATGGCCATTCTGATGTAGTGATTCTACTACTGAAGAGTAATTATGATGTGGCTTTGAAAAATCACAACTCTCATTACAGTATATCAATACCATCATGTCCAGACAGATGCAGATTTTATTTCAATGGTTATGATTAACATGAGTATATCTCATACATACATAACTAACTAATGTGCGAAGCCTATAGAATGTCTATGTTGAATTCCTCAAGTTGACAATCTGCTTATTGGTCCAATACCCACAGATTGGTCAGTGCAAAGAAAGGGCATATTTGAATATCCTGCTGAAACACAGTGCTTATATGAACATTTCAGACAGCAGTGACAGAACTGCTCTACATTACGCTGTATATAACAGGGATGTAGCCATCACTTCAAAACTGCTGAGTAACCATGCATGATTTGGAAAATAAGGTTTATTTCACATAAATTGCAAAATATTTGAAATACATGCATTTTGACAGAAATATACATATATGCTCAGCATGTGTATATGTGTATATAGTATATACAGCTGTTTTCCATATCACAAGGTCAAGCATTTCTTCAATGAAATGTCAATAAGACAATCATTGTAAATGTCAAATGTCACTTTACATTCTGATACTTTAAAAAAAGTATTTCAGAGGAATGTTTTCTTCTATGCACTCATGACAACTACTTATGAAGACAATGACCTGTGAAGATGTATGTTTTTTCTTTCCTAAAGTATCCTCTTTATCAATGTTTTTCTAACTAGTTTACATAACACAGGACACAAAGATTTCCCATAGCAGTCAACATTTTCTGAAGTCCCACACAGAAGTATTAGTGGCAAGTCGATATGTGGATGCTATTGAAAAGTTATGTAACATGTCAGTGGTTAGGATGAAGAAAAGAATAGAGAAAGAAATTTGCAGGCCAACTTGGAAATTGTGAAATTGAGCAAAAACATCAAAAGTTTTTAAAAATCCATTACAGATATATTAACAGTGTCCTCTTCAACCAGAAGGTAATAATTCTCCGTGTAAGAAAGTTATAGAGTCATAAACATGTCTGGAGAGGTAACTTAGGAGGACTGTGGGGAAACCAGACTGACAGTGACAAGGTGGGGATTATGTGGAGAACCAGAAGGACCAGGGGAAAATGGAGAAATACTCATCTACATTTTTATATACTTCAGATAAATAACTTCTGCACATATCCATTGAAGAATAGGGATATGAAATGATGAATTCTACTATGTAATGCCGAGCAGAACAACAAACTTCCTGCTTGTTTTCTCCCATTTGCCATGGAGATGTTTAGAAAGTGAGAGACCAAATATAACCATTTTAAGTAAAAAGGCCCAGGCCTGACTTAGATAGAGAACTAGCTGACTAATGTGCTGAGCTTTGCTTCTGTAAACTTTGTTTGCTTGCTCAATTGCTGCCTTTCTCCCTAAAGGTTCTGAGGAATCTCCATTTCAAGGGCATTCCAGAAACACTCCATTGTGAGGGCCTCTGGCCTCCGACCACCTGCTTAGATAAACCTGTCAATTCAAAAGTCGTAAAGTACCACTGTTTCCTTAGCCCATCACAATGGAGATTACCTCATCTGCCTGGAGTGCCCCTAGCTCCTGCCCCCAACTTTGCCCACCGAAAACCCAAACCAATCAGAACTGTTTAAGTCAACCAATCATGTATCTATCCCCTACTTCTTTGTTCGAATTCCTATATGAACCCCTTCCCCCAAAAGAAAGGGGCTCTCTCCCTCACTACCACTGTGCCGGACTGTGTGGACGGAGCCCAGGCCTAGGCTTTCAATAAAGAAACCTGTTGCTTTTACATTCGAGTGTCTAGGCTTCTGTGGCGGTTCTCTGGGTGACTCCTGGGTGACCGGGGGTCTTGGCTCCTGGTCAGGGGACTTGGCAGAACAAAAGATGAACACTTGTGTTCTTAAGGTATTTCCATGTTAGTAAATGGTCAATTCTACATATACAAGGGCTTTGTCAAGTTGACAAGATGTGTACAATTATTTGTTTCATAATTTTTTTGGCAGGGCGAGGAGTTCACTCTAGCTCAAGGCTGACCTGAAATTTACTATGTATTCTCCTATCTCTGCCTCCCAAGTGCTGGGATCTTTAAAGGCATGCACCACCATGCCCGGCTGTTTCATAATTTCTATTAAAGTACCTAGTGTAAAGTTGAGGAGTGACCAAGACCACAGAGACCACTCTGAGGCAAACATGGATTTATTCAGGGAAAAACACAAGCTGCCAGGACTGACTCTCAAAGAGCAGAGGAGTCAGCTTTGAGATTAAGGATAATGCCCTATACAGAGTTCTTCGGTTGGGGGAAGGTGAGGAAAAGAAGGAATTTCTTTGTTCTTTACATTAGCCATAGGGTGTGAGACCAGAAGTGACCAGGTGAGAGATAAGGGGGCAGGAAACCTAAATCTGGGGCATTGTTAGGCAGGGAAGGGATAATAGCTGGGTAGTTCCTTGGGGAATGTGAATGACCCACTTCCTTATGTCTCTGTCACCATCCTGCTATCTTTGGTGACTCCATTTTGGGAAGCCCATCTTGACCTAACATTCCAGCCTTTTGTTAATGACAAGGGACTATGGTCTTTACTTCTTTATTTTTATTTTATTTTTTTTTTAATTTTATTTTTTTTTATTTTATTTTTGGTCTTTACTTCTGTAGTATCTTCATTATGACCATAGGGGGAGACGAGCTCTTATGGGAGAGACTGGGTAATGTGGCCAATGGGTGTCCCCTCAAGGCAGGTGATGAGGAGCCAGTTCCTCAGTGCCTAAAGGCTGGTAGGAGATAGAGGAGAGACAAGTCAGTAAAAGTTGGTTGAATTTTCAGTGGGTGAATTGGTCCACCTCATTTTGGATGCATCTCAGAAGGCAGGGGGCCAGAGAAAGTAGCAAGAATAGTCCAGATATAGGCCCTAAGAGTGGCAAAATCCAGGGCCAAACTGTACCAAAGATGTTCCATGACTCAGAGGGAATTGGTGTTCATACCTGAAGCTGGTCAGCCAGATATTTTAGTTTTTTAATTTCGACCTCTACCTTGCCTGAGCGGTTGACACAGTAACAGCATTCCTCATCCAGGAAAAGGCAGGTCCCTCCTTTGGCAGCTATCAAGAGGTCTAGGGCTCGGTGGTTCTGTAGCATGACTGAGGCCAGAGAAGTAAGTTTCTCTTGTAGCAGTCACAGGGTCTCAGTGGATCCCCAGACTGCAATTCTCAGCTGTGTAGAAAGCCTTTCATAGGAGATTAGGCTGTGTCTCAAGCCTCCTGTAGCCAGTCCCGTGTCAGCTATAGAGGCTTCCAGGCTTATCCCTACCATCACAGGTAAGTGGACACCTCTTTTGTAATGATGAGCCCGCTTAGGAAGAAAGACTGCCAGTTCTCTGTCTATATACATGGTGAGGCTAGGTAACAAAGTGACTTGGGTGCAAGGGCCCGAGTGTGCTCTTGGAGAGATGCAAGTATACAGCACAGAGTCACACCAAAAATAAATTCCCTTAGGTAAGGTGTGGTTTTAACAACAGTTACTCCTGAAATCTCCTGACCAGCATTGAGAGATGTCCTTATGCCAGCAATCAAGGCAGTTTGGAAGAGAGAGTGGGATATAGAGTTTGGAGAGAGGACACCAGAAGCAGGGAGTGTCTGAAGCAGAAGTGACATTGAACAGGGGGACTGCAGTAATGAGGGGACACTCAAAGGAATCACACAGGAAGCAGACAGTGTGGTTGATAAGATTGAGTTGATTGAGGAGGGAAAAAGAAGGATTAAGGGTGGATATCCAGGGGGTGGAGGAGAAGGTTATATCACGCAGATCTTCCTGGAGCTTGCCATGAGCCTGCTTGATGTCCATAACTGTCTGGATATGGGCATTTGGGGCAGTCTTAGGGGCATTTTGAATGAATCTAAATATTTCTAGTCTGCCCCACAGTGAGATCCCATCGTGCATTAGTTCACCACCCCTACCATCCCATCTGCTCACATTTGGTCCCATGGGTCTGTGAAGGGAAAAATTGTGGGTACCCCCTGATATTTGAGTTGTGGTTGTTGGATGCCATAGGACTTAGCCTGGTGAAAGTAATGGTACTGACAGGATGGAGAGATTGATAGTGAGCACCCTCCACCAGAGCCAGTGTAGCATGCTGTTACAACTTGGTCCTTGATGAAGCAGAGACTTCTCTCATACCATCCCTGTATTGAGCTGGCTTCAGGACAGTCATTGACAACATATATAATAGATAAGGAGAGGGAAATGTGCTCTGAACACCCCGTGAGAGGACAGAAGGAAGAATTAAGGAGCTTATTATCATTGTCAATGTCTATGACATCAAAATACCAGGCATGGGGAAAGATGAGTACTCATAGGTGAGGGATAGAGAGCTTGGGGAAAGAGAGAGGAGGCAGAGGGGCATTAGTGTCAAGAGGAGCATTCCAGGATTGGGGGAAGAGTGGGAACATGAGAGAGTTTAAGTTTAAGAGGGCCTGTTGGGTTGGCGGTATACTTATTCCTGGATGAGGTAGGGTAGGACAGAGTGGCTTGATTCACTTTAGCTGTGATAGGTGGATCCAACTGGGGATGCCCTGAAGCTTTGTGGTCATGTGTCAGGAGCCATAAAGCAAAAGCCTCTCCATTTTGCCTGGGCCTGTTCTTAAGTTGACTCATTTATCAGAAAGCTGGTCCATCCAGCTTGCAGTTAGGAATGTTGGTCTGCAGACTATTCACAAAATCTTATCTTTTGCAAAAGGCCAGTTTATGATCAGGATGTCAAGTGTTAAGGCAAGATTAGAAAAACACCCGGATACATCTCCTCTAGGTTCCCTAAGATTAGATAAACACCTGGTTACATCTCCTCTTAGTTTCCTAACAATTCCGGCCCTAAATCACGTCAGGCAGCTTACTCCCCCCTTTTCTTCCCCTATATAACCACTGTGTAAAAAATAAAATTAGAGACCTTGACCGAACGCTTGGCTTGGTCTCCTTCCTTGTGTCTGTTTGCTTATTCCCATTCAGGTTGATTTCTCCTCGGGCCTCTGTTGAACACCTGCAAGCCGGGGCAGTCATGGGGATGGTTAGGATCACCAGATGAGGTCCAGTCCAGAGTGGCTTGAGACCCTGTGGGCAAGACTGAGGTAGACTTGATCTCCAGGGTTCAGTGAGAGAGTTGTGGCTTCTTCTGGTGGTTGGGGAAGAAGGCGGTCAGCATGTTCCTGTAGAAGATTCTGGATAAAGGTGAAAGTTGGTAAGTATCCATGGAGAGGTGTTTCTGGTGGGGGCGGGGGGCTTGTTCAACAGGAACATACCTGATTTCAAAAGGGCTAAGGAAGGAGGGGCCTGAGGAGTTGTTCTGATTCAGGCTAAGGCAAGTGGGACGAGCTGGGTCCAGGACAGGTGAAGTTCAGAAGTCAGTTTAGGCAGATGAATTTTGAGAATGGCATTTTCTCTTTCTACTTTGCCTGAGGACTGAGGCCTGTATGGAACATGAAGTTTCCAATTTATTCCCAGGGCTCTGGATACTTCCAGGGTTACCTTGGAAATGAAGGCTAGTCCATTGTCTGATTGAATGGTAAGGGGAAGGCCAAAGCAGGGCAGAATAGATTCAAGAATGTGAGAGGTGACTATGTTTGCAGTTTCTCCTGTTGAAGGAAAAGCTTCAACCCACCCTCAGAAAGTATCCACCATGGTGAGAAGGTATTTAGGTTTTTTTTGTGTGTGTGAGAAGGCATGTGAGTAAAATCTATCTATCAGTACACCCTGGGAAGTATGCCCTTGTGTTGGTGGGGTTTGAAGGAGGGAGGGGGTTGGACTCCCTCTTGTGGAGAAGCCCTGGTGCAGAGTGAGCAAGCCTGTGTCACAGAGGAGATGAGAGAGGAGAGTCAAGGATGGAAAAGGGGCCGGGTCAGGAACCTTTGTAGAGGGTGGGCTCCCACATGAAATAGATTATGTATGTGGGTCAGGATGATAGTAGCTTGGAGATCAGGCAAGCAGTAGAGATCCCCCAGAAGTAACCAGCCTTCTGGTACTGGGATGGCACCAAGTTTTGTTAAGAGTTTGGTACTGTCCTGGCGTGTATGAAGGAGTGAAGGAGGTAAGGGCAAGGAAAAAGGCTGAAGCTGAATACATGCTGTGGAGGCTGGATTCCCTGGCAACTCTGTCTGCAAAAGAGTTTCCGTTGCCCACAGGTGAAGTTAGAGCCTGGTGTCCCCTACAGTGAATGACAGTGGTCTTTGTAGAAGATAGGAGGCATGTAGCAGTTTAAGGATAAGAGGTCCATTAGTAATGGGGTTCCTTTAGCTGAGAGGAAGCCTCTTTCCTTCCAGATAGCAGCATGGTGATGTAGAATATAGAAAGTGGTATAGATGTTAACTGCCTTGCCTTGTGCCAAGGTTAGGACTCTAGTAAGACCTACCAGCTCAGCCTTTTGGGATGTACACCCCTGGGCCAGTCTCTATTATCTGGTCATCTGAGACAACAGCATACCCTGCTATTTGAGAGCCCTGTGAGTTAGTGGAGGAGCTGCCATCTATATACTAGGTGTGATCAGGGTTAGGGATAGAGAGATTCTGGGATTATGATAGGTGAGTTCCTCTAGGGTCTCTAAGCAGGAGTGTGTAAGTTGTTTGGATACAGGCAGGAGGGTAGTGGGGTTAAGTGGGAAACAAGAATCAAGTGTGATATCAGGGTTATCAAGGAAAGTGACGTGAAAGAGTTGAATTTTAGATGGTGTCAGAGTAGCCAGGTAAGGGTTAGAGTGGAGATCTTAAGTCTGTTGGGGGAGAGGAAAGTTGTCCAAAATTGAATTTCTGTGCCTCTTGGGCTAGAACAGCAGCTGCAGCAAGAGCACATATGCATGGTTGCCAGACCCTGACAGAGGTTTCTAGTTGTTTAGAGAGATAGGCTACAGGGGCAAAGGATGGGCCCTTCATTTGACCTAGAATTCCCACAACTGCCATATCCCCTTTTTCTGTGGAATAAAGAAGTAAAGACTGCTGAAGGGGGTACCTGAAGACTTCCGGATAAGATGGCAGCGTAGGTAACACACCAAAGCAGCCTAGGGGGGAACTCCCCCCCCCCAAAAAAAAACCCGCAGCAAAATACACACTTTTACTAAAGAGTGAGGTGAATAGCAAATTAAAATGGCAGCAGAGAAGTAGGAGAGATCCAGAGCATCCAGAGACAACACAGGCCGGCAGAAGCAGCTCCAGCAGGTCTGTGGACCATGGCAGCGGCAGACAGAAAGCTGCCAGGCTCAGCTTGAGCTGTAGGAAAAGCCTGGTGAGGGGATTTTCCACTCACACCGGAGCTCTCCGCAAACTCAAGAAACATGAAGGGAGAACAGCAGTGAACAACGGAGGAGCAGATCACAAGGTAGAAGAACACGTGGAACAGCGAGGCGAACTAGAGCAGCATTGGCAGCCTCCACTCCACCACCGCCAGTGCCCAACTCCAGTGAACAGAGCAGCGGTCCAGGGACCCTACCACGCCAACTTGAACCGACAGCGGGACCCAAGCAGGAGCAGAGGTAACTGGGATTACACCAGGAAAGGGTCTCACGTGGTCACAAGTTGACTTGGAACCATCAACACATCAGAACAGTTAACCTCCTTGGTGTCAGGATTAATGCTGTGGGTGGGGCACCACACACCCTAAGGGTCAGTTACAGGATCAGGTTGTCATAATACCTACTCTTGGATAAATATTCTGAGCTTTTTTTGATTGAAAGTATACATTGTTTAATTAAATTTCAGAATCTATCTGTATTTGGTTCCACTCAGCCTACCTGGATACTCTCATAGCAGGCAAACCCAACACCTAGGGTCACATTTGTAGATACTCTGAGAGTCTTGACAGTCACACCTAATGCCTTAAGCTCCTCCCCTGAAGTTATATAGCATCAGATTGACTGATACATCTAATAATACCCAGCTATCAAGAAAATCCAATCATTAAATAATCCAGGATGCAAAAATATATACATTATAAAATAAGAAACACCAAAAATCAAGACAATATAAATCCACCAAAAAGTATTAATGCATCAGAAATGACCTCCAATGACAATGAGTTAGAGGAAATGCATGAGGAAGATTTCAAAAGAATGATTATAAATATGTTTAAAGAAATCAAAGGAATGAAAGAGGAAATCAAAGGAATCAAATAAAACACAGGACACCAATTTAATGAAATAAAGAGGTCAATACTAGACATAAATAAGGAAATAGAAATAATAAAGAAAAACCATTCAGAATTACTAGCAATGAAGAACACAGTTAATGAAATAAAAAACTCTGTAGAAAACCTCACCAGTAGAATGGATGAAGGAGAAGACAGAATATCTAAGCTAGAAGACCAAGTTGCAGATCTAATACAGTCCAACAAAGAGAAAGACAACCTAATAGAAAAGTATGAGTGGGAATTTCAAGATATTTGGGACACTATGAAAAGATCAAACATAAGAATTCAGGGCATAGTAGAAGGAGAAGAATTTCACTCCAAAGGCATAGTACGCATCTTCAACAAAATCACAGAAGAAAACTTCCCCCAAATTGGGAAAGAGGTGCCAATGCAGATACAGGAATCCTTTAGAACACCAACCAGACAAAACCTGCAAAGAACCTCTCATCGCCATATTATAATCAAACTACCAAACACACAAACCAAAGAAAAAATATTGAAAGCAGTCAGAGAGAAAAATCAAGTTACCTACAAAGGCAAGCCTATCAGGATTACAGCAGATAACTAAACACAAAATTTAAAAGCCAGAAGGGCATGGAGTAATGTATTCCAAGTCCTGAAAGATAACAACTGTCAACCAAGGTTACTTTATCCTGCAAAACTATCCATTCAAATAAATGGAGAAATAAGGACATTCTACGACAAAAGCAGGCTGAAGGAGTATCTGAAGACAAAACCAGCTCTACAGAAAATACTTGAAAGAATCCTCCATGCTGAAGAAAAAGAAAAGCACACTTATAAGGAACTGGGAAAAAACAAACAATACTCAAATACTAATTAACACAAGAGAGCAAAGGTAAAACTGGAAGAACTACAAAAAAAATGGCAGAAATGAATACACACCTTTCAATATTATCTCTTAATATCAATGGCCTCAATGACCCAACAAAAACACATAGCTGCGCAGACTGGGTTAAAAAGCGGGATACTTCAATTTGTTGCCTCCAAGAAACCCACCTTTCTAGGAAGGATGGACACTATCTTACGGTAAAAGGTTGGAAAATGGTGTTTCAAGCAAATGGACTTAGAAAACAAGCAGGGCTTGCTATCCTAATATCTGAAAAGGTAGACTTCAGTCCAACATTAGCTAAGAAAGATAAAGGAAGGTCACTTTATATTGATTAAAGGCACCCTCCAACAGGAGGGCATTACAATCCTAAACATCTATGCACCTAACATGGGGGCCCCAAATTCATCAAACAAATGCTATTAGAACTAAGGTCACAGATAACACCAAACACAGTGGTAGTGGATGACTTCAACACCCCACTCTCATCAACTTACAGGTCATCCCAGGAAAAAATAGAGAGGCATCTGGACTAAATGAGGTCATAGAAGGAATGGACCTAACAGATATCTACAGGACATTTCATCCAAATGCTGCAGAATACACACTCTTTTCAGAAGCACATGGAACATTCTCTAAAATAGACCATATACTAGGATACAAAGCAAATCTTAACAAATACAGGAAAGTTGAAATAATTCCTTCCATTCTATACAATGGAATCAAACTACAAATCAATAGCAAGAAAATCTATAGAGCAGACACAAAATCATGGAAACTAAACAATACACTACTAAATAATGAACAGGTCAATGAAGACATCAAGAGGGAAATCAAAAAAATTCGTAGAGTCAAACAATAATGAGAACACAACATACCAAAATCTCTGTGACACAATGAAGGCACTCCTAAGAGGTAAATTTATAGCTTTAAGTGCCTATATTAAGAAATTAGAAAGGTTGCAAGTAAATGACCTAATGCTTCACCTTAAAGCCTTGGAAAAAGAAGAACAAGGCAAACCAAAAATCAGTAGATGGGAAGAAATAATAAAGAGTAGGGCAGAAATTAATGAAATAGAAACCAAAAAAAAAAAAAAAAAAACACAATCCAAAGAATCAGTGAAACAAAGAGTTGGTTCTTTGAAAGGATAAACAAGATTGATAAACCCTTAGCAAATCTGACCAAAAGAAAGAGAGAAGAGAGACAAATTAATAAAATTAGAGATGAAAAAACAACATCACAACAGATACCAGAGAAATTCCAAAAATCATTGGAATGTATATAAAAACATATAAGTTTGTATGTAAGTAAGTATGAAAATCAAAAAGAAATGGATGATTTTCTTGATTTATTTGACCTACCTAAATTAAATCAAGATGAAATTAATCACTTAAATAGACCTATAACAAGCATGGCGATCTAAGCAGTTATCAAAAATCTCCCAACTAAGAAAAGTCCAGGCCCAGATGGATTCACTGCTGAATTTTACCAGACCTTCAGTGAGGAACTAACACCTTTGCTTCTTAAGCTTTTCCATAAAATAGAAAAAGAAGGAATCCTACCAAATTCCTTCTATGAAGCCAGCATCGCCCTGATACCAAAACAAGGCAAAGATAGAACAAAAAACTAAAATTACAGACCAATCTCCCTCATGAACATACATGCAAAAATTCTCAACAAAATATTGGCAAACAGAATACAAGAATATATCAGAAAGATCATTCACCCTGACCAAGTAGGCTTTATCCCAGAGATGCAGGGATGGTTCAACATACGCAAATCGATAAATGTAATACATTATATAAATAGACTAAAGGACAAAAATTATATGTTCATCTCATTAGATGCAGAAAAAGCATTTGACAAAATCCAACATCCCTTCATGATAAAAGTCCTACAGAGACTGGGAGTAGAAAGAACATATCTCAATATAATAAAGGCTATTTATGACAAGCCTACAGCCAACATATTACTAATTGGGGAAAAACTGGAAGCTTTTCCACTAAAATCAGGAACAAGACAAGGGTGTCCACTGTCCCCACTTTTATTTAATATAGTACTGGAACTCTTAGCCATAGCAATAAGGCAAGAGACACACATAAAAGGGATACAAATTGGAAAGGAAGAAATCAAGTTATCATTATTTGCAGATGACATGATTCTATATATAAAGGACCCTAAAGACTCTACCAGCAAACTGTTAGAGCTGATAAACACCTACAGCCATGTAGCAGGATACAAAATAAATACACAGAAATCAGTAGCTTTCCTATATGCTAACAACAAACACACAGAGGATGAAATCAGAGAATCACTCCCATTCACAATTGCATCAAAGAAAATAAAGTACCTTGGAATAAACCTAACCAAGGAAGTAAAGAATCTCTACAATGAAAACTATAAAACACGCAAGCAAGAAATTGCAGAAGAAACTAAGAAATGGAAAAACATCCCTTGTTCCTGGATTGAAAGAATCAATATTGTGAAAATGGCAATCTTACCAAAAGCAATCTACACATTTAATGCAATCCCCATCAAAATTCCAAAGGCATTAATCATGGAAATGGAAAAAACAATCTAAAAATTCATTTGGAATCACAAAAAAATTCGAATATCTAAAATAATACTGAGCAACAAAAGTAAGGTGGGTGATATCACCATACCTGATTTTAACCTATACTACAGAGCCATAGTAACAAAAGTAGCATGGTTCTGGCACAAAAGCAGATATATAGATCAATGGAACAGAATAGAAGACCCAGATATAAGTCCAGGTAGCTATAGCCACCTGATATTCAATAAAAATGCCAAAAATACTCATTGGAGAAAAGACAACCTCTTCAGCAAATGGTGCTGGGAAAACTGGATATGTATCTGTAGAAGGATGAAAATAGATTCTTCTCTGTCTCCATGCACAAGAATTAAGTCCAAATGGACTAAAGACCTTAACATCAGACCTGAAACTCTGAAATTGCTGGAGGAAAAAGTAGGGGAAACCCTCCAACATATTGGTCTTGGCAAGGACTTTCTGAATATAACCCCAATTGCTCAGGCTATAAAACCACAGATTAACCACTGGGACCTCATGAAATTACAAAGATTTTGTACTGCAAAGGACACTGTGAATAAAGCAAAGAGGCAACCTACAGAATGGGAAAAATCCTTTGCCAACTATATATATCTGACAGAGGATTAATATCTAGGATATACAAAGAACTCAAAAAGCTAAATAATAAGAAATCAAACAAGCCAATTAAAAAATGGGCTATGGATCTAAATATAGAGTTCTCAAAAGAAGAAATACAGATGCCATATATGCCTCTAAATAAATGTTCTACATCCCT
Source organism: Dipus sagitta (assembly GCA_036346955.1). Classification (NCBI taxonomy): domain Eukaryota; kingdom Metazoa; phylum Chordata; class Mammalia; order Rodentia; family Dipodidae; genus Dipus; species Dipus sagitta. The sequence goes on along the minus strand of CM070779.1, from coordinate 54,167,344 downwards.
AGTCATCAGGGAAATGCCGATTAAAACTACATTGAGATTCCATCTCACTCCTGTCAGATTGGCTACCATCATGAAAACAAATGATCATAAATGCTGGCAGGGATGTGAAAAAAGAGGAACCCTTCTACACTGTTGATGGGAATGCAATCTGGTCCAGCCATTGTGGAAATCAGTGTGGAGGTTCCTAAGACAGCTAAAAATTTATCTACCATATGACCCAGCTATAGCACTAATAGGCATATATCCTAAGGACTCATCCCATTTCCTTAGAAGTACATGCTCAACCATGTATATTGCCTCTCAATTCATAATAGCTGGGAAAGGGAACCAGCCTAGATGTTCCTCAACTGATGAGTGGATAATGAAGTTGTGGCACATTTATACAATGGAGTTCTACTCAGCAGTAAAGTAAAATGAAGTTATGAAATTTGCAGGGAAATGGATGGATCCAGAAAGGATTATACTAAGTGAGGTAACCCAGGGCCAGAAAGCCAAGCGCCGCATGGTTTCCCTCTTATGTGGATCCTAGCTACAGATGATTGGACTTCTGTGTGAGAAGGAAAAAACTCAGTATCAGAGGCCAGTAAGTTAAAAAGGAGATATAAAGGGAAGAGAAAGGAAGGGAGGAGGGTACTGAATAGGTTGATATTGTATATATATATAAGTAGAAGAATAGATTAACGGGGGTGAAAAGGCCCAAAGTGAGGTCAGGGGAAGAGATTGAGTAAAGGAAAGGTGGAGGGAGGGCTAACCAAAATCTAAGAGGATGCAAATAAATCATACGGAATCTTCCTGTTTTGGACAATGGAACACTCAGGAGCCATAGATTGTTGTTAGAAAATTTTCAGTGCCAGGGATGGGATACCTCCAGTGAGTTGTTGGCCAGAGAGGTCCCTGATGCCCCCAAAACATTATAGACCATTGGTGATGTCCTTGGTTTCCCTCCAGGAATAGATGTTAAGACCCTATTACTGAAGACTCCACATACATGGGCTGCAAGGCCACTGAGAAATCCTGCTGGAACTGAGCTGATAACCTCCTCCATGTAGACCAGCTGAGAGAAAGCTGGAAGAAGCCATTCTACATTTAGTTCAATGGGAGAGAGATATCACCAGTGAAGATACTCAACAGTGGACATTGCAATCCTTATAATTGGCCAGCCAGGCCAAATGAGCCAATGGGTGCAATAGTGGCACGTCTGTCATGGTGCAAAGCAACTGCCCTCCAATTGGACTGGAGGCCTGCTTCATGGGGGGGGGGGGGAATACATCCCTGATACTGAAAACTTAAAACAGGGGTATTCATGAGCCCTAGGGCTGTAACATCTGCTGATGTCTGGAAAAATGTATATACTATGCCTATCAAACTGCCCAGTAAGCACTCCTCTTAACATTTATACCCTTATATTAACGCTACTCTCACTTTGGTAGAGAATCTTCTCTTTTCAGATGGCAGTGACCTTCGGATGACTCAGAAGGTGTCATAGTGCTGGAAAGAAGTGACTGGAGTACTGAGTAACATCTCGATCACACCTTCCAAAGCTCAGGGTCTAATGCGGAAGAGGTGGCAGAAAGAATGTAACAGCCAAAGGAAGGGTATGACTCCTTACAACGTGCTCCCTCCAGACGTAAAATGGCCTGGATATCCATGACCTCATAGTGCCTGACACTACCTACACAAGACCATCATAAGAGGAGGAAAAGATCATGACATCAAAATAAAAGAGAGACTGATTAAGGTGGGGAGGGGATATGATGGAGAATGGAATTTCGAAGGGGAAAGGGGGGGAAGGGAGGGTATTACCATGGGATATTTTTTATAATCATGGAAAATGTTAATAAAAATTGAGAAAAAAAGAAAGACTCCTGAAGGTCTGGAAGTGCAAGGGCTGGAGCTTTCAAAAGGGCAACATGCAGGTGGGAGAAGGCAGCATCTGTCTCTGACTTAGGGTCTAGGGACTCATGAGCATTTCCCTTAGCCTTGTCATAAATGGGCTTTGCCAGGATGGCAAAGTTTGGAATCCACATTCTAAGGAACCCAGCAAAGCCAAAAAAGGAGAGAATTTCTTCCTTCAAAGTAGGTAGGCAGAGAAAGTGAAGATATTGTTTGCAGTCTAGGGTGAGTTGTTGTGAGGTGGAGGTGAGGAGAAAGCCTAGGTACCTGACTTGGAAAGTTGAGCCTTTTGTGGGGAAACTTGATATCCCTTAGATCCAAGAAAGTTAAGAAGTTTGTTGATATGTAGTTTAGATAGAGAAAGAGATGGTGAGCAGAGCAAAAGATCATTTACATACTGTAAAAGTGTGCTGGGCAACAGATCCAAGGACAAAAGGTCAGTGGAGAGAGTTTGACCAAATGGATGGGCGCTGTCCCATCCATTAAAAAAAAAACCCCTGTGGAAGGACAGTCCAGGTGAGTTGAGAAGCAGTATGAGTATCAGTGTCCTCCCAGGTGAAAGTGAAGAGATTGTAGGAATTGGGGTAGAGAGGAATAGAGAAGAAGGCATCTTTGGGGTCAAGAACTGAAAAATGAGTAGTGGAGGAGGGGATGTGACAGAGGAGAATATAGGGGTTGGGAACTACTGGATGAATGGGCATAATAGCAGCATTGACTAGGCACAAGTCTGGGTCTAAGCAGTAGGTCCCATCAAATTTAATAACAGGCAGGATCAGAGTACTGCAAGGGAAGTCAGGGGGGTGAAGGAGTCCAGATTGGAGCAGGTGAGAAATAATAGGTTTGAGACCTTGGCAATGTTAAATGAGATTGGGTATTGAAGGCAGCAGGGAAAGGATGTGGGGTCTTTGAGTCTGGTGAGGATAGGCATGTGATGAGAGGCTAGTGCTGGCGAGGAAGTATCCCACACCCTGGGTTTAACTTCGGAGGCAGGGAGGGGAAAGCCTGGATCCTCTGTAAGGGAGGGGGTTGGCATGAGAAGGAAGACAGGGTGTGGGTGGTAAGTTAGAGAGAGAGAGTTTTTGCATAAGATCCCGACCTAGGAGAGGAACAGGAGAAGAGGGTATTATGAGAAATGAATAGGAGAGGGAATGTCCCAGACTACATAGGGTAAGGGGGGAATGAGGCATGGGGAGTGGGATAGGCTATCAATACCTGACATGGAGATCTGTGAAGAAAAAGTCTTACCCTCATAGGATTGCAGGACTGACTAACTGGCCTCCGTATCGATCAGAAACAAGCTATGTCTTCCTGCCAGCTGGATTGTGATCCTGAGTTCCTCAATTGTGATATGGAGAGTGTTGATGGGGTCCAAGGTCCCATGGCACCATCAATCTTTGGCCTCCAGACCCAGAATATCAGAAATTGGCTCTCGTGAAGGATGAGGGGAAGGGGCCCACCTACCTTGTCTATGCAAAGGACAGTGCACTTTCCAGTGTCCAGCAAGTCCGCAGTGAGGACAGGACCCTGGTGGCAGGCATGGGCTGCTGCAGGTTTTTGCCCAGTGGCTGGTGTGGCTGTACTTCAAGCAGGGTCCTGGTGGTGAGCATTGTGGCCCCATCATCTTCTTTGGAGGAGGCCTCAGGGCCGCAGTCAGGGGCTGGAAATGCTGCCTGTCTCTGGCCACTCTCTCTGTCCATTCCTGGTCCTCTTTGTTGTTAAAAACTTTAAATGCCAGGTCAACCAGATCTCCCTGAGGAGTCTGAGGGCCCTTTTCTAAGCATTTAAGTTTTTTCCTGATGTCAGGGGCAGATTGGGACAGGAAATGAGTATTGAGAACTATCATGCCCTCTTGTGAAGCAAGGTCTAGGCGAGTGTATTGGGTGAGTGTCTCAGTTACACGTCCCAGAAACTCAGCTGGATTTTCATTAGGCCTCTTGGTAAGCATCCAGAGTTTGTCAAAATCGACAAACTTATGGGATGCCTTTTGGAGGCCAGCCAAGAGGCAGAGAATCATTCTATCATGGGCCACCCTTCCTGGGGAGTTAGCAGGAGCATGGTATTCCCAGCCAGGGTCCTCTCTGGGGACAGCAAGTGTTCCCACTGGGAAAGTGTTATCAGTTAAATGAGCCTCATCAGCATGAACCTGGGTAGCCACACAGACACATTCTCGTTCATCAGAAGTGAGAGTGGAGGAAAGAACTACAAAGAGATCATGCCAGGTTAGGTCATAGGCCTGGGTGAGGTAGCAAAATTCTTTGGTGTAACAAGATGGATCAGTGGAGAAAGACCCTAGATGTTTTTCAATCTGAGATAAATTGGACATAGAAAAAGGAATTCCTTCAGCACCTGTGACCTCACACAAAGGGTACATTCCATCCCTGTGAGAACAAGTATGCTGGGCAGGAGGGGATAGAGGAGGAAAAGATATGGGAGATAGCGGTGATGGGGGGGCATGGAGATGGAGCAGGAGTAGATGAAGGAAGGGAGGAAGGGTGTGGGCATCAGGCAGGGGGTCAGGAGAGGCTGAGGGAGCTGGAGGGGCTGTTGGAGTTAGATCATTTCTGGTGTCCAGTTGAAAGCAGGGGGTGAGGATGAGTATGGGAAAGGGGTTGAATTGGAGTGCATTTCTGAGATCTTGGCTAGAAGGACCTGGTGAATAGAACCTGTAGAACAGAGAGAAGGCTGTGAACACAGAGCTAAAAATGCTTGGATATAGGGTATTTTTGGACCATTTGCCTGTATGTTGGCAGAAGTTTTCTAAATCAGTGAGAATTTGGAAATCAAAAGTACCATTCTCAGGCCATTTGGACCTGCTGTCCAGCATATTTTGCAGCCAGGCAAAGTTGCAGAGAAAGATTAGATGATGTTTGATGTCATCCAAGAGTTGTAGAGTTTCAGTTCTTATGGAGACAGGCTAGTGGGGTAGTAGAAATTGGTTTGGAGGTTTTATTCCCCATGGAGGTATGAGAGTATAATAAAAGGGCTAGTGAAAGGTGACAGAGAAAGAGCGAGACAAAGGTAGGGGGAAGAAATCAGAGCTTAAGCTGGATTTACATAGGATACCAATATGATCCCCTGGTCCGTTAGGGGTGAATGGGGCCTGCACCTCCCACCCTCCCACGTGGGCAGAGGCTGTAAAGGTCGCAACTGTAAGCTTTTTAGCCTGTTAGTGGGCAAGGAGGGCACCTGTGCTCCTGATGGTGAAAGCTGCGGGCAGTGGAAGATTAAAGTAGCTGGCAGTGGAAGACGAGAGCTCACGTGGGAGAGGGAGAGGAGGGAGGGAGAGGGAGTGTCCCGAAATGGTGCAACTGAACCAAAAGGCACCCCTTAGGGTATAGTAGACCAGAGAGCAATAGACCTGAGGTTTCAAGAGTGCATCTTTCTCTAGACATGGAGTTCGGGCCTAGTGGCCAAGGGGTGTAGCCTGGCATGCCAGCACAGCTTCCACAAGGAGAGGTGAACTGCAAGAGCAGGCCAACCCAAGAGGGACACTTACCGAGAAGGGAGGAGACAAGGAAGGGAAGAACAGTGAGGCCGAATCATGGTGGGTGTGAGAGCCTGTATCAGACAGAGATGGTCCAAGGCCTTAAGAGGGTTGAATTGCAGCTTGTTGGTCTTATCAGGGGAAAAGGAGGTGTGGCTGCCCAAGAGGGCAACCGGGAGCCTCCCTATCCCAGTCAGGCATCAAATGCAAGGTTCAAGAGTGACCAAGACCATGGAGACGACTGTGAGGCAAAGACAGATTTATTCTGGGAAAATCATGAACTGCCAGGACTGACTCTCAAGAGCAGAGCAGTCAGCTTTGAGATTACGGATAGTTAGGAAGGAAAGGAATTTCTTTGTTCTTTACATTAGCCATAGGGTGTGAGACCAGAAATGACCAGGTGAGAGATAAGGGGGCAGTAAACCTAGACCTGGGGCATGTTAGGCAGGGAAGGGATAATGGCTGGGTAGTTCCTTGAGGAATGTGGATGACCCACTTCCTTATATCTCTGTCGTCATCCTGCTGTCTTTGGTGACTCCATTTTGGGAAGCCCATCTTGATCTAACACCTAGTAGTAAAGTTATGTTTCTATTGTTTTAGAAGCATCCTCATATATGCTGTGAAATGTGAATTACAAAATGTAGTACAGATTCTCATTGGGAAAAGCATTGCTATCAGTACTGCAAGCATCTATGATCAGACTGGGAAAGATTGTGCCATCAAAAATCAAAGTTACCTCTAAGTATTGATCAAAATGGTTATTAACATCAAATAGGTGTTCAAAATTATTTTAAAACTGTACCTTTGGGCTGGAGAGATTGCTCAGTTCTTAAGACTCTTGCTGCAAAGCCAAAGGACCCAGGTTCAATTCCACAGGACCCATGAAAAACCAGATGCACAAGGTGGCACATGCATCTAGAGCTCATTTGCAGTGGCTGGAAGCCATGGTGCTCCTTTTCTTTCTCATTCTCTGCACCTCTCTCTCTCTTAAGTAAATAAATAAATGATTTTTAAAAATGTACCTTTCTAACAGGGGAAATTTCCTTATCTACTTGAGGATATTTGAAATGGCAGTGAGATATTCACATCATCACTGAGAAACTAGGCACAGTGATAGACTCAAGAGAAGGATCAATGGATGCAGGACTCTACTTAGGGTTTTTTTTTTTTTATTGCTAAGACTAGAACTTGAGTTAAGTCAATGTTCTATTTTTGAACTATCCTCACATTGCTTAGCTCAGGAATTTTAAAACTTTATCTTTGAGGATGCAAGCATTCTGTATTTTTATTATAAAGATGATCCATACGACATGAGATAAACATAGGGTCACAATTTTCATTTTTAAACTAATTGTTGGGTTTTGAAATGTCCAGTTCATCCTAAACATTTGTTATATTCACATGAGAGCTATCTTGCAATCCTGTTCTCTTTGTTTTATTATTTATTTACGTTTGTGTGCACATGATGGTATGCAAGTGTGGGTGCATGTGTGTTCTTTGACTTCCCAAAGACATAAGGGATTCTTTATGTTAAAAGTCAGATGTAAGGAAAAAAACTAATACATTGTAGTCATTCCTTGGTTGATTTTTTTTTTTTAAGGCTTGCAGTTCAAGCTGCCTTTGCAAACAGGGATGAACAATCATTCCTGATGCTTGTCTTTGCTGATGGAGTTCTCTGAGTCTTCATGGTAATACACACTTAAACATAAAAGTTACAATATTGTGTTCACATGTATATATGTTTCTAAGAGAACCTGTTATTACTGATGCAGCACCACTCTGCTTTGGCTGCTGGGCTTCTGAGCTTTGCCGCATATATTGATAGGAAACTGACACTCTCCACCTATTCAAAATCTTCTGTGTGCTCCAGTTGTTAGCCTAGACATTCATGGTGTATTACCCTGGAGGAATTTGTTTGTCTCCTCTGCCAGTGTGAATGGAGACTATTGTAAATGATCAGATAGTGTCAAATTATGTAGGAAGAGACTGGCATGTCCTCTCCTCTTTAACACTAGATCTACCCAAAGGCCCATCTATAGCCTGTGTAGCTTCTTTGCCTGGGAATTGGGAGATCCACCTCAGCCTTCTCAGAGAGAGTGCCAGCTTCTCAGGAGCCATTTAAATGACCTTCTCCATAGTAAAGAAACCCTTCTAAATTACTCAAGCCTGTGCCTTGAGTTTTCAGGATATATTCAGTTTCTGCCTTATAATACTCATTAATCATAATTCTATTATTCTACAACATTAGGACTAGACAGGGCCATCAGTTTGGGGCTGGCAAGACTGAGTTCTAGTAATATTTTAAGAAAAGAGAGAGAGGGAGCAGAAAACACAAACATGAGCTTTCTATTTCCTGCCATGTGATGCTATTGCCAGCTTGGGGCTCTGTCAGAGGAAACCACCCAATGTGGGTACCTGAACATCTTATAAAATGTTAAGTTACGCAGCCTACAGTATTTTGTTATAGTAATGAAAAATGGATAGATCTACAGGCACTCATTACCACCATTTCAACCAGCTGGTTAAGATGTACACACCTGTGCAATAGTGGCACACAGCCTACACAAGTAACCAACTGTTCTCAGATTGGATATAAGGCCATCCAAGTGGGAGAAAACTCATAACTGATACTGGGAACCAAGTGAGAATGCAATGGACTCATAGACTCCAGAGAGAAGCCGCCACTGCTCCATGGCTAAGAAGAGTGGGTATACACAGAGAAAAGTGTCTCAAATAACTGTGCTTATCCCCTTTAATCTGAGTTGCTCTCACTCTTGGTTGAAGAATCTGTTTTATTTTATAGATAGCAGAGAATACTGAGGAGGTCCAAGATCCATCTATGTAACAAGAAAAGAGAACTCACTGACTACCATGAACCATGTCACCTCAACCATATCTACTGGGGCCCAGGACAAATGGCAGAGGAAGAAGTAATTTTAACACAAGTACTGTTCTTATTACTAGTCTGACAACTAGCTCCAGAGAGATGACAACAGATGCTGTGGTAGCTCAAAAATCAAAGCAGAAATCCAGAGGCTATGGAGAATTAAACAAAGTCATACTTCTAACATGCTTGCCATAGCTCAGGGATCATTGAGAGATAGATGGCAGAAAGGTATAAGAGCCACAGGGGGTGGGTAGGATACCCTGAGGCATAACTCCCCCCGCCAAAGAAAAAGACTGACTGAGGTCTTCATGACTCCACATAGTGAACAGCAATAACCCCAATAGGAGGGCCCTCAGTGGAATGGGAATGGAATAGATAGGGTACATAAGAGTATAAACTTTTAAGCCTACCATGGTAGTGTCTGCCTTTAATCTTAGCACTTGGGAGGCAGAAGTAGGATTGCTGTGAGCTCTAGTACACCTGACATAGTGAATTCCAGGTCAGCCTGGGCTAGAGTGAGACCCTATCTCAAAAAACAAACAAAAAAAGGGTATAAACTTAAAAAAATAAATAAATAAAACTTATCTCAAAAAGGATTGGAGACTTAAATGTATTATTTAGCACCAGCAAACTCTTAGGAGGAAATACAGAGGTAAATTTCCATGACCTTGATTTCATGGTTTCTTACTGTTAGGTTGGTATTTGATGGACAAGCAACAATAGGAAGAATGTATGTTTCACTTCAATGTGTAGGTGTGTGCAATGATGTGTGCAAAAACAATGGAACAAGAACAATGGTGTGTGCAAAAACAGCGGAAAGATTTAAAAGTGGTAGAACATACGGTACAAGACAGTTGTCATTTCTATATATAATAAAAGCTTTGTCAACTCTATTTCTACAGCTCTGTCTTAGCTTGTTTTTGTCAGCCATTGACTGGGTGCTCTGAGAGAGTTAGAAACAGGAATGCAGGGACATAGATGCTGCTGGAACAGTTCAGATGAGGCCTATGAGTATGCTCTACAATGAATCCATGTCTATGACTGAGAAGATGGATGGATGACTGTCATACAAATTAAAGGAACAACACATTATTGTTCCCACCATGTTTTGCTCATAGCTAGCAGCTAGTATAAATTTATATTTTATTCATTCAAAAATGCTTTTTAAATTTTTTTTGAATTTTAATTTTTTAATTAAAAATTATTATTTATTTGCAATCAGAGGGAGACAGAGAGTGGTGGGGGGGAGGAAGGAAAATGAGTGAAGCAGGGCTTCTTGCCAGTTCTATCCACTGGTTTTACATGGTACTGGGGAATCAAACCCAGGCCATCAGGTTTTGCAAGCAAGTGCTGTTAAACACTATCTTATCTATCCAGCCCTATTTTGGATTTTCTTTTTTTCTTAATTTTTATTAACATTTTCCATGATTATAAAAAATATCCCATGGTGCTGCCCTCCCTCCCCCCACTTTCCCCTTTGAAAATCTATTCTCCATCATATCCACTCCCCATCTCAATCAGTCTCTCTTTTATTTTGATGTCATGATCTTTTCCTCCTCTTATGATGGTCTTGTGTACGTAGTGTCAGGCACTACGAGGTCATGGATATCCAGGCCATTTTATGTCTGGACAGAGTACGTTGTAAGGAGTCCTATCCTTCCTTTGGCTCTTACATTCTTTCTGCCACCTCTTCTGCATTAGACCCTGAGCCTTGGGAGGTGTGATCGAGATGTTACTCAGTACTCCAGTCACTTCTTTCCAGCACTATGATACCTTCTGAGTCATCCGAAGGTCACTGCCATCTGAAAAGAGAAGATTCTCTACCTAATGTGAGAGTAGCCTTAATATAAGGGTACAAATATTAAGAGAAGTGCTTACTGGGCAGTTTGATAAACATAGTATATACATTTTTCCAGACATCAGCAGATGTTACACCCCTAGGGCTCATGACTACTCCTGTTTTAAGTTTTTAGTATCAGGGATGTATTCCCCCCCCCCCATGAAGTGGGACTCCAGTCCAATTGGAGAGCAGTTGGTTTTCACCATGACAGACGTGCCACTATTGCACCCGTAGGCTCATTTGGCCTGGCTGGCCAATTATAAGGATTGCAGTGTCCACTGTTGAGTATCTTCACTGGTGGTATCTCTTTCTCCCATTGAACTAGATGTAGAATGGCTTCTTCCAGCTTTCTCTCAGCTGGTCTACATGGAGGAGGTTATCAGCTCAGTTCCAGCAGAATTTCTCAGTGGCCTTGAAGCCCAAGTATGTGGAGTCTTCAGCAATAGGGTCTTACCATCTATTCCTGGTGGGAAACAAAGGGCCTCAGCAATGGCCTATAATGTTTTGGGGGCATCAGGGACCTCCCTGGCCAACAACTCACTGGAGGTATCCCATCCCTGGCACTGAAAATTTTCTAACAACGATCTATGGCTCCTGAGTGTTCCATTGTCCAAAACCAGAGGATTCCATATGATTTATTTGCATCCTCTTAGATTTTGGTTAGCCCTCCCTCCACCTTTCCTTTACTCAATCTCTTCCCCTGACCTCACTTTGGGCCTTTTCACCCCCGTTAATCTATTCTTCTACTTATATATATACAATATCAACCTATTAAGTACCCTCCTCCCTTCCTTTCTCTTCCCTTTATATCTCCTTTTTAACTTACTGGCCTCTGCTACTAAGTTTTTTCCTTCTCACAGAGAAGTCCAAAAAAATATTTATTTATTTGGGAGACACAGAAAGAGTGAGAAACAGAGACAGAGAGAGAGAGAGAGAGAGAGAGAGAATGGGGATGCCAGGGCCTCCAACCACTGCAAATAAACTCCAGCTGCATGTGCCACCTTATGCATCTGGTTTATGTGGGTCCTGGGGAAATCGAACCTGGATCCTTTGGCTTTGCTGGCAAACACCGTAACCATTAAGCCATGTCTCTAGGCTGCTTTTTGCATTTTTTAAAAAATGTTTTTTGTTCATTTTTATTTGTTTATTTGAGAGTGACAGACAGAGAGACAGAGAGAGAGAGAGAGAGAATGGGCATGCCAGGGCTTCCAGCCACTGCAAACAAACTCCAGATGCATGTGCCCCCTTGTGCATCTGGCTAACGTGGGTCTTGGGGAATCGAGCCTTGAACCGGGGTCCTTAGGCTTCACAGGCAAGCGCTTAACTGCTAAGCCATCTCTCCAGCCTGCTTTTTGCATTTTTAAATTATTTTTCTCACCATTCAAAATAATGGTCATATTTTTTCCTTCTTCCCTTGCTGGTCACACCCATTCTTCTCTTCTTGGTCCCATTCTCAATAGGAAGAGTCCTTCTTTCATGTCAAATATACATACATACATGCATACATACATACATACAATATATATATATATATATATATATATATATATATATATATATATATATAATTTCTACATATAAAAGAAAATGTAGTATTTGGCTTTCCTCTTATGTTTAGTATGCTTTTCTTTTCCCCTAGTATCTTATCTTGTTCTTTTCCTTTTCCTTAGAACCCTTCCTCCCTCTCTCCCCATAGTCCTCTTACTTCCATGGAGACAAAGAAGGAGGGTGGAAGGGAGGCGGGAATAAGGAGGGAAAGAGAAAGACAGCAAGGGAAGGAGGGATGGAGGGATGGAGGGACTGTGAAACCTAGCAAATCCTGGAACTTTCCACCATTTCAGTTTTGCAATGGAGAGACACTATCTCAAAAAAAAAAAAAAAATAGGGTTATGGACAATCTTCTAATCCTTTAGTCTCAGTGTCAGGGAGATTGGGCTGTTTTCTTTTAATAGAACAGATGTGTATATTAAGTATTTCTAAAAAAATATTGCAAAGTGAAAAATACATAGTTTGCATAGAAATATATGTGTAGATAGATAATCTATTTCAGTCAACTAATGACATTATACTTATGAACTGGGTTACTGGGAGAAATAATTAACATCACAAAGCCAGTAGAACAAGACTGGCTATATAGTGAATGCAGCAGAATACCAATTAAATATGTGTGTCCTCTTTAACTCAATATTTTAAAAAACAAGCAATTTAAAAATGGCCCAAGGGAAGCGGCGGTGGAAGCCGTGACTCCAGCCCCAAAAACACCATCAGCTGCTCCGGTATCGGCCACAGCGGCTTCAGGGCAGCGAATCCAGCAGCGGAGGCTCCAGCGGCTTCAGCAGCAGAGGCGGATCCCGCAGCGGCAGCACCAGCGGATCAGAGGCGGAGGACCCAGCAGCGGCAGCTCCAGCGGATCAGCGGGGGCAGACCCAGCAGCGGCATCTCCAGTGGCGGATCCAGCAGCAGTGGTCCCAGCAGCGGCAGCTCCAGCGGCAGCAGCGGGGATCCAGCATCAGGGGCGCCAATCTGCAGGGCCACAGTTGCAAGGCTTGGTTTGCCCCACAGGAAAAGCCAGTACCCAGTTCCAGAAAGCAGAACAGCGGCCCAACATCCCAGCCAGCAACTTGACTGAGACCAAAAGCATCCAAAGAGGTAACTGGGATTGAACCAGGGAAGGGTCTCACCTGGTCACAAGCTGACTTGGATCCCTCAACAGACCAGAAATCTTAACTTCTTTGTTGATAGAGGATCTGGTTTTTATAATACCTAATCTTGCATAAATGCTCGGTGCTGTTCTTGACTGAATGTGTATAGGGTTTAGTTAAATTTTAGAATATACCTGTATTTTATTCCACTCAACCTATTTGAATACCCCCATAGCAGGCAAACTTAACCCCTAGGACCACGTGTCTAGATACTCTGAGAGTGGTAAGAGCCACACCTAACATCTTAATCTCCTACATAGAAGATATACAATATCAGATCAATAGATACAGCAAAGGATACCCAGCTATCTGGAAAATCTAAGCAGTAACTTAATCCAAGATGCAAAAATATATACATTATAACACAAGAAACACCAAAAACCAAGGCAATATAAATCCACCAAAAAGCATCAATGCTTCAGAAATGACCTCTAGTGAAAACGAGTTAGAGAAAATGCCTGAGAAAGATTTCAAAAGAATGATTGTAAATATGTTCAATGAACTCAAAGAAGAAATCAAAGGAATCAGAGAAGATACAGGACACCAATTTAACGAAATAAAGAAATCAATACAAGACATAAATAAGGAAATAGAAATAATGAAGAAAAACCAGTCAGAATTACTAGCAATGAAGAACACAGTTAATGAAATAAAAAACTCTGTAGAAAATCTCACCAGTAGAATGGATGAAGGAGAGGACAGAATATCTAAGCTAGAAGACCAGGTGGCAGATCTAATACAATCCAACAAAGAGAAAGACAAACTAATAGAAAAGTATGAATGGGAATTTCAAGATATTCGGGACACTATGAAAAGATCAAATATAAGAATTCAGGGTATAGTAGAAGGAGAAGAATTTCAATCCAAAGATATAGTAGGCATCTTCAACAAAATCATAGAAGAAAACTTCCCCCAAATTGGGAAAGAGGTGCCAATGCAGATACAGGAAGCATTTAGAACACCAGCCAGACAAAACCTGGAAAGAACCTCTCCTCGCCATATTATAATCAAACTACCAAACACACAATCCAAAGAAAAAATATTGAAAGCAGTTAGAGAGAAAAATCAAGTTACCTACAAAGGCAAGCCCATCAGGATCACAGCAGATTACTCAACACAAACTTTCAAAGCCAGAAGGGCTTGGAGTGAAGTATTCCAAACTCTGAAAGATAACAACTGTCAACCAAGACTACTTTATCCTGCAAAACTATCCATTCAAATAGATGGAGAAATAAGGACATTCCATGACAAAAGCAGGCTAAAGGAGTATTTGAAGACAAAACCAGCTCTACACAAAATACCTGAAAGAATCCTCCATGCCGAAGAGAAAGAAAAACACACATATAAGGAACCTGGAAAACAGCAAACAACACTCAAATACTAGTTAATATAAGAGAGCAAAGGTAGAACCAGAACCACAAAAAAAAAAAAAAAAATGGCAAGCATAAATACACATCTTTCAATAATATCTCTTAATATCAATGGCCTCAATGCTCCAACCAAAAGACATAGATTTGCAGACTGGGTTAAAAAGCAGGACCCTACAATTTGTTGTCTCCAAGAAACTCACCTTTCTACAAAGGATGGACATTATCTTAGGGTGAAAGGTTGGAAAACGGTGTTTCAAGCAAATGGACCCAGAAAGCAAGCAGGGGTTGCTATCCTAATAGCTGACAAGGCAGACTTCACTCCAACATTAGTCAAGAAAGATAAGGAAGGTCACTTTATATTGATTAAGGGCACACTCCAACAGGAGGACATTACAATCCTAAACATATATGCACCTAACATGGGGGCTCCCAAATTCATCAAACAAACACTGTTAGAACTAAGGTCACAGATAACACCAAACACAGTGGTAGTTGGTGACTTTAACACCCCACTCTCATCAATTGACAGGTCATCCCGGGAAAAAATAAACAGAGAGGCATCTGGACTAAACGAGGTCATAGAAGGAATGGACCTAACAGACATATACAGGACATTTCATCCAAATGCTGCAGAATATACATTCTTTTCAGCAGCACATGGATCATTCTCTAAAATAGACCATATATTAGGACACAAAGCAAATCTTAACAAATTCAGGAAAATTGAAATAATTCCTTGCATTCTATCTGACCACAATGGAATCAAACTACAAATCAATAGCAAGAAAGGATATAGAGCATACACAAAATCATGGAAACTAAACAATACATTACTAAATGATGAATGGGTCAATGAAGAAATCAAGAAGGAAATCAAAAAATTTATAGAGTCAAACAATAATGAGAACACAACATACCAAAATCTCTGGGACACAATGAAGGCAGTTCTAAGAGGTAAATTTATAGCTTTAAGTGCCTATATTAAGAAATTAGAAAGGTCGCAAATAAATGACCTAATGCTTCACCTTAAAGCCTTGGAAAAAGAAGAACAAGGCAAACCAAAAATCAGTAGACGGGAAGAAATAATAAAGATTAGGGCAGAAATTAATGAAATAGAAACCAAAAAAACAATACAAAGAATTAATGAAACAAAGAGCTGGTTCTTTGAAAGGATAAACAAGATTGATAAACCCTTAGCAAATCTGACCAAAAGAAAGAGAGAAGAGACACAAATTAATAAAATTAGAGATGAAAAAGGTAGCATCACGACAGATGCCAGAGAAATTCAAAAAATCATAGGGACATATTATAAAAACATATACTCCACAAAGTATGAAAATCTGAAAGAAATGGATGATTTCCTTGATTTATATGACCTACCTAAATTAAATCAAGATGAGATTAATCACTTAAATAGACCTATAACAAGCATGGAGATCCTAACAGTTATCAAAAATCTCCCAACTAAAAAAAGCCCAGGCCCAGATGGATTCACTGCTGAATTTTACCAGACCTTCCGGGAAGAGCTAACACCATTGCTTCTTAAGCTTTTCCATGAAATAGAAAAAGAAGGAATTCTACCAAACTCCTTCTATGAAGCCAGCATCACTCTGATACCAAAACCAGGCAAAGATAGAACAAAAAAGGAAAATTACAGACCAATCTCCCTCATGAACATAGATGCAAAAATTCTCAACAAAATATTGGCAAACAGAATACAAGAATACATTAGAAAGATCATTCACCCTGACCAAGTAGGCTTTATCCCAGAGATGCAGGGATGGTTCAACATACGCAAATCTATAAATGTTATACATTATATAAATGGGTTGAAGGACAAAAATCACATGATCATCTCATTAGACGCAGAGAAAGCATTCGACAAAATCCAACATCCCTTCATGATAAAAGTCCTACAGAGACTGGGAATAGAAGGAACATATCTCAATATAATAAAGGCTATTTATGATAAGCCTACAGCCAACATATTACTAAATGGGGAAAAACTGGATGCTTTTCCACTAAAATCAGGAACAAGACAAGGGTGTCCACTGTCCCCACTTTTATTTAATATAGTTCTGGAAGTCTTAGCCATAGCAATAAGGCAAGAGACATGCATAAAAGAGATACAAATCGGAAAGGAAGAGGTCAAGTTATCATTATTTGCAGATGACATGATTCTATATATAAAGGACCCTAAAGACTCTACTAGCAAACTGTTAGAGCTGATAAAAACCTACAGTCATGTAGCAGGATACAAAATAAATACACAGAAATCAGTAGCCTTCATATATGCTAACAACAAACACACAGAGGATGAGATCAGAGAATCACTCCCATTCACAATTGCATCAAAAAAAATAAAGTACCTTGGAATAAACCTTACTAAGGAAGTAAAGAATCTATACAATGAGAACTTTAAAACACTCAAGCGAGAAATTGCAGAAGACACTAGGAAGTGGAAAAACATCCCTTGTTCCTGGATTGGAAGAATCAATATTGTGAAAATGGCAATCTTACCAAAAGCAATCTACACATTTAACGCAATCCCCATCAAAATTCCAAAGGCATTCTTCACGGAAATAGAAAAAACAATCCAAAAATTCATTTGGAATCACAAAAAACCTCGAATATCTAAAATAATACTGAGCAACAAAAATAAGGCTGGTGGTATCACCATACCTGATTTTAACCTATACTACAGAGCCATAGTAACAAAAACAGCATGGTACTGGCACAAAAGCAGACTCGTAGATCAATGGAACAGAATAGAGGACCCAAATGTAACCCCATGTAGTTATAGCCACCTGATATTTGATAAAAATGCCAAAAATACTCATTGGAGAAAAGACAGCCTCTTCAGCAAATGGTGTTGGGAAAACTGGATATATATCTGTAGAAGGATGAAAATAGATTCTTCTCTTTCTCCGTGCACAAGAATTAAGTCCAAATGGATTAAGGACCTTAACATCAGACCTGAAACTCTGAAACTGCTAGGGGAAAAAGTAGGGGAAACCCTTCAACATATTGGTCTTGGCAAAGACTTTCTGAATACAACCCCAATTGCTCAGGCAATAAAACTACAGATTAACCACTGGGTCCTCATGAAAATACAAAGATTCTGCACTGCAAAGGACACGGTGAAGAAAGCAAAGAGGCAACCTACAGAATGGGAAAAAATCTTCACCAGCTATATATCTGATAGAGGATTAATATCTAAGATATACAAAGAACTCAAGAAGTTAAATAATAAGGAATCAAACAAACCAATCAAAAAATGGGAAATGGAGCTAAATAGAGAATTCTCAAAGGAAGAAATACGAATGGCATATACGCATCTAAAAAAATGTTCTACATCCCTAGTCATCAGGGAAATGCAGATTAAGACTACATTGAGATTCCATCTCACTCCTGTCAGATTGGCTACCTTCATGAAAACAAATGATCATAAATGTTGGCGGGGATGTGGAAAAAGAGGAACCCTTCTACATTGTTGGTGGGAATGCAATCTGGTCCAGCCATTGTGGAAATCAGTGTGGAGGTTCCTAAAACAGCTAAAGATTGATCTACCATATGACCCAGCTATAGCTCTCCTAGGCATATATCCTAAGGACTCATCTCATTACCTTAGAGATACTTGCTCAACCATGTTTATTGCTGCTCAATTTATAATAGCTGGGAAATGGAACCAGCCTAGATGTCCCTCAACTGATGAGTGGATAATGAAGATATGGCACATTTATACAATGGAGTTTTACTCAGCAGTAAAGAGAAATGAAGTTATGAAATTTGCAGAAAAGTGGATGGATCTGGAAAGAATTATACTAAGTGAGGTAACCCAGGCCCAGAAAGCCAAGCGCCACATGTTCTCCCTCATATGTGGATCTTAGCTAGAGATGATTGGGCTTCTGTGTGAGAAGGAAAAAACTCAGTAGCAGAGGCCAGTAAGTTAAAAAAGGAGATAGAAAGGGAAGAGAAAGAAAGGGAGGAGGGCTTTTATTAGGTTGGTATTGTATATATGTAAGTAGAAAGATTGAGATGGGGAGGGGATATGATGGAGAATGGAATTTCAAAGGGGAAAGGGGGGAGGGTAATACCATGGGATTTTTTTTGTTATCATGGAAAATATTAATAAAAATGGAGAAAAAAAAGAAAAAAAAAAAAAAACCATAGGCCCAAGAGGGGAAGCTACTGAATGGATATATTATGCCCACCAAATTACCCTCTAAATAATTATGTTTATACCCACATATTAGTGCTGCTCTCAGTTTTTTTTTTTTTTTTTTTTTACTTTTTAGTTTTAGAGAAAGAGAGAGAGAGAGAGAGAGAGATAGAATTGGCACATCAGGGCCTCAGCCACTGTAATTGAACTCCAGACACTTGCACCACCTAGTGGGCAGGTACGACTTTATGCTTGCCTCACCTTTGTGTGTCTGGCTTATGTGGGATCTGTAGAGTAGAACATGGGTCCTTAGGCTTTGCTGGCAAGCGCCTTAACTGCTAAGCCATCCCTCCAGCCCTGCTCTCAGTTTTGGCTCGAGAAGTTTCTCTTTTCAGATTGTGGTGACTGCTAGAGAGACTCAAAACTCACCAAAGAGCTGACAAGTGACCGCTGAGTGTTTGGCACTCAATGAGACATCTCTATCGAACCCTCCAGGGCCCAGGGACCATTGCCTTAAAGGTGGTGGGAAAAATGTAAGAGCCAACGAATGGGGAGAAGTGCTTTGGAATGTTGTCTTCTGGCCACAAAGCGACCATTGCATCCATGACCTCACATCACCTGCACAAGACCTGAGTAATACTGGGCCCATCAACTGGTCGTCATGGATAATAGAAGAGGACAACAAAAGGGATGACATCAAAATAGAAGAGGGATTAGTTGGAAAGAAGAGGTGGGGGGGGGTCATTAGATGTGGAGGGGAACACAGGAGAGTGGTGGGAGGGGATTATGACCAGGGTACAATTGTGTATATGTATGAAGGTTGTCAATAAATTTATTTTTGAAAATCCAAAAAAAAAAAAAAAAAAAAAAAAATGGCCCAAAATAGCTGGGCATGGTGGCGCACACCTTTAATCCCAGCACTTGGGAGGCAGAGGTAGGAGGATTGCTGTGAGTTCGAGGCCATCCTGAGAATACAGAGTGAATTCCAGGTCAGCCTGGACTAGAGTGAGATCCTACCTCGAAAAAAAAAAGGCCAAAAATTAGATAGATGTCTTTCAAAACAAGACATAGAAGTGGTACTGCATATATAAAGTGGGGACCTATTCAGTCCTCACAGAAGTGCATGAGCTATCTCACACTTGTGAGAATAGTTTTTCTCAAAGACAAAAAGCTAAGGGCTGGTGAGGATATGGAGAAAGGGAGCAGTTGTGAATGGTTGGTGGCAATGTAACTAGTGTGGACATTGTGGAAATCAGGTGGAGGAATGTCAAAAAATGAAAAACACCATATGATTCAGTAACCCCACTACTTTTTAGATATACAAAACAACTGACATCAATGTCAACAAGACATGCAACACTTCATGTTCATGACAATATTTTTCACATAGCCAAGATATGGTAACAACTTAAATGTCCAACAATAGAAGCATAAAGAACATCTGGTAGATGGAATCTTATCAGCCTCCAAGAGGACAAAATCCTGCCATCTGCAACATGCTCCACCGGGAGGACACTGTGCTGGGTGAAATACTCCAGTGTCCTGGAGTCAAGTGAAGACTCCGTTTAGACTCAGTGAGTAGAAAGGGGGCTTCTGGGACTGTGCAGGGAGGAAATAGGCAATTCTTCAACATGTATAAAATTTCAGTTAGTTTTAGAGGCTGACTGCAAGGACATTGTAACCCTGCCCATAGTTCTGCAAGCCAGGCTAGTGGCACAGGCCTGTCTTCCCACTTACTCTGAAGACTGAGACAGGAGAATCACAAGTTCAATGCCTGCCTGGATTATAAACAAAAAGAGTTTAAGGACAGCCTAGGTAAAATAGTGAGACCATAGCTCAAAATAAAAAGGAAGGCTGGAGCTATAGCTCAATGATAGAGCACTTGCTTAGCATGCCATCCTGGGTTTAATGTCTAGTACCACAAAACAGAAACAAGAAAACTACTGCATTGTATACATCAGACTTTCCGGTTTTGTTTTTGTTTGCTTCAAGGTAGGATCTCAGTCTAGCCCAGACTGACCTGGATACTCCATCTATTGTCCCCAGGCTGGCCTTGAACTCACAGAGCTACTCATGTCTACCTCCACCTTCAGAGTGCTGGGATTGCAGGCATGAGTCACCACATCTGGAAACATCAGACATCATTCGGAGGCAGATTACTCATTTAGGGATTTTATTAGAAATAAAATGACAAGGAAATGTTCATCACTGATGCACATGTTTAATTATCTTGATTGTGTACATATGCCCAAACTCATCAATATGTATACATTATTTATGTTATGGATATGAGTTATAACTCAATAAAGCATAAATTACACATGCAAGAAAATGTTCACTTATTTAAATATTTTTGTTTAGATTCCACCCTACCATAAACAATTTATAATTTCAATAAACTGTTGAGACACATTAGGGGAACTGCCTGGGATGCTGGGTAGGTGTTGAACACTGTTAGAGACTGAGGGTCCTCACTATCCCCAAGGGTTGTTGGCTACCCGAGGACAAGAGGAGTTGGGGGAGCAGGGTGAGTGTGAGACAAGCAGTGAATCACCCGGGAGACAGTCTGATGGGTCTTTGTCTCATTTATTCAAAAGGGGACTGGGTTTATAAACACTTGGAAAAGGTAGAGAAGGCACATATAGGCTATAAGGTGACTGGATACAAAGGTTTATGGGTTGCTATCTAATTGGCTGGTGTTGGAAGGCAGAAGTTGTTAGGGAGAATTTGCAAGGGAGATAACAGAGGCGGTGAGAAAAGCTACTTCAGCCACATATTGGATGGCTACAGCAGCAGGGAGACGGTTTACTACCATATAAAGTTCTCTTGGGCAGCTGGCCATAAGGTCAGGAACTGTGGGGGTGGGGGGCAGAACCTTAGACTATGAATGCTTTGGGATAGGGGGGAGGGCCTGCTGACCCATTTCCTCTGGGTGAAGATGAGGGACACTACGACTTTGCAAGAAGGGCGGGCCAGCTTCTGCACCAGAGTGGGTTCCTGACAATAAGGCTGGCTGCAACCCCCACAGCCCAAGGTCCCCAGCCATGTCCAACAGCCCAAGCCAGCTTTCTCACAGTCCCAGCCCGTGTTTAGCAATGCCCGACAAGAGACAGCTGAAATCACTTGTTCATGTTAAGTTCTTCTACTAGGTAGCAGATCAGAGAAGAGAGGAGGAGCACCGGGAGAACAGGCTGGAGTCATGAGACAGACAGACACACTGACACTATTTTAGCAGTCAAGTTTATTAAGAGTGTTGTTAATGGGTCTTGAAGCCAGAGAGAGACTGAGACTTTGGGTCCTGGGAAAGTGGGGAGATAGAACACCACATGTATGGTGGCCAAAGCCAGAGAGGGCACTGATTTTTCTGAACAAAGGACCTTCTTGCTTTTTATGTTTTCTGGGGGCAAGAGGGGAGGGGTTGTACTCCTTGAGACTCAGCCTAATTTGTTAGGAGCCCACAAGGCATTAGACAGGAACCAAGACTTAGGTGGCTTTGAATTTTCCTGGCAACAGGGGGCTGATTTGGCCTTGGTGTCTGACAGCAGGGGAACTCTTAAAGTGAAAGTATCTATGTTCAAACAGTAAACACCCCTGTTGTTTATTTGCTTGTATATAAATAAACCTGTTGGAAGAAAGGCAATTTGGCTTTCTAAGTACAGCTCTGTAACTCTTCTCTGGTTCCCTGGCTGCCTTGAGCAGAGGACTGACAGTCAAGCCACCAGCCAGACCCCACCCTCTGACAATCCATGGGTTGTGAGCCTTCCACAGATCCTTGATGAAGTGGCCCTTGCTACGGGGTCTGGTGTTGCACAAGTAAGACCATCGGCTCGCAGAATGTGAGGCAAAGTTTTACTGGGTAAAAAAAAAATAGAAGAGGGAAAAAAAAGGATAGTCTGGTATACCAGGGCTCCACTCCAGATTCTGAGTGAAAAGCGCTGAACTGTTCAGAGTGTCAGTTCTTATAAAAAAGAAACAGGATGGGAATTAAGCCATAAATCACAATTTACATGGGACAGTTACAGTCCTAAAAGTTAAAAAAAAAAAAAAAAAAAAAAAAAAAAGGAACTTGTAACTAGGTCAGTTGGTCAGTTACAGGAAGTGCCAGCGGGAGGGTGCGAGGTAGGCCTCTGATCAGGAGCCCCGCTTATCTTAAGGAGTTTGTTCAACAATGCAAGCCCCAAGAAATGCTATTCATCCCACCAGAGCCTTTTGTTTCCCTATTATTAGCAGAGCCTCCTGTTTTGTCTGCCGTCAACAGAGCCTCCTGACTTTTAGATTTTTCTAGGGTAGGTATAAAGAACTGTACAGAAATAAATATCAGGGTTTGTTCAGTTTTAGATTGGGGGAGAGGCATATTGTGTCCATAATACTATAAGTTTAGCAGAACTAATTTTATTGTTTTAAATATATATTTACTTAGAGTATTAATAATGCAGGGTCCTGTGGTAAGGCCTAAGAATAGTAGTATCAGGGGGCCAGCAATAGAAGAGAGAAGGGAAGTTCGTCATTGAGACCAACTAAACATAGACTGAAACCAATTATTATTTTATCTAAAGCCATACATAGGCCCAGTTGTTTTATAAAAAGTAAGTCTAATTTTCTTTTATTTTGTCCCCTTCACTTTCATAGCTGTTGGAGTGGGAGAAGCCAAGTAACTAAAGGTTTACAGAACCAGGTGGTGGGGTTCTCAGGCTTGCGGCTGTCAAGCAGCTCCTTGTTTGAGTTTTAACATTTTGTTTAACAACATTTGATTCATTAATTTTAAGAAAAAAACATTCTTATCCCAAATCCATATATATACCCCCCCCCCAAGTTCAGCAGTAATGAGGTCTAATGCTAGACGGTTTTGAATTATCACACCCGCAAGAGAGTTCAATTGTCTTTGGAGAGATTTGAGGTTGTTGGTCACTGGAAGTACCCAGAGACAGCGTCACACTGAGGCCCACCAGCAGAGGGATGAAAGTCATTTTCGGTTGGTGCAGGCAGAGTTTGTAGGCCACTTTTTTCTTGTAGAGATACACCTGTGAAGCAATCAAGATTGGGGAACAAAAGGTGGGGAGGAAATATTTATGTATGGGGTGGTTACTCCTTTTGCACCAAAGGACAGCAGATGTCTTGACACAACTGGTCCTGATTATGGAAATATTGAGCAGGCATTCAGCTCTGGTCGGCTTAGAGCTGGACAGGCAGAGACACATAGCTTGACCAACATCAAAGAGGGCAAGACCTGTCCTTTGCAGAGCCAGGGACGTGGCAAACACGTGGAAAAATAGTTCTTTGGAACTGGGCAAGAGATAAGAAAAACTTTCCTGCCCTTTTTACCTTCAGGTGTCCAGTCACCCTAATTCTACCCCCCTTTATTTCTCCCTCTCATGAGAAGACAGTCTAACTGCTATTAAAGGACAAAGACATCAGATTGCTTACTATTTCCTGCTGAATGGGACATGAAGTTGTGGCTTGTGGCAATTAGAGAGTCTTTCTCAGAGAGGGGAACTATTCTAATGAACCTCAGAGTGCAGGAAGATAGTCTTAGAAGAAAACATTGGGAAGAAAGAATAAAAATAAGGAGTTAATGAGAAGTGAGCACACAGAAAACTGGTTCTTCTTGTATTCGAGGGAATCCAGGAAGACAGGCTTGGATTGTCTCAGGACCATCTGAACATGATGAGATGGCTGAGATTTTCTTCCAGAACTGTTCATCAAATGGCACAGTAGTATTCAACATGGCCTGAATCTGTTTCTATAAGGCTTGTAAAAACAGATGAGATATTAGCAGAGTTATCAGAAACATACACAACATTTAACCTTGATAATAGAGAGCCATTGGGGGTCATTAAAGGCTGGACAAATATATATATATTTTTTGGTCTTAGAACTTATTTATATATTCTAGATTTGAAAATAACCCTTTTGACATCTATAGTTGTTTTTTTTTTTTAAAAAAAAATAATAGAATTAGAACTATGGGGAAAAAATGTCTTAAGGTCTTGTTTGTTTCCCCTCTTGGAAAGCTCTTCTTGTATTACTTAATAAGCCACTTATATATTTAAAGCATTTTTTTTTTTTTTTTTTGGTTATACATTTCTCTCTGAGTGTTTAAGACCAAGCAGCCAAAATTTAAGCAAGGATTAATTCTGGAGGTCACTAATGGCTCTCCAAAGAGACTTTAAGGACCCAGAGCTTTAAGGAGCCCTATAGGGTGTTTTCTGTCTGTTAGGATGACTCAGGGCCATGCTGGCTAAGTAGTTTCCCCTTCTTTGGGAAGTCAGGAGGACTGATTCCTCCTTGATTGTGACTCCTGTTTCAGACTATATACCAATTTTGTTTGGGTCTCCGTATCCTCTCTGCCCAGGAAGACAGGTGACTTACCAGGGGGCCAGTGTAGAAATGTTCCATCATCTACAGTGGCCTCATGACCTGGGAGCACAGGCCAAAATATTGGTGCTTTTTGCTCTGATGATTCCAATTGGCTTTGGCTTCTACTAGGTGACTAACACACTTAGGAAGCTACACCAGCCTGGATGCATGTACATACAGAGCACATTTGATTACTGAAGTAGATTTAGTTAAAGAATGGCACAAGAGCTTCTAAAATTACTTTGTCCAGCCTTTAAAAATTTTGTTGTCTGTGGCAGCATAAGCCATACCTGAGGCATAGAAGGTAGGGATATCTTATATTTTAACTACTTAATAGCTATAAATACAGGCAGAACCTATTACCAGTCTTGAAACAATACCAATCAATTTACAAACAAATGAACCAATTAATTTAACCTAGAAATTGTCAAGAAAGGACAAGCAAAACAGTATAAAGACTTAGTGCCTGTGTTTGAAAACATCTTTGATTAATTTAGATAGCTGTGTGGGTACCAATTACCCAGAGAACATTGGAAACAGAACCACAGAACCTGAAATTATTTTTCTCAGATGAGGACCATTGTTTGAGCATGAGGCTGTACCCTAAAGTAGGGAATGTGTCTTAAGAGTTAATTTTGTTATAAGCATTGGGCTTAAGATGTCAGAAATGAGATAATTACTTTACATATAAGAAAGCAGAATCTGGTCTTTTTTTTCTGAGCCCAAACAGCTAGCTAAATTCTATTACAACCCTTAGCAAATCTGTTTGAAAAAAAAAACAAAAAAACCACCATTTGACAACCATTGATTTTAGTTTAATCTAGATAGCCATTGATTTTATGTATCATAGAAATTTTTATTAACATAAATCAATTTTATGTTTTACCTATGACTTAAATTTGATAAAGCTTAAGCAAGCTATCCCAACCTATTTTAGCCTGAGAATTAGCTTTCTGTTTCTTTTAAAAGGGAATTAATTTTAGGCAAAATTTGGTCTTTTTAGATCTGTGACAACCTTTCTACATATACACATATTTTTCCACATACTTTAACATTCTGATCTAAGTTTCATTCAAAAAGCATTTTTTTTTCTTTTTTCTTTTTTTGGTTTTTCAAGGTAGGGTCTCACTCTAGCCCAGGCTGACCTGGAATTCACTAGGGAGTCTCAGGGTGGCCTTGAACTCACGGCAATCCTTCTACCTCTGCCTCCCGAGTGCTGGGATTAAAGGCGTGCGCCACCACGCCCGGCTTCAAAAAGCATTTTTAACAAGCATTATATGTCCACCATTGAAGAATACCTTCCCAGTTCCTTCAATCAATTCATGTCACAGCATAATTAACCATCTTTCTAATAAGACTATTAAGGAAATTACACCAAATTGATTAATCTTATTATCCACTAACAAAGAAGCAAGTAATCTGGTTTCAAAGAGTTAACCATCTTATTATTGGAAATTTGTAGAGGAAAAGGCCTTCCTTAGTATTTAGATCATCAAAAAATCTCTACCTGACAACCATATTTGCTTTATAATACCAGCATATATACTTTTTGATTTGAGATAGCTCCTATTAATAAACTCCATGAAATAAATTTTCTATGAATATAGGGCAAAACACAACAACCATTTGGGGATAATCTTTATCAATACCTTTAACATATTTGGAAATGCTTGTGTTAGGAGTAACTAAGGCAAATTTTTTGTTTCTATTTTGAGGCAGGCTGGCCTAGAACTCAGGCCAGTTGCCTTCTCCTTTTAAGTAACAGGACATTATAATCTTTTAAAAATACCTGGCAAATTATGAGTCACCATCTCAAAGAGAACTTTGTTGTTGCTTTATTTTTTAAAAAATAATCCTCTATGTAAATTGAAGTTGACCTAGAATATAAGCTCAGTAATTATATTCATGTTGTCATGTGACAAAGTATGGCATTGTTTACATAAAATTTCAGCTCACCATAGGCTTTAGTTAAATCTGACTTTTAAAGAAAAAAACAAAAAAAGAAAAAACTTGAAGTAAATCAAATGCCAACAAAAACTTTAGGAGAGACCTGTGGGATTACTTGTATTAATAAAGAAACCTAAAGGTGTCTATAAACAACAACTTATTTGTTTAAAGCCCAAATAAAAGAGAAAATATGAGGCACAGTTCAAATTAAAATTATGTACTTATTTTTATCAAACAATTTAAAATGTCACATGGTTTAAAATGTGGAATCAGGCTATCACATTGGAACCTCCTGCGTCAGCTTCCTAAGTAGCTAGGCTAATAGGCCTTGTACATAAATAAACCTGTTGGAAGAAAGGCAATTTGGCTTCTAACTACAGCTCTTTGACTCTTCTCTGGTTCCCTGGCTGCCTTGATCAGAGGACTGACAGTCAAGCTATCAGCCAGACCCCACCCTCTGACAATCCATGGGTTGTGAGCCTTCCACAGATCTTGGATGAAGTGGCCCTCATCCTGCTTCTGGCCACCAAGCCACAGCTCTGGCCTCTGAGGGAGCAGACCCTGTCAAGAGCTCTCAGCCTGGGTGAGGCTCTTTATCCACCCAGACCTACAGAAGCACTTGCCCTTGCCCAGCAGAGACTGCCGAGATTGGTGCACATCAGAGAACACCATGATGGATATAAACACAAGCCTTTATTTGCATGAAGGTTGGCTGTAGTTGGTGCAACTTTTAAACTTAAAGCTGAGAGAATGTATACTAATAAACACAACCTTGAAGCCCTTTATTTATCTTTTTTTTTTTCCCGAGGTAGGGTCTTACTTTAGCCCAGGCTGACCTGGAATTCACTATGGAGTTTCAGGGTGGCCTCGAATTCACAGCGATCCTCCTACCTCTGCCTCCCAGTGCTGGGATTAAAGGGGTGCATCACCACACCCGGCCCCTTTATTTATCTTGTACCGGCACAGCTGCATCCTGACCTACAGTCAGATATCTTGCAAAACCAGACCATGGGTAAAAACTCCCCTTAAACTGATAGCTTTTTGTATGTCCTGAGTCACCTAGCCTTAAGACATTGCCCACCAATATTATAAAAGACCCAGGGCTATGGCAAACTGTCAAGCAGCCTATAAAAACACAAACCTACCAGAGCTCTAGGCTGGAGGAATTTAAAGCTTGAGCTCTCCTCAGATCACTGGTTTAATAAATCTGAGTTCTCCAACCTCTCTGAGTGACACTGAGTGGCTTCTCTTGCTGACCTGAACCGAAGTTTCCATAGACTTTCTTTGTTTATTAGCATATATTCATTGTGCACAGTGGGATTTCATAAATATCATTTCCTTGAACCATGTCTTTTTACCATGTTTCCCTCCCACTAATCTCTTTCCTTCCCCCATGTCCCTTCTGCTGTTGTGTTTTCATGCATCATGTCTTTCTGACATTTTGCTCTACATAATGTCCAGTTCCACATATTTTTATAGAAATGAACTCATTTTTAACTGATGAATAAACTCCATTGTGCCTATGCACATTTCTTTATACATTCATCTGCTGATGGGCTGATTCACTACCTTGGCTACTGTTAACAATGCACAATAAACATGGTTGTACTTTCTAAATGAACACAAGGATTTTGCCACAGTAAGAAGATCCATGAAGGAGAAAAGAGATGGATTTATGACCTACAGCAGGTAATTTGAGCACCAGTCATCTCCAAAGCTACATTTGTAGAAACAAATGAGCATGGGAGTTTTATTTAGAAAGCTTGTGCATACTCATTTAGGGGCATGCCATAGCATTCTCATTTGGGAACATAGTTGTAGAGACAGAAGTAAACACATCTGCACATATGGAAATGGAAAAGATAAAAAATGATAGAAGGAAATTTGCTCAGCTTGTACCATAAAGCTTTAGCTAAAAACAAAGGAAAGGATATTTTTTCCCTTTCTGAAGAGTGGTTTTTTTAATTCATTTTTATATAAAAAAAATTGCATGCATATCCTGCTCCAATTCTGCTGAGGGTCTTCTGTGAGGTTATTGGTATTCATTGTGGGGACCAAGAGACCTCAGTGAGTCTCTGCAGGATGGAGGAAACGGTGTCTCAAGCTATTCCCACCATCCCTGAGGCTCTTATAATCTTTCTGCCTCCTCTTCCACAGTGCTTCCTGAGACTTTGGGGGGGGGGGTGCGGAGGGCAAGATAGAGATCTGATTTAGTGCTTTCTCTGTAGACTCAATCTCTGTTTTTATAAGTTTGAGTAACCACAGTGTTTGTTGCCATTCCCCTGGAACTGGTTTACAGGCTCGTCATGAGAGCAGCGTTTGTTACCGCTTACCTGGTAATAACTTCTGGGCCCCTGGCAGATGAAGTGGAGGTGACCCATCTATTGGTAGACAGTTGGTGCTCAGTTCTTGATGTAGCCTTGTCATCTGTAAGATAGAACAGATTCTCCAACCAAAAGAACAGTTTGAATAAAAGGAACTATAAGTGTAGTCATTAGAAATATATGTTGTGTATATCCATTCTTCTTAGAGAGGAGTGGAAGTTTTTTCTGGAGCCTATTGGTTTCCTGTTCTAGGGGATCTGGCTTGGTTCCTAGAGCCAGATAAGAATTCACCCCTACTGAGTGGGTCTCATGTCCAATTTGTGAGTAGTTGGTTTCCTATAACAGCTATGTGCCACGATGGCACAAGTGTATACTTCTGGCTCAGCTGGTTGATTTTGTAACTGGCAGGATCTCCTCCTTAATCACAATTGGCAACTGTTACTCCACAGCTACTCTCATAGCACTTTCCAGCACTATGAGATTATGGTGTCTAGCCAGGAGGAAACTGGATTCTTTCTGTTCCAGCATGGTCACTTGATGTCCTGTGGCTGCAGGCTGTAGTGTATTCAACATTAGGGACTTACTGTTTAGCTCTTACAGGTAACCATGTGTTTTGGCAATAGCCTGTATTACTTTGGGGACCCCACATCTCCCTAAGAAACAGCTCACTGTAGTGGGGGTCCCCACAATTCCAGCCCTGGGAATTACCAGCCAGTGCCCATGGTTTTAGGTTAATGCTTTTTCCATCTTTTATGGAGTTCTTCTGTTTGGGTTCACCTCATCCTTATTGAGAGTAATGATTTGTAGAGTGGTATCCCAGGTTTCTATGGGATTGATTCATGTTGCCATCAGTTTTGTGTATTCCCCCCCACCCCCGCCGCCCCACAACCCCACCTTCCTCTACCCCGTAAACCTTTCCATATGTTTGTTGGTCATTGACTTCTTGTCCAGTAGCCCTTCCTACCTATTTCCTCCTTTCCCTATCTTCATTCTAATGTCATGTCCATACTGTAGACATTATGGCTTACAATTGACTGATGTTGGACCATGTTAGTAACTGCGTATGAAAGAGGTCATGAGGTATGTCTTTCTAGAGCCAGTGTGACCTCACTCAGCATGACTTTTTCCATTTTCCAGCAAATTTGATTGTTTCATTTTTCCTTATATATACCACATCTTCATCAGCCACTTGTGATGGTCATCTGGGCTGCTTCATTCCTGGCTATTGTAAATAGAACACCAATAAAAATGTTATTAGTCATTAGGGTATATGCCCAAAATAGTTAGATCTCATGGTAGTTCTATTTTCAGCCTTTTGAGAAGTCTCAATACTGATAGGAAATGATATATTTTTATATTTACGTGTGTGAGAGAATGGGAGCGTTAGAGCCGCTAGCCATTGCAAATGAACTCCAGATGCATGCACCACCATATGCATCTAGTTTATGTAGGACCTGGAAAATTGAACCTGGGTCCTTAGGCTTCACAGGCAAGTACAACTGCTAAGCCATATCTCCAGCCCAGAAAGGATATGTTGCTCGTGCATTAACGTAAGGGTCTGTCCCTGAGGGTGCATGCCTTGTTCAGTCACTAACAGCGTTTATCCTTCAAGGATATACTCAGACATGATAGAGCTGGGTCATGTGAGCATTGTTTTCAGGGTTCTTATTGTTGTGGTTTGGTGGTTGCAGTGGTTTGAATTAGATGCCCCATAAACTCATGTGTTCTGTATGCTTAATTGCTAGGAGGAGGCGTGTTGCTGGAGGTGGGCTTAGACATGCTATAGAGAGCTCCTCCCTGCCAGAGTTCAGCTCACTCCTGATGCTTCTGACCATTTGTCCCTGTGTTGGCAAGGTGATGTCCCTTGTCATCATGCAGCTTCCTCTTGCAAGTGTAAGCCATAAGTCTTTACCTTCCATGAGCTGCTTTTTGTCTGATGTTTTGTGACAGCAACACAAATGTTACTACAACCATGTTTTTTTTTGGGGGGGGGGTACCTCAAAAACAAATGTTAAGTGAATAAGGGACCCTTTTACACTGTAGGTGAGAATGAAAATTGGTCCAGCCACTATGGCCTTTTGCCTACTCTTGCTACTTATCAATGGGAGCAGCTGCTAACAAGAAAGAAGAGGTAGTTGAGTAGAGAACAGGCAGGGGTTTTCAGAAGAGGCTGAGGTGAACTGAGCTGATGGAGACAGTAAGGGGACTGCAGCCACCTAGGCCACAGCATACCCAATGGTACAGGCAGTAGCAGTGATGGCAGCATCTGTGACTGCAGACATAGTTACAAGAGGGAGCCCAACAGCTGGGGAATTTCCTGGGAGGACAGAAACAATGGGAACTGAAGGCAAGAGATGGCAGAGAGCAGAGCCTGGAGAAGGATGAGAAGATAGGAGGTTATGAACAGAACAGAACCAGAAGGCTCTGGTAAGAAGAGTTCCAGAGAGCTGCCAAGGTTTGACCCTGGCTGCCTTTGAGAGTGCTTCCTATGCTTGCATGAAGGCTACCTTCCTTGTGTCATTAGATCTAAAGGTCCCATGTCCAAGGCTGGGAACACTAGACAGCTCCCCCTGCTCTCTCCCAGCTATCAAATGTACACAAGACCCAAGCTATCCAAGAGGGTCAGTGCACTTTTCCATCACCCAGGCAGAGCAGAGTAGAAGGGTCCTTGGCAGCTGGTGGTAGCATTTTTATTGCAGAAATGCATGCATCAAATAAATAATACACATTGCATATATACATAAAATGATGTGGTACCCTACATGTTTGCCTATGGCTGTGGGGACTATGCTTGCATTGCCTACGATGGCCTGAGCCAAGCATTGGGTATTCCACATTATTATTCCACCTGATACTGAATTCAGCTGGAGTCTCTTCACTGATTCTAGAGCTTACGGGTCTCCAACTCTCTCAGGTCTCTCTGCTCCTTCGTGGGACTGGTGAAAGCATGGCCATGCCAAGCTATTTACATTGAGATCTAGAGATTTGAACTCAGGCAGTCTCAGACCTCCTCAGGTTTTAGGTTTGCACAGGAAGCACACTTGACCACTGAGCCACCTCCTTAGCTTGTTCTTACAATATTTAGAACACAATCAAATAAAATGACAATGCTTATAATTGTGTGTGTTTTAATTATATGAGTGAGTGTGAGAGAGAATTGGCACACCAGGGCCTCCAGGCACTGCAACTGAACTCCAGATGCATATGCCATCTTGACTTGCGTCACCTTGTGCATCTGGCTTATGTAGGATCTGGTAGTCAAACATGAGTCTTTAGGCTTTGCAAGCAAACACCTTAACCACTAAGCCATCTCTCCAGCCTGCTTATACTTTTATATGTATTAAATCTATAATTTTGGCTTTTCCATAAGTTGTCCAGTAAGACTTGCTTCACATAGTTTTTGTTTTGTTTTGTTTTCTGAGGTAGGGTTTCACTCTAGCCCAGGCTGACCTGGAATTCACCATGTAGTCTCAGGGTGGCCTTGAACTCATGCTGATCCTCCTGACCTCTGCCTCCTGAGTGATGGGATTAAAGGCGTGGGCCACCACACCTGGCTACAAACACCTTTTAATGGGTGTATTTCCAAATATATTAGGTCACAGTAGATAGAAGACAGATGCCACAAAACTTGTAAACTTTTTGACTGTGGGCTGAATGTTAAGATTTCATAAAATCATCCATTCATATGCTCCAAAACTGGATGTGCATTTTACCTGCAACACAGACATCCTGTACTTAGCCACATCCAGGATGCAGCAGGTGAATAAAGGCTCTCAAAGAGGTGGCTCCCAGAGTAGTGGCACCAATACCTGGGATCTTAAGAGAAATGTAAATTCTCTGCCCTGACAGAGAGACCAAGAACACTGGGATAGAGGACCCAACAACTGCTTCACAAACTAGCTTTTCCAACACTAATTTTGCCGAACACTGAATTAAGTCATCTTAATCAAAGATGAAGGAAATTCTGTATGAAAATGACAGAGGTTAACCTGTTGTTAGAACACAAGTTATCTCCCAGGCATGCAGTGCTCTGGTAGCTGAAACCCCAGACCCTCTACCTAGAGGGCAGGTACAAAGAATTAAGTAGGGAATGAAATGGGACCTGGAAACTGGTTGAGTTTCAAGGCAGACCTTTGAAAAATTTATCATTTTTAGGGGAAGGGAAGAGAATCACTGAAAACAGATTCCAGACACATGCATCACATTGTGTCTGGCTTTAAAATGATTCTGGGGAAATCAAACTTAGACCTATAGGCTTTGCAAGTGAGCACCTGTAACCACTGAGCCATCTCCCCAGTCCAAATGGTTTTAACAGAGGCCAGTGAAGACTAGCAACTACTGAGTCTCATTTGTGCAATTTTGTGTTTTCCTTAATAAATTTCATTTGTTGTATGGGTGATCACAGTTGGCTGGCTGTTAAAAAGCCAATCCAGGTGTGTCCTACCACCAGACCATGTACACCATTGGTGCAAAGTGATTCCATGTGGTGTCACTGACAGTAATGACAGATATGTCACAGTAAAAACTTCTCTTAAAAAGCAATTCTTCTGGGCTGGAAAAATGGTTTAGCAGTTAAGGCTCTTGCTTGCCTGCGAAGCCTAAATATCCAGATTTGATTTCTCAGTACCCACATAAGCCAAATACACAAGGTGGGGCATGCATTGGGAGTTCAGGGGTAGGAGCTATAGGCCCTGGTGTGACCATTCTCTTTGCCTCTTTCTCTCACTCTCTAATAAATAAAATAAGCAATTGTTCTGAGAAAAAGAAATTAATAGTGTAGTTCTTGCAAATCCTTCAGCCGTTATCAGAACAGCATGGGCTATTAGGCAAAATAAATTTATTTCAGACATGCTCCTTACTGGATAACACATACCTACCTGATGAAATAAAATCACACCTGATGAGCATGTGCTAGTGAGCAAGAGACTAAATGGACAAGAGAACATTTTCATTTGTTGCAACACATGGTCACGTATTTTATTACAGCTTCTCACAGCTCATAAAGGCCAACCACCTTATCATGGTATAGATCTTCAGTCCAGTATGAATAATCATCAGAAAAAGGCACTTGAAAATATACTTGACAGGGTGACACCAATGCAGTGAGAACTGTTCCAAGTCCTGCACAAAATTTTACCAGTTCAAATAAATAGTCTATTCTCTCTACATATATTCCTATAGTAGTACATTCTGTCTCTATGAGCATATACACAAGTTGATCTATGTGCATGTATATAGACCAACATCTATACACATTTATACAAACACATGTGTGCATCTGCAGAGGGAAAACTCAACTGCTGGCTTTAATTAAATAGTACATAAAAATTTCAGTTCCTTTATTTAGATCAAACAGTTTCAAGACTGACAAACTGATGCGGAAATGTATCCATTATGTCTTCCCATGCACACACAAAAAGGCAGTAAAATCAATGCTTGGCTCTTTTTTAGATGTCAACTATAAAGATAATAAAATCAAGTATTTACAAATAGTATATTCCATGGCAGGAAACAGGGAAGACATTGTTTGGTACTATAAATTTTATATACTCACACATCCATATTGCTTAGGTTGAAAAGAATGGAATGGAGGAAATTTCCTTTCATTACCCACCTAACTTTAACAACTTCACTTAAAATATAAACGAAGTCTCAGCCAGGCCTGACGGTGCATGCCTTTAATCCCAGCACTCAGGAGGCAGCGGTAGGAGGATCACCATAAGTACAAGGCCACCTTGAGAATGCAGAATGAATTCCAGGTCAGCCTGAGCTAGAGTGAGACCCTACCTCGAAAAAAAAAAAAAAATTATATATATATATATAAAGTCTTGTATATAAATATATTTTCAGGATGCTGAAACTCTCAAGGTATTTTCAGGGCACTGGAAGTCTTCTAGGACTTTTATTAAATACACAATTACCATGTCAACTCACTACTGTGTACTTGAGATGCAGTTTTGACAAACTCAACTTTTCCAAGAAGAGGTGCACAAACACATTCTTAGGATATGAAAGAACAATTAGTAATGGCATTTAAAACTTAATTACCAACTGTGGAATGATGGGGAACAAAAATCAAAACCATCCTTAAGAGTTACAAGATGGACTGGACTCTGTACATTTCTGTTTTTTAGCTGCTGGCTGCTCCATGTCATGAGAATCTAACATGCTCATGTTGGACTTCAGGATAGGGTCTGCTCTCAGGTTGTCCAAGACAACTGTGAAGCCGGACAGAAGGTACCCCCCACCTCCACTCATCAGCAATTTGGGATGACTTCGATCTGGCAAAACCTAATCAAGACAGAAAAATAGGCATTCATGTTTTCCCATCATTTTTACCAACTGCTACCAACATACTTCCAAAAATCAGAATTTAAATGACAGATTCTCTTCAAGATTTAATATGATGACTTTCTACAGAGCTCAGTCCTTCATAAAACAGTGTAGAAATAAAATACCCTTTTTCTTTATTTTTGGGTGATTTTTAAAAATAAACCTCACTCCACTCAAACCTAATGCAACTTTGTGTAGAGAATGAGCAATTTTCTGCAATAAATGGGGCCAGTGCATTACTTTCCTTCTCTTAGCTCCAGGAAGCTTCAAGGCCAACAATGGGTTTATGGGGAAGCAGCTACTGGATGGCGTGGTGGTTTGAATCAGATGTCCCCCATAAACTCAGATATTCTAGATCCTTGGTCTCCAGCTGATGGTAGCAATTTGGAAATTGCAGCCTTGCTGGAAAAAGTGTGTTTTGAGGGGTGGGCTTAAAGGTGTTATAGCTAGCTTCCCCTTGCTAGAAGCAGGCTCACTGTCTTGCTGCTGTTTTCTACCTGCTGTGGCTTAGTGATGTCCAGCCTCTGCTTATGCCATATGCTTTCCCCTGCCATCATGAAGCTTCCCCTCGAGACTGCAAGCCAAAATAAAAGTCTTCCTCCCATCAACTGTTTTTGGTCAGGTGTTTATCCTAGTGCAACAGATAAGACACTGAGGACCTCTTCTCCCTGTTATTTTGTTAACACGACAAGGTTTCTTCTCATGTACTAACTGTGCAAAAAGGCAGGGCTGCTCAGTGTTCAACAGTAACCCTACCACAGCATGACCAGATGCCAAGCAGCAAAATAATGGTCCTGGCAACACAGAAGTGTCCCCTCTGATCGCTCTTCATGAGTTTAGGCGGCAAAGGCTTCTAGCTAGCAATTGAGTACAGGCACTAAGAATGGACTAGTTGGGGGCTGGAGAGATGGCTCAGCGGTTAAGGCACTTGCCTGTGAAGTCTAAAGACCCAAGTTCCATTCTTCACGTCCCATGAAAGCCAGATGCACATGGTGGCGCATGCGTCTGGAGTTTGTTTGCAGTGGCTAGAGGCCCTGGTGTGCCCATTCTCAAACTCTCTCTCTCCCTCCCTCTGTCTCAAATAAAATTTAAAAAAAAGAAAAAAGAAAAGAAAAAAAGACTGGACTAGTTGGGCCCAATCCAGGAGGCTGTTTAAACGGCACTCTTGGCTTCCAAGCCCTCCATTGTCTGCCACAGGCTAAGGCAGTCTAAGTGGTAGGAGTTGCTTCCCATCATGTTTCCTACACTGTCCCCCCATTCCCAGGCATCCATGTATACCATTTAATCCTGCTCCCTCTATCTTCCAAAGGCACTTTTCCTAATCCCTTATACTTCAATTTTCATCCTGTGTTTGCTTGGGGATGTAGCTCAGTAGCATAGAATTTGCCCAGCATGATGAGGTCCCAGTTTTGATATCAAGGTCTTAAAGAAGTATGAATTGCAGCTGCTTGCATTTTAAATGCCCCTGGGCTGAAGCTACAGAAGAATGGACCCTGACATGAAAAGAGAAAAGAGGGCCATTAAGTCAGGGGTCCTTTCTCTGAGTCGCAGGCAGGCAGCAGATGCTTTCACAGCTACAGCCAAAACCAAGGATTTGATTTTTTTTGTTTTTCGAGGTAGGGTCTCACTCTAGGTCAGGCTGACCTGGAATTCACTATGTAGTCTCCGAGTGGCCTCGAACTCACATCGATCCTCCTACCTCTGCCTCCCAAGTGCTGGGATTAAAGGCATGCACCACCATGCCCGGCAAGGATATTTTTATTGGCCATTTCCCGCATGTCTACAAGGAACCAGCAACTCCAGACAGCAATTCCCCAGCTTGGCTAGAATACTTACCTGGTAATTTCTGAGCCAGGTTTCAGACAGCCTGAGGTTGATGACCCCACCCCTCTCTCGCAATTTTGTGTAGCATTCTAACAAAGGCTGAAAGCAAAAACAATTACATTAGCAAATATCTCCTAGGCTGCAGTATGAGGATCAAAATTCAGATAAAAGAACTGTCCGTTTTGTCCCAGTATTACCTCTTTATATTGACAGTAGACCACAAACGGTCTTGAGGGGGCCACAAAGTCTAGAAGAGACAGCAGCAATGGAGTGGGATGGAAACGGCTGGCCACAATCAAACTGCAAGGAAAATGTTATAAAAAGTGTTTCTCTACTCCTGCAAATTGGAACACAGGTTTTCAAATGGATTTAAAACAATCATATTCTACTGTGTATGGTTATATACACTGGCAATCCCAACACTCAGGAAGCTGAGGACAAAGGATTATTTTCAAGTTCAAAGCCAGCTTGCCATAAACCACCACCACCCAGCTACAAAAAAGCACTTTTGTATGATTCACACAAGGAAGTAACACAACATTTTAGAAATTCAAAACAGAATAAAATCATGAGCTATTTATTTCTAAGAAACTAGGCTATCAGCTCTCACACTGCTTGGCAACTATGAGTAGCATTTAATGACACTCTCAGTTCTTAATATGATGATCTGGGGCTAGGGAGATGGCTCAGTAGTTAAAGGTGCTTGCTTACAAAGCCTGCTGGCCCACGTCCGATTCCCTAGTACCCATGTAAAGTCAGATGCACAAAGTGGCATATGTGTTTGAAATTCGTTTGCGGTGGCAAGAGACCCTGGTGCACCCATACTCCCTCTATCCTTCTCTCCACTAATAAATAAATAAAAATAATTTAAAAAGTTTAAACAGTCATCTGGAAGCAAATCTAACAACACACCTGTGAATCTCTCTCTGACAGGGATATTTATTAGCCCTGGCCATTAGCCAGTATCACAGCCATGTTAATGTTTACTCTTTTATTTATTTATTTTTTAAGGTTTTTCAAGGTAGGGTTTCACTCTGGTCCAGGCTGACCTGGAATTCACTATGTAGTCTCAGGGTAGCCTTGAACTCACAGTGATCCTCCTACCTCTGCCTCCCAAGTGCTAGGATTAAAGGTGTGCACCACCATGCCCGGCTATGTTCCACTCTTGCACCTGGTGAGACAACAGTCACATCTGATGCACTGCCACTGCTGGTTTTTCTGAAGGTCTTAAATGAGTACCATTACTTTTCCACCTCTGCCACATTCAGCCTCCAAAGAAAAGCCTATCTCCATGCCCACAACAATCAGACACACAGAAAGAAAATGCCCATGCACTGGAAACAGAGCCCACCATCACCAACAAGGACCTTATGTTGTCAACATACCCATCTGCATTTCTCTCACTCAGCAGAGCAGCAGCCTCTACACGTCTTTTCCTCTGCTCTTCTTGTCTCCTTTGCTTTTCCTGAATCTTCAAGAAAAATAACATGATGTACTACGTGCCAGGTTCTATGTTAATCCTCATTTATGAAAGCATTTCAACAGTATTTAGCAAATCATAGTAAAGCAAGAGAATGCGAAAGGGGTTGCTTTTTATTTAGTTTTATTGAAACAGCCCAATCTGGTCTTGAACTCATGGCAATTCACTTATCTCAGCTTCCCTAATGCTGTGATTATAGGTATAAGCCACTGTGACCAGTCTTTAGGGGGGTAGTTTATATGGAAAATAAAAGCACCTAAGGAAACCTAAGCTCTATCCCAAAGATTTAAAGTAGACAGTTGTGTACATGCACATACACACACTTTTTTTTCCCCCAACTGTTGTGATATTTATCATACTAGGATTTACTAATGTTTCAAAACCAAACCAAATCTCATTACTTAAATGAAGTTAATGGAAGCCAAGAGTACTCCAAGAATAGCGACTTGTAATGTTCTTACATAATTTTTTTTGTTTCCTCTCTCTTTAGGCTCCTTGTACTCTGGATCTGGAATTTCCATTGCGTCTTGCTCTTCTGGGTGACTGCTATCTGGAGCCCCTGTCCTGCAGTCTTCATTAGCTGGCTCAGATGCCTGTTTTTCCTCAAGTGCACCATTATTTTCTTCAACCAAACTTCTGTCTTTTGGCTCAGAAGACAACATTTCAGCAGAAAATGTTCCATTTAGGAGACTGTCTACTTTGTTGAGGGGAAATTCATAGAGACCATTGAGGAAAGACTTGGGAAACCCAAAACATGCTGTTGCTGCCCGCACAGGTCCATCTCCAGGGTACAGCTGAATAATGGAGCCAAAACCTGAGGAGATGAAACAAACCAACATCTGCACAATGGAGGTGGCTCCACACAACAGAGCATAAGTTAAGATTACACAAAACTTAAGTCCTCATAAATACAAGTCTTTCTACCTTGTCTAGAGGGTAAAGAATGATATAATGCGTGAGGTCCATTTGCAGCTATACTCACAATAAGATCAGACAATTCTGAAACAGAAACAAGTCTTCAAGAAGCTTATCTTCACCAGAAACTATGGTAAAACCCTATGGTTATTTTTGGATAGCCTGTGATTGGTGTCTGAATTTTTGTTTTCTCCTACTTTAATCCTCAAATGGGGTAGATACAAACTCTTATCTTCTACAGGGTCAGAGAAAGCACAGCCAAGTCTGGCTATGCTGTGCTCTGTGAGAATACATTCTCAGTAGCCTTCCCACTCCATCCCCCTCACGGGCTATTTTACTGAAGTCATTGTTCTGAAATTCCAAGCCAACCACAAGTTCTGGAATCATCCTCATGTATACCAAAGCAGGAATGGACAGTGCCCATCACTGAGTAGCCAACACAGCCTAAGGTAGGAGAAATGGACCACACAAGACTCTACTGGAGCCATAAATGTCTGCAACACTTACTTCATTAACTTCAAACTAACCCAATCCAGGTTTCAGTCTTTAAATTTCTGGACCCCTTTAATCAGATCAGGGTAGTTTTACCGAATTTGAAAACAGTGTCTTACCTCCCATTCGCTCCATCACAGCACCTAGCACCAAGCCTGAGCATGTCTCCATTACAAGCATTTTGTTGCCAGCACGGATATTCCCCAATGTCAACATCTGGGCTAGTGTGTCATATCTCATGTGGCTAATGAAAAACAAATGATTCATTCATTTTTATCTGAGTAAAGCCTATACTTTAAATAATCATTTTCAAGTTTTTTTAAATAAAAATTATGTTGACTACTAATTGCTTTGGAGGTGACAGTAAAAGGACTTACAATTTATGAGGAAGGAAGACACTTTATGCAGGTGAGCAAGCTTTTCATTTTACTTAAAATCATTGACTTTCTTAAAGACTTATTTCCCCTAATTATATTTTTGAAAGGAAACAAAGCGTACTTAATTTTTCCAGGTTCTCTTGCATAATACATAATTGAAAGAATACGTGTAGATGGCTTCAAAATAGTAATGATGGCTTCATATCTGGAAAAATTAAAAACAGAACAGTTTAGAAAAAATGGTTTAAAACTTTTACTTTTAGTAATATTTACTATCAAAAGATACAAAAAATAATATTTCTAATCATTTCAAACAAAAACTACTTACTTCTTTTTCTTCTTTTTAATATATTTATCTTGGGCAAATTCTGTCTTGTCTCGGAATGTTGTGCTATTTTCAATTAACTGCTGAACTATTTCCTATAAGAAAAGGAGCAAGCAGATATTCTGAAACTCCCCTTTCAAAGAACAAATGACTTCATAGGTTTCTTACCCCAGCATTTATCCAAAGGTCTGACTCTCCAGGCCCTCTTCCACAGAAGTCCAAGCAGATTGGCTTTGTAATCCTACATTCTATTTAGGATTTATAATGAAGTACTTTACAATTTAGATCGTTTCATTTTTGGTGCTTGGGATCAAACCCAGGGCCTTGTTCAAACAATTCCATATACACCAAGTTAAAGGAACAGAGATATTCAATAAAGGGAGAAGAGAGACAAAGGAAACTGCCATTCCTGAGGATGTCACTGAAAATGAATGAAGTTAAATCCTGATATGCAGTTATTAAATTCTCTATACTAGTTATTTTAGTAATACCAGTCACTTCTATTCCTACATACAAGAGACACAATCTTGATAC
Source organism: Dipus sagitta (assembly GCA_036346955.1). NCBI lineage: Eukaryota > Metazoa > Chordata > Mammalia > Rodentia > Dipodidae > Dipus > Dipus sagitta. The sequence goes on along the minus strand of CM070779.1, from coordinate 54,126,098 downwards.
AGTGAATTGCATATATATTGACCTATTGCTAACAAAAACAAAACACTATTTTTAACTTTACCTTAGTCTGTTTAAAGAAATGTGCTACATGTGTATATAAAGAAAGCCTCCTTTGAATATTACCTCTCCTTTAATGCCTTTGTCTTTCAAAGCTTTTATGTCATCTTGAGTAAGTTTCTGAGATTTTCCATCATCAATTATATTTCGATTATCCGTGCCCGCTTCTTTAGTCTCTAAAGAGAGATATTGTTTTATGACCTGAAATTATTTTGCATCTTTCTTTTTCTAAGTATCTATCCACACCCAGCCCATCAGTCACTCAAGCTTGGCCTTCCAGTTCTAACGGTACCACTGTACCGTACTGTTCTTTCTTACTATCTCTTGGAACCTCTAACTCATCTTCCTGCACATCATCCCGAGCCACAGGCCTGCAAAGTACTCTTTAAAACACAGACTGGTTCCTCTATTCTGTTTCCATGCTGAAAACCAGAAAGTGGTTTCTCATAGTAATGAAAATGTATGTCAAAGATGATGTGGCTCCTGCCTACCTTCTTTACTCCCATCTCTTGTCCCTAAAGCACCAGCTACACTGCCCTTCTTGTTTTGGGTTTCTTTTGTCTGCTTGAAACAGGGTCTTGCTATGTAGCCCAAGCTGTACACAGCTCTTCTGTTCCTTTAATACACCAAACTAGATCTCTCAATAAGGTCTTGAGATTGTTCTGCTCCCTCTGCTTACAAGGCTCTCTGACAGATCTCTGAGTGACTGGATGAGGACTGATCTCACTTCAACTCATCTATACCTCCGCAGTAAGGCTCCACTACAACCCACTGTTTTACTATCTTCCAATCAGAATGACAAATACGCTGGTCTATGTGATTGTTTTGGCTATTTACTGTAAGTACTTTATTTTTTTGAGACAACATCTCCTTATAACATGCTGGCTTTGTACTTGAGATCATTCTGCCTCAGGCTCTTAGGTGTTAGGATTACAAGAGTACACCACTATGGCCTGAACTACCACTGAAAAGTATATATTATAAGATAGTCCAGCTTATGAATTTCTATAATCACAATGCCTGACTGTAAATAACATTTATTTGGTTCTTAAGAAAAACATAGGTATTAATTTAAAACTAATTACTTGCTTTGGCTTAGACTTTAACAATAATTTTTGGTAATTAAATATTTGTGTTAATATATTTAATAATACTTATTTTAAGCCAGGTTTGGTGGTATAGGACTGTAACCCCATCTACTTGGGTGGCTGAGGCAGGAGAATCACAAGTTCAAGACTGCCTGAGTTACAGAGCAAGTTCAAAGTAAGCCTGAGTAACTTAGCGAGCCCCTGTCTTAGAATAAAAAGTAACAAAAGGGGGGAAGGATACAGCACAATTATTACCTAGCATAGGCAAGATCCTCAGTTAAATTTCCAGCAATTATTCCTGAACTTTTTTTTAAATAAGCATTGACTTTTAATTAGTAATAATAGTTAGAATTATGAGACCCTCACAACAGGTAAGGCACTGCTTAGATCTTTCTATGAGCCACATCATTAATTACTCACTATAATTTAAGACATTAAATAGGTATTTGCCCCCATTTTATGGATGAGTTTATAAGAACTGCAAGTATCAAACCACCTGTCCTAGGATGAAAGGCAAATGATGAAGCTGACTGAAACCTAGCCAGCTGACTAGGAAGTCAGTCTTGTCAAGCTCTAGCCTGGCCACTCACTACTCTGCAGTTGTTTTGACTTCTGAGCATTAAAGATTCTATGCAGGCTCCTGTACTGAAGCAGCCGACTCAGAGACTCCGCTCAAGAGGCTCAGGTCAGAGATCTGGGTAATGGTGGCTTGGAGCTGGAATCCAAGTTATTTCATCACTAAAAGGTGGCACTTGCCTCATTCAACCAAGCTATATTTCTTAGATTATGGACTCAGACTTTGGGTGCATGTCATGGTTGATCTTACTGTCAACCTGACACAATTTGGAATCACCTAGGAGACACACCTCTGTGAGGGCATTTTCAGGAAAGTTTAACTGAGGGTAGGCCCATTGCTATGTGAGAGGCATCATTCCATGGGCTGGGGTCCTAGACAGAACAGGAGAAAGCGAGCTGAGCACCACCACTTATCTCTCCGCATCCTGACTGTAGGCACAATGTGGTTAACTGCGTCACTCTCTTGCTGCCAAAACTTTCCCACTATGATAGACTGTACCTTCAACTAGAAGCCCAAAATAAACCTTTTCTCCCTTACGTTGTTTTGTCAAGTATTTTATCATAAAAATAAGAATAGTAACTAACACAAGGGCTGTGCAGGTAGCGTGGACTGGTCCTTCTGAATTAAGCGGATGTCTGACCATGAGTTGGAGAGCATCTATTTCATGCAAACAAAATGAGGTACCTGCACTAGGCGCTTCCGTCTTCTTCTTGAGCTGAAGGCTTCCTCCACTGGTCACTTCAAATGTTGAGCCATAACTATGACCAATGACATTATCCAGATAGAACCACTGTTTTTCAAAAGTTACTTTTCTGGGAAAGAAAATGCAAACAATCAAGAGATGACTTTTATATTATATTCACTACAGAAAAGGCATGCTTATTCTAGTTCATTTCCAAAGTGTTCTCTATAATAAGTAACCCTGTGCAACTCACACTAGCAAATATCAAATGAAGTATCATTGAGATGACAAGAACTTTAAATACTCCTTGATCCAAATGACTATTTTACTGGGAAAGTACCTAGTCCAAACAAATAGTTAGAAACAAACATTCAGATTTGCATGTTATGACAATTTAAAAAGGAAATTCCAGCTGGCTGTGGTGGTACACACCTTTAATCCCAGCACTTGAGAGGGAGAGGTAGGAGGATCGCTGTGAGTTCGAGGCCACCCTGAGAATACATAATGAATGCCAGGTCAGCCTGAGCTAGAGTGAGACCCTACCTCAGGGAAAAACGGGGGGGGGGGGGGGGGAACGGACTCCACACAACAAAAGCCTTTCCTTTCAAAAGAAGAAAACTACCATCTGCTAAGTATTTTCCAGACTTAGCACTGTGTGCCACATATACTTTAAAATTCTTACACTGACCCTGGGACAGGGCTCTTTCCAGAACAGAACTCTGAGGCCCAGGGAAAAGTATATACTCAGGAGGCTGAGGAAGAAGTATTACAAATTCAAGTGTAGTCTTTTATGTGTGCCCATTTTGAGAGAGGGTGGTGGTAAGTAGAGTCACAGTTGCAAGACACTAGAGCTGATATTTAAATTCCTGGTGTGGTTCTTCCTACCACATCACACAACAGTCTACCTGAGCAAAAGCTTTGGGCTTTAGGAACACCATGTGGCTTAAGGATCCAGCCCTCATGCATAGAATTCTGATTCTGGGAGGTGTCTAGTGAATTCCATTTTATGGCCCACCTCCCTCCTCTTCCTTTTTGCTCCAGCAGACTGACAATGCATTGCTGAATCACCTATACTCCCCTGTGAAATGTTTCCACCACTACTAGTTACTGGGCATGCCCCCTTCCTTTTTGGATTCTCCATTCTGTCACACTTCTGTATCACCATAGTTTTAAGATGTCACTTGAGCCATATGAGTGAAATATGGTGGCATTGATGACTCTGTAATGTCAACTTACCTTCATACTTTTCTTTTTTGAGAACTTTAATAAATGAATATATTTCATATTGTTGTATTCCCATTGGGTTACCCTCTTATGTCCTCCCCCCCCCACAGGCCTTTATTCCACTACATCTTAAAGTGATCCAAATACAGCCAAAGCTTATTATTTGTTGGACGCCTAATAGCCAACATGTAACAGTCAAAATATTTGTTCCTCTCAGCCCTGAAGTACACCCTCCACCCTCATCCTTCAAGCAACTTGATGCTAAAGAAATACCAGAATGAAGGCGGGTTGATTCATGCCTCTGCCAACCTAACGTGAGGTAACTGCCCATCAGAAAAAGGATAGGTAGTCAGAGATATGTGGGAGCCATACCTTTACCGAGAAGAAGTAAGATTTGCAATGTTCTTTTCAGAGAACCAGGACTGCATCTACCCAACCAAATGAACATGGTTCAGATGGAAGGGTTACAGGACAGGCTGGCCTAGGATGACACTGAACTCAGCAAGCCATTTTCTAAATAAAATGGAAATTACCACTATGATTCTAAGAAGAGGTGATGATGAATGTAAGGTTCAGGAGTGACCAAGGACCACAGAGACCCCTCTGAGGCAAAGATGGAAGTTTTTATTCGGGGGGAAAAACACAGGCTGCCAGGACTGACTCGCAGGAGTGGAGCAGTCAGGTTGGGGTTACAGATAGTGGGCTTTATAGGCTCTTCAGTTGGGGGAAGGTGAGGAAGGGAAGGAATTTCTTTCTTGGGGCAGTAAATCTCTGTTCTTTACATTAGGTAAAGGTACCATAGGGTGAGACCAGAAGTGACCCGGTGAGAGATAGGGGAGCAGTAAATCTAGACCTGGGGCATCGTTAATGGCTGGGCATTTCTTGAGGAATGTGGATGACTTGCTTCCTTATCTCTGTTGCCCTCCTGCTATGACTCCATTTTCAAAAAATGTCTAATGAGTACTTTTTAGAACTAAAGATGATGTTATCTGTCTCCCTGAGAATGAAAAAAAAAATTTCTAACAAGCATGCTCTAAGAAACACATTCAAACAACTATATCTGAAAATGAAGATGGCTTGATATGATAGAGCCCTCAGGAGTCAGGAAGACAGCCAGGGTTACACAGTGACACTGTCTTTAAAAAAACAACGTGGAAAAGAAAAAGATGTAACATTGGGCTTACTCAGCAAACTATGTTCTTATAGTCTAAAAACTTTACTACAATAAGTCATACTTCAGCTAAAAGGCTTAAATAATCAGCACTGAAGTCTCCAAAAATTATAAGGAAAAATGCACAGAAATTCTAAAATTCTGATAAAAGAAAAAAAACTAGTTTCAAGAACATAAAAATCTAAAATGATACATATTGGAAAGAAGAGATCAAGTTATCATTATTACAGATGATATAATTCTATACATAAAGGATCCTAAAGACTCTACCAACAAACTGTTAGAGCTGATAAACACTTACAGCCATATAGCAGAATACAAAATAAACACACAGAAATCAGTAGCCTTCCTATATGCTAGCAAACATGCAGAGGATGAAATCAAAGAATCACTCCCATTCATCAAAAATAAATAAGTAGATAAATAAATAAATAAAGTACCTTGGAATAAACATAACCAAAGAAGTGAAGGATTTCTACAATGAAAGTTTTAAAACACTCAAGAAAGAAATTGCAGAAGACACTAGGAAATGGAAATATATCCCTCGTTCTTAGAACAATCAATATTGTGAAAATGGCAATCTTACCAAAAGCAATCTATATACATTTAACACAATCCCCATAAAAATTCTAATGGCATTCTTCATGGAATTAGAAAAAACAATCCTAGCTGGGCACGGTGGTGCATGCCTTTAATCTCAGCACTTGTGGAGGCAGAGGTAGGAGGATCGCGATGAGTTCAAGGCCACCCTTAGACTACACAGGGAATTCCAGGTCAGCCTGAGCTGGACTGAGACTCTACCTTGAAAAACAAAACAACAAAAGAAAAAAAAAAAAACCCTAGAATATCTAAAATAATTTTGAGCAACAAAAATAAGTCTGGTGATATCACCATACCTAATTTTAGCCTCTACTACAGAGACAAAGCAACAAAAACAGCATGGCACTGTCAGAAAAACAGACGTGTAGATCAATGGAATAGAATAGAGGACCTAGATCTAAGTCCAGATAGCTACAGCCACCTGATCTTCGACAAAAATGCCAAGATACTCTTTGGAAAAAAGACAGCCTCTTCAGCAAATGGTGCTGGGAAAACTGGATATGTATCTGTAAAAAGATGAAAATAGATCCTTTTCTCTCTCCAAATTAGAGTTAAGTCTGAATGAATCAAAGTCCTTAATATCAGACCTGAAACTCTGAAAGTGCTAGAGGAAAAAGTAGGGGAAACCCTTCAACATACTGGCATTGGCAAACTCTTTCTGAATATAACCCCAGTTGCTCAGTAAATAAAACCTGGTCAACTGCTGGGACCTCATAAAATTACAAAGCTTTTGTACAGCAAAGGACACTGTGAATAGAGCAAAGAGGCAACCTACAGAGTAGAAGAAAATCTTTGCTGGCTATACATCTGACATAGGATTAATATCCAGAATATACAAAGAACTCAAAAAATAAAACAATAAGAAATCAAACAACCCAATTAAAAAAATGGGCTATGGAAATAATAGAGAGTTCTCAAAATAAGAAATACAGATGGTATATAAACATCTAAAAAAATGTTCTACATCCTTAGCCATTAGGGAAATGCAAATTAAAACTACATTGAGGTTCCATCTCACTCCTATCAGAATTGGCTTCCATCATGAAAACAAATGACAATAAATGCTGGCGAGGACACAGAAAAAGAAGAACCCTTCTACACTGTTGGTGGGAATGCAATCTGATACAGCCATTGTGGAAATCAGTGTGGAGGTTCCTGAGATAGCTAAAAAAAAAGATTTACTATATGACCATCCATAATACTCCTAAACCTATATCCTAAGGACTCCTCTCACTACCTTAGAGATACTTGCTCAACCCTGTTTATTGCCTCTCTATTCACAATAGCCAGGAAATGGAACCAGCCTAGATGTACCTCAGCTGATGAGTGGATAACGAAGATGGGGCACATTTATACAATTGAATTCTACTTAGCAGTAAAGACAAATGAAATTATGAAATTTGCAGGAAGGGCTGGAGAAATGGCTTAGCAGTTAAGACATTCGCTTGCGAAGCCAAAGGACCCAGGTTTGATTCCCCAGGACCGACGTAAGCCAGATGCACAAGGGGCACATACATCTGGAGATTATTTGCAGTGGCTAGAGGCCCTGGCGTGCCCATTCTCTTTCTGTCTGCCTCTCTTCTCTTTCTCCTTGCAAATAAATAAAAAACAAAAAAAGAAAAAGAAATTTGCAGGAAAATGGATGGATCTAGAAAGGATTATACTTAGTGAGGTAACCCAGGCCCAGAAAGCTGTATGTCACATGTTCTCTTTCATATGTAGATCCTAGCTACAAATGATTGGACTTCCATGTGAGTTGGAATAAAACTCAGTGACAGAGGCCAGTAAGCTAGAGAGGGGTATAAAGGGAATAGAAAGGGAGGGGGAGGGAGCGACTTAATAGGATGATATTGTATATATATATATAAGCAGAACAGATTAATGGAGGTGGAAAGGCCTAAGTGAGGTCAGGGGAAGAGATTGAGTAAAGGAAGGGTGGGGGGAGGGCTAATCTAAGATGGTATGAATCAGTCATATGGAAACCTCCTCCCCCCTCTTTTTTTCTGAGGTAGGGTATCACTCTAGTCCAGGCTGACCTGGAATTCACCATGTAGTCTCAGAGTGGCCTCAAACTCATGGCGGTGATCCTCCTACCTCTGCCTCCTGAGTGCTGGGATTGAAGGCGTGCACTACCACGCGTGGCTTGAAACCTACTGTTTTGGACAATGGAACAACCAGAAGCCATAGCTTGTTATTGGAAAATTTTCAGTGCCAGGAATGGGATACCTTCCAGTGAGCTGTTGGCCAGGGAGGTCCCTGATATTCCCAAAACATTACAGGCTATTGCCAAGGCTCTTGGTTTCCCACCAGGAATAGATGGTAAGACACTCTTGCTGAAGACTCCACATACTTGGGCTGCAAGGTCACTGAGAAATCCTGCTTGAGCTGAGCTGAAAACCTCCTCCATGTAGACCAGCTGACAGAAAGCTGGAAAAAGCTATGCTGCATGCAGTTCAATGGGAGAGAGAAAAATCACCAGTGGAGATACTCAACAGTGGACACTGCAAGCCTTATATTTGGCTAGCCAGGCCAAATGAGCCAATGGGTGCAATAGTGGCATGTCTGTTATGGGGGGGAACCAACCACTCTTTAATTGGAATGGAGGTCCACTCCATGGGAGGAAATACATCCCTGATACTGAAAACCTACAACAGGTGTAGCCATGAGCCCTAGAGTTCTGCTGGTGTCTGGCTAAATGTACATACTATGCTCACCAAACTTCCTGGTAAGCACTTCTCTTAATGTTCATACCAATATATTAATGCTACTCTCACTTTTGGTTAGAGACGCTTCTCTTTTAGATGGAGGTGACCTTGGGACGACTCAGAAGGCCCCACAGTGCTGAGAAGTGACAGAGGAGTGCTCAGTACTGAAACATCTCTATCACACCTTCCAAGGCTCAGAGTCCATTGTGGAAGAGGTGGCGGAAAGAATGTAAGAGCCAAAGGAAGGGTAGGACTCCTTACAACACACTCTTCCAGACACAAAATGGCCTGGATATCCATGACCTTGCAGTGCCTGACACTACCTACTCAAGATCATCATAATAGGAGAAAAAGATGATGACATTAAAATAAAAAGAGAGACTGACTGAGAGGGGAAAATGTATGATGGAAAGTGGAGTTGCAAAGGGGAAAGTGGGGGAAAGGAGGGAATTACCATGGGATATAGTCTATAATTATGGAAGTTGTCAATAAAAAAGAAAAAAATATATAATAGTGATAGTTGTAGAATTTCTACAATTTCAACCATCAAAATGAAATCAAATTTCATCAGTGGATAATTTTAAAATGCTGAAAAGCTGGTGCAAACATTTCATCCTAGAGTAGAATAAACACTCTTCACCCTTTTTAAATCAAATCGATGTGTAGCAAAATGGCTTGCTTACCATTTGGGAACTGTTGTTTGACTAACATTCCTTTTAATATATATTGGCAAGGAGAGAGAGAGAAAGGGAGGAGAGGCAGAGAGAATGGGCACACCAGGACATAGATACTGGGGAATCGAACCTGGGTCATTAGGCTTTGCAGGCAAGTGCCTTAACCACTAAGCCATCTCTCTATCTGCTTGACTAACATTCTTAATGTTTTCTGCTTCAAATACCCCTTAACAGTTTGATGCAAAAAAGTAAAATTAAAATAACTTACTCAAAGAGGGCATTTGCCAGAAATTCCAAATCTCATACTAGCTTTCAAATTATTCACAGAAAGATCTCCTGAGGCTAAATTAAATTTGCTTTTTTGCCCCAATGCACAGGGCATGTGGCCCAGTGGCACACTGCTTCTCAAGCACGCACAAAGCCCTGTGTTAGAGCCTCAGCACTGTAACAAACAAGTAAATAACAAAGGGTACTATTATAAACCAGCTCAAAAGAAAGGCTAGTTGTACATCTCGGGTAAATTAATCGAAACATCCCAATACATTCTCACCATTAGTAAGCTATTAGGATTAAAACAACTTGATCATCTTTGCCAGAAATTCACGAAACCTAATTCTGAGATCTTGAGCAAATTTTCAGAGACCTTGAATACCGCGATGCAAAATGAACCATGATGCTTCCATAATCTGTGGGAAATTATCTTCTTTTCTTACTCAATGTAGACAGATTCTTTCTTGGGAAAGATTTTTTTCTTTGGAAAAGATTTCTTTCCCAAGGAAAAAAAAAAAATCTACCTGAGAAGCGAACAGGTGAAGGTATATCCATCAACCTACCCCTCTCTCCCTCCCTCTCTCTCTCAGACTGATCTTGGTTGAGAAATAAAGGCAGGATGGATTTTTGAGAAAAGTGTGGAAGAGACAGATGACATAAGCAATGACGGGATTCAAAAGTGGAAAGGTGAGTGGGATAGAGGTTTTGTAAAAAAATAATTTTGAGAATCTATGGAAAGGATCTCGGCAGGGGAACGTCGGGCATCAGAAGATCAAGAATGGAATTCTGGAAAAGAAATTCTGAAAGACTACAAGGGGAGTTGAGGGCAGAGGGCTGGACATGAAATTGTGCAGATGGGCTCAGTGGAAAGACAGGAAGGCAAATGAGAACCTAAGAGGAAAGGATGCACAAGCATCCTAGTGGAAAAAGGCCTCGGTGACAGAGAGATCTGAATGGTGGCAAAAAAAAAAAAAAAGAAAGAAAGAAAGGCGGGGGAGCAGGAGTCAAAGAACAAAAAAACCGGACCCTGGAGGGAGGGATCTTTGAGAAGACTTGGCTTCTCAAAGGGAATGTCCAGGTGGTGGGGCCAACGTCCCCCAAAGGCCAGCAACCAGACTTACTTTCTCCTCTGGACCTGTACGGCTTTGAATACATCTTCGCGTTTCAGCACCACGAAGTCGCCGTCTTGGATGCGGTGGTCCCCGGAAAGCGAGGGCTGCGGGTTCGGCGGCTCCCCGGCAGCCTGCATGGCAGCAGAGCGGCCGGCTTCTCCCCGCCCCACCACCTCGACCACCGCCAGCAACAGCCGGCGGATCCCAGCCTCGGCTCGCCGCGCCGTCCCACGTGCCGCGCGCCGCTTCCGACTTCCGGTCGGGACCCCGGATCGCTTCCGGGAGCCTCACGGCTTCCATCCAGCTGAACGCTTTGATTGGCTACCCTTCCTCCTTTCCTCGAGCGGAAGTGGCGTCACAGAAGCGCCAAAAAGGAATTTAGAGGGGTTCGCAGTGGGGCGGTGTGGCTGGCGGTGTTGGGGTCCTTTGCGCTCCGGACGTCGCCCTTGGAGAAAGGAACAAACCGACAGCAAATCGGGCCCAGGCGGCGGCCGCTCTGCAAGCTCGAGAGCCGGCGGGCCGCGTCAGGAGCCCGGGAGGATCCGGCCGGACGCTCGGCACGTCCCCCGGGCTGCGGGGGCCGAGGAGCGGTGCTCCAAGTCGCGGATTCCCGCCTCGTTTCGTGTGGGACGCAGTTGTGGCTGCCCTTCCTTCGTTCCCATTTGAGAAGGGTGTGGCGCGTAGTCTTGCTAGCGTCTCGCCTCCCCTCGTGGGTCTGAAGACGGAGATTTTGCATCTCTGTCACCAAAAAAAACTGGAGTTTTCATCAGTTTGCTTAAGTTTTCGAAGCCTCAGTCTCCCGATTTTGTTTTTTTTTTTTTTTCGGTGCTGAGGATCGAACCCAGGGCCTTGCAGTTGCTACGCAAGCGCTCATCCACTGAGCTAAATACCCAACCCCGCAGTCTCCGATTTTTGAGATGGTCGTGCTGTATGTAGCCTATTAGGGCCTCGAAGTCAACAGTCTTCCTGCCTCTGCTTCCCACGTCCTGGGATCGCAGGTGTGTGCTACCACACCTGGCATAATGTTCGGTTAATGATTAGTATCCAGTCTTGACCCAAAATTGTGAGCGCTTTACTAACTAAATTCCCTAAAGATTCAGATAGGCTTTCCTAGTGAGTTGCACTATACAGGGTATGGATATATTTTTATTATCAGTAAGATATGAATTCTAAAGTAGAGTTTTTTTAAAGTTAATTTTTATTTATTTATTTGTGAAAGAGAGAATGAGTAGACACACCAGGGCCTCCTGCTTCTGCAAACGCAGCCAGGATGCGTGCACCTGGCTTTAAGTGAGTACTGGGGATTCGAACCCTACCCATCAGGCTGGACAAGTAAGTGCCTTTAACCTCCGAGCCATCTCTCTAGTCCAGTAGAGGTACCTTGACGTCTGTGTGTGAGAGAGTGGTGTATACACTTTTGTGTACCGTTGTGTCCACCCCTGTGCCCTGGTGAGTAGGTCAAACAACTCCTTAGATGTCCTCTATGTCTTTCCGTGCTTTTTGCTTGAGACAAGTCTCAGTCAACCTGAAGCTGTGGCCAGTGAGCACCAACAATTCTGTTTCTGACTCCCACAGGACCAGGGTGACAGTGTGTGACCACTCCCACTGTCCTTCAAAGTGGGCCCTCGGGCTTTCATGCTTGTAAGGCAAGTGTTCTTACAGGCAGAGTCATCAACCCCCCCTCCCCAGCCCAACAGCACAGTTTAAGGACAGTTTATACCCCTCCCGTACAGGATATGGCACTGTAGGATTGAGCTATGTTGATATCTCCCTAGTATTGCACAGATCTCTTGTTCAGCCAGTACTGCCCAATCACTGTTGCAAATACTGAAATAAGTTTTCTTTATTTATTTGCAAGCAGTGAGAGAGAATAGGAGCACCAGGGTCTCTAACCACTGCAAATGAACTCCAGACACTTGGGCCACTTTGTGGATCTGGCTTTACCTGGGTACTGGGGAAGCCAATGGGGTTGTTAGACATTGCAGGCAAGCACCTTAACAGTTGAGTCATCTCTCCAGCCCCTGAAATAGGTTATTGTAAGGTTATTTACTTGTCTTCATTTTTCTCATGGTTGCTCCTTGATAACTAGTGCAGTACCTTTTCTTTTGATTCCATGAACATTGAGTATACTTAAAAAACATGTATTATGCCTTAACATTTGTGGCATGTACAGTAGCACACAATGTTGCAAGCCTATATATTAGACTTAAATTTAAAAAATTATGAAACAACTTTCTCAGCCAGGTATAGTGGTTCATGCTCCCCCCCCCCCCCCACCCAAGGTAGGGTCTCACTCTAGCACAGGCTGACTTGGAATTCACTATGTAGTCTCAGGCTGGCCTTGAACTCATGGCACTCCTCCTACCTCTGCCTCCTGAGTGCTGGGATTAAAGGCGTGTGTCAACATGCCCGGCTTGGTGCATGCCTTTTAATTGCAGCACTTTGTAGACAGAGGTAGGAGGAGGTAGAAGAATCACAGTTGATTTTGAGTCCACACTGAGATTACATAGTGAATTCCAAGGCAGCCTGGGCTAGAGACCATACTTGAAAAAACAAAACAACAAAAAAATTTTTTTCTCCTTTTTTTCACTATATTGATACATTTTTAGGAGTACTGCCTCTTCACCATCAGTTTTGGTGACTCCCTTCCTTCTGCATTTCTTAGAAAACATGAGCGGTGAGTATAAAGGCAGAGGATTTGGGCGAGGAAGATTCCAGAGCTGGAAAAGAGGAAGAGGTGGTGGTAACTTCTTAGGAAAGTGGAGAGAAAGAGAACACAGATCTAACCCATGTAAAACAGCAGGAAAACATGCTTCTGGTAAGTGAAGTTTCCTTTGTTTTCCATCATGAAAGAAACAAGTCATATCTAGCAGATATTACTAGGTTAAACTTCAGTCTGAAAGTTAATGTCTGTAATCTTACTGAAACAACTTGGGTGCATTGTATGAATATATAAGACTCATTGTTAAAAGGAGAAACAAGTCAGAAAAAGAGATGGCTTTGTTTTTATTAACCTAGTATATCACATATATATGTAATTTTTTTTTCCAGAACAAACCCCACAGCCTTTGCTTCTACAGTCAACATCGGATCAGTTCATACCATATAAAGGCTGGAAGCTTTATTTCTCTGAAGGTAGAGTTAAAAGTGCGAAAAGTACCATCAATTGTTTTAAATTATTTTTTTCAAGGTAGGGTCTTACTCTAGCCCAGGCTGATCTGGAAATCACTATGTAGTCTCAGGGTGGCTTCGAACTCACAGTGGTCCTCCTACCTCTGCCTCCCAAGTGCTGGGATTAAAGGCATGCACCACCACATCCCGCTCCATCAGTTGTATTTCTCTGTCTGGATACTACATCTTGTGTTTCTGTGATTCATTTGACTTACTAAGATATATATATATATCCTTTAATCTTTGCTCTTCTAAATATTTAAGTCACTAAAGAGCATTGCAGGTTTTTATCAAGTAGGAAAACAGAAACCATGCTTTGTGTTTCAGGAAAAGAAATGAACTGTACAGATGGAAAGCAGAAAGGGAACATTGCAGTAGCCTTCTAGAAAGTAATGACTTCAGGAAACAGCAGTATTATCACTATGGTCAAGGGAGGAACAATTCTGAGGTCATCAGAAGCTAGCAATTCAGTAGTGGGGACACAGCAAAGGCTGTTGTTTGACTCTCTGAGGGACACCCTCCAAAGCTGTGTTTTGGGACCCTGAAAGGCATCCTACCTTGTACTCAATACCACTGAGGTGAGTGAAGGTGGATGCCCCCTGGACCCTGGGGACATCCCTCAGATGTTGCTTGGACCTGGAGCCTGGAAGTATAGCTATCTCTGCTGTTGCAGAGATGCTGAAAAGAATTGGAAACAAAATTATTCCTTTCTCACTTCCTGCCACCTTCCAATCACTAGAGTGCCTCCTGTTGGCAGAACTTAAAGGTAGCCTGGCATCACTCAGAGCAGAAAACAGAATATTGGGTTTCAAAGCAAGAGTTAGCACACAGGTTGGAATAGAAACAAAGTTAGGGAATATCCATTTGATAATCAAAGATGCCAATTAATACACACCTTCTGAGTACAGATGTGGGGAAATGTCCTTTTGTTGTGTGTGCTTTTACATTATTTACATGATTGTATCTCTTATGAAGTGTGGATTTTGTTCTTGTTTTTACATATAGCTGTGGTTTTTCCCCTACTAGTCTGTATTTCTTCTGGTTAAGGATCCTGCCTTCTGCTAAACCTCAGTGTTCATTCTATGAATGAAGTACAAGTATTTCTGTATTGGGAGTCTTTTCGTTTTTCTTAAATTAAATAAATAGATGGGTTTCACAGATGATCTTTTCTCCTTTAGGATACATTAACACACTTGCATTATTCACCTAGCAGTTAGTTCAAAATATAATTGGACTAGTCCTAAAGATGGAATTCAAGAAATACCTTACTTAAGAGGCCCATTTGTACTTCACAGAACTATTTTTCTGTGAAAAACAAATTTGAACTTATTTAAGATGTGAAAAAAGATGTTTTGGGCTCAAGAGATGGTTTAGCAGTTAAGCACTTGCCTGTGAAGCATAAGGACCCCAGTTCAAGGCTCGATTCCCCAGGACCCACATAAGCCAGATGCACAAGGTGGTGCATGCATCTGTAATTCATTTGCAGTGGCTGGAGGCCGTGATACGCCCATATTCATTCATTCTCTCTCTCTTTCTCCCTCTCTCTCTCTGCCTCTTTCTCTCTCTCTGTCTATCGCTCTCAAATAAATAAATAAAAATAAAAACAAAAAAATTTTTAAAAGGTGTTTTTACAGTTTTGAGTTCAGAGTTAAACATTGGTCTACCTCCCTCCAGCTCATAGGAAAAAATTTGACAAGTTGACAGTTCAGGCTAATAGGATTCACTTGCAAAGATTGTGATTATCTTTAGGTCTGTTTCAGAATGAATTTAGTTCATGCTTCTGGCTTTGGCTTTAATCTAATGCTTGGCTTGAGCTTAATGTATAAGGTATTTGAGTTGTTACAGCTTTTTAGGTGCTTAGGTTTCAGAATAAAGTTTCCCACATTTGGACTTTAGAGAGTCACTTCAGATTACTCAGATTGAAGCTTGTTTTAGAATCTCAAGTATTCATCCACACCAGTTTTTAAAATTATTTTTCCATTTTTATACATGAATATAACGTTTTGATTTTATCCCTCCCCCCACCCCCAGTTACCATCTCATCCCGCTCCCCGCTCACTAACACCCTTCCACATTAATTCCCATCTTACCTGCATGCCTCTTTATGTTTTGCCCATTGAGTTAAATTAGTGTTGCTTGCATGATCATGGGTGGAATGGGCAACTTGCCAGTGGTTATACCACTGATGAACCTTACTCTTCCTCTCTCTTCAACCATTAGCTTACTCAGAGGTATGGGATCTCGTGAACCCTTCTCCCATGGATGATGAAGCATTGATAGGTTCAGTCTTGTTCAGGAAAACTATAGCTGCTGTGAATTCCTAGGTGTAATGGCCATGTTACATCCAGAAGACAGTATTTTGCAGCCCTTCTCCCCTGACATTGTTTCTGCCCCTTCTGCAAAGTTCCCTGAGCCACAAAGGGGGTGGTTTAGATGTTCTGCTTGAGGCTGAGCACACATTAGTCACTTATTCTCAACAATTTTGCTTGGTACACATCTTTATATTAATCTCTGCTTATTATATTAAGAAATTTCTGTGATTGAGGCTTTAAGGAGAACTAACCTATGGGAACAAATACAGGTATTTAGACATCCTCTCAGTTTAGCATAAACACAGTAATAGATTCTCCCCTATGATCCATGTCCCTAGCCAGAGGCTTTTGGCCAGGTGTACAGTACCAGGATGAATTCTCCTATTAAGTGGGTTTTAAATCCAATCAAAGTGGTTGGTTACTCCCATAGCATTCATGCCACTGTTGCACTAGTGGGCATGTCTGGCCTGGCAGGTCAATTGTGGAATACACAGGATCCATAGTTAGGTAGGACTGTTGAAGGCTTTTCTCCCCCCAGCAACTTACATAATACCTTTTATAAGAAGAAGGCTAGCCAGCAGGAAGGAAGCTTCCAGCTCAATTCCAGCTTTTTTTTTTTGTGTGTGTGTGTGGTACATTCGGTAATTGAAACATGGGATGTCTTCAGCAATAGGGATTTACCATCAAGGTTTTTTTTTTAAGAGGATGTGGGGAGAGTAGTCTGAATTGGGTTATGAGACCCTCAAGTGAGGTCCCTCACCTCAGCCATTGAACTCACTTGGTTGGCCATGAGTCTGCTCCAAGCTTCAGCTAGGGAGGCATTTAGCATATAGTTTTTGTGGGCAACTAAGAGCAATGATCATAGCTCTGTGTTGTTTTAGGAACTTCTTTAGCCTCCCTGGCCAACAACTTATCCCTGACACTGGAATTTAGGATTACTAGCCTATGGCTTAGGGGACCTGTGTTCAAACACTTTTGACTTCTGTATGGCTTATTCACATATCTTTAGTTCTGATTCATCCTGCCACCACTCTCTTCTCTCTCTCAGCCTCTTGCCCCTGTCTCTGCTTAAACCTTTCCCTCTTGCTTTTGCCCCTCTACTTCCATATCCCATATATTCTATTATCTCTCCCATAAAACCTGCATCCATGGCCCCTTTCTAGTTTCCTGGCCTCTATAGACACTCTTGATCTCTAGCCCCTAATCTAGAAATTTGCATATAGGATCTGCATATGAGAAAGAACAGACAGGATTTATGTTTCTAAGCCTGGGTTACCTCACTCAGTGTGACCTTTTTCAGTTCCATCCATTTTTTCTGCAGATTTCTAATTTCATTTATTTGTTTATTTATTTTACAGCTGAGTAAAACTATTGTCACACTAGTTTTTTTGTTTTGTTTTGTTTTGTTTTGTTTTGTTTTGTTTTTTGAGGTAGGGTTTCACTCTAGCCCAAACTGACCTGGATTCACAATATAGTCTCAGGGTGGCCTTGAACTCATGGTGATCCTCCTACCTCTGCTTCCCGAGTGCTGGGATTAAAGGTGTGTGCCACCACACCCAGCAAGTCACACTCGTTTTTATTCACATGTAACCAGAATACAAAGCAGTTGGGAAGGGACTGTGATATTTATAGGGTTTCTTGTCTAGGAATGTCTATGCTTATTCATGATTGTTAGTGCTAATACCATATTTGTTGAATTAGTTTACAGTGAGAACTCTCCTTTTATTGAGAAGATTCAAGCATTTGAAAAATTTTTCAAAAGGCGGATTGATTTATATGATAAGGTAAGATTCATTTATAGCAGTTACCAGTACACTTTTATGTGAAAGCTGATATGTCTGAGGTGTTGGTAATTGTGATTCTAGGTTCCAGAGAGGCTTTGCCACATAACTGTGGTGTTGACTGAGGTGAATCACTCTCTTTCTTGTGCCTCATCATAAAAAATTAGAGCTAATAGTATAAATGTTTACCTTAAAGTTTGTTAAAAAAAAATATAAATAGGCTGCTGCTGCTGCTGCTCGCATTAGCTCCGGTCGCAGAGGAGACAGCGCAGCAGTTGCCGCCACCTTGGGGATTTCTGCCTCTTTCCTCTTCGCCTTAAATTTGGGTGTCTTTTATGAATAATCAAAAGCAGCAAAAACCAACGCTATCAGGCCAGCGTTTTAAAACCAGAAAAAGAGAGGTTTGACCCTACTCAGTTTCAAGAGTGTATTATTCAAGGCTTAACTGAAACTGGTACTGATTTGGAAGCAGTAGCTAAGTTTCTTGATGCTTCTGGAGCAAAACTTGACTACCGCCGCTATGCAGAAGCATTCTTTGACATTCTGGTGGCCGGTGGAATGCTGACCCCGGGTGGTACACTGGCAGATGACATGATGCGCACAGATGTCTGCGTGTTTGCAGCACAAGAAGACTTAGAGACCATGCAAGCATTTGCTCAGGTTTTTAACAAGTTAATCAGGCGCTACAAATACCTGGAGAAAGGGTTTGAAGATGAAGTCAAAAAGTTGCTGCTCTTCTTAAAGGGTTTTTCGGAGTCAGAGAGGAACAAACTGGCTATGCTTACTGGGGTTCTTTTGGCTAACAGAACACTGAATGCATCCATTCTAAATAGCCTTTATAATGAGAATTTGGTGAAAGAAGGAGTTTCAGCAGCTTTTGCTGTAAAGCTCTTCAAATCATGGATAAATGAAAAAGACATCAATGCAGTAGCTGCAAGTCTTCGGAAAGTCAGCATGGATAACAGACTGATGGAACTTTTTCCTGCCAATAAACAAAGCGTTGAACACTTCACTAAGTGTTTCACAGAGGCAGGCTTGAAAAAACTTTCAGAGTATGTGCGGAATCAGCAGACCATAGGAACACGGTAGGAGCTCCAGAAAGAACAAGAACAGATGTCACGTGGTGATCCATTTAAGGAAATAATTTTATATGTGAAGGAGGAAATGAAGAAAAACGATATCCCAGAACGAGTTGTCATTGGCAAAGTCTGGTCTAGTGTAATGAGTACTGTGGAATGGAACAAAAAAGAAAAGCTTGTAGCAGAGCAAGCCATCAAGCGCTTGAAGCAACACAGCCCTCTACTTGCTGCCTTTACTACTCAAGGTCAGTCTGAGCTGACTCTGTTATTGAAGATTCAGGAGTATTGCTATGACAACATTCATTTCATGAAAGCCTTCCAGAAAATAGTGGTGCTTTTTTATAAAGCAGAAGTCTTGAGTGAAGGACCCATTCTGAAGTGGTATAAAGATGCACATGTTGCAAAGGGGAAAAGTGTCTTCCTTGAGCAAATGAAAAAGTTCGTAGAATGCATCAAAAATGCTGAAGAAGAGCCCGGCGTGGTGGCGCACGCCTTTAATCCCAGTACTCGGGAGGCAGAGGTAGGAGGATCGCCATGAGTTCGAGACCACCCTGAGACTCCATAGTGAATTCCAGGTCAGCCTGGGCTAGAGTGAGACCCTACCTTGAAAAACCAAAAAAAAAAAAAAAATGCTGAAGAAGAATCTGAGTCAGAAGCAGAAGAAGGTGACTGAGTTTGGGAGCCAGGTCCTCAGTACGGCAAACAGGGTTGTAGATAAAATGTCACGTCTCATGTGTCCTGGCTCTCACATCTTCCTACCCCCCTATATCAAGCATGATATAAGGGCTTTCATGGCAAATTTTAGTTTAACTGTTTCTATGGTTACTGGAAATGTTGGGTTTAGTTTCTAAAACCATGTTTTAAGTAGCTACAGGAGATTTGAATCTAATGTTGCATTAGTTTTTTCAGTTATCTTCTACCTCCTGTATTTTCTACTGTAATAATGTAATTTAAGGCCTTCCTCGATCCCTGGGTTTTCTATATAAACAGTTTTCAAGATATGATTTGGTTAAAAATTATTTGTTATAAAAGTTCTGTTTGCAAATTAAACTGTAAAAGTATCCAGTCTCAAAAGGCAATGATTTGTGTGATAATTGGTATGCCCAGAGCCCTATTCATCAATGAAAATCTTACATAATGAATTCATAGCATGAATCCTGAATATTTGGAACATTTGCCTATGTGTTGACATTATCTTGCATTTTGAATCCCAGATGTATGTAAGTTCAGTTGTTTGCTCACTGTCCTGGAGAACAAAGGAGGCAGAGAAACGTTTGTGTTCATTTTGTATTTTTCCAGGTGAAACAGACAGACATTTCCACACAAGCATTTTATACTCAGAACACATAGATTGATAGGAAAGGACTTCTTGAGTGTGAGTACAGGAAATCCCATCAAAATTTTGGAAATGTTGGAGCGATCAGGATGCTCTAATGGGTCTAAGGATGCCATTTCCTATTGTAACTAATAAGGGCAGTGATAGCTGTCCCCATTTTGTTGTCCTGGACTGGCTTCATTCGTTCAACCTCCAGTAGTGACTCAAGCACCTGGCTATAAACATACCTAGTTGCCATTTTTAATTGCCATGAGCCAAATATTTCTTTTAGATGATTAATCCATTTATTTTAACAGCTGCCTTTTAATTTTCATCTTGTTGCTATCTATCTGTATGTAGGAAAGTAGGAAAAAATGTAGCCACATTTTCAGGTGGAAAGGCTTTATCTTGAGGTTTTTTTAATTGGGAAAAGAAAATAGCCTAGAATAATGTCACCAGAGACTGAAGGGAAATTACCCCATTTGAAGGTGCCATTCTTAAGTCAAGAATTTGGTATTTAAAAGTTCACCTTAAGAAAATAACATGTAATATAATTTGAAATAAAGGCATAATAACCTTAGCATTATAACTGAAAAACATTGTTGAATGGGGTGAATTTGTTGAATGAATTATGATAAAGTTTTATGCACAGGCAAAATGTACTGACTAGATATCTGTGTGTAGTGATCTACTTTTACTTTGTAATTTGTAGTCCTTAAAAGACTTTTTAAAAAAATAAAGTCCAACCTTCCAAAAAAAAAAATATATATATATATACATATAAATAAGCTTTATTAAATTTTAGAACCATGATTGGCATAAAGCTTAGGTAGTACTTATCATTATCATCATCCACATGTTATATGCCTTCTCAGAGTACATAATTGAATGTCGAGTTGTGATAATTGGCTCTAGGAAAACATTGTTACTTTCAAATTTCAATCTTTTATAGGATGAAATTGAAAGAAAAGGAAGTATTTTGGTGGATTTTAAAGAGCTGGCGAAAGATGAAGAAATAGCTACCTTAATACCAGATGTAGCAAACGACCTAAGGAATGCTCCTGAGAAAGCCTTGGCTTGTATGGGCCTAGCAATACATCAGGTAAGTGTTTATTTTGTGTAGACATTGAGAAAGCTTTAAGCGGGCTGGAGAGATGGCTTAGCAGTTAAGGTGCTTGCCTGAAAAGCCATGTAAGCCAGATGCACAACGTAGCACATGCATCTGGAGTTCATTTGCAGTGGATAGAGGCCCTAGCGCATCCATTCTTTCCCTCCCTCCCTGTCTCTCTCTAATAAAAATAAATAAAAATAATTGCTTTAAAAAAAAAAGAAAGAAAAAGCTTTAAAGGAAGACATCATGCTTTCTCTAAAAGGTACTTAGCTTCTACTAGCAGATGGTCTCTAGAACTTAAGGATTACAGTCTTGCTATTCATCCTATATAATAGTTACTTTATTTGAATTAGTTTTATCTCATTAAGATGGTACAGAAATTAAACCTTGTTTTCTGGGAAGTATCTAATTTCACGGGAAAGATAAAATAAGGCTTGGTGTTATAAGTTATGAACTTGAAGCAAAGGGAGCCACCTCAGATCTAAATTCTGTGGCATGGGGAAAAATCACTTAATTTTCACAAGTGTCCCAAACGTCAAATGCGAATAGCAGTATGTTCTGTGCCTGCCTCAGTTTCTGTCAGGGTCAGATGACACACAATGTGAAAGAATTTTTTTAGGTATATATAAATAGATAACTGCTTGAAGATACAGGACAGCAAATCCCAGGACAGGAACAGATAAAGTGCTGGGTGCATTCACAGGGAACTTTGCAAAATGTTACCTGTCTTTAACAACTATGGTGACTCCTTTCTCCTAAATAAAACCCATGTCCTTCATATGGACCTAGCTCAATGTCATCTCTCCACTAGTCTCTTTACAATCCAATTAAACTGTACCATTATTTAATTTAAACTGTATTTAATTGCTCTAGTATTCATTAAATACTTCGGCCCTTTGCACATACTATCCAGTTATCATAGACTTTCCCTCACCTCACATATGCATTCTTATATAAATTATATAAATTCTTATAGCCTTAATATAAAACCTTTGTTAGAATCCATTTTCAAAACTTACATGGCATTGAATCTGTAAGTCTTTATGGTCCTTATAACAAGTATAATTGAGTTTCTATCGTCATATCAATGAATATGGAGAAATAGAAAAATATTTATCTTTTGCTTTTATTTTTATTTTTTTATTTTGGCTGTGTTGGAGATTAAAACCAGGGTCTCACACATGCTAGGGGCAATTGCTGTATCGTTGAGCTGAACTTTTTTTTGGGGGGGGGGTTCGAGGTAGGGTCTAACTCTAGCCCAGGCTGCCCTGGAATTCACTATGGAGTCTCAGGGTGGCCTCGAACTCATGGCTATCCTCCTACCTCTGCCTCCCGAGTGCTGGGATTAAAGGCGTGCGCCACCACGCCCGGCTCATTGAGCTGTACTTTAATGGAAGATTTTTTTTTTTTTCATTTTTTGAGATGTGATTCTTACCAAGTTACCCAGATAGGACTCAAACTTGAGGTCTTTTTGCCCCAGTCTCCCCAATAGCTAATTTATAGGTATATATATCATTCTCTGCAGAATTTTTTTTTTTTTTTTTTTTTGAGGTAGGGTCTCGCTGTAGCTCATGCTGACCTGGAATTCACTATGTCATCTCAGGGTGGCCTCAAACTCATGGCAGTCCTCCTACCTCTGCCTCCTAAGTGCTGGGATTAAAGGTGTGCGCCACCATGCCCAGCTTTTAAATTTTTTTTTATATTTATTTATTTGTAAGCAGAAAGAAACAGGGAGGAGAGAGACAGAGAATCAGGGCCTCTGGCCACTGAATACTACAGATGCATGTGCCACTGTGTACATCTGACTTTACATGGGATCTAGGGAATCAAACCTGAGGTGTTAGGCTTTGTAGGCAAGCACCTTAACTGCTGAGCTGTCTTTCCAGCTTTTTTTTTTTTTAAAGTAAAATCCAAGGATTAGTTGTTGTGAGGACTAATATAAGGACTTTTAATGCTATGTTCATTTGGGATAAAAGGTAGTAAGTAGAGATGCTGGAACTTTCCAGTCTCAGTACATGAAAATCCCAAATAAAGCAATCCTTTGTAAAATAAGTAGTTATTAAATATCAGATATTTAAAGAGTTACCAGAATCTTGTATGTATGTGTATGTATGTATGTATGTGTGTATATATATATATATATGTATATACATATATATACATATATGTATATGTATGTATATATGTAAATATATTTATATTTGAGAGCAACAGAGAGAGAAAATGGGTGCGCCAGTGCCTCCAGCCACCACAAATGAACTCCAGATGTGTGTGCCCCTTGTGCATCTGGCTAATGTGGATTCTGGGTAATTGAGCCAGGTCCTTGGGCTTCACAGGCAAGCACTTAACCACTAAGCCGTCTCTCCAGCCTTGTATTTTTTGTTCTGAATTGTTGATAAACTTTAGATTCTCTGTAAAAGGGCTCTGCTTAAAGAGAATATTGTTCAGCTTTTGAGTAAATATGTCTGTTCTCCTCAGGTATTAACTAAGGACCTTGAAAGGCATGCAGCTGAATTACAAGCCCAAGAGGGATTGTCTAATGATGGAAAAACAATGGTAAATGTGCCACATATTTATGCAAGGTAAGAAACTTGCTGGTGGTATTCTTTATTAATTACTCACTAGCATACCAAAAAAATGGATTCCATTGTGACATTTTCATATGTGTATATCATTATATTTTTAAATGCTTTTAGTTTTTCATTATTCAAGAGATAGATAGATAAACAGATAGAGACACAGAGAGAAAGTGGCATGCCAGGGCCTCTTGCTGGTAAGCTTTGTAAGTAAGCTCCTTTAACTACTGAGCCATTTTGCCTTCCTCCACTGTCATTGTCTCCCACCATCCTCCTGTTGGACCCCTTTCTTCCTTCAATAGACCCAATTTTTTTCTTTCATGACACATAGGTTCCATTACTCTCCTTGCTCCCTGCTTCTTTCTCACTTTTCTATCTCTCTCTATTATGAATTCCCTTTCTACCTTCAGAGTTTGTGTTGTGTATGTGTGTGTGTATAAAATTTAGATTCCACATCTAAGAGAAAGCATGCAAAATTTGTCATTTTGAGTCTGGCATATTTTGTTTAAAATAATGATCCTCCAGGCTTATCTATTTTCCTGTGAATGTCATAATTTCATCTTTATAGCTGAATGAAATTCCATTTTTATTTGTCTTTTATGTCCATATATATATGTGCCACTTTGCTTTATCCATCTGTGGACATCTAGGCCAGTTCCTTATCTTTGCTGTTGCAGGTAGTACAGCAATGCATATGGCTGTGCAAGGGCCACTCTCGTGTTCTCATGTAGAACCCTTCAGGTTTATACCCAGAGTGAAATAGCTAGATCATGTGGTAATCTATTTTTGATTTGCTGAGAAACTTCCATACAGATTTCCATAGTGGCTGCACCAATTTACACTCCCACCAGCAGTGTACAAGGGTCCTTCTTTGCCCATGTCCTCACCAGCATTTGTTTTTGTTTTTTGTTGGGGGGGGGGTTTCGAGGTAGAGTCTCACTCTAGCCCAGGCTGACCTGGAACTCACTATGCAATCTCAGGGTGGCCTCGAACTCACAGCAATACTCCTATCTCTACCTCCCGAGTGATGGGATTAAAAGCATGCACCACCACGCCTGGCTGTCATTTGTTTTATTGATATAGCTGTTCTGACTGGTGTGATGTAGAATCTCAAAGCATTTATAATTCCCATTTCCTTGATGGCTAAGGATATTGAATATCTTTTCAAATACTTTTTGGTCATATAAATTTCTCTTTGAGAACTGTCTCTTCAGTTCATTCTTGCTGATTTATTTAGTGAAGACTATTTAAGAATGAGAGCTTCATTTTATAGAAACAAGGAAATCAGTAAAAAGGTATGAGTTCTTTGCTAATTCATTTGTTAACATAGCAAAATGAACCTACTGAAAATTATTCAGATACCATGACAGAAATCAACCTATATCAGCTGATTTTCCAACCTGATGATTTTATAGCATTGGTTTTATGTGTATGCTTATAAAGAGTGCTGTATAAATTTGTTAATTTGTAAAGTACACTAAGGGGTGTGTGTTTTATTAAATTCTTAGGTCTGTATTGGACATAAGGGAATAAATGAAATTATTATTCTTCACTTCATCCTTAAATATTATTTTAACAGCATTTTAAGATTTTTAAGTCCATTAAAATAAAATCTTCAGGTTTTATTTTTCTCTTCCAAAAATTTATAGAAGATATTTCATAACAGTTCTTTCAAAATAATTTAGAAACCAAAAATTGTTGGGCTAAAGAGATGGCTTAGCAGTTAAGGCACTTGCCTGTGAAGCCTAAGGACCCAGGTTCAATTCCCAGAACCCACAGAAGCCAGATGCAATTGGTGGTGCATGTGTCTGGAGTTTGTTTGCAGTGGCTAGAGGCCCTGGTGCACCCATTTCCTCTGTGTGTGTGTGTGTGTGTGTGTGTGTGTGTGTGTGGTTTTTCAAGGTAGGGTCTCACTGTAGCCCAGGCTGGTCTGGAATTCACTATGTAGTCGCAGGGTGGCCTGAAACTCACGGTGATCCTCCTACCTCTGCCTCCCGAGTGCTGAGTTTAAAGATGTGTGCCACCATGCCCAGCTGTGTAAAATATTTTTTTAAAGTTGTTGAATCTGTCCATGTTTTTTTGGTTATTGTTTTTCCTTTTGTCTTGTTTAATCCCTTTTGCAAAGGCTTTTTCTCCCTAGACAGCAGTGTGTTGAATGAGAAAAAGGAAATTTTAGCTTTTTTCTTTCTTTTTGTATTTATTTATTTATTTATTTATTTGACAGGGGGAGAAAGAGAGAGAATGGGCTCACTAGGGCATCCAGTCACTGCAAACGAACTCCAGATGTGTGCACCCCCTTGTGCATCTGGCTAACGTGGGTCTTGGGGTATCAAACCTGGGTTCTTTGGCTTTGCAGGCAAACACCTTAACCACTAAGCCATCTCGCCAGCCCTTGTTTGTTTTATTTTTATCAGGAACTGTGTCACTGTAGTGCAGGGTAACCTGGAATTCACTCTGTATCCTAGGCTGGCCTCAAGCTCATAGCGTTCCTCACACCTCCCAAGTGCTGGGATTAAAGGTTTGAGCTACCATGGCTGGCTGTGTTTTCATATTTATTAAGTTAATTCTTGTGAAATTTCTGTATGTAAAGGGATGACATCAGAATTCTATGGTTCTCAAAAGAAACTTGTGAAAGTACTTTTTTTCTTTATAAATTTATAGATAACATTGTTTTAATTTTAGAGTATACAACTATGAGCCCTTGACACACCTCAAGAATGTTCGAGCCAATTGCTATGGAAAGTACATTGCTTTAAGGGGAACAGTGGTTCGCGTCAGTAATATAAGACCTCTTTGTACCAAGATGGCATTTGTTTGTGCTGCATGTGGAGAGGTTCAGAGTTGTTCTCTTCCAGATGGGAAATACAGTCTTCCCACAAAGGTAGTATGTTCTTCAGATGCTTCTGTATCTTGGTGGTGAAGGCGCATAAGTTTACAGAAAACATTTTTGATGTTTCTGAACACGATGCTGTTGCTTCTTAGCAACCCTAAGCATCGGAGCTCCAAATAGCAAGCACTTTATTATTTCCCATGATTTCTGTGGTCAGGAATGTGGAAGAATCACTCACCAGGATGGTCCTTCTTCTAGTTTTTCATGGAGTTGCCATCAGATGGTGATGGCTGGAGCTGGTATAGCAAGGTTCTAGGGCTGGGCAGGCAAACCTCTTCTCTTTGTGTGTTGGTTTTAGCTTTTCACACAGAATGTCAGCTCAACACAGCCTACTCCTATAGCTTCTGACTGGTGCATTGCAGGAAGGTCTAGTTGATAGGCAGAAATGGCTTTGCCTTTCATAAGCTAGTGTTGGAAATCATGCAGCATCGCCTTCACATGTTGTTGGAACAGAGTAAGTCACAAGCCTGATCCCAGGAGAGGGATTTGACTCCATCTTTTTTTGTTTGTTTTTGTTTTTCGAGGTAAGGTCTCACTCTGTTCCAGGCTGACCTGGAATTAACAATGTAGTCTCAGGGTGACCTTGAACTCATGATGATCCTTCTGCCTCTGCCTCCCGAGTGCTGGGATTAAAGGTATGTGCCACCACGCCCGGCTTGTTGTTGTTTTTGAGGATAAATCTCACCCTAGCTCAAGCTGGGCTTGAACTCACAATGATCCTCCTACCTCAGCTTCCAGATTGCTGAGATTAAAGGCGTGAGCCTCCTAGGATGTTTTGAGGGGAAATAATGTTGCATGTTTGGAAAGTAGTCTACTACAGTGTCTTAAGTTTATAAATGAATCCTGAGATCCAAGCACTGTACAACTGACTTAAGCAACTTAAACACAACTTGCATATGCATTGAAGACTTCTTGTGTGGACTAGCAAATGTACCAAATAGACAATGCCAAAGGAGGCTAGAGAAGACCTACAGATTAAAGACCTTTAAGGAAAGGCTTTGGAAAAGAAGATTGGGCAGGGTCTGTGGGACTGAGGAGAAAAGGATATTCAAGGAGCCCAAAGAGAGAAGGACTGCAAGGGCACTGAGGAAGGAACAAGGGCATGGTGTGGAGCCTTGGGTGCTTATGGCAGAAAGAATAAGCACAGGAAGTGTGAAGGCTCACCTAGAAAACTGCCTGGAAAGCTCATTAGAAGATGCAACAGGAAGTAGGTCATTCAGCTCTAAGTGGACTATAATGGAGATTGTAACTTGAATTTTTCTGAGATTGTGGTTTACTAAAATGAATGCAGGTTATATACTTTTGTTGCAGTGTCCTGTGTCTGCATGCCGAGGGAAGTCATTTACTCCTCTGCACAGCTCTCCTCTCACTGTGACGATGGACTGGCAGTTGATCAAGTAAGCAGTAAAAGTAAAAATAAAAGGCAGGTTTTGGGATAGCTCATACTTTTTTAATCTGTGATTTTTCTATATATACTGTGGCTTTTTATTAGAAAACAGTGCTAAAGTATTTAGTGTATTAGATGAAGAGTTGTGTGTTAAGATGCTAATTACCATTATGTGAAATTTATTCTCATTTTGGTTCCAGAAAGGATACAAATACTTTGTCCTCTTGCTACTGAGAGCTCATTTTATATCATCATTACACTATTCATTGCACATTCCAAATGAGCTATAATGGAAATAATATTGATGCTTTTGTATAAAAAAACTCTTAGCAATGGGTCTGCTTCATATTATGTTTTCATTTTCCACAAGGCATTTTATACTATTTATTATAGGCTTGTTTTGTTTAGTTTACTTTCTAACTCAGGTATTGTCTCTGTAGTTTTTAATCCAGTAATATATTCTCTCTTTTTTTTTTTTTGTAGCCATAGTACCATAACCTCTCCCTAAATATAAAATAATGTATTCTTGTTTGTTTCTTCTTAGCTTTGTCTTTGAGCTTCATATTTGGACTTGTTTGCTTAGCATTTTATTTTTCCTAACATTTCTATAGTGTACCTTCACTGTTTTGCCATGATTTTTCATTCTGTATTAGCCCATTTCTCTATACTATGATGAAATATATGAAACTGGGTACCTAATAGGAAAAGAGGCTTATTTAGCTTATACATTTAAACTGCATCAAGTACATTCTGGCAAGGGCCCTTTAGCTGCCTCAACTCATAACAGCTGGCTCCATTGGGGTGGAAGTTGTGCTAGTGAAACCAGTAGCTACATCTCACACAGCCTTGGGAGATACACTCATACCATAGGACTTTAGGTTTTAAGAAGCACATTGTCATGAGATCCATCTGTGTTGCTTGTTTATTTTGAAGGTGTCTTCATGGTAGTTCAGGCTGTGATCTGCTTACTTCCCTTGTTCTGCATGAAATCCACTGTTATTTAAAAAAGAAAATTACCTGAGCTCTAGTTTTTTTTTTCTCTAGACCTGCTTTATTCTGGAATTTTCTGAGGCCTCCTGTTTTCTCCAATTTTTCTAGAAAAAGTACATGAGAGGATCATCTGCATGTCTGGGAATGTCTTTGTCTCTTAGCTTGGTAAGAATTTTCCTGGCTACTAAAGTACATTTTGTCTTAGTCTTCCTTGCTTTTACTGACAGGTCTGCTACTGGTGTGATTTTGTCCATTTGAGAACATCGGATTTTCCCCCTTTGTAATCTCTATTTGTTGTGTTCTGAGAAGGTGACAGTGTATTCAGTCATATCTTCACCCCCTTGGCAAAGAGATCTCCTTTTGTTCTGGAGTTGTCGTCATCTGTACCATGTCTGTTTTTTCTCTTTGGGCTTCCTATCAGGTGCATCCCTTGGTCTACACATTTGTCTCACCCTTCATTTTTTTTGTTATTTTCTAAATTTCTTTGGCTGTTTGTTGTATGATTTCTATAAATGTTTGCTTTTTATAACTCTTGTTGTTTTGAGACAGTGTTAACTATTATCTAGTACAAGCTGACCTTAAACTCAAAATTCTCTTGCCTCAGCCTTTTTGGGCATTGGATTATAGGAATATACCACTATGCCCTATGCATGTACATATTTTATTTATTTATTTATTTTGTGTGTATGGAGGTGGGTGGGTGCCACAGCATGGGTGCAGAGGTCAGAGGATAACATTGAGTGCTTGTCCTCTGTTTCTACTCTCTTTTTTTCTGCTTTTTTTTTTAAAAAAGTATTTTATTTATTTATTTGACAGGCAGAGAAAGAGGCAGATAAAGATTGGGCATGTTAGGGCCTCTAGCCACTGCAAACATGTGCCACCTTGTGCATATGACTTACATGAGTACTGGGGTATTGAACCTGGCTCCTTAGGCTTTGCAGGCAAGCACCTTAACCACTAAGCCATCTCTCCAGCCCATTTTCTGTTTGTTTTTTGAAGCAGAGTTTCACTCTAGCTCAGGCTGACCTGGAACTTACTTCTGTAGTATAGGCTGGCTTTGAACTCACAGTGATCCTCCTACCTCAGCCTCTCGAGAAAGCTGGGATCAAAGGCATGTACCACCACATGCAGCTCCACCTTTTTTATTTATTATTAATTAGAAGCTTTGTTGTATGCACAAGTCATGTGTTGGTCTCATTCCTCTCTTTGCCCCCATTCCACTGAGTTATGGGTTATGAGTTACAAGAGCAATAGTCAATCATTGTGAGGGAGCAATGCCTCTGGATACTCCTTTGCACCCTGTTGCTCTTACAATCTTTCTGCCCCCTCTTCCACAATATTCCCCAATCCTTGGCAGGTGTATAAGCCTACTTTAGTGTTAAGCTCTTGGCAACTTCTAGATTTCTGCTTTGATATGTTTTGAGTGTCCTCAGTGTCTATCATCATCTCCCTGGTGCAGGTTGTCAGGCTCTCCATGAGAACAGCACTTCTGCTTAACTCATCAATTCTTCTGTGTTTTCATCTGGATCCTGGCTCATGTGCAAGATGTGGCTTATCTCATGATGTGGAGTCAGCTATCTTTTCTTGTCATGTTGATGGATTTTGGTTCTCTCCTCAGTTTTTACTGCCTTGTGCAAAAGAGAAAACAGATTCTCCAATGGAGAATGAGAGTGAGAATGGAGAGTGAGAGCAGCATGGGTGGAAGGGGATAGGCATAGTTAATTAAGAAGGATTTTGATGGCTGCATCCTCTATTTTGGCCAAAGACTAGTGGGAGCTTCTCACTGGAGTGCATGACTCTCATCTCCATAGGATTCTGACTGGGTTCCCAGTACTAGCTATGAGTTCCTTTTCATTAACCGAGTCATTTATCCAGAAAGCCATTGGTTACCCACCTAGGCTCAGTGCCACTATTGCACAGGTGTGTACATCTAGTCTGGCTGGTTGATTTTGTCTGTAGCAGGATTCACTGCTTGTTCACAATGTTGGTAGCCATTTTCGCCCATCAGCTCACGTAGTATTTTCCAGCACTGTGAGTGCTACACAGATCAGAGATCTGCCTTCCTTCAGATTCTGGCATGATCTCTTGATGTTATGTGTTGGCAGCTTGTGGTGTCTTCAGCAATAGTGTCATGCCTTTTAGCTCAGGCAGGTAACCAAGGGCTTTGACAGAAGTCTGCCTTGTTTTGGGGACTTCATAGGTTTCTCTGAATAACAGCTCACTGTGGGGTATAATCCATTTCTGGTACCAGGATATATAAACCAGAACCAATGGTTTTGGGATTAGGTTTCCTCCCACCCCTTCTAGGGCCCTTCTAGCCAGCTCCCTATGCTCCTATTGAGGGTTATATCTTTTAGTTTGCTATTCAGGGGAAAGCTTTCTATGGTACTAATTCACGTTGGCTTTAGTTTTGTATATATCTCCCTCAACTCTCCCATTCCCCTTCCTTTCAAGTTACTTGTCAGGTATGTGTGTAACGCAAGCTGTTTAGTTTATGAACCACATATAAGGGAGAACATGTGGTGTTTATCCTTCTGTGCTTGTATGGGTTTGCATAAGTGTGATGTTTCCAAGTCCATCCATTTTCCTACAGATTTCATTATTTCATTCTTCGTTACCACTGAGTAGAATTCCATTGTGTATATGTACCACTTCTTCATTATCCATAAGTATGTTGCTGGACATCTGGGCTGTTTTCAGATCCTACTTATTGTGAAATAGAGCAGCTACAAACATGGCTGAGCAAGTATCTCAAGTAAAGAGTATAATTTTTAGGCTATATACCGAATAGTGGATTAGCTGGATCAAATGGTAGATCTATTTTTAGCTTTTTGAGGAATCTCCATACTGATTTCGATAGTGGTTGGACAAGTTTGCACTCTCACCAGCAGTGGATAAGGGTTCCTCTTTTTCCGCATCCCTGCCTACATTTGTTAATTGATTTTGGTTTTTCAAGTTTGGGTCTTGCTGTAGCCCAGGCTGACCTGGAAAAAGTTTCAAACTGGCCTCAAACTCACAGTAATCCACCTACCTCAGCCTCCTGAGTGCAGGGATTAAAGGCATGCACCACGGTGCTTGGCATCACTTTTTTGATGGTTGCCATTCTTACTGGGTTGAGATGATATCTTGAAGTGGTTTGATTGCTTGGGATGTTTATTCTATAGGTGTTTGTTAGCCATTTGAATTTCTTCCTTTGAGAACTCTGTTAATTCCCTCCCCCATTTTTTGAGTGAGTTGCTTGACTTTATTGTTTAGCTTTTTGAGTTCTCTATAAATTCTAGATATCAGGGGGATGGAGAGGTGGCATAGCAGTTAAGGTGCTTGCCTGCAAAGTCAAGGGATCTAGGTTCGATTTCCCAGGACCCACGTAAGCCAGATACACAAGGTGGCTCATGCATCTGGAGTTTGTTTGCAGTGGCTGGAGGCCCTGGTGCACCCATTCTCTCTCTTTCTCAAATACATAAAATATATTTTTAAAAAATCACTAACATCTCATTTCATGATGTCACATCTGCATGTCCCCAAACTTCTCTTCATTTTTTGGTGATTTTCATTTTGTTGGACCCTGTAGGGCTTCTAGGCAAGTGCACATGTATTCAGTCCGCCATTTGGGATTAAAAACTGTGGATGTGATTTCAGAGACAATATTGAATTCTTTTTCTTTTCTTTTTTTTTAAAGAAGGGTTTCACTCTAGTCCAGGCTGACCTGGAATTCACTATGTAGTTTCAGGGTGGCCTCAAACTCTCGGTGATCCTCCTACCTCTGTCTCCTGAGTGCTGGGATTAAAGGTGTGCACCACCACGCCTGGCTCATAACAACATTGAATTCTTCACAAACTAATCAGCCTTTATCTAGAGCAGCACCATAGAGAGCCTGAGGAGTTACTGTGTTGGAGAAACAACCAAAAGTAAGCATGTGTCTAACTGACAACTGTTCAACATCTTAGAATCCAGGAGCTAATGTCTGATGCTCAGCGAGAAGCAGGTCGGATTCCACGAACAATAGAATGTGAATTTGTTCATGACCTTGTCGATAGCTGTGTTCCAGGAGACATAGTGACTATTACTGGAATTGTCAAAGTCTCAAATGCTGAAGAAGGTATAGTATGCCTCTTTTTATAATTATCTCATGACAGTGATTTCTCGGCATTCATCTTTTCTTGTGTGCATGTGTGTATTCATGTCTATGTGGGTACAGCTATGCATGAAGGCCAGAGGACAACTGTAGGTGTCATATCTTGGGTAACATCCACATTTTTTAAAAGAAAAGCAACAACAATAACAACAACAACAAAAAAAAAAAAAACTTACTTTTTTCACTGGGATTATAAATACACCACCATACTTGACTTTCTTTATATAGTTTCTAGGGATTGAAGTCAGGTCCCCATGCTTGCAAAGCAAGCACTTTACTAACTGAACTATCTCCCCAGACCTATCTTCTTATAGCATATTTGTATCTCAAATAATTTAGGAACTTTTTTGTTCCTTGTTCTTTATGTGAGATAAAATGCTTCCATTAAAATAGAGGCATAGCTGGTTGTGGTGCCTGACATCTGTGAACCCAGCACTTGGAGGGCTGAAACAGTACTGCTGCAAATTTAAGGCCAGTCTGGGCTCCCTAAGTGTTTTCCAGGCCAGCCTTTCCTAACAGTGAGATCTTCTCTCTAAAATAAAATAAATACTGTTTGTTTATAGCCCACTATAACTTTTAACATTCTAGTTTAGTTAGTGTAGGACAAGTGAAAATAATCATTGTATTTAATACTTTGAATTACAGGTTCTCGAAATAAGAATGACAAGTGTATGTTCCTTTTGTACATTGAAGCAAATTCTGTGAGCAATAGCAAAGGACAGAAAACAAAGACATCTGAGGATGGCTGTAAGCCTGGAATGTTGATGGAGTTTTCACTTAAAGATCTTTACGCTATCCAGGAAATTCAAGCTGAAGAAAATCTATTTAAACTCATTGTTAAGTATGTATGAAGTTACCTGAAGTTTTATTACATGTATGCATGTCAGGAATGCTGTTGGCTACAAGCAACAAAAGCTAGTCAGGGGTCTGGGAAGATGGGTCAGAGGTTAAAGGTGCTTGTTTTCAAAGCCTAAAGACTTAGGTTCATTTTCCCAGTATCCATGTAAAGCCAGATGTACAAAGTGTTCATTCATTCATTCTCTTTCTGCTTACAAATGAACAAATTAAAAAAGAAAAACTACTCGAAAAGGTTGGCAAACCCAAGCCCATGGACCAAATCCAACTTACAACCCATTCTTGGTGTGGCTAATGAATTAAGTAAGATTTCAGTGTCCATAAGTTAAAAAAAAGCCTGATGGCAGCAATCCTACAGTTAGCTACTTTTGTTCAGTGGTGACAAAGGTGAGTACAGTTGCCACAGCATCTTCCTGACAGATGCTTAGCTTTGCCCTTTGTAGAAAACATGTATTTGAAGTGATAGTACTGTCTCACACGAGTTTATTGTTAACTGTTTGTAATATACTTGTCCCAGTGAACACAGATGCTATTGGACAATTGTTTTGGATAAATTTGAAGACATGAGGAAAAGTCGAGACTGGATAAGAGATGTCCCTAGGGGAAAGGAACTAAGATTTTGAACTGCACTACATCAGAAAAATTGATCTTTCCATTCTTTCTGTTTAGCAAGGCTTTGTGCTCAGTAAGAGTTGAGGCTTTTTCTTTCTACCTTTAGTATGTTAATTTGCCAATTGGGTGAAAATTTGGGTTCTTAAAAGTTCTTTTTCCTGAAACCCTTAGTGACTTCCCTGTAAATCTTCATCTAGACCTACCCTGAGAAAGCTAGTGCTCTAACCTGGGATATGATGTGTCACCTAGGCAGTGGGTGTCAGCAGGTGGGTAGGTGACCAAGGAGCAGCCATGCTGAGGATGCAGATGCCTCTCTGGTTCTTACTGGTTATAAATTAATGTGACATTTTTAGTAGGTTTTTTTAAAGTCAGTGTTCATAAAAAGTTAGTATGAAAAACTTGGAGTTTCTTCCCACTATTTGCTTTTTTTTCTTCCCTGTATCCCAGCATCAAAACTAGAGTTTGTCATGTTCTTCATTTATTCATCTAGCCAGTGGGCAGACTGAGCAGGTAAAGTTTTTAGCAGAACATGGCCCCATCTGGACATTTATCTATGTCACTGGCTGCTTCCCCACTACATGTTGCATAACTGTGGCTGAGGCAGTAAAGCTGCAACTGCTTACTTTTTGGATCTTTAAGAAAAAAAAAGGGACACCTTTTGTGACTTCCTTATGTGTGGCAGAAGACAGGTGCAGCACAGGCCAGGTATCACCTACAGCAGAAACTTGAGAATTTGCTTTGTGAAAGCAAGGAGATGGATATATGTCCTCTGGCTCTTTGAGACAATAATGTCTTTCATACCCCAAGAGCGTGTCATTAACTGCACTGATACAATGTTCTATCAACAGCCACACAAAACTGGAAAATGAGTTAGAAGAGGATATTTAGTGAACTATGGCTGAGAGGGGAGAGTCAGTGGCACACAGGGTCCTTCCCCTTCTCTCCTGGAGCTGAGCAATGGCTTTGGCCTTGTGACTTTCAAAGGCAGGTGTGGATTTTTACTAGCTTTGAAAAAAGAACAAAGTGGGTGCATGCCTTTGGTCTCCTCTCTGGGTGGTGGTGGAGGGGGTTATTTCAAGAACAAACACAGGCAGAAAAGGGGCTACCCTAACAGCCAGGGGCTTTTTGACTGTAGTCCCAGGACTACTCTGATTGAGCTGCGCTCAGAGCTCTACCCTGATTCTGGGAGTCCTGGTGAAGGAAGGAGAGGGTCTGACCTTCTCAGTGCATTGCTGTGCTCTCATGGCTGCTCGCTTTGCACAGTGATACTTCACAGAGAAAGACAGAAAGGGAGTCTGTTCTTGCTGCTTCACTTGGTGGGCTCCAGTTTAGCTGGCCTGTGAGCTTCTGGATTCTGGCTTACCTCCCAGGCACATTGAGAAACACATGTGTCCTGATATATGTGGGTGCTGGGGAGTCCAACTCAAGATACGGGCTTTCAAGCAGATTCCTTTAATTGTTGGCCCATCTCCCCTGCCTTCTTTACATTCATATGCCCAATCTAACCTTTGTAGAATTGAATAGGAAAAAAAATGAAATTTTATTTTATTTTATGTTTTTGGTTTTTCGAGGTAGGGTCTCACTCTAGCCCAGGCTGACTTGGAATTCACTATGGAGTCTCAGGGTGGCCTCGAACCCACGGCGATCCTCCTATCTCTGCCTCCCGAGTGCTGGGATTAAAGGCGTGCGCCACCACGCCTGGCGAAATTTTATCCCATTCAAACAAATTTTATTCTGAATTCACTCCTTAGTGTCCTCCTCTCAGTGACTTGTCTACACAGTTCTGAAGATGTCTGTGCATATGAAATACAAGTAACCCTTAACATAAGGGAGAAGGCCATGAGTATATTGCATTTTAAAAACTGGTTCTGTCAAAAGATTGCCCGAATATTTGAGTACTTTGCAAATTTTGAAGCATATTTTTCTTTATAAATTAATCAAGAATTTAATTCTTATAAGAATAAGACTTCCTTGATTTGTTTGAGGAAATGTAAAGTATTTATCCTTTCTGATACTAAATAAAGGGTAAGCAAGTAGTAAAGTAGATTATTAAATAAGATAATATAAAAGTTGTATTCTGTTTTTCAGCTCACTGTGCCCTGTCATTTTTGGTCATGAAGTAAGTAGTCTACTTCATCTTCACTCCAAAAGTATATAAAGTTGGCAGAATTAATACCTTAAATAGCTAATTTCTTTTCAATAGTTATTCATATTTTAATAGAAATCTGTATTCTCTGTAAATTAACTAAGTGACCCCTCTGACATTACATAGCTTCCAAGTTTTTGCTTTTCTAAAAAATATTTATTTGCAAGAGAGGGAGAGTGTGAGCACACCAAGGCCTGTTGCTGCTACAAACATCTCCATATGCATCCAACACTGTGGGTCTGGCTTTTTGTAGGTACTGCAGAATCAAACCCTAGGTCAGAAGGCTTTGTTAGCAAGCACATTTAGCTACTGTGCCATCTCCCCAACCCCAAGTTTTTGTGTTTTAATAATTTATTTTATAGAATTTTGTGTTTCTAGACTTTTATTAAAGTTATTTTTAATTTTTATTTATGTATGAGAGAGAGAAGAGGGAGAGAATGGATGCACCAGGGCCTCCAACCACTGCAAACAGACTCCATATGCATGCACCACCTTGTGCATCTGGCTTATGTGGGTCCTGGGGAATTGAACCTGGGTCCTTTGGCTTTGCAGGCAAGTGCCTTAACTGCTAAGCTATTTCTTCAGCTCTAGGCTTTTTTTTTTTGGGGGGGGGGGATCTTTCGAGGTAGGGTCTCACTCTGGCCCAGGCTGGCCTGGAATTAACTATTCAGTCTCAGGTGGCCTCAAACTCAGTGCGATCCTCCTATCTCTGCCTCCCAAGTGCTGGGATTAAAGGCGTGCGCCTCCACACGCTGCTAGCCTTGAGCTCTTAATCCTCTTGACTCTGCCTCCCAAGTGCTGGGACTAAAGACATGTGTTACCATAACTGGCTTTACTCCTTGATTTTTTATTATACAAAGGTTTTCACTTAAAAATTTACTTATTGATAATTTCATACACGTATTTTGTTCACATTTACCCCATTATTTTCTCACCCCCCTTCCACTGAAGCCCTTCTTTATAATTAGTCCCTTTTTGACTTATATCTGTTTTTCTGTTTTTTTTTTCATGTGTGTGTCTCACTGAGTTTATTAGAGTTGCCTGCATAAGCATGGGTGGGGATTATTTACCAGAGATTATGCATGGGTACACTACTGAAAACACTTTAAGAGTCTCATGTTCTACTAACTGAGCTAGCAAGCACCCTTAAATCTTACAAAAAAAAAAAAAAATCCTGAGTGGTGATGTAGCTCAGTAGTAGAGCATTTCCCTACACACCCAAGACCCTAAGTTCAGCCCTGGAGAAAAAAAAAATCTCCAAACACATCAGTGTATTGACATTGTAAAGTAGAAAGTTTCCTTTGATAGTTGTAATTATGGTTTTGTTCTTTCCTCTCACACAAGCTTGTTAAAGCAGGTTTGACATTAGCACTGTTTGGAGGCAGTCAGAAATATGCAGATGACAA
Source organism: Dipus sagitta (assembly GCA_036346955.1). NCBI lineage: Eukaryota > Metazoa > Chordata > Mammalia > Rodentia > Dipodidae > Dipus > Dipus sagitta. The sequence continues at coordinate 54,088,172 of CM070779.1, read as the reverse complement.
AAACAGAATCCCAGTTCGAGGAGACCCACACGTTCTGGTTGTTGGAGATCCAGGCTTGGGAAAGAGTCAGATGCTACAGGTAAAAATAAGTATTATTCTGCTTTTTGCTTACATTTTATATGAATAATTGACATGTGAATTTTCTCAAAACAAAAATGGCATGTTTGTGTCCAAGAGAATGATCTGTCTCAGGGTAGAGATGAGCTGGTCTTTGAGTAACAATACACATGTGGATCTGGCCTTGCTTTCACAATGAATTAGTCTTCTTCCAAACAGGTGACATGCACAGGCATCCTGGTCTTGTGACTACAACTATGATGAAATGCTAATGGTTTCCCTGGTGCTGTTTTTGTATCTAGCAAGTCTTTCCTAGTCTTGATTGTTGTGATGTTACCTGAGCCATGAACAGAATAGTTAATGGTCATGGGTTCTGTCTCTGCACTATTATTTCAGTAGTGTGCTAGGCTTCAGAATGTTAGGATAAAGGTAGAGGTCCTGTCTCTGTACATCTCCACTATTTTTTCCTGAATGCACAGCAAGACAGCTGTTGAGACCAGTCAGTTATTCATGCCCAAGAAGATTCTCTGCCACTCAGAGCCCAGCCCAGGGGGTTTCCCTCTGGGTTCATAATGGCTGCAGAAGGTTCTGCTTGTTTGAATGCTTGTGGCTTTTTCAGAGTGATACCAGGTTAGCTTGCTGCATTGTCCTTTCTAAGAATGAACCTCCTCCTTTCCACTTGGTGTGGAGAATGTGGCCAGACGAAAGCTCCCTAGCCCTTTGGTGAGATGTAGCCCTGTAGCTGATAAATCTTTGTCTGGGGCCCAAGGGGATTGTAGTTGTATGTGATGGTCACCTTTGGAGCTCTCAGAAGGTGCCGAAGCCAGCCTGGAACCTAGCACCTGTACATGTGTAATGTTGCACAGGTGGTTTGGCTGCTGCTGTCAGGATTGAGAATTACTTTGTCATCCCATTGGACCTCATGTATGAGTCATTCTTTATTCCCTGTGGTTGAGTGTGAAGCCAGTCATTTTAATTCACTTAAAACATTGCATTCTTGTTTAAAATATTTTATTTGAGAAAAGAGAGAGAGAGGAAAAAAAGAGACATGGGTACACCAGGGCCTCTTGCACTGCAAATGAACTTCAGACACTTGCACCACAGTGTATATCTGGCTTGACATGGGTATACATGGGTACTAGGGAAGCAGACCTGGGCTTGCAGGTTTTGTAAGCAAGCACCTTTAACCACTGAACTGTTGTTCTAGCCCCCTTGAGAAAGAATGGTATGTGTTACTGTATGCAAGTGGAGCCTAGAAATTGACATTGCATGTCTTCCTCCGGTTGTTCTCCACCTTAGATTTTGAGACAAGGAGTCTTACTGACCCTGGATCTCACTGATTTGGCTAGACTAGCTGACTCGCAAGCCCCAGGTATCCTCCTCTCCTAACCTCCCCAGGGCTGGAATTACAGGCATGTGCTATTGACCTGGATGTTTATGTAGGTGCTGGGAATCCAAACTCAGCTCATCATGCTTGCATGGCAAACACTTTATTGATTGAGCTGTCTCCCAGCCCTTTTTTTTTCTTTTTTTCTGAGATCTTAAATGTCTTTAAAACCCTTGACTCAGTTGTTTTTTTTTTTTTTAAAAAAAAAGGAAAAAAGAAAGAAAAGCTATAATAATAATGGAAATTAAACATTGTAAATAGGGGAGGTAAGTCATCTTTAAAAATTAGTCTAACACTGAAATGGGCATGGTGGCACATGCCTTTAGTCCCAGCGCTGGGGAGGCTGAGGTAGGAGAATCTCCATAAGTGAGTTCCAGTTCAGCTTGGGCTGAGACCCTGTCTGCAAAAAAGGGGGGGGAGGGAGTGCCAACACTAATAGGAGCTCTTTTTTTTTTTTTTTTTTTTTTTTGCATGTGTCAATAGCACATTGTGTATACAGGCATGCATGTGCCCTGGCATGTATATGGAGGACAGAGGATAACTTTTCAGGTTTTGATTCTTTCACCTCATTTGAGCAGGACCTTTTGGTCACCACAGCATTTGCCAGGCTCACTGGCCCACAAGCTTGTAGTAGGTTCTCTTATCTCCACCTACCGTCTTGTAGTAGGTATGCTGGAATTAGCCACAATGGCTTCCAGTTTTTACTGAGTCTGTGGGGTCTGAAATCAGGTACTCATAGCTGTACGGCAGAGCTTTATCCACTGAGCTATCTCTCAGCCTTTTTTACATTTTCAATCTTGTTTTCCATTTAGTAAATCACCCATTCTCAGAGTACTGTAAGACTTTTTAAAAAATATTTTTATCATTTATTTATTATGGGGGGAACACTCCAGGACCTCCAGCCGCTACAAATGAACTCCAGACGCATGCACCACCTTGTGCATGTGGCTTACATGGGTTCTGGGGAATTGAACCTGGGTCCTTAGGCTTCACAGGCAAGCACCCTAACCACTAAGCCATCTCTCCAGCCCTATTGTAAGACTTCTTAAAAAGACTTAACAGGGGACTAGGGATGTTGCTCAGAAGTAGAGCATTTGGTAGCATGTACAAACCCCTTTGTTTGATCACCAGCACTATAAGAGGGAAAATGACTCATTAATAAGGAGTTACAAATAATGAAAATAATATTGCTGTTTATTGAGCAGCATCACAAGGTACACCTGCATTGTACCAGTAAAGAACATACCCTTGATGTGAGGTGACCACACCATGAACACCTTTTATTCCCAAAAGTCAGACAGTGCATGACCATACGAGGTGATTTTGCAGTGGGCAGTTAAAGTAGGCTGGTTCCATTGTACATATATTCCTCAGGGTAATATGTGAGGAAGTTGAGGCTCAGTGATACCCCAGAGCCACATAATTGGTGCATAATAGAGCCAGGATTTCATTGCCTCTGCTTGACTACAAAGATACATGCTTTTAACTGTACTATTTGCTTTTCAGACTTGCCACAGTATATTTTCTAGGGGGCGAACATATGTGCAGTCATTTTACCAACTGATGTTTAAAGAAGCAGTGGAATTTTCAAAGTTAACATTAGTACTCAGGGTTTGCTATTTGAACTTGCGGATTTCTGGTCAAGAACTTGCAAATGAAGCCTAAAATGTGTTACGTTGAATATTCACATGACCATGGACTCCTGAGTCAGACTGCCTGGTTTTGCTGGGATCCTGACTTTGCTCTTTCAAAGCTGAATAGTTTCTCACTCTTTGTAAGACTTGGCTTCTACATTAGTAAGTGGATATAATAATATCTTTCCCTTTGGTGGTAGTGAAGATTATACAGTAAAGCTCTTAAAAGAATCCTGTGCATATAAGTAACCTCTAGACTGTTAGCTATTATTTTAACATTTTGTTTAAACCTTGTTTTGACCCTTTATTTCCATAGGCGGTATGCAATGTTGCTCCACGTGGTGTGTATGTCTGTGGTAATACCACAACCACCTCTGGTCTGACTGTAACTCTTTCAAAAGATAGTTCCTCTGGTGATTTTGCTTTGGAAGCTGGTGCCCTGGTACTGGGTGATCAAGGTGAGAGAAAAAGGCAATTCTTTATTTCTTTAAATGATGTTTTCTTATATAACCCAGGATGCCTCAAGTGGAAATCCTCCAACCTAGGCCTCCCAAGTGCTTTAATTGCAGGCATGCGTCACCACACCTGACCATCTTGTAACCTTTTCCTTTTCAGTTAATTTCTATTTCATCCAGGAGGCATTTAGACAGCACTGTCCTAACCAATGAGTTGACAATGAGTAATACATAATAATGAGAAACAGAGTACTATTATTTTTGTTTATATTCTATAATTGAAACTGATAGTATCATTCATTTTCAGAAGCTTATAGCAGGTACATGTAGAAATTAATCAGATAATATAAAAGGAGCTCTCTACACTTCCTATTATAGTTTATGAGAAGTCTAGTAATGCCCAGCAAGAAGGATCCTCACATTGGACTTTACCACTCAAGCTTCTCTTTGTGATGCCTTAGGTTTAGTGGAGAAATGTCTCCTGTGAACTGCACACACTCTCATCCAGCTGAGGTCATCCACTCCTTACAGTAGATACATGCTTCTGTGCACTGCAGATGTTCTCATCCACCTGAGGTCATCCATTCTTTGAACTTCACCACGGACCTTCATTATTATTATTGTTTTCTGTTTTGTTGGTTGTGGGCTTTTTTACAGTTTGTTTTGTTCTGAGAAAGGACATAACTTACAATTCTGGATGTCTTTGGGCCTGCAATCCTCCAAACTCAGCCTCTCAAATGCTGGTATTACAGATGTCTACCACTACAACTAACTGCATTATTTCCACATTCACTGTTGTTAGCCACATTGCTACAGCTAATCAAACATCCCTTCAGGCACCCTTGGAGCACGCCCTGGTTCCCAGATCACCACATTGTCCTTTGTTTCTTCTCACTTCAGTTGTTGCGCTGAGTCAGTTCTGGTTCTTGCTCTTCTTAGCCTTCTTACTGGCTCTTCGTCCCTGGGACTTTGGTCTTTAGGTCTTTGCTTCAGAGCATTATCTAGTCTACTGAAATTTCCAAGATCTATAATTTATTTTCCTTTAAACTCCAGGCATATATTTTTAAATTTTTACATTGTGTCTCTATGTATTTCTCAGAGTTAACATATCTAAAGCCAAAATACTCCTTCAAAATATATACAATATCTACTTCAGTGCATCCCAGACCATGACATTGTCACCTGTCATCTTGCTCGTAGGTTAGTATTGTGAGCTCCTAATTGGCCACATTCACCTCTTACTACTTTTTGTTGTTGTTGTTTATTTTTATTTATTTATTTGAGAGCGACAGACAGAAAAAGAGGCAGAGAGAGAGAGAGAGAGAGAGAATGGGTGCATCAGGGCCTCCAGCCACTAAAAACGAACTCCAGATGCATGTGCCCCCTTGAGCATCTGGCTTATGTGGGTCCTGGGGAATTGAGCCTCAAACCAAGGTCCTTAGGCTTCACAGGCAAGCGCTTAAACACTAAGCTGTTATGCCCAGTTCTGGGAACCCCCAGTAACCACCAAGGAGAACCAAACACGTATGCAAGGGCAAGGAGCTTTAATTTGGGTTTAAGCTTGGTCTCTTGACTTCACCAAGGCAATGGATCCCTGCAAGAGCCGCAAGTAGTGGGAGGGTAGGGTTTTTATAGGGATATGAGGATAGGTATATGATTGGTTGATTTAAACAGTAAATGCACTTGTATTCTTCTGATTGGCTTGGGATTTCGTTGGGCAAAATTGTGGGTAGGACAGAGGCAGGAAGATTTTCGCGGGCAAGGTTGGCAGGCGGGAGCTAGGTAACTAAGCAACCTCTGTTGTGATTGGCTAAACAAGCAGCAATAACATTTGTATGTATTTCGATTGGCCGAGACAGGGAGGTAGGAGGGATAAATCTCTTAATTGGCCGGGGCAGGGAGGTAGGAGGGACAAGTCTCAGGTGTCCTGGACAGGGGGCAGGGCAGCTGCCCCTTTGTTTAAGCTGAAACTTGTAATTTAGGCCTAACCAGGGCAGCACTCTACTGAAGCCTGTCATGGCATCATTCAGTTTCTGGGTCCTTCATAAGCTATCTCTCCAGCCTCTTTTAGTACTGTTTGTTTGTTTGTTTGTTTGTTTTTCGAGGTAGGGTTTCACTGTAGCTCAGGCTGACCTGGAATTTACTATGCAGTCTCACAGTGGCCTTGAACTCCGGTGATCCTCCTACCTCTGCCTGGGATTAAAGGCGTGCACCACCACATTCGGCTTCTTACTACTATTTTTAACAAGAAGATCCTTTAAAAATTTATAGGTTATGCTATTATTTCTGTTTTATTCAAAGTGTGGAAGCCGAAGACTTAAGGGTAGTCCCTCTTGTTAACTCTCAGTTCATTATTACCCCCTGTTGCCCTTTAGCTTTCTCCATAGGTATTTTGACCTTGTATAAACAGAACATGTTATTTTTATGTTTTGTTTGTTTGAGATAGGGTCTCACTGTAGTTTAAACTGGCCTGGAACTCACCTTGATCCTTCTACATCAGCCTATGAAGTGATGGGATTAAAGGCGTGTGCCACGACACCCAGCTGCTCATTGTTTTTGAACAACATGACACAACCAGCATATCACATTCCTGCCTCAGGGCCTGTCTGCTCACCATTCCTTTGCCTGGAATGCTTGTATTTCAGATAGTCTGCAAGGTTTTGTTTCTCTGTCTCCTTTATGTTTTTCTAATGTTCTACTCCCAGTGAGAGTCCTATGCAACCATATATAAGTAGTTATAAGCTCCCCTATTGCATACCTGCAGACTGTATTCTCCTTACATGACTACCTTTTCTTTCCATAGTAATCATTACCTTCCATGTGTTTTGCTTTATGAATTGTCTGTGGTCTGTAAGCCAAGTATAACTCAAGTATCACATAGGCAGGAAGTTAATCTTTTCAGTGTTGTACCCTGCATGTTTAGGACATGGTACTGGTGTGTAGAAAACAGTAAATATTTGCTGAATTAATAGACCCAATTAATGTTTGGTCATCATGTAGCTCATCATAAGTAACTGTATTTTTGCTAAGGTTTATAAGGGAGATGTACAAATGGAAAGGATATTTATTGTAAAACTGTTAAACCTTTCATGAATTAGAAGTTGAAGGTGATTGAAAGCTATACAGATAGTAGCATCCAGCTAAGTTACTCCCAGATACATAAGCTAAACACTGTGATGGTAAACACAGCACTGTTACGATGAATGGGATTTTAATATTTCATGGTGTGTTTAAAATTATCTTGTGTGTGGCATATATACGTGTATGCATGGTGTTGTATATATGTCGAACATGCCCTGTTTGCATACCTTTGGAGGCTAGACAAGAATGTCACATGTCCTCCTTATTCCTCTTCTGTGATATTTCCTTGAGATGGAGCTTCTCACTGAACCTGGAGCTGCCCTTTGCCCCAGATATTTTCCTGTCTTTGCCCATTCAGCGCAGGGGTTGCAGGCGCATACGGTCATTCCCAACTTTTTATGTGGGTGCTTGTGCAGAGGCACTCTTATCCTCTGAGCCATCTCCCCAGGCCAGTTTTTTTTTAAATGTTTTTAAAGACATATACAGAACAAACCCCAAGAATATGCATGATTACATGGGCTATGAAACTCACAACTTTCTTTTGCCCCTTTGCAGAGAATATTTGCTGCCTCCTGGTTTGCACTTTGGAAAGTGGCAGCCAAATGAGAGAGTAGCTTGATTTGCTTCTGCTTCCCTACCTCGGAGGAAGTGTCTTAGTTACTGGGAAGAGATAGGTACAGTACTGCCCGCACCAGAGCAGAGGGTTTACTTGACTGAACAGCTGCAACAGGCTCATGTGCAGGGCTCTGTCAGGATCGGGAGTGATGCCCAGCAGATGGACGAGCCCGCTTAGAAGTGAGGTTAGGACAAGAGCAGCATGAAGCCCACTGATACTGCCTCACTTCCTCTTCCTAAGTCTGTAGCTTGTTAAAATATAGGTAACACCCTAGCCTTCAAAATATAGCTGCAAAAGAGAAATGGGTCAAAATTACAACAGGAAAAGAATGACAAGAACACATATCCATACTGTGTTAGAGTAAATAGGCTGGACAGAACAGCCATTGTTCAGCATAAGCAAGATAGGTAACAGCAGCTGTGCAGAAATAACAGGAGGAAAAGGGAATTTAACAGGCTGCACAATAAAAGTGCCCAGTCTAGACAAAATTTTAATCCTAGTAATAAGTGAAAATTACTCCTTGTTTTTTCCAGACTTTAATCAGAATGAATTTCATGAAATAAGGGGAAGACTATGAAAATACTAGGAATAAAAAAATGATGTCATAACATTTTTATGAAAGTAGCCCTCCAAATGAGAAAGTATGGACATAGGGGACAGGCTTGAGATAACCACAATAAATACAAAAAATAGCAAATTCCCATAATTGAACTTTGAGTAACTGAGGTAGAAAACAAAGACAATTCAGCATAAAGGATAATTGGTTCCGTGGAGTTTGAAAGTTCTAAAAGTAGAGCCAGAAGTGAATTTGAGAATATAAGAAAATCTCCATTGCCTAGTAATGCCTTTGGTTCAGTCCCCTGCACCAAAAAATAAGTGAATCAGTTAAGTCTTGAAATTTAAATGAACGAGCAGTTATTTCTCTTACCTACCTCTGTGCTAGCAAAGATTGTTTGCCTTAGGGTACATATAGATGAGTTTAGCCACAGCAAAGCCCTCCAGAAATAATCTCTTAACTGGTATGGGGGGCTGGCAGAAAGAATATTAGAGGGTGTGAGCTGGGCATGGTGGCGCACATCTTTAATCCCAGCACTTGGGTAGGAGAGGCCAGCCTGAGGCTACATAGGAAATTTGTGGTCAGCCTGGACTAGAGTGAAACCTTACCTCACCAAAAAAAAAAAAAAAAAAAAAAAAAAAAAAAAAAAACATTAGAAGGTGGTATTTGAGGGTCTCCAGAAGCTTGTGAATTAAAAAAAAATTTTTTAAGAAAAAACCTCCACTCAGTGCTGGCATTTCTTTATTAACATACTTTATTATTTGAGAAAGATGCATGTAGAGATAGAAAGAATGGGTGCGCCAGATCCTCTAGCCACTGCAAACGAACTCCAGATGCATGTGCCACCTTGTGCATCTAGCTTTACATGGATACTGAGAAATATGAACCTGGGTCCATTGGCTTTGCAGCCACATGCCTTCACCGCTAAGCCATCTCTCCAGCCCAACAATGCTGGCATTTCTGGTTAAGTAGTTTCTGTGCAAGTGCAGTCAATACCTGCAAGCTGTGTTTGAGTCTTTTGACTTGAACCTATACTTTTCCTCCCAAATCATGCTGTTCCACTCTCTCCAGTGACTTAGCTCAAATTGTGTCTGTTCTTGAAACCTTTTCATACTCACTTTTTTAACTACACACTCTAACTAGGAAACTAATCTTACATAAGTATAGCTTATCTTACATGATTTTGGAAGTATACTTCAAGTCCTTAAACATTTTGAAGTTCTCATATCTTCATTTTTGTAACCCTCACCAGAAAGGAGCGATGAATGAATAATACCCAAAACTTAAATAAGACAAATGTATCATTTTCTGTAAAACAAATAATAATTCTCTGTTGTATGACACTTGATAATTTTAAATATTGGAAACAGATGGAAGTAATTCTTTATTGTAGAATACTTTGTCTTGTAAAAATTTAAACCTGACAAGTGTTTCTGTCTATATTCACTGTGTTTGTAGGTATTTGTGGAATAGATGAATTTGATAAAATGGGAAACCAGCATCAAGCCTTGTTAGAAGCCATGGAACAGCAAAGTATTAGTCTTGCCAAGGCTGGTGTGGTTTGCAATCTCCCTGCAAGAACTTCCATTGTTGCTGCTGCCAATCCAGTTGGAGGACACTACAATAAAGCCAAAACAGTTTCTGAGAATTTAAAGTAAGTTTTGTCAAATGCTTATGTGTTTTGAAATACTGGCTTCCTATAAATCAGTAGGAAAAAGATAACTGAGGACATGAATGGATAGTTCACAGAAGTTACTAGTCCTAATAAATATGTAAACATGGGCATAAGCCTCACAAATGAAAACCTACCAGATTGGCAGAAATTTTAACTATAATAATCACTATTAGCAAAGGAGGGGGCAATGGGTTCTTGTAGACAACTTGATATGACTATCAGTGTTGTAAATGGACATTCTATGTGTTCTAGGCTTTCTGTTTTCAGAAATCCTGCCCATAGAAAGTAGCTGAGTACATACATCTGTTGTATGGGTGCGTCTTGCAGCCTTTTTTATCAGCACTTCCAATCAGAACACTTAAAACTAGTAAGACTGAAGAGTAGGAAATAGCAAGTGTAAGAATGAGGCGCTATGTGTACAATGATAGAGACCACCATGTAGCCTACTTACTTAGTGCGACCCTCCTGTTTTCACAAACATTGTTTGTGCTGTGTGTGTGCTTTCCCTTTTAATTCATTCCATGCAGGGTGGAGAGAGTATGGCAAAAGGGAAAAGAAGACAAAAGAATGCCTCCCAGAAAAAGTTAGAATCTGAAGTCTAGTAGGAAGATAGCTTATTTCTGTTCCTCCCTCTCTTACTTCCCTCCCGCCTCCTTCCGTTTCATTTTTTCCTCCGTCTCTCCATTCCTTATGTCCTTCGTATCACTCACCTTCCTTTCATAACAGTTCCTAACACTGTTGCCTATTGCTGGTCTTGAACTCATGGGCTTAGGAGGCCTCCATCTCTTCACCTGTAGTAGGTGATACTCTAAGTGTGTAACACTGTGCCTGGCTAATTGCACCTTGAGGTTTGGGGTATTTTTGTATCAGCACCAGAAATATCAGTATATTGGTAGTTTTTCTTTAGTAAAATAACTCCCAGTGCTATTTTTATAAAGTCCATAAGATCTAGTTGAACAAAATTCAGAACTATAGTGGTCTTTGATTCTGATTTCCAGTACTGACATGCTTTGGTGACTTGGTCAAATCACTCTGGATTCATTTTTGGTGTTTTAAGTAGAATTATTACCTTGATTGATGGATTCAAGGAAGATTCATAAATTGGACAAAGCATCTTCACTCTTACTCTACTAGGCCTATAGGTGCCCTCTGTAGGAAAACTAGGTTTTTTCTTTTAATTGGGACAAAGGTACTTTGAGAGAGACACTGTTTGAAGAGACAAAAGATGAAAGCTTAAGAACTGTTTAGCCTCTGCTATAACTTTAACATTGCTAACTAGTGATTATAGTATGTTTTTTGATGAGAAGAGGATAAGCCATGCCCTCACCCTACCAAGGATAAGTAAAACATTCCTGTGCATATGATATACTTAGACCATGTGGATTTAATGAATCCAAAAGTTTTATTTCTTGGTAACTTGATTTTTCTTTGGGCCTATATGTGTGTGGTATGTAAGTGTGCTGTGTAATATATATGTGTGGCGTATGCATGTATGTTTGCAGATGTGTGCATCTATGTCCATATGTGCCAAAGTCAGAAGAGAAGGCCAGGTGTCTTCCATGGCTCTTCCACATTGTTTCTGTGAGACAAAAGTCTCACTGAATCTGGATCTGCCAATTTTTGTTCTATTTTTGCTCAGACTGGCTCAGTAGCAGACCTTGGGGATTCTCCTGTCTCTGCTCCTACAGAACTAGGGTTACAGGTATGTGTCACTGCCACACTAGGATTTTTGTGGGGGTGCTAGGGATCAAGCTTAAGACCCCAGATTGTATAGCAAGTGCTCCTACCTGCTGAGCCATATCCCAGCCCTAAGTTTGATTTTTTTTTGTTTGTTTGTTTTTTAAGTTTCACATGGAACTTGAATGATAAAGAAGTGAGTAAACAGATTACTAGGCTTTCTGGTTTTGTTCTAATCATTGTTTTTTCTTTTGTGCTTCCTAGAATGGGCAGTGCCCTGCTCTCCAGATTTGATTTGGTCTTCATCCTGTTAGACACCCCAAATGAGCAGCATGATCATTTGCTTTCTGAACATGTGATTGCTATAAGAGCTGGAAAGCAGAGAACTGTTAGCGGTGACACAGTAGCACGTGTGAATAGTCAGGATTCAAATACTTCTGTCCTTGAAGTGGTTTCTGAGAAACCATTATCAGAAAGACTTAAGGTATACATGTTTCTTAATCTTTCAGTTGATTTCTCTTTGTATGTAATGGAGGTTGGGGCATCAGGGTATGGCATATGTTTAACATGTGTGGGCCCCTGGGTTCAATGCTAGCACACAAACACACAAAAAAGATTTATCCCTAGAAACTTACATTATGCTACTAGAATTTATATAAGCTTGAACTCATCTAAGCTAGAATGAGAGCTACAGATCTAGTGGTTGTCTTACTTAGAGTGTTATGGTGTCTTACTTACCTTCACAAGTTATTGAAGCAGATTTAATTTGGCATTGTAATCTTATACCTTTTTATCATGCTTTAGGTGGTTCACGGAGAAACAATAGATCCCATTCCTCACCAGCTGCTGAGAAAGTACATTGGCTATGCGCGACAGTATGTCTACCCAAGGCTGTCCACAGAGGCTGCTCAGGTTCTTCAAGAGTTCTACCTGGAGCTTCGCAAACAGAGCCAGCACTTGAATACCTCACCTATCACTACCAGGCAGCTGGAATCTTTGATTCGTCTAACAGAGGTTTTTAAATTTCTATTTTTTACATTTTTATTTTATTTTTTCGGCTTAAAGAATCTAGCCCTGGTTACACAGGCCAATAATCCCATCTCCTTGGGAGGCTGAGGCAGAAGATTACAAGTTGATGGTCTGCCTAGACTAGAGAAATTCATGGCCAGCCTGGGTAACTTATTAAGACTCTGTCTCAAAATCAAAAGTAAAAAGAGAGGACTAGGAATATAGATAAGCTTGTCTAGCACATGCAATGCTCTAGTTCCAACCCTAAGTACTGCAAACAAACAAACAAAAACAGAGAGGGGTGGGGTGAGTTTTGTGTTTCAGTATAATTTCTTTACTACTGACTCAGTTTTTCTTCCTACTGACACTAAAAATTCATGAATAAAAGTTTTCAAAAAGATTCAAATCAATATTACAGATTGCTTTTTAGGCATAAGGCAGATTATTTGGTAAGCAATGTTTATATTTTGTTAATGATATTTATACTTAGAGTCTAAAAAGTGGTTAACTAATATTCTGGGATTCTAAGTTGAGTATATGGGAGCATGTAGTATATTGAGTATCTTGAATATGTGATTTGATCATATGACAGGTCTGTAAGGATAGTGCATATTTTCTTACAAGCAGGAATAAATTTCACATTGTGGAATGCAAAGAGAACTTTGGCAGTTCAAATTAGTTGAGGTCAGGTATTAAGAGTTTTTTCCTAGTAAAATCTGATTAACTCTGTTTTAGTTTTAACAAACTGCTTAGTTATGATTTGAAAATAAAAAGCAAGGAAAAATCAAGTATTTTTCATGACCAGATCTCTTGAAATGAACACTCAGAAAAAGATGCTAGTAAGAAAATTAATTTCACTTAAATAAGTTATTTTTATACTTTCTAATTTAAAAAATGCTCTAAAGACTTTTTATATTGCTTTTCTCAAGGCAGTTTCTACATACAATGAATAAATAGGCTTAGACATAACCACACATAATGCAAAAGTATCTTTTGTACTTTAAACAGGCTTGTTTTCATTCATAGGCACGAGCAAGATTGGAATTGAGAGAGGAGGCCACTAAAGAAGATGCTGAAGACATAGTTGAAATTATGAAATACAGGTAAGATTTGCATCTCAGCTTTTTTATTGAAGTATAACTCTAATAATTATTTTTTCTTTTAAAAACTTTTTTGGATGGGCTTGAGAAATGGCTTAGCAGTTAAGGTGCCTGCCTGCAAAGCCAAAGGACCCAGGTTCAATTCCCCAGGACCCATGTAAGCCAGATGCACAAGGTGGCGCATGCACCTAGAGTTTGTAGTGGCTGTATGCCCTGGCGCAACCATTCCCTCTCTTTCTTTCTATCTCCTTCTCTGCCTCTCACTCTCTTATAAACAAATAAGTAAAATATTTAAAAGAAGACTTTTTTGGTGATACTTTTAATGTATGTGCAAGATGTATTTTGATCATAATCCCCTCCTATTACTTTGTTTTGCCTCCCCTCCCCCATGCCCATTCTGCTGAACCCCTTCTTTCCAACTAGTCCCTCTTTCTACTTTGATGTCTTTTTTTTCTTTTTATACTTCCTCTATCATTCATGATATATTGAAGGGCCTAATATTGTGCAGATAATGATAGTTCCTGTTAGGTCATAAATGCCATTTTATGTCCAGAAGACAGTGCCTTTTTCTTTTCTTCACATGTTTTTGTTAGGTAATTTCTATTTCTTCACAGATAGATAGATTGTTTTCTAGTTGCAGATGTTCTGGGATTTGCTTCACATCAGAACCAGTTTCTTTGCCCAGTTGGTTCCTTTGTGAACTTAAATAAAATTGCAAGGGTTAACAGTCCCACTTGAGGCTGCCAGGCAAGTCTGTTGGCTTCCCCTTGCAATAAACTCCATGGATTGTGCTCTGATGTGCTGTGCAGTGGTTCCATAGCAATGGCAAATGTAGTTCTGGCATATTAGTGGACACTTTGTAGACACTTTCTTCCCAGTTGCTAGCTTTAATAATGATACTGAGTTAAGACTACAGATTCCCTTACTCTGAATCTCATAAACTGAGGGCTTGACCAGCAGGCAAATTTTGGACCCCACATCAGAAATTACAAGATTACACTGTCAGATAATCTTTAGACAGTACTTTCTTGCTAAATTGACCCATAGTTAGAGCTGAACATCCTGTTCTTCCTTACCTAACAAGGAGATGCTACTTAATGCATCATTTGGGGCTTATAGCAGAACCAATAGAGTGAATATATATTATGAAGAGAATTTGTTAGATTGGCTTACACTATATGGACTTGGAAGTCCAGCAATGGCTGTCTGCAGGCTGGAATCTGAGAACCTGCTAGATGCTTAGTCCACAAGGCTGGATGCCTCAGCAATCACAGACTGACATCAGAATCTGAGAGTTCAGTGCCCTCAACTTCATTAGGGTCTTCCCACTCATCTCCATCTCAAGTTAAAGGATCCTACTCTTTTCCAACCAGTGCCTCCACTTTAACTGCTGACAGGCTTCGTGGCTGGAACCAGCCAATTATATGATGAGGACTTGGATTTGCTTTTCCATATCTTAAGCCCTGTGGCTGCTGTAGAGATTCTCTCACTGCACTCTTTAAAAATCTTTAAATCCTCTGTGCACACGTGAAGCTGGGAGCTTTCATCTCTGAGCCTTTTCTTTTCTCCTGTTACTTTGTCTAGGGATGTTATAATAGAAGTGCCAGCTAGTATGATTATATGTCTCACTTTTCCACAGATATCCAAAACTTTTGTATACAGGGTCACTAAATTCCTTGCACATCACAAGAGGTGAATCAGGATCATCAACCACTTCTGTCCTGCAGAGTTTTTTTCAGTAGTAGACACCATGGGTTGTCAGTGCTCTCTTTGCTTCCAGGAGAATCTTTAGTAGCACTTGGAGAATGTTGTGAACAGGCTATGTCAAAAGCATAATTGAATACACTTATGTCTTCCTACAATGTCAGAATTTATTGAATAACAATAAATTCACAAAGTCCAGCATTTTCAAGGGTAGCATTTTGCCAGATACTCCCTCTTACTTGATAGCCTTGGCCAAAGCTGACACAGATTCTTTTAGTAAAGTCTTAATTTCTAATGTTAGCTCTTACACAGTAAATATTTCTCTATATATGATTTTAAGAGGGTTAAAAAGAGTGCAAAACTGCAGCATGGAAAGTGATAGAAATGTAAAAGTCGGGGTTAGGGAGATGGCTCAGGGCGTAAAGCAATCACTGGTCAAGTTGAGGTACCTGAGCTAGGTCCTCAGATACCATGGAAAAAGCCAGAAGCCTTGGTAAGCCTCTAACCCCAGTATGCTGGCAACAATGTTGTGATAGAAGGTAGAGACAGGGAAGTGTCCTAGAGACTTGTGACAGCCATGGCAAGGAACAGAAGAACAAGAAACCCAGCTTCAAATAAGGTGGACACATGAAGACTGACCTCCACATATATTCTGTGGCACACACGTGCCTGTACCCACTCACATTAATACACACTCAAGTGGTCAAATAAGCTATCTTCTTAAAAAAAATTTTTAATAGAAAGGAATGCACAAGTGTCCATATTAATAACCTGCTGAAAGTGGCTGGAGAAGCTGCTGGCTATAAAATCAGGCATAGGATCAGAACTGAGGTACAGGAGCCAAGCAAAAGACAGGACCTGCCCATCCAGAAGAATGGATGAATGGACAGTAGGATGGTAGGGCCAGAAGGGCAGAAGGGCAAACAGCAATTGAGTATGCAGTGTCAACAACAGGAATGGAGCTGAACTGAAGCCCTTGGAACAGTCAGAACGATCATGAGTCCCTTTAATAGACACACTGGGTGGTCAGATGGCAAGTTGGTGGGAACTGTCACTATTGCAGTACTATGTGTCTACTTTTTTATGGGATCCAGGTGAAGGAGTTACGTCTGTCCCTGGAATGATGTTCATGGGCCTGGTTTTACTGACATGATTTTACTATTAATATGTGCTTTATCATCCCAGTTCACCCTGATAAATTTAAAGCATGGCACTTCTACTCCCAGGAATAAGTCATTTATCAGTCTATGCTACACGGCTGGTAGGGTCAAATGGTGTCTTTCATGATACCCCCAGGAGCAGATTCATCCTCCACCCTTAAAACAGTCAAAAGCTGTTTACACAATGAAGTTCCTCAGCAAGGGACAGTCTTAAAAGCTTCTATTTCATAAAGTATAGAATGACTTACAACCCAATCTTACCAGAGCATAAGCTCCAGAAGCCACCAAGCCCACTAGAGAAATTCATCCTTACAGTTCTGTTCCTCTAGAGCCACCCTTATTACCACAATCTTTAATAGCTAGTGTTCTCTAGAGCCACAGAACTAATAGAATTATATATCATAAAAGGTATTTTTTAGATTGGCTTATACTATGTAGGCTGGGCAGTCTAGTGATTGCTGTCTGCATTGTGATGAGTCTGAAGAAGCTAGTTGTTGCTCTCACCCTGAGGGCTGGCTGCCTCAGCAGTCCTAATCTGACACTAAAGGTCTGGAGGGTTCCTGGGAGAGCAGCTGATCGCAGTCTACATTGGAAGAGCAAAGAACCTGGCTTCCAGTGTCAGGAGGGATGACAGCAAGGGTAGATGCACACACCAGCAAAGGGCAAGGGCAGCCAGGCAAAGAGACACTGCTTTTCCTGGAATGCCTGTATATGGGCTACTACTGGAAGAGGTGGCCCCTCTTGGAGAGTGTCTCCCCTGCCTTTAGTTTATCTTTCCTAGAAATGCCCTCACAGACCTACCCAAGATGGTGTTTCTTTTACTTGATTCCTGATACAGCCAAGTTGACAATAGAAACTGACCATCATTCCCTGTTTCCCTTGACTTGGTGTGGACTGCATTTCCAGAGCCCAGAATCATGGAAGGCACATGTACTAAATGTACTACATTAATTCTAAACTTGACCCTAGGAGTCACCATTCACTCTTTAAATTTGCCGGTTTACAGTGTTTGTGTCTTTAGCTTTACTGAAAGTTTGCTCTTAATGTAGTTTTGTAACTATAAAATTACTTTTTTAACTCAGAAGCAGAAGCCTATGTAAGAAGATCTAAACCATGACATAGTTCATCTGAGTTTACCAAGTATATATGTAGCTGTACATTTTTTAAGTTGATGTTTTTATTTTAGCAAGCATTTCACATAGGTGTTCTAGTAAAATCGAAAATATTCTAAGAAGACAAAGAGCATTACATTGCATTCAAAGGGTTTAGATTATTATGAGTCTTTTCCATTGGAAGAAAGTAGCTCAAATATTTTTCAAATCTGACACAGAGTAACATTGGTTAAAAATCCCATATATGCTACTCATTAGCTGTGTGACATTTGGCAATTCATCTAACCTCACTTGCCAAGGCTTTCTGTCTTTGTAAGATGGGTATAAGAATTCCTAAGTCAACCGGGCATGGTGGCGCATGACTTTAATCCCAGCACTTGGGAGGCAGAGGTAGGAGGATCATTATGAGTTCGAGGCCACCCTGAGATTGCATAGTAAATTCTAGGTCAGCTTGAGCTACAGTGAAACCCTACCTCGGTGGGGGGGGGGGGGGGGGGGGAGAATTCCTAAGTCAAAGTTGCTGAAGGATGTCTTTGATAAATAGGTGTAACTAAGGCAAATATTATCTATTATTAACTTAAAAGCATTTCTGACCATCTTTTTCCAATGAAGAATATGCTGGATTGCTTTTAAAGGCTTTAGAGAACAATATATTATTGTATTTCAGGAGGAAAGGCTTGTCTATCTTAGTGTTTTATCACGTATTATACGCTTACTCAAAGGATCTATATTCTTTTTCCAGTTATGTAATTATTTATTTGTGAGAGAATGAGTGTTCCAGGGCCATTTGCCACTGCAAACTCCAGATGTATGTGCCACTTTGAGTATTTGGCTTTACGTGGGTACTGGAGAATCAAACCCAGGGCATCAAACTTTGTAAGCAAGCACCTTAACTCCTGAGCCACCACTCCAGTCCCCCACTTTTTGTTTTATGTGGGTGGCTGGGGAATTGAACCTGGGCTGGCAGGCTTTGCAAGCAAGTGTCTTTAATCACTGAGCCATCTCCCCAGCGCCAGGACCTATGTTTCTCTTTGTAAGGTTTGTTCTTTCAGTGTAGGCTCTTATCTATTTCAGGTGACATGATGAAGCTTTATTGTTAGTAACTTTTCAAGATCATCTCTATGAGCTCCTTCAGAACAGCGATTATATCTGTTCTGTTCACTAACATGATCCCACTGCCTTACAGGTGACCAGTATATATGTGGTTACTAATGCCTGTTTAAAGAACAGCTTTGCTGCTAACCTGACTGTGAGGTTTCGTGATGTTCATTGCCCACTGGGATCAGCAGTAGAACTAGTTTAGAAGCTGGTTGGTTGTATCTCTAAGTGATGTTTTCAGACTTCCAGCTAATACTGCCCAAGTACCTTTTTCTTTCTTCTTCTTCTTGCCCCTCTCATTCCCTCTATCTCCTCACTCTTTTCTCTCTGCATAAAAACAAGAGAAAGCAGAGAGAACTGGAGGTGGAATTTAGCCATCAGGAGTACTGCAGGTCAGCATTCATTCCTATTGTGAAGCACCTTTTCTTTGCCAGAGGATGCACTGGGAAATAACACATCTTTACAAGTGAAGTGTAAATTTGTGTGTCCAGATTTTTTTCATAAATAAAACAAGGTGTTTTGACATTTATTGTACTTAATCAGCTCTGTGTTTTTATGCATTTCATATTTACAAATTTCTTTTGGGGAAATGTTCTCCATATCCCTGGCAGGCCTGGTACTTGCTGAGTATTTTAGGTTATTCTTGAACTAATGACAGTTCTTCTGCCTCAGCCAATAAAATGCTAAGATTACAGGCATGCTCCACCCCATTCATCTAGTAGTTTCTTAAAGTAGTAACTGTGTCCAAATAGTCTATGCCCTACTGAATTTCACAGTGGCCATTCTATAAACATATTTGAGCCTCGCAGCTACTTCTGAAGTTTTCTTCTTATAACCTGAAAGCCCAGTACAGCAATTTTTGTAGCTGTGCCACACTGAATTACTTTCCTCTTCCTTTAAGCATGCTAGGAACCTACTCTGATGAATTTGGGAACCTAGACTTTGAACGCTCTCAGCATGGCTCTGGAATGAGCAATAGGTCATCAGCAAAAAGATTTATTTCTGCTCTCAACAACATTGCTGAAAGAACTTACAATAATTTATTTCAATTTCACCAACTTCGTCAGATTGCCAAAGAGCTGAACATTCAGGTATGATAACCTAAATATTTAAAAAATCATGTTTTTGTAATAATTTCAGGGAAACATTATTGAAGTGCATTAGGGAAAATAATTTATTTAAAATTCATCTTTCTAACTAGGGGGAATAATCAGGCTCCAAGCTTTCCTGACATTTCCTGTGGCAAGTCATATTAATGTCTTTCAGGCCTGTTTCCTCATTTGTTAAACTGACATGATTCCACCTGCTCTTCCTGCAATAGGGTTCTAGCAAAAACCAATGTACTTGCACCTTTAACACCTCAAAGAATTTATATGTAAAATTTAATGTTTAAGTTAAGGCAGTATAGGACTCTTTGCATGTGAGAGTGCTATAAAAAGTTCAGTAAGTATATACCACTGCTTTAGAAAGGAACTGGAAAAGTCCTATTTGGCATCTTGCACTAATGGGCTAACTCTTGGTATTTGCTTCTAGGTTGCTGATTTTGAAAACTTCATTGGATCACTGAATGACCAGGGTTACCTTTTGAAAAAAGGCCCAAAGGTTTACCAACTTCAAACCATGTAAAAGAACTTTACCAAATTAGGGCTTCCCGTCATCTATTGACATTTCAAAACCATCTTAATAATAAACTCCTCTCCTCAAAAAAAAAAAAAAAAAAAAAGTTCTCTGAAAAATGAAATGCCACAAGCACAATAACAGAGTTGGATATGGTGAGATAAGAAATGATAAAGTTATGTATTAATGTTTATAATTGCTCTAAAAGGTTAAAAGTAAATTATTTATGTTGTTTTATCTAAATGATATGAATTTATACTTAATATTTTTGACCTGCCAATTTTTATTAATATTTATAGTCTTGCATATGAGAAGTCTTATTAGAGTAAGCATAAACAGTTGAAGGCTGGGAAGATGGCTCAGCAGTTAAAGGCACTTGCCTGCAAAGCCTAGGTTCAGTTCCCTGGTTCCTATGTAAAATTAGATGTGCAAAGTGGTGCATGCATCTGGAGTTTCTTTGCAGTGGCCAGAGACCCTCGTGTGTCCATGCTCTTGCAAATAATTTTTTTTTAAGTGAGCATATGTTCTAGTAAAACTTTCTTTTCTTTTTGTTTTGGTTTTACTTACCTGTTTATTTATTCTTGAGTGAGACATGGTCTTTCTATGTAGCACAGACTGTGTTGGAACTCACTATGTAGGCCAGATGGGCCTTGAACTTACTGTATCCTTCTGCCTCAGCCTTCCCAGGGATCACAGGCCCGGCTGGCTTCCAACGGTCCACTGAGTATAGGAATGTTCCAGCCCCAGAGTCTCAGTTATAACTGTGTGTGGAGGACGGGGGGTACAAGAACAATGTCACAGGAACAAGCCTACCTTACAAGAACAGAGATAACAGGGGACAGGAGCATCACCACAAGTTCACGTTCAATTAAAAAAAAAGTATGACTGGGGGATTGGAGAGATGGCCTAGTGGTTAAGGCACTTGCCTATGAAGCCTAAGGACCTGGGTTCGATTCCCCAGTACCCACATATGCCAGCTACACAAGGTGGCACATGTGTCTGTAGTTCTTTTGCAATGGCTGGGAGGCCTCTGTCTAATAAATAATGAATAAAAATAAAATATTAAACAAACAATGACTGCTACCTCATCCACTCCCATTCACTCAGCCTTTCAAGAGGTACTTACGGTGGGAAAGAGACTGGGCTGTCATGCACCTAAAACTTTCGACACTAAAATTTGAATTTCATGAAATCTTCATGTCAAGAATAAGAAATGTTCAGGTTGTGGGTCTGATATGGCTATAGCTATTTGTACCTTTTGTTAGAAGCAATAGAAGCTGACTGACTTAGCTGGAGAGGTGGCTCAGAGGATAAAATGCTTGCTACCCAAACCAAAGTACCCTCCTTAGACTCCAGGTAAAAAGCCAGAAGCAGAAGCTTGTGGCAAGTGTAACAAAGAAGAATAGCAGAACAAGAATCCAGAGAGAAAAACCGCCTCACATGAGTTGGAAAGGTGAGGAATGACTTGATAGTTGTCCTCTGACCTCCACATGGGTGCCTATGTGTGTGTGCGTGTGCATATGCATATGCACAGGTTCTCTCACCACCCCCCAAGAAACTGACTGACTTAAACAGAAGGGTTTTTTGTTGTCACTGTCTACTTCTAGAAATTTTGTTAATTTCCTGAATTATTAGAGGCTAATGATCCAAGAAAATCAGTTTAAAAGCACCGTACTGTCACTGAGGTGCTTATTAAGTACCCTAACCCTAACCCTACATAGGCCACTACGGTACCTGAAGCTATTGACTGCAGAAAGATGAAAGAATGCCCCACCATCACCACCACTACCTACTCCAAACCAGCAATCCAGGGGCTTTCCATTGGGCCTCCTTACATCGCTGAACTCAAAAGAGAAATCTTACCCTAAAACTGGGGGTTGAAGAAGCTGGGTTACATGCCCCTTTCACAGGGTGCTAAAGAGTTTTCCCCACATCTACCTCAAGGAGGCAGGACTATTAAAGTCAGAATTTTTCATAGTTTATACAATGGTCCAGATGAAACTGGGCTATCAGACAAATTATCCTGTGTGTGTGTATGTGTGTGTGTCCAACAAACACTTTAACATATGAGAACTCAAGCATCATGAACCATGCATTGTTATAAACTAGTAAAATACACATTCAGGAAACTAGATGAAAGAAAAATAAAAACTGCAATGTATATTAAGTAGCCAAAATAAGTCCAGTTCAGATTATAAATTTGGTGGGGAGTAGCTGCCACAATACGTACAGTTAGGAGCACAGTCAGGATCAGGAGCGTTTGAGTTGAAGCTTCAGTGGGGTGCTGTGTTCCCAGACGATTTTCCATTGTGGCTGATAGTCCTCATGTTCAGCTAGTGGATCTGCTGGTCAGATGTGGGTGTGATGAATCCAAGTGGCAATTCCGTCCACCTTCTCAGCGGTAGGTGTGGTCAGGATGATGATGTAGGGTTCCAGCGTAGGGTCCCTTCCAGCAGGGTTCTAGTGTCTCTTGGTGATGGTGGTGAACAATCACCCAGTCTCCCAGATACTTACATATTTTAGATTTGAAAATAACCCTTTGAACATCTATAGTTGTTTTTCTTTATTATAGAATTAAAACTATGGGGAAAAGATGTCTTAATGTTTGTTTACCCTCTTGGAATGCTGTTGTGTTACTTAATAGGCCATTCATATATGTAAAGTATTTTTTATCTTTGTCTATACATTTCTCTCTGAGTGTTTAAGACCATACAGATAGCCACATTTAATTAAGGATTAGTTTTGGAGGTAACTAATGGCTCTCCAAAGAGACTTTAGGGACACAGGACTAGCCCCATAGCTTACTGGTGTCTTTTGTCTGTTAGGGTGAGTCAGGGCCATGCTGGCCAAGTAGTTGTACCTTCTTTGGGAAGTCAGGAGGACTGATTGCTTCTCAATTGTGACTCTCCTGTTTCAGACTGTATACCAATTTTGTTTGGGTCTCCATATCCTCCCTGCTCAGGAAGACAGGTGACTTATCAGGGGGGCCAGTGCAGAAGTGTCCCATCATCTCAAGTGGCCTCATGATCTGGGAGCACAGGCCAAAATATTGGTGCCTCTTGCTCTGATGATTCCAATTGGCTTTAGCTTCTACATAGGTGATTAACACATGTAGAAAGGAAGTTACACTGAAAGGCCAAATATAACCATTTTAAGTAGAAAGGCTCAGGTCTGATTTAGATAGAGAACTAGCCGGCTAATGTGCTGAGCTTTGCTTCTGCAAACTTTGCTTGCTTGCTCAATTGCTGCCTTTCTCGTTTCTGGGGAATCTCCATTTCAAGGACATTGCAGAAACATTCCACTGCGGAGGCCTCTGGCCTCCGACCACCTGCTTAGATAAGAAACTGAGGAATCTCCACTTCAAGGACCTTCCAGAAACACTCCACTGCGGGGGCCCTCTGGCCTCCGACCACCTGCTTAGATAAACCTGTCAATTCAAAAGTCGTAAAGTACCACTGTTTGCTTAGCCCATCACAATGGAGATTTGTTACCGGTTTGTGTGTGTCAGAGAGAAATAGAGGGTTTTTGCCAACACCCAATGGGCTGTCGGGGTCCAGGCAGAGGACAGCTGACCTTCAGTCAATACCGAAGAGCGGCCTTGGCCAAGAGACGTGTCTGGTCCTGTGCAATGGCGCGAACCGAAAATAAAGGAGGAGAAAGAGAAACCTGCCAACCCTCAAAAACAGAGGCAAGGCTGCATGGGCCGATGTCTCCCAGTCCCTCTGGGAGAGCACTCATCCACCCTGTCCATCTCATAAGGTCCCTGTTCAGGCACCAGCTGTGAGCTTTTGGATTTTTCCTGGGGGGCCGCTGCGGTTCACCCCGAAGGCATCCAGGCAACAGGGGGTGGGTGAGCATGTGAAGAGAGAAAGACACTCCCGGGAGAAAGTTGAGCAGCTCTCTCCTTACCGCTGCCGTGTTGAAATCCCAGTCTGGTGTAGTCAAAGGGAAGAAGGTATCAATGATAGCCTGATTATTGGTGGGATTCCCATCAGTGCCCAGAAGCCATTTTCAGGCTTCAGTCTGAACTCTCTCTCTTTCCACTGTAGTAAGCAGAATCTGTAGCAATTGTTGACAATCATCCCAAGTTGATTACGATCTTGGTCTGGGGGCCCCATAACCCAGAGGGGGAATACTGTGGCCTCCGGTTCCGGGGCTTGACTCTGAGGGGCCCTAATTTTAATGTCCTGAAAGTGGTCTGTCAGTAAAGAAAGCGGGGTAGTCTGCATCTGTTCCATCTGTCCAAGCACACAAATAGTAATTCCAACAAAGAAAAGGAAAAAGAGGACAGCAAAAAAGTTCAGTTGGCCAGCAACTACAAAACCGAAACTGAGACAACAGTCTCTCCCGTAGTCTCTACAGATAGGGGAATGAAATCCCCTCCGGGCGGGCCTGGGTACCCAGGACCGGCTGTCCACACACAGCAGTGGCCAGCGACTATAAAGCCAAAACTGAGACAATGGTCTCTCGCCGTTCCACAGTAGTGACCCACGTTGTCTCTACAAATAGGGGAATGAAATCCCCTCCAAACGGGCCTGGGGCACCCAGGACCCACAGTCCGAACAACGGGGCCTCCTGGGGGCGTGTCCGCCCAGCCACAATTTTCTGATAAACAGAAGCACAAAGGACAGGTTTTCAGGAAAGACAAAACACACAAGCACAACACAGAAGCACACTTACCAGCCAGCAACCTGAGTTCCACATGTTGGTGGTCCTCAGGGGTCGTCTCTGAGGGGATCCCAGACAAACCCCCAAATGTTATGCCCAGTTCTCAGCACCCCCAGTGACCACCAAGGAGAACCAAACATGAATGCAAGGGCAAGGAGCTTTATTTCGGGCTTAAGCTCGGTCTCTTGACTTCACCACCACAGTGGATCCATACAAGAACCCCGAGTAGTGGGAGGGTAGGGTTTTTATAGGGATTTGAACATAGAAGGAGATGGGTACATGATTGGTTGATTTAAACAGTAACTGTACTTGTATTCTTCTGATTGGTTTAGGATATTGTAGGGCAGGGGCTAGTGGAATTCCAGGCAGGTTAGGTAATCTTCATTATGATTGGCTAAGCAGGCAGCAGTGGGGTAGAAAGGCAGAAGCGACAAGTCCTGGGCATGTCTAGGAGCTGGCTTAAAACTCAGGCCTAGCCAGGGCAGCGCCCTACTGAAGCCTGTCATGGCGCCAGTCTAGTTTCTGGGTCCTTCAGAGACACACATGCTAGGTAAGTGTTCAACCTCTGAGCTATGTCTCCAGCTTAATATGTCTATCTCTTTTTTTAAAAAGAGTTCTTTTTAGATTTGTTTAGTATTTATTCATTTAGAGAGACAGAAAGAGGCAGATATAGAGGAAATAGGCACACCAGGGCCTCTAGCCACTGCAAGCAAACTCCAGACATGTGTGTCACCTTGTGCATCTGGCTTATGTGGGTACTGGGGAATCAAACCTGGAGTCTTAGACTTCACAAGCAAATGCCTTAACCACTAAGCCATCTCTCCAGCCCATATCTATCTAAAATAAAATTATTTGGGCTGGAGGGATGGATGGCTTAACAAGGCATTTGCCTGCAAAGCCAAAGGACCGGGGTTCAATTCCCCAGGACCCACGTATGCCAGATGCACAAGGGGGCACACACATCTGGAGTTCGTTTGCAGTGGCTAGAGGCCCCGGTGCGTCCATTCTCTCTCCCCTTCTTTCTCTGTCAAACAATTAAATAAAAATAATTTAAAAAATTATTTATTTGCAAGTAGAGACAGAATGGACACACCAAAGCCTCTAACTGCTGCAAACAAACTCCAGATGCATACTCTACTTTGCATATGGCTGGGAATGAAACCTGCATTTCTTATAGGCTTTGCAGGCAAGTGCCTTAACCACTGAGATATCTCTTCTGCCTGGTGATGTTTATCTTAAAAGGGTAATACAGGGGTTAAAAAGCAAATCTAATAGGTCTGTTACTAGAACTAAAAGTATATTTCATAGACATTTAGACATAAAAGAGAAGGAAATGAACAATTTATCATCATTCAAAGAGAAAATACAAGCCTTTCAGACCTTTAAAAGACTAATGGTTAAAGCTACTATATAAAGTTATAGGGGAAAAGGTAACAATTTATCAGAAGAAATACAGTGTTTTCTGACATTCTGTATTTGTCTATTTGGCATTTACTAATTAATCCCAGAACTAAACAGCCGAAGTCATTACAGAAATCACAAATCCACCAGCCACAAACCCCAAAATGTGTTTTATTTCCTGCTCAGTAGGTATTGCCCCACCCACCAGCTTCCCACCACTACAGTAATGAAGGCTCTGACCTGGGCTTTCTTCTTTCTGCCCATTCCTCGGGGATATTCCAAAATCCATACCCATGTGTAAGAACTGTAGATCTTTGGTTTCATTGACTGTTTAAAAACAAAGTTGCTTTTTAATTGCTATACAAAATGTTTAGCTTGTCTCTATCAATATTCCAATATGCATATAAGAAATTGAGAAGTCGGGCGTGGTGGCGCACGCCTTTAATCCGAGTACTCGGGAGGCAGAGGTAGGAGGATCGCTGTGAGTTCGAGGCCACCCAGAGACTCCATAGTGAATTCCAGGTCAGCCTTGGCTAGAGTGAGACCCTATCAAAAAAAAAAAAAAAAAAAAAAAAAAAGAAAAAAGAAAAGAAATTGAGGATGATAAAATGCTCAGATCCATAATGTGGCTCAATGTAATACATAATATGTAACAGCCAGTTTTTACAATAAACTGGGGCATTACTTTTGGATTTTTTTAGACCAGATCGGGCGCATTCAGTGTGGTATGGCCATAAACTTGGACTGTTTTAGAATAATCAAGTTTCTTAACTTCTTTATGCCTGCTTATTAGAAGTAATGATGGGTCTGTTTTAGTTGTTGGAAGAATGAAATGGGACAATGAGCTATACCTTATGCAGTAAACATTTGCAAAGCAAGCAATTGCTACTAGTGACATTTTTCCACTCTACTTTGGACCTATTCATGTGCATGGAATGCCAAGAAGAAAAGGAACAGGGTTAGTCCTACTTTCATACCAATATTTCAAGCATCCTTGCCACTGCCCGCCCGCCCCTCCCCCCCCCCAACGGAGATCCTGCAAGTGGCGCGCACACTGGGAGGGGGTCCTGAGGGTTTCAGCCTTCGTGCCGAGGTGACTCGGGATTGCCATGGCCCACTACCGGTTCACACATCTGGCGGTGCCTCTTTGCTCCCTGGGCCCGGGGCTCCCAGCTGAGGGTGGGCAGAGCTGGTACCTCGCCCCAGCCACTTAAGGCGCCCGCGGCTGCCGTCGGAGGGCGCTGTGGAGCCGGGCTGCCCCGTGTCGTAAAAGCGTCGTGAAAGCAGCCTTGCTTGGAGGTCCCGGGCCGTCAGTATAAACGGAACCTGCCGGAGTCTGGTTATTAGCATGGGAGCATCGGCGGCCGCGGTCCCACAGGATAGCTGGGGTTCTGCGGGCAGGCTGCCGGCCCGTGCCCCGGGCTGCTGAGGTCCCGACCCCAGCATGCTGGCCTGGCGCGTGGCGCGCGGCGCGCGGGGGCCCCTCCGCGGGGCCGCCTGGCCGCAGGGGGCGCGGCCGGGCCGGAGCGACGCCTGCTGCCTGGGCTGCCTGGCCGAGCGCTGGTGGCTGCGCCCCGCCGCGCTCGGCTGGCGACTGCCCGGGGCTGGCCCGCGGAACCTGTGCTCCGGCGCCGGAAAGGCGGCCGCGGGCCCCGAGGCCGGGGGAAGCGCCGCGGCGGAGGCCCCGGGCGGCCGCTGGGCCCGGGCGGGCGCCGCCAGCCTGGTACGTGCGAGGGTCGGCCTGGGGCGGCTTCCGAGAACTTTCCCAGGTTTGCTGAGAAGTTAACGGGCACGGCGTGTCGGCGGCACCGGATGGGTCCGCTCCTAGTCTCGGTGTCAAGTTAGAACCAGCTCCGTTGCTGGCAGCTGTGTCTGCGCCGTCCTTGCATTGGTAAAAGTAGCCATCTGGTCACTAAAAACAAAAAACTATTTTCTGAACTGAATCCCTAATGTGGAAGGGAAGTCCAGGGGAGTCTTCAGAAAGGACCTTAAGTTCGTGCCGGTTTGGCACACTATCCTTTGGAAACCTACCACATAGGTGGTAATTGAAAGGTCTTTGAGTTATAAAAATAAATTGTAAAAGTATTCGTTAGGTAACAGAAGGAAGTGTCACTTCACTTACCTACTGATGTAGCTTCCCAGTCAGAAGGCACGAGAGCCTGAGTGTGGGACAGGTTTTGATGTCACGTTAGCAAGACTCATGCAATTATTACATCTTCAATTGTTAGGTCTCAGTGGTCTACTGGACTGCTTTCATCAGTTACACAGCATGGGTTGAGGTGGCCACATCCTGGCAGGGGCATCAACTCCAGTAAAAGCTTTAGAGCATCTTGGGATTTGAATGTTGGATGCTTTGAAGTTGTTTTCATCCTGGCTGAAGTCCCTTCCACAATGGCAGTAGTTGGTCGAGTATGCCACAGGTTATCTGGTTGGGTAATCTGAGATTAGCTCTCCTAATGTAAACTGTGAACCTTACAGATATAATAATTATTAATTAACGAGACACTTTATTGAAATATTTTATGTGGAGCTCATACCCCCTTAACAGTCTCAATAACTTATTTCTCAATAATTTATTTCTATTTATTCACCAAATGAAATGATGAGGCTGCTTGTAACTTTGGACTTAATCTTGCTCTCATAAATATCTGAGATTAATTTTGGAGCTCCTTGTTCTGATCTTTTGTTATCCCATTTTTCAATTGTGAACTGCCTTTCCTTCTTCCTAGCTTTTCTGTGACTTGCTGTAACATTGGATTGGTATTTGACTTTCTACCACATTGTGGTCAACAGTCTTATCTTTTTTCCTCTGGACTCTGGAACATTCTGATCTTTAAATTTGGGAATAAATAAGAATATTTTCATGTAATTATATAATGTGATCCTACTTTCAGTAAAATGTCCTAGAGTGCAGGGTTGTATTGCTCCTGGTTTGATGATTGCTCCCCAGAGGATTTCAGTTTTATCACTTTCAGTAATAGTAACCTGCCTTCTGCCCCTGACAGACACCATTGCCCCTCTAACCTGAGATGCTTCTGCTGGGTTCTGTCTGTAAACACAAACTTCGTATCTCTAGAGAATGCCGTTTCTTCTAGAGTGGTTTATGGGCTTTTAAAAGATGACTTGAGAAATGAATAGTGCCACTTGTTTTTTTCTTAATCAAGGTTAAGGTTTGGGCAAGTTGGTTACTGATTTAAGAGGTTAAGTGAAGAAAAACTTCCATGTGGTGGAATTGGCTGTTTTGACTCAATGAAGAAAAACAAAATCAGGCTTTAAGAAAAGGAATTTTCTTGCTGTTACTTCTGTATCCTGTTGTGCAGCGTGTTTTAGCTCTGTTAGGCTGGGGATTTTTAAAGTTGAAATACTCATGAATTAGATTCTGTTTGGCAAAGAAGGGTTGTCCTTCAGAATAACTATCAATAACTTCTAACAGCTTGGTTCCCAATGAAGTTTTAAGGAACCAGAACTCCCAGATGGGAGTTGTGAAAGCCCACAGTTTTAAGATGGGGGGGGGTATTAACATTTTCATGCCTGTTTTGAACAGATTTATAAGATTTGTATTTTCATGTTTTTTGTTTTGTTTTGTTTTTCGAGGTAAGGTCTTACTCTAATTCAGGCTGACCTGGAATTCACTATGTAGTCTCAGGGTGGCCTCGAACTCAGCGATCCTCTTACTTCTGCTTCCCAAGTGCTGGGATTAAAGGTGTGTGCCACCATGCCCGGCTATCTTTTTTTTAATAGTAGGATGTGTGTGTGTTTATGGGCCTGTTACTGCTGCAAACAAACATCAGATGGTTGCGCCGCCACTTGCATCTGTCTGGCTTACATGGGTGGCTGGGGGAATTGGCCGCAGGCTAGCAGGCTTTGCAAGCAAGCACCTTCAACCACTGAGCCATCATCCCAGCCCCTATTTCTATATATCTTGATCTCTGTTCCTAGCTCCATTTTCTTAGCAGTTTTCTTATTTAGTATCCTTTTGATGGATACATGTAGAGGTGTGAGAAGGTCCAGGATGCTGAGATTAAAATTTTTTTTTTCTTGACACATGCTAATCAGCTTACTTGTGAGATCAAAGAAAAGTTTAAATTTTGGGTCATGTATTAAAGGCTTACCTTATTGGGGGATAGTGTTTATTCATCTGTGTTCTCATTAGAATGAAAACTACATACACACACAAGAATTATAAATACAAATCTAAAACTTCTTAAGTTTTTTATGTTTAAAGTATGACTCTATGGTATTTCATTCAAATTTTGTCTTTGTGTTTCAGTATGAAAATCCATGGACAATCCCAAATATGTTGTCAATGACAAGAATTGGCCTAGCTCCAGTTTTGGGCTATTTGATTATTGAAGAAGATTTTAATGTTGCGCTAGGAGTTTTTGCTTTAGCTGGGCTAACTGATTTGGTAAGTTAAAATGTGTTCTCTTTGCTCCTTTCCAAATCCCAGGGTCTCTGTGACTGTCCTGAATAGCACAGCTTTAGTCATCTCTTCCATGGAGGTATGTCTGCCACATGAGTATGATCTCGGCTTTGTGTAAAGACATGGTGCATCTATGTGGCTCTATTTTTATATAGTCTAAGGAGGAAGTAAAAGTTGTAGAGAGCCTTAGAAGGGGCTCTTTTCACTTACTCTTGGCTGCAGTTACCTTCTCTTTGTTAGACTATTGCCCAACTAAGAAGCAGCTTATGGGAGGAAAGGGTTGATTTCAGGCTTACAGATTCCAGGGAGGCTTCATCATGGTGGAAGAAGCTGCTGACTTCAACACATATCCATAGCAGAGGAGAAAGAGGAACAGCCAGGGTTCTGGCTGGCTCAGAACACACCTTATAGTTGGACTGCACACCAAGGTCCACCCCTGGTGCCGTACTTTCTCCAGCATGGTTCCATCTCCCCAAATCTCAACTTAATCAAAAACACATGAGGCTATTGGCGCATTACATTGAAACCATCACACTCTTGGCTTTTAGTTTTATAAAAGGAACACCTTTTAAAAATTCCCAAGAGCTTAGTATTTGCTTTAGAAGTAGAAATAGAGAAACTGTAAGGGTGTTTTGTGCTAATTTATGAAAGAAATATCTTGATCTGCTGTCAGAGAGTTCTTTTTCTTAGTGGAGAAGAGTGGGCCACTCATGGCCTCAGGAAATGAGGATGTAACAACTGGGGAGTTTATAGAAGCCAGAGCTCTGCTCAGCTTTTTTTTTTTTTGGGGGGGGGGTTTCAAGGTAGGGTCTCACTCTAGCTCAGGCTGACCTGGAATTCACTCTGCATTCTCAGGCTGGCCTTGAACTCATGGCGATCCTCCTACCTTTGCCTCCCAAGTGCTGGGAATAAAGGCGTGTGCCACCACGCCCGGCTTTTTTTTTTTTTTTTTTTTTTACTAATAATTTATACATGTTTCAACAAGAAAATATAAATTCTTGTCCATCCTAGTGGCACATAGCTGTAATAAGTCAAATAGGACTCAAGATTCTGAGGCAAGAAAATTATTGCTCGTCTGACTTAGATCACACGCTATAAAATCAAGGATAGTCTGATTTATATCACATGATCCAAGCTTATTAGAGCTATATAGCAAGACCTTGTCTCAAAAAAAAGAAAAAAGTAAGGAAGAATATATATTTTGTACAATTCATGAAAAATGGAGCAGAGGAAGGTAAATGAAATATGCTTATAACACTTTTTTTTTGTTTATTACTTTTATTTATTTATTTGGGAGCAACAGAGAGAAAGAGGCAGAGAGAGAGAGAGACAGAGAGAATGGGTGCGCCAAGGCCTCCAGCCACTGCAAATGAACTCCAGACGCCAGTGCCCCCTTGTGCATCTGGCTTACATGGGTGTTGGGGAATCGAGCCTTGAACAGGGGTCCTTAGACTTCACAGGCAAGCGCTTAACTGCTAAGCCATCTCTCCAGCCCATGCTCATAACACTTTTTATATTAATAGTTTTTCAAAGGTGATAATAGATGCAAAGAACATGAACTTTAGCTATATATGAGGTAATGAGGTATTTTCATAGTTATGTGATTCTAGACAATTGTAATAGGGGAATCTATCATTAATTTTCTTATTTATATAACATGGGTAATGCCATAATTGTAGATCTATCATAATAAGAAGCATATGTTATGTACTCAATGAAGAGTCTATTAACTGATTACAGTACAGTTTATATTATTGGTGCCAAATAATCATTAACTCATATTTCCAACAAAATGCTAAGATTCTACACGTAACAGGTGCTGCTATAGAATAATTTTTTTATGAAGAACATACTTTGTATGGATACATCTGTGTTTGTACCATCTTTTCCCTCCTCCCTGTCCCTATTCTGCTGGTATCCTTATGGGGTTGTGGGTTATGTGCTGTGATCTGCTCAGCTTTAATGCTGGCAGGAGCTATAGTTATTCCAAATATTTGTTCCCTGGTTCTGCTCCACACATTGATGACTTCCCTGCACAGATGCCTTGCTCTGGGCTGGGACTGGGCATCCTTCTTCCTCAGCTACCTCAGCAGGTGGTCAGAGGAGGAAAAGCACTTGACTATCACTGTGACAGTGGAATAGAGAGGTTTGGATTTCAGTGATCTCAAATTGGAGCTGGGAAATGATTCTATAACAGACAGTTTTGTGGACTGGTCAGCTGTCAATGTGTTTACATTTGCATTTATCATATACCTTGATTCATAAAGAATTTTAAATGACATAAAACTCCACAAAAACAGTTTGGAGAAGCAGAGAAGGAAAGAGAAAACAGTTCAAGTTCGGACAAGATGAGCATGTGGAAATAGAAAAGGAAACTTTTCATACAGGGCAGGCCTGAGATCCATGTGAACACCCAGATGGGGGATAATTGCATGTGTTTTCAAACCAATGTGCTTGAAAAGCTTTGCTTAGTATTTAATGGGAAGTAAAAGTTGTGTACTACCTTTCTGTATAATGTTTGCTTTTCCTTTTGAGGTTCATAGAAATAGTCCTGCCTGCTTATTAACAGTTGCCATATTAGTGAGCTGCTACTTAAGAATTTTCAGGGAAACATGGCATTGCCAGTGTGTATCAAATACAGTCTTCAAATTAGCTCATGCCTTGTTTTTCCCCAGAGTTTATTTCCTATTTGTCACCATCTGTCCAGTCTTCCTCTTTTCTTTTGAGCCTCCTTTTCTCTCCAAATCCCAAGTTTCATTAGTATGGTCTACAAGTTTATTATATTGACAGAAACATTGTTTGTGTAATAGACAAAGATTTTTCAGATCCTAGACTTGGCTTTTATGTTCATCTGCTAGTTTGTGAGTTTTAGGGGGAATGGAATTAACCTCCACATGAAATTCCTTATTCACTGAATGATAGAGGAGCATGATAAATTGTGCAAGATAATAATGTAGAAGCCTGAGTTCATTGGTATCAGTTTGCATCTATTCCACGCAGGGTTTGATGCCTCCAGTCTGGCTATTGAGCAAATGCAATTATAAGCCAGGGAATGGCAGGGTCTGATTGGTGTGTGGGGGAAGTGGGCGAGGGGAAGGCAAGAGTGGAAGCAGAGCAGCTGGTGAGGAGGATTATATAAGAGTCACATGCATTGGGGGAGTGGAGTTAGAAATGGATGGTTTAAATAATGTTTGAAGATAATATGTTGGTACATTGGATTGGGGATTTGAGGGAAAGATAAGTCAAATAGGACTAAGTTATTCAATCTCTCTCTCCCTCCTCCCTCCCCCTCCCTTTTGTCCCCCCCACAAAAAAAAAAACCAGGTGAATGGAGGAAGTAACATTTTCTGAGGTGGTCAGAACTTGGGACAGGACAGAGCTTAGGGGAAATATCAAGAATTCTGATGCTTGTTGCAGGAAGTTGAGTGTAGTAGTGAGGAGTTGTCACAGAGGTACAGATTGGAAGCTGTCAGGTAAAGATGGTCATATCCAGTAAAGTATCTGGGTGAGATAAAAGAAGAAAAATGAGGTCAGAGGAAGAAGAAATAGTTGGTCAGTAAAGGAAGAAAATTAGCAATGCTCACAGGGTACATAACAAAAGTCTGCAGTTGTGTTAAGTCACATACTATGAAAGTTCATCAGTGGCCTATATGAGAATTCTGTAGCTAGAGGTGAGGAGTGATGGGGTTGGTAAGTAAATGTGAGGTGTTGTAGTCAGGTTTGCAATGCTGGCAGAAATCACCTGACCAAGAGCAGCTTTTTGGAAAAAAAGGGGTTTATTTTGGCTTACAGACTTGAGGGGAAGCTCCATTATTGCAGGGGAAAACGATGGCATGAACAGAGGGTGGACATCACCCCTTGGCCAACATAAGGTGGACAGTAGCTACAGGAGAATGTGCCTAACACTGGCAAGAGGAAACTGGCTGTAGTACCCATAAGCCTGCCCCCAACTGCCTCCAGGAAGTGTTAATTTCCAAATCTCCATCAGTTGGGAACCTAGCATTCAAAACACCTATGTTTATGGGGGTCACTTGAATCAAACCACCACAGGTGTTGACATTTCTTTAAGGTAGTTTTGCTTTGTGGAAGGATAGAAATAAGGTCAAGGAACAGTTGTCATAAAGATACACATTCTAAGCCAGATGTGGTGGCTCACGCCTTTAATCCCAGCACTCGGGAGGCAGAGGTAAGAGGATCGCTGAGAGTTCAAGGCCACCCTGAGAATACATAGTGAATTCCAGGTCAACCTGAACTAGAGTGAGACCCTACCTTGAAAAACAACAACAACAACAACAACAAAAAACGATACACATTCTAGGGAATATTTGATGTTAGCTGATTACTAAATGACCAGATGAGAAAGGAAAGACTGAAAATGCAGAGGAGATTGGGCAGGAGGGAGGCAGACCCTGGAAGGTGAGGACTTGGGTTAGAGGTAGGGAGGGCAGAAAGACAATGGATGCAGCTGGGTGGTGAATTTGGTGGGACAGTGGAAAATTTGTTATTTTCCTCAAGGAAAGCATAGATGTGGTGGGCTGCAGAGAAGGTTTAGGAGGAATAAAGAATGCAGCATGAAAAGAGAAGGTAAACACTTAGGCAAGTATAGGGTTGCCAGATGTTGGTGCTTAAAGAAGGTCTATGGTCATGACTGCTACCTATGATCAGTCCTCCATTTGTGTGTTGTTCTTGGGCAATGTTGAACATGCAGGCCTGGAACATGTGTGTAGTGAGTGGTGATGAATATAGTGTAATGTGAGGAATTGCTCAGTGAGAAACCTGTTGATGTTTGTAAAGGAGTGATGTGAGGACAGGAGGTCAAGTTATGATAGTAAAAAGTGGGGTGTTAAGTTCCCTGAGAATTTCAGGTCCTCAGTTTCCCATTCTAGAAACTTGGCTTGTCAGCATTACCTGTGGTCTAAGGAAATAGCAAGGTGATGTTGCATAGACTTGTAATCTCAACACTAATCAGGCAGAGACAGGAGGATTGCAGCAAGTTCAAGGCCACCTGGCTGAAAACAGATTGGGATGAAAGAGAAGAAAATAGGTTGTTCTATTGGAATAGTAGTAACTGATAACTATGATTTTTTTTTTGAGGATTTACTAACTACTGAGGCCTGCATAAGTATTAATCATATTATGTCCTGAAGACAGCCAACCCTTTGAGGTAGTGTTATCTCTGTTTTACAGATGAAGAAACTCAGGCCAGTAACTTGCCCAAAGGTCACGTAGCTAATAAACGACAGAGCCAGGGCTTGAACCAGTTCTGTTCTCACAAGACTTAAGCTGCGGTTGTCGTTGTATTTTGGGAGGCCTAGTGAGCAGTACTGGGGATGAAACCCAGGGCATTGTGCATGTTAGGCAAGTACTGTACCACTGAGCTACATCCGCAGCCCAGGACCAACTTGAACCACTGTCCTGTATGCCACTTTCTGCTTGAACTCATTGGAATACTTGTAATACGGAAGGCTTATTTATCTTCAAAATGAATTATATTTAATTATATGAAAGCTAGCTTTATCTTTTTTCCTTTGAAAGAGGAATAGAACATTCAAACATTTGTTGAAACTTGAAATAATATAAAATGGGTACAAGCCATTGGAGCATGGACTAAACCAGGAAGTCTGTCTTGTTCCATATGGCTAGATAATACTTAGTTTGGGTTGTTTTTGTTGCTTCAGTGATTATGTAGGTCTGTCCCTTTCTCTGGCTGGAGATCTGAATTTTTATATCCAGTAAGACTTTGAATACTTAAATTGTGGGAGCTAGTTGTTGTTACTGTTTTCTTCTGAGGCAGTGTCTGACTAGCCCACACTGCCCTGGAACTTACTGTGGTCCTAGGCTGTCCTCATACTCCTGGTGATCCTCCCACCTCAGCTGGGATTAAAGGCATGTACTACCATGCCTGGCCCTGCTTAGTATTTTTAAAACCTCTGGCAGATCAAAAATAAATAAACATATAAAATGGCCTTCAACATTTTTTTTTTTTTAAGTAAGCATTGGGTCACTTTGGCTTACTAACAACCAGGTATAATCTCTGCTTTATTGTATTATTTATTTCCAACAAAAATAATGAAGGAAACATTTTAAGTAGGTTAGATACAGGGGACTGTAAATACAGGTAAATGCAAATATAGTCAGAACATAGAATTAACTATGGTAGTGGATACTTTGTGTGGTTCTAGGATTAAGTTCATGGTCTCTACATACTAGCCAAGTTGTGTGTCATTAAACTATACCCCAGGCCTCTGAACACAACAATCTTTTTTTGTTTGTTTGTTTGTTTTTCGAGATAGGGTCTCACTCTAGCCCAGGCTGACCTGGAATTCACTATGGAGTCTCAGGGTGGCCTCAAACTCACAGTGATCCTCCTACCTCTGCCTCCTGAGTGCTGGGATTAAAGGTGTGCGCCACCACGCCTGGCTCCACAATAAGTTTTAAAACTGAAAAAATTAATGTGATAACATAAAGAGTAATATAGATAATAGTCTATGGCCATGCCACCCTGAATCCATCCCGTCTTGTCTGAACTGGGAAGCTAAGCAGAATTGTGCCTGGTTAGTACTTGGATGGGAGACGGCATGGGAATGCTGAATGCTATAGGTAAAAGAAGAAAAACAGAAGGGCTCTGCAAATGTCTCCCAGTAGTCCTCAAGAGTACCAGCAGCTGCTTTGGCTATAGGGCCAATAGTCCAAGGCTCAGAAAAGGAAAATGAAGCTCCTCGTCTGGCCTCTTTCAGTTTTCCTCCCTAGGAGTTTTTTAGGGGTTCCTTCCATCTCTAAATTTGTGTTTGGGTTCATCCCACAAGAAAATACTATAAATATGTGAAATTATTTTCAGACCAGTTGCTAATTTCAAAGCTTAAATATATCCATCTAAAAGAATAAGAATGTTTGGGGATAAGAAACAAGAAACTTATTGATATTTTATGAAAGTGTGGTAGTTTTTCTGGTACCTCTTAAACTTCAAGATATCTGCTCTGTTCCTACTATGACATTTATTTTAAAAAACACTTCTATTTTCAGTTGGATGGATTTATTGCTCGAAACTGGGCCAATCAAAAATCAGCTTTGGGAAGTGCTCTTGATCCACTTGCTGATAAAATACTTATCAGTATCTTATATGTTAGCTTGACCTATGCAGATCTTATTCCAGGTAAGAGTACCCTCATGTGTACTTTTATAGCATAGGGAAGAATGACTTTAGTCAGCTTGGGATTTTTCTTAAGAGACATTTTTGTTCCAAAAACATATTTTTAAACTGTTGAAACATTTTGCTTATTACTCTGTTTATTGTAAGATTTAGGTCCTTGTTATATTAGTAGAATATTTTCTGTGTAAAGTTGTTTGAAATAAAAGTTGAGAAAATATTCCACCATATCAATTCATAATACTTTACATTATATATTTTTAGTGCTTAGAGTTTTGAAAGTAAATTTGTCCTTTCTGGTTAAGTACAGTGTTATCATGTGAGAACTCTGTAATTCTAAAGCTATCTGTAAAATTTCACATTGTTTAGGCAGTATTATACAGTTTTAAAATCATACATATAGTACATTATCTGAATACTGAGTCTAAAACTTGATTGTCTTTTGCTTTGTTTTGCATGTGCTTTTCTGGTTCTTTA
Source organism: Dipus sagitta (assembly GCA_036346955.1). NCBI lineage: Eukaryota > Metazoa > Chordata > Mammalia > Rodentia > Dipodidae > Dipus > Dipus sagitta. The sequence goes on along the minus strand of CM070779.1, from coordinate 54,050,119 downwards.
TTTTCTACTTCAACTGTATTTTCTTAATTTTTTATTTTTATTTTTATTTTTATTTATTAGAGAGAGAAAGTGAATGGGCATGCCAGGGCCTCTAGCCAGCACAACCAAAATCCAGATGCATATGCTACCATATGCATCTGGCTTACATGTACTAGGGAATTAAACCTGGGTCCTTAGGCTTCTCAGGCAAGCATATTAACTGCTAAGCCATCTCTCCAGCCCTCACCTGTATTTGTCAGTCAATTTTCTTCCTCAATTCAAATTAACTTTCTTCTCCCAAGACTTAGAAGTAGGATCTGAGCTGGGCGTGGTGGAACACGCCTTTAATCCCAGCACTGTGGGAGGCAGAGATAGAACGATCACTGTGAGTTCAAGGCCAGCCTGAGACTACATAGTGAATTCCAGGTCAGCCTGGGCCAGAGTGAGACCCTGCCTCAATAAAAAAAGGAAGGGAGGAAGGAAGGGAAGGAAGGAGGGAGGGAGGGAAGCAGAGAAGGAAGGAAGGAAGGGAGGGAGGGAGGGAGGGAGGGAGGGGAGGGGACGGGAGGGGAGAGGAGGGGAGAGGAGGGGAGAGGAGGGAGGGAGGGAGGGAGGGAGGGAGGGAGGGAGGGAGGAAGGAAGGAAGGAAGGAAGGAAGGAAGGAAGGAAGGTAGATCTGAACCAGAAGCTGCCTTATGGTCTTTGGATGTCATTTGGTAAGAAATAGTATAATGGCATCTCATTCTAGTGTCCTCTCTTCATACTCTTTCTTACTTTTATCTTCCAGGTTCTTAAGCCAAATTAAAGTATAACATATCCATGTTTATATGCTTCTTTGAAAATTAGAATTGGAGTGTGTGTGTGTGTGTGTGTGTGTGTGTGTGTGTGTTTTATTGGGGCTGGCGAGGGTAGGGAATCTCTTGATTCATATAAGTAAATGTAGGGGAAAATGTCCTACAGAGCATTCTGTTGACATTGAGAATCCAAATGATCTTTATTTCATGTGTGTTTTCATACCTTTTTTTTTTTTCAAGTTACATTGTATTTTGTGTTGTTTTATGCAGGTTGGCCAGGAACTTCCCCGTTGAACATAGAAGTTGCTTCCAGCTTTTTAGTGTTACAGAATGTTGGTATGAGCTTTAAGTAATTGATGTAGGTTGCTTTCCAAGCTGGAACTCCACTGTGGTTCTGGGATTTTCCCATTGTCTGGTTTCTGGCTTCATTGGATTTGTTTTTGCAGAGTCCCGTGTCTTTTCACTAAGCACTTCTTTTGGTGATGCATCCTCCTTTTTCTGTAAATGCTAGGACAACTACCCCCCCAGGTAGGGTCTCACTCTAGCTCAGGTTGACCTGGAATTCACTGTGTGGTCTCAGGGTGGCCTCGAACTCATAGCTATCCTCCTATCTCTGCCTCCCGAGTGCTGGGATTAAAGGTGTGTGCCACCATGCCCGGTTTAGGACAAATTTTGACAAGGTCTTGAGCATCTCACATTCTGCCCTCAACACAGTTGACCTTGGTGGGCATGATTTTTCTTTGCTGATCATGTTCACTTAGAATTTTGAAGACCAACCAGGCATTGTGGCACACATTTTTTTTTCAGATTTTTTTAAAATTTTTATTATTTTTTTTATTTTTTAAAAAATATTTTTTCCAAATTTTTATTAACTTCCATGATTATAAAAAAATACCCCATGGTAATACCCTCCCTCCCCCCACTTTCCCCTTTCAAACTCCATTCTCCATCATATCCCCTCCCTATCTCAATCAGTGTCTCTTTTAATTTTGATGTCATGATCTTTTCCTCCTCTTATGATGGTCTTGTTCAGGTAGTGTCAGGCACTGGGAGGCCATGGATATCCAGGCCATTTTGTGTCTGGAAGGAGCACATTGTATGGAGTCCTACCCTTCCTTTGGCTCTTACATTCTTTCCGCCACCTCTTCCACATTAGACCCTGAGCCTTGGAAGGTGTGATAGAGATATTGCAGTACTGAGCACTGCGGTCACTTCTTTCCAGCACCATGATACCTTCTGAGTCGTCCCAAGGTCACTGCCATCTGAAAAGAGAAGATTCTCTACCAAATGTGAGAGTAGCATTAGTATAAGGGTATGAACATTAAGAGAAGTGCTTACTGGGCAGTTTGATAAGCATAGTATATACATTTAGCCAAACAACAGCAGACATTACACCCCTAGTGCTCATGACTACCCGTGTTTTAAGTTTTCAGTATCAGGGATGTATTCCCTCCCATGGAGCAGGCCTCCAGTCCAATTAAAGGGCAATTGGTTTCCACCATGACAGACGTGCCACTGTTGCACCCGTTGGCTCATTTGGCCTGGCTGGCCAAATATAAGGCTTGCAGTGTCCACTCTTGAGTATCTTCACTGGTGATTTCTCTTTCTCCCGTTGAACTGCATGCAGAATGGCTTCTTCTACCTTTCTGTCAGCTAATCTACACGGAGGAGGTTATCAGTTCAGTTCCAGCAGGATTTCTCAGTGGCCTTGCAGCCCAAGTATGTGGAGTCTTTAGCACTAGGGTCTTACCATCTATTGCTGGTGGGAAACCAAGGGCCTTGGCAAAGGCCTGTAATGTTTTGGGGGCATCAGGGACCTGTGGCACACATCTTTAATCCCAGCACTTGGGAGGCAGAGGTATGAGGATTGCTGTGAGTTCAAGGCCACCCTGAGACTACATAGTGAATTGCAGGTCAGCCTGGGCTAGAGTGAGACCCTACCTCAAAAAAAAAAAAAAAAAAAAAGAATTTTGAAGGCCCCTTTTTGTAGGCATCCACATCCCATCTTGTAACAGAGAAATCTTCAGCCCTTGTAGTACTTTTTATTACAGTTTTATTTATTTATTTGTTTGTGAGAGAGAAAGAGGCAAATAGAAAGAGAATGAGTAAACCAGGGCCCACTGCAAGTGAATTCCAGATGCATGTGCTGCCTTGTACATGCACTTTATGTGGGTACTAGGCAATCTAATGTTGGTCCTTTCGATTTGCCAGGAAGCCCCTTAACCACTAAGCCAGCTCTCCAGCTTGCTTTTTCTTTTATATATGATTGTTGTGTATTGGAACTCTCTCTCTCTCTCTCTCTCTCTTTTTTTTTTTTTTTTTTTTGGTTTTTTGAGGTAGGATTTCCCTCTAGCTCAGGCTGATGTAGAATTCACTATGTAGTCTCAGGGTGGCCTCGATCTCACAGCGATCCTCTTATCTCTGCCTCCCAAATGCTGGGATTAAAGGTGTGTGCTACCATGCCCAGCTTGTATTGGAAATCTTTAAGGATTCTTTTTTCCTACTTAATGTTTTTCAAAATTGAAATATATATATATATTGAAGAGATAGCTCAGAAGTTAAAAGCACTTGCTTTCAAAGCCTGACAGCCCAGGTTCAATTCCCTAGTACTGAAGTGAAGCCAGATGCATAAAGTGGCGCATGCATTTGGAGTTTATCTACAGTGGCAGGAGGCCCTGGAGCTCGCTCTCTCTCCCTCTCTCTCTCTCTCTCTCTCTCTCTCTCTCTCTGTCTGCCTCTTTGTCTGTGTCTGGCTTTCTCTAAAACAAATTAAAATGTTTTAAAAAAAATCATTTGTGGCCAGATGAGGTAGTGTACATCTTTGATCCCAACACTGGGGAGGTAGGAGGATTGTTGTGAGTTTGAGGCCACCCTGAGACTATATAGTGAATTCCTGGCCTAAACTGAGACCTTACCTTGAAAAAAACCAAAACACAAAAGACGATCATTTGCTAAGTGAATTGGGTGCCCACTTACCCCAGCATTTTAAAATTTCCTGAAGAACCACTGTACTGTCCTTTCATACCTGCTCTGTTTTTGTGCCAGCTGGACTTTTGTTTTACTAAAAAGTCCTGATTATCTTGGAGAATCGGCTTTTTGCATTTTTGTTGTTGTTGTTGTTTTGTTTTGATTTCCAAGGTAGGGTCTCACTTTAGCCCAGGCTGACCTGGAATTCACTATGCAGTCTCAGGGTGGCCTTGAGCTCAGGGCAATCCTCCTACCTGTGCCTCCCAAGTGCTGGGATTGCACCATCACGCCCATCTCAGCTTTTTGCGTTGTATGTAGATTTGAGAATCAACTTTTCCTAGAATGAGCAACTCCAGAGAGGGGAAAAATGCTGGAATTTTGTCAGGATTTCATGGAACTTACAGATCTCTTTGGAAGAGTTAATATTTTCACAGTAATCCTTTAGGCCACAAACTCCATGTATCGACTGTGTTTGGGACTTCTCTAAGTAATGTCTTTGAAACTTTTTTTTTTTTTTTTTTTTGGTTTTTCGAGGTAGGGTTTCACTCTAGTCCAGGCTGACCTGGAATTCACTCAGGGTGGCCTCAAACTCAGTGATCCTCCTACCTCTGCCTCCCAAGTGCTGGGATTAAAGGCGTGCGCCACCACACCTGGCTGTCTTTGAAACTTTTATAATTTCCTGCCAAGTGGTAACATTGTTTAGTAGATTTATTCTTAAACATTTGCTTGTTCTTGCTGTTCCTGTAAATGGAAGCTTTTAAATTTTCATTATATAATAACTGCTATGATTGATAAGGCAAGTCATTTCTTTTTCTAATATTGATTTATGCACCTAGAAAAATTTGCTCTTACTTTAATAATTTAAATTCTGTTGACTTTTCTCCATCCTCAATTCTGTACTATTTATAAGTAATGGCAATATTTCTTCCTTTATTTCCTTTTACTTGCCTCACTACACTATGCTTTACAGTGTTGAGGTGAGTGGCATGCCTTATTCCCAATCTCATAGATAAGCTTCTAACTCTACTATTGAGGATGGTCCTGTAAGGCTTTGTATACTCAGGTTAAGTAGTTCACTTCTCAGGAGTTTAAGAGGGCTTTTTTTTGTATGTGTGTGTGTGTGATTGAATATTTTAAATTGTGTCATTTTTATATTTAAGGTATCATGAGAGGTGAAACTGATCATTGATTTTCGAATGTTGGGAACAGTCTGTAGTTCCTGCTGTAAATCCAGCTTGGCCATGACATGTTGTATAAATATGGACTGATTTGGTTTGGTAGTATTCTATTGAAGATGTCCCATTAGTATTCTTGAGGTTAGCCTGGAATTCTTCTCCCAATGTCCTTGTAGTTTTTTAAGTTAATTTTTTAGGTTAGCATACAAAGTAATGAGTTTTATCTTTGCATCTTCATATCATATGTCATGCTTTGTTCTCTTCATCCCTTTACTGCCTCCAGCTGTTGGTCTCTCTCCCTTCATTTAGGCCCCCTTCTGCTTTCTGATTACACTTACGATTTCTATTTTCTGCCTACCTTATTATCTCATTCTGTCCTCTCTAGTAGTTCCACATATGAAGGAAAACACATGATGTTTGTCTTTGAGTCTGGCTTATTTCATTTTAACAGTGAGTTCCGGCTGCATCCGTTTGCCTGCAAATGCCGTGATTTCACTTTCCTTTATGACTGCATAAAGTCCCATTGAGTTATATTTGCCACATCGTCTTCATCTTTTGGCAGACATGTAAGCTGTTGCTGGTTCTATTTCCTGGCTAGTGTACATAGTGCAGCAGTAAACCTAGATGTTCAAGTATCTCTGTGATAATGTAGATTTTAGAGTCCTTTGGGTTTAAACCCATGAGTATTGAATCTGGTCATATTAGAGTTCCATTTTCTGTTTGTTGAGGAATCTCCACACTGGTTTTTTGGAGAGTCCAAGCATGTTTTCATTCCCATCACCAGAATTTGGTGGTGGTTGTTTTCTTGATAGCCATCCATACTTGGTCCTGTCTAGCTTTTTTTTTTTTTTTTTTTTTTCGAGGTAGGGTCTCATTCTAGCCCAGGCTGACCTGTAATTCACTATGAAGTCTCAGGGTGGCCTTGAACTCACAGCGATCCTCCTACCTCTGCCTCCTGGGATTAAAGTCATGCGCCACTACGCCCGGCTAAACTGTCTAGCTTTTTAAAAGATGTTTTTATTTATTTCTGAAAGAGAAAGTATGGACATGCCAGGGCCTCTTGCCACTATACTCTCCAGATGCATGAGCCACTTTGTGCATCTGGATTTATGTGGTACTGGGGATTCAAACTTGGGCCGATAGGCTTTGCATGTAAGTACCTTTAACCACTGAGCCATCTCTCCATCCCTCCTTGTTAGAGAGAGAAAAAGAGAGAGAGAGAGAGTGTGTGTGTGTGTGTGTGTGTGTGTTTGGGTTTGATGGGGGGTCAGGGTTTGAAGTAGGGTCTTACTCTAGTCCAGGCTGACCTGGAACTCACTCTGTAGCCCAGGCTGGCCCCAAACGTACAGTGATCCTCCTACCTCAGCCTCCCAAGAGTTGGGGGTTACAGGTGTGAACCAGCACATCTGGCTGCCATGTTAGTTTCTGATTATCAGTTTTATAACTAACCTTAGCTTCATCAAGCAGTTTAGTGACTTTTTAATTCTTCCATTATTTGGAAATATTGGTGTGAAATTACAGTTCTTTCCTTTTGAATGCTTAATAAAATGTGTTGATGTCAATGAGGCTGGGAATTCTCATTGGAGAACTTTTTGTTTGTTTTTTAAAATATTTATTTATTTATTTGTGAGGCAGAGAGAGAGAGAGAGAGAGAGAGAGAGAGAGAATATGGGTGTACCAGGGCCTCCAGGCAAGTGCCTTAACTACTAAGCCATCTCTCTGGCCCCAGGAGAATTTTGAAAAGTTCCTGCAGTTTTTACAGGGTGATTCAGGTTTAGGTTACCTTTTGTCCAGTTTGTAAATTTTGACCTTTGTTCTAGGAGTTTGTCCATTTTGTCCATGATTAAAGTTATCATAGTCTACTTTTATTATAATTTTTGATATCCATAGATACACAGTAGTGTCCCCATTTTATTCATCTTCTCTTTTTTTTTCCTGATCATTTTCACTACAGACTCCATATTTATTAATCTTTTCACATAACCAACTTTGACTTTTGATGAGCCACTCATATTATTTACTACCTCATTATTTCTCTCATTTTCTCTCTTAAGTCTCTCCTTTCCCTGAGTTTTCCTTGCTGTTTATGTAGTGTTTCTATCGTTACCCAGTACAGAATATTTTCCTGATTTCAGTGTGATTCTTTTGCTTGTCTGGTTAATAATTATTTTGGGGGGTTGGGGTTGTAGTTCAGTGGTAGAATACTTGCCTGGCATGCACAGAACCCTGGGTTCAATCTCTAGTATCATCAAAAATAATAATAAAGCATTTTTAATTTGTTGTCAATTTGTGGAGATCTTGTAGATCCTTTTATTAATGATTTCATGCATAGTAACCATATATTCAGAGAATATGCTCTGTAATTTTAGTCTTTCAAGTCTTGGACACAGATATTTTTTTGTTTATTTGTTGTTTTTTGAGGTTTTTGAGGCTGACTATGTAGTCTTAGGGTGGCCTTGAACTCATGGCTATTCTCCTACCTCAGCCTCCCAAGTTATGGAGTTAAAAGCGTGCACCACCACGCCTGGTTCACAGTAAGATTTTGTAAATGTGTACTTCATGTGAATGTATATTCTAAAGTACTTGCTGGTGATGTTCTGTATTTCCCATTAGATGTAATTGTCAGTCTTATTTAAATCTTCCACTTCTTGACTTTTTGTTTACAAGTTTGTTTGTTTTGTTTTTCGAGGTAGGGTCTCTAGCTCAGTCTGACCTGGAATTCACTATGTAGTTTCAGGGTGGCCTCAAACTCACTGAGATCCTCCTACCTCTGCTTCCCGAGTGCTGGGATTAAAGGCATGCGCCACCATGCCTGGCCCACTTCCTGATAATTTTTGTTGTTGTTGTTATTTTTATTATATTTATTTGAGAGCAACAGACACGGAGAGAAAGGCAGAGAGAGAGAGAATGGGCGTGCCAGGACTTCCAGCCACTGCAAACGAACTCCGTGCGCCCCCTTGTGCATCTGGCTAATGTGGGTCCTGAGGAATGGAGCCTTGAACCAGGGTCCTTAGGCTTCACAGGCAAGCGCTTAACCTGCTAAGCCATCTCTCCAGCCCTTCTTGATACTTTTTTTAGTACTTATTTATTTGGTGTGTGCCGCCATCACGCCTGGCTTTTTTTTTTTTTTTTTTTTTTTTTTTTTTTTTTTTTTTGCTTTCTTTTGGTCTGCTTGTTGTCAGTTACAGGGAAATGGGCTAATGTTTCCTTCTGTGTGTGCTGCTTTCTACTGTGTTTCTTTGCAGTCCTAGTTTGATTTGTTATCTTTTGAAATCATGCTGTTTAATTGGAATTATATCTGTTTTATGAATCAAATGTTTTATTTTGAAATGACCCATCAAAGCCTAAAGCACTGCCCATGGTGTGATTGGAGACCTGTAGATCTCTGTCCTGCCAGAGCAGACTTGGATGTTTCCTTCCTGCTTACTATGGATTTGCTGCACTATAAACAACCAAGTTACCATAGAAAACTTAGTTTTGTGGTTTAAAGTGTTTCCAAACATCATGGTGTGTTTGTTATCTAGCCTGGATAATGCAGACATATGTTCTGTGCTCCAGTGTTGTCAGCATTTTCTCCTTGAATAGTGTTGTTATAGAGAACGAAGCCAAGGGTCAACATATACATTAACGCTATTACCAGCAGTGTAGGTTCGGCTCTGGAATTAGCTGGGGAGATGATTTGTGTCCTAGTTACAGAGCCAGAAGAGTTTGCAGAGCTGCAGTAGGGCTTCAGAGAGCCTGTGAGCTATTTGCAAATATGATGACAGATGTCTGTGAGCTTTTGATTTTAGCAATTGGAAGCATGTGAAGTGAGCAAACTTTTTCAAAATACATTTTTTATGTATTTATTTGCAAGGAGAAGAGGGAGGGAGGAAATGAGTGCACCAACCAAGGCCTGTTGCTGCAAACAAACTCCAGACACATGCATACTTTGTGCATCTGGCTTTACGTGGGTACTAGGGAATGCAACCTGGGCCAACCCAGGCAGACTTTGCAAGCAAGTGACTTTAACCACTGTCTTCTCCCCAGGTCCTGAACTGTGTTTGAACTTGGGATTTTTCTCATCAAAAAGTTTTTTTCTTATAAAAGATAATGGTTTATGGCTAAAGCGTTCTTATGGTGCAGAGGGATAAATAAGTTTGCTACCTTCCCATTCTCATTAGCAGAGGAATATGGGTGCCTTGGTTACCCATCTAAAATATCCTTTTGCTGATAGTGGCTCTGAGGCCATGCTGCAGAATCTGAGGAGTACAGGTTGAGCATTCCTCATGGCAAACTGCTTTGTATTTTGGATCATTTTTGGATTATGATTGCTCATCTGGTAAAGTCTGAGCAAATATACCATAATCCAAGAGATGCTAAAATCTGAAATACTTTTTGTCCCAAACACCTTGGATATGGGAGGCTCAACCTGTGATAAGGAAACTGGACAAGTTGGATTCATTGGATGCCTGAGCAGGGAGAAGAACATAGTGCCTGGGAAGGAATTAATGAGACAAAAATGAAAATATTTTTGTTGGCTGGAGAGATGGCTCAGCAGTTAAAGGTGCTTGCTTGCAAAATCCTTCAGCCTGGGTTTAGTTCCCCAGCCACCCACACAAAACACAGGCTGCCTATACATATACATACATATATGCACAAGTAAATAAAAATTTAAAAACATAGTTTTTTTTTGTTTCACCACAAGTTATAACTAACTTACTCTAGACTGAAATTCAGATGCAAGTAAAAGTTCTCAAGACTCCAAAAGCTCTTAAGTCCTCACATCCTTCTTTAACCTCCTTTTACCCCTTTACAGTTTACTCTGATGATCATGGCAACTTGTTTCCAAAGCCATTAAACTGAGAAGTATCAAAGAAGAAGATGGGGCTAAGAGGGGGTTAGGTGGAACTGACATACATATCTGCAGATTTACAGTTTTTAGACATGCTGGGTGAGGGGGGGAGGCAAGCAGATCAGCATTCTAAAAGGCAGGTATAGATTTCTAAAGCCATAGCCTGAAATTGGCTTTCTTTACCAAAGAAGAATATAATGACCAATGGTTCACTGAAGGAACCCCAAATCACCAATATTACAAAATTTTCTCTTGTGGAGAACACAGTTTGTGTAACACTGAAGGAAGTTTTATTGTAGTCACAGAATTTATTAATAATTTTCAGAATCCTAATTAAAATTAATTTATATTTGATTTTCAGTTCCACTTACTTATATGATAATTTCAAGAGATGTAATGTTGATTGCTGCTGTTTTTTATGTCAGATATCGAACTCTTCCAACACCGGTGAGTTTCTTCTAGAAAATATTTTTATAGTATTGATATGAAGTAAGGCAGAAATAAACATTCACTTATGCTGTTTACTACAATTTTTTTGTTTTATTTCTTTTTTGTTATTGTTGTTTTGTGTTTTGAGCTAGGGTCTCACTCTAGCCCAAGCTGACCTCAAACTCCTGGTGATCCTCCTACCTCTGCCTTCTGACTGCTAAGATTAAAGGCATGTGCCATCAACATTTATTTCTTAATTTGTTTACCAGGAATTTAAAAACTATCCTGCAGTTAGAACACACAAATGATCAATTTTAAAAGAGTGGTTCTATTTTAAGTCTAGCTGTTCAATGAATGTTATATGACACACAGCCCCAGCTTGCCCAGTCCCTAGCAACACACTGTTGGAAGTCCTTCACATACATCCAGACTGTATTATTGTCTTATTTTTTAACCTGTGAAAGAAAAGAACAGCAAGAAAGCTTTAGTAAGTCTGTTTGGTGAAAATATGTGATGAAGAACTTTATGAGAACTAAAACACAGAATTTTACAGAATTCGAGAAATATGATTTTCAAAGAAACTTTTTGATAGCCTATATATGATTTATAGGGTATACAAATAGTATTTTTAACATAATTAGGAAGATATGTATAAATTTTGGACAGGCATATGGTAAACACTCAGTAACTGTTTCCTACATATAATAAAGTATTTTAAATTCAAATAATAAATTGATCTCTCTCTCTCTCTCTCTCTCATCTGCCAGAGAACACTAGCTAAGTATTTCAATCCTTGTTATGCTACTGCTAGGTTAAAACCAACATTCATCAGCAAGGTAAGAGACACAGCATCCTTTTAAGTTATTCCTTTGTAAATTTTTATAACATAAGTCTCAGTCAAGAGCACAGAGAATGAGACACATTTAAATGCATTGGCTAGAGGGGACGGAGGCCAAACTTTAACTCAGTTCTTTTGTTCTTAAAGTTTTTGGATCCTTAATTAATACATATACCTTGTATCTTCTGTTGATAGTCTGATGGTGTCCATCTTGATGAGGTGAAAGGGCCAGGGCAGGTGAAGAGAACTGAAATGTAATTGTTTATTGATTGAGATACAGAGATTATGAGGAATCCCTTTTAGTTTGCCTAATCTCTCCCTCTGGTAAAAATGCCTTTTCATTTTCAAGAACAATGGTTACATGGAAAAAGAATAGAAGAAAATTTTACTCATTAATAAGCAAAATTTTACCCATTAATAATAATTCTTAGTTATCTGGTCTGTTTTCCTGAGTCTTTTTCAGAATAACTCTTAAAAAAAACTATTATTAATGTTCCTCGAGCCGTATTTGTTTTCCCAGTGGCTGCAATAAGTTTGCTTGAGTCTTCCTTTTGCAGTCAGGTTTGCATTGCTAGTAGAAATCACCTGACCAAGAGCAGCTTATGGGAAAAAGGTTTATTTTGGCTTACAGGCTCAAGGGGAAGCTCCACAACGGCAGGGGAAAACGATGGCATGAGCAGAGGGTGGACATCACCCACTGGCCCACATAAGGTGGACAATAGCAACAGGAGAGTGTGTTAAACACTGGTATGGGAAACAGGCTATAACACCCATAAGCCCGCCCCCAACAATGCACTGTTTCCTGGAGGCGTTAATTCCCAAATCTCCGTCAGCTGGGAACCTAGCATTCAGAACACCTAGGTTTATGGGGGACACTTGAATCAAACCACCACACTTTCTTTTGTCCCATACCTTATGACAGAACAGAGGGTTCTTGCTTTTGTTCAGATTCCCTAGGGTGGAGTGTTATCTACATGTGTGGGTACTTCTAGCTTCATGTGACTTGTATTTGTGTTAAGTACAACAATTTGAATGTAGCACACCATTGAAAGAAGTTTAAGGAGATGTTGGGACAAATGCACCAAACTCTTGTTCTTATAGAAAGTTCTCCAGACAAAATTTCTTTTTTTTTTTTTTTTTTTGAGGTAGGGTCTCACTCTAGTCCAGGCTGACCTAGAATTCACTATGTAGTCTCAGGGTGGCCTTGAACTCACGGCAATCCTCCTACCTCTGCCTCCCAAGTGCTGGGATTAAAGGCCTGTGCCACCACACCCAGCTACTTATAATTGATTTTTAAAAATCAAGTGTGATCTTTGATATCTGAGTGCATAATACATGGTAGTACCAAGGTGATTCTGCACACCTCACCTGCTTTATATTCATGGACTAGTTTACAAAATGATGAGTGAAGAATTGGCTTTAGGCTATTTCTAGTTCTGTTTTGTTTTCTCGCCAATGCTGTTAAAGGTAGAAAGTTCTTATTTCTGCCAGAAAATTTCATGGAGATAAAAGTATTTCAATTTTCTGACTTCACAGGGTTTGACAGGTAGCCTTACAAGTAAAAAGAACATGGGTGAAAGCACCAGACTATCTGGGTGCAGGTCTGTTTCTGTTGTCCACTGTGACTTTCTCACCTAGGAAGAGGTTGCCTAGTTATTTCCATATTGACCAGGCTGTTTGATGCGTAGCTAGAAAAAAGGCAAAGATGTGACATCATTGAATTGCTGTGAAAACTCAAGGTGGTGGGCCGGGTTTGGTGGTGCACGCCTTTAATCCCAGCACTCGGGAGGCAGAGGTAGGAGGATCTCCACGAGTTCGAGGCCACCCTGAGACTACAGAGTGAATTCCAGGTCAGCCCGAGCTAGAGTGAAACCCTACCTCAAAAGGCCAAAAAAAAAAAACCAAGGTGGTGGTATTTTCTGATAGGTGCCATTACTGTCACTGTAACGGACAGCTGTGCAGACATCGAGTTAGTGAGCCTGACCTGTCATGTCTCCTCTCTGTTTGGCATGGACCTTGCAGAGCAACATCAGATATGCCGAGAGGATGTCAGGATAGGCTTGTACCTACCTGTGCCACATGAACTTGAGACAGGATCCACTCGGCACTGTTGATGTATAACTTTTGTTTTGAAGGTAAATACAGCAGTCCAGTTAATCTTGGTGGCAGCTTCTTTGGCAGCTCCAGTTTTCAATTATGCTGACAGCATTTGTCTTCAGATACTGTGGTAAGCTCAATTTAGAATTACTTTTTGAGAATGTCAGCACAATGGCTTATTGTGACAGTCCCAGAATGAAGTTCTTAAACTGTTTACTGAACACTAACTAGGTAAAGCTTGGAGCCCAGAACTGAGAAGTACTGCAATATGGTAGGGTTTCAAAGGAGCAAAAAAGTATTGCCTGGGGCTAGGGAGATGGTTCACCAATTAAAGGCGCTTGCTTCAAAGCCTGATGGTAAGGTTTGATTCCCAAGTACCCATGTAAAGCCAGTTGCACAAAGTGGCATATGCATCTCGAGTTTTATTTGCAATGGCAAGAGGCTCTAATGCCTATTCTCATTCATTTTCTCCCTTCCTCCCTCCCTTCCCCCCCCCCCCCGCAAATATATTTTTTAAAATGCTGCCTCGCCTGGTAGGAAGAAGAGGGTACCTTCATGGAGGAAGTAGCATTTGAGGCAGAGCTGTAGCTGGATCTTGTACAGAAACAGGCACACAGAAGGCCCTCAGGAGGAGGCTGGGTCCTCAGCAGGCAGTGTAGGGCAGTGGTTGGGAAGGCAAGTCCAGCTAGTGAAAGGGTGGACACCTGGAGAAAGTCTGAATCTTCCTTTATTGTGGCAGTTGCTCATTTGTAAATGTTTTGAAGATCTATCAAATTCAAACTTTCATAGCTCAAAATAGGCTGCAGCATTGATTTTTTTTTTTTTTAACTGTGTTTTGGTATACTTAACTATAACTAGTGCTTGGTACAGGCTGGGCAAAAGTGGTTAATCAAAGTAAGTTAAATTCAAGACTTCAAAACGATACATGCTCTAAACTTTGTTTTCTGCTATAAGATGAAGGCATTGTCTTTGATGCTGGTTCATTGCTGGGAGTTTTGTTTTTTAATAAAGTACATCCATAGTATAACCTGATTTTTTTTTGTTGTCTGTTTGCTTGTTTGTTTTTTCATTTTTCGAGGTAGGGTCTCACTCTAGCCCAGGCTGGCCTGAAATTCACTATGTAGTCTTAGGGTGGCCTCAAACTCACAGCAATCCTCCTACCTCTGCCTCGCAAGTGCTAGGATTAAACGTATGCACCACCATGCCCAGCCTGATTATCATTTTTTTGCTTCAAAATGTATCAAGTAATTAGTCTGAGTGTAGAAATCATCTAGACTTGAACCATTATTTCTCCAGTCTTTTCAAAATCATTTGCCATTTTTTTTCAACAGCTGGCCTTCATTGACTCCTTCCAAACTATCCAGTTCTGTTTTCAGAAGGAGCAGTTCTTCCTACACTTGCTACACTTCCTACACTATTTTACATCAGAGCTTAGAATTCCAAATCTTACCAGTTTGATGATAAAATATTAAACAAGTCCTGATGATTCTCCCTTACTTGATAGGAGCTTGGATACCCCCAAAAAAGTTAGCTGTGAGTATTCAGCATACTACATGCCTTACTCATGTTCTTTCAAAGTTTTGGTTTACTTGGCAATTCTCCGAGGAAAAACTGAATTAAAGAAAAATAGGGGACTACAGAGATGGCTTAACAGTTAAAGGCATCTGCTTACAAAGCCTCATGACCTGAGTTTGATTCTCCAGTGCCCACATAGAGCCAGATGCATAAAGTGGCACTTGTGTCTGGAGTTTATTAGCAATGGCAGGAGGCCCTAGTATGCCCCCCCCTCTCTTTCTTTCCCTCTTTGTTTTCTTTTTCTTTCTTTATCTCTCTCTCAAATAAATAAATGCTTTTAAAATTGTAGCAGCAAGAGATACATCTGTGTATGCAAATAATTTTTTAAATATTTTATTTATTTGAGATAGAGGAAGAAAGGTAGAGAGATTGAACAAGGGGGGGAGAGAATGGGTGCACTAGGGCCTCTAGCCACTGAAAATGAACTCCAGATCCTTGTGCAATTGGCTTACATGGGTACTGGGGAATTGACTTAGTCCTTAGGCTTAGAAGGTAAGCAACTTTACTAAGCCATCTCTCTGGCCTGCAAATAATTTTTTTTAAAAAAGAAAAACAGTAAAGCTGGAATTTATTTGAAGCAACTCAGATATCCTCAGACTTCTTAAGACTATAGGAAACAGAAGCTAAGCAGCTTGGAACAACAGTAAAAAGGGCATGGGATCTTTAGAGCAGAAATCAGGACAGGCTTCTGCTTGGTTCTCTCTTGTGCCCTGAGGAAGCACTCTGAGTGTCTACATTTCATCTGTAGGAAGAAGCTTTTGTGAGACGAAAATAAGAAATACTTAGAATAATGTCAGAGTTGGTAGAATTACCGCTAGTTTTTAGGGCTTATTAAGATGAATTCTGTTTGGCATTGCTAATGCAGATAATTCAGATGAAGTCTCTTTCTTAATTTCTCTCTCTTTTTTTTTTTTTTTTTTTTTTTGAGGCAGGGTCTCAACCTAGCTCAGGCTGCCCTCAAACTCACAGTGATCAATCCTCCTACCTCAGCCTTCCAAGTGTTGGAATTATAGATGGGACCCATCAACACCCAGTTTCAAATGGAATCTTAAAGGAAAAATGCATATTTAGATTTTTTTTGTTTTGTTTTGTTTTGTTTTTCGAGGTAGGGTCTCACTGTAGCCCAGGCTGACCTGGAATTCACTATGGAGTGTCAGGGTGGCCTCGAACTCACAGTGATCCTCCTACCTCTGCCTCCCCAGTGCTGGGATTAAAGGTGTGCGCCACCACGCCCGGCGATTAGATTTTTTTTAATGTGTGTGTAGTGTGTGTGTGTATTATGCACAAGTGTGTGTGCCTCCAGAGGAGAATGTCAGGGTCCTCCATCATTCACCTAGATTATTACCTTGAGACAGAGTATCTCTGAATACAGAGCTGCAGTTATTTTTATGTGAGCCCCAGCAATTCCCTGGACTCTGCTCCCTACAGGACTGGTGTTACCTGTGGTCATGCAAAGTTGTTTATGTGGGTCCTGGGGAATTAAGCTCGGGAAGTCTTGGGCCCTCTCAAGCCTTATGTTTGTGACAAGTGTCACACTGAGCTATCTCTGTAGCCCCTATATTTAGATTTTATAGTTAATCAGTTCCATTACACAGTCCTTTTTTTTCTTTCTTAGTAGATCTTGTACGTGTATACTCTGACTCCTACTGCTAGTGTTTTTTTAGACTTGACAACTAAACCCTATTTCTCTTCTTCCACACAAGGTGTTGTACAGCTTTTACCACAGCTGCGTCAGCCTACAGTTATTATCACTATGGTCGGAAAACTGTTCAGGTGATAAAAGACAGATGAGAGTCACCGTCTCCATCAGCAAGGAAGCCATACACAGCGGCAGCGGCCGCGGTGGCAGCACCAGTGGAAAGCTACAGAGTTCCCCTATTTTGGTGTTCAGCTCAAAAAAAAAAAAGACTTGTCAAAACAAACCATGTCTTCAAAACTGAAGTAATGTGCATTGAAAATAAGTTTGATCATGGGCCTGTGCCGAATTTCCAATGTATTTTTAAATGCAAATAAAACTATAATTTAGAATTTTTAATCTTAGGTTGCTTGATTATTTTTACAAGATGGATTATTCAAATTATTGTCAGTCTTTTTTCTATATTTTTACAAAACACAGTGTGATAGTGTGGAAATGAGAAGTAATAGGGATTCCTAGGAATGAATAAATATATATATACACATACATACAAAATCCTACACCACTTGGCTATATAGTTTTTGATTGGTTTTTAAATCTGTGAGCACATTAGGAATTCATGTAGTTAGCCTTTGATTATGGCAGGTTGATATGAACAAAGTTAGCTGTGGATGAAATAAAGCTGTGAAGAGGTTCAAAGCACAGTAAGTTTTGAAAACAAGATCAAACAAAGTAGAAGGCAATGAAGTTCATCAGTAGTCTTCCAACTTCTCAGGTACCTGATAGCTATGTATCACAATAACAAGATTACAAATGGGAGAACATATTCATTACCTTCGAATGTAAAAGGCTATGAGTTGTCATGCCTTCCACTGTGTTTCTAACATTAGTGATGGTGTTTGTTTGATATTGGAACCTGTACTCAATGTAAATAATATGAAATTATATATTTTTCAATGGTTTTTTAAGCTTTAGGGAAATTTTTTGTTTACATGATAAAGGAATAAAAGAGCTGGAAAAATATATACATTCAACTTGGACTCTTTTGCATTGCATCCTTACCTTGGCAGCTGCGTAAGTCTCATGATTCCATTGAGTCCATGAGTCGATGCACACACATGACTTGCACTTGTGAAAATAGTTAGTATGGGACTGACTTTAAAATAGTATCTTGCTATTCCAGTGTAGCAGACAGCTTCAGGTTCACTGAGATGAACTTTCAGACCAGACACAATTATGGAGGAAGGGATATTTATTGAAACAGATCCAGGGGAAGTTCCATAATGGCAAAAGGAGCTGGCCTGCCTTCACAGGTCCAAGCAGAGAGAGAGAAGCACAAGCCTAAAAGTCAAAAGCCCCAGCACACTTCAGGAAGTCCAGCTAGGCACACTTTGCATATCTTTAGATTGAAATCTGAAACCCACCATCACACCCTAAGATCCACCCAGTGACACTGCCTCCAGCCAGGTGGCAGCAGATGCAAACTACAAACAAATAACTGAATATATTGGGGGCCATCTATTCTATTCAAACCACCACAACCAGCATGTTTAGGATAGTGGAGGGATACAGGTAGGGACAAGAAAGATGAAAGCTGGTGCTGATTGGATCATTCTTAGAGTATGGGCATTGCTGCTCCTGACTCATGCTTCAGTGCATGTGTTGCTATCAATACACCTTTCCGCTGCTGGTGTTGGCTTCCCATACAGGGGAGTAAGAGGGAAGAAAACGGTGGCATGTGGTTGGCAGTTATCCTTGCCTGGACCCTCCACAGTCTTATTGGGAGGCACTGAGGCTGGATGTGAGTGCTGCTGCTGGGCCATCCAGGAGGTGAACTGAAGGACTAGCACTATGAGGGGTGAGCTCACAGAGATTTCCAAATAAGTCAAAGAGTTACGGGGAAAAGTAGAACTTGTGTTTCTGTGTGCTATAGTGTTGGTGCTGTTTGAAGTGACTTAGGGGTGATATCCATACTCTCCGTAGTGTTGGGAACTTAATCTGGCTTTGGTCAGTATATTTTTTCTACTTCTACTCATAAAAGTGGTCCAAATCTCTGGTGGTTAGCTACTGAATTGTAAAACAGAAATTCTGTTTGCTTATAAAACATTGGAATTGTATTAAGATGGGCACGTTTAAGTGCATATTCATACGTAGATTGAAATTTATTTCAGTGTCCCACAGAACAGACTTAACTTTGTTTTCCCTCTAAGCTATAGGCCTTTGATTAGGTTTTCAGTACCAGGCATGAATTCCCTATCATGCAGTGGGAATTCCCTATCATGGAGTGGGAATTCCAATCAGAAAGCATTTGATTAGCCCCGTAAAAATCATGCCACTCTTGCACCAGTGGCTCATCTTGGCTGGTGGGCTGATTCACAGGATTCACTACTGATTAAGACTTGATTTGTTTTCTCCCCAGCAGCCTGTACATCACTTTCCAGCACTATGGCAGCTAGCCAGAAGAGAGAATAGACTTCTTGATAATAGGTTAAAAACATTAGGATAGGGCTGGAGAGATGGCATAGCAGTTAAGGCGCTTGTCTGCAAAGCCCAAGGACCCAGGTTCAGTTCCCCAGTACCCATGTAAAGCCAGATGCACAAGGTGGCACATGTGTCTGGAATTTGTTTGCAGTGATGCACCCATTCTCTCTCTCTCTCTTACTCTGTAGTAAATAAGTAAAATAAAGATATAGATAGAATACCTTTTAAAATGCCAATGAACACATCTTTAAAAAACAGTAACATTAGAATCATTTAATTATGTGCCTGAGGATTTAATGCTAATTCACCACATTTTTGTCTTTTTACAAAACAATCTTTTAAGCACTTAGTCCAATTTTCTTGCCTGCAAGGGTAATGAAACGTGGGGTATAGTTCAGAATTTTCAACAGTTTACCTAAAAATCCAGTGTAATTCAGAATGCACAAGCAGCATGATGTATGGGCTGAAGCATGCTTTAGAAAGTTAGGATTTGAGCCAGACATGGTGGCACACACCTTTAATGCCAGCACTTGGGAGGCAGAGGTAGGAAGATCGCCCTGAGTTCAAGGCCATCCTGAGACTACATAGTGAATTCTAGGTCATCATGGGCTAGGATGAGACCCTACCTCGAAAAAACAAGTCAGGATTCAAACTTTTGGTTTTGCCATAGAAAGAAGCACAGTTGTGCTTTGAAGTTTTTCCTCCCCATCCCCTACCAGAAAGAAAAGCTGTGCTCAAGTCCTACCCTCCTGTACCTGTGAGCGGGACCTGATTTGAAAGTGGGGACTTTGCAGATGAATCAAGTCAGGAGGAAGCCACACTGGGTCACAGTAGGCCTTAATCCAATGACTAGTGTCTTTATTGAGACATAGCACAACAAGCTATGAGATGATGGAGGTGTAGGTTGGAGTGGCATCTGCAGATCAGCACCAGAGCTTGCCACCAACCATCAGAAATTTGGAAAGGACCTGAAACAATCTCCCTCAGCTCCCAATAAGAAGCAGCCCTGCTCGTGACAGTCTTCAGACCTCCAGCCTGTGCTGTCAGGAACAAAGTTTCTGCTGTTTTAAGCCACAGCGTTTGTGGTAAATTTTCACATCATCCACAGGAGACTAACAGAAAATTAAAAGCTTGGAGATAATGGCCCCAATGATGATTTTGTGGAATCACTTTTTCCCTTGGTGTACATAAAAGGGAAAAGGCATACAGTAGACAAATCCCACACTAAAACAAATCATTAAGGCACTGATGCAAAGAAATGCTCGCACTTCTAGCTAGAACCTGAAGATGTTCTCTTGCCCATTTTCCACCACTAATTAAAGTTTTTGTTTGGGGTTTTGTTTTGTTTTTTCAAGGTAGGGTCTTACTCTAGCGTAGGGTAGCCTCAAACTCATAGCAGTCCTCCTGCCTCAGCCTCTCAAGTGCTGGGATTAAAGAGGTATGCTACTACACCCAGCTAAAAAAGTTTTAAAAGTAAACTTTGCTTTCTAAAAACAGAATTCACAGAGCCAAGTATGATGGCACATTCTCATAATCCCAGCACTTGGGGAGACACAGGCAGGAGGATCCCAAGTTCTAGACCAACCTGGGCTGCATATATAGTCCTTGTCTGAACAACAAACTACAAGGTTCACTGTACTTTTGTCCACTTAGTCTTGGATGAAAACAATAAGTGCTAAATGTTTTGCAAACAGCCTTGTGTTTCACAAATGTTACCAGATGACCAATTTAAACTGTAAAGCTGAAAAATACATTTTTGACAGATTGTGAATTGCAATTAATAAACCCAGAAGGCTATAGGAAACCACCAGCAGCTCTTCCCTTGGCCACCACTCATTGTGCTGAAGAGACCTAAGGGTGTCTATAATTTCCAATACAACAGAAGAAGTCGAGTTATGCAATTGCTGTCTTCTCCCCTCCTTCCATACACTATTCTGCTTGATGCTGAAGGGGATACTGTCTGCTGAAAAGTCCAAAGAAGACAACACACAAGTGCCAATAGAATTGTCTGGTGGTGACCATCGGGTTTCCAGGAATAGAGTGAAGCAGAAGAAAGAGAATTCTAGCCCTTATTCCTTGGCTAGAGCAGGAGTGTGGCAAGAGTGCTGGCTTTAGGGAAATTGGAGCTGATGTGCTTGTTTTCAGACCCCCCATCTTCCTTTCCTTCAGTGCAGCTGGAGTTTGATTGAAAGAAAGAAGCTGTGTTAGTTGGAGCCTCCGCAGATAGTCCAAGGCTGGTTTGTTGTTCGATTCCCATGCTAGGGGTAAACCCAGGTCCTTTCATGTGCTTGACAGTCACTCTACCACTGAGCTACAACCTCATCCTTGGCTGGGTTTTTGAAGGCCACCAAGTGTGTGTCATAGTACTGCCTGCGTGGTTTCCAGCGCCGCCTGCAGAGACATACAGACAGCACCAGGGTGCTGAGCAGCAGCAAGCCACTAGTGGTGCACAGTCCCCAAAAGATGATCACTGAGCTGGGCTTGGTCCTGAAGTCAGCACATGATCTCCTCCAGCCCGAGGTCTGTGGCGGGCTCAGGCCAGCCCTGTTGGCTGCCAGCACACATACGTGGTAGGTAGTGTCCGGCGATAGCCCGTACAGGGGGTGCTGCCGGGCCGTTGAATAGATGTTCCCCACCGACTGGTTCCCCACCCCTCCTTCTGCAGAGTAGTGGACCTGGTACCAGAACACCACAGAGTTAGGGGCACACCAGCGAATGAGCATCGACGTGTCTGTCACCTCTGACGCCTCCTGCAGCTTGGGAGGGTCGGGGATGGTGTCCTCCCTACTGAACCCAGGACAGAGGCACCGCAAGCGCTGCTGCAGCTCTGCACACGGGGTCTGCAGATGCTTGCAAGGGTGGTAGTCACAACGGACACGCGGTTGAGGAGCCCCCACCTCTTCCTGAGCCCCTGCTGCTTCCTCACTGTCATCCAGCAGTGTGACTGGAATTTCATCTTCAGAAGGATTTGGGTGGACAGTCTCATGAGTGGCCCTTAACCTTTGGTTGGGCTGAGACATGTTCATCGGGTTTGGCGAGGTAGGAAAGGGACTAAGGTGTTTCCTGGCCAGTCTAGTGGAGGCACCTGAGATACTCAGCTTGAGGACGTGTGTGGCAGCATGTCCTTGATGCTCTGCCACCACTGTGCTGGCAGCTCTGGATGGAACCCTCCCGTCAGTGCTGGATAAGGCAATTCCCTCCAAAGCATCACTGTGCGACCACACCCTTTGTGTAAGGGACACAGTGGTGTGGGAGGGGGCTTCAGTGACACTTTGTTGGCCTTCCCCAGGCTGAGCAGAAAGAACTGTGCTCTTCCCAGTGGAGGGACCCCGTGTCTGCTGTGCATACACTGAGTGGTCAAAGGAGGGTGGGTTTGAAGTTGGGAGGGTGGTGCTTTGGTCCGACTTGCACATACCAAACAGCTGGGAGAGGGAGAGAGGGACTGAGAAGGGGCCCTCTGATCCTGCAGCAGGTGTGCACATGGTGTCTTCTGCCCTGGAGAGGAAACCAACCATTAGGAGATGTCTGGCTTCAGGGATACTTCTGGGCTGAGCTTTGAATCCTAAATGTTACTCTCCCCACCCCCACAGCAGATCAGCACATCTCTCCCAAGTACTGCCTAGTACCCACTCCCTACTCCTCACTGTGCTGGGATAGGAAACCTCTGGAGGAAGCTCAGGTCATCCCTCCCACTGGGCAATGAAGGAAACAAGGCAGAACTGACTGCCCATGATACCACCGCTAGCAAATGGTAGTGCTTACATCTGGGCCAAGCAACAAGAGAAGCAGTCAAAATTCTCAAAGAGAAGTTTACCAATTTTTTTTTCTCACTTATCTGCTTCCTGTTAGTGGGGTCCACTAAAATTTGTGAGCATTTGCCATGTGCTGCTCACTATTCTTCACACTTCACCATATTAGCTAATTTAGTCTGCATTACCAGGAACCGTCATTCCCATTTTACAGATGAGGAGGTGGAGTGACAGAGGTTAAGTAACTTAGCCATATGAGTGAAATGAAGCCAGACTCTGGCTCCAGCCTGCACTCTGGACCTCCTCATTAACACCCACCACAAGATGTTTTACATCAAGGGACTTAGTACTCCCTTACCTTTGGAAGCAAAGTAGGGAGTGGAGCTAAAGACTGAGTGGCACTTGGGCTTGGATGGGAGGTGCGAAGAGAATCCTACAAGATGGGAGAGTTGATTTCTAAGGAGAAACAACTAGCTGGTGAAGCTGGTTTTAGAGTGCTTGGACCAAGGATAGCCCTAGATCACCAGCTTCCAGGCTGCAAGTAAAAAGTTCTTCTAACCATAAGAAGTCTTTTCCTAGCCCCCCCCCCAAAAAAAACTCTGTAAGCCTCCTGGCCCTGAGTGGCTCCATCTTGGGTATACAGGGGTCCAGGTAGTTAAAGGCACAGATGTGAAAAAAAGATGGATCCTGCCTCATCCATCCAATGGCTGTGTGATTTTATCAAGTATCCCACCTGTTTTAGCTCTGTTCCCTTGTCTGTAGAAGGAGAAATGGTACAGCTGCTTTGGTAGAGACAAAGCAACTGTTCACTTAACCCACTTCCTTTTCCTACTGGGCATGCAGTTAGACTACAGTTCCCAGTTTCCTTTGCATTGCAGTGTGGCTTGTCCATTGACTGCTGGCCAATGAGTGGAGTGGAAACTGAGAAGTACCATCTCATAGCCTGGTTCAGTTAAAACCTTCTAAGTCAACTCTTCATTGCTCTTTGGCCCTTCTGAATAGCTGGAATGTAAGCAGAGCCTCCACCCCCCCCCCCCAGTGTCACTACATGGGAGCAGAGTGCCCAGCCCAACACTGCCCAAGAGCCCAGCATTGTCACATGAGCAAGACATCGAAGACACAAGCTTGTTTAACTCCAGCTCCCAAAGGCTGTCCCTTCCCCTCAGCCATCTGCTTTGTACATGTGTTACCTGTGTAGGACAGTTCTGTTTGCATCCATGAGGAGCCAGGCCAGCTCACAGCTGCAGGTGAGAGGATTGCCCAAGAGGCTGACAGACAGGACCTGGGAGTAGTTCATAGTCCAAGGGTGGAAGGTACTCAAGTTGCAACTGAAATAGCACACACACAAAATCAAATAAGTGAGACCTTTGCTATCAGGTTAAAATGTTTCCAAGAAGCTGGGCATGGTGGCACACACCTTTAATCTGAGCACATGAGAGGCAGAGGTAGGAGGTCCACCTTGAGTTTGAGGCAACCCTGAGACTACATAGTGAATTCCAGGTTAGCCTGGGTTAGAGGAAGACCCTTACTCAAAAAATAGAAGAAATTTCCAAGAGGCACAGTGGTGTCAGGCAAAAAGCATTCTGTTAGGAGCTAGATATATTGCTTTGGATAAAGCCTCTAATAAGCCTGGACCTTTTTTTTTTTGCCAATCCAATTCACTCATCATTATCTCTCATATCCAATAGGGATAACACTCTCATTCTGAAGACTACTATATCCAAAGAGTCTGTGGTGATAAAGTCCTTTGTAAGCATAAATCTACACACACACACACACACACACACACACACGGTATTGATTATAAACCAGTGCTAGGGATCAAATCCAGGGCCTCACACACTCTAAGCCTTGAGCTAAACCCCTAACCCAAAATTCTTAATATAAACATCACTTGATGAGCTAAGAGACTCAGGGAGTGGAGAGAATCAAGGTCAAATACTGGTGGGCCTCCAGAGAAGAGGAAAAGGCCAGGAATGAGTCTGCTGTTGCTGACTGTGGTGGGCAATTTCCAAAAATAACCACAGTAGTTCCTCCCATGCTTGTAGGCACAACTTTTTGCATGTGACTGCATCTCTACCCATCAAAAGCTGGTGCCTATTTCTCCACCCCTCTAAGTTTGGTGACTCATTTAGGCCAGTGTAGTAGCAACAATTGTGATGCAGAAGGAAATGAAAAATCAGTTTGGTGCTAGGGTTGGACTATAGCTGATGACTGATACCAACTTTTGGCCAGTGCCTCACTTAATTATACCCATTTATCTCTTAGTGTTACCAAGATCTAGTAGCTTAATACAATACATCCTTCTTTCTTTCACATGATTCTTTGAGTTGGCTTGGTGGTGCTGATAGTATAGCCAGCTCAGCTGGGGCCAAATGTGGTAGGTCTCCATATATAAAGGCTCAACTGAGTATGGACTGTTTTATATGCATTTCTCATCACCTGGGAGGTCAGCCCAGACCACCACATGGTAGCGAGGTCCCCAAGGGTAAGAGACGACAAACCCCACTTCTCAACTGCTTTCCAGTAGCTGTCTATGTCACTGTGTTAATATCCCATTGGCCTAAGCAAGTCATCAAGCTTCAATCACACTGCAACAGGTAGCCTCAGGGGCGGAAGCACTTACTGTAGGCATATTTACAAACAGTTTGCCACACCTGGGTAATGGCAGACTTATTCCTTGCTCTCTCCTCCTTCTTCCCTGAAGTCCAACAGAATGTTTTGCCTCAACTCATTCCACTCTGTGAATCTCTTGGCCCTTTTATTTTCCTTCCTTTACACATGTTCAGTTCTGATTCGTCATGAACAATGAGCTCCCTTTGACCTTCGAGTCTGGCTTTCTTCCACTTGCCTGCGAGCTGCCTTCTCCTCCTTCTGCCCTGGGATTGATGCTTATGTTCTGGGCGAGGACAGGCCTGCCTCCCAGACCTGCTGTATTACACCTGCCCGTGCAGAGGCATCATGCACCTCCTCTGGAGCACCAGCTGTACGTATGTACCATTCATTTAGGATGAAACATAAGCCTGACCCATGTGAAGAAGCTGGCACTTACCTACAGAGCCATGGTTCTTCCTAAAGAAGCCTCGTGGATCCAGTCTGGTGGGGCATTACCTGCCTTATAACACAGCACATGGTGTGGGCCTCTGCTGTTGATCATAATAGCTTGTGACAGTTGGCAGGTATGTGCTGCCTATACTGAAGTGTGGTCTGTTTTCTTCAAACCAGGGACCATACTGTCATCCTCACCATTATCAGCATCTCACCTTCACAGCCACCACTGTCGTCATGCAGTGATTATCGTGCTCACCACCTTCCCACCATCAGCACTGCCGTTACATGACCATCATCACCTCCACCACCACCTTCACCAGTTACACAGAACTCCTACTGTACACCAGAAATGCTATCAAATGCTCCCCGTGCCCCTTGAGAAAAGTTTCAAATGGAGTACCATTGTCACATTTCTATTTTACAAGTAAACTTCACATCATATAGTTTTTTGGATTTTGCTTTGCTTTGCTTTGTTTTGAGGTAGGATCTCACTTGAACTCAGGATAAACTGGAACTCACTCTGTAGCCCAGTAGCCCATGTCGGCCTCACCTCAGCCTCCCAAGGCTGGGTTATAGACATGATCTACCATACCAGGGTAGGTTTTTTTTTCTTTTTTTTTTATCATGCTCAAAGGACTCAGAGCCATAAAGCATTTTCCTTCTACATGACTGTGTGCTCAGTAGATATCTATGGAACAAAGGAAAGAATGAATGAATGGCTTTGGTTTGTTTTAAACAAGTGTTCTTCCTTTTGGAAGAATAATTCCATCTTTAGTGGTTCTGTTGAATAAAACAGAACAAAGGAGATCTGCCCCTAAACTTCCCAGGATTGTCAGCCAATAACAACATTTTCATCCAATAACACTGCAAGGCCCTTTCCTACTTCTGTAACATTGTATCACCAGACTATGGGAGGTAAGTGGCATGACTATTCTTTTACTGAAAAACTCCAGTCTCCAAGTGGGTTGGCAGCATAAAGTCCCACAGCAGAACTAAGGCTCAATGCTACTACTTCCAATATTTACACACAGAAAAGGCTGGTATGTAACAGGATGTTCCAAATGGGACATTTTAGGCTTGGGTTCCACAGAGACTATAAAAGATTGAGAGAATGGAGGAAGAGGCTGAGGGACCCAGAGGCTAAAGTAAGCTGTTTGTCCCCCTACTCAGGCCAAGGGAAGACTGAGAAGCAGGGTTCGCTGGCCACCTTTAAGCTCTATGAAAGGATCAGAGATTGGACAGTGAAGAGTGCTTTGGTTGATGCCTAAATCCTTGCCCCCACTACACGATGTGGGAGAAAAAAGGATACTGCTCTCTGTCCAGTGAAACCTCTTCAATCTTTGAGCCACATGAAGGAATAGTTCAACTAATGTCCCTTGGAGCTTGGGTATGCTAGGACTTGGAATTATGTGTAAAAAAAAAATCCAAAAGAAAGAGGCTGATTGGAGCCAGTAGGAAAAGCAAGGGAACTGGGTATTTTGTGAATGATAGTAGGACAAAAGTATCTTCTTCCCAAGACCTAGATGTAGGTCCCAGTGAAAGGAGGTGGCCTCGAGTCACCTTAAGTGGTGTTCTATTCTTTCTGTTAGAAGTTAGGCCAGTGATTTCCTGTGC
Organism: Dipus sagitta; assembly: GCA_036346955.1. Lineage (NCBI taxonomy): Eukaryota > Metazoa > Chordata > Mammalia > Rodentia > Dipodidae > Dipus > Dipus sagitta. The sequence continues at coordinate 54,022,900 of CM070779.1, read as the reverse complement.
CAACCCCAGATTCCAACAGCAAGACCTTCTTACCTTCTCTCCAACCAAACCCACTAGTATGTTGGGAGGGACTGAGCTCGGATATCATGTAGGGAAGGAGGTGGGTAGAGGGGAGAGGAAGCGTGATAGCTCCTAGTTGCTGGTTATTGGACGAGGAGACTATCTGAGACCTGCCTAAGGTACCATCTGAATAGAATAGAACAAATAGAATAAAATAATAGAATTTAAAAGAATCAAAGAATAGAATAGAATAGAGAATGCAATAGAAAGGAAAGAACAGAAAAATCCAAAAAAGAATTTGGAAGAGCAGTGGGAGAAACATTAAGGATTTGTTTGTCATATAAAATTCAACAAAGTATAATGAACAAAAATTAGTTGTATGAATAAGATGTGTCTCAAAAATCACTTCCAAGTGCTTCTTAAAACTTCTAGGATCTGGGGTAATAAGCTCAGTCAGTAAAGTACTTCCCATGCAAGAATCCAATCTCCATAAATCACATTAAAAAAAAAAAAACCTGGGCATGGGGCTGGAGAGATGGCTTAGCGGTTAAGCACCTGCTGTGAAGCCTAAGGACCCCAGTTCAAGGCTCGATTCCCCAGGACCCACGTTAGCCAGATGCACAAGGGGGCACACGCATCTGGAGTTCATTTTCAGTGGCTGGAGGCCCTGGGGCACCCATTCTCTCTCTCTCTATCTGCCTCTTTCTCTCTGTGTTGCTCTCAAATAAATAAATAAAAATAAACAATTTTTTTTAAAATTTGGGCATGTTGGCACACATTTGTAATACCAGCGCTGAGGAGGTAGTGGATCCCTGGCACTGTTGGCCATCCAGTCTAACCTATTTGGTGAGCTCCAGTCTGATGAGAGGCCTTACCTCAAAAAAAGTAGTGAATGAAGCCTGGGAATGATACCCAAGGTTGTCCTCTGGCCTCCACACTCACACTCACCTGCATGCACACACCCATACCCACACATGCACCAGCATGCACACAAACATGCACACACACACCAAAAAACACTTACTTCTGGAACAGAAGGACCTGTAGACAAGGAGTGTCTTGAAAGATGTGTGTGTGGACAGAAGTAAGTGCTGAGGAATCTTGGCAATCCAGCTGCTGCAGGTTGGGGGTCATCTTGAAAATGTGTGCCTCCAGGGCCCTCAGCCTGGGCATCTTCCTCAGGTAGAGAGATTTTAGCTTTGGCAGGCTGCTTATCCACCCAGACTCAACTGAAAGAGAGGGGAAGCTGCCTTCTACCCAGGGCGTCAGCATGGCATAAAGGAGATGAGTGACAGGATGAGCTGCACAGACACCTAAAGTACACCCAGTGCATATGGAAGGACCCCTCAAGGATGGCTGGCTGGTCCTTTCTTCCCCACCAAGTTAGCCAAGGCCAGAGAGGAGCTTAATTGGTCCAAGGCCACACAGCTGAGAAAGGAGAAAGTAGCACTGTACTCGGGATTACTGGTGTCCCAGCATCTCATTAAACTCCACATACAAAATAATGAGACTGTGCTGTGAGGCTTCCAGGAATGGGGACCTTTTGTGGAATATAATAGGGAGAGGAGCATGGCTGGAGTAGGTCCAGAAACCCAATATGGCCATTCTCGCAATAAATGGAGAATTTTGTTCTGAATTTCTTGTTCTTGCCCCTTACCTACCCCCAGCTGTGCTGGAACTTGGGGCTATAGACATTTGAAGTGTTATGTATCTGGCCAGTGAGCCCAGGATCAACCTGTCTCTGCCTCCCCAGCACTGGGATTATAGGCCTCATGCCACTAGGCCTGCCCTGCATCTTATGTAGGTACTGGGGACTGAACTCAGGCCCACTAAGCTATCTCCCCTGACAATGAAATGTTTTGAAAGAAGAACCAAAGGCACCTCCCTCTTGTGTCCTGTCTGAATGACCCAGTTCACAGAAATAATTCCAGCCAGCTAGAGTCATGCTTGGAGCTAAGCTCACCCATTAATCAGCCCTAAAGCCATCTTCATTTCTCCTTTCCACAAGCAGTATGTATCCAGCCATGCATGTTGAGCTCCGCGCACAGAATGCCAGGACTTGGGTTTGGGGACACCAAGCATTTATTGACCTGTGAGACCTTGCTCAAGTCATCCCACATTTTTTTGTCTTCAGTCCCTTATATGCAAAACACACTGTTAACAGTTTCTGCCCAGAGTTAAACCCAGAGTGGCACTTGGGACAGGACTGCTTGCTGGGGACAAATTAGTTTTCAACTAGAGTCCCTAAGAACGCAGCGCGGCTCCAGTCTACGGAGGCGCATGGCTAGCTGAGCTCCGCGCTCAGGCGGTCTGAACCCCCAGACTCACCTCTCTCGAGGTACGTGCCGCTGAGGTCCAGGACCTCGAGAGCGGCCAGGGGCCCGCCGTCCTGCCCGACGAACGCCTTCTCGGCGATACCCCCATGGGCTCCGCGGCCCAGCGCGCTGCAGGAGAGGTTGAGCATCCGCAGCGCGGGGAAGCAGGCGAAGGCGCGCGGCGGCAGCGCCTGCAGCGGGTTCCCGGCGAGCGCCAGCGCGCGGAGGCTGCGCAGCGCGGGCCCGGGGCAGGGCGGCGGGCTGGCCAGCAGGTTGTAGCTGAGGTCAAGCGTGTGCAGCGCGGCGGGCGCGCCGCCGCCCCAGCGCAGCGCGGCGATGCGGTTGTGGCGCAGCATCAGCACCCGCAGCTCGGGCAGGGGGAGGAGCTCCCGGGCGCTGAGGGCGCGCAGCAGGTTGTGGCTGACGTCCAGGAGGTGCAGCGTGCGCGGGAGGCAGCTGGGCAGGCGCTCCAGGCCGCGGTTCGCCAGGCTCACGGCCGCGCGCCCTGCGTCGGGGAGCCCCGCGCAGGGCGGGTCGGTGGTGTGGCCGCCGCCGGCTCCGGAGCCCGGCCGAGTGGGTGGGAACAGCGCGAGCCTGTCCTGGGTAGACGCAGCGAGGCTCTGGCTCCGCGCCGTCAACAGCAGCAGCAGCAGCAGCGTCCACCGCATGGCGAGTTTCTGGGAAAAGTCAGTCGAAGGCCAATTAAATTCAGAGGAAACCTCGAACGAGGGGCAACTTTGTGTTCCTGTATGTGCCCTGTTGGGTGGGGGGTGGTGGCATTTTTAGCCTCTGACAGGTGAGGTGTGATGTCACCCCACCTTCCTTCTCCTCCTCACCTCGCCCGCGCACACTGTCACACTACCTTGTCTTAGCGATATTCTTCGCCCTTGGGGCAGGACACCTCCCTCATCCGAATCTTCTAGGAGCCCACTCTGGTTCCTTGTCCCGATCCTATGAGTTTCTGCAAGGAGGTGATGTTTTCCTTTTGGCTGAAGGGGGGGGGGGGAAAGTCGTCAGTCCCCGCCGCGTAACTGTGAATGTCCTCAGGTGGAAGATACTCTGCTGAGACAGAAGGTGGGACCGGCCTGTTGTGGTGGGTGGCTCATGCCTTTCACCCCAGCGCGAGGTGGGAGGATCGCTGTGAGTCCAGGGCAGCCTGGACTACGGAGTGAATTCCCGTGCACTCTGGGCTAGAAATATGGGATTCAAGAGAGATTTTGTCATATCCAGCAACATTCACTTCTCCCAATTTTCTCACTAGAAGTGCCCAGCCACATGTGAGTCCCGTCTGCGAAAAGTAATCTCAGAGATTTCTTTCTTCAGAAGTCTGGGACATCAGTAATGCTTGGGACCCTCAAGTCAATCACTTGGTTCTGATGTTAGTCCTTTCAGGGAGAGACAACCAAGAGCTTGCTAAGTGTGCTCTGTGGTGCTAAGATTGAGACTCGGGTGGTCGTGGGCTGGCTTGGGAATGACAACTCCTATTGCTGCAGATGCGAGTTCCTGTCCGGGCTTTCTGTGCTGATTTCCAAATCTCTGAGCCACCCTGCAGGCTCCAGGGAAAGGGCCTCTTTCTCCTAGCAAGGGGTCAGTGGGGTGAGAAAGACCTGGGAATTGAAGATAGGGCTGCATGCATCCTGCAGTATGTCATACTCACCCGAAAACGGAGTGTGGCACCCCTGGACACCCCTTTACAGTCCTCAATCTTGTTTTAAATACTCCAAGAACCACTGACTCAGGCAACTTAGCTCTGACCAGCAAGGGAGGCCTATTTCCCAGCTGCTCCTCCCCCATCCCCATGCACAGAGAAGCCTCAGATACTCCAGCCTCTGCAGCTCCACCTTCCCCACCAAGACTTTGTTATCTTTAGCAAGAACTCCATTTGCTTCTTTCTCCCCCAGTCTCAGATCTGCCGCTTTCCAGGCCTGGCACCTCCTCCTGACCCTCCTCCTCCTCTTCATCGAGCCTTACTCTACCATCCCCTGGCATGAGAAACAGGAACCAGCTATTGATGGCTAGTGGCACAGTGAGGGAGCAATGTCACTGCACCTCTCAGGAATCCTGTCCTCACTTTTAGGTAGTTCTCATCTCCTGGGGTAGCTGGAGGCTGGATGGTGAGCTGGTAGAAGAGGAGTGGTTCTCCAGTCTAGAGAAAGGCTTGCAGAGATTCACAGAGAAGTGACAAGAGAGGACATCTGCCCTGGAGGCTTTGAAGCAGATACAGCTCAAATCACACACAATAGTTTCTTGGTGGCTCTGGAGTTCTGTGACAGCACGGGTGTTTATCCCTCATAAGGGGTGAGAATAAATAGAGAAGCCAGAAATGCAGAAAAAAACATTCTTGCCCCTTGGCAGGGATGATGGGTTTGATTATCAAAAGCCACAGGTCTCTCTGAAGATATAGTGATAGCCTGAGCTGCAGTTCTAGCGCCTTGTTGTTTAGCAGACGGCACTGACTGCTCTCCCCCAGAGCTTACTTTGCCCAAGGGCCTTTGATGTGACCTCTTCCTTCCCTTTGCCTTGGCCCACTAATTGCTGAGAACAGGCCAGGCTGATCTCCTCAGCACTATGTAGATGGGTCCTGGGTACCAAAGCCTCCTGTCACTCCTTATCTAGGCAGGCCTGAGCAGTTCCAGGATACCTTGAAAACTGTTCTGTTGGGTGTATTGGCTACTGGAAATCCCCACGGGTTTCCTTTGAAATATTCTCCATGTAAGGCCTCAAAAATATCCTTTTAGTTTCCTGCCAGCCAGAGCCTTGCTGCTTAGAAACATTTCTTCCTTTGCCTGAGCTGGGCCAGGGGACCCCTGACCTGTGCACCTCACTGTGGGACCACCCACAGGTCTATGCCCTGGGCCCAGAGGTAGAAACAGTGCACCAGGAATGATCAGGGGGTTGAGTGTGAGGGAGACGCAGAAGTAGAGGGTTAAGGAAAGGGAAACATTGGCTCCCATGGGCCAGCTATGAGGCCCTTACATTTGATTTGCATAGAGTTCTATATCCAATAATCAAAACCCTGGGGTTCTTTCATAATTAAAAGTTATTTCTGTCCACCCAGATGGAGTGATTGGTTGCTCTGGGGTTAGTAGGGGCTTACGGAGTTCAGGCATGGAAGCCCAGAAAATAGGGAGCAAAATCCACTGAAATGGACCCTATTCAAATAGACTGTAAGGAGAGAAGAAGTTGGTATACCAGGAAGGCCTATAAAATAGGGCCCATGGGCAGTTGTGTCAGGGGTATTGCTATGTGCACCCGTGGGGCAGGTGTGTGGAGAGGCCCCGGCTAAGGAATCCTCTCAGATTACTACCGTGTGCTTGCCTCCAGGCCAGGCTCTCTCAGCTGACTTTCTGTGGTGCAGCTTGTTGGCTGGCGTGTCAGCAGTGGCTGGAACTGGTTTGGCTGGATGTGCTGTCTGAACTGGGCCTTCCACATGGCTCTGTTGCTCTGTTCCATCCTAACCCCAGTTAGCATGTCCTTGGACACAGTCTGGCTCTTGGGCTGGGGAGGTTGATGGCAGTCCCTGCATGGGTTTCCTTAGGGTCCTTTCCCATGGGTTGGGGTGGCCTTGCCCTTACGTAGTGTCTTCTTTCCATAGCTACCTCCTATTTTACAACTGATTATTCAACATGGTCAGAGCCAATTCCATATGCATTATATCATGGATTCCTCTCCAGGTACTGACTTCTATTCTCAGTTACAAGAAGGAAATTGAGACTCCAGTGGTTGACTCTAGAGCAGATATTGAGTGAGCTGTCTGTCTCAAACACTGTTTTCAGTCATCTATGGGCCCTAGTATTTGACACCGTTATATTCCCCTTTAAGCACAAGAGAGCCTTTCTTTAAAACTTAGATAAATGTAGATAATTTCATATACTAGGAAGGTTTGGAAATTTCATTTTGTCATTGAGCACTTGTTTTTATCATACCTAGATCTGATCTTTTGGGTTGCTGGGTACAGGACTGAAGATGACTACTGGGTAGGACTCACAGGCCAGTGAGTCATCTGTTGGGAACATACAAGCCTTCTTTTGCAGCCTTCTTTCCTCTTCTAGTACTTCTGGATGTTGGGAATAGATGGCAGAAGTGTTTGATAACTTCAGAGAAGGATACTAAAGTCCTATGACAGTATCCTGGGCCCAAGGATTAGGTGTCTTTCCAAATGCTCCACTACCTCCTGCTGCCTGTGTCCCCTGAGCTGCTCCTCTGCCTGAGTACTCCCTCACCTCGAGTAACTCAGTCTCCCTCTTAGCCCACTCCTCTCTACCTGATATGGTTCCTTCAGAAGGATACCTTAAGCTAAGGACATGGGCCACAGGGGGTTTATTTGGGTGATGACACAAGGAAACATGCAGAGATACTTTGCCAGTGTGGTAATGAGCTGGTAGCTGCCATGTACCATGCAGTATTGGTGCACTGGAGACCATTGGAGAATACTCCAAGTGTTGAGGAGGAGTGGTATTATTCATCCCCCACCCCCAGTTTCTGTTTCTTGTTGATTCCAGAGTTCTCCCCACTCTCATAACTCTCAGGTGCATCTGGTTCTCCCTGAGCATGGATGGAACAACTCCACGGAAGGCTGGTGTCAGGGGGAGGTGTTATGGGTGGGTACTGATAGCACCTAATATAGCTTCAGTCAAAATTTTGCCTAAGCAGGCCCTCCCTTGCCTCTAAGCTGCATTAGGCACCTTTCCTTGGTCGTCTTTCCCAGGCCACTCTGGCTTTAAGTAATTGATATGGACTGAGTTGCCTGAGAACTAGCCATTTAGCTCATCTCACCACTTTCAAAGCACATGACAAAGCCTGGCACTTGTCCAACAAATAGGCAAAGGCATTACAGGAACACCAGGGTCACAATGTTCCCCGCAGTGTGGGAGTAGACAGGGCAGGACTCAAAATAAGATAAAAGCCTGAGATTTGCAACTCAGGTCCTCTAGCCTTCCAGAGTTGAGAAAACTCAGGTGAGGGTGGAGATGGGGGTGGAAGAAGAAGTTGAAATTTGGATCAAAAAGAGTTTTTCAATCCAGATTCCCTACACATTTATAGAGCTTGGGGGGGGGGCAGATTTCATGGAAGATCACATGGTTACATGTTAGAAAAGCATAACCTCAGGGAGCTAGTAGTTACACTTTTCTGTGGATAAAAGTCAGGATCAAGCTGGAGGGATGACTTAGCAGTTAAGGGGTTTGCCTGCAAGACCAAAGGACCCAGGTTCAGTTCCCCAGGACCCATGTTAGCCAGATGCACAAGGGGTCACACACATCTGGAGTTAGTTTGCAGTGGTTGGAGGCCCTAGTGCACCCATTCTGTCTCTCTCGTCCCCTCTCACTCTTTCTCTGTTAAATAAATAAATAAATAAATAAATAAATAAATAAATAAAAAGTCAGGGTCATAGATCCTTGTCGTTCAAAGGGATTTGAGAATTTGTGTGGCTTTCCTCCACCTCTTCTATTTTGGAGGAAAAAAACTGAGCCTTGTTATTCAGTAGTGGGTGCCTAATTATCCAGTAAGAGGGAAAGTGGACTCATTCTCACTGTCCCATCCTAGCATGATTTGCAAAATCCACTGGGTCTCACCTATCCCAGCATATCCAACCCACTCGTGACGCCAAGCATTGGTAAGAGTTCTAGGGGGTTGGCCCTTCTTGTTCCAGGACTGTAAGACTACATATGCTGAATACAAGTTGTCCCATAGGCCTTCCTAAGAGGGTCTTGTCTGGCTGTGTTCACAACTCTGGCAGCTAGGGTGGGGTGAAGAGTGCTGACCCAGGTAGTTGGTGATTCCTCATCCAACCATACCAGCCCTGCCCTCCAGATGCCAGCTGGCACTTTTCCAGGCTGTCTTTCCAAATGCTACAACTGGAATGCACAAACTTAAAGCTTCATTCTTCTCTGACACCTGAGATAAGCCAGAGAAACAGGAGGGTGATTGTGGGAGGACTTGGTACCAGGTTGTCAAGTCTCTGGAAAGAGCTCGCTGCCCTGGAATGCCACAGTGCAGCTTCAAGTGCTGGCCACTGAGGTATCTGTGTGAACTTGCTGACGGGGCCAACCTGCCAGTGAGGAAATAAATGATCTCAAGGAATGAAATGGCCATGGGTTGAGGCACAGGCTTATTTTCCTATGAAATGTCACTCATTGCCACTAAGATTTCAACATGAGGATTTGCAGAATCCTTGGAATGTAAAAATAGACAGCATTTGAGCTGCTTAAAAATCCATCATTGAAGGGCTAGAGAGATGGCTCAGCCCATATATGCATTTCCTGCATAAGTTTGAGGGCCTGAGGGGGTGTGAGACAATCTGTTTGAATCTCCAGAATCCACATAAGCACCTGGGTGTGGCCACACACTCTGGTAAACCAACACCTATGGGAGTCAGAGACTAGAGAATTTTTGCACATGGCTGATGAGATGTGACCATGGTTAGACTCATTTTACAAACTATGTCCAGAAAGTTAGCACAGCCAGAGGCAGGCAGCACTCTAGAGTGAAAAGAACCTTAAATTGTGACGCAGGCTGAGGATTCTTATCCTAGAGCTGCTATAGTCTTACTGAGTTCAACCTAATGTATATGCATTCTCTCTCTAAAGACACAGTCCACAGTCCCTGGTATTACTGGGTGGTGTTGGAAACATTAAGAGGTAGGGTCTAGTGGAAAGAAGTTAAGTGAATAGAAATGTGCCTCTGAAGGATGTATTGGGACCTCAGCTTCTCCTCTTTCTATTTCTTTGCTTCTCAACCACCACGAAATGAGCAGATTTGTTCCACTACATGCTATCACCATGATGTTCTACCTTACCCAGGCCCCCAAACAATGGTCCAAACAACTGTAAACTGAAACCTCTGACACTGTCAGTAAAAAGAAATCTTTCGGGCTGGAGAGATGGCTTAGCGGTTAAGCGCTTGCCTGTGAAGCCTAAGGACCCCGGTTCAAGGCTCGATTCCCCAGGACCCACGTTAGCCAGATGCACAAGGGGGCGCACGCGTCTGGAGTTTGTTTGCAGTGGCTGGAGGCCCTGGCGTGCCCATTCTCTCTCTCTTGCTGTCTGCCTCTTTCTCTCTCTGCTCTGTGTCACTCTCAAATAAATAAATAAAAATGAACAAAAAAAATTAAAAATGAAGAAATCTTTCCTTCTTGTAAGATATTGTGTCTAAGGTATTTTGTTATAGTCACAGAAAGCTGAACAAACCCAAGAGCTTACGAGATTGGATGCATATTGAATGTGTGTGTGTTGACTATTCTCTCCACTTCTTGTATTTCTCATCAGTTATATTTGCTTATTTGGAATTTTTTGAAGAAGAACCATTAGAGTTTAACTGTGTATTTAGAGTTCTAATATGTTAAGAGAATGCGTAAAAAAAAAACAAAACAAAGTGTTTGTGGATGGAGAGATGGCTTGGCAGTTAAAGCACTTGCCTGCAAAGCCAAAGGACCCAGGTTCAAGTCCCCAGGACCCATGTAAGCCAGATGCACAAGGTGGCACATGTGTCTAGAGTTCATTTGCAGTGGCTGGAGGCCCTGGCATGCCCATTCTGTCTCTCTCTCTCTCTGCCTCTTTCTATCTCTCAAATAAATAAAAATATATTAAAAAAATAAAGTGTTCAAGTTGTACAAAGTATGGGTTTCGGGGAGCTTGAGAGATCTTTCCTGCCTGTTTCCATGGCAACTTGCATGTGCACTGTGACTGTTTAATGACACTCAGTTGAGTGAAGAAATGTAGGCCATCCAATAATCAGATGAGCATGCGCCTAACATCATTACTCACCATGGAGGTGCAAATTTAAGCCACAGTGAGACACTACTAAAGACCACCACAATGGCCAAAGTTAAAAAAATAAACAAAACTTACAAAACCTAATATTAACTATTATTTCCAGGGATGTGGAACAAAAAGAATTCTGAACTCTGTGAGAATGTCAAATGGTACACCATGGAAACTAAGCATATCTCTACCTCATTATTTAGCAATTACACTCCTGGCTGAAGTGTGTATAATGACCAAAGGACTTTATAACAGCTTCATTCATAAATGCTCCAAACAGGAAATCCAAAAGCCTATTTATTTATTTATTTTTAAAACAGAGTTTCACTCTAGCCCAAACTGACCTGGAACTCACTCTGTAGCCCAGGCTAGTCTTGAACTCATGGTGAAACTCCTAACTCAGCCTCCTGAGTGCTGGATTCCAGTAGCCTTTATAAATAACAAAATGGGTGCATGAAGCATGGAATAGTCATACAATGAGCTACTACACAGCCACAAAGAAAAAGTGAAAGGTGCTACTCAACAATGCAGATGAGAATCTTCATTGTGCCAGACACAGAGTACGTACTGTATAGTCTCATTTAAATGAAGTTCCAGAGCTGGCAAAAGGAATTGATAAAAGCTGGTAAAATGCTTGCTGTACAAGCATGAGGACCTGAGATTGGATCACTAGAACCCACATAAAACCTGGGTACAGCGGTGTATGATTGTCATCCTAGCTCTGGGGGTACAGAAACAGGAGGATTCCTAGGACTTGCTGACTGCCTAGTGTAGGTGAATCAGTGAGCTCCATGTTCAGAGACAGACCTTGTCTCAAAAAGTGAGGTGGAGAGTGACTGCAGAAAGCACTGGATGTCAACTTAGGGCTTCCCCACAATGCACATGTGCCCACTTACATAGAAACACACACACATACTTGATGAAGAGCATCTGAGGCAGCGGACCCACTGTGTGCAGAAGAATGGAGGTGTGACTGGCATGGGATGTCCAAAGGATGACAATTCAAGATGGCAGGAAGAGAGCAGGGGCTGTGGAGGAGAAAAGTAGGGAAACGAGGCTGGAAAGGTTCTAAGAAGTCGTTTGTGAAAGGCTCTGTACATGCTCCTTCATGCTGTTTCACACATGTTGTACATGCTCCTTCTTCTGGCCTCTTCTGGGAGTGGACTTCCAGCTCCCCTGATTGGACAGGGTCATGTTTCCAAGCTTTGTCAATGAATTGGAGCAGGAAGTGACGTTTGTGTCATTCCCAGTAAGTGCATTTAATTCTTGCTGTAAGACTGGCCCTCAAGTGCTCCTTCTTCCAGTTTGGCATGACGGGTGATGCTGTCTGCCATGGGTCTGCTCCATCTCCCGGATATCTCAAGAAGCCAGAGCTCCCACTGGGCTGAATGTGTAAATGTAGTGTGCAAAATTAGCTCCTTACATGAACCTGTTTATTTGGACTTCTGTAGGCCTTGGTGGTGGAGTCAGTTTCATTTGTTCATTCATTCATTCATTCATTCAACACATTAAATATCTGTTCTATACTCAGTAACTTCTAAATATGGGATTAGACCTAGTCTCTTCCCTCAAGGAGCTTTCATTCTGTGGAGAAATGCAATTAGTAAATAAATGAACAAGGTAGTTACGACTGCATTAAGCTTTATGAAGGAAATAGTCTGGGTCATCTGATATTAAGAAACTGGGGAGGACAGTGGAGATGGTCATATGGAGCAGTAGCTGCCTTCAAGCTGAGGCCTGAGGAGGAGTTGGAATTGATCATGTTTCCAGGACAGCAGGAAGAACCACCTGTGTCTGAGTACAGAAGCCCATCTCTGTGGCTAGCAGAGAACCAATAAGGGGAAAGCAGAAAGGGGCAAGAGCACGTGAGTAAGGTGGGTAGGACATGCATCATGTGTTACCCTTGTTGCTATGCTGATTGTGGGAAAGAACCAAACTAAGAATAACATTGATGGGGCTGGGGAGATGGCTTAGTGGTTAAAGGCTCTTGCTTACAAAGCCTGCCGGCCCAGGTTAGTTTTCCCCAGTACTCAGGTAAAGCTAGATGCACAAAGCACAGCATTTATCTGGAGTTCATTTGTAGTGTCAAGAGACCCTGGCATGCCCATTCTCTGTCTTCTCTCTCTCTCTGTTGTTTCTTTTTTGAGGCAGGGTCTCGTTCTAGCCCAGGATGATCTGGAATTCACTATGGAGTCTCAGGGTGGCCTCGAACTCACAGCAATCATCCTACCTCTGCCTCCCAAGTGCTGGAATTAAAGGCGTGTGCCACCATGCCCAGCTTCAGTCTCTTAAATAAATAGATAAATAAACAATAAAAAAGAATTATATTGAGAAGTGTTTTAAATGTCCAGAGACATCACACTAAAGGTGGAGACAAGTATCCCAATTTGAAGTATATTTGGAAGGTAGAGTCAATGGGAGTGCTAATGGATTTGTAACAAGGTGCTAGGGATCCAGAAAAGTCCTTGAATCCCAAACCCTAGGTTCACTTCTAATTTTAATCAAAGAATTGAATAAAAAAGAAGCCTGAGAAGGATAATTATTAAATTATTACATTTATTGAGGGAAGTACAGAGCCAAGGAAAGGCACCCACATGGCTAGAGATCTCACGTGGAGGGCCTGGAAAAAAAAATATATGGAAAGAAAAGAGGAAAGTTTAAGGAGCTCCTGTCATGTGGGGAGCTGGAGGGAATAAAGGGGCCCATGTGGAGAGTAAGTTGCCCAGGCCCAGTGGAGGGAAAAACTCACCCACAGCTGGAAGTTCCAAGTGAACACAGAGCCTGCCCTCCTCTTGCAAAGATATTTATAACCTTTCAGTGGTGGTGGGCTGTCTTCTGGCTCAGGTGAACCAGAGGGACAGTTGGTTGGTTAGGGCTAGGGGTTGTCTCAGGAAGAGCTTAGCCCTGGCACCAAAGTTCTGGGATCTGAGCTTGATCAACCACAATGTTTAAATCCTACAAAAGACCTCCATCCCAGGGAGGGGTCCTGATTGTGGAAAAACAGGTCCAGGGAATTAGGCAAGAGATAAGAAGTCAGATCATCTTTGATTTCTAGCAAGTACAAACTTTTCCTGCTTTTTTACCTCCAGGGGTCCAGTCACCCTAACTGTATCCTCCTCTCAAGTCTATAGCTCTTTTCGCTCCCTTTTCTGAAAAGCCACGGCAGGCCTGTTAGCAGGCTGACAATCAGGCTTTGAGTCACTGGACAAAAGAGAGACATTTATTGACCTGGACAAAAACAGGATCTACAGTAAGTAGGGACAGAAGCAGGAAAGGTGTGAGTTAAGAACATGAGAAGTGTGTGTTAACCTTCTTGACTCACTGGGGGATGTTTTGCCATAAAATACAACAGAAAAAAGGTGGATTTTTAATATTTTATTTATTTATTTATTTGAAAGAGAAAGAGGCAGAGAGAGAGAGAGAGAGAGAGAGAGAGAGAGATCATGGGCATGCCAGGGCCTCTAGCCACTGCAAACAAACTCCAGACGTGTGTGCCCCCTTGTGCTCCTGGCTAACGTGGGTCCTGGGGAATTGAACCAGGGTCCTTTGGCTTTGCAGGCAAATGCCTTAACTGCTAAGCCATCCCTCCAGCTCAGATTTTTAAAATTCCCTAAGAGACTGAAGAGATGGCTTAGTGGTCAAGGCATGTACCTGCAAAGGCTAAGGACCCAGGTTTAATTCTCCAGGTTTCATGTAAGCCAGATGCCCAAGGTGGCGCATGTGTCTGAAGTTCGTTTGCAGTGGCTAGAGGCCCTGGCATGCCCATTCTCTCTCCTCTCTGTCTCAAATAAAAATAAAATTCCTTAAGGTGGAGAGGTTTTTGGAGTTAGTGTTGACTATCTAGGACATATCCTAAACCTAAATGGCTTCAAACAAATCATTGTATTCTGTTTAATATTTTTATGATTAGGAATTTGGTCAAGGCTTGATTCTTTTTTTTTTTTTTTTTTTTTTTTTTGAGGTAGGGTTTCACTCTAGCCCAGGCTGACCTGGAATTCACTATTCAGGGTGGCCTCGAAATCATGGCGATCCTCCTACTTCAGCCTCCTGAGTGCTGGGATTAAAGGTGTGCGCCACCACGCCCAGCTGGGGCTTGATTCTTAAATATTCTTTTGCTCCACATCACCCTGACTGAGGTAATGGGTAAGGTCCAGCTGTTGAATGGGCTGGATGTAAGAGTTCAAGATGGCTTCATTCCCACGTCTAGTGCTGTGTTGCGGTAGCTAGCTTTGCTTCCACTGAAAGAGTTGACTGGATTTCCCACCTGCTGCCATTCTAGCATGGTAGCCTCAGGGCTCTAAGAGGAAGTCAGCCAGTAAGACAGGTTGCATAGCCTTCTGTTACCCATACCTGGATATCATATGATATTATCTCTGCTGTGTTCTATTGGTCAATTCATTCACAAACCCACCTGGATTTAGTAGGGGAGGATGTAGACCCATTTCTTCAGGGGAAGACAGTTATAAAATTGCAGCCCTGTTTAACTCCCCATGCCAACAAAAACAGAATACATCTATAGGTTAGGTGGAATAAAGTCAATAATACAGAATAGAGAAGAGGAAACCTCAGGAGAAAAGTCCCTCAGAAGTCTCAAGGGGACGATAATCAGAAGGCTGCACTTTTCACTGGGACAGGGGGGAAGAAAGACATGGAGAGAGCCTACACAGAGTGTGGGATGACGTCACACTGCCCAACAGTGTCCAGGTGAGCACATTAGCTGAGCGTGCATGTTGAGGGGGGCTGAGAAGAGATGAAGGCATGACATGGTAACATCGGAGTTGAAACACTGGATATTTTTCAAAAGACTTTAATAGTTATGGTAGTCTTTCATTACTGAAATAATATAGATTATAAATAGATGATTATTAATCCTCAATAATGTATTAGAAACATTGTAACTTTATTGGCAATTATTAGTTATATTAAATATTTGTGAACCTGTGTGAGAAAGCTTAAATTCTAGGCGTTGCTGACCAGCTCTTGTTCACCCTGCTCCTTTTAGGTGGTGGTGTGTGTGTGGGTTTCCTCCAGGCATAACATGACACCATCTGTGCGTGTGGCCCACACCGGGGACTCTAGAGATGGCTGCCTCCCACTCTCCTCCCACCTGCAAATGACCTTGGGAGAAGCTAGAGAATATAGGAAGTAGAAAGTGCACTAGAAGGGACTCCATGACGCAGCTTCCATGAAGTCGCCTTCCAGGATGGGATAGCACATTTGGTGACACAATTGCCCTTGATCCCTTACACTCCTGTAAGTAACCCCAGTAAACTCACTGGTTCACCAAAATTGGATCTGGGTGTAATCTTACTTTGTTCTGTTGTCTGAGCTGATCTGGGGTAAATAGACTTGTATACACATCTTCATAGAGAAGAAGTTTCAGGCAACAGGTGGGAGTCATGTGCTATTGTTTTCATTTATTGCTCCAAAAGTTAGAATTGATGTAATAAAAATAATTTTGGGTTAGAGAGATTGCATAGTGGCTAAGGCACTGGCCTGTGAAGCCTAAGGATCCAGGTTCGATTCCATAGTACCCATGTAAGCCAGATGCACAAGGTAGCCCAAGCATCTGGAGTTTGCAGTGACTGGAAGCCCTGGAGTGTTCATTCTCTCTATCTGCCTTTTCTTCTCTCTCCCTTCTCTCTCAAATAAGTAAATAAATAAAATATTTAAAAAATAAAAATAATTCTAAGAACTCAAGATTAGGAATGTGTATGTGCACGCGTGGGTGTGTGCGTTACTTCTCATTTTGGAACTATGATCATAGAAAACACCTGCTTGTTTTATATAAGAGTGGGTCACCAGTTCTTGCTTGAGATTAAAAAAAATCTGGCAAAAATTAGTCTTTAGCAAAGTTTGGTGTGGGCATTCAAAGATGAATTAGACTGCTGCAAATTTCCAAAGGGGAGTTCAGAAGTGTTTGGTATAAAAGCACTGGTATAAAAGTTCACACATGCTTCCTAGAACCACATCACAGCTGACATGATTGATCTCTTACTCCCACACAACTAAAACTTGGGAGGCCTACTAATGTCTCCTCCCTCCCACATTTTTTTTAAACCTGTTTGTATATGTCTGTGGGTTTCAATCTACTCAGGTGGCCAAGTTAGGGCTTTTAGGTCAAGCTCAACCCTCTGTTCCCTCACTCTTCTTTGAGGCAAGCCCAACAGACTGGCCTTTTTTTTTTTTTTTTTTCAATGAAAGAGTGAAAGTGAGAGAAGAGTGAGAGAGACAGAGAGAGAGAGGGAATTGGTTGGCACGCCAGGACCTCCAGCCACTGTAATAGAACTCCAGATGTGGGCTGCTTGTGTACCTAGTGTGTCTGAGTTATGTGGGACCTGGGGAGTCAAACATGGGTCCTTAGGCTTCATAGCAAGTGTTTTAACTGTTAAGCTATCTGTCCAGTCCTGTTTCTTCACTCTTTCTACAAATTCACTGGTTTAGCTGTTTATGACAACCAGTTAGGAATATGTTCAGTGGAAAGTTCTAGAAAACCCACTTAGTAATGGAATAAATGCATTCTCTTTTGTTACATAATAAAAGTCCCAAACCAAATAGTGCTAGTTTCTCTCCACTAAGTTTTCTGTTGGGGAGTGTGCTGCTTAGCATACTACCTTTATTCCTGTGCTGCTTCCTCCTGCCTGTGAGATGGCTGCACTCCCTAGGCCTTGCATCCCCATCCAGGGCAGGGTGAACAGGAAGGACACAGCAAATGATCTCAGTTATCTGGAGAGTAAACTGTCACAGGCTCTCCACAGTGTGCTTCCCCTCAGGCTTCTCTGATTAAGAATGGGTCATATGGGGCTGGAGAGACTTCTTAGTGGTTAGGGCGCTTGCCTGTGAAGCCTAAGGACCCATGTTCGACTCTCCAGATCCCAGGTAAGCTAGATGCACAAAGGTGAGGCAAGCTCAAGGTCACACATGCCCACTATGTAGTGCAAGCATCTGGAGTTCAATGGCCGTGGCTGAGGGCCTGGTGGCCAATTCTGTCTCTCTCTCTCTCTAAAATAAAAATTAAAAAAAAAAAAACAACAACAAAAACCTAAAGACAAAGGGGAAAAAAAGAATGGATCATATGTTTACCCTTATCTGCCAAGCAGCTGAAAAGTTAGGAAACAAGATAGTTTTGCTTGGTGTGTTAACCCTAACTGCCCATCACTGGGCTAGACACATTGATGCAACCAAAAATCAAGTTTTATTTGGAAGGAAGAAAAGAAATGGTTTTGCTAGGTAAAAATGTCTTGGCCACAATCATGAGTCTGCTGATTTTGGCTCTGAGATGGCTTGCAAATGTCCCTCCTGCTATTCCCATGGATTGAGCTCTAGCCACAGTGTCTTCAGACTATCACAGTGGCCTCTGAACAGACACTTCAACTCCCAGCATTGCTGCCTGTCCATTCACAGCTGCCACACTTGCATTTCTAACATGCTAATCTAATCAAGGTCACTCGTGGAGAAAACATTGTCTGGTTCCTTCCACTAGTGACCCTATGCCAAACCTCACCTAATTTCTGCCCTTCTCTCTACTTGGAAAATCCTTTGTCAGCCATCAAGACCAAGTTTAAATGTTTCTCCCTCTGGGAAAACTTCCCTGATTTCCCCAACTCTAACAAAACAAACTATGCCCGACTTTTTAGTCTCATATGTCTTTTTTGTTTTGTTTTGTTTTGTTTTTGGAGGCAGGGTCTCACTTTAGCCTAGGCTGACCTGGAATTCACTCTGTAGTCTCAGAGTGGCCTTGAACTCATGATGATTCTCCTACCTCGGCCTCTCAAGTGCTGGGATTAAAGGTATGCACCACCATGCCCGGCTTCTTTTTTATTTATTGTGATAATGCCTACTACAATGCATTACAGAATTCTTCACTCAAATGTCTGTCTCTGTTACTTGTTTACAAATGTTATTCAACCTTAGCTGCTAGTGCATGGCCTGATACATTGCATGTCCTTGTGGAAGATGAAGTCACATCACTCAGTATTTATTCTCACCATCTTATACAACAACCTAGATTTCTAGTTGAGTCTATATCTACTTTGAATAATCAAAACCAAACCCTTCAAACTCCTCTCAGGCTAACTGGAGCTATGTGACATTCCTGAATCTATTGCAACCTTGTTGGCTCATGGGGTGACTTTGTGAGGAAAAGCTGGATATGGAGGAACAAAGAGATGAAAGTATGTAGACCCCTGGTTTTCTTAGTGATTTTATAGTTTAGGCTTGTTTTCCTTAAATGGAAGGAAGACAAACTTCTCTGTTATTTGAGTCACTTTTTGGGGTTTACTGTCAAGTACACCTAAATGATTCTGATAGAAAAATAGGTATATGACTTAAAATTAATTAAGTAAACTGGTTAGCTCAGCCAGGGCAGGATGAGACTCTCAAAATAAATTGATTTAGGCCAGACATAATGTTGCATGCCTGAAATCCAAGCATTCAGGAGACTAAGGCAGGAAGATCTTGAGTTTGAGGCCATCCCGGACTATACAGCAAGATACTAACACCCTTTTCCCCACCAAAACATTTACAGACTGGGAATTGAGCTCAATGTTAAAGCATTTGCCTGAATGTGCAAAGTCTTCGGTACTATCCCTTCCAGTGCAAGAAAAAAGAAAAAAAAAAAAAGAAAGAAAGATTGATTTGGCTGAATTACAATCAGCTGAACCCTAACATAGGATGAAAACTGTTAGTTGCTAGATTTGGCTAGGTTATGACATATAGTATATCATGTGATACTTTTAAAATGTGGGGTCCAGGAGAGATTGCTCAGTGGTTAAGGTGCTTGCTTGCAAAGCCGAAGAGCTTGGGTTTGATTTCCTAGTACCTACATAAAACCAGACACAAAAAGTGGTGCATGCATCTGAAGTTTGTTTACAGTGGCTATAGGCCCTGGTCCATTCTCTTTCTCTGTCTCAGCTTGCAAATAAATAATTTTTTTTTTAAATGTGGGAATAAGCCAGGTGTGGTGGCACACACCTTTAATCCCAGAACTTGGGAGGCAGAGGTAAGAGGATCGTGAAGATTTCAAAGCCACCCAGAGACTACGTAGTGAATTTCAGGTCAGCCTGGACTAGAGTGAGACACTACCTTGGAAAAAACAAAACAAAACAAAGCAAAAAAAAAAAAAAAAAAAAAAAAAAAGAGGGGGGATACAGTTGCAGAAGAGATGTTAGAAAAAAGTCAGAGCCAAAGGAAAGGGAGGAGTGCTCGGCAATCTCTCTTCCAGACACAAAGTGGCTATGGTATTCATGACCTCACAGTGGCTGACACTACCTACACAAACAGGAGGGGAAATGATGACATCAAAGTGGAAGAGACTAGTTGGAAAAAAGAAGGGATTCAGTATGGGGAGGATTCAAGAGGGGGAAGAGAAAGGGTGACAGGAGGGCAGTATGATCATGGTATATTGTTTTATGTATGGAAGTTGTCAATAAAATGTTCAAAATTATGGGAATCCTCAGGACATGCTTCACAGGTGACTTCTTGTCTGACCAACCATGTCTCTGCCCATTTCCTGCCCCCAAATGCTCATTTGCTCTCCTGATGACTTCCTGATTTCCAAAAAGGACAGGAAAGGTCAGGGGAAAGCATTGACTCATCCACTAAGAAAATGTCGTGGTCCCCAGGGAAAGCCGTTGCTCTCTGGTGGAATTTGGCACTGACTACTTACTTGCATGCTAGTAGCAAGGGTTGGGACAAGCAGTTTAATGGAAGGAGAGTGGGGGAGGAGAGTGGTAATGGTGGTGCCTCTGGTCATGGTTTGCTATCCTTCCTGTAGGAAAAAGGACAAAACTCTTTCCTTCCCTCTAGAGCCCACTTCTGACCTAAATTGCAAGATGTCTCATTGGACAAGTGAAGTGGGCCAACACTTGGGATCTGAGGAGTTGCTGACTGGAAAAATTTAGCTGTTGGACAGAAACAGTCTATGGAGTTTTATGGAGCCTATCTAAATATATTCCTAGAAAAAGTAACTCAGTGACATTATTGTGAATAAACACATCCTAGGGTGCTTGGTTTAGGAGGCATGCATTCTCCTGGGACATCAAGAGCCTTACTGAAGAATGCACTGTAGAAGCTGGAGAGATGGCTTACAGGGTAAGAGTATTTACCGTGCAAGCACGAGGGCCTGGAGGGTTTGGAGCTGGCATGAGTTTGATCCCCAGCACCCACATAAAGCTGGACATGGCCACACATACTTGTAGCTCCAGTCCTGTGGAAGGCAGAACCAGAGAATTGCTGGGGCTTGTTGGTCTTCAGGAAATAAAGTAGAAGAGAGATGATGAAGGATATCCGATGCTGTCCTGGGCTCCACGTATGGTATGGGGCACAGAAATTTGCATACACTATACATACATACATCACATACATACCATACCACACATACTACATATAAAAATGCCAGAAAAACAGCGCACTTCAGGTCAGAAGGTCTGGATTCAAATGTGTGCTTCCTGTATACTAACTAGCTGATGACCTTGACAAGTTGCTTGACCTCTCTGCACAGTTCTGTTGTGTACTGGAGCTTGTCCAGCTCAGCTAGATGGCTTGATGCCCACATCTCCTTCCAACCCTGTGTCACATTGTCACAGAGCCTGCGGTGTGAGTCTTTGTATCATAGGAATTGGAAAATCAGCACCCTCCTTGATCATTGAATTGCTAAACATTTCTCAGCAATCACACCACTGCACACTTCCAGATTTGTGCAGGGGGCTTATGATGGGTAGCTGACCAAGGGGATAAGTGAAGAGCTCTTGTGGGAAGCACAAATGACAGCTACTACTATTATTACTGCACTCTGTCTTCCTCTTTCCTCTCCTCTCTTTTTGTCTCTCTCTGTCTCACTCTCTTTCCACTCCTTTCTCTGCCATGCAGTCTGAGTTATATTGTTGAGACTTCTCTTTGGGGAGGTGGAAGCTGATTTCATTCTCTCTCACATCAGTTTGCATCCCCACTTACCCTCCTGGGCATTTCTCTTGCTCCAGGGCATATCTGAAAGATGTGGCAAGCAGCCTGACTCTCTATCATGAAATGTGAGTTATATGACCTGGTGCCCTGGCCCAGATGACAGTGTGCTGGCCTCCTTCCACGTTGCCTTTGTGCCTTGTGAGCTCCATTCTGGGTTGGGTCCTCTGTTTTTGGCAAAGATTGTGGCCTAGGACCAAGACACTGAATAGCAAGACTTCAATTTGCAGTCTATGTTGGTTTGATACCTAGATCTTACCTTTGACTACAATGAGGATGTTTCTATTCTAAAGTTCAAGTTGGATGGAAGAAACAGTGGCACTACATTTTAAAAAGATAACACTGGTGATTGAGAGATGGCTCAGTGCTTAAGGCACTTGTCTGAAAAGCTTAAGGACCTAGGTTCAGTTCCCCAGTACTCATGTAAAGCCAGATGCACAAAGTAGCACATGCTTCTGGAGTTCGTTTGCAGTGGCTGAAGGCTCTGGCATACCCATTCTCTCTTTCTCTCTCCCACTCTCTGCCTCTTTCTCTCATAAATAAATAAAATATTTAAATAAACTTTTAAAATAGGGTGATAATACAGAGATGTGGGGCTCTTTTTTAAGTACTGTTCAAACTCCCATCCCAGTTCCCAGAATACCTCACCATTAAAATGTAGTGCTGTCGGGAATATTGTCCTTTCTCCCTCCTAAAAGCCATAATATGGTACAAGTGGTTTATTTACCAGCCAGGTGCTAGGCTCAAACTAGTCACCTCTCTGCCCACACACCATGTGTTTGAGGCTTATTTGCCTTCCCCAGCACAAGCTTCATTTAGGGCCATTAAGGCCTTTCATAATGCCATGTCTCCTGGTGTATCAGAAGACCCAGTCTTGGGGCTTTGGACCCTCTTCTCTAGAAGTCCTTTGCTCCTTCACAAAGATCTTTCCCTCCTCTGCAGGGTCTACTTTTGCATGCCAGGGACTTCAGTAAGTAGACAAAGACTGTACCTTCCAACTTCCAAGGCTAAAAAATATAAACAGTATTGCCAGTTCCACACAGCAGTTGGATGGTTAAGGAATGGCTACAGGATTGCCCCTCTGTACCCACTGAAGTACATAGGGGAATTGTGAATGTTTTTCAAGGTCACACAGTGAGTTAGAGAAAAGAAGTGAATTTGTTTGGTTGAAAGACTCCTTCCCAGAGTTGTTATTAAGGAACATTTATGACTCCACAGAGAAACCTCTATTTCCCATTCTGCTTATGGTTTTATTTTCTTTATAGAATCTTTTGAGGTAACCAAGGCAAGGATGTCCACATTCTTCACTCTTGTTCAGCATAGTGTTTGAAGTCTTAGCTAGAGACGTAAGGCAAGAGAAAGACATACAAGGGATACAAGTAGGAAAGAATAGAGTTATACTATTTTTATTTGCTGATAATATGATTCTATGCATGTTGCTGTCATCTTCTCATTGCTGGGACAAAGAACCTGACCAAAAGCAGCTGATGGGAGGAAAGTTTTTATTCAGCTTACGGTCTTGAGGGACAGCTTCATGATTACAGGGGAAGCATGGCACATTAGATACTGGACATCACCTCCTTGCAGCAGGTGGAAAACTGCAGCAGGAGAGTGAGCCAAGTTCTGGTAAGAGGGAGCTGGCTATGATACCCCTAAGCCCAAACTCAGAAACACACCTCCTCCAGCAAGGCTCCACTCCCAAACTGTCCTCAGTGGGGACCAAGCATTCAGAACACACAAGTTTATGGGGTACATCTGTTTCAAACCATCACAATACATAAGAGACCCTAAAGACTCCATCTGAAGAACTCTTAGGCTGATAACCCCTTTCAATAAAGTGGCAGGACACAAAATTAGTATACAAAATAAATGGCCTTTCTACATACCAATAGCAAACACACTGAGGAAGAAACCAGGGACACAATCCCATTAACAATTGCCCTAAAACTGTCTTGCAATAAACCTCCACCACAAAAACTTTAAAACAGTGAAAAACATGAGGAAGATAGAAGGTGGAAAGGCATCTGATGTTCATGGATTGAAAGTACTTGTAAAAATGGGCTGGAGAGATGGCTTTGTGGTTAAAGCACTTGCCTGCAAAGCCAAAGGACCCAGGTTCGATTCCCCAGGACCCACGTAAAGCAGATGCACAAGGTGACACATGCGTCTGGAGTTCGTTTGCAGTGGCTGGATGCCCTGGCACGCCCATTCTCTCTTTATCCCTCTCTTTGCCTCTTTCTCGCTCTCAGATAAATAAATAAAAATAAAACAAAAACAAAAACAAAAAAAAAGAAAGTACTTGTAAAAATGGACATCTTAACAAAAATAATCCATAGATTCAATGTAATCCCTATCAAAATTCCTATGCCAATTGTCACATAAATAGAAAAAAACCTTAAATTTCATATGAAAACACAAAAGATTCCAGAAGACCAAAGCAATTCTCAGCAAAAAGCCATGATGCTAGAGGTATCACCACACTCAATTTCAAGTTGTACTACAAAGCCACAGTAGCAGAGACTTCATGGTACCAATACAAAGCACACATACAGGTCAGGAGAACATAATAAGAGACTCAGATATAAACCAATGAACTACAGCCATTTGATATTAAAAAAAATCTCTCTCTCTCTCTCTCTCTCTCTCTCTCTCTCTGTGTGTGTGTGTATGTGTGTGTATGTGAGAGAGAGAGAGAGAGAGAGAGAGAGAGAGAGAGAGAGAGAGAAAATGGGGCTTCCAGAGCCCCTTGCCACTATAAATGAACTCCAGATGCATGTGCTACTTTGTGCATCTGGCTTTATGTTGGTACTGGGGAATTGAATTTCGGTCAGTATGCTTTGTAAGCAAATACCTTTAACCTCTGAGCCACCTCCCCAACACCTACAGCCATCCCATTTTTGACAAAGACGCCAAAAAATATACATTGTAGAGAAGACACCTCTTCAACAAATGGTGCTGGGCAAACTGCATACTGACTTGTACAATATTGAAATCAAATTCCTACATCTCACCTTGCATAAACATCAACTCTAAATGTATCAAATACTTTAATATAAACCTAAAACCCTGATGAAAAAGTAGGGGAAATACTTCAAGATGTAGGCATAGGCAAGAACATTCTTAATAGGACTCGAGTTATTCAGAATTAACACCAACAATTAACATATGGAACTTCATGAAATCCAAACTACACGAGATTTCTTCTTAGCCTAGTCACAATGGTCATCATCAAGAAAACAAATACCAAAAAAAAATAATAATAAAATAAAATAAAAAAATGCTGGCCAGGATGTGAACAAAAGGAAACCCTTTTGTACTGCAGATCAGAATGCAAACTAGGAAATCAGTATTGAAGTTTCTAAAAAAAATAAATAAACCCTGAAAATAGATCTTCCATATGACCTAGCCATACCACTCCTGGGCATTTACCTAAAAGACCCAAGTCAATTTAACACAGATATACACATCAATTTTTTTTTGCAGTACTATTCACAATAACTAAATTATGGAATAACCTAGGTGTGCAGAAATAGAAGGATGATAAGGAAAGTGTGCTATAATCATAGAAGATTTTTTGTGATAAAGAAGAATAAACTTATGTCACCTGAAATAAAATAGTTGCAATTGGAGATAATAACTTCATGTAAATTAAGCCAATTACAGAAAGACTAATATTGTATGTTTCCTCTCATTTGTGGTTCCTACATTTTACATACATAAACTCATGTATATAAGATATGAAAGTAGAAGTAAAACTATCTAAGGGGACTAACAGGAGCAGAGGGGCAAGGAGAGGGAGGATAGAGGGTATGAATGATAATATGGTCAACATATACATACATATACAAATTCTTAAAAATAAATAATAATGCCAGGTGTGGTCATACACGCCTTTAATACCAGCACTTGGGAGACAGAGGTAGGAGGATCACTTGAGTTCGAAAACATCCTGGGACTACAGTATGACTTTCAGTTCAGCCTAGGCTAGAGCGAGACCCTGTTTAAAAAAAGGAATAATAAAAGGAAACCAGGTTTATTTTGGCTCAGAGTTCTCAGAGTACAAGATCATTGAAGGCCTCTACTGCGTGGTGGCAGTAGAGCAAAGAGGATGTATGTCATGTTGGGCACATGTTAGAGGTCTCCTGGAGGCTTTTTCTGAACTATTTAATCTGGCAGCATTCAGATTGGGTTTCATGGAGCTCTCTGATCAGGGCTTCTTAATTTGTTAGGGTCCTAGCCTTCATTCAACAAGAGTCGCCTCTGTAATGAAGTCTGAGGGCCAGGCTATCCCAGGACCAGCACAGGCATGTGTGAAGACAGAGAATATGGACCCACATATCTCCCTCAGTTTTGATAGCACCCAATCTTTCCATATGGTTTCAACTGAGATACAAAAAAGAGGAGGGGGGTGGGACTTGAGACCAACCATGGATTAAGTATTGAGTTTCAGATCTCCACCCATGATCTCCAGGAGCCAGGGTCTTGAGGGAGAAAATGAGGTAAAATAGCAAGGCAAGGTGTTATTCCATCCCTCTACTCACTAAGACATTCTGGGATGATCGTGGGAAGGAGCAGAACATTCATATGTTCATGTGGAACAAAATGAAAACAAAGACAGTGATACTAAATGTAGGGGCACATATATCTTGTAAGTGAATTCAAAATAGTTTTTTTTAATTTTTTTTTGTTTATTTATTTATTGGAGAGCGACAGAGAGAAGGAGGCAGAGAGAGAGAGAGAGAGAGAGAGAGAGAGAGAGAGAGAGAGAATGGGTGCGCCAGAGCTTCCAGCCTCTGTAAACGAACTCCAGATGTGTGCACCCCCTTGTGCATCTGGCTAACATGGGTCCTGGGGAATTCAGCCTCGAACCGGGGTCCTTAGGCTTCACAGGCAAGCGCTTAACCGCTAAGCCATCTCTCCAGCCCTCAAAATAGTTTTTTTTTTTATTTTTTATTATTATTTTTTTCTCCATTTTTATTAATATTTTCCATGATAACAAAAAAAATCCCATGGTATTACCCTCCCCCCTTTCCCCTTTGAAATTCCATTCTCCATCATATCCCCTCCCCATCTCAATCTTTCTACTTACATATATACAATACCAACCTAATAAAAGCCCTCCTCCCTTTCTTTCTCTTCCCTTTCTATCTCCTTTTTTAACTTACTGGCCTCTGCTACTGAGTTTTTTCCTTCTCACACAGAAGCCCAATCATCTCTAGCTAAGATCCACATATGAGGGAGAACATGTGGCGCTTGGCTTTCTGGGCCTGGGTTACCTCACTTAGTATAATTCTTTCCAGATCCATCCACTTTTCTGCAAATTTCATAACTTCATTTCTCTTTACTGCTGAGTAAAACTCCATTGTATAAATGTGCCATATCTTCATTATCCACTCATCAGTTGAGGGACATCTAGGCTGGTTCCATTTCCCAGCTATTATAAATTGAGCAGCAATAAACATGGTTGAGCAAGTATCTCTAAGGTAATGAGATGAGTCCTTAGGATATATGCCTAGGAGAGCTATAGCTGGGTCATATGGTAGATCAATCTTTAGCTGTTTTAGGAACCTCCACACTGATTTCCACAATGGCTGGACCAGATTGCATTCCCACCAACAGTGTAGAAGGGTTCCTCTTTTTCCACATCCCCGCCAACATTTATGATCATTTGTTTTCATGATGGTAGCCAATCTGACAGGAGTGAGATGGAATCTCAATGTAGTCTTAATCTGCATTTCCCTGATGACTAGGGATGTAGAACATTTTTTTAGATGCGTATATGCCATTCGTATTTCTTCCTTTGAGAATTCTCTATTTAGCTCCATTTCCCATTTTTTGATTGGTTTGTTTGATTCCTTATTATTTAACTTCTTGAGTTCTTTGTATATCTTAGATATTAATCCTCTATCAGATATATAGCTGGTGAAGATTTTTTCCCATTCTGTAGGTTGCCTCTTTGCTTTCTTCACCGTGTCCTTTGCAGTGCAAAATCTTTGTATTTTCATGAGGTCCCAGTGGTTAATCTGTGGTTTTATTGCCTGAGCAATTGGGGTTGTATTCAGAAAGTCTTTGCCAAGACCAATATGTTGAAGGGTTTCCCCTACTTTTTCCTCTAGCAGTTTCAGAGTTTCAGGTCTGATGTTAAGGTCCTTAATCCATTTGGACTTAATTCTTGTGCACGGAGAAAGAGAAGAATCTATTTTCATCCTTCTACAGATATATAACCAGTTTTCCCAACACCATTTGCTGAAGAGGCTGTCTTTTCTCCAATGAGTATTTTTGGCATTTTTATCAAATATCAGGTGGCTATAACTACATGGGGTTACATTTGGGTCCTCTATTCTGTTCCATTGATCTACGAGTCTGCTTTTGTGCCAGTACCATGCTGTTTTTGTTACTATGGCTCTGTAGTATAGGTTAAAATCAGGTATGGTGATACCACCAGCCTTATTTTTGTTGCTCAGTATTATTTTAGATATTCGAGGTTTTTTGTGATTCCAAATGAATTTTTGGATTGTTTTTTCTATTTCCGTGAAGAATGCCTTTGGAATTTTGATGGGGATTGCGTTAAATGTGTAGATTGCTTTTGGTAAGATTGCCATTTTCACAATATTGATTCTTCCAATCCAGGAACAAGGGATGTTTTTCCACTTCCTAGTGTCTTCTGCAATTTCTCGCTTGAGTGTTTTAAAGTTCTCATTGTATAGATTCTTTACTTCCTTAGTAAGGTTTATTCCAAGGTACTTTATTTTTTTTGATGCAATTGTGAATGGGAGTGATTCTCTGATCTCATCCTCTGTGTGTTTGTTGTTAGCATATATGAAGGCTACTGATTTCTGTGTATTTATTTTGTATCCTGCTACATGACTGTAGGTTTTTATCAGCTCTAACAGTTTGCTAGTAGAGTCTTTAGGGTCCTTTATATATAGAATCATGTCATCTGCAAATAATGATAACTTGACCTCTTCCTTTCCGATTTGTATCCCTTTTATGCATGTCTCTTGCCTTATTGCTATGGCTAAGACTTCCAGAACTATATTAAATAAAAGTGGGGACAGTGGACACCCTTGTCTTTTTCCTGATTTTAGTGGAAAAGCATCCAGTTTTTCCCCATTTAGTAATATGTTGGCTGTAGGCTTATCATAAATAGCCTTTATTATATTGAGATATGTTCCTTCTATTCCCAGTCTCTGTAGGACTTTTATCATGAAGGGATGTTGGATTTTGTCGAATGCTTTCTCTGCGTCTAATAAGATGATCATGTGATTTTTGTCCTTCAACCCATTTATATAATGTATAACATTTATAGATTTGCGTATGTTGAACCATCCCTGCATCTCTGGGATAAAGCCTACTTGGTCAGGGTGAATGATCTTTCTAATGTATTCTTGTATTCTGTTTGCCAATATTTTGTTGAGAATTTTTGCATCTATGTTCATGAGGGAGATTGGTCTGTAATTTTCCTTTTTTGTTCTATCTTTGCCTGGTTTTGGTATCAGAGTGATGCTGGCTTCATAGAAGGAGTTTGGTAGAATTCCTTCTTTTTCTATTTCATGGAAAAGCTTAAGAAGCAATGGTGTTAGCTCTTCCCTGAAGGTCTGGTAAAATTCAGCAGTGAATCCATCTGGGCCTGGGCTTTTTTTAGTTGGGAGATTTTTGATAACTGTTAGGATCTCCATGCTTGTTATAGGTCTATTTAAGTGATTAATCTCATCTTGATTTAATTTAGGTAGGTCATATAAATCAAGGAAATCATCCATTTCTTTCACATTTTCATACTTTGTGGAGTATATGTTTTTATAATATGTCCCTATGATTTTTTGAATTTCTCTGACATCTGTCGTGATGTTACCTTTTTCATCTCTAATTTTATTAATTTGTGTCTCTTCTCTCTTTCTTTTGGTCAGATTTGCTAAGGGTTTATCAATCTTGTTTATCCTTTCAAAGAACCAGCTCTTTGTTTCATTAATTCTTTGTATTGTTTTTTTGGTTTCTATTTCATTAATTTCTGCCCTAATCTTTATTATTTCTACTGATTTTTGGTTTGCCTTGTTCTTCTTTTTCCAAGGCTTTAAGGTGAAGCATTAGGTCATTTATTAGCGACCTTTCTAATTTCTTAATATAGGCACTTAAAGCTATAAATTTACCTCTTAGAACTGCCTTCATTGTGTCCCAGAGATTTTGCTATGTTGTGTTCTCATTATTGTTTGACTCTATAAATTTTTTGATTTCCTTCTTGATTTCTTCATTGACCCATTCATCATTTAGTAATGTATTGTTTAGTTTCCATGATTTTGTGTATGCTCTATATCCTTTCTTGCTATTGATTTGTAGTTTGATTCCATTGTGGTCAGATAGAATGCAAGGAATTATTTCAATTTTCCTGAATTTGTTAAGATTTGCTTTGTGTCCTAATATATGGTCTATTTTAGAGAATGATCCATGTGCTGCTGAAAAGAATGTATATTCTGCAGCATTTGGATGAAATATCCTGTATATGTCTGTTAGGTCCATTCCTTCTATGACCTCGTTTAGTCTAGATGCCTCTCTGTTTATTTTTTCCCGGGATGACCTGTCAATTGATGAGAGTGGGGTGTTAAAGTCACCAACTACCACTGTGTTTGGTGTTATCTGTGACCTTAGTTCTAACAGTGTTTGTTTGATGAATTTGGGAGCCCCCATGTTAGGTGCATATATGTTTAGGATTGTAATGTCCTCCTGTTGGAGTGTGCCCTTAATCAATATAAAGTGACCTTCCTTATCTTTCTTGACTAATGTTGGAGTGAAGTCTGCCTTGTCAGCTATTAGGATAGCAACCCCTGCTTGCTTTCTGGGTCCATTTGCTTGAAACACCGTTTTCCAACCTTTCACCCTAAGATAATGTCCATCCTTTGTAGAAAGGTGAGTTTCTTGGAGACAACAAATTGTAGGGTCCTGCTTTTTAACCCAGTCTGCAAATCTATGTCTTTTGGATGGAGCATTGAGGCCATTGATATTAAGAGATATTATTGAAAGATGTGTATTTATGCTTGCCATTTTTTTTTTTTTTTGTGGTTCTGGTTCTACCTTTGCTCTCTTATATTAACTAGTATTTGAGTGTTGTTTGTTGTTTTCCAGGTTCCTTATATGTGTGTTTTTCTTTCTCTTCGGCATGGAGGATTCTTTCAAGTATTTTGTGTAGAGCTGGTTTTGTCTTCAAATACTCCTTTAGCCTGCTTTTGTCATGGAATGTCCTTAGTTCTCCATCTATTTGAATGGATAGTTTTGCAGGATAAAGTAGCCTTGGTTGACAGTTGTTATCTTTCAGAGTTTGGAATACATCACTCCAAGCCCTTCTGGCTTTGAAAGTTTGTGTTGAGTAATCTGCTGTGATCCTGATGGGCTTGCCTTTGTAGGTAACTTGATTTTTCTCTCTAACTGCTTTCAATATTTTTTCTTTGGATTGTGTGTTTGGTAGTTTGATTATAATATGGCGAGGAGAGGTTCTTTCCAGGTTTTGTCTGGCTGGTGTTCTAAATGCTTCCTGTATCTGCATTGGCACCTCTTTCCCAATTTGGGGGAAGTTTTCTTCTATGATTTTGTTGAAGATGCCTACTATACCTTTGGATTGAAATTCTTCTCCTTCTACTATACCCTGAATTCTTATATTTGATCTTTTCATAGTGTCCCGAATATCTTGAAATTCCCATTCATACTTTTCTATTAGTTTGTCTTTCTCTTTGTTGGATTGTATTAGATCTGCCACCTGGTCTTCTAGCTTAGATATTCTGTCCTCTCCTTCATCCATTCTACTGGTGAGATTTTCTACAGAGTTTTTTATTTCATTAACTGTGTTCTTCATTGCTAGTAATTCTGACTGGTTTTTCTTCATTATTTCTATTTCCTTATTTATGTCTTGTATTGATTTCTTTATTTCGTTAAATTGGTGTCCTGTATCTTCTCTGATTCCTTTGATTTCTTCTTTGAGTTCATTGAACATATTTACAATCATTCTTTTGAAATCTTTCTCAGGCATTTTCTCTAACTCGTTTTCACTAGAGGTCATTTCTGAAGCATTGATGCTTTTTGGTGGATTTATATTGCCTTGGTTTTTGGTGTTTCTTGTGTTGTAATGTATATATTTTTGCATCTTGGATTAAGTTACTGCTTAGATTTTCCAGTTAGCTGGGTATCCTTTGCTGTATCTATTGATCTGATATTGTATATCTTCTATGTAGGAGATTAAGATGTTAGGTGTGGCTCTTACCACTCTCAGAGTATCTAGACACGTGGTCCTAGGGGTTAAGTTTGCCTGCTATGGGAGTATTCAAATAGGTTGAGTGGAATAAAATACAGGTATATTCTAAAATTTAACTAAACCCTATACACATTCAGTCAAGAACAGCACCGAGCATTTATGCAAGATTAGGTATTATAAAAACCAGATCCTCTATCAACAAAGAAGTTAAGATTTCTGGTCTGTTGAGGGATCCAAGTCAGCTTGTGACCAGGTGAGACCCTTCCCTGGTTCAATCCCAGTTACCTCTTTGGATGCTTTTGGTCTCAGTCAAGTTGCTGGCTGGGATGTTGGGCCGCTGTTCTGCTTTCTGGAACTGGGTACTGACTTTTCCTGTGGGGCAAACCAAGCCTGGCAACTGTGGCCCTGCAGATTGGCACCCCTGATGCTGGATCCCCGCTGCTGCCGCTGGAGCTGCCGCTGCTGGGACCACTGCTGCTGGATCCGCCACTGGAGCTGCCGCTGCTGGGTCCTCCGCCTCTGATCCGCTGGTGCTGTCGCTGCGGGATCCGCCTCTGCCGCTGAAGCCGCTGGAGCCTCCGCTGCTGGATTCGCTGCCCTGAAGCCGCTGTGGCCGGTACCGGAGCAGCTGATGGTGTTTTTGGGGCTGGAGTCACGGCTTCCACCGCCGCTTCCGGCTTCTCAAAATAGTTTTTAAGTGACTTCAGAAAGTAACTATGGGATGCCTTGACTCCTAAGACCTATGACTAAAAGAGTTTTTAAATAAAAGATTTCTCATTTTCTTATGTTTCTGAACTTGCATTTGAAAAATGGGGCTTCTCAAAACTGAAAAGTAGAACACTCTCCAAGCATGTCATTTCTGTCTCCGCAATCTGTTCTGTCCACCTCCACCTTCCCCATCTAACTAGCTCTAGGGCAGCCACGTTCCCCGTGCCTGTTTCTCTTTACCGCCAGCATGAGCCTGATTGTAGGGCATGAGCCAAGCGCCGAGAGTGGGGAACTCTGAGAAACACTGGAGCTAGGATGGGGTGGTGGGCAGTGCAGGGAAGCCTGGGGTTTGCTGGGTTGACAAACTTGGCTTTGGTTCTTGGTTCCACTGGTTTTGGACATGTGACCCTGCACCTTTTTTCTCCTTCATAAAATGAGCAGGCCAACTGTTCTTGTCCTCTGTGGATGGATATCTATAAATTACACTTAACACTAAAACAAGGAGATGTCATCAACATTCAGCTGTCAAAATCAGAAACTGCTGGCTCTTCCATTTTGTGGATGTGTACTCCTGTGGATGTGAACTCCTGTGGGTGTGAACACCTGTGGGTGTGAACTCACTCCTGTGGGTGTGTACTCCTGGTGGTGTGGAATCCTGTGGATGTGGACTCCTGTGGGTGTGAACTCACTCCTGTGGGTGTGAACTCATTCCTGTGGGTGTGTACTCCTGTGGGTGTGTACTCCTGTGGGTGTGTACTCCTGTGGGTGTGTTCTTCTGTGGGTGTGTACTCCTGTGGGTATGTACTCCTGTGGGTGTGTTCTTCTGTGGGTGTGGACTCTTGTGGATGTGGACTCCTGTGGGTGTGGACCTCTGTGGGTGTGTACTCCTGTGGGTGTGTACTCCTGTGGGTGTGTACTTCTGTGGGTGTGTGCTCCTGTGGGTGTGGACTCCTGTGGGTGTGGACTCCTGTGGGTGTGTACTTCTGTGGGTGTGTGCTCCTGTGGGTGTGGACTCCTGTGGGTGTGGATTACTGTGGGTGTGTACTCCTGTGGGTGTGGTCTCCTGTGGGTGTGGACTCCTGTGGGTGTGTACTCCTGTTGGTGTGTACTCCTGTGGGTGTGGATTCCTATGGATGTGTACTCCTGTGGGTGTGTTCTTCTGTGGGTGTGTACTCCTGTGGGTGTGGACTCCTGTGGGTGTGGACCTCTGTGGGTGTGGATTTCTGTGGATGTGGACTCCTGTGGGTATGGTCTTCTGTGGGTGTGGACTCCTGTTGGTGTTTACTCCTGTGGGTGTGTACTCCTGTGGGTGTGTTCTTCTGTGGGTGTGTACTCCTGTGGGTGTGGACTCTTGTGGATGTGGACTCATGTGGATGTGGACTCCTGTGGGTGTGGACTCCTGTTGGTGTTTACTCCTGTGGGTGTGTACTCCTGTGGGTGTGCACTGCTGTGGATGTATACTCTGTGGAATTGTACTTCTGGTTTGTTTCAAGGAGAAGATATAGAAAGAGTCAAGACAAGTCCCAGGCAGGCTAGGAAAGGTATCTGATGACCAAGCCAGTGAGAAATGAGATAAAACAAAGGTTAAGAGAGGCTCTAAGACAATCTCTGAGGACTCATGATCAGCCTGTCTTTAACCACTGGGTAGAATGAGCTGGGATCTTGGAACTGTGTGCAGAGGCAGCACACAGCACACCTGAAAGGGGTACTCCTCCTTCAAAAGAGAACATGTTCATCTTTAAAAAAGAGACAGCACTCTGGACAGGACACAACTGAATTGCATTCTAATTCACATAAAAATTTTGAGTATAAAGGTCATAAAATAACAGAATGTAGATTTGGGCATCTATGACCGAGAAGACAGCAAGTAGTAGTGAAAGATACATGTTAATTCAAAATTTCATCATAGATAAGATATCTGACCTCTTGCACCCAATGTTAAAACAAGAACAAATGGCCTTAAGAGCCCTAAAGTCCTCAAGTTGCTCTTTGGAACAGCAGCATTTAAGACTTTCTTCACATGTGTTTATTCCTTTGGGATGTTGCTATGTAATCACTGATGAAATGCTCCCCTGAAAATTGTAACCCATCAGAGAATTTGGTTAAAATAAAGTCAATTCCTTTGATAATTTCATGGAAATGTCAGCCAATCATGAAAAGCTAAGAAAGAGAACTGAACAGAATGCTCAGCTTTGGTGAACTGGGCAGGCAGAGCTGTGCTTGGCAGCAAGCAGGTAACATGCCATTTTGATGTACAGATGTAGAGAACATCTTAAAGACCTGTGTAGGCTCCAAAACTACAGAGAAATAATGAACACCATGCTTAACACAGTATTTTTAATACAAGTGCCCACATAAACATCCCAAATTAAGTTCTTTATGATGAGAACAAGACTTTCCAAGCATCTAAACCACTTCTGAGCTTTAAGCTATACCCCAGAAATTCAGTGGGTATCTGGAAGGGTCATAACCATGCACCTCCAAGGAGAAGCTAAACGGAATTTCCATAAGATGCTTCTGGCTCAGGGCCAGGGGGTCTCAAGCTAAGGCCATCTCTATATGGTTCCTAAAATGCTGAGAGCTTGCCACCCCAGTGGCTTTATTGGAAAACAGTGACAGCTGGGGCTTGTGAAGCTCTTGCCTTGTCCTTCCAACCTGAGATCTTTGTGTGGTAGGAAAAGGCTTTATATGAACAAAATAAAACAACTCTTTTACCTCTGATGCTTTTTTTCAGCTTCTCAAAACACAGACACCCCTTCTAGCATTAACAAACCTCATCAGAATATGACAGCTCAGGAGCCTGTAAATGGCTCAAGCTCATCTCAGGGCAGGGATGACTCAGCAAAAACTAGAGGGGGTGGTGGTGAAAGAGTGTTATTGGCTTGTGATTTACAAAGCCAAAGGTGTTTAGGGAAAAGACCAGAATGGCCAAGAATCATATAAACAGACACCAATTCTAGGAAAACTCTGAGGAATTGTAAGAGAATTCCCTTTTACCTAGACCAGCCAAGGTTCCTGAGGTAGCCACTAGTCCTTAGACCTTGTACATGGTGGTCTTTGAGAAGAGATCTGCCCTTTTTTCCTTGCCTGACTAGGATGTAGGTCTGACTAGAATCGGAATCCTCAATGCTAGGAGGTTTTTTTTTGTTTTTTTTTTTTTTGTTTTTGTTTTTGTTTGTTTGTTTACATCAACAGAGAACTGGGCCTGTGTTCCTGAAGCCCAGTCTAGAGCAGAAGGAATTGAGACATGGAACTCAGCTGAGGAATGGGTTTCTCTCCACCCCACTGTCACTGCTTTTTTTTTTTTTGTCACTGTGTTTTTAAGGACTTTAATGTGTCTAAGGGAGTCTAGAAATGGGGCCTATGGCAAGCACTCTACCACTAGGCTATACCCTTGGAATGGGGCTTTTTGAGTCAGCAAAAATATGAGGACCATGACTAAGACCAGATGGGTCAGTGGTCACCTAACAGGTATGACAGTGTCACTGTAAACTGATGACACTGAGGATCACTGCTTTGGATGCTGGTTGCCAATGAGCACCAAGTAATTCAGCTCTGTCTCCCCTTTACATTCTTGACCTCCAAGGAAAAAGGGTGTGAAGGGTGTGTGGAGATTCCCTCTGCCATCTTGATAAGATCAGAATTAAGATCAGTTTCAGTAAGATCAGTTTCAGTGTGGAAAATCCCATTCCTTTTCATACCTGAGTTTGGAGAAGAGGCTACACTTGCTACATGAGTGTTTTACCCTACTGCCTTCAATGCTGACTTACCATGGGGCAAACAAGCCTAAGGCCAACTTCTTAGTCAGCATTCACATGCTGCAGGTTACATAACTGGAGCCACAAGGTGGCCTTTAGGGTAACCTTAGAGTGCCACCCTATTTCCCCCCAACCACTTTATGCGAAAGGCACCACAGGCCTCTTCTACTGCTGGCAATAGGGGGTAAAATAAGGAAAGGGGTGTCCTGGCAGTGTGTTTACATGAGGTAATGATCTGGGTGTCCCATGGTGACTATATGCTGTGTGTTAGCCTGGAATCTACATACTGGACAAACACAGATCCCATCTGTCCAGCAGGGCTCACTGTCTGCAGGCCTGTTTTATGTCAGTCCTGACCGCCAGTCAACTTGTGAAAGAGGTCCTCATCAAGCATCTCGTTCTGGTCCTTGGAGCGAGTGGACAAGAAAATGTAGCCGCCAATGTACTCATGCACGACCTTGCAATCTGCACTCAGGCAGGTGAACGCGATGGAGACATTTTGGTCAAACTCGATCGCCACCTGGAAGAGGAAGTCATGGACAGGCTTAAACTCTGCCAGGGAAGGCTGAGAAAGAAGCTGTTTTGCTGGAGATAGTCCCTGGAGTTTGGGACTGCCAAGGTGTCTGATGGATGCATGCTCCCAAAACACACTGAAAATCCTCTCCCCAGGCAGCACTTTCGGAAAACATGTCTTTGCTTTCTGCGCCCCCGTGTGTCAGCTTTGATCACACCTAAAAGCATTCCCATCTATTTTCATTTGTCTCTTTGCCTGTAAGAACTTTCCAAGACCTCTGCAGACTCCGTCTTCTCCCTCCCTCCCTCCCTCCTCTCTCTTTCTCTCTGTTATATGGCATATGTACATATATGTGCTGATGCAGCACCCTGTGCACTGGCCTGCGGTGGGCAGAAGAGAACTCCTGGTATCCCCCTCCATCATTCACCGTCTGGTTTTTCTTTGCAATGGAGTCTCTTAATAATTTGGAGCTTACCCTTCAAGAGCCCCAGTCATTCTCTCTCTCTCTCTCTTTTTTCCCAGTGATTCTCTTGTCTCTGCTCCCCACAGGGCTGAGGTTACAGTCTGCGTGGCCATACTCGACTGCTTATATGCAGTCTGGAGTTTTGAACATGGGTGGTCTTAGGTCTTCATGCTTGTACAGGAAGTATACTTAATCCCAGCCCTATCTCTCCAGCCCCTTCTTTTCTTATTTTGAGACAGAGTTATACTCTGTAGTCCAGGCTGGCCTAGAACTCACTACTGCAGCCCAGCACTACAATCAATGCTGGGATTACAGGTGTGACCCACCACGGCTGCATGCAGACTCTCATAGGGAATACAAGGCTTGATTTTTTTTTTTTTTACAGCTACTGCTTTATATCCCTTCCCCAATGAAAGTTTAAAAACTCCAAGCACTAGGAAAAGGTATAGAGAATGCCTGGGTCCCATTCTCATGGAATTCCCTTGGGAATTGATGCCTAGCTTCTATTCCATGTGACTTAGATTTAAGTGGTGTTGGGTGTGGCTAGAACAATAGTACTTTTTGGTGTGCATTTTGCTGTGTATATGGTGTGTTTCATGTGTGTTCATGCATGTGTGGAGATCAGAGGACAACTTTCGGTGTTGGTCTTCACTTTTCACCTCCATTGAAGGTGTCATTCACCATTGCTTTTGCCAGGCTAGCTGGTCCCCAAGCTTCTGACAGATTCTCCTATTTCCACCTCCCTTCTGTCTTTTATTCTACATGTGTTCCCAGTTGCTTACTAACACTGCTAAGAGGAATCCAAGGTTCTTAAAAAGGTGTAGGTCACTTATTGTTCTTCATGCTGATGATTTTCTAATAGAAAAATGAGAATGCCAAAGAAACAAAGGAAGACAGACTCTTGTATAAGCAACATCAGACTGTTCTTCATTAGCAGTAGGCACCAAAGTGCTTCTAACTTTATCTAGAATTTTCCATGACACAGGCTTGGCCTTGGCCTTGGCCTGAATATAGTTCCTAGGATGCAAAATGGTGGCAGCCGTCACCAGGGTGAGTTGAGGGCTCATCTCAGGGGATAAGCTTTCCTCATCTTTGTATAGCTCAACTGCTCCTTTATCATTTTCCTCTAGGATGTTCTATAGGTGGACAATTAAGCCTCTGGGTCCACAACCAGTTAGAGTTTTTGGCAGATAATCAGATGAGGCCTGTTTCTGATTTATTTTGTGTATCATTTTCATCTAAAGTATTTTCTGCTACATAATAACTGGCCTGAACCTTATATAATCCTATGGTAAGGTGGTAAAAACTAAACTGCTCAGCAACTTTATAATCTGTTTGTGTGGAAGGAAAACCTGCATGGAGACTAAGCCAGCCTGCAGCATTAACTGGAGCACCTTCAGCCTGTACTTATGAGAAAACTGCCCAGAATTGCAAGTGATGATTTTAGCAGGCAATTGCCACATGCCTGTGGTTTCTTAGTTCAAAGCCTAAGGTACTCTCTAAAAATATGAACCTGACTTTCTGACAGAATGCACATTTATAGGATGAGCAGGGAATATTAAGCACTTTCACATTACCTGCCGGATTTCCCAATTGACATTCCACTGCTTCATATTGGTGAATCTCCATGTAGTAATTGGAATCCCAGTGGCTACATCAATTCTAATCAACCTATTATAGGAAACTCCCAGAATGTCATCTTTCTTGCTTCCTTTAAATCTGCAAAAATAATAGTAATTAATGGAAGCAACCATTATTCATATACAATTTTTAAACATTACATAATAACACTTCTAAATACTTTCTATAGGTGGATAATTTTAAGGGATAAAGCAGATAAGAATGGAGGGAATTAGAACTGCCCTAAGGACATTCTTTTTACTATATTTATTTATTTTAAAGAGAAAGAGAGCTAGGGAGAAGAAGAGAGGGAGGGAGGGAGAGAGGGAAGGACGAAGGGGGAAAGGAAAGGGAGTATGGACACTCCAGGGTCTCTTGCCACTGCAAAGTCCTGATTCATGTGCCACTTTGTGCATCTGGCTTTACATGGGTACTAGGGACTTGAACCCAGACCAGCAGACTTTGCAAGCAAGTGCCTTTAACCTTTGAGCCATCTCCCCAGCCCATGAAGACATTCTTTTAAGTGAAATTCTTATGAGAGGGAAGCAAAATAAGAGGCATGGGGGTCAAATCACCTCACATAAAAATAGCATTTACTATGTTCTAGGCTTAGGGTTATAGAAATGTAGAATACAGGAACCAGTAGAATATTCATGAGTAGTAAGGAATGCAGAAGTTTGGTGTGGCCTGACTTAGGCTTTATAGGGATCACACCTTGGAACACAAAGGTAAAGTTAGGGACCTGGTGATGGCAGTGGGGGGCAATAGGAAGTGATCAGATTTTGTGTATGTTCTAAAGACAGAACCAATAGAATCTGCTAATAGAACGGATTGCAGTGCAAGAGAGGCTGCTGGGTCAGAAATGACTCAGCACCTTAGCCTGAACATCGACAGGGAGTTGTTGTCATTTCATTAGTCATAGAGTAGTGCAGAGGGGCTGGTCTTAGGCAGAGGGACAGGAATTTGGGATATGGTAAAATGGGGTGTCACTCATTAAACACTCTAGGGTAACTGGCTGTGTAACTCAGCAGTTTAAGAGAGAGAGTTCTGGGCTCTGGATACACATGTGAGAGTAATCAGAACATAAAGGAAGCCAGATGCATGTCTGAGCCCCAAGACAGGAAGCATAGATTGAAGAGTGTCTTAAGACCCCAGGGCTTGTGCACTCAGCATTCTCAAAGATTGGAAAGATGAGAAAGAACAATGAAAGGGAAGTGAAAGAACCTGTCTGTGAAGGACAGCCTGGAATGTGGGCTGTATGGGAAGTCAAGAGGAGCCAGTGGGTCAGGGAGGATGGAATGATTCACAGTCCCATGGCCCTGAAAGGTCAGGTGACAACTGGATTCAGCAGTATGGAGGCCATGGGTGTCCTTGATAAGAGCAATAGGCAGAGCTGAGGTGCGGAGAGAGACCAGTTAGGAACAGACTCAAGAGAGAACAGAAAAATGAACTGGGAACAGTATTAAGACACGCTCAAGTAGGTCTGCTGAAAGGGGTTGGAGATGGCGGCAGCAATGTGAAGATGGGAGGGTGAAATGTTGATGTCAGTATGGATGCTGTAAAGAGAAGAAAAATGTCTTATCTCCTTACCATCACTGCTTAAAGCTGGCTCTACTTTTCTGGAACCATTCCCATACCTTTTATTATTCATTCGGTGGTTTAATAGTTTTTTTTTTTTTTTTTTTTTTTTTTTTTTTGAGAATGAGTCTCACATATGCTAAGTTTGACTTGAACTCACTACGGACCATGGGATAACCTTGAACTCCCGATTCCCTTTCCTCTGGAGTGCTGGGATTTTAGGGACACACCACTATACCTGCAGTACTGGGGATTGACCCAGAGTTTTATGCATGTTAGACAAGCACTCTACCAACTGAACTTCATTCCCAGCCTCTTAATATTAGCATCACATATTAACACACTTCTTGTGTCCACCTGCATTTCCATAGCCCATGGAAAGTCCTTGGGCTGCTCTATTCTCCAGAGAGTTGTAAAGCACAGACCTAAGTTTCTCAGGATGGGCAGTTCCTTGTTGCTGCCTATCACCCTGTATGCAGAGTCTGCTCCAGCCCTCTGACTGGCCTTTGAAAAGGTAGAGACTTTTCTATTTTTTTTTTGAAGCTGGGGTGGGGTTGTGGTTGTCTTACTATAGTCTAAGCTGACCTGGAACTTACTCTGTAGTCCAGTTGAGTCTCAAACTCATGGTGATCCTCCTATGTCAGAAAAGCATTGTGCTTCACATCCCACTTAGATGCTTTTTACCAAACGTGGGCTTGCTGCCTCAAAGTCTTGTTTCCATTACCAGATCCATCAACAGGAGGTATGAACAGTGGGAGGTAAAGGGCAAGCAGTAGGCAAAAGAGGAAGTGGTATAAAGAAATACTTGACCTCAGAAGCTTGTGCAGGCTCACTCACACCTCACAACTGACTTGCACTGCTTCACTGGATTTTCTCAGCAGAGTGAGTTCAGATACTCACTAAGCAAGTTCAGAAGCTGAATCTTGCTTTAAGCTACTAAAAATGTCCAGGTCAAATACTAGCATGGGAATAGGGGTCCTGGGAGCTGGACCTGATTACGTCAAGTATTTCTGGCTGTTTCTACTATGCTGGACTGACTTCAGAGTTAGGTAAATGTGTGTGTGTGAGTTGGGGTACATATACACACATGTGCATGCACATACATGGGTATCCAGCACAACTCTGGTCAGCAGGTCTGTCTGTCTGTCTGTCTCTCTCTCTCTCCCACCCCTGACCTCTCCCTCTGAAGTTCTGGGAATAGAACCTAAGGCCTTGAACATGCTAGGCAAATGTTACTCAAATATTCTACTCTACCACTAAGCTACATCCCTAGCTCTTAGTATTTTGAGATAAGGTTTGTTAATGTGGCTCATCTGATCTTCAGGCTGGCCTTAAATTCACAGTCCTCTTACCTTTGTATCTTGAATGCTGGGATTATAGACAGGGATGTGCTACCCCACCTTCTTCACTCTTTTGTTAGGGTGAATAAAGCAGGAGGTTTTTTTTTTTTTTAAATAAATGGAGGGGGCAGAAATTTAATGAGATGTTTCAGTGTTGGAAAGGTCTGAATACACTACCTTGTTGACAGAGGCAGGACAAACCAGGGATTTGGAAAGAACCAAGAGAACACTGAAAACTATATTTTTGTATATGTCAATGTTTAAAATGAGAAAGTAACACACTGTTCGTGGCCACAGGATTAAGTATAAATTGTGGTGGGGTGTGGCGACTCACGTTATAATCCCAGTACTCGGGAGGCTAAGGTGAAAGGATTGTCATGTTTCTAGGTCAGCCTGGGCTAGAGTGAAACCCTGCTTCAAAACAACAACAAAAATATTTGCTTATGCATCAAGTCTTCCTTGAAGAATTACAGAGTATAATTTGATTTATAAGCCTGATTGTGCACATAAATTAAAGAAACCATTCGTTTTATATGGTGTGGCACAGCCATCATATTCAGTGCAGACTACCAGGAGGACTCTGGGCTCTATGCCAAGGCATGGCTCTCACTAGCAGAAGAACCTGGACAAGTCACTTGTTCTTTTTGTTTTGTTTGATTTTTGTGTTTTCAACTCTAAATACGGAGTAATAGATGGGCTACTTACAGGGAGTTCAGTCCCAGATAGCTTCAGAGGCCAGCAGGAACCGGGTCTGTATCTGACAAGGCTAGATGAACATAGGACGTGGGGCTTGTCTTCAGGGTTCCTGCCTGGAAACCTAAAGTCCCACAAAGCCTCACGTGGGATACACTGTGAGACGCACTACAGCGGCAGGAGCCTGACATGAAGTCACACATGCCAGAAACCCAGGGACTAACACTGGCTTTCTAAAGATGGTCATTCTCAAATAAATTCTGTGCAATCTTAACATTTCCTCTCC
The DNA here is from genome assembly GCA_036346955.1 of Dipus sagitta. Classification (NCBI taxonomy): domain Eukaryota; kingdom Metazoa; phylum Chordata; class Mammalia; order Rodentia; family Dipodidae; genus Dipus; species Dipus sagitta. Next base: position 53,980,669 of record CM070779.1, on the reverse strand, counting down.
ATCATTTAGCTAAGTTTCAGCAGAGTTGTTGATGCATGTTTTTTTTTTTTTTTTTTTTTAAGAGCAAACAAAAGTGCTTGGGACATTTATAAAATGGTAATATTCTAAAATATAAAGAACTTGAGGGCTGAAGAGATGGTTCAGTGGTTGAGGCACTTGCCTGAAAAGCCTAGGGACCTGGGTTTGCTTCTCCAGCGCCCCAGTAAGGCAGGATGCACAAGATGGCACATGTGTTTGAAGTTAGTTTGCAGTGGCTAGAGGCTCTGGCATGCTCATTATTTCTCTCTCTTTCCCTCTTTCTCTCACAAATCAATCAATCAATCATTTATTCATTCAATCAATCAATCAACAAAATATTTAACAAAAACAGCTTGATATTTTAGACAAACTGGACTTCCAGAGAGCCATTACGACTGAACAAAAGGTGAGCAGTAGGTGAAGACGTCAGTCACCTGACAAGGGAGTAGGTGAGGCCAAATTCAGGAAGAGACTGCCATGCCTGGATGAACCGCAATTTGGCTTCCACCAGAGGCATCTGGGCCACATTCTGGTGCGCTTCCAGGATCCGGGCTGCCAGCTAAGCAGAAACAGGAGACATCAAACTCTTGGTAGCATTTACCAATTGCTTAGTAAACATATCAGCTCCTGATCCCCAGGGAGAGCAAAAAATACAGCTAATACTCAGTACATAGTCAAACTTCTCCATCAACCTCTATTTCACGATGATGGTTCTAATAAAATGGAGTCCCTCTTTTATTTGAGAATTTAAGAAGTTTATACAATGAACTGACTAGGCAGTATTACCTGTTTAGACTTGTGTTTTTTTGCACACCGAGGTGACACAAAACATTCTGGGTTCATGTCCATGCTTTCAAGACTGGAGGCCACCTGAGACGATGAGTTCCGGTTTTTCATCTTCAGAAAGGAAAGGATGTTGAGGACTTCCGTCTGGTAGGAGCTGTCTGCCATGGTTTTGCCCTTTGAAGCCAAGATACAGGCAGCCATCCATTGGGCATATTGATTTTCCTGCAACAAATGCCAGAGGGCTCAGAAGCAAGTTCAAGTACAAGGCCACCTCGTTGCAAACAGAGCAGAGCTTGGACTGCATACCTGACCAGAACCAAAAGGCTGAGAAGTAATAGACAGCTTGGGTTTTATAACACAAAATCATTATCCTCTTCCAGTCAAGGAATAACGTGAGGTGACATACGCTCTGAGTGACGACTAGCCGTCAACGGTAACACCCAGCAGCTACTTTTGAGGGTTGTTTTGAGTTTCTAGTGGGTAAGGGACTAGAAGATGGGAATGCCAGCTTTAATTCTTGGTGTATAGGAAAGTTTGCACTGAAAGATGATCCAAGGAAACAAAAAAGCACTTGTAGCATAAACAGATGGAACTCCAAATGGAGACACTTATTTCTCTCTCTATAACAGGGTGATCTCCACGACAAAAGAACAGTGAAAAATCACCAATTTGGGCTGGAGGGATGGCTTAGTGGTTAAGACATTTGCCTGCAAAGCCAAAGGACCCAGGTTTGATTCCCCAGGACCCACATATGCAGATGCACAAGGTGGCATGTGTATTTGGAGTTCATTTGCAGTGGCTAGAGGCCCTGGTGCGCCCATTCTCTCTCTAACTTTTAAATAAATAAATAATTACATAAATAAAATGACTTTAAAAAAAATCACCAATTTTCTGTACTGTTTGTACACTCATCTATCCTTAGTAAAGAGTCTAACTCTAAGGTAGAAATCAAGGCTAAGATGGGATTTTAAGTGGTCAGTGACAGTTTCTGTCATTCTTTAATGCCTGGGCACATGCTAACATCAGAGAGACCACATGAATGGTCCCGAGCAGGTAGAGTGGAAAGGAAAGTTCCTCAAAGCAATACTGAGTTATTGGCTTCGACCTTCAGCTTCCTGGTATCCATCCCTCTTCCCATGTACAGTTCATCGCACTCAAGACAGAGTTTAGCTTCCATCCTATTGCCCTCTTTTCTCCCTCTTGGGATGTGAATAGAAGTGACAGTACACCAATTTCAAACCTAAGCTTTGGGAGAGTGCTTATGTTGCTAGTTGGCCTCTTGTACCTCTCCTATCACTACTTCCTCCAGACAGCCTGAGACCAAGAATAAGTAAAAATCTCAAACTGTGGAAAGGGGACAAGCCTTATTTGATTATTAGACCCACGGTTCGCCACAGGTGTGACCAGCTAGCACTAGTCTTGGAACAGCAGACCCCAGCCAAAATGCAGGTCTTTTGGAAACAAATGCTTAGTGTTGAATGTTATTGTGCCACTGTTACACTATGATTTTTTTTTTTGCTACACAGGAACAACTGGCCAATACAAATACCTAATAAGTAGTACCCAATTTAGCAAGTTTTTAAAAAATGTTTTTATTTATTTGCAAGCAGAGATATATAGGAGACAGACAGACAAACAGAATGGGCATACCAGGGCCTCTAGCCTTTGCAAACAGACTCCAGATATATGCACCACTTTGTACATATGGCTTTATGTGGGCACTGCAGAATTGAACTCAGGTCATTAAGCTTTGTAGGCAACTGCCTTAACCACTGAGCAATCTCTCCAGCCCCTGATTTAGTATGTTCTGACTTAAGATTTTTAAATTTTATAATGTAAAAACATGCTTATGCAATCACTGTTTTTCACTTTTAGTACAGAATTACATAACATATTTAATACTTCATTGTCAAAGAGTCTTGGTATTAGATGATTTAGCCCAACTGTAGGCTAATATAAGAGGTCTGAACATGCTTAAGGTAGGTTAAATTAGGATGCTTTTAGGTTGACAGTGCATCTAATACACCTATCTGACAATTCAGGATCTGCTCACTGGGACCTAACCCATAAGTAAGTCAAGGAAGCATCTGTGCTTTGCTCTTGGTCTTAACAAAGAGGAACTGATGAGATTTTCATGGTTGTACTTACATGGTCACATCTCAAATACACCTCATTCATACCGTCAGCAACAGGGATCATCAACTTGATTCCAAATTTCCTCCCTGCTACATTCACATCTGGAGCAACTTCACAGCCTGCAGGACAAGAGGCAGGGACAAAACTAAGTTCTGAGGAATCTGTTATAATAAATATCAGGCATGTATCTGGAATAAAGACTTCACACTTAAGTCCCTCAGGTTTGGTTTCTACCTGAAAAATTGGAGAAACAACTAACAATATTATAAGAAAGTTACACATAAGGCTTACAAGCGATTAATATGGGTAAAGACCATGATTTTATGATTTTTAAAAATTCCACTGAATTCATTTTCAAGATGGTGTTGGCTATCTTGTTAGGCACAATGATAAAAATGAAAAAATCCTTTTGAGACAGGGTCTCACTACGTAGCCCAGACTGGCCTTGAACTTGCTGTGTAGACTTGGGCTGGCCTTGAACTCATAATCCTCTTGCCTTAGACTCTTGAGTGCTGGGGTTACAGCTGTGTACCACCATGCCTGACATGAATATAAAATTTAAAGAGATCCAAGAAGACATAATCCTCTGATTGTCACCATAATGACTGAGCTGAGTCCATTGGCTGATCATGTATTTTAATGACTATAGATATAGACTCATAGTCATTTTTGGAAATTAGCATAGGCACTAATATGACATTGAACTAAATATAACTTTTCTTGGCTTTTCCTTTCTTCCCTATAGTGCTAGGGGTAGAACCTGCAGCCTTGTACAAAAGCATGTGCTTGAATTGGAGAGATGGCTTAGTGGTTAAGGTACTTGCCTGCAAAGCCAAAGGACCCAGGTTTGATTCCTCAATACCCACATAAAGCCAGGTGCACAAGGTGGCACATGTATCTGGAATTTGTAGTGGCTGTGAAGTCCTAGCATGCCCATTCATTCTCTCCCTCTATCTGCCTCTCTCTCCCCTTTCTCAAATAAATATCTTTTTAATAAAAACCATGTGCTCTACCAATAAGCCACACCCCCAACCCAGATATAACTGTCCTTGAACTCAGAAAGCTCCTCCAGATCTTACAGTTCCTCATCTGTGACACTAATAACCACAAATCACTGACTGGCTATGTCAGGAAATAAAGGAAGCAGAGCACAAATAGTTCCATTCTCTATGACCATGCAAGGTCCAAGCTCCCGGAGGAAGACAGGCTGCTGTTTGGAAGCAGTGACAGCACTTCGTTCCTCCAGGTTCTGTTGAAATCTTGTTTTTACTCTGTTTGCAGTATCACAAGGGGCCACAGAGAGAAGCAGGGTGTCCTTACCTCTAAGATTTAGTTTTTCTATCGGTTCTCCTTGTTCAAGCTCCTTATTTTTAAAGTAGGCTATAGATGTGTCTTTAAAGACAAACCAATATTGTTTGAAAGCCTTTAATATTAGCTTCTTGGGCCTGCAAATTAAAGTACAGTAAACATTTAAACCATGAACCAGAACTGCACAACCCATCACAAACTCTGAGTAGAACAAGCCTTGGGGACAATGTCTTTATTTGTTTATTTTTTCAAATGGCTGATTTCTTTTTTAAAACTTTCTTTTTCTCTTCTTTCTGTTTTTTTTTTTTTTTTTTTTTTTTTTTTTGAGGTAGGGTTTCACTCTAGCATAGGCTGACCTAGAACTCACTCTGTACCTCCAGGGCTGACCTCAAACTTACAGTGATTCTCCTACATCTCCCTCTTGAGTGCTGATTTCTTTTCTTTTTTTTTTTTTTCTGGTGCTGTACTAATGTTTTTTTTTTGGAGCTTGGGATCAAACCCAGAGCTTTGCTCCTGATGAGCATGTGCTCTAACATCCCCAGCCCACTAACTCATTTATTTATTTACTTTTTTTTTTTTTTTTGAGATAGGGTTTCCATCTAGCCCAGGCTGACCTGGAGTAAGACTCAGGCTGGTCTCAAACTCACAGTAATCATCCTACCTCAGCTGCCCAAGTGCTCTGTGCCACCATGCCTGGCCCACTAAGTCATCTCTAAAGGCTAGAAATGTGGTGTGGCTATGTGATGCAAAAGTTAATGCAAAGACTCAGAACTCAGCCAGACCTCCTGTGTCCACACCTCAGCCTCTGCCACTGCCTCACCCTTTTCTCCTGGGAAAGACCTGACAAATGCCTGAGCTGCATGTTCTGCCTCGGTGACGGTGACACTAGCAGTCTGCACCCCACATGGCTTTTGGGAAGAGAAAATGAGGTCATCTATGGGAAGGGCTTATTGTGGTACCAGGTACATCTGAAGTGCTGCCCCTAGGAAACCTACATGACTCTGCCAACATTTGAGATCTCAGCCTTGTTCCTGGGTATGAAGAAAGCTTCAAGGTAGCAGACCAATGACCAGGGACAAAGTGAGCAGCCCTGTTCTTCTTCTGTCCTTTAAGAGAAACATAGAAAGTTCCTAACCAGTCATGGAAACCACCACATTCTATAGCTTTCCTATATCAACTGAGATTAGAAAGGATTTTAGGGAAAGATTTCTAAGTTATGTATCTGTTGGAACCAGAAAACTTTGTGGCCCAGGTTAGCTAGACCAGGTTAGTGGTACTGATAGCAAACTTAAAGGTGTTATTCAAAAGAAGAAATGTGAGTGAGAGCTGGTGGTGGAAAAGATGGTACAGATGAACAGGGGAAACACAAGATTAACCATATGTGGCCAAGGGGCAACTGTCCTGGCACCAGAGGTACATCAGGATGCCGCATGTCAAGGAGTGGATTTTAGTATTCAACAGCAGAAGAGAGCAAGCTTGGTGCTAATGTCTTATAGTATATTAGCACTAGTCATTCCTTAGCTAAAAATGTTATCTTTAACATGAGATAAGGGAGCTGATGCTTATGTTAAAACAAGCACAGGGGCTGGAGAGATATCTCAGCAGTTAAAGGCACTGCTTGCAAAGCCTGATAGTCTGGGTTTGATTTCCTAGTACCCATGTAAAGTCAGATACACAAAGTGGCACATGTGTCTGGAGCTACTTTGCAGTGGTAGGAGACCCTAGCATTGCCCATTCTCTCTCTGTCTCCTGCCTCTTTCTCTCTCAATAAATAAATAAACAAATAAGTAAATAAATATTTTTTAAAATATAAAAACAGGCTGGAGAGGTGGCTTAGCAGTTAAGGCGTTTGCCTGCAAAAGCCAAAGGACCTTGATTTGATTCCTCAGGACCCACGTAAACCAGATGCACAAGGTGGTACATGCACCTGGAGTTCATTTGCAGTGACGGGAGGCCCTGGAGCACCCATTCACTCTCTCTTTCAAATAAATTTAAAAAAAATTTAAAAACTGGAGCTTTAAAAATATATTAAAAATAAATAAAATAAATTAAAAACCAACATAGCTGGGCATAGTTGTGTTTGTCTGTGATCCTAACACTTGGGAGGCCGAGGCAGGAGGATTGTGAGTTCAAAGCCAGTCTAGGCCAAGTACTGAGACTCTGTCTCAAGGAGAAGCTAGGGATATTGCTTAATGGTAGAGTGTTTGCCTAGCATGAGCCAGAAGGCCCTAGGTTTGATCCTTAGCACCCCAAAACAATAAATAAATAAACTCTCAAACCCAAAAAATATCAATGCAACTCCAATATATTACAGGGGAATATTATATAAACATTATAAAATAAATTTTAAAAATATTAAATGGAGTTAACATCTTCGGGATTTAAAACTATTGTATTCAAGCAATATTTATTATTGAGAGTTATAGTCAATATAGTTTATGGAAAGTATTTAAACATTATTTGTCTAATACCCAGATTGTTAGAAATTAACAGCATTTGTAAAAAAAAAATCTGAAGTTGGACTGGAGAGATGGCTTAGTGGTTAAGCACTTGCCTGTGAAGCCTAAGGACCTGGGTTCGAGGCTCAATTCCCCGGGACCCACGTTAGCCAGATGCACAAGGGGGTGCATGCTTCTGGAGTTCGTTTGCAGTGGCTGGAAGCCCTGGCACACCCATTCTCTCTCTCTCTCTCTGTCTCTTTCTCTCTGTGTCACTCTCAAATAAATAAGTAAAAATGAACAAAAAAAAATTTTAAAAATCTAAAGTCAGCCTCAAATCAAAAGACATAAATCACATGGTTTAGTCTTTAGAAGTAAGAATGAAGCCTTCTTCCTCTATTTTAACTGGTCTTTGAGAGTATTCCAAGGTCTTTGGTTCTTTCTACAAGCTCCTTCAGTTTGGTCATCTTTCAGGCTGCTTCTAACACCTTAACAAAGCTGATACTGATTGTTCAGGTTCTGTGCTCCAATGGCTGGGGTAGGGTGGAGCAGGGGGTCAGAACAGGTGGCTTGGGGAATGATTTACATGAGAACACAACTGTCTCTCCAATTCTTATCAGAAGAACAGGGAAATAAAAGAATTTCCAGAAGGAGGCATTCACATATGCAAAGTGCACAGATGAGTCAGAGCTGAGTAAGTTGTTCATAAGATTTGAGTGAAATGTTTCTTAAGCACCCACCTCAGGCTGGACAATGGGCTGAGTCGTGCAATGGAGAGAGAGGAGTTTCTGTGGCTGCAGCGTCTCCGTGTGTGGAGCAGGACAGAGACAAGAATAACAAGATAGAAGGGGTCCTATCAAGGAGGTAGACTTCATGTTTTAGGATAATTCAGACTCTGGTGTTCATCAGAACTGAAAGGGAGATTGTTAGAGACGGTGAGTCCCAGGTAACCAGACCCAGCAGATACAGGTCTCCTGTCCCAGGCTTATTTGAGAATCATCAGTCTAGACCAGATGTCTTCAAACTATGGACGGGCATAGCATCTTCCCCTAACATATATGTAATTACTTGTAAACTATACTTTTGCACTACTATAAATATTATAAAATCTACACAATATAAATACAAAATAGCTGAAAAGTTCAGTTCATCTAGTTACATATATCCCAATGGAATTATCTTAACTATGGTAATTACATGATAAAGTTCATATCATCATGCCATATACTTACTTGTTAAAAGCTTTTGTGGAGACAAAGCTGCTAAATTGTCCTTTGCCAATGTCAATTATTCACTTAGGAAAATCAACTAGAATATGTTGCACTTTTACATTTTCAACAGATAGGTTTCAAACATATCATAGCTTTTGAATGATATTTAACACAGAAAATCTAACTATTTTTGTCTCCAACTTTTAAAGTATGTAAATAATATTTTGGGGGTATTGGAACTTGAACCCAAGACTTAGCATAAACTGGGCAAGGGCTGTACCGCTGAGCTATATTCCTAGTTTATTATTATTTTAAATCACTTTATTGGGAGGACTGTAGGACAGGGTATGAATTAAAATGAAGTATAATGACACTCATGTATGGCAATGCCATGATGAAAGCCATTATTAGCATGCCAACCTAAGAAGTAATTTAGTACTGTACTTTTTTGAGGTGTGATTAGCATATAGAGAGCTGTGCATACTTGATATATTAATCTGGATGAATATGGGGTACCTATGTGATGTGAAGCCAATGCCATATACATATTCATCACTCTCAAAGCTTCCTCCTACTCTTTCTTTACTATTTTCTTGTATGTGTGAGCACGGTTAACTTTCTATTTTTGTTGTTTTACATTTAACTTTCTTAACAAGTTGCCTTATACTGCATTGTAAGCCTTCATAACTTCCTTGTATACTGAATCTCTATATCTTTCCTTATTTCCTCCTCCCTCCAGCCCCTAACAGTCACTATTATACCCTCTTCTTCTGTGAATTTGATTATTTTAGATTCTACAGACATATAAATAAGATCACATAGGATTTATCTTTTAATAGGTGCTATCATTATTTGTAGCCGAGTAAGAAGGGAAACATGTTTTAAAATGTTATATTCATAACATTAGTATCTTTTAAAAACTAGTTATATTGTCATTTATTTTATAATCACCATTTACTTAAAGGAGAAATAAGCCTGTATTGTTTTGGAAACATCTGGGAGCTTAAAAAGGATGACCATAGGTAAAAAGTTTGGAACATTTATATTGTTAAAAAACAAACAATCAACAACAACAACAAAAACCAAAACCACGTAACACAACTTACAGGCATTTCTCCATTTGAAAACAAGTGAGCTTTATAGTGGAGTCAAGATTTTCATGACCATTCATCATCTATTCATAAAGTACTCTAAAGATTCTAGAATATTCTAAGACTTGTTTTGTGAAATGAATATAACAACTCCTTTAGCATACTGTGGAAGTCTGACTGTCACTTTTTTACCTACCTATAAAAAACTCAGTGTAAGAATTTTATCTGTGTTGTCTATTTGTGTAGTTATTTTATACATTCCACAGGTGACACAGTTCTGGCACATAACATTGCTCATATTTCATCATTTACTAGTAGAATTGAACCTTACCAATTATTGTTTATATCAAATATACAATGAATTAGGATTATATTATCTGGTTATATATTTATGAATTTAAAGAAAGTACACTGCCCAGATGTCCATCACTAGAAGAATGGATAACTAAGATCATGATTTTCATTTATACCTTTCTTGATTCTTTTTCAACTATATTTCATGTATAGTATACTTAACCAATTTAAAATTTGTTTTCTTTCTCTTTCTTTGTTTACTTATTTATTTTTATCAAGACAGAGTCTTGCTATGTAGCCCAGGCTGTCCTTACACTTGCAGCAACTTTCTTCCTTATGCCTAATAATTTAAAATTTCTATGAGTGTATAGACAGAACTTTCAAAGGCCTTACTCCTTTCATCCCAGTAACCTGGACTCCTTCACAAAGGAGGCAGCCAGTCTCTTCATGAAAAGAAGACAGGAGCATGCTCTTCTATCAGTATCAGATCCACTAATACTTAGCCAGGGGAAAATAGAAGAATGAAAGGGACTATACCTATAAGCATAGGATCCGAGTTCTAGAGACAATTTTCTCGCTGCCAAACAGCTTTCAGATGATGTCGGAGTCCTGAGCCTCTCAGAGGGCCTCAATGGAAACCCCATTCTGGCATGCATGATTGTGACTGCTCACCTTATCCATGTTTACACCACTGCCTAATGAGCATGTGCCATGACAAACCTTTTTTTTTTTTTTTTTTTTTTTTTTTGAGGTAGGGTTTTACTCTCTAGCCCAGGCTGACACTATGTAGTCTCAGAGTGGCCTCAAACTCACAGCAATCCATCTAACTCTACCTCTGGAGTGTACCACCATGCCTGGCAACAAACCTTTAAAATGTACCATTTTACCTAATGCCCCTAACAAGCCCAAGAAGAGACTTGTTCTATTTTATATGTTAGTAAACAAGCTCAGGGGCATTAAAATCACCCACGACCACCAGTATATGTGTTGGGTCTAGGGTCACGCCACTTGTTTGATGCCAAAGCTCATATGCTCACCTTTAACCCATGAGCCTGCATACTGGATATGCAATTATGTCCGAACCTGGCCTCTACATGAAAGTGCTGTTTTTAAAAATTGATTAGTGTGTGTGTGTACCAGGGTCTCTTGCCATTGCAAACACCAGACACATGTACCACTTTCTGCATCCAGCTTTATGTGGGTGTTGGGGCCAAAAGGTTTTTGGAATAAGCACCTTTTTAACCACTGAGACATTTCCCCAGACCCCATGCAAAGGTTTGATATAAGGCACTCCTTTCCCTTTAAAGGTTACTTACCTAAATAATTTGAGGTTGTCTGCAAGTTTAGGGATATCAGTAATGTCCTCCTAAGGAAAAACATGACAACTGTCAGCATGGATAGCAGAGATGTGATCTGCGCTATACCCCCATCTGATACATCAGCCGCTCACCATATGCAGTTTTTAAAAGTCTGAATTCATTCAAATGAAACACAAGGTTCACTTGATTCCTTAGCCACATGCCACATTTCCAGTACTTTCCTCTGGGAGAGGGGAGAGGGTTGGGAGCGGAATGGAGAGCATGTAGAGGCTCCTAGGTGGGTGGCAAAGTACTATTTTCTGATTTTGGATTGTGACTTGGGTAATAATACTGATTTATTAATCTGTACACTTACATATTTTTCACTTTTCAGTGTCAGGACAAAGTGTAAAAAACAGAGAGAAAGAGATTTTAAAATTTGCTTAGCAGGGGCTGGAGAGATGGCTTAGCGGTTAAGCGCTTGCCTGGGAAGCCTAAGGACCCCAGTTCGAGGCTCAATTCCCCAGGACCCACGTTAGCCAGATGCACAAGGGGCGCATTGCGTCTGGAGTTCGTTTGCAGTGGCTGGAGGCCCTGGCGTGCCCATTCTCTCTCTCTCTCTCTATCTGCCTCGTTCTCTCTCTGTCTGTCTCTCTGAAGTAAATATATAAAGAAAAAAAATTAAAAGAAAAATTTGCTTAGCAGTCCCTATATCTTCCTACCATTCTCTGTGTGGGAAATAGTGACCTCTAAGTACAAAGGAGGACTTTTGTATTTTTTACGTTGAAGTGATTCTGCTGGTTATCTGGGTCACTGATTAAACTCAAAAGGAACTGGTTCAAAGTTCATTCTGCAATGCAGGTTGGTGCCTGTTTGTGAACTGAGACACCCATTGTTTAGAGTCACATAAAAATACTAAGAGAAGAAAGAGGGAATTTTTCATTTCTTCCAAGAAGGATTACTTTCCGGTGACTTAGGGTAGAAAGCAGATGAAAAAATCCAACCAGCCAACCAACTAGCCAGACAGCAACAACAACAAAACAATACTCCAATTTTGTAGCACCTCTGTCTTGGCTAAATGTTCAAGCAAAGGATTTAGTTTGTGTTAAGTATTTGCTTTCCCTTGAAATCAATGTCCCATTTTAAGGCATTAATGATAAGAGAACACACAAGGAGTGGGTCAGAATATACTGAGTCATTCTGATCTGTCATCTCCATTTAGATACTGAGATCCAACTACAGTGGGCCCACCTGTCTGATTCAATGTGATTAAACCAATAAATACTCCCATGACTGAAGAAGCTAAACCAAAGAGTAGCACTTGATGAATGGACCAAACAGGAGAGGCATTCTGATTTTGAAGCTGCTACTCAGGCATTCTTGGGAACAGAGAGCAAGAATGATGAACCAGTTTTCTTTCCTTATGTTTTTTTTCTGGATTGTTTTATTTCTTTTCAGAAATGAAAAGTGTTCAGGCATGTTTGATAATGTCTTACAGAAAGGCTCTCTGTTCTTTCAGGCTTACCCAGTGGAAACATATGACCTGGTAAGTAAATAATAAGACTTTATATCTGCAAAGCCTTCTCTCCATTATCAGCTGCCCTATATCATAAGCAAGAAACCCTTTGTAGACTTAAGGAACCAGCTCCATGTTCAATGCTAGTGAAGTGGAGCCCAGAACCATGTTCTCTCCACATGATGCATACTATTTTGAATATACAGTGTCCCTCACAGCCTCAAGTATTTGTGATTAGTCCTCCTATTTAGTCCCCAGATGGTGGGACATTTGGGAGGTAAAGCCTTGCTGGAGAGGGTTTCAAAGGTGGGCCTTGAGGTTTATTAATCCAGCCCAACTGTGTGTGACAAGCTAGCTTACTCAGGTGGCTTCTTCCTACTGATGTATGAATATGTGATCAGGTTGCCTACCTGCAATACTTTCTACACCATGATGAAGCTTCCCTTCAAAACTATAAGCTTGAAATAAACCCTTTACTCCCATCAGCTGCTTTGTCCCAGCAACAAGACGGTAACTGCAGCCAGGCGTGGTGGCACATGCCTTTAATCTCAGCACTCAGGAGGCAGAGGTAGGAGGAATGCTGTGAGTTCAAGGCCAACCTGGGACTACAAAGTAAGTGCCAGGTCAGCCTGGGATAGAGTGAGACCTTACCTTGAACCCGGACCCCCCAAAACAAAATAAAAACAAACAAACAAAAAAGGTAATTGCTATGCATGCCAACTGATATCCAGGGGAAAAACACAATAAAAGAAGATTGTCAGCTGGAGAGATGGCTTAGCCATGAAGGCACTTGCTTGTGAAGCCTAAGGATCCAGATTCGATTCCCCAGTATCCATGTAAGCCGGATGCACAAGGTGGTGCATGCATCTGGAGTTCCTCTGCAGTGGCCGAAGACCCTGGTGTGCCCATTCTCTCTATATGTCTCTTTCTCTCTCTCATAAATAAATGAATGAATAAATAAAAATGTTTTTAAGGAAGATTGTCATCAGTGGTGATAAAACATCTCATAGTCACTTGAAAGAGCTAAACGGAGAAAAGCTGGGCAGTTCTTGCTAAGTTTAAACTTGTCATGTGCACTATCTGTTTTCCCTTTCAGATGAGATATTTATCTTAATTGTAACGTTAAAAAATTCATCTGTATTTGTCTCTTGGAAAAAGTTGTTAATGAATCTTATGTTTATATCCATATATTAATGCTATTCTCACTTCTGGTTAGAGAAAATTCTCTTTGTAGATGGTCATGACCACTGGGGAGACTCAAAACTATCAAAGTGCTGAGAAGAAGTGAGAGTGGAGTATTCAGCACTGAGCTATCTCTATCACTCTCCAAGGCTCAGGGACCACTGCAGAAGAGGAGGCAGAAAGAATATAAGAACCAAAGGAAGAGGAGGACTGCTCTGCAATACTGTCCTCAAGGCACAAAGTGGTCTTAATATTAATGATGTCACAGTAGCTGATGCTATGGACACAAGACCTGCATAATGAGGGAAAAGGATGTCATCACAATAGAAGAAAGTGTAGATGGAAAGAAGGAATTCATTCAGTGAAGGAGAAAGAGAGGAGGGAAAGGGAGAATGGTGGAAGGAGATTATGATCATGGTATTTTATCTAAATATGTGGAAATTTTCAAAAAACAGTTAAAGTTCATACCAAAGTGTAGTCTGCCCTTCCACCTTCAAGGGTCACTTCCAAGTGAGACAATGCTGCTTCGACTTCATCAGCCTCAGCCTCCATCGTAAAATCCTGCATTTCTGCAGAAGATGACAGTTTGCTGATGTGATACTAAAATAAAACGAAGGTTTTCCATTTATTTAATTTTTTTTGGTCTTTTAGCAGACAGGATCTAGACAAATTGTTCAAGTTGGCCTCAAACTTTCTGTGGTAGCCCAGGCTGGCCTTGAACTTGTAATCTTCCTGCCTCAGTCTCTCAAATGCTAGGATTACATGGTGAACCCCAGCATGTTTGGCTCTAAACAGAGGAATTAGAAATGTAATGGACACCAATGGGTCCACTGGCCATTTTGTATTTGAGGGGAATTTTCCTGGAATTCTGAGCATCAGAAAGGAGATGAGCCTGTGCAAGGAAAGTGACACTTAGTGAGTCCCATGCTGAGATGATGGTTGGCCAGATTCAAACCTGGTTCTTCCTCATCCCCGGCAGTGCTTGTGGTAGCAAGGTGGTAGGAATTGCCAGATGAATGCCTCACACAGGATGTGCACCTGTGTGGATCATGAGGAGCATATTTTAAATATAAAATTTATTTATGTGCATGAGCATCAAGGCCTCCTGATGCTGCAAACAAATGCCTAACATACCACTTTTTGCATTTGGCTTATGTGAGTGGCTTGGGAATTAAACTCAGGCCAGCAGGCTTTGAAAGCTAGTGCCTTTAACCATTGAGCAATCTTCCCAGTTCAATGCTTCCCAGGGGAACATCTTAAATTTACTCCCTTCATTTTCATTTCCTTCATCAAAGAAACTAACAGAAGGCTTGATTTGTCTTCCTCCAGAGAAAAGGTACCATTACCATACCTGTAGTGCTGCAAAGATCAACATTTCTTCTTCTGTGCAGTCAATTTCTTCTAAGAGAATAGCCCACCTGGCTTGTTCATAGAGTTGGTTTATTCTGACAGCATCGTACTAGAGAAAGAAAGAAACAGACATGTGTATGTGTGTGTGTGTGTGTAGGGGGCTACTTATATTTACAATACAAAATTCTTTAATAACTGAAGTCACTCATGCCTAATACTGAAAACCTATTTAAAAGCCTATGGCAAGGGAAGGTCATAAGTCCTAGGGCAGAAGCTACAACTGTGGCTTGGCTAAGTGAATATATTATGCCCACTAAATTGCCCTCTACATTTTATATTTTAACCCATATATTAGTGCTGTTCTCCCTTTTCGGTGGAGAACATTCTCTTTTCAGAATTCAAAACTCATTAAAATGCTGAGAAAAAGTGACAGCGCAGTGTTCAGCAGTGAATGAGACTTCTCTATCACACCCTCAAGGCTCAGGGACCATTGCAGAATAGGTGGTGGAAAGAATGTAAGAACCAAAGGATGGGGAGGAGTGCTTACAATACTGTCTTCCAGACACACAGTGACCAGTACATTCATGGCTTCAGAGCAACTGTTGTTACCTGCATAAGACCTGTATAATATTGGCCCATCAACATGTTGTCATGGTGATGGAGGAGGGCAAAAAAAGAAAAAAAAAGGACTTCAAGATAGAAGACGGTTAGGAGGCAGAGGTAGGAGGATTGCTGTGAGTTCAAGGCCACACTGAGACTACATAGTGAATTCCAGGTCAGCTTGAACTAGAATGAGACCCTACCACAAAAAACAAAACAAAACAAAAAATGTAGAAGACGTGCTATGTGGAAAGAAGAAGGGCTGGAAGGGAAATAGGGGAGAGGACAAAGGAGGGGTGCAGGAGAGGATTATGACCAGGATACCTGGTATAAATGTATTGAGTTGGCAGTAAAGAAAAAAAATCATTTAAAAAGATGCTCAGTTTCACTAATAATGAGAGAATTAAAACTAAAACAAGATGACATAGTTTCTAATTTTGACCAGATTTGCCCAAATCATAAGTACTAACAATATGCGGTGTTGGTGATGATGTGGGGTAACTGGCACATTTACAAGTGTGGCTATCGGAAGGCAATTTGGACCTATCTCTCTCTCTCTCTCTCTCTCTTTTCTTTTTTCTTTTTTTTTTTTTTGAGGTAGGGTCTCACTCTAGTCCAGGCTGACCTGGAATTCACTCTGTAGTCTCAGGGTAGCCTTGAACTCACGGCAATCCTCCTACCTCTGCCTCCCAAGTGCTGGGATTAAAGGCGTGTGCCACAACACCCAGCTAGGGCCCTATCTCTAATAACCTCTTTCCTTTGATGAGTGGTCTAGAAATAAGTGCCAGCATACATACAAGAATATTCACTGCATTTGGGTCCTGATAACCCAGAGTTCGGCCTTTCCTTTGATTACTTTCAGTAGAGAAGTGAATTATACTTAATATTGTCATGAAAGATCACCATGATGTATTACAAAGTAGAAAGATGCAACTCAGAATAGACAGCGAATTCAAGGTCTTGAAAATCTGGTTAAAAAAAATTGGTTCCTAGGGGTTGGCAATTTAGCTCAGTGGAAGATAACTTCCCTAGTGAACAGAAAATTGAAAAAACGTCTTGCCATGTAAGCTTGAGGGCCTAGCTAAGGCCGCCAGCACCCGTACAGAAGTCGAGCACAGCAGTGCTTGCTTGACAGCTGCGCTAGCCTAATCGAGCTCTAGGCTCAGCGAGAGACACTATCTCCAAACAAGGTGGACAGTGGTTGAAGAAAACACTTGACATTGACATCCATCCTCCACACATATGCATGTGCACTTGCACACACACGTGTACACATGAACACACACATGATATGTCTGAAAAATGTGCAAGCAAACGCAGTCATGAAGTTAACTGTGGCTTTCCCCCAGGAGAGTTTACTGTTTGTATTTGAGGTCCAAAGCGTGAAACTATGGAATACATTTAAGAAGTAGAATGGTAATGCAGTTACCCACATAGTTATTTTTTGTGTGTGAAAAGAGCAGCTAACTTACCAAACTCTTAATTTACAAGAGCATATAATATATACAACTATATTGCCGATGGACCTCATGTCTCACAGGAGATCTCTAGAAGTATTCATTCCAGATCTTTTTTTTTTTTTGTATCAGTTGAACTACATCTTCCTATTTTCCATATTTTGATAACCACTGTTAATTCTCTACATCTGTATATTTAAGTTTCTTCTCTAATTTTTCTTTTTTAGATTCTATGCATAAGTTAAATCATTCAGTGTTTTTCTCTCTGTCTCTGCTTTATTTTGCTGAGTACAAGTGCCCTCAGAACCCATGTGTGTCATGACAAGATCTCATTTTAAGGCAAAATAATATTCACATATACACATATATATGAAATATCATCCAGAAAACTAAACTATTTTCTATTTTTTATTGTAAACATTGCTTTAAAAGTTTTATTTTCAAAAAATAACCTTAATTGTGTTAAAATACAAATAAAATTTACCTTTATTATTTTTAAATGGACAGTTTGGTGGCATTAGGTACAATCACATTTTGGCACTATCCATTTCCCAAGAATTTTTCATCTTGTAAGGCTAAGATTATGTACTCATTAAATTATAATTTCTATTTTAGAGAGAAAGAAGAGAGCCAACTCATTCTTTTTAACAACATAGTATGTATGAATCATAATAATTGAACCAGTTCTCTACCAAATGACATTTATGTAGTTTTCAGTCTTTCCCTAAAACAAATACTGTAGTAATAACCTTCTCTGCACATACACATGACTTGCATGTGTTAAGTATCATGGTTCTCTGAATACTTCAGAATAGGTTTATGAGCCAAAGCTGCACACAGTTGTAATCCTGATTTTACTGCATTGCTTTCTTAGAGGCTAATTTGTATTTAACTTGTGTCTTGACATACAATCAATGTGTGAGACCTGTCCCTAGATCTTATTATTTGTTTATTAAGAGAGAAACATATCACTATATCCACTTTGAAAAAGACTTTGGCTACTACAGTTCATTATAAACTGTTTCATTTGGTGGTCCTATGTACTTCAGTTCATTAGTTTTGCAGTGTCTGACAGTTTTGGATTACCAGCACCTCACTTAGTTCTTGGCATGTAACTGTTGTTTATTTTTTATTTATTTATTTTTAAAAATATTTTATTTATTTATTAGAGCGAGAGAGAGAAAGAGAAAGTCAGATAGAAAGAGAGGGCTGGAGAGATGGCTTAGTAGTTAAGCGCTTGCCTGTGAAGCCTAAGGATCCTGGTTTGAGGCTCGATTCCCCAGGACCCACGTTAGCCAGATACACAAGGGGGCACACGTGTCTTCAGTTCATTTGCAGTGGCTGGAGGCCCTGACACACCCATTCTCTATCTGCCTCTTTCTTTCTCTGTCTGTTGCTCTCAAATAAATAAATAAAAGTAAACAAAAAATTTTTTTAAAAAAGAAAAAAAGAATGGGCACACCAGGGCCTCTAGCCATTTCAAATGAACTCCAGATGCATGTGGCCCCTTGTGCATCTGGTTTACGTGGGTCCTGAGGAATTGAACCAGGGTCCTTAGGCTTCTCAGGCAAATGCCTTAACCTCTAAGCCATTTCCCCAGCCATAACTGTTGTTTAAAGAATAAACGAATGAGTAAATAAATATGTGGGGAGAACTTTGAATAGCTAAGATCAGGCCAAAAGTATTGCCTTAGCAATTAGAAAATGCATAAAGATATTTTATGTATTATCTAATTTTGGAAAAAATTAAGACAGGTTATAACAATAGATAGCATACAACAATGTATCTTAAATTAACTGGGAATTGACAACGGAAGACTTAGATTGAGTGAGGAATGAGGCATAAAAGTGAAACAACATAAATGGCAGGTGGGTATGGTATCTTATGGTATGGTTGCCCTCCTGTCATCCCACAGTTTGGGAGTCTGAGACAGGGGACTCAAAGTTAGGGTCAAGCTGGGGAAGGCTGGTTAGCTAGACTTGTTGAACTGATGAGCCCTGGTTTCAACTGAGAGACCATGTCTCAATAAATAAGGTGAAGTGTGATTGAGGAAGACACCTAGTGTTGGTCTATGGTCCCATGCACATGCACACACATACATACATACCTGTGCTTACACACATTGACACACATGCATGCATGCACACCACACACACATACTTGCGAAAAAAACTACAATCACACAAAATGTATAGACTTGTGTTTAGCAAATAATACAAAAAATGAAACCCTAACTGATGGTACACAGGGAACCTAAATGAACCTAAATGAAACAGAACAAAATGAGTTTGTTAGGAGAGTGGTCCTGTCATGTTCTCTGAAGGTTTTACCAAAGAGCCAAAAATTGCTCTTTGGCCATCATTCATTGGGAGTTATGGATTCCAGGCAAAAGTCAGACTTGTCAGCCTTAACTTGGGGCTAAAGCAAAGGTCAATTAGGTGCATTCCCTTGGAAATGATGAAGTATCTGGTTTATTTTGAAGGAGACATCAGTCTGAGATGCTAGGGGAACTGAGAAGGGCCTCTGAAGGACTGAAGTCAGGATCCAGGAAGCAGAAATGCTGTGCTGAGAAAACAGCCTGCACAGAAGGCTGGCAGAGGCAGGCTCTTCAAACCAGAGCCCAGCAATAAGTGGAAGAGCATGAAAAGCACAAACCAGAATGCAGAGGAAAGGCAACGTTGCCCTGGTTACTTGGAGGACTAAGCAGTGAGTTCCAGTTTATATTTTCTACTGTGGTCCACTTAGCTGCTGAGTTTCAGCTCAACAATGTGGCTAAGAGGGAGCAAGGAAGAGGGAACAGAAGTCCAAGGGACATGTCCCAATAGGGTTTAGGTGGAAGATGTGCCCTGAGTTGGAGTTGGTGGCCAGTAGGGTCTTTATTTAAATAGATGAACCATTTTCCTCAAAGATATGTTAATATTGCAGTGGAGGCTCTTGTGTGAATCACTTTGTAGTCCTGGCTTGCCTAGGAACAAGCCTTAACCCTGTCTTCTTAAACCTCCTTTCCTTCCTAAGGCATTAAAGATTTTATCTCTGTTAGCCACGTTGTTCCTTCAACACCGTGAATGCAGAGACTTGCTGAGCACCAAGACCCCAGGAGACTCCTTCTGACTCAGGGGTAGCTTAGCATGCCTGCTGGGAAGGGAACATGAACATTCAGAGGTCCATAGACAAGTGCCAGTCTACCTTGCAGTGATCAAGAGATCACACAAATCAACCATATCCTTGACAACCACTGCTTTACACTTCCATGCATTCACACACCAAAAGGAAAACAAAGAAAACTTTTCTTACTTTAGGATTCAAGTCAAAGAAGGTGTAGTATTTGAATCGTAATAGCAGCTGCTCATCTTCTTGGATGCCTTGTTCCATGAGGGAACGCGAGGAATCCAGCCAGCTAGGAAACAACAGGTTTGGACTTAAAAGCCAGTCAGTTTACGTCCATGCTGACTTATATTACATATACTTTGAGGTAGGGTCTTGCTCTATCTAGCCCAGGCTGACCTGGAATTCACTATGCAATCTCAGGGTGGCCTCAAACTCACAGTGATCCTACTACCTCTGCCTCCTGAGTGCTGGAATTAAAGGCATGCACAATATGCTCAGCATGCAAATACTTTTTATTTATTTGCTTTTGTTTGTGCGTATGTGGTGTGGCTACCGATGCACTCACTTGTGGTGGGATGAATGTGCCTGCGGTGGTAGAAAGGAACACTGGGCGTCCTGCCCATCACTGCTTCGCCTCTTCTTATGTGAGCTGGAGTCTCTTACGGATCCTGGAGCTTGCTGGGTTTTTGTGAGCTCCAGTGATTCTTGGATCTCTGCTATCCTATAGGATGGATGTTAAAGACTTGTCTGGCCACACCCAGTTGTGTTTGTGGACCCTGGGGCTTGAACTTGAGCAGTCTCTCAGGCCCTCATGCTTCCACAAGAAGTGCTCTTAACTGCTGAGCCACCTCCCTAGATCTACATTGCAAATGCTCTTGAACATAGTCAGAATAAGCAATATCAACAAAACCAGTGAGCACATAATAGCTTATATTTACACTTTACAGTTTTTAAGGTGGAAAAATACATATTCTCATTGACATGTGAAAGTAAAGTAATCCATTGAAAAACCAGAGAAGTTCTTATTATTAGTTTTTTTTTTTTTTTTTAACACAGGGTCATACTATATAGCTCCAACTGGCCTTGAACTCATGATCTTCTGAATGCAAGGATTATATATAGGCACTATGCCTGGAATTATCTCAGTTTTATAGATGAAATGATGGAGCCTCAGTGACATCAGAGGTCAGGGTCACAGCTTCATGGTGGAGACAGCATAGAAGTCTATGCCTCTGACTGTCCACACTGCTTCTCCATGATACCAGATGGTTCAGACAAGCTAAGTGTCTACCCCAGTCTTTCTTCAATGGAGAACACAGTTATATCTGTGCAGTACAATAGCCTCTAGCCAGCTATGGCTGATGAATCCTTAAATGTTAATAATGTCTCATCTTAATGTTTATTTTTGTCTTATTGAGGTAGGGTCTCACTCTAGTCCACGCTGACCTATGTAGTCTCAGGCTGGCCATGAATTTACACTATTCCTACCTCAGCCTCCCTAGTGCTGGGATTAAAGTCCTGTACCACCATTCTTGGCCCTATCTTAATTTTAATTAAGTATAAAATAAATTAAGCATTCACATATGGCTAGTGGTTCCTCTTTTCAATAGTACAGTTTCACATTGGCAAAACAAAAACTGGGTAGTGGTGAAGAGTGGAGATTTAAAGTAAAACACCAAGAAGGGAATGGCTATCATCTAGTACCATAAAAGCATCAAGTCTGTTAGGCCTTGCATGGAAACAAGAATGAAGAACGAACAAGATGTATTCTCTGCACTGCAGGGGCTGAATGACAATCTGGTAGAAGGGGGCCACTTGATAAGGGAACAATGTGACAGAGCAAGCAAAGTGCTAACAGCTCTGCAGGGAGGTGACATAAGGCCACATAACATAAAGAGCCACTTCCTGGGTCACACATTGTTGGGAGGTGAATATGTTAACAAGTTTGTCTTCATTTAGTGGGCAATGGAAGGCAAAACAAATGATAGCTTAGGCAATAGCTTGGGTATAATTTCTGAGACCATGTCAAACAGAAGTCCAGGATTTACTTCTTGGGAGGCCCAATAAGTGATATCCTATTAAAGACAATATGAGCTGTGTCAACCACTTCGAATGTCCCCACCTGGCTTATAGAATTCACAATGCCTCTGCTCTCTGTCCTATAAAATAATTCTTGCCCACCTTTAGCAGCAAAGCTTTATGTTTAAGCAAGTACATTTAAACCACTGAACCACTGCCTCAGCCCCTCAAAGAATTATATTCAAATATGGTAATCTACTGAGCTTTCCCGAGCTCATCAATTCTGTCACACTTTTAAGGTACTGAGATGATCATTGGCTGTGTTAAGCCCTTTTTATTGTTGAAGTAAGCACTCTGAATTTTGCTACTAAAACAAAATCTTCAGGCCTGTTAACTTAAAAATCAGTTTCCCATCTCTGTGACATTTTTTTTTAACTCTATGAACACCAGTCAAGAGAGATGTAAGATGGAACCCCATCCTTACCCTGCATTCAGCTTGGCTTTCTCAGCCAGAGACCGAGGCTGGTACATATCAGCGAGTGCATCTGGTGACTGGGGAGGCTGACTGAATGCGAGGATGCTGCAGTTCTGCTCCGTCAGAGGGCTGTCAGTGAACCAGGTCATAGTGGAGGACGCTGGTGTACCACTGATGGGGTCATATGTGGGCGTCATAGTTTTACTGTATAAGCCAGGACTTGCTATGAGGGAAGATGAGAGGTACAATGATAGGACATTGAGAGTAGGAATCTACAGAAAAAGAAACATGACTTCTACTAAAATGAATTTCGACTTTAAATGTAGAATATTCATAGGGGTAAGGATGGTAGATAGGAGACTAGTTATGCACAGGCAAAGATCTTGTGTGGATCGTTAGCTCCTGGGACCCCAATGGTATGAAGGTTTCTAAGAGTTGACACAGAAAATGATGGCAAACAATTTTTTTCTAATCATTCAAAGTTCTTTTGTTTCAGCAGAAGTCCTAGTGCTATTAGAGGATGAAGACCTCACAGACGACAGGTATAAAATCTTTCAGACAGCAAACAGAAGAACTTGCTAGTATGTGTGTGGGTAGAGTATGTGTGTGGTGGTTGCACATGTGGGTAAGTGCATGCACCCAATGCACATCTGTGTGTAGGCCAGAGGACTGTCAGGTATTTCTCTCTTACTGCTTATCTGTGATATCCCTGAGATGGGATCTTTTTCCCAATCTGTAGCTGCTATCTGTATGTAAACTCCAGCAACTATCAGGTCTCCAACCTGCCTCCCCTGTGGACTGTGGTTACAGACACATGTGTGATCACACCCATCTTTTTATATGTGTTCTGGGGAGGAGAACTTGAATGTCTTCATCCCAGAGAGCATTCATACTTAAGCAGCAAGTGCACTTAAGTACTGAGCCATCTCCCTGCCTAGAACATACTACTTGAAGAACCCAGCAGATTGGCTTGGGCTTTCTTGCAAAAAGCACAAATACCTTTTTTTTTTTTTTTTTTGGTTTTTCAAGGTAGGGTCTCACTCTTGCCCAGGCTGACCTGGAATTCACTCTGTAGTCTCAGGGTGGCCTCGAATTCAAGGTGATCCTCCTACCTCTGCCTCCCAAGTGCTGGGATTAAAGGCATGTGCCACCACGCCTGGCTTATTTTTTGCATTAAAACAAGAAAGTCCTCAAGGAAGCTAGAGACAATCATTTTGATATAAAAAGAAAGGAATGATATTGTTCCTGCCCTCCCTTGGCAGACCAATGTAAAATGAAATTCAGGAAAGAATCACAAAGACAAACCAGGAAGAGAGAAGTATATTAAAGTGACTGAACTTACTTACCTCCTTTCTAAATGTCACCTTTCATCTCAAGTTCAGGACCAGAAGTACCCACATTTACATTCATAAGCAACAGAAAGTATACAATTCAACTATGAATTATTCAGCATATCTATCATAAAATGTCTGAAATTTTATATATATATATATATATATATATAACTTTTAAATTTCAAAACTTAACTAAATATTCCCTCCTCAACTCATAAATCTTGCAATTTTAATCCTCCTTTGTGGGGGACAGAGAGAGAGAAAGATTTTCTTTTTGCATTTTAATTCACAAGTGACAATAACATGCCTCACCTGGGGAACCTGAACTTGTTGGAGAACTCTCCAGGTTTAGGATATCTTCAATTACAGGGTCCTTATTATTTTTTTCTTTCTTCTTTTTCTTCTTAAAATAGTCACCAGAAGGCTTTAATAAGGAAAGTTCTTCTGGCCTTCTAATATCTAAAATAAAACAAAATAACAAGAAGAAAAAGTAAAAAGAGGGCTCCTTCTGAGACTCAGAGTCCTGGCTGTGGCCGAGAGTAAGGCTGTGCCTCAGGGCCCTGCTGAGAGGCAGAGGGCAGTGCACTGCAGGCCTCTGAAGAAATGGAAGAAAACAAAGGCCCTGGGAAGATGATGGTTCAGTGGTTAAAGGTGCTTGCTTACACAGAAGAGAACAGAGACTCTTAAGGTGGCTGGGGGAGCAAATAGTGGAGAAGGATTCAGTCTAACCTAATTTCTAGTTTGGGTTTTAATCTGTAATGAAATACTTCAAATATACTCAAAAGGAATGGTATAATGCCCCCTGCATGTGTTCACAATTCAGCTCCACCATTGTACCATTCTTCTGTCACCCATGTGCTATCTCCTTTACCCCCTGCTCTCTCTTTTCTAAACTACCACTAAGTCCTTTGCCTCCAGTTTCTGTGTGGAACACAGACCCTAAAAGCTTTTATTCACACACTGCCCAATAGCTGCTTCCAACCCTGTGGTAGACGCCCTCCTGCCCTGCAGCCTTCACTAATGTCTTTCCAGCCCTCAGCACACCACCTGCTGCATAGGAGAGACTCAAGTATTTTGTGAATAAGTGAATGAAGCAGTTTAAAGCTCAATGGAGTAGAGTGATTACTCACTGATATATAAAACTCTGTGTTCATATGCTGACTATATCCTTGGTACCAAAAAAGGGCACCTGAACACTTTCAAGAAATATGAAATAAGAATCCATGATAAAAAGAACTCATGCCAGGCATGGTGGAGGCAGAGGTAGGAGGATCACTGGCTGTGAGTTTGAAGCCATCCTGGGACTACATAGTGAATTCCAGGTCAGCCTGGGCTAGGGTGAAATCCTACCTCGAAAAACAAAAAACAAAAACAAAGAACTCATTAGCACTACAATCACTTTTACCAGGTGTACTTTCCTGCTTAAACTTTTTTTTTTTCTGCTTAAACTTTACAAACGGATTTTGTGGATACACTTATTATACTGGCACCAGGTATTAATGGAGCAGTTAAGATCTGCAGTTGCATCATCTCAAAGGCAGAGACCCATCAAAGCTATGGTGAGGAAGGATTTGACATGCCTGCCCGCTCCCTCCCCCGTTTTTGTTTTTGTCTTAATGATCGGGTATAGCTTGGAGAAATGAATCTCTGGA
Source organism: Dipus sagitta (assembly GCA_036346955.1). Lineage (NCBI taxonomy): Eukaryota > Metazoa > Chordata > Mammalia > Rodentia > Dipodidae > Dipus > Dipus sagitta. The sequence goes on along the minus strand of CM070779.1, from coordinate 53,955,396 downwards.
GGCAATCTTCACAGTTTGTCTCTTCTATTTACAGATGTCTTTTGAAACCATTTTGAGCATGTAGAAATGACTCTGATTTATGCAAATGATGTTCCAGTTCATTTCCCTCTACTTAAAATGTTGTGGTACCCTGAACTGGGCTTTGAAGTGTGTTTCCTCGTAAGGAAGGGTTCTCTTGCCAGTGCTTGAGAAAGTACACATAATTTTCCTGCCTTCCTTTGCCAAGAGTCTAAAGGGCACAGGGGCCCCGCAGGGCACTCACTCAGGACTTTGCAGACATCGCTGACAGCTTTAAATACCACGGCTGAGAAGCTGACTCTCAGCCTCACCGTCTTCATGTTGGGCAGGCGGAGGCGAAGCATTTTATGCTGAGGGGTGAAGAGGAGCTTGGCGTCTGCTTGGACCCCATACTTGTCCAGGGTCCAGTGGGTTTTCAGAAGCCAGCAACGCTTCTGTTCCCACCAAAGAGCAAAGTCTGACCAGTCTTGGGCTAGGTCTGCAAAAACACAAAAACAGTTAAGCATATGAGAGAGAGCTGAACATGGAGGGGTTCAGGTGCCCTAGATTCATGGTGTGTAAAACCTGAAACAAACAACTGACCTTTATCTCCCCATCCCTTTTTATAGTTAAAGGCTCAAAAGTCCTTGGATTCCTTCCAAAGTCTGCCAGGTTGGGTAGGGAGAAACAATGCCTGAACCTTACCATCATTTACATTTATGTACTGTGGAAAAAGAACAAACATCCTGACCATGATGAGTGCTAAAGTTTTTTTTTTTCCTAAAATTTGTCAGTGTATAAATCTCAATTGTCTAGTCAACCTTAATTCGCCTATAGACTTGAAGGCTTACATCACTGGATCACAAAGGAATACCAATGGCTTCTACAGTCCATCCAGAACTACCATAAGCTGCTCATCTCAGTAATGTCCAATATTTCTAGCTGTACCAACATGCTCCCAGTTTCTAACACATCTATCTGACATCAGAGTTGAGGGGCTTCTCTCAGTGTGAGCACCAACACTATCTCTCGCTCAACATTTATACCAAAGTTTTGCCAACACTGAAGTCAATTTTCACCCTTTCATTTTGTTAAATTGAGACACTGACAATTTTCAGACATGCACAAAACTGTATTTTAATCATAATCACCTCCCACTATCTTCTGTCTCCCTTCTCCCACGTCTTTCCACCAAACCCTTTCTTCTTTCCAACTAGTCCCACTTCCACTTTGCTGTCTCTCTGTATCTCTTTCTCTTTGTGCTCTCCTCCATCACCAAGTTGAAATATTGGTGGGACCAATGTTGTGCAGGTCTTATGCAGGTAATGACAGTCTCTAACAGGTCATAACAGCAACACAGAGACATGAGAGAATGGACACACCAGGACCTCCTGCCACTGTAAACATACACCAGACCCATGTGCCACTTTGTGCATCTGGCTTTACATGGGCACTGAGAAACTGAATCCAGGCAATCAGACTTTGCAAGCAAGCGTCTTGAACCACTGAGAAATCTCTCCAGGCTGAGAGACATTAATTTTTATTGACTTGTTATTCTTCTTTAGGTAGCCTCAGCCTCTTTTTGAATCACAAAAAGATTGTTTTTCTTTGAAGACTCAGTTGAAGCATAAGTTGCTACAATTATTTTGGAAAGCTATGACTTATCAATTAGCTCTCTGTGTTATATTATTCTCAATGGTTTAGATATAGTTTGATCCTCACTGCTAAAAATTAAGAGGGTGGAAACAACTTGATTATGATGTTTGGAAGTTGAGGTTAGAAAATGGTTAGGATTAGACACAAGTATTAAAGTGAAGCCCCTCAGAGTGAGTCCTGGTGGCTTTATAAGAAGATATAGAAAGACAAATGTACACTCACACTCCCTGCTTCTTGCCAGGTGACACTGCATGATGTCTTGAGTCTTTCAGCAAAAGGCTATCATCAGGTATATTCTTTAAGCCTTTAACCAGGACCATGTGCAAAAATAACTCCCCTTTTTTATACAGTCAGCAAACGTTAGGTATTTTGTTATAATAATAAATAAATGGACTAACTTAATACCCCAAATAGACATGTTCATGACAATATAATTATTATGTATTCTACTACTTGTAAGTAATGAAAATGAAATAACTCAACATCAAGGAGTAAGTGGATAATTTGTGGCAGGTTTATACAGTAGAATATTTTAAGCACCACCACCAAATGAACCCAAACTACACGCAACAAAATGGATTTATGTCAGTCATAATACTGACTGAAAGAAAGCAGATGAGTAAGTCTATCCTCTATGGGTCCATTTACATAAAGTTTAAAAAGAAGCAAAGTGATTCCACTGAGAAGCCAGGACATGGTCACCCTTGCTGAAATGGTGACTGAGCAATGTCAGGTATGGGAAGAAGGGGAGCGGGTCACGTTCTTTCTTGATCACGGTAATGGTTACCAGTCTATGGACATTTACTCACTATAACCTCACCAGTACACTTTTCCATTTATATATTACTCTCCAGCCAAGACTCACTTAAAAAAACTTTTATCTCATCAGTATAAATGAAAAGCCAGCATCCAAAGCCTTAAGTAAAAATTAAAATGAGGGGATGGAGAGATGGCTCAGTGGTTAAGGCACTTGACTGCAAAGCCTAACGACCTGGGTTCGATTCCCCAGTGCCCATGTAAAGCCAGATGCACAAAGTGGTGCATACATCAGGAGTTTGTTAGCAGTTGCTAGAAGCCCTAGCATGCGTATTTTCTCTCTCCTTGCAAATAAATAAAATTAAATTAAAAAAATTAAAACACGTGTAAAACAAGACATTATTAAATCCCAAGTCTATAATGAAGTATCTGACCTGAAGACCTCTCTTTTTCTTTATCTGAACATGGTGGGAGATGTGAAGGGTCACATCAGCAGAGAGCTGACTTCAGCAGGAGCAACCAAGAACGACCAGAGAATGGGCACAGTAGCCTAATGTTTTGTCACCAAAGTTACCCTAGATGTCACCAGTGGGATGGGCCTTTCCCCTGTGGGGGTATAAGAAATCTGCTTGAAGCTAGGCATGGTGGCACACGCCTTTAGTCCCAGCACTTGGGAGGCAGAGGTAGGAGGATCGCCATGAGTTCGAGGCCACCCTGAGACTTCATAATGAATTCCAAGAGCTAGAGTAAGACCCTACTTCGAAAAACAAAAACAAAAACAAAAAAACAAAAACAAAAAAAAAAAAAAAAGAAAGAAAGAAAACTGCTTGAGAGCTTTAGTTGAATTCAGTTTGAAGTGCTTGGAGGGCACCTCTTTCTCTTCTTTCTGGGAGAGACTGGGGGCAGGGAGGAGGCACATACCCTCTTGGTTAGTGTGAGATGGACAATAAGAAAAACCTGCACAATCAGTAGCCTAGGGCCAGCCCTGGAGTGGGGATGTAACAGAGAAAGAAACGCAGATAAGCCACCCAGAAAGAGTGACTTACTAATCTGTTCCACCAACTTGAGCATCACTCCCCCCACATGCAAGTCTCCGGACACTCTCAGTGTCACATCTGTCTGCTCCTCTTCATTTGGGTGATCCACTCGGACCATGAGCTCCCAGGAAGTAGATGCAAAGTCACTGGGTGACAGCATTGTGGCATAGGCAGCGTCTTCTGAGATAAAAGGCAGACAAAAGTCAGAACAGGAGACGGAGACTGGAATAGGCCAACAGCTTCTGTAGAGAAACATTTTTTTTTGGAAAAATATTTTAATACGTTTTGCAACAACCTCCATACTTATAGACAACATGCCATGATAATAATCCCCTCCCACTACTGAAAAACTTTTTGCTTTTATTTTCATCTGTTCTTTAAAAACTTCTGTAGTACTTAGCACCTAGATATTAAATCCAGCACACAGACAGAAAGTGTTCTAGGGCTGGAGAGATGGCATAGTGGTTAAGGTGTTTGCCTGCAAAGCCTAACGAACTGAGTTTGATTCCCCAGTACCCACATAAAGCCAGACACAAGGTGACACATCCATCTGGAGTTTGTTTGGAGTGGCTAGAGGCCCTGGAGTGTCCATTCTCTCTCACATCCTCTATTTTTCTCTCTCCCTTCTTTCTATCTCCCTTTGTGTGCAAATAAATAAAATATTTATTTTAAAAGTCATCTTGCAGCCGGGCGTGGTGGCGCACACCTTTAATCCCAGCACTCGGGAGGCAGAGGTAGGAGGATCTCTGTAAGTTCGAGGCCACCCTGAGAGTCCATAGTGAATTCCAGGTCAGCCTGAGTGAGTGAGACCCTACCTCGAAAAACAAAAACAAAAAACAAAAAAAGTCTTCTAAAGTACTCCCTAACTGCCAAAATTTGTTATTTTTTTCTAAGCACCAGTTCTTCCAGTACCACTTGTTTTTTGTTCTTCCAATGCCTAAGTCTTAATTTTCTCTTTCTACTGATGTTTCTTGACTTTATTTGAAGTATTTCAACAAAAGGCAATAAACCATGGTAATCTTTCATGATATCTTAAGAGAATTTTATTGAGATGTAATTTGTGTACAATAAACTACCCAAATTTTAGTGTATATAGTTCAATGCATTTTGCTGTATACAAATTAGATTTTAATAAAGTTGAATTTTAGAAAGTTCCCATTGAAACTCTTTCTAACTTTAATATCTCCAATGCATTAGTACACTTCTCCCATTAATATTGATATCTTCTGGCATGAAGGCTCTAAAATAAAAACATAGAAAAGTCATGTTATATCAGTCAATGTCTTGCCTTAAATGCATATAAAGATACATGTCATTAATAATTATCACCATAGACAGATGGCGGGGTGATAATCCCAGCACTCAGGAGGCTGAGCTAGGACAATTGCTGTGAGTTCGAGGCCATCCTGAGACGACAAAGTGAATTCCAGGTCAGCTTGGGCTAGAGCAAGGCCCTACATCAAAACAACAACAACAACAACAAAAAACCAAGAAAAAATAATTATCACCATGTATTTGATTTACTTAAGTTAATGTTTTATTTTTCCAGTGTGAGGAATCAATTCTAGGGCTTTATGCATGCTAATCACGTTTTCTTTCTTTTCTTTTTTTTTTTTTTTGGTTTTTCGAGGTAGGGTCTCTGCTGGGATTAAAGGATGCACCACCATGCCTGGCTTAATCACGTTTTCTTACCATTGAGTGATAACCTTCAATCCAAGTTCCTATTTCACAGCATATAAAATTGATATATAAATTACATCAATTAAGACTTTTTTTAAACCCTGGGTTATAAGGTGTGCACCACTACACCTAGGTTTTGTGTTTTTAAATATTTTATTTACTTATTCGAGAGAGAGAGGAAGGGAGAATGGATACATGCCAGGGCCTTCAGCCACTGCAAATGAACTCCAGACACATGTGCCACCTTGTACATCTGGCTTACATGGGTCCTGGGAAATCGAACCAAAGTCCTTTAGCTTTGCAGACGTGCCTTATCTGCTGAGCCATCTCTCCAGCCCCAAGATTTTTTTTAAGACAAATTTACTTATTTATTACTATTATTGTCATTGCTATTATTATTATTTTGTTTTTTGGAGGTACAGTCTTAGCCCAGGCTGGCCTTGAACTCATGGTTATCCTCCTACCTCAAGCCTCCTGAATGCTATGATTACAGGTGCGTGCTACTATGCCCAGCTCTAGTAAGTTTTTGAGTAAATTTTTGGCAAAAGATTTAAAAATACAGGTGACAAAGAAAATTTAGTCTTCAAAGTATACATGGGGATGGAAAGTTCAATCCCATAATTTCCCCCTCATTGGAGGAACTAGAAGGAAAAAAAATAAGCAATATTAACACTGAAATACTTTATTTTGGGGGTGGGTTACAGGAACAGCAGAATCCAAAATTGTCAGAAATTAAACAAAGCTTGAGATGCCAGTTCTTACTTTGGGACAGAAGAAAATAATGATGCCAATTGGTGTTAGGGTTTTTTGGTAAATATTTTATGTACTTATTCATATACAAAGAGAGAAGCAAAGAGAGAGGAAAGAGAAAGAGAGAGAATGAGAATGGGAAAGGGAGGGAATGGACACGCCAGCCTGTGTTTTAAAGATTTAAGATAAAAATCATTTATATGACTGCGAGTCCTTTTCACTTTACTAGATAATGATAACTTATGCAAAGCCAATGTTGTCATAAAGTCTGTGTTGAGAACCCTGGTATACTCTCACTGCTAAGGCAGTACTTCCTCATGGTAGGACTCCAATCCCAAGTGAATTTACTGAAATGCAGGCCCTTTCCACAGGTCTGGGGGTGCAGCCAGAGACTGCATCTAGCCAGCTGCAGGGGAGCTTGCCTATGACTTTCACTCTGAATTATAACAGCCAAGTGAAACATTAGCTCCTAGACCCCACATCTCCCTTCAACCTATCAATGCAGTGTGAAACTGGGATTAGTTTATGAAGACATCTGAGAAACATTGTCTGTTATAATGATCAATTAAACGGCCAGTGTCTCACCACTCTGTGTTCATTTGAATCTGCATATTTGTAATTTTTTTTTTTTTTTTTGGTTTTCCGAGGTAGGGTTTCACTCTAGCTCAGGCTGACCTAGAACTCACTATGTAGTCGTAGTCTCAGGGTGGCCTCGAACTCATGGTGATCCTCCTACCTCTGCCTCCCAAGTGCTGGAATTAAAGGTGTGCACCACCATGCCTGGCTCATATTTGTAAATATTAAGAGAATCTCAAAATCCAGACTAGATAAGATAAATGGAATACTGCAGATGCACCAACTGTCCACTGCAACTCTGAATAGGTTTAGGGATGATGTAAGGTGTTTGACTCAAATTCAAAAGTTAAAGAGGAGAACCTTGAGGATACAGTGCATATCAATATGCCTGTCAATGCAGAGGCCATCCGCGCGACTTCTTGCACGCAGTGATTTAAGGGGTCTGACTGCTCGCCCCCACCATCATCAGCCTGGTCTATTTCTGGGTGATGTGGTCTGCCCTTGTGCCATCTCTTCCACCCTCTCAGCAGTTCTTATTTAGAAACGAGGAAACCATAGCTGAGGGAGGGTAGGTTGCTTATCCTGAGTCACACAAATTAGGTGGTGGAACCGAGACATTAATCCATGCCTTTCTACTCCAAACTTACACATCCTACTGGGAAATGTTCTTGATAAATCTGCGTCTACAACAGGAAGGAAAAGCCGTGAAAACACACGCGTGGAGCTGTAGCTTTTGGCAACACAAGCGCTTCTATCAACATAAAATTTTCTGAGTAAGTAGATAGTCAAGACGCCCCGGTCATAGTTAAACTGTAAACTTGGCATTGAAATGTTTGAAGTGCTTTACAGTTTTGAAAATGCTATGACCCGAGTTTTCCGGTTTTAACATATGTTTCGTACATAAAGAAATAACTTCTTTTAAGGCGATTCTTTGCTGCTCCCTACTCCAGCGATCAGACACACAGCCCTTCCTCATCCTGACCTGAGCGATCATATAAACAATCAATAGTGATTCCCTTATAACTAAATTCTACCTAAAATTAAGACAATCTGGTTTCCCCACATTCCTCTACTGGCTCCCTGCGCCCGCATCTGGGCCTGAACTTCTCATGCTTAGCAAGCTGTTACTTGTTGAGGAGAACAGCACACTTCAGTAAGGGAAAACACACCTGGGAGACCAAAACACAAGGTGCGAAGTGTAAGGCAGTCCTGCTCGGCGTGGTGAGGCTCCCTCACAGAAAATGCAAGAAAAGGAAGGAAGGAAGGAAGGAAGGAAGGGGAAAGGACAGAAGGAAGAAAAAGGAAAGGAGACAAGGAAGGAAGGAAGGAAAGAAAGGAAGAAAGTAGGAAACGAAAGAGAAGCCGGGGGTGGGGGAGAGTCAATCCCGACGCTTTCCACGGGAGATGGGGGAATGGTTGTTGACGGAGGCCCCTGGACTGGGTTCTGCCCGCGCTGCAGGGTCCTGGGACCGATGCTGGAGGGACGGTGCCCGCGCATCTGGATGGAAGATTTATTTTGCGCCGCCAGATTCACACGGCTGGAGAAGGTGGTCACAGCCGGGCAAAGTTATTTTCAATTTGGGTTTTCCATTCAACAGCCATTTAGCTGCAAGGGGCTGCGGGAAAGAAAGGGGCGGGAGTCCCAGGACCCCGTAGCCCCCAGCCCCGCGGCTCCCGAGCCCCTGACACTCACCTGCTTTCCCGGCGCCTCCGGAGAGCGGCGTCTCCAGACCGCGGCCAAGGCCCCGAGGCCGAGCTGCGGGGACGTCCTGCGGCCCGGCGCGCGGTCTCCGGGCGGCGGCCCCGGCGGGCGGGAGGGCGGGCGAGGGCACGCCCAGCCCGGACCTGCTCGGTCTTGCTCCGGCGCAGCGGCCCCGCAGGCTGCGGATTAGTGTTTCAGCGCAAAAGGCAGCCGCAGGGCGCAGACGGCCAGGGAGGGTCTGGGACACACGCCCACCCTGCCGCCGCTTTCGGCCTCTTAGACGGCTTCCCGCCGGGCTCAGGCAGTGGTGGCGGCGTGGGAGGCTCGCCCGGGACTCGCGCGACGACCACAGCCTCGCCGCTGCCTCCAGGTCCGCTCGTCACCCGTCGCGCTTCCTGCCTTTGTAGAGCCGCAGCGCCCGCCCCCCGCCCCGGGAGACACGATTCACCGCTGAGTAAGAGGGAAGCGCAGACTGCCAGGAAGGGCGAGGCGCCGGGACGAAAGACCCCGGTGACCAAGCCTGGGCCCTAGGCGGAAGTCGGCTGCACCTGGGGTGGCTCACCTCAAGCTCACCACACAGTCCCACCTGTCACCTTCCTGTTGGATTTACTTCCAAGAACTGGACTGCTTAGAAGACAGCCACCCGGGGCCACGACAGCACCTACCGCAGACCCCTCCCTTCACGTACATACAGTTGAGCTCTAAGGCTAGGACATTAACCAAACAGACCTGAAAACACTAGTTTTTTCATCTGGAAAAATGGGCAGAAGAATGGAAATGACAGCATTCCGTAGGAAAATTCCATGCAGCTATTTTTAAATCTTATTGTTGTTATTATTATTAGTATTGGTTTTCGAGGTACGGTCTCGCTCTAGCCCAGGCTGACCTGGAATTCCCTATGTAGTCTCAATCAGGCTGGCCTCAAGCTACTGAAATCCTCCCACCTCAGCCTCCTGAGTGCCGGAGTCCTGATTTAAAAGCTTTTTTCTTTTTTTTTTTTAATTTTTTTGTTTGTTTTTATTTATGTGATAGTGACAGAGAGAGAGAGAGAGAGAGAGAGAGAGAGAGAGAGAGAGGGAGGGAGAGGAAGAGAATGGGCGCGCCAGCGCCTCCAGCCACTGCAAATGAACTCCAAACACGTGCGCCCCCTTGTGCATCTGGCTAACGTGGGTCCTGGGGAATTGAGCCTCGAACTGGGGTCCTTAGGCTTCACAGGCAAGCGCTTAATCTCTAAGCCATCTCTCCAGCCCTAAAAGCTTTTTTAATGACAATTTTCAAACATGTTCATAATGTATTTTGATTATAATCCCCTCCAGTACCCTCTTTTGTCTCATGTCCCCTTTTCATTGAATCCCTTCTTCTTTCCAATTAGTTGCTCTTCCATTTTTTTTTTTTTTTTTTTTTGGTTGTTGTTTGTTTTTTCAAGGTAGGGTCTCACACTAGCCCAGGCTGACCTGGAATTCACTATGTAGTCTCAATCAGGCTGGCCTCAAACTACTGAGATCAGGGTGGCCTTGAACTCCCAAGTGCTGGGATTAAAGGTGTGTGCCACCACGCCCGGCTCTCCTCTTCTAGTTTGGTGTCATTTCCCCCCTACTCAATCATCCATGGCAAAATGTTAATGGGCCCAACATTGTGCGTGTCTTGTGTAGGTAGTACAGCCAATGTCAGGTGAAGTAGTAGCCACTTGGAGTCCAGAAGATAGTTTGCCGAAGCACTCGTCCCCATCCTTTGTTATAGTCTTTCAGCCACTTTTTCTGCAATGTTGCCTGAGCCTTGAAGGGTCTGATAGACATGTCTCATTTAGTGTTGAGCACTCAACAGTCACTTATTCTCAGCACTTTGATGAGTTTTGAGTCTCTCCAAGAGTAGCCACTACTAACTGCAAAAAGAAACCTCCCTGATCAACAGTAAGAGCAGCACTAATACATGGGCATAAACATAGATATTTTCAGGGCAATTTGGTGGGCACAACATATCCATTTAGCCAAACAGCAGTATCAGCTTCCACTCTAGGACCTATTGTTTTTCATGGGCTTTTGATTAGGTTTTCAGTACCAGGCTTGAATTCTGTCTTGTGGAGCTGGTCTCAACAGGCCTCAAGTCAAATCAGACAGCACTTGGCTACTTCTTTAATAGCTACGGTACTATTCCACTAGTGGACATGCCTTACATAGCTGGCTAGTTGTGTAGCTCACAGGGTCAGACTGCTGGTGAAGACTGTTGATGACCTTTCTCCTCCAGCAGTCTTTGTCTTCAGCAATAGCAAAAGCAAATGTGGTGTCCTGCCATCTAGTTCTGGTGGGCAACCTGGAGCATTGGCAATAGCCTAAATTTTTAAAATTATTTTATTTATTTATTTATTGTTTTAGAGAGAGACAGAGACAGAATTGGTATGCCAGGGCCTCAGCCACTGCAACCGAACTCCAGACGTTTGCTCCACCTAGTGGGCATGCGAGACCTTCTGCTTGCCTCACCTTCCTTCATCTGGATTACTTGGGATCTGGAGAGTTAAACATGGGTCCTTAAGCTTCGCAGGCAAAAGCCTTAACCACTAAGCCATCTCTCCAGCCCCCTGAATTTATAGAGTCTTAGGGGCTTCCTTGACAAACAACTAACTGGGACATATCTCACCTTTGGCATTAGGATTTTCCTATAACAACATGTGGCTTCTGGAAGCAGCATTATCCACCCTTGAAGATACTACTGTCGTAACACTCTCCCTCTATCTCTAATTATATTTTTAAGTTAGTTAACAAAGAAGTAGGTTTCTTGGGCTGGGGAGATGGCTCAGCAGCTAAAGGTGTTTGCTTGAAAAGTCTGGCAGCCAGCATTCAGTTTCCCAGTGCTCATGTAAAGCCAGAAGTACAATGTGGCACATGTGCCTAGAGTTCATTTGCAGCAGCGAGAGGTCCTGGTACACCCATACTTTGTCTCTCTCTTTCAACAAACAAACTAACTAACTAACTAACTAACTAACTAACTAACTAAATAAAAGAAGTAGGTTTCCATATGACTTTTTCATAATGTCTTTAGATTTTGTTGACCCTCTACCAGTCCCACCCTCTTCTTAATCCCCTTCCCTTGGCCAGACTGAATCTTTCCACCTCCTGTCATCTCTGTATTTCTACTTACATGTTTACTGGTCCCCTCCCCTTAAACCCTTCTTCGTTCTCTCCCACCATGGTCCCTTGCTAGCTTCCTGACCTTTACTGACCCTTACTCCAACTTACATACAAATCTAAAAATTAGAATCTAGGATCCTCATATGAAAGAGAACATGTGGTGCTTGTGTTTTTGAGCCTCAGTTTCATTTTCCAGATTCATCCATTTTCCTGTGAATTTCATTTTACTTTGCAACCAAATAAAACTCCATTGTGTATCTGTATCCCATCTTCATTATCCATTCATCAGTTGATGGGCATGTAGACTGATTCCATTTCCTAGCTATTGTGAATAGAACAGCAATAATCATAGCTTAGCAAGTATCTCCATAGTAAAATGTAGAGTCCTTAGGGTATATGCCCAGGAGTGGTATAGCTGGGTCATATGGTAGCTTTATTTTTAGTTTTTTTTTTTTTTTTTTTTTTTTTTGAGAAGCTTCCACACTGATTTCCATAGTGGTTACATAAGTTTACACTCCCACCAACAGTGAATAAAGTTTTCTTCCTCTTTCTCCATATCCTTGTCAACATTTTCTTTATATACATATATTTTTTATTGACAGCTTCTATACTTACAGACAACAAACCATGGTACTTCTCTCCCCTCCCCCACTTTCTCTTTCATAGCTCTGCTTTCCATAATATTCCCTCCCTCTCTCCATTAGTCTCTCTTTTAACTTGATGTCATTATCTTTTTCTCCTATTATGAGGGTCTTCTGTAGGTATTGCTAGGCACTGTGAGGTCATGGGCATTGAGGCCAATTTCTTCTGTCCGGACAGTTGCTTGTGAGGAATGCTCTCCTTCTTTTGGCTCTTACATTGTTTCCGCCACCTCTTCTGCAATGGACCCTGAGATTTGGAGGGTGTGAGATGTTTCTGTGCTGGACACTCCTCTGTCCCTTCTTCTCAGCACTATCTTGCTTTTTGGGTCATCCCAGTGGTCATCACCATCTGAAAAGAGAAGCTGCTCTAACCAGAAGTGAGAGTAGCATTAATATATGAACATGAACATTAAGTATAGTGCTTTTAGGGCCATTTGGTGACAGTAATATATGAATTTATCCAGACAAGAGCAGGCTTTATACCCCTAAGGCTCATGACCTCCCCTGCCACAGGCTTTTGATTAGATTTTCAGTTCCAGGCATGTATTCCCTCCCATAGAGCAGGCCTTCAGTCCAATTAGAGAGAAGTTGGTTTCCCCCAGAGCAGACATGCCACTAATGCACCCATTCAGTCATTTGGCCTGTCTGGCCAAAGCTTCAGTGTGCACTGTTTTAACCGCTGATGACTTCTGTCTCCCACAGGGCTGCATACCGTGCAGCTTTTTTCAGCTTTCAGTTGGCTGAGCTACAGGGAGAAGGTTTTCTGCTCAGCACCAGCTTGATTTCTCAGTGACTTTGCCATTCAAGCATGTGGAGTCTTCATTAATAGAGCCTTACCATCTCTTTCTCATGGGAAACCAAGGGCCTTGGCAATAGCCTATACTGTTCTGGAGGCAACAGGGACCTCCATGGCCAACAACTCACTGGAAGGTATCCCATCCCTGGCACTGGAAATTTTCTAGTAACAATCTATGGCTTCTGGATGTGCCATTATTCAAGAAAGTAGATTTTCATGTGTCTTATTCAGAATATCTTGAAATTTGATTGATTCTCCCCTGTCTGCCCTTCTTTTACACAATCTCTTCCCCTAACCTTGCTTAGGCCTTTTCCCTCCCTGTAATCTGTTCTTCTACTTGCATATATATAATACCATCCCCTTAAGTCCTTCCCTCTCCGCACTCCCTTATAGCCTTTTTCTAGCTTACTGGCTTTTGCTACCCATTTTTGGTTCCAGCTCACACACAAATCTATACATTTGTAGATAGGATCCACATATGACAGATAATATGCAATGTTTGGCTTTCTGGGCCTGGGTTATGCCACTTAGTATGATCCTTTCCAGATCCATCCATTTCCCTGCAAATTTCATAATTTCACTTTTCTTTGCCACTGAATAGAACTCCATTGTATAAATGTACCACATATTTATTATCCATTCATCTGTGGAAGGACATCTAGGCTGGTTCCATTTCCTAGCTATTGTGAATAGAGCAGTAATAAACATAGTTGTGCAAGTATCTCTAAGGTAGGGAGAAGAGTCATTAAGATATGTGCTTAGGAGTGCTATAGCTGGATCATATAGTAAATCTATTTACAACTGTCTCAAGAACCTCCACACTGATTTTCACAATGGCTATACCAGATTACATTCCCACCAACAGTGTAGCAGGCTTCCTCTTTTTCTGCATCCTTGCTCACATTTATTGTCATTTTTCTTCTTGATGATAGCCATTCTGACAGGAGAGAGATGGAATCTCAAAGTAGTTTTAATTTGCATTTCTCTGATGGCTAAGGACATAGAACACTTTTATAGATGTTTATATGCCATCTGTATTTCTTCTAGTGAGAACTCTGTATTAGTTCCATAACTCATTTTTTCATTGGGTTATTTGATGTCTTATTGTTCTGTGTTTTGAGTTCTTTGTATATTCTGGATATTAATCCTCTGTCAGATCTATAGCTGGAAAATATTTTCTCCTATTATGTAGGTTGTAGGTTGCCTCTTTGCTCTACTTACAGTGTCCGTTGCTGGACAAAAGCATTGTAATTCCATGAGATCCCAGTGGTTGATTAGTGGTTTTATTTCCTGAGCAACTGGGGTTATATTCAGAAAGTCATTACCTATGCTAATATGTTGAAGGGTTTCAGCCACCTTTCCCTCTAGCAATTTCAGAGTTTCAGGTTTGATATTAAGGTCCCTGATCCATTTGTATTTGATTCTTGTGCATGGGGAAAGGCAAGGATCTATTTTAATCTTTCTACATATAGATAATCCAGTTTTCCCAACACCACTTGTTGAAGAGGTTGTTTATTTTCCAATGAATATTTTTGGCATTTTTGTCGAAAATCAGATGGCTGTAGCTGCCTGGATTAACATCTGGGTCCTGTATTATGTTCCATTTATCTACATGTATGTCTTTGTGACAATACCATATTGTTTTTGTTACTATGGCTGTGTAATGTAGCTTAAAATCAGGTATAGTGATACCACCAATCTTATTTTTGTTGCTCAAAATTGTTTTGGCTATTTGAGTTTTTTTTGTGCTTCCAAATGAATTCTAGGATTTATTTTTTCTATTTTTGTGAAGAATGCCATTGGAATTTTAATGGGGATTGCATTAAATATGTATATTGCTTTTGGTAGGATTGACATTTTCACAATATTGATTCTTCCAATCCAATAATACATGGGATGTTTTTCCATTTCCTGTGTCTTCTGCAATTTCTCGCTTGAGTGTTTTAAAGTTCTCATTGTAGAGATCCTTCGCTTCCTTGGTTATGTTTATTCCAATGTACTTTATTTTTTTATTATTTTGTTTTTTGAGGTAGGGTCTCACTCTAGTCAAGGCTGATCTAGAATTCATTATGTAGTCTCAGGGTGGCCTCGACCTCATGGTGATCCACCTACCTCTGCCTCCTGAGTGCTGGGATTAAAGGTATGCGCCACCATGCCTGGCTTACTTTATTTTATTTTATTTTACTTTTTTGGTTTTTGGTTTTTGGTTTTTTGAGGTAGGGTCTCACTCTAGCCCAGGGTAACCTGGAATTCACTCTGTAGTCTCAGGGTGGCTTCGAACTCAGAGCGATTCTCCTACCTCTGCCTCCTCAGTGCTGGGATTAAAGCATGCGTCACCACACCCGGTTTTTACTTTATTTTTTATGAGGCAATTGTGAATGGGAGAGATTCCCTGATTTTATCCTCCATGTGTTTGATGTTGGTATATAGGAAAGCTACGGATTTCTGTGTATTTATTTTATATCATGCTATGTTGCTAAAAGTGTTTATCAGTGCTAACAGTTTGCTGGTGGAGTCTTTAGGGTCCTTTATGTATAGAATCATATCATCTGCAAATGGTGATAATTTGATCTCTTCCTTTCCAATTTGCTTCCCTTTATAAGTGTCTCTTGCCTTATTGCTATGGCTAAGACTTCCAGTACTATGTTAAATAAAAGTGGAGACAGTTGACACCCTTGTCTTGTTTCTGAATTTAGTGGAAAAGGTCCAAGTTTTTCCCCATTTAGTATTATGTTGGCTGTAGGTTTGTCATAAATAGCTTTTATTATGTTGAGATATGTTCCTTCTATTCCTAGTTTCTGTAATACTTTTACCATGAAGAGATGTTGGATTTTGTCAAATGCCTTTTCTGCATTTATTGAGATAATCATGTGATTTTTGTCCTTCAGTCCATTTATATAATGTATCACATTTATCGATTTGCATGTGTTGAACCATCCCTGCATGTCTGGGATAAAGCCTACTTAGTCAAGGGGAATAATCTTTCTGATACATTCTTGTATTCTGTTTGCCAATATTTTGTTCAGAATTTTTGCATCTATGTTCATGAGGGATATTCGTCTGGAATTTTCTTTTTTTGTTCTTTGTTTAGTTTTGGTATCAGGGTGATGCTGGCTTCATAGAAAGAGCTTGGTAGAATTCCTTCCTTTTCTATTTTATAGAAAATTTTGAGAAGCAGTGGTGTTAGTTCTTCTATGAAGGTCTGGTAAAATTCACCAGTGAATCCATCTGGACCTGGACTGTTTTTTAGTTGGGAGATATTTTATAACTGCCGGATCTCTGTACTTGTTGTAGGTCTATTTAAGTGGTATATCTCATTTTGTTTTAATTTTGGTAGGTCATATGAATCAAGGAAATCATCCATTTCTCTTAGATTTTCAAACTTAGAGGCATATATATTCTTTTATTTATTTATTTATTTATTTATTTATTTTAGTGTTTTGAGTTTGGGTTTCACTGTAGCCCAAGCTGACCTGGAATTCACTATGTAGTCTCAAGGAGGCATTGAACTCTCAGTGATCCTCCTACCTCTGCCTCCTCAGTGCTGGGATTAAAGGCATGCCTATTTTATCTCTAATTTTACTGATTTTTTTTTTTTTTTTTTTGTCTCTTCTCTTGCTCCTGGTCAGATTTGCTAAGGGTTTATGAATCTTGTTTATCCTTTCAAAGAACCAACTCTTTGTTTCATTGATTCTTTGGATTTTTTTTTTTTTGGTTTCTATTTCATTAATTTCTGCCCTAATCTTTATTATTTATTATTTCTTCTCATCTACTGATTTTTTGTTTGCTTTGTTCTTCTTTATCCAAGGTCTCAAGGTGAAGCATTCAATTATTTACTTGTGAACTCTCTAATTTCTTAATATAGGCACTTAGAGCTATAAATTTCCCTCTTAGGACTGCCTTCATTGTGTCCCAAAGGTTTTAGTATGTTGTATTGTCATCATCATTTGATTCTATGAATTTATTGACTTTCTTCTTGATTTCTTCAATGACCATTGATCATTCAATAGCATACAATTTAGTCTCCATGAATTTCTATATGCTCTGTAGTTTTTCTTGTTGCTGATTTGCAGTTTAATTCCATTGTGGTCAGATAGAGTACAAGGGATTATTTCAATTTTCCTGGTTTTGTTGAGATTTGCTTTGTGTCTTAATATATGGTCTATTTTAGAGAATGCTCCATGTGATACTGATAAAAATATATATTATATAGCATTTGGATGGAATGTTTTGTATATATCTGTTAGGTCCATTTGTTCCATGACATCAGTTAATCCAGATGTCTCTCTGTTTATTTTTTGCCTGGATGATCTGTCAATTGGTGAGAGTGGGGTATTGAAGTCACCCACTACAATTGTGTTTGGTGTTAGCTATGAACTTAAATCTAATAGTGTTTGATTGATGAAATTGGGAGATCCCAAGTTAGGTGCATATATGTTTAGGATTTTAAGGTCCTCCTGTTTTGAGTGTTCCTTTAATCAGTATAAAATGACCTTCTTTATCTTTCCTCACTAATATTGGTTTGAAGTCTATCCTGTCAGACATTAGGATAGCAACCCCTGCTTGTTTCCTAGGACCATTTACTTGAAATACCATTTTCCATCCTTCACCCTAAGACAGTGTCTATTTTTTATTGAGACATTAGTTTCCTGGAGGCAACAATTGGCAGGATCCTGACTTTTAATCCAGTCTGCAAGCCTGTGTCTTTTGGTTGGGGGCATTGAGGCCATTGATATTAAGAGTTATTATTGAAAGGTATCTATTTATTCTCACCATTCTTCCTATTTTGTAGTGCTCCCTGTTTTCCCTTTACTCACTTGTTTTAACTGTTGAGTATGGTTTAGTTTTTCCTAATTCTTCCTGTTTGTGTTTTACTTTCTGTTCAGTGTGAAGAATTCCTTCAAGTATTTTCTGTAGAGCTGGTTTACTTGTCATAAATTCCTTTAGCCTGCTTTTGTTGTGGAATGTCCTCATTTCTCCATCAATGTGGATAGATAGCTTTGCAGGATAAAGTAACCTTGGTTGACAGTTGTTATCTTTCAGAACTTGGCATACATCATTGCAAGCCCTTCTGGCTTTTAATGTTTGTGTTGAGTAAGCTGCTGTTATTCTGATGGACTTGCCTTTGTAGGTGACTTTTTCTCCATAACTGCTTTATATATATATATATATTGGTTTGCATGTTTGGTAATTTAATTATAACAGGGCAAGGAGAGTTTCTTTCCAGGTTTTGACTGTTTGGTGTTCTAAAAGCTTCTTGTATCTTCACTGGCATTTCTTTCCCAACTTGGGGAAATTTTTCTTCTATGATTGTGTTGAAAATGCTACTAAGCTACTGGATTGAAATTCTCCTTCTACTATATCCTGAATTCTTATGTTTGATCTTTTCATAGTGTCCCGGATATCTTGAAATTCCCATTCATACCTTGCTATTAGCTTGTCTTTCTCCTTTTTGGGCTGTATTAGGTCTGCCACCTGGTCTTCTAGTTTAGATATTCTGTTCTCTCCTTCATCCTTTCTACTGGTGAGACTTTCCACAGAGTTTTTTATTTGACTCACTGAGTTTACAGAGCTAGAATATCTGCCTAGTTTTTCTTCAGTATTTCTATTTCTTACTCATGTCTTGTAATGACCTCCTTATTTCATTAAGCTGATTTCCTGTGTTCTCTTTCAGGAGTTTGTTTTCTTCTTTCACTCCTTTGTTTTCTTCTTTGATTCCTTTAATTTCTTCTTTGATTTCTTGGAGTATAGAAATAATCATTTATTTGAAATCTTTATCAGTCATTTCATCTAACATAGTCTTATTGGTGATCATTTCTGATGGATTTATAATTTTTGGTGAGATTGTATTGTCTTGATTCTTTATGTTTCTTGTATTATAATGTGGTGATTTTTGCATTCTGAATCAACATTTATTTGATAGATATATTTGATATACTTTCAGGATATGAGTTTAAGGTACCAGGTGTAGGCTGGGTGTGGTGGTTTATGCCTTTAATTACAGCACTTGGAGGCAGAGGTAGGAGGATTGCCATGAGTTTGAGGCCACCCTGATACTACATAGTGAATTCCAGGTCAGCCTGGGCTACAGTGAGACCCTACCTTGAAAAACCAAAACAAGCCGGGCGTGGTGGCGCACGCCTTTAATCCCAGCACTCGGGAGGCAGAGGTAGGAGGATTGCCATGAGTTCGAGGCCACCCTGAGACTCCATAGTGAATTCCAGGTCAGCCTGGGCTAGAGTGAGACCCTACCTCGAAAAAACCAAAAAAAAAAAAAAAAAAAAAAAAAAAAAAAAAAAAAAAGAAAAACCAAAACAAACAAACAAAATAATAATAATAAAAAATAAAAAGGTATCAGGTGTGGCTCTTGTTCCCCAATCCAGTGGTAGAAATAATCGTAGGTGTTGAGTTTGGTTGCTAAGCAAGTATTATAGTGGACTGGGTGGAACAATTTACTGGCAAATTCTAAACAACTGAGCAATATATACATTCAATAAAAACCAGCAGAGGAAACCAGGCATGGTGGTCTACACCTTTAATCTCAGCACTTTGAAGGCAGAGGTAGGATGATTGCCGCGAGTTTGAGGCCACTCTGAGACTACATAGTAAATTCCAGGTTAGCCTGGGCTAGAGCAAAACCCTACCTTGAAAAACCAAGGAAAAAAAAGCAAAACAAACAAACAAAAAAACCAGCACAGGGTATGCAATCATGGAGATTAAAACAAACAGATAGTCTTATAAAGCCAAAATCCCTAAGGGTGTTTGTTGTGTTATACCCTTAATGCTGTCAGCTGGGAGGTAGAGATTTCTGTTCTGAATTGTGTTCCAGGTCAGCCTGGATCTGAATCAGACCCTGTCCCCAATAATGACAGAAGGAAAAGAGAAAGGCCCTGTAAATCTAAAAGCATCAAAGGCAACAATATTCAGCCCCCACATACAGCTTATTTAAAAATGGTAAAGCCAACCAAGAATATGTAACCCTTAACCTGCCCTGATATGGAAAGAGAGATTAAGCCGGGCGTGGTGGCGCACGCCTTTAATCCCAGCACTCGGGAGGCAGAGGTAGGAGGATCGCCGTGAGTTCGAGGCCACCCTGAGACTCCATAGTGAATTCCAGGTCAGCCTGGACTAGAGTGAGACCCTATCTCGAAAAACCAAAAAAAAAAAAAAAAAAAAAAAAAAAAAAAAAAGAAAGAGAGATTAGCTCTTCCAATGCAGGTCTATGTACCTATGTACCTGTTTTTTTTTTTTTTTTTTTTTTTTTTTTTGTCAGTCAGCCTCGTTACCTGTTGGGGTCACTTTTAGTCTTACCAGTGCTGAGTGCCCACCTCAATCTCCCTGTGTTGTGCTGTGGAGCTGGAGTTGTGATCAGCTGTGCCGGATACTTTGCCACCGAGGGCTGAATGCTGGAGGTTTGCAGTTCTGATGGTTGGGGAATGGGAGAGTGCAGACTTCTGGATTTGCTCATGCAGTTCTGCCTGTATCCCATTCAGTAGCTCCTTAGCTGTTCTCAACTGTTTTCCTTTCAGATTTCTTAACTTTGCCGGAAAGCTGATGAGGTTGGAAAATCCCCTTGTTTATTCTCTGCCGCTGCAGCTGCCTCAGTGGGATTCTGGCCATTTCCCTACTTTCTTGTGGATCTTGGCCTCTCTGGCTTCTCTGCTGTGTCTAAGAATAACCTATACTCCTTCACTTTTCAGAAGAAGAGTGTATTTTGCTGGTGTTTTCTTAAATCCCTCCCTAGGCTGGTTTGGTGTGGCTCCTATGCCGCCTTCTTACCCACAACATTTTCTCATTTAGTTGAATGTCTTTATGGTTTTCTGAATTTTATTGGTATCTGTTGTAATGGCTCCCATTTAGTCTCCAATTTTATCAACTTCTCTTTCTTTTGACTAGTTTCACAATGGTTTTTTCTTACTTGTCCTTTCAAGGAACAAACTCTTTGTTTCATTGACACTTTATATTTTTTGTTTTGTTTCTGCACTGATCTTCATTATTTCTTTCTGCCAACTGATTTTTTAAAAAAAATTTTTTTTTGTTATTTTTATTTATTTATTTGAAAGCGACAGACAGAGAGAGAAAGAGGCAGATAGAGAGAGGGAGAGAGAATGGGCGCGCCAGGGCCTCCAGCCACTGCAAATGAACGCCAGATGCATGCGCCCCCTTGTGCATCTGGCTAACGTGGGTGCTGGGGAGTCGAGCCTCGAACCGGGGTCCTTAGGCTTCACAGCCAAGCGCTTAACCGCTAAGCCATCTCTCCGGCCCCTGATGTTTTTTTTTTTTTTTTGAGGCAAGCCCAACAGAATGGTTTTTTATTTATGAGAGAGGGAGAACACACGAATTGGCATGCTAGGGCCTCTAGTACTGTAATCGAACTCCAGATGCATGTGCCTCTCATGTGCATGTGCGATCTTGTGTGCTTGCATCACTTTGTGCATCTGGCTTCCATGAGATCTGTAGAGGCAAACATGAGTCCTTAGGCTTCACAGGAAAGTGCCTTAACCAGTAAACCATCTCTCCAGCTCTGTCAACTGATTTTTGATTTCCCTTTGTCTTCTTGTTTTCCCCTTAAGGCCCTAGATTTATCATTAAGTTATTTATTTGAGATCTTTGATTTCCTTATAGCATATAACTGTGATCTTCCCTCTCAGGATTGCCTTCATTGTACCCTGTAAGTTTTGGTAGAATGTATTTTCATTATCATTTGATTTCAGGAACTTTTTATTTCCTTCTTGGTTTCTTCCATGACCCATTCACCATTTAATAGTATATTATTTAATTTCCATGAATTTGCGCATGTTCTATAGTCTTTCTTGCTATCAACTACTGGTTTCATTCCATTGTGATCAGATACAAAGAAGAAGTTATTTCCATTTTCCCATATTTTTTCATACTTGCTTTGATTCCTAATATATGATATATGTTTTAGAAAAAGTGCTGCTGAGAAGAATGGATATTCTATAGTGTTTGGATAGAATATTCTACAGATATCTGTTAAATCAATTTAATCTATAATGTCATTTAATCCAGATGTTTCTCTGTTTATTTTTTTGCCTGGATGATCTGTCAGTTGGTGAGAACGGAGTATCAAAGTCACTCTCTGCTATTGTGCTGTGGTTTACCTGTAACTTTAATCTAGTACTATTTGTTTAATAAGTTTGGGTATAGCTGTGTTTTGTGTGTATGTATCTAGGATTGTAATGTCCACTTGTTTAGTTGTTCTGTTAATCATTATAAAGTGAACTTTTTTTGCTTTTATTTTTATTTTATTTTATTTTTTTGAGGTAAGGTCTTGTTCTAGCCCAGGTTGACCTGGAATTCACTATGTAGTCTCAGGGTGGCCTTGAACTCATGGAGATCCTCCTTCATCTGCCTCCTAAGTGCTGGGATTAAAGGTTTGTGATGCCCAGCTTAAAGTGAACTTTTTTATTTCTTTTGACTGATGTTGGTTTGAAGTCTATCTTGTCAGATATTGTAACAGTGAAATCTGCTTGTTTTCTAGATCTACTTGCTTAAAATACCATTTTCCATATTTTCACACTAAGACAGTATCTGTCTTTTAAAGAGAGGTGAGTTTCTTGGCAGCAAACAGAAGGATCCTTCCATTTAATTAATTTTGCTACTCTGTGTCTTTTGATTAGGGGAATTGAGACAATCTACATACAGATTTATTGTTGAAAGGTATATATTAATTCTTGCCATTCTTTTTGACCTTTTAGTTTTTTTATCTCTCTCTTGTATTAGCTATTACTTAAGCCATTGTTTATTCTTTCCAATGGCTTCATGTATGTGTTTTATCTTTTCTTCAGTCCAAAGAATTATTGCAAGTATTTTCTGTAAAGCTGGCTTAGTTGTCATGTATACCTTTAGCCTGTTTTTTCATGGAAAGTTATTTACCCTTCAATTATGACAGGTAGCTTTGCTGGTATAGTAGTGTGGGTTGGCAGTTTTTGTCTTTCAGAACTTGAAATACATCATTCCAAGATCTCTTGGCTTTTAAAGTTTCTGTTGAGAAATCTGTTGTTATTCTGCCTTTAGAAGAGACTTGGTGTTTCTCTCTTGCTGTTTTCAATATGTTTACTTTGGTCTGTATATCTACTAATTTAAGTTATACTATGCCAAGGGGAGGTTCTTTTTTTTGTATAACCTGTTTGATGCTCTAAATGTCTCTTGAATCTGTATTGGTATCTATTTCCTTAATTTTGGGAAATTTCCCTCTATTATTTTGTTGAAAATAGCATGCCTTTTGACTGAAATTCTTCTCCTTCTTCACTGCCCAGAATTCATTCTTTCTCTCCTTCCTTCCTTCCTTCCTTTTTTTTTTTTTTTTTTTTGAAAGCAGAGGGAGACAGAGAGAGAGACAGAGAGAGAATGGGTATTCCAGGGTCTTCAGCCACTGCAAATGAACTCTAGTTGCATGCACCACCTTGTGCATCTGGATTACATGGGTCCTGGATGTCCTGCAGACAAGTGCCTTAACTGCTAAGCCATCTCTCCAGCCCCAGTGACCAGAATGTTTAGATTTGACCTATTCATAGTGTCTCAAATGTCTTGAATATCTTGCTCATACTTTCTTATTAATTTATCTTTCTCCTCATTGGGATGTTCTAAATTCTCCACCATGTCTTTCAACCCAGATATTCTGTCCTATCCTGGAATTATTCATTCTATTAGTAAGGCCTCCTGAAATTTTAAAATTTGATTTATTATGTTTCTCATTTCCAGTATTCCAGATTGTTTCTTTCCAGTATTTCTATTTCCTTACCCATGCCTTGTACCACGTCCTTATTTTGTTCAACTGATTTTCTGTGTTCTCTTGGGATTTCTACAGGAGTTTGTTTTATTCTTTGATTTACTTTATTTCTTTGAACATTGTTTTGAATTCTCTGCCTGGCATTATATCTGATTCACTCTTGCTAGATAGCATTACTGTGGATTCATAATTTTTGGAGGAATTATAATCCATACCGGTTAGCAGCAGCTCTTCTGCTTTTCCACAGGATCTCACCTTAGCAAGTCCCCTTACAGATCTTGTCTCTTTCTGAAAAAGAAAACAAAAACAAAAACAAAAAAACAAAAACAGAGTATATCTTGCCTCCCCTAGGTTTCTTTGGAGAGGATCTTATTCCACCATCTTAACTGGAAGTTCTTCCTGCAGCTATTTACATCAAGAAAATAACTTTTTAAAATAAAAATGTTGAACATCACCGTATTCAGGAATTGTTTAAGGTTAAAAGTATTTTTTATTTTTTATAATTTATTTTTATTTTAAAAATTATTATTTATTTATTTATTTGAAGGAGAGGAAAAAAGAGAAAAAAATGCACATGGGCATGCTGGGGCCTCTTGCCATTGTAAGGAACTCCAGATGCATATGCCATTTTGTGCATTTAACTTTACATGATACTGGGCAATCAAGTACAGGCTGACAGGCTTTACAAACAAGTACCTTTAACTGCTGGGCCATCTCTCCAGACTAGAATTTTTATTTTTTGATGTGTATGTGTGTGGAGTGTAGCATATGTAGTGTGTGTGGAGTGTAGTATATGTTGTGTGTATGTGTGTGTGTGTGTGTAGTTGGCATGTGTATGTGTGCCTAGTATGCACAATTAGGGAAGCCATTCACTTTCTCCAGCTCTGGTGTTCTCCTTTGTCACTTTTCTGACTTATTTCCTTGAGACACAGTCTCTCACTGAACCTGAACCTGTTTCTCCCATTTTTTGGTTGAACTGGCTGACCATGAAGTCCCAGCAATCCTCTTGTCTTGGCCCCCTCAGTTCTGGACTTGTAGACATGCGGTTCATGCCTGGATGTGGTAGTTTGAATCAGATGTCCCCTATAACTCATGTATTTTGAATGCTTGGTCCCCGGTTGGTGGCATTTTGAGAGACGGAGCCTTGCTGGAGGAGGTGTGTTGTTGGAAGTAGGCTTATGGGTATTATAACCAGGTTCTCTATGCTAGAGCTTGGCTCACTCTCCTGCTGCTATTTTTCCACCTGTTGTGGCAGAGGTGATGTGTAGCTTCTGCTCATGCTATGTTTTCCCTTGCTTTCATGGAGCTTCCCCTAAAGACTGTAAGCCAAAGTAAATGCTTTCCTCCCATTAGCTCCCTTTGGTTGGGGGCTTTATCCCAGCAATGAGAAAGTAACTGCAATACTACCCTTTTAGCTAGATGCTTGGGATTTAATTTGGGTCCTTAGCAATACTCTTAATGCATTGAACTATCTTCCCAACCACTAAAAATATTTAAATTTAAACTAAGAGCTGGGGGTATACCTCAATGGTAGAGTGCTTGACTAGCATGCACAAGGCCCTGGGTTAAAAAAAACACAGATATTTTATAATTAAACTAGTTAAAATGTTTAGGGAAGTCCTTAATTTGGTCAAATTTAACCAACTATGGGAATAGGATTAACTGCAATCTGATTCCACTTTTCTACTGCCCAGTATCAATTAAGCATGTGCAAATATGCCCTCATATTTGGTAGAAAGCAAGTGTTTCAAGATTCAATTTGTGTCCTGAAGATTCTTATGGGTGATTAGAACTGAAACCATGTTCATGATCTTCTGTGTGACCTTGAAGCATTAATGACTCTATTTGCAGCAATTATTTTTTCCATCCAAGTGAAAATATCTGGATTGTGCTAAAGAATTCAACTGCCCCTAGACTTTCTTCTTGCTCTGTTAGTTTTTTTAAAAATTAATTAATTAGTTAATTAATTTGAGAGAGAGAGTTAGAGAAAGAGGGGGAGAGAGAGAAAGAACAAGAGAAAGGGCATTCCAGAGCCTCTAGCTACTGCAAATGAACTCTAGACACATGTGCCCATTGTGCATCTGGCTTACGTGGGTCCTGGGGAATTGAACCAGGGTTCGTAGGCTTCATAGGCAAATGCCTTAACCACTAAGACATCTCTCCAGCCCAGCCTGTTAGTTTTTTAAAAATTAAAGTTTAGGGGCTGGAGAGATGGCTTAGCAGTTAAATGCTTGCCTGTGAAGCCTAAGGACCCCAGTTCGAGGCTAGATTCTCCAAGACCCACGTTAGCCAGATGCACAAGGTAGCGCAAGCATCTGGAGTTCATTTGCAGTGGCTGGAAGCGCTGGGGCGCCCATTATTGCTCTCTCTCTCTATTTGCCTCTTTCTCTCTGTCACTCTCAAATAAATAAATAAAAATGAACAAAAAGTTGTTTAAAAAAGTCTTTTAAAAATTAAAGTTTATACAGATGCTCCGTAACTTATGATGAGTATATGTCCTGATAAACTCATTATAAATTGAACATTTCATAAGGAAAATACATTTGATACACCTAAACATAATGGTTTAGCAATATAGTACAGCAGAGAACAGCCATCCTTCCCTCCCCATGATGGTAGGCCTGGCTGGCTGCACTGCCTAATTCATTGAGAGGATATGATAAGGAATAAATGGGGGCTTTAGAAAGCTGCTTTAACCCTTGAAACAGTAGCTTTCTTCCTCTAGAGCTTTCCCACTCCATTAGATGGGCCCCAAAGTGCAAATGCTGTAGGTATGATTCAACTACATTAATAAAGCTGCTTGAAAGAGGATGGAGGTGGATTTCCCTGATACTTTTTCTGATCAATGGTTTCATTTAAGAGCAGAATGTTAGCCAACATAAATTTCTCTGTTAAGTTTTCAGTATAAATATGCTAAAAGTCTGGGAATTAAGTAAAAAATGGCCAGTCACTTGAGTTGTATCTGATTTTACCAAGTCTTTGGGGTACACAAATGGGAGTGCATCCATACGTGGAGAGAACATGTTTTGTTCATCGTATGGAAGCAGAGTATGCTTATTACAGCCATTCTTCTTTGCAGGTGGGTGGAGAACCAGCGCTTTCTATGCCCAGGCAAGTTCTAAAATGTTCTCCTTGCCACTGTGGAAAGGGCGTGTCCCAATGTATCTACAAGCCCTGGATAAAGACCTGTGGGAAAGGGAAGAGTAGCAAGGTCTCCCTCAGAGAATATGCTGGAGCCACCAGAGAGTAAGAGTCACAAGAAACATGGCCATCTCCTTCCTCCCTTCCTCTCCTAGCTGCCTTTTTTCCTCTGTTAAATTGCATCCATCTTAACAATACAAAACAGCATGAGTGATAATTAGATCTTTCTCTTACCCTTAATTATAAGTTTTCTTATAATATTTACCTGGTTGTCAGGAAAATTCTTAAACAAGTGACAGGATTTCAAACATACTGCTCTGTTTTTAGCTTTCCTCCCTTTAAATTATCTTGGTGATTACAGTGGATACCAAATATTTTCAGGGCTTTCTACCATCATCCTCTTCAGTATTTGTGGAAATCCCTATGTTTTTTCTGCAAGTCTATATATTAGAATTCAAATTATCCATTGAGGGGATGGACAAACATTGCAGTGTGCAAAGTAGGTTTGTACCATGGCAAAATATTTGCTCAAATTATTCTACACAGTATTTAAGACACAAGAGTATAAGCTGAGTGCAACAGCAGCATTGGTGGAGATGGTAAACAGTGTTGAGGATGATGGGTTACACTGATGCTTTCTTCTAGCAGTGGAGATCAGTGGAAAGGATATATTCAGACCAGAGCCATCCAGCTGACAAGGTAGATAGGAGAAGCTATCTTTTGCCAGGAAGGCTGTCCCTGCTGCAGCTGAAGGTCCAAGTTGACCGAGCATCCTATAATTCAGTCTGGAAAGAGAAAGTACCAGTTTCTTCAAAGTAAAGTTAGAGTAAGCAGCTGTTAAATAGGAGAACCCTGGGAGCAGCACTATTATGAGGACAAGTGAAAGAACCCATACACTAGATGCTCATGTGGTGTGTTTGCTTGCTGTAGCCATGCAATCACGAAGGGAAAAGACTCCCAAGATGTGATGCAGTCCTCACCTGGCTCACTGCCACTGCCCAGCACCACAAGAGAGTAGCATGCTATGTAGTGCTAGCCAGGAAAAGAACAAAATCCAAAGCATTCTCTCTCCCTCCCTCCCTTCCTGCCTCCCTCCCTCCCTTCGTGCCTCTCTTCCTCCCTCCCCCTCCCTCCCCCTCCCTTCCTTCCTCCCCTCCTCCCTTTCTCCATCCCTCCCTCCTTACCCCCCTCTTTCTTTTTTCTTTCTTTCTCTTTCTCTTCCTTCCTTTCTTGGTTTAAAGAAAACAGCCTTGATTGGCTCTTTGCAAGTAGGGAGAGAGAGAGAGAGAGAGAGAGAGAGAGAGAGAGAGAGAATACTAGGTCCTCTTGCCACTGCAAACGAACTCCACGTGCATGTGCCACTTTGTGCATCTGGTTTTACCTGGGTACTGGGGAACCTGGGCAATCAGGCTTTGCAAGCAAGTACAAAGGCTTCACACAGGAGTAGTTAGTATTTGGTGATCACATTTGGTGCTCTTGTCAGTGTCTAGCTCTTTGCAGGCACTATCTCATTAATGCTCATAACCTATGACAATACCATTTTGTAAATGAGGAAACTGAGGCACAGGAGTATAAGCAGTTCTCCCAAAGTTACCCAGTTACTAAGTGGAAAATTCAGGATTTGAATAAGCCTGTATTTACCTTCCAGATCAACACTCTCACCAGCTCTGAAGATGGTCTTCACATTCATGCAGTGTTACTTTTGCAACTTTCCCACTGATGACTGGTTGAATTTCCGGCAGGGTTCAGAACTTCACTGGCATCATGAGGGCTCTGCCTCTGCCAGGGTGCTTTACTGACATTCACCTTTGTTGGTAGTGTTTCATCTGTACTGCTGTCTCTATCCTTTCTTCATCTATAACACACTCATCCTTTCAAAATTAGCCCTGCAGGTGGTGAGGCTATGGCAACTGTAGGTGGAGGAAGGACAATTTGAAATGAAGATGACATTTTAATTACTGGGTAGAACTGACTGTACATTAACAAACTGAGTTTGTTTTCCCATGTAACATTCTTCATGGTACAAGAAGGCACGTATGTCTTATGACAGCTATTCTCATTTTTGTCCATTAGTAGTAAAATAAATGCCCCTTCTCTGACTATCAAAGCAGAAAGAGAAACAAATGAGAGTTTTTATTTTCAGAAATGGTATTACATTTATTCAATGAAAAAAGAATAGTAAGCCACTTTCAGTCATTTCTTCCAAATGTCTCAAAACTCCCTCCCCCTCATGTTTTCAAAATAACACACTGAGAAACATGTTTGTACAAAAGCCTTATTATTATTCCCCACCTCACAAAATTGGATGGCTGTATTACAGGAATGCAACCAGATGAAAGACACACAAAAAGTCACCACTTCTACTGAAATAGAACAGTGTGGAATCAGGTATTTTATAGCTTACCAGCATAGTACAAATATTTCCATCTCGATCTCTTAAGTTGGAAAGTGATCACATTAAAGACCTGAGGTTACAAAGGACCACATTATGAACCAGAATTTCATTCTCTGAGGACTCCAGGGACAAGCTGAGCATTTGGAGTGAAGTTCCTTTGGGAGAGACGAGTTTTTTTTTTTTTTTTTTTTTAATTGCAGTGCATGAGTTTTGGTTTGTCAACCTGCTGGTAGTAAGTAAATATGTTTTCATGATACTTAATGTGGTTGCCAGTATTTGTATTTTGTACTTTTTATTTTTTTCTGAGGTAGGGTCTTACACTCTGTAGTTCCAGGCTGGTGTCAAACTCACAGCAATCTTCCCACCTCTCCCCCTCCCCCACCCGAGTGGTGGCACTAAAGGTTTTTTTTTTTTTTTTTTAGATGTATCTATTTGTTGTGTAGCAGATTCCTCCAGATTGAAATATTCTCTCCTGACCTACAAGGTTTCCTAAAAGACAGACAGATTTCTGTCAGAGTACTTGATGACCCACCAAAGGTTAGTGGTAAGACCCTACTGCTGAAGACACCTTATGTGATTGACATGCAAATTAGAATGGCATGGCTGGAAGTTGGATGAGAGTCAGTCCCCAGACAGTCAGCGCGTCTAGTGCCAGAAGGTGCTACATGGGTGACTGGGGGAAAATGACCAATATCTGTCGAAGCAATGCATGGTCTAACCTACTTAGCAGCAAATAACTTATTGTGATGCCCACACAAGTGCAGTGGTGGCACACAGCCATGGTGGGGAACCAACTGCTCTCAATTTGGCTAACTGATTCCCTCACTGGTATGGGACCCATAGCTGGAGCTGGGAAACAAGTCAGAACCATATCCAAACATAAGCCCACTCTCCAGTATCAAGCTACTATCAATTGTGGGCTACAAGAGGGCCTACACCTATTAAATTCTCTATAAAAAAAAAAAAGTAAGGGTTATCTCATTTGTCCTGGTGCTAACTTACTCTCCGTTGGAGAATCTGCTTCTCTTTTTCAGATAGATGTAGACCCTAAGGAGAGAGCCCTCAACACCTCATCACTGAAGCAGACCAAAAATGAACCCAACATGGCTCAGGGAAATTTTGCGGAAGAGGTGGCGGAAAGAATGTCAGAGTCCCATGTTGGGTCATGATATGCAGAGACATTTAGCTTACCCATAACTGTGGGCTAACTCCACAATGCATGACCCGTATACCTCAACAAGGAGGGGCCAAGGGGAGGGGGTAGGTCACGGATGAGCCTAATAATGGTACCAAACTGACTGTATTTGCTGAATACGGAACTGACTAATAAAAAAAAAAATAAATAAATAAATAAATAAATGTACTGTTTCAGTTGACAAAAAAAAAAAAAAAAAAAAAAAAAAAAAGAAATATTCTCTCCTGAAAAGCGGAAGGAGGCTCTGGGAATTGAGGAAATCAAGCCTGGGACACCTGAAACTTAAAGAAAGATCACACAACCTCTCCAAGGTTAAGTTAATCAGAAACTGAAACATTCTTTGGGGGAGAGGGGCAGGCAGGAAGGAAGTTCCAGAGATTCAGGAAGTCGACAAGTTGTGAAAAGGTTGCAAGACCCTGCCCTAAGGCCCTATAAAGAGGAAATAACTGCTTGGGGAAGAGACTGTCAGATTGAGCTACTTGTAGATGGTGTAGTTGCCTAGAGACTTTTCTAGTAGGTTGTGCATTGTGCTCCAGAGATGCAGCTTCAGTGAGTCATCACCTATGCTGGGTGGGCTTTAGTGATGCATCTACCTTTGAGTCATCTATTGCTCCTGTAAGCAACCCCTCATCCTGTTTGGTAAGTAACCCCAATAAACTCCTTGGTTCACCAAAACTGGTTTTGTTGTAATGGTCCTTTAGTCTGTTGTCTGAACCCTACCACCCCAGGAAAAAGGTTTCCTGTGATATTGGTTTATTTATTTTTGATTATTATTATTATTATTATTTTTTGCCTGAGTAGTAGTATGTGTGGTGGTGGTGTGTGTGCATTATGCATGTGTATATAATTATGTGGCACCCCACACACTCCCTGTTGTGGGTGGAGGAAAGCATCAGGTGTCCCACTCTATTACTTACCCACATACTTTTCCTTTTACTGGTTCCAATGCTTGCTGTTTTGCAGCTCCAGGGATTCTCCAGTCTCTGCTTGCCTGTGTACTAGAGTTACAGACATGTGTGGCCACACCCAGCTGTTTACCTGGGCTCTTGTGCCCTTTCAGATTCCTCATCTTTGCACAGAAAGCACACTTAACCAATAAGTCATTTCAAGCCCAAACTAATTTATTTTAATCCATTGACTCTTCTATTTTGAATCACCTCCATTTCTCCCCACCATAGTTCATGCTAAATTTTGTCCATGTGCTTAGTTATTTCTTGAAGACAAATTCTTACAAATAGAATTGCTTGATAAAATTTATGTGTTAAAGAGGTTTAGTATGATTGCCATCTTTTTCCTAAAAATAAGCACAAATAAAATGTATTTTCAGACAAAAAAGTGTTAACAAGGAAAATAAACCAGGATAAGGGGTTAGTTATAAACCAGAGGGGTGCTCTGAATCTCAAGTTTATTCTTTGTACCTCCTCAGTCAAAGATAAGACTTTCATTATTGTACAACACTTTGTGGTTCATGCTTGGCTTCCACGTTCCTCTCCTATATTTAATTCTCAAGATAAGGTAAGGGTGAAGATTTTAACAGTCTGCAGGTTGAACTGACAGTGTCTTGAACTAAACACAGTGAGAGAGAAGTCCCTCATTAAATGAAGGCAAATGGAAAGGTCCTTTGTTTTAAAGTAGAGTTACCAACTAGGGTCACCTTTGCTTGCCAGGCACAACCCTCCTTCAAGACTTATGGAGAAAGTGAAGGGTTAATAGCCTTCCCTGAAAACTAGAGGGAACTAAAGAGTTAATAACTCTCCCTAAAACTAGCAGGCAATAAAGAAGTCACAGAGACATGCGGCCTTGACAGGCTACTCCAACTGATAAACTTCCCTTAACTC
Source organism: Dipus sagitta (assembly GCA_036346955.1). Lineage (NCBI taxonomy): Eukaryota > Metazoa > Chordata > Mammalia > Rodentia > Dipodidae > Dipus > Dipus sagitta. The sequence continues at coordinate 53,923,358 of CM070779.1, read as the reverse complement.
AGAAAACCTTGAGGGAATAGAAACTGTCTGGTGGTATATCTTCCCTAGACAATTTGGCTAAAAAAGCTTATTCTCAGCAAGGAAACAAATAACTACAATTTCTTATCTACTTCCCTTAGACCTGCAGCTGGTACAGTCTGTTTTTCTTAGGATCCTCCTTATAAGCTTGCACCCCTGCCTGGCCCAGAGCTTCAGCCCTCATCCAGCAGTTAGGCTGCTGTTCCTTGCTGTTTCTCTCAATAAACTGTCTGTAGAGATCAAGTCCAGTGTTCTCTTTTGCATTTCTCTTACACTTTTCTTACATTTTGGTGCGTTGACTCAGATGGGAGCCCTCCAGGGCTTTTGAGCCATGCCGTCCCATTCTTTCTCCCTCCTCTCTACCTCCCTGACAATGTCTCACTCCCTCAGGAGCACAGAAACTTGCTGAGTTCACTACTCTGAACTAAACAGCCTCCTGTGACCTGAAACCTCAGGATTTCCAGCTTACTACCTGGAAGCTTCTTCCTTTTCTTCTTCCTTTCACCCTTTCCCACCAGACTTTTGAACTCCAGACTAGAGGCCTCTCGCCATGTGATCTACTGCATACATACCCTCATCAAATTACAACTTCAGGACAGGGTATTCAGTCTTGGTCTGTGGTGGAGGTGACCCACCTCCACCATAGAAACTCTGGGAGTTTCTCACTTTTTGGTCTGTGGATGCTCAGAGACTCCAGGAGCCTCTCACGTATCGTTCCATACCCCAAGCATTATGAGTGCAGAGATGCTCCCTCCTAATCCTTGGGTTTCATCTCCTCCCTAAGCCTGGGGGACATCCCTGGTGGTCAGAATTAGCCACTCTAGTCCTTGTCCTCCAAAATGGACTCTAAATTATCTGTTCCAAAAGACACTCCATTGGCATGTCTCAAGGCTAATTTAAAGGATCTTGAACTTCCTGAGCTCCTGCCTGCCAAATTACTCCTGCTCTCTGTTCAAATTTGGCACAATATTCCTTAGATAATGGCCAACACTGGCCTGAATTTGGTACCTTTGATTTTAATATTCTTATTTATCTGTATAACTTCCTCAGAAGACATGGCATGTGGTCCGAGGTTCCTTACCTTCAGGACTTCTTTGCCCTCTGTTCCCACCCTTCCCTTTGTACTTCTTATTCTACCTGCCAAATTTTCCTCTGTCACAAAACCCTGTAAAATCCTGCCCCTTCTAAAACTCTGCCTCTCACACACAGTTCTGCCATCTGGCTGTGACTTTCCAGGGTCTCTCCCTCTCACTCCAAATTCAAGCCATCTCACTAAATCAAATACAAACTCTGCCCTCTTACAGAAACTCCTGTCTTTACTGGGCCTCTTTAACTTCTTCTACATATGGATATCTAATTTTTCTCTCCTTGCTTAAAGTTAAAATCACTATATAGCTTCTAGGGTTTTTCCTTTCCCCATTCTTTTCATTACAAGCCACCAAAGAAAAAATGTCAACTTAAAAATTCAAACTGTTGTCCTGTTAAGATTAAGTCCTCACCAATTTAAAACATAACTAAAATCTTAAAAGGATGTCTCTCTATGTTTCATGTTGTCATGTCTAATGTTGGCTAGCCATGTCATGTCATGTGTTCTATATTTCATGTAGTTTGTCCTTATATATGACTAAATTTATGGCTATTAATTGTTCCAGTGCCTCTGGTCATTAAATGTTCTGATGATTATATATTTTAAGATGATATTAAATTATAAAAATCAGGTTTACAATATATTTAAAATAATTAACCTCTATGTTTTTGATAACATGCTGGTTCATGCTTACTACAGCAATATACATATTGTATACCAATTTTTAATCCTGCTTTATAGAAAGAGATGTGTTTTTAGATCAGAAAAGAGTATAAGGTAAAAGATTGTTCTAAGGTATGTTACTAAAAGGAAATTAAAATGATATGGGACTTAAACTAAAGAAGGTTTGGGTTGCCAGTGATAAAATGGGTTAACTTAAAAGTTTTCATTCTTCATATTTTTTTTCTCATCTTAATTGTTCATATAGTTTAGACTTTACTCTTTGTAATAAGTTGGTAAATTTATTTATATTGTCATGTCTCAAATCAAAGTTAAATTGAGCTATACCTATATTTCCTACTGTTAAACTCAGACTACTGAAAAAAACTAAATGTTTAAGTAAGCTAGAAAGGAGATATAAAGGGAATAGAAAGGGGGGGGACTTAATAGGATGGTATTGTATATATGTAAGTAGAACAAAATCAAGATTCATTTAAAAATTTTTTTGTTTATTTTTATTTATTTCAGAGTGACAGAGAGAGAAAGAGACAGATAGAGAGAGAGAGAGAATGGGCATGCCAGGGCCTCCAGCCACTGCAAACGAACTCCAGATGCGTGTGCCCCCTTGTGCATCTGGCTAACGTGGGTCCTGGGGCATCGAGCCTCGAAACAGGGTCCTTAGGCTTCACAGGCAAGCGCTTAACCACTAAGCCATCTCTCTACCCCGCAAGATTCATTTTAATGAGTTTGTTTGTTTATTTAAACCTCATTTAAATGTTGCCCTCCCCTCCCTCTCCACCCATCCTACTGTCTAGTCCACGAGATGCTTGCTGGTATCTTGTAAGGTATCTTGGGTGGATTCAGGTTAGGTGCTGTAGATGAGTGAGACTATGTGGCGATTTTTTTTTCTGTGATTGGGTAAGTTCACTGAGAATGATCTGTTCCAGGTTCAACCATTTTTCCTCAAATTTCATTGTGTCATTTTTTCTTACTGCTGTATAGAATTCCATTGTGTAGATATACCACATCTTAGTTAATCCATTCTTCTAGTGATGGACATCTGGGTTGATTCCAGCTCTTAGCTATTATAAATTGAGCTGCTACAAACATGGTTGAGCAAATCTCTCTGGCCTGTGGTTTGAAGGTTTTAGGTTAGATGCCCAGTAAGGGAATAACTGGGTCTGTTGGTATCTCTATAGTCAGCTTTTTCAGGAGTCTCCAAATTGCTTTCCAAAGTGGTTGTACCATCTTACATTCCCACCAACAGTGGATGAGTGTTTCTACTTCTCCACATCCTCACCAGCATTTATTTTCATTTGATTTTTTGATGTTTGCTATCCTTATTGGGGCAAGGTGGAACCTCATACTTGTTTTAATAAAATTAATATAACTGACCTTCTAAATATTCAAAAAAATAAAAAAGAGGAGAGCCTAGGGGGACTGCTGACCCAGGGAAGTGGGAAGACAGACAATCAGAATCCAGACAGTCTATTTATAGTTAATCATAGGGACAAAAAACCCATAAAGGCAGAAGTTAAAAAAAAAAAAAAACTTAAATGGTCATATTAAAAGTCTTCTGGTAAGGACAATAAAAGTTTTTGTTAGTACTTATGAGATGAACTGACTAAGGAAGATAAACTGGAGAGGAAACTTTAAATGTTGACAGATGTTTGATGCAAAAGATTGTTACAGAGTGGTTACATAGATGTAAGGTAAAAGTATGTAGATGAAGGTATGAATAAAATATGTAAATGATTAAAGTATGAGTAAGTTTAAACAGAAGGTTAAAGACAAAGTTGATTAAGTCGTAAAGTACTTGATCAGATTACAGACTCCTTGAGATATATAGGATGACTATTAGCTTAGTGCTTATATCAGCCTAATAAAGGATGGCCCTGGCTGGTAACAGGATGCTATGGCATTCAGGTGGTAAACTTAAAAACTTTAACTCACTGATATTAATCTTATCATGATAATTATTGTGAAAGACTGACTTTAAAGTTCTTGACCAAATTTGCTATGGTCCTCTATTTGTCAACCTTTTACTATTTAATAAGATTATTATATCTTAAAACAAAACAAAAAACAAAAACAAAAACCAAAAACCCACTGTGACCTTAAGATGGTTCCTGTCTTGTTGATGCTGTTTTACTGGGTGATCACCACTGAGACTTTTGTGTAAGTCTTATAAAAGGTGGTTTAGTCATTGTGATTTTGTTCTTAGGGAAAGTGAGAAAACTCATCCTGTCCTAGGAAAGTGTGCAATATACAAACAATGTTAAGATGCTGTCTTTTTTCCAGCCTATATTGTTGGGGCCTTTGTCAAATATCAAGTAGCTGTAGTTGCTTGACCCAAAGTTTGGGTCCTCAATTCTATTTCATTGGTCTATACTCCTGTTTTTATGCCAGTACCATGCTGTTTTTATTAGTATGGCTTTGTAATATAGCTTTAGATCAGGTATGGTGATGCCTCCAGAGGTATTTCTTTTGCTGAGGATATGCTTGGATATCTGAGGCCTTCTGCCTTTCCACAAGAATTTTGAGATCATTTTTTCTATCTCTGTGAAGAACAATGTAGGGATTTTAATTGGAATTGCATTAAATCTGTATATTGCCTTTGTTAGGATTGTCATTTTCACAATGTTAATTCTGCCTATCCAAGAGCATGGGAGGTCTTTCCATTTTCTCAAGTCCTCCTCAATTTCTCTTTTGAGTGTTTTTATGTACTCATTGTATAGATTTTTCACTTCCTAGGTTAATGTTATTCCAAGGTATTTTATTATTTTTTTGTTGATATTGAAAATGGAACCATGTCCCTTATTTCTTTCTCTGTATCTTTGTCATTTGCATATAGAATGGCTACTGATTTTTGTGCATTGATTTTGTATCCTGCTACTTTGCTAAAGGAGTTAATCACCTTCAAGAGTTTTGGGATGGAGTCTCTCAGGTCTCTTACATATAGAATCATGTCATCAGTGAATAGAGCTAGTTTAACTTCTTCCTTTCCAAATTGTACCCCTTTTATTTCTTTCTCCTGTCTCATTGCTTGACCTAGGACTTCCTTACTATATTGAAGAGCAGAGGTGAGAGTGGACACCCCTGTCTTGTTCGTGATCTCAATGGGAATTCCTCCAGTCTCTCTCCATTAAGTATTATTTGGGCTTTAGGAGCTTTGTATATTGCCTTTATTATGTTAAGATATGAACTGACCATGCCAATTCTCTTCAGTGTTTTAATAATGAAGTGATGTTGTACTTTGTCAAAGGCCTTTTCTGCATTTATTGAAATGATCATGTGGTTTTTGTGTTGAGCCTTGCTTATACGCTGTATTACATTGACAGATTTCTGGATGTTGAACCACCCCTGCATTCCTGGGATGAAACCCACTTGATCAAGGTGGATAATGCTTTTGACATGTTGTTGGATTGGGTTTGCAAGGATTTTGTTCAGGATCTTTGTGTCTAAGTTCATTAGGGAAATAGGCCGGTAGTTTTCTTTTCTTGTGCCATCTCTGCCTGGTTTGGAATTAGGGTGATACTAGCTTCATAGAAGGAGTTAGGTAGCTTTCCCTGTTCTCCAATTGTGTGGCAAAGTTTGAGAAAGATTGGTTTGAGTTCTTCCATGAAGGTTTGATAGAATTCAGCTGAGAAGCCATCTGGTTCTGGACTCTTCTTTTGGGGGAGGTTTTTTATTACCTTTTCAATATTGATGAGTGTGATAGGTTTGTTTAGGACATTAATCTGCTCTGAGTTTAGCTTTGGTAGATGGTATATGTGTAGGAATTTATCCATTTCCTCCACATTATCCAGTTTTGTGGAGTAGAGGTTTTTTTTTTTTTTTGGTTTTTCGAGGTAGGGTCTCACTCTAGCTCAGGCTGACCTGGAATTCACTCTGTAGTCTCAGGGTGGCCTCGAACCTCAGCGATCCTCCTACCTCTGCCTCCCGAGTGCTGGGATTAAAGGCGTGCGCCACCACGCCCGGCTCGGAGTAGAGGTTTTTGAAATAAGTCCTGATGATTCTTCCAATTTCACTTATGTCTGCTGTGATCTCTCCTTTTTCATTTCAAATTTTGTTCATTTGAAGCATCTCTTTTTTTTTTGTTTGATCAAATTGGCAAGGGATTTGTCAATCTTTTTTATTTTTTCAAAGAACCAGCTCTTTGTTTTGTCAATTTTCTTTTTTTTTTGTCCTTACCATAAGACTTTTCTTTATTTTTTCTCAATTTTTATTAATGTTTTCCATGATTATAAAAAATATCCCATGGTAGTACCCCCCCCACTCTCCCCTTTGAAATTCCATTCTCCATCATATCCCCTCCCCATCTCAGTCTTTGTACTTACATATATACAGTACCAACCTAATAAATGCCCTCTTCCCTTCCTTTCTCTTCCCTTTCTATCTCCTTTTTAACTTACTGGCCTCTGATACTGAGTTTTTTCCTTCTCACACAGAAGCCCAATCATCTGTAGCTAGGATCCACATATGAGGGAGAACATGTGGCGCTTGGCTTTCACGGCCTGGGTTACCTCACTTAGTATAATCCTTTCCAGATCCATCCACTTTTCTGCAAATTTCATAACTTCATTTTTCTTTACCACTGAGTAAAACTCCATTGTATAAATGTGCCATATCTTCATTATCCACTCATCAGTTGAGGGACATCTAGGCTGGTTCCATTTCCCAGCTATTATAAATTGAGCAGCAATAAACATGGATGAGCACGTACTTCTAAGGAAATGAGATGAGTCCTTAGGATATATGCCTAGGAGTGCTATAGCTGGGTCATATGGTAGATCAATCTTTAGCTGTTTTAGGAACCTCCACACTGATTTCCACAATGGCTGGACCAGATTGCATTCCCACCAACAGTGTAGAAGGGTTCCTCTTTTTCCACATCCCTGCCAACATTTATGATCATTTGTTTTCATGATGGTAGCCAATCTGACAGGAGTGAGATGGAATCTCAATGTAGTTTCAATGTGCATTTCCCTGATGACAAGTGATGTAGAACATTTTTTTAGATGCTTATATGCCATTCGTATTTCTTCCTTTGAGAATTCTCTATTTAGCTCCATAGCCCATTTTTTGATTGGCTTGTTTGATTCCTTATTATTCAACTTCTTGAGTTCTTTGTATATCCTAGATATTAATCCTCTATCATATATATAGCTGGTGAAGATTTTTTCCCATTCTGTAGGTTGCCTCTTTGCTTTATTCACCATGTCCTTTGCAGTGCAAAATCTTCATAATTTCATGAGGTCCCAGTGGTTAATCTGTGGTTTTATAGCCTGAGCAATTGGGGTTGTATTCAGAAAGTCTTTGCCAAGACCAATATGTTGAGGGGTTTCCCCTACTTTTTCCTCTAGCAGTTTCAGAGTTTCAGGTCTTATGTTAAGGTCTTTAATCCATTTGGTCTTAATTCTTGTGCATGGAGAGAGAGAAGAATCTATTTTCATCCTTCTACAGATATATATCCAATTTTCCCAACACTATTTGCTAAAGAGGCTGTCTTTTCTCCAATCAGTATTTTTGGCATTTTTATCGAATATCAGGTGGCTATAGCTACCTGGAGTTACATTTGGGTCCTCTATTCTGTTCCATTGACCTACAAGCCTGCTTTTGTGCCAGTTCCATGCTGTTTTTGTTACTATGGCTCTGTAGTATAGGTTAAAATCAGGTATGGTGATACCACCAGCCTTATTTTTGTTGCTTAGTATTATTTTAGATATTTGAGGTTTTTTTGTGATTCCAAATGAATTTTTGGATTGTTTTTTTCTATTTCCATGAAGTATGCCTTTGGAATTTTGATAGGGATTGCATTAAATGTGTAGATTGCTTTTGGTAAGATTGCCATTTTCACAATATTGATTCTTCCATTCCAGGAACAAGGGATGTTTTTCCATTTCTCAGTGTCCTCTGCAATTTCCTGCTTGAGTGTTTTATAGTTTTCATTGTAGAGATCCTTTACTTCCTTGGTTAGGTTTATTCCAAGGTACTTTATTTTCTTTGATGCAATTGTGAATGGGAGTGATTCTCTGATTTCATCCTCTGTGTGTTTGTTGTTAGCATATATGAAGGCTACTGATTTCTGTGTATTTATTTTGTATCTTGCCACATGGCTGTAGGTTTTTATCAGCTCTAACAGTTTGCTAGTAGAGTCTTTAGGGTCCTTTATATATAGAATCATGTCATCTGCAAATAATGATAACTTGACCTTTTCCTTTCCAATTTGTATCCCTTTTATGCATGTCTCTTGCGTTATTGCTATGGCTAAGACTTCCAGTACTATATTAAATAAAAGTGGTGACAGTGGACACCCTTGTCTTGTTCCTGATTTTAGTGGAAAAGCTTCCAGTTTTACCCCATTTAGTAATATGTTGGCTGTAGGCTTATCATAAATAGCCTTTATTATATTGAGATATGTTCCTTCTATTCCTAGTCTCTGTAGGACTTTTATCATGAAGGGATGTTGGATTTTGTCGAATGCTTTCTCTGCATCTAATGAGATGATCATGTGATTTTTGTCCTTCAAACCATTTATATAATGTATAACATTTATAGATTTGCATATGTTGAACCATCCCTGCATCTCTGGGATAAAGCCTACTTGGTCAGGGTGAATGATCTTTCTGATATATTCTTGTATTCTGTTGGCCAATATTTTCTTGAGAATTTTTCCATCTATATTCATGAGGGAGATTGGTCTGTAATTTTCTTTTTTTGTTCTATCTTTGCCTGGTTTTGGTATCAGAGTGATGCTGGCTTCATAGAAGGAGTTTGGTAGAATTCCTTATTTTTCTATTTTATGGAAAAGCTTAAGAAGCAATGGTGTTAGCTCTTCCTTGAAGGTCTGGTAAAATTCAGCAGTGAATCCACCTGGGCCTGGGCTTTTTTTTTAGTTGGGAGATTTTTGATAACTGTTAGGATCTCCATGCTTGTTATAGGTCTATTTACGTGATTAATCTCATCTTGATTTACCTTAGGTAGGTCATATAAATCAAGGAAATCATCCATTTCTTTCAGATTTTTATACTTTGTGGAGAATATGCTTTTATAATATGTCCCTATGATTTTTTGGATTTCTCTGGCATCTGTTGTGATGTTACCTTCATCTCTAATTTTATTAATTTGTGTCTCTTCTCTCTTTCTTTTGGTCAGATTTGCTAAGGGTTTATCAATCTTGTTTATCCTTTCAAAGAACCAGCTCTTTGTTTCATTAATTCTTTGGATTGCTTTTTTTTTTGTTTCTATTTCATTAATTTGTGCCCTAATCTTTATTATTTCATCCTGTCTACTGATTTTTGTTTGCCTTGTTCTTCTTTTTCCAAGGCTTTAAGGTGAAGCATTAGGTCGTTTACTTGTGACCTTTCTAAATTCTTAATATAGGCACTTAGAGCTATAAATTTACCTCTTAGAACTGCCTCCATTGTGTCCCAGAGGTTTTGGTATGTTGTGTTCTCATTATTGTTTGACTCTATAAATTTTTTGATTTCCTTCTTGATTTCTTCATTGACCCATTCATCATTTCGTAGTGTATTGTCTAGTTTCCATGATTTTGTGTATGCTCTATAGCCTTTCTTGCTATTGATTTGTAGTTTGATTCCATTGTGGTCAGATAGAATGCAAGGAATTATTTCAATTTTCCTGAATTTGTTAAGATTTGCTTTGTGTCCTAATATATGGTCTATTTTAGAGAATGTTCCAAGTGCTGCTGAAAAGAATGTATATTCTGCAGCATTTGGATGAAATGTCCTATAGATATCTGTTAGGTCCTTTGCTTCTATAACCTCATTTCATCCAGATGCCTCTCTGTTTATTTTTTCCCGGGATGACCTGTGAATTGATGAGAGTGGGGTGTTGAAGTCACCCACTACCACTGTGTTTGGTGTTATCTGTGACCTTAGTTCTAACAGTGTTTGTTTGATGAATTTGGAAGCCCCCATGTTAGGTGCATATATGTTTAGGATTGTAATGTCCTCCTGGTGGACTGTGCCCTTTATCAATATAAATGACCTTCCTTATCTTTCTTAACTAATGTTGGACTGAAATCTACCTTGTCACTCTCTGTAGGTTTGTTTTTGTGTTCATATAATTGTAAAGCTGGGTTTTGTCATGGAAAATTTTCCTTTCACCATCTATTATGAGGGCTACTTTTGCTGTGTTAAGTAGTTTGGTTTGGAAGCCATAGGTTCTTAGACTTTGTAGTGTTCTATTCCAGGCCCTTCTGGCTTTCAGGTTTTCCACTGAGAAGTCTGAAGTGATTCTGATGGGATTACCTTTAAAAGTGATGTGCTCTTTTTCCCTAGCTGCTTTTAGGATTTTCTCTTTGGTGTCAGTGTTTGGAATCTTAATGACAATTGTCTTGGAGAGTCTTGGAGAGTTCCTCCTTTGGTCCAATCTTTTTGGAGTTCTTTTGCTTCTTGTATCTTGATGGGCCTTTGTTTTGAGAGAGTGGGAAAGTTTTCTTCAATTACTTTTGTTAAATAAGTTCTCCATGCCTTTGGTCTTAATTTCTTCCCCTTTTGGTATGCCCATGATCTGGATGTTAGGGTGTTAGGATGTTTAAGGGTATCTCACAATTCCCTCATGTTCTGTTCACAGAAAAATTTGAACTTATTGAAACTTTTGAACTCTCGAACTGTTTCTTCTGCCTTGTCTTTCGAGTTTCTATCCTCCACATGGCTGACTCTATTCTTGAGAGCTTCAACAGAGTTTTGGGCTTGTTCAATTAGGTTTGCATTTTCTACTACTTTTCTATGTATAGTTTCCATCCCTCTGTCAAGCTCCCTTTTCACATCATTTTCTGATTTTTCTTGATGCATCTTGGAATTTATCTTTGTATTTCTTTATGTCTTCTTTTAGCATTACCTGCTGATTTTTGAGGCCCTCTTTATTCACTCTCTTTCATATCTCTTAACTGTCTTTGAACTCCTTCCACTTTCTTATCTATTGGGTCTAGTCTAGTGATGACAGCAACCACACAATTATTGGTCCTTTGTTGCTTTTCTGCAAGTTCTGCCAGTAGCTTGTTCAGAGTTGCATTGCTCATAGCTTCATTTTGGTGTTCTGATACTAATGTCTCTTCAATGTTTTGATTAGACACATTCATTGTAGGACTGGGTGATCTTACTGGATTTACTTCCATTTTATTTTATTTATTTTTTATTATTTATTTATTTATTTTTTATTTCTTTTGTGCTGTGGTCTGCCCATCACAGTGTATGGGCAGGGAGAGTAGGACTGTGGTCTCGATGGGTGGAGGAAATGGTGCCTCTTGGGGGAGGTGGCCTGAGTTAGCAGGTGGGCAAGCAGATGGGCAGAGTGGACCTGAGCTAATAATGTGGGTGAGCGGATCAGCCTGAGCTCGTGCATGGCAGGAAGCCGAAGCAGCCTGAGCTGTCACATGTGGGCAGGGGTAGCAGGGCAGTCACCCCTGCGCAGTGAGGCAAGTGGAACTATGCTGACCTGGGTCCCCTTTCCTACAGTAAGTGCGGGAATATCCTGAGGCTGGGACTATGGGTACGGAGGCTTCTTGGGGGAATTGGGGCACTGGTAGGCTTCCTGCGAGCAAGGAAATCAGCAATTCACTTTTTCCCCCCTCTGCACCCTCCCACTGGCAATCTATTAGAGATTTCTCTCCCATAAAAACCCAGTGAACCCTTAATGCCTTGCCTTTCTTTCCCGGGGAGGTGTGGCATAGTTAGGTGGTCACCATCTTGACTGGAAGTCCAATCTTTTCCTTATAAATGGTTTCTCTCAAGTACTATGTTACAGTGTGAAGAGGTAGGTCTCTAGCTCGGAGATTTCTTGGTCTAGAGGCAGAGTAAGCCAGAATGCTGCAAAAACTAATACACCCAGGAGTTACCTTTTATCAATGAGAAACAGAAGTTGGAGGATGAATGCTCTAGTTTCCTTGTTCTCAGGTAGGGCAAGTCTGAGATTCTACCTGGTTCTCCAGAGTTCTCAGAGAGTTTGGACCAAAGTGCTTATGGCAATAGCATACTCACAAGTACATTACTGGAATCTACCTTTGCGGTTTTATACTCCTTTCCCTCCCAACAGGATTTCTATTTAAAATCACTGCTTATATCTGAATTCTGGTCTCAGGGTCTGCTTATGGGTGGCAGTGCCTACTGGTGTGCTTTCTACAGTGCCAACAGCAGCAGAAGGAGCACTCCTATAGCCTGGACTGTATGGTAAGACTGTCTTGAAAACAAATCCCCAAACCAAAATAATAATAAAAAAGGAAATGGATAAAAAAAGAAAGGTGTGCTAGAGAGATGACTTAGCAGTAAAGGTGCTTGCCTGAAATGCCAAAGGTTCTATTCTGTAGGACCCATGTAAGCCAGATGCACAAGGTGGCACATATGTCTGTAGTTCCCTAGTCATGACTAGAGGCCCTGGCATGCCCATTCTCTCTCTCTATCTGCCTCTGTATCTCTTTCAAATAATTAAATAAAAATAAGTACTTATAGAAAAGAAAGGTGCTAAAAAAGTCTGTTTACCTCATTCACACTTCCTTTTTTCATTTATTTTCATTCACTCATCCATCTAGAATCATGTATTAAATACCTCCTACTTAGGAAATAGTGTATTATAAACACACCTAAACTAGAACTGTTTTTATGATTTGTTCTTGCTTGGATCAAACTCAAGTTTATTTATAAGCTGATTATTATCCCAAGAATCCAGGTCACTGAACTGAATCTACTCATCTGTCAACTCAGTTATCTGTTCACTTGCCTGACTACCATCCATCCATCTACCTGTCACCCCATCCATCCACTCACCTAGCTTTCTACCCACCTGTATTAGTTACTTTCATTGTCATGATGACAAAAGCTGCCAAAAGAAGGGAAGATTTGTTTTGTCTCATGGTTTCAGAGCGCTTTCAGTTTGTCATGGCTGCAAAAGTAGGAGTTGTTCAGTTCCTGGTGGTGGGAGGTTGTGGTGGTAGCAACTTAGGTAGACAGTGCCAACCTGGAAGCAGAGAATACAGCCTTGAGTCAGAGACAGATGAAATCTTTAAGGCCCATCTCTAGTGACCAACTTCCACAGGTAGAGGCCATAGCCCAGAACTTTCACAATTTCCTAAAATAGCACTACCAGATGGGGACTAAGAACTTGAACCCAGGAGCCTGAGGGAGCATTTCATCTTCAAACAACACCAGCACCTGTGACCTACCTACTTCGCACCCACCATTCACTATTAGCCCATCTTCACACTCACCCGCTCATGTACTCCATCTCCTCTTCACTCCTCAGCCCTCCACAAATGAGCGCCTACTACCCGTCAACAATCTTCCCACATTGAGACAATCAGTCAATATTTGCTGAGTATCTTTTAAGCTCCAGATACTCTTTTAGGTGCTGAAGATAAAGTCGTAAATAAGAAGATAGGGTCCTCACTGTCATGGACTTTGTAATGCCCATGTAGATAGTCAACTGCTGGTTAGGAAAACAACATGCAAAGCAATGCCTTTCCCTCTCCTAATGCGTTTTCTGCTGAGATCACTCTTCTGTGTGATTGGGAAATCTTGCTTTGGACAATTAATGGGGCATGTATTAGAGAAAGAGATGGCTGTAACAAGGGAAGGAGCATGTTGGAGAGTTGATTCTAAACTTTTGAGGGCAACCAGAGTGCCTGTTTCATCACTTTGCCCCAAGGGGAAATTTCTTCCCTTTATAAGTTGTATTAATTACTTGTCAGTGACAAAAACCAGACAGAAGAAATTTAAGGAAAGTTGTATTTGGTTCATGGTTGAAGTCAGTGTAAGTCTATCCATGCATGGTAGGCATGATGGAGTCCCTGATAGTAGGAACATGTGACTGGTACTCATCACCTCTCTGTCTTCTTTCAGAACAGAAAGCAGAGATGGGCTGGAGCCAGAAGCTGGGACTGGCTATCGTATTCAGGGTCCTCCCCATAATGACCCTCTTCCTTTAGGCCCCTTCTTCTTATGGTTTCTTAACTTCCCCAAACAGTGCCACCAGATGGACACCAAGAATTCAAACACATGAGCTTATGGAGGCTTTGTCACAGTGAAGCCATGACATTGTGCCCCTGGTCCTCATAAGCTCTCATGGCCACCACATAACTCATACAGTTAGCCTAACTTCAAAAATCTAGATAGTTGGGCTGGAGAGTTGGTTTTAGCAATTAAGGCACTTACCTGTGGAGCCTAAAGACCCAGGTTGTATTCTCCAGGTCCCATGTAAGCCAGATGCACATGGTGGTGCGTGCATATGGAGTTCATTTACAGTGGCTGGTCTTAAAAAAAATTCAGATAGTTTTAACTGCCCTAACATGGTTCCAAGTCCAAGGTGTCATCATATTCAAAGCAAAACTCCTAGCAGTAAGCCTCTGAGAAAAAAAGTCACCCATTTGTGATACACAATGGCATAGAATAAATACTGTAAACGTTCCACTCCACAAAGAGCAATGAGAAAAGAATGGACTTAATCCAGACTGAATCCCAGCAGGGCAAACACCAAGTGTTAATGCTCTGTGCCCAGCACCAGGGGCTTTTCTGGATATGAGGTCTCACTCTTGTGCAGTCTTTCCTGGAATTTAACCTCCTGAATGTTGGGAGTACAAACATGCCTAGCTTATTCCTTTTTAAAATTATTTTGAACTGACACATAGTAACCGTACATATTTATAGAGCACAGTGACATTTTCATACATGGACACAGTATGGAATGATCACATGAGGCAGATCCATCACCTCAGACAAATCATTCCATTGTGTTGGGAGCAAGTGTATAGTGTTTTGTGAAATTAGATAATTAATTACTGAGTTAACTAACTGTAGAATTAATTATTGGCAAACTCTTCTACCCCTCCTTCACATGTCTTCGTGAATGTTCAAGTCACTGTTGCCCTCAGGGGACACTTCACAGCCAGGAAATGGTGAAAGGGTGGCCATGGAGAACAGTGATGCTTACATCTTGACAAGAGCCATCTTTTACAGGGTTCTCTGCCATGTCCTTGTTTGGCCACATATGCCTAACTGGCTGAAGAGTCCACAGGGAAGGGGGAGTGCCCACTTGGAGTCGGCCTCTGTCCTTTTAGGTTTGATTCACTTTGGGTCCCTGGGACTCTGTGTCTCTGCAGGTTCTTGATGTGCTCTGTAGTAGCATTACTAATAATAACCACTAGATGGCACTGTTGCCATTCTTGCGCTTTCTACCTTCCCTTAGGAATCAGCCCTTCCTTTTGGTTTGACTTCTTCAGATTTATAATATGAATGCTTCCATTTTTAAATCAGACAGAAGATTTTCCTCTGCAAATTTCTGGAATCTTTGTTTAATTCCATGCTATCACTGACTTTCCATTACTTTTATTGTTTTCCTTGTGTATATCGCTCCTTGCCTAATGCAATTTGAATAGAATTGAATACGTGGAGTTCTTAGGTTTTTGAGTTCTTTTTTAACTTGCTGTATTATTATTCTTTACGTGTGTATGCGTGTGGTGTGTGTGCATGTGCGTGTGTAGGCCAGAGGTCAATGTCAGGTGTCTTTCTCAATTACTCTCCACCTTATTTATAGAGACAGGGTTTCTCACTGAATTTGGAACTCAGCCAGCAAACCCCAGGGATTCCCTGTTTCTGTTGCTTGACCCCCAGTGCTGTGTTTACATCACAGTGCCAGACATTTCTGAACTCAGGTCCACGTGCTCACATGGCAGACACTGAGCCATCTCCCCAGACCCTGCAGTACTATTATTACTATTAGTAATAGTATAGCAGCAGCTTTTTATTTTATTTTATTTTTCCAGGGAGGGTCTCACTGTAGTCAGGATGACCTGGAACTAACTATGTAGTCTCAGGTTGGTCTCAAACTCACAGTAATCCTCTCACCTCTGCCTCCCCAGTGTTAGGATTAAAGGCGTGTGCCACCATGTGCAATTTATTATTACTATTACTATTACTATTATTATTATTATTATTATTATCTTTAAAAAATCTTAAGTAGTGCTTTGATTTCCCTCAGGTTTTAAGCCACACTCAGTATGAGTTTGCATGGGAAAGTTAGAATTGCTTTGGCTATAAAGTTTCTACTGTGCCGCTGACCACAGTAGCACAGTAGAAACTGGGATTATAGCACAGTAGAAATTGCATTTTTATATTACATGATTATAGACACTTTGGAAATAGTATTTATATTCATCTTCACTTTGACATTAAGGAGTTACTAGATTTCCAGTCAGGTCTTGTTGGTACTCTGCTACAGGAGAATCACAAGTGTCATTGGGCCACAAATGTATATGTGTTTTTAAAACTTTTTATTGATAACTTCTATAAATATAGACAATGCACCATGATCATAATTCCTTCCCAACACCTCCCCTCTCTCCCCTATTAAGTCCCCCCCTCCACTGAATCTCTTCTTTCCATCTAATCACTCTTCTATTTTGATGTCATCATTTCCCCCACCTCCTTCTATTATGCAGGTCTTCTGTAGGTAGTGTCAGCCACTGTGAGGTCATAAATATCAAGGGCACTTTGAGTCTGGAAGACAGTATTGTAAGCACTTCTCCCCTTCCTTTGGCTCTTACATTCTTTCCCCCACCTTTTCAGCAATGGTCTTTGGGCCTTGAAAGGGGTGATAGAGACATCTCACTCAGTGCTGAACACTCCACTGTCACTTCTCATCACTTCACTGACTTTTGAGTCACCCCAGTGGTCATCACCATCTGGGAAGAGAAGCTTCTGGAAACAAAAGTGAGAGTAGCATTAATAAATGTACATAAACATAAGTATTTAGAGGGCAGTTGGTGGGCATTAAATATATCCATTTAGCCAGACAGCAGTAATGGTTTCCACCCTAGGGCTTATGACCTCCTCAGCCATAGGCTTTTGATTAGGTTTACAGTACTAGGCAGCACAAAAAATGTTTTGAAAATATTTTAATAACTGTTTTTAGTGGAATTAATTTTCTTTGCAGTTATATGTACATCATTTTATACTTTTGAAGTCTGATCCTGAGAAGAAACCACGGGAATTCATTAGATAATAGCAGGGAGAATAATGACTCCTTAGAGATGCCCTCATCCTAAACCTCTAGATGGTGACGTACTAATGCCACATGGAAATTGGGGGATGGAGGTTTCAGGTAGAGTTAAGCTAGCTCATCAGCCAATGTTAAGATGGCGAATGAGTCTGGAGAGCCCAGGTGGGGCCAGTGCACTCACAGAAGTCTTTGTAAATGCAAGAAGGAGGTGGGAGAGTTGAGGGTTCCTGTGTGAGACAAAGCTGTGGTAAAGAGAATAGAATGGGAAGTGATGTTATTACCAACTTTGACGATGGAAAAGGCCAAAAAGCAGATTCTTTTCTGGAGCCTCTGGAAGGAAAAAGACCTGCTGACTTCAGCCCCTGGTAGCTCATTTTGGACTTCTTACCTCTAGAACTATAAGATAATAACTGCATTATTTAAGCCACTGTTTGTGGTAACTTTCTGTATTAGTCATATGAAGCCAAACATGCTTTCCAAGAGGTCCAAGGTACTGACTATCCAGTGTGGAGACTAGGGGTCATGGGTCACGATCAGTATTTGTGGTGGGAGTAGAATATTAGTGGACTAGGGAGTTGTTTATTGAGATAGCACAACTCACTCTAACATAGCAGCTTAACAGCGTTCACTTCCTACAGTTTCTGCAGGTCAGGAATTTGGAATGGTTTTGCCAGACAGTGCTGGTTGTGGATGTGGTGTGAGGCTGTGGGTGCAGTGTGGGGCCGTGGTCAGTCTCTGCTGAGATTGCTGTTGTCGGAGGGAGTGCCTGGGCTGGAGACCCTGCTTCCAGTAAGGTGATACTCATGGCCATGGGCAGGAGGCCTCCTTCTCATCCTAGGGACTTCTTTTTAGATGACTGGTGTGTGTTCACAACATGATGACACTCACTGCCGAGACCGGGCAAGGCAGGAGGCAGGGAGCTTTTATATATGGTCAGAGGCTGCCTTCTCTGCCTTACCCATGAGGCCACAGTCCAGGAGAGGGAATTAGCTCTGATCTTCCCAAGGGGAGAGTTCCAAAGTATTTGTGGACATATTTTATTTATCTTGTGGTACTGAAAATTGAACCCAGGGCCTGGCTGATCTAGGAAAGTGATCTACCACTGAGGTACACTCCCCAGCCTGATGGATTTTAAAACCATCATACCATTTCTCTGTTTCTTTGCTTTATTAACAAATTCCATGGGGCTAAGGACAGATATAGCTCAGTGGCAGAGTGCTTGTCTAGCAAGTACAAGGTTCTGAGTTCCATTTCCAGTACTGAAAAAATGAAAAATAAAAATTTCCATGAACAAATCTACAAGAGCTTAGACCTAGAAAAGTTGGATAGTTTAAATGTTCAACAAGACTATATATAGAATATTTCATTCTAATTCAATTTATCTAATTCATTAAAGCCTTAATTTCATTAAATAAGTAGTTAAATCTTAAGCCAAAGAAATAAAGCCTTCCTTTGTGGAAATTCCGTCATTACCAACTTGGCATGGAGCAGGATATTTTCAAAAGTAAACTTAATTTAGAATAGTTTAGAATTATAGAAAAAAAATTTCCAAGACAGTACATAGAGAAACCCTAGATACCACCCCCAATCTCCCTTACTAGTTCCATTTTATCTGATTGTGGCATGATTAGTACAACTGGTGACCAATATCAATACACTATTATTAACTAAATCTTGTAATTTATTTGCATTTCCCAAGTTTTGACATAACATCCTTTTTTTTTTACTTTTCTTGAGCAGTGTAAATATCAAAGCCTTTTGAAAACAGCAGCAAAAATAAATAGGTGTGTAGGAGAGAACAAAAGACAGAAGGATTTGGATTTGAATCTTGCCTTGGGTTCCTAATCAACTTCTTCCTCATTTCACTTTCCCCATCTGTAAAATGGGAATGCTTTTACATCCTAAGAATGGGAAGATTAAACAAATTTATGGATGTAAAGCACTTAGGATAATTTCCGACACTTTCATTGGGGACAGCCATGCCAATCTCAGGGTGTTATGACATTATCAGCCCACAATATGGTAAGTGCAGGGCCCCATGTGGGCCTGCAGAGTGGACATCAGTTGATCCTTGGAGAATGGTGACTGTTTGGTGGAGGAGGGGACAAGCAATGAGAAGATATGCCCGGAAGGCTGAGCTGGGTGCCTTGGAATGGTAGCTCTGGGGACTGGAAACTGCTCTGGGTGAGGTGGTGAGCCGAGGAACCATGAACTAACGAAGCCAGTCCCCTCTCTGGGCACAGGTACCTCTGAAGCATGTCCAGCGAGGCCCGACAGGTCAGATTAGGGGCTCCTAGAAATGGATTTATTGGGAAAGCCAATCAGAGAAAGGCAGTCTGGATCTGAGGTTTTGCAATGAAACAGGTGAAAGATAATGAGGGATTGAGCATTGGTGGTGAGAGGAGACGTGCTGGTTAGTGGGAAAAATTAGCCAGGCCTGGTGGAAAGCAGGAGGTCATAGTCAGGGAGAGCATATTGGTTTCCTAGGCTGTCATAATGAATTACCACACACTTGAAATGATTCTCCCATGGTTCTGTCATGGTCAGAGGTCGAGAGTCAAGGTGTGTGCCAGGCCAAGCTTCTTCCTGAGGCTCTAGGGAAGAATTCCTCCCTGCTTGTCCCTGACTTAGGTGGCATCTGCAGCTACTGTCCATAGGGCAGCCTGACTCCAGTCCCTGCCTCCATCAACACGTGGGGGCTTCTCTATGTCTCTGCTTTCTGCCCTCTTCATCCTTGTCCACTTTCTTCTCCTCATCCTTTTGTAATTCTCTCAAGGCTTCTCCTTGGAGAAAGGGTCTCTCAGCATAGTGCAGGCTGGCCTAGTATTTGTGCTCATCATGCCTAGCTTCCCAAGTGCTGGGACTCCAGGTGTGTGCTCCCTTCCTCCCAGATCCTTCGCTCTTCTTTGAGGGATGCCATTTATTGGATGAACTTGTCCTGAGATCTAGTAACTTAACTATATCTGCAAAGACCATATTTCCAAATAAGACTTAAATGAGGTGCTGGTTGGGCACGGATTTTTGGGGGGCACGATTCAACCTAAGGCAGAGGCAAATAAAATGAAGGATGAAATAGAATCATCAGAGTAAATGAAGTGGAGACAATGCCCATGTAATTGAATTGCTTCTAGAATCTTCTCATCATCTGGGCACACAACTAGATTAGCTACATCTTAATCCCTAACCCTTACAGTGGTGAGGTCATATGACTGAGTTTTGGCCAATTGAAAGTTGCTAAAAATAATGTATTTACTTCTAGGCCTGTAGCACCTCCTATCTATTTGCCTTTCCCCTTAGAAGGCAGACTGGAATGAATGGTGATCATCCTCAACATGTTCGTAGAAGCCATGAGGATGATCCAGGGAAGAAGCCCCAGGGGTGAACCGTTGCTTGGAGGGGATGCTAAGGAGGGAGCATTTGCTGGGAAAGAACATGAATGAGAATAAAACTTTAAGTGTGTTGAGGTACTACCACTTAGGGGTTACTTATTATGGACAATAACCTCCCCCCCAAAAAAACTGAGCCTGTACTTATGATCTGGCAGGGAAAAGTCTCAAATTCAAATGGAATTTAGAATCAAACTTCTGACCTAAATTTGCAAAGCCCTGGGAGTTACTTGCTGTTTTGGGAATGTCAACAAAGTGAGCTAGCTGCATATATAACAGAAATCACATGGGACTGTTCTAAACCACAATCAACAGCCTATAAGTTGAGAGAAATGAAATATGTAGGCTTATGTTATGATCCAGGCTAATTTGCTTGCCTAGGGTGGTGGCTCACACCTTTAGTCCCAGCACTCAGGAGGCTGCAGTAGGTGAAGTGCCATGAGGTCAGCCTGGGGCTACAAATTGAGTTCCAGGTCAGCTTGGGTTAGAGTGAGACTCTGCCTTGAAAACAATCAAGTGAAAGAAAGAAAGAAAAAGACTAATTTGCTTTATCGAGCAGAGATGAAACTTTAATTATGCTCTCTTCTTTGGAAAGAAATTAAAGTTTAGAAGGAAGCTTTTTTTCTCACAACAGTGTAATAAACTTTAAAAAGACCACAGAAAGAAGCAAACATTTTATCAGACCCACACTGCCACCTTAATGCTTAATTTTGCCCTAAAAGCACAGAGAGACAATTTTGTCAAATTTTCTTGGAAAAGCTTTTAAGACAGCTTACTTTGTAACATATTTTCAAATTTTAATTAAGCTTCTGGGTAAGATGGCAGCATAAGAGCCACACCAAACCAGCCTAGGGAGGGATTTAAGTAAAACCACAGCAAAATACACTCTTCTTCTGAAAAGTGAAGGAATATAGGTTATTCTTAGACACAGTGGAGAAGCCAGAGAGACCAAGATCCACAGAAAGGAGGAAGTTGGCCAGAATCCCAATGAGGTACTTGCGGGATCTGTGCACCCACATGCCACCACCCCACCAGGCGCACCAAGAAGTGGCAGCAGCAGAGACCAAACAAAGGGATTTTTCAATCTCACCAGCCTTCCTGCAAAGTTAAGAAATGTGAAGATCAACTAAGGAGCTACTGAAAGGTATACAGGTGGAACTGCATGAGCAACTCCAGGGACTTTGCACTGTCTCATCCCCCAACCATCAGAACCACAAACCTCCAGCATTCAGCCCCCAGTGGCAGTGCAGCCAGCACAGCTGATCAGAGCTCCAGCTCCACAGCGCAACATGGAGGGATTGAGGTGGACACTCAGCATGCATTGCCACCCCAAAAGGTAACAAGGCTGACTGACCAAAAGAAAAGAAAAACAACAACAACAAAAAAAAAGAGGTACATAGGCCTACATTGGAAGAACTAATCTCTCTTTTGATGTAGGGCAGGTTATGGGATATATGTTCTTGGTTGGCTTTAACATTTTCAAATAAGCTGCACTTGGGGGTTGAATATTGTTGCCTTTGATACTTTCAGATTCACAGGGCCTTTGTCTTTTGCTTCTGTAAGGGGGCAATTGGGGGCAGGGTCTGATTCAGATCCAGGCTGACCTGGAACCCAATTCAGAACAGAAATCTCTACCTCCCAGCTGACAAGATTAAGGGTGTAGAACAACACACACCTTTAGGGATTTTGGCTTTATAATACTATCTGCTTGTTTTAATGCCTACAATTGCGTACTCTGTGCTGGTTTTTATTGAATGTGTATATTGCTCAGTTGAAGTTTAGAATTTGCCAGTAAATTGTTCCACCCAGAATACTTGCTTAGCAAGCAAACTCAACACCTGGGACTGCTTCTGTGGCTGGATTGGGGTACAAGAACTACACCTGGCACCTTAAGGTCATATCCTGAAAGTATATAAAGGTGGATTGACACATCTAAGAACACTGCAGATAAGTAGAAAACCCAAACATCAAATCAACTCAGGATGCAAAAATTGCTACATTATAATACAGGAAACACAAAGATCAAGACAATGTAGTCCCACAAAAAATTATAAATCCATCAGAAATGATCACCAATGAGACTATTTTAGATGAAATGCCTGAAAAAGATTTCAAAAAAATGATTGTATCTATGTTCAAAGAAATCAAAGAAGAAATGAAAGGAACCAAAAAGAAAACAAAGGAATTAAAGAAAAAAACAAACTTCTGAAAGGGAACACAGGAAATAAGCTTAATGAAATCAGGAGGGTGTTACAAGACATGAGCAAAGAAATAGAAATACTGAAGAAAAACCAGGCTGAAATCCTAGCTCTGAAGAACACAGTCAGTCAAATAAAAAACTCTGTGGAAGCTGGGTATGGTGGTCTTTAATCCCAGTACTCAAGAGGCAGAGATCACAGGATTGCCATGAGTTCAGGGGTACCCTGAGACTACATAGTGAATTCCAGGTCAGCCTGGGCTAGAGTGAGACCCTACCTTGAAAACCAAAATGCAAAACAAAACAAAACAAAACCACAAAAAAAAAAACCCCAAACCCACCAAACAAACAAACAAACCCAACTCTGTGGAAAGTCTCACCAATAGAATGGATGAAGGAGAGAACAGATTATCTAAACTAGAAGACCAGGTGACAGACCTAATACAGTCCAACAAAGAGAAAGACAAGGTAATAGCAAAGTATGAATGGGAATTTCAAGATATCCAGGACACTATGAAAAGATCAAACATAAGAATTCCTGGTATAATAGAAGGGGAAGAATTTCAATCCAGAGGCTTAGTAGGCATTTTCAACAAAATCACAGAAGAAAATTTCCCCCAAATTGGGAAAGAAATGCCAATGCAGATACAAGAAGCTTTTAGAACACCAAACAGACAAAACCTAGAAAGAACCTGTCCTCGCCATGTTATAATTAAACTACTAAACACACAAACCAAAGAAAATATATTAAAAGCAGTTACAGAGAAAAAGCAAGTCACCAACAAAGGCAAGCCCATCAGAGTAACTGGAGACTACTCAACACAAACTTTAAAAGTCAGAAGGGCTTGGAATAATGCATTCCAAGTTCTGTTTTTTCTTTTTTTTTTTTTTTGGTATTTCGAGGTAGGGTCTCACTCTACCCTAGGCTGACCTGGAATTCACTATGGAGTCTCAGGGTGGCCTTGAACTCACGGCAATCCTCCTACCTCTGCCTCCCGAGTGCTGGGATTAAAGGCGTGCGCCACCACGCCCGGCTGCATTCCAAGTTCTGAAAGATAAAACCATCAACCAAGATTACTGTATCTTGCAAAGCTATATATCCAAATTAATGGAACAATAAGGACATTCCACAACAAAAACAGGCTAAAAGAATTTATGACAACTAAACCAGCTCCACAGAAAATACTTGAAGGAATTCTTCATGCTGAAGAGAAAGCAAAACACACACAGGAGGAAATACGAAAAAATAAACTACACTCAGCAGTTAAATCAAGCAAGTAAAGGGGAAACAGGAAATACTACAAAATAAGAAGAATGGCAAGAATAAATGTATACCTTTCAATAATAACTCTTAATATCAATGGCCTCAATGCCCCCAACCAAAAGACACAGGCTTGCAGATAGGATTGAAAGGCAGAATCCTGCCATTTGTTGCCTCCAGGATACTCATCTCTCAATAAAAGATAGACACTGTCTTAGGGTGAAAGGATGGAAAATGGTATTTCAAGAAATGGGCCAAGGAAACAAGCAGGTGTTGCTATCCTAATATCTAACAGGATAGACTTCAAACCAACATTAGTGAGGAAAGATAAAGAAGGTCATGTTATATTGATTAAAGGAACATTCAAACAGGAGGACCTTACTGAGAGACCAAATATAACCATTTTAAGTAAAAAGGCCCAGGCCTGACTTAGATAGAGAACTAGCCAGCTAATGTGCTGAGCTTTGCTTCTGTAAACTTTGTTTGCTTGTTCAATTGCTGCCTTTCTCCCTAAAGGTTCTGGGGAATCTCCATTTCAAGGGCATTCCAGAAACACTCCACTGTGGAGGCCTCAGACCACCTGCTTAGATAACAAACTGAGGAATCTCCACTTCAAGGACCTTCCAGAAACACTCCACTGTGGGGGCCTCTGGCCTCCGACCACCTGCTTAGATAAACCTGTCAATTCAAAAGTCGTAAAGTACCACTGTTTGCTTAGCCCATCACAATGGAGATTACCTCATCTGCCTGGAGTGCCCCTAGCTCCTGCCCCCAACTTTGCCCACCGAAAACCCAAACCAATCAGAACTGTTTAAATCAACCAATCATGTATCTATCCCCTACTTCTTTGTTCGAATTCCTATATGAACCCCTTCCCCCAAAAGAAAGGGGCTCTCTCCCTCACTACCACTGTGCCGGACTGTAGGGATGGAGCCCAGACCTAGGCTTGCAATAAAGAAACCTGTTGCTTTTACGTTTGAGTGTCTCGGCTTCTGTGGCGGTTCTCTTGGTGACTCCTGGGTGACCGGGGGTCTTGGCTCCTGGTCAGGGGACTTGGCACAACACTTACAATCCTAAACATATATGCACCGAACATGGGGGGGTCCCAAGTTCATCAAACAAACACTATTAGACTTAAGCTCACAGATAACACCAAACACAATTGTAGTGGGTGACTTCAATACCCCACTCTCATCAATTGACAGGTCATCCAGGCAAAAAAATAAACATATATTAGGACACAAAGCAACTCTGAACAAATACAGGAACATTGAAATAATCCCTTGTAGTCTGTCTGACCACAATGGGATTAATCTGCAAATCAGCAGCAAGAAAACCTACACAGCATACAGAAATTCATGGAGAATAAGAAGTACACTATTGAATGATCAACATGTCATTGAAGAAATCAAAAAGGAAATCAGTAAATTCATAGAATCAAATGATGATGATAATGCAACATACCAAAACCTTTGTGATACAGGAAGGCAGTTCTAAGAAGGAAATTTATAGCTTTAAGTGCCTATATTAAGAAATTAGAGAGCTCACAAATAAACAACTTAATGCTTACCTTAAGGCCTTGGAGAAAGAAGAACAAAGCAAACCAAAAATCAGTAGATGAGAAGAAATAATAAAGATTAGGGCAGAAATTAATGAAATAGAAACAAAAAAGAAACAAAACAAACCAAAACAAAAAACAAAACAATCCAAAGCATCAATGAAACAAAGAGTTGGTTCTTTGAAAGGATTAACAAGATAGATAAACCCTTAGCAAATCTGACCAAAACAAAGAGAGAAGAGACAAAATTAATAAAATTAGAGATGAAAAAGGCACCATTACCACAGATAACAAAGAAATTCAGAAAATTACAAGGACATACTTTAAGAATACATATGCCTCTAAGTTTAAAAATCTGAAAGAGGGCTGGATAAATGGCTTAGTGGTTAAGCACTTGCCTGTGTAGCCTAAGGACCCCGGTTTGAGGCTGGATTCCCCAGGAACCACGTTAGCCAGATACACAAGGGGGCGCATGCGTCTGGAGTTTATTTGCAGTCACTGGAGGCCCTGAAGCGCCCATTCTCTCTATCTTCCTCTTTCTGTCTCTGTCAGTTGCTGTCAAATAAATAAATAGAAATAAATGAAAAAAAATCTGAAAGAAATGGATGATTTCCTTGATTCATATGACCTACCAAAATTAAATCAAGATGAGATAACCCATTTAAACAGACCTATAACAACTATGGAGATCGAAGCAGTTGTAAAAAGTCTCCCAACAGAAAATAGCCCAGGCCCAGATAGATGACCTGGTGAATTTTACCAGACCTTCATGGAAGAATTAACACCACTGTTTCTCAAACTTTTCCATAAAATAGAAAAGGAAGGAATTCTTCCAAACCTCTTCTATGAAGCCAGCATCACCCTCGTACCAAAACCAGACAAAGACAGAACAAAAAAAGAAAATTACAGACCAATCTTCCTCATGAACATGGATCCAAAAATAGTAGCTTTCCGATATAGTAACAACAAACATGCGGAGGATGAAATCAGGGAATCTCTCCCATTCATAATTGCCTCAAAAAAATAGTACCTTGGGATATACTTAACCAAAGAAGTGAAGGATCTCCACAATGAAAAATTTAAAACACTTAAGTAAGAAACTGCAGAAGACACAAAGAAATGGAAAGACATCCCATGTTCTTGGATTGGAAGAACGAACACTATGAAAATTTCAATCCTACCAAAAGCAATCTACACATGTAATGCAATTCCCATTAAAATCCAATGGCATTCTTCACAGAAATAGAAAAAAAAATCATGAAATTCATTTTGAAGCACAAAACACCTCAAATATCCAAAACAATTTTGAGCAACAAAAATAAGGCTGGTGGTATCACCATACCCGATTTTAAGCTATATTACAAAGCCATAGTAACAAAAACAGGGAAGAGAGGGAAGGTTTTAAGAGGATGGTATTGTATATAAGTAAGTAGAAGAACAGATTACAGGGAGGGAAAAGGCCTAAGCAAGGTTAGGGGAAGAGACTGTGTGAAAGAAGGGCAGAGGGGGGAGCATCAATCAAATTTCAAGATATTCTGAATAAGACACATGAAAATCTACTTTCTTCAATAATGGCACATCCAGAAGCCATAGTTTGTTACTAGAAAATTTCCAGTGCCAGGGATGGGATACCTTCCAGTGAGTTGTTGGCCATGGAGGTCCCTGTTGCCTCCAGAACAGTATAGGCCATTGCCAAGGCCCTTGGTTTCCCATGAGAAAGAGATGGTAAGACTCTATTGCTGAAGACTCCACATGCTTGAATGGCAAAGTCACTGAGAAATCAAGCTGGTGCTGAGCAGAAAACCTTCTCCCTGTAGCTCAGCCAACTTAAAGCTGAAAAAAGCTGCACGGTATGCAGCCCTATGGGAGACAGAAGTCATCAGCGGTGAAAACAGTGCACACTGGAAGCTTTGGCCAGACAGGCCAAATGACTGAATGGGTGCATTAGTGGCATGTCTGCTCTGGGGGAAACCAACTTCTCTCTAATTGGACTGAAGGCCTGCTCTATGGGAGGGAATACATGCCTGGAACTGAAAATCTAATCAAAAGCCTATGGCAGGGGAGTTCATGAGCCTTAGGGGTATAAAGCCTGCTCTTGTCTGGATAAATTCATATATTACTGTCACCAAATGGCCCTAAAAGCACTATACTTTTTTTTTTTTTTTTTTTTTGTTTTTTGTTTTTGGTTTTTTGAGGTAGGTTCTCACTGTAGCTCAGGCTGACTTGGAATTCACTATGGAGTCTCAGGCTGGCCTCGAACTCATGGCAATCCTCCTACCTCTGCCTCCCAAGTGCTGGGATTAAAGGCGTGCGCCACCACGCCCAGCAAAAGCACTATACTTAATGTTCATGTTCATATATTAATGCTACTCTCACTTCTGGTTAGAGCGGCTTCTCTTTTCAGATGGTGATGACCACTGGGATGACCCCAAAAGCAAGATAGTACTGAGAAGAAGGGACAGAGGAGTGTCCAGCATGGAAACATCTCACACCCTTCAAATCTCAGGGTCCATTGCGAAAGAGGTGGCGGAAACAATGTAAGAGCCAAAAGAAGGATAGCTGCTGGCAGGTAGTGCTGAGGAAGGACCAGGCCCACTGGTTCCTCCCAAGGGGTTAAGGAATAAGATGATCGGACAACTCAGAATCTCTCCTAGTCACCGGAGAAAAACCACACTGAGTCGGGGGTCTTGTTGAAGCAGGAACTTGCTTTATTGTTCCAGGCGGTTTCCTATATAATGTTGAGAATGAAGGCAGGGATTCTAGGATGGGGGGAGAGGTAAGGGCCAGTAGTAAACTGTGACTATTGAAATGATAATTCCAACTCCCATGCAGAAGTAGCAGGGAAGAAGGCATTAGGCATCTTGCTGAGTCCTAGCTGGCCAGAGACCGGTTGCCAAACTTTAGCTAGGCTCAGGAAGTTCCACTAGGCCTCGCGTCTGGGCCTCTCAAGGCCCAACGTCTCCCCCTTTTGTTTTTGTAAGCACGGTGGAAAACATGGCTTCTGTCTTAGGTTGTCCCCCTCTGGGGATCTTACCCGTCACTGGGTACCATGTATCCAGCTCTTTGAGAATCCACTCTATGACCTGTCTTAGGTTGTCCCAGCATGTCTGAGATCTTAGCCATCATTGGTCAGATGGAGGGTGGAGGAGGGACATTCATATGAGGACAGCCAGTCATATGAGGAGCTTGACTCCTGAGTAACGAGCCTATAATAACGTATTTCGACCTGATGAAGTTTTATTGTCTCTAGCCATTGGTGAATAAATTGTGTAATCTTATTAATTAAACAAGGCCCAACAGTGAGGATAAGGAGAAGGAGAAGGAGGGGCCCAAGTAGAGGGAGAAGGTAGGGTAAGAAGTCATGTTAGCCTGTCCGCAGTGGGTTGTCCTGGAGGTCCTGCCACCTCCTCTCCAAGTCTTCCTGGAGCCTCTTAATCTTGTCCTGGACGATTCCCGGTTTATTGGCATAAAAGCAGCATTTCTCCTGTAAAAACAAGCATATGCCTCCCTTTTCGGCTGTTAGTAGGTCTAGTACTCGCCTATTTTGTAGGACTACCTCAGCCAGGTTATCTAGCTGTTGTTGGAGATAGGTCTCCCTCTGATATAATCAAAAGAGGGCATAGGGAGGGCCTCATTTCCAGGAATGATATCTACATCTGGGATTAAGGTGGCTGGGGCACAAAGGCCCGTCTAATTGGTGGGCAGAAAGTCATAGGCCATCCCGCCTCCACAAACATAAACCATTCCAGAAGGCGGGCAGTGGTGAGCACTGGGCTCAGTTGTGTTAAAAGTGTAGAAGGAAGGATGAATGTATCCCACATCTATACTGGAATTATTAGGGGAAGGCAGGGCCCAAATGCAAGTTCCAGAGGAAACATTGGGAAAAGCTGGACGGGGATGGAGAAGGTGGCTGAGCAATTTTTTAAGGTCATATGGGCAACTGTATTGCAAGCAGCCAGGGAGGCCCAGATTGGAGGCAAAGCCAGCAATCCTCCGCAAGGGAGGGAATTGTTTGGTTTAGCAGGGTGAAGAACATTTTAGGAACAGTCCTCAGGGGTGGGACACTCCCTGGAGAAGTGATTGTCAGTGTCCCCTTGTTGGGACAAATATTTTAGGTCTCTCGCTGGTACCCAAATGGGTCTTTTATATATATATATAGTTTTCCCATGGACAAAAATTTCATGAGCTTCACACAAGTTTCTATCAAAAAACTCCTTTTTGTTACAGAGTTTTTGTACTTTAATCACTTCTCAGTACAAAAGACTATCAAGGCCAGCCAAATGGCTTCCAACACTGAATATACATAATCTTGCTTACATGTAGGTGCTATAGTCTTGATAAAGTTTTGCACCAAAGGGCCAGAGTTATGGATACAAGGCCAGCCAAATGGCTTCTGACAATTCCCCCTTTTTTATTTTTTATGAACCGGACCCTTCTGGGCCTCAGTGCAGAAAGACTGTGTCTGTCTTAGGTTGTCCTCTATGATATTTAGGCCTTACCCGTCATCGGTACATGAATTCCATCATTCATGCCCTGTCTTAGGTTAACCTAACTTGAGAGAATCTTACCCGTCTTTGACTACCAGCCTCTGCAGGGTCTTTAAGATAATGTCTCAGGAAGCTGGGGTCAGGTCCGTAGCTGTATCCCATGTACTTCTGCATGGATATCCATAATGGATCTCAAAAGGCATTTAATGAGTATGGGCAGCAGACACAGAATGAGCAAAAGACAAACACCTGTAGCAGCAAAGCTTTCTATCCAAGAAGTAAGAGAATTCCATCCAGGAAAGGCAGACTTAAAAGTAGATATTAAGTCATCAGCAGCTTTAGCTGCATCAAAAGTAAGATGATGATTTTGCAAAGACAAAATCTCTGAATGTAACTGAATCAGAGCCAAGGAAATATTATCATTATGTCAAATACCTCTTAAATGTATTTTCCCAATGCTGTTGACTGTTATTATATTTTTTAGAAGTAACACAAATCCATTGAAAATCTCCATGACACTCCAAACAAATTCTAACTTTCAACCCTAGTATCTCTTCGCCCAAATATGTAACCACATCATACAGAGTGTCTAACAGGTGAAACTGTATCTAGGGTAAGGATCGAGTGCAAGATCTTAAAGGGAGGCACAATTTGAACTTTCTCAGGAGCTACTTTAAAGCTGTGAGTATGAAGGATAGTTGGACGTTAAAAGTACAAGCCTAAAGCCAAATGGGTCTTTTTTTATCTTGAGGGAAGACACATCTAAACCCTCTCCTGCTGTGAGGAGTGGCCCCAGTCAATGGGCCATTCCTAGAAAACTTTAAAATATTTAAGGTGAATAATGCTTTCTTTAGCTGACCATGATTCCCCCTTTTGTTTTTGTAATTGTGATTTAAGTGTTTGGTCAACAATAGCTTGGCCTCGAGGGTTGTATGGGATGCCTGTGAAATGTGAGATTTTCCAGGTCTGGAGAAAATCTACAAAGGTCTTGCTTATGAAGCAGAGGCCATTATCTTTTTTAATTTGATCAGGCAGCCTGAGAGTGGCAAAACATTGAAGCATATGACTAATGACATGTTTAGATTTTTCCCTGGCATGTGCCGATGACCAGCAGGTGGGGGAGAAGGTATCAACTGATAAGAAGATAAAGCCAAAAGCCACAGCACACTCCAGGAACTCCTGCTAGGCACACTTTGTATATCTTTAGATTGAAATCTGAAACCCACCATCACACCTTAAGATCCACCCAGTGGCATTGCCTCCAGGCAGGTGGCTGCAGAATGTAAACTACAAACAAAAAAACAACTGAATCCCCACAGTCTTGACCAATTTAAGATCTTAAGACCTGTAAAATCAAACAGGTTAAACACTTTTAATCTAAAGCCAGTCTCTGTACCTGTAATTTTAACTTGCTTGAGGTTTTCCAGCTTAAAATCTTAAATCTCAGCCAGGTGTGGTGGTGCACACCTTTAATCCCAGCACTCAGGAGGCGGAGGTAGGAGGGTTACCATGAGTTCTAGGTCACCCTGAGACTCCATAGGGAATTCCAGGTCAGCCTGGGCTAGAGTGAAACCCTACCTCGAGAAACCAAAACAAAAAAAAAAAACAAAAAATCTTAAATCTCTCAGTCCAATATCTCTAGCCAATCACGTCAGTCCATTACAAATTTAACCTTGATCAAACTCTCTGGGCCTGGGCAGCAGGATGCAGCCAGCCCTTATGCCAGTAGCCCAGTTCCAACAAAGTCCCCTGCAGTCTTTCCTTCCCCTTAGAAAGCTCATAAGCCAAGCCTCGAAGTTCAATGCTGTCTATACTTAGCATTCTTAGACTCTCATCAGAATAGTCCATAAAATTTGGCTTACCACTCCAGAAGACACCTTCAGTTGCAAGCACCAAGTCCATGCCTATTCCTCCAAAACAAAGGTTCCAAAAGATCAACATCGACATGGTCAGGTTCATCTCAGTTCATTTCTCGGTATTAGCTCATTAAATATGAAGACTGCCTCATAATTTATGAGGGTATGCTCACTCACACATGTACACCAATTGACCTCCTCAACAAATGCCTCTCATGGGGCACTAGTCTTCCGGGTTCCCGGAGCCCCATGTTAGGCGCCAGATGCCGGGCTTCCCCCAACAGGTAGTGCTGAGGAAGGACCAGGCCCGCTGGTTCCTCCCATGGGGTTAAGGAGGAAGATGAGCATCGGATGACTCAGAACCTTTCCTAGTCACTGGAGACAAACCACACTGAGTCGGGAGTCTAGTCAAAGCAGGAACTCGATTTATTGTTACAGGCGGTTGCCTATATAATGTTGAGAACGAAGGCAGGGATTCTAGGATGGGGGGAGAGTTAAGGGCCAATAGTGAACTATGACTATTGAAATGATAATTCCAACTCCCACGCAGAAGTAGCAGGCAAGAAGCCATTAGGCGTCTTGCTGAGTCTTAGCTGGCCAGAGACAGGTCGCCAAACTTTAGCTAGGCTCAGGAAGTTCCACTAGGCCTCGTGTCCGGGCCTCTCAAGGCCCAACAGATAGCATTCCTTACAAGCAACTGTCCGCACAGAAATTGGCCTCAATGTCCATGACCTCACAGTGCTTAGCAATACCTACACAAGACCCTCATAATAGGAGAAAAAGATGATGGCATCAAGTTAAAAGAGAGACTAATGGAGAGAGAGAGGGCATATGAGGGTATGATGGAGAGCAGAGTTATCAAGGGGAAAGTGGGGGAGGAGAGGGAAGTACCATGGTTTGCTGTCTGTAAGTATAGAAGTTGTAAATAAATAAATATATTAAAATTTTTAAATTAAATTTCAAAATTTAATATAAAGAGTAAGGATATCTTTGACTTGTGTTTGAAATGAATCAAGTAGCCTTTTATTTTATTTTTTTTGTTGACAGTTTAATTACAGACAATAAGCCATGATAACTCCCTCCCCCCTTCTCCCTTCACAACTCTACTCTCCATCAGATCCCCTCCCCCTATGAACCAGTCTCTCTTTTTTATTTTTTCAATGTTATTATTTTTATTATTGTTACTAGCAAGATGTTTCATATGGATACATCATGTGTTGGTGCCTTTTATCCCTTGTCCCTGCCTTCATTCTGTTGCAGATGCTCAGTCTCTCTTTTATTTTGATATCATCATCTTTTCCTCCTATTATGATGGTCTTGTGTAGGTAGTGCCAGGCACTGCAAGATCATGGGTATCCAGGCCATTTTGGGTCTGGAGGAGCATGTTGTATGGCGTCCTACCTTTGGCTCTTAAATTCCTCTGCTTATTAAAATACAGTCTTATTTATTTGTAAGGAGAGAGTGGGTGCATAATAGAGAGGGCATGCCAGGGCCTCTTGCCACTGCAAATGAACTCCAAATGCATGTGCCACTTTGTGCATCTAGTTTTATGTGTGTACTGGGGACTTAAACTCAAGTGGGCTGGCTTTGCAAGCAAGTGTTCTTTGCAGCATGCTGAAGGTCCTGGCGTGCCCATTCTTTCTCTCAAAAAAAAAAAAAAAAAAAAAAAAAAAAAGAAAATAACAAAACTTAAAAAAAAAAAGAGGGGCATGAAAATAAAATGAAGATTTATGGAAAGGAAGAAGGGTGTTAAGGGGAATGAGATGATGAGATGAGAGGGCAATTTGGGGGAATATATATATATATATATATATATATATATATATATATATGTAATAAACAGAAAAAATAGGGCTGGAGAGATGGCTTAGCATTTAAGGCACTTGCCTGCAAAGCCAAAACACCCAAATTCAGTTCCCCAGTGCCCCATATGAAGCCAGATGCACAAGGTGGTGCATGTGTCTGGAGTTTGTTTGTGGCTGGAGGCCCTAGGCACACCCATTCTCTCTCTCTCAAATAAATAAATACTTTAAAAAACAGAAAAATAAATACAAAATTTAAAAATGTGATATATAGATACAATGGATTTTTTTCACAATTTTTATTAACATTTTCCATGATTATAAAAAATATCCCATGGTAATACCCTCCCTTCCCCCCACTTTCCCCTTTGAAATTCCATTCTCCATCATATCCCCTCCCCATCTCAACCAGTCTCTATTTTATTTTGATGTCATGATCTTTTCCTCCTCTTATGATAGTATTTCATAGGTAGTGTCAGGCACTATAAGGTCATGGATATCCAGGCCATTTTTTGTTTGGAGGGAGCACATTGTAAGGAGTCCTACCATTCCTTTACATTCTTTCCACCACCCCTTCTGCATTAGACCCTGAGCCTTGGCAGGTGTGATCGAGATGTTACTCAGTACTCCAGTCACTTCTTCCCAGCACTATGATACCTTCTGAGTCGTCCCAAGGTCATTGCCATCTGAAAAGAGAAGATTCTTTACCCAAAGTGAGAGTAGCATTAATATAAGGGTATGAATATTAAGAGAAGTGCTTACTGGGCAGTTTGATAAGCATACTATATACATTTATCCAGACATCAGCAGATAGTACACCCCTAGTGCTCATGACTACCCCTGTTTTAAGTTTTCAGTATCATGGATGTATTCCCTGTCATGGAGAGGGCCTCTAGTCCAATTGGAGGGCAGTTGGTTTCCACCATGATAGACATGCCACTATTGCACCCGTTGGTTCACTTGGCCTGGCTGGCCGAATAAAAGGCTTGCAGTGTCCACTGTTGAATATCTTCATTGGTGGTATCTCTTTCTCCCATTGAACTGCATGTAGAATGGCTTCTTCCAGCTTTCTGCCAGCTGGTCTACCTGGAGGAGGTTATCAGCTCAGTTCCAGCAGGATTTCTCAGTGGCCTTGCAGCCCAAGTATGTGGAGTCTTCAGCAATAGGGTCTTACTATCTATTCCTGGTGGGCAACCAAGGGCTTCGGCAATGGCCTATAATGTTTTGGGGGCATCAGGGACCTCCCTGGCCAACAACTCACTGGAAGGTATCCCATCCCTGGCACTGAAAATTTTCTAACAACGATCTACGGCTCCTGAGTGTTCCGTTGTCCAAAACCGCAGGATTGCATATGAGTTATTTATATCTTCTTAGATTTTGATTAGCCCTCCCTCCAGCTTTCCTTTACTCAATCTCTTCCCCTGACCTCACTTTGGGCCTTTTCATCCCTGTTAACC
Source organism: Dipus sagitta (assembly GCA_036346955.1). NCBI lineage: Eukaryota > Metazoa > Chordata > Mammalia > Rodentia > Dipodidae > Dipus > Dipus sagitta. The sequence goes on along the minus strand of CM070779.1, from coordinate 53,888,574 downwards.
TATTCTTCTACTTACATGAATACAATACCAACCTATAAAGTACCCTACTCCCTTCCTTTCTCTTCCCTTTATATCTCTTTTTTAGCTTACTGGCCTCTGCTACTGAGTTTTTTCCTTCTCACACAGAAGCCCAATCATCTGTAGCTAGGATCCACATATGAGGGAGAACATGTGGTGCTTGGCTTTCTGGGCCTGGGTTACCTCACTTAGTATAATCCTTTCCAGATCCATCCATTTTCCTGCAAATTTCATAACTTCATTTTTCTTTACGGTGAGTAGAACTCCATTGTATAAATGTGCCATATCTTCATTATCCACTCATCAGTTGAAGGCTGGTTCCATTTCCCAGCTATTATGAATTGAGCGGCAATAAACATGGTTGAGCACATCCTTCTAAGGAAATGAGATGAGTCCTTATGATATATGTCTAGGAGTGCCATAGCTGGGTTGTATGGTAGATCAATTTTTAGCTGCCTTAGGAACCTCCACACTGATTTCCACAATGGCTGGACCAGATTGCATTCCCACCAACAGTGGAGAAGGGTTCCTCTTTTTCCACATCCCTGCCAGCATTTAGGATCATTTGTTTTCATGATGGTAGCCCATCTGACAGGAGTGAGATGGATTCTCAATGTAGTTTTAATCTGCATTTCCCTGATGACTAGGGATGTAGAACATTTATTTACATGCTTATATGCCATCTGTATTTCTTATTTTGAGAACTCTCTATTTAGCTCCATAGCCCATTTTTTAATTGGCTTGTTTGATTTCTTATTATTTAACTTTTTGAGTTCTTTGTATATCCTAGATATTAATCCTCTATGAGATATATAGCTGGCAAGATTTTTTCCCATTCTGTAGGCTGCCTCCTTGCTTTATTCATAGTGTCCTTTGCAGTACAAAATCTTTGTAAATTCATGAGGTCCCAGTGGTTAATCCGTGCTTTTATTATCTGAGCAATTGGGGTTATATTCAGAAAGTCTTTGCCAAGACCAATACGTTGAAGGGTTTTCCCTACTTTTTCCTCTAGCAGTTTCAGAGTTTTAGGTCTGATATAATGTCTTTAATCCATTTGGACTTAATTCTTGTGCATGGAGAGAGAGAAGAATCTTTTTTCATCCTTCTACAGATACATATCCAGTTTTCCCAGTAGCATTTGCTGAAGAAGCTGTCTTTTCTCCAATGAGTATTTTTGGCATTTTTATTGAATATCAGGTGGCTATAGCTACCTGGACTTACATCTGGGTCCTCTATTCTGTTCCATTGATCTACATGTCTGCTTTTGTGCCAGTACCATGCTGTTTTTTTTACTATGGCTCTGTAGTATAGGTTGAAATCAGGTATGGTGATATCACCAGCCTTAATTTTGTTGCTCAGTATTATTTTAAATATTCGAGGTTTTTTTTTGTGATTCCAAATGAATTTTTAGATTGTTTTTTCTATTTACGTGAAGAATGCCATTGGAATTTTGATGGGGATTGCATTAAATGTGTAGATTACTTTTGGTAAGATTGCCATTTTCACAATATTGATTCTTCAAATCCAGGAACAAGGGATGTTTTTCCACTTCCTAGTGTCTTCTGCAATTTCTCACTTGAGTGTTTTAAAGTTCTCATTGTAGAGATTCTTTACTTCCTTGGTTAGGTTTATTCCAAGGTACTTTATTTTCTTTGATGCAATTCTGAATGGGAGTGATTCTCTGATTTCATCCTCTGTGTGTTTGTTGTTAGCATATATGAAGGCTACTGATTTCTGTGTATTTATTTTGTATCTTGCCACATGGCTGTAGGTTTTTATCAGCTCTAACGGTTTGCTAGTAGAGTCTTTGGGGTCCTTTATATATAGAATCATGTCATCTGCAAATAATGATAACTTGATCTCTTCCATTCCAATTTGTATCCCTTTTATGCATGTCTCTTGCATTATTGCTATGGCTAAGACTTCCGGTACTACATTAAATAAAAGTAGGGACAGTGGGCACCCTAGTCTTCTCCTGATTTTAGTGGAAAGGCTTCCAGTTTTTCCCCATTTAGCAATATGTTGGCTCTAGGCTTGTCATAAATAGCCTTTATTATATTGAGATATGTTCCTTGTATTCCCAGTCTCTGTAGGACTTTTATCATTCAGAGATGTTGGATTTTGTCAAACGCTTTCTCTGTGTCTAATGAGATGATCATGTGATTTTTGTCCTTCAGTCCATTTATATAATGTATTACGTTTATCAAGTTGCATATGTTGAACCACCCCTGCATCTCTGGGAGGAAGCCTACTTGGTCAGGGTGAATGATCTTTCTGATACATTCTTGTATTCTGTTTGCCAATATTTTGTTGAGAATTCTTACATGTATGTTCATGAGGGAGATTGGTCTGTAATTTTCTTTTTTTGTTCTATATTTGCCTGGTTTTGTTATCAGGGTGATGCTGGCTTCATAGAAGGAGTTTGGTAGGATTCCTTCTTTTTCTATTGTATGGAAAAGCTTAAGAAGCAATGGTTTTAGTTCTTCCCTGAAGGTCTGGCAAAATTCAGCAGTGAATCCATCTGGGTCTGGGCTTTTTTTTAGTTGGGAGATTTTTGATAACTGCTTGGATCTCCATGCTTGTTTTAGGTCTGTTTAAGTGATTAATCTCATCTTGATTTACCTTATGTAGGTCATATAAATCAAGGAAATCATTCATTTCTTTGAGATTTTCATACTTTATGGAGTATATGCTTTTATAGTATGTCCGTATGATGTTTTGAATTTCTCTGGCATCTGTTGTGATGTTACCTTTTTCATCTCTAATTTTATTAATTTGTGTCTCTTCTCTCTTTCTTTTGGTCAGATTTGCTAAGGGTTTATCAATCATGTTTTTCCTTTCAAAGAACCAACTCTTTGTTTCATTGATTCTTTGCATTGTTTTGTTTTTGTTTCTATTTCATTAATTTCTGCCATAATCTTTATTATTTCTTCCCCTCTATTGATTTTCGGTTTGCCTTGTTCTTTTGTTTTCCAAGGCTTTAAGGTGAAGCATTAGGTTGTTTACTTGTGACCTTTCTAATTTCTTAATATAGGCACTTAAAGCTATAAATTTACCTGTTAGAAATGCCTTCATTGTGTCCCAGAGATTTTGGTATGCTGTCTTCTCATTATCATTTGACTGTATGAATTTTTTGATTTCCTTCTTGATTTCTTCATTGACCCACACATCATTGAGTAGTGCACTGTTTAGTTTCCATGATTTTGTGTATGCTCTATAGCCTTTCTTGCTATTGATTTGTAGTTTGATTCCATTGTGGTCAGATAGAATGCAAGAAATTATTTCAATTTTCCTGTACTTGTTAAGATTTGCTTTGTGTCCTAGTATATGGTCTGTTTTAGAGAATGTTGCATATGCTGCTGAAAAGAATGTATATTCTGCAGCATTTGGATGAAATGTCCTGTAGATATCTGTTAGGTCCATTCCTTCTATGACCTCATTTAGTCCAGATGCCTCTCTGCTTGTTTTTTCCCAAGATGAACTGTCAGTTGATGAGAGTGGGGTGTTGAAGTCATGCACTACCACTTTGTTTGGTGTTATCTGTGACCTTAGTTCTAATAGCGTTTGTCTGATGAATTTGGGGGCCCCCATGTTAGATGCATATATGTTTAGGATTGCAATGTCCTCCTGTTGGAGGGTGCCTTTAATCAATATAAAGTGACCTTCCTTATCTTTCTTAACTAATGTTGGACTGAAATCTACCTTGTCAGATATTAGGATAGTAATCCCTGCTTGTTTTCTAGGTCCATTTGCTTGAAACACCGTTTTCCAACCTTTCACCCTAAGATAGTGTCCATCCTTTGTAGAAAGGTGGGTTTCTTGGAGGCAATAAATTGAAGGATCCTGATTTTTTTTTTTTTTTCGAGGTAGGGTCTCAATCTAGTCTAGGCTGACCTGGAACTCACTATGTAGACTCAGGGTGGCCTCAAACTCGCGGTTATCCACCTACCTCTGCCTCCCAAGTGCTGGGATTAAAGGCATGTGCCACCATGCCTGAGAAGGATCCTGCTTTTTAACCCAGTCTGCAAATCTATGTCTTTTGGTTGGGGCATTGAGGCCATTGATGTTAAGAGATATTATTGAAAGGTGTGTATTCATTTTTGCCATTTTTTGTAGTTCTTCCCATTTTACTTTTGCTCTCTTGTGTTAACTAGTATTTGAGTGTTGTTTTTTTTTTTTCCCGCTTCCTTATATGTGTGCTTTTCTTTTTCTTCAGCATGGAGGATTCTTTCAAGTATTTTCTGTGGAGGTGGTTTTGTCTTCAAATACTGCTTTAGCTTGCTTTTGTCATGGAATGTCCTTATTTCTCTGTCTATTTGAATGGATAGCTTTGCAGATAAAGTAACCTTGGTTGACAGTTGTTATCTTTCAGATCTTGGAATACATCACTCCAAGCCGTTCTGACTTTTAAAGTTTGTGTTGAGTAATCTGCTGTAATCCTGATGAGCTTGCCTTTGTAGGTAACTTGATTTTCCTCTCTAACTGCTTTCAATACTTTTTCTTTGGTTTGTGTGTTTGGTAGTTTGATTATAATATGGCGATGAGAGGTTCTTTCCAGGTTTTGTCTGCTTGGTGTTCTAAAGGATTCCTTTATCTGCATTGGCAACTGTTTCCCAATTTGGGGGAAGTTTTCTTTTATGATTTTCTTGAAGATGCCTACTATGCCTTTGGAATGAAATTCTTCTCCTTCTACTATGCCCTGAATTCTTATGTTTGATCTTTTCATAGTGTCCTGAATATCTTGAAATTCCCACTCATACTTTTCTATTAGTTTGTGTTTCTCTTTGTTGGACTGTATTAGATCTGCCACCTGGTCTTCTAGCTTAGATATTCTATCCTCTCCTTCATCCATTCTACTGGTGAGATTTTCTACAGAGTTTTTAATTTCATTAACTGTGTTCTTCATTGCTAGTAATTCTGACTGGTTTTTCTTTATTATTTCTATTTCCTTATTTATGTCTAGTATTGACCTCTTTATTTCATTAAATTGGTGCCCTGGTTTTTCTTTGATTCCTTTGATTTCCTCTTTCATTCCTTTGATTTCTTCTTTGAGTTCTTTGAACATATTTATAATCATTCTTTTGAAATCTTTCTCAGGCATTTCCTCTAACTCATTCTCACTGGAGGTCATTTCTGATGCATTAATACTTTTTGGTGGATTTATAGTGTCTTGAGTTTTGGTGTTTCTTGTGTTATAATGTATATATTTTTGCATCCTGGATTATTTAATGATGGGATTTTCTAGTTAACTGGGTATTTTTAGATGTATCAATCAATGTTATGTTATTTATCTTCAGGGTAGGAGCTTAAGGCGTTAGGTGTGGCTCTCAGGACTGTCAGAATATCTACAATAGTGACCCTAAGTGTTGGGAATGCCTGCTATGAGAGTATTCAAGTAGGCTGAGTGGAACCAAATACAGATAGTTTCTAAAACTTAACTAAACAATGTACACTTTCAATGAAAAGCAGCAGAGAGTATTTATCCAAGTGTAGGTATTATGGCAACCAGATCCTCTGTCTGTCCCTTAGGCTGTGTGGTGCCTCACCTACTTCCTTAATCCTGACAACAAGGAGGTTAAGATTTCTGGTCTGTGAGGGTTCCAAGTCAGCTTGTGACCAGGTGAGACCCTTCCCTAATGTATAAAAGAAGAGGAAACAAAGCCACTACAAATCAAGAAGCAACCAATAACAAGCCTAAAATACAGCTTATTTAAGAATGGCCAATCTGACCATTTATCAGATTTAACATATAATTTATCCTGATGTGGAAGGTGCAATTTGCACTTCTGGTTCAAGGGTATATACCAGGTTTATTAGGTGGGTACTGACCTGGTATAATCCCAGTTACGTTTTGGGATGATTTTGGTCTCAGTTATGCTGCTCCTACTTGGGTCATGCTGTTGGTTCAAGTAGGCATGGCCAGGTTCCTGGACCACTGCTCTGTACTGGCGGTGGGGTAAGGGAGGCTGCTGATGCTGCTCTAGTTCCTTCGCTGTTCCACGTTTTCTTCTACCTTTTATGGGCTCCGCATTGTTCACTGCCATTCTCCCTTCACATTTTTTGAGTTTGTGGAGAGCTCTGGTGTGTGTGGAAAATCCTCTCACCTGGCTTTTCCGGTGGCCCAAGCTGAGCCTGGCAGCTGGCTGGCGAACCACCGCTGTGGTCCTGCGGACCTGCTGGAGCCACTTCTGCTGGGTTGTGTGGGCTCTGGATGCTCTGGATCTCTCTTACTTGTCCTCTGCCATTTCAATTTCCTATACACCTCACTTTTTAGTAAAAGTGTGTATTTTACTGCTTTTTTTTTTTTTTTTTTGGCTTTTCCCCCCTAGGCTGCTTGGTGTGGTCCCTACACCACCATCTTAACCGGAAGTCGGATTTTGTTTTGAGGTAGAGTCTCACTTTAGCCCAGTCTGGCCTTGAACTCAGTGATCCTCCTACCTTTGCCTCCTGAGTGGTGGGATTAAAGCTGTGCACCACCATGCCCAGTGACAATGTAATTTTTTTTGAGACATAAATAATGCATTATGTCATTTATAGGAAAGTGGATGTAACTGGGAATAATCATTAAGTGATTTAAACCAATTTCAGAAAGATAATCATCATACTTTCATTTTTTAAAATAAATTGACTTATTTATTTATTTGAGAGAAAGAGGCAAAGAGAAAGAGAGGAAGGGAGGGAGAGAGAGAGTGGATGGACATGTCAGGACATCCAGCCGCTGCAAATGAACTCCAGATGTACGCACTACCTTGTGCATCTGGCTTACATGGTCTTGGGGAATCGAACCTGGGTCCTTTGGCTTTGCAGGTAAGTGTCTCAACCACTAAGCCATCTTTACAGCCCACTTTCTCTCAGTTTTGGTTCTTAGATTGTATATAGATACAGAGAATCATGTGTGCATGTGTAGATGATATAAAAGTAGAAGCAAAAGTGTCTCAAGGATGAGAAGAAGTATGGGAGGTGAAGGGTAAGTATAGGGAAATAAGGGTTATGGGAGGAATATGTTCAACTTTCAATATCTATTTCAGTTTGTCCAGCTTTGTCTTACATGTCTTCTTAGCTCTTCAAATGTTGAAGCTGAAATTGGAGCCATGTTCAGATTTGCAAAGTGTGTCCAGCTGGATGGTTAGCTTTGTAAGGAGGGTGGTCTCATGGGTCACACAGGCGAGATGTGAGAAGTCTTGGGTTTGCTTGAGCTCTCATTGCCTCTAGGGACATCTTTGTCCTTGTTTATTAAATGAGAGTGACTGTACCTGTCCCAGAATGTTGTGAGAAAATAGATGTCACAGGTGTGAAGTGTCACAGGACCTTCTGTTAATGTTAAGGTTGGTACATTGCACTTCCCTGCAACCATACCTCCTGTCTGTGGTGTTTGCTTTCTCTGACACGCTTCGGTGTTCTGATTTGCTCCCTGTCCCATAGCCAGGCCTACATTGTTAATAGAAAACAATAGCTTAGGGGCTGGCTTCTCACAGGATGCCCCAACCTCATTTTGTCCCAGCATTAGCTGGCTTCTGATCATCAGAAACATGCACTCACAGTCAAAAGGGGAGTTGACAAGAACCACTGGAAAAACACACTTGCTTTTGGATCTGGGCTCATGGAATTTGCTTTTTCTGGACACTCCCAGGACTTTGAGTGATGCCAGCATCAGGCATTGCTTCAGACACCCCACAGCCTGACCTTTCCTTGCTGATGCTGTGGGCCTGTGGTGCAGGTGCATAAGGTTGGTTGACCTCCAAAGTCAGCTCCGGGGAGGCAGCTGCCAGGGAATTCTCTTGAGCAGGGCTATCCAAGAGATGGTCACATTTACTGGTCCTGAAGCAGGGAAATTAGAAACAGAATGAGGCAGAGACAGGAGCTCTGCTCAGAGTAATTCCCTCTTTCTCTGGAATTGAACCAAAGTTCCTTTTTATTTGGTTATATATTATGCTTAAAAGGTCAACCTTTCACTTCTTAAAAACAAAGTAGAAGAGCTCACAAATTGAATGAAATCCAAGCTCACTGAAACTTCTCTGCAGACCCATCCTGGTGAAGGATGGGCTTTCTCAGTAGTTTCTTGGATCACTGTTTTCAAAAGCAGTGGCCTTGAGGGACCACATTCAAATGAAAGAGGTAGATGGCCCCATGTCCTTCAATCTCTGTCATTGTTTCACAAAAACTACATCAAAGTGATGCCACTGTGTCAGAGAACAGTAGGATGCTATCACTGCTGAGACACAGGGTGGTAGGATATGCTATAGGTTTCAAAAGAGGCTTGTAGAATGCTTTCACTGTTGTCAGAGGGAGGGCTGTAGATGATTATGTCACTGGAATCACACAGATGGCTCTTATGACTCTGTTTCAGACAGAGTGGGTAGGACCCTTCTGCTGGTGTCTGACAGAGGGTGTAGGACACTCTCACTCGTGTTACAGGCTGGAAGGTGCTCTCACTGGCAGCTGGAGAGTGGTAGGATGATCTCACTGATGTAAGGCAGGGCTTTAGATTTGCCTCACTGACTTTAGAAGGAGCAGGTTGACCTCAATAGCATCAGACACAGGGCTGTTGGACACTGTCGCTGTGGCAGACAGGGTTGTAAGACATTGTCCCTGGTGGCAGAGAGCTGAAAATGGCTCAGTGAGAGGGCAGTAGATTGTTCTTCCTGGCATTAAACAGAGGACAGTAAAGAAGCTCTGATTGGCATCAGACTGAGAACATCCCACTGATGTCAGACAGAGGGCTCTGTGACATGCTCAGTGGTGTCTGAGTGATGTAGGGTGTCCTCAGTGGTCATATAGTCAACAAGTGGCTTCCTTTGCATGCAGATGAGGAGGAGGATCACCCCTTCATGAGGTTCGGCCACCTTTTCCATTTTAGGTTGGCTCAGTCTCCTTTCTGGGTACATTTCTTCATGGAATTACTTGCTTGTGGCTTGTCTCTCTCTTGTGCTAGGTTCCCACCAAGACTCTGATCAATCCCTTTACCATATTCTTAGGGCTTTGTACTATGCCTATCCCAGTTAGCTCTAGAAGGCATCCTTAGGGTGCCATACTGCATCTGTCACACAGTAAACTCTAAAAGATCTCAGGGACAACAGTTGCATTTAATTTTAACAGAGTATCTGCACTGTCCTAGCACCATCTTTCCTTTTAATCAAGCCTATGAATAAACTCTTTTATTATGCCTATTTTTAAGATAAAGAAAGTCAGACAAGTTGAAATCATCACAGTAATGGTAGAATACTGGCTGTGAGAGGTAGAAATGGCCAGTGCGGGGCAACACAGAGAGGTTGGATAGTGGGAAACAAAACAGATAAGATTCGTAAATTATGATCTTCTATAACACAGTAGGGTGACTATAGTTCTCAACAGGTTTTATGTGTTTTATAAAGAACCTGCAGTTATTTAGGCATAGTGACTCATATCTGTAATCCCAGCACTTGAGAGGACGAGGTAGGAGGATTGCCTGGAGTTTGAGGCCAGCCTGAGTTACACAGTGAGCTTCAGAGAAGCCTAGACTACAGAGTAAGAGCTTGTTCCAAAAAATGAGAAAAAGAAAAGAAAAAGAACAACAATCACAAAAAAGTAGTGGTTTCTCAACATGAAGAAGTGACAAGTCAATTAGGTGCAAATGCATATTACTTTGATTACATTATTTTATATCATACACATCCATTGAACCATTACACTGAACCGCACAAATATGTACAATTACATGTTAATTAAATATTTTAAAGATCAATACATGGACATGGGCTGGAGAGATGGCTTAACAGTTAAGTACTTGTCTGTGAAGCCTAAGGAGGCTCAATTCCCCAGTATCTACGTAAGCCAGATGCACAAGGTGGCGCATGCATCTGGAGTTCATCTGCATTGGCTGGAGGCCCTGGAATACCCATTCTCCCTCTCTCTGTCTGCTTCTTTTTTTCTCTGTCTGTTTCTCTCAAATAAATAAATAAAACTAAAGTTTAAAAAAAGATCAATAGATGGACATATTAGGTTCTCCTTCTCGAGGAGAGAGCAAGACAGAAGATATACACACCATATGACCTAACAGAACTTAAAGGAAGAGAAAAATGAAATATGCTCAGGGGATCTGTAAAAGGAAGGCTTTAAACCAGTATGCTTCAACAATAACTCTCTGGAAGACCATTGAAAATGGCAAGAACCACTCTGAAACTCTTAGATAAGTCAGTTTCACTTTTATTTTGACAAATCAGAGTTTAAAACTTTCTCTTGGCAGTCACTGGAATTTTGAAACAAATTCTATAAATGTATTTACATATTCATAGATATTTCAATTAAATATTTTGGTGGTGGTGTTAAAATGTTAGTTGATTTCAAATTTACTTGACATTATCATTGTTAAAATTAGAATTTATGTAACTTTTGCCTGGGGGAAGTGTGGGTAGTGCCATTGTTTGAGCATTCATTATATGGTGGGCCCTTGTCATTGAATCACGTGAGGATATCCTTGAAGACAGGCTCTATGTCTTCCCTTACCTACTATTTCAATAAATGGTGCTCAACAAATGGATGATATTGGATATTCCTGGTTTGTTCTGAGTTCTGCCTTTGTTAATCTCATGCAAATCTTGTGGTCTTTATGAGCCTCCTCTAAGCTAAATGAGAATCATGACTGGGGAGGTTCCCTAGCATGTGAAGATTCTTCAGGGTTAAAAGTTCATTCTGTCTGTAAAGCTATATGCATGGCCTGGTTCCGTTCACAGCCCCTTTCTGTTTAGAAATAATGGAAAAGGCAGAAAAGCAAGGCCACTGTTGGGCAGCACCTGCGTGGCCTGTCTGACAGGTGGGCCCTGAGAATGAAGCGACTGTGTGCAGCAGCCAAGTGCTGAGCCTGCAGCCTGCAGCTGGCCTCCTGGCTTCTGTCAACCCTTTGGCTGCGGCCTGACTCTGGTTTCTCTGACTCTTCAGCAACTGTTCAGTCATTCTCTTTTTCTCCTCCTAAGAGACACTGAAGGGGGCTAAGGGACTTGTAACTTTGGGAAGTCTGCTCTACTTACAATGCCTTGTAACCTCTACTGAGTGACAGATTTATTTGACCATTTTTGATAAGTGGGTTGTTTGCAGCTTATTGATGGAGCAAATTATTTGCCATTTCAACTTGAAAGGCTGACTGTCTGAGAGCTGTGACTAAGTACGTATATTAAAAGGTCAGTCATCGTTGCCTAATATTTTGTCATATATCATCCTCTGAGCTTTCTGTTTTTATTTTGATCTGAGGAAATACTTTTTTTTTTTTTTAATGTGAGAGCTGGAAATTGGGAAAGGATAAAACTATTTATGGGCCCTGCAAGCAGCTGACCCGCTTTAACGACAAATGTATAAACATGTGTTAAAATCCCAATCCTTTGCTCTTGATGTTAATGACTTGGAATTCACTGAACTCCAGGCACCCTGGATTTGGTTTCCTGCTGAGATTTGGTCATGGTGACATTCTGACTTGGCAGAGCTGGACCCACTCTGCTGACTCATGTTTCTCTTAACTCTGTCCAGTTCTCCCCAATCCTAACAACCAGCATTTGATCACTTTGCAGGTGTCTGGAGCTGTTCCCAGGGCCTATTGCTAAGAAAAGGGACCCATCATAAACTTTTTGCTTTACAGAAATGCACAGCAATTTATTCTTTTTCACCAGGCCCCTGTTTCTGTTCATTTAGGTGTTTAATGTTTAGTATTATTGAAGATCAGTTCTGAGGCTAGTTCAGTCATTAGGCTCTGAGCCCTGTATGTCAATTTCTCATTCAATTCTCACAATATATTTTGAAGGTAATTGCTATCACTGGCCCTGTTTTCAGGTCAGAACTGGTTAGTGAACTTGGCTAAAGTAAGTTCCTTCTTACTTCTTACTGTGAACCTGGCAGGTGTGATGCCAGAGCTATATTATTATTAGCTGATCATTCGAAAGGAGACTAGTTCTTGGCAATTCACAACAGGAAGTTACCTGGGAGATATGTAAAATAGGTCATGGAAGATGGAGAGGGAAAGCGTGGCAGGGCCAATCAAATAGAAGGAGGAATCCAAGCAGAGCAAATTCTCTTACAAACAAGTAAGTCAGCCAGCCAGCAAACAGACTTTACCAACCAGGGTGAAGAGCTCATTCAAATGGTGCACAGTATTTGTTGACAAAATACAGTACCTGTGGTTCAAAGTTCCCAAAATAATATGAATATCTTGTTCTCAGAAAAAAAGGGTAGAGGAAAAGGATAATATTTCAAAGGTGGAAGCCAGGCTACAGACAACAAACACAGTTGTGAGGGGCCATTGACATCACTGTGATTTTTTTTTTTTCTGAGATATACAAACTTCTACTGAAATATGTTTTCAAAGGCCTAGGTCAAACAGCTGCAGACAATGTAGCAACCAAAAAGTAATGATGTAAAAGTAAATGAACACATCCATTCATAGATTTATCCAAGGCAGCTAAATCATTTCTTGTATGTGTACTTGCTTGAAATATGAACTATTCAAAGTACAACTAAAGAGTAAGAAAAATGATAACTGAATATTTAAATCATATAGAGTTCACTTGTATTTTTATTCATTTACTTGCAAGGAGAGAATGAAGAGAGAGAGAGAGAGAGAGAGAGAGAGAGAGAGAGAGAGAAAGGAGAAAGGTCATGCCAGAACCTCTTGTCATTGCAAATGAATTCCAAATATATGTGTCACTTTGTGCATTGACTTTATGTGGGTACTGGGCAATTGAACCCTCGGCTGGCAGGCTTTGTAAGCAAGTGCTTTTAACCATTAAGCCATCTCTTCAGTTCCCAGGCAGAGGGTTTTTTTTTTTTTTTTTTTCCAAGGGCAAGGAGCTTTATTTCGGGCTTAAGCTCGGTCTCTTGACTTCACCAATGCAGTAGATCTGTACAAGAGCCCTGAGTAGTGAGAGGGTAAGGTTTTTATAGGGATTTGAACATAGAAGAAGGGGATGGGTACATGATTGGTTGATTTAAATAGTAACTGCACTTGTACTCTTCTGGTTGGTTTAGGATTTTGGCGGGCAAAGTTGGCGGGCTGGGTCTAGGGGAATTGAACTTATCTATGACTACAGGGATGTATGGCGTAATCAGTTTCCAGTAACTGTTAAACCCACCCTTACCAGAAGATAAAAATCTTAGATCTTGCTGGGAAACAGAAACTTAGGCCTACTGAGGATTCTGAAGCCTGTCATGGCATCCATCTGGTTCCTGAGTCCTTCATTCCCCCCTCTCTTTGTACCATGAGGAGCCAATCTTGGCTCCCAATTGAATTATGCTGTGATCTTAAAACCATAAGCTGTACTGTATTAATGTGTTCCCTAACAAAAGCAACTATGTATTAATAATGCAAGGTCCTATTGTGATTAGCAACAAAAATAAAAGTAATGGCCCTGCTAAAGCAGACAGCAGAGTTAACCAACCATGGGGAATGACTGAACCATGACTCAAAGCATCCTCTATCAGCTTCTCTTTCTTTCTTTGGTTTTTCCAAATTCTCTGGTACCTTCACCACTGAGTCTCTAATTACACCCGAATGGTTGATATAAAAACAACATTCTTCCCTTAAGGCCACACATAGTCCCCCTTGCTGGAGGAATAATAAGTCCAACCCCCATCTATTCTGTAATACAACCTCAGCTAAGGAATCTACATTTTTCTCTAAGTGAGTAATTCAGTCTCTGAATGTCTAAGTCTATACTTGATGTTTTCCTTGAAGGGTGAGTGCTGCAATGCCTGTTCTTACCCCTACCAGGCCTGCATTGGGAAATGTTGTCACCAACTGGACAGTAAATAAGGCACCGGGATCATACCCAGTAACATATAGTCTTATTCCCCGGGGCTTTCCATTATCCCAGGATACCTGTCTCCCTTTTTCTGTAAACTTGAGAGGAACGAAATTACAGGTGTCATTTCCTTTCAAGGGAGGGAGGTAACATGGTCCATTTTTGTCCCTGGTCTGGTTCAGTGTCATGGTGATAAGGTCCCCCTTAGTAGGTGGGTTTCAATATACCCTTCCGGTAGACACACATTGCCAGCCAGCACAGTAGAAGGCTTAATGTCCCCCACAGCTCCCTTTGATTCTTGCTTTCCCTAAGTGCCCAGGGCATACATAGAAATAAGAAATTTCCTGATTCGCCACAAAGTCCCATGAGTCACCCACTAGTTGATGGAGGTCAAAGATCAAATCAGGAAACCAGGTTCCCCATGGGCAAGATGTGATTTGGAGTAAGCAATTTCCCCCGTGGCAGTGTTGGTTATTATCCAGGTCAGATTATAAACTTGGTGGGGAGTAGCTGCCACCATACATACAGTTAGGAGCACAGTCAGGATCAGGAGCATTTGAGTTGAAGCTTGGGTGGGGTGCTGCGTTTCCATTGTGGCTGATAGTCCTCAGGATCTGCCGGTCAGATGTGAGTGTGATGAATCCAAGTGGCAATTCCATCCATCTTCACAGTGGTAGGTGTGGTCAGGATGAAGACGTAGGGTCTCTTCCAGCGGGGTTCCAGTGTCTCACAGCGATGGTGACACCCAGTCTCCTGGATTATTTACATATTTTAGATTTGAAAATAACCCTTTGAACATCTATACTTGTTTTTCTTTATTATAGAATTAAAACTATGGGGAAAAGATGTCTTAATGTTTGTTTCCCCTCTTGGAAAGCTCTTGTGTTACTTAATAAGCCATTCATATATGTAAGGTATTTTTTTTTTATCTTTGGTTATACATTTCTCTCTGAGTGCTTAAGACCATGCAGATAGCCACATTTAATTAAGGATTAGTTTCGGAGGTCACTAATTGCTCTCCAAAGAGACTTTAGGGACACAGGAGTAGCCCCATAGCTTACTGGTGTCTTTTGTCTGTTAGAGTCAGGGACATGCTGGCCAAGTAGTTTTCCCTTCTTTGGGAAGTCAGGAGGACTGATTGCTCCTCAGTTGTGACTCTCCTGTTTCAGACTGTACACCAGTTTTGTTTGGGTCTCCATATCCTCCCTACTCAGGAAGACAGGTGACTTACCAGGGGGCCAGTGTAGAAGTGTCCCATCATCTCCAGTGGCCTCATGACCTAGAAGCACAGGCCAAAATATTGGCACCTCTTGCTCTGATGATTCCAATTGGCTTTGGCTTCTATGTAGGTAATTAACACACTTAGAAAGGAAGTTACACCAGCCTGGATGTATGTACATATAGATCACATTTGATTACTGAAATAGACTTAGTTGAAGAATGGCACAAGGGCTTCTAAAATTATTTTGTCCTATCTTTAAAATTTTAGTTGTACTGTGGCAGCATAAGCCTTATATACGAGGTATGGAAAGTAGGCACATCTCACATTTTAAATATCTAACATTTATAAATATAAGCAGAACCTGCTACCAGTCTTGAAATCAGTACCAATTGATTTACAGACTAACTAATTTAACCTAGAAATTGTCAGAAAAGGACAAGTAAGATGGTATAAAGTCTTAGCACCTGTGTTTGAAAACATCTTTGATTAGTTCAGATACCTGTGTTGGTACAAATTACCCAGAGAACATTGGAAACAGAACCACAGAGCTTGAATTTTTTTTTTTCTCTCTCTCAGATGAGGACCATTGTTTGAGCCTGAGGTTATGCTCTAAAGTAGGAAATATGTCTTGAGAGTTAATTTGTTATAAGCACTGGACTTACATACAATAGAGCAGAATCTGGTCTTCTTTTTCTTTTTTTTTTTTAAACCAAAACAGCTAGCTAAATTCTAATATAACCCTTGATAAATCTTTTTGAAATAAAAAAAAACACATTATTTGACATCCAATGATTTTGGCTTAAACTTGATAGCTATTGATTTTAGGTACCACAGAAATTTTTATTAACATAAAGCAATTTTATGTTTTACCCATGACTTAAATTTGATAAAGCTTAAGCAAGCTATCCCAACAAATCCCAGGAAGATGAAAGTTATTACTGAAATTAAATCACTTAAACCTAAGTGATTAAACCTAGTTAATTCAATAGAATTAGCATAAATAAGACAGAAGCTATCTTTAAGGTCACAATGTCCTTAGGTATGAGTACTTCACCTTTGGAAATTAACCACTTCTATGTGAGCCTTTATCTTAAGAATAGTTAAAACCTTGATGAAAAGAGGAACCTAATTTACTTTACTGAGAGAGTCTTAAAGCCAGTTTTATAACCCTTAAATCATAACAAATTAGCATCAGTGACCTGTTAATGAGTAAGGCCTTATCATAAGACTCAGTTTCTCCACTGATTAAAACCTTGGCATCAGGTAAACATTAGATTTATTCCAATTAAATGTTTCAATGAAGGGGCCCTTCCCCTGATACACACATTAGGTAAGTCTGGTGCTTGTCTTATGTAAAGAGTTTGTAACCTGATCAAATACCTTGACTCGGTTGACCTATTTAACATTTTGTCTAGTGAGAAATTTTATCTAACAGATGTGACTTTAGGTGTTCAATGGAGAAGAACTAAAGAGAACCACAGTTATATGCTGTACTCCTTTTTCCTTGTTGGAGATAATTGGCCATTTTGTCTCAGTCTGGGAGACACATGGCTTAAACTTGCATGGGGTCTGAGATAAAGGGGGTTCCATCCATTTTTTGAGTCCAGCTTTCCATGAATTTAAGTAGTATATATTGGAAAGCAAGAGCAGAATGAAATTACAGAGCAGAGAGATAAGCATCCTGACATTCCTTATCCTATTCTGAAGTTGTTTGTTTTTACATAGCAAATTTACCTATTTGCAAAACATAAGGTGATAGACTCTTGTCTATGTTTAACCTGGTTAAACCTCCAATTATACCTGTACTTATGACTTTGTGACCCACCTAGCATAGGCATCACCTGTGTCTAATGTAAGATGAATTTAGATTAAGACTGTGTCCCTATATAAAACTTTTAGAGTATCCTTAAGAGTCTGTAAACAGTTGAAAAATCTCTAACTTTAGGCATGGTATTTAAGTTTAGCCTGAAAATTCTTTCCTACATACGCACATCTTTATCCACATACTTTAACATTCTCATCTAATTGCCACTCAAAAAGCCATTTTTAATGAGCATTCTATGTCTCAACATTGAAAAATTCCTTCCCAGTTCCTTCAATCAATTCATCTCATCCCATTATTAACCACCTTTGTTATAAGGCTATTATGAAAAACTACACCAAATTAATTAATCCTATTACTCACTAACAAGTGGGTAGTCTAAAGACAATTTCATGTCATTTACACCAATAAGACATTAAACTAAGGCAAATATCATTGCTATCTTGAGGCAGGCTGGCCTAGAAGTCAGGTCAGTTGCCTCCTCCTTTTTAGTACTTTACAATTTTTTTTTTAATACCTGACAAATTTTAAGTTACCACTTTAAAGAGAATTCTGTTGTTTTTAATAATCCTCTATGAAAGTTGAAGTTGACCTAGAACATAAATTCAGTAATTATATTTATGATATCATGTAACAAAGTTGACACATTTTCTACATAAAAGTTCTTTATAGGTTGTAGTTAAACGTGACTTTTTTTTTCTTGCTGCTTTTTGGTGCACTGTTGCAGCTGGGCGGGGCTTGTATACACCTTAGATCAGCCTTGCCCTACTTCTGGCACTCACCAGGGTCTGGTCTAGTACACGTGGAGGCAATGGCCAAAACGACTGCCAGGAAGCCAAGGATTCTGACTACCTGAAGGGGAAAGGGAAGACCTCCAGGACTGCCAGGAGGCCTCTGAAGAAGGTGGCCCACTGGGAGGCCGCTGAAGTAGGAGTGGGCCTGCTTGGAGATTACTGGGAGAGGAGGCAGAGACATAGCACCTGCATGGGCAGAGGTGCCATTGTGTGTCTGCCACCTGACTGACCCAAGCCGCTTTGGAGCGCTTGCAAAGCTGGCTTGTAATTTTGCTGTTTAAAGGGAGTGAGGGGAAATTTCCTTCCTGAGCTTTTCATTTCCTAGCCAGATGAGCTATGCAGGTCCACGTGGATGCCCAGAAATCCAGAAATGACCTGGAGGACTTCTTCCCATAAGGAGCCTGCCTCCCTCTGGGAGAGCTAATTCCCTTAACTTTCAGAAGAGCTCTTATTCCATGTATCTGAGATATATATCTACATATATTTTTTGGTGGGAGGCAATGTTACCCATGACAGAGAAAGATTAGAAATGCCAAGACCAGAGGGCAATGTTCCCAAGGGCTGATTAGCACATGGGGGATTCCCCAAAGATCCGGGCGTGAGCCTGTCCACAAGTTTAAGAGGCCAGTGACCTGCCCTACAGGCTTTTAAGAGGTCAATGTGTGACCGTTTGTGTGTGTGTGTGTGTGTGTGTGTGTGTGTGTGTGTCATAGAGAAATAGATAGAGGATTTTTGCCAACACCCAACAGGCTGTCAGGGTCCAGGCAGAGGACAGCTGGCCTTCAGTCACTACTGAAGAGTGGCCTCAGCTAAGAGACATCAGTTGCCAGTTCGTCATGTCTGGTCCTGCGCTATGGTGTGAATTGAAAATAAAGGAGGAGAAAGAGAAACCTGCCAGCCCTCAAAACATGGAAGCAAGGCCGTATGGGCTGATTTCTCCCAGTCCCTCTGGGAGAGCACTCACCCACCCTGTCCATCTCATAAGGTCCCTGTTCAGGCACCAGCTGTGGGTTTTTGGATTTTTGTTCGGGGGGCCGCCGCGGTTCACCCCGAAGGCATCCAGGCAACCGGGGGTGGGTGAGCATGTGAAGAGAGAAAGACACTCCCGGGAGAAAGTTGAGCAGTTCTCTCCTTACCTGCTGCCGTGCTGAAATCCCAGTCTGGTCTAGTCAAAAGGAAGAAGGTATCAATGGTAGCCTGATTATTGGTGGGATTCCCATCGGTGCCCAGAACCAATTTCAGGGCTTCAGTCTGGATTCTCTTTCTTCTGTGGTAAAGAGAATCTGTAGCAATTGTTGACAATCATCCCAAGTTGATTACCATCTTGGACTGGGGGACCCATAACCCGGAGAGGGAATACTTGGACTCCAAGGGGCCCTAATTTTAACATCCTGAAAGTGGTCCGTCAGCAAAGAAAGTGGGATAGTCTGCATCTGTCCCATCTGTCCAAGCACACAAATAGTAATTCCAACAAAGAAAAGGGAAGAGAGACAACAAAAAGCACACAAATAGTCATTCCAACAAAGAAAAGGAACAAATAGACAGCAAAAAAAGTTCAGCTGGCCAGCGACTACAAAGTGAGACAACAACCTTTCCCATGTCTCTACAGATAGGGGAATGAAATCCCCTCTGAGCGGGCCTGGGGCACCCACGACCCGTCTGAACAAAGTGGCCAGCTACTACAAAACCGAATGAGACCAGGGCATCTTGCCGTTCCACGGTAGCGATCCGCATTGTCTCTACAAATGGGGGGATGAAATCCCCTCCTGGCAGGCCTGGAGCACCCAGGACCCGCCTTCCAAACAGAGTGGCCTCTTTTCGCCTCAGCCACAATTTTCTAATGAACGGAAGAACGAAGGACAGGTTTTCAGGAAAGACAAAACACAGAAGCACAACACAGAAGCACACTTACCAGCTGGTGACCTGAGCTCCACGTGTTGGTGGTCCTCAGCAGTCTCTGAGGAGATCTGGGACGAGCCCCCAAATATTATGCCCAGTTCTCGGCACCCCCAGTGACCACCAAGGGGAACCAAACACATATGCAAGGGCAAGGAGCTTTATTTTAGGCTTAAGCTCGGTCTCTTGACTTCACCAACGCAGTGGATCCATACAAGAGCAGGTTTTTTTTTTTAACATGTTATGTTAGAGAATAATGCTTTTCATAATGAAACCAGACATTTGTGGCCATAGAAGAAAGAGAATTCTGCAACCACTAATTAATTCATGGATTAGTTAATTAATAACCATTATTTTCTTCACTATGTGATGTTTTGAACATCTAGTCATGTTGGCATACATAGCTCCATCTGGTTCCTTTTAATTATTGTGGCTATACAATGTGGACATACAGTTATTTTGTGATCTCTCTATCAACATGACATTGAGGTTATTTTCTTTGCTGAGACAATGATGCCCAGATCTTTGTGCCTGCTTCTAGTGGTGACTATGCCCTCAAGAGAGCCTTCTGCAGGGACAGAGATGGGAAGCATCAGGCTATTCCTGGCAACCTTGACTAAGAAACTTCCTATTTTCCTGGACTAAATTTTCTCAAAGATATTATGTGGTCTGAGGCTTGCCTTTGAAAGTTTCATTAGCATGCATTCATTGTACTGAGTGACGGGCTTCATAATGACATTTTCACTCAAACATGTCATATACTTGAACATATTAATGTCCTGTTATCCTCTCACCTCTCCCCCACCTTGCTAGTACCTTCCTCTTCTCAAATAGTCCCCAGGCTGTCCTTGTCTTCTCTCATACATAACAAATCTTTGTCATTCTTTGAAGGGTTTTCCTACCTTCTGTTCCACTTTCCATTATATTTCATATCTCTTTCCCTCAAAAATTCTCCTGCATATCCAAACTTTTCTGGTATTAGCTTTTCAGAGGACCTAAACTGACCCAACCCCTAACCACCTCTGCAAGAATTTCTCTAGGAAAATAAAAAACCTTGGTAAAATAAAAATTAAACAAACAAATGTTGGTGAGGATGTGGGGGAAGAGAAACCCTCATTCACTGTACAACCACTAGGAAAATCAATATGGAGATTACTGAAAAAGATGAATATAGAACTACCAACAGACCCAGTTATTCCCTTACTGGGCATTTACCCTAAATGCTTCACACTTCACTACAGAGATACTTGCTCAACCATGTTTATAGCTGTTCAATTCATAATAGCTAAGAACTGGAATCAACCTGGTGCCCATCATTAGATGAATGGATAATGAAGTTGTGGTACATATACACAATGGACAGAAGTCTACTCAGTAGAAAGAAAAAAAAATGATACAATGAAATAGACATGAAAGTAAACCCCAAATGAAGCAACCATAGAAACATTTCTTCTTGAAGGTAGACTAAAAGATATAACCCTCAACAGGAGTATAGAGGTAACACCTGAAAAGAAGGGTCCTTGAGAGGGTGGGATGAAGCCTAACCTTAAAAAGTTTTGGCTCTGATCTGTAACTTGCAGTACCAGAAATAGATGCTACCCACATTGAGCTATGGATCAGAGAGAACAATGAGGTCCCCAAAACAAGACAGGCTTCTGTCAAAGCACTTGATTACCCAACTGAGGTAAAAGGTGTTGAAGACACCATATGCTGCTGGCACAGAACACAGAGAGACATGGCTAGAATCTGGACATGGCTGGAATCCAGAAGGGAGCCCATCTAGTGCTGGAAATCGCTACATGAGCTACTGGGGGAAAGTGGCCAATGATGGTGTGGGCAAGCAGGGGTCTAAGCTGCTCAGAAGCAAGCAGCCTGACAAGAAGTATTCACCAGTGTAATGGTGGCACACAGACTTGATGGGTAACCAATGGCTTTCTGATTTGTTATGAGGTCTGGTCAGTGGAAAGAAATTCATTTCTGCGACTGAGAACCAGGTATGAATCCTATGGAGACAAAGATTATGCTCTCCAATGTCAAGCTCCCAATAGTCTTTGGCTAAAAGAGGGGCTACATCCATTAAACTTTCCCTAACTTAATAATGCTTACCAAATTTAACCTATGCTGACTTCACTCTCTGCTGGAGAATCTGTTTTTTTTTTTTTTTTTTTCAGAAGGTACTGAGACCTGGGGATATTAACCACCCCTGACATCTCAGTCAAGGCCCAGGTGAAACTACAGAGGAAGTGGGGAGACGAGCAAGAGTGCTGTTTCCATGGGGAGCCTGACAATTACCATTAGGGTGAAGGAGACAGATGTTGAGGATACTTAACACATACCAAAGCAGAAATCCAGAGGCTCCTAAGAGCTCATCACTGAAGTAGACTTAAAACTCACCCACCACAGCTCAGGAATCTTGTGGAAGAAAGGGCAGAAGGATTGTAAGAGCCACAGGTTGGGATGTCATGCCCAGAGGCACTGACTCCCTCTAATAACTGTACTCTGTTCCTACAGCACACACCCCACAACCCTATGGGGAATACCAGCAACCCTGCTGAGGAGGGCCCTCTGTGGAATGGGGTCAGGGCGGAGGGAAATGATGGTACCATACCAACATATGATGTATCCATACAAAGTATGTTCTTTTCTTTTTTGTGTTCTGAGGTAGGGTCTCACTCTAGCTCAGGCTGACCTGGAATTCACTATGTAGTCTCAGGGTGGCCTCAAACTCTCAGCAATTCTCCTACCTCTGCCTCCTGAATGCTGGGATTAAAGGCATGTACCACCATGCCCAGCTAACAAAGTATGTTCTTAAGGGCTAGAGAGATGGCCTAGAAGTTATGGCACTTGCCTGAGAAATCTAAGGACCTATGTTCGATTCCCCAGTACCCACATAAGCCAGATGCCCAAGGTGGTGCATGCATGTGGAGTTCCTTTGCAGTGGCTGGAAGCCCTGGCACGCCCATTCCCTCTCTCTATGTGCCTTTTTCTCTCAAAATAAGTAAATAAGTAAAGTATTTTAATGAAAAAAATTAAATTTAGCCAGGCGTGGTGGTGCATGTCTTTAATTCCAGCACTTATAAGACTGAGGTAGGAGGATAACTGTGAGTTTGAGGCCAGTCTGGAAGTACAGAATGTGTTAAAATTATTTTTTTTAAATTTAAATAATTTTTTAAAATTAAATTAAAATAAAAATTTTGCTTCAGCAAAGATTATATATTTGTATGTTGTCCTATGTATTTATTTAGCTTTTTTTTTCACAGTGCTGAAGATCCAACCCAGGACCTCTCACATAGTAGGTAATTGCTCTACCACTGAGCTATATGTCAAGTCCAGCTTACCTAGCCTTTCTTTAATACAATGTATATAAAAAGAAGCATATG
Source organism: Dipus sagitta (assembly GCA_036346955.1). NCBI lineage: Eukaryota > Metazoa > Chordata > Mammalia > Rodentia > Dipodidae > Dipus > Dipus sagitta. The sequence goes on along the minus strand of CM070779.1, from coordinate 53,865,682 downwards.
CATCACAAATAAGCAGCTCAAAGGCTTTCATAAACTGAGAACACCCAAGAACCCAGAACCACATTAGGAAACAGAACATCATTAGCCTTTCAGAAGCTCTTCCTTGGCTCCTTCTCATTTTCCACCTTCTCCAAGGCTAACTAGCCTCTGACTTTTAATATTTTAGATTAGTTAATGTCAGTACTGGCTTCCTTTTCTCAACATTATGTGTGTGAGTTTAAGCCATGTTCATTTAATATCAGTGTTGTAAACTACTGTATCATGTGACAAAATAAAAGCTTATTTGTACGTTTTATTATATCCGTAACTTTTAGTTTCTGGCTATTAAAAGCAGTGTTGGGATAAACGATCCTGGTGACTCTTGGTAAGCATGTGCAGGCATTGTGCTGATGTGCACCTGGAAGTGGGCTACAGCTCTGCTTCATAGAAGAGACATAGACACATTTGGACCCTGGGATGGCTAATCTTCTTTGTGAACTTGACTGGATTTAGAATCCACATACCTCTGGGTGTGCTTATGAGGGGCTTCCAGACAGGTTCAACTGAAAGTGGAACTCATCCTGAATGTGAGTGGCACTATCCCATGGGCTGAGCTCCAGGAATGAATAAAAAGGAAAGATGGAGAAAGTAAACAGAACACCAGCATTCATCTCTCTGTGCTTTTCAAAAAAAAATTATTTATTTATTTATTTTGACAGCGGTGGGGGGGAGAGAGGGAGAGAATGGGTGTGCCAGGGCCTCCAGACACTGCAAACAAACTCCAGACGCATGTGCCCCCTTGTGCATCTGGCTAACTTGGGTCCTGAGGAATCAAATCTGGGTCCTTTGGCTTTGCAGGCAAACGCCTTAACTGCTCAGCCATCCCTCCAGCCCTCTCTATGCTTTCTAACTGCAGATGCAATGTGACCTGCTGTCTCACCTTTCTGTTGTCTTGCTTTTCCTGTCATGATGGGCATTACCTCCAAACTACTGAGCCAACATAAACCCTGCCTCCTTTAAGCTGTCTTTGTCAGGCATTTTGTCACAGTAATGAGAAAAGTAACTAATACAGGAAGTTGTTATCAAGGTACAAGGCTGCTACTCTGATAAACCTGACTATGTGGTTCATGGGTCTTTGGAACTGGTTTGCAGGAGGAAGATGGATGAGAGGTATTTTGGTCTAGAGAAGCCCCAGAATGCTGTAAACAGATTGTAATAGGCCATTCAGGTGGGAGTTTGGAAACCAGATGCCAAGAAAAATGTGGACAGTTAAGACTCAGTTTATGAGATTTCAGAAGGGAACAAAGAACTGGACTAAGGACCATTCATGTTACATGCTGGCAAAGAATCTGGCTATATTTTGTCTTGTTTTGAGAACTGAAATGAGGCTGAATTCAAAGCAATGGTCTAATCTGGTTGGCAGAGGAAATTTTGCATCAGGCTATCATTCAGGCTGTGTCATACTTGCTGCTCATGACTGTTATCTAGGTCTACAGTAAGAAAAAGCAACAATGGAGCAGAAAGGCATGAAAAATGTGCAGATGACTAAGGAAAGGAGTGTTTTAAAGAGTTTAAAGTTATAGACAAGGGCTATGTGGAAAAAGAGGCTATTCTTTTAAAAGAGATTACCACTAGAGAAACAGCGTACTCTGCACTAGGACAATAGAAAGCTACCCTGAAGACAAGACTCCCTGCCCCCCATTGAAGGCTCTATCTTGTGACATCTCAAACACATTTGAAGGGATAGAGCCTCAACTGAGAATGACACTGGAGGGGACCCCTGCCCCAAAGTGGCCAGCTAGATGGGAAGTGTTTTCCTAGGGTCAGCCTTGAAGTACACAGAGACTTCTGTAAGATTCAAAGGGAGCAGGCAGTATCTTGAGCTGGAAGCAGGATTTGGCTGTGATGTCCATGTAGTACCTGTTTTGCAGTCATGAAAAATACAAGAACCAGATTCTGGAGGGTTGTGCCAAGTTCACAGAATGTCACTGAGGCCAGGAAATGTTCCTACAAGGAGGTCCTGAGAGGCCATTGCATGAAACTGGGAAGGTGAAGCTGAAGTGGCAACAGAGACTTCAGGCTGTTGGAGATTCCAGGACCATGGGAGGCCCAGGGTGGAGCCAGGCGAGAAGAAAGCTCACAGGTACTGGGAGAGAGGAGCTACCTGGATGATTCTATCCCAGTCTCCATGTGCTGGACATGGAGCTTTAGGATTTGGTGTTTGCCCTGCTATATTTTAGTCTTGCTTTGGCGCAATCTTCCTGGCTATAGCACCCCCTTTTGGGACTAGGACCTTTTCCATCATGTATTAGAAATACCTCACTTGTTTACTGATTTTACAGGGCCTCACAGTTAAAAGTTTGTCTTAAGTCTCAAAAGAGACTTTTGACTTTTGAACACTGTTTAGGATTAGTGAAGACTATGGGGACTTGTCAAGATGGACTGAATGCCCTTTGTATTATGAGATGAAAAGGAGAGCTTATTGGCAATGTGATTTAAAATGATGTGTTTGGGTCCCATTGGCAACTGGTGGAGTTATGATGGTTAATATTTCTTATCAATCTGATTGGATTTAGAATCCCCATGGAGGGCTAGAGAGATGGCTTGTTAATTAAAGGCACTTGCTTGCAGAACCGGACCAGCTGGGTTCAAATCCATAGTACCTATGTAAAGCCAGCAACACAAAGTGGCACATGCATCTGGAATTTCTGTGCAGTGGTAAGAGGCTCTGGTGTCCCCATACTCTTTCTCTCTTCTTTGTTCCCTCTTTCCCTCCCCTCTCTTTCTCTGTCTCTACTTGCAAATAAATAACAAATAAAAAAATAGAATCTGCATGGAAGCAGAGCCCTTTATACCAGATCTTTTGTGTTAAATAATTAAAAAAACAAGCACAAATGATTTGTATCAAGCAGCATTCAATAAGGAGACAGAATGCAGTAACTTGAGCATAGCGAGTTTAATTTGGAGCATTAGTGACTGGAGCAGGTTCTAAAGTACTGGGGACTTGGCTAGAATCAGAATTCTGAAGAATCCTGGAGTAGTAGATCTGAATACCAACAACCTTTATGGCTGAGAGAATGTTCCGGAGAAAAGCCCTTTCTTAGAGGACTATGTCTCACTGCATGTGCTGGTTACCTGGTAACTTAACTGAGGTGCTGTGCCACTGGTACTTGCTGGGGACCTGCCCTCAGCTGCCTCAGTGTCAGGAAAATGCTAATGAGCCTGGTCACCTCAGAAATGAGGTACCACACACTGCAGGAGCTAGGTGAAGGGAGCACACCAGACCTGGAAGAGACAAACTCCTTCCTGAGCCAGGTATGGGGGTACACTCCTGTAATCCCAGCATTTGGGAGGCCAAGCCAAGAGGATGACGATTTTGAGGCCACTCTGGGCTATATAGAGAGAACTTGTGGCAAAACATTGTCCCCACAAAAATATCATCTTTCCCCCCCACCAACCAAAATACTTTTCCACTTTTAGTGGCCCCCTAATGCCCTCCATTAACAACACTTAATATAATGCCAGCTGGCAAAGGAGAAATATTTAGAAGCACTTTTACAGAGCAGGCAAAGAAGAATATATTTGGAGCTGAGTTCTCAAACTGATAACTGGCAAGCATACTATTATCTGTGATTAATACTCAGTAGAAATGTATTTCTTCTTTTGGAAAAATCAAATGTTCATTGTCCATAAAAATATTACATGATGCTCTATGAAACAGCTTTCTAATTTTTTGAAAGCATTGCCATGGCCAAAGCAAGCCAGATTTCTCTTGTTGGGAAGATCTTCAAGACCACACTGCACATGGTATCGACAGAGAGATGCTATTAATTGGGGCACCAGTGCAATGAGTGTGCTATAGTTTCCAAGAACATATTCATCTTACTTAGTTCAGACAGAAGAATTTAAGAAAAGATTATTAGGAGAAAGAAAGTTGTAGTAGTTCACCCTTATAATCTTAGTACTCAGGAGCCCGAGATACAAGGATTACTGCGAATTTGAGGCCAATCTGGGTCAGTCTAGGCTAGACTGAGAATTTGCCTCAAAAAAAAAAAAAAAAAAACAGGGGCTGGAGGGATGGCTTAGTGGTTCAGGCATTTGCCGGCAAAGCCAAAGGACCCAGGTTTGATTCCCCAGGACCCACGTTAGCCAGATGCACAAGGGGGCACATGCATCTGGAGTTCGTTTGCAGTGGCTGGAGGCCCTGGTGCGCCCATTCTCTCTCTGCCTCTCTCTCTCTCTTTCTCTCTCTCTGTCAAATAAATAAATATAAAAAAAAACAAGAAAGACTTAGGAAGTATTAAAATATTTGTGTGCATATTTTAAATACATATATATGTATACATACTTATATAACTATATCTAGATATAATTTTTTTCAGTTTTATTTTTTACTGTGGAATATGAGAATTTGAGATAGCACTTCTTTTGAACTTTTCTACATATATACACATGTGCATATATTTTCCTCCTTTTATTTATTCCTTTTGTTTTCTGAGGTAGGGTCTCACTCTAGCCCAGGCTGACCTGAAATTCACTATGTAGTCTCAGGGTGGCCTCGAACTATCCGCGATCCTCCTACCTCTGCCTCCTGAATGCTGGGATTAAAGGCATGCGCCACCACACCCAGCTTTCCTCTAAACTCCTCAAATCCATATAAACAAGTTATGTTAGCTCAGTACTTACTGCTTTCTGTTATCTTCGTGTGTTTTTATTTTATTTGTTAACAGTTTGTATACATGTATATAATGTATTTTAATCATAATCATCCCCCATTATCTTCTCTTTTCTTCTTCCCCCTCCCACTGAACCCCTCCTTCCCGCTAGTCATCTTCTACTTTGATGTGTTTGTGTGTGTGACCCACGGAGTTTAGTTAGGGTTGCTTGCATGAATATGGATAGGGGTTTATTATAGATATCCAGATGTTATTGGCATGTGGCAGTTCTAGCCTCAATACTCAGAATGTAACTTTATTTGAGGATAGGGTCTTTAAAGAGGTAATGAAGTTAAAATGACCTTAATCCCACATGATAGTGTAACATGAAAAGGGGAAGCTGGGTTGGGGGCATGGATCCATGGTGCAAGCATGAGGGTCTGACTTTGGATCCCAAGCACCCATGTAAAATGCATGGACAAGTGGTATGTTCCTGTGCTGGGGAGGTGGAGAGAGGAAGGACAATCTCTGGGGCTTGCTGGCTAGCTTGTGTAGTTGAGTTCTTGAGCTCTGGGTTCAGTGAGGAACTCTGTATTAGTTAGGGCTCTCTAGAGAACAGAACCGATAGAATGAATATATAAAGGGGGGGGGTACTTATTAAATCAGCTCAGAAGATCAACCATAGCTGTCCACGGACCAGAAAATGGAAGAGTCCTGCTCAGCCCATGGGGCTGTATGCAAACTGAAGAGTCATAGAACCTGGAAGTGACAGTCCAGGAGGCCAAAGGAATGGTAGGAGCATGCACAGGGGAGCATCATGGCAGACAGACAAAAGAAAAGCCCTGGTGTTCTTTGTTCTCCTAAAGCTGCCTTCCATATAGTCCCCCAGAGTGAGGGCTGCCCACTGGAGAGGAAGAGCTTCCTCTCTCAGTTAATTCGGCCTGGAAATGCTCACAGACTCATCCAAAAGTTGTGCTTCTCAAGTCATTATTCCTAATCTTGTTAAGTGGACAACAAACTAAGATCAGGTATCCCATCTTAAAAAATGTAGTGGAACGATAGAGGAAGATACTCTGTGTCAGTCAACTTCTGGCCTCCACATGTAAGTGTACACACATGCATTTGCAATTACATACACATATGCCTTCACACATATGAATATGCACACACACGTATACCACATGCCAAAAACACCAAAGGGCAAATGTAGAGACAGATATGCACAGAGGGAATGTGCCATGTGAAGGTCTGTTCCTTCTATAAATCAAATAATGCCAAATTTTGCCAACCAATAAGGAATGAAGAAGGACACCGACTTTCCCTCACAGCACTCAGAACAGAGAACCTTGCCAAGGCCTTGTCTGTCTACTTTTCAGAATGGTAAAGCAATAGCTTTCTGCTTTTGAGCCATTTAGTTTGTGGCACTTTATTACTGGAGTCCTAGCACACTCATAAATGAAGCCATGTATATTTATTTTTGAGGTAGCATCTCACTCTAGACCAGGCTGACCTGGAATTCACTCTGTAGTTCCAGGTTAACCTTGAACTCACAGCAATTCTTCTACCTTTGTCTTCTGAATGCTGGGACTAAAGGTAAGCACCACCATGCCCCATCAGCTCCACTTAATATTATTTTATTCTTTCTTGAATTACAGTTTTTTGGGTTTATTTTCCTTCCTTTCTTCCTTTGTTCCTTCCTCCTTCCCTCCCTTGGTGCCTCTCGCCCTCTATCCCTCCCTTCCTCCCTCTCACTCTTCCTTTCTACCTTCCTTCATTATTTCCTTCTTTCTGTCCTTCTTCCTTTGCTTCTTCCTTCCAACCTTCTCCCTCTCCTTTCTTTCTTTCTCTTCCCTTCCCTTCCCTTCCCTTCCCTTCCCTTCCCTTCCCTTCCCTTCCCTTCCCTTCCTTCTTCCTTTCTTCCCTCCCTTGCTCTCTGTTTCTCTCCCTCCCTCCCTCCCTCTCTCCCTTCCTTCCTTCCTTCCTTTTTCTTTCCTTCTTCCTTCAAACCCACCCTCCCTCCATTACTTCCTCTCTTCTTCCTTCCCTCCCTCCCTTCCTTCCTTTCTTTTTCCTTCTTCCCTTCCACTCTTCTTCCTTTCTTACCTCCCTCTCTCTCCTCCTCTCCCTTCTTTCTTTCCTTTTCCCTCCCACTCTTTCTCCCTTCCTAATATATCTATTACAAATGCACCCTAAATTCTCACTAGAAGAATACATTTCCTTTCACTTTACTTGGGGACCATCATTTCTGTAGGTCACCTTTTCTTTGAAGACATCCTCCCATTCCCCTTTGTGTTTGTGCTCCATTCCAAGCTTGTTTCATTCTAGAAGTGTCACTCAGCTGGTTATGCTTCCTAAGCTATCATCCTGGGATTCACTTTTTCTCAGTGTTAATTTTCTTGTTTTGTTTTCATAAAATGAAAATTACTTTTCAAAGAGAGACAGAGAGAAAGACAGAATGGCACTTTGTGTGGCCGGCTTTACATGGGTACTGGGGATTTGAACTCTGCCCAGCTGAGTGCTTGTAACTGCTGAGTTATCTCTCCCCCTTCCATTCCCTTGTTTTCTTGATTTCACATGTTTATTTTCTGGTTTCTTTGTGTTTGAACGTGGAGGTGGGGGAAGACACACATGTATGTGTGGAGGTCACAGGCTGTTTGAGGCAGAGGTTCTTGTTCACCACTGTTGGCCAGGCTAATTGGACTACAGACTTATGAAAAGCTCTCCTGTTCCTGCCTCTCTTTTTGCTGTAGGCATCCTAAGATTGCTCACGTCAGGTACAGTGTCCAGCTTTTTCTGTGGCTCTGAGGGTCCAAACTCAGGTACTCATACTTGTGTGGCAAATGTTTCATCCAGTGAGCCATCTCCTCAGGCCCTTGTTTTCTGATTTCTTAGAAAAAGTAGAGTAAGGAGGCAAATTTCTTTAAGAACTTGAGTACGTGAAACTATTTTTATTTTAATCTTACACTGTATTGATCGCTCAGTTTTGCATTATTATTGCTGCCTAGGAAATCACCCTAAAACAATGGACATTGATTCTTGTGTAACCCCTGTGGGGTGGGGAATGCCTGTGTCCCTTGCCTCAAGGTGTCTGCTATCATCTCCACATGTGGCTGAGAAGGCTGCATCCGTGTTCTCACTTCTAGGGTTTTCAGGGTTTAGTTTGTCATTTCTTAGCACATTGATCTCTTTATGGGGAAATTAAGAAGAGAGCAACTGACTTTCACCTGCGTGATAAAGCCAATGACAAAGATGAGGCTAAGGAAGCCAGCATCTTTTAACATCTAATTTCAGAAGTGACACTTCACACTTTTTCTGTCTTTAAGTGAGTCACTAGATGCCATGGTTTGTTTGAGCTGCTATGCCAAAATACCATATACTGGGTGGCTTATACAGTAGTTAATTATTTTTGCAGTTTTGGAGGCTAGAAGTCCAAGATCAGGGTGCCATCATGGTGAGGTTCTGGTGAAGGCTGTCTTCCTGGATTACTCACAGCCAGCCATCATCATGCTTCATGGGAGAAGGTGAGAGATATGTGCTACCTGTTATCATAAAGACATTAACCCTACTAGTCCAGTACCCACCCTTGTAACTTAATTACTTTTTTTAATAAAACCTAAAAAATACTTATTTATATTTATTTATTTACATAAAGCACTCTGGCTGGAATAAAGGATTCAGTTTGGCTCATTTATGCTGTCTTGGCTGCCTGTAACAGGTGTCTGCAAACGTCTACTCCACAAGCCTTCTTCCAGCTGGGCTCACCCCTCCATGAATTCTCTGGAGCTGCCCCCTCCTGATAGCCATGGAACTAGGAGATTCAGAATATTACAGAGATTATTCACAGCCATGTTTGAGGGTGGCCTTAAGGGCCAGGCAGCTGAGTATATGATTTTAGGTAGAAAATCATGGATTATCTTTTAAGATTTCATTGTTATTGATAAATCTGATGTTATGATGGCTCCAAGTTTTCACATATAAACATTCCCTCTCTCTTTGGAAACTTTTCTTTGTTCCCAAAGTTCTGAAAAACTTGTGATGCATCATGGCATGGGTCTACTTTTTTCCATTATACTGGACACTTAATATGCCCTTATATTGGAAAAACCATACTCTGTGTTCTGTGAATAATTTGCTTGATAATTGTCTTTCCTCTTTTCAACTGATAAATGGATTTTATTACTTTTTATAGTATATTTGTTTATTTATATATAGTACATTTGTTTATTTCATCCTTTCATTTTCATGGTAGGTATTCTATCCAATGTTGGGGGATTCCTGACTGCGCTGAGAGTGAGGCTGGGCTTGGTGGGCACTGTTGACCAGCCCCCTTTACTGTGGGATGGTCTGACTGTACTCTTTCACCAAGAAGGAATCCTTTTATCTCAGAATCTTTAGGTTTGTTTTCCCCCTTTAACTGGCTGATTATTATTATTATTTTTTTTTAGGTTAAGAACTTCCAGTCAAGATGGCATCTGCCTAATCATGCTTCAGCTCTGGGGGTAATATCAGGCAAGGTCTGTGGGACACCAGTGTGAGTAGGTCTTAGCAGACCTCCAGTGGGTGGGCACAGAGAAACACTTGGGAATCTCCTGATTCCCACACTCACGGGTAGCCCACTAGACCCTTGGGTCCCCCCAACCACTCTCCCCAGCCACTACTCCCTGACAGATTTCCTGCCTCATGCCGACCTGGCCCTCATGTTTTCCCAGTCTCCTGGAGCCCCCACCCCACTCCGCATACCCTCCATCTCTTGGGCCCCCATTCTTGGTAACTGTTGTCCATGCACCTTCTGTTTCTTGCTCCCCCCGCCCCCCCATCTGTGAATACATGCCTTTTCTCTGCAGGCCCGCCCTCCCACTGCATCTGTGAATACACTGCCTTCCTCTCTTGCCCCGCCCCCCACCTGAGCATGCACCACTGTCCTTGCTCAGGCTCTCCGTCACTGTGTCTGTGAATGCAGGCCTTTCTCTCTCTCTCTCTCTCTGCCTTGCCCACTGCATCTGTGAACACACGCCTCCCTGTATTTGGCTGTGCCCACTGCATTTGTGAATGTGCTGCTTTCCTCTCTCTCTCTTTCTTGCCCCGCCCATTGTTTCTGTGTTCTTGCTCCTTCCCTATCTTGGCCCCCACCACTGCATGATGCGCACATGGAAGAAAGCGCCGTTCCTCTACCCCAGAGGCTCCCACCACTGACTCTGTCAGAGACCTGCCCACACGGTGGCCGTCAGTGGTCTGTGCCTTTCCTAAGCTCCTGGAGGTCCTACCCCACTGCTTCTGATCTAGGAGGGCTCCCACAGGCTGCCTACTGAGCTCACAACCCACCTCTGTTCCTCCCCCACTCCCAAAACCTATATCCATGGTGCGCTGGCCTTCAGGCTGCCTCCACTTCCCCTGATTGCAGACCCTCAACTCCCTGTGCTGCCTACAGGCACTCTTGTGTGTGCCCCTTGGCCAGTGCCCATCTCTCCCCCACACTAGCTGCAGCAGACAGCTTCCAGGTCGCTGAGATGAACTTAAAAACCAGGCATAGTTATGGAGGAAGGGATATTTATTGAAGCTTACAGATCCAGGAGAAGTTTCATAATGGCAGAAGAGGTCTGTACCCTCTTAAAGGACCCAGCACAGAGAGAAAAAAGCCACACCACAAACACACACACCCACTCTAGGAACTCCTGGCACTTTGCATATTTTCAGAATGGAATTGCAAATCTGCTACCACACCTTATGGCTGGACCCCAAGATCCACCTACTGACACCTCCTCCAGCCAGGTGGCTTCAGATACAAACTGCTAACTAATAAAATGCTGACTATATTGAGGGCCAACTATTCAAACTACCACAGTAGCCACCTCCCTGATCTGGCAAGGGCTGTGGAACCCAGCAACTCCCACCACCTCTCCACCCCACCACCCCACTTCTAGTGGAGTCTTGGGCACTGCATCATCCCAGAAGGGGCACACAGGGAAACCAGGCAGTCACCTGCCAGTGAACCAGTGAGTCCTCCATAACCTGCCCACCTGAGCTCAGTAGGAGACAAAGGCAAGCAGCAAGGTCCCAGAGTCACAGACAAAACACAGCTGATACAGGTCAAAAGGGACCCCAGACTTCCAATCTAACCTTTGGTATTAAACACCACCCTTGAGCAGCTGGTGCACTTACACCCTTCATAACCAGTGCATCCCAAAGCACAAAGCCATCATTAGCCTACCCTATTCAAACATAAAACAGAACACTCACTGAAGATACCACAAGGGAAAACTCTTGCTTCCTCTTTAATTACATAAGATCCCCACACTGTGATGGACAGACCACAACACAAAAGAAAGAACATGAAACATCACATGGAGGGAGCTCCAACAAGGTTTCTTAGTCCTACAATGGAAGTTTCCAATGAAAACATAGAGGAGACAACAGGAATAGAACCCCAAAATGAACACACAAGATATATGACCCTGACTAAGTAAATGGCAGAACTGGCAGAAAATCAACAAAAAAGCAACAATCACATAAATGAAATCCACACAGCTGTCTTCGTCAGACTTGACCAAATAGATAAAACCCAGAGACACTTCAAAAGAGAGTTAAGTGAACTGAAGGTGAGCCAAAAAACAGAGGATCTAAATAACCAGCTGGTCAAGGTTCATGAAGACTTTAGTGAATGCAAGAACGAATTCTAAGAAGCATTAAGAAAATCAAAACATGGCCTGAAATTGGAACTCCACAAAGGGATGGATACTATACAGATAAAGGCAACAGATAATACAAACCAAATTGAACTAATAAAAACCTCTCTAGAAACCCTAAAGAAGAGAGTTAATCATGTGAAGGGCAGAACCTCAGAGCTGGAAGACAAAGCAGAAGAAACAGTTCAGGAGTCCAATAACTTTAATAAGTTCAAAAAGTCTTGTGAACAGAACACAAGGGAACTGTAGGATACCCTAAAATGTCCCAACATTCAGATTATGGATATACCAGAAGGAGAAGAAATCCAGACCAAAGGCATGGAGAACTTATTCAACAAAAATTATTGAAGAAAAACTTTCCCACCCTCTCAAAAGAGTGTCCCATCAAGATACAAGAAGGTAATAGAACTCCAAACAGACTGGACCAAGTAAGAAACTCTCCAAGTGTGGGGGTTTGATTCAGGTGTCTCCTATAAACTTACATGTTGTGAATTCTAGGTCCTCAGGTTATGGCAATTTGGGAATTGAAACCCCCTGGAGGCAGTGTATTTTTTGGGTGGGCAGGCATATGGGTGTTATAGCCACTTCCTCGTGCCAGTGTTTGGTACATTCTCCTGTTGCTGTTGTCCATCTGATGTTGACCCTGTGCTCATGTCATCAGTTTCTCCTGTCATCATGGAGCTTCTCCTTGAGTGTGTAAGCCAAAATAAACCTCTCTTTCTCCCCAAAGGCTGCTCTTGGTCATGTGTTTTCTGCCTGCAATGGGAAAGCTAACTACAACAGCAAAGTTGGTACCAAGAAGTGGGATCATTACTGTTAGTCACCTGACTGTGTGGTGTTTGGTCTTTTGGAGATAATTTTCAAGAGGAATGTAGAAGGATTTGAAACCTTGGCCTAAGAGATGCCTTACAGTGCTTTAAGTACAGCTTGATGGACTATTCTGGTCAGAGTTGAAAGACCTAAATGCAGTAATAACTATGTACTGTGAGGTTTGGCTTATGCGGCTGAAAAGGTGCTTTCCCTGGATAGGGCTAGAAGCAGTTTGTGAGAGAAGCCTGCTGTTATGGCCATGTCCTGAGAATTTGTGCAAGGTTGCATTGCATAGAAATGGAACAGTGTGAGCAGAGGGATATGGCACAGAAAAAAAAAAAAAAAAAAAAAAAAAAACCTCTTTGGGCCCAAACTGCTGCCTGTTCAGCTGCAATTGTTTGAGAGATTACAACTGTTAAGATTGGGTCAGCTGATGTACATTGGGACAACTGGAAGATTGCAGACTATTTTGAAGGGTCTTGAATGCTGAAGGAGTTTGCTTTTCTCCAATGTCTGCTTTATTCCTCCCTGGATTAACAAGTTGGTAGCCCACCTGGAATTATGGAGTATAACAAATGTAGGAAAGAGAGCATCATTGAATTTGCAACATGGTTTTGTATTTTGGAAATGGCTATGGGCAGTGTGAAGCAGGCTTGTTGGCTTACCCGTGTGGAGCCCAATTGAGCCATGAGAATGAACCATGGGTTGCAGTGGAGACCCAATGGAGATGTCAGGACTATGAGATGGCTGTCAAGGAGAGCTGCTGGCACCTGATGAAGGCTTCTGGGACTGTAAATAGCCTAGCTGGAGGGGCAGAATTGGGACTCCAGAAACCTGTCACTGCTTAGAATTGACTCGGAGACTATCACTGGTTAGAGTTGTTGGACTTGCAGCTACAGAGTTGATGTTTTCCCTCTTTAAATCTTATATTGGTTGAATATTTCTTTGCTCTGCCCAATGCCATCTTTTGGGGTGTGAATGTTTATTTTGTGTCATTGTAGTATAGGTTTTGGGGTTGTTTACTTTTTGGTATTATGGATCAGTTAAAAGACGTTGAATGATGGCAATGTATGAACATCATTGGAATTGACAAAACTGTGGGGAATTTTAAAGTTTGACTGAATGCATTATATTTTATATCATTTATGGTCATTAGTTTATGGAGGCCAGGGGTGAAATGTGGTGGTTTGATTCAGGTGTCCCCAATAAACTTCCATGTTCTGAATTCTAGGTCCTCAGCTTGTGGCAATTTTGGAATTGAGATCTCCTGGTGGCAGAGATTTGTTGGGGATGGGTATATGGGTGTTATATCCACTTTCCTTTTGCCAGTGTTTTGCACACTCTTCTATTGCTGTTGTCCATCTAATGTTGGCCAGGAGGTGATGTCGCCCCTCTACTCATGCCACCGTTTTCTTTCCTGTGCCATCATGGAGCTTCCCCTTGAGTCTATAAGCCATAATAAACCCTTTTCTTCCCCACAAGCTGTTCTTGGTTGGGTGTTTTCTGCCAGCAATGTGAACCTGACTGCAACACCAAAGCACATCCTTGTTAAAACTCTAAACAATGTAAACAAAGACAGAGTGCTAAAAGCAGCATGAGAGAAACAGCACATTGCACACAAAGACACCTCCATCGGAAGTACCTCAGATTTCTCAGTGGGAACCCTGAAAGCCAGAAGAGCCTAGAATGGAGCACTGCAAGTCTAAAAACCTATGGGTTCCAAACCAAACTACTGTACCCAGCAAAAGTGTCCCTCATAATAGATGGTGCAAGAAAAATTTTCCATGACAAAAGCAAGCTCTATGATTATATGAACACAAAGCCATACCTAAAGAGAATACTTCAGGGAATGCTTCACACAGAAGAGTCAAACAATCAATCTCAAGAGCCTACAAGAAGAATATCACAATAACCACAACTAGACCAGGCTTAAAAAAGTACAAAACACAAGAAAGCACCAAACTCCTTTAAGCACCTCATCATGGCAGGGATCAAATACAACCTCACAGTTATAACATTAAATATGAATAGTTTTAATTCAGCCATTGAAATACACAAGTTAACAGGGTATATTGGAAAAATAGACCTTTTGATTTGTTGTCTTCAAGAAACCCATCTCACCACAAAAGACAGACACCTTCTCAGGGTAAAATGATGGAAACTGACATTTCAAGCAAATGGAAATAAGAAACAAGCAGGTGTTGCTATATTAAGATCTGATAAAATAGACTTCAAATCAAAAGTTATCAGAAAGGACAAAGAAGGCCACTTCTTACTCATCAAGGGAATAATCCAACATGAGCATATCACAATCATAAATCTATATGCACCAAACTCAGGTTCACCACAGTTTATAAAACAAAACCTACTTGACAATAAAACATAAATAAACACCAGCACCATCATATTTGGAGACTCCAATACTCCACTACCATTAATAGACAGATCATCCAAACAGAAACTCAACAGGGAAGTAAGAGAGCTCAACAACACCGTAGATAAATTAGACCTAGCAGACGGCTACAGAACACTCTACCAGAATTCTACAGAATATACATTCTTCTCAGCAGCCCATGGAGCCTTCTCCAAAAACAGATCATATATAAGGCCATAAAGCTTGCCTCCATAAATTCATGAAAATTGATGTAATTTCCTGCATCATATCATATCATATCATATCATCAGTGCTGTAAAGCTAGAAATTAACAACAAAGAATTGCTTTAGGAATTATATCAGAGTCTCCTGGAGACTGAATAACACACTCTTAAATAATAAATGGGTAGTAGAAGAAATCAAAAAAGAAATTGTAAAATTTTTAGAATTAAATGACAGTGTGAACACAACTTAGGGGACACAATGAAGGCAGTCCTTAGAGGAAAATTCATAGCACTAAATGCCTTCATAACAAAGACAGAGAGATCTCAAGTTCTCCAGATGGAAAGAAATAATCAAGATGAGAACAGAAGTCAATGATTTGGAAACTAAGAAAACTTAAGAAATTTGATGAAATGAAGAGCTGGTTCTTCTAAAAAATAAACAAATTTGGTAAACCCTCAGCCAAGTTGATCAAGCGAAAAAGAGAAGACTCAAATTAACAAAATTAGAAATGAAAAAAGAGAGGTCACAACAGACATCAGTGAAATTGGAAGAATCATCAGGACATACTTCCCAAACCTTTACTGCACAAAATTGGATAATCTGCAAGAAATGGATGAATTCCTAGCCACATACCACCTACCAAAACTAAACTCAGTCGATTAATCTCCTAAACAAATCTATCAAACCCATCGAGATTGAAAAGGTAATCAAAAACCTCCCCCAAAAGAAGAGTAAAGGACCAAATGGCCTCTGAGGTGAATTCTATCAAACCTTCATGGAAGAACTGAAACCAATTTTCCTCAAATTGTTCCACATAATCAGAGAACAGGGAAAGCTCCCCGACTCCTTTTATGTATTTTTAGGAGGGTATATGGCAGGGTATTTTTACTAGAATTTTACTATTGGATAAAAGACTCTTCTAGAGAGAAGTTTCAAGAAAGAGAGGGATTAAAGATGGAGACCCTACAGGGGTGGAGAGTTGCAGAACCCATACTGAACCACAGTTTTTGCTGGAAGAGAGATTTCTTCCTGCATTGTCACAGAAGGAAAAGATGAGGGAAAAGGAGCCTTGGAAATGCAAGGATGACAAAACCTCCACCTGGTTCCTATTTTCTTTATGAAGTTTGACTTTGACACCAAGCATCTTTCTCTCAGGCAAGGCCAAGATGTGAGGAAATGTTCAGGATGTAGTAATTTGGCAAAGCACAGTGAAATTACCCAGCTTTTCATTCCTTTATAAAATTTTAGATTTTCATAAGAAGTGAGGACACTTTCTTTTCATTCTGGCTGGTTCTATTCATTTGTGCTTTTAATCTAGTCAGGCACATGTATGGATGGGATCTCTGGATTGAGAGGTTGGGCAGATTTCCAGGAAAACCTAAGCCTTTGCTCACCATGGTCTCATTGTTTACTCCTTCTGTCCTCTTTGTGACTAAGCTGCTAGCTTCTTCGAGCTCTGCTTTCTGGTTCACTCCAGCTTGGCAAAAGAGGTACCAGTCCCAAGAATTTGGAACTAAGGATATTCAGATTATCTTCTGATGGTTAAAGGATACAATCATAGCAGAGGTACACAAATATATTGGGGATAAATGAGGAAGCTTCCAACAGGCAAGGCTGGGAAGCTGAAATGTGTGACTAGGGGGCAATCAGTTATGAAGGGTAGAAAAAGGAGAATAGACAGGCATTGCTGGTGTTCATTCAAGCACTGCCCTGGGGTTGGAGAGCTTTCAGTAGATTTTGGATACTTCCTATCTCACCAGCATATGCTAGCTGAGTGGTTCTCAAATTATGATTTCATCAGAGTCATAGTGGGGTGGGGGAGGCAGAGCTTAAGAGATTTACAAAGGCCAGTCCTCTCCTACATGAATAAGCCAGGGCCACTCCTTTTTTCGAGTTTCTGATGCATATAAAAGTGTGAGAGTCACAGGTCCAATGTATTGAAGAAGCATTTTAGGGTTTACAAGATCTCCCTTCCAGTGAAGACACACAGGAAGACTCCACCCCCATCCAGTGAGGACACACAGGCTCTACATGCTGTGGCCCTGTGAACTCTGCTATTCTGGCTTCATCCTCACTAAACAACCTTCTTTTTTTTTAAGGGAGGGAGGAAGAGAGAGAGGAGAGAGAGATGGGGGGGGGGAATATGGGCATGCCAAGGCCTTCAGCCACTTCAAACAAACTCTGAACATGTGTACCCCCTTGTGCACATGTGCCACATTGCATGCTTGCATTACTGTGTGTCTGGCTTACGTGGAACCTGGAAATTTGAACATGAGTTCTTAGGTTTTACAGGCAAGGGCCTTAGCTGCTAAGTCATCTCTCCAGCCCCACGACCTTCTGACTATAAACTTCTCCCTGTACTCAGCAGAACAGGTCCCCAGTGCTATCATCTTATAAACTTTTGCCTTTGCTCCATGAATGACAATGATTTCTTATTGATGGTTGGGAAGATGTCCTTGAGATTGGTTAATGTGAATTTATCTGGAACAGAGGTCCCCAATTTGCCCACTCATTAGGATCACCTGAAGAGCTTGAAGCAGAGTCATACTGAGTCAAATAAAATGAGAAGCTCTGGTGATATGATTGCATCATCAATGTTGGAGTCCTCAAGTAAATTACAGGAGGATCCATTCCCAGTGTGCAGTTGGAATTCAGTATTGAGCTGGAAATGTCTGTGGGCCAGGCTCTAATGAACATGTCTCTAAGACCTATGGGTGGATAGTTAAATGGATAATACACTAGCCAGACAATCCCACTTACAGGTCCCTAGGAAAGCTCTGTTCACTTTGAGGTAACACTAACCTAAAACTACTTTAGCTGAATCATGTGTGGACCATCTTCTCTGTGAAATTTAAAAGTAACCAGAGGATCCACTTTTCCAAAGAACTGGACTGAAGGAGAAGGCAAGAGGCCTGGGGTCAGCATCAGCAGGAGGGAGGTCCCTGAGAGACAGGGAGTGGGAGAGAACTGCACGTGAGCCATGCATGGAGACTATTCCACTCCCAGAGAATAGTTTGTTCCAAATTGCAAAGCTAGAAATGAGACTTTTGCTCAACCCAAGAACAGATGGCTAAATAAAAAACTGGCCATTCTAGCTGTCTCTGTCGTGATGTGCTGCATGTCCCAATCAAGCACCTGCTATGGCCCCTCACTCTGCTAGTTAAAGCTCCAGGTGATGGGATGACGGTTTAGTCAGTGCTATGCCACTGGCTTCAATGTTTAATAGGAGGGAATTTCTCAGCAGTCTTGCAAAGACATGGGAAATATGAAAAGCTTCCCTAAAAAGAAGCTTATTCCTATGTTCAATTCCCCCATATGCACGTAAAGCCAGATGCACAAGGTGGCACATGCATCTGGCATTTGTTTGCAGTGGCTGGGGGCCCTAACGTGCCAATTCTTTTTCAAATAAATAAATAAAAGTTAAAAAAGTAAAAAACTGAGGTAGGAGGATTGCAGTGAATTCAAGGCCAACCTGGACTATTCAATGAATTCTAAGTTAGCTTGGGCTAGAGTGAGATCCTACCTTTCTCAAACAAACAAACAAACAAACAAGAAGCTTCTTACAAACACTTGTTTATGAGACAATAAAATATTCAACTAGAACAAGGATACAGAGAAGGTGGCAGGGGAGGACAGGGAGAACAAATCCAGGGAGCATCTAGACTTCAAATCCTTATTAGTCAGTTGTTATCCAGCATTACTAACATTAGGTTGGGTTAGGAAGAGGACATTTCTTTTCCAGCTAAAATGTTAGGGGAAAATCATAACATAGTTTCTGTAGATGGAATTCATCCAGGGAACTGAAAGTGCTGCTTGGAATCCTAAACAAATTCAGATTGTCACTAAAGGTGGCGCTGGCGGGATAAAAATGGACACCTGTGAAGTGCTCTCTAAGTGTTGGAACTTGAAGACCTTTCTTCCCCCAGAGTATCTGTCAAGATTTATTTTCCTCCTCACTTTAGTTTGAAATGATTCTACCTAAAGTGAGAACAAGGGGATTCTATGATTGCCCTTCAGAGCTTACAAGGCTTTAAAACTCATTAAGATTTCAGACTCTGGCCCTGCGGCCTTCTAAAAAAATTATTTTTAATTTATTTTATTTTTTTATGAGAGAGATGTAAAGAGCAGAGTCTCTCCTTGATTCATGGGAAGGACTGCTTCCCAGCAGAGGGCATCCTTACGTAATGAGTTCCTTCTGCCTCAGAATCACTTGTTGAAGTGCAAGGGAACAGCTCTTGCTTCTAAAGGCTTTGCTGTTCAGCTTGTTTGGCACGTCGTTTATCCCTAAGGTGTTAAAGTGTTAAGAAGACTTGTTCCAATGTTTTTCTTAGTTGTGTAAGTAATAAGTTGTACTCTTAATGAGGCTGGTAACAGATCATAAAATGGTTTACCTAAATTTCTGCTGATTTATTTACTCATAAATTCTGGAAATATTGATTGCATGCCTTCTGTGTGCAAGGCATGGAGATGGGGGTAGTAATACAGGGTGAGCCTGGACCAGATTTTCCTGAGAAAGAGTGTTTGATACATAGAAGAAGTAAGTTAGAACTGTAAGATGAAACTTAATAACACACATATTTGTATATACTGTAGTACAGTAGTATCATCTCACTAAAATGTTTACCCATAGTCCTTATTGGGAGGTGTTGTCTTTCTACCTCCTGTTGTAGATGGCAGAAAGAATGACCAAATTATTTTGAAATGTTTGAGCTTTTATCAAAATTGCTTTGTTCAGGCCTTCTTTATTCTCACTTTCAAGAGGAAATAAACGTGCACAGTGCAAGTTGACCTCTAATTTAAAAAAATTTTTTGTTTATTTTTATTTATTTATTTGAGAGCAACAGACAGAGAGAGAAAGAGGGAGGGAGGGAGGGAGGGAGGGGGAGAGAGGGAGAGAGAGAGAGAGAATGGGTGCGCCAGGGCCTCCAGCCACTGCAAACGAACTCCAGATGCATGCGCCCCCTTGTGCCTCTGGCTAATGTGGGTCCTGGGGAATTGAGCCTCGAACTGGGGGTCCTCAGGCTTCATAGGCAAGCGCTTAACAACCATCTCTCCAGCCCATCTAAGCCATCTCTCCAGCCCCCCCCTTTTTTTTGTGGTAGGGTCTCACCTTAGCACAGCCTGACCTGAAATTCTCTGTGTAGTCTCAGGCTGGCTACAAACTCACAGCTATCCTCCTACGTCTGCCTATTGAGTGCTGGGATTAAAGGCATGTGCCACCACACCTGGCAACCTATAATTTTTAAAATAGATTATTTGGAAAGAAAAAATTGTTCATTGTCACTGTATCTTTTAAAATCCTTCAATTTCTCATGAAAAAGAAGAATGAAGGTATCTGGACTCTCTTCCACCCAGCAGAAATCTGGAATGAGATTTGAAAGTGGTAGAGTTGTTTCATGTTTCTTTGTCACGGTGTTAGCACTGGAAGGTGGTTGAAGGTATGTGGGTTGAATGGCTACCTGGAGGCCAGAACCTAGACTGCAAGCTCCTGGTGAACAACTTGACCTCACTTTGACAATTGGCTTTCTGGGTCCAGTTACTTTCTTTTCCTCGGGAATGAGACCACTCCTGCCCTCCCAGACCAGCAGTATCAGGAGCTTGTTAGCAAGATGGTGTGGCTTGCAGCACAGTTGCAGTGGGGAGGTGTAAATATAGATGCCTTTCATTTCTGCCTCTATTCCCTGGAAAGGCTCTGTAAGCAAGGCCAGAAACACAGAATATCAGAGGGAACTATAAGCTGCACCTTGGAACACACTGGGATGTTCTATAGGATGAACAAGTATGGTTTGGTGGCTTGGAAGGACGAGACCAGAATGGCACACTGTGGCATGGTCCTGTGGGTGACAGTGTCATGTGGAGAGACATCACATTTCTCCTCCTCAGGTCCATTTCCAGGGCAGCATCTATGGTGGATGTGGATAGTGTCCTGCCAGATCCTGTTAATGGATATGTGCAGATACTAGGAGTGCTGGCTGCTAATGAATCATTGGCTTTTCTCTACATAAACTGGTCTCCCATTGGAGGAAGTCACATTGCCTTGGGGTTTATATTCCTTCCAGAAATTCACAGATAATGACAGGTAGGTAACAGGACACAAAATGCCAGCCCCTGGCCTCCAGGTAGGAGTCAATTTTGTGACATTACTCATGTACAAGCCTGTCATTACCCCCTGTGGTGTCAGGCTGAAGATAAAGTCCAGCAGAGACTACCTTCTCCCTGCTCCATCCTGTCTCTCTCACCTCCTACACAGGGTGCACTTTCACATGCTGTTTTTCTTTTCTTTTTATTTATTTATTTATTTATTTATTTGAGAGTGACAGAGAGAGGAAGAGGCAGATAGAGAGAAAGAGAGAGAATGGGCGCACCAGGGCTTCCAGCCACTGCAAATGAACTCCAGATGCATGTGCCCCCTTGTGCATCTGGCTAACGTGGGTCCTGGGGAATCAAGCCTTGAACCAGGGTCCTTAGGCTTCACAGGCAAGCGCTTAACCGCTAAGCCATCTCTCCAGCCCCACATGCTGTTTTTCTAGGGGCCACATTTGACACACAATCTCTTTAGACTTGAAAGGACAAGTGGTCCTCTTCATGTTATGTCCCATGTGAGGATCTGCCTATTGCACACTTAATCCTTCTATTGGGGGTCCATGGGCATCAGTCTCTTCTTTTGTCAGTTGTAAATCTTGTCAACTCTAGGGTAACAAGGGCAGTTTCACTCACCTTTCCAGTGAGCAGTTAAAGAATGGATTGTGACCCAATTCCTATCATCACTGTACTCATTTGTTGATATCATTGCAATGACTGTGGGCAAAGGTGTTCTGTAGATCAACACAGCTACTCTGTTTCATGGTGGCCAATAACTTTCACATTTGGGTTAAATGGCTCTACTACCACATTGTCTTCAAGTTGATTCATCTAGTTAGATTTTGCAACAAAGATTCCAGAGCAGGTAGTTATTTGGAAGAGGAGCCTAGGAAATACCAACAGGGAGGTAGGGAAGTGAACGTGAGAAGAAAAGGGACCGAAAACAGGATGCATTAATGAACAGGTTATTGTTAAGACAACTAGGGCTCAGATCTATTGGAGACCACTTTGAGACTGGGAAGAACTTGAAACTTCGAGGTCTTTGTTTTTTAATCCAAGAGGTAAAGGAATTTGGAATATTACTCTACCAATTCGTGACCATAATTGGTTGAGGACTGCTTCAAGAAGTTCTGCTGCATACTTTTCCTCTTTTTCTCTGAAGACTAACACAATCTAGTTATCAGAGAAAGCTACCAAGACCTAGCCCTAGGTGCTCGCTATGGAAGTCTGGACTTGACAGAGAACGGTGAGTGCAGAGAGCTCTGCGGTGTGTACTGTGGACATGACCTGAAGTGAGAGTGCTGGTTGGTGCCACTGGAACAGATGCCGACAGGAAGGCATCACACACCTTTCCAAGAGGCAGAATGTTGTATGTTAACAAAAGCTAAAAAGATGCAATGTGATCAAGGAGGAAGGAGAAATTAACTTAGGGAGAGGATTTTCATATGATGTTAAAAGGTGGAAAAGATCCCATGAAAGAGGAGCTTGTTTTAAGTGACTAGTGTTAATGTGTCAGAAGAGTAAGGTGGCACTGAAAGAGTCATCATAATTAGCACACAAAAGAAGCCAGTTGCAGAGAAAGATGTGAAGCCTGGACTACATGTGACAGAGCATGCCTGAAAAAACATTGCTATAGAAACACAAGAGAAGGCATGTGATGTGTGAACGACCTGTCAGGGGTCATGTCACAGCCCAGAACTCTTGAGCCCATGCCTTTCCCAGAGCATTAGCCCACTCCCACTTTCAGTAGTGCATTTCTTTTTCTTAATAAAGTGTCTACTCAAAGGAGACTTCTAACACACTCTCCAAAGCTCAGGGGTCATTGTGGAAGAGGAGGTGGAAAAGAATATAAGAGTTACATGGTGGGAAAGTGGACAGTGAGGCATTGTCCTTTCCACAGAAACTCACTGGTATAGTCATGACCACACAGTGATGATCAAGATCCCACTGAGATTGGCCCTCAGTGGCATAGTGTGCTGGGGGAGGAACAAAAGAGGCTAACCAGGTGGAAATATGACCCACTTGCACTGTGTCCATGTTAAAAGCTTCCCATAAAAATTATATTTAAAACCATGTCTCTATTTCTATTACTAGCCATATATTCATGGTACAATCATTGTCCTAGGACACAAGGATGGGGACATCACAGCAGGTGGTCCCTGAACTCCAATCTCTACTTGTTACCTTAGCACAGGAATGGCTATTCTTCACTAACTAGGGTTAGTTGTAAGCAGTGGGTTTGACCAGGACAAAAGTAGTTGAATGAAGTGGGAAGTTGAAATGATGGAGGGCTGAGTTCAATTTGTGATATTTTCATGAGAGGAAGAAAATGCTACACTTAAACACTTGTCTCTGGACCCCTCAGACAATACCACATTTCTGCATTGCCTGAATCCTCTTTCTTTCTTTTGAGCTCTAGGTTCTTCTTTTGTGGTACATTTCTCTGAATGTTTATTTCTAAATTATTTTAGCCAACTCCCTCTTAGCTCATTCTAGGTGCAGTGTTGCAACCACTGGGTTTTTGTTGCCTTGAGATCCATCCATTCAAAGAAGCAATCTTTTGTCCTCATGGTTCTGTTTCTGCTTCCTCTGGTGTTCTGTCTACTTCCTGCTCCACAATGCTCTGTCCTGATCATCTTTTACTTTTAGATAGTTCTTCCTTTTATGCCATTTCACAGGTTTTAAACTCTTATTTAATAATTGCAGCATATAAGGGCCTTGTCGAAGAACTATTGTTTTTTAGTTTGTTGTAACTTGTGACAAAATAGTTTATACCTTCTGGAATATGTTCTTTTTTTTAAAAAAAATATTTATTTGTGTGTCTACCATGGTATATGTGTAGTCAGAGGGCAACTTAAAGGTTCCATGCTATACCTTCTTTGAGAGAAGGGTCTCTTGTCACTGCAAATGAACTACCGGACCTCATACTGTCAGATTAGCTGGATCACAAGCTTCGAAATCTCCTGACTCTGTCTTCCATTATTGTAGGTAAGTATTGGGATCACAGATGCATGTGTCATTTTGCATCTGCTTTACATGGGTGTTGGGGAATTGAACCCAGGCTGGCTGGCAGGCTTTGCAAACCAGCACCTTTAACTGCTGAGTTATCTCCTTAGCCCCTGGAGTATATTCTGTTTTATTTTATTTTATTCTTGGGCATTCTTTTTTTAAAGTTAGTTTTGTACTCAGTGTATACAGTCAAATTGGTACCGTTGTTAGCCTCCTCCCTGTCCTCCCCACTCCTCCCTCTGCAGGGATGCTCCTCTTTGGGGAATATGGGTCGTGCATTCTGGGGTCAGCCATCAGTTATGGGTAGAAGGCAATGTCTCTGTGTATCATGACCCAATGTGTGGCTCTGACATTCTTTCTGCCTCCTCTTCTGCAAATTTCCCTGAGCCATGTTGGGTTCATTTTAGGTTTGCTTCAGTGATGAGGTCTTGGGAGCCTCTGTGTCTCTGGATATCTGGTTTGGTAGGAGCTGATTGTTCTCTGTGTCTGTCTCCTTCACCCTTGTGCTGGTACCAGGTTTACCAAGAAAGCAGTACTCTTGCTTATTTCCCCAATTACTCTTAGTTTCAGCTGGGGCCTTTTTGAGGTGTGATGGGCTGGTTCTTTCCTTAGTATCTGCATCTATCTGACAAATGCTCCAACAGAGAGGAAAGTTAGCACCAGATAAATGGGATAACCATTGGTTTTTGTTTTTGAGAGAATTTAATAGGTGTAGGCCCTCTTGTAGTCCATGATTGGTGGGAGCTTGATAATGGAGAGCAGGCTCATTTTTGGATATGATTCTGAATTGTTTCCCAGCTCCAGCTATGGGTTCCATTCCACTGAGCAGATCAGTTAGCCAAATCAAGAGCATTTGGTTACTCACCATGGCTGGGCACCACTATTGCATTTGTGTGAGCATCACATCAGGTTGTTTGGTGGTGAGTAGCTTAGACCATGAGTTGCTTGACAGATGTTGGTCATTTTCCTCCAGTTGCTCATGTAGCACCTTCTGGCACTAGATGAGCTAACTAGATGGGGACTGACTCTTCCAGCTTCCAGCCATGTCACTCCATGTTACGTGCCAACAGCATATGATGTCTTCAACAGTACGGTCTTACCACTAACCTTTGGTGGGTCATCAAGTACTCTGACAGAAATCTGTCTTCTTTTGGGAAACCTTGTAGGTCTCTCTGATCAAGAGCTCATTGTGGATGGTAGCCACATGCTGGTCCTGGGAGTTACAGGCCAGCACCAAGGAAAAGAAGGGAGAAAAAGATAAGTAACATAAAAGAGATAGAGAGAAGGGGAGAGAGGGGGAGAGAGAGAGAGAGAGAGAGAGAGAGAGAGAGAGAGAAACAGGAGAAGATTAAGGTCAGTCTTCCGTACCCTCTCCAGGGACTTGTGATTCAGGCGTTCCTTCTAAGGGCTTGGTGAAGGTTCAACCATTTAGTCTATCTTTTAGGATGCAGAATTTTATGGTACCATTGCTGGTATTCTTGTCATATCATATGTTATTAATCATAGAAAATTATGGCCTTTTATTCTATCAATCACTGCTTTATATTAGTATTTAGGAACTTATTATTATACTTACAATGAAATAATTGAATAATTAAGTAAATATATTTTACTTCCCTCCCTCCGTCTCTCTTTTATTTAACTGTTTTTTTTTTTTTTGCTTGTGAATGTGTGTGTGCATGTGTGCACGCAAGATATGCATGTATTTGTGCCCCTATGGCACCCCTTATGCTCACCTGTGGTGGGGTCATTGGCCAGTGGTGAATGGAATGGAACATCCAGTGTCCCATTCCATTGCTCTTCTACCTGGTCTGTCTGTCTTTCTTTCTTCCTTCCTTCCTTTCTTTCTTTCTTTCTTTCTTTCTTCCTTCCTTCCTTCCTTCCTTCCTTCCTTCCTTTCTTTCTTTCTTTCTTTCTTTCTTTCTTTCTTTCTTTCTTTCTTTCTTTCTTTCTTCCTTTCTTTCTTTTTTATGATAGAGAGAGTGACAGAAACAGGCAGATAGAGAGAAAAAAAGAATAGGAGCTTCAGGGTCTTCAGCCACTGCAAACAAATTGTAGACGCATGTGCCCTCTGTGCATCTTGGCTTTACATGGGTACTGGGGAATCAAACATGGGTCCTCAGCAATCCCTCCAAATCTTATTTTTGGGCCAGAGTCTCCTTTTACTGATTCGGGAGCTTGTGGGGCTCCCAAGATTCTCAGGTCTCTGTTCTCTTGTAGAACTGGAGTAACAGGTTGTGCTTGTCCATTCCCTGCTGGTTTACATGGGATCTAGAGATTTGAACTCAGGCAGTTTCAAGTCCTCTCAGGTCTTCATGTTTGTGCAGAAAGCACACTCAACTGCTTAGCCATCTCTCCAGCCCCCTTTCTCCTTTTCTGTCTCTTTCTTTTTTTTTTTTTTCTGCTAAGGCAATATACATTATGTTGGGTGAAGTTAACACAAAAATAAGCTTTTGAGGGCTGTAGAGATGGCTCTATGGTTAAGGTGCTCGCCTGTAGAGCCTAATGACCCAGGTTCTATTCCCCAGTACCCACGTAAAGACAGGTGCACAAGCATCTGGAGCTCATTTGTAGCTGGAAGCCCTGGCATGCCCATTATCTCTGTCTCTCTCCTTTTAAATAAATAAATAAATTTTTAAAAAATAAGTTTTTGTCTTTAACATGCATTGACCAATAGCTGACATTGGGGATAGTATTCATAGCTTACTGACACTCACTGTGCCACTTATATGCATTAGCATTCTAACCATTATGACAATTTTAGAAGCAGTCCCTGGTAGTATCCTCATTTTACAAATGAAGACATGATGACAAAGGGAAGCTCACTTGACTAAGGTCCCATGCTCTAAGAAGTTCAGACTTCAAGTTCCTTCTAGGCTGTAGTATTTTCTACTACACTGACCATGGTGGGTCCAACAGCAAGTGCATATCCCACAGAAGGTTGAGAAAGGTAGATGCTCTGGTCAGAGTCCAACATAGTTAAAAAATCTGGAGATGGGGCTCAGCAGTCCATGTTGAAACAAGCCCTGCATGTGCTCTGACACTGCGACAAGTACACCTGGACTGCCATCTGTGATGCGAGTACTCCTGCATTTACCCTTGGGGTTTTGCTCATTTCAGATAAGTAGTAGAAACTTCTATCTAAGCAGTCTCATGGGAAGAGTTGATACGCTACTCTTTTCCTGTCTTGTGGGGAGCTATATGGATGATGATGGAAATGTGGTATGCAATTTGCTTTTAAAGTAACAGATTGTATTGATAAAATGTATAGCCCATAAGTAAGTCATGAAGTTGGATTAATTCTAATCCTATTATTGCTAACTGAACAGTGATAAAGGAATAAGTTTTTTTTTTTTACCTTTTCTTTAAGTTGTAAGTTTCACTAACATGTTATTTACTATAGATGAATAAGACCTAGAATAAAGTAGTTTTCCACATTCCTTTCATAGAAAAACCTCCAAAGCAAAACAGTGAGTATAGTGTTACTCCTGGCCTCACACTGCTGAGATGCAATTTTGCTGTCTTGTTTGATTTCTGTCTTCCCAGGCAGGCCTTCTCTGACACTCTAATTTTGAGTGCTCACCCCCCTGAAGTTCTTTATTTCATTTTGACACTGAAGCTTATTTATTCTCTCCTACCTTTTTCACTTGTCTCTTCAAGTTTTCTTTCCTCCTTTATTTTTGGTATTTGAAGAGCTATTTTACAAAATGGTCAGCCTAGCTTTTTTCTATATACCCAACTTCAGTTTCTACAGTAAATACTCTATGCCTTTGAGGCTCAGCTTCCATTGTTTAGGTGTGGCCCAAGGGGAGGAATACAGCATTGCTTCTCACATGTTCTTGCTATACCTGGGAAGCCTTGTGGAAACACAAGTTCTGGTCCCAACAGGTTCCAGGTCTAGCCCTCAGTGCAGCAAAACTTTATCTTGCATTTATTTTCCATTTTTAGAACCATATAAAGTTCATGTATAAAGTAATGGCTTTAAGTAATGGGTGTTATTCTGACATTTTAAAATTTATGTATTATTGTAGTTTATTCACATTCACTACCCCTATTACCTTCTCTTGTTCTTCTTTCCCTTTCCTCTTCCAACTAGCTTTCCTTCATGTGTGAGTATGCATGTGTGTGTATATATATATATATCTATATATATATCTCTATATATTTATATATAGAAATATGTATATATATTCTGCATATGAGAAAACAGCCAGTATTTCTATTAACATGATAATCTCCACTTTATTTTTTTTCTTTTTTCTTTTTTCTTTATTAGTTAGTTTTGTATTCAGCAAATACAGTCAGTTTGGTAGCATTCTTAGGCCCATCTGTGACCTACCCCCTCCCCTTCGTCTCTCCTTGTTGAGGTATAAGGGTCATGCATTGTGGAGTTAGCCCACAGTTATGGGTAAGCTAAAAGTCTCTGCAAATCATGACCCAACATGTGGCTCTGACATTCTTTCCGCCCCCTCTTCCGCAAAATTTCCCTGGGCCATGTTGGGTTCATTTTTGGTCTGCTTCAGTGATGAGGTGTTGGGGGCCTCTGAGGCTCTGGGTCTCTGATTTGGTAGGAGTTGATTTTTCTCTGTGCTAATCTCCTTCCCCCTTGTGCTGGTATCCGGTTCATCCGGAAAACAGCACCCTTGCTTGTTACGGCAATTTTTCTTAGTTGCAGCCAGGGCCCTTTTGAGGTATGATGGGGTGGCTCTCTCCTTAGGATCTACATCTATCTGAAAAAGAGAAGCATTTTCTCCAACGGAGAGTAAGTTAGCAACAGGACAAATGAGATAACCCTTACTTTTTTTAATAGAGAATTTAATAGGTGTAGGCCATCTTGTAACCCACAATTGATGGTACCTTGATATTAGAGAGTGGGCTTATGATTGGATATGGTTCTGACTTGTTTCCCAGCTCCAGCTATGGGTCCCATACCACTGAGGGGATCAGTTAGCCAAATTAAGAGCAGTTGGTTCCCCACCACGGCTGTGTGCCACTACTGCACTTGTGTGGGCATCACAACAAGTTATTTGCTGCTAAGTAGGTTAGACCATGCGTTGCTTGGACAGATATTGGTCATTTTCCCCCAGTCGCCCATGTAGCACCTTCTGGCACTAGACGTGCTGACTGTCTGGGGACTGACTCTCTTCCAGCTTCCAGCCATGCCATTCCATTTTACGTGTCAACCGCATAAGGTGTCTTCAGCAGTAAGTTCTTACCACTAACCTTTGGTGGGTCATCAAGTACTCTGACAGAAATCTGTCTGTCTTTTAGGAAACCTTGTAGGTCTCTCTGATCAAAAGCTCATTGTGGATGATAGCCCCATGCTGGTTCAGGGAGTTACAGGTCAGTGCCCACTAAGAAAATGAGGAAAAAGATAACTAATTTACAAGAGTTAGAGAGAAGAGAGAGAGAGAGGGAGAGGGAGGGAAGGAAGATGTAGAAGATTAAGGTTAGTCTTGATCCTACCCTCTCCGGTGTCTTGTGGTTCAAGTGTTCCCTGTAAGGGCCTGGTGAAGGATCAGCCATTTGGTCTGTCTTTTAGTAAGTAGAAAATTATGGTACTATTGCCATTTGGGTCTAGATTTGTGTTTCCCACCCCTTTGATGCCCTTCCCTCCCTCCCCTTCCATCCTAGTGTCTAGTCTAGGAGATGCTTGCTGGGTATGTAAGGTATCTTGGGTAGATTCAGGTTAGGTGGTGTAGATGAGTGAGAGTATGTGGTGATTTTTTTTTCTGTGATTGGGTAAGTTCACTGAGAATGATCTTATCCAGGTTCAACCATTTTTCCTCAAATTTCATTGTGTCATTTTTTCTTACTGCTGTATAGAATTCCATTGTGTAGATATACCACATCTTAGTTATCCATTCTTCTAGTGATGGACATCTGGGTTGATTCCAGCTCTTAGCTATTACAAATTGAGCCGCTATAAACATGGTTGAGCAAATCTCTCTAGCCTGTGGTTGGAAGGTTTTAGGGTAGATGCCCAGTAAGGGAATAATTGGGTCTGTTGGTATCTCTATACTCAGCTTTTTCAGAAGTCTCCATATTGCTTTCCAAAGTGGTTGCACCATCCTACATTCCCGCCAACAGTGGATGAGTCTTCCTACTTCTCCACATCCTCACCAGCACTCATTTTTATTTGATTTTTTGATGTTTGCTATCCTTATTGGGGTAAGGTGGTATCTCATAGTTGTTTTAATTTGCATTTCTATGACGATTAGGTATGATGAACATTTTCTTAAGTGTATGTTTGCCATTTGTATTTCTTCCTCTGTGAACTGCCTGTTCAGCTCTTTGCCCCATTTTGTGAGTGGGGTGTTTGACTTCTTACTGTTTAGGTTTTTGAATTCTTTGTAGATTCTAGAGATTAGTCCTCTATCAGTTGGATAACCTGCAAATATTTTCTCCCATTCTGTGGGTAATCTATTGGCTTTGCTTATTGTATTCTTGTCTGTAAAGAAACTCTTCAGCTTCATGTGATCCCATTGGTTGAGTGATGGTTTAAGTTCATGACCTACTGAGGTTTTGTTCAGGAAGTCTTTTTCCATTCCTGTATCATGGAAAGTACTTCCTAAATTTTCTTCCAGTAGTATTCGAGTTTCTTGTCTTATATTGAGATCTTTGATCCATTTGGACTTGAGTGTAGTGCATGGTGAAATATGTGGATCAAGTTTCAGTTTTCTGCATATGGTTATCCAGTTTGTCCAGCACCATTTGTTGAAGATGCTGTCTTTTTTCCAGCCTATATTGTTTGGGCCTTTATCGAATATCAAGTAGCTGTAGTTGCTTGACCCAAAGTCCGGGTCCTCAAGTCTATTCCATTGGTCTGTACTCCTGTTTTTATGCCAGTACCATGCTGTTTTTATCACTATGGCTTTGTAATATAGCTTTAGATCAGGTATGGTGATGCCTCCAGAGGTATTTCTTTTGCTGAGGATATGTTTGGAAATGCAAGGCCTTCTGACTTTCCATATGAAATTTGAGATCATTTTTTCTATCTCTGTGAAGAACAAGGTAGGGATTTTAATTGGAATTGCATTAAATCTGTATATTGCCTTTGGTAGGATTGTCATCTTCACAATGTTAATTCTGCCTATCCAGGAACATGGGAGGTCTTTCCATTTTCTGAAGTCCACCTCGATTTCTTTTTTGAGTGTTTTTATGTTTTCATTGTATAGATCTTTCACTTTCTTGGTTAACTTTATTCAAGGTATTTTATTTTGTTGCAATTGAAAATGGGACTATGTCCCTTATTTCTTTTTCTGTATCTTTGTCCTTTGCATAAAGGAAGGCTACTGATTTTTGTGCATTGATTTTGTATCCTGCTACTTTGCTATAGGAGTTAATCACCTTCAGGAGTTTTGGGATGGAGTCTCTCGGATCTCTTACATATATAATCATGTCGTCAGCGAATAAAGCTAACTTAACTTCTTCCTTTCCAAATTGTATCCCTTTTTTTTTTTTTTTTTTTTGGTTTTTTGAGGTAGGGTCTCACTCTAGCCCAGGCTGACCTGGAATTCACTATGGAGTCTCAGGGTGGCCTCGAACTCACGGCGATCCTCCTACCTCTGCCTCCCGAGTGCTGGGATTAAAGGCGTGCGCCACCACGCCCGGCTCAAATTGTATCCCTTTTATTTCCTTCTCCTGTTTTATTGCTTGAGCTAGAACTTCCAGTACTATATTGAAAAGCAGAGGTGAGAGTGGACAACCCTGTCTTGTTCCTGATCTTAATGGGAATTCCTCCAGTCTTTCTCCATTAAGTATTATTTGGGCCTTTGGAGCTTCGTATATTGCCTTTATTAGGTTAAGATATGAACCAACCATGCCAATTCTCTCCAATGTTTTGAACATGAAGTGATGTTGAATTTTGTCAAAGACTTTTCTGCATCTATGGAAATGATCATGTGGTTTTTATGTTTAACCTTGTTTATGTGGTGTATTACATTGACAGATTTCCATATGTTGAATCACCCCTTTGTTCCTGGGATGAATCCCACTTGGTCAAGGTGGATAATGCTTTTGATGTGTTGTTGGATTCGGTTTGCAATTATTTTGTTTAGGATCTTTGCATCTGAATTCATCAGGGAAATAGGCCGGTAATTTTCTTTTCTTGTGCCATCTCTGCCTGGTTTTGGAATTAGGGTGATGCTAGCTTCATAAAAGGAGTTGGGTAGCTTTCCCTGTTCACCAATTGTGTGGCACAGTTTGAGGAAGATTGGTTTGAGTTCTTCCATGAAGGTTTGATAGAATTCAGCTGAGAAGCCATCTGGTCCTGGACTTTTCTTTTTTGGGAGGTTTTTTATTACTTTTTCAATCTCCATGAGTGTGATGGGTTGATTGAGGTGATTAATCTGCTCTGTGTTTAGCTTTGGTAGATGGAATGCGTCCAGGAATTTATCCATCTCCTCCACATTATCCAGTTTTGTGGAGTAGAGGTTTTTGAAATAAGTCCTGATGATTCTCCCAATTTCACTTATGTCTGTTGTGATCTCTCCTTTTTCAGTTTGAATTTTGTTAATTTGAATCTTCTCCTTTTTTTGCTTGATCAGATTGGCCAGGGGTTTGTCAATCTTGTTTATTTTTTCAAAGAACCAGCTCTTTGTTTTGTCAATTGTCTTAACTGTTTCCTTGGTTTCCAATATCATTGATTTCTGCTCTGATTTTAATTATTTCTTTCCTTCTGGAGCTCTTCAGTTGGATTTTTCTTGTTTTTCCAGTGCCTTTAGGTGGATGGCTAGGTTATTGATTTGGGACCTTTCTGTCTTTTTTATGAAGGCATTGAGTGCTCTGAACTTTCCCCTGAGGAACGCCTTCATTGTGTCTCATAAGTTTTGGTACGATGTGTTCTCATTGTCATTCAATTCTAGAAATTTTGCAATTTCATTTCTTATTTCATCCACTATCCATTTATTGTTTAGAAGTGTGCTGTTCAGTTCTAGGTTCTGTTGGGATTCTTGGTGGGTCTTTTGTTGTTGATTTCTAGCAATATAGCATTGTGATCTGATATCATGCAGGGAATTATGTCAATCTTCCTAAATATGTGGAGGCAGTCTTTGTGACCCAGTATATGGTCTATTTTACAGAATGTTCCATGGGCTCCTGAGAAGAATGTGTAGTCTGTGGATTTGGGATGGAAAGTTCTGTAGATGTCTGTTAGATCTAAGTCATCTATGGTTTTGTTGAGCTCTCTTACGTCCCTGTTGAGTTTCTGTTTGGATGATCTGTCTATTACTGATAATGGTGTATTGAAGTCCCCAGCTATGATGGTGTTGGTGGTTATTTCTGTTTTATTGCCAACTATGTTTTGTTTTATGAACTGTGGTGCCCCTGAGTTTGGTGCATACAGATTTATGATTGTAATATCCTCTTGATGGATCAATCCCTTGATAAGTAGGAAGTGGCCTTCTTTGTCTTTTTTGATTATTTTTGGTTTGAAGTCTATTTTATCTGATATTAATATAGCTACACCTGCTCGCTTCTTACACCCATTCGCTTGGAATATTGTTTTCCACCTTTTAACCCTGAGGAGGTGTCTGTCTTCAGGGGTGATGTGGGTTTCTTGAAGGCAACAGATTGAGGGGTCTAATTTTTTGATCCATCCTGTTAGCTTGTGTCTCTTTATGGGTGAATTCAGGCCATTAATATTTAGGGTAATGACTGTGAGATTTGATTTGATACTTGCCATATTGTGATGGTAAATGTGAGTTGGTGTTTTCATGGACTTTGAAGGTTTTTGTGCCTACTCTGAGTTTGGTTGTTGTGATCTGTTTCTTGTAGGCATTTGAGTTTGATTATTTGTTTCTTCTTTGTGGAGAATTTCCTGAAATACTCTCTGTAGGTTTGGTTTTGTGTTCATATAATTGTAAAGCTGAGTTTTGTGGTGGAATGTTTTTCTTTCACCATCTATTATGAGGGATACTTTTGCTGGGTAGAGTAGTTTGGGTTGAAAGCCATAGGTTCTTAGACTTTGCAGTGTTTCATTCCAGGCCCCTCTAGCTTTCAGGGTTTCCATTGAGAAGTCTGAAGTAATTCTGACGGGGTTACCTTTGAACGTGGTGTGCTGTTTTTCTCTAGCTGCTTTTAGGATTTTCTCTTTGGTGTCAGTGTTTAGAGTCTTAATGACAATATGTCTTGGAGAGTTTCTCCTTTGGTCCCGTCTGTTTGGAGTTCTGTTGGGTTCTTGTATCTTGATGGGCGTTTCTTTTAAGAGACTGGGGAAGTTGTCTTCAATTATTTTGTTAAATAAGTTCTCCATGCCTTTGGTCTGAATTTCTTCTCCTTCTGGTATTCCAATGATCCTGATATTAGGATGTTGAAGTGTATCCCACAATTCCCTCATGTTCTGTTCACAGGAACTTTTGAACTTACTGAAATTTTTGAACTCTCTAACTGTTTCTTCCATCTTGTCTTCCAGATCTGAGTTTCTATCCTCCACTTGGCTGATTCTATTCTTGAGAGCTTCTAGAGAGTTTTGGACTTGTTCAATTAAGTTTGTATTTTCTAGTACTTTTCTATGTATAATTTCCATTCTTCTGTCAAGCTCCCTTTTCACATCATTTTCTGATTTCCTTGATGCTTCTTGGAATTCATCCTTGCATTTCTTTATGTCTTCATTTAGCATGGCCAGCTGATTTTTGAGGTCTTCTTTTTTTTCACTCTCCCTCAAATCTCTTAACTCTCTTTGAACTCCTTCCAATTTCTTATCTATTAGTTCTTTTAGTGATGGCAGCATCCACACGATTATCGGTCCTTTGTTGCTTTCCTGAAAGTTCTACCAGTAGGTTGGTGAGGGTTGCATTGCTCATAGCTTCAATTTGGTAATCTGATCCTAATGGTTCTTCTATGTTTTGGTTTGATGTATTCATTGTAGGACTGGGTGTTCTAACTGGATATTCTTGCATTTGATTTTCATGTTATTTCTTTTCCTCTGTGGTCTGCCCATGACAGTGTATGGGCACGTAGGTGGGTGTATCAGCCTGGGCTCAAGCACAATGGGAATCTGCAGTAGCCTGGGGCAGTTGCCCAGCAGTCTGGGCTTTGGCTCTCCCTTGCCAAAGATGCCTATCTATTGCCTGGCAGGGGCGCCAAAGTTGCCTGAATTCTCAAGCAGTAAGTTGCCAAAGCTGTCTGTGTTCGAGCTGGGAGTGACACTGAGGCACCAAGCACTGAAGCAGCCCGAACTCTGGGTGGGAACACTGGGGCCCAGAAGCAGTCTGCACTCCCCCGCCACAGGACAATGGCTGATGGCCCACATGGCAGACATATATGGGATGGCACCTGAGCTGGTGCAAGCGAGAGACACAGTCTGAGCTTGTGTGGCAATTGCTGTGGGACTGGGCACACTCAGTAAGTGGTGGAGTGGGTGAGTGTGCAGAGCAGTATAAGCTTCCGCACGCAGGGAACAATCGGCGCACGGTGGCAGCAGTGGCAGCCAGTGCAGCTGCGGCGGCAGCGGTGGTGCTGTGAACACGGCGGTTATTTGGGGTGAGGGGTGGGCTACACGCCCGTGAGGGGATCTGCATTTCCCTGTTTCCCCCGCCTCTGTGCCCTCCCAGATTTCTCTCCCCTAAAAGCCACAATGAACCCTTAATATCTTGCCTTTCTTTCCCCGGGATTTGCAGCGCAGCTAGGCGGTCGCCATCTTTGCTGGAAGTTCCCTAATCTCCACTTTAATTCATTTTCTTGCAAATAGTATAATTTGATTCTTCTTGTGAATGAATAAATCTCTGTTTTTCTTTATCTTTTCATCTGTCAATAAACATCTGGGCTGATTCCATATCTTGGCTATTGTGAACAGTATTGTAATTAACAGAGTTGTGCAAGTATCTCTAGCATGCTTAGATTCCTTTGGGCATATACCCAGGAGTGGTATAGCTGGATCATATGTTAATTCAATTTTTCAGTCTTTAGAGGAGCCTCCATGCTGATTTATTTGGTGGTTTCACTAATTTACATTGTATCAACAACCTATAAAGGTTTCTTCCCTCCTATATGCCCACAAGTATTTATCATTTGTTTAGCAAGTGGGATG
Source organism: Dipus sagitta (assembly GCA_036346955.1). Lineage (NCBI taxonomy): Eukaryota > Metazoa > Chordata > Mammalia > Rodentia > Dipodidae > Dipus > Dipus sagitta. The sequence continues at coordinate 53,829,835 of CM070779.1, read as the reverse complement.
AAAACCATCTTTAATTTTCAGTTCCCTGATGGCTGAGGGTGGTGAATATTCTTTCATATATTTATTGACCATTTGTATTTCTTTTTTTTATTTGTCCACCAATGATTGATGATCGCATTTAAATTTATGAGCTCTTTATAGATTTTAGGTAATACATATGTATTTGTTTTCCTGTTGCTTGTACCTAGTAGAGTAGTTTCTGTTGTCTTTCTTATCTCCAAACCCTTGGACTTTAGAAAGAGATTATAGTAAATACATTGCAGAGTTTCTAACACTGAAGCCACAACTGTAACCTAATATGTATATATATGTAGAGAAACATGAATATGTCTATTTATTGGGCCAAATGAAGACTATTAATATTCCCACATCAGCCAAGGGAGTTTTTTTTTTTTTTCATCTAATAAGCTTTAGTGAAAAAAGCATTGTGATCCTGCAGTTGCAAAAAACTTAAAATAGATATTCAGAATAATTGAGATGGCCAGGCAGAGAAACTTGTTTATTCCAGATCAATTATGTTTCTGTAGTGAATGAGAACCTCAGAAAGGAAGATACCACATGATGACCAAGTTAATACTTGATGCTGGGAATCTAACCCAGGAAGTTCAGGTATACTTAGATAAGCAATTCTACCACTGAGTTATATCCAGAGCCCTCAAGGTAGACCTTGGAAATAGTTTTAAACTTTCATGCACATCTGAATCACCCAGATAGCTTTTAAAAGTCCTAATGTCTTGGCCACAACCTATGACAACCATATTACAATACTCTCTGAGGTGGCTCTTAAGCAGCAGTGATTTTTAGTTGGTATAGGTTATTGCAATGTGCTTAGAGAGTTGTTGCATTACAGGATTCTAGTAGCCAAGCAAACTTTTACTTTACTGGTACAGAAAGCTATGTTTAAGTCTAAATGACTTAACAGGAATGGAGACCATGCCCAAAGTATACATGTATGCACAGTCACGTGCTGTTCTTTCTTCCCAATGTTCTTAGTAGTTTATGCACATATCTTTTGTTCTGAGAATCTCTGGGAACCAGAGAATTATACTGGCTGCCAGACCTAGCATCCAGTCTACATATGGAATAAAAGATCAGAGATCTATGATTTGGATAAATTCCTTTTATTTTGTTTTATTTTGGTTTTTCAAGGTAAGGTCTCACTCTAGTTCAGGCTGACCTGGAATTCACTATGAAGTCTCAGGGTGGCCTTGAACTCACGGAGATCCTCCTACTTCTGCCTGCCAAGTGCTGGTATTAAAGGCGTGCACGACAGTGCCTTTGGCTGTTGCAAACAAACTCCATATGCATGGCACCACTTTGTCTATCTGGCATTAGCTAGGTGCAGGGGAATCTAACATGGGCTATTAGGCTTTTCAGGCAAACAACTTAACCATTGAGCAATCTCTCCAGCCCAAATCTCTAATATTTTAAAAAATATTTTATTTTTATTTATTTATTTGAGAGAGACAGAGTCAGTCAGAAGGAGAGAAAGAATGGGCATGCCAGCCACTGTTAACTAACTCCAGACACATGTACCATCTTGTGCATTTTGCTTATGTGGGTCCTAAGGAATCAAACCTAGGTCCTTTAGCTTTGCAGGCAAGTGCCTTACTGCTAAGCCATCTCTCCAGCCCCCAAATCTCTAATGTTTTGAGAAAGTGTCTTATTCTATTGCTTTATATTTCTTATGTTCTAAATAACTTTATCGTCTCAAGGGCAAGTCTAACCTGTCTTTCTGATGAGTAACTGGTGTGACTTTCAATTTGGAATTGTGAGTTCATTTTTAGTGATTTTTTTTTTTAATCTGTAGGAATCTTTAAACCATGGTGAGGATGTTTTCAAGAGCAATTTTTTTTGCTGTTTTTTTTCTATTAGTTATGTACAGTGTGTATACAGCCATGTTGGTGCCATCATTAGCCTCCTCCCTGTCCTCCCCCCTCCATAGGGACCATCGTCATTGAGGAATGTGGGTCGTGCATTGTGGGATTAGCCATCAGTCATGGGTAAGAGGCAATGTCTCTGTACAAAATGGTCCAACATGTGGCTCTAACAGTCTTTCTGCCCCATCTTCCACAAATTTCCCTGAGCTATGATGGGTTCATTTTAGGTCTATTTCAGTCATGAGGTCTTGGAAGCCTCTGTGTCTCTGGATATCTCGTTTGGTAGGATCTGAGTGTTCTGTGTCTATCTCCTTCACCCTTGTGCTGATACCATATTCACCAAGAAAGTAGCACTCTTGCTAATTTCCCCAATTACTCTATGGTTTCAGCTGGGGCCCTGGTGAGGTGCTATGGGCTGATTCTCTCCTTAAGATCTGCATCCATCTGAAAAGGAGAAGCAAATTCTCCAATGGAGAGTGAACTCAGTGCCAGATAAATGGGATAACTATTATGATTTTAGAGAGGATTTAATAGGTGTAGGCCCTCTCATAGCCCACAATTGGTGGGAGCTTGATATTGGAGAGATGGCTCATTTTTTGGATATGGTTCTGACTTGTTTCCCAGCTGCAGCAATGGGTTCTGTTCCACTGAGTGGATCCATTAGCCAAATCAAGAGCAGTTGGTTACCCACCACGGCTGGGTGCCACTATTGCACTTATGTGAGCATCACATCAGGTTGTTTGCTGCTGAATAGCTTAGACCACAAGCTGCTTGGACAGATGTTGGTCATTTTCCAACCGTTAGGCCAAGTGTACAGCGATGCTCAGCTCTGCTGGTGAGGACTGGGAGTACATTTAAACAATTATCCCTTGTTCTTCAGAATCTATACAACTGAGTCAACCTAGAAGCAAATCTGGACTTTTTTTAGGTTATGGAAAAGTTGCATTTTATCACTTTGGTTGTTTGAATGAAAAATGTCTCCCATAGCTTCATGTGTTTGTGATTATGGCTCATACTTAATCCCCAGCTTGTAGAGCCTTTGGGAGGTGGAACCTTGCTGGAGGACAGGTGTCACTGGGTGTGGGCCTTGGGGTTTTATAACCTATGCCTGCTTGCCACACTCAGGGAGCTCCCTGGTGCTGTGTGGAGATGTGTTACCCACCTGTCTTGTTCCTTCTATACTTTCCCTGCCATGATGAAGCCTCCCTTCAAACTAAGCAGAAATAAAGGCTTTCCTTCCATAAACTGCTCCTGATTGGTTGTTTTTCCCCCCAATAACCAGAATGTAACTGCCATGACCATTTTCCAGATTAATGCCAATGTCTTAATTCCTTTTCTTTGCAGATTCCTCATGCTGAAAATCTATATTCAAGATGCTTATGCATCAGGGTTAGACACTGGAGACTGGGAAGCTGACCTGCCAGCAAGAAACAGGACCTTACAGAGGGAAGAGGAGGCTGACGTTATTTCTGTTTAATAAGTTTCCTTTGAGTGAAATCTTGAATTTTCTCTAGCTTAGGAGGCAAGTGATTGAATATTACTTTATTGTTATTGTTATAGTGTTTAAAGCAACAGGGAATAAATTGTTTGTAGTTGACCCTAAAGGAGGAAAACTCCATAACTGATTTAAAGGTGATTTATATCCAAGTTAAGAAACTAGGCAACAAATAGGAGAATTCTATAGTGCTTTTAAATAGAAGACTCTGTTGGTCTCAATGTCCATATGAATAGCATCATCCATTATTATTTCTAAAATATCACTTCATTACCTTTTTAAAAATGTGCTGATCCTACAAGGTGAAATTAGCCTGAAAGCTTATATTGGCTCTAGTCTTCCCTAAAATTTATCTCTAGATTCTTTACTTTCAACCACTCTTTGTGTGAACTTTTCAAATATATGTACACTGAGAGTGGTTAAGCACACTAAATCATAATCCTCAATGCAAATCAAGTTCTGGATCTACCACCCTTTTCCAAACAGGAACACAAACTGGACAGAATGCCATCAAATAAGAGAATTCATCTTTCTACTTTTTTCCATATTCAATAGTTACTACCACACTTGTCCTATAATATGCAGATATCATAATACAGGCTATTTGTAAAAGTTCATAAAATTCACTTAAAGTAAAATGTGGTATATTGAATTCAGTGCATGAGATTTTGGCTTAGCACATACACCATTGTTTATTTTGTCAGGTCATAGAAGTATTATTAAATTAAATTTTCCAGCCAAAGCACTTGAATCCCACAGTGGTCCAAGCAGATGCATAGCTCCTTATGTCCCCACATCAGAACCTATAACTCGCTCCCAACTCAATGAAGCAAGTGTTTAAAGCAGCAGGGGCTAAACTGCTTGTGTCTTACTACCTTCTTAGCTAAATATAGTGCATATGTGAACAAACACATATTCAGGTAGTCATGGCTCATCCTTCCAATCTATATGCTAGAGACTCTGGTGGTACATACATCCTTGCTTAGTTCCATATGTTTATCTCCAAGTGAGCATCTTCCACAGAAAGTTGAACAGGCATCTAGAAGACTGTCCCTCACTCAACTAGTGTCCAGCCTCCACTTTTCCCCTAATTTCCTGGAACTTGGGAACTTTTCTTAGATGCCCCTTCTTCCTAAGTCTCTATGTGCCAGTTGGGTTATATAGCCCCAGAATTATAGAAACTAACCCTTGGAGTTACTTAAGGGTGGGCTTACTGTCTCTAGAAGAGCCTGGGATAGGATACTAACCCTTGGGACACCCAAGAGTGGACTAACTGCTAGGTATAATAGCACCTTGGAGAAGAGAACTAACCCTTGGTGTTACCCAAGAATGGGCTTTCTGCCTCCATCAGAAAGCCTGAGGAAAAGGAAACGGACCCTTAGAGAAGTTTAAACCAAGGGGGTGGGGCAGGGGGGCCACTGCATCTGCTATTGTTGCTTTGATCTTTCTGGGGCTGTTGCTTTTTGCACACAGGCACTCATTGGCATTTTTATTGAACAGCCCCAAGCCAGTTATATGTGAATAAGTAGTATTTTACATGGGTGAAAGACAAGGAACTTTTGACTTAGAATAATACTTAAACATTTGTAAAAGGAAGGGATTTAGTGGTATGACTTGTCGGACTCTGCTAATCCAGAGCACACAGACACACACCCACATACACACACACTCCATTCACTAAAGTAATCTCACTAAGCCTTCCAGTTGTCTTCAATAAATCTGTGGCAGTTCTGTGGTCACTCTGTTACTGACCTTATTGTCTTCAGTGCTATGATCAGCACTTCTTATGCATGTATGTTTTTCTGGGTCAAGAGTCCAACCAGGCTAGTGAGGATATTGGGCAATGAGCATAGAGTCAGCATCTTTAAATATTCCTTGTCAAAATTGGTCATCTGTACTGTTCATGTCTCTATTTGTTTGCATCTTCCCCTCTCTCCTTCTCTCTCCCTCTTTTTTTCTCTCTCTCTCAAATAAATAAAAATATATTAAAAATCATATATTCTTACTCCAGTATAAAAAATGCTTGACTTTTGTATATTGGTTCTGTATTGATAAACTTACTGAAGTTCTTACTAATTATAATACATGGCACACATTTTCTTTTTGATTCTCTATTATAAAAGTTACTTGTTTCTGAAAATATCCACACTTTAATACTTCCCTCTTCAAGATGTGTCACCTAATTGCCCCTTCCCTGAAGAGGATTATACTTAGTGATTTGATTTTTTCCCCCTATGTTCTGGGGACTTAACCCAGGGCCTTGTACTTGTTAAGCAAGTACTATACCAATGAACTAAATATCCAAATGCTAGGGATTTGATTTTAACTAGTAGAAAAAAGTGGAAGTGATGGTGTGATCTGGTCATAAAGACACTGCTGCTTTCATTTTGCTCTCTGGTGGGAGTCAGCTGTCATGGCATGAGGACACATAGGCCGACCCCTGGCAAAGGCTCACATAATGAGGAACTGGAGCCTCCTGCCCACAGCCATGGGACTGAGCTTCCTTGGAAGTGGATCCTACAGTTCTAATCAATCTTTCAGAGGACTGCGGCAGTGCCAGATGTTTTGACTACAGCCTCCTAGGAGAACTGGAGCTCCTAAGCAGCTTCCAGATTTCTGATCCTCAAATACTGTTTGAAGTGATATTTCTTAAAGAAAAATTCAATTTTTATTTTATTATGAACGTATACATATTTTTTGAACATATAAATATTTTTAACAGTCAAGTCACATAGTGTACTAAGAAATTCACTTTCTTATGTAACATTTTGCATTTCCTAGACTTAACAATTATTTCCTTTTCTTTATTATTTGCTTATTTTGTCTTTTATTCTCAGTTATTCTGTCTTCAGACCAAAATTCAGTGTTACAAAAGGAGTAACAATTCCCAACTCTCTTTCAATTTTAGGAATCATACTTTGTACCCAGTGAGATACAGTTCTTGAAAAAAATTATCTAATCAAGCACCAGCATCAGGCCATTTTACATTTTCCAAATGAAGATAGAGAGGGAAGAGTTGGTGGTTTGAAGAGAGGAGGAATATAAGGATAGTAATTGGGCAGAACAATAGCATGAATGAGCTAGTGAATGGCTTCATGTCACTAACACACAGCATACCCTCTTGATATTGAGGTGAAACTAATTGAAGCATTGTGTGTTTTATGCTCACCTAGGCAAGCAATCAAAGTTCACTTCCTGTGGTTTATAGGAAGTAAAGTAAGATTTAACTAGAAATGAAGTTGTGCTGAGTGTGTTTATTAGAAAATGAAAGGGCGAGGAGCAAGTGGAATAAAGAAGTTGACACTGGTGAAAAAAGAGACAAGTGTTCTGAGAGACTGTGAAAAAATAGGAGATTGAGCAAGTTCAAGGTTCCAATATAGGTTATGTAACTGTGGGAATTACAGAGTGAGTTGGTGATTGGAAGGATGTGAAAATGTGAGACTGATTGAAAAATAGTGTTCTCTACTCCTGAGCTAATGCAAAAGACTTAAATGACCTTAGGATTTGTTTTTCTCGTTTTGAAAGCAGCCCAAGGCCTTGCAAATGCTAAGAAAAACGACAGACCAAAGACCCACACCTCTAATCTAAATTATTTTAGTTTTGAATGATGCTTAGTAAGTTTTAGAATGAAACCCTCCCTCAATTTTCCATTTTTTTCAAGATTATATTGCCTTTTCTGTTTTTTAATGCTTCAAAGTAAATTTCAGGATTAGCTTGAAAAAATAGTCTTCAAAGGTTATACTACAGATTCTGTAATTTGAATTTATAGATTGATTTGTATTGTAGATTGATTTAAAAATAACTTCTTTCTGATACTATCTTCTTAAAGGTTATCTCCTAAAATTAAATAATTTTCTTTAGTTTCAGATAATGTTTATTAATTGCCTTGTAAGTACTTTTGTTATGGCTTGAACATTAAGTGTCCTCTACAGGCTTATACTTTGAATACTTGGACTCCAGCTAGTGACCCTATTTTGAGAGGTTCTGAAAACTTTAGAAGGTGGGACCAACTGGAGGAATTAGGCCAATGGGTATGGGACTTTGGGATATCTTGTTCCTGCCCCCTTCTTGGCTCTGCTGTGTTTTCTGTCTGCCATGATGTGAATTGCTCCACCATGCCTCCTCTGCCATGATGGACTGAAGCCTTTGAAATTGTAAGCCAAAATCACTCTATTTCCCCTTCAAGTGGTTTACGTCAGACATTCTATCATAGCCACAAGAAAGCTAATACAACAATCTTTCATATCTCTTGTTATTTTTTCCTATTCCTACAAGTAATTTGCATCAGATATCCCCCCAAAACTCATGTGTTTTGAATACTTGGTCCTCAGCTACTGTCAATTTTGGAGGTGGAGCCTCCCTTTGCTAGAAGGGGATATGTTGCAGGAGAAAGAGGTGTTTCAGTGCGGGTAGACCTTGAGGTTTACTAGCCCTCAGATTGCCAGTGAGAGAAAGGGAGAAGAGCAAATGGAATGAGGGACTTGACACTGGTGAAAATGTCAAGGTGGGTCACTGGAGGTAGGTCTTGAGGCTTAGTCACCCTCAGTTTGCTAGTGCTAGTTCAGCTTACGCTCTTGCTGCTGTCTTCAACTTGCGGTCACAAGGAGTGATGTGTAGCCTCTGCTCATGCCATACATTCTCTTGCCATTATGAAGCTTTTTCCTTAAACTGTAAGCCAAAATGGACCGTTTCCTCCCATCAGCTTCTTTCAGTCAGGGATTTTGTCCCAGCAATATGAAAGTAATTACAATACTTCATATAGAATTGTTGGTTTAAATGTAAAACCCTTGCCTCCCACCCCAACATTGGGTCATGTGTTTGAATACTTAATCCCTAGCTGGTGGTGATGTTTGGGAAGACTGTGGAAACTTTAGGAGGTAGAGATTTGCTAGAGGAAGTGTGACTAGGGCATTGGCCTTGAGGTTTTCTAGCCTGGTCCCATGTCCTGCTTTCTGACTCTGTTTCCTTGTGCTGCAATGTGATGCTGGTCTTCTGGTCTGTCATTCCTTCCCTACTTTGATGAAACATCCCTGGAAACTATAAGCAGAATTAACAATTTTCCTTTCCATAATCTGCTTCTTTTGGGGTATTTGCTCACAGCAATGAGAGAGTAACGGATACACAGAATTATTTTTCTGTGTTTTGTAATTTTTTCTATTGAAATATTTTAAGGAAATTTTTTCTAATGTTTAATATCTTAGCCCAGCATTCTTGTCAAACTTAAAGGCATTTAATTATTTGAATATCTTCCTGTATTTTCTGTGTTTACTTTTTACATACATCTCATTTCTTTTTGACATCTTACTGTATAGCTTAAAGTTCTAGACTAATGTTGAATTGAAGCAGTGACATCAGAAGTTCTTGCTTCTGCCCAGTCTACTACATTAAAGCATATAGTCTATCTCAATTAAGAAGATTTTTCTGGGACTGGAGAGATGTCTCAGTGGTTAAGGCACTTGCCTGCAAAGCCTAACCACCCAGGTTTAATTCCCTAGTACCCACATAAAGCCTGATGCACATACATCTGGTACATACATCTGGAGTTCGTTTGTAGCAGCTAGTGGTCCTGGCACGCCCATTCTCTTTGTCTGTCTCTCTTCTATCTTTCTCTGCTTTCAAATAAATAAATAAAAATATTTTTCAAAAACAAAGATGTTCTGGACCGCAAGCGGCAAGCTCCGGGCGGAGGCCAGCGTGCGCAGGCTGCTCCCGAGCCCGGCTGTGGTCGCGCGCGCCCCTCCCGGCTCAGTGCTTGCGGCGTCCTGTCTGTCCGCGTGGCCTGGCTGCTCCTCGGGGCGGCCGGGCTTCTGCAAAGCGGGCTCGCGGTCGACTCGAGCGACGCCCTTCAGCATAAGGCCTACTTGCTCTGAAATTATTTTGAGGCAAGAATTTTTGAAAGATGGTTTCCATAGAGACCTTTTAATAAAAGTGAAATTTGGAGAAAGCATTGAGGAGTTACAGACCTGCCGACTCTTAATTAAACATTACATCCCGACAGGACTTTTTGTGGATCCTTATGAGTTGGCTTCATTACAAGAGAAAAACTTAACAGAGGCAGTGATGGTTTCAGAAAGTTTTAATATAGAAGCCCCTAACTATTTGTCCAAGGAATCTGAAATCCTTATTTATGCCAGACAAGATGCACAGTGCATTGACTGTTTCCAAGCCTTTTAGCCTGTGCACTATCGCTATCACCGGCCACATAGGAAGGATGGTGACACCCTTATTGTGGTTAGCAACCCAGATTTATTGATGTACTGTGACCAAGAGTTCCCAATTTTGAAATGCTGGGCTCAGTCACAAGTGCCAGCTCCTTGTGCTTTGAAGAGTAAGGAGATCTGCCAGTGGAGCAACATGAAGTATAAATCAATACTTAAGAATCCGGCCCTGCAGGCTCCGGTGGGGCTGACTGTACATACCTCTTTAGTGTGGTCTGTGACTCTGCTCATTACCATCCTGTGTGCGACCCTGCTCCTGCTAGCTGTTTTCAAATATGGCCATTTTTGTCTATAAGTTTTATACAGTTGAGTTTTCTACACAGCTAATAAAGAAGACCTATATGTTTGAAAAACAACAACAACAAAAAAAAACAAAGATGTTTCCTGTTTGTTATTCGGTACCTGCCTAGTGATTAAGGTTTTTGTCTGGCATCTATGTCTAAATGTTTTTTCTTTTCAACTGTTCAATTTTCCCAGTATGAAACTTTGAATCCATCTTTAGGCAAGGCCTGAAAATAAAATGTTCTCACTGTCAGGAGAAGAGAGGTGTGTGAAATCTCATCGTGAATGATCACTCTGTTTTCAGCTGGGTTCCTCATTCCTGCCCATCATCTGAGCCTGTGTACCAAATTGGCGCCCATCTTATATGAGTGGGTTTATTTGTTGTTAGGGTTTTGTAGGAATGCAAGGCAAGGTGAAAGATAAAGGGACATGACATCCTGCTCAGTGTTTTTTTTGTTGTTGTTTAGTTTTGTTTTTCGAGGTAGGGTCTTGCTCTAGCCCAGGCTGACCTGGAATTCACTATATAGTCTCAGGGTGGCCTCAAACTCATGGCAATCCTCCTACCTCTGTCTCCCGAGTCCTGGGATTAAAGGCATGTACCCTCTTGCTTCATTTTTTGATCTTCCTTTTTGTATTTTGTCCACATAGTTTTGTATGTATAGTGGGATAGGATTTGCATCCATTTAGTTGTGCTTGGTTTAGTTACTAGAAGTAGGAATAATAAATCAAGATAACACATTATAAATAAATAAGCAAGTATTTATAATGTTCACTAATGGGTAAATTAAATGTATGAGGTTGAATGATAAAATTTTATACATTTGTTTTCATTTGCTTCTAAAATATTAAGAATTATTGAAAATAATAACCAAAATATAAATTATAAGAAATGAGTATTTGTTTAATTTGTGAAATATTCCGAAAAGATAATTTGCTAACTGTTTTTATAAAAATAAATTATAAATGACTGCATTTCTTTTTTTTTTTTTATTAGTCAGTTCTGTATTCAGCAAATACAGTCAGTTTGGTACCATTATTAGGCTCATCCGTGACCTACCCCCTCCCCTTGGCCCCTCCTTGTTGAGGCATACGGGTCTTGCATTGTGGAGTTAGCCCACAGTTATGGGTAAGCTAAATGTCTCTGCATATCATGACCCAACATGTGACTCTGACATTCTTTCCGCCCCCTCTTCCGCAAAATTTCCCTGAGCCACGTTGGGTTCATTTTTGGTCTGCTTCAGTGATGAGGTGTTGGGGGCCTCTGAGGCTCTGGCTCTCTGATTTGGTGGGAGTTGATTTTTCTCTGTGCTGATCTCCTTCCCCCTTGTGCTGGTGTCCGGTTCATCAGGAAAACAGCCCCCTTGCTTGTTTCTCCAATTTTTCTTAGTTTCAGCCGGGACCCTTTTGAGGTATGATGGGGTGGCTCTCTCCTTAGGATCTACATCTATCTGAAAAAGAGAAGCAGATTCTCCAACGGAGAGTAAGTTAGCATCAGGACAAATGAGATAACCCTTACTTTTTTTTTTTATAGAGAATTTAATAGGTGTAGGCCCTCTTGTAGCCCACAATTGATGGTAGCTTGATATTGGAGAGTGGGCTTATGTTTGGATATGGTTCTGACTTGTTTCCCAGCTCCAGCTATGGGTCCCATACCAGTGAGGGGATCAGTTAGCCAAATTGAGAGCAGTTGGTTCCCCACCATGGCTGTGTGCCACCACTGCACTTGTGTGGGCATCACAACAAGTTATTTGCTGCTAAGTAGGTTAGACCATGCGTTGCTTCGATAGATATTGGTCAATTTCCCCCAGTCACCCATGTAGCACCTTCTGGCACTAGACGTGCTGACTGTCTGGGGACTGACTCTCATCCAACTTCCAGCCATGCCATTCTAATTTGCATGTCAATCACATAAGGTATCTTCAGCAGTAGGGTCTTACCACTAACCTTTGGTGGTTGACCGCATTTCTTTCAAAGGCAGCATTTAAGAAGGTATCTTGTCTTATTGCTTACCCAAGTGTATTTGCATGCAGAGACTCAAATTTGCCTTTCATTTTAACCTAGCTGCTCAGTGTTTGCACACTTCTTTGACTCTATTTTAAGGACATAGGTGAGAGATGTGGAAAATGATTCCCCTGGGGCTTGAGCAGTTTTAGTCATGAGAATGGAGGTTTGTGTTCTTCTTGTATTCTACCATTACTGTACATCAGGTCCTGAGTTATAGAAGGGCCAATGTGCTGCTTAATGCATTTGTTCACTGCTGTGATATGAGGACCTTTTCAAGTCAGGATAGGAGCCTTGCCTAGGTCTGAAGAAAGAACTATTTATTTTTTTAAATTTTAAATTGTTGATAATTGTGTTTCTTCATGAGGTTTTGGGTGTTATTTCAAATTGCATATAACATCAGATAAGTGGCATATGCATAAGCTCAAATATTTATTCCTTTATTTTATCAAGAATCTCCCTATTGGTGATACATACATATATATCACATTATATCTAGTATATATTAATCTTTACTGTATATATTTTTATCAATTTATTTAAAACACAACATTTTCTTTACTCGGGCAAATAGTTTAATTTTATTAAACCCTTCATATTGGCCAAGCTTTGTGATTTTTCTGCAGTGTGTGTGATTGACTTTGTTGGCATCCATGTCTCTTTCTTGGTAAGGCATCTTCTTTACAGTGCACCTCGTAATCCTTTGTTACCTCCTTCATTAAGTGAGGCTCTTCATACCCTCAGCTCCTCAAATTTCTGCTCACAGTGTGCTAAAGAATAGAAAAATATGGGCTGGAGGATGGCTTAGCAGTTAAGGCACTTGCCTGTGAAGCCTAAGGATCCAGGTTTGATTCCCCAGTCCCCATGTAAGCCAGATGCATAAGGTGGTGCATGCGTCTGGAGTTTGTTTGCAGTGGCTGGAAGCCCTAGTGTGCACATTCTCTCTGTCTGCCTCTTTCTATCTCTCAAATAAATAAATAGTTTTAAAAAAGCATAGAAAACACTATTGTGAGTAAGCCAATCACTGTTGGTATTCAACTCTGACATTATTTGGAAGTAATCAATGTGAAGAAACAGCGAAGGCACTCCCCTCCTCTAAACACCCACACATATACAGACTATGTGCTGGTGATGTAATTTGATGTTTCTGATAAAGACAAATAGGCTTCTATTTTTCACTTATAAGGGCTTAAGATAGGCACATTAGATTTTTTCTCCACTTGCTTTTAAAAAACCCTATTAACCCTTAAATATTTGACCAACTTGATTGTTTTCTTATATAGAACTTTGAGATTGATTCACACTCAAAACAATGGAAGAGTTGGTTTATGTTTTTTTTTTTCTAAATAAGAGTCCATGGATATAGAATATCTCTGTTTCTGTCCTTCCTTACAATAACTGTACTGTATTCTTAATTCATTTTCATAACTGTGGCTTTCATCTTGCTTTCTGTAATACTTACATAAATCAGATTGTTCGGTTACTTAAATAGATGTAATTTATTGGGAATATGATTATTGAAAAAATGACTAATTAGAGAAGAATTACTTAGAATTAAAGTTTAACTTTGGTCATATGACACCGGAAGATCCTGAATAAAATATATCACTTGGCATGCAGAGAGGTAGACTGATGGAGTACAGTGGCTCTCAAATTTTACTGTGCACAAGGATTCTTAGATGAGCTTTTTAAGTACATAGATTCCTAAACTTTGCACATAAAGGCTTCCTTTCAGTGGATTGGCACAGAGCCCAGAGCTATGCATTTAAAAACACACTTCAAGGGCAGGCAAAATAATCCATGGTAGAAAAAAAAATTAAGAACAATGGTTGCCTGTGGGTTGAACTGGGATTGACTGAGAAGGAGCTAAGGAATCTTTTGGGGTAATGTTCTTTATTTTGATAAAGGCTTGTGCTGCACAAACACACATTTTTGTAAAAATTCATTGACTGGTACAGTTAAAATTATGAATTGAATTGCACTTAAGTTTATTTTTAAAGAAAATAACTGAAAATAAATGTTGAATGCCAACTAACAGTATATGTTGTAAAGTATTTGTGGTTGGGGCTGGGGATGTTAGTCAGTGGAGTGTTTTCCTACCATTCTCAAAGTGCTATGTTTGATCCCCAGAACTGTGTAAAAATGGTGGCAAGAGGATCAGAAGTACAAGGTCATTCTCAGCTATTTAGTGAGTTCTACTCTAGCCTGAGCTACATGAGGTCCCATCTCAAAAAAAAGTTTATGAAAAAAAAATGTTTATGGGTTAAAATGCACAAATGCCTGCAATTTGTTTTGACATTCACAAAAAATGAGAGTATAGTCAGTTGGCTAGACACAGATATGAAGAAGTAAATATAGTTAAGTATTAATTATTAAATTCAGATGGTAGATATATAAGTATTTGCCACATTCTTTAACTTTTCTGCATGTTTTTCATAATAAAATTTAAAAATAAAATTGTCATAATAAAATATTGATGAAATAAAAGCTCTCCATGCCATTTCTATGGTATAAGTACAGTGGGGTGAGTGGGAACTTGGTAGTTGGGCAGACAGGGATTTCAGTTTGGGTTCATTGCTTATAGATTGTATGACCTTCAACAATTTATATTCTATCTCTGTGCCTGGATTTTTCTTAGGGAATATTGATACAGTGGAAATGTACTGACAATCTGTGATGGTGCCAGTCGGGTACCATGCCTAACACACAAAGGTGATTTTTAAAAAAAATTTATGTAATTATTTGAGAGAAAGAGGCAGATAAATAGAGAGACTGAAAGATATATAAAGAGAATGGGTGCACCAGGACCTCCAGCCACTGCAAACAAACTCCAGACATATGCACCATCTTGTGCATCTGGTTTATGTGGTTTCTGGGGAATCGAACCTGGGTCCTTAGGCTTCAAAGGAAAGCACCTCAACTGCTAAGCCATCTCTCTAGTTCCCAGAGGTGATATTTTTAAGTAGCAGCTATTTTCTTAAGTATTTCCAGGGAGCTACTCAGCGCATGTGATGCTGGAGCTGACTTTGGATTGGTCTTGCTGGTATCTATATCATGAGATGTTGTAAGGTATATCTAGGAAAAGAACCAAAGCAAGTTCATTCTTATCATGTTTGAGGGGTCATAGATCCTTTGACTGAGTGGTTGTTTCAAGTCTAAATTTTATTTTTAAAAAAGATAACATCCATGTCTGGAAGTCAGTAGCTAATGTGAATGATAGCCTCCTCAGCTGTTTCTTAGAAGATGCCCTGCTTGTGCTTTATATGACCACCTCTATCTTTAGTGTCAGTACTTACAGTTTGATTATTTGTGATTTTGGTAACTATAGTGTGAGGTACTATTCTCTATAACCAGTCTCATGTTGCTACATTACATGTTATATACATTTATTTAAATATTACTTAAGTCAGGACCTTTCTGAGTTATGCTGATAGCCCTTGTCTCTGGCTTGTGTTACTTTTTCAGTTACTTGCCCATCACTTAGAATTTTATTACTTCCTGGTGTGATGATCAAGTTAGATGGTGAATAGCTTGCAAGTTGGGGTCGTCTTGGAAAAGCTGTTGTAGTTCATATTATTAGTTCATGTCTACCACCAAAGTATTAAATACATATTTAAAAATAAACAGTGGAGAACTACACTTAATATGTGTATTCAATTAACATTGGAAATATAGTTTATTGAATTAACTCTCTTTTTCATATTCCACTTGCTTGTTATTTGGTCTGTGAAATATACTTTTGGTTGTATATAAATGATGAATGAAAATTAAGCTATGTTTTATTTAATTTTTATTTATTATTAGAGAGAGAGAGAGAACGGGCACACCAGAGCCCCTAGTGACTGCAAACAAACTGCAGATGCATGTGCTACTATGTACATCTGGGGTCTGGGGAATTGAACCTTGGTCCTTAGGCTTTGCAGACAAGCTCCTTAACCACTAATCCATCTCTCCAGTCCCTGTTATGTTTTAATAATGAACTATATTTGCTAGAAACATGGGGTAATTCACCTACATTAATGGGAAAGGATCACTAGTTTGTATTTTTCGAGTTTTTCTACTTATAATTTATTAAGATTGTCTTAGACAACATTAAACTTGATGTCCGTAATCATGAATTTCTCTGATTTTTAAAAATTTTTCTTTATTTGAGAGAGAGAGAAAGAGACAGAGAGAGAGAGAGAGAGAGAGAGAGAGAGGAAGATAGAGTGAATGGGTGTGTCAGGGCCTCCAGCCTCTGCAAATGAACTCCAGACACATCTGGCTTATGTGGGTCCTGGAGAGTTGAACCTGGGTCATTTGGCTTTGCAGGCAAATGCCTTAACCACTAAGCAATCTCTCTAGTCCTCTGATTTTTTTTTATGGTCTTTCCTATCAAAAAGTATTAGGTGACTGATACAGTTCTATTTCTTTTCACTAATAAAGAACAATATATCTATTTAAGTTCTAACAAGTATTTATAAGGATGTTTATAAAGTTTGCTTTCTATTTTGTTAGACAAGGTTGATATTTGAAGAGAAGTGATATGAAGAGTTTATGGTAAACAACACGAGAACAGAATGTATCAGTTTGTCTCTAAAAACAAAAGGCAGAGTGTCTTCCATATTGCCCAGAGAGTATCATTAATTCTCCTGGCATGTTACACAGAAAAATGAAAGTATTTATGAATGTGGCTACTTCTTTTAACAAGTTCCAATAACTGCTTCCTAAACCTTGTGTTTTTATATCAATTACATACAGTAAGCACAGAAATCAACCAAAGAGACCTGCAGAGCCAAGTTGAGATATTCATGCTAAATGAGGACTGTGCCTGCCAAAAGTAAAATGTGGATATAATTTTATAACACTATTTCATAATTAAAGTCATAAGTGAGGTTTCCTGCTATTGTTTAAGAATGTGTCATGATAAATTTAAATCAAAAATATGGGCAAAGAAAAGTTTGCAAAGTAACAGATGAAGGCAACTGAGATGGTTCCGGAACACAGCCTGGTACAGGAGAGAAACACATGCAAACAATTTTAGTGAAATAATTACATTTATTGTAGATGGAGCTCTGTTCTAGAAACTATAACCACTTAGAAATGGTTTTCATTTATATCAGATTGAGGTTAACTTCTTGGTACCGTTTGCCTCGAGAAAACCTTTGTTTTCAAACATCAGGGAACTTAATATATTGATTTAGTGACATGACAATATCTTTTGCCCAAACATCTACACAATAAAGTTACCTCAAACGGAAAGATGTGATCCCAGTATGTGGAAATCCACAGTACTTAGTATGGCCATATTTAGCAAATGAAATTACAGAATATCCAGTTAAATTTGAATTTCTGATAAGCAATGAATATATTGTTAGTATAAGTATGTATGTGTAGGACAAACTCAAACTAAATTCATTTTATCTGGGTATTCTGTGTATTATCTGGCAATGTTAACCCAAGTAAAACTACAAATTTTGACAATCACATTTGTATTTTTAAGCTAAATATATGTAGGAGAGTAAATTTAAGTGGTTAGAGCAACATATGAAATATGTTTGATTTTTCCCTGTCAGCTCTAAGTTTACAGTGTTCACATCAGTTATATCGATGAATGATGATTTCTCGTAAATGATGTGAAAAGCTTTTGCTTTGCTCTTGGACTTTCTTTGTCAGTGATGTACTCATTGAAAAGATTTCTCCCTAAAGAATGTTGATTCATGTACATGGGTAGATTTAATCATTAGGACATTCTTGGCTGTGGTAAGCCATGTCCGTGTAATGGGAAAGCTGTTCTCAGAGTATCAATTCGTTCATCTTGTCTCTAATACAAGCCATGTGTTTCATATGGGAGTTGAAAGGACATTAATCAGAATCTCTCCTTTCAACCAGTCCAAGGGGATGCAAAGTCTGTGGTTAGCATTTTAAATGTCAAGATATGGGCAAATAGATAATAATATTCAAAGCCTATCTCATGTAATTTCTATGGCTGTTATGATGGCTGTGAAATCTGTTGGGAGCTGGGGGGGTGGCATATGCCTCAAAGCATTGTCTACTCCATGGACATTGGTTGGAAGGGACTGAGGGGCTGAATCTGTTTTTCTTCACTGGATATAATTCCCACTGGTAGTTCAGTAGTTAAGGCACTTGCTGGAAAGGCTAATGGCCCAGGTTTGATCCCCAGTACACATGTAAAGCCAGTTACACAAAGTGGGGGCATGAATCTGGAGTTTTCAGTGGCAAGAGGTCCTAGCATACTCATTCTTTCTGTGCTTGCAAATAAATTAAAAATAAAAAATATTAAAAAGTGTAGAGGAAATATATAGTTACCTATGACTAGATCTTTTAAGTTGATGGTTCTCAGTTGTGGCCACACACCAAATCGGTTAAATTTTAATCTTTGCGTTTAAGATCCAGGATTCATTGCAGTCACAACTCCCAAGGTGGTGCCAATGTGCAGCCAGATCATTGTTCTAGACATAGAGTACCTACCAATTTACTGTCAGTCACAGCATTTGATTCTTGCCAACTTATGTTATACTGAAAAAAATGCCCAGTCTACAAAATTTTGCTAGTTTATCATGACTTCCATCATACTATTATGATTATCATCTCTTATGCTCTCAGTAGAAAAATTCTGCAGCTTGTAATGAGATGTCAGAGTGTAGACTGAATGAAATGCACTAGACACTTGACTAACTGGTCAGAGAAGGCCTCTTGAGTAAAGAATGTTTAAGTAAAGCTATAAAACATTTGTTCTGAAAGTGTGGTCCTTGAACTAGCAGCCACAATGCCACCTAGATATGTGCTACAAATGCAAATTCCCAGGCCTGAGCCCAGAACATTAGACTCTGGGGGTGGAATCCAGCAATCTCTTAACAATCTTTACAGGTGATTTTGAGTCATAGTCAAATTTAAAGATGCAAAGTTTTGCTAAATATTGCTTCACAGTATCCCTTGGAAATTAATGTATGTTATGAACTCATTTAAAATAATATGTTGGGCTGGAGAGATAGCTTAGTGGTTAAGCGCTTGCCTGTGAAGCCTAAGGACTCCGGTTTGAGGCTCAGTTCCCCAGAACCCACGTTAGCCAGATGCACAAGGGGGCGCATGCGTCTGGAGTTCATTTACAGAGGCTGGAAGCTCTGGCACGCCCATTCTCTCTCTCTCTCTGCCTCCTTCTCTCTGTTGCTCTCAAATAAATAAATAAACAAACAAAAAATTAAAAAAATAAAAATAAAATAATATGTTCTTTTAATTTTGAACTGTCTTTAATTTAAGGTTAGTATAGCAACATATTAATGCAACTTAGAATTTTTAATATGTTTTGGATTTAACTGAAAATTCTTGAGGCGATTAAACCAATTAGACAATGTTTTATAGGCTTATGAAAAGTGCATGTTTCTCTGCATATATACATTTGTGTCTATTAAAGACAGCTTGCTAATACAGCTGTTTATTCACTGTGTGCTTGATCTACCAATTTAGATTTAGATGTGTGAAAGATTTTCACTGTGGTTAGGGCTTACCAAGTCTTCTTTACTTACCAGCATTTTTATTTCATATGTGTCAGGACTATGCCTTTATTTGAAAATTCACAAATATGGGCTGGAGAGTTGACTCAGTGGTTAAAGGAGCATGCTTTCAAAATCTGACAGCCTGGGTTCGATTCCCCATTACCCAAGTAAAGCCAGATGCACAAAGTGGCACATGTATCTGGAGTTTGTTTGCAGCTGCAAGAGAGTCTGGTGTGCCCATTCCCTCTCTCTCCAAATAAATAAATAACTAAATATTTTAAAATTTATAGGTATTAAATCTCCTGGTTAATCTATAAGTGTATATAGCAATTTATTGGCTTATGGTATTTTTAATCACTGCTATTTTGGCCACTAATTCTCTTTTGTCTGGTATTTAACTTACTCTACATATCTTTTTCTCTTTTGCATTTATTTTCACACATGAGAGATGTGTCTAAAACAGCTTTTGTAGGTTGGAGATGTAGTTTAGTAGTAGAGCATTTGCCCAGCATGTAAAAGGCCTTTGGTTCTGTCCTTAGCACCACCAAAATTTTCTAGCTTATATAGTGGTAGCTATTCCTGTAAGTTGTTATCTTTTAATCCAGTTTGAAAGGACAAAGAAATCAAGCTGGAACTGACCTGAAAGTTCCCAATTCCCTTGTCCTGCTGGCTAGCTTCATAGTGTGATGCAGACTGCTGGGGGAGAAAAGTTGTCAACAGTTTTGTCTAGTTTTACCCAGTGCGCTCTACAACTGGTCTGCCAAGGCAAGATGTGCCCACTGGTGCAATAGTGGCATGACTATGATGGAGGCAACCAACTGCTTTCTGAATGGATTTGAGGCTCACTCCACCACAGGAGGGAATTCATTTCTGGTACTATAAACCTGGTCAAAAGTCAATGGCTAGGGAGGTCCTAGGCCCTAGAGAGGAACCTACTACTGTTGTTATGCTAAATGGACAGACTGTCACACTGCCTCCTAAATATGGTTTATGCCTATAGATGAGTGCTATTCTTAGCTTTGATCATAGAGGTTTCTTTATGCAATGGGCAGTAGTTAATGAAGAAATGAATAGCTAGCAGAAGTGCTGAGAATAAGAGAATGTTGTATACTTATCCTAAATGGGACCTCACCCCCTTTGAGGGTCAGGAAGCATCATGGAAGAGTGTGTGGAAAGAATGTGTGAGCTGAAAGTTGGGTAAGAATGCTCTGGAATGGTGTCCTCTGGACACAACATGGCCATCACACTCATGAACTCACAGCAGCTGTGGCTTCCTACACTAAATTGAGCCTGCAACATTCCATCATAGATGGGGGAGAGATTCGTGGGGACCTACTGACAGATAGCAGTTTCTGGCAGAAGGAGAGTCCTGTCTTTCAGTGGTGTAGCCACTGCTAAATTGCTCATACTCCAATAAATAACCCCCATACTTCAGTAAATAATCCCCACCCATGCTCATGCAAGCAACCCTAAGTTAACTCAGTGGGTCATGCACATTAAAGTAGGAAGGAGATTAGTTGGGAACCAGATGTAGAAGAGGGAGCAGTGGGCGGGGCTATGATTAAAATACATTAAATACATGTATGAAGTTGTCAAAAATAAAATAAAATGAAAAATTTCATCTTAGAGACTGGGTTGATAGCTCAGGGGACTAAGTACATGCTATGCAAATATGAATAGTTGAGTTTGGATCCCCAGAGCCCAGAGAGTCTGCAATACTGGTGCATCTATTATGAGAAAGGAGGTGGAGATAGGTGAATCCACTGGAAAGTTTGTGGGCCAGCCACCCTGGGAAATGCCAAGGTGAACAAGGAGGATCTTGGCCTTGACCAATGTGGAAGTCAAACACTGACACCTGAGGTTTTCTTCTGACCTCCATATGTGCACTACATCATGCACACACCCACATTCTCACACATGAAAACACACACACACTAAAAAAATCTATGTTTTTTCTTATTACTTTTTATTGTTTTAGCTTTATCCTCCAACTTTTAGCAGGACTATACAATTATACTTTGTTTTTTGCTCAAAAATAATTTTTGCAATGATATATGAAATAATTTAAAAAACATTTATGCCAGCCCATTCAATAGATAATGCTGCCAAAACTAGATATCTTCCTGTAGAAGAATGAAATTAGATCTATATTATTCACCTTGCGTGAAAATCAATTCAAAGTGGATCAAAGATCTTCATTTAAAACCAGAAATGCTAACACTATGAGAGGGAAATACAGGGAATACACTTCAAGATATGAGGTATGGGCAAGAACTTTTGGAGCAGGACTTCAATAGCACAGGAAGCACCACCAATAACTAGCAAATGGGAATACATGGTATTAAAAAGTTTCTGTACAGCAAAGGAATCTATCAGATCAAACAGACTACAGAATGGGAGAAAGTTGTTGTCATCAATACTACAACACGTGGGTAATATCTAGGATATATATAAAGAACTGCAAAAGGTAAATACCCAAAAGAATAAAGCTGCCAATCAATGAATGGGCTAATGAGATGAACAGAGTTCACAAAAGAAGGAATACAAATTGCCAGTAAGCTTTTTTAAAACTGTCCAACATATTTAACCTTCAGAGGAATACAAATTAAAACTACTCTGAGATTCTTATCTCACTCTATTTGGAATGGCTATCATCAAGAAAATAAACAACAAATTTTGAAGATGGGGGGACAGAGTGAGTGTGCAACCAAGTACAGCCATTTTGGAAATTGGTGTGGAAGGTTCTCAAAAGTAGAAATACCGTAGGACCCAGCTATACCACCCCTGAGCATACATCCAAAGGACTCAATATCCTACCACAGAAATACCTGCACATCCATGTTTATTGCGATTCTCAGCCTAGATTGTCTAGTGCAATAGAATTTTATTCAGTGGTGAAGAAAAATAAAAATCACAAGATTTTCAGGAAGATGGATAAATCTGGAAAGTATTATATTAAGTGAGGTAACCCAGGCTCAGAAAGACAAAATTTGCCTGTTCCGTCTCATATGTGGATCCCAGCTTATAATGTTTTCATATGTATATAAGTGGAGGTGAATGTAACTATAGGTTAATAAACTAGAAAAGATACAAGAAAAGGTGAAAAGAGGTACTGAGGAAGAGGAGTGGAGAGGGTAGTAGGGCACATGGGATGTGAAAGCAGAGAGGAGGCTGTCAAGGGGAAGGCTGCTGCAAGGGGGCTAGGAGGATAGGGGAGAAGCAACAACAGTAAATCTTGTTTGGAAATGTCACAATGAAACCCAATACTGTGTCTATGTTAATTAAAAAAAGAACACGTTTATTGGGGCTGGAGAGATTGCTTAGTGGTTAAGGCACTTCCTGTGAAGTCTAAGAACCCAGTTTCAATTCCTCAGAATCCATGTAAGCCAGATGCCCAAGATGGTGGTTGATGCATCTGGAGTTTGTTTAAAGTGGCTAGAAGTGCTGGCATGCCCACTCTCTCTCTTTCTCCCTCTCAAATAAATAAAATATTTTAAAAAATGTTTTCAAGTTCTTTGACATTTCTCCAGCAAGAGGTGAGGTCTGCTTTCTCCTTTTGAGTATGGGCCAGACCTAAGGAGTCACTTAGCAAAGAGGAAGTATGGAACCCCCCACCCCCCACACGACTCTCTTTTAGGTTGCTTTCTACCCATTGGTACACAGCCACCATACTGCCAGGAAGCTCAGGGAACATGGGAAAAATCCTGTGTAACTGCTCCAGCTGGAGTTTCAGAAGAGAAACAGCATCCAGTGCTGGAAGTGTAAGTAAAGCCTTATGCCAGTCATGCTCAGTCCATGTGAGTTGAAAACAATCTTATTCCTTTTTTATTAGTTAATAGAACACTTTTCAAATATTCATTCAAATATTATAACATTACACATTAAGGAATTTATAGCTTATAACCTGAACAAGGCAAGATCTTTAAAAAATTTATACTTTTTCCCCCTTTTGGTTTTCTGCAAATAATTTTGAGATTGTTCTTAGATTTTACCTACTATTTAAGAAATATTTGCTTCAAGCATCTTCTACATTAAATCATAAGTTTTGTGGGTTTTGCTGTGTATCTTGTTATTTCAAGTATTCTGTACCTTTCTTGGGTTTATTTTTTCCATTTTACTTTTCAAAAAATATATAAATAATTAAGATTTTGATTCCTGACCTATGTAAAACTTTTTGTTTTTGTTCTATTAGTTAACTCTTCAGTATTTTATTTTAGAAATCATATTTTAATGTTGAGGTGCTCCATTTTTCTCCCAATATCTCTTCCTTAATAGCCTTGTCTTATTGTGTATATTCACCATCTTCTCAAAAACAGAAGTAGAAAGCCCTTGTATTATGGATTTTTCTTGCATTATGAATTTTATTTTGTTTTATATTTTTTAAATATTTTATTTATTTATTTGTGAGAGTGGGGAGAGAGAGAATATGGGTGTTTCAGGGCCTCTAGCCACTGCAAACATATGTGCCACCTAGTGCATCTGGCTTTACATAGGTACTGGGGAATCAAACCTGGGTCCTTTTGCTTTGCTGGCAAGTGCCTTAAACACTAAGACATCTCTCCAGAATGTGTTATGAATTTTTGATCACAAAATTTGCTCTTTAATATTTTTAACTATCTAGTATCATGACCACATGTTCATTAAATTATGTCTAGGTTGGTTCTTAGATGCATGGGTACCATACCATCTAGAGGGCTCTGTGTAGATGGCACATTTCTTTCTAGTGTGCCTACATAGAAGGAAGCAAAGGGAGACAATATGGTTTGAAAAGCTCATGTCTATGAGCACTTGGTCTTTAGCTGGTGGTGCTGTTTCAGGAGGCTTGACTAGATCACATAGTCCGCTGGACAGAGCAGGCGTTGAAGATCATGCCCATCCCAGGTTCCAGTATAAGCTTTCTGCTATTTGATGGCCAGGATGTAAAGAACTCTGTCATGTGCTCTTGTTGTTATGGGTTTAGCTATATCTTCCTGGTCAGAATGGACTGTATAATCTGAGATTGTGAAACACACAAACCCATCCTTTGTTTCTGTCAGGTGTTTTGTCAGTGCTGAGAAAACTAATTCATACAGGAGACAAGTCTGGATGAGATGATGCTTTATTTCCTTTTAATAGGTTAGCAGAAGGCCGACTCAGCAGGTCTGAGCTTCATGGGCTGATTACCATACACTTGACTGTTGAGAGAAGCTCTCCATATTCTTTTAACAAGTCTTCTCCTCTGGCTGGAGAGGTTTCACAGTTGTTATAATAATAGCTATAGTTTCAAAGCTGTTCCATGTGATGGACCTTCTGAAAGGGCACTGGGTTAAGAAGCCCACTGGTGGGATGTTGGCCACGATTACCTACTTTACTCAGTTCTTTTCCTAAGCTATGGGTTAATGAGATGTTTGAAGCCTGAATATACTCTATGACTTAAATTTTCTCATGTGATAAACTATATTTGGTTCTGTGCTACATGGTACTATGTCATGGATCTGTGACTCACTTTCTGTGTTTCTTTTTTCTTTTGGGTTTTTAAAAAAATATTTTTATTTTTTTCCATAAGAAAGAGAGAGAGAGAAAGAAGAGAGAAAATGAGCGAATGGACACACTAGAGCCTCCAGCCATTGCAAAGAAACTCCAGATGTATGTATCACTTTGTGCATTTGGCTTTATATGGGTACTGGAGAGCCATACTGGCTGGGGTTGTTAGGCTTTGCAGCCTTAACTGCTGAGCCATGTCTCCAACACTCTTTTGGCTTTTATGAGGCAGGGTCTTACTCAAGTCTACACTGACCTGGAACTAACTCTGTAGTTCAGGCTGGCATCAAACTCACAGAGTTCTTCCTATCTCAGCCTCGTGAGTGCTGGCATTAAAGGCATGCCCCACCATGCCTGGCAGCTTTTGTTTTTTGTTTCATGTTTAGATTTATGGAGTTCTCTCTTGTACCCTAATTTCTGCACTGAAGCCTTTTTTTTTTTTGCATTTTGTGTAGAAATTCTTTATTGTGATTACATTCTTAACATGTGTCAGCTATTTGTGTGATGTTTCTTCTATATTTACCAATGACTGAATGAAGCGACTTAGAACATGCTCAAATGATAATATCTCATAGCTTTGTGTGTTGGTTTGGGAGCTAGCATGTCAATTGGCTTTCCTTGGATTCTAGACAAAAATGTCCACGATAATATTCTCTATTTTACATGAAAGTATTTTAGTCCTCAGTTAAACTTACTTCAGATCAGGTCATATGAAACATTGCATGGAGGTGTTAAGGTCTATCCTAAGTGAAGATACATGAGCAAAGGGAGCTCCTTGATTTGAGCTACCAAGTTTTAGAGCATCCACAGAATAGTTGGAAAAGGCTCTCTACTGCTTCTATAGTTAGCAGTGGGAGCTAGATAGGCAGCACCATTGCACTCCTCCATGCATCCTCCTTCTAAGCTGGGAGCTTGAGTTCTCTACAACAGAGGGAGCAAAGACTTCTGGGCCCCTTTAATACCTGATCATGGATGGGCCAATATGTTACTTAATCCACATTCTGTTGATTGAAGGAGTCACATACCCTGCCCAAATTCCAAGCTAAGAGGCATGCACATATTTTACTGGTGGGAAGAATGAAGAATGACATGTGCATTCAGGAAGGGAAGGAGTTGATGGTGGCTGTCTTTGGAAACCAGCTGCCATGCTCTCCACAAAGTACTAGATATTGAAAGTCCTCTCTGTCCACCATTGAATCCCAGTGCCTATTGCTACATTATGATTATTATTACTATTTTGTTTGCTTTCTTGAGACAGGGTTTCACGATAGAGTTCAGGCTGGCTTTGAATTCACAGTTCTGCCTCAGTCTCTCAAGTGCCAGGATTATAGGTGTGTTCTACCACATTTAGCTCCTATTGTTGCATTTGACATGTGCCAACACTTACTACGAAAGTGGCTGGCCATACAGTATAAAGAGAATGTAAGCAACCTTTGTATGGACGTATTTCCTTTGACCAGAATACTTTGTCCTCTTCTAAGCTGGCTAACTCCCCCTCCCCCTCCCCTCAACACACACCAACCTTTGCGCTCAAAACTCTGTTTGAATCTGCTTCTCTTTTCAGATAGATGTAGATCCTAAGGAGAGAGCCACCCCATCATACCTCAAAAGGGCCCCGGCTGAAACTAAGAAAAATTGGCGAAACAAGCAAGGGTGCTGTTTTCCTGGTGAACCAGGTACCAGCAGAAGGGGGAAGGAGATCAACACAGAGAAAAATCAACTCCTACCAAATCAGAGAGCCAGAGCCTCAGAGGTCCCCAACACCTCATCACTGAAGCAGACCAAAAATGAACCCAACATGGCTCAGGGAAATTTTGCGGAAGAGGGGGCGGAAAGAATGTCAGAGCCACATGTTGGGTCATGATATGCAGAGACATTTATCTTACCCATAACTGTGGGCTAACTCCACAATGCATGACCCATATACCTCAACAAGGAGGGGCCAAGGGGAGTGGGTAGGTCACGGATGAGCCTAATAATGGTACCAAACTGACTGTATTTGCTGAATACAAAACTAACTAATAAAGAAAAAAAAAAACTTACTGTAACCCTAAAGATACTATACAATAAGCAATGTGTGGGCTTTTTGAAACATATAAGTAAAAAATAAAGGACATGTGTCCCTTGAAAAGTAAAAAAAAAAAAAAAAACAAAAACAAAACTCTGTTTGAATGCCATTTCCTTATGGCCCCAGGCAGTTGGTTAATCTCTCCTTTTGGCTGCTTCAGTATTTTTTTTTCATGTCTCATTGTTGTGTTGGGCATTTACTGGTTTCTGTTTGGGAGGATCTCAAAGGGCAAAAATTCATATCTTAGTCATATCTTTGAATGACTTCCAGTGTCTGGCAGGTAATATGCTTAGAAATACAGCCATGGCTTCAAATAGATGAACACTGAAAACTGGAATCAATTACTTTTAGTTCTGGGCTCCACAACTCAATAGGGAAAAAAATGTGAAGTACAATTTCAGAAGAGTGTCTGAGGAGAGGCCCTGGGAGATCTTTTATTCCTCAGGAAAAGAGAAAAAAAAGTTGTTTTTTTTCCCCCTTTGGAAAACATAGAAATTATGAAGATGTGAGCTAGCAATAATAGGAAGAGTTGAACTTCTGAATTTCATCTTTACAGTGAGGATAATTATATTCCCCTTTTAATCATATATAAAATATATGAAGTGCTCAGACTAAAACTTGGAACATAATAAGTATTCAATAAATGGTAGCTTGTTATTTTACTTACTGTAACAGCAGACAACAGTAACGCCTCAAAAAAAAAAACAAAACCCTGGCTTTTACTGACTATTTTATGCCAAATATTGTTTTCAGAGATGAATACACAGTAAGAGTTTTGTTTGTTTATTTTTTGTTTTTCCAAGGAAGCATCTCACTCTAGCCCAGGCTGGTCTGTAACTCTGTGGCACCAGGCCGATCTTCAACTCATAGTAATTCTCCTATTTCAGCCTCCTGAATGTTAGTGCGGGAGGGGGGAGGCTAAAGGCATGTGCCACTGCACCCGGCTAAGGGTTTTTTTTTTTTTTAATTAAAATAATTCAATGTGAAGCCAGAAAGGAGATCTTCCTGAAATACCAACAAGATTGTGCTCGGTATAAGTACAATTTTCCATTGATTTTCAGTGACACTGTTCAGTGGTTAGAATCTTCTCCAGTATACAGAGGAAAGGGCAGGAGAGCCCAAGACTTTCAAACTCGACATTCTGGTAAGCAGGTGGTAAAGCTGGGTGCATGGTCACTTAGAAGAACAGAGAAGATCCAATTTTAAAGGAAGTCTCAGCCATGGATTTGTAGCTCTTAGGAGTTTGAAGCTTCCTTTCCATGCCCATACAGCTTGAAATAAGGCTACTATAGCAAAATTGACCAGTTTTTTTTTCTTTTTAAGTTCACTTTCTTATGAGAGCTATTCTGAATGGAGAATTGGTGTATACCTGACCTACCTGCACAGGGATGGTGAGGAAGGATCTGGTACTTGTGAGGCTGGGCAACTACTCACGGATACCCACTAGCTGAACTATTTGGGCTTTTTAAGAATCCATATCAGTTGAAATTGTTTGTTTGGGATCATAGGAGGCCATTTCAAGAGCAGACTGTTCGGATTGCGAGCTAATTACATCTGAAATGCAAAGTAAGAGTCACTGTTTTCACTCCTTCTCCTTCTAGCTTTGCCACCACTGGGAGATTTTATTTTAATTAACTAAAAATAAATGGTACTTTTGTGTGTGTGTGTGTGTGATGTGGCGTGTTTGTGTCTGTGTGGAATAAGCAAGCGTATGTGTCAATACACGGCTCTGCGGGCTTGCCGGCAGCTGGATGTGCTTGCCTGAGGATGCCAGAATGGAACAGAGTGTCCTGCTCCATCACTTGTCGGCCATTATTATTTGAGCTGTCTCACTGATACAGGAATTTATCCTCCTTCACCCCCTCCCCTGAGCTCCTGTGATTCACTGGTCTCTGCTTTCTTTTGGTAAAGGGGTTATAGGCAGGTGTGTGTATGCCCAGCTGTTTACATGGGTTCTGCAGATTCAAATTCTGGCAATCTCAGGCCCTCTCCGGTCCTCATACTTGCACAGGACACTTAACCCTTGAGCCATCTCTCCAATCCATCCAAAATAAATTGTGCTTTTTTATGGGGGGAGGGCGCGAGAGAGAGAATAAATTGGCCAGTTGGCACACCAGAGCATCAAGCCACTGCAATCAAACTCCAGTTGCGCCACCTTGTGTATCTGGCTTATGTGGGATCTGGAGAGTCAAACATGGGTCCTTAGGCTTTGCAGGCAAGTGCCTTAACTGCTAAGCCATCTCTCCAGCCCCTGTTTTGATTTTTTTGAGGTAGGGTCTTGCTGTAGTCCAAGCTCACCTGGAATTCACTATGTTGCCTAAGAGTGGCCTTGAACTTATCGTGATCCCCCTATCTCTGCCTCCTGAGTGCTGGGATTAAAGGCATGCATCACCATGCTTGACTCAAAGCTATACTTTTCTGTGAAAGAGAGAGAGAGAGAGAGAGAGAGAGAGAGAGAGAGAACTGGTGTACCAGGGCCTCAAGCCACAGGTCTGAAACTCCAGGCATGTGCACAACCTTGTGCACATGTGTGACCCCGCACTCATGTGCCACCTTGTGCATCTGGCTTATGAGGGATCTGTGGAGTTGAACATGGGCCCTTAGGCTTCACAAGCAAGTTCCTTAAAAGCTAAGCCATCACTCCAGCCCTAAATTGTACTTAAAAAAGTTTTATTTTATTTTATTTATTAGAGAGAAAAAGGAAAGGGAAAGAGAGAATGGGCACATCAGGGCCTTCAGCTGCTGTAAACAAACAATAAACACATGCGCCACCTTGTGCCTCTGGCTTACAAGGGTCCTGGGAAATGAACCTGGGACCTTTGGCTTTGCAGGCAAATGCCTTAACTGCTAAGCCATTTCACCTGCCCTGTACTTTTAACTTTGATTGCTAACAAGTCTAATGCCATTCTCTTTTATATTGGCATACAGATAATTAACTGCATGTTTGGGAATCATCCTATGACATATGATGCCATGGAGATTTATCATCGCAGTCTCTTAGAAAATTAGTAAATGTTCTATTCAGACTTTTTTCAATATAAATGATAGTGTTGCAGGTTAAGTTTACAGTACAAACATGAAGGCAGATGTCTTACTGAAATAAGAGGGTCATTATACTACTGTAAAGACAAAACGGCCTGGATGCAACAGATTTATAAAACTACCTGGGGGATGTAATGACTGAAGATATGATCTTAGCTGATATAGTCCAGTTAATATATATAAGTGAAAGAAAGTTTATGTTTTTCCTGATATCTTTAAGGCATTGGAAATCTCAGATTCTCAATCAGAAGGCAATTTTACCCTTGCAGAGATATTTGATAATATCTGGGATTACTCTTGGTTGAAAGACTACAGCTGTGGTCAGTGGAGTGCTATTGTGATCTAACAGCCACAATTACTTTTACAGAGTAGCTATGTCTAGCCACAAGGGACTCTCGAGATCAGGCCTGTAGACTTCCCTCACGGAAGAAGAGCCTTGGAGAGTCATTAGACTTTTATACAAGATTCCAGCCACCATGTTCTGAATCCCCTCCCAGCTGTATATAATTCTGCCTATTGCATGTGCTTTCAAGGAAGTGTCTAGAAGCTGAGACATTAACCAAAAGGGAGACTCCATTTATGCAGCTATGGGGACGGTGTCACACATACTGGGGTAAAACTTTTTGGTGATGTGGCTGTTTTAGAACCACACATGCTCTGTAAGTAAGCTTAATAAAATTGGTGGTTCATGAAACTATACTTTGGTGGAATTGTTATTTTGGTCTGATGTTGGTGTCCTGTTTGGGGTAAGTGGATGTTTGTTGATGTCTCCTGAGGAAAAATTCACACAACTCCTGCTCTAGGGCAACAACTACTGTTGACAATCATCCCAGATAGTCCTATTGATTGATGCTCCTTGACTTAGAAGGGGCTATGTTCCAATAAGCCCATCATACATAGGAAATATTTTTAAGTCAAGAATGAGTGTAACTGACTGAATAGCTTATTACAGCTAGTTAAGTAACTTTAAAAGTGATCACAACAGGGCTGGAGAGATGGCGTAGCAGTTAAGCACTTGCCTGTGAAGCCAAAGGACCCCGGTTTGAGGCTTGATTCCCCAGGACCCACGTTAGCCAGATGCACAAGGGGGTGCATGCGTCTGGAGTTCGTTTGCAGTGGCTGGAAGCCCTGGCGTGCCCATTCTCTCTCTCGCTCTCTATCTGCCTCTTTCTCTCTCTGTCACTCTCAAATAAATAAATGAAAATCTTAAAAAAAGTGATCACAACATTTACAGTAGCCTTTAGCAACACAACAGGCAATTTATTGAATATGCACTGATAAGATTATAGTGCTGAGACAAAGGATCCTACTAAAAGCAGCTGATGGGAGGAAAGTTATTATCATTATTATTTATTTTGGCTTACAGTCTCAAGGGGAATCTTCATGAAGGCAGGGAAAAGCATGGCACTAACAGAGGCTGGACATCACCTCTGCCACAGCAGGCAGAAAACAGCAGCAGGAGAGTGAGCTGAAAGGGGGACTGGCTATAATACCCCTAAACCTGCCCACAGCAACACACCCCCTTCTAGCAAGGCACCACCTTCCAAATTGCCACCAGCTGGGGACTAACCACCCAAACTACCTGAGTTTATGGGGACCCAGGTGGTTTGGGCATACTTTTACAGCATCAAAAACATAATTAAGTTAAATGATAATAAGTTGAGAACTATCTGTAATTGGTTTAAATGTATCTGTTATCACTTTCCCCCTAGCTCTGACACATCACAATCGCCCTCAGTTCTCTAAACTAGTGTCAAACATAAAGCCTGAAGTTATACTCTTGCTTAAAACTTTCTTCCTTGAACATACACATAACTGTGTGGATGCTGAGATTCCTGGGCCTGTTGGCTACCATGAATATATAAGCAATTATGTGCTTGGTGGCACTACTGATACATGAAATACAAGAAAGAAAGTATTAGGTAGTGAGGATTCAAGCAATATATATCACAGTGAGTGCCTCAAATAATTAGTTAAACCTATTAATTTTTATAATTAATATGAGCTAATAATTATCATTTAAACCCAGTTACTGGGGACGCTGAGTTAGAGGTGATCACAAGTTCAAGACCACCTTGAGCAATTACTGAGATCCTGTCTCAAAATAAAAAAGTAAAAAGGAGTTTGGGGATACATCTCAGTGGTAGATTGCTTGCTCTGAATATATAAACTTCAATCCCTACTACTGCAAAAATAAATAACACGGGGCTGGAGAAATAGCTTAGTGATTAAGGCATTTGCCTGTGAAGCCCAAGGACCCAGGTTCAATTCCCTAGTACCCAGTCAGATGCACAAGGTGGCACATTCATCTGGAGTTTATTGGTAGTGGCTAGAAGCCCTGTTGTGCTCATTTTTCTCTCTGTCTATCTTTCCCTTTCTCAAAATAAATAAATAACTAATAAATAGATAAATAAAACATTAACTCTTCTCTCTACCTCTTTTATATTACCTATCTTTTTCTTCCTTCTTTTCCTTGGTGCTGGACTATAACTCCCAGTACCAGCATGTGGTTAATATCCACAATGAGCTGTTGATCAGACAGACCTACAAGCTTTCCCAAAATAAAACAGATTTCTGTCAGAGTACTTGATGACCCACCAAAGGTTAGTGGTAAGACCCTACTGCCAAAGACACCATATGCTGTTGGTACGAAAAATGGAGTGACTTGGCTGGGAGCTGTAAGAGAGTCAGTCCCCAGACAGTTAGATTGTCTAGTGCCAGAAGGTGCTACATGAGCGTCTGGGGTAAAATGACCAACATCTGTCCAAGCAACTTGTGGTCTAAGCTACTCAGCAGCAAACAACCCAATGTGATGCTCACACAAGTGCAATAGTGGCACACAGGCATTGTGGGTAACCAACTGCTCTTGATTTGGCTAACTGATCTGCTCAGTGGAACAGAACCCATAGCTGGACCTGGGAAACAAGTTAGAACCATATGCAAAACTCGAGCCCTCTCTCCATCACCAATTGTGGGCCACAAGAGGGCTTATACCTATTAAATTCTCATTAAAATAATAATGGTTATCCTATTTATTTGCTATTGACTTCACTCTGTGTTGGAGAATTTGCTTCTCTTTTCAGATGGATGCAGATCTCGAGAGAGAATCAGCCCACTGCACCTCACCAGGGCCCCAGCTGAAACCAAGAGTAATTGGGGAAATGAGCAAGAGTGCTGCTTTCTTGGTGAACCTGGTACCAGCACAAGGGTGAAGGAGATAGAAACAGAGAACACTCAACTCCTACCAATCCAAAGATCCAGAGACACAGAGGCTCCCAAGACCTCATCACTGAAGTAGACCTAAAATGAACCCAACATGGCTCAGGGACATTTGCTGAAGAGGGGTCAGAAATATTGTCAGAGCCACATGTTGGGACATTATGCATGGAGACATTGCTTCTTGCCCATAACTGATGGCTAACCCCACAAGGCACAACCCACATTTCCCAATGAGTAGGGTCCCTGTGGTCGGGGGAGGACAGGGAGGAGGCTAATGATGGTATCAACATGGCTGTATACACACTGTGTACATAACTAATAAAAAAAAGAAAGAATAAAGAAAAGAAAAAGAGGGAAGAAAAATAAATAATTAAAAAAATAAAACTAAAAAACCCCACAAAACCTGAATAATGGGCCCAGGACAATATCATCTTAGCCAATGTAAATGGAGTGAAGATCAGCATTATATTAAGCAATATTTACCTATGCTTTATTTCTTTATATTTTAGTTTATGCTGAGCCTGTATAATATAGGAGTAAAGCAAAACAAAAACAAAAAAAATCTGTATTTCTAACCGAATAATCACTGGTAGGATTTATATAACAAAATTTGTATAAAACTAAACTATGTGTGAATATTTATTATGTAAAAATTGAGAGTACGCTTTTTTCTTTTTTTTATTAATTAGTTTTGTACCCAGTGAATATAGTCAAGTTGGTACCATTGTTAGCCTCCTCCATGTCCTACCCCCTCCCCCTGGCCCTTCCTTGTTGATGTGTATGGGTCATGCATTGTGGAGTTAGCCCACAGTTATGGGCAGGAGGAAATGTCTCTGCATATCATGACCCAATGTGTGGCTCTGACATTATTTCCACCCCCTATTCTGCAAAATTTCCCTGAGCCATACTGGGTTCATTTTTGGTCTGCTTCAGTGATGAGGTATTGGGAGCCTCTGTGTCTCTGGATATCTGATTTGGTAGGATTTGATTTTTCTCTGTGTTGATCTCCTTCATCCTTGTTCTGTTACCAGGTTCACCAAGAAACCAGCACACTTGCTTGTTTCGCCAATTATTCTTAGTTTCAGCCTGGCCCCTTTTGAGGTATGATGGGGTGGCTCTCTCCTTAGGATCTGTATGTATTTGAAAAACAGAAGCAGATTCTCCACTGGAGAGTAAAGTTAGCACCAGATAAATGTGATAACCCTTATTTTTTTTTTTTATAGAGAATTTAATAGGTGTAGGCCCTCTTGTAGCCCACAATTGGTGGTAGCTTGATAATGGAGAGTGGGCTCATGTTTGGATATGGTTCTGACTTGTTTCCCAGCTCCAGCTATGGGACCCATTCCACTGAGGGGATCAGTTAGCCAAATCAAGAGCAGTTGGTTTCCCACCATGGCTGTGTGCTGCTATTGCACTTGTGTGAGCATCATGACAGGTTATTTGCTGCTAAGTAGGTTCGACCATGAGTTGCTTGGACAGACATTAGTCATTTTCCCCCAGTCACCCAAATAGCACCTCTGGCACTAGATATGCTGACTGTTTGGGGACTGACTCTCTTCCAGCTTCCAGCCATGCCATTCCATTTTATGTGTCAACCGCATATGGTGTCTTCAGCAGTAGGGTCTTACCACTAACCTTTGGTGGGTCATCAAGTACTCTGATAGAAATCTGTGTCCACTTTTCTAGTTTTTTTTTTCTTTTTTTCTTTATTAGTCAGCTCTGTATTCAGCAAATACAGTCAGTTTGGTACCATTATTAGGCTCATCCGTGACCTACCCCCTCCCCTTGACCCCTCCTTGTTGAGGTATATGGGTCATGCATTGTGGAGTTAGCCCACAGTTATGGATAAGCTAAATGTCTCTGCATATCATGACCCAACATGTGACTCTGACATTCTTTCCACCCCCTCTTCCGCAAAATTTCCCTGAGCCATGTTGGGTTCATTTTTGGTCTGCTTCAGTGATGAGGTGTTGGGGGCCTCTGAGGCTCTGGCTCTCTGATTTGGTAGGAGTTGATTTTTCTCTGTGCTGATATCCTTCCCCCTTGTGCTGGTATCTGGTTCATCAGGAAAACAGCCCCCTTGCTTGTTTCTCCAATTTTTCTTAGTTTCAGCCGGGGCCCTTTTGAGGCATAATGGGGTGGCTCTCTTCTTAGGATCTACATATATCTGAAAAAGAGAAGCAAATTCTCCAATGGAGAGTAAGTTAGCACCAGGACAAATGAGATAACCCTTACTTTTTTTTTTTTTTCACTAGAAGAATGGATAACTAAGATGTGGTATATCTACACAATGGGATTCTATACAGCAGTAAGAAAAAATGACACAATGAAATTTGAGGAAAAATGGTTGAACCTGGAACAGATCATTCTCAGTGAACTTACCCAATCACAGAAAAAAAAAATCGTCACATAGTCTCACTCATCTACAGCACCTAACCTGAATCTACCGAAGATACCTTACATACCCAGCAAGCATCTCCTAGACTAGACACTAGGATGGAAGGGGAGGGAGGGGAGGGCTTCAAAGGGGTGGGAAACACAAATCTAGACCCAAACAGCAATGGTACCATAATCTTCTACTTACTAAAAGACAGACCAAATGGCTGATCCTTCACCAGGCCCTTACAGGGAACACTTGAACCACAAGACACTGGAGAGGGTAGGATCAAGACTAACCTTAATCTCCTACATCTTCACTCCCTCCCTCTCCCTCTCCCTAACTCTTTTATATTAGTTATATTTTTCCTCATTTTCTTAGTGGGCACTGACCTGTAACTCCCAGATCCAGCATGGGGCTGTTATCCACAATGAGCTTTTGATCAGAGAGACCTACAAGGTTTCCTAAAAGACAGACAGATTTCTGTCAGAGTACTTGATGACCCACCAAAGGCTAATGGTAAGACCCTACTGCTGAAGATACCTTAAGTGATTGACATGCAAATTAGAATGGCATGGCTGGAAGTTGGAAGAGAGTCAGTCCCCAGACAGTCAGCGCATCTAGTGCCAGAAGGTGCTACATGGGCGACTGGGGGAAAATGACCAATATCTGTCGAAGCAATGCATGGTCTAACCTACTTAGCAGCAAATAACCTGTTGTGATGCCCACACAAGTGCAGTAGTGGCACACAGCCATGGTGGGGAACCAACTGCTCTCAATTTGGCTAACTGATCCCCTCACTGGTATGGGACCCATAGCTGGAGCTGGGAAAGAAGTCAGAACCAGATCCAAACGTAAACCCACTCTCCAATATCAAGCTACCATCAATTGTGGGCTACAAGAGGGCCTACACGTATTAAATTCACTTTTCTAGTTTGAATAAATCTTTGAGTTTTCAAAAACAAACAAAACAAAAAAAATAAAATATTAAAAAATAAGTTAATATCATAAAAACAGCACAGTAAAACAAGAAGCACCTCTGTGAATGAACTAATCTTTACATGATCTTAAAGGGAACATTCTTCCAATCTCTGTGTCTACAACATTTATTGACCATTGGTCTTTTGTGAGACCCAAGCTTTGGTGAGACCAAGAGACTTTGTATCACTAGCTGATGTATTGTTCTAAAGTGTTGGCTCATTCATAACTTCTTGTTTATTTATAATGGTTTCTGGGTGCTGGAGAGGTGGCTTAGCAGTTAAGGTGCTTGCCTGAAAATCCAAAGGACCCAGGTTCAGTTCCCCAGGACCCACATAAGCCAGATGCATAATGTGGCACATGTGTCTGGAGTTCATTTGCAGTGGCTAGAGGCCCTGGCATGCCCATTCTCCCTCTCCCTTCTTCTCTTTCTCCCTCTCTATGCCTCTTTCTCTCTCTCAAATAAATAAATAAAACTAAAAATATAGTGGAGTCTGAGGTCCTTGGCGAGATGTATTACATATGTGTGAAGGATTAGAGAGCATTTTTTAAATCACAATAAGAATAATACAGGTTTGTACTTTTGAACTGTAGATCTTCTCTTCTGAAAATTTAATTTAAATTTAATAGACATAATGAACATAGTGCAAAAATGTTTTTCCTTCTCATCCAGGCAGATTTTCTTCTTTATTAAAGATGGCATGAATCTTTTCTCATGTTATGACCTCTTTAATAAACAGCTCTGGATGTTATAAAAGGAAAACGGGAGATGTCTCAAATAATTAGCAACAGAAGGCTTGTTGATGCTTGGGTGTTAATGTTGCCAGAAAGCTCAGATATTTGTGGCTTGCTCAGTACATTTTTGTACTGATGTGTGTGAGGTTGAGTTTCAGCCATATGCCTGAAATGTCATCAGGAAATATTTTGTCATGCTACTTCCTTGGGTGATCTTTTATGACCAAAGAAAAAAAAGAGTCATAGTTCTGTCTTGTGAATTTGAGTTTGCATTCTGGGTAGTTGAGAGATAATCAGTAGATGCATGGAACACAGCTGTGTGGGATGGTTTGCATTACAAATCAATGGCAGCTCCTGATCTCCTATGGCAATCAAATACATTAGGTTTAAGCTCATTCAAATATGTGGGTAGGAAACGTCTGATCTTTCCCAAGATAAGTTTAAAAGCCTGTGGAAGTTTCTGCAGCACTACAATTTCTGTTCACATTCATATGCAGTGCTTTTGTGACAGTCTTGAGGTCTTTTGGCAGCCACCTTTTTTAATGTGAGAAAAGCTTGAGAGCCATAGGAATCAAAAAAAAAAAAAAAAAGTCTTCAAAAGATTAGCGGAGTGTGTTTGATCCAAAGATCCTATTTTACAGTTCTAAGGCCCAAACAATAAGTATCTAAAATATGTGACTTCTCTCCCTCTGGCCATGAAATGGCCACTGTCACCAAGAATCTTTAATCATCTGGAAGCTTCTTCTGTTACTGGCATCACATTTCTTATCCACTCTTTTAGTCATATGTGTGCTACTGATGCTTCTTATCAGCTGATCATTTTGGCTCTATTTCTGGAAATCTCTGTGGCCATGGGACAATACTCTAACACAAGATGACCCACGCTATTTACTAGTAAGATACAGAATTTATGTCATATGGACTATTTAGTGCATATTATAACTTTCTTGAACTGTGTCAAGGGATAAAATTGGCATGATAACTCAGAAATTATTATTATAGAGTCTTCAATCTGGTAGATATCCATCAGATTCTACTGCACTCTGCCCTTGCCCTTGTTCTTCTCCAGCTGCTGCTCAAAAGGGAGGATTCCCATGTCAGCTGCATGTGACTCACTACCTGAGGGCTCCTGTGGCATTTGCCAGCCCGACTTGGGGCAGGCTGTGTATGTAAGGGAATCAACTCTCTTACCTTCAAGGAAGAGTTTGTGGATCTACATTGTTTTCTTCAACCCCTACAGTGATCAGTTTTGGGTTGTATTCTATATAGTACTTGAGCTAGTCCTCGAGAGATTGCACCCTCATGCTCTAATTTTTAAATGTCTATTGTATACATATGGTAGAAATCTCTTTTCTTTAAATTATTTTTTATTATTTTATTCATTTATGAGAAAGAGATAGAAAGAGGGAAGGAGGGAGGGAGGGGGAGATAGATAGAGAGAATGGATGCAGCAGGGCCTGTAGCCATTGCAAATGAACTCCAGATGTATGTACCACCTTATGCATTTGGCTACGTGGACACTGAAGAATTGAACCTGGGTCCTTTGGCTTTGTGGGCAAGTACCTTAATCACCAAGCCATCTCTCCAGTCCCAAATTATATTTTTGTTAGTGTACAAAACAATAGGTTTAAGTTTGACATTTTGTACATACATACAATTGTTCTTTGTTCATATTCGACCCTCTCTGCTAGTCTCCCTCTTCTCTCCTTTCCCATGATCATTGGTTTTCTTCCTTCTTCCAATAGTTACCCTGCTTTTTATGGGGTGGGGGGGGTGAGATAGGATTTTGCTGTAGCCCAACCTGACCTGGAGTATACTATATTGTCTCAGGCTGGCCTTGATCTCTCAGTGATCTTCCTGCGTCAGCCACTGGAGTGCTGGTATTAAAGGCATGCACTACCACACCCAGCTCCCTGCTTTTATATTAAATCAATATATCTCCATATACACATATGCACATATGTCATATATACACAAACATATACATATACACATTTGTATATACATTTTTGAATTTTGCTTATTTTACTTCACATGATTTCCATTTCTTGCAGGTGACTGAATTTCATCTTCATTATAGCTGAATAAAATTCTATTGTGTATCTGTTCCACATGTTTTTATCCATTTCATCTTTTGATAGGCACCTATGCTAGTTCAATATCTTGGCTATTGTGCATAGTGTTGCAAAAAGTATGGATGTGCAAGCATCTCTTTGGTAGGATTATAAGCATTCAGGTAAATATCTAGGAGTGGTATAGCTGGATCATATGGTAGTTTTAATTTTTAGATTTTTGAGGATCCTTCATACTGTTTCTTAAAATATTTATTTGTCTGCAAACAGAGAGAGAGAGAGAGAGAGAGAGAGAGAGAGAGAGAGAGAGAAGAGAGAATGGGGGTGCCAGGGCCACTTGCTACTGCAAACTCCAGATGTGCCACTTTGTGCATCTGGTTTTATGTGGGTACTTGGGGAATTAAACCTTAGCCATCAGACTTTGCAAACAAGCACCTTAACCACTGGACAA
Source organism: Dipus sagitta (assembly GCA_036346955.1). NCBI lineage: Eukaryota > Metazoa > Chordata > Mammalia > Rodentia > Dipodidae > Dipus > Dipus sagitta. Next base: position 53,790,001 of record CM070779.1, on the reverse strand, counting down.
TCTCTCCAGCCCCAAAGTTTTTTTTTTTTTTTTAATAGTGGCTGTATCTCCACCACAGTGTATAAGATCCTCTTTCCCTACATTTCTCCTGTACTGCTCATTAATATATCTTTCCCTTATTTTTCTCACCTGTCTGGCACCCTGTCCTCATATGTCTTGTCAGTAGTTTACAGTATCATCAGGGCCCATGGCTGAGGAACCTTACACTAAGACGTGATTAAATGAAGTAGCACAACAGGAAGCACTCACTTTCTTCACCCACACTACAGTTTTGACCTTTTCTTGTTGCTGTGACCCAATAGCTGACAAGAAGCAACTCAGTGAAGGAAGAGCTATTTTGAATCACACTTTGGGGGTATCCAGTCCATCATTGTGTGAAGAAGGCTTAGTGGCAGGAGCACCGGGCAGATGGTCCCATTGCATTCATAGAACAGGAAGTATGGCCAGACTATAAAACCTCAAGGCCTACCCCAGAGAGGATCTACTTCCTAATAGTTCCAAAATAGCACAGGCTGGAGATCAAGTGTTCAGATACATGAGCCTACTGAGGACATTTCACATTCAAACCCCAACAATTACAAAGGCTTTGACTCCACCCCTAAATAACCCTTGAATTTTCTCCTTCTTTACTTTGGCAGCATTGTTTGTGGTTCAGTTCCACAATAACTGAATAATCAATTACAATAGGATTCTAGTAGCTGCCTCTGTTTCACTCTATTCCCCTCCATAACTGTTCTCCCACAAAGTCCAGAGAGAAATCCCTAAAGGCAAACATGACCTGGTTATTTCCCAGAGTCACACCTGTCACGACTCAGGGTTTGTCCTCTGTCCCTTGCTCACACACCCTTCTTGAGCACCATGTGACTAAGCATCTTCCAGGCCATGGGGATTAGACTCCATTTTTAAAAAAAATTATTTTATTTTTGAGAGAGAGGGAGAAAAAGGCAGAGAGAGACAGAGGGAGGGAGAGAATGGGCTGCCAGGGCCTTTCAGCTGCTGTGAACCAATTCCAGATGTGTGCGCCCCCTGGTATACATGTGCGACATTGCATCCTTGCATCACTTTTGTGTCTGCCTATATGTGGGACCTGGAGATTCTAACCAGCGTTCTTAGACTTCACAGACAAGTGCCTTAACTGCTAAGCCACCTTTCTAGCCCTAGATTCCATTTTTAACCACCTATGAACAGCATGGCACTTTCAATTTTTTTCAAGTATTCCTTGCATTATTTACTAACTATAGTTACCACATTGTGTAATCAACCTTTTGAACTTATTCCTCCTAATTGAAAATTTGTGTCCTTTCCCAGCATTTGCCCAACTCCCTCCACTTCTTAGTCCTCCTCTCCATTTTACTCTCTGCTTCTATGAGCCTGACTAGAGTACCTATGAGTGAGATGATGCAGCATTTGTTTTTCTGTGTTTGGCTTATTTAATTTAACACAGTATACCCCAGCTTCATACATGTTCAAATGATAGGATGTTAGCCTTTTGAAAGGCAAAATAGTACTACATTATATATAGTTCATATTTTTAAAATAATTTATCCACTGTTGGGCACCTATATTGATTCTGTACCTTGGCTGTTATGAATAATGCTACAATGAACATGGGGTGTGGGTGTCTCTTTAATGTAGTGCTTTTATTTCATCATTATATATATAATGACAGTATATATATATATATATATATATATATATATATATATATAATCAGTATAATATAAAAATTCAGTAGTGGGGTTGCTGGATCGCATTCATGGTTTTATTTAGAATTTGTTGTAGTTCCTTCTCACTGCTAAGTTAAGCACCTAACCAAAAGCAGCTGATAGGAGGAAAGTTTTTTATTTTGGCTACAGTCTTGAGGGGAAGCTTCATGAGAGTGGAAGAAAGCATGGTGCGAGCTGAGGCTGGACATCACTCTGCCACAGCAGGGGGACACCTGCACCATGTACGTGAGCTGCACACTGGCAAGTGGGAGCTGTCTATAATATCTTCAAGCCCACCCCCAACAACACACTTCCTCTAGCAGGGCTTCATCTCCCAAATTGGTACACATGAGTTTAGGGGTGACATCTGATTAAAACATTTCAAAAAGATTTTAAACTATTTATGTGTGTGTGCACACTGTCAGAGGACAACTGCTGGGTAAATCCTCACCTGTTTACCTCACTTGAGTCGTGGTTTCTCTGTCTGGATTCTTGCTGTGCTGTTTTTTTCTGTGCTTACTTTGAGCTTCCAGGAAATTCCTGTCTGGGATTCCCATCTTGCCATCAGCATCAGTGTGCTGGGATTACAGGAGGCTGCTGTGGCTTCCAGCTTTTTATATAGGATCTGGGGGTTGTACTTGGGCATCCCAGGTTGAGTGATAAGCACTTTATCCACTGAGCAATCTTCCTAGCCTTGGTGGTTTTATTTTTAAGTTGTGAGGAATTTCCATGGTGTGTTCTGTAATGGTTGTACTATTGTATACTTCCTTCAGCAGTGTGCAAGCAGACCTTTCCCATATCTGCTACTGTAGCAACATCCGTTCTGGCATTCTGGTTTTTTTAGTTGTTGTTGTTTGTTTTGTTTTTCGAGGTAAGGTCTTGCTGTAGCCCAGGCTGACCTGGAATTCACTATGTAGTCTCAGGCTGGCCCTGAATTTACAGTGATCCTCCTACTTCAGCATGTCTCCTGAGTGCTGGGATTAAAGGCATGTGATATAATATTGTGGTTTTAAATTTCATTTTCCTGGTGATTAATGAGTTAGAAATATATATATACCTGTTAGTCAACTATATGTGTTCTTTTGAGAAATGTTTATTTCAGGTTCTGTGATGATTTTCTTTGATTGTGAACTGGATAAGACCTAAAATTACCTGTGAAGGATTATGCATATTGGGTTAGCCTCTAGGCATGTCTGTGAAAGATTATCTTTATTAGGTTAATTGAGGTGCTAAGACCCATGGAAACTGTGTGAGGCACCATGTCATGGGTTCTATCTTGAACTGTATCAAAAGGAGATTGTTGAGAGTTGGATGAGCATGAACATTCCTTACTGTGGACTGAATGTGACCAGCTGCTTCAAGCTTTTGTCAGCTTCCCTGCCATGATGAACTGTAACCTGGAACTGAAATAAACCCTTCCTCCTTTAAAGTGATTTTTTTGGTCAAGTATATTGTCCAAGCAATGAGAAATTAATTAAGACAAGTTCTTTGCCTGTTGTTTAATTGAACTGCTTTGTCACTGTCTGAAAATCATAGCTTTCACCCTTTCTCCAGAGTTGTCCTGTTCTAGTTGTATGCCAGCAGTGGATCCCCATCCCAGGGCTTTGTCTTTTTTTAAAAAAAAATTATTGATAACTCCCATAATTATAGACAATAAACCATAATTCCCCTCCACTAACTTTCCTTTTCACAACTCCACTCTCTATCATATCCCCTCTTAATAGTCTCTCTTTTATTTTGATGTCATCATCTTTTCTTCCTATTATGATGGTTTTGTGTAGGTAGTGTCAGGCACTGTGAAGTCATGGCTATCCAGGCCATTTTGTATCTGGAGGAGTGGGTTGTAAGGAGACCTACCCTTCCTTTGGCTCTTACATTTTTTTTCACACCTCTTCTGCAATGGGCCCTGAGCCTTGGAAGGTGTGATAAAGAGGTCATAGTGCTGAACACTCCTTTGTCACTTCTTCTCAGCACCGTGGTGCCTTTTGAGTCGTCCCAAGGTCACTGCCATCTGAAAAGAGAAGCTTTTTTTTCTAACCAAAAGTGAGAGTGGCATTAATATATGGGTATCAACATTAAGAGAAGTGCTTACTGGGCAGTTTGGTGAGCATAATATATACATTTTGGCAGACACCAGGAGGTGTTACACCCTAGTGCTCATGACCTTCCCCATATTAGGTTTTCAGTATCAGGCCTGTATTCTCTTCCATGGAGTGGGCCTCTAGTCTAATTAAAGAGCAGTTGGTTTTACCCATAACAGACCCAGGGCCTTGTCTTTATCTCCTTGAGCGAGTTTTAAAATTCATTAATTAATTAATTTTTTTTTTTTGAGACAGTGTCTCATGTAGTCTGGGCTGGCCTTAGGTTTAAGGCTATATAGCTGAGGATAACTTTGAACTTTTGATCTTCTTTCCTCCAGCTTCTGAGTGCTGAGATTCCAGGCAAGTACCAGATTGCCTGGTTTATGATGTACTGGGTATGGCTCACAGGGTTTTCTGCATGGTAATCAAGCGCTCTAACAACTAACCTACACCCCAACCCCTTTTGGTGGTTTTAACTGTGCTAACTGATATGTGAACATATTGTTCTCAGCTTCTCAACTGTGAGTTCCTCAAGGACACTAATCAGAAGTGATTCTTGGCTTCTGGATCAGGACCAGGCATGGACTCATGCTTGATCCTCCAGGGACAGTTGTCCATTTACTTTTTGCTTTGGGAGTTTGTTCTGAAAATTAACAGTATAGATTGGAAGAAGGTCCTCTTGCTGCTAATGCATAGAAACTGCTCAGTGAAGAAAGACAAATTGGTGAGGATAGTTACATGACCCAGAGGTATGCCAGGAAAATGTGATTAAAATTATCATATTTGATATCTAAACTTTTACTATGCTGATTGCTTGTTGGATCTACTTATTCTGCCATGTTTAATTTCTTTGGATAAACTACTAAGGCCTTGCTGAGCATGTAGGAGGAAATGGATGCAAATTTGTAGGAGACTTTACTTCTCTGGGGTATAATTTGCCCATTAGCAGATTTGTTAAGGATCAGAATCACTGACATCAAGTAAATGAAGAAATGCAAAATAAAGTAGTGTTCAGTTCAACCCAGTCTTGGCTTTGAGGATGCCTGGCTTTTTGTTAGTTAGTTGAACTTCAATGGGGAACATAACATGGATGAGTCAAAATGCTCAGCTGTTTGTTCTGAGGGAGGACTTGTGAGGAAGACTCTGCTTTCCTAGTCCACAGTCTGTGTATAGTTTTGGCTCCCTTCCCTGTGGAAACTTTCCATTCTGAAAACCAGATTCCCATCTACTGTCCCAGAGAGGGGGTGGGGCAGGATTCATCATAGTTTATACAAGGTCTAGAATGAGGTCAACTTCAGCATCTTTCTCTAGACCTTCCAAGTGCCAGGGAGAGCTTGTATGATGAGAAAATTACAGTACATGTGGACATCTCCATGGAGATTCCATGAGTTAAGAAGGAACAGAGTCACCAGGCAGGGATGTGGCAACTTGTGGTCAACCCAGCCACCTTTTTGCTGCCATGAACTACATAGCCACACTGTAGTGGTGGCTGGGATACATCTCCAGGATGGATAGGAGGCTGGGTGTTCCCAGCTTAGCAAGGGGCTGGGAACTTCTTTTTAATTGGGTAAAGCCCTGAGGCCTGTGTGCTGGGATATAGGCGTACCCTGCAATACAAATAAAGCCACAGGTGTGGGTCTACCCTGAGGAATGGAGACAGGGGACACTGGCCAAAACTAGGCAGAGAGCAGGTTGGGAAGCTGCTACCCATATACAGGGGTCCATTTCTCATGCACAGTTCTCTTGTCTTGCTTTCTGTGTTCTTGGCAGGACAGCACCCTCTAACCTGGCCTAGAGTTTCACCACTGGTATTGGTTTCTTCACTCTTTCTATGGAGAGCCCAGTGTGCTGTGTTTTCTCATTCTGTGCTTAGATGGTGGTGAATCCTAAGTTCCATGCAGTGGAGCCTGTTTGCTGATGAAGAATATTTAAGGCGGAAAGTTTTCTTAGCTGGTGTTCCCAGAACAATACCACACAGACATGGGAAGTTGCCTCTTCTGCTTGTCTTGAATGGATCCATCCAACCTTATTGCCATATCTGCCCAGTCATATGCCCAAAGATTCTTCCTCTACTTACTATTCACCAAGAACTTTTCATCCACCTCTAGGCTAGCCCATGGGTTTTCAAACTCTAATGTGAACAAGAGTTACTCTGGGAACTTGTTAATACAGATTTCTGGCTCTAGCCCTGGAGTTTCTGACTTGTAAAGCCTGTGTTGATGTTTGAGAATTTCCATTTCCAGTGAGTCTGCAGGTGATATTGAAGGTCCCAGAACCATACCTTGAGGCTTGCCAATTGTTATAGTTTGGATGCAAATGTCACCCAAGTCCTATTCATTAAGAACATTGTATTAAGCCTGTGATGCTACTGGGAAGTGATGGGACATTTAGGAATGTAGGACCCAGAGGAAGGAATTTATATCATTAGAAGCATACCCTTGCAGGGTATGGTGGTTTGAATTTAAAATGTCCCCTGTGGCATCATGCATTTATGATTAAGACACATAGATAATCCTCAGTTGGTGGATCCTTTTGGGGATGGACCCTTGCTGGAGGAGATGTATTACTAGGCGTGGGCCTTGGTGTATTCTAGTCCAGACCTACTTGGCATATGTAGCTTACTCTCTCTCCTCCTTTGTGCTGATGAAAAAGAAGTGTTACCAACTATTTGTTACTGCCATACTTTTCCCACCATACTGATACTTTCCTTTGAAACTATAATTTGAAATAAACCCTTTTCCTTCCATAAGCTGCTTCTGATCAGGTGTCTGATCTCAACAATAAGGTAACTACTACAGAAAATTGGTACCAAGAAGTGAAGTTACTGCTCCAGTAAACCTGATCATGTGGTTTTTAGTTGTTTTGGAACTAGTTTGTGGGAGGAATGTGGAAAGGATTTGAAGCTTTGCACTAGAGAAGCTTTACAATGTTATAAACAGAGACCAATCAGCCATTCTGGTGAGAGTTTGAAAAATCAAAATGCAGAGAGAAGTGGACTTTGGGGGCCCAGTTTCTGAGGTTTCTGGGGGCGGGGGGGAGAAAGGACCTTGTAAGAAACTGAGCTAGAGCCAGTTTATATGATGTTCTGGCAGAGAGGCTGGCTATGTTCTGAGAACTTGAAAAAGGTTGAATTTAAATGTGATGGATTGGTGTGTTTGGCAGAGAAAAATGCAAAGCAGAAGATATGAAAAGTATATACAGTTTGGCCTAGAACGAAATGAAAGAAGCCAGGTGAGGTGGTGCATACCTTGAACCCCAGAACATGGGAAGATAAGGTAAGAAGATCATCCTAAATTTAAGAGCCTGGGCTAGAGTAAGACTGCTTCAACAACAACAACAACTGCAACAAAAGAAAAACTAGAAAATTTCAGTGCTGGGGTTGGATACCTTTTAGCATGTTGTTGGTTAGTGAGGCTCCTAATGACTCCAAAATGCTATAGGCTATTGCCAAGGCTTTTGGTTGCCCACCAGAACAAGATGGTAAGACCCTATTGCTGAAGACACCACATGCTAGGGCTAAATGTCATTGAAAACTCAAGCTGAAGCTGAGCTTGAAGCTTCATCCCTGTTGACTAGCTGTCAGCATGTTAGAAAGAGCTATGGAGCCTACTGAGGGAGAAAAGGCATCAATACACTTAACCAGCAGTGGATCCTGCAAGCTTTATGGCAGGCCATCAGGACAAATGTACCAATTGGTGCAATGGTCACATATTTGTTATGGGGGAAACCAATTGCTCACTGATTAGACTTGAAGCCTACTTCATGAGAGTGAATTCCTGCCTAGTACTGAAAATCTAAGCAAAAGCCTATGGCTTAGGAGGTTATAAACACTAGGAGAAAACAATTACTGTTGTCTTGCTAAATGGATATATTATACCCACCAAAGTCCCCTCTAAATATTTAAGTTTATGCCCATATATTAATGTTGCTCTCACTTTTGGTTAGTGAAGCCTCTGTTCTCAGATTGTGATGACCATTTCAGTGACTCAAAGCTCAACAAAGTGCTGAGAAGAAATAACAAAGGTGAATCCAACACTAAGAGAGACATCCCTACCACACCTGTCAAAGCTCAGGGACCATTGCAGAAGAGGAAGTGGAAAGAATGTAAGAGTGAAAAGAAGGGGAGATGTGCTTACAATACTGTCTTTCAGATATAAAGTGGCCATGATATTCATGGCCTCATAGTGGCTGATGCTACCTACACAAGACCTGCATAATGGGTGGGGAGAAATTTGATGACATCAAAATAGAACTAAGACTAGATACAATTAAGAAGGTATTCAGTGGAGGAGGGATTTAGGAAGAGAAAAGAAGGGTGATGGGAGGGGATTATGATCATGGTATATTTTCTATGTGTATTGAAGTTGTTAATAAAAAAGTTTAAAATCCCAAACAAATAAACAAAGCAAAACAAACAACAAAATGAAAGCAAATTGAAAGTCTCATACCTAGAGACTTAAGGTCCTTCAACTGCAATTGTCAAAGAGATTACCACCATTGAGGATGGGTCAGCTTTTTTGAGACAATGGGAACAATACCCTAAGGGCAGGGCCCAAATCATTGAAGGCTCAAGCTATAAGGAGTGAGATTCTTGTGAGAAACAGGGACCTAAAGAAACAATACTGAAAGAGTTTTCTGCTTCTCAAGGCTGGGATTCAGATCCCTTGGAAAACAAAATTATCCCTGTTGTTTGCCTCATGCTGGTTTTGAATGTATGAAGATACAGAAAATAGAGGGCCATGAAGTACATGATGGTTCCAGAGAGCCCCTGCTAAGGCAAGGAAGTGTGAGGATGTAGGTTTGAGCTCCACACAAGGAGGACCTGTTAGGCCATGGTGTGAAGCTGCAAAGATCAACCCTAGTTCTTGCATCTTCTAAATCATGAAGTCTCCACCACAACCCCGTCTTTGCACATGGTAAGCTGTTGACTGTGGGTGGATTCTACTTGGAAAGCAAGCAGCATAGCTGGAAAGGTAGAACTTCCAAAGCCTTTTGGAGCTCAGATGAGTTCATCACTGGACCCATTGCTGGACATGGAGCTGCAGGATTGAATGTTTGTCCTGCTGGTGTTTGATCTCACATTGGTTCTATCTTTCCTTGCTGTGTTCCCAACCTCTCTTTTTAGAAAAGCGAATGTTTATTCTGTGCTATTATGTGTTGAAAGTAGGTAAGTTGTATTTTTATTTACAGGTCTCATAGTTAGAAGACTGCCTTGAGTATCAGATCAGAGTAGACATTTAAACATTATTGAGTCCAGTAATAATATGGGAACTTTTAAAACCAAATTGAATAAATTTTGTAGCATGAGATAGCCATGAGTCTATGTGGGCCAGGAGTGGTGGTTTGAATGTAAAATATTCTGCATAGCCTTATGTGTTTGTGATTAAGCCTCTTACTTAATTCCCAGCCAATGGAAACTTTGGGCAATGAGGCCTTTGGAAGTTATGATGCTGGGGGTAGGTCTTGGGGTATGGTTGCCCATTCCATCTTGTTTCACTCAGCTCACTCTCATTCCTTGTTGAAGAAAAAGATGTGATGCCAAGCTGTCTTCTCCTGCCATGTTTTCCCTGCCATGATAAAGCATCTCCTTACAACTATAAGTTGACATAGACCTTTTCCTTCCATAAGCTGCTCCCAGTTGGGTATTGTGTCCCAGCAATGAGAAGCTAATATTCTACAAAGGAAAACATAAGTGTTGGGACTGTTCAAGACTATGGAGACTTTTGAAGTTATACTGAATGCATTTTGCATTATGAGATAGGCATGAGATGGTGGGGGCTTAAAAGTGTTATTATTTGAGTGTCAATTTGAAGAGGGATGGACTTGTGACGGTAATCTCTGGATGTCAATTTGGTAGGATTTAGAATCACATGGAAAGAAATCTTTGGTAATGTCTGTGAGGAACTTTCTAGAATCACTCGGGGGACCTGCCTTAACCATGGGAATCAACACTCCATGGATGGGCTTTTGGACTGCTTACAAAGAAGAAAGCTGGTTGAATATTTATCAGTCACTGCTCTCCACTTCCTCACTGCTGATGTGATGATGTGATGATATGACCCTGGGTCCCCGCTCCTACCATGCTTTCCCTGCTATGATGGACTTCCCCTCAGAACTATAGCTGAAAGTAAACCCTTTCTTCCCTAAGCTGCTTCTGCTTGAGCACTTTTCCCAGCAATGAGAAAGTAACAGATACATGCATGGACACTGAAATGACTGTCATGATGGAAAAGGAATTTATACTCACAGATACCTAGGAAATGGAGGCACAGTACACTATGTACACCCAGGAGAGATACCACAGCTGGTCAGGACACAGAGACAGTGAGGGGCAAACATGGCCAGCAGTTCTCATTCTGGTTTGGGGAACACTGCATGTGAGACAAGGTAATCAGACTTGGGATTGGGTAGTTTGAATCATTTCAGTGTCTTGGGCATAGGACTTGTCCCTGGTTGTCTGGTGCCTTGTCCCGGGGTAATTAGAGTAAGGGAATAGTTTCCCAAGTAGGAAACCTGTGGGAGCCTGATAAAGGTGGTGGCTGGACAATAAGATCTAGATTCATTGGTTTTCACACTTATGAAAGGCATGCTACTGAGAAAGAGCTATCTCAAGAAAGTGGCTAGGGAAGGACTTTCTTTCCAAATTCCATGAGTCCCAGTTTTCTATTCATCAGATGTATAGAAAATAAAAAAGCATCATTAATACATACAAGGAAATCTTTAATAAGATGAATACCATAGTTTGTATGTAGTTGGTCCACCAAAAGTCCATTGTTGGAACTTGGCCTCATTGTGCTATTATGGGAGATGATGAGACCTTTAAGAGATTAAGCCTAGTGGGAGATATTTAGGTCATTGGGGACATAACCTTGGAAGGTATTGCATATCTTAGTCTCTTTGGATTTCTGTATGATGATATAATCTGTCACTGTAACACATATTCCTATCATTCATTACAACACTATTTGCTATGAGATCCTCACCAGAGCAGAGATCGTACTGACACCATGCCCTGCTCTCCTAGGAATGTGACCTAAATAAACCTATGACTGTTATTTATAAAATTAGGCTGGCTCAGATGCATTGTTACAGTAATTGAAAGCAGAATAATAGAAAAAGTTGGTCCCAAGGAGTGTGGTTGTCACTATAATTATACCTGAGAATTGAGAGAGTTTGGAAAAGGTGGCTACAAAATATGTAGCATGATACACAGTGAGTATTATGGGTGATTATCATGAGGGCTCAAAAGAGAGGTGGCACAGTGGTTAAGGCACCTGTCCGTAAAGACTAACGGCCCAGGTTCAATTCCCCAGTGCCTATGGAAAGCCAGAAGATGCACAGGAGGGCACATGCATCTGGACTGTGTTTGCAGTGGCAAGAGGCCCTGGTGTACCCATTGTCTCATTTTATCTCTCTGCTTGAAAATAAATATATTAAAACATTTTTAAAAGACAATACTAGGAAAAATCTAGAGCACCTTAGAGATTAGGTAAGTTGTATGACCAGGTTAATGATGCAAATGAGAAGTGAATTTGTAGAAATAAAGGCCACCCTTGTGAACCATGAATTGGTATCTGTGAACCAGCTGCAGTGTTCATTTCCTAACTTTGTAGGAGAGCTAATTTACCTAGTAGAAGAATTTCAAAATATCACAAAACCTTGAGGATGAAATATAGGTATTATTGGCTGCTTTTAGTCCAACTTACAGTGAGGCTAAGGGACAAAAAGAAGCAGTGCAGAAAGATTTAGAAAACTCACCCCTTGGATGAACATTTTTGGGAACAGTAGTGTTGCAGTCTGGTTCACATTGCTGGCAGAAATCACCCGACCAAGAGCAGATTGTGGGAAAAAGGTTTATTTTGGCTTACAGACTCAAGGGGAAGCTCCACAATGGCAAGGAAAAGTGATGGCATGAGCAGAGGGTGGACATCACCCTCTGGCCAATATAAGGTGGACAATAGAAACAGGAGAGTGTGCCAAACACTGGCTTTGGGAAACTGGTTATAACACCCATAAGCCCACCCCCAACAATACACTGCCTCCAAGAGGTGTTAATTCCCAAATCTACATCAGCAAGGAACCTAGCATTCAGAACATCTAAGTTTATGGGGGACACCTGAATCAAACCACCACATTGTGCCCCTGGCCCCCATAAACTGATTTCCATACATGTTGTAAAATGCAATGCATTCAGTCCAACTTTAAAAGTCCCCATAGTTTTTATCAGTCTTAATGATATTCAAACATTCCTATAATCCAAGTTCTTTTAACTGAGCCATAATACCAAAAAATCACACCCCCCAAAACATAATGACACAGAATACACATTCACACTGCAAAAGATGGAATTGGGCATATCAAAGAAATATTCAACCAATACAAGAGTTAAAACAACCAGGGCAAACATCAAACTCTGTAACCCCAAGTCTAACAACTCTAGTCAGTGACAAGTTTCCAAGTCTGATAATTCCAGCCAGCAACAATCCTCTGGTGTTCCTATTCTGCCCCTCCAGCTAGGCTACTCAGAGTCCTGGAAAACTTCATCCGGGCTGGCACCTGTCCTTAGCAGCCATCTCATGGTCCTGGCATCTCCACTGCAGCCCATGGTCCATCTTCATAGCTCTATTGGGTCTCCATGTAGGCATCCAGCAAATGTACTTCACACTGCCCATAGCCATTTCCAAAGCACAAGACTGTGTTTCAAATTAAATAACCCAGTCTTTCCTGTATTTCTTATACTCTGTAATACCAGATGGGGTGCCAATTTGTTAATCCAGGGGGGAATAAAACAGATTTTGAAGAACATGACACTCCTTCAGCATTCAGGCTCTTTCAAAAGACTACATTTTTTTCTGTTGTCCCAGTGCATGTCAGCTGGCCCAATCTCAGTGGTTGTAATCTCTCATACAATTGCAGCTGAACAAGCAGAAATTTTGGCCCAAAGATTTCAGTTTATCACTGCCATAGCCCTCTGCTCACATAAGTCTGTTTCTGTGCAAAGCAACCCTGCACAAGTTCTCAAGACATGATCCCAACAGCAAGCCTCTCACACAAACTGTTTTTTAGCCTAGTCCAAGAAAGCTCTTCCTCACCCTTAGCCAAACCTCACAGTCCATAGTTCTTACTGCATTCAGGTCTTTCAACTCTAACCAGGATAGTCCATCAGGCTGTACTTACAGCACTGCAAGCCATCTCTTAGACCAAGGTTTCAAATCCTTCCACATCCCTCTTGAAAATCAGCTTCAAAAGGCCAAAGCCACACAGTCAGGTATCTAGCGGCAAATGACCCTACTCTAGTTACCAACTTTACTGTTGCAGTCAGGTTTGCATTGCTGGCAGAAATCACCCAACCAAGAGCAGCTTGTGGGCAAAAAAGGTGTATTTTGGCTTACAGACTCAAGGGGAAGCTCCACGATGGCAGGGAAAAATGATGGCATGACCAGAGGGTGGACATCATCCCCTGGCCAACATAAGGTGAACAACAGGAACAGGAGAGTGAGAGTGTGCTGAACACCAACAAGGAGGAGCTGGCTATAACACCTATAAGCCCACCCCCAACAATACACTGCCTCCTGGAGGTGTTAATTCCCAAATCTCTGTAAGCTGGGGACTTAGCATTCACAACACCTAAGTTTATGGGGACACCTGAATCAAACCACCACAAGGAGTATGTGGGAGAACAACTTTACTAAATAGGTTAGCACAGATAAAATGAAGACCAGTGCTTCACATCAGGGCATTTGGAAAAAGACCCTGAGAGCATCTCAGAAATCTATGAGGTATCCCCATCACAGTCTTAGAAGACAAGAAGTGGAAATTTATTTCAGTTACTAAGCTTGGGACACTTCATGTCCATATGGGCACTGTCCAGGACCACTACAGGATTCTTTCTGGCAAAATACTCTATGGGCTGCTGTAGCTTTGGTACGAATAGGCTTGGGTATCTACCATTTGTGCTGCTGAGTCCTTAGTGTCATCTTGTGTTATTTCCAAATGTATGGAATGCAAGATTTTGGGATAATGGTAACTTCCACCTAGATTTCAAAGGAAGGTCTTGGAAGCCAAGAAAAAACTTGTGATCTGTCACTTCTGCATGTACCACCAACATTATGATGCCATCCATTATGAGGTTCTTAGTAACCTGAGCTGGTACTAGTACCATGCCATTGAACTTCTAGAGGGGTGAGCTAAGTTATTTACTTTTCTTTGTGAAGTTAATCTACCTCAAGTATTTTATTATAATATCAGAAAATAGACTCATGTAGTCAATAAAAATCTAGTTTCTTTAGCTGAATATGTATTACCTTTAAATTTACTCTCTGTCAAGATGTTAAGGATTCTTTTTCTTTCTTTCTAGCAGACTTTCTCCTTCCTACCTTGTATTTCATCCAGGCTTTTAGCTTATGTGATGGTGCTCACATTCTGAACATCTTTCCCCTCAGCTAATCCTCTCTGTAAATGCCTTCATAAACACCCCCAGAGGAGTGCTTGACTAATCTTCTAGGTGCTTTTCAACCCAATCAACTTCACAATCAAGGCTAACCATCACACAGTCTTGCTGCTTTGTTAGCCAGGATATATTTTGGATCTGATTACATGTGTGGGGGGGGGAGGAGGTCTTTTTTTTTTTTCCTTGATTGGGTGCTGGCCCCTACTTTCATTGCTCATTGGCACCTTGAGCAGACATAAAAGGAGAAAGCAAAAGGATTGAAATTTATAACTAGAAAGCCACATGGCACTCAGAAAACAACAGTTACAGGCCTACTATGGAGAAAGTGGGACATGGTGGAACCTACTTGGAATCTGAAAACCAATCAGGAAAGAGGCAGCCAAGTTTGGCATTTTGATTGCAGACTTCAAAGCATCCTGTGCTTTTCATTTGTCATATTTATGTCAATTTTAAATAATTACTTAATATTATCTTCTCCACCATACTGTAAAAACTTCTAGGAGGCTAACAGTATAAGCATCTGTTTATTTTGAATTCTTAGCACATTCACTCAATGTGAGTGAATGGATGAATGAATGTGTTTGGGAAAATGTTCATAGAGATTATAATATATTATCTGTGAAATGTTTTCTCTGATGTCCACACTGCTCCTCTACCCATTCTTTAGTGCCTCGCTAAACATTTACTTCTGCTAGTCTTTTTTTCTCTAATTCAACATATATAGTGCCACTTAATAATGATATATAAAATTCCATGCTTTTCCAATGAACTTTATGTATTTATCTATAATCTAACTCATTGCAGAAAGAGTTTGGTTGAAATTATTTTGATGGTCAAGGCTATATTGTATTTCTGATGTCTAGATTATTTTTTCTCTTAGGATATTCCTGTCCTCTGCAAAACACTTCTTCCAGCAATTATCTTTCATTAAAGACCTGTTCATATGCCATGCCTTTCCTTACTCATGGTTGGCAATTGTCTTCCTAAGATCGGATAGGACCTTGTTGCTACCAGGTAGGACATTTACCTTTACCTCCTTGTATGGTGGTCACTCCTGTACATGAATGACATGCTTCCTCTCTGGGGTTGTTGGCACTTTCAAAACAAGACCACACAGTGAACCTCTTAGTTCTGTGTACACTGTAGATTTGCAACAAATGATTTAGTACAGTACATGTAGATGTGTAGATATTAAGCAATCAATGAATATTTTAAGATGGAAATAATGACATTGGAAATTGGACAGGAAGGAAGATGGAGTCTTAATCTTTTGTTTGAAGTGATTCAAGTTTAGTATTATAGAAGAAACAAAGAAGAGAGATGGATACAGGGAAATACACCTGAGGATTATCTTAATGTAGATTGTCTGGGATCAATGGAGATGAGGGAATGGAGCACGGAATCCCCATAAATTTCCTTTTCATCTTTTATATCTAACTAGGGTGATTTATGCCATATTTGAGTGTTAGAGAACTTCCTCATGTGACATCATAAGTTCCACTTTTTGGGGTTACTTTTCCTAGAACCTGAGTCACTTTGGGTTTGTGGTTAGCATGGAGTGGGCACAGATACTGATTATTGCTTCTTCACTGTGAAACAAGTATTTATCATACCACTGATTCATGTTAATGGAGCTGGTTTATTTTGTATTGGCAGGACATTTTCCTGATGACTCTTCAGTCAAAACAGATTGTTTTTAAAGAGGTCTAGATTAGGGTGTAAAAAACTTGACCAATGTTCAAATATTAGTTAAAATAAAGACCCTTGATGACTCCCATTGAGCAGCAACTACAATCTAAAGACATTACACTGGTACAGCATATTTGAAATGTGACTGCTAGAGCTTGCTGCCAGTCTCTAGAGGCAGTTGCTGGATTCCGCAAAGATGCTGCATGCATTCAGTGTGAGTATGAATGTGCTGTGGGCTTCTTTCTTGTGGGAGTGTGGTGTCAGTGCTGTGCTCTGCAAGACTATAACTGCATTCTCAGAACCTTACCATCAGTTAGTAAGCAGAGCCCCTTTTTTTGATCTATAGTTTTAGAAACATAGCAAACATGTCCCTTATGCCAAACCTGCTTATATTGGGGAAACTTAATTCAGTGCCCAAAATACCAATTGAGGCATACAGCTTGCTACTGTAATTGATCCCAAGTTACATAAATGAAGTGGTATGGCAGAGAATTTCTTAGCAGAAATATTGAATTAGAAGGAATTGCATGGATTAATTATAAAATCCTCATCATTCTGGTAGCATGGAAAGGGAAAGAATAAATGAACACTTATTATATGATGGGTGCATATCAGACATGATACTGTGGTATTTATGTTGCAGTCTGGTTCACATTGCTGGCAGAAATCACCCGACCAAGAGCAGATTGTGGGAAAAAAGGTTTATTTTGGCTTACAGACTCAAGGGGAATCTCCACAATGGCAAGGAAAAGTGATGGCATGAGCAGAGGGTGGACATCACCCCCTGGCCAATATAAGGTGGACAATAGAAACAGGAGAGTGTGCCAAACACTGGCTTTGGGAAACTGGTTATAACACCCATAAGCCCGCCCCCAACAATACACTGCCTCCAAGAGGTGTTAATTCCCAAATCTACATCAGCAAGGAACCTAGCATTCAGAACATCTAAGTTTATGGGGGACACCTGAATCAAACCACCACATTGTGCCCCTGGCCCCCATAAACTGATTTCCATACATGTTGTAAAATGCAATGCATTCAGTCCAACTTTAAAAGTCCCCATAGTTTTTATCAGTCTTAATGATATTCAAACATTCCTATAATCCAAGTTCTTTTAACTGAGCCATAATACCAAAAAATCACACCCCCAAAACATAATGACACAGAATACACATTCACACTGCAAAAGATGGAATTGGGCATATCAAAGAAATATTCAACCAATACAAGAGTTAAAACAACCAGGGCAAACATCAAACTCTGTAACCCCAAGTCTAACAACTCTAGTCAGTGACAAGTTTCCAAGTCTGATAATTCTAGCCAGCAACAATCCTCTGGTGTTCCTATTCTGCCTCTCCAGCTAGGCTACTCAGAGTCCTGGAAAACTTCATCCGGGCTGGCACCTGTCCTTAGCAGCCATCTCATGGTCCTGGCATCTCCACTGCAGCCCATGGTCCATCTTCATAGCTCTATTGGGTCTCCATGCAGGCATCCAGCAAATGTACTTCACACTGCCCATAGACATTTCCAAAGCACAAGACTGTGTTTCAAATTAAATAACCCAGTCTTTCCTGTATTTCTTATACTCTGTAATACCAGATGGGGTGCCAATTTGTTAATCCAGGGGGGAATAAAACAGATTTTGAAGAACATGACACTCCTTTAGCATTCAGGCTCTTTCAAAAGACTACATTTTTTTCTGTTGTCCCAGTGCTTGTCAGCTGGCCCAATCTCAGTGGTTGTAATCTCTCATACAATTGCAGCTGAACAAGCAGAAGTTTTGGCCCAAAGATTTCACTTTATCGTTGCCATAGCCCTCTGCTCACATAAGTCTGTTTCTGTGCAAAGCAACCCTGCACAAGTTCTCAAGACATGATCCCAACAGCAAGCCTCTCACACAAACTGTTTTTTAGCCTAGTCCAAGAAAGCTCTTCCTCACCCTTAGCCAAACCTCACAGTCCATAGTTCTTACTGCATTCAGGTTTTTCAACTCTGACCAGGATAGTCCATCAGGCTGTACTTACAGCACTGCAAGCCATCTCTTAGACCAAGGTTTCAAATCCTTCCACATCCCTCTTGAAAATCAGCTTCAAAAGGCCAAAGCCACACAGTCAGGTATCTAGTGGCAAATGACCCTACTCTAGTTACCAACTTTACTGTTGCAGTCAGGTTTGCATTGCTGGCAGAAATCACCCAACCAAGAGCAGCTTGTGGGGAAAAAAAGGTGTATTTTGGCTTACAGACTCAAGGGGAAGCTCCACGATGGCAGGGGAAAATGATGGCATGACCAGAGGGTGGACATCACCCCCTGGCCAATGTAAGGTGAACAACAGGAACAGGAGAGTGAGAGTGTGCTGAACACCAACAAGGAGGAGCTGGCTATAACACCTATAAGCCCACCCCCAACAATACACTGCCTCCTGGAGGTGTTAATTCCCAAATCTCTGTAAGCTGGGGACTTAGCATTCACAACACCTAAGTTTATGGGGACACCTGAATCAAACCACCACAAGGAGTATGTGGGAGAGCAACTTTACTAAATAGATTAGCACAGATAAAATGAAGACCAGTGCTTCACATCAGGGCATTTGGAAAAAGACCCTGAGAGCATCTCAGAAATCTATGAGGTACCCCCATCACAGTCTTAGAAGACAAGAAATGGAAATTTATTTCAGTTACTAAGCTTGGGACACTTCATGTCCATATGGGCACTGTCCAGGACCACTACAGGATTCTTTCTGGAAAAATGCTCTATGAGCTGCTGTAGCTTTGGTACAAATAGGCTTGGGTATCTACCATTTGTGCTGCTGAGTCCTTAGTGTCATCTTGTGTTATTTCCAAATGTATGGAATGCAAGATTTTGGGATAATGGTAACTTCCACTGAGATTTCAAAGGAAGGTCTTGGAAGCCAAGAAGAAACTTGTGATCTGTCACTTCTGCATGTACCACCAACATTATGATGCCATCCATTATGAGGTTCTTAGTAACCTGAGCTGGTACTAGTACCATGCCATTGAACTTCTAGAGGGGTGAGCTAAGTTATTTACTTTTCTTTGTGAAGTTAATCTACCTCAAGTATTTTATTATAATATCAGAAAATAGACTCATGTAGTCAATAAAAATCTAGTTTCTTTAGCTGAATATGTATTACCTTTAAATTTACTCTCTGTCAAGATGTTAAGGATTCTTTTTCTTTCTTTCTAGCAGACTTTCTCCTTCCTACCTTGTATTTTATCCAGGCTTTTAGCTTATGTGATGGTGCTCACATTCTGAACATCTTTCCCCTCAGCTAATCCTCTCTGTAAATGCCTTCATAAACACCCCCAGAGGAGTGCTTGACTAATCTTCTAGGTGCTTTTCAACCCAATCAAGTTCACAATCAAGGCTAACCATCACACATAGTCTTGCTGTTTTGTTAGCCAGGATATATTTTGGAGCTGATTACATGTGGGGGGGGGGGAGGGGGTCTTTTTTTTTTTCCTTGATTGGGTACTGGCCCCTACTTTCATTGCTCACTGGCACCTTGAGCAGACATAAAAGGAGAAAGCAAAAGGATTGAAATTTATAACTAGAAAGCCACATGGTACTCAGAAAACAACAGTTACAGGCCTACTATGGAGAAAGTGGGACATGGTGGAACCTACTTGGAATCTGAAAACCAATCAGGAAAGAGGCAGCCAAGTTTGGCATTTTGATTGCAGACTTCAAACCATCCTGTGGTTTTCATTTGTCATATTTATGTCAATTTCAAATAATTACTTAATATTATCTTCTCCACCATACTGTAAAAACTTCTAAGAGGCTAACAGTATAAGCATCTGTTTATTTTGAATTCTTAGCACATTCACTCAATGTGAGTGAATGGATGAATGAATGTGTTTGGGAAAATGTTCATAGAGATTATAATATATTATCTGTGCAATGTTTTCTCTGATGTCCACACTGCTCCTCTACCCATTCTTTAGTGCCTCGCTAAACACTTACTTCTGCTAGTCTTTTTTTCTCTAATTCAACATATATAGTGCCACTTAATAATGATATATAAAATTACATGCTTTTCCAATGAACTTTATGTATTTATCTGTAATCTAACTCATTGCAGAAAGAGTTTGGTTGAAATTATTTTGATGGTCAAGGCTATATTGTATTTCTGATGTCTAGATTATTTGTTCTCTTAGGATATTCCTGTCCTCTGCAAAACACTTCTTCCAGCAATTATCTTTCATTAAAGACTTGTTCATATGCCATGCCTTTCCTTACTCATGGTTGGCAATTGTCTTCCTAAGATTGGATAGGACCTTGTTGCTACCAGGTAGGATATTTACCTTTACCTCCTTGTATGGTGGTCACTCCTGTACATGAATGACATGCTTCCTCTCTGGGGTTGTTGGCACTTTCAAAACAAGACCACACAGTGAACCTCTTAGTTCTGTGTACACTGTAGATTTGCAATAAATGGTTTAGTACAGTGCATGTAGATGTGTAGGTATTAAACAATCAATGAATATTTTAAGATGGCAAATAATGACATTGGAAATTGGACAGGAAGGAAGATGGAGTCTTAATCTTTTGTTTGAAGTGATTCAAGTTTAGTATTATAGAAGAAACAAAGAAGAGAGATGGATACAGGGAAATACACCTGAGGATTATCTTAATGTAGATTGTCTGGGATCAATGGAGATGAGGGAATGGAGCACGGAATCCCCATAAATTTCCTTTTCATCTTTTATATCTAACTAGGGTGATTTATGCCATATTTGAGTGTTAGAGAACTTCCTCATGTGACATCATAAGTTCCACTTTTTGGGGTTATTTTTCCTAGAACCGGAGCCACTTTGGGTTTGTGGTTAGCATGGAGTGGGCACAGATACTGATTATTGCTTCTTCACTGTGAAACAAGTATTTATCATGCCACTGATTCCTGTTAATGGAGCTGGTTTATTTTGTATTGGCAGGATACTTTCCTGATGACTCTTCAGTCAAAACAGATTGTTTTTAAAGAGGTCTAGATTAGGGTGTAAAAAACTTGACCAATGTTCAAATATTAGTTAAAATAAAGACCCTGATGACTCCCATTGAGCAGCAACTACAATCTAAAGACATTACACTGGTACAGCATATTTGAAATGTGACTGCTAGAGCTTGCTGCCAGTCTCTAGAGGCAGTTGCTGGATTCCGCAAAGATGCTGCATGCATTCAGTGTGAGTATGAATGTGCTGTGGGCTTCTTTCTTGTGGGAGTGTGGTGTCAGTGCTGTGCTATGCAAGACTATAACTGCATTCTCAGAACCTTCCCATCAGTTAGTAAGCAGAGCCCCTTTTTTTGATCTATAGTTTTAGAAACACAGCAAACATGTCCCTTATGCCAAACCTGCTTATATTGGGGAAACTTAATTCAGTGCCCAAAATACCAATTGAGGCATACAGCTTGCTACTGTAATTGATCCCAAGTTACATAAACGAAGTGGTATGGCAGAGAATTTCTTAGCAGAAATATTGAATTAGAAGGAATTGCATGGATTAATTATAAAATCCTCATCATTCTGGTAGCATGGAAAGGGAAAGAATAAATGAACACTTATTATATGATGGGTGCATATCAGACATGATACTGTGGTATTTATAACCCCCAACAACTCCATGTAGGAAAAGATGGGATGCTTTCTATCTGCTATCTATCTGTATATCTACCATCTGTCTATATAAATTGATCAATGAAGACATTATCCTAAAGCCTGTAAATAATTTGGTTTCTCACATACCATCTTCATGATGTAGATGATATGGTAGTTTGAATGTGAAATGTCTCTTATAGCCTGTTGCAGTCAGGTTCACATTGATGTTAGAAAACACCCAACCAAGAGCAGCTTCTGGAAAAAAAAGGTTTATTTTGGCTTACAGACTCAAGGGGAAGCTCCATGATGGCAGGAGAATATGATAGCATGATCAGAGGGTGGACATCACCTCCTGGCCCACATCAGATGGACAACAGCAACAGGAGAGTGTGCCAAACACTGGCTATAATACCTATAAGCCCATCCCCAATAGCACACTGCCTCCAGGAAGCTTCAATCCCCAAATCTTCATCAGCTGGGAACCTAGCATTCAGAACATCTAAGTTTATGGAGGACACCTGAATCAAACCACCACATAACCTCATGTGTTTGTGTTAAGCCTCATAATCAATGCACAGTTAGAGAGCCCTTGGGAGGTGGAACCCTTGCTGGAGAAGTTGTATCACTATGGATGGATCTTGAGGTTTGTTTGTCCAGCCTTACCTAACATTCCTATCCAGATCACTGTTGTTGCTCCCATCCTGATGATTTATGAAGTTATTAGTCAGTTTCCTGTTTGCAAATACTTTCACCAGTATGACAAAACTTCCTCTTGATACTGGAAGCCTGATGTAAACCATTTTCTTTCATCACTGATTCTGCTCAGGTGTTTGGTTCCAGCAAGAAGAAGATAACTGCTATAGATGATAAATATTTTATTTTAGAGAACCAGAAAAGTAAACCTGAAAGACATAAAATGCCCTTTCTGGGAAATGGTTGAATTGGGACTTAGAATGGGATGGCCATAATAATGCTTTGGGTCCTTCCTGATCCCATATTTTAATATTTATTTTATTTTATTTTATTTATTTGAGACAGAGAGAGAGAGAGAGAGAGAGAGAAAGAGAAAGAGAGAGAGAGAGAGAGAGAGAGAATGGGCACACCAGGGTCTCCAGGTGCTGTAAATGAATTCCAGATGCATGCGCCCCCTTGTGCATCTGGCTTACATGGGCCCTGGGGAATTGAACCTGAGTCCTTTGGCTTTGCAGGCAAGTGCCACAACCACCAATCCATCCCTCCAGATCCTGATCCCATATTTTAGATAAGTACATAAACATAGAGGGATGGCATGTTTCAAATGAATCTTCCAAGCCTCCGTTCAGTTTTCACTGCATCAATTTCAGCATGTCTGCAACTAGATTCCAAGAGAAAAGAGGCAGCATTGAACTGAGAGCTCTGGCCTGTTAAATTATTTTCTCCATATTATATGTCCTCAAAAAGTACATCTAGACTTCCGGCCAAGATGGCGACCGCCTAGCTGCAGCTGCAAATCCTGTGGAAAGAAAGGCAAGACATTAAGGGTTCACTGGGTCTTTTAGGGGAGAGAAATCTCCAATAGATTGCCAGTGGGAGGGCACATAGGGGGGAAAAGCAGAGAATCGCTGATCCCCTTGTGGGTGGGTAGCCCACCCCTCCCCCAAAGTAGCTGCTGTATTCATGGTGCTACCACGCAGCGGATTGATCCCTGCGTGTGGAAGCTTAGACTGCTCCACCCACTCGCCCACTTACTCCTCTGGCCATCTCACGTTCAGTGAGTCCTGGCAACAACAGGGAAACACTGATTCCCTCCTGGTCAGGCAGGTAGCCCACCCCTCCGCCAAGTTGCTCACTTACTGCTCCTGCCATCACACTTTCAATGAGTCCAGGCCCACAGCAACTGCCAAGCAAGCTCAGACTGTGTCTGTCACTTGCGCCAGCTCAGGTTCCATCCCCTACCTGGCTGCCTGCACTGGACTTCACCATTGTCCTGTGGCGGGGGAGGGCAGACTGCTTCTGGTTCCCAGTGTTCCCATGACAGAGTTTGGGATGCTTCAGTGTTTGGTGCCTCAGTGGCCCTCCTAGCTTGAATGCAGGCAGCTTTGGTGCATTACCGCTTCAGAGGTCAGGTACCTTTGGTGCCCCAGCCAGGCAGTAGATCAGGCGGCTTTGGCAAGTGAGAGCCAAAGCCCAGGCTGCTTGGCAACTGCCCAAAGCTGCCAAGATTCCCATTGTACTTGAGCCCAGGCTGATCCACCCACCTACATGCTCATACACTGTCATGGGCAGACCACAGCGCAAAAGAAATAACATGAAAAATCAAATGTAAGAAAATCAAGTTAGATCACCCAGTACTACAA
The DNA here is from genome assembly GCA_036346955.1 of Dipus sagitta. Lineage (NCBI taxonomy): Eukaryota > Metazoa > Chordata > Mammalia > Rodentia > Dipodidae > Dipus > Dipus sagitta. Next base: position 53,766,124 of record CM070779.1, on the reverse strand, counting down.
TGAACATGTCTAATCAAAACACAGAAGAGTCACTAGGATCAGAACACCAAAATGAAGCTATAAGCAATGGAACCCTGACCAAGCTACTGGTAGAACTTGCAGAAAAGCAACAAAGGACAGATAATCGTGTGGATGCTGCCATCACTAAACTAGATGTAATAGATAAGAAAATGGAAGGAGTTCAAGGAGAGTGAAGAGATTTGAGGGAGAGTGAAAAAAAAAGAAGACCTCAAAAATCAGCTGGCCATGGTAAATGAAGACATAAAGAAATGCAAGGATGTAGCCCAAGAATCATCAAGAAAATCAGAAAATGATGTGAAAAGGGAGCTTGACAGAGGGATGGAAATTATACATAGAAAAGTAGTAGAAAATGCAAACTTAATTGAACAAGTCCAGAACTCTCTAGGAGCTCTCAAGAATAGAGTCAGCCATGTGGAGGATAGAAACTCTGATCTGGAAGACAAGATGGAAGAAACAGTTTGAGAGTTCAAAAATTTCAGTAAGTTCAAAAGTTCCTGTGAACAGAACATGAGGGAATTGTGGGATACAATTAAACATCCTAATATCAGGATCATTGGAATACCAGAAGGAGAAGAAATTCAGACCAAAAGCATGGAGAACTTATTTAACAAAATAATTGAAGAAAACTTCCCCAGTCTATTAAAAGAAAGGCCCATCAAGATACAAGAAGCCAACAGAACTCCAAACAGACTGGACCAAAGGAGAAACTCTCCAAGACATATTGTCATTAAGACTCTAAACATTGACACCAAAGAGAAAATCCTAAAAGAAGCAAGGGAAAAACAGCACACCACCTTCAAAGGTAACCCCATCAGAATTACTTCAGACTTCTCAATGGAAACCCTGAAAGCAAGAAGGGCCTGGAATGAAACACTGAAAATTCTAAGAACCTATGGCTCCCAACCTAAACTACTCTACCCAGCAAAAGTATCCCTCATAATAGATGGTGAAAGAAAAACATTCCACCAAACTCAGCTTTACAATTATATGAACACAAAACCAAACATACAGAGAGTATTTCAGGAAATTCTCCACAGAGAAGAAACAAATAATCAAACTCAAATGCCTACAAGAAGCAGATCACAAGAATCCAACTCAGAGTAGGCACAAAAATTTCAAAGTCTATGAAAACACCAACCCACATATACCATGAAAATATGGCAGGATCAAATCAAATCTCACAGTCATTACCCTAAATATTAATGGCCTTAATTCATCCATCAACAGACACAAGCTAACAGGATGGATCAAAAAATTAGACCCCTCAATCTGTTGCCTTCAAGAAACCTACCTCACCCCTAAAGACAGACACCTCCTCAGGGTGAAAGGGTGGAAAACAATATTCCAAGCAAATGGGAATAAGAAACACGCAGGCATTGCTTTATTATTATCAGATAAAATAGACTTCAAACCAAAAATAATCAAAAAAGACAGTGAAGGCCACTTCCTACTTATCAAGGGAATGATCCGTCAAGAGGATATTACAATCATAAATCTCTATGCACCAAACACAGGGGCACCACAGTTCATAAAACAAAACCTACTTGACAATGAAACAGAAATAACCACCAACACCATCATAGCTGGGGACTTCAATATACCATTATCAGTAATAGACAGATCATCCAAACAGAAACTCAACTGGGAATTAAGAGAGCTCAATAAAACCATAGATCACTTAGACCTAACGGACATCTACAGAACTTTCCATCCCAAATCCACAGACTACACATTCTTCTCAGCAGCCCATGGAACATTTTGTAAAATAGACCATACGCTGGGTCACAAAGACTGCCTCCACATATTTAGGAAGATTGACATAATTCCCTGCATGATATCAGATCACAATGCTATATTGCTACAACAAAAGACCCACCAAGAATCCCAACGGCACCTGGAAACTGAACAGCACACTTCTAAACAATAAATGGATAGTGGATGAAATAAGAAATGAAATTGCAAAATTTCTAGAATTGAATGACAATGAGAACACATCGTACCAAAACTTATGGGATGCAATGCAGGTGGTCCTCAGGGGAAAATTCATAGCACTCAATGCCTTCATAAAAAAGACAGAGAGATCCCAAATCAATAACCTAACCATCCACCTAAAGGCACTGGAAAAGCAAGAAAAATCCAACCCAAAGAACTCCAGAAGGAAAGAAATAATTAAAATCAGAGCAGAAATTAATGAATTGGAAACCAAGGAAACAATTAAGACAACTGACAAAACAAAGAGATGATTCTTTGAAAAAATAAACAAGATTGACAAACCCCTGGCCAATTTAATCAAGCAAAAAAGAAGAGAAGCTTCAAATTAACAAAATTCAAAATGAAAAAGGAGAGATCACAACAGACATAAGTGAAATTGGGAGAATCATCAGGACTTATTTCAAAAACCTCTACTCCACAAAACTGGATAATGTGCAGGAGATGAATAAATTCCTGGATGCATACCATGTATCAAAGATAAACTCAGAGCAGATTAATCACCTCAATCAACTCATCACACTCATGGAGATTGAAAAAGTAATAAAAAACCTCCCCAAAAAGAAGAGTTTAGGACCAGATGGCTTCTCAGCTGAATTCTATCAAACCTTCATGGGAGAACTCAAACCAATCTTCTTCAAACTTTGCTACACAATTGGAGAACAGGGAAAGCTACCTAACTCCTTTTATGAAGCTAATATCACCGTAACTCGAAAACCAGGCAGAGATGCCACAAGAAAAGAAAACTACCGGCCTATTTCCCTGATGAACTTAGGTGCAAAGATCCTGAATGAAATCCTTGTAAACTGAATCCAACAACACATGAAAAGCATTATCCACCTTGACCAAATGGGATTCATCCCAGGAACACAGGGGTGGTTCAACAAGTGGGAAATCTGTCAATGTAATACACCACATAAACAAGGTTAAACATAAAAACCACATGATCATTTCAATAGATGCATAAAAGGCCTTTGACAAGATACATCACTTCATGATCAAAACACTGGAGAGAATTGGCATGGTTGGTTCATATCTTAATAAAGGCAATATACAAAGCTCCAAAGGCCCAAATAATACCTAATGGAGAGAGACTGGAGGAATTCCCAATAAGATCAGGAACAAGACAGGGTTGTCCACTCTCACCTCTGCTTTTCAATATAGTACTGGAAGTCCTAGCTCAAGCAATAAGACAGGAGAAGGAAATAAAAGGGATACTATTTGGAAAGGAAGAAGTTAAGTTAGCTCTATTTGCTGATTTCATGATTGTATATGTAAGAGATCCAAGAGACCCCATCCCAAAACTCCTGAAGATGATTAACTCCTATAGCAAAGTAGCAGGATACAAAATCAATGCACAAAAACCAGTAGCCTTTCTATATGCAAATCACAAAGACACAGAGAAAGAAATAAGGGACATAGTCCCATTTTCAATAGCAACAAAATAAAATACCTTGGAATAAAGTTAACCAAGGAAGGGAAAGATCTCTACAATGAAAACATAAAAACACTCAAAAGAGAAATTGAGGAGGACTTGAGAAAATGGAAAGACCTCCTATGCTCCTGGATAAGCAGAATTAACATTGTGAAGATGACAATCCTACCAAAGGCAATATACAGATTTAATGCAATTCCAATTAAAATCCCAACATTGTTCTTCACAGAGATAGAGAAAATGATCTCAAATTTCATATGGAGAGGCAGAAGGCCTCGTGTTTCCAAACATATCCTCACTAAAAGAAATACCTCTAGAGGCATCACCATAGCTGATCTAAAGCTATATTACAAAGCCATAGTTATAAAAACAGCATGGTACTGGCATAAAAACAGGAGTACAGACCAATGGAATAGACTTGAGGACCCGTCCTTTGGGTCAAGCAACTACAGCTACTTGATATTTGATAAAGGCCCAAACAATATAGGCTGGAAAAAAGACAGCATCTTCAACAAATGGTGCTGGACAAACTGGATAACCATATGCAGAAAACTGAAACTTGATCCACATATTTCACCATGCACTACACTCAAGTCCAAATGGATCAAAGATCTCAATATAAGACAAGAAACGCAAATACTACTGGAAGAAAATTTAGGAAGTACTTTCCATGATATAGGAATGGAAAAAGACTTCCTGAACAAAACCCCAGTAGCTCATGAACTTAAAACATCACTCAACCAATGGGATCACATGAAGCTGAAGAGTTTCTTTACAGACCAGCATACAATAAGCAAAGGCAATATATTACCCACAGAATAGGAGAAAATATTTGCGGGTTATCCAACTGATAGAGGCCTAATCTCTAGAATCTACAAAGAACTCAAAAACCTAAACAGTAAGAAGTCAAACACCCAACTCACAAAATGAGGCAAAGAGCTGACCAGGCAGTTCACAGAGGAAGAAATACAAATGGCAAACATACACTTAAGAAAATGTTCATCATACCTAATCGTCAGAGAAATGCAAATTAAAACAACTATGAGATACCACCTTACCCCAATAAGGATAGCAAACATCAAAAAATCAAAAAAAATGCATGCTAGTGAGGATGTGGAGAAGTAGGAACACTCATCCACTGTTGGTGGGAATGTAGGATGGTACACCACTTTGGAAAGCAATATGGAGACTTCTGAAAAAGCTAAGTATAGAGATACCAGCAGACCCAGTTATTCCCTTACTGGGCATCTACCCTAACCTAATAAAGGCAATATACAAAGCGCCAAAGGCCCAAATAATACTTAATGGAGAGAGACTGGAGGAATTCCCAATAAGATGAGGAACAAGACAGGGTTGTCCACTCTCACCTCTGCTTTTCAATATAGTACTGGAAGTCCTAGCTCAAGCAATAAGACAAGAGAAGGAAATAAAAGGGATACTATTTGGAAAGGAAGAAGTTAAGTTAGCTCTATTTGCTGATTTCATGATTGTATATGTAAGAGATCCAAGAGACCCCATCCCAAAACTCCTGAAGATGATTAACTCCTATAGCAAAGTAGCAGGATACAAAATCAATGCACAAAAACCAGTAGCCTTTCTATATGCAAATCACAAAGACACAGAGAAAGAAATAAGGGACATAGTCCCATTTTCAATAGCAACAAAATAAAATACCTTGGAATAAAGTTAACCAAGGAAGGGAAAGGTCTCTACAATGAAAACATAAAAACACTCAAAAGAGAAATTGAGGAGGACTTGAGAAAATGGAAAGACCTCCTATGCTCCTGGATAAGCAGAATTAACATTGTGAAGATGACAATCCTACCAAAGGCAATATACAGATTTAATGCAATTCCAATTAAAATCCCAACATTGTTCTTCACAGAGATAGAGAAAATGATCTCAAATTTCATATGGAGAGGCAGAAGGCCTCGTGTTTCCAAACATATCCTCACTAAAAGAAATACCTCTAGAGGCATCACCATAGCTGATCTAAAGCTATATTACAAAGCCATAGTTATAAAAACAGCATGGTACTGGCATAAAAACAGGAGTACAGACCAATGGAATAGACTTGAGGACCCGTCCTTTGGGTCAAGCAACTACAGCTACTTGATATTTGATAAAGGCCCAAACAATATAGGCTGGAAAAAAGACAGCATCTTCAACAAATGGTGCTGGACAAACTGGATAACCATATGCAGAAAACTGAAACTTGATCCACATATTTCACCATGCACTACACTCAAGTCCAAATGGATCAAAGATCTCAATATAAGACAAGAAACGCAAATACTACTGGAAGAAAATTTAGGAAGTACTTTCCATGATATAGGAATGGAAAAAGACTTCCTGAACAAAACCCCAGTAGCTCATGAACTTAAAACATCACTCAACCAATGGGATCACATGAAGCTGAAGAGTTTCTTTACAGACCAGCATACAATAAGCAAAGGCAATATATTACCCACAGAATAGGAGAAAATATTTGCGGGTTATCCAACTGATAGAGGCCTAATCTCTAGAATCTACAAAGAACTCAAAAACCTAAACAGTAAGAAGTCAAACACCCAACTCACAAAATGAGGCAAAGAGCTGACCAGGCAGTTCACAGAGGAAGAAATACAAATGGCAAACATACACTTAAGAAAATGTTCATCATACCTAATCGTCAGAGAAATGCAAATTAAAACAACTATGAGATACCACCTTACCCCAATAAGGATAGCAAACATCAAAAAATCAAAAAAAATGCATGCTAGTGAGGATGTGGAGAAGTAGGAACACTCATCCACTGTTGGTGGGAATGTAGGATGGTACACCACTTTGGAAAGCAATATGGAGACTTCTGAAAAAGCTAAGTATAGAGATACCAGCAGACCCAGTTATTCCCTTACTGGGCATCTACCCTAACCTAATAAAGGCAATATACAAAGCGCCAAAGGCCCAAATAATACTTAATGGAGAGAGACTGGAGGAATTCCCAATAAGATGAGGAACAAGACAGGGTTGTCCACTCTCACCTCTGCTTTTCAATATAGTACTGGAAGTCCTAGCTCAAGCAATAAGACAAGAGAAGGAAATAAAAGGGATACTATTTGGAAAGGAAGAAGTTAAGTTAGCTCTATTTGCTGATTTCATGATTGTATATGTAAGAGATCCAAGAGACCCCATCCCAAAACTCCTGAAGATGATTAACTCCTATAGCAAAGTAGCAGGATACAAAATCAATGCACAAAAACCAGTAGCCTTTCTATATGCAAATCACAAAGACACAGAGAAAGAAATAAGGGACATAGTCCCATTTTCAATAGCAACAAAATAAAATACCTTGGAATAAAGTTAACCAAGGAAGGGAAAGGTCTCTACAATGAAAACATAAAAACACTCAAAAGAGAAATTGAGGAGGACTTGAGAAAATGGAAAGACCTCCTATGCTCCTGGATAAGCAGAATTAACATTGTGAAGATGACAATCCTACCAAAGGCAATATACAGATTTAATGCAATTCCAATTAAAATCCCAACATTGTTCTTCACAGAGATAGAGAAAATGATCTCAAATTTCATATGGAGAGGCAGAAGGCCTCGTGTTTCCAAACATATCCTCACTAAAAGAAATACCTCTAGAGGCATCACCATAGCTGATCTAAAGCTATATTACAAAGCCATAGTTATAAAAACAGCATGGTACTGGCATAAAAACAGGAGTACAGACCAATGGAATAGACTTGAGGACCCGTCCTTTGGGTCAAGCAACTACAGCTACTTGATATTTGATAAAGGCCCAAACAATATAGGCTGGAAAAAGACAGCATCTTCAACAAATGGTGCTGGACAAACTGGATAACCATATGCAGAAAACTGAAACTTGATCCACATATTTCACCATGCACTACACTCAAGTCCAAATGGATCAAAGATCTCAATATAAGACAAGAAACGCAAATACTACTGGAAGAAAATTTAGGAAGTACTTTCCATGATATAGGAATGGAAAAAGACTTCCTGAACAAAACCCCAGTAGCTCATGAACTTAAAACATCACTCAACCAATGGGATCACATGAAGCTGAAGAGTTTCTTTACAGACCAGCATACAATAAGCAAAGGCAATATATTACCCACAGAATAGGAGAAAATATTTGCGGGTTATCCAACTGATAGAGGCCTAATCTCTAGAATCTACAAAGAACTCAAAAACCTAAACAGTAAGAAGTCAAACACCCAACTCACAAAATGAGGCAAAGAGCTGACCAGGCAGTTCACAGAGGAAGAAATACAAATGGCAAACATACACTTAAGAAAATGTTCATCATACCTAATCGTCAGAGAAATGCAAATTAAAACAACTATGAGATACCACCTTACCCCAATAAGGATAGCAAACATCAAAAAATCAAAAAAAATGCATGCTAGTGAGGATGTGGAGAAGTAGGAACACTCATCCACTGTTGGTGGGAATGTAGGATGGTACACCACTTTGGAAAGCAATATGGAGACTTCTGAAAAAGCTAAGTATAGAGATACCAGCAGACCCAGTTATTCCCTTACTGGGCATCTACCCTAACCTAATAAAGGCAATATACAAAGCGCCAAAGGCCCAAATAATACTTAATGGAGAGAGACTGGAGGAATTCCCAATAAGATGAGGAACAAGACAGGGTTGTCCACTCTCACCTCTGCTTTTCAATATAGTACTGGAAGTCCTAGCTCAAGCAATAAGACAAGAGAAGGAAATAAAAGGGATACTATTTGGAAAGGAAGAAGTTAAGTTAGCTCTATTTGCTGATTTCATGATTGTATATGTAAGAGATCCAAGAGACCCCATCCCAAAACTCCTGAAGATGATTAACTCCTATAGCAAAGTAGCAGGATACAAAATCAATGCACAAAAACCAGTAGCCTTTCTATATGCAAATCACAAAGATACAGAGAAAGAAATAAGGGACATAGTCCCATTTTCAATAGCAACAAAATAAAATACCTTGGAATAAAGTTAACCAAGGAAGGGAAAGATCTCTACAATGAAAACATAAAAACACTCAAAAGAGAAATTGAGGAGGACTTGAGAAAACGGAAAGACCTCCCATGCTCCTGGATAGGCAGAATTAACATTGTGAAGATGACAATCCTACTAAAGGCAATATACAGATTTAATGCAATTCCAATTAAAATCCCAACATTGTTCTTCACAGAGATAGAGAAAATGATCTCAAATTGCATATGGAAAGGCAGAAGGCCTCGCATATCCAAACATTTCCTCACTAAAAGAAATACCTCTAGAAGCATCACCATAGGAATATAGAATATAGATCACAGGAATATAGACCAATGGAATAGACTTGAGGACCCGGACTTTGGGTCAAGTAACTATAGCCACTTCATATTTGACAAAGGCCCTAATAATATAGGCTGGAAAAAAGACAGCATCTTCAACAAATGGTGCTGGACAAACTGGATAACTATATGCAGGAAACCGAAACTTGATCCACACATTTCGCCATGCACTACACTCAAGTCCAAATGGATCAAGGACCTCAATATAAGACCAGAAACTCGAATACTACTGGAAGAAAATTTAGGAAGTACTTTCCATGATATAGGAATGGAAAAGGACTTCCTGTACGAAACCCCAGTAGGTCACGATCTTAAACAGTCACTCAACCAATGGGATCACATGAAGCTGAAGAGTTTCTTTACAGACAAGCACACAATAAGCAAAGCCAATAGATTACCCACAGAATGGGAGAAATTATTTGTGGGTTATCCAACTGATAGAGGCCTAATATCTAGAATCTACAGAGAACTCAAAAAAACTAAACAATAAAAAGTAAAACAACCCACTCACAAAGCGGGGCAAAGAGCTGGACAGGCAATTCACAGAAGAAGAAATACAAATGGCAAACATACACTTAAGAAAATGTTCATCATCCCTAATCATCAGGGAAATGCAAATTAAAACAACTATGAGATTCCCCCTTACCACAATAAGGACAGCAAACATCAAAAAGTCAAATGAAAATAAATGCTGGTGAGGATGTGGAGAAGTAGGAACACTCATCCACTGTTTGTGGAAATGTAAGATGGCTGACTATAGAGATACCAACAGACCCAGTTAACTAAGATGTGGTATATCTACACAATGGAATTCTATACAGCAGAAGAAAAAAATGACACAATGAAATTTGAGGAAAAATGTTTGAACCTGGAACAGATCATTCTCAGTGAACTTACCCAATCACAGAAAAAAAAAAAAAAAATCAGCACATAGTCTCAGTCATCTACAGCACCTAACCTGAATCTACCCAAGATGCCTTACATACCCAGCAAGCATCTCTTGGACTAGACAATAGGATGGGTGGGGAGGGAGGGGAGGGCAATAGATGGGTGGGAAACACAAGTCTAGACCCAAGTGGCAATGGTACCGTAAAATTCTACTTCCTAAAATGCAGACCAAATGGCTGAACCTTCACCAGGCCCTTAGAGGGAACACCTGAACCAGAAGACACTGGACAGGGTATGATGAAGACTAACCTTAATCTTCTACAGCTTCTCTCTCTCTCTTATCTCTCTAACTCTTGTATATTAGTTATCTTTTTCCTCATTTTCTTAGTGGGCACTGACCTGTAACTCCCAGTACCAGCATGTGGCTATCATCCACAATGAGCTTTTTATCAGAGAGACCTACATGGTTTCCTAAAAGAAATAAAGATTTCTGTCTGAGTACTTGATGACCCACCAAAGGTTAGTGGTAAGACCCTGCTGCTGAAGACACCTTATGCAGTTGACATGTAAAATGGAATGGCATGGCTGGAAGTTGGAAGACAGTCAGTCCCCAGACAGTCAGCCCGTCTAGTGCCAGAAGGTGGTACATGGGCAACTGGGGAAAAATGACCAATATCTGTCGAAGCAATGTATGGTCTAACCTACTTAGCAGCAAGTAACCTGTTCTGATGCCCACACAAGTGCAGTGGTGGCACACAGTCATGGTGGGGAACCAACTGCTCTCAATTTGGCTAACTGATCCCCTCAGTGGTATGGGACCCATAGCTGGAGCTGGGAAACAAGTCAGAACCATATCCAAATATAAGCCCAGTCTCCAGTATCAAGCTTCCATCAATTGTGGGCTACAAGAGGGCCTACACCTATTAAATTCTCTATTAAAAAAAAGTAAGGGTTATCTCATTTGTCCTGGTGCTAACTTACTCTCCATTGGAGAATCTGCTTCTCTTTTTCAGATAGATGTAGATCCTAAGGAGAGAGCCACCCCATCATACCTGAAAAGGGCCCCAGCTGCAACTAAGAAAAATTGGAGAAACAAGCAAGGGGGCTGTTTTCCTGATGAACCGGATACCAGCACAAGGGTGAAGGAGATCATCACAGAGAAAAATCAACTCCTACCAAATCAGAGAGCCAGAGCCTCAGAGGTCCCCAACACCTCATCACTGAAGCAGACCAAAAATGAACCCAACATGGCTCAGGGGAATTTTGTGGAAGAGGGGGCAGAAGGAATGTCAGAGTTACATGTTGGGTCATGATATGCAGAGACATTTAGCTTACCCATAACTGTGGGCGAACTCCACAATGCATGACCCATATACCTCAACAAGGAGGGGCCAAGGGGAGGGGGTAGGTCATGGATGAGCCTAATAATGGTACCAAACTGACTGTATTTGCTGAATACAAAACTAATTAATAAAAAAATATAAATAAATAAATAAATAAATAAATAAATAAAAAGTCATAAAAAAGTACATCTAACCGTAAGTACTCTGGGGGAAGAAATTCCAGAGACTATTGCTGTTGAGGCCATTTGGAATATTTGTCTGTTTAACCCTTTGTAAATTTGAGAAAGACTCTATGGCCTGTGGCGGGTTGTGAATTTCAGGTGTGTTTCCTTTAGACTTAAAGGAGAAGGAAATTACTTCAATGGCAGCTGTTGGGGACCAATAACATTTATTTGCCTTGGTGAAATATGCTAATTTAGTTTCTTTGACAACAAAGCTATGTGGTCAGTGGGATTAGCACTGACTTTACAATCAGCCTACCCGGGTCACTAAATAGAACCCAAGGTGGACATGTTCTCATCCTTGGGCTCTTTTTCCTTTTGAGTAAAATGGATTGGATTAGTCACTTTTTATGGTGTTGTCTGCATCTGATATTATATATCTTTGAAATATTGCTAGGGTAAATGCTCTGTCCCAGCGTCTTAGATATGTACAAGAAGTGGCTTACTTTAAGGATCAGTGGAGGGGATGATGAAGTCTGGGAAATCTACAAAGAAGAGGCAAGTTGGTACATTAAAGAAAAATCCCTTGGCCTGATATGGAGTCCAGGCTTTGCCACCAATTTGCTGAGTGGCTTTAAATGAATATCTAAAGCATTCTTATTCCTTAAGGGACTATGCTGGCTATAAATGCTTTTTACATGCTATTTACTGAGGGAAGAGTAGACAGAAAATCAGGGTATGGTTCCTGAGTCTGGAAGTTGACAGTTTGAAGTTAGTAAGCAAACTGTTGTGGTGCTGACATTAAGGGCCACTAAAGAAGTATATGTAAAGGCTGCTTAACTGAGGATGTAAGACTGTGAGAAGAGACAGGACAAGGAAGAGTGTAGAGGTCACATTTGATCCAGGACTCTTAAGCTAAGGTGATGAGGGTAGGACATTGTAGGCAGAGGCATGAGTAAAGACAAGGAAAAAGGATGCCCGAACCATTCATTCTGAGAACTAGCACTGAGTGAGTGAAAAGGGGGAGGGTCGGAGAGAGGGCTGGAATAGAGGTTGTAATGGGTGCTTATTCCTTGCCCTGGAGCTTGAACTTCATCCTGCATGCACTTGAGGACTGAGTGAAAAAAATTTAAGAATTGAAGGCATTGGCCATATATTGAATGTTTCTAGCTTATATTAGTGTAGATGGAATATAATCAATGTATTTATAAGAACTTTAAATGTTCCTAGGACTTTCAGTGAAGCAATAGATGTTGCACTTCCCTCCTCTGACACTACAGCAGGAAAGATGCCTTTTATGGTAGTTAACAAGAATTCTGTGACTCTGAGCCTGACCTCTTTGGACAATATATAACTACCTTATCTCAGGAGACAGCTGCCTGTACTTATTCTTATTTGACAGAACCCTATACTCATGGATGTAAATCTCTCCCCTTTCTAAGCACGGGAGAATTCAGACAAAGGATTGAAAAAGGTATATAAATCTAGCACAATCTGAGTTCAGGGCCTCTGTCAGGTTTTTGACATTAGTCAACAGAGGTCCACATGTGAATAAAGGTTCACTGCCTCTCTCTGAAGTGGATTTTTTTCCTGATTATTCTCATTGACTCATTATTTCCTATAACAATAGCATGATGTTTTGGAGGAGAAAGTGGAGGTGAAAAAGGTCAAAGTCAAAGGGACAAGTTAGAAACTCTTGAAAATATTCAAAGAAGAGACTCTAAGACTCTATGGTAAGTTTTAGTAGAGGAGATGGCCTCTGGGTATGAACTAATGGACCAAGAGACTGGCTGTATTATCTGTGGCCCATTGCAAAATGAAATCCATGAATCCCTTCTTTCTTTCTTTTTTAGTTTTATTTATTTTTATTAGTTAAGGACATATTTAGTATATAAATGCCACATATTGTTACCATCCTTTCCCTCATCCCTGCCCCTTTTCTGAAGGGCCCCTCCTTGGTTGGGAATGTAGGTCATACCCATGGGTATTGTGGGTCATGCATTCTGGGGGGTAGCAGTCAGTTATGGGGGAGAGGCAATGTCCCTGTGCATAATGTCCCAACTTGTGGCTCTAACAATCATTCTGCCCCCTCTTCCATGAAATTCCCTGAGCCATGTTGGGTGTGTTTTAAGTCTACTATAGTGATGGGCTCATGAGGGAACTCTGGATCTCTGTTTTTGTAGGTGGTCAGTGTTCTTAGTGTCTATCTCCTTCAACCTTGTACTGATATCAGGTTCACCAAGAAAGAAGCACTCTTGCTCATTTCCCCAATTCCTCTGTGGTTTCAGCTGGAGCTGGGGTGAAGTGTGATGGGTCATTTATCTCTTCAGGTTCCACTTCTATCTGCAAAAGAGAAGCAGATTCTCCAATGGAGAGTGAAATCAGCACAGGTTAAATGGGATAACCATTATTAATATAGAGAGAATTGAATGGGTGTAGACCCTCTTATAGGTCAAGATTAGTGGGACCTTGATATGGGAAACAAACTAATTATCTGGATATGATTCTGTCTTGTCCCCCAGTTCAGGATATGGGTTCTTTTTCACTGAATGGATCTGTTAGCCAATCCAAGAGCAATTGGTTACCCACCATGGCGGTGTGCCACTATTGTACTGGTGTGAGTATCACATCAGGTTGTTTGCTTCTAAGTAGCTTAGATCTCAAGTTGCTCAACAGATGTTGGTCACTTTCTATTGGTAGCTCATGTAGTGCCTTCCAGCACTAGATGGGCTAACTGTCTGGGGACTGGCTTTCTTCCAGGTTCCAGCCAGGATTCTCCATGTTCTATGCCAGCAACAGCATATGGAGTCTTCAGCAGTAGGATCTTACCATTAACTTCTGGTGGGTAACCAAGTGCTCTGACAGAAGTTTATCTTGTTTTGGGAGACCTTATAGGTCTCTCTGATCAGCAGCTCATTGTGGGTATTAACTGTATCCTGGTACTGGCAGTTACAGGCCAGCGCTAAGGGAAAATAAAAAAGAAAAAGGAAAAAAGAAACAGTAGAAATTTAAGGTTAGGCTTCATCTCACCCTCTCCAGGGTCCTTCAATTAAGGTGCTCCCCTTAAGGACCTATTGAGTGTTCAACCATTTGGTCTATCTTCTAGGATATAGGTTTCTATGGTACCAGTTCAATTTGGGTTCAGATTTGTGTTACTTATGCCCTCCCCCTTCCCTAAAACCCTACCCTCCCTATTGTACAGGCCTACAAATGCCTATACGGTATGTCAGCAACTTGGGCTGATCCAGGATAGGAACCACAGATGAGTGAGACTATGAGATAATTGTCTTTCTGTGATTGTGAGTTCTCTGAGTATGATCTGTTCCAAGTTTGACCATTTTTGTACAAATTTCATTGTGTCATTTTTTTCTTACTGCTAAGTAGAATTCCATCATGTAGATATACCACATATTGTTTATCCATTTGTCCAATGATAGGCACCTAGGTTGATTTCAGTTCTTAGCTATTATGAATTCAGCAGCTATAAACATATTTGAACAAGTGTTCCCTGAAAGGGCCTGGTGAAGGATGAGCCATTTGGTCTGCCATTTAGTAAGTAGAATTTTATGGTACCGTTGCCATTTGGGTCTAGATTTGTGTTTCCCACTCCTTTGATGCCCTCCCCTCCTTCCCCTTCCATCATAGTGTCTAGTCCATGAGATGCCTGCTGGATATGTAAGGTATCTTGGGTAGATTCAGGTTAGGTGCTGTAGATGAGTGAGACTATGTGGCGATTTTTTTTTTTCTGTGATTGGGTAAGTTCACTGAGAATGATCTGTTCCAGGTTCAACCATTTTTCCTCAAATTTCATTGTGTCATTTTTTCTTACTGCTGTATAGAATTCCATTGTGTAGATATACCACATCTTAGTTATCCATTCTTCTAGTGATGGACATCTGGGTTGATTCCAGCTCTTAGCTATTACAAATTGAGCTGCTACAAACATGGTTGAGCAAATCTCTCTGGCCTGTGGTTCGAAGGTTTTAGGGTAGATGCCCAGTAAGGGAATGACTGGGTCCGTTGGTATCAAAAGTCAGCTTTTTCAGAAGTCTCCATATTGCTTTCCAAAGTGGTTGTACCATCCTACATTCCCACCAACAGTGGATGAGTGATCCTACTTCTCCACATCCTCACCAGCATTTATTTTTATTTGATTTTTTGATGTTTGCTATCCTTATTGGGGTAAGGTGGAATCTCATAGTTGTTTTAATTTGCATTTCCTTGATGATTAGGGATGATGAACATTTTCTGAAGTGTATGTTTGCCATTTGTATTTCTTCCTCTGTAAACTGCCTGGTCAGCTCTTTGCCCCATTTTGTGAGTGGGGTGTTTGACTTCTTACTGTTTAGATTTTTGAGTTCTTTGTAGATTCTAGAGATTAGGCCTCTATCAGTTGGATAACCTGCAAATATTTTCTCCCATTCTGTGGGTAATCTATTGGCTTTGCTTATTGTGGGCTTGTCTGTAAAGAAACTCTTCAGCTTCATGTTATCCCATTGGTTGAGTGACGGCTTAAGTTCCTGAGCTACTGGGGTTTTGTGGAGAGGGTAGGATCATGACTAAGCTTAATCTACATCTTCCCTCCCTCCTTCTCCCTCTCCCTCTCCCCCCCCTCTTCTCTCTAACTGTTGTATATTAGTTATCTTTTTCTTCATTTTCTTAGTGGGCACTGACCTGTAACTCCCAGTACCAGCATGGGGCTATCATCCACAATGAGCTTTTGATCAGAGAGACCTACATGGTTTCCTAAAAGAAAGAAAGATTTCTGTCAGAGTACTTGATGACCCACCAAAGGTTAGTGGTAAGACCCTACTGCTGAAGACACCTTACGTGGTTGACACACAAAATAGAATGGCATGGCTGGAAGTTGGAAGACAGTCAGTCCCCAGACAGTCAGCCTGTCTAGTGCCAGAAGGTGCTACATGGGAGACTGGGGGAAAATGACCAATATCTGTCGAAGCAATGCATGGTCTAACCTACTTAGCAGCAAATAACCTGTTCTGATGCCCACACAAGTGCAATAGTGGCACACAGCCATGGTGGGGAACCAACTGCTCTCGATTTGGCTAACTGATCCCTTTAGTGGTATGGAACCCATAGCTGGAGCTGGGAAACAAGTCAGAACCATATCCAAACATAAGCCCACTCTCCATTATCAAGCTACCATCAATCATGGGCTACAAGAGGGCCTACACCTATTAAATTCTCTATAAAAAAAGTAATGTTATCTTTTTCAATTGGTTGTTCTACAGGGAGATGGTTTTCAGTTCAGCATCAGCTTTATTTCTCAGTGTGCCTGCTGCCCAGGCATGTGAAGTCTTTAGCAATAGGGTTTTGCCATCTGTTACTTGTGGGAAATCAAGGGGCTTAGCAATAGCCTGTAATGTTTTTGAGGGAATAGGGACCTCCCTGGCCAACAACTCACTGGAAAGTATCCCATCCCTGGCACTGAAAATTTTCTAGTAGCAATCTATGGCTTCTGGATGTGCCATTATCCAAAAAACTAGGTTTTCATATGTCTTATTTAGAATATCTTGAATTTTGATTGAACCTTCCCCCACCCTTCTCTTACCAGCCTCTTCCCCTGGGCTCATTTAGGCCATTCCACTCCAGGTAATCTGCTCTTCTACTTACATATATACAAAACCATCACCTAAAGTCCTTTCTTATCCTCCCTTCCTTACAGCATTTTTCTAGCTTATTGGCCTCTGCTACTGATTTTTGGTTCCAGCTCACACAAAAATCTAAACATTTGTAGCTAGGATCGACATATGAGAAAGTGCAACGTTCAGCTTTCTGGGCTTGGGTTACCTCACTTAGCGTAATCTTTTTCAGATCCATTCATTTCCCTACAAATTTCAGTTTTCATTACCACAGAATAGAACTCTATTGTATAAATGTACTACATCTTTATTATCCATTCATCTGTGGAGGGAAATCTAGGCTGGTTCCAATTTCTAGCTATTGTGAGTAGAGGAGCAATAAACAGTTGTACAAGTATCTCCAAGGCAGTGAGATTAGTCATTAGGATATATGCTGTGGTAGTTTGAATACCGAGATGGCCCCCAATATAATATATTCAGTGTTTTATTAGTTTGTAGTATGCATCTGCAGCCACCTGGCTGGAGGCAGTGTCACTGGGGAGATCTTAAGGTGTGGTGGTGGGTTTGAGATTTCAATATAAAGATCTGCAAAGTGTGACTAGCTGTAGTTCAAGTGTGCTGTGCTGTATGTGGCTTTTAGGCTTGTGCTTCTCTCTCTGTGTTTGGTTCTGTGAAAGAAGGCCAGCTTCTTCTTCCATTATGGAACTTCCCCTGGATCTGTAAGCTTCAATAAATCCCTTCCTCCATAACTGTGCCTGGTCAGGAAGTTCATCTCAGAGAACCTGAAGCAGTCTGCTACATATGCCTATGGGTACTATAGCTTGATTATACTGTAAATCTATTTTTAGCTGTCTCAAGAACCTCCCCACTGATTTCCACAATGGCTGTACCAGACTACATTCCCATCAACAGTATAGAAGGCTTCCCCTTTTTCTGCATCCTCACCAACATTTACTGTAATTTATTTTCTTGATGATAATCATTCTGACAGAAGTGAGAAGGAATCTCAAAGTACTCAAAGTAGTTTTAATTTGCATTTCCATGATGGCTAAGGATGTAGAATACCTTTTTAGATGTTTATATGCCATTTGTGTTTCTTCCTTTGAGAACTCTCTATTTTGTTCCATAGCCCATTTTAAATGTTTTTTTTTTTTTGATTTCCTATTGTATTGTTTTTTGAGTTCTTTGTATATTCTGGATATTAATCCTCTGTCAGACGTATAGGTTGCAAAGATTTTCTCCATTTCTGTAGGTTGTCTCTTTGCTGTATTTATAGTATCCTTTGCTATACAAAAGCTTTGTAATTTCATGAGATCCCAGTGGTTGATAAGTGGTTTTATTTCCTGAGAAACTGGGGTTATATTCAGAAAGTCATTGCCTATGTCAATATGTTGAAGGGTTTCCCCTACCTTTTCATCTAGCAGTTTCAGAGTTTCAGATATGACATTAAGGTCCCTGATCCATTTGGACTTGATTCCTGTGCATGGAGAAAGACAAAGATATATTTTCATCCTTCTACATATAAATAGATATCCAATTTTCCAAGACCCACTTGTTTCAGAGGCTGTCTTTTCTCCAGGGAATAGTTTTGTCATTTTTGTCAAAAATCAGGTGGCTGCAGCTGCCTGGATTAACATTTGGGTCCTCTATTCTGTTCCATTGATCTATGTACCTGTCTTTGTGCCAGTACCATGCTGTTTTTGTTACTGTGCCTTTGTAGTATAGCTTAAAATCAGGCATGTTGATACCACCAGCCCCCTTTTTTTTGTTGCTCAAGATTATTTTGCATATTTGAGGGTTTTTGTGCTTCCAAATGAATTTTAGGATTGCTTTTTCTATTTCTGTGAAGAATGCCACTGGAATTGCAATGAGGATTGCATTAAATGCATAGATTGTTTTTGGTAAGATTGACATTTTCACAATATTGATTCTTCCAATCCAAAAATATGGGATATCTTTTCATTTCCTAGTGTCTTCTGCAATTTCTGTCCTGAATGTTTTAAAGTTCTCATTGTAGAGATCCTTCACTTCCTTGGTTAGGTTTATTCCAATGTACTTTTTTTTTTTTTTTTTTGAGGCAATTGTGAATGGGAGAGATTCCCTGATTTCAACTTTCACATGTTTATTGTTAGTATATAGGCAACCTATGGATTTCTGATTACATTGCTAAAAATGTTTATTAGTGTTAGTAGTTTGCTGGTAAAGTCTTTAGGGTCCTTTATGTACAGAATCATATAATCTGCAAATAATGATAATTTGATCTCTTCTTTTCCAATTTCCATTATTTGTATGAGTGTATGTTGCCTTATTGCTATAGCTAGGATTTCCAGTAATATATTATATAAATGTGGGGACAGTAGACACCCTTGTCTTGTTCCTGAATTTATTGGAAAAGCTTCAAGTTTTTCACCATTTAGTATTATGTTGGCTGTAGTTTTGTCATAAATAGTGTTTGTTATGTTGAGATATGTTCCTTCTATTCACAGTTCCTGTGGGACTTTTACCATGAAGGGCTGTTGGATTTTGTTAAATGCCTTTTCTATGTCTATTGAGATGATCATGTGATTTTTGTCCTTTAGCCAATTTATATAGTGTATATATCAATTTATATAGTGTATATATCAATTTTATATAGTGTATATCAATTTGCATATATTGAACCATTCTTGCATCTCTGGAATAACATCCACTTGGTCATAGTGAATAATCTTTCTGACATATTCTTGTATTCTGTTTGCCAATATTTTGTTCAGAATTTTTGTATCTATGTTCATCAAGAGGGAGATTGGTCTATAATTTTCTTTTTTTGTTCTGTCTTTATATGGTTTTGGTATCCGTGTGATGCTGGGTTTGTAGAAGGAGTTCAGTATAATTCCTTCATTTCCTATTATACAGAAAGTTTGAGAAGCATTGGTGTTAGTTCTTACATGAAGGTCTGATAAGACTCACCACTGAATTCATGTGGGCCTGGACTTTCTTTTAGTTGGGAAACTTTTTATAACTGCTTGGATCTCTGTCCTTGTTACAGGTCTATTTAAATAGGTTTATCTCATCTTTATTTAATTTTGGTAGGCCATATGAATCATGGAAGTCATCCATTTCTTTCAGATTTTCAAACTTAGGCATGTATATATTCTTAAAGTATGTTCTTGTGATTTTCAGAATTTCTTTGGTGTCTGTTGTAATGGTGTCTTTTTCATCTCTAATTTTATTAATTTTTGACTCTTCTCTCTTTCTTCTCATCAGATTTCCTATGGGTTTTTTCAATCTTGTCTATCTTTTCAAAAAACCAATTTTTTTGTTTCATTGATTCTTTGGATCTTTTGGTTTTTGTTTTTTTTTGCTTTTTATTTCATTAATTTCTGCCCTAATCTTTATTATTTCTTCCCATCTACTAATTTTCGGTATGCTTTGTTCTTCTTTTTCCAAGGCCTTAAGGTGAAGCAGTAAATTTCTTACTTGTGAACTCTCAAGTTTCTTAATATAATCACTTAGAGAGGTAAATTTCCCTCCTCATTGTGTCCCACATGTCTTGGTATGTTCTATTTTCATCATGTTTTTATTCTATGAATTTATTGATTTCCTCTTTGATTTCTTCAATGACACATTCATCATTCAATAGTGTACTGTTTAGTCTCCATGAATTTGTGTATACTGCTGCTGTTTTTGTTCTTGCTGATTGGTAGTTTAATACCATTGTGGTCAGATAGAGTAGAAAGGATTATTTCAATTTTCCTATATTTAAGATTTGTTTTGTGTCCTAATATATGGTCAATTTTTGAGAATGTTCCATGTGCTGCTGAGAAAAATGTATATCCTGTAGCATTTGGATGGAATGTTCTGTAGAAACCTGTTAGGTCCATTTGTTCCATTACATTTAATCCAGATATCTCTCTGTTTATGTTTTGCCAAGATGACCTGTCAATTGATAACAGTGAGGTATTGAAGTCACCCAGTTCAATTGTATTTGGTGTTATCTGTGAACTTAAGTCTAATAGTGTTTGTTTGATGAAATTTGGAGCCTCCATGTTAGGTGAATATATGTTTAGGATCATAATGTCATCCTGTTGGAGTATTCTTTTAGCCAGTAGTAAGTTATTTTATTTACCTTTCCTCACTAATGTTGGTTTGAATTCTATTCTATCAGATATTAGGATAGCAACCCCTGCTTGTTTCCTAGGCCTGTTTTATTGAAATACCATTTTCTATCCTTTCACCCTAAACTAGAGTTGAGCAATATACACATTCAATAAAAACCAGCATAGGGTGAGTTCCGGGTAAGATGGTGGCATAGGAGCCATGCCAAATCAGCCTAGGGAGGGATTTAAGCAAAACCCCAGCAAAATACACTCTTCTTCTGGAAAATGAAGGAGTATAGGTTATTCTTAGACACAGCTGAGAAGCCAGTGAGACAAAAATGCCCAGAAAGGAGGAAAATGGCCAGAGTCCCACTGAGGCACTCACAGCACAAGATCCACACTAGGAGCACCTGCCCAATGCTGCTGTTCCAGGTGCTTGGAAGCAGCAGAGACAAACAACAGATTTTTCAACTTCATTAGCTTTCTTGCAAAGTTACGAAATCTGAAGGAAAGACAGTGGAGATCAACTAAAGAGCTACTGAAAGTGCAAGCAACTCCAGAAGGCTGAAATCTCCCATACCCCAGCCATCAGAACTGTGAACCTCCAGCATTCAGCCGCCAGAGGCAGTGCAGCTAGCAGACCTGATCAGAACTCCAGCTCCACACCACACACACAGGGACTGAGGTGGGCACTCAGCATTGGTGAGATTGGACGCCACCTCAAAAGGTAAAGAGGCAGACTAACAAAACAAATAAACAAAAACCAGGTACACAGGCCTGCATTGGAAGAGCTAATCACCCTTTCCTTGTCAGGGTAGGCTATGGGTTATATATTCTTGGCTGGCTTTACCATTTTCAAATAACCCATATTTTGGGGTTCAATATTGTTGCCTGTGATGATTTCATATTTATAGTGCCTTTGTGTTTTGCTTCTGTCATTGTTGGGGGCAGGGTCTGGTCCACATCCAGGTTGACACGGAACCCAATTCAGAACAGAAATCTCTACCTTCCAGCTGACAAGAATAAGGGTGAAGAACAACACACACCTAAGGGATTTTGTATTTATAAGACTGCTTGTTTTAATCCCCACAATTGCGTACTTCGTGCTGGTTTTTGTATGTCACTTGATTGAAGCTTAGAATTTGCCAGTAAATTTTTCCACCCTGTCCACTAGAATATCTGCTTAGCAAGCAAACTCAACACCTAGGATTACTTCTGTGGCTTGAGTGGGGGCAAAAGCTACAACTGGCACATTGAACTCATATCCTGAGGGTATATGTAGGTGGATTGCCATTCCTGGGAGCAGTGCAGATAAATAGAAAATCCAAGCATCAACTCAATTCAGGATGCAAAAATAACTACAATATAATACAAGAAACTCAAAGAATCAAGACAATACAGTCCCACCAAAAATTATAAAACATCAGGAATTATCACCATCAAGACTGTTTTAGATGAAATGCCTGACAAAGATTTCAAGAAAATGATGGTGTCTATGCTCAAAGAAATCAGAGAAGAAATGAAGGGAATAAAAGAAGAAAACAAACTTCTGAAAGAGAACACAGGAAACCAACTTAATGAAATAAAGAGGTCATTACAAGACATGAGTAAGGAAATATAAATACTGAAGAGTAACCAGGCTGAAATCCTAGCTCTGAAGAATACAGTCAGTGGAATAAAAAAAAAGTCCGTGGAAAGTCTCACCAGTAGAATGCATGAAGGACAGAACAGAATATCTAAATTAGAAGACCAGGTAGCAGACCTAATATAGTCCAACAAAGAGAAAGATAAGCTAATAAATAGCAAGGTATAAATGGGAATTTCAAGATATCCAGGATGCTATGAAAAGATTAAACATAAGAATTCAGGGTATAACAGAAGGAGAAGAATTTCAATCCAGAGGCTTAGTAGGTGTTTCCATCAAAATCATAGAATAAAAATTTCACCAAATTGGGAAAGAAATGCCAGTGCAGATACAAGAAACTTTTATAACACCAAACAGACAAAGCCTAGAAAGAACCTCTTCTCGCCATGTTATAATTAAACTACTAAACACACAAACCAAAGAGAATATATTGAAAGCAGTTAGAGTGAAAAAGCAAATCACCTACAAAGGCAATTCCACCAGAATAACTGCAGATTACTCTATATGAACTTTAAAAGCCAGAAGTGCTTGGTCTGATGTATTCCAAGTTCTGAAAGATAACAAGTGTCAACCAAGATTACTTTATCCTGCAAAGCTATCTATCCAAATTGGTGGAGAAATAAGGACATTCCACAACAAAAACAGGCTTAGAGAATTTATGACAAATAAACCAGCTCTACAGAAAATAATTGAAGGAATTCTTCACACTGAAGAGAAAGCAAAACGTACACAGGAGGAAATAAGGAAAACTAAACCACACTCAAATAACAATTAAAACAATCGAGTAAAGGAGAAACAGGAAACACTACAAAATAAGAATGGCAAGAATAAATGCATACCTTTCAATAATAACTCTTAGTATCAGTTACCTCAACACACCAGCCAAAAGACAAAGGCTTGCAGACTGGATTAAAAGGCAGGATCCTGCCATTTGTTGCCTCCAGGAAACTCATTTTTCAATAAATGATACACACTGCCTTAGGGTAAAAGGATGGAAAATGGTATTTCAATCAAATGAGCCTAGGAAACATACAGGGGTTGCTATCCTAATATCTGATAGAATAGACTTCAAACCAACATTAGTGAGGAAATATAAGGAAGGTCATTTTATACTGATTATAGGAACAGTCCAACAGGAGGACATTACAGTCCTAAACATATATGTACCTAACATGGGGGCTCCCAGTTTCACCAAACAAACACTCTTAGGCTTAAGGTCACAGATAAGATCAAACACAGTTGTAGTGGGAGACTTCAATACCCCACTCTCATCACTTGACAGGTCATCCCAGCAGAAAATAAACAGTGACAACTGAATTAAATGATGTCATGGAACAAATAGACCTAACAGACATCTATAGGATATTCCATCCAAATGCTGCAGAATATACATTTTTTTTATCAGCAGCACATGGAACATTCTTTAAAATACACCATATATTAAGACACAAAGCAAATCTCAACAAATACAGGAAAATTGAAATCATCCTTTATTGTCTATCTGACCACAATGGTATTAAACTGCAAATCATTGAAATCATCCCTCATTGTCTATCTGACCACAATGGTATTAAACTGCAAATCAGCAACAAGAAAAGCTACAAAGCATACAGAAATTCATGGAGACTAAACAGTACACTATTGAATGATGAATGAGTCATTGAAGAAATCAAAGAGGAAATCAATAAATTCATAGAATGAAATGGTGACGATAATACAATATTTCAAAACCTTTGGGACATAATTAAGGCAGTCCTAAGAGGGAAATTTATAGCTCTAAGCAAGTGCCTGTGTTAAGAAATTAGAGCAAATAGGCAAGCTACAGAATGGGAGACAGTCTTTCCCAGCTACACATCTGACAGTGGATTAATATCCAGAATATACAAAAAAACTCAAAAATCAGAACAATAAGACATCAATCAACTCAATGAAAAAATGGGCTGTGGAACTAAGTAGAGAGTTTTCACCAGAAGAAATACAGATGGCATATAACCATCTACAAAAGTGTTCTATGTCCCTAGCCTTCACGGAAATGCAAATTAAAAATTATTTGAGATACCTGCTCTCTCATGTCAGAATGTCTACCTTCAAGAAGAAAAGTCACAATAAATGTTGGAGAGGATGTGGAAAAACGGAAGCCTTCTACACTGTTGGTGGGAATATAATCTGGTACAGCCATTGTGGAAATCAGTGTGGAGGTTCTTGAAACAGCTAAACATAAATTTCCCATATGATCCAGCTATAGCACTCCCAGGGATATATCTTAATGACTCTTCTCCCTACCTTAGAGATACTTGCACAACCGTGTTTATTGCTGCTCTATTCAAAATAGGTAGGAAATGGAACCAGCCTAGATGTCTCTCCACAGATGAATGGATAAGAAAGATGTGGTACATTTATACATTGGAGTTCTATTCCATGGTAAAGAATAATGAAATTATGAAATTTGCGGGGAAATGGATGGATCTGGAAAGGATTATACTAAGTGAGATAACCCAGGCCAAGAAAGCCAAACATCACATGTCCTCTCTCATATGTGGATCCTGGCTGCAAATGTATAGGCTTGTGTGTGAGCTGGAACAAAGCATTGGTAGCAGAGGCCAGTAAGCCTAGAAAAAATCTACAAGAGAGTGAAGAGAGGGAAGGACTTAAGGGGATGGTATTGTATACATGTATGTAGAAGAAAAGATTACAGGGAGGAGAAAGGCCAAAGTGGGGTTAGGAGAAGAGATTTTGTAAAAGAAAGGCAGAGGGGGGAGTGTCAATCAAATTTCAAGATATTCTGAATAAGACACATGAAAACCTACTTTCTTGAATAATGGCACATCACGAAGCCATAAATTGTTGCTAGAAAATTTTCAGTGCCAGGGATGGGATACATTCCAGTGAGTTGTTGGCCAGGAAGTCCCTGTTGCCTCTAAAACATTACAGGCTATTGCCAAGGGCCTTGGTTTCCCATGAGAAAGAGATGGTAAGACCTTATTGCTGAAAACTTACATGCCTGAGTGGCAATGTTACTGAAAAAATCAAGCTGATTCTGAGCAGAAAACCTTCTCCCTGTAGCCCAGCCAACTGAAAGCTGGAAAAAGTGCACGGTATGCAGCCCTATGGGAGACAGAAGTCATCAGTTGTGAAAACAGTGCATACTGGAAACTTTGGCCAGACAGGCCAAATGACTGAACAAGTGCAATAGTGGCATGTCTGCTCTGGCAGAAAGCAACTTCTCTGTAATTGGACTGAAGGCCCACTCTATGGGAGGGAATACATGCCTGGTACTGAAAACCTAATCAAAAGCCTATGGCAGGGAAAGTCATGAGCCTTAGAGGCATAAAGCCTGTTCTTGTTTGGATAAATACATATATTACTCTCACCAAATTTTCCTGAAAGTGGTGGTGTGGGGGAGACAGCATAGTCCCAATGGTGGGAATGGAGGGGAGTTGGGAGATGGTGTGCTCTCAGTGGTGGTGGGAGGGAGATGGTGCTGTCTAAGTGGTGAGAAGGGAAGGAGCCCAGAGACGGCATGGTCCTGGTGGAGGGCAGATAGAGGAATTGGGAGATCCTGTGATCCAAGTGTTTTGGGGGAGTTGGAAGGAAGGAAAGGTGTGGGAAGGAGGGAGGAGACTGGGTCAGTGGGAGGAAAGGTGAGAGGTGCTTGGCTTCAATTTGTGGAGCATGCAGGTAACACAGGAGAGAGCCTGATCTGTGGTATGATGGCTGGGTTGGGGTTGTGAGGGGTCTGCGCATCTAGTGAGCTACCTGAGAGCATGGATATCAGCAGATTCCCTACTTTGATCCTCTGTGCCCTCTCACTGGAAGTCTGTTAGGACCTGCTGACTCTGGAACCCCACAGATACTGCTTACCCTGGGAGCTGAAATGTGATTAGATGGATACTATCTTGACTGGAAGAGCCTTACTTTTTATTTTTTGTTCTGGAGAGAGAGAGAGAGAGAGAGAGAGAGAGAGAGAGAGAGAGAGAGAGATTGGTATGCTTGGGATTCAGCCATTGCAATCCAACTCCAGATGCTTAAACAACCTAGTAGTCATGTGTTACCTTACTCTTGCCTTAACTTTGTGCATCTGCCTTATGTGGGATCTGGAGAGTTGAACATGGGTCCCTAGGCTTCGCAGGCAAATGCCCTAACTGCCAAGCCATCTCTCCAGCCCCAAACCCTTCTTAATACAGTAGGAATACTTTATAAACAGTAACAGCAGTATAGAAAATCAGGTACAAGGACTTTATAAACATAGAGTCCAATGGAACTGAACAGGTCTCATGCTCTTGAATTTGGCTCTGAGTAGAATAATACTGTATTTCCTTTCAGGTTTGTTGTGATTATAGTTGAAAAGGTCTGTTATACCCTATTCATTTAGATTTTTATCTATGCATTTTTTTTGAGTTGTAATGACATGAGGAATGTTGAAAAAGTGCTGTAAAGTCAGATTGTGAGCTGATTGGCAACAGGTTTTAAGGGGAAGGAATATTCCTTAAAGTTACAAAGCAGAGATAATGAAGGGTAAGAAAAGGACAAGAAAATAGAATAATTTTACAATGGGATTTTATGATGGGGTAATACTCAACTGGGTTTATTTAATCAAGAGAAGGTATTGAGAAGGATGTTATTTGTAGTATTTCTGGGTGTCATCTATATTATAGTAATACTGTGTAACTTATCGTCCCCAACCTCAGTATTATACATCAAACACTTATTCTCTTGCTTGAGAATCTGTAGGGGATTTGTGGTTTTGGTAGTTTAAAGGTGGGCTCAGGCAGGTGACTACTGTAGTCTGAGGGTTGATTGTTTTAGATTTGGGCTGTTAATTGGACTCAGGTCTGCACCATGTACATGTATGTATTTTTATCAAAGACAGAATAAGAGAGAGAGAGAGAGGGGGAGGGAGAGAGAGAGAACTGGCACTCCAGGGCCTACAGTCACTGTAATTGAACTCCAGATGCATTTGCCATCTTGTGTGCATGTGTTACCTTGTGTGCTTGTATCACATTGTGTGTCTGGATTATGTGGGACCTGGAGAGTCAAACATGAGTCCTTAGGCTTTGCAGGCAGACGCCTTAACCACTAAGCAATTTCTCCAGCCCAATATGTATACTTTTAGTGGCATTTCATGTTGATGACATAGCATCTGCCATGGATATGGTCTCCTCACATCTAATGCAGGCATATAGAATGCCAAGCTAACACAATGGAAGCATGGCAAGGCCCCTGTTTGCTTTATATTTGGTAAAAATTTCTTTGATCATTGAAGGTTAAGGACCACATGCAATGCCACTGGGGCAGGGAAAACACATTTCCCTGATACAGAGGAAGTAAGTGAATATTTGCTGACTATTCATTGACTTCAAGAATTCCTGTGCTCTTGTAGAAGCCAGCTACCCTGAGGATAACACTAAAGGCAATAGGACATGATGAGTCTTGGTTATCTATGTTACTCTATCAGATAAGAAGGACTGCTTAGTTTGATAGAGGGTGGGTATTGATGAAGACCTTTAAATTAAGCTCATTTTCACTTGAGCAGATAGTTGCAGCTTGCTGAGAAGAAGAGGAAATGGTGGAGGTGAGTTACATAATCTTTCTAGGTTGCTTCAGGTCACAGGACTATACTGATTGAGCAGTGTGGCCTCAGGTAAAAATCTTCCAGGGATGACGATTCTTGTAATTCTCAACTATACAGCAGAAGATCTTGTAGCCTCCAAGAGACCATGTATAAGGGTTCTGGAGGTCTCCTGTTTTTATTTTGTTGAATGAATTAAGCATAAAGAACCATATTACTCTATATTGAATTAGGGGTTCTCCTTTTCCTAATCAAATAATTCAGTGTTATTTATAGGAGTAGTTTTAATTTTTTGACTTATGTGTGTGGGTGCACATGTTTATATGCATATGCCTATGTGTGTGGATGCAAATATGTGCAGGTGTGCATTCATGGTCACATGTATGTGTAGACTAAAGGTTGATGTTGGGAATATCTCTATATCACTCTACTTCATTCCTCAAAACAGTTTATCTCATTGAACCCAAGCTGCTAGTTCAGTCAGTCTAGCTAGCCAGCTTGCCCTGGGGATCCTAGGTCTGTATTCCCCAAATGCTGAGATTTCTGGCAGGCTGCTATGCTCACCTAGCATTTACCTGGGTGCTGGTGGCCCAACTCAGGTTGTCATGCTTTGTATGGTAATCACTTTATCCACTGAGACATCCCCTGAGCCATCTACTTTTTATTTTGATTGGATAGTTTGAAGTGTTTGTAAATATTTTCTCAAAGGTTTAAGGTATGTTGGCTATTTAATATTTTCCTTTAGCATATAACACAAAGTATTCAGTATTCTGTGGCCCAGGCTAGTTCACCCCTCCTTATACAACCTGAAGGCCCCTGCTTCAAGGAGCCAAACTTCAGCATATTACCCTACAGCCTTGGACACCTGGACTCAAGCTATCCTATTGGGTAGCTGAGTACAGACATGTACCACTATGCCTGGCTTTTCTGTATCCTCCTTCAAATCAAGAGTCAGTCTAGGCCTTTGTGAGTATGTATCTCATTTTCAATTACCAGTTGGAGGATCCTACTGCAATATGGTGCCCCAAAGATACTCTGCCAATGAGTCAGTGTTGAAGGGATTTGGAGTTAGATAATTGTTATTATGAAAGCATCATTAGGAACTAATTAGAAAGCAAAATCACTGCCTGTGGAAACAAGGAGGATAAATTTCATGAGGAACAGTGTATATTTGTAGTCTTAAAGTATCTCCCCACACATTGCTTATTAGTTATGGAGGAAAATTATAGTTTTATAATGGAAAGAACTTCATGGACACCATTCCCACTACATGAACAAACAAACATAGCATCTCCAACATTATGTCTTTCTTGCTATGTATATTAGTTACCTACTCTTTGCTGAGAAAAATGCCTAGTAAAATTACTTTAAGGGAGGAAAGGTTTATCTTAACTTATAGCTCCAGGTTATAGTCCATCACAGAAGGGCAGGCATGGAGGAAGGAGTTTGAAACAGTCCCATTCAGTGAGTAATCAGAGAGGGATGAATTCCATTGTTCAGCCAGCTTTTTCCTTTCTGTACTTTAGGATCCCACTCACAGTTAAGGTTGGTCTTCCTACCTCAATTAACCAAATCAAGATAGCCCCTCACCAGGTCCTATCAAAGTGCCAATCAATATAATCCATCAAAATGTGATACATTGATAAGACCATTGTCTCATGACTGTGACAGTCATGCAAACATGGGGGAGGTTCCATTAAAGAACTTGCTTAGACTTTTAAAAAAAATGTCAGTTATGAAAGATAGCAAAAGATTGAAAACTATTCTGTATAGAGGCTATTGGAAGATATAAATCTGGATTGGATCTTGAACTAGAGTAAAAAATGTACCTAAGAAGGATATTGTTGTAACACTTGTATTCATTTATTTGAGGGTGAGAGGAAGATAGATAGAAAATGGGCATGCCAGGGTCTCCAACCACTGCAAACAAACTCCAAAGGCATGCACCTTGTGCATCCAGCTTACATGGGTGCTGCAGAATTAAACCTGGGTTTTTAGGCTTTGTAGGAAAGCTCCTTTAACCACTAAGCCATTTCTTTAGCCCTCTTGTAACAACTTTAAAATTTGAATGTGTAATTTGAGTTAGATATACCAATGTTAAACCTCCCATTTTCATCAATTTTATTGTGGGTATGTAAGAGGCCCCCTTCCTTCCTTCTTTCCTTCCTTCCTTCCTTCCTTCCTTCCTTCCTTCCTTCCTTCCTTACTTCATTCCTTCCTTCCTTTCTTTCTTTTTTCCTTCCTTCCTTCCTTCCTTCCTTCCTTCCTTCCTTCCTTCCTTCCTCCCTTCCTCCTTCCTTCCCTTCTTTCCTCCCTGCCTTTGTCCCTGCTCTCTTTCCTTCTTTTCTTTCTTTTAGGAAACACAGTAACATGATGGTTGAAATTTATTCTCAAATGAGTTGTTAACATTATTTTTATAGAGAATGATAGAATGGTAGAACAAATGGGACAAAAGTTTTATAATTTGCACCATTTTTGGTTCAGGTATTTGAAAAATATTTTTGGAATCATTTGGGCAACATTGTTGGAGGGTTAGAAGCTATATCAAATTAAAAAGTCATCCAAAAGGAAAAAAATCCTAACACAATATGTGAAGATACACAACATGAACATTGCTGATGCAGTATAAATACAAGATGGAATTCCATTGCCAAGGAGTAAAGACTGTATAAACTTTTAAATGTTGAAATCTAGTTAATAAAAGCAAATGATGCCCTATAGACTTAGTGACAGTTCCAATAGTGTTCTCAGCTATCTGCCCAGCTCCATGTCTTAGTTTAAACCCTGTTTAAAATGAAAAGTGGGAGAAATGTATTGCCTTTTCCCCTAAGCTTTAGTAGAAGCTAGATTTTATCAGAAAAAACTTTGGAGACTTACTGGAAGAATTACAAGGGTACAGAAGAAAAAATTCCTTGTTGACATGTATTCATTCCATACTGATGGAAAAGACAACATAATCTATTACAGTTGAGGTTCTATAAAGCAAGAAAGTTGGCTAGACTGGAGTGACATTAATCTGAAAACTTGGTAGCTGTGCATATAGCCAAAACAAAATAATTAGTTTGATAGGAAGTTGTCTTATTGCACCAGATTCTGTGTGAAGGAGCCATATAGGAGGTTGAGAACTAAATCATTTTAAAAGGAATAATGCAAGGCTAGGAGTCTAACTTCTTTCTTGCCTGCAGTTCCTACTTCTTCAAGGCCAGACAAAACAAGTCCACAGACACCATCAGACCTTGTGGTGGTTTGAATAGAATAGATGGCCCCCAATATATTCAGTTGTTTGTTTGTAGTTTGCATCTGCAGCCACCTGGCTAGAGTCAGTACCATTGCGTGGATCTTAAGGTGTGGTGGTGGGTTTCAGATTTCAATCTAAAGATATGCAAACTGTGCCTAGCTGGAGTTCCTGAAGTGTGCTGTGGCTTTTGACCTTTAGGCTTGTACTTCTCTCTTTGCTTGGACCTGTGAAGGCAGGCCAGCTCCTTTTGCCATTATGGAACTTCCCGTGGATCTGTAAGCTTCAATAAATCCCTTCCTCCATAACTGTGCCTGGTCTGGAAGTTCATCTCAGCGAACCTGAATCTGTCTGCTACAGAACTTGGTACCAGGAGTGGGTTATGTAGGGATATTCCTTCTAAGGTGAAGGACAATTTGTTGCATTTGGCCCCTCCTACCACTAAGAAAGAAGCATAATGTCTAGTGGGCCTATTTGGATTTTGGAGACAGCACATTCCTCACTTGGGTGTCTTACTCCGTCCCATATACCAAGTGACTTGGAAAGCTACTAGTTTTCAGTGGGGCCCAGAACAAGAGAAGGCTCTTCAACAGGTCCAGGCTGCTGTGCAGGCTGCTCTGCCCCTTGGGCTGTATGATCCAGCAGATCTGATGGTACTTGAGGTTTCAGTGGCAGACAGGGATGCTGTTTGGAGCCTTTGGCAGGCCCCCATAGGTGAATCACAGCGGAGGCCATTGGGACTTTGGAGCAAGGCCCTGCCATCGTCTGCAGACAATTATTCTCCATTTGAGAGACAGCTGTTGGCCTGCTATTGGGCCTTAGTGGAAACTGAACATTTGACAATGGGCCATCAAGTTACTATGCGACCTGAGCTGCCCATCGTGAGTTGGGTGTTATCTGACCCACCAGGCCATAAAGTTGGACGTGCACAGCAACAGTCCATCATTAAGTGGAAGTGGTATATACATGATCGGGCTTGAGCAGGCCCTGAAGGTACGAGTAAGTTACATGAGGAAGTTGGCCCAAATGCCTATGGTTGCTACTCCTGTTGCAATGCCTTCTGTCTCCAAGCATGTACCTATGGAATCATGGGGTGTGCCCTATGATCAATTGACTGAGGAGGAAAGGTCTAGGGCATGGTTTACAGATGGTTCAGCACGTTATGCAGGCACCGCCCAAAAGTGGACAGCTGCAGCATTACAGCCCCTTTCTGGGACAACTCTGAAGGACTGTGGTGAAGGGCAGTCTTCACAATGGGCAGAACTTCAGGCAGTGCATATGGTTGTGCAATTTGCTTGGAAAGAAAAATGGCCAGATGTGCAGTTATACACTGATTCATGGGCTGTGGCCAATGGTTTGGCTGGATGGTCTGGGACTTGGAAGGAGCACAATTGGAAAATTGGTGAAAAGGACATTTGGGGAAGGTGTATGTAGATAGAACTCTCTGAATGGGCAAAGGATATAAAGATACTTGTGTCCCATGTTAATGCTCATCAGAAGGTGACCTCATTGGAGGATGACTTTAATAATCAAGTAGATAAGCTGACCCGTTCTGTGGATAGTGGTCAACCTT
Organism: Dipus sagitta; assembly: GCA_036346955.1. Taxonomy (NCBI): domain Eukaryota; kingdom Metazoa; phylum Chordata; class Mammalia; order Rodentia; family Dipodidae; genus Dipus; species Dipus sagitta. Next base: position 53,733,245 of record CM070779.1, on the reverse strand, counting down.
TTTCCTCAGCCACCCCTGTCATTGCCCAATGGGCCCATGAACAAAGTGGCCATGGTGGCAGAGATGCAGGCTATGCATGGGCCCAACAACATGGACTTCCACTAACTAAGGCTGACCTGGCTACGACTACTGCTGAGTGCCAAATTTGCCAACAGCAGAGACCAACTCTGAGCCCCCAATATGGTAGTATTCCTTGGAGTGACCAGCCAGCATCCTGGTGGCAGGTTGACTACATTGGACCACTTCCATCATGGAAAGGGCAGCGTTTTGTCCTTACAGGAATAGACACTTATTCTGGGTATGCATTTGCCTTTCTTGCACGTAGTGCTTCTGCCAAGACTACCATCTGTGGGCTTACAGAATGCCTTATTCACCATCATGGCATTCTACACAGCATTGCTGCTGACCAAGGAACTCACTTCACTGCCAAGGAAGTACAGCAGTGGGCTCATTATTATGGAATTCACTGGTCTTACCATGTGCCCCACCATCCTGAAGCAGCTGGCTTGATAGAATGGTGGAATGGCCTTTTGAAGAAACAGCTACAGCGCCAACTAGGTGGCAATAGCTTGGAGGGCTGGGGGCGTGTCCTCCAGCAGGCTGTATATGCTTTGAATCAGTGTCCTATATATGGTACTGTTTCTCCTGTAGGCCAGATTCATGGGTCCAGGAATCAAGGGGTGGAAATGGGAATGGTCCCACTTACCATCACCCCAAATGACCCATTAGCTAGATTTTTGCTTCCTGTTCTCGCAACCTTATGCTATGCTGGACTACAAGTCTTCGTCCCAGAGGGGGGAGTGCTTTTGCCAGGAGACACAAAGAACATTCCATTGAACTGGAAGCTAAGACTTCCCCCTGGTCACTTTGGGCTCCTAATGCCCTTGAGTGAACAGGCTGAGAAAGGAGTTATACTGATAGCAGGGGTGATTGATCCAGATTACCAGGGGGAAATTGCACTGCTTCTCCACAATGGAGGTAAGGAAGAGTATGCCTGGAGTGCAGGAGATCCTTTAGGGCGTCTGTTAGTGTTACCATGTCCTGTTGTCAAAGTCAATGGACGACTGCAACAACCCAATAAAAGTAGTGTGATAAATGACCTAGATCCTTCAGGAATGAAGGTATGGGTTACCCCTCCAGGTAAAAAACCAAGACCTACTGCTTGCTGAAGGTGGAGGAAATACAGAATGGGTAGTAGAAGAAGGCAGTTACAAATACCAGCTAAGGCCACGTGACCAGTTACAGAAACGAGGACTGTGATTGCAATGTTTCTGTCCTGCCTTGATAACAGAGTGTTTGTATGTATCTACACCAATATTACGATTATATCATTAGCTAACTGTTGAATTTATATTAGACCCATTATATTAGAGACTAAGCTTTGTGTTGGGGGGAAGATTTTGCGGTTCCGGTTGTATGTGGGATAGTTATGCCATGTTAGGCGGAATTATGAGCTTGTTACTGTTTTCATTTGAAAATTAAGTATGATGTAAGGAGACATGATTTGATGCCAAGTTGACAAGGGGTGGACTTGCGATAGTTAAGGTGTTGTCAACTTGATCTGTTTAGTAATCCATAGGTTGCTTCTAGGAAGGATCAAGTAAAGGAGGAAGTCTTTCCCCCAGGGTGAGCCCTTCCCCTAGAATGGGAGGCCCCTCCCAGAGGGGGACTTGATACAAGGAAGCTCTGGGTAAAAAGAGTCCGTCCTTCCTTCCTTCCTTCCTTCCTTCCTTCCTTCCTTCCTTCCTTCCTTCCTTCCATTTGGCTGCTGGAGCTGCTTGCTACCTTCCAGCGTGGATTGAAGACCAGTGTGGACAAAAGACCAGCATCAACGGAAGACCCCCGTGGATTGAAACCCAGCAGCTCCTCAGGAAGCCTCCAGGCTTTCCAGCACCATCTGCAGTGCCTGGTCGGGTCTGCTGAGGCATCTGGCCACGAGGACTGAACAACTACCAGGTTCGGTGATTCTTGGGCCTGCAATTGCTATTGGACTACTGTAAGCTGATCCAATAAATCCCCTTTTAAAATAATTCATTCTAGCAGTTCTGTTCCTCTAGAGAACCCAAAGCTGTCTGATACAGACCTCATGCTGATGATTATTTTGTCCATTTGTTCCTCAAAGTTGTTTATTTTCCAAGGACTGATCATCTCATTTTCAGCAGTTGTTGCCAAAGATGTTGAGAGATGTTTCAACATATGACTGTTTCCTTCTTTCCTTCCTTTCTTTCCTTCCTTCCTTCCTTCCTTCCTTCCTTCCTTCCTTCCTTCCTTCCTTCCTTCCTTCCTTCCTCCTCCCTCCCTCCCTCCCTCTCCTTTGCTAGTGGCATGTCTTGTATGGGCTGTGAATTGTTTTGCTGGTGGTAGGAATATGTTAGCTTATTTTCATGGAAGGCACCTAAATCTATGGTCTGTATTTTGAAAATGAAGCTGTTTGACTGGGCCTTAGTTTTCCTTTTTCAGCACTAAAACCCTGTTGTCATCTTTGAGAAAGCAGTAGGTGGAGCTACAGGCTTTTTATCAGGAAAGAACTTTTTCAGTAGCTGCCCTTTGCTGGAATAACCTGAACAAGCACATGTTTCCAGAAATAACAGAGGCATTTCCAAGTATTCCAGAAATATATGCAAGACTGTTTAGTCATTCATAATCACCGATTTACAAGTACTAGATTCTGCAGAAAATATTTCAAAAGCAGAAAAAAACGATTCATAGAATTTCCTATATTTTTAGAAGGATAAAAAAAATGGAATTCAAGAGAGGGAGAGACACTTATTCTGCTCAAACTTGTGCCACTTTTTCCCCCAGGTGGTGAAAGGGCCTAGAGGGGTAACCAGGGGTGGAAAAAAATCTTTTCCATTTGCGTCAGAACTCTGAGGAGCTCTTCATTTCTCCACTCGATGAACTTTTTCAAGGCTCTAAACTGTGGTTTTGATTTTCCCTGAATCACACAGAGGTGGCCCAGGTTCAGTGACTCTGAGGAGGTCAGAAAGCACTCACAACAGATCTTTCTTGAGGGGCTTTCTTCTTGATGAGTGCTCTGATGTTTTTGACTATTTCCCAGAGAAAGAATAAAATGCTGCTTTTAATCACTGTAAGAAAGAGAATTTCTTCAAGCAAACCTAATGAGTACTGAGACATGCTCACAGGTCTTTGTGTGGTGATCTGGCCTCAGAGAAGTTCCATGAAGAACATCTCCAGGTGATTCTTGAAGGTTGTCAGTGCTCAGGGTCATGGCCATAGATGACTAGAGCAGAAGTGCTCAGTAGACAGTCAGGGTTCTGAAGCCAGACAGAACTAGTAGGATGTGTCTATGTATATTAATATCCCCCCCCCTCCTCTCTACCTCTCTGTCTCTCACATACACACACACCACATACCAATTTTCCAGAGAAACACCCCGCAGAAACTGATGCATTCGTGACCCCAAGGTGAATACCAACAACTCCATTGAAGAGGGTCCTCAGTGGATACGGTGGGAGAGAGGGAAGATATGAGTATAACCTGGTGGTAATATGGCCAATATGTGCATACAGTAAAGTTCTCAAAACATAATAATTAAGAACAAAGAAACAAGAAAAAAGTAGGATGTGTGTATGTGTATCTATAAACATCCCCCCACAGATTCTCTAGAGAAACAGAACCCGTAGGATATGTCTATGTCTATCTATAATCTCTCTCTACCTGTCTCTCTCACATTCATGTGGATTCTCCACAGAAAGATAACCAGTAGGATGTGTGTGTATATGGCTAAACACACACACTCACACACACATACACCCACACACATTTACCTAATTGCCTTCCTGTGTTAGGATTTGCTAGAGAAACAAAATTGATAGAGTGAATATATTTTAAAATTGGAATTTATTAAATCAGTTCATAAGTTATGGACCGGGCAGTCCAACCACACCTAGAAAACTGAAAAATCTAGCAGCCTCACAGTCCACAAGGCTCCATGCAGACTGAGGTCTGTAGCACCTGGTAGCTGCGCAATCCATGACACTGGAGGCAAGCCAAGAAGTCACAGAACCAGATAGCTGCTGTCCATGAGGCCAACTAAAGGCGGAAGCACGCACAAGCAAAACAGCCTCGCAGGACAAGGGGAACTGGGGGAAGAGCATGCGCAGTGAGTAGCATGGGCGTGTGGAACACAAGAAGCAAGTCCCTGGCGCTCTCTTGGAGCTTCTTTACATAGTCCCCCAGCGGAAGGGACGCCCACTGGGGAGGAAGGACTTCCTCTCTTAGCGAATGTGGCCAGGAAACCCTCACAAACCCGCCCAGCAGGCGCATCTGTCACTGCTCTGGCTGCTGAGATGGACTCGTGATTACAACACGTGATGAATAAGAGCTGGGACTATGAAGTATAACAAAAAAGGTGCTAATTTACTTTTTACTTACATCTATTCAGCTTTATGCATCAAAACTGTCTCCTAAGTTTAGGAAAAACTGTCTCCTAAGTTTAGGAAAAACAGGTCGGATACTCTCAAATTTAAGAGAGAATTGTGTGTGTAAGGCAGGGAAGGTAGTATTTCTGAATTCCAAGAAAGGAAATCCTGGGTAGGCCATCCTTTCAACTGTTCTTCTCAGAAGGTTGCCTTCTTTGTAGCCTGCATTTTCATGCCACACCTGCGCTCTCTTTCTCTGCCGTGTCCACAGCTGGCATGGAGACCCACTGGTTGTTGGCCTTAGTTTAAGAGGTGGGACCGTGCTTCTTACTTGGATAGATACTCCATTTATTTAGTCTTTCTGGGTCTGTTTTTTCTTGCTGTTTCATAGTTTTATAGGCTCTGTGGGCTATTCTTCAGACAATCTCAGAGCATTCCATCCCCATGGGAGATATCACAGATAATCATAGTGGGAATTTATGGGTAGGTGGTAGCAGAGTCTAGTGGAGGAAGCAAACCTCTGTGTTTTACCAAGCTTACTTTCTTCTCAATCCAAAGGCATGCTGGGAACATAGGAAATGTGTTCAGAATCTCTTTTCTCTGCTAGGCATTCTGATGCACAGGAATCTTACCTTATGAAACATTTTTTTTCTTTTGACTGCTGACAACTCTTTAAAAATATTTATTTATTTGTTTGTGTGAAGGCACTATGGCACAATGTGGAGGTCAGAGGAGAACTTCTAGGTATCTGTGCTCTACCTTCTTTGAGGCAGGGTCCTGTGATGCTGCAAACGAACTGCCAGACTGCAAAGGAACATCAGACTAGCTGCCCCATAAGCTTTGAATTCTGACTCTACCTTCCTTTGTCATAGGCAAGGTGAGATCACAGATGCATGTGCCACTTTGAATCTGGCTTTACATACAAGTTGGGAAATTGAACCTGGGCTGGAAGCCTTTGCAAACCAACATCTTTATTGATGAGTCCAAACTGTTTTTAAAATTTGGTGTCCAGTAACTCCTTGCAAATAGAAGTGAAATTGTGTGTATGTGTGCATGTTTCTTGGTTATGGCTTTTTAACTTCATGGATTTCAAAAGCGACTTTCCCCTAAATTAAGAACTTCTTACTTTCAGGGTTCCCATAAGTGAAAAGAAGTGATGAAGGAATTATTTCCATTTTATAGCACAATAAACTTTACTAATTATTGTTATTATTAATTTTGTAATCAGAATAAACCACTCAATACTGAGCAGACAACATTGAGAATGAACATTCTTTTATTGAAACTATATACAGAGGACTAGAGAGATAGCTCTGCAGGTAAGGGCACTTGCTTACAAGGTCTGATGGCCTGGGTTTGGCTCCCCAGTACTTACATAAAGCCAGATGCACAGAGTGGCACATTCATCTGCAGTTTGTTTGCAGTGATGTGAGGCTCTGGAGTGCCCATTCTCTTTCTTGTCTTCAAATAAATAATAAATAAAGTATACATTTTAAAAAAGAAAATATCTATAGGGATATGATGATGCAAGATGCAACCAATGAGTGGAGTCTATTGGCCTTTCCTAGATTTCTTTGCATAATTTCCTGCACTTTGCCCACTCAGTGAAGTGGAAAGTTTGTCCAGCTCATTACAACTCTCCTGTGATTGCTTTTGAGAGAAGACTCTGAACTCTGAGTTTCTGTTTTTCTTAGCTAAAAAATGCTGCTCTTGGGTCTCATGCTGCCTGTCCTCAGTTAACAGTGAGAAAATCTTCATGGTTGTTTATGTTCATTTGTGTTGTCATTCTGGGCCACAAGTTTACATTATATTAATATGAACAAGTGGCACTTGGAAAGTACTCACCTGAGGAAAAGATCAGCACATTGAGCACAAAGAGGGATGCTGGGTGGGAAGTCAATTCAGCCAGGTGGGAAAGAGAGAACTGGTATAGATATATAGTGCGAAATGTGCTTCTCGAAAATTCTAGCTTTGACTGCCATGGTGGTGTTGCCTACAATCTCAATATCTGGGAAGCTGAGGTAGAAGGATTATGAATTTGAGGCTAGCCCAGGTATATAGGAAGTCCTAGTTTCAAAAATCCAGAATCCAAACCAAACACAATATCCTCCTCAATCTCTACTTTTTCAGAAAGCTGAATGATCTAGACTTTCTGTGGTTTTCTTTTTATAGATTAATGAATCATTGGAAGGCATTTACTTTTTACATTTATTTTATTTAAAAGCTCAAGTTAAAAGTTCCAAGTGAGAGTAGAATTTTCAAGTAGGTGGCATGGTGACTTTGATTCTTAGGATGGTAGTATAGTCAAATTGTACCTCTCTCACTTACTAGGGTTTTTATTTTGGACAAGCTGCTTAATTTCCTTAGATTTTATTTTTTGACCTATAAAGTACAGACAACAATAGTTATCTCATTGGTCCTACTAAGCACTAAATAACATGAATCAGTAGATCATTACATTCTTGTTACTGGGACAAGGCAGTCATACAGGAGCAGCTTATGGAAAGAAAAGGGTTTATTTCAGCTTATAGTCCAGAAGGTGGAGTCTATCCTGATGGGGAAAGCATGGCAGGAGCAGGAAGCTGGTTCACATCATCACATAAGCAGAGAGGAAGTAGATTATACACATAAATGCTATATGCTCAACTAGCTTTCTCCATTTTAGTAGTCCAGGAGCTCACCCCCTAGGATGGTGTTGCCCTCTGTTAAGGTTGGGTCCTCCCACCTGCTATTTACAGTTAGGAATGGTCACCCTACCTAGAAGATTCCTCACAGATATGACAAGAGATTTGCTTTTAAATCCTGTCAAGTTGACAACCAGACATTAACCATTACAATTGCATTCTTTGTCAATTTACCACTCAGACATAATGCCCTCCATGTCATGTCCTACAGGCTCACGGTCATCTCATAATGGAAAATACATTCAATTCAACTTCATAAATCCCTGTAGTCTTCAGTAATCACAACACTATTCAAAAGTATAAAGACCAAAACTCTCATCTGAGACTCAAGGCAGTCCCTCAACTATGAACCCTATAAAATCAGAACATAAGCTACTTACTTTCCACATACAAAGGCACAGAATAAATACTTTCATTCCAAAAGAAGGAAATGGGGACATATCAAGGAAAGACTGGACTAATGCAAGACTGAAACCAAGAAGGACAAACTCAAAAATTTGAAGCTCCATTTGGCATCTGAGATTTGTCATGGGTCATCTGGGCTCCAGAGGTCTTGGGCAGTTCTACCTTTTCCACTGTGCCGCTTACACTCTCTCTCATGGGCCAGATCTACCCTGATCCCTTGGCTTTTCCTGGCAGATATCTCAAAGATCTGGATATCTCTAACACTCCATGGTCTCCATTGCAACATAGGGTTTACCTTCATATCTTTTAACCTCACAGTGTCTCCTTACCTCAGTGGCTATCTAGAACTGTTGTGAAATACTCCAAGACTACCTCAATGCCAAGTTCTGCTGCCAGATCAGAATGAATCCTGGTGCCCTTAGGACATAGCTATGGCTGCCTGTGTATGCTCACCGTGGGAAGCAGAGATGTCTATCATCATTCTTTAGACCTGTTCGTCTCAAAAGAATCTGACTAGCTAGATCCTTCAATGGGCTGATTCTTGCTCTCATGGCATTCCTCCTATTGTCCCCACTTTCTCATTGGCTTATCTTTAATAGTGATAATCACTCCAGAATTACAGTTGAAGAGGCTGAAGTTTGGGGCCTAGAATTTTTAATTTGCTTATATTTCTTTTCCTGTCAAACTACATGATTTTTATATTTTTACTTTTACATTTTGGTCTCTCACTGTAGATTTGAATCAGGGCAACTAAAAGAAGCCATACCACAGATTCAATACTATTCTCCCTTGAAATTTCCTATATCAAACATATTAGTTTATTATTTTTAATTCAACTCTACTCACATTCTTAGAATAAGGACAGAATACAGCCAATTTCTTTGTATCACGTGATACATACCCCAGTTCCTGATAGAGTCCTTATTTCCCTCTGAAATATCATAAACCAAGCTTCTATTGTCCACATTTCTCTCAGCCTTCTGGCTTTCCAAGTTCCCGCCAAAATATCCCATTAAGCTCTTATTACCACATTATAAGGCTTTCCTTGTCCACAGCTTAAAATCTTCCATAAACCAGTTCCAAAGGACTAACAACCACATGGTCAGGTTTATCATTGCATCAATCCATTTCTTGGTACCAGTGTTATGTATCAATTACTTTCTCATTGCTAGAATAAAGTGTCTGACCAGAAGCAGTTTATGGAAAGAAAAGGAACTAATTTGGATTATAGTCCAGGGGGTGGATTCCATCATTGTGGGAAATGCATGGCAGAAGCAGGATATAAGTGTCACATAATTGCACCAGCAGCGAGAAAGTGGAGTGGAATGAATGATGAATGTTCAACTAGCTTTCTCCTTTTTATACAAGCCAAAGACATAGGGTGGGTTCTCCCACCTCAACTAACCTGATCTGGAAAATCCCTCACAGACATGACCAGAGATTTGTTTGCTAGCAGATATTAACTATCATAGGCACTTAGAATATTTCCTAGTAAAATTGCACACACACACACACACACACACACACACACACACTTGATGTTACATATTTCTGAAAATGGTTTGAAGTTTTTTATTTTTATTTTTGAGGGGGCATCTCAAGGTAGGTTGTCACTCTAGCATAGGTTGACCTGGAACTCACTCTGTAGTCCCAGGCTGGTCTTGAACTCATAGCGATCTTCCTATCTCTGCCTCTTGAGTGCTGGGATTAAAGGTATATACCACCACACCCAGGTGGTTTTAAATTTTGAAATAAGCATGTCTGATTTTTTAAAAAATTTTTTGTTTATTTTTATTTTTTTTCATTTGAGAGCGACAGAGAGAGAAAGAGGCAGATAGAGAGAGAGAGAATGGGCATGCCAGGGCCTCCAGCCACTGCAAATGAACTCCAGATGCATGCGCCCCCTTGTGCATCTGGCTAACGTGGGTCCTGGAGAATCGAGCCTCGAACTGGGGTCCTTAGGCTTCACAGGCAAGCGCTTAACTGCTAAGCCATCTCTCCAGCCCATGTCTGATTTTTTTTGTCATTCAAAAAATTAGACTAGAAAAAAGTAAAATCTAGGTGCTTCAGTTTATGCTTTTTATAAATTTGCTTCTCATTCTGGAGTGGAGCACTTTGTTCCATGTAGAAATTGTATACTGAAGAGGAAATAATTCTGAGCAATTATTTAAAACAGAACTAGTAAGCCAAACAAAACAAAAAGAAATAGTTAAGGTGGTTACTTTCTACAAGCTAACCAGATAAATTTTGTTGTTAGTAAATGACAAAGAACAAGTGTATTGCAAAGGTTTTAAATGAACTTAGGGAATTTTAAAACCAAATATATCTAGGAACTATAAGTAGTCTCATTTGTATAGAACAAAATGTTCATTGGGGGAGATACTTGGAGATAACAGATAAGAAAAAAAATAGAGTTTTAGGGACAGTACTTAGGTAAGTGGCATGCTTTCTTTCTGAACCACTGGGAGACAGAAATGGTTTTGGAGAGGAAACATCATTCAGCCACATAATTAACACATTTTTTATTACTAGATTTAATAACCCACAATAACCTCATCTAAGTAAAATGTTCTTGAATTTATTCCTAATATTTTGTGATAAGCTAGCATGAAATTTTTTCTCTCCTTCCTTTTCTCTCTCTCCCATTCTTGTTTAAATATTTTATTTATTATTTATTAGAGATAGAGAGAAAGAACATCAGAAAAAGGCAGAGAAAGAGAGAGAATGGGCACAGCAGAGCCTCTTGCCATTGGAAATGAATGCCAGATGCATGTGCCGCCTTGTGCATCTGGCTTATGTAGATACTAGGGTATTGAACCTGGGTCCTTAGGCTTTGCAGGCAAGCACCTTAATTGCAAAGCCATCTCTCCAGCCTTTTTCCTCCTTCCTTCCTTCCTTCCTTTCTTTTTTTCTTTTTCCCTTCTTTCCTTCCTTCCTTTGGTGGACAATAAAAAAATTTACTGTATGAAGCACTCTTAGTATTGTAAGACAGAGGTGTTAGTTTCATTACTATTTTACTGTGTGTCTGCATAAATAATATGCAGCAGTTTTTAATACTGCTGGAAGAGCTTCATCATAGTACCTGGTATGTTTGCCTTGAAATTCTCCCTTTCAACCTTAAAGACGTGCCAGGAGTAACAACAGGATTACCACCAAGGACTGATAACCACAGGAGAGATCTGGCAAAGGATTGGCAGTTTGGTGAGATGATTTTACAGCTAGACCAAATGAACAGGGAACTCTTTTATAGCTACTTAAATAAGTTAATATTGATTTTATGATGCATTTTCTATTATTTTATAAGGGAAAGCAGTGAGAATATGAGGTGTTAGAGTCTGTTGCCCACTTTTATGAACTGCTCTGCTTTATTTTCTTTTTATTAACTATTTCCTGCCTTCCAAGGCAATTGAACAGACAGTTTATGGGGCAAACACTAGGACAGAAAATAAGCTCCCTTTCTTTTCTTTTTTCTTTTTAACAATTACTCCTCCTCCTAAAGATGCAAAATAAAAATATAATGTAATAGACTTGGGACCTTAGAATTTATATCCATACAATTTTGTCTTGAACTTGAATTATTTTATAGAAATGTGGACAGAGCCAGGCCTCTTGTTGCAATGCTAGTTGGGGTCACTCTATAAGTCCCAGGAATTTTTATAAAGCTGTTTTGTTTTTTGCTCTGTATTGTATCTAGTACATTTTCAGGTCATTCCCTTTTAATGCTATCTATACATGGGAATCACAAACATCCATTATTGTGGCCACCAAATCAATACTCCTGGGTAGCTTTCCTTATGTATATCTCTAGGGGTTTCTTTATGACTTGTTTTGGCCATTGGCTTAAATATCCTAACTCCTGTATCCTTAAGAGTTTACTTAGTGCTTACAATCCTGTCTTCCCGACACAAAGTGGCCATGGTATTTTCTTGTGTAGGTGATGCTACCAACCCAAAACCCACATAAGAGGAGGAAAAAAATGATGACATCAAACAGAAGAGGAATTTGTTGGAAAGAAGAAAGGATTCAGTGGAGGGGGGATTCCAGAAGGGAGGATATGATCATGATATATTGTCTGTATGTATAGAAGTTGTCAATAGAAACTAAAAAATGTTCTGGGCATGATGGTGCATGCCTTTAATCCCAGTACTGGGGAGGCAGAGGTCAGAGGATTGCCATGAGTTACAGGCCAGCCTGAGACTATACAGTGAATTCCAAGCCAGCCTAGGCTAGAGTGAGATCCTACTTCGAAACCCCACCCCCAAAACGTGTCTTCTAAAAAACCAAAACCAAAACAACCAAATTTATGTTTTAGCTGTGAAACTCCTGGGATCAGGTTGTATCTCTGAAAATATGACCACTTGACACCATAATGTGTGCAGATTTGTGTCTCATATGTACTATTTTTTTCCAGACTCATGTTTTCAACATGATATTAGGTGATATATGTTTAGACTGACACTCTAATATAGTTCTCCGTACATTTCTCTGGCCTGGTAGAGCTCTTGGTGAGCTAAGGGCAGACCTCTAACAAGAGGAGCAAGTGTGCTTGGGAGGGCATTCATGCACTGCTAAGGACTCAAATGTCAGTGACATCTGAGGAAATAAGTGGACTTTTTCCTTTAACGTTGGATCCTCCCATAGCCTTTCTTTTTATTCAGAGCTTATAAATCCTTTAAAAAGACATCAGCTCAGGGAGTTGAGTAATTTGTTTTCTAAGTTTTAGGCTTTTGCTTTCAACATTTTTTTCCTCAAAAGTAAAAATGTTTCATTAGGCAGGAGGAGCAGGAGCATATGATGGTAGCATTTCCAAATGTATGCCTGATTCTGAGTGGAGATTTATTTCAGATCAAGGATATAGACTGTGGCATCTTGGTATGAAATCAATAGGCCCATTCATGGCTCACTTTTAGGAGACTAAGGCTGGAGTGCAACCGAAGGCTCATGTACCCCATGCCAGACTATTGGAAAATTAGAAATCAAGCTTTCTAACCATTAATAAGGAACACAATTCAGTCTCAGATGTGCATCTGTCTGAGGTCCTGTGCCTGCCTGAGGTCCAGAGCAGCGCTCTCTGAAGCTTGGGACCTGTGACAGTGCCCCTTCTAAAAGGCAAGATTGTACATTCTCTCTTTATCACAGCACCATGGGGATCTTGGAGAGAGGTTGACCCAACAGTTTCAAGAGCAATAGAATAGGCATAGGCTTTAATTTTCACTTAATGTCCCAGTTGACCAAATTAAAGAAGGTACCTCCTTGCCCTCTGAAGAGTCCTTCCAATCCCATTCTGCCTTCTCAGTTCATTCTCTCTCCATCTCCAGTTCCCAAAACCACTTCCCATCAAGTTCAGCATATAGACAGAGTACTATAGACTGGCATTTTGTACCATGTTGGCGTGTGGCAAGCCTTCAGTGAAAATATATTGGGTAACTAGGACTGTGACTTTTGTTGGTTGTATCTTTCAAGAATCCAGTTTTGAATCTGGACAGTATATTTCTAGTTCTGAGGGCATTCAGGCCTTCAATGTTCTGCATGTGGGCTATTTCTGAGCCCACATTTTAAAAATAATCCATGGCGGGAAGGAGGGGTATTCAATTCTGTGACTAAAAACAATCTCCTGGGAGCCAAAGAAACACACAGATAATGTTTATTCTCCATGCTAAAAATAGGTAGGCTGGTATTTTTAGCCATTCCCCAAAATAAGATGTCTGGACTGAAATTCAGCTGTGGATGCCTGTCTTTATGGGATTGAATGAGACTGGCAGCATGGGGAGGGGCTGGGGTTAGATGTTTAAAAAAAAGTTTCTAGGAGAGAAGTTGGGCCTTGCTACCAATTTAAGGTTTCTAACTAATGAGGGTGTAATTCAATTTCAAACATTTTTAGAGTTAAAAAATAAAAACAAAAATGATACAACCTCAAGGAATCATTGAGAGCATGAAGACCAGCAGTTGTCATACACAGAGCTGTAAACATGATGGACTTCTTCCCCTCAGGTGAGGGCAAAACGTGGTCTGGAATCACAGCAAAATTAATTTGTTTGCTTGGGTACAAATTTAAAATAGCCACCTGATATTTTTCTTCTGTAATGTGCTCAAGTTAATCCAGTCCCAAGAGACTTGCTTTTTACCACCTTGCTGTAAAATCTGATTCTGTTTCATATAGTTTTCCCTGCCCACTAATGTCCCAACTACATGTATACCTTAAAAAAATTCCTACCAGAGCTGTCATTTGTGCTTTTGCCATGATTCTCATACAGATTTTCTGGGACCCTAAGTGTGGGAAAGGGGAGCTGGTTCTTTGGAGTATTTAAATAGTTTAAGAAAGCTTTTCAAGTGACTATAGCATTTCCCTGCCCCCTTTCTCTCAAGTTAAGTTTAGAGGATCATTTTTTTTTTTTAACCAGATCTGGCATCTCCTGAATTGCTGTTGGCTATGAGGTCAGTGTGAGGATACAAAAGGAATGGAAAGAAATATATTTAGTGGAAAAACACTAGGGATTTTCATCAAACTTCAAAACAAAAAACAGAATTTGAATTATTCCTGTGTAGTATGGCAAAGATTTTTGCCCTGTTTCACTAGCTTAAAGCCAGGAAGAAGACCTGAGAGCTGTTCTATTGGATGTGTCCCACCTATGGTCCAAGGGTTGCGTGTATCACAGAATAGGTATGAATGCAGCCCACCGCATTTGAACATGATAATGTCATGTTGCAGTGTCAAAAAGGACTTACCTCTGTGAGTCTAAATCATAAATTTTCACGTGGGATTAACTGTATTTGTCAGATTTATCACTCATGTAATTAACTAAGAAACAGAAACAACTTAGGGGAGGACATACATCATGGTATTAGAGATTTCAGTCTTAAGTCCACTGCTCCATCAGTTCTAGAATGGTGGTGTCGAAGGTCATGTTGGCAGCAGGAACATGACGAGGAAGAGGATGTTCACCTCATTTATGGACAGGAATTAGTGACACAGAGCACTATAGGAAGAAACCCAGGAAAGATGTAACTCTCAAGACATGCCCCTTGTGATCTACTTCTTTCCACAAGGTGCTTTCCACCACCTCCTAAAAATGCCATCTTATTAGGACTTCCATTAAGGAATTAACCTATTGATTGAGTCAGAGCCTAAAGGATCCAGTAGTTTGCCAAAATTCCATCTGTTGGAAGCCCAGTCCTCAAGAGGGAGAAATATCAAATTCAAATCATGACACAAATTTAACCCATCTCATAGCAAAAATACTTAGGCAATATTTAAAATGATGAGTGGAATAAACAATGCTTATTTCATTCAGTGTTATGAAAACATGTGCCATCAAGTTATCTAAGTTATCTGTGTGAGTATATTGGGATGCAGTACATGGAATGGCCCATATCTTTATCTATCTATCTATCTATCTGTCTGTCTGTCTGTCTGTCTGTCTGTCTGCCTGCCTGCCTGCCTATCTATCTATCTATCTATCTATCTATCTATCTATCTATCTATCTATCTGGCTACCTACCTATCTTCTATCAATCTATTATCTATCTACCTATCATCTATCTATCTAGAATCTATCTAATCTATCAGCTATTAAATGAAAGCAGAAGGGAAATGGGGAAAAAGGAGACTCATGGAATACAGAAAGAAGGGAAGGCTAAGGGAACAGGAGGGGTTGAACATGGTTGAATATGATATACTTGAATTTTTTATGAAACAAAACTATATGTACAATGAATATGTACCAATAAAAAGTCTTATAGCCTTTCTTTTAATTAAGGAGAAACACTGTATGGAGACATCATATGTTGGTATCATCATTTCCCTCCTCCCTACCCCCGTTTCACTGAAGGACCTCAGTGAGATTTCTGGTATTCACAATGGGGTTGTGGGTTATGAGTTGTGAGGGCAGCAGTAATCATTGTGGGGGGATGCCTTTGAATATTCCTTCCCACCATGTGGCTCTTACAATCTGTCCATTCCCTGTTCTGCAAAATCCTCTGAGCTATAGTGGGTGTGTTGTAAATCTGCTTTAGTGTTGAGCTCTCAGAAGCTTCTGGATTTCTGCTTTGGTGCATTTTGAATATCTTCAGTGTCTGTCTCCATCACCCTGACAGAGGTTGTCAGGCTGTGCATGGAAGCGGCACTCTTGCTCATCTTACCAATTCCTCTGTGGTTTCAACCTAGGCCCCAGTTGGTGTTTGAAGGATGGTTCATCTCCTGCTAGGGAGCCAGCTATCTTTCCTTGACTTGTTGATAGATCAGCATAGGCTAAAGGGGATAAGCATTGGAATTTAGAGCAATTTTGATGGATGTACCCTCTCGTTTGGCCACACACTAGTGGGAACTTCTCATTAGAGACCATAATCTTAGTCTCCATAGGATTCTGGCTTGGTTCCCAGTTCCAGCTATGGGTTCCTTTCCACTGAGCAGATCTCTTAGCTGATTAGAAAGTGACTGGTTACCTTCCTAGACTGGGTGCCACCATTTCACAGGTGTGTGCATCTTGTCAGGCTGGTTGCTTTCATATAGCAGTGCCCCTGCTTGCTCACAACATTGTTGCCCATTTTCCCTCAGTAGCTCATGTAGTACTTCCTAGCACCCTACGGGCTAACCATCTGGGAACGGGCTTCCTTTCACCCAGCTGGATTTCTTGATGTACTATGTCAGCAGCATGTGGTGTCTTCAGCAATGGGGTCTTACCTTTTAGCTCAGGTGGATAAACAAGTGCTTTGACAGATGCTTGTCTTGTTTGGGGGACCTTGTAGGTCTCTCTGATAAACAACTCAATGTGGGTTGTGACTGATTTCTGATAATGGGAGTTGCAAGCCAGAGCCCCAAATGCTTTAGGGTTAGGCTTCATTTCATCCTTTTCAGGGTCTTCTTATCAGATGATTCTCCCATACTCCTATTGAGGATTATATCTTTTAGTCTACTATGCAGTAGGAAGATTTCTATGGTACCAATTCATTTTGGGTTTAGTTTTGTGAGTATCTTCTCCTACCCTCCTATTCCCCTCCCCTCAAACCCTTCTATTCTTATTATCTGTCTGTCAAATTGCCTGTTAGGTATGCCTGAAACCCAAGATCTTAGGAACCACAGATGAGGAAGAACATGCAGCCTTTTTGTGCTTGTATGAGTTCACTTAGTATGATGTGTTCCACTTCTCTCCATTTTCCTACAAATTTCATTGTATCATTTTTCCTTACTGCTGAGTAGAATTCCATTGTGTAAATGTACCACATCTCCATTATCCATTCATCAAATGATGGGCATCTTGGTTTATTCCACTTCTAAGCATTGTGAATTGAACAGCTATAAACATGGTTGATTAAATATCTCTGCAGTAAATAGTGGAGCCTTTAGGGTAGATGCCAAGCAGAGGAATAGCTGGGTCAAGTGACTAGCTCTAAGTCCATTTTCTCATGAGTCTCCATACTGATTTCCATAGTGGTTGTACAAGTTTGCACTCCTACTAGCAGTGAAAGAGGGTTGCTCTTTCCCTGCATCCTTACCAACATTATTGTCATTTGAGTGTTTAATGATTGTCATCCTGACTGGAGTAGGAAGATTCTCAGATCTGTTTTAATTTGCATTTCCCTGATGGTTAAGGATGTTGAATATATTATTGAGTATTAGCCATTTGTATTTTTTTCCTTTGAGAATTGTGTTTTCAGTTCTCTCTCCCATATTTTGAGGGATAGTTTGATTTTTTTTTTTTTATTGCTTACTGTTTTGAGTTCTTTGTAAATTCCAAGTATTAGGTCTCTGTCAGTGGAATAGCTGGTGAAGATTTTTCCCATTATGTAGGTAGTGCATTGGCTGTTTTTATGGTATGTTGTTTGTCTGTACAGAAGCTTTTTAGATTCATGAAATCCCACTGGTTGAGTGATTGTTTAATTTCCTGAGCTACTGGGGTATTGCTCAGGAAGTATTTCTCCACTGCTATATCATGGAGAGTTCCTCCTATTTTTATTTCTAGTCATTTAAGATTTTTGGTCTTATATTAAAGTCTTTAATCCATTTGGAGTTGATTTTTATGCATGGTCAGAGGAATATGTCTAGTTTTATTTTTCTACATGTGATTATCCAATTTTTCCAGCACCATTTGTTGAAGATGCTATCTTTTCTACCATATATGTTGTTGGCTTCTTTGTCAAAGATCAAGTAGCTGTAGTTACTTGAACTAAGGGTAGGTCTTCAATTCTGTATTATTGGTCTATAATGTCTGTTTTTATGCCAGTACCATGCTGTTTTTTTTTTTTTTTTTAACTATGGCTTTGTAGTATAGCTTTAAATGGGGTATGGTGATACTTGCAGAGGTGTTTCTTTTCCTGAGGATATTTTTGGACATCTGAGGCCTTCGGCCATTCCATGCAAATTTTGAGATTTTATTTTAATCTTTGTGAAGAATGATGATGGGATTTTCTTTGAGAACTGGTACACCAGGCTCTCAGCCACTGTAATCAAACTCTAGATTCTGAGCCACCTAGTGGGCATGTGTGACCTCGCACTTGGCTTACCTTTGTGTTTCCGGCTTACGTGGGATCTGTAGAGTTGTACATGGGTCCTTAGGCATTTCAGGAAAGCACCTTCATTGCTAAGCCATCTCTCCAGCCCAATGCTGGGATTTTTATCAGTATTGTGTGGAAGCTGTATATTGCTTGGTAGAACTACCATTTCCACAATATTAATTCTACTAATCCAGGAGCATGGGAAATCTTTTCATCTTTTCATATTTTCCTCAGTTTCTTTCATGAGGTTTTATGTTTTCATTATATAGGTCTTTTACATACTTGGTTAGTGTTATTCCAAGGTATTTGATTTTCTTGTGGCTATTGAAAATGGACAGCCTCCATGATTTATTTCTCTGTATATATGTCTTTTGTGTATAAGAGTCTACTGATTTTTCTGTGTTGATTTTGCATCCTGCCACTTTGCTGAGGGAATTTATCACTTTTAGAAGCTTTTGGGTATAGTTTTTTGGGTCACTTATGTATAGGAACATGTCATCTATAAATAGGAATATTTTGAATTCATGCTTTCCAATTTGTATGCTGTTCATATCTTTCTCCTATCTTATCATTAGGTCTAGGACTTCTAGCATTATTTTGAAGAGCAGTGGTGAGAGTGGGTACCTCTGTCTTGTTCCCAATCTTATGGAAACTCCTTGAGTCTTTCTCCATTAAGTATGATTTGGGCTTTAGTTGCTTTGCATATAGCCTTTTTTTATGTTTATATATAAACCATTTATACCTATTCTGTTTAGCATTTTAATCATAAGTGATATATTTTGTCAAAGGCATTCCCTGTATCTATTGAAGTGATCATGTGGTTCTTGTGTTTAAGATTATATTATGTTGAAAGATTTCTGTATGTTGAACAATTCCTGAATCCCTAGGATAAATCCTGCTTGATCAAGGTGGGTAATGCTCTTGATGTTTGGTTGAATTCAGTTTGCGAAAATTGTGTTCACAATTTTTGTATCTATGTTCATCAGGGATATAGGTCTATAGTTTTCTTGTTATATCTCTGCCTAGTTTTGGTATTAAGGTGATGCTAGCTTCATAGGTGGGAAGCATTCCCTCTTCTCTGCTTATATGAAAAGCTTGTGAAAAAATGTTTTCGGTTCTTCGATGAAGGTTTGGTAAAATTTGGCTGAGAATTCATTTGGTCCCAGACTTTTCTTTTTGGGGAGGTCTTTGATTAAATTTTCAATCCAAATAGATGCAATAGGCTTGTTTAGGAGATTTATCTGCTCTGGATTTAGTTTTGGTAGGTGGTATGTATCTAGGAATTTATCCATTTCTTCCAGGTTATCCAATTTTGTGAAGTAGAAGTTTTGGAAATATGTCTTGATTATTCTTCCAATTTCATTGATATCTGTTATGACCTCTCCATTTTCATAACTAATTTTGTTAATTTGTGACTTCCCCATTTTTTGACTAAATTGTCTATGGGTTTAATCAATGTTCCCTCCCCACCAAAGAACCAGCTCTTATTTTTGTCAATTTTCTTAAATATTTTCTTTCCAATTCATTAATTTTGGTTCTACTCTTAATTATTTATTTCCTTTTGGAACTCTTATTTATTATTTATTTGAGAGAGAGAGATAGAGAGAAAGAGAAAGAGGCAGAGAGAGGGAGAGAGAGAATGGGCATGCCAGGGTCTCTAGCCATTGCAAAGGAACTCTGGACGCATGTGCCACCTTGTGCATCTGGCTTACATGGGTCATGGAGAGTCGAACCGAGGTCCTTTGGCTATGCATGTAAACACCTTAACAGCTAAGCCATCTCTCTAGCCCTCATTTTGGAACTCTTAGGGTTAGATTGTTGATGTTTGTCCAATGCCTTTAGGTGTATGGTTAGATTATTAATTTGGGATCTCTATGTCTTTGTTATGACGACATTTATTGCTCTAAAATTTCCCCTTAGGGCCTGCCTGCATTGTGTCCCATAAGTTTTGATATGTTGCACTTTATCATTCTGTTCTAGAAATTTAAAAATTTTCTTTTTGATTTCTTATACTACACATTCATTATTTAATAGTGTGTTGTTCAGTCTCCAGGAGCTGGTGTATTTCTATTGTTTCTCTTGTTGTTAATGTATAGCTTTAACATATGTGTTCCAACATTATGACAGAGGTAATGTCAATTTTCCTGAATTTGCGGAGGCATGCTTTATGCCCTAATTTATAATCTATTTTGGAGAATGTTCCATGGGCTGCTGAGAAGAATGTGTATTTTGTAGAATTGGAATGAAATATTCTATAAGTGGCTATTAGGTCTAGTTGATCTGTGGTGTTGTTGAACTCTTATTATTTCCCTGTTGATTTTCTTCTTTGGTGACCATTCTGTTGATGATATTGCAGGTACTGAATATCCCTACTGTGATGGTATTGGGATTTATTTCTTGTTTGTTGCTGAGTAGGTTTTGTTTTATAAAATGTGGTATACCTGTGTTTGGTGCATATAGATTTATGATTGTGATGTCATCTTGTTGGCTTATTCCTTTGATGACAAAAACATGGCCTTCTTTGTCCTTTTCGATTACTTTTGGCTTGAAGTCTATTTTGTCAGATATTAATATAGCCACACCCACTTGTTTCTTATTTCCAGTTGCTTTGGAAATCATTTTCTATCCTTTCACTCTGAAGAGGTGTTTATCCTTAGTGTTGACGTAGATTTCTTGAAGACAGCAGATAGAAGGTCCATTTTTCTGATCCACCCTGTCAACTTATGTCTTTTGATAGGTGAATAAGGTTATTAATATTTAAAGTTATAATAGTGAGGTTCAATTTGATCCCTGCCATGTTGGAGGCTTTCTGGGTTTGGTTCTTTCTTGGGATTTGTACATTTTTGTGTCTGCTCTAGTTTTGGTTACTGTGTTCTTCCTGTTGTAGGTTCTTGAGGTTGGTTGTTCACTCATCTATGTGGAGTATTTCCTGAAGCATTCTCTGTAGGTTTCCCTTTGTGTTCATATACTCATAGAGCTGGCTTTTATCATGGAAGGTTTTCCTTTCACCTTCTATTATGAGGAATACTTTCACTGGATACAATAGTTTGGGTTGGAAGCCATAGTCTTTTAGATTTTGAAGTGCTCCATTCCAAGCCCTTTGAGCTTTTAGGATTTCCATTGAAAAGTCTGAGATAATTCTGATGAGATTGTATTTGTATGTAATGAGTTGTTTCTCTCTTGCTGCTTTTAGTACTCTTACTTTGTTTTCATTGTTTAAAGGTTTAACAATGATGTGCCTTGGAGACTTTCTTCTTTTATCATGTTTGGTGTTCTGTGAGCTTCCTGTATATGGATGGCATGAGGATCTGGTTTATGGCAGATAGGTGTGGACCATGGCATGGGATATGCTAGAACCCAGGTCAGTGGCACCTAAGGATCTGAGGTGGAAGTGTGAGCCCTGGATCACATGCTGTGTCCTATCCACTCAGTGGGCTGGTTCCCTCAATGAGTGCATGGGGTGTGGAGAAAGTCTTCCCTGTCTGCCAGCACTCAGCAGTCTGAGTTAGGCACAAGCCCATCCCAGCCTCCAGTTGCACCCTAGCTGTGCTTGAGAGCATGTAGGAATTGGCAGATTTCTGAATATGCACCCTCGTGTCCACCCAGTGGTCATTAAGACCTACTAGTACAGGAGCTCGAATTCTTTCCTGATTTTCCCTCTGAGTTCTATCATGGATATGAGTCCACCATTGTGACTGGAAGTCCAAGAAAACTAGCCTTTTAATTTAAAGGTTAATATGTCTAGTTTTCTCATTTCTGTGACAAAACAACTGTCAAAAGCAACTTAAAAGAATAGTTTATTTTGGTGTGCAGGTTAAGCATGCCATCCATCATAATGGAGAATACATGGCAGTGAGACCAGTTCTAGCTGTAGTGGTAGAAGTTTGAGGCATATGGTCATACTGTGCCTGCATTCAGAAACCTGGCAAGGTATACCCACTGGTGCAATAGTAGCACTAGGTTATGGGGGTAGTTGGATGATCTCTGATTGGATGTGAGGCCCACTCAGTGGGAGAGAATTCATGCCTGGTGCTGAGAACCAAGTCAGAAGTCTATTACCTGGAAGGTCATAGACCCTACAGGGAAGCTGCCACTGTTCTTTGGCTCAATGTTGAGGATATGCTGATCAAAAGGCCCTCTTAACCTATATGTTTAGCTCCTTTGATCAATCTGTTTTCAGTCTTGGTTAGAGAACCTACTGTTTACAGATAGTGGTGAATATTAGAGAGACCTAAGAGCCATCAAGTGAAATGAAGAGAAAACCAAGTGCCTAGCACAAGAAGAGTCATCTCTATCATAGATGCCAGGGCCGAGATGAAAGATTGTCAGAGCCATGGGCTGGAAAAACATGCTGGGGAGGCATACTTTGTGTCATTGTCTTTCCCATAGAAACTGACTGGTACACTCATGATCGCGCATTGATTATCCACATCCCCACTGAGTAGGGCCCTCAGTAGAAACAGAACAGGGGACAAAAGAGAATTACCTTATGATAATATGACCATTCTGCAATATTTTCACATAACAAAGTTCCCAATAAAATTATTTTAAAATTAGATTAGTTTCTCTTCCAAGTTGGTTATTTTCTTTCTTTCTTTTCTTTTCTTTCTTTTTTTTCTTAATTTTTATTAACATTTTCCATGATTATAAAAAATATCCCATGGTAATACCCTCCCTCCCCCCACTTTCCCCTTTGAAATTCCATTCTCCATCATATACCCTCCCCATCTCAATCAGTCTCTCTTTCATTTTGATGTCATGATCTTTTCCTCCTCTTATGATGGTCTATTACTTTCAACTTTGTACATTAATTGTTAACCCATTCTATTTTAAACTATACCTCACTCAATGGCTGCCCCTCAATTTTCTATTCTGCCAAAACCTTCATGTCTACATTCCTTTTTCTAAAATATTCTCACAGCTATCTCTCATATCACCAACCCATATGTCTTATACTATAACCCTTCTTTCTTTCCTATTTCTTCTTTATTTTACTACTTAAATATTGAAACCTTTGCTTTAAAAACTCGGAATCATTCTTCTAAACTATAACTCAACATTATTGTCTCTGAAACATAAAGGGGGTACAAGTCTAGTACAAAAGGGTATTTTGGAGCTAGGTAAAACTGGGAGTGTTCATAAATAAATGGGCACCATGATTGAGACTCCAACTAGATAGTGGCAAGTAATGCAAATACTCAAGAAGTGGCCTTTAGAAGATTTCACAAATAAGGAAAGCAATAACTAGAGATAGAACAAGAGAGGAAGTTAATCCCACAGAACACTTCCATTCTAGTAGATGAGAAAAACACAAGTATACACATATACTATGAGGTAACAATCCAGTATTTCCCTTTCAAGCCTTCCAAATACCCTACAGTGGATAGGGGAAATGTCAGAGAAGGGATCCAGAATACTACTATAAAAAAGGATCCATGGCTCTAAGAAGACTCAAGCAGATGAATGAACTAAAGAATCTATTCAAACCTTGACAAGAAAGTTAACAAAAAGAAAAAATAATGTTAGTAATTTGAGGAGAAAGTAAACATGGGTGTGGTGATTTGATTCACATGTTCCCATAAACTTAGGTATTCTGAATGATAGGTTCCCAGCTGATGGAGATTTGAGAATTAATGCCTCTGGAGGTGCTGTATGTTCGGGGGGGGGGGGAGGCTTCTAGGTCTGTTATAATCAGCTTCCTCTTGCCAGTGTTTGGCACACTCTCCTGCTGATGTTGTCCATCTGATGTTGACCAGGAGGTGATGTCCACCCTCTGCTCATGTCATCATTTTCTCCTACCGTCATGGAGCTTCTCTTCAAGTCTATAAAGCAAAATAAACTCTTTTTCCCACAAGCTGCTTTTGGTCAGGTGTTTTCTGCCAGCAATGCAAACCTGCCTGCAACAGTAATGTTTGTACCAAGAAGTTGGATCATTGCTGCTAGAAACCTGACTGTGACTTTGGCCTCTTGGAACTGCTTTGTAGAAGGAATGTGGACAAATTTGAAACCCTGGGCTAAAAGATGTCTTGCAGTGCTGTAAGTACAGCTTGATGGACTAGTCTGGTCAGAGCTGAAAGACCTGAATGTAATAAGAACTATGGACTGTGAGGTTTCGCTTGTGAGGATAAGAAAAAGCTTTGCCTGGACTGGGCTAGAAGCAGTTTGTGTGAGAGACTTGCTGTTATGCCCAAGTCCTGAGAATTTGTGCAGGGTTTCATTGTGTACAAATGGACTTGTATGAGCAGATGGCCATGGCACATAAAGAAATCTCTGGGCTGAAACTTCTGCTTGTTCACGTGCAATTGAGAGATTACATCTGTTGAGATTGGGCCAGCTAACCTGCATTAGGATAACAGAAAGAATACAGAGTCTTTTCAAGGGGCCTGAATGCTGAAGGAGTGTCCTGCTCTTCAAAGTCTGCTTTATTCCCCCTCCCTGAATTAACAAATTGGCACCCCACTTGGTATTATGGAGTATAAGAAATGCAGGAAAGACAGGGTCATTTAATTTGCAGCATGGTCTTATGTTTTGGAAATGGACATGGACATTTTCTGGATGCCTCCATGGAGTCCAAATGGAGTCACGAGGATGAACCATGGGTTGTAGTGGGGACCCAGTGGAGATTCTTGGACCACAAGATGGCTGCTAAGGAGAGCTGCCAGCCTCAGATGATGTTTTTCAGGACCATGAGTAGCCTAGCTGGAGGGGTAGAATTGGAACTCCAGAGACTTTTTGCTGGTTAGAATTATCAGACTTGGAGATTTGTCACTGACTAGAGTTGTTGGACTTGGAGCTACAGCATTTGATGTTTGCTCTGTTTCAAATCTTGTATTGGCTGAATATTTTTTTTTGCTATGCCCATTGCCATCTTTTGCAGTGTGAGTATTTATTCTGTACCATTAGGGGCTTTTGGGGGATTTTTTGGTATTATGGCTCAGTTAAAAGGCCTTGGATTATAGGACGTTTGAACATTATTAGGATTGATGAATACTATGGGGACTATTAAGGTTGGACTGAATGCATTGCACTTTACATTACATGTGGTTATCAGTTCATGGGGCTAGAGGTGGAATGTGGTGTTTATTTTTATTTTATTTTTATTAGTTATGTACACAGTGTATACAATCATATTGGTGCCATCGTTAGCCTCCTGCCTTCCCCCCTCTCACAGGGACCCTCCTCGTTGGGGAATATGGGTCGTGCATTGTGGGGTTAGCTCTCAGTTTTGGGTAAGAGGCAATGTCTCTGTGCATAATGACCCAGCATGTGGCTCTAACATTCTTTCCGCCCCCTCTTCCACAAATTTCCCTGAGCTATGTTGGGTTCATTTTAGGTCTGCTTCAGTGATGAGGTCTTGGGAGCCTCTGTGTCTCTGGATATCTGGTTTGGTAGGAGTTGAGTGTTCTCTGTGTTTATCTCCTTCACCCTTGTGCAGGTACATGGTTCACCAAGAAAGCAGCACTCTTGCTTATTTCCCTAATTATTCTTAGTTTCAGCTGGGGTCCTTTTGAGGTATGATGGGCTGGTTCTCTCCTTAGGATCTGTGTCTATCTGAAAAGGAGAAGCAAATTTGCCAACAGAGAGTAAAGTTAGAACCAGATAAATGGGATAACCATTGTTTTTATTAGAAAGAATTTAATAGGTGTAGGCCCTCTTGTAGCCCACAATTGGTGGGAACTTGTTAATGGAGAGCAGGCTCATTTTTGGATAAGGTTCTGACTTGTTTCCCAGCTCCAGTGACCTTTACTGTGATATATTGGCCAAAGTAGTGACAACAGGCCACTTAGGTTCCAGAGAGGGGTCATAGGCTTTACTTTTTGATTGAAACAAAATCCTTAAGATGGAAACAATAGGCAAGGGCTATAACAGGTCTTCAGAACTAAAAAACTGGTTGGCTATCCCAACCAAGTTTTGGGGGTTACGGGGGTGGAGGGATTTGTGGGGGAAAATACCACTGACTTCTCCCTCTAATCCAATTCGAGAAATTAGTTTCTCCATTAAGTTCTGTCTAAATGAATTATATAGCCTTCACCCTTCTGTTGGAGTGGGATTATCTGATTAAGGTAAGTGTTCTAGTTATCTGTTGCAGTACAACAATTCATATCAAATTTATTTGATTTTATGATGTGAGTCAGAAATTTGAATGGACTCAGTAAAGCACTTCTGCTCTATGTGGTTTTATCTGTGGCAGGGCCTGCCTGTAGCTCCAAGATGGCTTTAGCCCATGGCCATGCTTTGGGTGAATGTGTGGAAGTGGCTCATCTGGTGTCTTCTCTCCACAGCCTCAGGGTCTCCCCATCAAGTCTCAACAGACTGGATGGAGATAGGGTGGGTAGTTTATCCTTTCCATGGTCTTCTGCTAAAATAGTCACTGGCTGTACTCAGATTCAAGGGGCATAGAAAGAGACTCCACCTCTTGCTGTGTGGACTAGGAGGCTGTTGCAGACATTTTTGGGAAACAAAGCCTTGCTATAAAGCAGAAAGTTCATGAAGTAGAGAAGAAGAAAAACTGTGACTTAAATATGGTCAAATGAAGTAAATCAGTTGTGGACTCAGAATGAAAAGAGAATTTGCTAACTTACATAATTTAAAGTGGCTTAATTCCTTATATTTAGCCAATATTACTGTCTAATTGACTTAATTGTTGGATGAACACTCGTAATTTTTTGTTGTTGTTGTTTTACAACATCCTTTATTTTATGGTTCCAAGGTATAGAACTTGACTTTAGCTTTCCTAAGTGTTTGCTCATTTTGTTTAGTATGGACAAGGAGACTTCCATCCATTTATCACTTCTATCCCTCCCTCCCTTTAATATCTATTTACTAACATTTATTTATTATGTGCTTAACATTATTTCAAATGGTAGAGGTACAACATTGATCAATACAAAATACCTGGCTTTTTGCCTACACTGTCCATATTTTTCCATACTGTCATTATTTCTAAATTGGAAAGAAGCTCAGAACAAGGCAATGAGCTAGTTAAGCTATGACTAACAAGAACTGGGAATTAAAACAGAACGTCTGTAAGACTTTAATTGTATGATGAGAAATATTTCCCTCTTAATCAGCACATAAACACATCAGGGAAGCCTATTTCTTTTTGTACATGTGGGGAAAATAAAATATATTGGGGAATGTTAAGGAAAACTTTTTGGGAAGCCTGGGATGACTTTAAATATACCAGGAGGCTGTAAATAAAATGACCTATTGTGTTCACTGGGTCAGAGTAGAGAAAGCTGAGTCCAGGAAGTCCTGCAAAGAAGTTCTGATCCTTCTAGGAGTCTCAGCTTTGTTTACTACAGAATGTGAGAGACTTCCAATGTTATCGTAAATTTAGAAACTTCTCAAAGGTAAAAGGGAGGTAAAAATGGTCTTCAATTTTGCTCTCTGAGCATCTATAAGAATCTTGCAATATCATTCTCAGTTTCTTTATACTCAAATATGTCCAGAGCCTACATATCTAAGAAAATAAGGATCATCTGCTATAAGAAATCCAATTAATAATAGCTAAGAACTGGCATCAACTCAGGTGCCTGTCACTGGAGAAATGGATAAGCAAGATGTGGTATATCTAGATGATGGAACTCTACTCAGCAATTAGAAAAAAAAATGACACAATGAAATTTGTAGAAAAATGGTTGAACTTGGAACAGATCATACTCAGCAAACTCACACAATCACAGAAAGACAATCATTGCATGGTCTCACTTATTTGTGGCTCCTAACCTGGATCAGCCCAAGATGCTGACATACCTAATAGGCATCTTGAGGCCTAGACAATAGGGAGAATAGGACTTGAGGGGAGGGTAAGGATTGGGGCAAACACAAAACTGAACCCAAATGGAATTGGTACCATAAAATCCTGTACTGGAAGATAGACTAAAAGGTTGAAATCTCATCAGGACCTTAGAGAGAGCACATGAATTGAAGGGCCCTGGAGAAAGTGAGATGAAACCTAACCTTAAATTTATCCTGTTTCTTTCTTCTTTTTTATTTTTTTTATTTTCTTTCTTTTCCCTTGGCACTGGCTTGTAACTTCCAGTACCAGGATGCGGCTAACACCCACAATGAGCTGTTGATCAGAGAGACCTGCAAGGTTTCCCAAAACAAGACAAACTTCTGTTAGAGCACTTGATTACCCACAAGAGGTTAATGGTAAGATCCTACTGTTGAAGATATCATATGCTATTAGTAGGGAACATAGAAAGACCTGGCTGGAACTTGGAATAAAGCCAGTCCCCAGACAGCCCATCTAGTGCTAGAAGGTGCTACATGAGCTACTGGGGCAAAGTGGCCAACATCTGTGAAAACAACTTGAGGTCTAAGCTACTCAGAAGCAAACAACATGACGTGATGCTTACAAAAGTGCAGTAGTGGCACATAGCCATAGTGGGTAACCAACTGCTCTTGGACTGGCTAACATATCCACTCAGTGGAAAGGAACCCATATCTGGAACTGGGAAACAAGTCAGAATCAAATACAGATAATGAGTTTGCTTTCCAATATTAAACTGCCACTAATCTTGGCCTATAAGAGGGTCTATACCCATTCAATTTTTTCTAAATTAATAATGCTTATCCCATTTAATCTGTGTTTATTTCACTCTCCATTGGAGAATCTGCTTCTCTTTTTCAGACAGGAGTGGGACCTGAGGAGAGAAACGACCCATCACACTTCACCAGGGCCCCAGCTGAAACCATAGAGGAACTGGGGAAATGAGCAAGAGTGCTGCTTTCTTGGTGAACCTGGTATCAGCACAAGGGTGAAAGGAGACAGACACTGAAGACACTCAACACCTACCAAACCAGAGATTCAGAGGCCTCTAATGAGCCCATCACTGAGTAGACTTAAAATGAACCCAACACGGCTCAGAGAATTTCACGGAAGAGGGGATGGGAAGATTGTTAGAGCCAGAAGTTGGGTCATTATGAACAGAGACATTGCCTCTTCCCCATAACTGATGGCTGCCCCCACAGTGCATGACCTACAATCCCCATGAGGATGACCAGCATCCCCAATGAGGAGGGTTCTTTTGGAAGGGGTCAGGGATGAGGGAAATGATGGTACCAACATGTACTGTTTGCATACTGAGTATGTCCATAACTAAAAGAAAGAAAGAAAAAAGAAATCCAAGACTTGGGTTGAAGAGATGGTTAAGTGGTTAAGGTGCTTGCCTGTGGAGCCTAATTTCCTGAGTTTGATTCCCCAATTCCCATGTAAAGCGAGATACACAAAGTGGCACATGCATCTGGAGTTCGTTTGCAATGGCTGGAGGCCCTAGTGTGCACATTCTCTCTGTCTCTCTTCTATTTCTCTTTGCTTGCAAATAAATAAACAAATAATTTTTTAAAACAAGAATTCCAAATCCTATTTTTTCATGTAAATAATGAATGCCTTCATTTCCCTATGTTAATAAATACTTCTGAAGCCATAAATATTATTTATTTTTAATTAACTTACAAAATGGTGAGTTTCCTTATAGCATTATTATAATACTTTGTTCTCATTGATTCCCTACTCCTCCAATGCCCTCATCTTGCCTCTTATCTTCTGGCTGTACCCTTTTGCCTCTAGTATTCCCCCTTCAATTACAATATCTTATGTATTAAATTGCCTTTTCTCCAATTTCATGGGTCTCTTTCCAGTTTCCTGGCCTTTTAAACACAATTTATTTTGTTATTAGCACTACTCTAATAAACATCTGTGTGTATCTATGTTTGCATGTATCTTTGATTTTTATTTTCACTTAGGATAAACTCCTAAAAAAAGAAGTTTTTTGGTCAATGACACAGTTTTTAGGGAAGCAAATCTCACTTTCCCAGGCATACAGGGATTTGAATATATATTAAATTAGTCTTGAAATGGCATCTGATGGCCATGTGAGTGAGAGTATTGTCTTGTTACCAAGGCAAGTTTCATCATTGGTAACTAAGATAATTTCTAAACAAGAGGAAACTCAACTTGAAGCTGTTTGAGATTAGCTCAGGAACAAAGTTCTCAGTCAAACCAGGGTTTTTTCTATTTTCTTTCTTTCCTTTTTTACAATTTGACTTTCAGTTCTCAAGTCAGAGCAAGAGAAGCAGACACATAAGCTGGAGGTTGAAGCCATCACTTACAGCTGCTCCAGATAAAAGAGCAGCAGTTCCAAGTGCTTTCCCTCTGGCAGCTCCTTCTCCCCTGGCTCTCATTCCTTTCCCTGTATCATCTCACGGTTCTCATTTGGTCCCAAGTGCAGAGCCAAGAGGGTATCTGCTCTCAAGCTTGAGACCCGCTCACCTTATCACTCTGCCTTGCATCCCACCAAGCCCGGCCTTTGCTGTTGCTTCCCCCCCCCCACCAAAAAAAAACCTTTTAGCAGTTTATAGCACGTTCCTCTCTTGGATAAAGAAAATGCAGGCCCTCAACAGGATCTGAGTGTGCTGTTTGGAACTGTTTATGACTGGTTTTGGACTCTGCAGGCAGGGCCATAAATACACAGTTAATCTGCCTGATAGCAAGAGCAGTCACCTTGGCCCCAAGAGATTAACCACATGTGGAAACCCTTCCTGCACCAGTTATATGCTGCAGCTGGCTGTGTGGACTGGGTGGAGGGTGGGTGGAGGCACTGATGCCCCAGCTACCTCCTTAGGCCATTTATTTTCCCTCCAGTTTTCCAGCCCTAGTGCTATCCTTGATCTTCCTTCATCGTTGGCAAAGATCCATAAGTGGCTCAAGCCTGTCTAACATTGTGCCTTCAAAGTGTTGTCTTCTCTTACTTGGGGCTACAGTGTATAATAAGGTGGCCACTAGCCACATGCGACTCTTTAAATGAAATAAGAGAAGTACAAAATTAGCTTTCTTAGTCACACTAACCTTATGCCAAGTACCCAGCCACATGTGGTGAGCGGTTCTTGTATTGGTGACTGCAGATGTAGAACATCTCCATCATTCCAGAAGGTTCTTTTTGACAGAATTGATTTATGATGCTTGCATTGGAGAATGCAGATGCAGGGAAACAGCCTTCACCCTCTGCATATTTTGGACATTTTGCCAATGTGAGGATGAACACCAATAATAATAGTAGCTGATAGTATTATTCTCTGTCAGAAAATATGCCAAGAGCCTTATCTCATTGAAACCACAAAATAAGGATAGAAGGTAGGGATCATTATTGTACTCGTTTTACAGAGGATAATAGGGAGAGTTGAATAACTCACCCCCATCATTATGGCCAGATATTTACCTTGTTCTGGTTTCATCTCAGTTACATCATGCTCCATCTCTGTGAGAACCTTCTGTCTAGACAGCCACTCTTGGGCTCTAGGGCAAGTTGGATATTTCTCAAACACTCTAGGACCCTTGGGCTGGAAGGCTTCCCTGGACTGGAGAAAGGAGCCTCAATTTGTGTACTCCAGATCCAAATTGTAAGACAGAACATTCTAGAGCTCTTAATTTCAGTCTTCTGATCTGTGAGTGAACAAAATCTGGGGGTTCATTGAGAGTCACTGGGAGAAGGAGTTTATCCAGGGATTCTAAGATTTTTAGCTTAAGATAAAAACTGGCTTGGAGCCCAGAGGTCCTCAGAAGGCATGATACCAGCCGGATGTCATGTGCTAGAGACTGCTTTGGATTGTGGTCACTGGAGGAGGTGTGGGACAGAGAAAGGACAGAGGAATAGCAGGCCTCAGGGTAGTTCTGTAGAGGACTCTGTCTTAGCCCCAGGAGCATCTCCTAACACCAGTTTCTCTTTCTCAGTGCTTCTGCTTTCCTAAGGGATAACTGACAAACAAAAATTACACACTTAGAGTGCACCATGTGATATTTTGATCTATACATACATAATGAAATGATTAAATTAAGCTAATCAACATATCCGTTGCATTACATATGTTTTTTAGTGAGAACATTTAAGATCTCTTGCTCTCTTACCAATTTTTAAGCATGCAGAATTGTATTATTAACTATAGTCTGAATAGTAGGTCTTCGAAATTATATCTGTCTTCCTGAAATCTTTGTGTGTATTTATGATGTGTGTGAATGCAGGCATGTGCATGTCATAATGAGATCAGAGGTCAATATTGGATGTTGATCTTCACCTTCTCCCTTGTTTGAGATAGACTTTTTCTTTTGGTTTCATGCTGCCTATGCCAAGCTGTCTGGCCAGAAAGATTGTGAATTTTTCTGACTCTGCCACTCATCTCACTGTCAGTGCACTGGAATTCCTGACCTAGTGCTACACATCAGGCTTTATGTGAGTTTTGGAACTCTTCAGAATCCAGAGCTACAGCTATCTCCCCAGCCCACTTTCTGAAAGTTTGTAACCTTTGACTAACATTTCTCAATCCTTTCTTCACTTTCCTCCCACCTGAACCCCAGGCTCTTGGTAGCCACTGTTTTACACTACACTCTCTCTTGTTGTGTCCAACTCCTTTATCTTTAGCATGTAAGTGATATTATTTGGTATTTGTCTTTATGTACCTGGATACAGTTAGCACAGTATCTTCTAAGTCCAAAATTTCATTTGTTTGAAAGGATGAATGGTAGTCCCATGTTTATATATTTCACAATTTCTTTATCCATGATGGACACTTAAGTTGGTTCCATATCTTCACTATTCTGAATAGTGCTGCAATGAACATGGAAGTGCAGATGTCTTTTTAATATGTTGATCATATATCTGTTGGATATACTCAGAAATAGGATAGATGGACCATATGGTAGATCTATTTTTTGTTTTTAAGAAAAGTTAGCACCGTTGTCCATAGTAGCTGTACTAATTTACACTCCTACCAATTGTGTATAAGTAACTAATGTCTGTCATGTACACATCCTGTCAGTATCTTTGCTGTTCTACCCTCTTCTGCCTTTTGGATGTTTGTGGGCACTGAAGTTTTCTCTTCAGACTGGATGTGAGCTAGCACCCCAGCACTTTGTGAGATGAGTGTCAGGACAAGGTGTGATTTGATTCTTCCAGAAATCTCCCTTGTACTAGAGATAGCCTCCTGGCCCAGGGAAGTCTTAGGGACCAAAGTTCAGTTCCCACCACTCCCCATCACATTTGGGAATCTCAGAAGGTGCAAGTTCCACATTTCCTGGTGGTGACAGATGAGAGGAGGGCCAGACACGACAACACAACTGCTGCTGGTGGGGCTGAGAGGTGACTGATTAGGCTGAGCCTGCACTGCAGATACAGAACACCCCCATCCCTGCCTTCTCAAGCCATGAAGGCTGAAGTGGAGTACAGAGCCCCAGAATTTAAAATCTCATTTGGCGAAAACTTGTTGCCATTCTTCTATTATTATTTGTGTTTGCAAGTAACTGTTTAAACCAAATTGTGAGCTCCTGGGCTCATGGAGTGTGTTTCCGTCTGTGTATTTATGAAGTGTTGGTGACAACTTTATTCTTTGGCCACAGTTGTAAAAAAACAAAAAGCAAAAAATCAAAAATGAGCTGTTAGAGGGAGACCACTGAAAGATGTTCAACACATTTTTTTAAATAAAAAGTACCTTTTCAGCTTGTTTATATTGTTTCATCTACTTTTGGAACAAAAATCATCTCCATAAAATCTACCTTCCTGTTTTCCTCTCCATTTAAATTTTCTTACTCTTTAACTTACATGAAAAAAGAAAACCACAGAAAACTATGCACACTGTGTGAACCGCTGGTTATTCCTGGTGGTGTGGTCACAGCATAGATAAGTGACAACTCTGAACAGTAAATAATTTGCAATGTCTTGGAGGCAGTGGGTCAGGATGCTGAACTGAAAATGCCAACACCTGGGTATTGAAAGACAGTGTGAAAGGCATGTTCCAGGTGTGGATAATCAAAAATGAAAAGGCTCATTACTTATATTAGAGTTCATGAGCCCCAAGAATTTTTCACATATGTGAATTTCTGAGAGGAGGAGACTCTTATTGTCTTCACCTGGCTAGTTATGTGAAGTAAGAAAGTAAGAGAAATAATTGTCCTTATTGTCTTAGATACCATGAAGGCACAACACTGACAGCAAGCCAGCACCATCACCAAGGAAAAAGGGAGGGATACTAGGATCGCAAAAATAGGATATGTGCTATGAATCAGGGAATTCTCCTTTACTCTGGTTTCCTGAAATTTTTAATAACAAAAATCTAAAGTTATTTTTAATTTCTTTTTCTAAAAATTTTGTTTATTTTTTTATTTGAGAGCAACAGAGAGAGAGAGAGAGAAAGAGGCAGATAGAGAGAGATAGAATGGGTACACCAGAGCCTCCAGCCACTGCAAATGAACTCTAGATACATATGTCACCTCATGCATTTAGCTCACGTAGGTCCTGGGGAATAGAGCCTCGAACCAAGGTCCTTAGACTTCACAGGCAAATGCTAAACCACTAAGCCATCTCTCCAGCCCCTATTTTTATTTTCTTTTTATCTGTCACTTTCTGAACTTATTTCACACAAACAGCTTAAAATATGTCTTACATATTACACATTTACATACATTACAATAACAAACCTTTTGTAATTCTTTAAAAAATTTTTTTGGTTTATTTTTATTTATTTGAGAGCAACAGACAGAGAGAGAAAGAGGCAGATAGAGAGAGAGAGAATGGGCGCACCAGGGCCTCCAGCCACTGCAAACCTCCATCCACTGCAAACGAACTCCAGACACGTGTGCCCCCTTGTGCATCTGGCTAACGTGGGTCCTGGGGAATTGAGCCTTGAACCAGGGTCCTTAAACTTCACAGGCAAGCGCTTAATGGCTAAGCCATCTCTCCAGCCCTGCAATTGTTTTATTGTAGTAGAAAATGAAAGACATAACAGCACAATGACCATCTAAGAGGGAACTGATGCACCCAAAGGTATTCAGAGGATATTTTAAAGGCAAAGTGACAAATGGATAACCCTTACTTTTTTTTTTTAATAGAGTATTTAACACGTGTAGGCCCTCTTGTAGCCCACAATTGATGGTAGCTTGATATTGGAGAGTGGGCTTATGTTTGGATATGGTTCTGACTTGTTTCCCAGCTCCAGCTATGGGTCCCATACCAGTGAGGGGATCAGTTAGCCAAATTGAGAGCAGTTGGTTCCCCACCATGGCTGTCTGCCACCACTGCACTTGTGTGGGCATCACAACAAGTTATTTGCTGCTAAGTAGGTTAGACCATGCGTTGCTTCGACAGATATTGGTCAATTTCCCCCAGTCGCCCATGTAGCACCTTCTGGCACTAGACGCGCTGACTGTCTGGGGACTGACTCTCTTCCAACTTCCAGCCATGCCATTCTAGTTTGCATGTCAATCACATAAGGTATCTTCAGCAGTAGGGTCTTACCACTAGCCTTTGGTGGGTCATCAAGTACTCTGACAGAAATCTGTCTGTCTTTTAGGAGACCTTGTAGGTCTCTCTGATCAAAAGCTCATTTGTCCTGGTGCTAACTTACTCTCCGTTGGAGAATCTGCTTCTCTTTTTCAGATAGATGTAGATCCTAAGGAGAGTGCTACCCCATCATACCTCAAAAGGGCCCCGGCTGAAACTAAGAAATACTGGAGAAACAAGCAAGGGGGCTGTTTTCCTGATGAACCGGATACCAGCACAAGGGGGAAGGAGATCAGCACAGAGAAAAATCAACTCCTACCAAATCAGAGAGCCAGAGCCTCAGAGGCCCCCAACACCTCATCACTGAAGCAGACCAAAAATGAACCCAACATGGCTCAGGGAAATTTTGCGGAAGAGGGGGTGGAAAGAATGTCAGAGTCACATGTTGGGTCATGAT
Source organism: Dipus sagitta (assembly GCA_036346955.1). NCBI lineage: Eukaryota > Metazoa > Chordata > Mammalia > Rodentia > Dipodidae > Dipus > Dipus sagitta. The sequence continues at coordinate 53,697,550 of CM070779.1, read as the reverse complement.
ATGCAGAGACATTTATCTTACCCATAACTGTGGGCTAACTCCACAATGCATGACCCGTATACCTCAACAAGGAGGGGCCAAGGGGAGGGGGTAGGTCACGGATGAGCCTAATAATGGTACCAAACTGACTGTATTTGCTGAATACAGAACTGACTAATAAAGAAAAAAAAAAAAAGGCAAAGTGACAGGAATAGGTAGAACTTGGTTCTTGGGAGGAGCATTGAGATTTTACTGGGCTATGAGGAAGTTTGGGTGCAACTGAGAGTATCGTTCACCACCTGAGAGAACAGTAGTGGAATGCAATAACGTGTTTTGTAGGGCTCCAGGGGCAAGGCTGACGACCAGGGGCGCCTCTGAAGGTATGAAAGGCAGCTGGTACATGGCCTGGCCAAGGGTATCCGTGGAGAAGCTCATTGACTCATGCTGCAGTTGGTTTACCGGGGTAAGGGGTTTGTGACATCTCTTCCACCCTAATTCCTAGAATTCTACTACTCATTAGCAGCAGTGCAGCATTTATGAGGAAACAGGAAGTCTAATTTGTGGAAAGTGAATTAAGCCAGATTCAGTTCCTAATGACTGGGAGGGAGTATAAGAAAGACATAGTTAAAGTGGGTATCCACATTTAAAAATAAATCCAGGAATAATCTTACTGTATAAGTGATAATGAGAATAAGTCCAAGATTCTTTTCTCTCAAGACCCTTCTCAGGGTTCCACCTCTGGTCCTCAATCTCTTCTTCTCTTTTCTCTTTGCATCCAATTATAGTATTGAACATTCTTCAAAATGATAATATAGAGATAAAATGAAAATATGTCACATACAACTGGGTAGAAGAAATGGCTAAACTCAGAGAATTGTTCTTTTTGTGACTTGAAATTCAGAGAATTTGTGATGAATTTAATTTTAGTGAGAGTTTAATAAACCACTTTTAGATTATTTTCTGGAGATATGAGGACTTGAACAGATGTTTTTTAAATTTCCTCCATCTCTTAGAGCAGATCTATATGCATATAGGGACATCTCAGCCTTCAGGGTGAGCTTTAAGTGTCTTATACTTTTGTGGGGTGGGGAACTCCTATGGGATCAGCAGGTTTTAGGAAGTTCTTGGTGTGATACTCTGAGCTGAGTTTTCTCATTGCTGATCCAAATCAGGGCTGGATTGGAAGGACCGTGGAGGCCAGCTTCATTCTAGCTAGGGCCCCTGAATCAGTGCTGTTCTGAGTCATTGCTGGAGCCATGTGGAGCCTCTCAGATCCATCCTCATAGATAAAGCAACTATCACCACAGAAACTGGAAGTGCTGCCTTAGCCACTAGTAACCAGAGTCTTTTTTGGAAATTGCCCTGGTGGAAGAAAAAGGCATGCTCTATTACTTGAGGACTCATGTCCCCAACCTATCCCCTTGTTCTACGTTGGCAACTCCAAGTGTCAGCCCAGGTGCTCTGAAGCCTTTTCTGGGCCTTCCTGGTCACTCTGAAATTATTCATGCTGCATGATTAGCCTCATACAGAATGTATTCTATTAAGTTAATGCATATGGATACATATGGTATCCATGTATTTGTATGTTTCTCAAGGCTAGAAGCTCCATCTAATATTTATTTTTATATGTTGTACATAGTAGCTATTCAATAAATGTAGGGCAACCATTCTAGTGACAACTATTAACATTATTATGTGACACACTGAGCAAAGGGCATTGTGTGCAGCCTTTCTGTTAACTAGTATTAATATCATGATTCAAAAATAATAAAATTAAGGCTTAGAGTAGTGCAATTACATGATCAAAGTCAGATGATAATTTGTGATCTGGAAATAAGAATCATCTCTTCCTTATATATAATAACCTTTCTTAAGAGAGAGCTGTTCAGTGCTTCTATTTTAATTTTCTTTCTCTCTCTCTCTCTTTCTTTCTTTCTTTCTTTTTTTGTTTTTTTGAGGTAGGGTCTCACTCTAGCCCAGGCTATGGAGTCTCAGGGTGCCTCCCAAGTGCTGGGATTAAAACCATGCGCTACCACACCTGGCTTTAATTTTCATTTTTTTGAATGCATGTGAGTGTGTAGAATATATGTTGTGTGGTGTGCTATGTGTAGTATATGCATATCTGTGCAGATGCATATCTTGTGCATGTGGTGGCCAGAGATGAACTTTGGGTGCCTTTCTCTAGCCCTCAACTGCATGCTTCTTTGAGATGGACACTCTTCCTCAATCTTCAACCTGGAACTGATATTTTTGTGGTCAGGGAGGATCAGTGATTCTCCTATCTCCACCCTATGAAGACTGGGGTTACAGACATGCATGACCATGCCCAGATTTTATTTATTTATTTATGAGAGAGAGAGAAAGAGAGAGAGAGAGAATGGGGGACACCAGGGCATCCAGCCATTGCAAACAAACTAGATACATATGGTACCTTGTGCATCTGGCTTACGTGAGTACTGGAGAATCAAACCTGGGCCCTTAGGCTTTGCAGGCAAGCACCTTAACTGCTAAGCCATCTCTCCAGCCCCATGCCCATATTTTCAATTGTGTTCTGGGAGAATTGAATTTCACAGTCTCAGGCCCTCATGCTTAAGCAGCAAATGCTCTTGAATGCTTAGCCACCTCCTCAGCCCTGATTTTTAACTCTCTTACACCCATGTGATAAGACCATTTTATAGCTGAATAAATACAGGTTTTTATAATCTGGGTGACATCACATAATGTCTCAGTAACAGAAGGCTGGATTAAGGGAGTATGAGGTCCGGGCTTCTGGTCCACTTTAAATCTGGTGGCCTTTCTAACTACCATGATGACTCTGAAGAGCATGAGCTCAGCAGGCAGCTGGAATGTGCTGTAGGCACACTAATAATGCTCTTAGATTCAGATATAGTCTGTGCTGCCAAACTCCTGGATCGTTTCTTAGTTTCTGGAAAGTTCTGGATGGTACCCTACACATTGGCAGATCATTCAATATAAAGTGAAGATGAAAAGAAAGATGTAAAGGAGAGATGCTGACTGATTCTGAAAGAATAGGTGATTGTCTATGACCAAGAAGAGTCTTTCTCTGAGAATTACAGGAGATTTGATGTCCAGGTAGCAATAAGTTTCATATTGAACTCTGATGATGTTGGATGAGGACCACACAATCCATTACTAAAACTCTAGAGTTTTCATAAACATACAAAACTATGATTCAAGGAAGAGAGTATGGCTACACTGTGTTTTCATACCTCTCTGAAGATTTATAGAAAATATGTCCTATTTCTTAGAAATTCTTCTACAGGATACATCACCTCCCTCCAAGTATGTTTACTGCTTAAAAGTAAATAACGTAGACAAGACACAGATGTGGGATAAACATGATCCTCATGTTTTACTCCCACACTAGAGATGGGTCAAGGTCTTCATGTGACTTCATGCTTTATACTCTAGTACTTTAAGTTTGGTGTGTCTGTCCTATGCTTCTCTTCTTAGCTGAGGAATTACAGTTGTGTGTATTTATGGGACACAATGTGATGTTATAATTTTTGAGGCAGAAGGGAAGTATTATGAATTGAATATGGGTATAACTACAGTTTTGATAGTGATCAGGGGTCAGCTGGCCTGCCTAGACAAACAAGATGCACTTTTGTCAAGACCATGGACTCTGATACAGATGAGCTTATCTTCATTTTAGGGAAGTGTACACAAAATAAAGCCAAGGCCAGATTTTAGCAGCTGCTTGCTCTTTCTCTGAGTTCTGGTTTACTGAAAGTCTAAATGGGCTTTTCCTCCATTTCTTAATAGGGCATATACACCACAGAAAGACTGTCAGTAAACGTCTTTTACGATCACTTCTTTTTCTCACTACTGATTAAGCATTACACACTCTTGGCAGATTAGTCTTCATTGTAACCACTCCTCTGTTATGAGTGTCATTGATCTTACCATGGTCAGGATGTCACAAGAATAAGTATCCTGTGGTCTGAAAAATAAGGTACTATTAACCCTTTCTTCTCTTTGAAGCATCTCCTTCTCCTGTCTTCCTTCTTTTCATAGTGTCCCATTTTATATACCCAATAGTCCTATGTGAACCTGAATTTTTTTAAGTTTTCTCTTTATTTTAAAGGACAATTGAAATGATCCTGAATTTATTTGTTACATTTTCTTCAAGTATTGCAGAAACATTTATTTTAGGGGAAAAAAAGAATTTCCCAATAGATGGGACTGCTGCTGGAATTTAAACCCTTAGATAATTAGTATGGAAGAAAGCTAGTGTGAGGCCTCTGGCAATTCCCTTACATCAAGTTTTATAGAAAGATAAAAATATGGCTGTATTTTAATTCAGTGCAAATTGATATAATTTTCTTATTTGAAAACTTCAGAAATGTTTCTTTTTATTTTATTATAGACATAGTTAGTAAGGATACATCATGTGTTGGCACCATCTTTTCCCTCATCTTGCCACCAATCCTGCTGGGTACACTCCTCAGGGGGGTTGCTGGTATTCCCCATGGGGTGTGGATTATGCCTTGTAAGAGCAGCAGTCAGTTATGGGGAGAGTCAATGCTTCTGGGCAGCATGTCCCAACCTGTGGTCGTTACAATCTTTCCTCCCCCTATTCCACAAAATTCCCTGAGCTGGTGGTGGGTGTATGTTAAGTCTACTTCAGTGTGGCGCTCTTAGGAGCCTCTGGATCTCTGCTTTGGTAAGTGTTCAGTGTTCTCAGTGTCTGTGTCCTTTACCCTGATGCTGGTTGTCAGGCTCACCATGGAAATCACATTCTTGCTCATCTCCCCAGTTCCTCTGTGGTTTCTGCTGGGGCTCGGCTGAAGTGTGAGGGGTAGTATATGTCCTCGGGTTTTGTTACCTTATGTAAAAGAAAAACAGGTTCTACAATGGACAGTGAAGTCAGCATAGGTTAAATGGGATAAATGTTCTTAATTTACGGAGAATTTGTTGGATATAGCCCCTCTTTTAGCCAAAGACCAGTGGGAGTTTGATATTGGACAGCAAAATCTTTGTCTCCATAGGATTTTGGCCTGGTTCCCAACTCCAGATATGTGTTCCTTTCCACTTTGTGGATCTCTTAGCCAATCCGAAAGCTATTGGTTACCTACTAAGGCTGTGTGCCACTATTGTACTGGTGTGTATGTATTGTCAGGGTGTTTGCTTCTGAGTAGCTTAGACTCCTGGTAGCTTGGACAGTTCTTGGCCACTTTTCCCCAGTAGCTCATGTAGTGCTTTCTAGCACTAGATGGGTTAACTGGGGTCTGGCTCTGTATCAGGAATTATTTAACCAATCTCTTGCATGTTGCACATGTAAGTTGTTTTCTAACTTTTGATATTTAAATGATGAGGCAGGGCTGGAGAGATTGCTTAGTGGTTAAGGCACTTGCTTGTGAAGTCTAAGGACACAGGTTCGACTCCCCAGTACCACATAAACCAGCCACAAAAGGTGATACATGCATACAAGGTGGTGCACACTTCTGGAATTCGATTGCAGTGGCTTGAGGCCCTGGCGTACTAATTCTCTTCCTCTATCTATTTCTCATAAAAAAATAAAAATAAATAAATCATGGGGCAATGCATATTCTATTCTGACATTGTGTTGAGGTTATCCAGTTTCATGAACACAATAAACAAAACAATGCAAAGGCAAGTCTTTCCTTTACAACCACAGAGTCTCATGTCTCTGAGAAGATCAATTTTTCAATCTCTCTCTCTCTCTCTCTCTCTCTCTCTCCCATTTTTGGTCTGAGTTTTTGAAAGATGATCTTACTATGTAGATTTTCCTGTTCTGGAACTCCCTATTTAGACCAGGCTGGACTCGAACTTGCAATAGTCCTCTTGAGTGCTCAGCTTATAGGCATGGACAACCACCTCTGGCAAGAAGCTCTAGTTCTTAAAAAAAAAACATTATTAGCATTAGCATACAAAGAATAAGTCTTCATTATGGTGTTTTCAAACAAATTTTTTATTTCCCCTTCTCCCCTTTCCCCATTTTGTTCTGTCTCCAACATAGCCTCCTTTCTGCTTTCATACTACATGTTTTCTTTTCTCCTCCCATTCTCCTGTTCCTTTCTCAGGGTCTCCTGTCTCAAACCATATCCCATACTGTCTCACACCCCCTTATTTACATACAAACAAATATCAAATGTCAGGATCCACATATGAGAGAACATGTGACTTTTCTTTCTAGACTTTGGATACCTCACTTAGCATAATTTTTCTAATTCTATCCATTTTCTGCAAGTTATATAACCTTATTTTTCTTTACAGCTGATTATGTACAAATATTACATTCTCATTATCCAGTCATCTGTTGATGGACATTTAGGTTGATTCCATTTCTTATCTATTACAAATAGAACAGCAATGAACATGGCTGTGCAAGGATTTCTGTTGTAATAGATAGAGTCCTTCCAGTATATGCCTACAAGTGGTATAGCTGGCTTATATAGTAGTTTAATTTTTTGTTTTTTGTGAAACCTTCACACTGATTTCCACAGTGGATGTACCAGTTCACACTACCACCAACAGTGAGTAAGAGTTCACCTTTCTCTATAACCTCACTAGCATATGCTATCATAACTTTTCTTGATCATAGCCATTCTGTCTGAGGTGAAATCTCAAAGTGGTTTGAATTTGTATATCCATTATGGCTAAGAATGCTTATTTTTTTTAAAAAAGTCTAATGGCCATTTGTGCTTCTTTTGAGAACTAGATATCTATTCTTTTTATTAGTCCACTTACTGATTGGCAGGATTTTTTGTTTTTTGTTTTTTTGCGAGAGAGAGAGAGACAGAGAGAGAGAGAGAGAGAGAGAGAGAGAGAGGAGCAGTGAGAGAGACTGAGAGAATGGCTCGCCAGGACCCTCAGTCTGCTGCAAACAAACTCCAGATGCACACACCCACTTGTGGTGCATGTGCAACATTGTGCACTTGCATCACTGCATCTGGCTATGTGGGACCTGGAAATTTAAATGTGCATTCTTAGTCTACACAAGCAAGCACCTTAACTGCTAAGCTACCTCTCCAGCCCAATTGGCAGGATTTTTTGGTGTTTAGTTTTTGCAATTTTAAATATATTCTAGGAATCACCGGGTGTGGTGGTGCATGCCTCTAATTCCAGAACTCAGGGGGCACAGGTAGGAGGATCGCTGTGAGTTCGAGGCCACCCTGAGACTCCATTGTTAATCCCAGGTCATCCTGGACCAGAGGACTATAGTGATACCCTACCTCGAAAAACATATATTATACACACACACACACACACACATACATATTCTAGGTGTCAAGCCCCTATCAGAGGAGTAGCTGGCAAGGATATTCTCCCATTCGTAAACTCTCATTTTGATAGTTTTCTGTGCTGTGAAAAAAACTCTTTTTAATTTCATGTAGTTCCATTTGTTGATCCCTGGGACTATTTCCTGTGCTTTTTGAATCCTGTTCAGAAAATTCTTACTTATACCTATAACTGCCAGCATACTGCCTATGTTTTCCTCTAACATTTTCTGGCTTTACATAATGGTCTTTGATCCACTTTGAGTTGGATCTTTGTGCAGAGTGAAAGATGTGGGTTTAATTTCTTTCTGCAGGTAGATACCCAGTTTCACCATCATCACCTATTGAATAGGATATCTTTTTTTCAATGTACGTTTTGACACTCTGGTTGAAATTAGGGGCCCATAGCTGTAGGGTTTATTTCCTGGTACTGTGTTCTATTTAATCCATTGCTCAGTGTATTTGTTCCTGTGCCGTGATCCTGCTGTCATTGTCACTATTGCTCTGTAGAATAACTTGAGGTCAGGAATTGTGATACCTCCATCTGTGCTCTTTCTGCTTAGGTTGGCTTTGGTTATGTGTGGTCTTTGTGATTTAGTTTTCTTTTTCTCAGAAGACTATCACTGAATCTTTGATGAGAATTGTGTTGAACCTGTAGACTACTGTTGGTAATACAGTCATTTTTGTAAAATTGATTCTGTGACTCCAGGAGCATGGAAGGCCCCTCCAGCATAAGTTATCCTCTTTTATTTCTTTTTGTCAGTGCAAACATGAATAGTTTCCTTCTTCCTTTCTTATTTTTATCCCTTTTGTGTCCTTCGCTTGTCTTATTGCTCTAGGTAAGTCTTTGAAAACTATACTGACTAACAGGAGGGACAATAGGAGCCCTTGTCTTGTTGCAGATTTTAGACAAAATAGTTTCAGTTTTTCCTCCTTCAGAATAATGTTGGCTATAAGTTTGTCACCTATGCTCTTATTATTTTGAGGTTTGTTCCATCTATTCCTAATTTCTCCAGAACTTTCATCATGAAGACATATTGAACTTTGTCAAATTCCTTCTTTGTATCTATTGAGACGATCATATAATTTCTATCCTTGTATCTCTGATATGAAGCCCATCAGTTATGATGTATAATCTTTATATGTTCTTGAATTCTGTTTGCAAGTATTTTGTTGAGATCTTTGTACCTATGTTCATTAGGGACATGATCTATAGTTTTCTTTATTGTGTCTTTATCTGATTTTGGTATTAGGATAGTACTGGCTTCATAGAATGAGTTTGGTAGTATTCTTTCCTTTCTATTTTTTTGGAGCAGTTTGGTTCCATAAAAGCTTGATAGAATTCTGCATTCTATCATATAACTATCTATCATCTCTCTCTCTATTATCTATCTATCTATTATCTATCTATCTATCATCTATCAATCTATCTGCTTCTGGACTTTTCTTTGTGGAGAAATTTAGTATTTCAACCTCATTGCTGGCAATTTGTCTGTTTAAATTATTGATATAATCTGAGTTTAATTTTGGTAGGTTATATGCACTTAAAGGTTTATCCATTTCATTTATGTTTTCAAACCTTTTGGAATATAAATTTTCATAGTGCTTTCTAATGACCTTCCAAATTTCATTGGTATCTATTGAAATAGCTCCTTTTTCATCTCTAATTTTATCTTTATTTTTATTTATTTATTTGAGAGAGAGATACAGAAATAGGCAAGGAGAGAGAGGGGGGGCACTAGGGCCTCCAGCCATTGCAAAGAAACTCCAGATGTGTTCACCTCCTTGTGCATCTGGCTCATGGGGTCCTGGGAAGTTGAACCTGGCTTTGCAGGCAAGTGCCTTTACCTCTAAGACATCTCTCCAGCCCTGAATTTTCTCATTATTTCTTTTGATTAGTTTGGTTAGGGGGTTTATCAACCTTGTTAGCTTTTCAAAGGACTAACTTTTTGGTTGATCCTATTTTATTTGTTGTTATTTTAGTCTCTATCTCATTAATTGTCCTAATCTAAATTATTTCTTGGAATTTACTGGGGTTGGGTAGGCATCTTGTTTTCCTATGATCCCAATTTATATCATTAGATTGTTTATTTGAAATCTCAAAGAATTTTTTAATGCATACATTTAGAGTAGTAAACTTTTTAGGATTGCCTTGATTGTATACCAGGGGATCTACTAGGTTGTGTTATCACTTTCATTAATTTCTAGAAAATTTTAAAATTTCTTCCCTGATTTCTTCAATTTAAAAGTATGGGTCTGGAGAGATGGCTTAGTGGTTAAAGCATTTGCCTGCAAAATCTAAGGACTCGTGTTCTACTCATTAGATCCCACATAAGACAGACACACAAACTGATGTAAGCATGCAAGGTCGCATATGTGCATAAGGTGGTACACATGTCTGGAGTTTGATTACAGTGATTGGAATCCCTGTTGCACCAATTCTCTCTCTCCCTCTCACTTCCTCTCTTGCTTTTACTCTCTTGCATAAAAAAAGCAAGCAAACAAGCAAACAATAAAACAAAAAAAAGCCAGTCTGTTGGGATTGCCTCAAAAGAAAGTATGTTGTTCAGTCTCCACATAATCATGCTCTTGCTGAAGATTCTCTTATTGTTGAGTTGTAGTTTTATTCTACTGTGTTCCGATAGAATATAAGGAAGTATTTAAGTTTTTTCCCTATTTGCCAAGACTACCTTTGTGGCCTAGGATATGGTCAATTTTGGAAAAGCTTCTGTCTATTGCTGAGGAGATGTGCATTCCTGATCTCTTGGATGGACTGTTCTCTAGAGGCTTGATATATCTAGCTGGTTTATGAAGTAATTTTTCTGGGAAGTATCTTTGTTGCATCTATGGCCATTGCCAAATCTCATTTGAGGGGTCTTTATTGATTTTTCATTTGGAGAATCTGACTAAACATGTGAGTGGGTTACTAAAGTCCTCCACTATTATTTGTTCTTGATCTATGTGATGTTTTATGCCTTGTACTATTGGTTTTTTTTTTTTTTAAATTGGGAGGTCTAATATTTGATACATAAAGGCTGATAATTATTCCCTTTTTAATATATAGTTTTCCTCATTGTGTCTTTGGTTTGAAGTCTACTTTATCAGATATAGGAGCAGCCACACCTGCTTGTTTACTGTTTCTACTTGCTTGATGGGTGACTTTTCAATCTTTGGCCCTCAGTTTATGGATGTCTTTTTTGGTTAGGTGGGTTTCTTGAAGCCATGCATTTGTGTTTTCTTCTGCTCTAGAGTATTTCTTTAAGGATTTTGTGTAGTGCTGGTCTGGTTGACGTGAATTTTTATCTTGCAAGGCATCTATGCTAATCATGATACCACTAACATGCCGCTATCTTGGAATATCCTTATTTCTGGATCAATTTTAAGAGATAATTTTGCTGAGTCAACACTTTGGTTGGAAGCTGTGTACTTTCAGGGCCTGAAGTAAATCAGTTTAGCTTTTCTGGATTTTAAGGTTTTTGAGGAAGGATATATATTTCTTCTGAAGTTTTTGCTTTGTATTGGAGTTAGTGTTTTCCCCTTACAGCTTTTGTATTGTTTCTTTACTTTGTTTTTTGACATGTAGAGTGGTTCATCTCTGATTATATGTATTTGTGGTTTTAAATGACTCTTATATTTGCATATCAACTTCTCACTCTATGTTTGTGGAGTTTTCTCCTCTGATTTTATCAAATAAACCTTCAATTCCTCTACATCTTATCTCAGCTCCTTCTACCCCAGGAATTCTAAGGTATGGACTCTTGAACATATGCCAGACTTCTTGGAAGTATTGTTCATGTTTCTTGATATTTTTTTTATATGTATCTATGTGAATCATTTCAACTTTGTCCTCCATCTCTGAAATTCAGTCTTCTGCTTTGTCTTGCCTACTGTTAATTCTCTCTGCTTGATTTTTAATTGAGTGATTGTTTCTTTCACTTCTAAAATTTCTATTTAGTTCTTTTTAGTGCTTCAGATTCCTTACTGAACTTATCCTCCATGTTCGGACTTTCTCCTTCAATTTGCTTATGATTTTATTCAATTTGGAGGCTGTTTAAGATCTTGAATGGATTTCCTGTGTTCATTTGTCTGGTTGTCTGAGCTTTTAATGTTGTCATTGCTCTTTTGTAGAAATCGAATTCTTTTTCTGATAGTTTCCCTGTATCTGTGGGTATGGCTTCCACTATAGGAAAGTGAGTTGGGTTGATCTCACATATTCTTTGTGTTTCTTTGTTTTGTTTTTCACATGTTATGTGTATTTCAATTTCCTTCTCTTTTCAGTGCTGGTTTGTAGTTTGTTTTGTCTTTGGTGGGTCCTCCTGTTGGCTGCTTCACTGATAGTAGTGCTTACCTCATATTTATCAGTCAGTTTGTTTATGCCTAGTTGTAGACCACTCTTTTGTATTAATTTTGGAACCCTGGATAGAGCTTACTGGTAGTACATGTTGTTGTGTTGGCTAGAGTTCTCTGGCATGGGCCTGATGCCAGAGCCTTGTTTGGACTGGTCCTGTTGGCTAGAGCTCCCCTTTGTGGGCTGGGCACTGGGACTTTCCTTCTGCCTGCCTGGGTGTGCTGGCTGGATTGTCTGCACCCACTGCACTGGGGTCTGGGAGGTCTGTGGACCTGGGTGCATAGGCTGGGCTCATGATTTTTTTTTTTATCCTACAGGATGGACTGGCTGCTTCCTATCTGTCAAACAGGCAGGGGGCAGGTTGGGTCTAGATGCTGAGGTCATATGTTCACCAATTAGCTTAGATTCTTATGGACCCTTCACTCCTCAGTGTCTCACCAGATAACGTGTTGAGAACTTAAAACAGAGGGACTATAGTGACTCAGGAAATAATGGAAGAAGGAATTGTGTACACATGTGATGGATGAGGTGAGATGACAAGTAGGGGCCAATGAAGCTTCTACCAGCAACTCACCACAGCAGGCAGCTCTTAACCATCCTTTGTTAAGAAAGTGAGGGAGGGAGGCTGCTTGGAGGGACAACTGAACTAAGATGGGGCTTTCATGGGTCTGTTCAGTGGAGGTAGGCATTATAGTAGGGTTAAATTATATTGGAGATATGAACCAAAAAAGAGCCTGCTTTGCCATCGCTCCTATCTTCTGTTGCTACTATATAAATGAGAACAATTCTGTTTTGGTTATTGTTGACATGCAGAAAGATTGGGGACTATCTTCAGGTCCACTTCACAGCTTTCCTTTCTCTGTTCTGAATCTCAGAGGCTGGCTGAATTTGGGAACTACAGCCTGGAGGAATCAGTACTGTGTGATTCCCAACAGAAGAGGAGACCCAAGGACTGGTTAAAGAAAGTCAGGTTCATCCTAACAGGTAAATAGAATCTTCAGCAGAATCCTCATGGAGCCTTCCTTCTCTAACGCTTCATCTTTCCACCTGGTTTAGAATCAAAATCATTGCCCCTCCTTCAGGCCTCAAAATTTTCCTAGTCTGAATGCTGCTTCTATAGTCCTCTACTATCCCAGGCATAATTCCCTTGTGTTATATTTAGTTGCGATTGACAATGTACTGCATTGTTTCTCTCTGTCAGCCAAACTTTTCCTTGATGGTATTTTTTTAATCAGCCCTTTTCTCCCCAGTCCCCCAAAGTACTCTTTAGTAGAAGGGCAGTGAATGAAGAATTGACTGATTCTCATGAACTGAGAAGATGTGCAAGGCACCCACTGTGATCTTCACTTATAAATAACTTGCGTTGTAAAATATGAGCACTGCATGTTCAAAAAATGATCTGATTAGTTCCTTTATTCTTTCTTTTTGAGAATATGCAGTTTTATTTTTAGAGCCAAACCCAAGGTCCATAGTTGGGGAGCTCGGTACTCTCTGTCATTACTTCTGGATGCTACATGTGTGTCTTTGGCAGATAGGAGCTGTTGACAGATTGCTGGAAAGGCAAGCAGAGATGACAGAAGTGTGAAATAAATGGTCTTGGAAGCTGAAAATTGATCTTCTGAATGCTCCCTTCTTTTACACTGATGATTAACTGCCAGAATAATATGTTGATTTGTCTTTTGTTGTTTTTTTCCCTCGTTCCATCATGAATGGATTGTTGATAATATAGATAGGATATAAGAAAATGGTTTAAATTTAATCATCAAGCTGAGAGTATGTATTCTTCATATTTGAAAATAATGGAGCTTATTCCATCAGTCTCTTTTTATTTCCCACAATCATCCCCCTTATCTACTGAGCTTGATTTGGTAACTTCTTTTGTGAGCCAGGTGATGCCCTTTCTGTCCAAAGTATCTTGGCCCCTGCCTTCTCTTGACTGCATAGGGAACGGGTTGGAATACTTTTCATAAACATTTCTTTTAGCTCTTTATAGATTTTCTCTTTTCATGATGTACGTAGTAGCTCATTTCATGAACTTAATTTTAATTTAATTAGAAGTTTAGATTATTTAATACATACTCAGGTATAAAAATTTTAACAAAAGAAAAGTTTCTATTTGTCTCAATACATATAGTGAAATAGACAACTATAGACATTATAAACACAAGTTTGTATTTTACTCACTCTGGTTTTCTGGTTATCTTAGCTCTCTTCTCCAAAATTAGCTACCATCTCTTGTTTCTTGTACATCTTTGCAAAATTATCTTATACTTATAAAAGCATAATACAGTCCTTCTCCATACTGCTACACAAGCATTTAGCATAAATGGAACATATTGTACATGCTAGTTTGAACTTTCTGCTTGGATTTTTTAAGTTAACATGACACAACTCAGACATATACACATCCCAAGGGAGCTTTTCTTTCTCCTTAAGTTTCCTAAACAGGCATACTTCTGATACAAAGAAGTTATATTTTTATAATGTTTTTTTCCATGGATAAGACCTACAATCTTGAAGTGATAACACAATAAAAATTTCTGAGGAATTTTAAAACTGGTATGAGCTGGTTTATAAATCAATTGGATTATTGTCCTTCTTATCCACTAATGGAGGAGGGGCTGATAACATAAGAAACCTAACATTTGGGAGAGGAGGATTGCTGAGAGAGGTGCTGAGAAGAAATTCTCCTGTTTTTTTTTTTTTTTTTTTTTTTTTCCAATTTGTAGAGTAACTTTCAACATGTGAACAACTCGGAGGAGGTGAAGTCATGAAGATCAGAGGACCAAGGAAGCCAGTACAGCAACGTGGCTGTGATTATCAAAGGCAAACATATTCTAATTCTGGGAGATAAAGATTGCTTTGTAAATTCAGTTAAATCCCCAGGACCCACGTAAGACATATGCACAAGGTGGTACATGTGACTGGACTTCATTTGCAGTGGCTAGAGTCCCTGGTGTGCCCATTTTCTTTCTGTCTATCTGTCTCTTTCTCTCCTTCCCTCTATCTCAAATAAATAAAAATGTTTAAAAAATAAGAAAAAAGAATTTAAGAGTAGTTAGAAAATATATATTAATAGGGATGACTTCAAATGATTTAATCAAAGGATCACAGATGTATTCAACAAGTCAGCTATAATAACGCTCATTGCAACATTGTGATGTTATAGTGACAAAATTTATGTGACATCTATGTCTATTAGATTGTCAAAATGAGTGTGTCTGTATCTTGTCTGACAAATTTATTTATTTTATTTATTTTTTATTTTTTTTTAGTTTTTTGAGGTAAGGTCTCACTCTAGTCCAGGCTGACCTGGAATTCACTATGTAGTCTCAGGGTGGCCTTGAACTCATGGCGATCCTCTTACCTCTGCCTCCCAAGTGCTGGGATTAAAGGCGTGCGCCACCACGCCTGGCTGTCAGACAAATTTTAATGACAAGAAAGGGCTTGCACTATACTAAGGGAAAAATTGAACTTGTAGACTATTGCTTAATTTTGGTGAAATATATATACTATTAATATATTTATGAAGAGATAAGTTCATAAGATGTATATACTTAAGTAAAAATACGTTTGGGTGGTGGATGATAGATGACTCTAATTTCTTTCTTTGCTTTTAAAAATCAAAGTTCAGTTAGTTAAGATGTATGGGAAATAGTTTTTATTGTTGTTTCAACTCTACTTCTGTTTTGCCAATGCCCTGCCTACAAAGAATCATGGTATTTTTGTGTGAAATGTGCATGATATCAAAGCAATAGAGAGACATGGAGGAATAGCATTAAAGTAAATCCCACTTGCTCTTTTGAATTTCTTTCCTGAGACTGTTCAGCATAATTTTCTTTCTTTCCCCAACTTGGAAAACACTATTTGCCTCTAATGTTATATGTAACACTTTTAAGGAAATAGAAAATTATACGATATTCACTGATTGTGGAAATCATAAATATGAGTATGGGCTGACTCTATTCTCTCAGAGCTTGCATGGCAAGAGTGTTTTCTTTCTTTCTAGAAATGTATTTTTCAAAGATCTTGCTTTTTATCACTTCAAGGAATGTTGGTGGTGGATGTTGGTAGGGCCCTGAGTTCACCCTTGATTCTGTTGATCCACACAGTAAGAAGGTGGCCACCTGAGGTCTGAGAATTTAGATGCTAGAGGTGACTGTGCAGCAACCTTGATCTTCAGTTTAAGTCCTCACACCACGCCTGTTAAGTAAGCAGGAAGAAAAATTATTACCTCTATTAAGTAGACAAAGTAAATGCAAACACAAAATTTTTCATGAAATTTCATGAAAATGAACTTATATTGTGAAATATGTTTTTCTAGTTATTTAGTACCATGTGATAGAAAGTGTTTATTTTCCTTCTGAGTCTGTGGGCCAGCCACTTGATTGGTATGGGTGGTTTATCTGGGCTTGCCCTGCATTTGTAATTCGCTGGCCATTTGCTCGGCCTCATGTGTTCATTCTCTCATTCTCCAGCCAGTTAAACATGTTTTGCTCTCATTGTGGAAGCAAATGTCCAAGAGATAGTAGAAGTTTTCAAAGTCTCTTGAGGCCTAGGCTTGGAGCAGGTACAATGTGATTTCTTACAGATCTTGTTGGCTAAAGCAAATCACAGGTCAAGTTCAGATTGAAAGAGTAGGGTAATAGATGTCATCTCTTGATGGGAATCAGTGGAAAGAAACAATGTAAAAGATGCAGAGGAGGGTAGAGGAGAGAACATATGGCATTTTTGCAAATTGCAATCAATATGCATTGGGGTTTATATTTTGAAGAATAAAAGCTTGTTAATTATTAGTACCACAGAAAAATCACTTAGATGTAAGATTTTCATAGTCTTTATTTTCTATTTTTAAAAATTATGACCTCAAACTGTGGGCCTTGTGTCTGCTCGACAAACACTATACCAGTGAACTGCATCCCCAGCTCAAGGTTTTCATAGGCTTTCAATTGATGTTTCATAAAGGTGATGCATACTTGAAACTCATCTGTTTGTAGTTTTTACAAGGAACAAGAGGAAGTGTGCAAAATTAAGATTTAAAAATTTTTTTTTTCCGATGAGAAAACCTTGCTTTCGTTTAAAATGTGAAGGTTTTTAAAGCTGAAATTACTCTTGCTTTCTCTATAACTGACTGAGTAAAATTGAAAGAAATATTTATAATTATAGAATTAAAGAGTAAGAATGTGAGAGATTTAAGATAACATTATATCTTGCAAACATTTATTTATTTATTTAGAGAGGGGGAACTAGGTATGCCAGAGTCTTTTGCCACTGTAAATGAACTCCAGATACATATGCCACTAGTGTATATGGCTTTACATGGGTACTAGGAAGTCAAATCCAGGGCTATCAGCCTTTGCAAGCCAGTGCCTTTAATTGCTGAGCCATTTCCCCAGACCAGAAACTATGTTTTCTCTTTAACTAAAAAGTTTGTTAAATTAATTAATTAATGAGAGAGAGAGAGAGAGAGAGAGAGAGAAAGAAGCAGAAACAGAAAGAGTAGGGACATGTCATGGCCTCTTGTCACTGCAAATAAACTCCAGATGTGTGCACCACTTTGTGCACCTGCCTTTATGTGGGTACTGGAGAATCTAACCTGGGCCATGAGACTTTGAAAGCAAGCACCTTTAACCACTGAAGCATCTTTCCAGGCCTTAAGAGGTATTTTATTTTATCCAAACACCTAGCACGTAATTTTGTTATCTCCAATGTGTCTTTGTAGACAAATTCCTTTTTTGTTTTTAGTCTTCATTATTTTCTTCATTTTATTTTATCTATATTCATTATGGTTTCTTTTATCTAACTTCCTGAATAGAGTTTTTAGCTAATTCATTCACAGTATTTATTTTTCTAAAATATACCCCTTAGAATAAAACTTGTCTTTTTTATGTTGTGATGGTTAATTTTTATTGACAATTTGATTAGATTAAGAATCAAGTAAGTGACTTGTCTTTTGTTCACGTGTATGGGTGTTTCCAGGAAGGATTGACTAAAGGAGAAGACCTTTCTTTCCATAGAGTAGGTAGCCCTTCCTGTGGCAGCCTATGTATAAAGAGTTCCAGGAAAAAATCAGTGTGTCCTTGAAGACTTTATGGCTTTAATTCTTTCTCAATTCTATGATTTTGGCTCTAAGTTTCTTCACTTATGGTTCCTGAATTTTCACTCTCTTGTTTTTAGGCTCAGATCTGTGTGTGTTTTAAATTATACATTTGGAACAAGATGTAGTTTCTGTCTTCAAGATTTTGTGCAGGTAAAAACTCTGTTGGAGGGCTGGAGAGATGACTTAGTGGTTAAGGTGCTTGCTTGCACCCATGTAAGCCAGGTGCACAGGGTTTGCAGTGGCTAGAGGACCTGGTGGTCTCATTCTCTCCTCCCCTCTCTCCCTCTTTATCTCACTCAAATAAATAAATAATTCAGAAAATCAATATTTTTAAAAAACTTTTGGTGAAATATTTATGGAGATTGTTCTTAACCTCCCAAAATATAGGTAGTATCAGTTCAGGTAGTAATAAGTGTTGTGAAGATAAATATAACAGGCAAAGGTCTAGGTCACTGAGAGCTTATTTTAGAGGTAAGTCATAGAAAAGCCTGGGAAGGTAATATTTGTATAGAGGCCTGGCTGAGGAAAGAGAAGCCATACAAATATCTCAAGCTGAAAGACAGGAAGTGCAGAGATACAGGGGTTCATACAGGCTGGTGTGCTAAGAGAACAGTGAGCAGCAGAGACAGTGGCAAGTAGTTGGATTTGAGGCACATTCACACAATTGACAGAACATGTGGGATATTTAGGAAATATGTGAGATATTTATCAATAGTAACTCTCAGACATCTTTTCTGAGCACTTGGGAGATTGGTAATGTCATTTGTTGAACTTGTAATGATAAAAAAAATCAGAATTAGTATGTAACATGATACATTTGGGATGAAATATAGATATACACAGGCAGTTCACTATATGAGTCTGGGACTTAGAGAGAGGCCAGAGTTAGGCAGCCATCAACATATAATGTTATAATCCAGGTACTTCATAAAATACTTAGTAGTGAATATTAAACATAATTTGTTCTTAATACTGGTTCCATTCATCCCCAAGAAATCTGTGGATAGAATTCAGGAGATGTTAAACTTAGATTGAAAGATTATACCTTGGGCTAGAGAAATTGCTTAGCGGTTAAGGCGTTTGTCTGCAAAACCAAGGGACACAGGTTCCATTCCCCAGGACCCACCTAAGCCAGATGCACAAGTTGGTGCAAGTGTCTGGAGTTCATTTGCAACAGCTGAAAGCCCTGGTGTGCCCATTCTCTCGCTATCTGCATCTCTCTGTCTCTCTCAAATAAAATAAAATAGTTTTATTTTATTTTATTTATTTATTTATTTTGTTTATTTGAAAGCGATGGACAGAGAGAGAGAAAGAGGCAGATAGACAGAGATAGAATGGGTGCGCTAGGGCCTCTGGCCACTGCAAATGAACTCCAGACGCATGCGCCCCCTTGTGCATCTGGCTAACGTGGGTCCTGGAGCATCGAGCCTCGAACCGGGATCCTTAGGCTTCACAGGCAAGTGCTTAACCGCTAAGCCATCTCTCCAGTCCCAAATAAAATAGTTTTAAAAAAGCTTTCAAAAGATAATCATATTTTTGACCTCTAATTGAGAATTTTCATTTATTTAGTGAATGAGTGATACAAAGTATGTATAGCAGTATTTGTGATTTTGTGTTCAATTGAGTTAAGAGGCTTTTTTTGTTTTATTTTAAATTTTTAAAATTTGTAATGAGAACTTTAAAGTGTGAACATGTTGCAAATTGGTCATATTCTCATCATGTTATCCCCTTATGTCCCCTCTCCCTCACCTCCATTCCCTGAGGGATCTCTTCAGTGGGGTATCCAGAATCACTGTGAGGTCATGGTTATAGCAGTTCATCCCTTTGGGGAAGACAGTGGCTCACAATATACCTTCCCTTTCTGTGGCTCTTACATTCTTTCCTCCTCCTCATCTTCAGTGTTCTCTGAGCCTTGAAGGGTATGTTAGAAGTCTCCTTTAGTGTTGACCTCTTGACAGCCTCTGATTTTCTGCTTTGATGAGTTTTGAGTCTCCTCAGTGTCTACCAGTATCTCCCTTGAGAAGTTTCTCTAGCTAGCTGTGAAATCAGCTCCAAAAGATTTGTTATGTCACAGGGCAGTTGGAACTATGCTGAAATATTTTTCCTGGAAATTTGTCACAATTACTTTGATTTTATTTTTGTTTGCTTTTGAGATAGGGTTTCACTATATATCCCATTCTGGCCTTTGAATTCATGAGTCCTCTGCCTTTGCTACCTAAGTTTTGGGATTACATGTGTGTTATACCAGGTTTGTAATTATTACTTTTATATCATAATGATTATTGAAACTAACCCTTATACCCTAATACATTAAAAAAGCATGTTCAAGCTGGGCATGGCAATACATACCTTTAATCCCAGCACTTGGGAGGCAGAGGTCTTTAGCAGTAGGGTCTTACCATTAACCTCTGGTGGATAATCAAATGCTCTGACAGAAGTCTGTCTTGTTTGTTTTGGGAGATCTAGTAGGCCTTTCTGATCAACAACTCATTGCGGATGTAGACCACATCGTGAAACGGGGAATTACAGACCAGGGCCAAAGTAAAAGAAAAAAGAAAAAGAGAAGAAAGAGAAACAGGCAAAATTTGACTTAGGTTTCATCTCACCCTCTCCAGGGCTCTTTGATTCAGGTGCTCCCCCCCTCCCCTGCCATGTTTCTCTTGAGGGTTCCACCTTTTAGTCTGACTTCCAGAATATAGGATTCTATGGTACCAGTTTAATTTGGGCTCTGTTTTGTGCCCCCCCACTCTTTACCTACCCACAAGCCTGACCCTCCCTACTGTCAAAGCCTCCACATGCTATTCAGATAAGTCAGAAACTTGGGCTGATCCAGGTTAGGAAATGCAGATGAGTGAGATCATGTGATGGATGACTTTCTGTGATTTTGGGAGTTCATTTAGAATGATCTGTTCCAAGTTCTACCATTTTTCTACAGATTTCAATGTGTCATTTTTTTTCTTACTGCTGAGTAGAATTCCATCCCGTAGATATACAACATCTTGTTTATCCATTCATCCAATGATGGGCACCTGGGTTGATTCCAGTTTGTATCTATTATGAATTGAGCAGCTATAAACATGGTAGAGCAAATATCTCTGAACTGAGGTGTGCGGCTTTTTTTAGTTTGTAGTTTGCATCTGCAGCCATGTGGCTGGAGGCAGTGTCACTGGGTGGATCTTAACGTGAGGTGGTGGGTTTCAGATTTCAATCTAAAGATATACAAAATGTGCCTAGCTGGAGTTCTTGAAGTGTGTTGTGATGTGTGGCTTTTGGCATGTGCTTCTCTCTCTCTGTTTGGTCCTGTGAAAGCAGGCCAGCTTCTTCTGCCATTATGGAACATTTCCTAGATCTGTAAGCTTCAATAAATCCCTTCCTCTATAACTGTGTCTGGTCTGGAAGTTCATTTCAGCAAACCTGAAACTGTCTGCTACAGAAGTTGGTACCAGGAGTGGGATGCGATGAACCTGACCTTGTGGATTTTGATCTTTTGGAACCTTTGTTTTGGAGGAATGGGCATGGACATGATGCTTGGAACTGAAGTTGATTTCTGGAGTGGTAAGCCAAATTTTATGGACTATTCTGATCAGAGTTTGAGAATGCTAAGTGTAGACAGTATTGAACTTCGATGCTTGGCTTATGAGCTTTCTAAGGGGAATGA
Source organism: Dipus sagitta (assembly GCA_036346955.1). NCBI lineage: Eukaryota > Metazoa > Chordata > Mammalia > Rodentia > Dipodidae > Dipus > Dipus sagitta. The sequence goes on along the minus strand of CM070779.1, from coordinate 53,676,200 downwards.
AAGGCTGAAGAGGGCTTTGTTGGAACTGGGCTACTGGCATAAAGTTGGGCTGCATCCTGCTACTGAGGCCCAGAGAGTTTGATCAATGTTAAATTTTTAATGGACTGATATGCTTGGCTGAAGATAACTGGACTGAGAGATTTAAGATTTTTAAGCTGGAAAGCCTCAAGTAAATTAAAATTACAGGCACTGAGACTGGTTTTAGGTTCCTGAACCTGCTATTGTCAAACACATTAGCAATATTAAGGAAGATGGCCCCATTGCTTTGCATTAAAACAATAGAGAGATGCCTGAGGAAAGACTATTAGAGAAATGCAAACACTTTTGGAAAGAGTTGACTAGAAAAGGAACCTGTTTTTCAAGTTTATAATTTATTTCACCTAGGAATTAAGAATATGGCTGTGTCCTGCACACCTGGTGTTGGTTTCAGAAACATGAAAAATGTGAGGAGTGGTCTTGAATTGAACATGGTTCCAGGATCCACTGTTGAGATGTGGCATGAGGCAGGGCTTGATTCCCTGATAGGCTGAAAGAGCCTTTGGAAGATAGACCATGTTTTACATGAAGACTTGAAGATGTTTTGTATATACCAGGACTATGCAAGGTCTACCATAGAGCACACTGTTGGCCTAGGATGGAAGTCTTCCCTGGCTACTCTGCCCAGCTGGAGGGGTGGAATTGGAAAATCTGGAGACTGGATTTCTTTGGGTATATTGAACTTAAACTGGAGAAGTTTGATGTTTGTTTGATGGTGGTTGAGTTTGCATTGTTGTAGTCTCTCCTTGCTATGCATTATACCAGTTGAAAATGTTTACTCTGTGCCTTTAAATGTTGGAAGTATTTAACTTGTTTGATTTTACAGAACTTACTGTCTTAAATTGGTCAAGGTTGTGGGGCCCTTTGAAATTGAACTGAGTACAATTTATAATGTGTGATATTTATAAATCTATTGGGGGCCAGGAGCAGAATGTGGTAGTTTGAATAGATGGACCCCAATATATTCATTGTTTTATTAGTTTGTAGTTTGCATCTGCAGCCACCTGGCTGGAGACAGTGTCACTGGGGGGATCTTAAGGTGCGGTTGTGGGTTTCAGATTTCAATCTAAAAATATGCAAAGTGTGCCTAGCTGGAGTTCCTCCTGTGCTGTGTGGCTTTTGGGTTTTGGCTTGTGCTTCTCTCTCTATTTGGTCCTGTTAAAGCAGGCCACCTTTTTCTGCCATTATGGGGCTTCCCCTGTATCTGTAAGCTTCAATAAATCCCTTCCTCCATAACTGTGCCTGGTCTCAAAGTTCATCTCAATGAACCTGAAGCTGTCTGCTACACTTGGGTTTGTGTTTTTAGTAGTTTAATTATAGTTTAATTATAACATGGCAAGGAGATGTTCTTTCCAGGTGTGTCTGTTTGGTGTTCTAAAAACTTCTTGCATATGCATTAGCATTTCTTTCCCAATTTGGGGAATATTTTCTTCTATGATTTTATTGAAAATACCAACTAAGCCTCTGGATTGAAATTCTTCTCCTTTTATTATACCCTGAATTCTTATGTTTGATCTTTTCTTCATGTCCTGGATATCTTGAAATTACCATTCATACCTTGATATTATCTTGTCTTTTTCTTTGTTGGACTGTATTAGGTCTGCCACCTGGTTTTCTAGTTTAGATATTCTGTCCTCTCCTTCATCCATTCTACTGGTGAGACTTTCCACAGTTTTCTTTTTTATTATTATTTATTTACTGTTTCACTGACTGTGTTCTTCAGAGGTAGGATTTCAGCCTGCTTTTTCTTCAGTATTTCTATTTCTTTACTCATGTGTTGTAATGACCTCCTTATTTCATTAAGCTGGTTTCCTGTGTTCTCTTTCAGGAGTTTGTTTTCTTCTTTCATTCCTTTGTTTTCTTCTTTGATTTCTTTCATTTCTCTTTATTTCTTTGAGTATAGATACAATCATTCTTTTGAAATCTTTTTCAGGCATTTCATCTAAAACAGTCTCATTGGTGATCATTTCTGATGGATTTATAATTTTTGGTGGGACTGTATTGTCTTGATTCTTTGTGTTTCTTGTATTATAATGCAGCAATTTTTGCATGCTGAATTGATTTGATGTTTAGATTTTCTACTTATCTGCAATGTTCTTAGATGTGGCAATCCACCTTTATATACTTTCAGGATATGATTTTAAGGTGCCCAGTGTAGTTCTTGTACTCCAATCCAGCCTCAGAAGTAATCTTAGGTGTTGAGTTTGCTTGCTATGCAAGTATTCTAGTGAACTGGTGGAATAATTTACTGTCAAATTCTAAACTTCTTCTGAACAATATACACATCCAATAAAAACCAGCACAGAGTATGCGATTGTAGGGAGTTAAACAAACAGATAGTCTTATACACCCTTCTACATCCTTAGGCTTGTCAGCTGGGAGGTAGAGATTTCTGTTCTGAATTGGGTTCTAGGTCAGCCTGGATCTGGATCAGACCCTGCCCTCATAATGACTGAAGCAAAAGACAAAGACCCTATGAATCTGAAAGCATCAAAGGCAACAGTATTCAACCCCCCAATACAGTTTATTTGAAAATGGTAAAAGCCACCCAAGAATATATATCCCATAACCTGCCCTGACACTGAAAGAGAGATTAGAACTTCCAATGCAGGCCTATTTACCTGCTTTTGTTGTCAGTCATCCTCATTACCTTTTGGGGTGGCTTCCAATCTCACCAATGCTGAGTGTCCATTTCTATCCCTCTGTGTTTTGCTGTGGAGCTGGAGCTCTGATTAACTGTGCTGGCTGTGCTGCCACAGGGGGATGAATGTCAGAGTTTCATGCGTCTGATGGTTGGGGAATGGGAGAGTGAAAACTTCTAGAGTTGCTCACACAGTTCCACCTGTGTTCCTTTCAGTAGCTCCTTAAATCTCTCCATAGGCTGGTTTGGTTTGGCTCCTATGCTGCCATCTTACCCACAAGTCAACTTTTCTTTTTGGAGAGGTTTTTGACTACCTTTCCAATCTCCATGGATGTAACAGTTTGTTTAGGCAGTTAATCTGCTCTGAGTTTAGTTTTGGTAGATAGTATGTGTCTAGGAATTCATCCATTTCTTCCAGATTATTTAATTTTGTGAAGTAGAAGTTTTAGAAGTACACCACGATGATTCCTCCAGTTTCATTGATGTCTCCTTTTGCATTTCTGATTTTATTAATTTGAGTCATCTCTTTTTTTGTTGCTGTTGTTGATCAGTTTGGCCAGGGGTTTGTCAATCTTGTTTATTTTTTCAAAGAACCAGCTCTTCATTTCATCAATTTTTAAAAATTGTTTTCTTAGTTTTCAATTCATTAATTTCTTCTCTAATCTTGATTGTTTCTTTCTGTCTGGAGCCCTTTTGGTTGGATTCTTCTTGCTTTTCCAGTGCATTTAGGTGGACAGTCAGGTTACTGATTTGGGATCTCTCTGTCTTTGTAAGGAAAGTATTTAGGGCTATGAATTTCCCCCTTATGACTGCCTTCATTGTGTCCCATAAGTTTTGGTAGGTTGTGTTTTTATCATCATTCAATTCTAGGAATTTTACAATTTATTTTTTGATTTCTTCCATGACCCATTCATTGTTTAGAAGTGTGTTGTTTAATCTGTAGGAGCTAGTGGAGTTCTTGATGTGTCTCTTGTTAATTTCTATCTTTAAAGCATTGTGATCTGACATGGTGCAGAGAATTCCTTCAATTTTTCTGACTTTATGAAGGCACACTTTATGTCCTAATATAAGGTCAATTTTGGAGAAGGTTCTATGGGCTGCTGAGAAGAATATTTATTTTGTAGAGTTGGGGTGCAAAGTTCTGTAGATATCTGTTAAGTCTAGTTGATCTATGTTGTTGTTGAGCTTGATAATTTCCCTGTTGATTTTCTGCTTGTATGATCTGTCTATTGATGATAGTGGAGTATTGAAGTCTCTGACTATGATGGTGTTGTTGTTTATTTATGTTGTATTGTTCAGTAGATTTTGTTTTATAACCTGTGCTGCCCCTGGGTTTGGCACATATATATATTTATGATTGAGATGTTCTCATGATAGATCATTCACTTGATGAGTAAGAAGTGGCCTTCTTTGACCTTTTTGATTACTTTTTGTTTGAAGTCTATTTTATCAGATATTAACATAGTAATACCCTCTGTTTTTTATTTCCATTTGGTTGGAATATCATTTTAGAACATTTCACCCTGAGGTGTCTATCTTTTTTTTTTTTTTATGAGGTAGGGTCTCACTCTAGCTCAGGCTGACCTGGAATTAATCTGTAGTCTCACGGTGGCCTCAAACTCACAGTGATCCTCCTACCAGTGCTGGGATTAAAAGGCACCTGGCTTGAGGTATCTATCTTTAGTGATGAGGCAGGTTTTTTGAAGACAGCAGATAGAAGGGTCCAGTTTTTTGATCCATCCTGATAACCTGTGTCATTTGATGAGTAAATTAAGGCCATTAATATTTAAAGTTATTACTCTGAGGTTTGAATTAATCCTTGCCATTATGAAGTGTTTTATGGGGTTTGGTTCTTTCTTGTGTTGTGTACTGTTTGGAGCCTGGTTTATTATGGTTATTGTGATCTTCTTTTTGTTGGCTCTTGAGACTGGTTGTTTGACTGTTCTTTTTGGAATATTCCCTCAAGTATTCTCTGTAGGCTTGGCTTTGTGTTCATATAATCATAGAGTTGACTTTTTTCCTGGAAAGTTTTTCTTTCACCATCTATTATGAGGGATACTTTTGCTGAGTAAAGTAGCTTGGGTTGGAAGCCATAGTTCTGAAGACTTTGAAATGTTCCATTCCAGAACTTTCTGGCTTTCAGGGTTTCCACTGATAAATCTGAAGTAATTCTGATGAGATTGCCTTTGTATGTTGTAAATTGCTTCTGTCTTTCTGCTTTTAACCCTCTCTCTTTGTTTTCATTGTTAAGAGTTTTAACTATGATGTATCTTGGAGAGTTTCTTCTTTGGTCCTGTCTGTTTGGTATTCTGTGGGATGGGCCTCTGTTTTGTGAGATTCATAAAATTCATTAATTTTTTTGAATATGTTCCCTATGCCTCTGGTCTGGATTCCTTCTCCTTCTGGTATATGCACGATCTGGATGTCATTTTTGGGTGTCCCTCAGTTCCTTCATATTCTGTCCACTTGATATTTTGAACTTAGCAAAGTTTTTGGCCTCTCGAATAATTTATTCTGTCTTATTTTCCAGGTCAGAAGTCTGTCTTCCACATAAGTAACTGTTGGTGAGTGGTTCTAGAGAGGTTTTTATAATTTCTATTTGATTTTTGTTTTCTGTTTTGTTATTCTGCATTGTGTCCATCTCTTTTGATGTATGATTTCAATTCAAGTTCTGATTTTCTTGATACTTCCTGTAGTTCATTCTTGCATTTGATCAAGTCTTAATTAAGCTTAATCAACTGGTTGTTGAGGTCTTTCATTTCTTGATTTACCTTCAATTTATTCATATCTCTTTGGAGGATACTAGCATTTTTTTCAACCAAGTTAAACCTACTGTCAAAAGCTGAACACTCTAGGAGACAATTTTGTTCAATTTCACTGATATGATTGTTGGTTCTTTGATAGTTTGCTTCTAGTTCAGCAATTTTTTTTAAATCAGGGTCTCAATTGTTGTTGTGTTTTCATTTTGGGAATGAATTTCTGTTGATTTCTCTAAGATTTCATTGGAGGTTTCCCTTGTAGGACTAGGCAAACTTGGTTGAAATCTCTCAGTGTTCTTACTTTTGTTGGCTTTTTTTCATTGTTGTCTACCCATTTTAGGTAGACTCTTTATTTTATTGAGGAGGAATCAAGTTTTTGTAGTTTGTCCCTTTCACCCTCTGAGTCAGGTTAACAGGGTGTTCATACCTCATGGCCAGTCAGGATACTAGAGTGAAAGGCCTGATTCCACAGCTCACACAGGTATGAGACCTCCCCAAGCAAGGCATAATGTGATCTACCAGGACCAGAGGACTGGCAGGAGCAAAAGAACAGAGATCTGGCCTACTTTGTGCTGTACCCTCCGGTACACAGATCAGTGCAGGCAACCCAGACAGGGGAGGTGGGAGGAGCCCAGAAATGGGTCTAATCTACTCACTCCAGATCACCCAAATGCTGTCCATGCAAGGAACTCAGAACCAGGGAGGTGGGAGGAGCTTGGAGATGGGTCTGGCCTACTCACTCCAGACCACCACACACACCCACACATTGTCCATGCAAGCCCTCCCTCCCTTTTTCCCCCTTTCCCTTCTCTCCCTCAGTCTGACCCTCCCTCCCTTCCTTCATCCAGTTGGCTATATTGCATTACATGTGTGGGAATTATTGAGAAGTTGATGATGCTGAAGAGAGAGAATAAGGAAGAGTTGAGGGTGGTATTTATGGACATCTTATTTTTCAATTGAAACAAGAATGAATAGTTCATCCAGCTTAACAGAAAGCCAGTCAGTGCCACAATTTAGGTTGTATTCTGATTTGTCTGTCTTCTTAGTGAAATCAGAGTGGAACTCATCAAATAAGTATGAGGCCTAGGGAGGAGTTTAGGATATATGGGATGGTATAGCTTTGGAGACTATAAGAACATGGAAGAGAACAGCTGAGCTATGGCAAAGGTTCATTGGAGATTGGTTGATATAAATTTCCCACATAGTAATTATGCATATTTGTGAGGCTTTCTCTTAAAGCAGCCATGGTATAGGTAAAAGTGAGTTTGTAGCTTGAGTTTTCCCAGGTGACTATGGAGAAATGCAGACATTGGGAAAACCAGAGAAGTAATGAAAGGTGTAACTATAATGATGGCATGGATTTTTAATATGGGCAATAAGGGAACTGAGAAGATGAAGAGAATAATAGACTGCTGAAAAAGAGGTCAATAAACTTGAAATATTAATGGCTTAGAAATATGACTTATATGAAGATTATAGTACTTTGAATGTTAAGTGTGTTTATGATTCAGCCTCATACTTAATCTCCAGATGGTTGAGCCTTCAGGAGGTGGATCCTTGCTGTAAAAGATGTGTTGATGTTAGCAGGCCTTGGAGGTTATGGCTCAGCCCCACTAGCAGCACCTAGCTATCTATACCTGCTACCTATTGATGTGGAGATGGGATGCCCAGCTGTCTGCTCCTGCTATGCTTTCCCTGCCATGCTGAAACTTCCCCTAGAAATTATAATTGAAATATAATTGAAATGAATTTCCCCTATAAATTATAATTGAAATTAATTTCCCCTAGAAATTATAATTGAAATTAACCCTTTCCTTCCATAGGCTGCTCCTGTTTGGGTGTTTTGTTTCAGCAACAGGTGATTACTACAAAGATGGAAAAATGACATAGTCATCCAGGTGTTATTATGAGATCTATAGGAGGAAATGCAACTATTGGTGATGTTAAACCTTGGGGTGCAATGAGAGGTATGAGGGGACTGGGAGAGAAAAATATTATTGTAGATGAGAAAGTCATATGAATAGAAGAGCAGGACAGTGAATAGATGACCTACGTGGATGAGGAAACTGATGAAAATAGAGTGTTTCCCAATGGTAGAGAAAGAGAGCATGCCTCCTTCTGGAAGCCCTGAAGGTGACTGATCTGAGAGAGAAATGCTGGTGAAAAGCTGCTAGCCAATCACTGAGCACTGTGATGGGGAGAAACTGGAAGCGGCAATCTAAGAAGAAACTATGAAGATGAGGAAACTTGCTAATAAAGATAAAATCTGAAATTAAATAGAACAAAGACAAAAACAGAATAGAAAGGATAAAGCTAAAAATATATTCCTCTAAGCTGGGCGTAGTGGCACACACCTTTAATCCCAGCCCTTGGGAGGCAGAGGTAGGAGGGTCACCATGAGTTCGAGGCCACCCTGAGACTACATAGTGAATTCCAGGTCAGCCTGGGCTAAGTGAGAACCTACCTCGAAAAACCAATATATATTCCTCTATATGAACTTCCAAAAATAAATCACCTATTGCCAAGAAGAGTAAGTGAAGAGAAAAAAAAGTATACCAGGGATAGAAAAATTAGCTATGCTCGACAGATATAGAATATAGGGAAACAATGATAAAAATGTACAATGTATAATTTTATGGCAGTAAGCCTTTAAAACTCTAGTGGAAATGCAATCTATCCTCACAAAATATCAACTGAAATGACCACAAAGGAAGTAAAAATCCTGGATAGATTATTATACAAATGAATAGAATGTAATGCCACTAAAAAAGCCACAGGCTTGAGTGGTTTATGACAATATTTTTTACAGATTTTGAACAAAGATTAATTTCTAAATTTTTAAAATATACCAATAATAAAATAAGAGGAGAAGTTCACAGATTCATTTAATAAACATCACCTTAATTCCAGAACAATATAATTTGAGAATGGGAAACTATGGGAAAATTTGTTATGAAAAACATGAAAAAGTTTTAAACAGAATGTTAGTGGAAATGGTATTTTGAATGAGTAAAATACAACTCATTTATTTTCAGGAAACAACTCATTCTTTTTTAAAAATATTTAATTTTTATTTATTTGACAGAGAAGGGGGGAGAGAGAAAGAGAGAGAGAGAGCGAGAGAGAAATGGGCATGCCAGGGCCTCCAGCCACTGCAGACGATCCAGACATGTGCGACCCCCCATGTGCAGCTGGCTAACGTGGGTTCTGGGGAATGGAACCTGGGTCCTTTGTCTTTGCAGGCAAATGCCTTAACCACTAAGCCATCCCTCCACCCTAAAACAACTCATTTTTACTCACCATGATGCTGAAGTTTCTTTTGCCCCTTGAGTAACCCAAAGGAAGCCCCATGACTTTATATCCAATTTTCCATCATAAAAAAATCCTTAAATCACTTATGACTGTAAGGGAAAGTATAAATTCTATAATTAATAATTGTAGACTTGGGAGCGGAGGATACAGTTCCTATGTAGTTGATAGAGTGCTTTTCTTACATACATGCATGCATATTCAATCCCTATCACTGCAGAGAAACAAAACCAATTTGACCTAGACACAAAAATATGTATGTATTCACTTTTACAGTCTTTCTGGGATGAGGTAGTATACACTGAAAATTTCCAGACTCCCTTTCTCAAGCCGTAGTCTCCTCCAAACACTTGTTGTGGAGGGTGGTGTTGAGGAGCATGGCTGAGGAGAAGGCTGGTAGTTTTTTGTTTTATGATTCCCTCCTTCTCCCCAATCACCTCTGCTTTGATGTTATTGGTCTCTTTGGCCAGGTTCTGGGTCTCTAGGTTTCTAAGTTGTAACTAATCACCTATTTGGTGTGTGCCTCTGGCTTCAGGGGATGCCCAGCAAACTAGCTAGAGATGGATTTTTCTTATGACCTCTAACAAGAACAGAATAACAACAGAGATAATTGCTATGGTTTTTATAGTTATTTACACTATTATCTCCAATAGGCCAAGAACTTTGGTTGCCTTCTTTATCGTCAGGTGAAGATGAAAAGAAGTACTGCTCTTGGAAAATCAGACGATGTCTATTGAATGTACCCTATGTTCAAAAAAGACACAGTTTATATATGGTAGAAATAAACAGTCAATAGTATACAATTATCAAGCAGAGCGGATGGGAGTATGTAAATATAAGCTAAGATTTGGCAAAGCATACAGCATGTTTGAATTATTCAGTTGGTACCATAGTTGAATAAGAATTAAAGGAAGAGCTAGATTAATGGGCATCATGACTACTGGGAAGCTTGTAAGTGGGTAGGTCCTGTTTTTAAGGGACTGTAAAATAGAGAAGCATTTTCTGTCCATCTTGTCAAGGGCGTGTTAATGTTTGTTTTCACATGCTTGTTTTGGTATAGGACTCCAGAGAGGAAACAAAACTATTAGAATGCACTACTGGAGGTTGCCAGTAGATGGACCCATAGATTTTAGATTCTAAACAAACATAATACAACAGCTTTAAAACCCTCTGGGGCAAAAGTGGATAAAACTTATAAAGACAGAACTGTAACCAAAGGTGAATATAGGGAACTGAGCTGAAAGAATCCGGAGGAAGGATGGACAAAAGGACAAATGTGACATGTAAACAGGAGGAAGGAAGATATAGGGGGGAGGGGAATTGTGGAGAAAAGGGATAGGAGGGGGGTGGGAGTCAATGAAAACAATTTGCATTTGAAAATGCCAAATATTAAAAGAAATAAATAAAACACAGCCTTTGTCTAAATCAACACCTTTCTGGGCACATATCAAGCATACTAATGAGCATGAACAAAAATAAACTTGTAAGTTTATTTCCTTGACATCAACTCTTCAAGGGTAAGTCCTGGAAAAAGTACTGGATTATTTTCCTATTTCTAATGTAAGGAGTGTGCAAAGATCTAGAAAATATCACTCTCTAAATCCATTGATTAATTGTGAGTATTGCACATAGGGAAGAAAGAAGTTGGTATTGAGTGATTTAAATGCAACACTATTATATGGGCCAAGTGCTTGTGTGTGTGTGTGTGTATGGTTCGTGTATATGTGTGTGTGCATGTTTGTATTGTGAGAAAACACAAGTGTGTATGTATTCCTCTGTCTGTATCTTATTTTTTGAGTCAATATCCCTTGCTTACTGATTTAGTCATATACTACTTAGCCAACAAGACCTAGGGCTCCCTCTGTGTCCCAGTGCTAGGATTTTCAGGACATACCATCCTGCCCAACTTTTACATGGGTGCTTGGGAACCAAACTCACGCTTTATGCTTATGCGAGTTACTTTACTCACACAGCCATCTTTCCTGCTTTTAAGTACTTAAAAAAATCAGCTAATTTAAATTGTTCATTGTTTGTCTGGAGAGTATGACTAGTGCATATGCATCTGGTATAATTTTTATGTCAAATTTTGTGTTTTTTGAAGGCTTACAAGATTAATACCATCTAACCTGAAGAGAAATGAGGTTTAGATGAGCCTGAAAGCCATGTAGTTTGATATTAGAGAAGATTCTGCCATCCATTGTCTGAGGTTTTAAAAGATGACGTTTGGGGAGGAACAAGTCAGGTTCACTGATAGATGGTTATTATGCAGGCGAGCTGGCTGGAAGGGACACTGCTGGCCAGCTATCCCCATAACTGCAACATGGCCAAATGAATCTTGTATTTTTTATCTACTTTGGGGTTATCTTTGGTAATTGAAGGCAGTGTTTTTCTACCAGCTCCATTATTCTTCTATTTTTCCTTATTATCTGAGTATGATTCCTGTGTATTGCCCTTCAGTGGGAGGTAGAACAGGTCATCTACATTCTATTTATAAATTGCAATTATTAAAGGATACCTCAAACCCCGTTCTTTGGGTTTTAAGGATGATCACACCTTGAAAAACAAGTGAGTTACTAATAACAGTAAGCACAGTTAAAAGTTTTTTTTTAAATTTATTTGTTTGAGAGTGACAGACCAAGAGAGAAAGAGGCAGATAGATAGATAGAGAGAGAGAGAATGGGCGCACCAGGGCCTCTAGCCACTGCAAACTTCAGACGCATGCGCGCTCTTGTGCATCTGGCTAATGTGGGTCCTGGGGAATCCAGCCTCAAACCGGGCTCCTTAGGCTTCACAGGCAAGCGCTTAACCACTAAACCATCTCTCCAGCACCAGTTAAAAGTTTTTAACATATATTTTTTATTTGAGAGAGATAGAAGGAGGCACAGAGAGAGAGAGAGAGAGAGAGAGAGAGAGAGAGAGAGAGATGGGGAGAGGGCAATAGAATGAGTGTGCCAGTGCCTCTAGCCTCTGCAAACTAACTCCAGATGCCAGATGCATGTATCACCTTGTGCAGCTGGCTTATGTGGGTACTGGGGAACTGAACTTGAGTCCTTAGGCTTTGCAGGCAAGCACTTTAACCACTCAGCCATTTCTCCATCCCACTGGACCAAAAACACCAGACCAAAGGTGGTGATGGGAAGAAATGATTTATTTCATTTGTTTATATATTAGTCTGAGGGAGAAGTCTGGAACTTTGGGCTAGAAAAGCCCTTGAATTAGAGTTTAATGAGCCATTTTTATGGGAATTTAGAAGATAAGAATGTGGAAAATTATGCTGCAATAAAGGGCTGGCTCATGAGGTGCTAGAGTGGAACATAGACTATTAGGAACTCAGCAAGCGCCAAGATGAGATCTGAATGTAAAAAGTGCTCCAAAGACTCATGTGTTCAAACACTTGGTCCCCAGCTGGTGGCGCTGTCTGGGAAGGTGTGGAACCTTTTACAGGTTGAGAGTTGCTGGAGTAAATAGGTCACTGGGGGTGGACCTTGAGGTTTTATAGCCCAGCTCCACTTCCTGTTCATTTTCTGTTTCCTGACTCTGGTGCAATGTGACCAGCTCTGCTTCTTGGTCCTGAAACCATGCCTTCCTCCTATGACATGTCCCCTCAATCCTGCAAGCTCAAAGAGACCCGTTCCTTCCTTAAGTAGCTTCTGGTCAAGTATTTTTTCACAACAATGAGAAGAAAGTCACCAACACAAGGTGATTCATATTCTATGCTGTAAAGGAAACTGGCTGCATTCTGGTTGGTGCTGGAAGAGCAGTTCTTATTAATAAAGAGATCACACCATTGAAGAGAAACCTTCTGTGTTGCATTGGGGCAATAGGTAATATGTCCTGAGGGCAAAATTCACCTATCAAAAGCTCCATTTTGTGAAAGACCAAGTTCATTTGAAGGACAAAAGCCAAAACTGAAAGGGGTTTCTTTTTAAACCACAGCCACTTAGGGAACTATCTCACCAAGGTCAGCCTGGAGGGAATTAGGGGCCTCTATACTTGTGGTCCAAGGGGGCCAGGCTTCATCTCAAGGTGGCCGCAAACTTGGCAGCGTCATCCACATGGTCACGGCTTTGGAAGCAAGAAAAAAATTCACTATGAAAGGGGTCATGAAGTATTCACCATGATTCTGGAGAGCTACTGAGACCAGCAGTGTATTTCAGGGCCACTGTCCCTGCAAGAAGCCCCTGAGAGGCCAGTGCGTGATGCTAGGAAGGTAAGCCCAAGTTGAAAAAGAACCAAGGATGTCTGAGAAGCTAAAACCATAGGATGTCTACCAAGGAAACCTGCAGGTTCAGAGTTTATTCAGCCCAAGAGAGAGAGAGAGACTATGAGTGCTACAAGCAGCAGAACTGGAGGATGGAGAGACCCAAGACCTTTAGATTTACGCAAGACCACCATGAACCCCAGATGTTGGACATGGAACTACAGGGTTTGGAGTCTTCCCTCCTGGGTTTCAGTCTTGCTTAGTTTGATCTTGTCTTGCTATGTTCCGCTTTTTGGATAGGAGTGTTTACTGTATATCACTGTGTTGGAAACACACTTTTTTAAAATTTTTATTAAATTTTTTTGTTATTTTTATTTATTTATTTGAGAGCAACAGACAGAGAGAGAAAGAGGCAGATAGAGAGAGGGAGAGAGAATGGATGTGGCAGGTCCTCCAGCCACTGCAAACGAACTCCAGACGCGTGTGCCCCCTTGTGCATCTGGCTAACGTGGGTCCTGGGGAATTGAGCCTCAAACCGGGGTCTTTAGGCTTCACAGGTAAGCGCTTAACTGCTAAGCCATCTCTCCAGCCCGAAACATACTTTTTGATGTTATAGGAGCTCACAGTTAAGAGATTCCTGAATCTCAGAAGACACTCTACATGTACATTAAAAAATTATTTTTAAATTTGTTTATTTTTATTTATTTGAGAGTGACAGAGAGAGAGAAAGAGCCAGAGAGAGAGAGAGAGAGAGAGAGAGAGAGAGAAAGAGAGAGAGAATGGGCGCGCCAGGGCCTCCAGCCACTGCAAGCGAACTCCAGATGTGTGAGCCCCCTTGTGCATCTGGCTAACATGGGTCCCGGGGAATTGAGCCTCGAACCGGGGTCCTTAGGCTTCACAGGCAAGCACTTAACCACTAAGCCATCTCTCCAGCCCATACATATACATTTTTGAATAGTGTTAGGACTGATAAAGAGTATGGAGATGGGCTGGAGAATTGGCTTAATGGTTAAGGTGCTTGTCTGCAAAGCCATAAGACCCAGGTTTGATTACCCAGAACCCATGAAAGTCATATGCACAAGGTGGCACATGTGTCAGATCAGCAGCTGGAAGTCATGTTGCGCCCATCCTCTCCCTCTGCCTCAAATAAATAAATAAAAATAAAAAGATTATGGGGATTTTTGAAGTTGCACTGCATTCATTTTGCCTTATGAGATGTCCATGAGCCTATGTGGACATGGGATGGAGGGTTATTGCTTAAAAATGTGTTACGTTTTAGTGTCAAGTTGACAAGGGATGGACTTATAATGGGTAATCTCTGGTTGTCAACTTTATAGGATTTAGAATCACTACAGAAACAAATCTTTGGTCATGTCTGTGAGGGATTTTCTACATTAGGTTAATTGAGATTAGCTCGTAACTCTGGGTGGCACTGTTCTGTAGACAGGAGTCCTAGACTGAGTAAAAAGGAGAAAGCAAGCTGAACAGCAGCATCCATCACTCTGCTTCCTCACCTGTGGAGCGAACGTGACCAGCGGCCTTCAGCTTCTGCCACCATGTCTCCCTTGCCATGGTGGACTGGAACCTCAGACTATAAGCTAAAATAAAGCTCACTCCATAAGTCTTTTCTTGTCAGTTATTTGGTTATAGTAGTGAGAATGAATAAGCCTGCCAATAATGAACTCATTGCTAATAGCACTGTAGCATATACCAGAATGAAATTTGACATAAACATTTTCCCTGTAAGTCATATCACAGTATTCTTTCAATTAGGAATACTAATTACAGTATGGTGTTCGGGCACCACTGTGGAATCGCCAATGAAAAGAGTAAGAAGGTACAAAATGAAACACTATGTTGCAAGAAGGCTATTTGTCTGTAGCATGAGCTGCAAACAAGAAAGTAGAACATTTTTCTCTCTCTTTTTTTTTTTACTGGGAACATGATGATCAGTTGACTCAAATCTTTTGCTTCTCTAAAATGTTCATGGATGATCACAGTAATTCTATATTGATCCCAGGGTTACAAATACAAATATTTAAAAAGCAAGGAAATTTGCATATATGGTATCTGTGATTAATAAGAACATACCCTCAAAAACTTATGGTTAAATATGTCAAAATGGTTGCCTCTACACTGGTGAACATCTTTTTGGGATTATAGTGATGTCATGACAAGCTTAGAGTCTTTTTCACCTGTCTTTGTAGAATTAATGCAAGTATGTGAGCATCAACATATTGTAAATAGGTTACACAGCCTATCTAGGACAAAGCCAGGACTAGAACTGTGACCTCCGGATATGTCGCCCAAAGCCTTTTCTGCTAGGTCAATAACTTCTGAAGCCCCAGAGACTTTGGTAGTATCCTCTATTTTCCATCAGTAGCTTATATGAATCTAATTTTCCCAAGCAGAGATATAGGACAGCAGCATACACAAAAACCTCCAATTCCCTTTCTGATTTCAGTTCATGAATTTCTTTGGGTTAAAATGTAATTTCTGGGCTGGAGAGATGGCTTAGCAGTTAAGGCATATGCCTGCAAAGCCAAAGGACCCCGATTCAATTCCCCAGGACCCATGTAAGCCAGATGCACAAGCGGGCACATGCATCTGGAGTTCATTTGCAGTGGCTGGAGGCCCTAGCACACCCATTCTCTCTCTCCACCTCTCTCTGCCTCTTTCTTTCTCTCTGTGTCTCAAATACATAAATAATAAAATATTTAAAATGTAATTTGTGAGCCGGGGATGGTGGTGCACACCTTTAATCCCAGCACTCGGGAGGCAGAGGTAGGAGGATCGCCATGAGTTCAAGGCTACCCTGAGACTACATAGTGAATTCCAAGTCAGCCTGACCTAGAGTGAGACCTTGAAAAACCAAAAGAAAAAAAACAAAAGTAACTTCTGTTCTTTGTGGCTTCCCTGCCCCAGTGTATGGATCGCTTCCCTTTCCTGTCTCTGTTATTCCCTTTCCAGTCTCTGTTATTCTCCTGCACTTTAAATTTTCTCTCGGTTCTTCCCCTGTACTCTACTCTCTCCCTCTTCCTCTCTCTCGGTTCTTGGTTCTTCCCCTTCACACTCTCTCTCTGTTCTTTAAGTTCACTGTCTGCTCCATTCTCCCTCTTTGTTCTTCCACTTCACTGTCTCCTCTTTCCCTCTCACCTTTCCCCCTTCACTCTTACCCTTTTCTTTCTCTCTGTTCTTCCCCTTCACTCTCCCTCTTTCTATCTTTCTCTGTTATTCTCCTTTTTTCTTTACACATTTCTCTTTCTCAGTACTTTCCCTTCCCTCTCTCCATGTTTCACTCTCTCTGTTCTTCCCCTGCATTCTTAGCCTCTTTATCTCTATATGTTCTTCCTCTGCATTCTCTCCATCTGTCCCCTTTACCCTCTTCATCTATCTCTGTTTCTGTTCTTCCCCTTCTCTCTCTCTATTTTCCTTTCTGTTCTTCCCTTCCACTCTCTCTATCTTTCTCTCTCTTTCTGATTTTCCACTTCACTCTTTCCCCATTTCACTCTCTCTTTTTGTCCCCTTCATTCTCTTTCCATCTTACTCTCAGTTCGTCTCCGTCATTCTCTGCTCTTCCCTTTCACTCTCTACCCTTTCCTCTCTCTGTTCTTCCTGTGTACTTTCACCACATTTCTCTGTCTCTCTTTTCTTTCCCTTCACTCTCTCCCTCTTTCACTCTGTCTCTTCTTCCTTTTCACTCTGTCCCCTTTCTCTTTCTGTGTTCTTCCCCTGCACTCTCTCCCTCTTTCTCTCTCTCTCTCTGTTCTCCTGAACACTTTCCCTATTTCTCTCTCACTGATCTTCGCCTTTACTCTCTCCCACTTTCCCTGTCTCTTTACTTCCCCTACACTGCCTCCCCTTTCTCTCTCTGTGTTCTTCCCCTGCACCCTCTCCCTCTTTATCTCTATGTGTTC
Source organism: Dipus sagitta (assembly GCA_036346955.1). Lineage (NCBI taxonomy): Eukaryota > Metazoa > Chordata > Mammalia > Rodentia > Dipodidae > Dipus > Dipus sagitta. The sequence goes on along the minus strand of CM070779.1, from coordinate 53,659,337 downwards.
TTCGCCTTCAGTCTCTCTTCTCTCCCTGTCTCTCTCTGTTCTTCCTCTTCACTCACTCCCTCTTCTCCTCTTTCTGTTCTTCCCCTTCATCTCTCCATCTTTCTCTTTCTCTATTCTTCTTCACTCTCTCCACCTTTCTTTCTCTCTGTTCTTCCCCTTCATCTCTCCATCTTTCTCTTTCTCTATTCTTCTCCTGCATTCTTGTCTTCTTTCCCTCTCTTGTTTCTTCCCCTTCACTCACTTTCTTTCTCTCTGTTATATTCCTTCACGCTATCCCCGTTTGTCTTTCTCTTTTCTTCCCCTTCACTCTTTCCCTCTTTCCCTCTCTCTGTAATTCTCATCCCTCTCTCCCTCTTTCTCTCACTGCTTTTCCCCTTCACTCTCTCCCTCCTTCTCTCTCCCCTTCCTTCTCCCTATTCTTCCCCTTCAGTCTTTTGTTTCTCTCTCTTCTTACCCTGCTCTCTCCTCTCATTCTGCTCTAGTCCTACAGTGTCGCCCTCTTTCTGTTTTTGCCCTGCAGACTCTCCATTTCTTTCTCTATTCTTCCCCTGCACTCTCCCCCTTTCTCTTGCTATATTGTTGGTTTGCACTCTCACCCTCTTTTTCTCTCTCTCTGTTCTTCTCCTGCACCATCCCCCTCTTTCCCTCTGTTCTTCTGCACCCTCTCCCCCTTCCTCTCTCTGTTCTTCCCCTGCAGGACCTCCCTTTTTCTCTCTCCCTATTCTTCCCCTTCACTCTATCCATCTTTCTCTCTCTCTTCCTTCCCTTGCACCCTCTCCCTTTTTCACTGTCTCTTCCCCTTCACTGTATCCATCTTTTTCTCTGTTCTTCTCCTGAACTCTCTCTATTTCACTCTTTCTCTTCTTCTTTCTCTCCCCCTTTTGCTCTCTCTGTTCTTCACCTTCACTCTCTCCCACTTTCCCTCTCTCTTTACTTCCCTTTCATTCTTTCTCCCTTCTCTTCTTTCTGGTCTTAATCTTCTCTCCCTCCTTTTCTCTCTGTGTCCTTCACTCTGTCCCCTTCCTCTCTCTCTGTTCTTCACCTTCACTATCTCTCCTCCTTTCCTCTCTCTGTTCCTCCCTTTACTCTATTTCTCTCCCTTCTCTTCCCTTACGCTCTCTTCCTCTTTCTCTCTCTCTCTCTGTTCTTCCCATTCACTCTGTCCTCCTTTCTCTCTCTGTTTTTCCCCTTCACTCCCCTTTCTCTATCTCTTTTCTTCCCCCTCACTCTCTCTCTCCTTTCTCTTTCTCTGTCTTCACCTTCACTCTCTCCCCCATTCTCATTCTTTGTTCTTCCTCTTCACTATCCCATTTCTCTGTCTTTCTCTGCTTCCCTTTGGCCCTAGTCTGTAGCCCTCGTATGTGTACCCCCTTCTCGTCTTCTCCCTCCCTTTCACCCTATGCTCTCTTTTCTATCTCATTACTATAAAGTACTTTAAAAATGTAACTTCCATTAAATCGCAAATGATAAAATATTGAGCAAAATTTGCTAATAAGTATGTATGTGAATATTAAGTGTAAGTCATATGGATTAGTGCTGGGACAGCTAAACAGACAGGTAGAGTTGATTGAGAAGTTGACCTTAGTAAACAGGCAGGGTTTAGGGACTCCCCATGAGATCAGTTATTTTGAAAAGGAGCTTGCTCCACAGCCCCTGGGCTTCCTGCAGTGGAAGAGGCAAGGGCCCTGGCAAAACTGGAGTTATCAAATCCCAGGAATTCTGTTTGGTAGGTAACAACTTTTTGCATAAGCCCCTCTGGGATTTCCTTTCTAGTTTGGCAGCTGTTGATTACACCATACTTCTGTTGGATTCCTATCCTTTTTTCTTTTATGGAGATTGTCCTCTCTTGCCCTTGGCTATGGACTTCTCATTTTGGGATTTATATCTTGTTTCATGGATTAGCTCTTCTGTTCTTTGGAGAAAAACAATCCTTCCATGGCAGCAAATGCTACAATTTTTATTTGTCTTAGCAGTCTTAAAATTCAGTTGTCTACTGAGCTGAAAACACATATGTGCAGCATAAATTTCCAAAAATACTTAATTTTTTTTTAGGAGAAAACACTGAGCATTATTCATAAGGTTCAGTTCTAGGCTCAACAGCAATTGTAGATAATTAAGGTTATAGTACACATTGGTTCACCTGTATGTCTCTGCCTTTTCACTCATGGATATTAAATTATATATGGTCACATTATAGATAATGCCAAGGTAATACATTTAAACATAAGCACTAATAAGGTAAATGATTCTAAACTCTCTTAGATCAGATTGACATGTAATATCAATTAGTGTGCAATTCACTTGAGTTTGTGTCATTTTAAATTTAAAATTATTTTAATTTTCTTAGTACTTCTTTGATTTTAACAACCACCTATTAGCACATGATGGTTTGTCTTATGCTTTATACATGCCTTTTCAATATTTAAAGTGTAACATGCTTTTCTACAGAGATTTTAGAAAATTCAAATGAGCCAAAGAGTAATATTAAAGCCACCTATAATCGTCCCTCAGAGATACCTCTTTTAATGTTTGTTTTGTAGCATCCCTGTTACTTCTGTAGAAATTATCTATCATATTACATATACATATGTATGTGTCTTATAATTAGAAGAACAGAATTGTTGGAGTCTGTTCTCAGCCTTTTATGCAACTATATTGTTATTGTTTGTTCTCATAAAAATATTTTGCTGTGATTTGAAGATAAGATGTTGCTCAAAATGTTCATCTTGAATGGTTTGTCTCACCTACTGGTGCTATTTTCAGAGGTTCTGGGAACCTTAGGTGGTTGGGCTTCGCTGCTGGAAATGGATCACTTGGGGTATGTTCTTGGGTGTGTATGTTACCCTAGATTCATATTCTCTCTTTGTCCCCTCTCTTCTGTCTACCATGACATGAATAGCCTTGTCACATGCTCCTACCACCATCACATTCTGCCTACCATGGGCACAGAAACAGCAGATCTAAGGGCAATAAATGGAAACATCTGAAACCATGAGCTAAAATGAGTCTTTCCTCTCTAAAGTCATCTATGACAGGTGTTCTGTCACACCTACAGAAAACTGAACATTATGATTTGCACTTCAATTACTCTCTACATGCTCATGTTTTGAATGTGTGGTAGTTTGAATAGATGGCCCACAATATATTCAGTGTTTTATTAGTTTGTAGTTTGGATCTGCAGCCACCTTGCTGGAAGAGGTGTCACTGGGTGGATCTTAAAGGTGTGGTGGTGGGTTTGACATTCCAATGTAAAGATATGCAAAGTGCCTAGTACCACCTGGAGTTCCTGAAATGTGCTCTGAGGCTTTTGGCTTGTGGCTTCTCTTTCTCTGATTGGACCTGTGAAAGCAGGCCAGCTTCTTCTGCCATTATGAATCTTCCCTTGGATCTGCAAGCTTCAATAAATATCTCTTTCTCCATAGCTGTGCCTGGATTGGAAGTTCATCTCAGCACACATGAAGCTATCTACTACAGAATGCTTGATTTTTAGCTGGTGAAGCTCTTTAACATGATTGTGGAAACTCTAGGAGATGGGACCTGATTGGAGGAAATAGGTCAGTGAGGATAGATGGGTCCTTGAGGGCATATTAATCCATCTCTTCTTTTCCTGGCCTTTTATTTTCCGTTAAGTGATGAAATGAATAGCTCTTTGCTGCCATATGTTTCCGGCACCACAGAGTTCTACCTAAGTACATGGAGTCAAGTAATTGTGGACTGAACTCTTGAAGGCATGAACCAAAATAAATCCTTTCCTTAAGGTGTTTCTGTCAGACTTTTGGTCACAATGATGAGGATAGTAACTCCTGCACTATCACTGTTCCAAACAGTAGTGAACTAAGCAGAGTATTGAAAATATTATACTACTTGAATTTATTATATTATGTTTATATAAGAAAAACCTTAGTCTTTTTGAAATGCTCTCTAGAATGAAGAAGAGTATGGATCTGTTTTCTTCTTTCATCTGGTATTACTGATAAGTTTAACACAAATACAAAAGTATCATTCTTTTATTTAAATAGATTATCTAGTTCCAATCTTTATATTTGGTAAGACTTTTGTCTTTCCTCTTGGATTTCTGAAGTTTTTCCCTGCTGGGTTTACATAAAAGTTTTACTTTAGTTATCATATGTAGGACTCAATGCCTTCTTTTCATTTGAAGTTTATGACTCTTTTCTCTGCTTCTGAAGTTTTGTTAGATGATCATTGGTACTTTGTAGATATCTTGTCATGTCTCTTTAACTTTTCCTTTATATGTCCTAATTTTCTTTTTTGTGTTTTCTTTGGCAGAATTTTTCACCTGCCTTTCTTGTGCTTTTTATATCTTTTTTTTTTTCTATTGCATTTGTTCAGCCAGTGTTTCCATATATTGATTTTTTAAATTCAGTATAGCAATGTCTTCTGAATTAAAACATTTCATCCTAAATAGGCCCATTAAGGCTCAAGACTCAGGAAATAAAATAAAACCCACATTTCTCTACAAGAGTTACAGAAGCAGTAAAGAATTGCTGTGAGAGGAGACTAACTGGTCAAGCACTTTGCCAGCAAGCTGTGCAGGCAGCCATAGAGTTGCAAATTTTTTTGTCATCATCCATGTTGGGGGAGGGGGTTGGGTTCAGTGATTCACCTGCCTTTGAGCTGTCCATGCCCATGTCCTGAGAACTTGAATGAGGCTAGATTCAAAGTACTATACTAAGATGGGATATGACCTAGACTGCGTTAGAGTTACTCCTCACTGCTATGATCCAGGTGTATAGTAAGAAAGAAAGCAACAAATAGAAAATAAAAAAGGTATGAAGAAGGGAATTTAAAGTTCCAAACAAGGGTTATGGTGAGAAAACAGTTGTAATTATTAACAAGTTCAACAGCATTAGAGAAATCTCCAGAGCTATACTGTGACAATAGGAAAAGTGCCCTGAGGACAAGACTCCCCAGTCAAAGGAGGCTTCATCTTGTAAAAATTCAAATTTATTTGAAAAGAGAGAGGCTTAATTGAGAATGTTGCAAAAGGTTGTCCCTTCCTTAACACTATAGCATAAAGAAGCGTTTCCCCAGGATCAGCCTTAAAAGCACACAAAGACGAGTGCAACTGTGGTCCAAAGGTCCAATCTACATCTCAGACTGGGAGCAGAATATGGCAATATGGTCCACATGGTTCTTGTGTGTGTGTGTGTGTGTGTGTGTGTGTGTGTGTGTGTGTTTTGAGGTAAGCCCAATAGACTGGCCTTTTTTATGAGAGAGAGGGAGACAGAGGGAGAGAGAGAGAGAGGGAGAGAGAGAGAGAGACCTCTGAGAGGGAATAGGTATGCCAAGGACCAATCACTGTCTTCAGATGATTTGGCTAACTAGTCTAGCCAGCATGAGACAGTGTGAGACCCTGCCTCAAAAGAGAAGGTAGAGGACAATGTATGTGGACACCTGATATTGACCTTTCTCCTTCACACACACATATGTACTCACAACACTCACATGTACAACACACACACATGTACAACACAACAAAAGGAGAAAGTGAGCTGAGCACCAGCATTCATTACTCTCTTCCTGACTGCTGACTGAATGTGGCCAGCTGCTTCATGCTCCTGCCATCATGTCTTCTTCACTATAGTGGACTATATCCCCTTGAACTCTAAGCTGAAGTAGACCCCTTTTCTGAATTTAAAATGCTTCAAAATTCAAACTTCTAGCATAAACCTAAAACCATGTAAGTGGAAAATTCTATACCATGAAACTTGGTACCATGGACATAATTTTTAAAAATATTGAATAAAATTACCTTCAAGTCATTTATGTTAGGTTTATATGTACTTTATTTCCAATCTGAGTCCCATCATTATAAATATTCAGATATCAAATCTAAAAAAAAACTTTGAAATCTAAACACTTTTGGACCCTCATATTACAGATAAAAAATACTCAACCTGTAACAGAATATCCTGCTGAAAATCAAGCAGTGACTCATTTATCCCTCCCAAGTAGTATTTGCTTCGTTTCCTAACTCCCACCCTACTGCCCATTTATAATATAGATGCTTTTGTTCTATGCTTTCTTTAGGGAGATTGGAGAATATAAGAACCTTTCATCTGTGGTATTTTCTTCGACTACATTGGAAATAGCCATATTCATTGCAGTAACACATTGTGTGTGTGTGTGTGTATTGCTCAGGTTGTTCTTGAACTCATGATCCTCCTATGGATATCCTCTAGCCAGCTTGAAGATAAGATTTTTGTCATTCTTCCAGAAAACTAATTTACTAAAATCACAAAACTTAAACTTGTATGGATTGCATTTGAAGTTGATATAGTTAGAAGTCACATTAGTTGCTCTTGGAAAATGCCAGATCACAATTAAATTATGATAATTTTTCATTTTGAGGGGAATTTTTTTATTTTCAGTGCTGAGGACCAACCCCAGGATCTTGTGCTTGTTAAGCCATAGCTCTTCCACTGAACTAAGTCTCCAGCCCCTTGCTATAACTTCCACTGGATTTGTCAAGAGTATTTGAATGCTGTGACAATATTAGGACACCTCAGATGAATTGTTTTGAAATGTAAGCTTTAGTACATCTATAAATGATAATTTTTTGTTTTATTTTATTTTTTATCTTTTTTTAAATTGACAACTTCCATGACTGAAAACAATATCCCATAGTAATTCCCTCCCTCCCCCAACTTTTCCCTTTGAAGGAATAACTTTCCTAAATATGTTTAAATTTTCTCACAGATTTTTTTTTAACTCTGAGTATAACTTTAAGTGATAGTTTATATAATAGTGTTTTCTCTATCATTTCCTGAATTTGTGGAGTTCTATAGAAGAAACTGAAAGTTCCTAACCATTAGTATATTATTCAAAATGCATCTGTTGCATCACCATACCACCAATTTCAAGTAAAAATTGAGAAAGCTTATTTTCTGAATCTTCATATAATTTTATAAAACTATGTTCTTTTCTATCAAATATAATAGTCTTTACATTTAATTTTTTGAGCCTATGAATATTTGCTTGTTGATGTTTTAAAATTTTCTAATCTAATTGTATTCTTTTGAAGATAAAACCCCTCGTCCTTTTTAGGGTGCAGTGCTCATTTTTCCTTTTACGTAGTTGTTTACTGATGAAGTTTATTGTTGGGTAATTATAGTCAATGCCCTGGTCATTGCCCCCCACCTTTAAATGCTATTTCAGTTACCCACGATCAGATATGGTTTGAGAATATTCCTGGAAAGCTTGGGAAATAACAAATTCACTTTATGGACTGGAGGTGTAGCTCAGTGGCAAGTACTTGCCTTGAATTTGTGAGGTTCTGGCCCAGAAATGACACAAAATGAAGCCACGGGAAACAAAGCAAAGCAAAACACAAAGCCAACCAGGCAACAAAACAAACCCCAACCACACCTAAGCAAAAGCCCCTTACACTTTAGACTGCTCTTTGTTTAAAAATACTTATATATTTACTTTATTTATTTGAGAGGGAGGGGAGAGAGAGAGAGAGAAAACATATTAGTGCAAATGAACTCCAGACGCATGCACCACCTTGTGCATCTGGCTTACGTGGGTCCTGGGGAATCGAATCTGGGTCCTTTGGCTTTTCAGACAAATGCATTAAGTGCTAAACCATCCCTCCATCCCTAGACTTGTCTTTTGAGGAGTATTATGAAACTGCCATTACACTCCATCCTAGCCGGGATGTGAAGCACCTTTTCTTTGGTGTGCTCACGCTCTATACACTACTCTCTCTTTGGAGTTGAGAGAGAAAGATACATAGTCACATACTTTTACTATTGTATATTATTATAATTGTCCTTTCTGATTGTTAGTTACTGTTGTCAATCCCTTGTTGTGTCTCATTTGCAAATTAAACTTTATCATAGGTACATACATATTGGAAAAATAGCATATATAGGATTTATTACTTTTGTGGGCCTCTTGGGACATACCCATTCCGTGGATAAAAGACGACTATGTATTCATGTTAATGTATAGGGCTAAGCTGCATGCTCGTGCAATACGCAGGAACGTTGACCTCCTACCCTATGTCCCAAAGCTGTGCCTGGCCATGAGTGTCCCATCTCCTGGGTCTACGACCACTCCTATCACTCCTTCTGCTCCTGCCCCTTCCACTATCGCTATCAACAGTCTGGGTTCAGGTCCCAGCCTGGCTTCCCCTGAGGGTTCTTTCCTACACCAGACTGCCCCTAGCATGCTAGTAAGCCCTACGTGACCAGTCCAGACATTGCAGGCAGGAAATGTGCCTGACAGATCTACAGGTTTGAATCTCTGCCAGTGTACACTACACACTGCCTGCAGTGTCTCCTTTCCTCCCACACTTGCAGCACTGTGCCATCACTCCTCATTTACAAAACACAAGTTCAAAGAAAAAAATTCATTTGTAATATAATATCATGACTGTGACAGCAAATTGCTAAGGCAAGTGGGGCCCCAGGGAACTGTATATGCCATGTGTCCGTAGAGCCAGCCCTCATAGGAGGTTGCATGGTACTCCATTTAACATCTTACTTGGTCTATAGAGGAAAGCCAAGGTTGCTTTAGGAAACAACTCTTATGTGCCACGTGGTGCATTTGCTTCTGAACTGGCCTACCCTAGTCTCTCTGTACCAACTGCACACAGGCCAGGTTCCATGGCTGTGTAGGCAAGGGATAATCTTGGGAACTTGTTTCGTTAGCATGATCCTATGGCTTAGGTCCAAACAGATTTTCAAATCTCTCCTTGTTTTCTCTTTTTCTTTTTGAGACAGGTTCTCATTCTGCAGCCCAGGCTGGCCTGGAACTCACTACATAGGTCAGTCTGGCCTTGAACTCTTAGCAATCCTTCTGCCTCACCCTCTTAGGTGCTTGGATTATAGGTGAGCATCACCATGCCTGGTTTAAATCTCTTCAGGAAGTACAAAAGTCCTTTCTCCCTCATCATGTAAAGTTTGTATCATTCAGGAAATGCTAAACAAAGTACATAAAGCAAACTCATTTTCCATGTCTTATCACTATGTCCTTGAAGCCTAAACTCTCTTTGACTTCCCAATTATACCTCATGGATTATTTTCTGTAGGTTCTATGTCACTTGTTGATGACTTTTTCTTTCATTTTTTTTTCATCTGTACATCTTGTGTTGAGGCTCAGCTAGTGTATTAATTATATGAATGTAGAAATACATACATTATAAAGTAGTTGAAATCTTAAATCTCAGAGGTTCAGATGTTCATGCTAATCTTAAAACATATCCCAAGCCTTTTAGTACTGTCTCACCTAATTTTGGAAGAGGAATTTCCTACCATTTCTTTTTTTATTCCAGGCAAGAAACAAAAATGAGGACAGCTTGTTGAAGTCTCTTAGCATTTGCCCTTTCTTAAGTGATGAAAGAATATGATTATGTAATCCTTATGACTTATCTTCAAGACTCTTAACATGACATGTTACAGTGTAGTATTACATACACTCATTGTAAAATGTATACCACATAAAACCTAGATGGCAATGGGAGGACTAAATAACAGCGAGTTAACAAATTACCCAGATGTTCTTTATCCATTCTCATAGATCTTTACTTGATTGACTAATTATGTCTTTTGTTTGATTGGAGATAGTTTTTTATAAAAATATTTGGTAAGCTTGACATTATGCCAGTCCAAAGACATTAAAACTTGCCTGAGAAATATAAGCAACTTTCATTTACTAAGAGTCCATGATTAAGACAGAATCCCCAGCCTCAATCTTAGCTTTGGGAAGAGAATATAAACAGAAACCAAACACACATATGTGTCCTTTGTTTCTGTGCTCTGGACATGAGCCAAACTTTAATTTAACATCATCAAACATATACAGTACACTGTTACTAAAAATTCCACTCCAAACAGGGCTTATATAGGGTTAAGATTTATTATATATATTTAAAAAAACCCTTTGCTTTAGTTGATATTACTGGTAAGTATATGAAACTTAGCTTGTTAGTAATAAGCAAAGACCTCTTAGGTTGAAAAGTCTGATGGCCAAGGTCCACTTTTCTATTGGATTTACAGTTCTACATTTCTCATTGAGGTAATTGTCTGGATTTAAAATGTTCCTTTTTATGTTTATTTTCTTATGATTAGTGACAATTTAGAATTATTTTCCTTTAAATGTTGCTTTATACATTAAAAATGATGAAACACTTATTGGTCTTTGAAATCAAGGGGATAAAAGCATTAGTCTTTCATCTTTGGGAAATTTGGTTTAAACCTGGCTCAGTTTAAGCTGAAGCAAGTTTGATCTTGTTACCTGTGCTTCTCCAAGCTTTTGGGACAAGAAACAATTACAATGAACTCCAATCACTCCAAAGTATGTTTGTTTTGCATTCTACTACATGAAGAATGGAAATAAAATGTTTTATTATGCAACCGAGAATAATAAACCACATACACATATTAGAAATCAACATATTGTAAACTTATTTAGAAGGAAACTATGTTCTAGCTTCTGTTCTAAGTTTGGAAAATGGATTCAGAGAGTGATGTTTGATGCTTTCCACAGCACTATGATAGAGAGCCTGTGGGCCTGAGTGTCTTAGAAGTCACATGCTCTTTGTGAAGACAACTTCCTACCCCTCTTGGTCCTCAACCCATAGGAAGTTGTCTAGGTTTGGATTATCATCTCCACATTTAGCAAGTCAGTGGCCTTCATGTCCCTAGAGGTTTTTTTAATCAGAAGAGCCTACATTCAGTTGGAGTCAGGCTTGGAGCACTTATATTTAACAGAACCATATATACAAGCTGAAAAATGAAGTTGACAGTCACAGGGTTTTGCAGAAAGATCCACTCTACTTAGGAGAGTGAATCTTACTGAGTTCATATGGGAACTTAGTATTTTAGTAGTAAGAGGTTACTTGGGACAGCCAAGTATTCTAACCAACTCATCTGTTTTATTATTTTTCTTCAAAGGGCACAGAGCATCCTGGTTGGCCTGGGTCCTTGGCTACATTATCTTGAAGAATAATTACTGCCTTTATCATGTCTCTGTATACTCCTGGAGTGACCTTGTCCCCAGAATTGTCCTAGCACTGGGTGCTTCTCTCTGAAGTCTGTGTTTCCTGACCATGAGATTCTGACTTGGTTTCCAGTACCAGATATGAGTTCTCTCCTATTGAGCAGGACTTGTGTCCAATCAGAGAACAGTTGGTAACCTATATAGGCTGTATGCTATTATTACACAAGTGTGTACTTCTTGTCCAGCTTTCTTATTTTGTAGTCTGAAGGGTCCTCTGCTTATCTATACTGTTGGCCACTGTTGTCCTCTGGCAGCTGCAATAGGGCTCTCCAGCATTATGAGGACTACCTGGGTGGGAGCTAGTTTTTCCTTTGGTTCCAGCAAGGTATTCTAGATGTCCTGTGACTGCAGCCAGTAGTTTTATTTTTGGTTATAGTTTTATTTCTGCTTATAGTTTTTAATTGCTGAGCCATTTTTTCAGCCCAGGTGTATAGTGTTGAAGTGAGATCTCATCATGACACAGAAGGCAGAGGCTGGCTCATATCTAGTCACCTATCTGGGAGGAAGTAGCCTGAGTGTTGGGCTTGGAAATGGGCTAATTAACCTCAAGGCCCGCCCCCAGTGACACAGCTCCAAGTCTACTTCCCAAACTGCCACCAGCTGGGGATTGAGTATGGGCATAATCACAAAAATATGAGACCATAGCAAACACTACATTAAAACTACTACAACACATAAGTAATACTATGACTTCAATTTTTTTGACATAGCTCTGTATACAAATGTGTAGGCATTTGTATCTAGTTGAGAAAAGATAGAAAGTTTATTGAATAGACTTGAATCAGCAATTTTATTTATTTCAGGGTGGGAAGAACTGTGAGTAAATGTTTTAGATTTTTCTCTGTTTTTATTTGTTTCTTTTTAAAAAATTTTATTTATTTATTTGAGAGTCAGAAAGAGGCAAGTAGAGAGAGGGACAGAGGGAGAGAGAGAAAATGGGTACTCTGGAGCTGTTAGCTACTGCAAACAAACTCTAGATACATGTGCCACCATGTGCATCTGGCTTACATGGGTCCTGGAGAATTAAACCTGGGTCCTTTGACTTTGTAGGAAAGGACCTTAACTGGTAAGCCATCTTCCTGGCTTTTGATTCTTTTGATTCTTTAATTATTTATATAATATTTAAATTTTCTATTGATTATTATTATTATTATTATTATTCAAAAATATAATTTGTGTTCTGTTAAGTCTAGGATGGCAGCAAGTTAAAAGAATACACAGAGATTAGTTCTTAATTCTGAAATAGCAGAGTATTCAATGATTGCTACAAAGCTGGTCTCATTCTTTTCTTTAGTTCTTTGAAATCCCAAATAACTTATTTTCCAGTTGTCAGTCATTTTTAACTGATTAATACCTTTGAATAAAAATAAGTAAACCGGGCTGGAGAGATGGCTTAGCGGTTAAGCACTTGCCTGTGAAGCCTAAGGACCCTGGTTCAAGGCTCAATTCCCCAGAACCCACGTTAGCCAGATGCACAAGGGAGCGCATGTGTCTGGAGTTCGTTTGCAGTGGCTGGAGGCCCTGGTGTGCCCATTGTGTCTCCCTCTCTCTCTCTCTCTCTCTGCCTGTCACTCTCAAATAAATAAATAAAAATAAACGAAAAAATATAAAAAAATAAGTAAACCCACTTTTCAACCCTAATCTTTGAGCTGTCCATCAAAATCTATTTTTTAATATCAAAATTAAATATATTTTCTCACATTTCACTTATGCAATGACATCATTGATTGGAATCTCTACTCTTTAAAGGGAATTTTGAAATTATGACTAATTAGAATAATTCATGTGCTGCTGAACTTGCTGCAGGACAGCCTGTCTCTCAGAAGACAATAACTTGTTAGATAAAGTTGTCATCATGTTAACTTGGTTTTTAATTATAAGCAGATGGATGAATTATTTTAATCACTGCTATATATCTTACCAGTAGTTGATACATTGACATAGAGTGAAGAACACCAAACAACATTAAATATTCAGGCAGGAAAGTAGCCAGCCTTCATAGGAAGCAATTGATCACAGTCTGTCATCTTTAAAGGCCAAAGGAATGCAAAATAAACACTTGGGATTAGTGTACTAAATAAGGTTCATCAGTCTCCACCTTGGCCCTCTGATAATTGATCTATTTCATTTATTGTAATGCTTTATCATGTATCTCTCCAGCTCTGTAATTAGCCTCTCAGGTATTCTCCTTTTCTTCCTGCCTTTGAAATTGCGTGTGGTGCACTCCTGCAAGGAGATGATATTATTACTATCCATTTCAAAGAAGCAGCTTTGGAAATGTTTCTATTTGATGGTTGGCAAACTGAGGTTTTCACTAAAACTTAAATGGTAAAATACAAGGTTATAGCCAACTTGTCATGTGCTTTTTAAAAATATTTATTTATTTGCAAGGAGAGAGGTAGGTAGGTAGGTAGACAGACAGATAGATGATAGATAGGTAGATGACAGAGAATGTATGGGAGCACGAGGGCCTTTTGCCTCTGTAATCGAACTCTGGACACATGTACCACTTTGTTCATCTGGCTTTATATGGGTGCTTTTAATTGCTGAGCCATCTCTCCAGCCCCCTTATCATATTTGTTTAAATTAAGTGTTGTTCAACTTTTAGGTACATTGACTTTTTAGGCTTACTGAGTATAAAATATTGCTCATTAAAAAAAAATAAAATGTGATAAGATAAACTTCTGAATTAAAGCTATTAACTACTTGTATTTGTTGCTTTGTTCCAAAATTCCTTTTCCCTTGCCTAAAGAAAGTGTAATTAACACGTATATTTTCTGCCATAATGATGGATAGTTACATAGTAAAGTGTGTCTGGGATTTATGCTGTCATAAATTTGCCCTAGAATTGGAATCTTCCCAAGTTTCTCTTTCAGGATCTAGACATCAAGTTACTTATCAGTCAGGATATAATAATGAAGAATCCTTTCCATTACTCATTACTGAGCATTCAGAATCTCAAGTGATGCATACAATACAGACAGTTGCATTGTTTCTACCTTGACATTAAGTTACATATGAGATAGGTTCTAGTATTTTGCAAGTGGACATATTGTCAAAGTACATAGTGGTAGTATGTTACTTTCAGACCCCAGGAGGTGGTCAGAGGGTCTTTGTGCAGAAATGTTGAGACACACTTATCAGCTGAGTGGCAGGGAAGCCAGTATGGGGTCTGTGTATGATTCTAAAGCCAGGAATGTCAGATGCACAGGCGTATGTGACTTGCTCACCAGCACCTTTCTCTGGTTTGTATGCAGATAAAAAATACTAGCGAAGTTCAGCTCTGTTACTAGCTACTATGTGATCCTCAGAATATCTAGTACCTCTTGCAGCATACATTCACTCAGCAAGAGAAGGAAAACGAAATAAGATAAAGAGTATGGGACAAGGCTGGATTCAGTCAATTTCCCTCCTTGCTTCCTTTTCTTCTTTTGTTTCTTTTCTACATGTATTCTTAGGCACAGAAACCTAGCCCCTAAGAATCAGAAGCTAGTATAGCTGTTGGTCTTCTCCTGTTGAACATAGTTTTATGGAACACTGACATCAGACTAGACCATTCAGTGACCTTGATGGAGCCAAATGAATCATGACCACTCTATTATCCTGGCTGATCAGAGACAAAATAGCATTGTTTTTATCCCCACAGAAGACCAAACTTCTCTAATTCTGGTTAATGCAAGTGACTCCTCTCACTTGACGAATCAGAGATTTATTCTCCCTCCCTCCTTTCCCTTCCTCCCTCCCTCCCTCCCACCTTCCTTCCTTCCTTCCTTCCTTCCTTCCTTCCTTCCTTCCTTCCTTCCTTCCTTCCTTTCTCTCTTCTTCCCTCCCTCCTTCTTTCTGTTTCCTTTCTTTCTTCTAACTTTTTCTTTCCCTTTCCCTCCAGTGCTGTCTTCTTTTTTTCCACTTCTTTCCTTTATTTGGCAACTCATTACATGTATGTATTGTGTTTAAAAAATATTCATTATGCACTCTTATCCTCACTGTCACTGAACCCCTTTTTCCCACCATTTAGCTATGACTACATCACTGAAGAGAATGACTTCTCCTCTCTTAGTAACTATTAGTTGCAATTAGCTTCTCAGGGACTGGTAGGGCCTCACATGCCCTCTCCTATCTATGACTGACTTTTATAAGTCTTGCTTAGTTAACCATAGCTGCTATGAGTTTGTGAATTTAATGGTCATGCCATATTCAGATGACACAGTTGTACAGCACTTCCCCTAGTCTTCCAGCTCTTAGATTCTTCTCTTCTGCAATGTTCTCTGTGCTTTGGAGCAGAGATATAGATGTCTGAGCCTTCATTGTCTACTGGAAAACAAAACAAATCACAACACAATAAACAAAACAGCATTTCTGACCAAGGCCAAGAGCAGCACTAATCTGTGGTTATAAACATAAATATTAGAAGGGCGTTTGACAACAGTAATAAGTTCCCCCCTAGGGTCTCGGGCCTCTTCAGCCATGGGCTTTTGACCTGGTTTACAGTACCAGGCATGCATTCCTTCTTGAAGATCAGACTAATTTAATGACAAAGTTCTTGGTTACTCCCCTAGCAGTCATGCCACCATTGTACTAGTGGGCACATCTTACCTAGAAGGTTAGTATTGCAGCACATAGGATTCCTCACTGTGGAAAACGTTTCCTATGTAGCAAACTCCATAGCACCTTCCAGCACTATGACAGCTAGCCAGCAGTGAGGAAGCTTTTATCTCAGCTCCAGGTTGATTTCTCTGTGTACTACAACTGCAGAATGTGCTGGAGTTCAGTTGCAGTGGCTGGAGGGCCTGTGGCGCCCATTCTTTCTCTCCCTCTGCCTCTTTCTTTCTCTCTCAAATAATGAATAAATAAATATATTTTTTACAAATATATCTTTTAACCAACAAAGAAGTTTCTATATGACTTATTCATAGAACCCTTAGTTTTATGTATCTCTCTCCCTCCCCCTTTTCTCCTCCTTGCCCTTCCCCTCCTTTGACCTTTCTATCCCCTGCATTCAGCCCCATTACTTGTCTGTCTATGATCCCCTCCCATAATCTCTCCCCACTTCTTATCCCTCTAAGCCTAATTCTAGTTTCTTAGCTTCTACAAATATAAATATTTAAGGTTAGGAGAGAGAGAAAGAGAGAGAGAGAGAAAGAGAGAGAGAGAGAGAGAGAGAGAGAGAGAGAGAGAACATACAACATTTGTCTTTCTGAGTCTCAGTTACCTAACTTAGTATATATATTTTCACAGATCCATCCATTTTCCAGAAAACATTATAATCTCATTTTCTTTCCAGCTGAATAAAACTGTATTCTGTGAATGTACCACATCTTTATTATCCATTCTTCAGTTGATGGGTAACTGGCCTGATTCGTAGCTATCGTGACAACAAACAGGACTGGTTAAAGTATATCTGTAACAAAGTGTAGAGTCCTTGTGGTGTATGCCAAGAAGTGGTATAGCTGAGTCATATGGTAGTTCTATGTTTAGTTTTTTTTTTTTTTTTTTTTTTTTTTTTTTTTTTTTAGGAATCCTCCATACTGATTTCCATAGTGGGTATTCCAATTTATACTCCTACAAACTGAGTAACGGTTTCTCTTTCTGCATGCACTTGGCATTTGTTGTCATTTGATTTTTTTGATGATAGCCATTCTTACTGAAGTGAGATAGAATATCTAAGTAGCTTTAATTTGCATTACCCTGGTGGCTAAAAATGTTGAACATTTTTCAGGGGTTTATCGGCTGTTTGTCTTTCCTCCTTTGAGAACTCTTTTTGGTTCCCTGCCCCCGCTTTTTTTTTTTTTTTTTTTGACTGGGTTGATGGATCTATTTATTTATTTTGAGAGAAAGAAAGAGAGGGAGAGAGAGAGAGAGGGCAAGGAAGATGGATAGAAGAAAGACTGATTTGATTGACTTATGAGTACACAAGGGCCTTATGCTGCTGAAAATGAACTACAGACACATGCACCACTTTGTACATCTGGCTTTATGTGGGTACTGGGAATCAGACGCCTACTGTCAGCCTTTGCAAGCAAGCACCTTTAACTGCTGAGCCATCTTTCTAGACCTAGATTTTTTATTTCTTATTTTTATTCGTGCATTCTAATAGTGATATTCTGTCAGTTATATAACTGATAAAGATTGCTTCCCATTCTGTAGGTTGTCTATTGACTCAGATGTTGGTTTCCTTAGCTATATAATACCTTTTGAGATCCCATTCATTGATTGCTTTCTTTTAAATTCACTAGGCTAACAGAGTCCTACTCAGAAAGTCTTTCTCAAACAGTATTATGAAGTATTCTCTCTACTTTTTCCTCTAGCCATTTTAGGGTTTCAGGCCTTATACTGAGGTCTTTGATCCATTTGTAGTTGATTATTTTGCAGCTGGAGACTTCAGGGTTTAATTCATTCTTCTATATGTAGATATCCAGTTTTCCCAGCATCATTTGTTGAAAATGATGTCTTTTCTCTAGTGTGTGTTTTTGGCCCTTTTGTCAAAAATTGAGTGGCTGTAGCTTTATGAACCTATACCTGACTCTCCTATTCTATTCTGTTGATCTATATGTCTTTATACCAGTACCATTCTGTGTTTATTATTATGGATTTTTAGTAGACTTTAAATCAGTTAAGGTAATATCTCCAGCAGTTTTCTTTTTGCTGAGAACAGTTTTGGTATCCAAGAGCTTTTATACTGTCATATAAATTTAAGATTATTTTCTCTGTCTATTTCTGTGAAGAATCATGCTAGAATTTTGATTGGCATTGCATTGACTCTGTATAAGGCTTTTGGTAGGATGTCTATTTTCATGATAATAATTCTTCCAGTTCATGATCATGGGACATGGGAGATCTTTCCATCATTTGGTCTCTTCTCCAAGTTTGTTCTTTCTTTCTTTGTTTCTTTCTTGTTTCTTTCTTTCTTTCTTCCTCCTCCTCCTTCTTCTTGTTTTTTACAAAGTTTATACTAAATAAAAAAAGGGTTTTTTTTTCTCCATTTAACATGTTGTTAGCTATATGTTTGTTGTATCTAGTTTTGTTATGTTAGATATATTCTCTCCATCTCTAGTCTCTCTCAAGTGACCTAAGCAAAATCTTGCTTCTTGAATCTTCTGGGGAGATCAAACCCTTATGTTGTCTTGAGCATTTACTAGGATGCTTTGGTTTTACTGTGGTCTCCTAGCAATGTCTGGTTGTGGCCCATTGGTAGCATTTATGAATCACCACAAGTCTTTGTTGGTATGAGGGTGGTCATAGGGGCAGTTTTTCTCTCAAATATAAGGAAAACAAGTGAGATCCAGGAAGCCATTTTAGATCCAAAATTGATATTATCTTTAAGCTTTATTCTAATGGATATCGCTTGTTTGTCTTGGCAATATTTTTTTAAAATATATTTTATTTATTTATTTATTTATTTGAAAGAGAAAGATGCCGAGAATGAGAGAGTGAGACAGAGAGAGAGAGAGAGAGAGAGAGAGAGAGAGAGAGAGAGGGAGGGAGAGAATGGGTGCACCAGTGCCTCTAGCCACTGTAAATGAACTCCAGATGCATGAGCCCCCTTGTGCATCTGGCTTATGTGAGTCCTTGAGAATCGAACCAGGGTCCTTTGGCTTTGCAGGCAAATGCCTTAACTGCTAAGCAATCTCTCCAGGCTGGCAATACTTTTCTAATGATGAGATTAATCCAGCACAGTTCGGAAATTCTTTAGCCCTTACTTTCTAGGGCTAATTTTGAAAAAATCATTAATAGCACACCTGGTATTAGCCAAGGTATAATACAAGTTGTACGGTAAATGTTCATGTGCTACTTCACTCATTGAGAACTGACTCTTAGAATGGAATATGCCCCCTTGTGTTAAACACTGCACCCTTAAGAACAGCTAGACAGTAAACCATCTCCAATACTGTCTGTGCCCACCCCCCAAATTTCAAGACTAGAATAGAGGACACTACTATTTATCTCAGGATATCGAAATTCCTGTGATGGGAACATTTAATTGGAATCCTCACTGGAGAAGATATTCTACTTGGGACCCTTGATCAGGAACCTCAGCTGACTGTTTCAATGGGACTTTTCCAGTCATTTCTGTTAGCTAAATGCTTGATATAATGTACTGCTATTTATCTGTTGCTTGCAATATGTTCTTTTACTTTTGTTATATACTTAATAAATTCACTCATTTGAAACTAAAAGTATAGCTTTCATACATCATTTTCTAGACAATATACAAGTTTGAAGATATTACTATGTAATTCTGGGTGAGCGCCTCATTGCTTTAGGACTTATATTGATCAATAGTAGCATTAAGCCAAGAGTTCTGTCTTAGTGAGAACTCCCTCTTTTCTGATTAGGGTGAGGAAAAGGAGGTTATGACTATGGACTCTGACAGTGTCTTTGGTGTTGGTTATCTGACCCTCACTCCAGCCTTCTTGGCCTTTCCTCTCTATCACCTTATATCATGAGCTGTCCTAATTATCCTGTTACTCACTCCCACAAATGACTCTGAGTCCAGATCAGGCATGGATTAAGAATCTCAGCTGTACTCCATAGGTTGGACAAATCACTTAGCTTGTCAGAGCCTTAGTTTTCAATCTGTAAAATAGTGTTAAGAATTGTTTCCTCTTCCTAGAGCTGTCATGAAGATGAAACGACATGCAAAGTAATTGTATATTAAGTAGTTAACAACTTAAAAAAACCTGACAAATGAATCACACTGTGCAGGAAACATTCAAGATGAAATTTTCTTTTCAACTTTTATTTCACCAGCCAATCCAAGTTTTAGGTTTCCTACTATATTTAACTCTCTTCTTCTCTTTCAGATACAGATAATCTGATAGAGTCAATTCCTCTTGGGAATATCCAGTTTAATACACTGGAGCATTAAGCAATATCAAAAGCATGACAGAAAGACATATGTAGATGGTGACACAGAGCTTGGTGCAGAGGAGAACATCTATCCATACAGATGGAACAACAGCTGTTTGGACAACAGAAACACTATAAGCTATTCTAGTAGGTACTAGAATGTTTCAGTCCTTGGAGGGAGGCTCACTGGAAGTTTATGACCATCTGGATGCCTGGGATCCAACTATCATATCAGTGCTATAACATAGCACTGCCCATCCTTGATACTCTACCTTGACTCTGGTTTGCTCTAAAATTCCAGTCCTTTAGGGGGACTGCTAGATAAGAGCAAAAGGAGCAGCAGGAGTGGGGAGGTAGGATAAAGAGGAGGTAATGAGGACATAAATATGATCACATACATTGTATACAAGTATGAAAATGTTACAGTGAGGCACACTGTTTAGAACAGTGCAATATAAATAAATAAAAATGAAAAAGTATTTTTGTAGCAAACAATAAAAATGAAAGAATACTGTTCTTTCCATTGAATTCGTTCCATTTCTCCTCACATACCTTGATGAGTCAGTTCATGACTATAGATACAAACCAAGCTTGCTAATTAATTGGAAGCCTTCCAGAGGCATAGCAGCAAAGAACATTAGAAAACAATATGCTGGGGTTGGGGATTTAGCTCAGCAGAAAACCAAGGACCTGGGTTTGGTCCTCTGCACCTAAATAAATAAATAAATAAATAAATAAATAAATAAATAAATAAGAGCCATGGAGGATTGTAGGGAGAATGGTTATTTTTTCATAAAGCAGCTTGCTTTCTCTCGCTCTGGGTAAGTTCTTTTTTCCCCTCTCCTCCCTCCTTATTACTTCTATCCTGTTTCTTCTCTTCCCTTACTCCTTTATTTCTTTTAAATAAGTTCATATTATGTAGACCACGTTAGCCTTGAACTCATGATTCTCCTACTTCTGTATCCTGAGTGCTGGTATTATATGTGTATACCACCACACCTGGTCTTTTTGTTTGTTTGACTATCACTGTAATTAAAAAGGATAGGCATCTTTATTAATGTTTGGGCTAGAAGGAGATGAGGGCAGATAAAGTATGATCCTTGTGGTCACAGAGCACATAGGGAGTCAAGCTAATCTATACTCCGTCTAACATTAAGGACTATGAAGAAGCATTGCACAAACATTACAAAGGAGATTCTGGCAAAGACTAACTCAGAAGCAGAGCTTTGAATAGTGATGCATGAGTACTTTATTTCTTTGAGATCCATTTTTCCTCTTCTTTGCCAAGCTTGGGTCCCAGGAAGCTGACCCCTTTGGTGGAGATGTTGCACTGTATAACTTGAGTCCTCCATTTAGGAATAATGACTCAGTTCCCCAACTGCTGAAAGAAAGGGGTTCCTTTAGGACTTGTATTTCTTGAAGAACATTGTCTCACTTACGGTTGTGCCTTCTTAGACGGGCAACCTGTGTTCAAGGACTGGCCTTTGTGGAGATATAAATGTTAACCTCACCTTACTTGAGAGAAACTGGTGAGAAATAGGAAAGATCACTCCAACTCTAGGGTTGGCTTGTACTCCTTTTTAAAATTTTATTTATTTTCCAGCAGAGCAAGATGGAAAAGAGGCATACAGAGAGAGTGGGCATGCCAGGGCCTCCAGTTTCTGCAACTGAGCTGCAGATGCATGTGCCATCTTGTGCTTTACGTGGGTACTGGAGAATGAAACCCTGGTTGTTAGGCTGTGCAGGCAAGTGCCTTAACCACTGAGTAGTCTCTCCAGCCCTTGGACACCTTTTGTTAGGAGTGAAACTTAGTTCACTTTCTCAATCCTCCTTGTCATACAGGTTGATCCCAGAACATTCCCTAATAAGTGGCATGCAGGCTAACATCCATCTGCATTGAACCTAATCCCCAAAATCTATAGACTGTGCTTCCTGCCTTTTAAGCCATTGGACATAGACTTATAAAAAGATGCTGAAATCTGAGTAGAATATACCTGTCATCCCAAAAGCAGAAGCAGGAGGATCAGGAGTTCCAGGCCAGCCTCAGTTACATGAAACTCTGACTAAAAACAAAAGATGGATAGTTTTATATACAGATCAAATAAATATAAATCTAAAGATGGTTCACCAAGGACAATGTAGCAAAATGAAAAAGGGATGTGTTTTTAGTATTAATTATCTTTGTTTTACATGTAATTTTAAGAAATAATGAATTAACAAGTTAATTTATTTTTATTTTTTATGGTACTGGAGATTAGACTTAGGTTCTGGTATAAGCCAAGTAAGTACTAAGTTTCCAGCCTTTTAAAAAGTTCTTTTGGTTTGTATGTTTGTTTGTTTGTTTGTTTGTTTGTTTTTCAAGGTAGGGTCTCACTCTAGCTCAGGCTGACCTGGAATTCACTATGTAGTTTCAGGGTAGCCTCGAACTCAAGGCGATCCTCCTACCTCTGCTTCCCGAGTGCTGGGATTAAAGGTGTGCGCCACCACGCCTGGCTAAAAAGTTCTCTTTTTTTTATAGTGTGTGTGTGTGTTTGTGTTTGTGTTTGTTTGTTTGTTTGTGTGTGTGTGTATGCATGTGTGTCTGTGTTTGTGAATGTGGGTATGTGCATGCCACCAAATGTGTGTGAAGGCCAGATAATGACCCAGAGTGTTGGTCTTTGCTTTCTGCTTATATTTGCCCCAAGTTCAACAGGCTAGCTGGCCCGTGGGTTTCAGGATTCTGCCTCGGCCTCCCATGTACTGGGAGTAAGATCTTTGCCTACACACCTGGCTTTCCATGGGTTATGGGAATCCAACTTCTGGTTGTCAGGTTTATACAGCCAACACTTTACCCACTGAGCTATCTTTCTAGCCCCTTCCAGCCTTTTCTTTCTTCCTGATTATTTTTAAACTTTTAAAATGAGACAGGGTCTCACCAAATTGTCCAGACAAGCCTTGAGCTTGCAATATTCTTGCCTCAGCCTCCTGAGTAGCTAGGATTATAGGCCTACCTATGCCACCAGGCTGGGCTTCAGTAATTTTTAATGACTGCATAATAGCCATTTTGCAAAATTCACAAGAATTAACAATTTATTCTTACTGTATGAATTGATTCTAACATGTAAGATTTGAAATGTCCAAGTAGAATTTTGTTTGATGCTGGGTCCTTGCCTGGTACAAGTGGGCAACAGTTAACCTGCACCTTACGGGTGGGGCTGAGAAATGAGTGGTGGGGGAAGGGTGGGGCTCAAGTATGAGTAAGGGAAGGGGTGGGTGGTACCTGAGGCAGCAAACACAGGATATGTGTATGGATCAAGGTGTGGTCACTGGCTAGAGTCTCAGCATCCCAAACAGTGAGAGCCATAAATGTCACATGCCTTCTTTGTCAGCTCCGCCTCTTCATAGCTTTTGGCTATGAGACATACCATGAGCTTCCGAAAGGATACAATATCCAATGAAACAATCTCAGAGCTGGAATTTAATGTTTTAAATGAGCTTTGCCCAATTTCTGGTGATATGAAACCAAGCACTCAAGTTTGAGCTTTTTGTTTCAGCAGTGTGGGTATAGCTGGAGAACAGGGAATGATTGATTAAGCTGAGGAGCAGAAATGGAATCCTACTAATTGGAAAAAGTGGAAAAAATTCAGAGTTGGGTTAGAGAGTTCCTTTGCAAACATGAAGGCCTGATGGGGCCTGAAACTGTCCTAGTTAGAATTTCCAGATCTCACATAGACAGCTGGGTATGACCATGTATGCCTGTAACCCCAATGCCTATAACCCTAGTCCCATAAAGGGGACCAGAGACCAAGAATTCATTTGGGCTCATGAGAAACAGCAAGCTCTAGTGTCAGTAAGGGTCTTCTGTTCAAATAAGAACTGGCAGGGGAATAATGGGGTGGGGACACCCATTCTGATCCAGCCACCGCAGGCGAGTGCCCCACTGTATCAGGCAAATGCATAGGGCACTTAAGGGCACATACACGAGAGTGTTCCACGTGTGTGTGTGTGTGTACATGCATGCATACACACATACACACTCACACACACATACACACATGCATGCACCACTACCACCACTGCCACCACCACCACCACCACATTACATCCCTACAAGCAACATAAAACAACAGAGGAATTGAGAAGATTTTGAGCAGATAGGAAGGAGTTTGCACACATAGTTTTCTCCTATGTTGGAAGATGTGCTTTTTCATATTTTCATTTGTAGATTCATGCTGAAAACATGACACAATCCATTCATTTTGACATACGTATTTTGAAATGGAGCAGATCAAAAATGTGAAGGTGAAGAGCAAACTGATTTTGAGAAGTCCTCTGCCCACATTTTCCAGCAGAGTTGAGATCACACTTTTGACACTCAGCTTGTGGGTGTGTGTTGTGCATCAGAAGGTATATTAATAGGGTATTAATAGGGCAGAATGAAGTGCTCCAGATAGTGGAGAAGTGCTCTAAGTAGTGTTGAAGCTGCATAGTCCAAGTCTGACATCAATTGTGCAATACTCCAAGAAAAAAACACAAAAAAGACAATTTTGACATTCTTCACATGATGAAAAAAATATTTCCATGGTGTTCCAGTTGCCTTCTTATTGCTGGCCCAAAGCACCAGAGCAAAAACAGTTTGTGGGAGAAAAGAGTCGATTTTGGCTTACAGACCTGTGGGGAAGTTCCATGATAGCAGGGGAAAGGATGGCATGAGCAGAGGTTGGACGTCACCTCTGCCACAGCAGGTGGAACACCAATCAATGCATGAGAGTGAGCTGCACACTGGCAAGAGAGAGCTGGATATAACACCCATAAGCTGGTCCTCAACAACCCTCCTCCTTCATTAAGACCCCAATTCCCAAATTACTACCAGCTGAGGACCTTGCATTCAGAACATATGAGCTTATGGGGTACACCTCATTCAAACCACCATATATTGGCATTTGGAAATCTACATAGTTGAGAAGGCAGTGTGTTCCCCTTAATCAGGGAAGATTTTTTTTTCAGAGTTCATAAATGGACAGAATACCAGCCCTTGCTCCAGTCAGTTGTAGGAGCAAAATTCTTGAACCAAATGGATCAGTGGGAAACTCATTCTTCAGAGCTAGCCAGACACATTTTGTTAATTAGTAAGTTGCTGTATCTGAATGATGGGCTTATATTAGGGTTTAAGTGCTTATACAATACAAGACACTATGCTAAATGCTTCACTTAATTATTTCCTCAAAACCATTTTATGAAATAAGCACTAACATTATTTTCTGACCCATAGGTCAGAAAACTGAAAATTTAGAGATTACTAAACCTGCCCAAGTATACATATCATAAATAAGCAAGGGGTGGTGGAGAAAATGTCTCACCTAATCTTTTCATGACAACATGCCTCTATCCCTTAGGTTCCTGCTCATTTCTGGAGAGTAGTGAACAGGGATGCAGCAGAACCTCCAGCAGGGATCCCATGACTATTGCAATAGACTTGTCAAACCTGTCTAGCTTTCTCATAGTTCCCAATTTCTTCAATAGCTTGTTCCAGCTCCATTTCACCCTGCAAGGTTTTGTAGACTCCTCTGTGGCTCCTCTTCTTTTGAACCTGATTTATGGCCTAGGCTTCTCCATTTCCTTCAATAATCTTTCTCTTCCTTTGTGCCTCATCTGTGGACAGATAGCATGCTCTATGTTCTCCCAGACCTGGATTAAAAGCTCTGAGTACCACACACTCTCATATGTTCCCACTATAGCATACTCTATACATTTTATTGTTTATGTCTCCTACCTCAAGAAATCAGATGCCATGTCTTATTTGCTATTGTGTCTACAAGATCATGACAGAAAGCATGTATAATAAATTCCTCTTGCAAAATGAATGACTATACATTCGCCTTCCAGCCTTTGTGTTATGCTATTTCCTCTGTCCCACCCCCTTCCTTTTTTGGGTAAAATGTGATTTGTACTCTGTGTTCTGGCTGACATTCCCCCTTCAGAAGTCCCAGATGGGTCAGGTGCTGCCTTTTGTGTTTTGTGCCATCAGCTGCTCTCTCAAGTTCATCATTCACCGAACACTGTTGTCACTGCTTCTCATTAACTCTGGACTGAAGACTCCTTGAGGACAGAGTTTATATCTCACCATGGTGTTCCCATGAACCTGTGTAGTGCCTAGCACAGTGTCATAACAAGTGGTAGGATGAATGGATACATTATTTTGGACACCACTAATTAGGGGATGGTGATACTAATAATACCCATCCATCTTACAAATGTTTATGATATGTCAACTCAATGCCAGGAGATAAAGTTTCAATAAGGAACAATACAGATGTGCTCCTTGCTCTCCAAGCCCAATGGTAAAGGCTGTAGATGGGGGTGGGGGAGGAAAAAGTCTAGTAGCTGTTGAGTAGATGGTTATAATAGTCAGCAGCTTTTATAAGGACTTACATTAAATATCCTTTCTTTTACTTCCTGGGTAAAGTGTCAAGAATAGTGGAAGTATCCATAGTTTGTGTTTAAAAACTTCCCATCACTGAGCCACATCTTTTAATTATTGTGGCCTGGTCTTCCCTGCATAGCTGATCATCCCCCATTGTTAATTTTAGCTACCATGCACACTGTAGCTCACCATGAAGAGGGTGCATCTCTGCCCTTCTGAATTTCAGAGCAGATTCCTGTTAGCTAGCATGGACTTCATCCTACTTGAGGCAAGGGGATGTATGTAATGAAGTATATGGTCTTCCTCAATTATACCAATTAAGTAGAAAGTTTACCCTAGTTAAAGAATTCAGGAGGGTGTGGATAAAAAATCATGAGAAGACCTATCCAATTCTCACAAAAATTGTGTTGTAAGAGAGGGCACTAATATCTGGAGGAAGTTGAAGGTGGACACTAGAATCCTACAAATATAGAGAAAAGAAATATCAGTATGGTAGGTCATTTTACAGTGAGAGGTCATAATCATCATTGAATAAGACAAGTGAATGTCTGTAGAGACAATATATAAGGCCAAACAAATGTGTGATCTAAAAGAGAAAATGCAAGTAGAGAAGAGAAATAAAGACTGTGCCCAGGAGGAGTTCAACTGTAGGAAGAGAGATGAGTAAGAACCAGCAAAGTAAATGGAGACAAGCAATTGAATAGAATAGTATCAACATGTAGTATCTTGACCATTGAATGAAAAATAGTGCTGAACAATGCTGCTCTGTCTGCTAAGATGAAGATGAAAGATTCATCTTTGGCTTTTAGCAGTTGCTGTCATTGGTGGATTTTCTTATCATTCATGGCGGTGATGAGAGCAGTCTTGTGGATTTCTGCAAGTGAAAATTTGATTACACTGTATACTTAGGAAAGAACAGTAAGAGAGGGTCTGAAAACTTCCAAAGTTAATAACTTAAAAACTTTTTTCTGCTAAAAATGAAACAAGTTATTTGGTGGGGAAAAGTGGAGACAAGAGAAATGCCTTTTCCAGCATGGAAACATATTTATATGACTATGGAAATGATTTGGTAAACTGAAGAGTGAGGAAAGAGATGGAAAATATCTTAGAACAATGGAATGGGATTTGGTGTTTCAAGTAGATTTGGCTTCAGATTTGTTAAGATTTGGCCTTGATAATTAAGAGTAATAATGCGAAGAAATAAGTAGACACAAAAGTCACTGGCAGGCAGATGTGTTGGTGATGGGAGATGGAGGGTCTCCTTCAGTTGTTTCTTGAAACAGTTTTACAACACATCAAAGCTCTTCACTCTTTCCCCAACTACAGACCTCTTGCCTATGACACCTCTACGTCTTTTACCATCGATTTTCACAAAGGACTCCCTTGATTCTTGACACCCTCAACATTTTTCTCTCATTCATCTAAGATGCTGCCATTGGCCTTTCAAATCTCTTGATGCATCTCCTTTTGTCATTCATCTTTGCCCTGCATAATGACACCTCCGCTCTATGGGAAACCCTAATTACCTAGACATGGATGCTTCTGTCATCATAAAAATCTCCCTGACCACTATTCCTCCTTTTATTTACATTGGCAGCTCCAGTATTGACAAAGGTGATTCCTTTGGTACTCTACTCTTCAATTCCTTGACCTCCCTTCTGCAAGGTTTTTTTTTTCCCCTTTATCCTACCTCTGTCACCCATCACAGTTATTACCTAGATCTTGTCATCAGTAGTGACCTTAGTCCTTCTGAGAGTCTCAGTTTCATATCTTCCATACTCTGGGAATCAGCTTTTAACCCACCTCACCTTCTTCCAGGGCCTCTGATCATCAGTCAGTTTTTATCATTGATTTGCCCCCGTCAGCTTCTTCTCTTTATCTACCTCAGATCTCCTGGAGTAGAATTATAGTCACTCCCGTGAACACATAGTTGATATTCTTGTTTACTCTTGTTGTCTCTCCTGTCATACTCCTCTGCAAAACCCTACCCCAGTTAAGCCACCCCTCCTTATACTTAAGCAGCTAAACATAATTTGAAAAAATCAAACTGAAGTGCCATCTGGATTCACTTCAACTAATGACCACATATCTCAAATGCGACTCAGTTCTTCCGGTCATTTCTACCATGCATTTCTAGTAAATTTAGTTTCTAGATTGGAGGGAATTATTTTAATTTTTTACAAGTTCCCACCTACTAGCATCTTAGCATGGGTACTTGCATGATATTTAAAAAGAAATCAGATATATCTGGAGGATAATGCCATATTCTAAGTGTATAGTTCATCAGACTATGTGGTTCACCATCCATGTGCTTCTGCTAATATCTTAGACAAATCTTCAGTTCTAATTTTTTCCCTTCTCAAGCAGCTTGCCTTTAAAATTATTTCTGCTCCTTTCTTTGCTATGAGCTTCTCCCATTCAGTTATTGATAGTCATTGAGCTTGTTTACATAGTTCTTTTGTCATCAAGAATAATGAAACTATGAACTTTCATTATATATGTGTGGTTCTCATTACCAACTTGTCTGGATTGAGGATCACAAGGGAAATATACATCTTGTGTGTCTATGAGGATATTTCCAGGAAACTTCAATTGAAGAGGGAAGATTCACCTTGAATGTGAATGGCATCACTGGTGGGCTTGTGGTTTGGACTGAATAAAAATGAGAAAGAAAGCTAAGCACTGACATTCATCTCCATGCTTCCTGTCTGTGGACCCAAAGTAACATGTTGCCTCATGCTCTTGTCAGCACGCATTCTCCACCATGATGAACTGTACCCTCAAATTGTGAGGCAGATGAACTGAAACCTTCCTCCCTTCAATTTTTTTTTGTCAAGCATTTTGTTATAGCAATGAGAAGGGAAGTATTGAACTTGTATCTGTGTGTGGGGCTGTTGCTGTGATAAACTTGACCATGTGGTATTCAGTCCCTCAGAGCTGTCTTGTGGAAAAAAAATACAGAAAAGTTTGGAGCTGAAGACTAAAGAGGCTTTAGATACTATAAGAAGAGGTTAATGGATCTTTCTGGTGGGAGTTTGGAGACTAGAATGCTGGTAGAAATTTTGGCAAAGAATCTGGATGTATTCTGTCAAGGGCCCAGAGAACTTGAGCAAGGCTAAATTCAAAAGTACTAATTTGTTTGGTGGAGGAGATTTCAAGATAGGATAACATTCAGGCTGTATTATGGTTACTACTTACTGCTCTTATCAAGGTCTATAATAAGAAAGAGAGAGAGAAAGAAAGATCAACAAGTAGAGCACAAATTAAGGAAGAAATTGTGTAGTTTGGTGAGGAAATGAACATAAGCAAGTTTAAAGTTGCAGACAAACCAGGTGTGGAGCTCTTAGCTATAATTGTTAAACAGGACAGCATGATTAAAAATAAGTCTCTTGGTCTATAGTGGGACAATAGGAAGGTATACTGAGGGTAAAATGCTCAAAGTGGTGAAAGTACAAATTCATGTGAAAGGAGAGAACCTGAGCTGAACTGTTGCAGAAAGTTTGGGCCCTGCTTGAAAACTACTGCTTAGGAAAGTGTTTTCTCAGCTCAGCAACCAAGGTGCACAGAGGCCACTGCACATGTGATAGAAGGGGACCAGGCTACATTTCGAGATGACAGCAGAACTTCTAGGGTCATTTACATAGTACTGGTTTTGCAGGAATGAAAGATACAAGACTGAGGTGTTCATGGAGGCTTTGCTGAGGCTAGACAACATGTGGCAGAGTTAGATGACCTGCAAGGAGATCATGAGAGTCCACTTCATGAAGTACTGAAGGTAAAGCCCAAGTAGCAAGGGAGACATCAGGTGCTAGATGTTGGAGATGCCAGGATCCTGGTCTACCAATGAAAGTTGAAGTCATAGAGTAGAGTTGGCCCAAGAGAGATGACATATGCACTATAGTTGGGAGAGCGGGAGGGGCAGGACTGCCCAAGGCCATTGGAGACCAGATGGTTTCACTACAAGCCCTGAAATGGCAGACATGGAGTTTCAGGATTTAGCGTTTACTCTAATAAGCTTTAGTCTTGTTTTTGTCTCATCTTTCTTCTCTATGTCCCTGTTCCTCCCTTTTGGTATGGAGATATTTACTCTGCCCAATTGTATATTAGAAGTATGTAACTTGATTTTTTTTCTTTTTTTGGTTTTTCAAGGCAGGGTGTCACTCTAGCATAGACTGGCTCAGCATTCACTAGGTAGCCTCAGGATAGCCTTGAACTCACAGTGATCCTCCTGTCTCTGTTTCCTGAGTGCTGGGATTAAAGGCATGTACCACCATTCCTGGCTTGTAACTTGATTTTGATTTTACAGAGGCTTACAGTTAGGAGATTATCTTGAGTCAGAAGAGACTTTGGAGTTCTGAACAATATTGAGGCTGTTAATGATTGGGAATTTTAGATATGGACTAATTAAATGCATTTTGCATTATGGGATGAAAACGAGACTTTAGAAACAAGTGTGGAATGTAATTATTTAAATGATGTATTTGTCCTGGGCATATACCCAAAAGACCCAATATCTTACTACAGAGATACTTGCATATCCATGCCATGGCCACTGTAGTTATAATAGCTGGGAAATGGAACTAGGCTAGTTATTAGTTGACTGATGAAATGCTGCTTCTCCCACAACACTTTCTCATGTAAGCAATGCAAAAAATTTCAGTGAGTTGAAAAGAAAATATGAAAGTATGATTGGGACTAGTAGGAAAGAAGAGGTTCCATTGGAGTAAGAAGGGGATAAGAGAGGGTAATGGAGATAAATGCAATAAAATACATTATTTATATATGTGAATTGTCAGTGCATTAAAAAATAAAGTGATGGGTTTGATTATCTAAAAAAGTAAATGGAGTGGGATGGAGAGATGGCTTATTAGTTAAGGCCCTTCCTGAAAAGCCAAAGGACCCAGGTTCAGTTCCGTAGTAACCATGTAAAGCCAGATGCAGAAGTTAGCATATGTGTCTGAAGTTTGTTTGCAGTGGCTAGAGGCTCTGGCTTACCCATTTCTTCTCTCAGTCTCTTTCTCTTTGTCAAATAAATAAATAAAATATAAATAAAATATTTTTTTAGAGATTTTAAAAAATAAATGTAAGTAAGTGATGTATTTAGTAAATCTAAATGTAATGTATTTGGTAAATCTCCACTGTCAATTTGGTTGGATTTAGAATAATCAGGGAAACATACTTATGAGGATGTAGCCAGAGAGCTTTTCTGAGGTAGACCATCCTGAATGTGTGTGGTACCTCCCATGACCTAGAGTGATGGAATGAATGAAAAGAAGAAAGTGAGGTCAGCGTGAGCATTTGCCCCATTCTGCTTCCTGACTGAAGACACCTGATCCCCTGCATCACCTTCTTGCTGCTGTGCATTCCGCATCATGACTGGACTCTCAAAACGAGAGCCAACACAAGCTCTTCCTCCTTTAAGCTGCTTTTTGTCAGATATTTTGTCCCGCAATGAGGAAAGTAATGTATAACAATGCATTTTATGAAGAAGTTTCTCAGGGCACCTAGGACTGGAGCTGTTTGGGAGACTAGAATCTTCTAATACATCTACTCATGCTCTTTGGTTCTTCTTTGAAGGATGACTCCTACTTCAAAATGCATTGGGTAAGTGGATAAGGCCCTTGAATTCTGGTTAATGGAGTGATGTGGGCACTTCTAGGACTGGCCTATAAAAATGTCACTTTCTTTCCCCCAAGACTCTGTGGGTGAGTACCCTGCCCCACCCTCCATCCTCATTCTGCTTAAGAAATTAATTTTTATTATTTTGAATTTCTGAAATTGTATAGTAACTACAAAGTTAGCTTACCCTGAGAATTCACTGACTCTGAGAGGATAAAATGTTGAGTTAGATGAGTAACAGTGTACTGTTTTAAAGAGAGTCTATTGTTCTCCAACTCTGGGCATTTATGTATGAGATTTTCTTTTACCCCATATCAATATTTGGTTTATATGAATTTAAAAGTTTTACTAATTTGAGAATATTCAGTGCTGTCTCTGCACTTTCAATTTTTTTTATTTCCCCAGTTACTAACATGCTGCATCAATGTTTTATATATTTATGGGATATTTACAGTTTCTTTCTGCTAACTGTCTCTTTGAGTCTTTCAGTTACATTAACTTTTTTTTTTTTTTTTTTTGCTTGTATGTGTATGTGCTTGGTGTGGTCTATGCATACATACGAGCATGCCTGCAGTGGCAGAGTGGAATGCCCATTCTTCTACTCATTCTTATTTGTGCTGGAGTCTCTTACTGATCCCAGTGCTTTCCTCTTTCCCCCTATAAGCTCCAGTGATTCTTGGTCCTTGCTGTTCTAAAGGACTGGGGTTACACTAAGCTGTTTATTTTGGTCCTGGGGATCCAACTTGAGCATTTTCTCAGGCTTCCTCAGGCCCTCATGTTTGCACAGGATGTGCTCTTAAGTATGATATCATTTGTTTGTGTGCATTTGTAAGTTCTTTATGTTGTATTAAAATCATTCCTTTCTCAATCATATAGCTTGTGAATGTCTTTTCACAGTATGCATCTTATCTTTTTATCTGCCTTGTGGTGTCATTTATTTATTTATTTATTTACATTTCTTTGTGGCAAGTCCAACAGACTGCCTTTATTGTGAGAAAGAGAAAGAATTGGCTTACCAGGGCCTCCACTGAAATTGAACTCCAGATGTGTGTGCTCCCTTGTCTGCATGTGTGACCTTGCATGGTCACATCACTGTATTTGCTTACATGGGACCTGGAGAGTCAAACATGAGTCCCTAGGTTTCACAGGGTTAGGGTTAGGGTTAGGGTTAGGCTTTGGCTGTCTTGATGAAAGTTTAAAGTGATTTAGCACTGTTTTCTTCAGACATGATAATCACGCTAGAAACTTTTGGGGGGGTTCAGTAGAATGTTGGCCTCAAGGCCTGAAGGAAAACCTGTTGCTGTGGTCTAGCTAGTCTTCCACAGAAAAGAGGTAGGGGAAGCGTTTGACTTATTTAGCTGTTTCAGGAGTGTACCTTAAATTAGTGGCCCTGATAAATGCCACTGACTCTTTTTTATGATTATTGCAAAACAACTGGGCATAGATGGAGTTTTCAGAGCCCACTTTGTAACTTATTGCTTCAAAACCTGGACCATCACTCAAGTTTTCTAATTTTTACCTACCTTATGACTAAATATTTCAAAGGCTCTGTTTTGTTTAAGAGTTATATAGAATTTGAATTTAAATAATCATTAATTTGAGAGGCTGTGGTGGTTTGAGTGAGATGCCCTCCATAATCTCATGTATTTTGGGTGCTTGGTCCCAAGCTGATAGCAAATTGGGAGATGGGGCCTTGTTGGAGGAGGCATTTTGTTGAATGTGAGCTTATGAGTGTTATAGCCAGCTCTCCTTTGCCAGAGATGGGCTTGCTCTTCTGCTGCTGTTGTCCACCTCCTGTGGCAAAGGTGATGTCCAGCCTCTGCTCATGTCATGCTTTCTCCTGTCATCATGGAGCTTCTCCTTGAGACTGTAAGCCAAAATAAACTTTCCTTCCATCAGTAGCTTTAAGTTGGATGCTTTATCCCAGCAATGAGAAGGTTCAATATGCCACTTTGAAGTAAGTTGCTTAAGCATTATGAGCTACAATTCTTTCATATTTAAAACAGAATTAAATAATAATGGCTCTATGAAAGAATAAAAATGAATGTTGATTAAGCACACAGAAGAGTGCTTATGACACACTATAGTCTATATAACCCATGTCTATTATTGGTACTATTGTCCATATTATTTTATTTATTCATTAATTCAACAAATGTATATTGAAAGCCTACTGTATATATTAGGTCCTGCCTCAGGCACTTAGGAAACATCAGTGAATAAAGTAGAAAACAGTGTGTTCTTGTGGAATTTAAGTTCTGGTAGGTTTACTACTATGGAAGGGGTTTGGGTATGAGAGTATGTCAGTAAAAAGCGATCTAAAACTCATACCTATAAGAGACACATTCACTGGGCAGACTGGCTAGATGTTTCTTTGGGTCTTGGCTGGACTTGCCTATGCCTGGATCTTTGTGGGATAACTGTGTGATCTAGTATGGCTATAGCAGGGCTAGCTAGAACAGGACAGCTTTGAACCTCTTTGTGACTTATCTTCTAGTGGGTTAACCCAGGAATGTGCTCATGACAATAGCAGATGGGTTCAAGCAGGAGTGGAAGCATGAATACTTTCTCAAGCTTTTGAAGAACAGCATTCCTTTTGCTAACATACAAGCTCACCTCAAGTCACTTAGTTAACTCGAAGCCATAGTTCAGGGACTCTGCAAGATTGCAAAGGGGTGGATATGAGAGACCCCAGGAGTCAGAACAATCAGTACAACCAATTTATACCCTGTAAAATTAAAAAGCAATTTGGTGTACTGTTTTCAGGTGTGTGTGTATACATTGGAGGTTACTTCTTAAGACGAGTCTAAAAAGTCACAACAAAGTGGTAAGTGGCATTTATTTCTACATGCATAGCTATTTTTATTTGGAAATAAAATTTATGAGATAACCACTATCCCAATATTACTAAATCCCATATAGTATGGCTAGGGTCCAAAAACTTTTGGTTTACCAAAAACTATGAGACCTGTGCATGAAGTTGCACACCTTTAAAACCAGTGCTTGGGTAGACCACAAATTCAAAGATAGTTTGTGCTGCATGGAAAAATTATGTCTTAAAAAATTAAAAGAGAAAAAAATTACTTGAGTCAAATGGTGTAGAAAACCTGAGAACAGATTTTGTGGTTTACCCAGATTATTTAAATCCAAGCCCAAGGGTTGAAAGAACTTAGTGTTGAAGGTCAAAAGCCTGAGTTAGTTCAGCCAGCAGAAGGTTGGGCAGCCAAGTGGGAGTGAGGTGTACTATTTCCAAAGATCATAGCCAAATGATGGGTCAGGAAGT
The DNA here is from genome assembly GCA_036346955.1 of Dipus sagitta. Lineage (NCBI taxonomy): Eukaryota > Metazoa > Chordata > Mammalia > Rodentia > Dipodidae > Dipus > Dipus sagitta. The sequence goes on along the minus strand of CM070779.1, from coordinate 53,624,157 downwards.
TCAAGACAGGCAGGAGAAGTTAATAGGTGGCCTGAGCCAAGAGGTGGTGACATCACCGTGATACAAAGCAACTCGTTGGCCCAGATGGCAGTGTGGGATGTTCAGAACCAAAGTGTGGGGTTAGAAAAACACCTGATTGGAGAGAGGGCCTGTGTGGAGGCTGCTGAGATAGGTGCACATGTCTGTTAGTGTGGTCAGTTCCTCTCTTCCTTAGTGCACGTTTCTCTTGACTTGTCCCTTAGTGGCTTCATGTGTGCATGGGTCTTCTGGTTTTCCCACTGTCCATCGTCTTGCCTTGGGGTTTTGTTGGTCTTCTTCCCCAGTACTGCTTTCCAGAGTGGAAGCATTAATGGTGCGCCTCTGTGCAGGTGTGCTTCAGTGACTTCACTTGACCCTTGGGTGAGTAGCTTAGAACAATTATGATTCATGTTTCTGCTTGCTTTCAATATCTAGCTCATTAGAATAGGAACCTATTCTCCCATGTTTCTCCAAATTCAGAAGTGTTTCTAAGTCAAGTTGATGTACCTTATGGTCATGTCTGTTAGTATTTTTGTGAAAAAAAAAAGTTACAGATAGCTATTCCTTCGGCCTCCCCAACTCTAATCATGATGCATTCTTCATCTTCATGAAGATGGTTTCTTTGCTCTATGTTTAAGGATAACAATGGCCAAACCAAGACAGAAGCTCCAAATGAGGAGTTGTTACAGTGTGCCCATACCAAAGAAAAGCCTTCTGTCACCAACCAGAAGGAATTGATTGGGCCTTCATTGAAACTGCTAAGGCTAAGTTAATTAATGCTAAGCATAGGGTTACATAAAATGGCGGGTCTCCTACAGTTGAACTAAAGGTGCAAGACTTAAAAGAATTATGTTCTAGTAGGAACAGTCTCATCCTGGAAGCCAAAACCCTTAGGTGAAAATGCTAATGTGATTGTATAGTGACTTATGATGGATAAAATTATACCTTGTCCCCCATCAAATTGCATGCTGTAGTTCTAACCCCCTGCTATCTCAAAATGTGACCTTATTTAGAAATAGAACTGTTGCAGATATAGTTCATTAATAGGCTATGCCAGAATGAGGCAGGTTTCTAGTTCAATGTGAGTGGTGTCCTTAAAAGATGAGAAAATTTGGAGACAGACACACCTGGAGAATGCCATGTGAAGATTGAAGCTGTGTTGTGAACCAGAGCATGCTGGCAGATGTGAGGAGTGAGTCTTTGTCCTTGCTGGCATTTTCATCTGTGAATTCTCACCTCCAGAGCTGCATGACAATACATTTATGTTTCTAAGGCTTGTCCTGGTAGCCTAGAAAATGATTATATTACCCAAAGCCTATAGACATTTGGCTACTGCATGCCATAGTATCAAACAGAGGAATGTCTGTTACACCGCAGGCAGACTCTGGATGGTGGACTCAGAGTACATTGGAAATTCACTTTTGTGAGAGCAGCTGCTGTTCTCTTCTGCTATACTTCGTCAGTCATGCAGAGGCACATATAGTATGTAATGGGTGATGTATGTGTTCTACACAGGCCATCTTTACCAGACTCAGAAACTTACCTATAAGCTACTGGATGCATTGCTTGCTTTTCTTCATGATTACCCTCTGCCAGATAAGAGCCCCTTTAGCAAGGAAGCTCTGCATTCTCCTCCATCTAAACCCACAGGGCTTCAACTCTGGTTTTGTTTGTGCTCCACTACTCTCCAGTGGCTATGGTTAGACTCCAGATGAGACCACATCTCTTCTGGCTCTCTCCACTGCCGTCCCCTACTTCCTTATTTTTTCTCTGTAGAGTGTACTGTCAATAAATCTGTCTCAGGCTCTGCTTTTGAGTACCAGGATTTAAACTATAACACTTTTGGTACTCTTTCCTCAGTACATTATAAAGACAGACCATCTATTGGATGTAGAGTGAGACAAGTGAGAAGGAAGATGTGGTTCAGAGGAGAGCCATGATTCAATGATGTCAGTTGCCCAGATGAAGAAACCTGAATCTCAGAGGTGGTGGAGTTCACCTGAGCACTAGCTCTCTTTCATCTGTGGTCCTTAGTGTGTCATCCGCCAACAATCACGCCTGTTTCTGCGATCATGACACATATTTTGACCTTGTTCCCATACCATCTTCTCATTGATTCCATCCCTAACTTTCCAAACCAGGGCCAGGTGGGTGAGAAGGCTTGTGAAAGACACACTTTCCCAATCAGCTGAGTGATGGGAGCTTGTCTATCCAGGGATTGCTCCTCCAGAGGTGGCCTTGTATGCCCTGTGTTCTTGGCATTGGTACTCACCAGCCAAACCCACTTACCCTGACAAAGGAACCCTTGGTGACCATCATACCTCAGATGAACCCTCAGCACAGAAAGAATGGAGGAGGCAGGATGGGGTGACTCAGACATATTGGGCACATGGGTTAAATAAGAAATAGAACACTTGGTACTGAACCAAGGCAAAAAGAGATCCCAAAGATCAAAGAACTAGATCCAAGAAACAAAGTCTGGGAGAGAATAAGCTGGAGTACGAGTTTCCTTGGCATGAGTTCAGAGATTCCATTTTATTATATAACTTGCCTATCTACTGTACAATGAGCTGTATTGAGTGAAAACTTATTTATTTTAATTTTTATCTAAATAATATGAGAATATGATTAAAATTTCTGGTTTGGAGGCATTCACACCGAAAAGTTAATCTCACTGTCCTTTAGTCCCTACTTACCCAGTCCTTCTGGGGGGCTGTGTGGACATTCAGAGATCAAATGATTCATGCATTTATAAATGTGTCCTAGGGGCTGGAGAAGTTTCTCAGTGGTTAAGGCATTTGCCTTAAAGCCTAACGACCCAAGTACAATTCCGCATTACTCGCGAAAAGACAGATGCACAAAATGGCGCATGCACCTGGAGTTTGTTTGCAGTGGTTAGAGGCCCTGGTGCATTCTCTCTGCCAGGTATGTGTTGGCACACACCTTTAATCCCACCACCTGGGAGGCTGAGGTAGGAGGATCACTATGAGATCAAGGCCAGCCTAAAGCTTCATAGTGAACTATAGGCCAGACTGGGCTTGAATGAATTTTACCTTGTAAAATAAAAATAAATAAATAAATATAAATGTGTTCTATATGTATCACCACTCAATAATTACCACATGTTTTCCTCTCCAGTATCATACTTTTTTTCACTTGCATTATACCTTGCAGGTCATTATGTGTTAGGAAATTGAGCCCTTAGAATTTCTCACCATTGAATCTTCTTCCACAGTAATGATATGACAAAACTAGTTCTGTGAACTCCTCTTTCAAAACTGGACCATTAGGATGCCTCTAATATTTTTTTGTCTGCCTCTCTTTTCCTTTCCTTCTTTCTTCCCTCCCCCTCCCCCTCTCTCCTTCTTTCTCTCTCTTTTTTTTTTTTTTCCTGTGCTAGAGATAGAACCCAGGGTTTCATATATGGTAGATGCATGCACTACACTGAGATACGCTCTGTTAATACTTGATAATTTGTTGTAAGAAGAATAGTACTTATTTTAAACATATATTTTACCTTTCAGATGAAATCTGGGAATTTCTTTTTTTTATTTATTTTTTAATTTTTTATTTTTATATTAATTAGATTTGTATTCAGCAAATACGGCCAGTTTGGTACCATTATTAGGCTCATCCGTGACCTACCCCCTCCCCTTGGCCCCTCCTTGTTGAGGTATATGGGTCATGCATTGTGGAGTTAGCCCACAGTTATGGGTAAGATAAATGTCTCTGCATATCATGACCCAACATGTAACTCTGACATTCTTTCCGCCCCCTCTTCCGCAAAATTTCCCTGAGCCATGTTGGGTTCATTTTTGGTCTGCTTTAGTGATGAGGTGTTGGGGGCCTCTGAGGCTCTGGCTCTCTGATTTGGTAGGAGTTGATTTTTCTCTGTGTTTATCTCCTTCACCCTTGTGATGGTACCCGATTCACCAGGAAAACAGCACCCTTGCTTGTTTCTCCAATTTTTCTTAGTTTGAGCCAGGGCCCTTTTGAGGTATGATGGGGTGGCTCTCTCCTTAGGATCTACATCTATCTGAAAAAGAGAAGCAGATTCTCCAACGGAGAGTAAGTTAGCAGCAGGGCAAATGAGATAACCCTTACTTTTCTTTTTATAGAGAATTTAATAGGTGTAGGCCCTCTTGTAGCCCATGATTGATGGTAGCTTGATAATGGAGAGTGGGCTTATGTTTGGATATGGTTCTGATTTGTTTCCCACCTCCAGCTATGGGTTCTGTACCACTGAGGGGATCAGTTAGCCAAACCAAGAGCAGTTGGTTCCCCACCATGGCTGTGTGCCAGAAATCTGGGAATTTCTTATAATGTCTTTCTGCTAGAATTGTATTCTTATTTTTTTCCCCTCTGTTTCTCTTGGGAAATCAATTTTTTGTCAGTGACATAAGTAAAAAATGCACTCTTCTGTTTATGTATTTACTTTTAATTTTGGTTTTATGTTTTCTTTCTGTATTCATAAATGTTTGATTTTTATGTAGCTGAATACATCAGTCATTTTTGTGTCATGCTTTTTGTCTTATTTATAAAGTTGTGTCAACTGTTTTTCTAGTCCTTACCTTTGAATGTTATACATTTGATCCACTTCTAATTTTATGATAATCACATAATAATGATTTCTTATTGCTTTCACACAAAGTCCTATCAACTGACTAGTCCAATTGGTTGGAAACACCATCTTAGTCATGAACTAAATTATACTTTTATTTGGTTTTATTTATTAATGCTTATTTTGTTAACTAGGTTCTCACTGTAAATGGTTCTAACTTTTAATATGTGTTAATTTCCAAGAGGTCTAGTTTTTTCACACCACTTTTTTTTTAACAGTTGAGCTATCTCCCAGCCTGTATTTTTATTTTAACATTTCCATTGTATCGCAAGATTGAATTATGAAAAATAATAACATAATAAAATTAAAAACATTAACATTTCAGAAAGGAAAATCAAAAAGATGCATGACTCTTTCATGAAGTAAACATTAGACAAAGGTTTCAACCACATTTTTTTTTCTTTTCTCTTCATTAGTCAGCTCTGTATTCAGCAAATACAGTCAGTTTGGTACCATTATTAGGCTCATCCATGACCTACCCCCTCCCCTTGGCCCCTCCTTGTTGAGGTATATGGGTCATGCATTGTGGAGTTAGCCCACAGTTATGGATAAGCTAAATGTCTCTGCATATCATGACCCAACATGTAACTCTGACATTCTTTCCGCCCCCTCTTCCGCAAAATTTCCCTGAGCCATGTTGGGTTCATTTTTGGTCTGCTTCAGTGATGAGGTGTTGGGGGCCTCTGAGGCTCTGGCTCTCTGATTTGGTAGGAGTTGATTTTTCTCTGTGCTGATCTCCTTCCCCCTTGTGCTGGTATCCGGTTCATCAGGAAAACAGCACCCTTGCTTGTTTCTCCAATTTTTCTTAGTTTGAGCCAGGGCCCTTTTGAGGTATGATGGGGTGGCTCTCTCCTTAGGATCTACATCTATCTGAAAAAGAGAAGCAGATTCTCCAGCGGAGAGTAAGTTAGCACCAGAACAAATGAGATAACCCTTACTTTTTCTTTAATAGAGAATTTAATAGGTGTAGGCCCTCTTGTAGCCCACAATTGATGGTAGCTTGATATTGGAGAGTGGGTTGACGTTTGGATCTGGTTCTGACTTGTTTCCCAGCTCCAGCTATGGGTCCCATACCAGTGAGGGGATCAGTTAGCCAAACTGAGAGCAGTTGGTTCCCAACCATGGCTGTGTGCCACCACTGCACTTGTGTGGGCATCACAACAAGTTATTTGCTGCTAAGTAGGTTAGACCATGCGTTGCTTTGACAGATATTGGTCAATTTCCCCCAGTCACCCATGTAGCACCTTCTGGCACTAGATGTGCTGACTGTCTGGGGACTGACTCTCTTCTAACTTCCAGCCATGCCATTCTAATTTGCATGTCAATCACTTAAGGTATCTTCAGCAGTAGGGTCTTACCACTAGCCTTTGGTGGGTCATCAAGTACTCTGACAGAAATCTGTCTGTCTTTTAGGAAACCTTGTAGGTCTCTCTGATCAAAAGCTCATTGTGGATGATAGCCCCATGCTGGATCTGGGAGTTACAGGTCAGTGCCCACTAAGAAAATGAGGAAAAAGATAACTAATATACAAGAGTTAGAGAGAAGAGAGAGAGAGACAGGGAGAGGGGAAGTGAGGGAGGGAAGATGTAGGAGATTAAGGTTAGTCTTAATCTTACCCTCTCCAGTGTCTTGTGGTTCAGGTGTTCCCTGTAATGGCCTGGTGAAGGATCAGCCATTTGGTCTGTCTTTTAGTAAGTAGAAGATTACGGTACCATTGCTGTTTGGGTCTAGGTTTGTGTTTCCCACCCCTTTGAAGCCCTTCCCTCCCTCCCCTTCCATCCTACTGTCTAGTCTAGGAGATGCTTGCTGGGTATGTAAGGTATCTTCGGTAGATTCAGGTTAGGTGCTGTAGATGAGTGAGACTATGTGGCGATTTTTTTTGCTGTGATTGGGTAAGTTCACTGAGAATGATCTGTTCCAGGTTCAACCATTTTTCCTCAAATTTCATTGTGTCATTTTTTCTTACTGCTGTATAGAATTCCATTGTGTAGATATACCACATCTTAGTTATCCATTCTTCTAGTGATGGACATCTGGGTTGATTCCAGCTCTTAGCTATTACAAATTGAGCCGCTATAAACATGGTTGAGCAAATCTCTTTAGTCTGTGGTTTGAAGGTTTTAGGGTAGATGCCCAGTAAGGGAATAACTGGGTCTGTTGGTATCTCTATACTCAGCTTTTTCAGAAGTCTCCATATTGCTTTCCAAAGTGGTTGTAGCATCCTACATTCCCACCAACAGTGGATGAGTTCACACCACTTTTATACACATACATATGTATATAATTTTCCTGTGTAATGTCAAGGTTTGCCTTTTTATTTGTCTATATGATAATTGAAATTAGTTTACATGCTTTATAAATAGGCTTTAGTAGTGCCTCTCTTTCTCAAAAACCTTTCTTTTCATGAGAACAAAGGAACTCCGCAATCAGCCTAGAGGACTAGGGTGGTCAAGCGAGTAGAGCTGAGTCCTCCCAGATGACTCATCCTCTCCTAGCAGCCTCAGTTGACTGCGGAGGACATATGATGTAGGGAGAAGTTCATTAGAAAATGGGCATAATTTCCGAGAAAGTTCGGGTTTATAGGAAAAGCTCATGTTTACGGCTGCATGACATTGAGGCTCCATGGTTGCACTGAAGAAGTGTGGCACTAGACTACTGATGAATAGGTGAGATCACCTAGGGAAACAGAACAAATGGAACCTAGAAGATGGGTGACACTGAAGTCCTAGGGCACACAAATATTTAGAGGCAAACCACAGGAACACAGAGGGTGGCATTTCCTTCACATATCCACTAAACCATCAACAGAAATATATATATATATATATATATATATATATATATATATATATATGACAATATCTTCCTCAGAACAAGTGACATGGAGCACATATGGGAAATAGCCTGCATGGTTAACCTTCTGAGACTTGGGCCCCTTAGTACTCCACCAGCCTGGTGGACAAAATAACCAATCCGTTCACACTAGTTTTTAATAAAAAATTTTGAAGCAGTATCTCATCATGTTGCCTGTCTGGCTTTGAACTCATGATCCTCCTTCATTAGCATTAGCCACTTGAGTACTGGGATTACAGGCATGCACCACTACCCCAGCCAACCTGTATGATTATCTCCTATGGAATAACCTGAATTATTAAAGTTACATAGTAAAGGATCTGTAAATATCACCTTTAGTGCTTGCATCACTTGACAGGACCTTTTGCATTTTAACTATGGTTATAATGGACAGTTTCTCCAGCGTTAGTTTCTCCTTCAAAGCATGTTACTGACTTCTGATTCATCACCTTCCCTTATACCCAGAAACTCCAAGTGAAGCCCCAAAATGTAGAAATAGTGTCTGTAGAGTGAAGCCATAGGCAGCAGGAGGAGTACTGATGTCCTAGCTTGGCACCTCTTAGGTGGGCAATCCTAGAAACCATGCTGGATGCATCTCAGGAGGTCCTCGTGGGCTCACTTCCACTTGGATGATTGGCCTGATGCCTCTTTCTATTAGCTTCCTTCCTTTTCCTTTTCTCTGCTCCTTCCCTCCCGATTCTGAGATAAACTTATGAAGAAACTCCCTGAACCCAAATCTTTGTTTCAAGACCTGCTTTTAAAAGAAGTCATTATAGAAACATCTCATTTTTTTCATGTGGAGCATTATTTTAATATTTTGTTGGCAATGACTGGGTTCTGCTCTAATGCAGGGCATTGTCCTCCCTGAAAGTCCAAGACGTTCTGACATAGCTGCATGATACTGACTATTTTAGAAAGACTGTTTCGGGACTGGGGAAATGGCTCAGTGGTTAAAGGTGCTTGCTTGAAAAGCCTGATGGCCCAGGCTCATTTCCCCAGTACCCACATGTGGTGGTTTGATTCAGGTGTCCTCCATAAACTTAGGTGTTCTGAATGCTAGGTTCCTGGCTAATGGAGATTTGGGAATTAACGAATGCCTCCTGAAGGGAGTGTATTATTGGGGGCAGGCTTACGGGCATTATAGCCAGTTTCCCTTTGTCAGTGTTTGGCACACTCTCCTGTTGCTATTGTCCACCTTATGTTGGCCAGGGTTGATGTCCACCCTCTGCTCATGCCATTGTTTTCCCCTGCCATTATGGAGCTTCCCCTTGAGCCTGTAAGCCAAAATAAATCCTTTATTCCCCCAAAGCTGCTCTTGGTCAGGTGATTTCTACCAGCAATGCAAACCTGTCTGCAACAGTAATGTTAGTACCGAGAGTGGCATTGCTGCTAGACACCTGACTGTGTGGCTTTGACATTTGGAGCTGATTTTCAAGAGGAATGTGGAAGGATTGAAGACTTGGCCTAGGAGACATCTTGCAGTGCTGTAAGTACAGCTTGATGGACTGAATGCGTTGCATTTTACATCATGGATGGTTAACAGTTTATGGGGGTCAGGGGCAGAATGTGGTGGTTTGATTCAGGTGCCCCCCATAAACTTAGGTGTTCTGAATGCTAGGTTCCCAGCTGATGGAGATTTGGGAATTAATGCCTCCTAGAGGCAGTGTATTGTTGGGGGATGGGCTTATATATCCCTTATAGCTAGTTTCCCCATGCCAGTGTTTGGCACACTCTCCTGTTCCTGTTGCCCACCTTATGTTGGCCAGGGAGTGATGTCCACCCTCTGCACATGCCATTATTTTCCTCTGCTATCATGGAGCTTCCCCTTGAGTCTGTAAGCCAAAATACCCCCCCCCCCCCCACAAACACACACACTTTTTTCCCAAAAGCTGATCTTACTTAGGTGATTTCTGCCAGTGATGCGAATCTGACAGCAACACCACATAACTCCAGAGGCACAAAATGGTGCATGTATCCTGAGTTCTTTTGCAGAGGCAAGAGGCCTTGGAGTACACCTACTCACTTTCTTGCTCTGTCTCTGTCCCCCTCACAAATAAATAAATAAAATAGTCTTAAAAAGCTTGGTTTTTATCATTATTAATTTCTAGAAATACAATCTTAGTGTGTAAAAAGAATATTTTTGATATCTTTGGCAATTTAAAGTTTTGATATTTTTATAACTTAAATAGAAGAAAACATCAGATGGAGTAAAAGTACATGCAGAAACATAGACTTTGATGAGCAAAGTGTCTGCTGGGATCTATGCGGTAATGTCTGCCTCTTACCTTGGAGGAATTGTACCCACAGTCAATAAATGTGTCACAAACACTGGCAGATCCTTGTGTAAGATTGGCCTGTCATTTAATGTGTCTCTAGGCTGCCTTTGATACCATTTTTCTTGGATTCTACCATGTATTTGTACCTCTCCTGTATAGAACTTTTTAGTATAGTTCTTGTGTCTTAGGACAACCAGGTTCTTTTGGTATTCCAGCAAACGTTTGCAAAAGAAAAAAAAGAACCCAACCAATCAACCAACCAGCCACTCAGCCAACTAACCAAACAACCTTGGGTAGGAACTTCTTGCTACTGTCACAGCTTGATGACTAGTGTCTGTGGAATGGAGCTGTCTCATATGTTTTGGGATTTTAATTACTTGAGGGTGATCAGTGCATTCAAATTACCTACGTGTTCCATGAGTTCATCTTGATATTACAAAGCCATTCAAAGGGCCAATCCCAGGTAATTGCCATGAGGACCTGAAAGCTGAAAACCTGCTCCTGTAGGATGGGGCTTTGTATTGAGTTGTCCCTGGACACCATGGGCTCACTGTGGACACACCCAGAATAGGTGGGAGTGAAGTCACCTCCACTGTGCTATTGACTTTACTGTTCTTTTGGCAGCCAAATATGCCCATAAAATGAGAACACTGGGAGTAGTGACCAGGGTTCCCAGATGTCTTTCAATGTCTGTGGTTAGATGTAATCAAGCTTAAATACTATCATGTAAATTTAGGCCATGGATATTTACTTTTTTCCTCATTTTTTCAGAATTTCCAAAATTCCAGGTATGAAGTCTCTAGCATTTTATTACCCAAGCACTCATATTTACCATCTGTACTAGTTATCAAGTTCTGTGCTAGATGATTTATTGGCTTTCTTACTGAATCTTCATAAGAAGGCTGTTTTGGATAAGATGGCAGCTAGCAGCCATGTCTGAATGAGCAGCCAATCATAGTATTGGGCCATTTGGCCATCTGCTCCTCCCATCTCTGCAATCTACTTGCTTATTGCCCAGTGGACTTCCCCATGACTGGACTCTACTGCTGGTATCAGCCAGGAAACCCAGTCAAACCGGCATTAGGGCTTCTTCCAGGCAGTCACTTAAGGAAGCTTTGTCACTAGAGATTTTACAGAATGGACCCCCAGTGATCACAGCCTCTGGAATTGTTCTCAGGGCCCCAATCAGGAGCTCAGAAACAGTACCCGGGAATGATGCCCAAGCTCTAAACAGTGTTCTAGCCACATATCCAGCTTGACTACAGAAATTGCAGCTAGACATTGGTCATCTCAGCCATCCCTAACTCCCAGAACAGAGTAAATTATCTTAACCAGTGAGCTGCACATAGGTGTGGCTATGGGAACTTTAAAGAGAAGAACTTGATTGATGGAAGCACAGAGAATAGTCAAGAGCAGGACACAGAGGGGTGAGGAGTACAGAGAAGCTCCCAGCAGTGAGATGAAGTCCAAAGTTGGACCAATCAGGTTTAATATTCTGTAGCTCTATTCAGCTCTTTCCCCCAACAGTTATTCCTTCTTTATATAATCCCAAAGGATTCAATTCAGCAGGCTAGTCTGGTCCCTCAATGTTCTTGCCTTAAATATTTTCTCTTTCTTATTTTGTTTATATTGTGCCTCCTACTTTTACATACTCTTTTCTTTTTTTAATATATGCATTTTTTCTTTTTTGTTATTTGTTGACAACTTCCATAATTGTAAACAATATCCCATGGTAATTCCCTCCCTCCCCCCACTTTCCCTTTTGAAACTCTACTCTCCATCATATCCCCTCCCCCTCTCAATCAGTCTCTCTTTTATTTTAGTATCATCATCTTTTCCTCCTATTATGAAGGTCTTGTGTAGGTAGTGTCAGGCACTACGAGGTCATGGATATCCATGCCATTTTGTGTCTGGAGGAGCACATTGTAAGGAGTCCTACCCTTCCTTTGGCTCTTACATTCTTTCCACCACCTCTTTGGCAATGGATCATGAGCCTTAGAAGGTATGATAGAGATATTTCAGTGCTGAGCACTCCTCTGTCACTTCTTCTTAGCACCATGGTGCCTTCTGAGTCATCCCAAGGTCATTGCCATCTGAAAAGAGAAGCTTCTCTAGCCAAAAGTGAGAGTGGCATTAATATATGGGTATGAACACTAAGAGAAGTGCTTACTGGGCAGTTTGGTGAGCATAGTATATACATTTAGCCAGACACCAGTAGAAGTTACACCTCCAGGGCTCATGACTACTCTCCTGTTGTAGGTTTTCAGTATCAGGGATGTATTCCCTCCCATGGAGAGGGCCTTCACTCAAATTAGAGGGCGGTTGGTTTCCCCCTAACAGGCATGCCAATATTGCACTCGGCTCATTTGGTCTGGCTGGCCAAAGCTAAGGCTTACCATGTCCATTGTTGAGTATCTTCACTGGTGATTTCTATTTCTCCCATTGAACTGCATGCAGCATGGATTTTTCCAGCTTTCTGTCAGCTGGTCTACATGGAGGAGGTTTTCAGCTCAGTTCCAGCAGGATTTCTCAGTGACCTTGCAGCCCAACTATGTGGAGTCTTTAGCAATAGGGTCTTACCATCTATTCCTGGTGGGAAACCAAGGGCCTTAGCAATGGCCTGTAATGCTTTGGGGATACCAGGGACCTCCCTGGCCAACAACTCACTGGAAGGTATCCCATCCCTGGCACTGAAAATTTTCTAGTAATAATCTGTGGCTTCTGAGTGTCCCATTGTCCAAAAAAGTAGGTTTCCATGTGACTTATTTATATCCTCTTAGATTTTTGTTAGCCCTCCCTCCACCTTTCCTTACTCAATCTCCTCTGCTGATCTTACTTAGGCCTTTTCACCCCCATTAATCCATATATATATATATATATATATATATATATATATATATATATATCCATACTATTAAGTACCCCCTTCCTCCCTTTTCATTCCCTTTATATCTCCTTTCTAGCTTACTGGCCTGTGCTACTGAGTTTTATTCCTACTCACATAGAAGTCCAATGATGAATTCTGGTTAAGATGGTGGCATAGGAACTACACCAAAGCAGCCTAGGGGAGACAAAGAGAAAAAAAGCAGCATACACTCTTCTATTAAAAAGTGAGGTGTATAAGGAATTATCAACTGTAGCAGAGAAGTAGGAGAGATTCAGAGCATCTAGAGTCCCCAGCAGTAGGCAGAAGCAGCTCCAGCAGCAGTGGTACCCGATCCATGTGGCCACAGCTGCAAGGCTCCGCCTGAGCTGAAGAAAGAGCCAGGCAAGGGGATTCTCCACTCACAACAGCCTTCTCACAAACTCAAGAAACATGAAGGAAGGATGGCACAGACGAAATGAGACGCTTGTGAGGAAGAGGATCACAAGGACCAATGGGAAAACTTCAGCCACCATCCACAGCCTACCCTGGCACAGGTGATCCGAGCAGTGATCCACTGACCCAGCCAGCCTACCTGTGCCTACAGTGCAACAAAGAGGGATCCAAGTGGGTGTGCAGCATAATTGAGACTAAAGCCATCCCAAAAGGTAACTGGGATTACACCATGTCAGTACCCACCAAATAAGCCTGGTATATAGGCTTGAATTAGAAGTGCTAATTGCACCTTCCATGTCAGGATAAATTACATGTTAAATCTGATGGATGGTCGGATTTGCCATTCTTTTTCTTTTTCCACTCCCAAAGAATATGGTCTGGCATGGTTTGCAGGGTCTTTAACACTTTTGAGAGATTAGACATTTTCTGTGTTATCTGATTATATATCTTCATTCTTTTCCTCTCAGTCTACTTTCAAAACTCTCCTATAACCTCCCTTTTTTTTTGTTTCTACCATTACATTTGTGTTCCCCTCCTCTACTTTCTATCAAACTAATACTAATCATGAGTCTTGCCATGAATTTTTCTTTTGTTTCTTTACATTTTCTTTATACTTATACAAATAATAACTAATATGTTAACTAATGAAAACCAAACCAAACAGTAAGTAAAATATTAGTATACACAATACTATCAGGGTCCTTTTACTCCCTAAAACAATTGGTACTTAAGGATTATTTGTTTTATAGTTAATCTGTTTTCATAATGGGTTTACCACTATCATGGATGACAGTACTAAACGCTCAAGGAAAGATTGGAAATAAGGCTTGGTGCCATGGGCACCAATCTAACAGAGGAAAAAAAACTACTTCAAGCCTATTATAACCTAGTCACAGCTGCACATTGCAAACACCTCCACTGAGGTAAAAAGGTGACTAGAACTTAAAACAACCAACCCACTAAACAAACAAAAACCTCAACCATCAAACTAACTCCAAATGTGCAACTGTCAATACAAAAACATAAATGATATGAAAAAAAAGTAAGACGTGGAACCTCCTGAAATTACCAATCCCTTACAGAAGGCCTACAATAAGAGTGATTTAGGGGAAAATCCAGACAAAGAATTTAAAAGAAAGATTGTAAATATATTCAAAGAGGATACATATCCTCTTCTGAATGAATTCCAAGAGAACCCAAACAGCTGAATGAAATAAAGAAGTCAATTCAGGATATGAAAATAGAAGTGAGTAAAAAGAAATACTGAAGGAAAACCAAGCTAAAATGGTGGATCACGTGGAGAAAAAGAAAATTAGGACATGAGGGTTGAAGAGATTACTCAACAGCTAAAGGTGCTTGCTTATAAAGCCTGTTGGCCCAGGTTCAATTCCCTAGTATCCATGTAAAGCCAGATGCACAGAGTGGCGCATGCATCTAGAATTTGTTTGCAGCAGCAAGAGGCCCTGGCATGCCCATTCTCTATCTCTCTCTCCTTGCAAATATATAAATAAATAAATAACAAGTTTTAAAAAAGAATATTAAGATTTGAATATGAGATAGAGAAATTGAATCATTCAGTCAAGGACAAAGATTAGCATTTTTTAATGAGAGATAGAGAGGAAGTGAGAGAGACCAAAGGAGAGAATTGGCATGCCAGGGATTCCAGCCACTGAAATCTAACACCAGACACCTGTGCCACCTTGTGCACATGTGCAACCTTGAACATGCATCACCTTGTGCATCTGGTTTACGTGGCACCTGGGTAGTTGAATATGGTTCCTTAGGCTTCTCAGGCAACCACCTTAACCACTATCCAATATCTCTAGTCTAATAGATTTTTAAAAATATATGAGTGGAACATGTGAGATCTTTGGGACACCACATAAAGACCAATTATATGTATTGTGGGCATACAAAAAGAACTCCTTGCCAAAAGAAAAGAAAATTTTCCAATAAATTGTAGGAGAAAATATCCCCAACCTAGAGAAAGAGATAGCCATCCAGATGCAAGGGGTATATGGACCAACAGCAGGCAGGACCAGAAAGGATACTTTTTATATCATTCTATAGTTTAAACAATGCATATACAGAATGAAGGAAGTATATTAAAAGATGCAACAGAGAAGAACCAAGTCATATATAAAGGTGTATTCATCAGAATAACAAAAAAAATTTTTTTTTTGCAAGCCAAACACACAGGCCTTTTTTTCTGGAAGAGAGAGAGAGAGAATTGGTGTGTCAGGGCACCCAGTCACTGTAGTCTAATTCCAGATGTGTGCACCTTGTGTGCATGTGCAACCTTTCACGCTTTTGTCACTGTGCATCTGGCTTACATGGGACCCGGAGAGTCAAGCATGAGTCCTTAGCCTTCACAGGAAAGTGCCTTAATTGCTAAGCCATCTCTGTAGCCCAACGACTCATTTTTTAAAATGGAAACTTTAAAAGCCACAAGGACTTGGAATGATGCATTTCACATTCTAAAAGACCATAGTTGACAATCCTGACTGCTATAACCAGAAAGACTATCTCAAAAAAGCAGGATAAAGGAATTCATAACCACTAAGCCAGTTCTGCAGAGGATACTAAGAGAAGTACTTTGTACCAAAGAGAAAGCTAAACACATCCAAGCAGCTACAGGGAAAAAAAATAAATGATGGTATGATAGTTATTAAGCAAATGAAGACTAAGAAAACACCAAACACTACATATCAACAAAACAACAGGAATCAACTCTAATAAGTAGATATTTTCAATATCTCAACCTGAACAATATACAGGTCATCAAAACAAAAACTAAACAGAGAAATATTGGTGTGAAATGACATGGATCAACAAAACATGTCTCCCCAAACACTACATAATACTGATTTTTCTCAGCATCCCGTGAAATAGATCATAAATTAGGACACAAAGCAACTCTCAACAAATATAGAAAAATTCCAAAAATTTATAATGGTCTATCTGAGCACAATACAATAAAGCTAAAAATTAGCAGCAAGAGAAACTACAGAAAATATACAAACTCATGGGTATTAAATAATACACTATTGAGTGACTTAGCCATTGAAGTAATTAAGATGTAAATCAAAATATGTCTAGAATCGAATGAAAATGAAAACACAACATATCACCACTGCCTATTGTGGTGATTTGATTCAGGTGTCCCCCATAAAGTTAGGTGTTCTGAATGTTAGGTTCCCAGCTGATGGACATTTGGGAATTAATGCCTCCTGGAGACAGTGTATTGTTGGGGGTGAGCTTATGGGTACTATAGTCAGTTTCCCTTTGCCAGTGTTTTGCACACTCTCCTGTTGCAGTTGTCCACCTGATGTTGGTGAGGAGGTGATGTCTATCTCTGCTCATGCCATCATTTTCTCCTGCCATCATGGAGCTTCCCCTCAAACCCATAAGTCAAAATAAGCCCCTTTTTCTCCACAAGCTGCTCTTGATTGGGTGGTTTCTTCCAGTAATGCGCACCTGACTGAAATACCTATGGTATATAATGAAAGTCCCTAAAGGACTTTAACTCTAGGTGGCTACATTAATAAGATCAGAGAGATTGCAGATAAAATAACTTAATGATTTACTCTTAATGCTTTAGAAAACTAAGCACAAACCAAAGCCAAATGTAGGAGCTAGGGAGACATGATTAAGACCAATGCAAAAACTGATTAAATAGAAGCAAACAAAAAAGATTGTCAAACCCTTAGCCAAATTAACCAAAAATGTAAGAAAGCAAAGACCCTATCTGATAAAATTAAAAATGAAAAGGGAGACATCATAATACCAGTGAAATCTAGAAAGTATAAGGACATACAGTAAAAATCTTTAATTCACTAAAAACCAAGAGGAGATGAATAATATGGAAATTTATAGTAAGCAATGAGATTAAAGCAATAATAAAAAAGCTCCTGAATATAAAAAGCTCAGGTCCAGATGGATTCAGCAGAGAATTCTAGCAGAACTTCAAAAAAGAACTAACATCAATACTTTTCAAATTATGCTATAAAACAGAAAAGGAAGGAGAACTTCCAAAATAGTATTGCAGCTAGTATTACATTGGTACACAAGCCAGATAAGGATATAACACAAAAGAAAATTATTGACTCATATTCTTGATGAACATAAACATTCTCAATTTAATACTTGAAAAATAATCTGAGAGCACATCAAAAAGATCACTCACCATGATCCAGCTAACTTCATCTGAAAGATGCATAAATAGTTCAATATATTTAAAACAATAAATGCATGCCATCACATAAATGTACTCTATGATAGAAATCACATGATCATCTTAATTGACACCAAAAAGCCCTTTGTCAACATTCAACATGCCTTCATGATAAAAAGCACTGGAGAGACTAAGGATGGAGGAAACATTTCAATGTGATAAAGGCTGTGTATGACAAACATATAGCTAACTTCACACTAAATGGGAAAATAAAAACCTCAAAGCATTTCAGTAAGATCAGGAACAAGACAAGGTTGTCTTCTCTCCACTCTTATTCAGTAAAGTGCTTGAAGTCTCAACCAGAGTAATACAGCAAGAATGGGGAATAAAAGGGACATAAATGGAAAAGAGAAATGTCCTTATTTGCTGAAAGTATAATAAGAATACATAAGACCTTAAATATTACACCAGAAAATGCCAGTGCTGATAAACACTTTCAGTAAAGTAGCAGGTGTAGCAGTTATATTCTCATTGCTGGGACAAAACACCTGGCCAGAAAGAGCTTGTGGGAGGAAACGACTTATTTCAGGCTTATATTTTTGAAGGGAAGCTTTATCATGTTAGAGAAAATCTTGACAGCAAGCTTTCAACTTAACATATCTTCAGGAGAAAGGAGAGAGGTTAAGAGAGAAAAGAGATGACCAAGGACTTCTAAGTGAGCTAGCTCTAAACACCCAGTAGGGCTGAACTAATCAACCCCAAGGTCTGTCCCCAACAACATACTTCCTCCAGCAAGGCTCCACCTTCCAAAGGCTTCACTAGGTGAGGACTAAGCAGCAAGCTTAATCACAAACACTTGAGGCTGTGGAGGGCATTTTGCAATGAAACCACCACAGCAGGATAAAAAGTTGGCCTGAAAAAAATCATTAACTTTCCTATATATCCATGACAAACATACTGAGAAAGAAATCAGGAAAATAATCCCATTCACAATAGCCTCAAAAAGAAAAATATCTTGGGAAAAAGGCTGTGAAAGACCTCTACAATGAAAACTTTAAAATACTGAAGAAGGAAACAGAGGAAGACACTAGCATATGAAAGATCTCCAGTGATCATGGATCAGAATAACTAATATTTTTAAATGGCCACACTGCTAAAGAAATATATAGACTAGAACACCTTAAAATTCATATGGAAGCACAAAATCTTAGACCCAGAGCAATCCTTAATAATTTTTTTCCTTTGAAGAAAAGTTTAATTTAATTGAGATGAAGTTCCTTTTGATTAAGAAAAGCCGGATAAAATTTTAACATCATTTTAGGACATATTTTATCCTATAGTTTTTAAAATATAAATATATATGTATATATATACATATATATGTGTATATACATATATATATAATTAACAGCATATATATATAAATATATGTGTATATATACATATATATATGTATATATATATATATATATATATATATATAATTGACAAATTTTATATTTACAGACAACAAACCATGGTATTTCCCCCCTCCCTCACTTTCTCCTTCATAACTCTGCTCTCCATCATATCCCCTCCCTTTCTCCATTAGTCTTTTTTTTTAGTTTGATGTCATTATCTTTTTCTCCTATTATGAGGGTCTTGTGTAGGTATTGCTAAGCACTGAGAGGTCATGGATATCGAAGCCACTTTCTGTCCAGACAGTTGTATGTAAGGAGTGGTACCCTTCCTATGTATGGCAGGGGAGGTCATGAGCCTTAGGGGTATAAAGCCTGCTCTTGTCTGGATAAATGCATATATTATCCTCACCAAATTTCCCTGAAAGCACTACACTTAATGTTCATATTCATATATTAATGCTACTCTCACTTCTGGTTAGAGAAGCTTCTCTTTTCAGGTGGCGATGATCATTGGGATGACCTAAAAGGCAACATAGTGCTGAGAAGAAGGGATGGAGGAGTGTCCAGCACAGAAACATCTCACACCCTCCAAGGTTCAGGCTCCATTGCAGAAGAGGTGGCAGAAAGAATGTAAGAGTGAAAGGAAGGGTACCACTCCTTACATACAACTGTCCTAATAAAATTTTTACTGAGGTATTCCCATATGTGATTTCCAGTTATACTACAGACTATAGTAATAAAAACAGAATGTTACACAATCAGACATCTAGATCAATGGAATAGAATAGAGGATCTAGGTATAAGTCCATGTTATTACAGCCACCTGATTTTCGACAAAGATGCTAAAACCACATTGGGGAAAAGACAGAATCTTCAACAAATGGTTCTATGAAAATTAGATATACACATGTAGAAGAATGAAATTAGACCTCCATCTCTCATCCTGCCCAAAAATCTACTCCAAATGGATCAAGGACCTCAATATAAGACCTGAAATCCTGAAATAACTAGAGGAATAAGCACTTCAAAAAATATATATAGATACTAATTAAAGTCAGCAGGTCACAAAAAAAGACATGAATGTAGGAAGTGGATTTATTGGGAAGTAGAAGAGGTTCAGTGGCAGTGGGAAGGTGTTAACAGACGGTAATGGGGCTGAATATAATTAAAATATATCATATGTTGTCAAAAATGAATAAAGATATTTACAAAATGTTGTGAAAAAATGTAATTTCCATTTTATTGATTAAGAAACAAATTTGTGTCCCCCACGCCCTCCCTTGCCCTCCCCTCCCTCCCCACCTACCCTATTGTCTAGTCCTCACGATGCTTGCTGGGTATGTAGGCATCTTGGGTAGATTCAGGTTAGGTGCTGTAGATGAGTGAGACTATGCGGTGATTATCTTTCTGTGATTTGGTAAGTTCACTGAGAATGATCTGTTCCAGGTTCAACCATTTTTCCTTAAATTTCATTGTGTCATTTTTTCTTACTGCTAAGTAGAATTCCATCATGTAGATATACTACATATTGTTTATCCATTTGTCCAATGATAGGCACCTAGGTTGATTTCAGTTCTTAGCTATTATGAATTGAGCAGCTATAAACATAGTTGAACAAGTGTTCCCTGAAAGGGCCTGGTGAAGGATGAGCCATTTGGTCTGCCATTTAGTAAGTAGAATTTTATGGTACCATTGCCATTTGGGTCTAGATTTGTGTTTCCTACCCCTTTGATGCCCTCCCCTTCCTCCCCTTCCATCATAGTGTCTAGTCCATGAGATGCCTGCTGGATATGTAAGGGATCTTGGGTAGATTCAGGTTAGGTGCTGTAGATGAGTGAGACTATGTGGCGATTTTTTTTTCTGTGATTGGGTAAGTTCACTGAGAATGATCTGTTCCAGGTTCAACCATTTTTCCTTAAAATTTCGTTGTGTCATTTTTTCTTACTGCTGTATAGAATTCCATTGTGTAGATTTATACCACATCTTAGTTATCCATTCTTCTAGTGATGGACATCTGGGTTGATTCCAGCTCTTAGCTATTACAAATTGAGCCGCTACAAACATGGTTGAGCAAATCTCTCTGGCCTGTGGTTTAAAGGTTTTAGGGTAGATGCCCAGTAAGGGAATAACTGGGTCTGTTGGTAACTCTATAGTCAGCTTTTTTAGGAGACTCCATATTGCAATCTCATAGTTGTTTTAATTTGCATTTCCTTGATGATTAGGGATGATGAACATTTTCTTAAGTGTGTTTGCCATTTGTATTTCTTCCTCTGTGAACTTCCTATCCAGGTCTTTGCCCCATTTTGTGAGTGGGTTGTTTGACTTTTTATTGTTTAGGTTTTTGAATTCTTTGTAGATTCTAGAGATTAGGCCTCTATTAGTTGGATATTCAGCAAATATTTTCTCCCATTCTGTGGGTAATCTATTGGCTTTGCTTACTCTGTGGTGTTGGCTAAATTTGGTTGCTGGACACCTTTGCTAGTTCAGTTATGAAGCTGGAGGGCAGGTACAGAGACCATTTGGCAAGGAATGGAGAATCACTGGCCTTGAAGCAGTGAAGGAGATTTTGATCACTGCTTTTAAAAGTATTTTTTAATTATTTTTTTTTATGAAAGACAGAGAGGGGAATGGGTGTGCCAGGGCCTCTTGCCACTGCAAGTGAACTGCAGACACATGCTACACTTTGACCTTTGTTTGGCCTTTACATGGGAACTGGGGAATTGAAGCAACACAGCAGTCAGGCATTACTAGAAAGTGCTTTTAAACATAGAGTCATCTCTCCAGCCCTACTGCTTTTTTTTTAAGTTATGATTTTAAAACTACTGGAAGCTGGTTGAAGAAAATTGGAAAATATTAAAGGTATAAATAAGTACAGTAGAAAAGAATGACTACTTAAGATCCTCCCATTCCAGCATCATGCACTCTAAATAAACACTGTGAACATAGTGTGGTATTAGGTCATACCATATGGGTGATTTTGTGCATTAAAACCAGTTGAATGTTGACAATTTCCTAAGACTCAAAGTGTAGCTCTTTATAGCTAAATAATTAATCCTGCAGGAAGTAGAGACAACAAGAAGAAATTGTAGACTAGATTAAGGGGTTTGAAGACTCTAAAAAAGTTTATAATTTTAAAATTTAGCTATAAACTTATTTTCTTTAGGGCATGAGCTTCTTAACATCTTTTTCTAAGGCAAGCAGTAGAAGGAAAGTTGATGATCCCTCATGAAAATGGCTTACTAGTGTTGGAAATGGGAAATTTTCTCTGTTGCTCATTGACCACACATGGGCTTTCTTCAGGAGCACTGGGCAACTGGGAAAGCTGTTGGACTGTGGGGCAGTTTGGTGGGGAGTTCAGGGTGGCAGTCCCTTGGAAACCTAAGGTTTTGCTTTAGTGTATTTTCAGGGACCTAGTGAGCTTCTTTCCTGTGCTTTGCCCTGTTCATGAACCCTAACAGCATGGACAGAGAACACACTGAGGCTGTTATCAGAGAAAGAGTCGCATCTACAAACAGGCTGTTGAAGTGATGTGAGCCTCAAACTCAAGATAGGAAGCAAGATGATATTTGTTTATTTTTGGAGTGGAAGTTCAGAGCCTCATTTGCAGAGAAAGAAATTTGCCTCCCATCTGGAATTCCTTCAAAGCACTTGGAGGAGCCAGTGGAATCCCTCTCCAGATACCTCTGTGGGCCTACCAGGACCCCAGCATGTAAACTCCGCCACTCTTGGCCTCTTGGCACACAAAGGTAAGCAGAACAAGAGCACATGGAGCCATTATAAAACTTATTTTATTTTATTATTTCTTAAAATAATAGTTGGAGCCTCTATTATATTATAAAGGTAGCCAAAGATATGCTGAGAAAGACTCACATCCAATCCACAAGTGAAAAATAAATGACCTAAAACCAAAAACCACTGACCACGAAAGAAAGCTGAAATCTCTTCACATAAAGCCTTCTGTCTTCTGCTTATCCCATGCAGGAGAATGAAACTAACCTTCTAGCCTTAATCAAGTACACAATTAAAGTCAAAATAGATTAAAGACATAGTGGGCTTCAATCTATAAAGCTACTAGGAGAAGATAGGAGGAATGCTTCAGGACTTTGGGACAGACAAGAACTTTGGGATATAATTTCCACAAAGTACAGGTAACAAAAGCAAATGGACAAATGGGATTGCATTACACTAAAAAGCATCTTCACAGCAAAGAAAGGACACAATTTGTAGGATGCATATGTATAAAATGTCATAATGAATCCTACTATTATATATAATTATGCTAAGAAAATATTAATTTATAATAAATAAAAATTTGTGATTATGAATGAAAAACTATAAACTTTGGGTAGATGCTTTTGTATAGACAGACATCCTCATTTATCTTGACAACATAGATCTGATTAAGATCTTGTGTTTACAATAAAACATTCACCACTCCAATAAGAAAGCAAACAATTCAGTTTATGAATTGGAAAGTGATTGAAAGGTACTTTAAAACATGGATGAATGGAAATAGTCTAGCTCATAAAAAGACACTTAATATTATTGTTGTTGGAAAAAATGTGAACTAAAACCCTGACAAATCAATCCCATATTTAGTATGAATGGTTAAAACCCATCTCTTTAAAGGACATGCAGCTGCTAGAACTTTCACACATTGTTGGTAGGAACATAGAATAGTTCAGTTTGTTTTTATTCATTTTAATGAAACCACACTATAAAATATTGTTCTGTTTCTATCAATATATATTTCATTTGTCCATTGCTTCTCATTCCTTTCATTATTTTTATCTTAGTTTATTTTCCTTGTAATTAAATGATTTCTTGTATTTCTTTTAATGAAAGGCTATTGATGACAAACTCTCTTTGGTTTTAATTGTCGAGAAATGTACTTATTTTGCTTTCACATTTATAGGGGATTCTCTCTGGACATATAAATTTAGGACTTTTGATAGTCTATTCCATTGTCTTCTGGCTGTCATGGTTTCTGTGAAGAAAACATGCATAAATATCATTGTTGATGTACTTTTCTTTGCCACAGGCTTCTGAAAAATGTTTTATCAATATCATGCGTTGCTTCGATGCAACGCATGGTCTAACCTACTTAGCAGCAAATAACTTATTGTGATGCCCACACAAGTGCAGTGGTGGCACACAGCCAACGTGGGGAACCAACTGCTCTCAATTTGGCTAACTGATCCCCTCACTGGTATGGGACCCATAGCTGGAGCTGGGAAACAAGTCAGAACCATATCCAAACATAAGCCCACTCTCCAGTATCAACCTACTATCAATTGTGGGCTACAAGAGGGCCTACACATATTAAATTCTCTATAAAAAAAAAAAAAAGTAAGGGTTATCTCATTTGTCCTGATGCTAACTTACTCTCCGTTGGAGAATCTGCTTCTCTTTTTCAGATAGATGTAGACCCTAAGGAGAGAGCCACCCCATCATACCTCAAAAGGGCTCCGGCTGAAACTAAGAAAACTTCAAGAAACAAGCAAGGGGGCTGTTTTTCCTGATGAACCAGACACCAGCACAAGGGGGAAGGAGATCAGCATAGAGAAAAATCAACTCCTACCAAATCAGAGAGCCAGGGCCTCAGAGGCCCTCAACACCTCATCACTGAAGCAGACCAAAAATGAACCCAACATGGCTCAGGGAAATTTTGCGGAAGAGGGGGCGGAAAGAATGTCAGAGTCACATGTTGGGTCATGATATGCAGAGACATTTAGCTTACCCATAACTGTGGGCTAACTCCACAATGCATGACCCGTATACCTCAACAAGGAGGGGCCAAGGGGAGGGGGTAGGTCACGGATGAGCCTAATAATGGTACCAAAATGACTGTATTTGCTGAATACAGAACTGACTAATAAAAAAAAAAAATTATTTCCGAATTGCATGCAAAACCCACAAAAAAAAAAAAGAAAGCTACCAAGATATGCTAAGATATTCCCGAGAGAGACTAAGAAAGAATGATTTGTTCTAACAGATATTAAGAATTGTAATAAATCCCTAAGAATTAAATAAGTGAAAAAAAAAAAAAGAAAAATGTTTTATTCGTACCCTAAATATTACTTATATTTCTTCTTATAAGAATGAGAAATATGCCCAATATGAGTTTTAATTTTCTTAGGAAATATTTGGTGGGTTAATTCTCCCATGAGTATCTTCTCAGCTTCCTAGTTATGTTGACATTGCTTTGACAGTTGGAGTGATTGATTTTATAAATGTGAGAGATAAATGTGAAAGTCTGGACTGAAGCTAGCTAAAGACTGTGGAGTTCTACATGGAATCATGCCATAGAATCTTCATGTTTGACTCCTACAGCTTTTATTTCATGAAAAACAATGCAGTGACCAAACTGATGTTACATATATGTCAATATAGAAAGTAATTATAGAAATTGATTCTTTATTTTAGGTACTTTTGAGCAAATGTTAAATGGAGAACCCAGTGTACCTGTGGAATGTAGGCTGGCTGCTTCCATTAACATACAAAAACTGGGAAGGACGGAAGCAAAGCCTTGACTGAATGACACAGCTGCTGTTAATCATGGTCTGTTGCAGACAGGTTCACATTTCTGGCAGAAATCACCTGACCAAGAGCATCCTGTGGGGGAAAAAGCGTTTATTTTGGCTTGCAGGCTTGAGGGGAAGCTCCATGATGGCAGGGGAAAGTGATGGCATGAGCAGAGGGTGGGCACCTCCTGGCCAACATCAGATGGAAATAGCAATAACAACAGCCGAGTGTGCCAAAACACTGGCAAGGGAAAACTGGCTATAATACCCATAAACCCACTCACAATACACTACCTCCAGGAGGCGTTAATTCCCAAATCTTCATCAGCTGGGACACCTGACTCAAACCATAACATTCTGCCCCTGGTCCCCATAAACTTATACCCATGTGCGATATAAAATGCAATGCACTCAGTCACACTTTAAAAGTCTCTATGGTTTTCATCAATCCCAATGATATTCTGACATTTCCATAATCCCAAATCTTTTAACTGAGCCATAATATAAAAAAAAAATCCCCTCCAAAAACCTCATGCTGGCACGGAATACTCACACTGCAAAAGATGGCATTGGGCATAGCAAAGAAATATTGAACCAATACAAGATTTAAACAGGGCGAACATCAAACTCTGTAGCATAAAGTCCAACAACTCTAGTCAGTGACAAATCTCCAAGTCCACTTATTTTAACCAGCAACAAGTCTGTCCCTCCAGCTAGGCTACTCACAGTCCTGGAAAACTTCATCTGGTGCTGGCAGCTCTCCTTAGCAGCCATCTTGTGGTACTGGCATCTTCACTGGGTTTCCACTGCAACCCATGGTCCATCCTTATGGCTACATCAGGTCTCCATGCAGGCATCCAGCATACCTGCTTCACACTGCCCACGGCTTTATCCAAAACACAAGACCATGTTGCAAATTCAATGATCCTCTCTTTCCTGCATTTCTCATACTACATAATACCAGGTGGGGTGCCAATTTGTTAATCTAAGAGGGAAGAAAGCAGACGTTGAGGAACAGGATGCTCCTTCAGCATTCAAACCCATTCAAAAGACTGCAATCTTTCTGTCTTCCCAATGCAGGTTAGGTGGCCCAATCTCAATGGTTGTACTCTCTCATATAATTGCAGATGAACAGGCAGCACTTTCAGCCCAAAGAGTTCATCTTTTCTGTGCCATATCCCTCTGTTCACACTAGTATATTTCTATGCAATGCAACACTGCACAAGTTCTCAGGATATGGGTATAACAGCAAGCCTTTCATACAAGCTGCTTCTATCCCAGTCCAGGCAAATCTCTTTCTCACCCTTACAAGCCAAACCTCACAGTCAATAGTTCTATCTGCATTCAGGTCTTTCAACTCTGACCAGAATAGTCCATTAAACTGTACTTGTAGCACTGCAAGACATTTCTTAGGCCAGAGTTTCAAATCTTTCCACATGGGGCTGGAGAGATGGCTTAGTGGTTAAGCACTTGCCTGTGAAGCCTAAGGATCCCAGTTCAAGGCTCGATTCTCCAGGACCCATGTTAGCCAGATGCACAAGGGGGTCCATACGTCTGGAGTTCATTTGCAGTGGCTGGAGGCCCTGGCCCGTCTATTCTCTCTCCCTCTCTCTATCTGCCTCTTTCTCTCTCTGCCTGTCACTCTCAAATAAATAAATAAATATTAAAAAAATCTTTCCACATTTCTCTCAAAAATCAGCTCTGAAAAGCCAAAAGCCACACAGTCAGGTGCCTAGCAACAATGACCTCACTCTCTGTAGAACTTTACTATTGTAGTAACATACACACTGGTGGCAGAAATCGCCTGACCAAGAGCAGTTTTTGGGAAAAAAGGGATTATTTTAGGTTACAGGCTCAAGGGGAAGCTCCATAATGGTAGGGAAAAAATGATGGCATGAGTAGAGGGCTGACATCACCTCCTGGTCACCATCAGATGTTGTATCAACTGGGAAAGTTGCCTAGATTCAAATGAAAATACCATCATATATATGTCCTTATTTAAGGGTTTTCCAAATATTTTCTTATGATTTATCTCTTCTTATTCATACACATGCTTTTAGAGAAAATATAAAGGCATGATATTACAACTCTTTTCTCAAGGTCATTGAGTCAGTATGACACTTTAACTATAGTATTTTAGTTTGGATTTTCCTAAGAAGGAAACAACGAGACTTTGTAAGCAAGTGACTTTAACCACTGTGCCTTCTCTCCAGTACAAGACCCACTTGACCTCTGACCTCTGATCATTGAAGTTGTGTTTATATTTACAATATAAAGAATTTATGTACTTCTTAAGATAACAAGTATATATCAACAACTATGTATTGCTTATGCCACTTAATATGTGGTAGTTTGTTATAGAAGTAGAAGCAATAAGCAACTAACAGTTATTTCTCTAGAACTTCTGACTTGAGTGTATGCCCTGGTAGAGAGATGTTCAGATTCTAAGATTAGTAGGTTGGTTTAACACACTACAAAGGGAGGAGCCAAGGGCATATGTAGCAAATTCCAAAGTTCTTCACTATACAACTAAAGTCTTCACTCCACCTCCTTCCTCTACTTCCCTCCCCTCTTTCTGAGACAGGGTCTCTCGATGTAGCACAGACTAGACTCAAACTCAATGCTCCTCCTGACTTTGTTTTTTAGTGCTATAATTAGATGTATAGTTTCATGCCCAACAATATCTCTTAAAATTATTGCTTGTGACTCTTATTCTGCTATACCATCAGTGTTAAGCAAAGCCACAGAATCAGTAATATGTACAAAACCCTTTTAAATGTTTTAGTTAGTATCAGATGATGAAAGCTTTTTTCTATCCCTAATTGTTCAATACAGAAAATTTAATAAATTTAATATGGAAACTAATTACAAGAGTGTTAGAAGAACTGAAAAAATAAACAGGGGAAACTGAAACAGCCCATAATTAGCATCATCTGCAAGTTGCTGCCATGGGCAGCCAAGGCAGGAGGCTATATATTTAGAATCCAAGGAATAAAATCACATGACAAGAAATAGAGCCACTCTGTGGTTCTGAACTATGGAATTAAATTATTTTCTGTTACTGGAAAGCAGAACAGGTATGGTTCATCAAAAGATTGTATGAATAGGTTATTTGGGATTGATATTTTTATAGGTCATTTTACTTCCTTATTAGGTTGGAGATCATTGGAAATGTTCACCCATTGGACTAAAACTTTTCTGTGATCAACCTATAAAGCATGAGTTACTCATGCATTCAATGCTTCACTTATTCACTGATACATTAGTTATTGGAACAGTTTCTATTAGCTTTTAGAGAAAGTGCAACAAATAAGAGGCAAGGACTTTGACAGACTTGTCTTCTGAATTGGCTGTTATGGGAAAGGAAAGCACACTGGAGAGACGACTGTATGGACCCATTAATGCTCTACCCAAAGCCTCGAGTCCCCTCAGAAGGATAATGTGTCCACATTAACACTCTGCCCAAGCCTCCAGAGTCATTCCTTCAAAAGTAAATGTACATCTTCCCTCCCTCACTTCCCCTCTCCCTCTCTCTCTCTTCTTATCTCTAACTCTTGTATATTAGATATATTTTTCCTCATTTTCTTAGTGGGCACTGACCTGTAACTCCCAGATCCAGCATGGGGCTATCATCCACAATGAGCTTTTGATCAGAGAGACCTACAAGGTTTCCTAAAAGACAGACAGATTTCTGTCAGAGTACTTGATGACCCACCAAAGGCTAGTGGTAAGACCCTACTGCTGAAGACACCTTATGTGATTGACATGCAAATTAGAATGGCATGGCTGGAAGTTGGAAGAGAGTCAGTCCCCAGACAGTCAGCGCTTCTAGTGCCAGAAGGTGCTACATGGGCGACTGGGGGAAAATGACCAATATCTGTCGAAGCAACGCATGGTCTAACCTACTTAGCAGCAAATAACTTGGTGTGAAGCCCACACAAGTGCAGTGGTGGCACACAGCCATGGTGGGAAACCAACTGCTCTCAATTTGGCTAACTGATCCCCTCACTGGTATGGGACCCATAGCTGGAGCTGGGAAACATGTCAGAACCATATCCAAACATAATCCCACTCTCCAATATCAAGCTACCATCAATTGTGGGCTACAAGAGGGCCTACACCTATTAAATTCTCTATAAAAAAAAGTAAGGGTTATCTCATTTGTCCTGGTGCTAACTTACTCTCTGTTGGAGAATCTGCTTCTCTTTTTCAGATAGATGTAGATCCTAAGGAGAGAGCCACCCCGTCATACCTCAAAAGGGCCCCGGCTGAAACTAAGAAAAATTGGAGAAACAAGCAAGGGGTCTGTTTTCCTGATGAACCGGATACCAGCACAAGGGGGAAGGAGATCAGCACAGAGAAAAATCAACTCCTACCAAATCAGAGAGCCAGAGCCTCAGAGGCCACCAACACCTCATCACTGAAGCAGACCAAAAATGAACCCAACATGGCTCAGGGAAATTTTGCGGAAGAGGGCATGGAAAGAATGTCAGAGCCACATGTTGGGTCATGATATGCAGAGACATTTATCTTACCCATAACTGTGGGCTAACTCCACAATGCATGACCCATATACCTCAACAAGGAGGGGCCAAGGGGAGGGGGTAGGTCACGGATGAGCCTAATAATGGTACCAAACTGACTGTATTTGCTGAATACAAAACTGACTAATAAAGAAAAGAAAAAAAAAAGTAAATGTGTACACATTAGTGCTCTGCCCAAAGTGTCCAGTCATTCCTTAGAAGGAAAACATGGCCAGAGATAAAGGACAGGGAAGTAAACTTTCTGGAACATGGCTTCTCAGTGGCTTCTTGACCATCTCAGGGTGAAACACAGAGTATCTTTGCTGAAACTGATTCTTTAGCATTCCATGGTGTAGGATCCTCCAGAAAGAATTCAGATTTATGCTAAACTTTATCCTTTTTAACAATGGAGAAAGATTTGTGATATAACTTAATGGCATAATGAAATTGCTTTGTGGTGGATTAGTATCACTGAATAAATGATTTTATAATCCTTTGAAGGCCTATATCTGTAAAACATCTAATTCACATATAGACTCAGGAAATTTAAGATTACCAGATGTGTACTTAGTTCTGTTTCCATAAGGGAAATGGATCCTAGAGAAAGAGGTGTCTAGTATGGCTTGTTTCCATCAAAAACCCACAGGGAGCAGATGGTACCCTTAAGTAGGGATCTGAGGATTTAGTGAAAGAACTGTTTACAGAGTTCAAACAGGCTAAAGGAAACTAATGGGATGGTGGCTCATCAGGGACTCATAGGAGGACAATTGCCACCCTTAGACCTAGAGATGCAAGGTAGGGAGAAGCCACAATTGGGAGTCTATAGCTATAGTTGTTTATGCCTATGAAAAAGGTCCATCCAAAAGAATATGTTATCTATGACAGAGGAAAGTAACCACTGCCAATTAAAGCCTGAAGTGAGAGAGCTGTGGGAAAAATATTCTCCCTCTCCCTCCTTTCTTGCCTCCCTCTGTCTGAACAGCTGTGAGGTAGCTCCCATTGGCCAAGCCCAGGACCCCACTGTGGCCATCCATAGAGGTCAGTTTCTGGGTGGGACAAAGGAAGAATCTTCAGGTTTTAGTTACCTTGAACAACTCCAATTTATATCAGTAACAATCCCTTCAACTGTCACAATTATTTTAAATTTGGGATCCTTCAGAAAGAATTCAGATTTAAGCTAAACTTTATCCTTTTTAACAATGGAGAAAGATTTGTGATATAACTTAATGGCATAATGAAATTGCTTTGGGTGGATTAGTACCACTGAATAAATGATTTGGCAACCCTTTGAAAACCTGTATCTGCAAATAAATGTTTTGATAGTTTAAAGAATCATTATTCATTTTTATAGCAAGTATGTCCTCAATGTTCTATCAGTTTTTATCGGTCTGCCTCAAATAAGTGTACTAGAACTCTCACTTTAAGAAAACCTTCTGCAGTACATTTTTTGCTACTCATATGTCTTCACCAAACCGAGTGTGGCTTTAAGGATTTCCTACAGTCACCTGTTTGTCTCTAGTGCATCCATTGTGACTATGGCAACAGCCCTTATATAAGCCAGCCATAGAGGGTTTGATTTCTCACTTGATCTTGTATATGATTTCTTTTCCTTTGTGTTAGCTCTTCTGCACCTGTGTTTGAGTTAACTATTGACTCTTAGGATGTGTAGAGCATGATTAGAATATTTAAAAAGCAGCAAGTAAACAGATCTCATAATCAGTCAATTGCCTATGTAGCCAGACAGAAGAGATTGTTGTATTGTTACAGGAGCTCAAAGCAGGCAACCCCCCTTTTGAGACCTAATAAACTTCCACCTTCTCAGGCTTGACCTTGTCATTTGATGTCAGAGACCTCAAGCTCATGCCTAGGACAAAACGCTTTCTCTATAACTTTTGTTGGGGGTATTTTGTTTTGAATGGCAAGAATTAAGCTAGCAGATTTACTCATTTAGAGAGGACTTGAGGAATAGATTGTCTACATGAGTCCTTCAACTAAGATAAAAAGGAGGAAGGAGGAAAAGATGGGACAGGGTAAAGGGAGAAGGTCAGAAGACACTCAGAAATTCTAACACAAATGGGATTAGTGGGATAAGCATTTTCATTCATCACATGAAACCTTCTTATTACTGTCTCAGATACCTTTTCAGTGCTCCAGTGTCTCCCATACTTGCCTATCATATTAAACCAGCAACATTGTAATTGAATTTCCTATCTCCCCTTCTAGACCAGCATTTCCAATAGAACTTTTTGGTGATAGAAATATACTGTACTTATACTGTGTGTACTCAGTAATGAAAATATAGATAGAGAAGAATGATTGAAAATTTAGATCTAACTGATTTTAACTAGCTTAAATTTAAATAGGCCCAATTGACTAGTTGTTACTGTATTTTATCCTAGAATTCTTGACTTGAAGCTCTAAGTTTTGGGATGGTAGGGTCCACATGAGTCACAGAGCTCTCCTTTTGTGTTTAAATAATAGCAGGCAATTGTAACATATGTGTTGTACATTGGAAGGAAAAGGAGGGAGAAGAATGGAGTCTTACTAGTGGGAAAATCTATGCTTAGGAATTTGAAAGGATGGTAAGCTTTCTCCTGATGCAGAAGATCATTGGTGAGTTAGTGCATGGTGGAAAGTGCATCTTGTGGAAAGCAGAAAGTGAGTAGAGGGACATAACCTTCAAAGGCATACCTTCTGGACCTACCTCCGAGCATTTCCACAACCTCCCATTGTACTGTGAGTTAAGGATAAAGTGTTTAGCACACAAGCCTATGGTGACATTTCATATTTAAGCCATATTAGTGGGCTATTTAATGTTCATGGAACATTACAGTTCAGAACTGTGAGGAGATGTTTGGAATCATTACGAGAAGTTAGGTGCCTCAGACAGACTGTCCCATGTAAACGTGAAACACCTGCGATGGGTGATTCTTTCCCTCTCAAGCTGTGTGACATTAACCACCTAATCTTCTTATGTGTCAGCTCTAAGGTTGTAAGATTAGAGGGTTCAGTGAGCTCATTCCTAAACTCCCTTCTAATTCAGACATTGTAAATACATATCAAAGCTCCTACTGCCTTTGAAAAAAAGCAGAGTTACTTAATATAACTTTTTAATAAAAAGATGTTTGCTTAGCTGTCCACTAAGGTTGGATACACATTACAAAGGTACATTTCTTAAACTGAAAAAGTTGGGGAGAAGGCAATTAATTGAGAAAAGAATTCATGATAACCAAAACTTACAGTAGCATATTTTCTAAAGAGAAACAAAAACTATTTTAGAAGCATTGGCTTGACTGTGCAAATAAACATTGACTCATTTAAGTTATTGTAACTACTGAGTTCAATATTTACAATGCTAAATTTAAAGCTATTCATTACCAATGTGCAGCCTCAAAGGAACACAAGTCTTTATAAAGATAAACTTTTCCTATTGCCAGATAAGAAAATCTAATTACAACTTAATTACAGTTTGTTAGTCAGATGAATACATTTTACGGGAACTCTAGTAATACAATCAAAGTACACAAATTGGAAAACAGAAAAATAGCTTGTCAATTATTTCTCCTTATGGGACCACTTTAAGTTGATGTAAGGTTTGTGCATATTTCTTTCTTCTGTATTATAGTTTTTATTAGAAAGCATATGTAAAATGTGTATGTTGTGTTTTTAATGATGTTTCATGACATGTCTCATGCATCTAGAGAAAGGTATAAATAATATGATAAACATCATGTATTCAGTACCTTGATTTCAGAGATGAATTTTTATATGTGTCTTAGATTTCTCTTTTTTTGGCTTCTTTTCTTTCCTCCTAAAGCCAGCCTGAGTTCTCATTTATTCTTTCCCACTTGTCCTTACAAAAGTAATAAAAATTCCACTATTTTACCTTTATGTGTAAAATATGCACAACTTACATTTCTCAGCCATCATGAAGATTCTGGCATGTATTCATGGTGGCGTAGAGATGCCTATTTCATCTTCTCTGTGGTTTGTGTAGCGTTCCATTTGTGAATCAGTCACTCAACCTTCTTGCCTGTAATATACTAGTGATCACAATTTTTACATGATGATAATTGTATAACAAATATTTTTTTCTTTTTTCTTTTTTCTTTATTAGTCAGTTCTGTATTCAGTAAATACAGTCAGTTTGGTACCATTATTAGGCTCATCCGTGACCTACCCCCTCCCCTTGGCCCCTCCTTGTTGAGGTATACGGGTCATGCATTGTGGAGTTAGCCCACAGTTATGGGTGAGCTAAGTGTTTCTGCATATCATGACCCAACATGTGACTCTGACGTTCTTTCCGCCCCTTCTTCCGCAAAATTTCCCTGAGCCATGTTGGGTTCATTTTTGGTCTGCTTCAGTGATGAGGTGCTGGGGGCCTCTGAGGCTCTGGCTCTCTGATTTGGTAGGAGTTGATTTTTCTCTGTGCTGCTCTCCTTCCCCCTTGTGCTGGTATCCGGTTCATCAGGAAAACAGCCCCCTTGCTTGTTTCTCCAATTTTTCTTAGTTTCAGCCGGGGCCCTTTTGAGGTATGACGGGGTGGCTCTCTCCTTAGGATCTACATCTATCTGAAAAAGAGAAGCAGATTCTCCAACGGAGAGTAAGTTAGCACCAGGACAAATGAGATAAGCCTTACTTTTTTTTTTAATAGAGAATTTAATACGTGTAGGCCCTCTTGTAGCCCACAATTGACATGCAAATTGTATAACAAATATTTTTGTATATTTATTCAGAAATATATGTGAGTGTTTTCTTGGGGGATATATTGAAATTGATAGGTGGGCAATAAATCTTCAGTGTACTAGGTATTGTCAAACTACCTCCCATGTAATTAAATTAATTTGCCTCCTGTCACCAGTATGAGATTTTCACATGGCATTATTTTTATCAATAATTGTCACTTTCAGACTTTTTGTGGGAAAATGGTTTATTTTGGCTTGCAGACTCGAGGGGAAGCTCCAGGATGGCAGGAGGAAATGATGGCATGAGTAGAGGGTGGACATGACCTCCTGGCCAACATCAGGTGGGCAACAGGAACAGGAGAGTGGGCCAAACACTGGAAAGGGAAAACTGGCTATAACACCCATAAGGCCACCCCAACAAATACACTGCGTCCAAGAAGCATTGATTCCAAAATCTCCATCAGCTGGGAACCTAGCATTCAGAACACCTAAGTTTATGGTAGACACCTGAATCAAACCACTACAATAAGTAAAAGTAGGTAGTTTGCTAGACTTTCACTTTCTGTTTTGTTAAGAAAACCCATGACTTCTGAATTCATCCATTAATTCAATAAATATGTGCAGAGGGATTGAAGAATGACCTGTAAATTATGATATAATACAGATGACACCAGTGAACTTAGGTGGAGAGTGGAAAGTGATGATGTCATTTAGTACTCAGCTTATTTTTTGACATGTTCATAATACTAACTATACCTGGGAGCTAAGACTGGCCTCTCTGGATACAGTTCACATACTGTGTGAAAGACACAGGTTATCAGGCTGGATCAGAAAGCTGGATCCATTTATTTGCTGTCTATAAGATACCCACCTTACAATTAAAGATAAACATCTCCTTAGGGTGAAAGGATGGAAAAAGGTTTTTCCAAGCAAATGTAATCATAAAACAAGCAATAGTAGCTGTACTTATTTTGGACAAAATTTACTTTAAATCAAAGGTTGTCAAAAGAGATAAAGAAGGCCACTCATTAAAGGAACAATTCAACAAGAAGATATTATAATCAAAAACTTATATACACCAAGCACAGGGGCACATGCCTGTAATTCCAACACTTGCAGGAATATGAGTTGGAGGCCTGTCTATGTAATATATAGTAAAACTCTTCCATAGATGGATAGAGTTAGCTAGATGACAGATAGAGGATAGATAGGAGATAGATACATAAAGTCCCACTGAAGCAGTTTAGAAGAACCCCAGACCAAGCCATTTGCTTCAATGCTACTAACACACTCCAGTCTTTCCATATCTATCTCATAATCCCAAATTTTCACATCTATTAAAGTGGAGGACTTCATAATGATTGCAGGTCTTCTGGCTTCCTTCGATTCATATTGTACAGACTTTCTTCCTGCAGCTTCTCTGCTTCTTCCTTTCTTCCTCTGATCAGGGCCAGAGAAATCATTAATCTCATCATCTTTAGTATCAGTAGGCACACTTTCTGTGAAGCCTTACACATTGGCAGGGCTATACTTGCCCGAAGAATTCTTCACTCCTGGAAGTTTGGCCTTTTGTTGCCTTCATAAGACTGATTATACCAATCATGGGCATGGCACAAGTCAGCCAGTAGTGGGCCAGAGATTGCTTCAAATACTTCCACATCTGCTGTGATGGTACATACTCTCAGATGGAGCTGCTGTCTGCCAGGTAATCACTGAGTACCTGTGGGGCTTGTCAGTTCTCACAAACCCATGGTTTTAAGTGTCTAGGAACTTAGTAGAGAAGAGAAAGAGCATAGGAATTCAGTGTTCTGTGCTGACAGGAAAGAAATAGAAAGATGCTATTGCTTTTCTTCGGTGTGTGTGTGTGTGAGAGAGAGAGAGAGAGAAAAAAAAAGAGAGAGAGATAGAGAAAGAGGTGGTGGTGGTGGTATATGTGAGTGTATGGTGTGTGTTTGTAATATGGAGGTGGCGGTGGTGTTATGTGTGAGTGTATGGTGTGTGTTTGTAATATGGAGGTGGCGGTGGTGTTATGTGTGAGTGTATGGTGTGTGTTTGTAATATGGAGGTGGCGGTGGTGTTATGTGTGAGTGTATGGTGTGTGTTTGTAATATGGAGGTGGCGGTGGTGGGATGTGTGAGTGTATGGTGTGTGTTTGTAATATGGAGGTGGCGGTGGTGTTATGTGTGAGTGTATGGTGTGTGTTTGTAATATGGAGGTGGCGGTGGTGTTATGTGTGAGTGTACGGTGTGTGTTTGTAATATGGAGGTGGCGGTGGTGTTATGTGTGAGTGTATGGTGCGTGTTTGTAATATGGAGGTGGTGGTGGTGTTATGTGTGAGTGTATGGTGTGTGTTTGTAATATGGAGGTGGCGGTGGTGTAATGTGTGAGTGTATGGTGTGTGTTTGTAATATGGAGGTAGCGGTGGTGTTATGTGTGAGTGTACGGTGTGTGTTTGTAATATGGCGGTGGCGGTGGTGTTATGTGTGAGTGTATGGTGTGTGTTTGTAATATGGAGGTGGCGGTGGTGTTATGTGTGAGTGTACGGTGCGTGTTTGTAATATGGAGGTGGTGGTGGTGTTATGTGTGAGTGTATGGTGTGTGTTTGTAATATGGAGGTAGCGGTGGTGTTATGTGTGAGTGTATGGTGTGTGTTTGTAATATGGAGGTGGCGGTGGTGGGATGTGTGAGTGTATGGTGTGTGTTTGTAATATGGAGGTGGCGGTGGTGTTATGTGTGAGTGTATGGTGTGTGTTTGTAATATGGAGGTGGCGGTGGTGTTATGTGTGAGTGTATGGTGTGTGTTTGTAATATGGAGGTGGCGGTGGTGTTATGTGTGAGTGTACGGTGTGTGTTTGTAATATGGAGGTGGCGGTGGTGGTATGTGTGAGTGTATGGTGCGTGTTTGTAATATGGAGGTGGCGGTGGTGTTATGTGTGAGTGTATGGTGTGTGTTTGTAATATGGAGGTGGCAGTGGTGTTATGTGTGAGTGTATGGTGTGTGTTTGTAATATGGAGGTGGCGGTGGTGGGATGTGCGAGTGTATGATGTGTGTTTGTAATATGGAGGTGGCGGTGGTGTTATGTGTGAGTGTATGGTGCGTGTTTGTAATATGGAGGTGGCGGTGGTGGGATGTGTGAGTATATGGTGTGTGTTTGTAATATGGAGGTGGCGGTGGTGTTATGTGTGAGTGTATGGTGTGTGTTTGTAATATGGAGGTGGCAGTGGTGTTGTGTGCGAGTGTATGGTGTGTGTTTGTAATATGGACGTGGCGGTGGTGGGATGTGTGAGTATATGGTGTGTGTTTGTAATATGGAGGTGGCGGTGGTGTTATGTGTGAGTGTACGGTGCGTGTTTGTAATATGGAGGTGGTGGTGGTGTTATGTGTGAGTATGTGGTGTGTGTTTGTAATATGGAGGTAGCGGTGGTGTTATGTGTGAGTGTATGGTGCATGTTGCATGTACATGCAGAAAGTCAGATTTCCTACTCCATTGCTTTTTGTCCTGTTCCTATTGAGCCAGAATCTTTCTCCTGATTCTTGCCTGCTGCAAGACTGGAGGTACAGGTGCACATGGCCACACCCAGTTCTTTAATGTGGGTTCTGGAGATTTGCACTTTGCAGTCTCAGTCTCCTTTTGGCTTCCATGCTTGAGCAGGAAGCTTATTTTACCACTGAACCATCTCTACAGCTTTAAAGTTGATATTCTTTATGCTCACGTGGTTCTAGTAAAATCTACAAACTTTCCTTTGGATATCTTGGAATGAGTATGTTCAGAATTTATTTCTTAAAAGGCAGATTCTAATAATTTGATAACTTTCTAGATATTTGTTATCACTAAACTGATTGTGTTGTTACCCACAATTTCTTCAGGAAATACTTTAAAGCACTTTAAGAGAAAAGGCTACTTGTATAAATATGTTAATTATTTGATTGAGAAGTTTGAGCCCTCACGTGTCATGTGTGTCATGGTAGCACACACCTTTAATCCCAGCACTCAGGGCTGAGGTAGGAGGATCACTATGAGTTCAAGGCCACCCTGAGACTACATAGTGAATCCAGGCATTAGAACAGGTACTTTGCTCATTTCTGTGTCCTACAGTTTCAGGCTTTTTTTTGAAGTTATGTATTCAGTCATCTTTTGTGAATTTTTTTAGTAGTTTTGTACTCAGTGAATGCAGTCAAGTTGGTACTATTGTTAGCCTCCTCCTGTCCTCCCCCCTCCACAGGGACCCTTCTTGTTGGGGTATATCATTCCCCTCTCCCTGTAACTTTCAGGATTTTGATAATGGTTGATTTTGTAAGAATAAGAGATATTTTCTCATTGTTTTCATTACTTTATGAAGTTGAAAAATCTTCCTATTTACTTTGGTCATTTATATCTCTTCTTCTCTGGATAATCTCTAAATTCTCTTTAGTTATTTCTTTTCTTACTAATGGTCTAAAATTTTGTGATGAATGAGTATTTAAGACAATTTGCTTACCCATGTTTGCTACATCCCTGCTTAGTGTCAATTTAACATGAGCACAAAACATTTTTGTGAAAAGCGCAAGATTGTAAAGTGAATTGAGGGCCATTTAATGGGATGAAGTCCACATTCTAAAAAAATACATTTATTGATTTTGTGAAAATGGGGAAGATACTACAGACCACGGTCAATGTGAGAAGCAGACCTGAGAGAGATTTCAACGGCCTGTACTGTCATCATTTTAATTCCTATGAGAGTCTGTGTTTATACCATCAAAAAGAATCTAATTTGGAAAATATTTCTACTGATATTTTCTTCTTTAGTTACAAATCCTCTTTGAGTTCCCAGAGTAGAAAAAATACCTCTTAGACAAGAATTGAATGAGTGTAGACTTCTAATATGAGCAACAAAATAATTTTCTCAAGCCATTTCTAAATTATGGATGTTTGTGATCAAAGCTGAGGTACTTGTGGTTATATCTACCCTCCTTTCTTGTGATTTCTTAGCCCATTCAGTGAACAATCTACTTTTCTTCTTGGTAGTCCACACCAATACTCTCCTAGTTAATCCTGGGGAGGTTGAGTTCCTGTTGAATGAAAATAAGGATGAGGTAAGTATTTTTGGTGCTTTTGCAACCCTTTAATCTTGAGATGAATTCTTGCTTTGCCACTTTGTGTCTACACGGGCTTCTTGTGTTTGTTTCTGATCTCCCAATTTCTATTTTTTTTTATCATGAAATGCTGGTGTGAGAATTATCATGGATATCATAGACCGGCACATCATCAACAATATCTTCTCAGATATAAGGATGTAGGATGTATTCAGACTCTCAGAAAATCGGTAATGAATAGGGAAAAGAGTGAACACGATATCAGTGGTAGCTTCCATGGAGGCCAGAGAAAGACTTGAAATAAAAAGGATGCTAACATAGGCAAGAAAATTATAAAAGAACTCAATGATGAAAAGTGAGGCCAAACACTTTTGCAAAAACAAAAGCCCTCTTCTACATCAATAGTCCTGGAGATATCACTATATTTCTGACAAATGTATGGGAGATTGAAATTATGTATAGTGCAAATCTCACCAATAATGCCACTGTGGTTTGTTCAAAGCTCATAAACAAGAAAAAATGTCTTATGAAACTAGACATCTTGTCATTATGGTGGGTAACTGAGATTTCATTTTTCAGAAGATGTCTACTTTCAAAGAAGGCATTGCTTTCAACAGCTGAGTGTTCCAAACAGCACAAGGTTTATGCTTTCAAGCTCAAACACTTTTTATAAAACATTGGCCATTACCCATGGGAATTATTCTAGAATATATGTTTCATTATCCTATATTTAAAAGCAAAGGAGTCTATGTAATTTATTCTTTTCTTCCTGTATCAAGAGAATCATGCATTTTAGCTTTTATATCATGTCATAATTCAGTAATGTTCCTTTTATCTATTTACCATGTAAACAGCCTCTTTGGGTCTCTTGCCTGCATTTAAAGTTTTATTTTGTTTTCTTTCTTGCTTTTATTTGTCTTCTGATGTTCTGTTAAACATGTTGCAAATATTTATAAAGTGAAAATAATTAGTTTCTGAGTAAAAGCCAAGGAGCTCTCTTTATAGTTCAAACAACTTCAGTCAAATCGTGTTGTGTGCTGAACATGTGACAGACCCTGAGTGCATGCTCAGTATATAAAGATGAATAAAACACTCACGTTCAGGACCTCACATGCTGATGAATTATCAACATTCTTGTGGGTAATAGGCCTGTAATTTCTTCTGTAAACTTTGAGACACCTGCTCTCATGACTCTTTCTTGGTTCTGATCCTCAGCTATATTTTTACTACTTGGAATTGATGAATAACTAAGGTTCCAAGGATGTACAAATTCCTTTTATATATTAAATAGCTGTTGCATAATAATGAGCAAAAAATATAGCAGTAAGGGTCAGTGGTCATGAAAGACTCTGCAAGGCTTCCTAGTCATGTGATGTATCCATGTTTCATATTTCTGGCAGGAGATTTTGGACAGAATGGTTTTGTGAAACACAACTTTAAGTTATCCTCTGTTCCAAGTTATATGGTATAATGCACAATATTGCTAAATATTAGGAAGATGTAAGTGAACTGTGAGATAGAATGAAAATTAGAGAAAGGAATGTGTTTTTGGCTTGAAATAAGGGAGTGATCAGGGCTTGAGTTCTGAGGTGAGTGGTTATAGCACTGTCTTATATTAGTGACTGAATTTATCTTATATAAAACTGGAGATGGTATTGGTACTCCTCTGTCATAAAGAAGGCTCAGAAGAGCCAGAACAATGCAGGTATCCTGAGATTTTGCATATCTGCTGAAAAGACAGCCTTCCACATAGGACTGGGATAGGCCTATGCAGGTCAAGAACCCTCAGTTGTCAATGGAAAACTTAGTTCTAGATGTACCAGCCCTGGGGCATTGATGTATGCAAAGTTAAAGCCTCTAGCCAGATCAAGGGAAACAAAAGAGAGAAGACCAACTGTTTTTGCTTTGCCTGAGGTTCAGTTCTAACACTGAACTTCTCATGCTCCAGGAACACCATCAGTCCTGGGAAAATCAGTATGATTGGTAGCACTAATCTCTGAAACCCTCAAACTAAACCTAGAAACTATAACACTAAACACATGAGAATAACCAGTTGAAGAAAGGCAGCCAATAAGATCAACAAGCAGAGCATGAATTAGCTTCTGATAACATGTCAAATGACTTCATAATAAACACATTTAAGGAAAATAGTAAACATTATAAAACAGACACTTAGCTATTTATTAAGTCAGATGGATACAGAGACAAATCATTTGGAAACCCTGTGTATGGTCTGGGGAGATGGCAAACCCTGGGTATGGGCTGGGGAGATGGCATGAGGATCTTAGCTTGGATCCTACAATCTGCATAAGAATGCATGCATGTTGGTTTGTGCCTGTAATCCCAGTGTTGGGAAGGTGAATACAGGGGATTCCCAAGCCTGGCTGGCTAGCTTGCCTAGCTCAATCAATGAGATCTGAGTTCAACGTAAGAACTTCTCTAAAACAATAAATTGAGTTATTGAGTAAGGCAACTGATAGCAATCTCTAGCCTCTCCACATGTGTACATATGTGTCCATTTTATGCCCATTGAAAACTCATTATTAAGCTAAAATCTGTTTGAATTATGTGGATATTGGTCTTATATTTTTCTTTTTTTTGCTAGGGATGTATCTAGTTGAATACTGACACAAGCTACTATTCTTTTATGCAATGCTGCTGGGTCTCTGATTATCAAAAGAAATATATTTCTAGCTGGAAGTGGTGTTGTACACCTACAGTCCCAGCATGCAGTGACAGAGGAAGGAGGATTACATTAAAGGCCACCCTATGCTGGGTTTCATAAGACTCACATGATAAAAGTGAAAAAGGGAAGAAATACTTTTCTTACAAAACAGATTCAGAACACAGCACTTGAACTCCAAGACTTTTTTTTTAAATGTGGAAGCTAGTAAGGCACAAGGAAGAGACTTTATAAGGTTGACATTTTGAAGGAAATAGTTGCTTTGTATGAAGGTTATGAGCTTGCATTGGTAAGTGGTTTTTGTCATGATATATAATTTTCCTGTATGATATCCTTAATATTTACCATAATAGATGCATTTTAAGAAGCTAAGGCAAGCCCATGAGCCTACAATAAGATTTACTCATTTATTATAAATCTATATGAGTATATGCATATTCATATATATACATATCTACACATATAATGCATACATACACTCATTCCTCCCACACTCATTGATAGTACAGTCTTGGCCTAACTTCTGCAGGGGAAAAATGTTGCAATTCTAATCCCCAAATCATCTGAGTTTATTTTATGATAGGGGAGAAAAATGTATCAATATATTCCTGTTTATCAAAAAATATGAAGATGGTGATATGACCTGACTGATGACACTGGAAGAAGTGGCTCAGAGCTGAAGGAACAACATCAATAAACTCTTTTGAAAACTACTGAGAAGGAGCTTTGGTGGGAAGTTTGAAGAAGTTATGAAGGAAATAGAGAGACTATGTGGAGGGCAATGGTATAAAAAAGTGCACAAGGCTTCAGTACACAGCAAGAGTAGGTCAATGAATCTGACTATGGAGTTGGACAGGTTGGGGGACTGAC
Source organism: Dipus sagitta (assembly GCA_036346955.1). NCBI lineage: Eukaryota > Metazoa > Chordata > Mammalia > Rodentia > Dipodidae > Dipus > Dipus sagitta. The sequence continues at coordinate 53,581,137 of CM070779.1, read as the reverse complement.
AAGGAAGACAAGCTGACCACAGACTGTCAGGCATCTTCAATGCTGGCTAATTCATATCATTGCAAGTCACTTTAGTAGAAAGTGACCCAATAAGGCTATATTATTGGTAATTATTTATATATGGCCAGGAAGTATCCAGATGCTAGATTAGTTGCAAATTCTCCACATAGGAGCTTAAAAGCAGCAGCACAATGCACATATGGGGGAGAGAGGTCACAGAGAGAGAAGTAGAGGACAATAGCTTGTGGGTGTGAGATAAGATCGGGGTATGATGGGTCAAAACCAGCAGAGAGAATCAAAGACCACTCATGGAGATTGGAAACCTCGATGAGCTGATTTTAGCAAGGTAAAGTAATGAGTTTGCCTTAGTAAACTTTCAAACATTAGTTGAAGGTACTTTTTAGGAAAGTAAGAAGGTTATAAAATTCCATTGGAAATATCCATTGAGGAGTTGTGCTGGGCAAGTGTGCTTTGGCTAAGTGAAGTCAGAGGCTGGGGTTTGTAAACCATCTTTAGAAATTGGACAACTTGACAAACTTCTCCCTTCTTTAGAGTAACTTAACAGAGGACAATGTGGTTGTGTATCTGAATGTTTCCTCTGAAGAAAGCCTGTCAGATGGAACCTTATGCCATGGCAGAAAGGTTCTTGTGTCCAAGATGTTAGACCCTTGTGGCTTTTGAGCACTTGAAATGTAGCCAGTTCCATAGAGTAACTGAATTACTTGGCACCTAAGAATATAACATTATTTATTTTTAATATTTTTATTAGATATGGACATATTTAGTATGTAAACAACACATGTTGGTACCTTCCTTTCCCACCTTCCTGTACCTTTTATGAAGAGGCTTTCCTTACTGGGGATTCAGGTCAACCCCATGAGGATTATGGGTCATGCATTATGGGGGGTGGAGAGAAGCAATGTCTTTGTGCAAAATGTCCCAATTTGTGGTACTAACAATCTTTCCACCCCATCTTTCGCAAAATTCCCTGAGCCATGCTAGGGGCATTTTAAGTATACTTCAGTGATGGGCTCTTAGGAGCCTCTGGATCTCTGGTTTGGTAGGTGTTGAGTGTTCTCAGTATCTATCTCCACCAGATTCACTGAAAAAGCAGATCTCTTGCTCATTTCCCCAATTCCTCTGTGGTTTTAGCTGGGGCCTGGGTGGAGTGCACAGGGACGTTTATCTCCTCAGGTCCAGTTCCCATCTGAAAAACAGAAGCAGATTATCCAACGGAAAATGAAATCAGCACCAGTTAAGTGGGATAACCATTATTAATTTAGAGAGAATTAAAAGATTGTAGACCCACTTATAGTCTAAGGCTAGTGAGAGCTTGATAATGGAAAGCAGAATCATTATCTGGATATGATTTTGACTGGTTTCCCAGTTCCAGATATGGTTTCCTTTCCACTGACTGGATCTGTTAGCCAATCCAAGAGCAGTTGGTTACCCACCATGGCCGTGTACCACTATTACACTTGTGTGAGCATCACATCAGGTTGTTTGCTTTTGAGTTGCTTAGACTTTGAGTTGCTTGGACAGATGTTGGCCACTTTTCCCCTGTAGCTCATGTAGAGCCTTCCAGCACTAGATGGGCTAATTTTCTGGGGACTGGGTCTCCTCTGGATTCCAACCAGGTCTCTCCATGGTCTGTGCCAATAGCATATGGTGTCTTCAGCAGTAGGGTCTTACCATTAACCTCTGGTGAGTAGTCAAGTGCTCTGACAGAAGTCTGTTTTGTTTGTTTTGGGAAATCCAGTTGGTCCCTCTGATCAACAGCTCATTGTGGATGTAGACCACATTCTGGTATAGGGAATTGCAGTCCAAGGCCAAGGGAAAAGAAAAAAGAAAAGACAGAGAAGAAAGATAAACAGGAGAAATTTGAGGTTAGGTTTCATTTTATACTCTCCAGGGCCCTTTGATTCAGGTGCTCCCCCTAAGGTCCTCTTGAGGGTTCCACCTTTTAGTCTGACTTCCAGGATATAGGATTCTATAGTACTAGTTCAATTTGGGTTCAGTTTTGTGTCCTCCTTACCCTCTCCCTTCCCTCCAAGCCCTATCCTCCCTTTTGTCTAATTCAAGATGGTATTCAGGTATGTCAGCTACTCGGGCTGATCCAGGTTAGGAACCATAGATGAGTGGGATCATGTGATAGTTGTCTTTCTGTGATTGCATGAGTTCACTTAGAATGATCTGTTCCAAGTTTGACCATTTTCCTACAAATTCCAATGTGTCATTTTTTTCTTACTGCAGAGTAGAATTCCACTGTGTAGATATGCTACATCTTGGTTATCCACTCATCCAATGATGGGCAGCTGGGTTGATTCCAGTTTTTAGCTATTACAAATTCAGCAGCTATAAAAATGGTTGAGCAAATATCTCTGAACTGAGATGTGGAGTTTGGGGTAAATGCCCACTAAGGTAATAACAGAATCTGTTGGTAACTCTATATTCATCCTTTTCAGAAGTCTCCATATTTAGTTCCATAGTGGTTGTACCAGCTTACATTCCCACCAACAGTGAATGAGTGTTTTTATTTCTCCATAGCCTCACCAACGATTGTTTTCATTTGATTTTTTAATGTTTGTTATCCTTACTGGGGTAAGGTGGAATGACATAGTTGTTTTCATTTGCATTTCCCTAATGATTAGGGATGTTGAAGATTTTCTTAATTGTTTGTTAGCCAGTTATAATTCTTCCTCTGGCAATTCCCTATTTAGTTCTCTGCCCCACTTTTGGAGTAGGTTGTTTGATTTTTTTTTTCTTTATTAGTTAGTTTTGTATTCAGCAAATACAGTCAGTTTGGTACCATTATTAGGCTCATCCGTGACCTACCCCCTCCCCTTGGCCCCTCCTTGTTGAGGTATATGGGTCATGCATTGTGGAGTTATGGGTAAGCTAAATGTCTCTGCATATCATGACCCAACATGTGGCTCTGACATTCTTTCCACCCCCTCTTCCGCAAAATTTCCCTGAGCCATGTTGGGATCATTTTTGGTCTGCTTCAGTGATGAGGTGTTGGGGGCCTCTGAGGCTCTGGCTCTCTGATTTGGTAGGAGTTAATTTTTCTCTGTGCTGATATCCTTCCCCCTTGTGCTAGTATCCGGTTCATCAGGAAAACAGCCCCCTTGCTTGTTTCTCCAATTTTTCTTAGTTTCAGCCAGGGCCCTTTTGAGGTATGACGGGGTGGCTCTCTTCTTAGGATCTACATCTATCTGAAAAAGAGAAGCATATTCTCCAACAGAGGGTAAGTTAGCACCAGGACAAATGAGATAACACTTACTTTTTTTTTTTTATAGAGAATTCAATAGATGTAGGCCCTCTTGTAGCCCACAATTGATGGTAGCTTGATATTGGAGAGTGGGCTTATGTTTGGATATGGTTCTGACTTGTTTCCCAGCTCCAGCTATGGGTCTCATACCAGTGAGGGGATCAGTTAGCCAAATTGAGAGCAGTTGGTTTCCCACCATGGCTGTGTGCCACCACTGCACTTGTGTGGGCATCACAACAAGTTATTTGCTGGTAAGTAGGTTAGACCATGCGTTGCTTCGACAGATATTGGTCATTTTCCCCCAGTCGCCCATGTAGCACCTTCTGGCACTAGACACGCTGACTGTCTGGGGACTGACTTCCAACTTCCAGCCATGCCATTCTAATTTGCATGCCAATCACATAAGGTGTCTTCAGCAGTAGGGTCTTACCACTAACGTTTGGTGGGTCATCAAGTACTCTGACAGAAATCTGTCTGTCTTTTAGGAAACCTTGTAGGTCTCTCTGATCAAAAGCTCTTTGTGGATGATAGCCCCATGCTGGTTCAGTGAGTTACAGGTCAGTGCTAAGAAAATGAGGAAAAAGATAACTAATATACAAGAGTTAGAGATAAGAGAGAGAGAGAGAGAGAGAGAGAGAGAGAGAGAGAGAGAGAGAGGGGAAGTGAGGGAGGGAAGATGTAGAAGATTAAGGTTAGTCTTGATCTTACCCTCTCCAGTGTCTTGTGGTTCAGGTGTTCCCTGTAAGGGCCTGGTGAAGGATCAGCCATTTGGTCTGTCTTTTAGTAAGTAGAAAATTATGGTACCATTGCCGTTTGGGTCTAGATTTGTGTTTCCCACCCCCTTGATGCCCTCCCCTCCCTCCCCTTCCATCCTAGTGTCTAGTCTAGGAGATGCTTGCTGGGTATGTAAGGTATCTTGGGTAGATTCAGGTTAGGTGCTGTAGATAAGTGAGACTATGTGGCGATTTTTTTTCTGTGATTGGGTAAATGAGTGGTATAATTTCATTTTCTCTACATATGGTCATTCAATTTGTCCAACACCATTTGTTGAAGATGCTGTCTTTTCTCCAATCAACATTTTGGCCCCTTTGTCAAAGATCAAGCAGCTGTAGTTACTTGACCAAAGGTCTGGGTCCTCAATTCTGTTCCATTGGTCTATGTTTCTATTTTTGTGTTTTTATTCCAGTATCATGCTGTTTTTCACTATGGCCTTGTAATATAGCTTTAGATCAGGTATAGTGATACCACCATAAGTCTTTCTTTCTTATTTATTTTTGTTTATTTATTTTTTGCTGAGGATATATTTGGATAACTGAGGACTTCTGTCATTCCATATGAATTTTGAGATCATTTTTTCAATCTGTATGAAGAATGATGCTGGTATTTTTATTGGTATTGCTTTAAATATGTATGTTGCTTTTATAGAATTGCTATTTTCACAATATTAGTTCTACTTATCCAGGAGCATGGGAGGACTTTCCATCTTCTCAAATTCTCCTCTATTTCTTTCTTCAGTGTTTTTATGTTTTCATTATATAGGTCTTTCACATCCTTGGTCAGTGTTATTCTAAGGTATTTAATTTTTTTGTTGTTGCTATTGAAAATGAAACACCCACTGAGTTATTTCTCTGTATATTTGGTTTTTGCATGTAGAAAAGTTACTGGTTTTTTACATTGATTTTGTGTCTGGCCACTTTGCTGAAGGAATTTATCATCTTTAGAAGTTTTGAGATGGCAACTTCTCGGTCACTTATATATAGGATAATGCCATTTGCAAATAGGGCTAACTTGACTTCTTCTTTTCCTATTTGAATCTCTTTATTTCTTCCTCCTGTCTTATTTTTTGGGCTAGTGCTTCTAGTATTATGTTGAAGAGCAGTGGTGATAGTGGACACCCCTATGTTGTCCCCAATCTCAGTGGGAACTCCTTGAGTTTTTCCCCATTAAGTAGTATTTGGGTTTTAGGAGCTATAAAGACATAAGTAAAGATATAAATAAAGATAGAAAGATATAGAACTATATCTATATTAATCTATAAAGATATAAATCCTCAATGCCTATTCTTTCCAGTCTTTTTGATTTTATCTTACTATATTTTTATTTTTATTATTTTATTAGTTATGTACACAGTGTGAATACAACCATGTTGGTACCATTGTTAGCCTCCTCCCTGTCTTCCCCCTCCACTAGGACCCTCTTCATTGGGTAATGTGGGTCATGTATTGTGGGGTTAGCCATCAGTTATGGGTAAGAGGCAATGTCTCTGTGCATAAGGTCCCAATATGTGGCTCTAACAATTTTTCTGCCTCCTCTTCCATGAATTTCCCTGAGCCATGTTGGGTTTATCTTAGGTCTACTTCAGCAATGAGGTCTTGGGAGCCTCAGTGTCTATGGATATCTGGTTTGGTAGGAGTTGAGTGTTCTCTGTGTCTGTCTCCTTCACTCTTGTGCTGGTACAAGGTTCACTAAGAAAGCAGCACTCTTGCTCAATTCCCCAATTACTCTCGGTTTCAGCTGGGGCCCCGGTGAGGTGAAATGGGTGCATTGTCTTTTTAGAATCTGCATCCATCTGAAAAAGAGAAACAAATTCTCCAATGGAGAGTGAAGTTAGCACCAAATAAATGGGATAACCATTATTATTTTAGAGATAATTTAATAGGTGTAGGCCCTCTTGTAGCCCACAGTTAGTGGGAACTTGGTAATAGAGAGTGGGCTTGTTTTTTGGATATGGTTCTAACTTGTTTCCCAGCTCCAGCTATGGGTTCCGTTCCACTGAGTGGATCAGTTAGCCAAATCAAGAGCACTTTCTTAACTGCAATGGCTGTATGACACTATTGCACTTGTCTGAGCATTACATCAGGTTGTTTTCTCCTAAGTACCTTAGACCATGAGTTCCTGCACAGATGTTGGTCATGTTTCCCTTAGTTGCTTATGTGGCACCTTCTGACAGTAGATGAACTAACTGTCTGGGGACTGACTCTCTTCCAGATTCCAGCAAGTTCACTCAATTTTCCATGTTAACAGCATATGGTGTCTTCAGCAGTAGGGTCTTACCACTAACCTTTGGTGGGTCATCAAGTACTCTGACAGAAATCTGTCTTTCTTTTGGGAAACCTTGTAGGCCTCTCTGATCAACAGCTCCTTGTGGATGTTAACCATATGCTGGTACTGGCAGTTACAGGCTAGTGCTAAGGAAAAGAAGAAAGAAAAAGATAGGTCATATAAAAGAGATAGAGGGAGATTAGGTGCTGTAGATGAGTGAGACTATGTGGCGATTTTTTTTTTTTTTTCTGTGATTGGGTAAGTTCACTGAGAATGATCTGTTCCAGGTTCAACCATTTTTCCTTAAAACTTCATTGTGTCATTTTTCTTACTGCTGTATAGAATTCCACTGTGTGGATATACCACATCTTAGTTATCCATTCTTCTAGTGATGGACATGTGGGTTGATTCCAGCACTTAGCTATTACAAATTGAGCCACTACAAACATGGTTGAACAAATCTCTCTAGCCTGTGGTTTGAGGGTTTTAGGATAGATGCCCAGTAGGGGAATAACTGGGTCTGTTGGTATCTCTGTAGTCAGCTTTTCAGAAGTCTCCATATTGCTTTCCAAAGTGGTTGTACAATCCTACATTCCCACCAACAGTGGATGAGTGTTCCTACTTCTCCACCTCCTCACCAAGATTTATTTTCAATTGATTTTTTTTATGTTTGCTATCCTTCCTGGGGTAAGGTGGAATCTCATAGTTGAGAGAAAGAGAGAGAAAGAGAGAAACAGGATACGATTAAGTTTAGTCTTCACACCTTCTCCAGGGGCCCTGTGGTTCAGGTGTTCCTTCTAAGGACCTGATGAAGGTTCAACCATTTAGTCTGTCTTTTAGGATGTAGAACTTTATGGTACCATTGCCATTTGTGTCCTACATCCCCACTCTTACCCCCCCTTCCCTCCCTACCCTCCTTATTTCCAGTGTTTTGTTCAGGAAGTGGTATTGCATTTTGTCAAAGGCCTTCTCTGTATCAAATGAGGTGATGGTGTGGGTCTTATGGTTCACTTTATTTGTGTGGTGTATTACATTGACCAATTTCTGATTGTTAAACCACTCTGCATTGCTGGGATGAAGCCTACTTGGTCAAGGTGGATAATGCTTTTGATGTGTTGTTGAATTCTGTTTGCAAGGATTTTGTTCAGAATCTTTGCATCTTAAGTTTGTTAAGGATATAGGCCTATAATTTTCTTTCCTTATTGTATCTTTGTTTGGCTTTGGTATTAGGGTAATGCTAGCTTCATAAAAGAAGTGGTGGATTCCCTACTCTCTGATTATGTGGAAGAGCTTGAGAAAACTTGATTTCAGTTCTTCAATTGAGGTTTGATACAATTCAGCTGAGAAGCCATCTGGTCCTGGACTTTTCTTGTTGGGGAGGTTTTTGATTACCTATTCAATCTCCATGGATGTGACAGGTTTGTTTAGGAGATAAATCTGCTCTCAGTTTAGATATGGTAGGTGCTATGTGTGTAGGAATTTATCCATTTCTTCCAGATTATTTAATCTTGTGGAGTAAAGGGTTTGGAATTATGCCCTAATGATTCTTCCAATTTAATTGATGTCTGTAGTGATCTTTACTTTTTCATTTCTTTTTAAAAAATTTTTCACATTTATTGCAGATAATAATTACAAGAAAGTTTTTTTCCCCTGAACATTCTTTTTTATACTAATTAGTTTTGTACACAGTGATATTCAGTCAATTTGGTACCATTGTTAGGCTCATCCATGTCCTACCCCCTCCCCTTGGCCCCTCCTTGTTGAGGTATATGGGTCATGCATTCTGGAGTTAGCCCACAGTTATGAGTAGGATAAATGTCTCTGCATATCATGACCCAACATGTGATTCTGACATTCTTTCCTCCCCCTCTTCCACAAAATTTCCCTGAGCCATGTTGGGTTCATTTTTGGTCTGCTTCAGTGATGAGTTGTTGGGGGCCTCTGTGTCTCTGGAACTCTGATTTGGTAGGAGTTGATTTTTCTCTGTGTTGATCTCCTTCCCCCTTGTGCTTGTACGCAATTCACCAAGAAAACAGCAACCTTGCTTGTTTTGCCAATTGTTCTTAGTTTCAGACGAGGCCCTTTTGAGGTATGATGGGGTGGCTCTCTCCTTAGGATCTGCATCTATCTGAAAAAGAGAAGCAGATTCTCCAATGGAGAGTAAGCTAGCACCAGACAAATGAGATAACCCTTACTTTTTTATAGAGAATTTAATAGGTGTAGGCCCTCTTGTAGCCCACGATTGGTGGTAGCTTGATAATGGAGAGCAGACTTATGTTTGGATATGGTTCTACTTGTTTCCCAGCTCAGCTATGGGTCCCATACCACTGAGGGGAACAGTAGGCCAAATCAAGAGCAGTTGGTTTCCCACCAAGGCTGTGCGCTGCTATTGCACTTGTGTGAGCATCATGACAGGTTATTTGCTGCTAAGTAGGTTAGACCATGAGTTTCTTGGACAGGTATTGGTCATTTTCCCCCAGTCGCCCATGTAGCACCTTCTGGCACTAGACGTGCTGACTGTCTGGGGACTGACTCTCTTCCAGCTTCCAGCCATGCCATTCCATTTTACGTGTCAACTGCATAAGGTGTCTTCAGCAGTAGGGTCTTACCACTAACCTTTGGTGGGTCATCAAGTACTCTGACAGAAATCTGTCTTTCTTTTAGGAAACCTTGTAGGTCTTTCTGATCAAAAGCTCATTGTGGATGATAGCCACATGCTAGTACTGGGAGTAACAGGTCAGTGCCCACTAAGAAAAGGAAGAAAAAGATAACTAATATAAAGGAGTTAGAGAGAAGAGAGAGAGAGAGAGAGAGAGAGAGAGAGAGAGAGAGAGAGAGAGAGGCTGTAGAAGATTAAGGTCAGTCTTCATCATACCCTTTCCAGTGTCTTGTGGTTCAGGTGTTCCCTCTAAGGGCCTTGTAAAGGTTCAGCCATTTGGTCTGCCTTTTAGGATGTAGAATTTTATGATTCCATTGACCTTTGGGTCTAGATTTGTGTTTTCCACAACCTCCCTTCCCCTCTCCTCCCTCCCCACCCATCCTATTGTCTACTCCATAAGATGCTTGCTGGGTATGTAAGGTATCTTGGGTAGATTCAGGTTAGGTGCTATAAATGAGTGAGACTATGTGGTGATTTTCTTTCTGTGATTGGGTAAGTTGACTGAGAATGATCTGTTCCAGGTTCAACCATTTTTCCTTAAATTTCATTGTGTCATATTTTTCTTACTGCTATATAGAATTCCATTGTATAGATATACCACATCTTAGTTATCCATTGTTCTAGTGGTGGACTTCTGGGTTAATTTCAGCTCTTAGCTATTACGAATTGAGCCACTACAAACATGGTTGAGCAAATCTCTCTGGCCTGTGGTTTGAAGGTTTTAGGGTAGATGCCCAGTAGGGGAATAACTGGGTCTGTTGGTATCTCTATAGTCAGCTTTTTCAGGAGTCTCCATATTGCTTTCCAAAGTGGTTGTGTCATCTTCCATTCCCACCAGCAGTGGATGAGTGTTCCTAATTCTCAACATCCTCACCAGCATTTATTTTCATTTGATTTTTTGATGTTTGCTGTCCTGCCTGGGGTAAGGTGGAATCTCATAGTTGTTTTAATTTGCATTTCTCTGATTATTAGGGATGATGAACATTTTCTTAAGTGTGTGTTTGCCATTTGTATTTCTTCTTCTGTGAACTGCCTGTTCAGCTCTTTGCCCCATTTTGTGAGTGGGTTTTTTGACCTTTTACTGTTTATGTTTTTGAGTTCTTTGTAGATTCTAGAGATTAGGCCTCTGTCAGTTGGATAACCAGCAAATATTTCTCCCTTTCTGTGGGTAATCTATTGGCTTTGCTTATTGTATGCTTGTCTGTAAAGAAACTCTTCAGCTTCATGTGATCCCATTAGTTGAGTGACTGTTTAAGATCGTGAGCTACTCGGTTTTTTTCAGGAAGTATTTTTCCATTCCTATATCATGGAAAGTACTTCCTATATTTTCTTCGAGTAGTAGTCGAGTTTTTGGTCTTATATTGAGGTCTTTGATCCATTTGGACTTGAGTGTAGTGCATGGCAAAATGTGTGGATCAAGTTTCAATTTCCTGCATATGGTTATCCAGTTTGTCCAGCACCATTTGTTGAAGATGCTCTCTTTTGTCCAGCCTATATTGTTAGGGCCTTTGTCAAATATGAAGTAGCTATAGTTGCTTGACCCAAAGTCCGGGTTTTCAAGTCTATTCCATTGGTCTATAGTCCTGTTTTTATATCAGTACCATTCTGTTTTTATTACTATGGCTTTGTAATATAGCTTTAGATCAGGTATGGTTATGCCACCAGAGGTATTTCTTTTGCTGAGGATATGTTTGGATATGCAAGGCCTTCTGCCTTTCCATATGAAATTTGAGATCATTTTTTCTATCTTTGTGAAGAACACTGTTGGGATTTTAATTGGATTTACATTAAATCTGTATATTGCCTTTGGTAGGATTGCCATCTTCACAGTGTTAATTCTGCATATCCAGAAGCATGGGAGGTCTTTCCATTTTCTCAAGTCCTCCTCAATTTCTTTTTTGAGTGTTTTTATGTTTCTGTTGTATAGATCTTTCACTGCCTTGGTTAACGTTATTCCAAGGTATTTTATTATTTTTTTGTTGGTATTGAAAATGGCACCATGTCCCTTATTTCTTTCTCTGTGTTTTGCATATAGAAAATCTATTGATTTTTGTACCCAAGAGACTCCATCCCAAAACTCCTGAAGGTGATTAACCCCTTTTTCATTTATTTTGTTAATTTGAGACTTCTCTTTTTTTTGCTTGATCAGTTTGGCCAGGGGTTTGTCAATCTTGTTTATTTTTCAAAGAACTGGCTCTTCATTTTTCAATTTTTAGAATTGTTTTCTTAATTTCCAATTAATTAAATTCTGCTCTAATCTGATTATTGCTTTTCATCTGGAGCTCTTTGTGTTGGATTCTTCTTGGTTTTGCAGCGTCTTTAGGTGGACAGTCAGGTTATTGATTTGGGATCTCATTTTATGCTGTCACTTCAATTAACTGTTTCTTTGCTGTGCAGAAGGTTTTTGATTTCATGAAGTCCTATTCTTCAATTATTGGTATTATTTTCTGAGTGACTAGAATTCTACACAGAATGTTCTTGCCAATTTCTACATCTTGAAATATTTACCATACTTTTTAATCTGATAGTTTCAGAGCTTCAGGTCTTAAATTAAGGTCTTTGATGCATTTAGAGTTGCTGTCTGTACAGGATGACAGAGAAGGATCATCTTCTGTTCTCCTATATATCAATATCTAGTTTTCTAAGCACAGTTGTTGGAGTGGCTTCCTTTTCTCCAATGTATGTGTTGGTCATCTTATCAAAAATTATGGGATGTAACTGAGTCCTCTATTCTAATGTATTGATCTACATGGCTACTTTTGTGAGAGTAGAGTGTTTTTTTTTCCTGTTAACATGATTCTGCAGTATAGCCTGAAGTCAGATATAGCGATACCTCTACCATTATTTTTTTTTCTTGGTATTATTTTGACTACCTGGGGTCTTTTGTACCTCCATATGAATTTCAGGATTGTTTTTCTATTTCTTTGAATAATGATGTTGAAATTTTGGTGAGGATTTTACTGATTCTGTAGATTGTTTTTGGTAGCATAGCAATTCTCACAATATTAATTCTTTCAATCTATGAGCAAGGAAGGTGTTTCAGCCTTCTGGTGTCTTCATTTTCATTTTTCTGTGTTTTAAAGTTTTTATTGTAGAGGTTGTTCACTTCCTTTGGTGTATTTCAAGGCCTTTCTTGGTGGCTATTGTGAATGGGATTTTTTTCTTGATTTCATTTCTCCCCTCTCTTCCCCTCCTCCTCTTTGTGATCCTCCTCCTCCTGATATTCCTCCTCCTTCTCTCCCTTTTCGTCTTCCTCTTCTTCTTGATGTAGGGTCTCACACTGGCCCAGGTTGGCCAGGAACTCACTGTGTAATCCTGACAGCCCTCAGATTCATGGCAGTCTTCCTAGCTCAGCTTCCTACGTGCTGAGATTAAAGGTATGAGCCCTGGTGTCCTGCTTTCTCTGATATCTCTATCAGTATGTTTGTCATTGGTATATAGGAAGGCTTCTGACTTGTGTATGTGAATTTTATATGTTATTTTTGCTAAGTGTTTATCAAACTTAAGAGTTTTTTGGTACAATTTTTATGATCTGCTTTGTCATATGACTACAAATATGGACTCTTTGACTTCTTCCTTTTCCATGTATATCTCTTTTATTTCTTTCCCTTATGTTATTGTTGTGGTTAAAGCTTCAAGCACTATATTGGGTAGGGATAGAGAAAATGAGTACTCCTGACTTGTTCCTGGTTTAAGTGCAAATGTTTTGAAGTTTTCTTTATTTAATATAATATTAGCTGTATGTTTGTCATGGGTAGCCTTTACTATGCTGAGATTGGTTCCTCCTATTCTAAGTTTTTTTTTTTAAATTATTTTTATTTATTTATTTGACAGAACGAGAGAGAGAGAGAGAGAGAGAGAGAGAGAAAGAGAGAGAGAAAGAGAGAGAGAGAATGGGCACACCAAGGCCTCTAGCCACTGCAAATGAACTCCAGACTCATGCACCACCTTGTGCATCTGGCTAATGTGTGTCCTGGGAAATTGAGCCTGGGTCCTTTGGCTTTGCAGGCAAATGCCTTAACCACTAAGCCATCCCTCCAGCCCCCATTCTAAGAGTTTCTTAGAGCTTTCATCCTGAAGGGATGTTGGATTTTGTTCAAAGGCATTTCTGCAACTATTGAGGTAATCATGTGATTTCTGTCTGTAGTCTAATTTGTATATTTTGATCCATCTCTGCATCTCTGGAATAAAGCCATCTTGGTCATGGTAAACAATTTTTTAAACTAATTTATTTATTTGAGGGAAAGATGTAGTTAGAGAGGTGGGATGAGAATGGGTGCACCAGGTGTGCATCTGGCTTACATGGGTACTGGGGAACTGAACCTGCATCCTAGGCTTCACGGGCAAGCATCTTATCTGCTACACCATCTCTACATCTCAGGAAACAACATTGGATGCGATCTTGAATTCAGTTAGGAAGTAGTTCATTGAGAAATTTTTGCATTTATATTCATCGGGGCACTTGCTCTATGATTTTTCTGATTTTTTTTTTTTTTGGTCTACCTGGTATTGGTATGAGAGTAATAATAGCTTAATAAAGAGAGTTTAGTAGTTTTCTTTCCTTTTTAATTTTTCAAAATAGTAGAATTAACCAATTCTCTCTACTAGAATTGAACAATGAACCCATCTGAGCCTGGTCTTTTAGTTTAGGGATATTATTATTATTATTATTATTATTGCTTTCATCTCATAACTTGTTACAAATCTCTTTTAATTGTTTATCTCATCTTGGCCTAATTATAGTAGGTTATATACATCTATAAATTCATCTTTTTACTAAAAAATTCAATTTAGTAGAATAAAATTTTTTGAAGAATGTCCTAATGATTTTAAATTTAATTTAAATTTTTAAATTTCATTGGTATCTGCCATAATATCTTCCTTTTCTTCCTTAATTTTATTCATTTGGAGCATCTCTTTTATTTTGATTAGTTTGGCTAAGAATTTGTTGGTATTGTTTATCTTCAAATAATTAACTTTGTGTTCCATTTATTATTTGTTTTATTTTTTCATTTCCATATCATTAAATTTATGTCTTTTTAATTTAATTCTTTTAAATTTAATTTTAATTTATTTCTTTCATCTATGGATTTTGGCTGTGGTTTTTTCTTGGTTTCTCTGATTCTTTAGTATAGACACTTGTCACTATATGCTTCCATTTTATTACTGTTTTTATTGTATCCTATATGCTTTGTTATGCTGTTTTAATTTTCATTCAATTCTAAAATTTAAAATTATTCCTTTTGGGGCTGCAGAGGTAGATGGCTTAGCAGTTAAAGAGTTTGCCTGAGAAACCAAAGGACCCAGGTTTAATTCCCCAGGAGCCAGGTAAGCCAGATGCATGCATCTGGAATTTGTTTGCAGTGGCTGGAGGCCCTGGTGCATCCATTCTCTCTCTCTTCCTCTCTCTCTCTGTCCCTGAAAAAAATAATTAAAATATCATAAAATACAATATTTAAAATAGTTTTTCTTTTTTGATTTTTATGTCCTATTCATTGTTTTAAAATATTTTATTTTACTTTTTATTTGAGAGAGAGAGAGAGAGGGAGAGTCTCATGTCTTATATATTTGATATTATAAATGTCTTTTGTATCTTGATGAACATATCTTTCCCTAAATTTGGGAAATGGTGTGCTATGATTTTTGTTTAATTCAAAAGCTTTATTAAAATTTTTTCTTAATCCCTTGAAACTGCCGTTTTTAATCCATCTCCTCCCTCTCCCCTCCCTTGAACTTTCTCTTGCTTCTTACTCTTCCATCTTCAATATTTCTCACTCTCTTTCTTACGATATTTTTGACCTCTACCATCATCCACAACAACCCATTCATGTACCCAGTATTATGAAGGTCCTATGCAGGTAATGACAGCCCCTGCTTTGAAGTTATGAATACAATAACCAGTTTTTCTGGAAGAGTGTTCCATTGCACTCCATCCCATTCTTTGGTTCCATCATTGTTTCTACCATGTCTTCTGCTATTGTCCCTGAGCCACTGGATGGTGTGATAGAGATGTCTCATTAAGTGCTGAACACTCAACTATCACTTCCTGTCAGGACTTTGACAAGTTTAGAGTCTCTCAAGCAGTCACTGCCATCTGAAGACTGAAAATACTCTAATCAAAAGTGAGTGCTGTACTAATATATAGACATAAACATAATTATTTAGAAAACATTTTGGTGGGCATAATATATCCATGTAACCAAACAATAGTAGTAATGGTAGTAACTTCCCCTTTAGGGCATGTGGCCTTCCCACCCATAGGATTTTGAGTAGATTTTCATTATCAGATGTGAAGTCCATCCCATGAAGCATGGCTAAAATTTAATTAGAAAGTAGGTGATTAGCCCCATAACAAACAAGCCACTATTACACTAGTAAGCACATCTTGCCTTGTTGGCCAGTTGTGCAGCTTGCAGTGTCCATGAATGGTTAAGACTGCCAATGACTTTTCTCTTCCAGCAGGCTGCATAGTACTTTCCAACAGTATAGTTGTTAATCAGAAGAAAGGATGCATCAAGCTCAGTTGCAGTTTGATTCCTCAATGTCCTGTAACAATAAAGCCTTGCCATCTAGTTCTGGTGAGCAACCAAGAGCCTTGGCAGCAACCTGTATTTCTTCCTATGCCTTTAGCATGAAATTATTGCTCCTCCTGGTCTTCTTCCTTTTACACTTTGCTTGTTAATTATAGATTTGGTCTTTTTATGGTGCCCTTTAGATCTAAAGTATTCTAATAATGCCTTCTCATTAATTAATTTTTGTTATTAGGTGAATGTTCTTACTCATCTACCTTGTATTCCAGCCATAATCTTCTGTCTTCCTATTGATCCACACTATTGATGAGGCTTTCCCCAGAGCTCTATATTTGACTTATTGAATTTTTTATTTCCAGTATTTTAGTTTTGTTTTTCTTAATTTTTCTTTTTTGAAATTTACTTCCATATCCTATATTAACCTCAGCAGTTTGTTGTGTTCTCTTAGATTTATTCAAGACTTTATAGAAATAAACTCCTTGATTTCTTTGAATATATTCTTGAATTACTTCATTGGAGGCCATTACTTTAGTATTAGTAACTTTTAGATGAGTCATGCTGCCATTTATGTTATTTGTATGCGAGTGTGTGTGTGTGTTTGTGTGTGTGCGTGTGCACGTGCATGCACATATGTGCTTATATATTACGGCTTGAGCATCTGAGGTTATTATCTTTTTTGTATTAAAAAAATCATCAGTATCCTTATTTTGGAAGTGTGTGCATTAGTCATGAGGCACTAGGAAATAAGCTGGGCTAAGGTATCATTTTCTATCCTAGATTGGTGTTTTAAGCACTAAATTTGGGCTCTAGTATTCTTCTGAAAGTAGATTGCTCTCTGTAAAACAAATCACTATCAAAGTATGAACATATAGTAATAATCAAATAGTAAACAATGACCTCTTAAATTCAATCATTTCATCAAGATAGCAACACTAGCAATATGGTATGTCCTAAGATATTTGTTACTTCTGTTATAAATGGAAAGAAAAAAAGGTTGAGTAAGCCTAGTGATTACTATTGAGTTGATAGAGAAAATATAGAGGAAGAAAAATAAACAGAAGGACCAAACCATAGAGACAAGGGGGAATGGAGTATTTTGGGCTAACCGTAGAAAGAAAATTAGGTAAAGAAAGCAAACATATCATCTAAAATCTTCTCAAGAATATGAGACTTGGAGATGCTACAAACCAGTCAGCCTGTATACTTTGGGAAAGTCTCTCAAAAGGAAAATGTAAAAGGAAAAAATAGAGAAAGGTCAGCAAAGATAAAGCAAAAACAGAGAAATGAAATAACAGCGCCAAACAGAACTTGTCTGCTAAATTGACATCAGGTATTCAATAAGTAGAAATAGATGTTAAGAGGAAAGTGCTGGGTGGAGGTGCAGAGTCTGAATGCAGCCTTACCTGATTACTTTTTGCAGCCTCAACTCTCATAGCACCCCTTCTGGGGCTTCCAGATGCCACTCACCCCTCTTGGTGGTCCTTTGCTATGTTAAGTCACTAATGCTGTTCCCATCAATGGGGATTACAGATGCTGGCCATACCTCTGGGAGATCTTTCAGCAGCCAAGTGGTGAATACTCTTCTTGCCTATGGGTGATCACTTGAAAGGTACAGGTTGGATTAAAGATGTTCGTCCCATTAGTTGGCAGTCCTTTTACAATCTGGATCACAGATGATAGTCATACATCTGGGCAATCCTTAAGGAGCACAATTGCTGGTGCTCTTTTTATACCTGGTCAATCTTTTTGGAGATTAGGTCACAGATGTTGGCCCAATCTTCATGGGTCAGATTACCAATGCTGGTCTCACCCCTGGGTATTCCTTCCAATGTTGAGCATGCTGTCGGTCACCTGAATCTGTGTTCTTCAGACTCTTGCTCCAACCTGGTTCCCACCTCACTGAATACTGCACAACTCTGATTCATAGTGTCTTCCCCATCAGTAAAGGTATTCTATTGGCCATGTTTCCCAAGACTGTGGTTCAGAGAGTGTCTGGGGCTGACAAACAGCAGACTCATCTGAAGTCATTTACGGCATCACACTTGCTGCTGCTCTGAGAGGAGCATATGTTTATAGCAGTTTTCCTTTCTCTGCTGCTGCATATGTTACCTTTGTCTTCCTTCCTCTACTTTTCCTAATTAAAATGTCTGCTGCTGAGAGCACAGGGATGATTTCCTGCAGCTCTCTAAGCATGGGGCCAGTCACTCCCTCTCACCAGGAGTGGCGGAGGCTCCCCAGACCCACCAATCTCTGACAAATATACTCTCTATTTTTTCCTGATTTACTTTTTCAGGTTTTCTGTTTTACTATTAGAGATTTCCATACACATTTAGCCCATCTGATATCAGTCATCAAGCTTTCCCTAGTTTATTCCCTAGAGAGTCTAGCAGACTGTATTTGCATGTCATTCACCATCTTGGTCCCTAAGTATCTTTGTTTTCCCTAAAGTTTATAACATGAATTTTCAGTTAACATGCACATGCATTTAAATAATAGAATCATATAATATACAAATAATAATAATTTTATCTCTTCCTTTACAATTTATATCCCTTCTATGTGTATCTCTTATCATATTGCTATAATCTACCAATAGATTATCTTTGAGCATACAGGAAAGTTAAAAGAAAGTGAATGGAAAACATATTAGGCACATGGTAAGCAAAACCAGTTCTGTGAACATGGTAACAGAATAAGAATAAATGGTACATTCCTAAGGAAAAATCAAATCTGACATTGCCCTTGGATGTTCTGGGTGTATTCAGGAAAACCCAAAAGAAATAACAAGAAAATGAACATAAAACATGATAGATATAAAATTAATACATAAAACTAATTTGTACTTATCTATACAAAGGCTAAATATAAAATTAAATGCAAAATGTAATTTTTACCAAAGTATGTTTATGTATCCTTTCTATTGGTCGGTGTGTATGTGAGAGAGAGAGAGTTCATGCATGTCATCTATTTAATCTTTCTGTTTCTGTTATCTATTCTAGATGATAAAAATGACATTTAGAAGTAAATCTAAATTTCAACATGGCACTTTTTGAAGAAAATTATATTGAAATACATTCTACAAGAATTAAAGGTCTGGGGATGACTCAGCAAAGAAAGTACTTGCTGCACACGTATGAGGAACTGAGTTTGGATTTCCAAAACCCATGTGCAAACCAGGCATGAAGTCATATGTCTGTCATTCTAGTGGTTGGAGGTGGCAGAGAAAAGAGAATTACTGCAGCTTGTTGTGTAGTTAGTCTGGCATGCACAGTTGTACTTACTCAAATATGAACACATAAAACCTACAAATATGTGTAAGAAACATTAAAAGAAATAAGTGAGACATATACCATATCTTGGGAATGAAATGTTTAACATTTCTAAGATATTGTTTCCCCTAAATAGGCAGCAGATCCTGTATGGTCCAGTGAAAAGAGCAAGGTATTTTGTGAGCTAGTTTAAAAGTTATTTGTAAGCCTTCTGTGGAAGAACAGAGGACCAGGAATAGTGAAAAGTCTCCTGGATAATACAAGCAAGGAGTGTGCAGATGGGATGGAAAGGAAATTGCTCTTCAGTGTGCCAAGATTTATCATAGCACTATATAATAGACAGAGTGATATAACATAAGGATGGAGAAGGAGAAAATAGGAAGAGAATGGTGAACCATTTATATAGAATTTTACATCTAACTCATGCTTATATAGATGAGTGGGAAAACATGAATTATTTACTGAATGATGTTGAGTCAATAGCTTATCCCAAGGAAAAGAAAATCAAATTGTATCCATATCTCACACTATGCATGATTTCTTTTTTGCTTAAAGCTGCTAATACGTCTAATGGGCTTTCTTCCTCACAATGACCATTGGGACAATGGTAAAAGACCTTATGCTATAGTTTGGGTTGTTTGCATCGAGATCCATGGTGGAAGAGTCCTAATTTTATAAACTGGTAAAAGCTACCAGAGGACAGCAAGCTGACTCAGCAATTCAAGCAGTTGGTGTCCTGTCAAGGGTAGATAAAAATCTTGCATTTGAATCCCTAGTGATGCCAACAGTTTGGAATCTCCATCATTTCTGAGTATATTTTTTATTTATTACTTAGTGTATACTTAGCATCTTACATGCTGCAGTATGTGTCAGGAACAACCTAGGAGTGTCTATCCTTTCCTTCTGCCTTCTTCTTGAGACAGGGTCTCCCTTATTGTTTTCAGCACTGATATTCAACAGTCTAGCAGGCCTATGAATTTCTGGATTTTCCTGACTCTGCCTCCCATTGCCATAGGCATGTTGGGATGTGGGTCATTTTGTATTGTGTGTGCTGCAGAATTGAACTTGTATTGGCAGGCTTGCAAAGTGCCTTAAACTGCTGAGCTACCTCCCCATCCCCCATTTCCTTTGCTTCAAGGAAAGTTTATGTGGTAATGTTACTGGTTCAAAAGAAAAGTCTTACAAGTGCATATGTAAACTGAAATCAAATTCTTCACATAAAGCTGCACAATTCACTGCTTTGAAGCTAATACATACCTATAAAGCCATCTTACATTCTTCTGCTAATAAATATTGACTGAAGTTGGAGGAATGAATTTTATTTCCGGCCCATTTGATACATTTGAGTGACAAGTTTTATGTTTTTCTGGAGGCTGGTCTGTTCTCAGAAGGCATAAGACAATTTAGCATGTTTCATCTACCCAGAAGATCCAGTCATTCCTCTCAAGTACAGAGAAAGTCTTCCTATGATATAGGAAGAAGGAAGCAATTTCACATAGATATGAAACACCCAAGTAGGAAAGACCACAACCTGACCTTAGCATATGCTGGACAAACTTTCCAGAGCCCCACCTGGCTGAATTAGATTTAAATGGTCTAGACAAGAGTGAAGTAATGAATAGAGTATGCCTTGCCTTTGGGAAATATAAAAAAATTGTACAAATAAAGTACATGACATATGTCATAAATTTTTGTACTTTTTTCACATAAGCCTAATAGACTTGATACAAAAATATATTTTCTCAGTAACATATATTAGAGATCTTTACACATCACCTCTGGCGATAAGCTGTAACAGAACCATGGGAAGGATTTTTAAAAATTGAATTGGTTTTCATCACAATCAGAAAGCCCTTCTTTATAGCCCAGTTAACAAGAGATCCATACGTGCTTTTTTTTTTCTAGCATTTGTATGATCTCATTTTTCTGTGGTAGATCCTTGATTTAGTGACAGTTTAATCTTAGTTATGGTTGGACATAGAAATTCAATCTCATTTTTTGAAAAATGATAAAGTAGCTATTGCTTCATTGTTCTCATGAGTTGATGCCAGTTTAATTATGATGAACTAATCTTATTGTCTCTTTGTTCTACTTCTGGATTGTCCTGTCCACTACATTGTCTATGGTGATCTTTTAATAAAATCCACCTCAAGATAAACCATAAATCCTGTGAGCAGTCGTAGACAGCAGAATTCTACATGAGTATCCAGGCTATGTTATACCCAACAATGGTTCATCTCAAGCTTCTTCAGGAATGTTAACTAACATTGCCACAAGATGGCAGTTTTTCAGCAAGTTCAAGGCACTATTGGGCCTGACAGATACAGCTGGCAAGGATAACTCAGCTCAATCCTCTTAGTACTTTATGTTCAAGCTTTGTTTTGAAACTGTCTAACTTAAACACAATAGTCTAAGGTCTAGCATAAGATGGTGCACTGCTTGCAAGTAGTCCTATCAGAATGGCAGTACAAAGCTAAAGACAGCAAGTTCATAAAGTTAGCCAGGGTAGATGAAAAAGTGATGTTGGAAGGCACAAACAAGCCAAAGATTTTGTCAATTTTGGATATATGCTGCTTTGTAACAAATTACCCCACATCCAACTGATATAAATCATAAACATGGGCTGGAGAGATGGCTTAGCAGTTAAAGCACTTGCCTGTGAAGCCTAAGGACCCAGGTTCAATTCCCAAGTACCCATATAAGCCAGATGCACTAGGTGGTGCATTCACCTAGAGTTCTTTTGCATAGGCTAGAGGCCTTGGTGTTCCCATTCTCTCTATCTCTAGCTCTCTCTCTCAAAATCAACAGGGCTGGAGAATGGCTTAGCAGTTAAGGCTCTTGCCTCCCAGGTCCTACATAAGCCAGATGCACAGGTACACAAGTGCACAAGGTTGCACATGCGCACAAGGGGGTGCATGGGTCCAGATTTCAATTGCAGTGGCTGGAGGCAAACAAGGAATTAATACCTTCATTGGACCTTTAATAACATTTTTTTTTTTTACTGATAATAAAAATCCAACTCTTCTTAGAGGAGTGAATTTGAGTTCTAGCATTATTTGTGGAACTGTTTAAAATGGATTTAAGGGCTGGCGAGATGACTCAGCCATTGGATGTACTTGTGTGCAAAGGCTGATGGCCCAGATGTGAGTTCCCAGTACAAATGTAAAGCCAGATGCACAAAGTGGTGCATGCATCTAGGGTTTGTTTGCAGCATCAGGAGGCCCTGGCACCCCCCCCCCACTCTCTCCCTCTCTTAAATAAATAAATAAAATATTTAAATCAGTAAATAAAATTGGTTCTGTAAACATACTATTTATTTCCTAGATAACAAAAATAAAACATGTTCTTTTTGAAAATTTTAGAAAATTCAGATGGGTACTATGAAGAATATAAAATTATTTCCAGGAAAACAGTTATTAATGTTTGGTGTACATATTTCCATTTTCTTCATTTTATTTTATTTTATCTTTTACAAGTGGCGTGTGTGGGAGTGAATGCATGTGCACATGTGCGTGTGGAGGCCAGTGGTCAACCTCAGGTGTCACCATCAGGTACAGCATCCACATTTTTATAAGACAGAGACTCTCATTAGCCTGAATTTTACCAATTTGCCCAAACTGGCTGGCCATCGAGCTCCAGTCTCCCCTCTGCTTCTGCCTCCCCAGTGCTGAGATTATAGGTCACCAGGCTGAGCATTTTTTTTAAGTTTTGTTTATTTTTATTTATTTATTTGAGAGTGACAGACAGAGAGAGAAAGAGGCAAAGAGAGAGAGAGAGAGAGAGAGAGAGAGAGAATGGGCGTCCCAGGGCCTCCAGCCACTGCAAATGAACTCCAGACAAGTGTGCCCCCTTGTGCATCTGGCTAATGTGGGTCCTGGGGAACCAAGCCTCGAACCAGGGTCCTTAGGCTTCACAGGCAAGCACTTAACTGCTAAGCCATCTCTCCAGCCCCAGGCTGAGCATTTTTAAGACTATGGATACTGTGGATCAAATTTAGGCCCTCATGCTTGCAAGGTGAGCACTGCACTGGCTGGATGATCTCCCAGGTTCATCTTTTCCCCATCAAAAGGGGACATAATTTTTTTTTTTTTTGGCAGTACTAGAAGTTGCACATGGCCTATGCTTTCTAGCAAACACTCTACCACTAAGATACATCTCCGGCACTTTTCTACTTTTATTTTGAGACAGGATCTCACTAAGATGCCCAAGTTCACTTTGAATTGTAACCATACTGCTTTAGCCTACCCAGTAACTGGGATTATAAGTCTGTGCTGCCAGCCCAGTTAAAAGTGGACTTGAAATGTGTAGAAACTTACAATTTCCATGAATATATTGGAAGCTTTTATTTTTTAAGGGTGCTTTGTCATGATTTATGAGATTCTATATGTCAAAGTTTTGATTAGTAAAGGTTTCATCTTAACTTTGAAAGGATGAAAGTCCTGAATGGATTATAAAAATGACTCATCAAGAGAGTACTAAAGCAAATTTAATTGGCTTTTGTCTCCAAATTGTAACACTAGAATTAAACTTAGAGTTCAAGGTAATAATTTCACAGGTAGGAAAACAGAGGCTGCTTAAAAGGCCTATGAGTTGCCAAGCTTGCACAATAGGATCAGAATGGGAACACACATGGCCCCACACCCTTCCCACAGTCTTAACTGAGAGCTTGTGGTAGGTCCAAAGTTGGGGGGGGGGGGACATGAAGACCATGGATGGAATTTCCTGTTCTTCCTACACAGGATGCCCTGTGGTGGACCTGTCCTATGTTTGCACATGTTGATTTTTGCATAGGATGAAGCTAAGCCTTCCTAGAGGCCAGATTGTTTTAACTTTTGGTGTCTTTTCCTCTTGTGATATGTTGTTTCTCTAGGTTAAACTAAGTTATCTTCCTCAACTTCTGCATTGAATTCAATCAATGATCAGACAGAGGGAATCCTTCACAAGGCTTTCGAAGTTATGGAAATGACTTTGTAACTTTTCTTCATGGGTGAGATATCTTGAGGTTACAATTTGAGAAAATAATGACACTTGTCATATATTTCCTCTAAATAAATCTGGCTTTAATAGCAAGAGGCCCTGCTTTCTTCACTTCTGTTTATTTTCAGTCACTCAAACTGACTCGTGCTGTCAATATCTCCTCACTGTAAGTGTAAGCAGAAGTATTTAAAGAGAGCAGAATTGTTTTATTTTGGGGTTAGCAATTTTCCAGGGACTACTGGCAGAAGTATTTAGTGCTAAAGAATTGCATGTGTTTGCTTTGTTCTAAATATAGGCTGAACAGTATGCGAAGCCTGGTGGCCTCAGACCAAAGCATTGGGAATATTAAAAATATAACCAGGAAAGTAATATCTCTTGCCCAGAAGTAAACAAGTAGGCAAATTTCTGCTAGCTACAGAAATAAAGTAACAGAGATCAGACTTTTCTTCTCAAATCTTTTGGTGGTTTTATTTTTTTTTTTAACAATATAAAACCAAAGCAGTCCTGCCCACTGCTACAGTAACTGCTGGAAAGGAAGCTGGTAAGCAGTGTGTGGTCTTATGGGAGTATGGGAAGGGCTGCAGTGTAATGTACATGACTGCATTGAAAAGGCACATCATTAAATTTTTTTCTTTGAACTCTGCCCTCCAGAATATTTTTTTGCACCAATCTGGCATAATTCCAAAGACTTTCTAACACAAGATTTTTTTCCCCTTTGGATTACGTTGCCAGTGAGAAGGGAGGGATCTAGGTAACATGTGGTATTAATATTATTAAGCTCTGTTTCATATTTTTTCTCAAACTGGGAACTGTAGATCCTTGTGGCCTCTGAACATACTTTTAAAGATATACAAATTGTCTATTATATATATTTTTTCAATGTGAGGGTGATGTAAAAAATTAACATGAGATATTTTAAAAGCCTGTAGATGGTCAGTTTATTATAGCTGCTATAAAAGCACAGCACAAATTGACTGAATTAAGCAGCCATTTGTTGCCATTGTGAAGGCTCGAACCAAGATCAAGGTGCTGGCAGGGTTGGTGACTTCTGAGGGCTGTAAGGGAAAATTTATTCCATAACATTGCCTGGATTCTGTTGGTTTGCTGGCATCTGTGGTGTTGGTTTGCTTGTACATTCCAAAGATCTCTGCCATCACAGTTGCATGGAATTCTCCTGTGTGTCTGTTTCCCGGTGTTATGATTGCCTTTAAATCAGGACACCCATGATCTTGTCTTACATAATCACTTGCAAAGACATTGTCCTGTTTATGGCTCTTGGAGTTAGGACCTCAACATCTGAGGGAACCTAGTTCATTCCAGCATATCTTCCACCTGTTACCAGCTTGAGTTTCAAGGTGAGATGAAAGTTCATTGCATGATTTCAATCGTCCTGTCCTCAAGAGAAAAACAAAAGACTTAGTGTGTTGACAGAATGTTGGTGCCAAAAGAAGCCAAAACTGTCAAGTCAAAATATTATATGGGATTATTACTCCATAGTGGATTCAGCAAGGAACAATGGTGGTACATGGTAGGACAAAAATAATGATTTTTAAGAAATCATACATATATATGTATATAAGTATACATATATATATATATATACATATATATATATATATATCTTATACTAGAACTCATGTTGATATCTACTTAGAATATAACTTAAAACTGGATTTTTAACTTTTCATTGACAACTTCCATACCTATACACAATGTGCAATGATCATAATTACCTCCCACTACCCTCTCCTCCTTTGTTCCCTCCTCTATTCTCCCCTCCACTGAACCCCTGCTTCTTTCCAACTATTTCTTCTATTTTGGTGTTAGTTTTTTCTCCTGTTATGCGGGTCTTGTGCAGGTAGTGATAGCCACTTTGAGGTCATGAATGCAATGGCTGCTTTGTGTCTGGAGCCAGCATTCCAACGCACTCCTCCTCATCCTTTGGCTCTTACATTCTTTCTGTCACTTTTCTACAGTCCCTGAGCCTTGGAGGGTATGATAGATATGTCTCGATTAGTCTCTACATCCATCTATGACTGAGTTTTGAATCTAGGTAACTGGAAGCTAATTTGATATAACTATATTAGAGGCAAGAGTTAAGTTTTCCTTAAAGGAAATGTTAGATTCTCTGGCTTTACATTTTAATAATTATAGTAGCAACAATCATTGTCATTTACAAAAGACTGTCTCTGTTTCAGGCATTACATAGAACTCTATTTGGTATTTGGATCATTGCCTTTTAATTGGAAATTTGCAGTCTTTCTATTGTATTTTTATATTTTTCTGGTAGCAGGATGAATGTTTCTTAGTGAGCATTTCCTAGACTTTCTATACCTATTACTTTTATTTTTAAATCATGTCACCTCCCCTCTGTACAGAAAGTAAAAAGAAAGTATATAAGGTGACATATAGGCCCAGGAATCTTGTTGGAAATGTCAAAATGACTTCTGGACAACTAAGCCTGCATATCCTCATAGGGCTTCACTGTTCCCTAAGGGTCAGTCTCATTGAGAAGCTCAAGGGAGCAATGGCTCACCCAAATGAGATTAAATCACCTAATAATTCCTCAATTGAACCAAACTGCAGCCATGTGAATACAGGCACTCTTCACTTACGTTTTTTAATCTCAACCATGAAATTATTAGGTGGGAGCTTATTTTCAGATTTTTCATGGAACCTTGCATTTGATTTCAAAGTTGTCAAGCTTCTCTACTGTGACATCACTGTTTCTTGGGCACATCAGAGAACTTCTATAATTAGAGAGGGCCTTGAGACTCATTGTGCCAGACTGACCTCTTGGAAAACATGGGAACATTAAGTCTGACAGAAAAAAAAAACAGTCATTTAAAAATGCTATTTTCTTTGAAGATTAGGTACTTATGATTGTTTATGAACAATCTAGTTTTCTCTTTCTGTAGTCCAATCTTGTGCCATAAGATGTTACAAACTTTAAGACATGCTAGACATAAACCAGGAATAAAACTGCAGTTAAATAATATAGCCAGCTTGCTTCCATCTGGGGATAGTTTCTGATTGACACATGGGCTTTTTAGTGTCATCTCAAAGATTTTTTGTTTTAGTTTTTGCTTTGACAAGTAAGTGCAAAGATCAAAAATTACATATGCAATACAATTTTTCAATGCACCACTCCCCATCTGACAAGTACACCAAACCCATTTCACATTGCTTTTGGAGGTATCCAGCAAAATGCATCTTGAAGGAAATAATTTATTGTAACTAAATAATTGCCAGGTTAGCTGTGCTCCCAGGGTGGGGAATCTAGGAGGGTTTGATCCTGTCAAAAGTTGCTTAGCTCCAATAAAAGTATCCTTCCATTCATACATGAAATGTTGAGTTCAATTCTTCCTTTGCTTTGTTGCTCCCTTTCCTTCCTCCCTCCTCATCTGCCTGCTATTTATTTTTTTTTAATATTTTGGTTTTATTTATTTATTTGACAGAGAAAGAGAGAGAGAGAGAATGGGTGTGCCAGGCCCTCTAGCCACTTCAACCGAACTCCAGACATGTGTGCCCCCTTGTGCATCTGGCTAACATGGGTCCTGGGGAATCAGACCTGGGTCCTTTGGCTTTTCAGGCAAGTGCCTTAATCACTAAGCAATCCCTCCAGCCCTTGCTATTTATTTTGAAGTCATTTGGTAGTTAGCATATTGTCTATTTTCTTTTAAATAACAGTGAGCACCCAAGTCTGTTTTTTTTTTTTAATTTTATCTACTTATTTGAGTGAGTGAGTGAAAGAGATTCTATACCGGCATGTCAGGGCCTGTTGTATTGTAAAGAAACTATAGACATATGCATCACGTTATGCACATGAGTTTACATGAGGACTGGGGAGTCGAACCCAGGCCATCAGGCTTTGCAAACAAGCACCTTTAACCACTAGGCAATCTCTCCATCTCCATATCATTTTTAAAGTACTTGCAGTGATTTGCTTATGTACTCGAGTTTAAGAACCCACTTCACTACACTGACGTCTACTTTGCAGGCAGCATGTTGTGAGAATTTAAAAGATAAGGAAGTGTTCAGTGATCTACACATGTTACTTATAAGTCTATTATTTTAAAAGACATGAATTAGAATTATATCTTCCTTTGCAAAAAAGTAATCAAGCTATCTCTTATTTAGCATGACACTTTTAAGAAATAAAAATAAACATAGAAATGTCATTGTCTTTAACTACCATCTTCTTGTTTTTTTCAAACTTTGATAATCATTTAGGGTGATTTTCTACCCTGGATGTATTTAAGATGTCAAAATTAGAATCTTTTTCATAGTACTGAGAATCAGTGACTGTTGAGTGCTCAACTCTAAGTGAGATAACTGTAAATAACTCCCTCCAAGGCTTAAGGCACATCACAAAAGAGGGTAGAAAGAATCTAAGAGCTGCAGGAAGGGGTGGATCACTGTACAGTGCATCTTCCAGACATGACAGATGTGTTGCACTGATTAACTCACAGCAACAACATGAGGCTCACCATGGCGCACCCATTCCCTCTCTCTCTCTATCTGCCTCTTTCTCTGTGCCTGTTGCTCTCAAATAAATAAAAAATGAAGAAAAAAATTAAAAAGAAAAGTTTAAAAAAAATAGTTGTTGATGGTAGAGGGAGACATTTCCTTCAGTAAGTGTAGCTATTGGTAAGCTGCCCTTGCTCTGGTCAATAACCCCTCACCCATGTTCATGTAAGCAACCCTAATCAAACTCATTGGGCCACCAAATTTTTTTCTAAGTGATGAAAGTAGAGGAGGGATTAATTGTGGAGTAGAAGGAGATTAAGAGATGAGTAGAAGTGGGAAGAAGACAAGAGAGGATAATAATGAGGGGTGAATATGATCACATACTATGTATTTGTGTGAAATTGTCAAAAATGTAAACAGAATTAGAGCATTTAATGTTAGGTTTTTATTGTTTTGATGTCAATTTGGCATGAATACTAACCATTTTGTATTTCCTGCCAAACTATGATGTTGATACTTTTGCGTTTTCTGCCTTCAAATAACCTGCCACATCACCATGCATGGGCGTTTGAAATTCTTAACCTTGCTAGAGAGTATGTTTGCAGTTATGTCTTCTCTATTTGTCTCACTACTTGTAGGCAAAGCTCATTGCCATCTTCCCCACTTAAATAACTAACATGGTGCTAATTAATTGGAGACTCAATTAATCATCTTCTCATTGTGGAGACAAAAATCAGTTCAAGGGAGGAAGGGTTTATTTCAGCTTCCAGTTCCAGGTTACAGTTCATCATGAAGGAGAAGGCATGGCAGCAGGAACTGGATGTAGCTAGTTACATTCAGCACAGTAGGGAAGCTGGGAAATGTAAATACTGGCACTCTGCCAGCTCTCTCCTTTTTATGTAATCCAGGACTCCATCCCATTTGTGGTGGTTTGAATTAGGTGTCCCCTCATAAATGCCTGTGTTCTTAATGCTTGGTTCCCAGCTGATGGCAATTTGGAAGGTGGAACTTTGCTGGAGGAGGTATGTCACTAGGGGTGGACCTTGAGGTTTATTAACCCCAAGTTTGCCAGTGTTCATTGGCTCACTCTCCTGCTACTGTTTCCACCTGCTATGGCAGAGGTGATGTTCAGCTTCTGCTCATGTATTCCCTTGCAATCATGAAGCTTCCCCTTTAGACTGGAAACCAAAAGAAATCCTTTCCTCTCATCAGCTGTTTTTCATCAGGTACTTTGTGCCAGCAATGAGAAGGTAACTGCAGCACCCAGAGTTAGGGTGTGTCTTCCCAGCCCTCTTCACCTAATCAGGTAACTACCCACAAGTGATACTAGGTTATAAGCTGGCATTTAATAAAAACAATTACAATAAATATTAACATTAATGTGAATCCACTTGCCTCTCAGGGGTAACCCCAATTAGTTTCCCTTAGCAAAAGAACAGTTCCCTATGCTGTTTCCATTGCCAGAAGCATAAATAGACATTGAGGGGAATTCCTTTTATATAGGAACCATTCAAACCATTTTGAGAAATAAAATCAGAGAATTTAACTTTTAACAATAAAACTAGCTAAAATGTGTTGGCAAGATATCGCTCATCTTATAAAAAGGACTTACACAAAAGCAGTAGTTACTGTCATAGACTAATATTCTGAACCTTCATTTTCCTAAAACTGGGTTTCTGAAAATTTCCACAATAAAATTCATTGTAAATATGTTCAGACTACTGTTCTCAAAGAGGTATTAGTAATCTCAAGGATTAGAGTAGAAAAGCCTTAAACCACTATGGATAATCATTAAATTTGTTTGTTACCTTCTGACAGTTTTTCCAACTATAAAAATATGAAGAATACTCACTTCAATTGCTGCTATATATGTCTGTGACAAAGAGTTTAATAAAGTAAGTTCAATAAAACTCAGTGTTTCAAAGGTGAGAGTGTCTTTGAGCCCTGTGTTGTTATTTGTTCATGGTGCATGGCTGAA
Source organism: Dipus sagitta (assembly GCA_036346955.1). Classification (NCBI taxonomy): domain Eukaryota; kingdom Metazoa; phylum Chordata; class Mammalia; order Rodentia; family Dipodidae; genus Dipus; species Dipus sagitta. The sequence goes on along the minus strand of CM070779.1, from coordinate 53,550,941 downwards.
TCAGGTACAGTGGGTGGAGACCAGGATCCTTAGGTCCTCTCAAAAAAAGAAAAGATATGGGAGTGAATTTGGGAGCAAACTTATACTCTAGGCAACAAAAGCAGAATTTGAAATTAGGTTATGTAGAGTTTGGGATGGAAATTCTTATGTAAATTACATTTTTGGTGCATATATGAGAAATCTGTAAGGTAATAAAAGCAGGCTAGGTTTGGAGAGGAAGCCCACCAATAGTGTGGGTCCATCTGAAGACTAATTTGAGCCAGTGAAAATTCTACAGCATGAAATTCACTTTTGAGATTTTCTCTTTGGGGACAAAGGACTGGGCATTTGTACCCATATACCAGCTAGTCATTGGCTGAATAAGAGTATCACCTCTTAATCTTCCAAAAGATAACTTTTCATTCAGGATATAACTAATATTCTAACCTACATATATGGATAAATTCTCTCAAACTACAGGTATGTAGGTAAGCATATCCAGGTGAGAGATACCATGTAGTTTATAGATTATCAACATCAATTATTAGCTGTTACCTGAGAAAATAGCAACTGTATGGATGACTGTTCAGACTGGACACTTACACTGAGGTTCTGTCTCTGACTATGGTATTGTCTTCCAGGAAAGATTTGACCTTCCTTGTATTGACATGAGGCTTAATGCATGTTAGCTGGGAGAAGCTTATAACCTTAATCAAGATAAACCACTCCAATTCTTAAATTTGGTAATCTTATATTAGGCTGAGTTTTGGTCACTGGTGTAGTCCATAAGTCAGATATTACAATTAAATTTATTATTAGCAAACATAAAAAATGTTTTCAAGAACAGTCTATCTTTTAAAGAATGGAATAGATTATTGCTTGGGAGACAATTATTCAAAACATGTGGTAGTAAAACTAGGCTAAAGGGCAATGTTGAAAATCTTGTCAGTTCTGCCTGATGGCTGGTGGTAGGTATGATGTATTAGATCTCATGACTATGAACACCTAGAGAATTTCTGTAAGAAGCTGGATCAAAAGTTTTCTTGAACTATCATTCACAAAGCAAAAATTGAGAGTGGGGTGGATTTTTCTCTCTGTATAGAATGTCTCCAGTCCTATCCTTTGGCTGGGTGCTTTTGTCTTGACTGTATGAAGCAATGAGGAAGTACACATAGCAAAAGAATGATTTAATATGGTACACTTTTATTTTGAACATAAATGTGTTTAGTTATGCCTTCTATAATTATTATAGTTATTTTCCTTTCCCTATCTCTGGTACAATTCTCACATGGCCCACCAGGTCATGCCTATCTCTGATATACTTCCCACATGGCCCACCCGGTAATTGGCCTATCTCGGGCACAGGTCTCACATGGTCCACCTGGTCATGCCTATCTCTCATACACTTCTCACATAACCCACCTGGTCATTGGACTGTCTTTGATACACTTCTCACATGGTCCACCTGGTCATGCCTATGTCTGGTACACTTCTCACATGGTCCACCTGGTCATTACTATCTCTGATAAACTTCTCACATGACCCACCTGCATATTGGCCTGTCTCCGATACAATTCTCACATGGTCCACCTGGTCATGCATACTTCTGGTACACTTCTCACAGGGCCCAACTGGTCATGCCTATTTCTGTTAAACTTCTCACGTGGTCCACCTGGTCATTTTCCTGTCTCTGGAACACTTCTCACAAGGCCCACCTGGTCATGCCTATCTCTGTTACACTTCTCACAAGGCCCACCTGCTCATGCCTATCTCTGTTACACTTCCCACATGGCCCACCTGCTCATGCCTATTTCCGATACACTCACAAGGCCTACCTGGCCATGCCTATTTCAGATACACTTCTCAAGTGGTCCACCTGGTCATTGTCCTGTCACGGGTACACTTCTCACATGGCTCACGAGGTCATGCCTATTTCTGACACATTTCTCACATGGTCCACCTGGTCATTGGACTGTCTCTGGTACACTTCTGACATGGTCCACCTGCTCATTGGACTGTCTCTGGTACATTTCTCACATGGCCTACCTGGTCATGCCCATTTCTGATACACTTCCCATATGGTCCACCTGGACATTGGCCTGTCTCTGGAACACTCCTCACATGGCTCACCTGGTCATGCATACTTTGGATACACTTCTCACATGGTCCACCTGGTCATTGGCCTGTCTCTGGTACACTTCTCACAGGGCCCACCTGGTCATTGGCCTGACTCTCATACACTTCTCACATGGTCCATGTGGTCATGCCTACCTCTGGTACATTTCTCACATGGCCCACATCGTCATGCCAATTTCTGATACACTTCTCACATGGCTTACCTGGTCATTGGCCTGTCTCTCATACACTTCTCATGTGACCCGCCTGGTCATGCCTATCCCTGTTACACTTCTCACATGGCCAACCTGGTCATTGGCCTGTCTCTGATACACTTCTCACATGGTCTAGCTGGTCATGCCTACCTATGGTACACTTCTCATATGGCCCACCTGGTCATGCCAATTTCTGATACACTTCTCACATGGTCCACCGGGACATTGGCCTGTCTCTGATACACTTCTCACATGGCCTACCTGGTCATGGCCTATCTCTGATACACTACTCACGTGGTCCACATGGTCATTGTCCTGTCTCTGGTACAATTTTCACATGGCACACCTCGACATACCTATCTCTGATACACTTCTCACATGGCCCACCTGGTCATTGGCCTGTCTCTGGTACACTTCTCACATGACCCACCGGGACATGCCTATTTCTGATACACTTCTCACATGGTGCACCTGGTCATTGTCCTGTCTCCGGTACACTTCTCACATGGCGCCGCTGGTCATGCCTATCTCTGGTGCAGTTTTCATATGGTCCACCTGGACATTGGCCTTCTCTGGTACACTTCTCACATGGTCCACCTGGTCATTGGCATGTGTCTGGTCCACTTCTCACATGGTTCTCCTGGTCATGCCTATCTCTGTTACCCTTCTCACATGGCCAAACTGGTCATGCCTATCGCTATTACCCGTCTCCCCTGGCGCACCTGGTCATACCTATCTCTGATACACTTCTCACATGGCCCACCTGGTCATTGGTCTATCTCTGATATACTTCTCAGAGGGCCCACCTGATCACCTATCTCTGGTACACTTCTCACGTGGTCCACCTGGTCATTGGCTTGTCTCTCGTACACTTCTCACATGGCCCACCTGGTAATTGTGATCTCTGGTACACTTCTCACATGGCCCACCTGGTAATTGCGATCTCTGGTACACTTCTCACATGGCCCCCCTGGTCACTGGCCTGTCTCTGATACACTTGCCACATGGCCCACTTCGTCATGCCTAGTTCTGATACACTTGTCATATGGTCCACCTGCTCATTGGACTGTCTGTGGTACACTTCTCATATGGCCCACCTGGTCATGCCTATTTCTGATATACTTCTCATATGGTCCTCCTGGTCATGGGCTTGTCTCTGCTACACTTTTCCCATCGTCCACCTGGTCTGTCTCTGTTACACTTCTCACATGGCCCACCTGGTCATGCCTATTTCTGATACACTTCTCACATGGTCCACATGGTCATTGGTCTGTTTCTGGTACACTTCTTACATGGCCCACCTGCTCATTCCAATCTCTGGTGCACTTCTCACATGGTCCACCTGGTCATTGGCCTCTCTCTGGTACACTTCTCACATGGCCCACCTGGTCATGCCTATCTCTGATATTGTTCTCACTTGGCAGACCTAGTCATGGCCTATCACTGATACACTTCTGACATGGAGTGCTTGGTCATGCCTATCCTTGTAACACTTCTCACATGGCCCACCTGGTCATACCTATCAATGGTGCACTTCTCACATGTTCCACCTGGTCATGGCTATCTCTAATACACTTCTCACATGGCCCACCTGGTTATCCCTATCTGTGAAATACTTCTCACATGGCCAAATGGTCATGCCTATCCCTGTTACACTTCTCACATGGTCCACCTGGTCATTGGCCTGTCTCTGGTACACTTCTCATGACCCACTTGGTCATGCCTATCTCTGTTACACTAATCACATGGTCCACCTGGTCCTTGCCCTATCTCTGGTACAGTTCTCTCATGGCCCACCTGGTAATTGGCCAGTCACTTGTACACTTCTCACATGGCTCACCTGGTCATGCCTATTTCTGATACACTTCTAATATGGTCCACCTGTTCACTGGCCTGTCCCTGCTACACTTCTCACATGGCCCACTTGGTCATGCCTATCTCTGGTACACTTCTCACATGGTCCACCTGGTCATTGACCTGTCTTGGGTACACTTCTCACATGGCCCACCTGGTCATTGACCTGTCTTGGGTACACTTCTCACATGGCCCACCTGGTTATTGGCCTGTCTCTGATACACTTCTCACATGGTCCACCTGGTCATTCCGATTTCTGATACACTTCTCTGGTGCTCGATATGATCATTGTCCTTTCTCTGGTACACCTCTCACTTGGCTCAACTGGACATGCCTATTTCTCATACACTTCTCATATGGTCCAACTGGTCATTGGCCTGTCTCGGGTTCACTTCTCACATGGTCCACCTGGTCATTGGCATGTCTCTGGTACACTCTCACATGGAGCACCTGGTCATTGGTCTATCTCTGATATACTTCTCACATGTCCCACCAGGTTATACCTATCTCTGGAACACTTCTCACATAGCTCACCTGGTCATGCCTATCTCTGGTACACTTCCCACATGGTCCACCTGGTCTTTTGCCTGTCACTGGCACACTTCTAACATGGCTCACCTCGTCATGCCTATTTCAGATACACTTCTAAAATAACCCACCTGGTCATGTCTATTTCTGATACAGTTCTCACATGGTTCACCTCGTCATTGTCCTGTCTCTGGTACACTCCTCACATTGTCCACCTGGTCATTGGCCTGTCTCTGGTACACTTCTCACATGGCTGCCTTGGTCATGCCTATTTCTGTTACACTTCTCACATCGTCCACCTGGTAACTGGCTTGTCTCTGGTACAGTTCTCACATGGTCCTCCTGGTCATGCCTGTCTCTGGTACACTTCTCACATGGAGCACCTGGTCATTGGTCTATCTCTGATATACTTCTCACATGTCCCACCAGGTTATACCTATCTCTGGAACACTTCTCACATAGCTCACCTGGTCATGCCTATCTCTGATACACTTCTCACATGTTCCACCTGGTCATATCCCTGACTCTGGAACACTTCTCACATAGCCAACCTCGTTATGCCTATCTAATATAGTTCTCACATGGCCCACCTAGTCATGGCCTGTCTCTGATACACTTCTCTCGTTACCTGCCTGGTCATAGCTATCAGTGTTACACTTCTCACATGGCCTGCCTGGCCATGGGTATCACTGTTACACTTCTCTCATGGTCCACCTGGTCATGGCTATCTCTGATACACTTCTAAAGTGGCCCAGCTGGTCATGCATATCTCTGGCACACTTCTTACTTGGTCCACCTGGTCATCCCTATCTCTGAAATACTTCTCATATGGCCACCTGGTCATGCCTATCATTGATACACTTCTCACATGGCCCACCTGGTCATTCCTATCTCTCATACACTTCAAACATGGTCCACCTGGTCATTTTCCTGTCTGTGGTACACTTCTTACATGGCTCACCTGGTCATGCCTATTTCTGATACACTTCTCACATGATACACCTGGTCATGCCTATCTCTGATACACTTCTCACATGGCCCACTTGGTCATTGGCCTGTCTCTGACACACTTCTCACATAGTCCACGTGGTCATGCTTACCTCTGGTACATTTCTCACATTGCCCACCTGGAAATTGGCCTGGCTCTGGTACACTTTTTACATGGTACACATGGTCACTGGCCTGTCTCTGTTACACTTGTCACATGGCCCACCTGGCCATGCCTATTTCTGATACACTTCTCATATGGTCCACCTTGTCATTGGCCGGTTTCTGGTACACGTCTCATGTGGCCCACCTGGTCATGCCTATCTCTGTTGCACTTCTCACATGGTCCACCTGGTCATTGGCCTGTCTCTGGTACACTTCTCACATGGCTCACCTGTCATGACTATTTCGGATACACTTCTTACATGGCCCACCTGGTCATGCCTATTTCTGATACACTTCCCACATGGTCCACCTAGTCATTGGCCTGTCTCTGGTACACTTCTCACATGGCCCACCAGGTCATGGCTATCTCTTGTATACTTCTCACATGGTCCACATGGTTATTGGCCTATATGTAGTACACTTCTCACATGGCCCACCTGGTCACGCGTATTTCTGTTACACTTCTCACATGGCCCTAATTCTTATGCGTATCTCTGATACACTTCTCACATGTCACAACTGGCCATTGGCCTATCTCTAATACACTTCTCAAATGGTCCACCTGGTCATGCCTACCTCTGGTACACTTCTCACAAGGCCCACATGCTAATCCCTATTTCTGAAACACTTCTCACGTGGTCCACCTGGTCATTGTCCTGTCTCTGATACACTTCTCACATGGCTCACCTGGTCATGCGTATTTCTGATACACTTCTCACATGGTCCACCTGGTCATTGGCATGTCTATGGTACACTTCTCACATGGCGCACTTGGTCATGCTTATCTCTGGTGCACTTCTCACATGAACCACCTGGTCTTTGGCCTGTCTCTGGTACATTTCTCACATGGCTCACCTGGTCATACCTATTTCAGATACACTTCTAAAATAACCCACCTGGTCATGTCTATTTCTGATACATTTCTCACATGGTTCACCTCGTCATTGACCTGTCTCTGGTACACTTCTCACATTGCCCACCTGGTCATTGGCCTGTCTCTGGTACACTTCTGACATGGCTCCCTTGGTCATGCCTATTTCTGATACACTTCTCACATCGTCCACCTGGTAACTGGCTTTGTCTCTGCTACACTTCTCACATGGAGTACCTGGTCATTGGTTTATCTCTGATATACTTCTCACAGGTCCCACCAGGTTATACCTATCTCTGGAACACTTCTCACATGGTCTACCTGGTCATGCCTATCTCTGATATACTCCTCACATGGCCCACCAGGTTATACCTATCTCTGGAACACTTCTCACATGGCTCACCTGGTCATGCCTATCTCTGATACACTTCTCACATGGCCCACCTGGTCATTGGTTTATCTCTGATATACTTCTCACATGTCCCACCAGGTTATACCTATCTCTGGAACACTTCTCACATGGTCTACCTGGTCATGCCTATCTCTGATATATTCCTCACATGGCCCACCAGGTTATACCTATCTCTGGAACACTTCTCACATGGCTCACCTGGTCATGCCTATCTCTGATACACTTCTCACATGTTCCACCTGGTCATATCCCTGACTCTGGTACACTTCTCACATAGCCAACCTCTTCATGCCTATCTACAATATTGTTCTCACATGGCCCACCTAGTCATGGCCTGTCTCTGAAACACTTCTCACATGGCCTGCCTGGTCATGGCTATCAGGGTTACACTTCTCACATGGCCCGCCTGGTCATGGCAATCACTGTTACACTTCTCACATGGTCCACCTGGTCATGGCTATCTCTGATACACTTCTCATGTGTCCCAGCTTATCATGCCTATCTCTGGAACACTTGTCACTTGGTCCAATTGGTCATCCCTATCTCTGATATACTTCTCACAAGGCGACCTGGTCATGCCTATCATTGATACAGTGCTCACATGGGCCACCTGGTGATGCCTATCTTTCGTACACTTCTCACGTGGCCCACATGGTCATTTTCCTGTCTCTGGCACACTTCTCACATGGCTCACCTGTCATTGAATTTTCTCTGGTACACTTCTCACATGGCTCACCTTTTCATGCCTATTTCTGATACACATCTCACATGGTCCACCTGGTCATTGGCCTGTCTCTGGTATACTCCTCACATGGTCCACCAGGTAACGCCTGTCTCTGGTACACTTCTCACATGGCCAACCTGGTCATTGGTCTATCTCTGATACACTTCTCACATGGCCCACCAGGTAATACCTATCTCTGGAACACTTCTCACATGTTCTACCTGGTCATGCCTATCTCTGATTCACTTCTAACATGGTCCACCTGGTCATTGGCCTGACTCTGGTACACTTCTCAGATGGCCCACCTGGTCATACCTATCTCTGGTGAACTTATCACATGCTCCACCTGGTCATGGCTTTCTCTGATACACTTCTCACGTGGCCCTCCTGCTCAGGCCCATTTCTGATACACTTCTCACATGGCCCACCAGGTCATTGGCCTGTCTCTGATACACTTCTCACATGGGCCACCTGGTCATGCCTACCTCTGGTTCACTTCTCACATGGCCCACCTGGTCATGCCTATCTCCGGTGCACTTCTCACTTGGGCACCTAGTCATTGTCCTCTCCATGGTACATTTGTCACATGGCTCACCTAGTCATGCCTAGTTTTGATACACTTGTCATATGGTCCACCTGTTCATTGGCCTGTCTCTGGTACACTTTTCACATGGCCCACCTGGTCATGCCTATTTCTGATACACTTCTCACATGGCCCACCAGGTCATGTCTATCTCTGGTACACTTCTCACATGGTCCAGCTGATCATGACTATCTCTCATACACTTCTCCCATGGCCCACCTGGTGTTGGCCTATCTCTGTTACACTTCTCACATGGTCCACCTTGTCATGCCTATTTCTGATACACTTCTCACATGGTCCACCTGGTCATTGGCATATCTCTGGTACACTTCTCTCATGGACCACCTGGTCATGCCTATCTCTGTTGCACTTCTCACATGGTCCACCTGGTCATTGGCATGTCTCTGGTACACTTCTCACATGGTCCACCTGATCATGACTATCTCTCATACACTTCTCACATGGTCCACCTGGTCATGCCTACTTCTGGTACACATCTCACAAGGCCCACAATGTCATCCCTGTTTCTGATCCACTTCTCACGTGGTCCACCTGGTCATATTTCTGTCTCTGTTACACTTCTCACATGGCTCACCTGGTCATGCTTATTTCTGATCCACTTCTCACGTGGTCCACCTGGTCATTGTTCTGTCTCTGGTACACTTCTCATATGGCTAACCTGGTCATGCATATTTCTGATACACTTCTCACATGGTTCACATGGTCATTGGACTGTCTCTGGTACACTTGTCATATGGCCCATCTGGTCATGCCTATTTCTGATACATTTGTCATACGGTCCCCCTGGTTGTTGACCTGTCTCTGGTACACTTTTCACATTGTCCACTTCCTCACTGTCCTGTCTCTGTTACACTTCTCACATGGCCCACCTGGTCATGCCTATTTCTGATACACTTCTCACATGGCCCACCTGGTAATTGGTCTTTTTTGTGTACACTTCTCACATGGCCCACCTGGTTATTGGCCTGTCTTGGGTACACTTCTCACATTGTCCATCTGTTCATGCCTACCTGTAGTACACATCTCACATAGCCCACCTGGTCATGCCAATCTCTGATACACTTCTCACATGGCCCACCTGGTCATTCCAATTTCTGGTACACTTCTCATATGGTCGATATGATCATTGTTCTTTCTCTGGTACACCTCTCACAAGGCTCACCTGGACATGCCTATTTCTGATACACTTCTCATATGGTCCAACTGGTCATTGGCCTGTCTCTGGTTCACTTCTCACATGGTCCACCTGGTCATTGGCATGTCTCTGGTACACTTCTCACATGGCGCACCAACTCATGCCTATCTCTGGTGCACTTTTCACATGATCCACCTTGTCTTTGGCCTGTCTCTGGTACACTTCTCACATGGCTCACCTGGTCATGCCTATTTCAGATACACTTCTAAAATAACCCACCAGGTCATGTCTATTTCTGATACACTTCTCACATGCTTCACCTGGACATTGGCCTGTGTCTGGTACACTTCTCACATTGTCCACCTGGTCATTGGCCTGTCCCTGGTACACTTCTCACATGGCCAACCTGGTCATTTGCCTTTCTCTGGTACACTTCCACATGGCTCACTTGGTCTTGCCTATTTCTGATAGACTTCTCACATCGTCCACCTGGTAACTGGCTTGTCTCTGGTACACTTCTCAAATAGTCCTCCTGGTCATGCCTGTCTCTGGTACACTTCTCACATGGCACACCTGGTCATTGGTCTATCACTAATATACTTCTCATATGGCCCACCAGGATATACCTATCTCTGGAACACATGTCACATGGTCTACCTGGTCATGCCTATGTCTGTTACACTTCTCACATGGCCCACCTGGTCATTCACCTACCTCCAGTACACTTCCCACATGGGCCACCAGGTCATGCCTATCTCTGATACACTTCTCACATGTTCCACTTGGCCATTGGCCTGACTCTGGTACACTTTTCATTTGGCCCTCCAGGTCATGCCTTTCTCTGGTGTTGTATTCACATAGCCCAACTAGTCATGGCCTATTTCTGATACACTTCTAACATGGGCCACCTGGTCATACCTATCTCTGGTGCACTTCTCACATGGTCCATCTGGTCATGGCAATCTCTGATTCACTTCTTATGTGGCCCAGTAGGTCATGCCTATCTCTGGAACACTTCTCACATGGTCCACCTGGTCATCCCTATCTCTGAAATGCATCTCACATGGCCACCTGGTCATGCCAATCATTGATACACTTCTCACATGGTCCACCTGGTCATTTTGCTGTCTCTGGTACACTTCTCACATGGCTCAGCTGGTCATGGCTATCTCTGATACACTTCTCACGTGGTCCTCCTGGTCAGGCCTATTTCTGATGCACTTCTCACTTGGCCCACCTGGTCATGGCTGTTTCGGATACACTTCTCACATGGCCCACCTGTTCATTGGCCTCTCTCTGATACACTTCTCACGTGGGCCAACTAGTCATGCCTATCTCTGGTTCACTTCTCCCATGGCCCACCTGGTAATTGGCCTGTCTCAGGTAAATTACTCACATAGCTCACCTGGTCATGCCTATTTCTGATACACTACTCACATGGTACACCTGTTCATTGTCCTGGCCCTGGTCCACTTTTCACATGGTCCACTTGATCATGCCTATCTCTGGTACAGTTCTACATGGTCCACATTGTCATTGGCTTCTCTCCGGTACACTTCTCACATGGTCCACTTGGTCATGACTATCTCTCGTACACTTCTCACATGGCCCTCTGGGTAATGCCTATCTCTGATACACTTCTCACATGGCCCACCTGGTCATTGGCCTGTCTCTGATACACTTCTCACATGGTTCTCCTGGTCGTACCTACCTCTGGTACACTGCTCACATGGCCCACCTGGTCATTCAGATTGCTGATACACTTGTAACATGGTCCACATGGTCATTGTCCTTTCTCTGGTACACCTCTCACATGGCTCACCTGGTCATGCTGATTTCTGATACATTTCTCATATGGTCCAACTGGTAATTGGCCTATCTCTGGTACACTTCTCACATGGTCCACCTGGTGATTGGCCTGTCTCTGGTCCACTTCTCACATGGCTGACCTGATCATGCCTATGTCAGATACACTTCTCACATGGCCCACCTGGTCATGCCTATCTGTGGTACACTTCTCACATGGTCCACCTGGTGATTGGCCTGTCTCAGGTACACTTCTCACATGGCTCACCTAGTCATGCCTATTTCGGATAAACTTCTGACATGGTCCACCTGGTCATTTTCTTCTCTCTGGTACACTTCTCACATGGCCCACCTGTTCATGCCTGTCTCTGGTACACTTCTCACATGGCGCACCTTGTCATTGGTCTATCTCTGATATACTACTCACATGGCCCACCAGGTCATACCTATCTCTGGAACACATCTCACATGGTCTACCTGGTCATGCCTACCTCTGATATTCTTCTCACATGTCCCCCTGGTCATGGCCTATCTCTGATGCATTTCTCACATGGCCCATCTAGTCATACCTACCTCTGGTACACTTCTCACATGGTCCACCCGGTCATGGTTATCTCTGATACCCTTCTCACGTGGCCCACCTGGACATGCGTATATAATGGTACACTTCTCACGTGGTCCACCTGGTCATCCCTACCTTTGAAACACTTCGCACATGGCCACCTGGTCAAGCCTATCTCTGATGCACTTCTCACATGGCTCACCTGGTCATGCCTATTTCTGATACACTTCTCACATTGTCCACCTGGTATTGGCCTCTCTGTGGTACACTTCTCACATGGTCCAAATGGTCATGCCTATCTCTTGTACACTTCTCACATGCCCCGCCTGGTCATGTCTATCTCTGTTACACTTCTCACATGGCCCACCTTGTTATTGGCCTGTCTGTGATACACTTCTCACATGGGCCACCTGGTCATTGGCCTGTAACTGGTACACTTTTCACATGGCCCATCTGGTCATTGGCCTGACTTTGGTACACTTCTCAAATGGCCCACCTGGTCATGCCTATCTCTGACACACTTCTCACATGGCCCACCTGGTCTTTTTCCTGTCTCTGATACACTTCTCACATGGCCCACTTGGTCATGCCTATCTCTGATACACTTCACACATGGCCCACCTAGTCATTGTCGTGTCTCTGATACACTTCTCATATGGTCCAACTAGTCATTTTCCTGTCTCTGGTACACCTCTCACATGGCTCACCTGGTCATGCCTATTTCTGATACACTTCTCATATGGCCCAACTGGTCCTTGGCCTGTCTCTGGTACACATCTCAAATGGTCCCCCTTGTCATGCCTATTTCTGATACACTTACAACATGACCACCTGGTCATTGGCCTGTCTCTGGTACTTCTGACATGGCGCACCTGTCTATGCCTATCTCTGGTGCAATTCTCACATGGCTTACGTGGTCATGCCTATTTCAGATACACTTCTCACATGGCCTACCTGGTCATGTCTATTTCTGATACCCTTGTCACATGGTCTACCTGGTCATTGGTCTGTCTCTGGTACACTTCTCACATGGTCCCCCTGGTCATTGGCCTGTCCTGGCTATATTTCTCACAAGGTCCACATTGTCATCCCTATTTCTGATACACTTCTCATGTGGTCTTCCTGGTCATTGTCCTGTCTCTGGTACACTTCTCACGTGGCTCACCTGGTCATCCCTATTTTGGATACACTTCTCACATGACACATCTGGTCATGTCTATCTCTGATACACTTCTCACGTGAGCCAACTGGTCATTGGCCTGCCTCTGACACAATTCTCACATGGTCCACCTGGTCATACCTACCTCTGGTACACTTCTCACATGACCCACCTGGTCATGCCTATTTCTGATAAATGTCTCACGTGATCCACATGGTCATTGTCCTGTTTCTGGTACACTTCTCAAATGGCTCACCTGGACATACCTATCTCTAGTACACTTCTCACATGGTCCACCTGGTCATGCCTATCTATATTACACTTCTCACATGGCCCACCTGGTCATGCCTATTTCTGATACACTTCTCACATGGCCCAACTGGTCATGCCTATTTCTGATACACTTCTGGCATGGCCCCCCTGGTCATGTCTAACTATGTTACACATCTCACATGGCCCACCTGGTCAAGCCAATTTCATATACATTTCTCACATGGTCCACGTGGTCATGCCTGTCTATATTACACTTCTCACGTGGCCCACCTGGTCATGCCTATCTCTGAAACTCTTCTAACATGGCCCACTTGCTCATTGTCCTATCTCTGGTACACTCCTCACATGGTCCAGCTGCTCATTGTCCTAACTCTGGTACACTCCTCACATGGCCCACCTGGTCATTGGCCTGTCTCTGGTACACTTCTCACATGGTCCACCTGGTCATTGGCCTGTCTCTGATACACTTCTCACATGGCCCACCTGGTCATTGGCCTGTCTCTGGTACACTTCTCACATGGTCCACCTGGTCATTGGCCTGTCTCTGATACACTTCTCACATGGCCCACCTGGTCATTGGCCTGTCTCTGGTACACTTCTCACATGGTCCACCTGGTCATTGGCCTGACTCTGGTACACTTCTCACATGGTCCACCTGGTCATTGGCCTGTCTCTGATATACTTCTCACATGGGCCACCTGGTCATACCTACCTGTGGTACAATTCTCACATGGCCCACCTGGTCATGCCTATCTCTCATACACTTCTGAAATGGTCCACCTGGTCATTGGCCTGTCTCTTGTACACTTCTCAGTTAGCTCACCTGGTAATGCCTATTTCTGATGCACTTCTCATATGGTCCAACTGGACATTGGCCTATCTCAGGTACACTTCTCACATGGTCCACCTGGTCATTAGCCTGTCTCTGGTACTTTCTCACATGGCCCACCTAGTCATGCCTGTTTCTGATACACTTCAAACATGGTCCACCTGGGCATTGGCATGTCTCTGGTACACTTCTCACATGCCGCACCTGGTCATTCTGATCTCTGGTGCACTTCTCACATGTTCCACCTGGTCATTGGCCATTTTTTGTACACTTCTCACATGGACCACCTGGTCATGCCTATCTCTGTTGCACTTCTCCCATTGTCCACCTGGTCATGCCTATTCAGATACACTTCCCACATGGCTCACCTGGTCATGCCTATTTCAGATACACTTCTCACATGGTTCACCTGTACATTGGGCTGTCTCTCGTACACTTCTCACATGGTCCACCTGGTCATTGGCCTGTCTATGGTACACTTCTCACACGGCCGACCTGGTCATGCCTTTCACTGGTTCACTTCCCACGTTGCCCACCTGGTCATGCTTATCTCTGATGCACTTCTCAAATGGTCCGCATGGTCATTGGCCTGACTCTGGTACACTTCTCACATGGCCCACCTGGTCATGGGCTATCTCTGATACACTTCTCACATGGTCTACCTGGTCAAGCCTGTCTCTGGTACACTTCTCACATGGCCCAACAGGTCATTGGTCTATCTGTGATATACTTCTCACATGGCCCACCAGGGAATACCTATCTCTGAGACACTTCTCACATGGTCTACCTGGTCATGCCTATTTCGGATACACTTCACTCATGGCACACCTGGTCATGTACATTCGTTATACACATTTCATATGGTCCATCTGGTCATTTACCTGTCTCTGGAACACTTCTCTCATGGGCGAACTGGTCATTGGCCTGTCTCTGCACACTTCTCACATGGCCCACCTGGTCACTGGCTTCTCTCTGGTGCATTTCCCACATGGCTCACCTGGTCATTGCCGTGTATCTGGTTCACTTCTCACATGGGTCACCTGGTCATGCCTATTTCTGATACACTTGTCACATGGTCCACCTTGTCTTTCGCCTGTCTCTGATACATTTCTCACATGGCTCACCTGGTCATGCCTATTTCTGATATACTTCTCATATGGTCCAACTGGTCATTGGCCTGTCTCTGGTACTTTCTCACATGGCCCACCTGCTCATGCCTGATTCTGATGCACTTCTCACATGGTCCACCTGGGCATAGGCCTGTCTCTGTTACACTTCTCACGTGCCACACCTGGTCATGCCGATCTCTGGTGCAATTCTCACTTGGGCACCTTGTCATTGTCCTCTCTCTGGTACACTTCCCACAAGGATCATCTGGTCATGCCTATTTCAGATACAATTCTAACATGGTTCACCTGTACATTGGGCCTGTCTCTCATACACTTCTCACATGGTCCACCTGGTCATTGGCCTGTCTCTCGTAAACTTCACACACGGCCAACCTGGTCATGCCTTTCAGTGGTACACTTCCCACATGGCCCACCTGGTCATGCCTATCTCGGATACACTTCTCACATGGTCCACCTGGTCATGCCTATCACTGATATTGTTCTCACATGGCCCACCTAGTCATGGCCTATCTCTGATACACTTCTCACATGGCCCACCTGGTCATGCCTGTCTCTGGTACACTTCTCAAATGGCCCAAGTGGTCATTGGTCTATCTGTGATATACTTCTCACATGGCCCACCAGGTAATACCTATCTCTGGGACACTTCTCACATGATCTACCTGGTCATTCCTATTTCGGATACACTTCACTCATGGCACACCTGGTCATGTACATTCGTTATACACATCTCATATGGTCCATCTGGTCATTTACCTGTCTCTGGAACACTTCTTTCATGGGCGAACTGGTCATTGGCCTGTCTCTGCACACTTCTCACATGACTCACCTGGTCATTGGCTTCTCTCTTGTGCACTTCCCACATAGCTCACCTGGTCCTTGCCCTGTATCTGGTTCACTTCTCACATGGGTCACCTGGTCATGCCTATTTCTGATATACTTCTCACATGGTCCACCTTGTCATTGGCCTGTCTCTGGTACACTTTTCACATGGCCCACCACGTCATGCCTATCACTCATACACTTCTCACATGGTCCATTGGCCTATCTGTGGTACACTTCTCACATGGCCCACCTGGTCATGCTTATCTCTGATATTGTTCTCACATGGCCCACCTGGTCATGGCCTATCTCTGATACACTTCTCACATGACCCACCTGGTCATACCTATCTGTTGTACACTTCTCACATGGCCCACCTGGTCATTGGTCTATCTCTGATATACTTCTCACATGGCCCACCTGATCATACCTATCTCTGGTACACTTCTCACATGGTCCACCTGGTCATGCCTATCACTTGTACACTTCTCACATGACCCACTTGATCATGCTTATCTCTGATACACTTCTCACATGGCCCACCTGGCCATGCCTATCCCTGATACACTTCTCACATGGTCCACCTGCTCATTGGCCTGTCTCTCATACACTTCTAACGTGACCCACCTGGTCATGCCTATCTCTGGTGCTCTTCTCACATGATCCACGTGGTAAGTGGCCTGCCTCTGGATCACTTCTCACATGGCTCACCTGTTCATGCCTACTTCAGATGCACTTATCAATTGGTTCACATGGTCATTGGCCTGTCTCTGGTACACTTCTCACATGGCCAACCTGGTCATGCCTATTTGTGGTACACTTCTCAAATGGTCCACCTGGTCACTGGCCTGTCTCTGGTACACTTTCACATGGTCCACCTGGTCATGCCTATCTCTGATACACTTCTGACCTGGCCCACCTGGCCATTGGTCTATCTCTGATACATTTCTCACATGGTCCACCTGTTCTACCTATCTCTGGAACACTTCTCACCTGGTCTACCTGGTCATGGCTATCTCTGATACACTTCCCACATGGCCCAAATGGACTTTGGCCTATCTCTGGTACACTTCTCATATGGCCCACCTGGACATTCCTATTTCTGGTACACTTCTCACATGGCGCACCTTGTCATGCCTATTTCTGATACACTTCACACTTGGTCCACTTGGTCATTGGCCTGTCTCTGGTACAGTTTTCATATGGCCCACCTGGTCATGCCTATTTGTGATATACTTCTCATATGATCCAGCTGGTCAGTGGCCTGTCTCTGGTACACTTCTCACATGGCACACCTGGTCATGCCTATCTCTGGTGAACTTCTCACATCGTCCACCTGATCATTGGTCTGTCTCTGGTACATATCTCACATAGCTCACCTGGTCAGGCCTATTTCAATTACACTTCTCACATGGCCCACTTGGTCATGCCTATTTCTCATATACTTCTCACATGGTTCACCTGATCATTGGACTGTCTCTGGTACACTTCTCACATGGTCCACCTGGTCATTGGCCTGTCTAAAGTACACTTTTCACATGGCCCACCTGGTCATGCCTATCTCTGGTACACTTCTCACATGGTCCGCCTGGTCACTGGCCTACCTCTGTACACTTCTCACATGGCCCACCTGGTCATGCCTATTTCTGATACACTTCTCACGTGGTCCACCTTGTCATTGTACTCTCTGGTACACTTCTCACATGGCTTACCTGGTCATGCCTATTTCTGATACACTTCTCGCATTGTCCACCTGGTCAGTGGAGTGTCTCTGGTACACTTCTTACATGGCACACCTGGTCATGCCTATCTCTGGTACACTTCTGACGTGATACACCAGGTCATTGGCCTGTCTCTGGTACACATCTCACATGGCTCACCTGGTCCATTGCCCTATTGTCAGATCACTTCTCACATGGGCTCACCTGGTCATGCCTATTTCTGATATACTTCTCACTGATCCACCATGTCATTGGCCTGTCTCTGGTACACTTTTCACATGGCCCACCACGTCATGCCTATCACTCATACACTTCTCACATGGTCCATTGGCCTATCTGTGGTACACTTCTCACATGGCCCACCTGGTCATGCTTATCTCTGATATTGTTCTCACATGGCCCACCTGGTCATGGCCTATCTCTGATACACTTCTCACATGACCCACCTGGTCATACCTATCTGTTGTACACTTCTCACATGGTCCGCCTGGTCATACCTATGTCTTATACACTTCTCACATGGCCCACCTGGTCATTGGTCTATCTCTGGTACACTTCTCACATGGTCCACCTGGTCATGCCTATCACTTGTACACTTCTCACATGACCCACTTGATCATGCTTATCTCTGATACACTTCTCACATGGCCCACCTGGCCATGCCTATCCCTGATACACTTCTCACATGGTCCACCTGCTCATTGGCCTGTCTCTCATACACTTCTAACGTGACCACCTGGTCATGCCTATCTCTGGTGCTCTTCTCACATGATCCACGTGTAAGTGGCCTGCCTCTGGATCACTTCTCACATGGCTCACCTGTTCATGCCTACTTCAGATGCACTTATCAATTGGTTCACATGGTCATTGGCCTGTCTCTGGTACACTTCTCACATGGCCAACCTGGTCATGCCTATATGTGGTAAACTTCTCAAATGGTCCACCTGGTGCTTGGCCTGTCTCTGGTACACTTCTCACATGGGCTCACCTGGTCAGTATTTTCTGATACACTTCTGACCTGGCCCACCTGGCATTGGTCTATCTCTGATACATTTCTCACATGGTCCACCTGTTCTACCTATCTCTGGAACACTTCTCACCTGGTCTACCTGGTCATGCCTATTTCTGATACACTTATCTCATTGTACACCTGGTCATTGGCCTCTCTCTGGTACAATTCTCACATGGCTCACCTGGTCATGCCTATTTCTGACACACTTCTCACATGGTTCCCCTTGTCATTGACCTGTCTCTGGTACATTTCTCACATGGCCCACTTGGTCATTGGCCTGTCTCTGGTACACTTCTCCCATGGTTCAACTCATCCTAACTATCTATCGTACGCTTCTTACATGGTCCACCTAGTCATAGGCCTATCTCTGATACTCTTCTCCCATGGTCCATCTGGTCATGCCTACCTCTGGTATACTTCTCATGTGGTCCACCTGGTGATTGTCCTGTCTGTGGTACACTTCTTACATGGCTCACCTGGTCATTCCTATTTGTGATACATTTCTCACATGGCCCACCTGGTCAACCCTATTTCTGATATATTTCTCACATGGCCCACCTGGTCATTGGCCGGTCTCTGGTACAATTCCCCCATGGTCCACCTGGTCATGCCTACCTCTGGTACACTTCTGACATGCCTCACTTGGTTATGCCTATTTCTGATACAAATCTCACATGGCCCACCTAGTCATTGTCCTGTCTCTGGTACACCTCTCACATGGCCCACCTGGTCATGCCTATACCTGGTACACTTCTCACATGGTCCACCTGGTCATTGGCCTGTCTCTCGTACACTTGTCACATGGTCCACATGGTCATTGGCCTGTCTCTGGTACACTTCTCACATGGCCCACCTGGTCATGCCTATTTCTGATACACTTCTCACATGGTCTACCTGGTCATTGGCGTGTCTCTGGTACACATCTCAAATGGCCCACCTGGTCATGCCTATTTCTTTCTTTCTCTCTCTTTTTTTTTTCAGTTCAAAGCATTTTGTATTTATTCAAAAAGAATCCAGAAGGTCCTACGTTCAGGGGAACAAATAAAGCCCACACAGTGTTATCAATGCCGATTAAGATGCACCTCATTAGCACACAGGAGATTTGGTTAAATCCCACGGCCCTGGAAGTTCACACTTGAAGCTCTTGGGTGGCACCCTGTTCCTCCATCATGGGTGAGATGTCTCAGTCAGCAGTGGTGGCGCTGAGGCACGAATGTCATTGCTGTGTCGGAACTGGCAAGTGAAAAGAGTGGATAGATGTTTATATGCTTTTCAAGTTCTGGAAGAATTTCGTGGAGAGGGACCTGAGAGAAGCTTTATTTCAAGAGGTGGGTGGTTCCTGCATAACCGATTTTCCAGATTAAGATGAAGGTGGAGATGACAGTTATTAATTGGGTATTATGCACCGTGGGTGTCTTGCTCGTAGAGGCCATGGTCAGTGCCATTCATTTCCAGCTTCTTGGGTGCAGAGGCACACCCACTGTGGTCCTTCCTACATTCTCGGGAGGCTGTGTGCTCCAAGAGGAGCCTCTTGTTTTCAGAACACATCTCACTAGCTGGCTTGCTTTACTTTCCTTCCTTCCTTCCTTCCTTCCTTCCTTCCTTCCTTCCTTCCTTCCTTCCTATTTCTGGCAAAGACACCTTTATTTTTTTTCCTCAATTTTTACTAACATTTTCCATGATTATAAAAAATATCCCATGGTAGTACCCCCCCCCCCACTTTTCCCTTTGAAATTCCAGTCTCCATCATATCCCCTCCCCATCTCAATCTTTCTACTTACATATATACAATACCAACCTAATAAATACCCACCTCCCTTCCTTTCTCTTCCCTTTATATCTCCTTTTTAACTTACTGGCCTCTGCTACTGAGTTTTTTCCTTCTCGCACAGAAGCCCAATCATCTGTAGCTAGGATCCACATATGAGGGAGAACATGTGGCGCTTGGCTTTCTGGGCCTGGGTTACCTCACTTAGTATAATCCTTTCCAGATCCATCCACTTTTCTGCAAATTTCATAACTTCATTTTTCTTTAGCGCTGAGTAGAACTCCATTGTATAAATGTGCCATATCTTCATTATCCACTCATCAGTTGAGGGACATCTAGGCTGGTTCCATTTCCCAGCTATTATAAATTGAGCAGCAATAAACATGGTTGAGCATGTACTTCTAAGGAAACGAGATGAGTCCTTAGGATATATGCCTAGGAGTGCTATAGCTGGGTCATATGGTAGATCAATCTTTAGCTGTTTTAGGAACCTCCACACTGATTTCCACAATGGCTGGACCAGATTGCATTCCCACCAACAGTGTAGAAGGGTTCCTCTTTTTCCACATCCCTGTCAGCATTTATGATCATTTGTTTTCATGATGGTAGCCAGTCTGACAGGAGTGAGATGGAATCTCAATGTAGTTTTAATCTGCATTTCCCTGATGACTAGTGATGAGAACATTTTTTTAGATGCGTATATGCCATTCGTATTTCTTCCTTTGAGAATTCTCTATTTAGCTCCATAGCCCATTTTTTGATTGGCTTGTTTGATTCCTTATTATTTAACTTCTTGAGTTCTTTGTATATCCCAGATATTAATCCTCTATCAGATATATAGCTGGTGAAGATTTTTTCCCATTCTGTAGGTTGCCTCTTTGCACCGTGTCCTTTGCAGTGCAGAATCTTTGTAATTTCATGAGGTCCCAGTGGTTAATCTGTGGTTTTATTGCCTGAGCAATTGGGGTTGTATTCAGAAAGTCTTTGTCAAGACCAATATGTTGAAGGGTTTCCCCTACTTTTCCCTCTAGCAGTTTCAGAGTTTCAGGTCTTATGTTAAGGTCTTTAATCCATTTGGACTTAGTTCTTGTACATGGAGAGAGAGAAGAATCTATTTTCATCCTTCTACAGATATATATCCAGTTTTCCCAACACCATTTGCTGAAGAGGCTGTCTTTTCTCCAATGAGTATTTTTGGCATTTTTTTTGGTACTTTTATTTCTCATTAAACTGAACCAATGTGTATTAGTCAGGGTTCTATAGAGGATCAGAATCAAAAGAATAGATAGATAGATATAGATATAGATATAGATATAGATATAGATATAGATAGATATAGATATAGATATAGTAAAGGGGATTTACTAATTGGCTTATGGGATATGGGCTGGGCAGTCCAATAATAGCTGTCTGCAGGACAGAGACTTGAAGAAACTGGTAGCTGCTTGGTCCACAAGGATGGATGCCTCTGTAGTCCCTGTCTGGTACTGAGGATCTGCAGGATTCCTGGAGGGCCACTATCTTCAGTCTACATGGAAGACCAGTGAAGTTGGGTTCCAATGTCCACGAAGGATGGCAACAAGGGAGATGCTCACACCAGCAAGTAGCATGGGCAGCCAGACGAAAGGCACTGTGTTCTCTTGTCATATATAGTCTGCCACGGAAAGGGCCACACTGGAGGAAGGACATCCACCTTTCATCATTGCTGACTAGAAATCTCACAGACCTCCCTAAAATGTGTGTCTCTTATTCAATTCCTAATCTGGTCAAGTTGACAATATTACTTGACCTTTAACACAAGGATTTGGTAGTTCCACAATTAATTGGCAAATACATACATATGATACCAAATCTATATAATACCAAAAAGTAGACAAAAAGGTCTCTTTCACATATTAGGTTACTTGAGGGGCAAATTTTACTACCTGTTCCCTAACAGATATACATACATACATTTATATTTGGTTTTTCAAGGTATGGTCTCACGCTGGTCCAGGCTGACCTGGAATTAACTATGTAGTCTCAGGGTAGCCTCGAACTCTCAGCGATCCTCCTACCTCTGCCTCCCGAGTGCTGGGATTAAAGGCATGCGCCACCATGCCCGGTCTTAACAGATATATTTTTAAAAGGAAATCTGTACACAGTTAATAAAAACACACTGAAATTTCAGGAAGATGAGGCATTACATTCCTCCTTGAGTGGAAAACAAACAAACAAACATGTCTTCAGGGAGGATGGCTCAATCAGTAGGTAAAGTGTTTGCCTTGCAAACATAAGGACCTGAGCTGGATCCCCATCAGCCACATGAAAGGGGGAAAAAAAAAAAAAAAAAAAACCAGGCATGGCAGAAGCCTGAGTAAGGAGCCCAAGGATGCCCATGGTCACCACACTCACATGCACCTCAAAACAAATGCCCAAGTTATTCTTTATTTTTCTCATTTTGGTTTTTCGAGGTAGGGTCTCGCTCTAGCCCAAGCTGACCTGGAATTTTCTATGTAGTCTCAAGGTGGCCTCAAACTCACATTGATCTTCCTACCTCTGGCTCCCAAGTGCTGGGATTAAGGGCATGTGCCACCACACTTCCTTTTTTTTTTTTTTTAATATGCCTTCAAATACCATGCTGTCATTTTCCTCTGATCCTGCCTTCACACATTTTGAATGGTTCTCCACATAAGTAGGTTCCTCACCATGAATAGATATGGGAACCATTCGGGAATGAAAATTTGTAGTTCTGCTCCAGCTCGGCTCACTCAAACTCAGGGCCAGGGCTAGACTCTGTTAACAAGTGGTGATTCCTCTACTCACTAAAGTTAGAGAAATGTGGCATTAGAGCACCATTGTTAGCAGTGCAGTGCAGTGCTCATCTGTGTGCTTACCATGGATCAATCTCCATCAACACCACCCCTCAATAAAGTGTATACTTTAAGCTGGGGGTACATCTTAGTGGTTGGTAGTGCAGAGGACTTGTATGCATTCCCTCATTCATAAATCAAGGTGGTCACAGTATTCAAAAGATCCAAATGTCTAGGAATACCAAGGTAGCAAAACAAAAATTGCACTGACCCGAAATCCCAAGTGCATTTGTTCTAATACCTCATCCTGATGATCACTTACTATTCTGGAACTGTCTTCTTCAGTCTGAGGTTTCATATCTATTAAGTGGGAGTGCCAGGTTGAGCATCCAGAGCAGACAAAACAGAATTAGAAAAGCTTGGGGTGAGTGCAACTGGGGATGTGTTTCAGCTGGACCAGCCCATGTTCTTTTAATTTTTTTTTTCATTTTTACTTATTTATTTGAGAGTGACAGAGAGAGAGAGAGAGGCAGATAGAGAGACAGAGAGAGAATGGGTGTGCCAGGGCTTCCAGCCACTGCAAACAAACTCCAGATGCGTGCGCCCCCTTGTGCATCTGGCTAACGTGGGTCCTGTGGAATGGAGCCTCGAACCAGGGTCCTTAGGCTTCATAGGCAAGCGCTTAACCGCTAAGCCATCTCTCCAGCCCCCAGGTTCTTTTTAATTAAATTAATTAACTAATTTATTTATTTGAGAGAGAGAGAGAGAACGAGCGAGTGCCAGGGCTCTAGCCACTGCATATGAACTCCAGACACATGTGCCACCTTGTGCTTTCGGCTTATGTGGGTCCTGGGGAATTGAACCTGAGTCCTTAGGCTTTTCAGGCAAGTGCCTTAACCACTAAGCCATCTCTCCAGCCTGATCCCAGGTTCTTACTGTCAGTTGCATATTGAAGTCACCCCAGGTCATTTTAAATTATCCCACCTTTGAGAATCTGTTTACTAGTGTATGTAGAGTGGAGCTCAAACATTTTTGGCATTTTTATCGAATATCAGGTGGCTATAGCTACCTGGAGTTACATTTGGGTCCTCTATTCTGTTCCATTGATCTACAAGTCTGCTTTTGTGCCAGTACCACGCTGTTTTTGTTACTATGGCTCTGTAGTATAGGTTAAAATCAGGTATGGTGATACCATCAGCCTTATTTTTGTTGCTCAGTATTATTTTAGATATTCGAGGTTTTTTGTAATTCCAAATGAATTTTTGGATTGTTTTTTCTATTTCCATGAAGAATGCCTTTGGAATTTTGATAGGGATTGCACTGAATGTGTAGATTGCTTTTGGTAAGATTGCCATTTTCACAATATTGATTCTTCCAATCCAGGATCAAGGGATGTTTTTCCATTTCCTAGTGTCTTCTGCAATTTCTCGCTTGAGTGTTTTAAAGTTCTCATTGTAGAGATTCTTTATTTCCTTGGTTAGGTTTATTCCAAGGTACTTTATTTTTTTTGATGCAATTGTGAATGGGGGTGGTTCTCTGATTTCATCCTCTGTGTGTTTATTGTTAGCATATATGAAGGCTACTGATTTCTGTGTATTTATTTTGTATCCTACTACATGGCTGTAGGTTTTTATCAGTTCTAACAGTTTGCTAGTAGAGTCTTTGGGGTCCTTTATATATAGAATCATGTCATCTGCAAATAATGATAACTTGACCTCTTCCTTTCCAATTTGTATCCCTTTTATGCATGTCTCTTGACTTATTGCTATGGCTAAGACTTCCAGAACTATATTAAATAAAAGTGGTGACAGTGGACACCCTTGTCTTATTCCTGATTTTAGTGGAAAAGCATCCAGTTTTTCCCCATTTAGTAATATGTTGGCTGTGGGCTTGTCATAAATAGCCTTTATTGTATTGAGATATGTTCCTTCTATTCCCAATCTCTGTAGGACTTTTATCATGAAGGCATGTTGGATTTTGACGAATGCTTTCTCTGCATCTAATGAGATGATCTGGTACACTTCTCCCATGGTCCACTTGGTCATTGGCCTGTCTCTGGTATATTTCTCTCATGGTCCACATGGTCCTTGGCCTGTCTCTGGTCCACTTCTCACATGGCCCACCTGGTCATTGGCCTGTCTCTGGTACATTTCTCACATGGCCCACCTGGTCATGCCTATCTCTCGTACACTTCTCAAATGGCCCACCTGGTCATTGGTCTATCTCTGATATACTTCTCACATGGCTCACCTGGTCATACCTATCCCTGTTACACTTCTCACATGGTCCACATGGTCATGCCTATCTCTGATACTCTTCTCACATGGTCCACCTGGTCATTGTCCTATCTCTGGTACACTTCTCACATGGCCCACCTGGTCATTGGCCTGTCTCTGGTATATTTCTGTCATGGTCCACCTGGTCCTTGGCCTGTCTCTGGTCCACTTCTCACATGGTCCACCTGGGCATTGGCCTGTCTCTGGTCCACTTCTCACATGGTCCACCTGGGCATTGGCCTGCTCTGGTACAGTTCTCACATGGCTCAATTGGTCATGCCTATTTCTGGTACACTTCTCACATGGTCCAACTGGTCATTGGCTTGTCTGTGGTATACTTCTCACATGGCTCACCTGGTCATGCCTATTTCTGACACACTTCTCACATGGTCCAACTGGTCATTAACCTGTCTCTGGTGCACTTCTCACTCGGCTTACCTGGTCATGCATATTTCTGATACACTTGTCACATGTCCCACCTGGTCATGACTATTTCTGATACACTTCTCAAAGGCTTCACCTTGTTATTGTCCTATTTCTGGTACACTTACCACATGGCCCATCTAGCCATACCTATCTCTGTTACACTTCTGACTTGGCCCACCTGGTCATTGGCCAGTCTCTGGTATACTTCTCACATGGTCCACCTAGTCATTGGCCTGTCTCTGGTACACTTTCACATGGCTCACCTGGTCATGCCTATTTCTGATACACTTCTCACATGGCCCACCCGGTCATGCCTATCTCTTGTACACTTATCATATTGTACACCTGGTCATTGGCCTGTCTCTGGTACAATTCTCACATGGCTCACCTGGTCATGCCTGTATTGGATACAATTTTCACATGGCCCACCTGGTATGCCTATTTCTGATACACTTCTCACGTGGTTCACCTGGCCACTGGCCTCTCTCTGGTACATTTCTCACATTGCTCACCAGGTCATGCCTATTTCTGATACACTTCTCACATCGTCCACCTGGTCATGACTATCTCTCGTACACATCTCACATGGCCCGACTGGTCATGGATATCTCTTCTACACTTCTGACACAGCACACCTTGTGAATCCAATCTCTGATACACTTCTCACATGGCCCACCTGGTCATTGGCCTGTATCTGATACACTTTGTACATGGTCCACCTGGTGATGCCTTCCTCTGGTACACTTCTCACATGGCCAACCTGGTCATTGGCCATCTCAGTACACTTCTCACATGGCCCACCTGGTCATGCCTATATCTGGTGCACTTCTCACATGGTTCACCTGGTACTTGGCCTGTCTCTGGTACACTTCTCACATGGCCCACCTGGTCATGCCTATTTCTGATACACTTCTCTCATGGTCCACTAGGTCACTGGCCTGTCTCTGGTACATTTCTCACATGGTCCACCTTGTTATGCCTATCTCCCTTGCACTTCTCACATGGACCACCTGGTCACTGGCCTGTCTCTGGCACACTTCTCCCATGGTCCACCTGGTCAATGGCCTGTCCCTGGTATATTTCTCTCATGGTCCACCTGATCCTTGTCCTGTCTCTGGCACACTCCTCACATGTTCCACCTGGTCATTGGCCTGTCTCTGGTACACTTCTCATATGGCCCACCTGGTCATGCCTACTTCTGATACACTTCTCACATGGTCCACCTGGTCATTGGCCTGTCTCTGGTACACTTCTCACATTGTCCACCTGGTCATGCCTATCTTTCGACACTTCTCACATGGCCCACCTTGTCATGGATATCTCTATTACACTTCTGACATGGCCCACCTTGTGAATCCAATCTCTGATACACTTCTCACATGGCCAACCTGGTCATTGGCCATCTCAGTACACTTCTGACATGGTCCACCTGGTCATTGGCCTGTTTCTGGTACACTTCTCACATGGCCCACCTGGTCATGCCTATTTCTGATACACTGCTCTCATGGTCCACCTGGTCATTGGCCTGTCTCTGGTCCACTTCTCACATGGCCCACCTGGTCATGCCTATTTCTGATATAATTCTCACATGGTCCACCTGGTCATTGGCCTGCTCTGGTACAGTTCTCACATGGCTCAATTGGTCATGCCTATTTCTGGTACACTTCTGACATGTTCCAACTGGTCATTGGCCTATCTCTGGTACACTTCTCACATGGTCCACCTGGTCATCTTGTCTCCGGTACACTTCTCACATGGTCAACCTGGTCATGGCCTATCTCTGATACACTTCTCACATATCCCACCTGGTCATGCCTATCTCTGAAACACTTGTCACATGGACCACATGGTCATACTTATCTCTGGTACACTTCTTTCATGTTCCACCTGGGCATGCCTATCTCTGGAACACTTCTTACATGGCCCACCTTATAGCCTTTCTCTGATATACTTCTCACAGGGCCCACCTGGTCATGGCCTATCTCAGAAACACTTCTCACATGGCCCACCTGGTCATACCTATCTCTGGTACACTTTTCTCATTGTGCGCCTGTACATGGCCTATCTCTGATACACTTCTCTCATGGCCAACCTGGTCATGCCTATCTCTGGTACACTTCTCACATGGCCCACCTGGTCATGCCTATCTCTGATGTACTTTTCACATGGCCCACCTGGTTATGAACTATCTCTGATACACTTCTCACGTGGCCCACCTCATCATGCCTATCTCTGATACACTTCTCACATGGCCCAGCTGGTCATGCGTACCTCTGGTACACTTCTGACGTGGCTCACCTGGTCATGCCTATCTCTGGTACACTTCTCACATGGCCCACACGGTCATGGCCTATCTCTGATACACTTGTCACAGGGCCTGCCTGGTCATGGCCTATCTCTGACATACTTCTCACATGGCCACCTGGTCATGCCTCTCTCTGATATACTTCCCACATGGCCCACCTGGTCACGCCATCTCTGTACACTTCTCACATGGCTCACCTGTTGATGGCGTATCTCTGATACACTTCTGACATGGCCTACCTAGTCATGCCTATCTCTCGTACACTTCTCACATGTTGCACCTGTTCATGGCCTTTCTCTGATACACTCCTCACATGGCCCACCTGGTCATGCCTATCTCTGATACACTCCTCACATGGCCCACCTGGTCATGCCTATCTCTGATACACTCCTCACATGGCCCACCTGGTCATGCCTATCTCTGATACACTTCTCACATGGCTCACCTGGTCATGCCTATCTCTGATACACTTCTCACATGGCTCACCTGGTCATGCCTATCTCTGATACACTTCTCACATGGCTCACCTGGTCATGCCTATCTCTAATATACTTATCACGTGGCCCACCTGGTCATGCCTATATTTGGTACACTTCTCACATGACCCTCTTGGTCATATCCTATCTCTGGGTCATTTCTGACATGGTCACCTTGTCATGACCTTTCTCTATGTACACTTCTCACATGGTCCACCTGGTCATGGCCTGTGTCCCATATACTTTGAAGTACATATGTCTTAATTCTCTTTAAACTTGTGTGTAATCATGTGGTTGATTTTGAGGCAATAAATTGTCCTCTTCTTCTTTCTTGTTTTGTGGCCTCTGTGACAAAACCATCTGCTCTGATAATGAAAGGAGTCATAAATTAGTAACTCCTTTTTAAGTTACCAGAGCAATGCAATCTTCCTGGCACCCATTCTGATAGTTGATGACTTACAGGCATTGATCCATCAGCTTCTCTGGGCATTATTTCCTCATCTCTTCATTGTCCAATTTCAGTATAAACAAATTTATGTTGATCTTGCATTTTACTAATGATATATTTAAATGGGGAAAGAGGAAAACAGAGCATCAGTGATCACAATTATTGACATCTGGTATAGGATTGAATGCAAAACCAATCACAGTTGTCTTGATGGTTATTAAAATGTCCACTATGGAATTTCTAATTTAAATAAAAAACACTTGAAAGAAATCATCAGTATTAACAGGAGCTTAAATTGAAACCATGTTGGATTGTAGGCAATAAAATGCTAGAGATAAATACTGCCTTTAATATTATCCCAAATCATCCACATGGCTCTGCTCATGCCACTGGATTTTCTTTAGGTTTGACCGTTTTGGGAAACCAAAAGGTCTAAAGAACCCACCCACTTGATCTTCTTTTCAGTGGCTTATTCCCTGTCCAAGCCTTTGGGTTCCTCATTTTATTGAAACATTTTGCAGTTTGGGTTTATGAACACAGTGCTACACCATGCACATGCGTGCCCGTTGGCCTATGCTTCAGTGTAACATAAGATTTGCTCAATCTAGAGGTCACAGAGTCAGTGTACAATGGAAGACCTTGTGAAGAACCGAGAGTAATATTTATCAGTTGTTTGTTTGGTGCCCAGACTTTTAGCTGACACTCAAAATGTGTCTGTCAGCCCTCACTCATCATTTATTCTGTGAGCAACAGTATTGTGCCCACTGAGGTAGAGTTTATGGTTTTAGTTATCCAAACACCTCCAGTGCCTCAATCATATTCACAAAGAAAATACATGCATTATTTTAGAATAGCTTATATAGCCTTTCCCTAGGAAACTTCCAGCTATCTGTATCAACAGGGAGGAACTCCAGACATCTATGAAGGGACATAGATACAAGATATACCATTATTCTTAAGAGAACACACTCAGAAAGAAATAAAAATTTCTTGCTTAATCCTACCAGGAAAAATATAAAAAGGTTTGTTTTCTCTGTTGGTGAACATTCCATAGTGTTTTGCCTGTTTCCCTTCCTATGATTCTATACACTGACAACACTTAACAATAAGTGTGTAATCTCTATAGTCCATGAATATTCCATCAGTAAGTACTTGAATTCAAGTCCTCATTATTTATTATTTTTATGCTATTTCATAAAATGGGTCTTTCAAAGAGAGTGAGAGCTTGCTCAGTTGGTTGTTCTGATCAATATTTCAGTGTTGCCAAATTTCCCATGAGATAATTTCAAAATTCCATTATCTCCTATAGCATGAAACACATCCGAAATACCAGTCCAGCATGGACTTTTGTCTTATCATCTGTGAAGTCCCTTTAATCGCATAATTCTAGTCAGTGGTTTTTGGTCTTACTGAGGATGAATTCTCTGGCAGATATATGGACATATGCAATTCCATGGCATGCTGTGTCTCACCCAAACCCCTCTGCCACACCATCTCCTGAGTCTTTAAGACCTATCTTCAGCCCATAATTCCCCATGAAGCAGTTTCTGGCATGTTCACTTAGAGTAGACATGGGGTTTCCCTTAGAATGGGGACAGCCTATTAACAGGTATCCTTGATGAGACAATTACCTTTTCAGGTTGATGTTTTTCTGCCTTTTGTGGACTCAGATTAATGGATTTGGAAATGACCTTTCATCTTTTCAATATTTTGCTGAATCATTTTAATGTCCTCAGATTGTGAAGTGAACATGCTGTGTAACTGGGAAACTGGTAGATGGTTGATCTTGATTGCTAACTTGACTGGACTTAGATTCACTTAGGAGACACACCTCTAAATATATCTTTGAGGGAATTTCGAGAGGATTAACTGAGTTGGAGGACTTACCTTCAACAAAAACAGTAACTTTTAACAGCTTGGAAGACCTGATACTAAGAAGCCTGGGGAAAATTCTGCATGCTTGCATCTGCATTTTCTCTTTCTCCTCTCCCTCCTTCCCGCTTCTTCTCTCCTACCCTTCCTTCCATTCTTCCTTCCTTTTTGAGACAGGGTCTCACTGTAGCCCAGGCTTAGAACTCACTCTGTAGCTCAGACGTCTCAGACTCACACTGATCCCCCTACCTCATCTTCCTGAGTACTGAGATTATAGGAGCGCACCACCATATCTGGCTTTCTTCTTTTTGAGTGACTATGCATCACTACTGCTGCCATCCTCCACTGATAACAGACTCCAGCATCTTCAACCTTCCTTCAGCACTGGATTGGGGTTGCAGAAACACCTAGCTTCCTAGCATGAGCAGCTACCAGGTTCTTTGCCTCTTCAGCATACAAACAGCCATTGGACTACTCATCTCCCATTGTGTAAGCTAAATCATTCTCTAGCTTTCTTAGTTTGTTTTCTAGAGAAATCTTTCTAATACAACTGGTATCCATGTCAATAAAAAGAAAAACATTTCAACTTTACACCATTCACAAAAATAAATCTCAGATGGCTAGATTAAAGATCTAATGTTGAGTCAGGCAATTGTGTTGTCAGATAATACAACATGGATAATACCTTTGCTGCTACTAAGTAAGGTCTTTTATTTTTACTATTTTATTTTCAGTGTTGGGGACCAAACCTAGTGTGATGCCTAATATTGTTTGATGCAATCTAGAATCACATAGGAGACAAATCTCTGAGTATTTCTGTGAGTGATTTTCTAGATTAGGTTAATTGAGTTGAGAAGACCTACCCTCAGTATGAGTGGCACTATTCCATGAACTAGAGTCCCAGGCTAAATGAAAAGGAGAAACTGAGCTGAGAATGGGCCTTCTTGGCCCTCTCATTCCTGTATAAGAACAGGATGTACCTAGCTGTATCATTCCATCCCCACCATAGGGCATTATTATCTTGGACTATAAACCAAAATAAGTATTTCCTCCCTTTAGTTGCTTTTGTGAGGTATTTATCTTGTCACACAACAAGGAAAGTAATTAATACCTCCAGGGTCTTGTTCATGCTAGGAAAGCTCTCTCCCACTGACCTAATAAATTATTAGCCCCAAGGAAATGTTCTTAAAACAAGAAAAACTTGCAATAATCATGGTAATTTGAGTAGGGCTTATGGAAATAAGTAACCAGACTTAGTGAGTTCTGTTGATGAAGTTAATTTTGTGATTTTATTTTATTTTCTTCCATAGAATTCTTTATTTTTACATGGAAGTGGGTGATAATTTACTTATTTGATTTTCTTAAACACTGAATAAAATAAACTGATTGGACACATATTTAATTTCAAAAGATTTCATGTTTTAGCTGATAAAAGTAACATTTTCTTATTTAAAAAACTGATTTCAAATTTACCATAAAGGAATAATTCCCACTTGTTAATAAACTGAGCTATGAGAATATGAGTTGTATCCTATGTTTATTTGACCAGAAGCCAGTGTTTATTAAATTTCCCTGAATTCCAGACAAGTTTGCTGAATTTCTTTCTTTCTTTTTTATTAATTAGTTTAATACTCAGAAAAGACAGTCAATTTGGTACCATTGTTAGGCTCATTCATGTCCTACCCCCTCCCCCTGGCCCCTTATTGTTGAGGTACATAGGTCATGCATTCTGGAGTTAGCGCATAGTTATGGGTAGGATAAATGTCTCTGTATATCATGACCTAGCATGTGGCTCTGACATTCTTTCTGCCCCCTGTTCCGCAAAATTTCCCTGAGCCATGTTGGGTTCATTTTTGGTCTGCTTCAGTGATGAGTTGTTGGGGGCCTCAGTGTTTCTGGAACTCTGATTTGGTAGGAGTTGATTTTTCTCTGTGTTGATCTCCTTCCCCCTTGTGCTGGTACCCGGTTCACCAAGAAAACAGCACACTTGCTTGTTTCGCCAATTATTCTTAGTTTCAGCCAGGGCCCTTTTGAGGTATGATGGGGTGGCTCTCTCCTTAGGATCTACATCTGTCTGAAAAAGAGAAGCAGATTCTCCAATGGAGAGTAAAGTTAGCACCCGACAAATGAGATAACTCTTACTTTTTTATAGAGAATTTAATAGGTGTAGGCCCACTTGTAGCCCACGATTGGTGGTAGCTTGATAATAGAGAGCAGGCTTATGTTTGGATATGGTTCTGACTTCTTTCCCAGATCCAGCTATGGGTTCTGTACCACTGAGGGGATCAGTTAGCCAAATCAAGAGCAGTTGGTTTCCCACCATGGCTGTGCACCACTATTGTACTTGTGAGAGCATCATGACAGGTTATTTGCTGCTAAGTAGGTTAGACCCTGAGTTGCTTGGAAAGATATTGGTCATTTTCCCCCAGTTGCCCATGTAGCACCTTCTGGCACTAGACGCGCTGACTGCCTGGGGACTGACTCTCTTCCAGCTTCCAGCCATGCCATTCCATTTTACGTGTCAACCACATAAGGTGTCTTCAGCAGTAGGGTCTTACCATTAACCTTTGGTGTGTCAGCAAGTACTCTGACAAAAATCTCTCTTTCTTTTAGGAAACTTGGTAGGTCGCTCTGATCATAAGCTCATTGTGGATGATATCCACATGCTGGTACTGGGAGTTACAGGTCAGTGCCCACTAAGAAAAGGAAGGAAAAGATAACTAATATACAAGAGTTAGAGAGAAGAGAGAGAAAGAGAGAGGAGGGAGAGAGAGAGAGGAGGGAGAGAGAGGGAGA
The DNA here is from genome assembly GCA_036346955.1 of Dipus sagitta. Taxonomy (NCBI): domain Eukaryota; kingdom Metazoa; phylum Chordata; class Mammalia; order Rodentia; family Dipodidae; genus Dipus; species Dipus sagitta. The sequence continues at coordinate 53,516,879 of CM070779.1, read as the reverse complement.
GAGAGAGAGAGAGAGAGAGAGAAGCTGTAGAAGATTAAGGTCAGTCTTCTTCATACCCTCTCCAGGGTCTTGTGGCTCAGGTGTTCCCGCTAAGGGTCTGGTGAAGGTTCAGCCATTTGGTCTGCCTTTTAGGATATAGAGTTTTATGGTACCATTGCCGTTTGGGTCTAGATTTGTGTTCCCCACCCCTCTGTTGCCCTCCCCTCCCTCCCCACCCATCCTATTGTCTAGTCTTTGAGATGCTTGCTGGGTATGTAAGGCATCTTGGGAAGATTCAGGTTAGGTGCTGTACATGAATGAGACTGTGTGGCTATTTTTTTTTTTCTGTGATTGGGTAAGTTGACTGAGAATGATCTGTCCCAGGTTCAGCCATTTTTCCTCAAATTTCATTGGCATTTGCTGCATTTTCTTGCTGCTGTATAGAATTCCATTGTGTAGATATACCACATCTTAGTTATCCATTCTTCTATTGATGGACATCTCGGTTGATTCCAGCTCTTAGCTATTATGAATTGAGCCACTACAAACATGGTTGAGCAAATATCTCTGGCCTGTGGTTTAAAGGTTTTAGGGTAGATGCCCAGTAAGGGAATAACTGGGTCTGTTGGTATCTCTATAGTCAGTTTTTTCAGGAGTCTCCATAATGCTTTTCAAAGTGGTTGTACCATCTTACATTCTCACCAACAGTGGATGAGTGTACCTACTTCTCCACATCCTTGCCAGCATTTACTTTCATTTGATTTTTTGATGTTGCTATCCTTCCTGGGGTAAGGTGGAATCTCATAGCTGTTTTAATTTGCATTTCCCTGATGATTAGGGATGATGAACATTTTCTTTTCTTTTCTTTTTTTTCTCTCAATTTTTATTAATATTTTCCATGATTATAAAAAATATCCCGCTGCCGGATCCCGAGCTGCCGCTGCCGGATCCCGAGCTGCCGCTGCCGGATCCCGAGCTGCCGCTGCCGGATCCCGAGCTGCCGCTGCCGGATCCCGAGCTGCCGCTGCCGGATCCCGAGCTGCCGCTGCCGGATCCCGAGCTGCCGCTGCCGGATCCCGAGCTGCCGCTGCCGGATCCCGAGCTGCCGCTGCCGGATCCCGAGCTGCCGCTGCCGGATCCCGAGCTGCCGCTGCCGGATCCCGAGCTGCCGCTGCCGGATCCCGAGCTGCCGCTGCCGGATCCCGAGCTGCCGCTGCCGGATCCCGAGCTGCCGCTGCCGGATCCCGAGCTGCCGCTGCCGGATCCCGAGCTGCCGCTGCCGGATCCCGAGCTGCCGCTGCCGGATCCCGAGCTGCCGCTGCCGGATCCCGAGCTGCCGCTGCCGGATCCCGAGCTGCCGCTGCCGGATCCCGAGCTGCCGCTGCCGGATCCCGAGCTGCCGCTGCCGGATCCCGAGCTGCCGCTGCCGGATCCCGAGCTGCCGCTGCCGGATCCCGAGCTGCCGCTGCCGGATCCCGAGCTGCCGCTGCCGGATCCCGAGCTGCCGCTGCCGGATCCCGAGCTGCCGCTGCCGGATCCCGAGCTGCCGCTGCCGGATCCCGAGCTGCCGCTGCCGGATCCCGAGCTGCCGCTGCCGGATCCCGAGCTGCCGCTGCCGGATCCCGAGCTGCCGCTGCCGGATCCCGAGCTGCCGCTGCCGGATCCCGAGCTGCCGCTGCCGGATCCCGAGCTGCCGCTGCCGGATCCCGAGCTGCCGCTGCCGGATCCCGAGCTGCCGCTGCCGGATCCCGAGCTGCCGCTGCCGGATCCCGAGCTGCCGCTGCCGGATCCCGAGCTGCCGCTGCCGGATCCCGAGCTGCCGCTGCCGGATCCCGAGCTGCCGCTGCCGGATCCCGAGCTGCCGCTGCCGGATCCCGAGCTGCCGCTGCCGGATCCCGAGCTGCCGCTGCCGGATCCCGAGCTGCCGCTGCCGGATCCCGAGCTGCCGCTGCCGGATCCCGAGCTGCCGCTGCCGGATCCCGAGCTGCCGCTGCCGGATCCCGAGCTGCCGCTGCCGGATCCCGAGCTGCCGCTGCCGGATCCCGAGCTGCCGCTGCCGGATCCCGAGCTGCCGCTGCCGGATCCCGAGCTGCCGCTGCCGGATCCCGAGCTGCCGCTGCCGGATCCCGAGCTGCCGCTGCCGGATCCCGAGCTGCCGCTGCCGGATCCCGAGCTGCCGCTGCCGGATCCCGAGCTGCCGCTGCCGGATCCCGAGCTGCCGCTGCCGGATCCCGAGCTGCCGCTGCCGGATCCCGAGCTGCCGCTGCCGGATCCCGAGCTGCCGCTGCCGGATCCCGAGCTGCCGCTGCCGGATCCCGAGCTGCCGCTGCCGGATCCCGAGCTGCCGCTGCCGGATCCCGAGCTGCCGCTGCCGGATCCCGAGCTGCCGCTGCCGGATCCCGAGCTGCCGCTGCCGGATCCCGAGCTGCCGCTGCCGGATCCCGAGCTGCCGCTGCCGGATCCCGAGCTGCCGCTGCCGGATCCCGAGCTGCCGCTGCCGGATCCCGAGCTGCCGCTGCCGGATCCCGAGCTGCCGCTGCCGGATCCCGAGCTGCCGCTGCCGGATCCCGAGCTGCCGCTGCCGGATCCCGAGCTGCCGCTGCCGGATCCCGAGCTGCCGCTGCCGGATCCCGAGCTGCCGCTGCCGGATCCCGAGCTGCCGCTGCCGGATCCCGAGCTGCCGCTGCCGGATCCCGAGCTGCCGCTGCCGGATCCCGAGCTGCCGCTGCCGGATCCCGAGCTGCCGCTGCCGGATCCCGAGCTGCCGCTGCCGGATCCCGAGCTGCCGCTGCCGGATCCCGAGCTGCCGCTGCCGGATCCCGAGCTGCCGCTGCCGGATCCCGAGCTGCCGCTGCCGGATCCCGAGCTGCCGCTGCCGGATCCCGAGCTGCCGCTGCCGGATCCCGAGCTGCCGCTGCCGGATCCCGAGCTGCCGCTGCCGGATCCCGAGCTGCCGCTGCCGGATCCCGAGCTGCCGCTGCCGGATCCCGAGCTGCCGCTGCCGGATCCCGAGCTGCCGCTGCCGGATCCCGAGCTGCCGCTGCCGGATCCCGAGCTGCCGCTGCCGGATCCCGAGCTGCCGCTGCCGGATCCCGAGCTGCCGCTGCCGGATCCCGAGCTGCCGCTGCCGGATCCCGAGCTGCCGCTGCCGGATCCCGAGCTGCCGCTGCCGGATCCCGAGCTGCCGCTGCCGGATCCCGAGCTGCCGCTGCCGGATCCCGAGCTGCCGCTGCCGGATCCCGAGCTGCCGCTGCCGGATCCCGAGCTGCCGCTGCCGGATCCCGAGCTGCCGCTGCCGGATCCCGAGCTGCCGCTGCCGGATCCCGAGCTGCCGCTGCCGGATCCCGAGCTGCCGCTGCCGGATCCCGAGCTGCCGCTGCCGGATCCCGAGCTGCCGCTGCCGGATCCCGAGCTGCCGCTGCCGGATCCCGAGCTGCCGCTGCCGGATCCCGAGCTGCCGCTGCCGGATCCCGAGCTGCCGCTGCCGGATCCCGAGCTGCCGCTGCCGGATCCCGAGCTGCCGCTGCCGGATCCCGAGCTGCCGCTGCCGGATCCCGAGCTGCCGCTGCCGGATCCCGAGCTGCCGCTGCCGGATCCCGAGCTGCCGCTGCCGGATCCCGAGCTGCCGCTGCCGGATCCCGAGCTGCCGCTGCCGGATCCCGAGCTGCCGCTGCCGGATCCCGAGCTGCCGCTGCCGGATCCCGAGCTGCCGCTGCCGGATCCCGAGCTGCCGCTGCCGGATCCCGAGCTGCCGCTGCCGGATCCCGAGCTGCCGCTGCCGGATCCCGAGCTGCCGCTGCCGGATCCCGAGCTGCCGCTGCCGGATCCCGAGCTGCCGCTGCCGGATCCCGAGCTGCCGCTGCCGGATCCCGAGCTGCCGCTGCCGGATCCCGAGCTGCCGCTGCCGGATCCCGAGCTGCCGCTGCCGGATCCCGAGCTGCCGCTGCCGGATCCCGAGCTGCCGCTGCCGGATCCCGAGCTGCCGCTGCCGGATCCCGAGCTGCCGCTGCCGGATCCCGAGCTGCCGCTGCCGGATCCCGAGCTGCCGCTGCCGGATCCCGAGCTGCCGCTGCCGGATCCCGAGCTGCCGCTGCCGGATCCCGAGCTGCCGCTGCCGGATCCCGAGCTGCCGCTGCCGGATCCCGAGCTGCCGCTGCCGGATCCCGAGCTGCCGCTGCCGGATCCCGAGCTGCCGCTGCCGGATCCCGAGCTGCCGCTGCCGGATCCCGAGCTGCCGCTGCCGGATCCCGAGCTGCCGCTGCCGGATCCCGAGCTGCCGCTGCCGGATCCCGAGCTGCCGCTGCCGGATCCCGAGCTGCCGCTGCCGGATCCCGAGCTGCCGCTGCCGGATCCCGAGCTGCCGCTGCCGGATCCCGAGCTGCCGCTGCCGGATCCCGAGCTGCCGCTGCCGGATCCCGAGCTGCCGCTGCCGGATCCCGAGCTGCCGCTGCCGGATCCCGAGCTGCCGCTGCCGGATCCCGAGCTGCCGCTGCCGGATCCCGAGCTGCCGCTGCCGGATCCCGAGCTGCCGCTGCCGGATCCCGAGCTGCCGCTGCCGGATCCCGAGCTGCCGCTGCCGGATCCCGAGCTGCCGCTGCCGGATCCCGAGCTGCCGCTGCCGGATCCCGAGCTGCCGCTGCCGGATCCCGAGCTGCCGCTGCCGGATCCCGAGCTGCCGCTGCCGGATCCCGAGCTGCCGCTGCCGGATCCCGAGCTGCCGCTGCCGGATCCCGAGCTGCCGCTGCCGGATCCCGAGCTGCCGCTGCCGGATCCCGAGCTGCCGCTGCCGGATCCCGAGCTGCCGCTGCCGGATCCCGAGCTGCCGCTGCCGGATCCCGAGCTGCCGCTGCCGGATCCCGAGCTGCCGCTGCCGGATCCCGAGCTGCCGCTGCCGGATCCCGAGCTGCCGCTGCCGGATCCCGAGCTGCCGCTGCCGGATCCCGAGCTGCCGCTGCCGGATCCCGAGCTGCCGCTGCCGGATCCCGAGCTGCCGCTGCCGGATCCCGAGCTGCCGCTGCCGGATCCCGAGCTGCCGCTGCCGGATCCCGAGCTGCCGCTGCCGGATCCCGAGCTGCCGCTGCCGGATCCCGAGCTGCCGCTGCCGGATCCCGAGCTGCCGCTGCCGGATCCCGAGCTGCCGCTGCCGGATCCCGAGCTGCCGCTGCCGGATCCCGAGCTGCCGCTGCCGGATCCCGAGCTGCCGCTGCCGGATCCCGAGCTGCCGCTGCCGGATCCCGAGCTGCCGCTGCCGGATCCCGAGCTGCCGCTGCCGGATCCCGAGCTGCCGCTGCCGGATCCCGAGCTGCCGCTGCCGGATCCCGAGCTGCCGCTGCCGGATCCCGAGCTGCCGCTGCCGGATCCCGAGCTGCCGCTGCCGGATCCCGAGCTGCCGCTGCCGGATCCCGAGCTGCCGCTGCCGGATCCCGAGCTGCCGCTGCCGGATCCCGAGCTGCCGCTGCCGGATCCCGAGCTGCCGCTGCCGGATCCCGAGCTGCCGCTGCCGGATCCCGAGCTGCCGCTGCCGGATCCCGAGCTGCCGCTGCCGGATCCCGAGCTGCCGCTGCCGGATCCCGAGCTGCCGCTGCCGGATCCCGAGCTGCCGCTGCCGGATCCCGAGCTGCCGCTGCCGGATCCCGAGCTGCCGCTGCCGGATCCCGAGCTGCCGCTGCCGGATCCCGAGCTGCCGCTGCCGGATCCCGAGCTGCCGCTGCCGGATCCCGAGCTGCCGCTGCCGGATCCCGAGCTGCCGCTGCCGGATCCCGAGCTGCCGCTGCCGGATCCCGAGCTGCCGCTGCCGGATCCCGAGCTGCCGCTGCCGGATCCCGAGCTGCCGCTGCCGGATCCCGAGCTGCCGCTGCCGGATCCCGAGCTGCCGCTGCCGGATCCCGAGCTGCCGCTGCCGGATCCCGAGCTGCCGCTGCCGGATCCCGAGCTGCCGCTGCCGGATCCCGAGCTGCCGCTGCCGGATCCCGAGCTGCCGCTGCCGGATCCCGAGCTGCCGCTGCCGGATCCCGAGCTGCCGCTGCCGGATCCCGAGCTGCCGCTGCCGGATCCCGAGCTGCCGCTGCCGGATCCCGAGCTGCCGCTGCCGGATCCCGAGCTGCCGCTGCCGGATCCCGAGCTGCCGCTGCCGGATCCCGAGCTGCCGCTGCCGGATCCCGAGCTGCCGCTGCCGGATCCCGAGCTGCCGCTGCCGGATCCCGAGCTGCCGCTGCCGGATCCCGAGCTGCCGCTGCCGGATCCCGAGCTGCCGCTGCCGGATCCCGAGCTGCCGCTGCCGGATCCCGAGCTGCCGCTGCCGGATCCCGAGCTGCCGCTGCCGGATCCCGAGCTGCCGCTGCCGGATCCCGAGCTGCCGCTGCCGGATCCCGAGCTGCCGCTGCCGGATCCCGAGCTGCCGCTGCCGGATCCCGAGCTGCCGCTGCCGGATCCCGAGCTGCCGCTGCCGGATCCCGAGCTGCCGCTGCCGGATCCCGAGCTGCCGCTGCCGGATCCCGAGCTGCCGCTGCCGGATCCCGAGCTGCCGCTGCCGGATCCCGAGCTGCCGCTGCCGGATCCCGAGCTGCCGCTGCCGGATCCCGAGCTGCCGCTGCCGGATCCCGAGCTGCCGCTGCCGGATCCCGAGCTGCCGCTGCCGGATCCCGAGCTGCCGCTGCCGGATCCCGAGCTGCCGCTGCCGGATCCCGAGCTGCCGCTGCCGGATCCCGAGCTGCCGCTGCCGGATCCCGAGCTGCCGCTGCCGGATCCCGAGCTGCCGCTGCCGGATCCCGAGCTGCCGCTGCCGGATCCCGAGCTGCCGCTGCCGGATCCCGAGCTGCCGCTGCCGGATCCCGAGCTGCCGCTGCCGGATCCCGAGCTGCCGCTGCCGGATCCCGAGCTGCCGCTGCCGGATCCCGAGCTGCCGCTGCCGGATCCCGAGCTGCCGCTGCCGGATCCCGAGCTGCCGCTGCCGGATCCCGAGCTGCCGCTGCCGGATCCCGAGCTGCCGCTGCCGGATCCCGAGCTGCCGCTGCCGGATCCCGAGCTGCCGCTGCCGGATCCCGAGCTGCCGCTGCCGGATCCCGAGCTGCCGCTGCCGGATCCCGAGCTGCCGCTGCCGGATCCCGAGCTGCCGCTGCCGGATCCCGAGCTGCCGCTGCCGGATCCCGAGCTGCCGCTGCCGGATCCCGAGCTGCCGCTGCCGGATCCCGAGCTGCCGCTGCCGGATCCCGAGCTGCCGCTGCCGGATCCCGAGCTGCCGCTGCCGGATCCCGAGCTGCCGCTGCCGGATCCCGAGCTGCCGCTGCCGGATCCCGAGCTGCCGCTGCCGGATCCCGAGCTGCCGCTGCCGGATCCCGAGCTGCCGCTGCCGGATCCCGAGCTGCCGCTGCCGGATCCCGAGCTGCCGCTGCCGGATCCCGAGCTGCCGCTGCCGGATCGCTGCCGCTGCTGGGTCCACCCGTCTCTGATCCGCTGGTGCTGCCGCTGCGGGATCCGCCTCTTCCGCTGAAGCCGCTGGAGCCCTCCGCTGCTGGATTCGCTGCCCTGAAGCCGCTGTGGCTGGTACCAGGAGTGGCTGATGGTGTTTTGGAGTTGGAGTCAACGGCTTCCACCGTCGCTTCTGCTGCGCAGGGGTCTGAGCCGCCATGGTTTGGATCCCGAGTCGCCACTGCCGGAGCCCGAGATGCAGCTGCCGGTGCCCGAGCTGCCGCTGCCACTGCCAGAGCCCAAGTCGCCGCTACCGGGTCCCAAGCTGCCGCTGCCGGATCCCGAGCTGCCGCTGCCGGATCCCGAGCTGCCGCTGCCGGAGCTGCTTCGGCCTGCCCGTGTGGGCTCTGGATATCTCCTACTTCTCCGCTGCTGTTTTAATCTCTTATACACCTCCCTTGTGTATTTTGCTGGGTTTTCTTTGGCTTTTTCTCCCCTAGGCTGCTTAGGCGTGGTTCCTATGCCGCCATCTTGACCGGAAGTCTGATAAACATTTTCTTAAGTGTGTTTGCCATTTGTATTTCTTCTTCTGTGAATTGCCTGTCCAGCTCTTTGCCCCGCTTTGTGAGTGGGTTGTTTTACTTTTTATTGTTTAGTTTTTTGAGTTCTTTGTAGATTCTAGAGATTAGGCCTCTGTCAGTTGGATAGCCAGCAAATATTTTCTCCCATTCTGTGGGAAATCTATTGGCTTTGCTTATTCTATGCTTGTCTGTAAAGAAACTCTTCAGCTTCATGTGATCCCATTAGTTGAGTGACTGTTTAAGATGGTGAGCTACTGGGGTTTTGTTCAAGAAGCGTTTTTTCCATTCCTATACCATGGAAACTTCTTCCTAATTTTCTTCCTGTAGTAGCTGTGTTTTTGGTCTTATATTGAGGTCTTTGATCCATTTGGCCTTGAGTGTATTGCATGGCGAAATGTGTGGATCAAGTTTCAATTTCCTATATATGGTTATCCAGTTTGTCCAGCACCATTTGTTGAAGATGCTGTCTTTTTTTCCCAGCCTACATTGTTAGGGCCTTTGTCAAATATGAAGTGGCTATAGTTACTTGACCCAAAGTCCGGGGCCTCAAGTCTATTCCATTCGTCAATAGTCCTGTTTTTATGCCAGTACCATGCTGTTTTTATTACTATGGCTTTGTAATATAGCTTTAGATCCGGTATGGTGATGCCACCAGAGGTATTTCTTTTGCTGAGGATGTGCTTGGATATGCGAGGCCTTCTGTCTTTCTATATGAAATTTGAGATCATTTTTTCTATCTCTGTGAAGAACACTGTTGATATTTAAACTGGATTTGCATTAAATCTGTATATTGCCTTTGGTAGGATTGCCATCTTCACAATGTTAATTCTGCTTATCCATGAGCATAGGAGGTCTTTCCATTTTCTCAAGTCCTCCTCAAATTCTTTTTTGAGTGTTTTTATGTTTACATTGTAGAGATCTCTCACTTCCTTGGTTAGTGTTATTCCAAGGTATTTTATTTTTTTGTTGCTGTTGAAAATGGGACCCTGTCCCTTATTTCTTTCCCTGTATCTTTGTCATTTGCATAAAGAAAGGCTACTGATTTTGTGAATTGATTTTGTATTCTGCTACTTTGGTATAGGAGTTAGTCACCTTCAGGAGTTTTGGAATGGAGTCTCTCAGGTCTCTTACATATACAACCATTTAATCAGTGAATATAGCTAATTTAACTCCTTCCTTTCCTAATTGTATCCCTTTTATTTCTTTCTCCTGTCTTATTGCTTGAGCTAGGACTCCCAGTACTATATTGAAGAGCAGATGTGAGAGTGGACACCCCTGTCTTGTTCCTGATCTCAATGGGAATTCCTCCAGTCTCTCTCCATTAAGTATTATTTGGACCTTCGGAGCTTTCTATATTGCTTTTATTATGTTAAATATGCACCAACCATGTCAATTCTCTCCAATGTTTTGATCATGAAATGATGTTGTATTTTGTCAAAGGCCTTTTCTGCATCTATCGAAATGATCATGTGGTTTTTGTGTTTAACCTTGTTTATGTGGTGTATTACATTGACAGATTTCCCGTTTGTTGAACCACCCCTGTGTTCCTGGGATGAATTCCACTTGGTCAAGGTGGATAATGCTTTTGATGTGTTGTTGGATTTGGTTTGCGTGTATTTTGTTCAGGATGTTTGCATGTAAATTTATCAGGGAAATAGGCCAGTAGTTTTCTTTTGTTTTGGCATCTCTGCCTGGTTTTGGAATTAGGGTGATACTAGCTTCATAGAAGGAGTTGGGTAGCTTTCCCTGTTCTCCAATTGTGTGGCACAATTTGAGGAAGATGGTTTGAGTTCTTCCATGAAGGTTTGATAGAATTCAGCTGAGAAGCCATCTGGTCATGGACTCTTCTTTTTGGGATTTTTTTTTTATTACTTTTTCAATCTCAGTGAGTGTGATAGATTTGTTTAGGAGATTAATCTGCTATGAATTTAGCTTTGATAGATGGTATGCATCCAGGAATTTATCCATCTCCTCCACATTATCCAGTTTTGTGGAGTAGAGGTTTTTGAAATAAGTCCTGATGATTCTCCCAATTTCACTTATGTCTGTTGTGATCTGTCCTTTTTCATTTCAAATTTTGTTAATTGGAAGTATCTCTTTTTTTTTTTTTTTTTTTGCTTGACCAAATAGGCCAGGGGTTTGTCAATTGTCTTAATTGTTTTCTTAGTTTCCAATTCATTCATTTCTGCTCTGATTTTAATTATTTCTTTCCTTCTGGAGCTTTTTGGATTGTATTTTTCTTGCTTTTCCAGTGTCTTTAGGTGGATGGTTAGGTTACTGATTTGGGATCTCTCTGTCTTTGTTATGAAGGCATTGAGTGCTATGAATGTTCCCCTGAGGACCATCTTCATTGTGTCCCATAAGTTTTGGTATGATGTGTTCTCATCGTCATTCTAGAAATTTTGCAATTTCATTTTTTATTTCATCCACTATCCATTTATTGTTTAAAAGTGTGCTGTCCAGTTTCCAGGTGCTGTTGGGATTCTTGGTGGGTCTTTTGTTGTTGATTTCTAGCAATATAGCATTGTGATCTGATATCATGCAGGGAATTATGTCAATCTTCCTAAATATATGGAGGCAGGCTTTGTGACCCAGTATATGGTCTATTTTAGAGAATGTTCCATGGGCTGCTGAGAAGAATGTTTAGTCTGTGGATTTGGGATAGAAAGTTCTGTAGATGTCTGTTAGGTCTAAGTGATCTATGGTTTTGTTGAGCTCTCTTACTTCCCTGTTGAGTTTCTGTTTGGATGATCTGTCTATTACTAATAATGGTGTATTGAAGTCCCCAGCTATGATGGTGTTTGTGGTTATTTCTGTTTTATTGTCAAGTAGGTTTTTGTTTATGAACTGAGGTGCCCATATTTTTCGTGAATACAGATTTATGATTGTAATATCCTCTTAATGGATCATTCCCTTGACGAGTAGGAAGTGGCTTTCTTTGTCTTTTTTGATTATTTTTGGTTTGAAGTCTATTTTATCTGATATTAATATAGCTATGCCTGCTTGTTTCTTATTCCTGTTTTCTTGGAATATTGTTTTCCACCCTTTCACCCTGAGCAGGTATCTGTCTTTAGTGGTGAGGTGGGTTTCTTGAAGACAACAGATTGAGGGGCCTAAATTTTTGATCTATCCTGTTAACTTGTGTCTCTTAATGAGTGAATTAAGGCCATTAATATTCAGGGCAATGACTGTGGGATTTGATTTGATCCCTGCCATGTTGTGTTGTTATATGTGGTTTGGTGTTTTCATGGACTTTGAAGTTTTTTTGTGCCTTCTCTGAGTTTGGTTATTGTGATCTGCTTCTTGTAGGCATTTGAGTTTGATTCTTCTCTTTGGAAAATTTCCTGAAATACTCTCCGTAGGTTTGGTTTTGTGTTCATATAATTGTAAAGCTGAGTTTTCTCATGGAAAGTTTTTCTTTCACCATCTATTATGAAGGGTACTTTTGCTGGGTAGAGTAGTTTGGGTTGGAAACCATAGGTTTTTAGATTTTGCAGTGTTTCATTCAAGGCCCTTCTAGCTTTCAGGGTTTCCATTGAGAAGACAGGCGTAATTCTGATGAGGTTACCATTAAAAGTGATGTGCTGTTTTTCCCTAGCTGCTTTTAGGATTTTCTGTTTGTTGTCAATGTTTAAAGTCTTAATGAAAATATGTCTTGGAGAATTTCTCCTTTGGTCCAGTCTTTTTGGAGTTCTGTTAGCTTCTTGTATCTTGATGGGCCTTTCTTTTGAGAGAGTGGGGAAGTTTTCTTCGATTATTGTGTTAAATAATTTCTCCATGCCTTTTTTCTGAATTTCTTCTCCTTCTGGTTTTCCAATGATCCTGATATTAGGACGTTTAAGTGTATCCCACAATTCCCTCATAGTCAGTTCACAGAAACTTTTGAACTTACTGAAACTTTTGAACTCTCGAACTGTTTCTTCCATCTTGTCTTCCAGATCAGAGTTTCTATCCTCCACATGACTCTATTCTTGAGAGCTTCTAGAGAGTTTTGGGCTTGTTCAATTAGGTTTGCATTTTCTACTACTTTTCTATGTATAGTTTCCATCCTTCTGTCAAGCTCCCTTTGACATCATTTTCTGATTTTCTTGATTCTTGGAATTAATCCTTGCATTTCTTTATGTCTTTATTTAGCATCACCAGCTGCTTTTTGAGGTCCTTTTTTTTTCAGTCTCCTTCATATCTCTTAACTGTCTTTGAATTCCTTCCACGTTCTTATCTATTAGGTCTAGTCTATTGATGGCAGCATCTACAAGATTATCAGTCCTTTGTTGCTTTCCTGCAAGTTCTACCAGTAGCTTGGTCAGGGTTGCATTGCTCATAGCTTCAGTTTAGTGTTCTTATCCTAATGACTTTTCTATGTTTTGATTAGAGGTGTTCATTGTAGAACTGGGTGATCTAACTTGATTTTCTTGCATTTGATATTTCATGTTATTTCTTTTGCACTGCGGTCTGCCCATCACCGTATGGGCACATAGGTGGGTGGGTCAGCCTGGGATCAAGCACAGTGGGAAGCTGAAGTAGCCTGAGGCAGTTGCCAAGCAGTCTGGGTTTTGGCTCTCACTTGCCAAAGCCATCTGAGCTCCTGGTTAGCAGGGTGCCAATGTTGCCTGAGCTGTCATGTGGTAATGCACCAAAGCTACCTGTGCTTGCTTTAGAAGGGACACTGAGGCACCAAGCAAGGAAGCAGCCTAAACTCTCTTGTGGTGGAACACTGGGACCCGGAAGCAGTCTGAGTTCCCCTGCAACAGGACAATGGCAGTCATCAGGTGCAGACAGGGAGGGGCTGGCACCTGAGCTGATGCAGGCGGACAGGCTGAAACAGCCTGAGCTCGCATGGACAGTTGAAGTGGGCGTGGGCTCATGCATGAATGTGCAGTGGCCAGAGCAGTAAGTGAGCAAATGGTCCGTGCAGGCTAAGCTTGCAGAAGCAGGGATCAGCATGGCAGTTTGTGTGTGGCAGGCAAATGGATCAAAGGAGCCTTAGCTCCAATGGGCCAGCAGGCAGAGCTTGCCCAAGGTCACTTGTGGACAGTGGTAGCAGGGCGATTGTCCCTGTGCAGTGAGGCCAGTGGAACTATTTTGGCCTGGGACCCTTTTCCTACAGTAAGTGTAGTAGTTTCCTGAAGCTGGACTTTGTGTACGGCAGCTGCTTGGAAGGGGTTGTGGGGGACTGGTGGGCTACCCTTATGTGAGGGAATCAGTGATTCCCTGTTTTTCCCCTCTGTGCCCTTGCACTGGCAATCTAATGGTGATTTCTCTCCCCTAAAAGACCCAGTGAACCCTTAATGTCTTACCTTTCTTTCCCAGGGATGTGCAGCGCAGTTAGGCAGTCTCCATCTTGGCTGGAGGTCCCCCTTGTTATTTTATTTTTATTTATTTATTTGAGGGAGGGATAGAGGGAGGGAGGGAGGGAGAGAATAGGGTGCACGAGGGCTTCCAGCCACTGCAAATGAACTCCAGATGCATGCTCCACTTTGTGTAGCTGGCTTACATGGGTCCTGGGAAATTGAAACGAAGTCCTTTGGCTTTGCAGGGAAGTGCCTTAACTACTAAGCAATCTCTCCAGTGCATTAATTTCTTTCTTTTTTTTTTTTAACAACAAGGAATGGTGTTTGGAGGAACAGTGTCCTTTCATGACAGTTTAGGATAAAATGAAGGCTGTACTTCCTCCTTCAGTACATTCTTCAGGTGGCTACAAAGGCACTAAAGTCAGACATCACAAGAGAGGAGAGCCCACATAAAAGGCTTCTTTGAGCCAAACCTAAGAGAGGCTTACGTTACTGCCATTTACACTGCACTGTCCAGAGTTCAGTCCTAGGACCTCCAGTAATCTAGGAACATACCCTTGCAAAGAAGTGCTGAGGGATTTGTGTGGTCTGTGTTTCTCAACATGTTATTCACAAAATGGACAATTATGCCTGTATTAAAATTAAAAATAAAGTGCAAAATGGTATCAAGCTTATGGGAGAAGCTGTACATGGAATATAAATAATATCTTCAGAATATTTAACACTAAGAAATCAACAAAAATAGATCAATAAGTAGAAAAGTGGACATGACTTGCCTAAGTACTTAGAAAAGGAAGAATTTGGAACAATAACCTCAATAATGTTCAGAGAAATACCAATAACAATCCCAATTAATTACTTTTCTCTTAAATAAATGGAAATATTTATTAATTTGTGTGTGTGTGTCTCAGACAATATAAATTGTTCTAAATGAAGTGGGGCAGTTGGAACTCTTTTACAGTCCCAACATGAATGGCAATTTCTATACCCACTTTGGATGCTATATAGTTCAAAATGATTGCACTCTTTGACTGAGCCATCCTGCTTATGGGTCTTCATGCTGGGAAGCTTTGAAAGTTTGGTGTAGGATAAACTAGGAAAGCTTACAGCAACATTGCTTGTAATTATATCAGCCACCAGAGAAATGCATCTCAAATGTTTATTCTTAATTTAAAAGATAAATTAATGAATCAGTGTTGACTATTACCATGTTTGGATATATTGGAATATGAAGACCAATTACCTAGTTATATGCAGAAATATGGATAAATGTCAAACATAGCAGTAAACAATAGGAATAAATGACAAGAAGTCAAGCACAATTTAGAAGAATAAAACCTATACAGTCTTCAAAAAAGTTTGACACAGGAAGAGATGGTCTACAAAATTGGAAGAAAATATTTGCTAACTATACATATGACAGAGAATTAATGTGTAGAATTTGTAAAGAACTAAAAAGTATTAAATACCAAGAGCTCAAAAACCATTCAATCATTAAACAGGCAAGTGAATTGAACAGTTCTCAAATGAAGAAACACAAATGGCCAATAAAGATATGCAAAGATGTTCTGCATTCTTACCTATCAGGAAAAATAAATTAAAACTACATTAAGATTCCACTTCACCCTGTGTGGTTATCATTAAGAAAACAAATGATAACAACAATGGGTGACAAGGACATGGGGAAGATGGAACCCTGATATATTGTTGGTAGTGATGTAAACTGGATAGCCACCATGGAAACCAGTGTGAGGAAATAAGTATTACAACTATCATAAGATCCATGCATATCACTCCTGAGAATACATCCAAAGGAATACAAGTCTGCATACAATAGAGAAATTTGCACATGTTTATTACTATAGTACTCACAATATGGTAGATATAGAATCAGCCCAGGTAATCATCTATGAATGAATAAAGAACATGTAGTATATATATATATACATATATGTATGTAGGTATATATACATATATATATATATAATGTGTGTGTGCACACGCATGTACATGCATGTGCAAATGTATGTGTGCAGGTGCAAGTGCATATGTGTGTATGTGCATATGGAGGTCAGAGGTCAGGTGTCTTCCTCAATTGCTATCCATCTTATTTATTGAGGCATGCTCCAAAGCTCACTGATTCAGCTAGTTCAGCTAGCATGCTTGCTCCAGGCACCTTTCTGTCTCCACCTCCTGAGCACTGAAATTATAGGCATGTGCCACCATGTCCCACATCTACCTGGGTGTGAGATCCAAACATAAGTCTTAATGTTTCAGCAGCAAGCACTTTGCTGCCTGAGCCAGCTCTTCAGCTCATAATGGACTGTTATTAGGCCATAAAGAAAAAATGAAGCTATATCATTTATAATAAGATGAAATGAACTGAAGATTATCATATTATAGTAACTAAGCTAGAATCAGAAGGACATGTATCACAGAATGTTTTCAATTGTGGAATCTACAGTGCAATAGGGGATGAGGTGAACAAAGTATGTGATGAAATATTTTCTTTGTGAAATAAAAATAAAAACACTTTGAAGAGGTTGACTTGGAAGTTTAATATTAATATGAATTCATATTTATTTTGAATATACAAGTGAAAGATGATTTTGAACAGGCAAGGCCTTCTAATTCCCTTTACCACCTTAAAGAGGCCCAGGCACTGGAAAATGTGGAATGTTGCTTTCCATGGTAATCTGGGCTGGGAACATTGTCAGGTAGTAGTCTCTTCCTTAATGACCCCCATCTTTTTTCCTTCATTTTGAACTATCAGTATTTAAAAATCAAAAAGTAGAAATGCATACTCTATTGCTAAGTTCTTAGAGCATAGCATTTCATTTCAAGAAAACCAGGTATTTCCAGAAGGAGATGATGTCATTTGTAATGTTGCTAGGGAGGTCTTCTAGGGCACTAAATACCCAAACATTTAATTACTGACTGACTATATTACTTCCTTTTCTTATGGCTGCAGCAAAATACCATACAAAATCAACTAAAGGATTATTTTAAAGCCCAATTTGTGAGGACACAGTGCATCGTCGTGTGGAGGCACAGTGGTGGGAGCATGAGATGGCTGGTCACATGCAATCTGTGAGGACACAGTGCATCATGGTGAGGAGCACAGTGGTGGGAGCATGAGATAGCTGGTCACATTCAATCTGTTCTCAGGAACAAGAGAGGAAAGTGCTGGGCTCAAATGGCTTTCTCTTCTCCTTTGTGCTCAGTACTAGACCCAGCACACAGGATGATAATGCTCATATTTGGGGTTGGTTCTTCCTCTCACTTAAATCACTCTGAAAACATCCTCCTAGATACCTGAAGGTGTGCTTCAATAATGCCTTAGGTGTTTTTTAATTCAATCAAGTTGATGATCTTACTTAACTATCACAAATCCATCCTGTGTCATCATGACACCCAGGCATATTACTTTTAAGCCACAACATTCTACTGTTGGTCCTTAAAGGCTCATGACCATCTCAAAATACAAAATTCATTTAGCAATCTGTAAGAATCTCCCAAATCTTAAGGACTAGCATTGTTCAAAAGCCTGAGTCCAAAGTGTCTTCTGAAGTTCATGGCAATTTCATAATAGTGAACCATTATAAAATAAAAAGAAAATTGTATAACTTTCAATATATAATGGTACATATTTCCAATAAACATTCTCATTCCAATAGGGAGGAATGGGGGCATAATAATGTAAAACTAGGTCAAAGCAAGATTAAAATAGAGCAGGGCTGGGTGTAGTGGCACTTTCCTTTAATTCCAACACTCAGGCGGCTGAAGTAGGAGGATTTCTGTGAGTTCAAGACCAGCATGAGAGTAATTCGAGGCCAGTTCAGGCTAGATCAAGACTCTAACTTTGAAAAAAATAAAAAAAACTATGAGCAGGGTAAACAGCAAATCCTGCTGTTCCATGCCCACATCATGGTGGCATCTGGGTTCCAACAGTCTTGAGTAGCTCTTCACATCCAGCTCTGCTGTGGGCAGCACATGTGCCCTCTCTCAACTCAGTTTCACTCCATGCCTACAATTTCCTGTATCAGATGTCCTAGGGTCCTGGAATCTTTACAATCCTGGCGTCTCCATTACAATTTAGCCATTCTCTTTGCAACTTCATGAAATGGCCTCTTAGGAGCTGCATGAAGCACATTGAACCCTGCAGCACCTTGCCTGGCTTCAGAGGTTTTATGGAACCTTGAGGAATGACTCCATGACCCCTACACTCTCATTTTGCATGCCTGCCAAGCTAACACCCTATGGATGACACCAAGTTCTGCTGCCAGCTTGAGGCATAACCTGGCCCCTTCTATTACAGTTACTGTGGCCTCAGTGCACCTTGGCAGCTGAACCTGGGCAAACACTTCCTTGGGGGGCTGTTTCTGAGTCAGAAACTCCTTCAGTGGAATTCTCAGTTTAGTTCTTTTCAAATAAACCTGTGTTTTTACAAACTGAAGAGTTGTAAGGATGTGGTCCTCTCTCAAAGCACTTTTCCTGTTGTCCAGGTGCAAAGTTTCTAATGGTATACTGGAATTTTCATTTAAGGTTAAGAAGGGGTTAACCACTAAGTCTTTAGGCTCCTTTATCTCAAGAAAATTCTACATGTTCCTCATTTCTGGGCAGATGCTTATTTTATCCTAGGGGATTCTCCTGTGCTTGGATGCTTGCTATTGTGGATGAAATCTGGCTTGTATGTGGAGAATGAGAGCAAACAGAATAGCCTTCTTCACAGGCTTAATGAATGGCTTCATGGGATCGGTGTGTACTAAGTTTAGTATTCCAAAATGGCAGAGATTTACCCAAAGAATCTGGGTTCAGTCAACACATGCTGGAAGCATGAGTGAATCTGGACTTGTGAAATTAAACAAAGCTAAGTTAAGGCCAGAAGCCCCGGACAAATCTAGAAGTACTTTGGAGAAGGTCCAGTTAATTCCATAAATAAAATTTGCACCTTTACTGGAAAACAGCAATGCCAAATCATGATCTTTGATGTCATTAAGATAAAGGTCAGAGAAATGAGACCAGTGAATGTAATTATTCTGATTGGAGCAGCAGAAAGCTATTGCAAAAATCTAGGCTAGTGTTGATGGTGTCTTGGAATAGAAAGATGAGAGCTGAAGACTTCAGAGGAAAGAGTTTCGTTTCAGCTGTAGTTTAATGGAATGGATGACAAGATTTACTGTCAGAAATGTGTGAGAGAGAAGGCAGAATTCCATTACTGCTGATGAGAAATGTCTCATGGAAATAGGGGTTTTGGTTGTAGATGTGGGTTAAATAAGATGACAGAAAACATCCATGTTAGATTTTTCCTTTAGCAGGAGAATCAACCAACAGCCAATGTGGTAGCTGTTATTATAATATTTTCTCAATAATTATGACATATGGTCATATGGGAAATTTGAAACTGATAACATCTGCCTACCAAATGCCACTCACATTTAGGTTTTCTTTCCCAGACTACACTCTAATATTCATTCCATGTGGCATCTAAACATGATGGACTGCCTAGGAAGCTCAGAGATCTCCAGTTCATCTCCACTGCCAGATTTATAAGGTCAATTCAGTGCTCACACATGTTTCCTATGCACTTACCCAAGGGTCAAAATCAAGGCTCAGTTGTCCTCAGTAGTCAACTCAGTAATGTCCTTGATATTGCTGTGACCTCCTCTGTCTTACTCTCTTACTTCCTCAGTTCTGTTTGGGGAGACCTTGAGCTCAGGCTCAGATCTTAGAGAAAGATAACTATTCCATTTAAGTAACAGTCAACAATGAACTAGAACAAACTGTTGAAGCCATAATGGGAAGCCCCTTCATCAGGTCATGCGAGGTCATGAGAGAATGGCATTCATGGCATTTGCATAGTGCATGTCCTTGTCATTGCCCCCTCTACATAGAGCCTCAAATACCTTCACATCACAATGAGAGAGTCCCTTGTTCTGTTGCATGGCCTCCCTCTCTACAGCTCTTCTCCTTGTGCAGTGTACTCTGCACATGCTAGCTTGCCTTTGCTTTTTGCTGTAGTCTATGGTCTTCCCCTTACTCCCACCCCAGTACCTCTATCTTCACTGTTCCCTCCATCTGGAATGCTTTTCCCTCTATCTGCATAGGTGACTCATGCTATTCAATGTCAGCAACAGTGTGTGTCAGCTTTTCATCAAACTAAAACGTGAAAAATATTCAACAAAAGATAGCTGTATAACTATCCTCAAAAATCCATGAAAGACAAAGCAAAACCAGGAAAGTATGAGTTGGAGCATACCAAGAAGTCCTGATGATAAAATGTAATGGAATAGACTGGTTTGTATAAGAGTAATGGAAACATAATAAATTCACATAATGCCTGTTGATCAGTTCTACTATAAGTTTTGACATGCCATGAATACATAATGTATTAGCACAAAGCAGCTAGATAAAGGATATATGAAAATTGTATTTTATTTTTAAATTTTTCAGTCTTAACTATTTCAAATAGAGCAGTTGTATTTTGTATTATCCCAATGACTAATAATGTTAAACATCTTTACATATACTCACTGGAAATTTTTTAATGTTTTCTTTGGTAGACAATGTCATTTTTTAATCCTTTGAAGATGTATTCATTGGATTATTTGCCTTTTATTTCTGTATTAATAAAACTATTGATGTAAAAAATATATAGTGTTGACTATATTCTCAGATGTCTCTGTGAAAACAGATATTCTATATCATTAGACCTCCAAGGTATTTTTTCTTGCTTACTCTAGTGCCTAGGTGGGCATCTGTCACACAAGTGGGCCTTTAGTATTCTGCCCATATATTTGGGCACTCAACTGAGTCTACCTTCTGCAGGTGGCTTGGTGGTTCCTCTGAGTCTCCCTGAGGTTTGCTGTGGCTGGAGGTGCCTTTTGAACTCATGACCCCTAGGCAAAACAGAAATGACAGATCTAATACCCTGGCAGTAGCTTTTAAGAAATAATGGATGTGTGGGTTTGCATATGATTACTTTGTATTTCTTGTCCTTCGAAAGGAGTAACTCTGAGGAATGACACACATACTTCCTACAAGAGTTCCCATTTGGATTAAACTCCAGTTACCCACAGTGGAAAATGTTTGGTAATATTTATTGACTTCCTTTCTTTCTATACCTCATTGCTCCTTCCTTCAACAGTATTTCCTGAAATTAACTCCTAATAAATCTATCTGTGCTTGGGACATTTTCTCATATCTTGCTGCTTCTGAAGAATCTAACCTCAGAAAGTTCTCAATAAATGGATAGATTAATGCCCAAGTACAATATTCAAATAGTACTCACACTCTGGAACTTACTAGAAGTTGCTCAGTTTATTGTGTCATAGATTTTTCCCTAGTCACATGGCATATTTCATCAGCAAACTTTTTTTTTTTCTTTGCTTTTTGGTTTTTCAAGGTAGGGTCTCACTCTAGCTCACGTGACCTGGAATTCATTGTGTAGTTGTAGGGTGGCCTCAAACTCTCAGTGATCCTCCTACTTCTGCCTCCTGAGTGCTAGAATTAAAGGTGTGCGCCACTATGCCCATCTTAATGTTTTATTTTTATTTATTTATTTGACAGAGAAAGAGGGAGAGAGAGAGAGAGAGAGAGAAAGAGATAGAGAATGGACATGTCAGGGCCTCGAGCCACTGCAAACGAACTCCAGACATGTGCGCCCCCTTGTGCATCTGGCTAACGTGGGTCCTGGGAATTGAACCTGGGTCCTTTGGCTTTGCAGGGAAACACCTTAACCACTAAGCCATCCCTCCAGCGTGACCATCAGAAAACTTCTTAATTCTCTCTTTCAGGGAAAATATACAATAACATATAATTTGTATGTTGTTTAAATAATGTCACAGTAAGGTCTCAGTGTGTCACTCTTGTTGGTTAAAGATTTTTCTAGTAAGCCATGTGAGATATTTTTTATGCCATATTAAGCTCGGCTAAAGGGAAGTAATGATAAGACATATCTCTGTATGAAGCTGCACTATAAAGGATAAAATGGAATTTATCATTAGAGTCACAGGATTTCCTAATCTCTCATAAACAATAAACAAGATCCTAGCAAGAGAGAAGCATGGATCATTATGAGTAGAAATTTATTTGCCACGATTTCAACCAATGGGAATTACTTATACCAAAATGAAACCATTAGTAAGTCAACAAGGCTGGCCAAAACCTACAAAATTTAAGTTTTTGTTTCCAAGCAGAAGACTGTATGTCCTGGAACCTTACGTTGTGGTGTCTTCAGCAGTAGGATATTACCATTAGTTCTGGTGAGTAATCAATTGTTTTGGCAATGGCCTAAGTTGTTTTGGGACCTTATGGGTTTGGCTAACCCAGTTCTGACACTGGGATTTCTCAGCAACAGTCTATGGTTTTAAGATAAAATTGTCTCCACCCTTATAGGGTGCTTTGGCCCAAACTAATTCTAGATGGATAGCCAGATAGATAATAGATAGATATAGAGGTAGAGATATACACAGCTGAAAAAGAGGTAAATTTCTATGGTATCAATTCATGACATCATAAGTTTTGTTTATCCCCCCCCCCCTTCCTTCCTTACTTCTTCCCCCAGGAGTCTATGTTCTGTCCTTCTATTTGCAATTCATGCCTGGTATTGAGAACCAAGTCAGAGGCCTATATATTCATTGGCTAAAAGTAGAGGTTATGCCCATCAAAAAGCCTTATTAATGTCTATGTTTATTTCTTCTGATCCATGATGCTATCACTCTTGGCTAGAGAATCTGATTGTTTACAGATGACATGACTGTCAGGAAGACCCAAGAGAATGACAAGAAAGGAAAGCCACCTGCCTAGAATGAGTTGAGTCATCTCTATCTGCCAGAGTCCAGGAAAAACTATGGAGGAAGCAGTTGATTAAATATGAGTACTGATCTCACTGTGAACCTTAGAACGTCCTCTAGGGAGATGGTGGTAGACACTGATGAGACTCAAAACTCATCAAAGTGGAAAATAATAGGCTGCTGTGAGCTCAACACTAAAAAAGACTTATAACAAACCCATTAAGGCTTAGAAAACATTGTGGAAGAGGGTGTGGAAAGAAGGTGTGAGTCCCCCACTGCTCACAGACTGACTGGCCCATTCATGATTCCACAGTGATCACAAATACCCCAACTGAGGAGGACCCTAGTGGAATGGGGGCTGGAGAGAGAGAGCATAAGAGTATAACCCAATGAGAGTACAACCAATTTGCAATATGTTCCTCTATTAAAATTCTTAGCCAGGCCTGGTGGTGCGTGCCTTTAATCCCAGCTTTTGGGAGGCAGAGGTAGGAGGATCACCATGAGTTCGAGGCCACCCTGAGACAACATAGTGAATTCCAGGCCAGCCTGTGCTCTTGAGACCCTACCTTGAAAAACTGAAGAAAAAAAAAAAAAACCAAAAACAAACAAACAAACAAAAAAAAGTTCTCAGCCGGGCGTGGTGGCGCACGCCTTTAATCCCAGCACTCGGGAGGCAGAGGTAGGAGGATTGCCGTGAGTTCGAGGCCACCCTGAGACTCCATAGTGAATTCCAGGTCAGCCTGGGCTAGAGTGAAACCCTACCTCGAAAAACCAAAAAAAAAAAAAAAAAAGTTCTCAATAAAGACTAACCAACCAACCAACCAACCAACAAAACAAACAGCTGTCTATGGCACACTGTATCATAATCACCAGGAAACTTGCTAGAAATGCAGATATCAGAACCTGCTGTTTAGGAATATACCCACATGGTTCTTGTGCAGATTAAAATCTGAGAGAAAGATTGCTTGAATTTGCCACTTCAGCAGAAAAACACAAGATCTTAGTGAAGCTTCTGTGATTTAGTGACACAGAGAGAGAAAGAGACAGAGAAAAAACAACAAGAAGAAAGACAGGTAACTCCAGCAGTCATATATCGATAGTAGTATAAGCTAACAAAAGTGGCCCTTGGGGAAGAGGTACATGTTCTGTATGTTGGTCTGTGTAGTCCATTAGTTGAGGAAAGCAGTTGACTAGTAGTCACTTGATATCATTAGCCAAAGTCTGATCATTTTGAGTAATGATAGTGTTAGGTGGGTACGGCCTCCCAAGATGGAGTCACCATGGTCAGCAGAATGGTGACAGAGGAATAGGAAAGTGGATTATCCACATTCTTCAATAAACAACCCCCCTTGTTATCCCCTCCTTGCCTAACAATGCTCCCCCTCATTATTCCCTCCTTGCCTAATAATGCCCCAGGTCATTATTTCCTGCAACCTTATCTTGTAAGTTTCATGGTCACTGCTCTGGTGTCACACCCTAGATATTTTAAATGTTTAATGTAATGATTTCCCCTAAAGGAACTTTTCTATTCAACTTAAAATTTTTTTTTTTCCTTCTTCACCTTCCCCCAACTGAAAAAGCCCTATAAATTTCACTACCTGAAAACTCAGGTTGGATGTGCTCCTCTTTTGTGAGTCAGCCCTGGCAGCTTGTAGTTTTCCTGAATAAATGCTTTCATCTTTGCCTCAGAGTGGTTTGCATGGTCTTGGAATTCCCAAACCTTATAGAGAGGACTTTCATATTTTGGGATTTTAGTCAGCAGTGTATGTTAAGTATATATCATATGCATGCCACTGTTCTAAGAATTATTCTAAGGGGTGAACTAGGCACTGCTTTCATCCTTCAAGTGTTTAGTATCTGCTTGACAATTAGAGAAATGCAGCAGCCAGGGAGGTGCAGTGAGGTTCTGAATAAAGAGATGAGCAGGACTTCCAGTCAAGATGGCATCTGCCTAACCACACCTCACCTCTCTGGGAAGGAAAGGCAAGATCGTTAGGGTTTTGAGGAGTTTAGAGCTCCTAGTAGACCTCCAGTGGGAGGGCTCAGAGGAGCAAAGTAGGGGATCTGCTGATTCCCACACTCTCAGGTACCCTACTAGTCCTCCAGTCCCCTCAAGCAGCCGTCCCAGCTGCTGTCCCAGCCACCCTCTTTTGCACTATGCCATCTCAGCCATTATCATCTTGGGCAGTGGACCAAGTCCTCCTGCCCTTCCTGCAGGCTACTGGGACCTAGGTCACCAGGGACCTCCACACACAGCCAGTGTCCCACACACTGCCCTGCTGTGTTCAGAGCAGGTTCTCCTGCATGCTACTTGGACACAAGTCAACAGGCTAGCTAGCATTCCCCTTCCTTCCAGTGACCTCCATGTGCCACCACCCCATCATGTGAAGACTATGTTCTCCTGTACTACCCAGGCTACTGGGACCCAGGTCAGCAGGTTAGCATTGCCCCTCCATCCTCCAGCTTTCCTGCCATGGGACCTTGATGCATGACTGCTGACCCACATGTACCAGGTCCTCCTGCACTTCTTGCAGGATACTCAGACCCAGATGAGCAGGCTAGCACTCACCCCCTTCCTACCATGGTTTCCTTCCAGCTTCCCACCACTGGGACTGCCCATATCCCCTCCCTGTCCATCACTAGACCGACAGCAGTCCTATGTCCCTGGCCCACCATGTCACAGGACCCAGCAGTCCCATACACCCCAAGCTACAAGGTCCCAACAGAATCCTCACCCCTCAGCATGGCAGAAACACCATGAAATCCCATCTTCCACCCCTCTGCTATACCCACCTCATCACCAGTCTGCTTTGTCCCATTCTCCCCTACCCCTGGGTCCCTTGCACCACCAGACCAGCAGTCCCATACCTGGAACCACTGACCAACAAGCCCCTTCATCAGGTCCTTGGGCTCCAACCACAGCCTGGCAAGCTCCTTCCCTCTGAGAGGACAGGCCCTACTGACATCAGAAGCCTAATTGAAGCAAACATAAAAGGGAATAATCACTGAAGACACTTCAAGGGTAAACTACGGATTCCTCCTAAATTAAATAAGATTCCCACACTGTGATGGGCAGACAACAGTGCAAAAGGAATAACAAGAAAAAGCAAATGCAGGTAAATCCAACAAGGGTGCCCAGTCCAACGATGGAAATCTCTAATCAAAGCATAGAGGAGACAATAGGATCAGAATCCCAAAATGAAGATACAAGCTATGCAACTCTGGACAAGCAAAACTTGCAGGAAATCAACAAAGGACCAATAATTATATGAATGCTGTCCTCACTAGATTAGACCTAATAGACAAGAACCAGGAAGGGTTCCAAAGACAGTTAAATGATCTGATGAAGAAAAAAAAAAAGATAAAAAGAAAAAAGAAAAGAAAAAGAGGACCTTAATAATCAGCTGGCTAAGCTCAATGAAGACAAATAAATGCAAGGATGAACACCGGGAAGCATTAAGAAACTCAGAAAATGACATAAAAAGGGAACTCAACAGAGGGCTGGATACTATACATTAAAAGGCAGTAGAAAATACAAACCAAATTGCACAAGCCCAAAACTCTATAGAAGCTCTTGAGAATAGAGTCAGCCATGTGGAGAATAGAAACTTGGAACTGAAAGACAAAACAGAAGAAACAGTTTGTGAGTCCAAAAGCTTCAGTAAGTTCAAAAATTTTTGTGAACAGAATATGAGGGAACTGTGGGATGCCCTTAAACATCCCAAAATTTAGATCATAGGAAAACCTGAAGGGGAAGGAATTCAGACCAAAGGCATGGAGAACTTATTCAACAAAATTATTGAAGAAAAGGTTCCCATCCTCACAAAAGAAAATCCCATCAAATTACAAGAAGCTAACAGAACTCCAAACAGACTGGACCAAAGGAGAAATTCTCCAAGACATATCATCATTAAGACTCTAAACATTGATAACAAACAGAAAGTCCTAAAAGTAGCTAGGGAGAAACAACACATTACATATAAAGGTAACCCCATCAGAATTACTGCAGACTTCTCAATAGAAATCCTGAAAGCGAGAAGGACTTTGAATGGAACACTGCAAAGTGTAAAAACTTATAGCTTCCAACCCAAACTACTCTACCCAGAAAAAGTATCCCTCATATTATATGGTGAAAGGTAAAAGTCAGCTTTACAACTCTCCATACAGAAGAGTCAAATAACTAACCTCAAGTGCCTACAAGAAGCAGATAACAATAACAAATCGCAGAGAAGACACAAAAAAACACAATATACAAGAAAATACCCAACCACATAAACCACCTCAATATGGAAGGGATTTAATCAAATCTCACAGTTATTACCCCAAACTTTAATGACCTTAATTCGTCCATCAACAGACATAAGTTAACAGTGTGGATCAGATAGTTAAACCCCTCAATCTGCTGTCTTCAAGAAACCTATGTCACTACTAAAGACAGATACCTCCTTAGGGTGTAAGGGTGGAAAAAGATATTCCAAGAAAACAGGTGTAGCTATACTAATATCAGATAAAATAGACTTTAAACCAAAAGTAATAAAAAAAGACAAAAAATGCCACTTTTTACTTATCAAGGGAATGATCTAACAAGAGGCTATCACAAGCATAAATCTTTATGCACCAAATACAGGTGCACCACAATTCATAAAACAAAACCTACTTGACAACAAAACAGAAATAACCACCAACACCATCATAGTCAGGGACTTCAATACTCTGCTATCAGCAATAGATAGATCATCCAAACAAAAAATTAACAGGGAAGTAAGAGAGCTCACCAATACCATAGGTCAATTAGACCTAGCGGACATCCACAGAACATTCTACCCCAAATCCACAGACTATACATTCTTCTCAGCAGCCCATGGAACGTTCTCTAAAATAGATCATATACAGAATCATAAAGCCTGCTTCCATATATTTAGGAAGATCAACATAATTTCCTGCAGGATATCAGATCACAATACTGTATTGCTAGAAATTAACAACAAAAGTTGCATCAGCAATCCCATGAGCTCCTGGAAACTGAACAACACACTTTCAAACAATAAATGGGTAGTGGCTGAAATAAAAAATGAGATTTCAAAAAAAATAGGAGGAACTTTCCACGATATAGGAGTTGGAAAAGACTTCCTGAACAAAACCCCAGTTACTCAGGAAATTAAACAAACACTCAACCATTGGGATCTCGTGAAGCTGAAAAGCTTTTCTTTTAACAGGCAAGCAAACAATAAGCAGAGCCAATAGATTATCCACAGAATGGGAGAAAATTATTGCCAGCTATCAACTAACAGAGGCCTAATTTCTAGAATCTACAAGGAACTCAAAAACCTAACAATAAAAAAGAAATCAAGCAACCCACTCACAAAATGGGGCAGAGAAATGAACAGGGAGTTATCAGAGAAAGAAATACAAATGGCAAACACATACTTAAGAAAATCTTCAGGCTGGGGAGATGGCTTATTAGTTACGGCAATTGCGTGCAAAGCCAAAGGACCCAGGTTCGAGTGCCCAGGACCCATGTAAGCCAGATGCACATGCGTGGCACATGTGCCTGCAATTCGTTTACAGTGGCTGAAGGCCCTGGTATGCTCCTTCTCTCTATCTCTCTCTGTCAAATAAATTAAATTAAATTAAAAAATTAAACTCTTTAAAAAATGAAAATGTTCAACATCCCTAACCATCAGGGCAATGCAAATTAAAACAACAATGAGATCCCATCTTACCCCAGTAAAGATAGCAAACATTAAAAAATCAAATGAAAACAAATGTTGGCAAGGATGTGGAGAAATAGTAACACTCATTCACTGTTGGTGGGAATGTAAGTTGGTACAACCACTATGGAAAGCAATATGGAGACTCCTGAAAAGGTTGACTATAGAGTTACCAACAGACTCAGTTTTGCATTACTGGGCATTTACCGTAAAAGCTTCACATCTCAGTTCAGAGAGATTTGCTCAACCATGTTTATAGCTGCTCAATTCATAATAGCTAAGAACTGGAATCAACTCAGATGTCTATCATTAGATGAATGGATAACCAAGATGTGGTATATCTACATGATAGAATTCTACACAGCAAAAAAAGGAAAAATGACACAATGAAATTTGAAGAAAATGGTTGAAATTGGGACAGATCATTCTCAGCTAACTCACCCAACCACAGAAAGACAATCGTCACATGGTCTTACTCATCTGTGTCTACTATTATGGATCTGTCAAGATGCTGACATACCTAATAGGCAATTTGAGGACCAGACAATGGGAAGGGTGGGGAGGGAGGGGAGGGTAAGGATGGGTGGGTGGTTGGGTGGGGACACAAAACTGGACCCAAATTCAACTGGTACCAGGAAATCCAATATCGCAAAAGACAGACTAAAAGGTTGAACCTTCATCAGGTCCTTAGTGGGAACACCTGAATCAAAGGGCTCTCGAGTGGGTATGATGAGAACTAACTTTAATCTTCTCCTGTTTTTTTTTTCTCTCTCTTTCTCCTCTGTTTCCCTTTTATATTACCTAACTTTTTCTTCCTTATTTTCTCTTGGTGCTGGCTTGTAACTCCCAGTACCAGCATACGGTTAACACCCACAATGAGCTGTTCATCAGAGAGACCGACGAGGTTTCCCAAAGAAGACAGACTTCTGCCCAAGCACTTAATTACCCACCAAAGGTTAGTGGTAAGACCCTAGTGCCAAAGACACCATATGCTATTGGTATGGAACATGGAGAGACCTGGCTGGAATCTGCAAGAGGGTCAGTCCCCACAAAATTAGCTTGTCTAGTTCCAGAAGCTGCTACATGAGTGACAGGGGTAATAACCAATATATGTCTAAGAAATTCATGGTTTAAGCTACTCAGCAGCAAACAACCTGACCTGATGTGCACCCAAGTGCAATAGTGGCACACAGCCATGGCAGGTAACCAACAGCTCTTGAATTGGCTAACAGATCCACTCAGTGGAATGGAACCAATAGCTGGAACTGGGAAACAAGTCAGAACCATATCCAAAAAACAAGTTAGTTCTCCAATATCAAGCTCCCACCAATCTTGGGCTACAAGTGGGCACACACCTATTAAATTCCCCAAAATAATAATAGTTATCCCATTTATCTGGTTCTGACTTCACTCTCCATTGGAGATTCTGCTTCTCTTTTTCAGATGTACACAGAACCTAAGGAGAGAATCAGCCCATCTCACCTCAACAGGGCCCCACCTGAAACCATAGAGTAACCAGGGAAATGAGCAAGAGTGCTGCTTTCTTGGTGAACCTGGTATCAACACAAGAGTGAAGAAAATAGACACAGAGAATATTCAACTCCTACCGAACTAGTTATACATAGACACAGAGGCTCCCAAGACCTCATAACTGAAGTATACTTTAAATGAACACAACATAGCACAAGGAAATTCACAGAAGAGGAGGCAGAAAAATTGTTAGAGCCACATGTTGGGACCTTATGTACAGAGATATTGCCTATTCCCCATAACTGATGGCTACCCCTACAATGCACGACCCAGAATCCCCGATGAGGAGGATCCTTGGGAGGGGGAAGGGCAGGGAAGAGGCTAATGATGGTACAAACATGGGCTGTTTACACACAGAGTATGTACATAACTAATAAAGGAAAAAAAAAAGAGGTGGGGCTGGCTACATACACAATCATTCATCTTACCATGATTTTTCAACACAACATCACACTCTTTCATTTGAACATGTATTTATTAGCACTTTCTCTGTACTTCCATGTGATAAAGCGTATGTTTTTCCAGCTCATTGGTTATTGAATGATATGTTCATTGCTTTTTTCAACATTTATGTACAGCTTTTTGCCTAGAGAAGGTTACTATAAAAGAAAATAAAAAGATTTGTTAAGAAATTTTTCATAAATTTTATCTTTACCCACACCTATATATTTGAGGTATAAACAACTGAACATTTAAGATAGCTTTGTTGAGATATAATTTGCATATCATACCATTCCCCATTTTGAATGTAATTCAATGGCTCAGAGTTGCTGACATACCTGAGTAGCATCTCGAGCCTTGGGCAACAGGGAGGGTAGGACATGGGGGAAGGGGAAAGGTTGGAGGAAGCACAAAACTGAACCCAACTTGAATTAGTACTATAGAATCCTATATCCTGGAAGTCAGACTAAAAGGTGGAACCATCAAGAGGACCTTATGGGGAGCACATGAATCAAATGGCCCTTGAGAGTGTGAAATGAAACCTAACCTGAAATTTCTCCTGTTTGTCTCTCTTCTCTGTCTTTTTCTTTTGTCTTTTCCTTTGGCCCTGGCCTGTAATTCCCTGTGCCAGAATATGGTACAACTCGGGTTCATGTGATATGGTGAAAGAGATTGTTTGGTTTTTGGAGAAGATTCAGAGAATGAAATGATGTCTCTGTCTTTCCTACTGTCTTTCCATTTTAGTTCCTAAGACTGGGTGAGAACAGAGATGCTGGAAGTCACAGCGAAGGAGTGAGTTTTATAGGTTAGAGAAGGTGGAAACTAAAATAGAAGTGGAAATGAAAGCTTGGCTGTTTGACCCCAGGGCTTTTTTCGGTATACAATGTATGCTGTAATATAATAAGAGACTGTGAGTAATGGGCAGTGCATAAGGGCAGACTTCTGTTGTAGAAGGAATAACATTTGAGAAACTTAGGCTCCAGCTGGGCATGTATTACCTTCTAATGACTTCCCCAGGCTAAAAGCAGAACAATTTGTAGTTTCCACTAATCTGAGACCATTGTCTGTAGCTGCCTTTAGATATCTTCTCCCTAGATTCATGAATGTAGACTTTAGCATGGCTTCAAGCTGAATAAAATGATTACTTGTTTGCAAAGAAGAAATTACACTGGAAATTCCACCACATGTTGACATGGTTACTGGGATAGGTGGGATAAATTGAGGTGGCAGAATTAATGTGGGTGACATGCAACTCTCTACCAGAAAAGCTCAAACCAACAGTATGTTCTCCAGCTGAGGCTGAACACTCAAATGTACAGTCCCTTGCCAGGTCATTAGGAGGGTTCTGAAGATGAGCCCTCTCGGCCTAGAGAGTGACTGGGATGGATGAACTGCTCTGTAAAAGAAGGCCAAGACCAGAGCCTGTCTTCTCTTAGCAACAACACAAGAGTGGAGGAACAAAACAAAGAGGAATAATTGAAGGTTTGTGATCCAAAAATAATATTAATATTTGACAGAAGCATCACTCCGTTTACTTAAAATCAGAGTAACTTAAAGCCTGTGTTTGGCATTTCTCAAAGTTTCACAGTGCAGAAACAACCTAACAAAACCCTGCATCACACAGCATATAGTTTATGTACCTGGCAGTTTTGTCATCTAGGGCATGGTCAACTTTAAGTGGCTTTAGCAATGAAAGTTGAGATATCAATCTTTTTCAGTTATTGTTCATATTCACAAGGAGAGAGAGAGAGGGGGGAGGGGGAATGGCATACCACAGACTCCTGCCACTGCATCGAACTCCAGATACATGTGCCATTTTGTACATCTGGATTCTACATGGGTACTGGGGAATCAAACCTGGGCAGTTAGACTTGAAAGCAATATCTTTGAATCACAGAGCCATTTCTCCAGCTCTGGGATATCAATCTTTTAAAAATGATTTAAAATACTATCTTTCAGGATGTAAAATGAAGCCAAAGAAAATTAGATATTCTAAGAGCTAAAACAAAATTTTAAGTCTTGGATGGCCATTAATACCAAGAGATCCAAAGGCTAGTGGTAAGACCCTACTGCTGAAGACACCTTATGTGATTGACATGCAAATTAGAATGGCATGGCTGGAAGTTGGAAGAGAGTCAGTCCCCAGACAGTCAGCACGTCTAGTGCCAGAAGGTGTTACATGGGCGACTGGGGGAAAATGACCAATATCTGTCCAAGCAACGCATGGTCTAACCTACTTAGCAGCAAATAACTTGTTGTGATGCCCACACAAGTGCAGTGGTGGCACACAGCCATGGTGGGGAACTAACTGCTCTCAATTTGGCTAACTGATCCCCTCACTGGTATGGGACCCATAGCTGGAGCTGGGAAGCAAGTCAGAACCATATCCAAACATAAGCCCACTCTCCAATATCAAGCTACCATCAATTGTGGGCTACAAGAGGGCCTACACCTATTAAATTCTCTATAAAAAAAAAAAGTAAGGGTTATCTCATTTGTCCTGGTGCTAACTTACTCTCCGTTGGAGAATCTGCTTCTCTTTTTCAGATAGATGTAGATCCTAAGGAGAGAGCCACCCCGTCATACCTCAAAAGGGCCCCGGCTGCAACTAAGAAAAATTGGAGAAACAAGCAAGGGGGTTGTTTTCCTGATGAACCGGATACCAGCACAAGGGGGAAGGAGAGCAGCACAGAGAAAAATTAACCCCTACCAAATCAGAGAGCCAGAGCCTCAGAGGCCCCCAACACCTCATCACTGAAGCAGACCAAAAATGAACCCAACATGGCTCAGGGAAATTTTGCGGAAGAGGGGGGCGGAAAGAATGTCAGAGCCACATGTTGGGTCATGATATGCAGAGACATTTATCTTACCCATAACTGTGGGCTAACTCCACAATGCATGACCCGTATACCTCAACAAGGAGGGGCCAAGGGGAGGGGGTAGGTCATGGATGAGCCTAATGATGGTATCAAACTGACTGTATTTGCTGAATACAAAACTAACTAATAAAGAAAAAAAATAACAATAGATTTTATATGTTTGTGTGCTTGAGACAGGCTGTTAGGTTAGCTTTAAAATTGCTGTATCTTCCTTCTTAGCCTCATGAATGCTGGGACTATAAGCACAGGCCATCAAGCCCAGTAGTTCTGATACATTTTGCACATGGTTTTCAAAAGAATTTTTACACATAAGACTAATATTTGTTTTATTTACTTTTATATTAAAGACATACTTTATATGGATACATCATGTGTTGGTACCATCTTTTCCCTCCTCCCTATCCCCATTCCACTGAGGCTCCTCCTCAGTGGGGTTGCTGGTATTCCCTATGAGGTTGTGGATTATGCATTGTCAAAGCAGCAGTCAATTATTGGGGAAGGAGAATGCCTCTGTGCATGACATCCCAACCTGTGGCTCTTACAGTGTTTCTACCTCCTCTTCTGCAAAATTTTCTGAGCCTTGATAGGTGTGTTTTAAGTCCACTTCAATGATAAGCTCTCAGGAGCCTCTGGATCTTTGCTTTAGTATGTGTTGAGTATCCTCTGTGTCTGTCTCCTTCATCTTGGGGCTGATTGTCAGGCTCACCATGGAAGCAGCACTCTTGCTCCTCTCCTCAATTCCTCTGTGGTTTCACCTGGACCTTGGCTGAAGTTTGAGGGGGGCTTATCTCCTTCTGAAAAAGAAAAGCTGATTCTTCAATGGAAAATGAAGTCAGCATAGGTTAAATGGGATAAGCAGTATTAATTTAGGGAGATTTTCATGTATGTGGGCCCACTTTTAGCCAAAGACTAGTGGTAGCTTGTCCTTGGAGACCAAAATCTTGGTCTCCATAGGATTCTGACCTGTTTCCCAGTTTCAGCTATGGGTTTCTTTCCACTGAGTGGTTCTCTTAGCCAATCAGAAAGCCATTGGTTACCCACCAAAGCTGTGTGCAGCATTGTACTAGTGTGTACATCTTCTCTGGCTGGTTGCTTCTGAGTATCTTAGACTCTTGCTTGCTTACACTGTTGTTGGCCACTTTCCCCCAGTAGCTCATGTAAGCACTAGATGGGCTGTCTGTGGACTGTCTCTCTTCTGGATTCCAGCTGGGTCTCTCAGTGTTCTGTGTCAAAGCATATGGTGTCTTCAACAATGGGCCTTACCTTTTACCTCAGGTAGGTAATCAAGTGCATACGCCTAATATTTTTAATGTGAGAAAATTGAAGTAGGTTTGGCATAGGCAGGCCAATAACCTTTTAGCATTTCCTCCTCCCCTTTTCTCCTTTCTCCAGTGTTTGCTCTTCTCTTCCTTGTGTTTAACCCAGTCCAGATTGGAGCTCATATGAACCTCTGTAGAGACTTACATTTAGGAAATTTATGAACTGAGGAACAACCTTGTTTAAAATTATGAGATGAGTTAAAAATGTAACAAAAAACAGAGCCAAAAATCATTTACTCTCAGCTCTGGATCCACATATCATGTCCTGTGATCTCTCCTGGAAAAATGGGCCAAATGAACCAAGTACACAAAGGAAAGAATTCTTACAGACAACCAAATTCTTGTTTGCTCTTTTATGAGTCACTAATTGTCTTGCCTTTTCAGATGTCTACTTGACTCTATGACTTTTGCTCTCACTTGTGCACAGAAAGTATACTATGTGTGTTGTATGCATGTGTGTATGTGTGTTGATGTGGTGGCCATGTGTAGGCCTGGGACATCCTGTGGACTCCCCTGTAGTAGTTGGAGGAGAACATCTGGTGTCCCTCTCCCTTCTTTTCTTTCTTTCTTTTTTTTTTTAAAATTTTTTTGTTTTATTTTTATTTATTTATTTGAGAGTGACAGACAGAGAGAGAAAGAGGCAGAGAGAGAGAGAGAGACAGAGGGAGAGAGAATGGGCGCGCCAGGGCATCCAGCCACTGTAAACGAACTCCAGACGCGTGCGCCCCCTTGTGCATCTGGCTAACGTGGGTCCTGGAATCGAGCCTTGAACCAGGGTCCTTCGGCTTCACAGGCAAGCACTTAACCGCTAAGCCATCTCTCCAGCCCTCTTTCTTTCTTTCTTTCTTTCTTTCTTTCTTTCTTTCTTTCTTTCTTTCTTTCTTTCTTTCTTTTTTTTTTTTTGTTTTTTTAAGGTAGGGTTTCACTCTAGCCCAGGCTGACCTAGAATTCACTATGTAGTCTCAAGGTGGCCTCAAACTCACAGTGATCCTCCTATCTCTGCCTCCTGAGTGCTGGAATTAAAGGCATGCATCATCGCGCCTGGGTTCCCTCACCCTTCTTTACCCTACTGCTCTTCCTGATGATGGAGTCTCTGATTCCAGAGCTTGCCCCTTTGCAAGCCCCAGTGGTTCTCCCATCTTCACTCTCCGAGGATTGGGGCCACATTTCCACACCCAGCTGTTTATGTGGGTTCTGAAGATCTGGAGATTTGAACTCAGGTGGTTTCAGGTCCCCTCAGGTTCCCATGCTTGTGGAGGAAGTGCCCTTAGTCACTGAGCCAAGCTCTTGCCCCTTTATGACTGCTTTTGACAGTAGACTTCTTCATTGTTATTTGATGTAGCTGAACATTTTTCTTTTTATCATATAGATGTCCTAGCTTTGAATAACAAATGAATGCCTGACAGATTACCCAGCAGTTTCTTTGTCTGTTCTAATTGGGAGATGGGATTTTTTTAAAAAAAAAATAATTATTATTTATTTATTTGAGAGCAACAGACAGACAGAGAGAGAAAGAGGCACATAGATAGAGAATGGGTGCCCCAGGGCCTCCAGCCACTGCAAATAAACTCCAGATGCATGCTCCACCTTGTGCATCTGGCTTACGTGGATCCTGGGGAAATGAGCTTCAAACCTGGGTCCTTAGGCTTCACAGGCAAGTGCTTAACCGCTAAGCCATCTATCCAGCCCTGGATGCTTTTTTGTGAATAGTGATAATGATCCCAGTTCATGCTACTATTGGGTTTGACTTATGAGGATTAATGCAAAACAAAAACAAAACATGAAATATTTAGAGATTATTTTTTATAATTTTAACCTAATATTTGAGAATTCTTTGACTATCATGACAAAATATTAAAAAGATTTTCACATGATACTTCCTTTGGTTCTCTTCATTTTATCCTCCAGATTCTTGCAGAGGTTACCTTAATTTCAGACTTCATGTTTACGATAGTCATGTTGCACTCTATAAGTTGTGTTTACTTTCTCTTGGGTAGCAGAACAACCTAGTATACAAGGTGTGGTGAATACTACAATGTTACTCTTCCTCTGAAAGCCCATCTTCCTTGGACTTAAAGCTTTTCTTATTCAAGTTAGACCTCCTCTTTATCTTTCTTAGAAATGTCTCTAAGGTTCAAGGCCACTCTTCAGTTTAGTTGAGCCAGTGTTGGTGCCCTCCAACTCTGTCAAACACACGAAGCATGGTACTAGCTATGTCATATATACTGTCATATGCCACCTACTTTATATTTTGTAATGTTTTAATTTTCATTAAAACCAGGAATCTTCTTTGATTTAATTGACAATTTCTGACTTGTTTGTTCCACAAATTGTTACTAAGCATCTATAATAGTGTTTTCATCAGTTACTTCATTTTCTATAGTTGAAGACATAGTGGCCAACTGATTACAAAAATATTAAGTGGAAATTTACAGAAATGAATAATTCATAACTTAAAATTATCTTCTATTCTGAGTAAAGTGATGAAATTATGCACTTCCCTGCTGTACCCTGCATGGGTAGTGCCTATGCTATGTATTCTACCCACCCATCTGTCACTTAGGGACTGCCTCAGTTATCAGATTAATTATTACATTATCATAGTGATCACTTTCAAGTAACTGTTATGTAGTAGCCTAACAATACACCATATAATCTTATATAATCACAAAAAGAAGGGTGTGTGATTATTATAAGATGTTTTGAGAGAGCCCACACTCACAACTTTTATTGCATATATTTCCATAATTGTTTTGTTATAAGTTATTGTTAATTTCTTTTTTAATATTTTATTATCTATTTGTAAGCAGACAGAGAGAGGAGGAAGGAGAGAAAGAAGGACAGTGGAAAGACAGTGAGAGAATATGAGTGTGCCAGGGTCTCTTGCTACAGCAACTGAACTCCAGATGCATATACCACTTTGTGCATCTGGCTTTATGTGGGTAATGGGAATTTGAACCTGTGCTGTCAGGCCATGAAAGTAAGTCCCTTTAATTGCTGATATATTTATCTAGTCTTAGTTATTATTTATTTCTTGTTTAGTTTATAAGTTAAGCTTTTCCATAGATATGTATGCATAGGGAAAATAGCATATTTATGGCTTGTTACTGTTAGCATTTTCAGGCATCCACTATAGTCCTAGAGAATATTCTCTGAGGATAAGGTAGGACTAATGCATTATGTAGAGAAATGTTAAAACATTGTGAGCAGGGCTGTAGACATGGCTCAGTGGTTAAGGTGCTTGTCTGCAAAGCCTAACTACCTGGGTTTAATTACCTAGTACCCATGTAAAGCTAGATGTACCAAGTGACATATGCATGTGGAGTTCGTTTTCAAGGGCTGTAGATCCTGTTATGCCCATTCTCTCTGTCCCTCCTCTCTCTCTCTTTCTGCTTCCAAATAAATAAGAAAAACAAAATAAAAACATCATGGGAACTGTAATAGAGAGGTCTGGTTCCCTCCTTTAAAGAACTTGAAGAATGATCAAGATAAGATAGCCTTGTAAACAGCTCACTGGAATGTTAGACTGAATGGAGTACTGTAGCTCTTGCAAGAAATTATGGATGCTGTTAAAAATAGGAGGAAAGGGATGGGGAGATGGTTCAGTGGATAAAGAGCTTGCTGTGCAATTCCAAGTGCCTGAGTTTGTATCCATGCTAAAAAGCTGGAAGCTTTGGTAGGCTTCTATAAACCTAGTGTACCTACAGAGAGAAGGAAGGCAGAGACAGGAAAATTTCCTAGGAACTCATGAACAGAGTCGGCAAACATAAATGTCCCTGCCTGAAAGGAGGTGGAAAGCAAAGTTGTCCTTTGATCTCCACATATGTGCAATTGCACATGTGCACCCTAAGTCGCACACATGAACATTCACACCAAATAAATGAATAACAAACAAACAAACAAAGAAAATAGAAGGAAACAACTGGGAGAAGTTTGAACCAGGAAGCAGACATTTAGAAACAATGTAGAATCAGGTGACAGCCTGATCATCAGCCAAGTCTAGCAAAATACCTTAAGAATGGCCAGTTTGACATTGCCTGTTCTATGGATAAGTTCAATGAAGTCCTGTGTATCTTAGGTGAGCTGAGCAGTGAGGTCAATTAACAGGTGATCATTACATGAAACAGCAAATAGCTAAGTATCTGTTTACTCTCAGGAGATGTAGTGTTTCCTTAAGGGAATGGTCCACAGGACTAAGATGGGCTTTAGGTCTCTCTATCACAAAAAGCAGAAAATCTAATGTGTACCTCCAGGCATCATCAAGATGAAACTTGATCATAAACTAAGGGAGTGACTGTTAAACTTGAAGCAGCAAATTTTACCTGGAAGATGATTCCATGAGTTACACAGACATTAAATCTAATCAAGTCCCTAGAATCTGGAAGAGGACAAGACTATAGTTTAGGACTGAGTTAGACACAGGTAAGCTAACCTGTGCCGAGGGACAGGCACTTGGGAGTGCCACTGACATGAGTCTCTGTGCTTGTTTGCAGCTCCTTGTCTACAGGCTCCCATATTCACTGTCTGGCAGGTTGGTTATATGCTTGGATTAAGTTCATCTTTTGAACCTTATCTGAATTCACTTTGCTCAGGTTTCCAAATTGCTCTGGGTGACATCTGCTTGTCACCAGTAAAACCCAAAGGACAGCAAGGTAGATTCCCTTGCACAGAGCAGACAGGTAATTGCAGCTTTAATTTTGTTTTGTTTTTGGAAGGATCCAGGTGTCCACCTTCTTTATCTCACAAAAGAACCTTAATAAATGTGGGAGTGTTGGCAGACGAGATGGCCCAGTGGGCAGCCTGCCCATCAGATGTGCTAGCCCTCTGCTATTGAAATAGTGCTTCCCGTGGAAGCATCACACATCAGGAATTCTCTGCTGCTCCAAGCAGCCCAACAGCTTCCAAGGTAGGAGCACAATTAGAGGCATGGAGACTTCTAAGCAGCCAAGACACACAATTCACCCTGGAAATTCAGATCTCAACAGAGAGTACTCAAGCCATGTGAACAGAAAACATTCCCCAGGAAAACCTCCTTTCTTCTTGTGAAACCAAATTGTACAGAGCTGGAATCTGTTAGCTGATTAGTAGGATTGCCTCTGATTTGAAGAATTGACCACTTTAGAGAATGTGCACAAAGAGAATATAAAAAGGGTTATCTAAAATCCTGCCTCAACCATCTTCCCTTTTCAAACAACTTTTCTTTGCTGCATACATATATAGATTAGAGTCAGATGTGGGAAAAGCAGGACCTAAGAATGGTACAGGCCAAGACTTGGCTCTGGGCTGAATAGCAACTCAGGAGATTGTCTGGGAAGGTTCTACAAGCATGTGGAGGTGCTGTTGCGTCCAGGAAAGTCAGAATTGGCACCTCTGGCAGAAGGCAGAAGGTCGACAGAAGGCAAAGAGGTAGGTCTACTTTGCATAAGAATTGGAGTTAGTGAGTAGAACACTATAGTTCTTAGTGGCATTGGGGCATTAAAAAAAAAAAACACATGAGGCATAAACCTGTCACTTAGAGTTGGGGGCTAGGGAAAATTCTATTAACTAGAATCATGGAAATTATATAGGAAGGAGTTGATCAGAAAGACATAAAATAAGTGATCAGAACTAATAATTTTTAAATTTGAAAGAGCACGATCATCCTGGAATATGATTTACTTAGAGACCTACACATCCTTTTACATTCTCAAGGTCCCACGGAAAGATTATTTCAGGTGCACCCTAAGTATAGCATACAGAAAGTATTGCTTTTCCTTTTTTATAAACAAGAAGACATTACTGCAAAAGACCTCTTAATTTAAGAACACACAGCTAGAACTAGTCATGGACTTGTGTAGATCAGTGTTGATTTTTAGACTCTGGCAAGTGTATCTCTTTTAACACATTGGGAAAATACTGACCCAGACAGATTCCCTCTCCTAAGATATGTCAGGGTCATGTGTAGATGCTCAGAGCAGCTGGATATCAGTGAACTTTATTGGATTAGGGAGCTTTCCCTCATTCCCTGGCTTTCTGTGTTCTAGAAGAAGAAAGCAGAATTACTTTGCTAGGTTAGAAATGGTTGTCAATAGGTCTTGTGTGTAAAACCAGTTGACTTAGTCCAGAATAAGTCAGGGGATTGGGTACAAGTTGATTTGAACAACAAGGGCAACATTTCTAAAACTGGGGTTTAGCCAGTGGTATGCAGTGTAGCCCCCATAGCAACAAAAGAATAGAGATCTAAGGATGAGGGCAGCTAATTCTGGAAACACAAGGGCACTGAAGAGATAATATTTACTAGTTTGGAATATGTGGTCAGACTTTTGTGGTTCAGAGAGCATTGACACAGGATTTCAGTCCTCATGAAGACCAAGGCAAACCTGAAGAGAGGACAAAGTAAGGAGGGTGTCTGCATATTTATTAAAGTTGATATTTGAAGGCTTTTGACTTACGTAGTAGCCATGGAGTACATAGCACACATCAGTATAGATGGTGGGTATTTTGCCACACCAGTGAATATACTTACCAATATTTATCTACTCAGCCAGTTAGGATATTCTTTGAACGCGAGGATGTAGAAACACTATAATGGTGTGTCCAATCTAGTTTGGAAGCAGAAACTAATTTTTAACTGGTGTTCTGTTGTATTTTTTTGGCAAGCCACTAGTATTCTTAGATATTCCACTATACTTCATTCACTTTGATTTGATCTGATCTGATTTGATTTAATTCTGTCCCACTCCACCCATTCCATATCATCCCATTCCAGTTTTGTTTGCTTACTGGCTAGAACTATGCCTGTGGAGCTGTGTAATGATAATGAGCAAACCATTGGCTCATAAGAGTTCCATCAAGTATGTGTCATGAGGGACTTACCTAGTCAATAAAAAATCATTTTAGTCTCCTAGGGGAAATCATGTGATCATTTGAAAATTCATCAAACATTTGCAGTAAATGAATTAGTTTACCCTTTCCTAACCTGATTTTCCCAGGATATTTGTCTGCAGAAAGTTTTTAGAAACATGTTAATTATCTGTAGAATTATGTTAGAGGGACCAGTATATTGTTACATGTCATGGCTGGTTGGGTGACCTAGCAGTGGTTCCCAACTTTAAGTGTTCAGATAAACTGAGAAAGGATAGTATTTTTAGAACAAGCTGGGTATCACTGGGGTTCTATGATTATTGAAGAGATGGGGTAGTGCTTTTTCATGTTAATGAGTTTTGAGACTAGGATTAGCTCAAGAGTTAAGATAGGAATGGGAAAACTTTGGAGGGAGAAGATGCATTTTTATTAATTGCAAGATGGGGAGCCATCTGTGAAGATGTATTTCAAGCTGGTTTCAAATTCTCTGGACAGAGCTGAGGCTAGGATCCTGATCCCAGACCACAAACTAAAATAGTGACAATTGTTAGAGAACAAGTAAAATCTAAACTATAGGTATTTATTGCCTGTCACTCCTAAAAATTCCTGTGACCCAGCTTGAGAGATGGCTCAGCTGTTAAGGTGCTTGCTTGCAAAGCATTACAACCCAGGTTCATAAACCAGTACCTACACGAAACCAGATGCACAAAGTGGTGCATGCATCTGGAATTTGCAGTGGCTAGAAGCCCTAGTGCACTCATTCATCCTCTCTACATGCAAATATATATATATATATATATATATATATATATATATATATATATATATATATTAAAAAGGCTGTGACCAATACTGGATCTAGGTAGTAATATAATGGATTGTTGGCTTGTCCTTTGGTTAGGTTCATTGGTAGCTGAGAAATTTGCAGAGATATAATTCAGGAGGAGTCATCGGTTTATTTTTAAATAAATGTTCATTGTTACATTTATAATTGATTACTGTTAGATATAAGTATGAAAATACAATTAGAATTAGATAAACATGATTGCAAATATCCTTAAGA
Organism: Dipus sagitta; assembly: GCA_036346955.1. Taxonomy (NCBI): domain Eukaryota; kingdom Metazoa; phylum Chordata; class Mammalia; order Rodentia; family Dipodidae; genus Dipus; species Dipus sagitta. The sequence goes on along the minus strand of CM070779.1, from coordinate 53,475,040 downwards.
GATTTTCCTGATTCCATTACTACCATCCTGCAATATCCAATGATATACAAATAAAATTAATCCGAGACATCAGGGAATACTGATGTTAGTTTCACGGGTTAATTGATATGGTTTATGGCATTTTTCATGTTCCTAAACAGGCTGCAACAGTAAGCCTATTATAATATTTCTTTGTGTTCTTAACATTTCCAGTTATTTCCTATTTATAGAACAAAAATTTTACAAACCATTTTTTTCCATAAAGAAAACACTTATGTTTTTATTCTTTTCTTCCCTCTTCTCAACTTTTCTCCCTAGCTCTTCCTGTCTTTCCTACCTTTTAAAAATGTTTACTTTCATCAGAAGATCCTACAACATGTTTTTTTTTTTAATACTGTTTGCCATTTATGTACCTCAGTATCCTTATATCTTCAATAGAGGTTTCTTTCTTTTTTATTTTTTCCAATTCTTAAGAAAATAATTTTGTATAAGGTTTTCTTTCCTCTCCAATAAGGTCAGTGGGATGGGTAGCATTTCCATTGTTGGAATAAAGAATCTGAGAAATGCAGGCAAGCAGAGATTTGTTTAAAGATACATGAGTTGTTTCTGTGGGATTTAATATTACAATATGGTCAAATGAACCCTACCTGAGTTCTCTGTATTTCTTGGCAATTAGGATGTATAGATTTGATTACCAATATCTCAAAAATCATAGGTTGATCCCAACACCCAGAAACTCTCTGAATAAGTGAAATTTGGGCAGCTGGATTTTCTCTTATGCATCTAGGATGAGAATATTCACCCCAACACATGTCCCAATGTTGGCTTCACTTATTGCAGCCAGGAAACACATTGTGAACTGTACTTAAGAGCACAGCATCAGCTTATATATGGCCACACATATAAGAGTGATAGGGTTTCAAACCAGCTTTGTGCAAAGCAGTTGTTAACTTTCCCCTGTCAAGGAAACAAGAGGATCTTAACACTATCAGATATTTTTGGAGATGATAAAAATGACACTATTAGACTGTATATTTTAGAGAGAATGTATTTGCATATCAGAACCAAGTACAAGTCATTGGATGGAAACCATTAGCACCCACCACCATGCCTTGTATAGTGTTCAGTGAGCCTGGTTACACAGGATTGTAAACTGACATTGCCTGACATCTCTGGATATTTATTCCATAATTTGGAAATAAAAAGATGGGTCAGAGCTTAGTTAATATCTGCAATTACTTGGGACATGTCTATACTACATACATTTTTTTGTTGTTTCATTTTATGAGAGAGATGGAATCAACTTTGCATCCATTACAGGTGAACATTTTCTTTGGGCTGGGACTGCTGCTGTTATATGTGCTTCTCAGTACAACAGGAAAGATAATGCTCTTCTCAAGACTGCCTGCTCTTTAGATGCTAAGCATGCTAGAAAACTGATTTAGAAATCTAATAACCATCCACCCAGGAAAGAGGCTGTGGAGTTTTGCTGAGTATTGCCTGAGCAGACCCACCTCTTAATGTGAGCTATTGCATTGTTCACACCGGGGATGTCTCTCACAGGTTACATGGCTATCTTAACTTGAGTACCCCAAATTACACCTTCAGAGAAGATCTTGGGTCTGAATTTTTATTTGGGATGTGAGGCTAGGAAGCATGATATAGCTATAGGGATGTGAGACAAGAAATCTAACAAAAGGTGTCATTATGAGTGGGTTGCAACACTGGGCAATGGAGACACTCCTGCTGGGGACCATCTGCATTGCTCACACTATGTAAGGAAGCACAGAATTTGTCTCTCCAGCCTTCCTGGTTTCCGCTCTTGAGGAGTGGGAGGGGAGATGTAAATGGAAGACGGTAGGTCTTCAGGTGTCTTGCAGAGTGGGCAGAAAGCTTATACTGTGATCAGGAAGTCTTCCTTGGGGCTTGCAATCTGATTCCAGGGGCCCTATGTTTCTGGGCAGATGCAGTTTCCCTCCTGCAAATTGGGGATGGTGGGATACTCAAGTTGCTCCAGAAGTTTTATGCTGCTGCTGCTCCTCATTAGTAATTGGTGACTTTAACTTTGGATACTTTATATATATGAATTTCAGAATCATTGCACTTAATAAGTATTTTAAATTGATTTGCATATTTGGGATGGTATACAGCATGGCTTTGTACTTGGAAATAGCTGAATGAGAAGCAGTTAGGCATGCCCATGCCTATATGATATAGAACACCAAGCTTACTGTGTGCACATGAATTTCCCTAGGAGGAAATGACAAAAGTCTTGATAGGAAAATTGCCCTTTATTCAATGCAAATTGTGTAGTGTGGAATATTTCCAATGAAATGAATTCATTTTAGCTGATGGGTGGAAAATAAGTGTTTTTCTTGGGCTTAAAATAAAAACCTCTTTCTTACTGAATTGTGTTAAAATCAGGAACAAAAAGACTGGCCACATCAAAATCTCCTTGTATTGTGAAAATGTGAGGCCCTTGGCAATAATCATGTGGAATGAGAGTGAGGCAGTATGGGAAACTATGAAAAGGATACACTCTTCTACACATGGCAGGAGGGAAGAACAGATAACTGCAGATCACAGGCTTGTGCATGAATGTCAGTCTGGAGGTGACAGTATCATTAGTTGCGGTGAGCACTGCAGAAAGCTACTTGTGTCAGATCTGGGCAGAGTATGAAAGTGTGGTGAGATAGGACAATGAACCAACCACCGAGTCTGTTGGTTTCAAACACCACATAGACAAAAAAATGGGCTCAGCAGCTTTCAATTTATATCATTGGGCAGGTTGACAGCCTAATGATTTTAAACTGTGTTCCTATCAAGGAAACACAAGCTTTTCTCATCACTGGGCTATGTTTTCAGTGGCTTTGGGGGAGATTAAATTTGATGAAATAAATTTCATACATTTTCAATAGTCAGCGCTGTCTGATTATATCAAAATATGTATGGTATCATTATCATTTTAAGCTTTTCTATTCTTTTCCTCTGCATGTGCATACACACACACACACACACACACACACACACACAAACAAGATAAGAATAAAGTATGCATTTTAAATATGCACACATACTGATTCAGTCAAGATCCAATCTGGAAAACACAAACTCTGCCCATTATTTTGACAAAGGCAGTTTAGTATATGGAATTTGTTGAACAGATATTGAAATGCTAAAATTTGTAAGAGTAATAACAGCTATTGTAAGCAGCTACTGCCTCTCAGTATTAACACAAAAGAAGGACCTGGGTCATGAGAAGCTTACAAGAATGAACCTGCAGAGCTAGACCTAAGGGTGTCACAGAGTCAAAAGCAGGAATCTGAAGCCACTGCTGGGTGAAGGAGCAAGGTTAGGAAGATGGTCATTTGGACATCATGCCAGCAGAGAGAGGTAGGACCTGTTCCTTTCCCATCTTGCAGTCTTTCTCTAGTGCTTCTTACTACCCACATCAGCCTTTAAAAGTTGGGCTTGAAGGTAAAACACTGTAGCTTAATGACTATCATACATACATACCATAGGATTGAACCCAATGAAACTGCTATTGCCCAACTAAACAATTTTTTAATCTACAAAAAGATTTTGTTTTCCTTTGGTTCTGGAGATTGAACTCAGAGTCTTGAGCATGTTAGCCAAGTGTGCTGCCAGTGTAATATAGCCCAAGCCCTATGTATCCCAGGGTGGCCTTAAACTTGAGATCTTCCTCCTTTAGCCTCCCAGGGACTGAGATTATAGGAGTGTGCATACCACCTCCAGCCAATTTATGAAAGAGTGAGTGAGAGAGAGAGAGAGAGAGAATGGGTACACCAGGGCCTTTTTAGCCACTGCAAATGAACTCCAGATGCATGTGCCACCATGTGCATCTGGCTTACATGAGATCTTGGTAATTGACCCTGGGTCCTTAGGCTTCATAGGCAGGTGCCTTAACTGCTGAGTCATCTCTCCAACTCCCCCCAAAGTATTTTTAAACATTTTATTTATTTATTTGAAACAGAGAGAGAGAGAAAAAGAGAGAGTGAGAATGGGTGAGCCACAGCCTCCAGCCACTGCAGATGAACTCCAGACACATGCGCCACCATGTGCATCTGGCTTATGTGGGACCTAGAAAATCAAACCTGAGTCTTTAGGCTTTGCAGGCATACTTCTTAACTGTTAAGCAATCTCTCCAACTCACCCAAAGTATTTTTATCTACAATTTTCTATAATTGAAACCAATACAGGAAAATTCACATTTTATTGTCTATAAACAAGACAGATTTCATTTCATGTGTTCATAAACTTTTACGCCTTACAGGTATGTGTCTACATATATAACAAAATATTTTTAAGGTGGAGGGCAATTGTTTTACACTCAATGACACCAAAGGATTCCAGTACCATTCTTGGAATGAGAGAATCTATCTAATTTCAACCCCATAATAAAGTGTATTCATCCTGAGACCAGTGACAATTCACTGACTAGTGTTTTCCTTGCAGTCTTTACTGCCACAGTGTTTTCTCATCATATATACAATCTTGGTCCACCATCATATTGCCTTAATGGCAATTCATTGAATCTTAAAGGATCTGTGGGGGTACATTTTGGAAGCAAGAAGTTGACTTACAATCACCTCCATATCTAGATTAGAGGAGGAAACTCAAGGCCATATAATGTAGCTCAGGGGTAGAGTACTTGCCTAGCACACAGGAAATTCTAAATTTACTCTCCAGTATCCCCCAAAAGAAAACAAAAGAAATACAAAAAGAAGGACAGACAGAAAGAAATGCTTAGCTTTGCCTGTTTGCTGGCATGGTGGTGCCTGCCTGTAATCCCAGCATTTATGAGATAGAGACAGGAAGATCACTGCAAGTTTGAAGTCAGCTTTGTCTACATAGCTAGTTATATTCAGAGTTAGAGCTATATATCAAAATCTCATCTAACAGACCATGAAGAGACCTGGCTGGAATTCAGAAGAAAGGCAGTCCCCAGACAATTAGCCTGTCTAGTGCTGGAAAGTGCTATATGAGCTACTGGGGGAAAATGGCCAACAACAGTCTGAGAAACCAGAGGTCTAAGCTGCTCAGAAGCAAACACCCTGACATGATGTAAATGCCAATGCAATAGTGGCACACAGCCTTGGTGGGTAACCAATAACTTTCTGATTGGCTAAGGAATTCACTCAGTGTAAAGGAACCCATATCTGGAATTGGGAACCAGACCAGAATCCTATGGATTATGTTCTCCAGTATCAAGCTTTCACTAGTCTTTGACTAAAAGAGGGGTTGCATACATCAAATTCTCCCTAAATTAATATAAACTATACTGACTTCGCTCTCCCTTGGCGAATCTGTTCTTCTGAATCTTTTCTTCTTTTTCAGAAGGTAGCAAGACTGGAGGAGATAAACTACCCCTTGCATTTCAGCCAAGCCACAGCTGGATCCACAAAGGAATGCAGAAATGAGCAAGAGTGCTGCTTCCATTCTGTTACTGATAATCTGTGCCAGGGTATCAGAGACAGACCCTGAGGATCCTCAATACCTACCAAAGTAGAGATCAAGAACTCGTAAGAGCTCATCACTGAAGTAGACTTAAAAGTCACCCACCATGGCTCTGGGAATTTTGTGGAAAAGGGGGTAGATAGATTGTAAGAGCCACAGGTTAAGACATCATGCCCAGAGGCATTCTCTCCCCCCCCAAAAAATAACTGACTGCTGCTACCACAAGTCATAAACCATAACCCCACAGGGAATACCAAGAACCCACTGAGAAGTGTCCCCAACAGAATGGGGGCAGGGACGAGGGAAAAGAGGGTACCAGCACATGATGTATCCATATGAATCATCTTTTAAATAATAATAATAATAATAAACATTAAAAATATTAAGTCTTGTTTAAATTAATAAATGCAACCAATGTTAGACTTTATGAGGAATTAGCTCTTTGCCATTGTTGCCACCATGATGTTCTCATGAAGAGTTGCCAGCTGTTAGCAAGGCAACTGTCTGTCTGTGTTTGGTATAATTTACATTTTTGGGCTGGGCTCTCTAAGTCTGAAAGGAGAAAGGTATGTTTGCTTTTTCTTTATGGGAATGATTCAGAGGCCATTGAGTAAGTCATTACTAAAGGCACACAGTGTGCTCATTACAGACCGTGTGCTCCTTGGGCATTTGTCAACAGCCATTGTGCTTTTCCTAAGGGTCATGGTGCAAATTCTCATGTTGTTTATTTATTTTCCATCACTACATTTCCATGGTGAATGAAAGGAGAATGAGATCTGAAAAAATGGGAATGAAAGAACAGATCCCAAAGGTCTCTGAAATGTTTGTGTAGCTACAATGTGTAACTGATGTCAGGGAATCCCGCAGACAGCTTTCCCAAAGTGGGCATTTCCTCCTAACTATGCACTCTCCTTTCCCAGCCCCCAGGACCTGCAGCCTCCTCCTCCTCCTCCTCCTCTCTCTCTCTCTCTCTCTCTCTCTCTCTCTCTCTCTCTCTCACACACACACACACACACACACAAACACACACAAACCAGTGCCACAGTTTTAAAGTGAATCAATTGGCATCCCAGCACTACCTCCTAATTCTGCCTCTCTCATAATAGCATGAGTTGAGGAAACTGACAAATGGGCTATTTTTGCACCAGAAGTTGGCTCAACTGTCAGGCATAATAATAGCAGAGTAATGTTTGTGGGATAGTCCGCTCATGAAAGATGACTTTATAATTGCCTTCCAGATCCCAAGGATAAGAGCCTATGTTGAAATCGGCATAACCTTCCCGGGGTTTTCAGAATCCATCCTCTAAGGGCCCAGAGCCCCACAGGCGTCACGGCACTAGTGCCTGCCTAACGATACCACTGCCAGCGTCTCCTCACCTACCCAAATGTGTGTTGGGCATTTTCTTTACTTCTCCTCCTCTGTGCCCACGAACAGATCAAATGTCACATAGTAATACACTGTGTACTCTTTCCAGAGGGACTCATTATTGCCTTCACTGCTTATAAAATCCCTTTGTGCTTAATCCTCTCTGCACTTTCCTTTTTTTCATCCCATCTGTCAGTGGGCTTTTGTGCCCTGCGGGGCAGCATATCAACACTTCACTCTTCCTACCCTGAACACAGCTCCAGTTTCTGAAGTCCTTTCACTGGGGAAGGCTGCTGGTATAACTTTCACAGGACAAGCTAGAGGGAAACAAGTAATAAAGCCATTAGATTTTGCTCAGTATGGTTTGATTTATAGCCCAGAAATGTTCTGACTGATTTAAGGTTCTTCCCTGGAAATAGTGTCACATTCTTATCTTGAGAACTCGCACTATACAAAGGTGAATTTTAGGAAAATGGATTGTTCTAAGTAAGATAGTAGCATCCCTTCACAGTTGCTTCTTCATTAACATGAGGGTGTTTGTGGGATGCTTTTCATCCAGGAACAAAGTTACTAGATAAAAACAGAGGTCCTCAGCTTTTCTAGATAATCATTTCTCTCTCTTTCCATCAAGAACTTACATGTTCTCAGTTGGAGCATTTCTAAAGCATAAATGGGGTAGTATTCCATTGCCTGTAGTCAGAGGGCAGGATACAGGGAGACTTTTGAATCTAAATGACAAGTGGGCATACTCCTACTGACTGCTACAACATTCATTAAGCTTATACTAGAAACAAAGGCACGAGGCACACAGGTCTCCCAGGTTTCAAACTTTTATTTTAATTATTAGCTATTAAATTCAGTGACACTGTGACAGACACCTAACAGTTCAACACAGGTGAAAGGTGGAATCTCAATGTCCAATCTATGTCCTCATTAAAATTACCTGGAATGTTTCATAAAAGTGCAGTCTCCAATGTTTACATCAGCTCTGCTAATTCAAGACATTAGATTCAGATGCTTAGTAAGCACTTCTAGCTCTTTACCAATACACACCAAAATTTAAAAAAATACTTTGTAAAACAATATTTATTTATTTGCAAGCAGAGTGAGGGAAAGGGAAGAGAGAGAGAGAGAGAGAGAGAGAGAGAGAGAGGGAATGAGCAAGTGAGTGAGAGTGAGAGAGAGAGAAAAGAGTAGAGCATGGGCACACCAGTGCCTCTTGCAGCTGCAAACTCTACACACACGTGCCATTTTGTGCATCTGTCTTTACATGGGCATTGGGGAATTGAACCCAAGGCAAATAGGCTTTGGTAACAAGTGTCTTTAACTGCTGAGGCATCTCCCCAACCCTAAAAATTACTTTATTATCAGAAGACCAAATGTTAATACAAATGGAATCAGTGAATATAAAAATAAGTCCCACTGACTTCATTAGAAGAATACATCCCTCATGCCAGAAGGGATGTTTATCCTTTTATATTGAAAATAGCTAATGTAAAAATACATTAAAAGGGTTATTTTGGAGAGACTTCTCCCACCCAATCTTGTTTAAGTAGAACAGCCATCCATATTCACATTACATGTGTTTTATATTTAATAACAACATAGCTCTTTTTAGTCTTTTCAACACAACAGTAACAAAAGAATAATGAAAATAGTTGTTTCTGCTTTATTATCCAGCAAGCTAAGTGGATGGGGATATTAAAATACACTGATTAGAAAATCCTTTTTGCATGAGCCCAAACTCTTAAATATTCTTCTAAAGCCCACAGTAAATATCTCCAGTGGGGATCTTAAAATGCCTCGATCACTTTTGGGAAAAAAATCAGCTCTCATGTAACTCTAGGACTTTCATTGTGGCTAATGAAAATGATTGTGTAGCCCCAGAGACTTTTTCCCCTTTCTATTTAGATAAAAGTACAGCATGAGACACAGTTTGGTAAAGATTACACAGCAACAATTTGATAAAATAACCAAGGACTCCAGTATACTGTGTCTTCACTGTCTAAGATTCTGAACCTGAAGTAAATGTCAGTGTCTGGACAGAGGAGACAGTTGCTTTTATAACACACTTTATCCTGACACCATGACTGTCCTTCCATCTGTTGGCACAACAGCACAGAAAGTAAAACAGGCTCCCAGAACATGGTGATTTCCATACCCTCCCACATAATATTCCCTTTGGAGCTAGCAATTTGTCTGTGCAACTTTTCCCTGTTGATTCTTTGAATCAGACAGGCTTTCCCCAAACCCCTGGAGCTATTAGTCCTGCTAATCTTTGCCCTTCACAAATGAATCTTTTGTCTAGCTTGCTACTGAGTTTGGATTGCTTTCTTGCCTTTCCTTTCATTCATTCTTCTTCTTCTTTTTAAAATGTATTTTAGTGAACAAACAGCTCAGGAGAAGGTGGGGGGCAGTGAGGAAGGATGACCTCTATTGGTCAATCTTGATGACATGATTTATAGGTTTGGAGAATGCTTTTGGCAAGGGACACAGGGCAGGGTCACCTTGTAAGGAAAGGAAACCACAGAGTTTCTGCTGCTGAACAATGATAAAGTTCACCCCTGTTCTCAGATGCTTGGGAGAGAATAGACTCTCATTGTTAGAGCTGCATCCGCACCTGCCTTTGTTTCTGTTTCCCTTGCTGTAGCATTAACACTATCTTGTCCATCTGTAGACAGGCTGGAGTAGAGCATTATCACTGATGGATACAGGTAGCCAGTGTATCACAATGGCTCATCCTTGGTGAGAAGTGTCTGAGTGTTCTTGACCAGGCATATAAGTAACTGAACCCTGTATCAGACACCAAGTCTCATGAGAAAGCTTAAACTGATCTAATTATATTTATGTGCCTTAATATCATTGTCACCAAGTATCATGAGGGAGATTAACCCTATGTAGTTATATCTATTGCCTTGATATCATTTGTAACTTAATTTGAAAGGCTTAATAAATTAAACTTGGTCAGATATGAACAGATACATCCCTCCCTTAATTCTAGGTGAGATTTTCCACATTTTTTTAAAATGAGTCGCAATGTACACTGTGCACCTACTGATACTAGTCTATAGATTGCAGAATTCTAATAATACATAAATCCTTATAACCACCATCCAGATTAAGATGTGGAACATTTTTAGAAACTTTTCTTAGAAACTTTTCTAGAAGGATTACTACAAATGTTCCACATCTTCTCAGTCAAAATCTATCCAACTTCCAAAAAAAATATTACCTAACCTCTATGCCTGTAGGTACATCTTGCCCAATCTTTTAAAAAATATTTTATTTATTTATTATTTGCAAGCAGAGAAAGACACAGAGAGACATATGGGAAAGGGAGGTAGGGAGGAGGAGAAAAAGAAAGAGAATGGGCATGCCAGGGTCGCCAGCCACTGCAAACACTCTGTGCATCTGGCTTTATATAGGTACTTGGGAATCAAACTGGGTCATTGGGCTCTACAGGCAAGCTCCTTAACCACTGAGCAATCTCTTCAGCCCCCATTTTGCCTATTCTTAAACTTCATGCAAGTGAAACAAAATATTAGTTCTTCCTTTTAGTGTAGCTTCTTCCATTCAAAATTATACTTGCAAGGCATTATTTTCATAGTTGTACAAGGTTTTGTTGTATATTACAATATATCAATTCTTTGCTTTTTTTTTTTTGAGGGGACAGAGTCTTACCATGTAGCTTGGCATAGCCCAGATAGACTTTCAATTCACAATCCTCCTCCCTTAGCCTCCTATGTGTTGAGATTATAGACTTGCACTACCTAAGCTGGCCCAATGTACAAATTCTGCTGTTAATGGTTATTGAGTCATTTGGACATCAAAAAGAATTATTATTCCTCTCATCTGTGCATATATAAAACCATTTCTGTTGACTATGTTCAATAGTTTCATCAGTACTGAGTTGATTATAGAAGTTATATGAATTTAACAAAGACAAAAATGTAGACTTACAACAAAGATTAGTACAATATTGAACATAGGAAAATACTATTCTGTGTTGGTATTTATTCTTAAGCAATTGTAAAAATGGTGGCTAGCAAAATTAGATGATGGCTGAATAGCAGTTTCCATAGTTGTCCATCTCATCAAAGAAAGATAACTGGAGAGGAGAAAACATTGCTATGAATTAGAATCAGCTGTGCACTTCCCAACTCAATTATCTCCATGGATTTTTAGGCTGTGGACAAAGGTATGTAATATCATGACTTCCTCAGTCTTTACTAAGGATCATACTATTCTGCATTTTTAGGGTAAAGACAAGGTAAAGATCTATTTGGGATAAATGATATTTTAATGATGCTTCTGTGAAAATAAAAAAAAACAAAACAAAACATTGCCCCCAGATAAGAATGCACACTTGATGCTGGAACACCTTTAAAAGTGTGAGCAGAAAAGGGTGATTCCCTGATGTTCTGAGATGTAATTTCATGTCCACTTTCCCAAGGAGTAAGATCTAACTTCTCTTGTAAATGAAACATTCATTTTCTTTTTGGTGTGCTCTTTTAAAAATGCATTAACTCATTAGATGTCTGTTTACTCAATGTAAAAGCCCCCACTGTTCTCTCTCTCAGATACTGTGGAGAGAAATAGGACAATCTGTTTAGAAGAGTCTTATGGAGAAATAACTGACATGATAATCTTTTAACAAATGTATAGAAGAAATTCAGAACTGTTTCAAAGAAAGTATTATTTTTCCCATGAGTCAACCAGCTATGAATATGTCTTTCAAACATAAATTTTAGATTCATATGTTTAAAGTAGTGTGGCTCGAGAATAATGTCAGCGTACTGGTTTACAAGTTCTCTCATTGTACAAAACCTTGTGAATGCAGATTCCCATGTCATAATTCCAAGATTTCAGTTGACCTCACTGTAAATAAGCTCTAGAGTCAATGGAATACAGCAAAGAACACATTCTACTTTGAGCAAGTTTGCTCTGTGGACTCGGTGTATGTTCATTCCAGATTAAAAAAACAGCAGCCACCAGGGGAATAGTCTTCATGTGGCAGAAGTTAATGTTTCCATGGGGTCTTCCTCTGAAGGCATGTGCGAGAGAAGTCTACCCATAGCTTATCAGTTACATAAATCTCCTGGCCAAGCCTGATGTTAAGGGCACAGAGCAGTAAACTCTGCCCTCAGTGGGGATTGCTCAGTCATTTACAAAATGGTATGGAAGCAGAAGGTTAAACATTAGCAGCATGAATTCAAAGGATCACTGTACTAAATTTTTAAATATTACCACACTTCTCAGAAAAATACCCTATGGAGTTGGACCTATTCTTAGTCACATACAGATAGTGAAACTAGGGCTTAGAAAGGCTCAGAGACTTAATTACAATGATCCTCTTAATTAGCAAGATGGAACTCTACATGTATACAAGCATAATATAACCCCTATTGTAAAATGTTAATTTTAACCCCTGGAACAGGCTGAATGGGATTGTAGTACACATTAACAAACTACACCCTCAAGATCTTGATGCCCACCAGAAGCCTCCACTTCCCAAGACAAATTTTCTTCAGCTCCTGCTTTTCTAGGAATAACTTTGGCTTTTTTTTTCCCCCACTTCTCTTCTCTATTATGGACATCATCTAATTGCAGACATTCATTGGCATTGTAGTCCATTTGAAACTATTGAAGATAATGAAAGTATAACAGTATTTCTAGGTCAGTCATTGAGAAGGTACATGTTTTATGGTTCCTAGAGCCTCTTGCTACTTTCCTAAAATCTAATTCTTATTTTTCTCTCTTTAATAGGACTTTATAGAAAAGTTAGGGTCAATATGTCAAGGTGAGATAGCCAGATCCATACTTCTCTCAGCACTTCCATTTCATGACATTTCTTCTCCTCTACCCTTGCTTCTTACACTATCTTCCATTCCCAGTGTGCATCCTCTCTATAACCTAACTCCCTGTACCCTAAATTTTCAAAATGTTAAGGAATCCTTTGGGCATCTATCAGAGTTAAAACTAAGAAATGTCTAAAGCACTTCTAACCTATGTATTCCAAATCTGAGAGGCCATGGACTGAATCAACTAAGATGAGTTGAACTAATACCTGAGAAGGCATTGCTATGTCTACTGGTTTAGTACCTTATGGGCTTCTTAACATTGTTTATTGATATAGACTGGTTGGGCCTCAGAGTTCAAGAGAATAGTGATTATGGACTAGTTTAGAAACTGCTTGGGGATATTTCCAGACACATGGCTCCTTGTGGAGGGCATCTCAGCAGATAATGCTCTGCAGGGCTTTGCCCTTTGGACTAGTGGGTCAACCTAGAAAGAGGCACTTTAAAAGTATTTGAAGGACCACTTGGCCTCTCTGCCCTCTGTGAGGTGCTCTTGGATATGGGCAGAGGCACTTGATTTTCTCAAGGGCCTTTTGTTCTCTCCTACCCTCAGTTTGCATTCCCATCAATAGTATACATTTTGGTTTTCATTGACTTCAATATTTATTGATTTTTTTTTTTACATTTCTGGACCATGAAACAACTGTAATACCAACCATAATAGTAGCACTGAAACATGTAAAGCTAACAAAATATTTTAGAACCTAAGGAGGTGTAAGAACAAATGGGTACCTGCTCTAGGTTTTGTTTATAAATGACTTCTTTGCAGCATTCAAAAAACTGTATCAATTTTAATGAATATTTCTTTTATTTTCATTTAGTAATAATTTGTGTTAAATGAGTATAATTTATATAATAATACAATATATATGATTAATATATAATAACAATATGTACATATTGCTATTAGACACTTCTCTAGTGTGAGACACCTAATTCAACACAGATTTCTCCTTTTTCTGATATTCTAAAGAAGACATCTATATCCATAGTCATCACTGTGTCTCTATTTGTATTAAAATTTGTGTTAAATTGGAAATACTTCTCATCTATTAGACTCCTCTTCCTTGAGTGATTTATTTATTTATTTTTTGGTTTCTCACAGTAGGGTCTCGCTCTAGGCCAGGCTGACCTGAAATTCATTATGTAGTCTCAGGGTGGCCTCAAGCTCACAGTGATCCTCCTACCTCTGCCTCCCAAGTGCTGGGATTAAAGGTGTGCACTACCACCACGCCTGGCTGAGTGATTTATTTTTTTAGGTGGGTTGATTATTTTATCTTGGAGAATTTTTTTAGCAGTCAATTACAAAATGACATTGGCTCTTGAAAAACGCATAATTTTTTTCAATTTTGGGACTAGCAAGCCCACCACAACCGTGGTCAAAAAGCCTGAACTCCACAAAACCAGTTATGATAACTTTGTATTTACTTAAAAATAAAAATTGATAACTTTTCTCTTCATTAAACTTACAAAAATGTAGCTTCCTTTTATGCTAATAATGTCACTCAAAATTACAAAAGGACTTTGGAGATCTTTGAAATTTGATTAAGGACATTTTTCCCCTTGAGACAGGAGCACTCTGTAGCCTAGGCTGGCCCAGAATTCATGAATTCACCATTCCTCTGGTCTCTGCCTCCAGAGTGCTAGGATTACAGGTATGTGCCACCATGCCATGCCTTAGTCATTCACCCTATAAAATTTGAGTCATTTGCACTGAAAGTGAATAGTTTTTAGACTGGAAATAGGCAATTTGAAGAATGATGTCCACACTTTTCTTTGGGTCATGTTGGAATTTCTGTATCCCAGACCTGTATGATGGTAAAATACCAACAAACTGTCAAGTTTCTATTTTAAAATCACATGTCTATTATTCATAGAAAAATTAAATATCAGGCTGGGGAGATGGCTCAGCCATTAAAGACTCTTGCTTGCAAAGCCTGAGAGCCTGGTTTCTGTTTTCCAGTACCCAAGCAAAGCCAGATCCACAAAGTGGCACAGGTATCTGGACCTTGTTTGCAGCAGCAGGAGGCCATAGTGCTGCATTCTCAAGCTCTATCCCTCAAATAAATAAATGATTTTTTGAAAAAAGAAATATTGATTATTAATCTTGTTAGGTACTTTCCACCAAATCCACCATTTTCAGGAAAAATCAATACTCTGAAGGCAGAAAATCTTCTACTATTGCTTACTGAGTGGTTCTTTTGACCCCAATATTTTAAGATAAACTTTTAGAATCACCATCTTCTCACAGTTTAGGCTTCTAAGTAGTCCAGTCATTTGTTTGGATTATGTATCCTGCCTTCACTGTGACTGTAGAGTGGCAGGCAGGGATGGGAAAGGACAAAGAGGAGGATGCTGGCTGTGTTTTGGGATTAAAGGTTCAGCTGCTTCCCACCTGCCAACCAATATTTGGAAGATGGAGTTGGTAACGAGGAAATCAGGTTTATTCAAGGGCTGACAATCTTGAGAAGACAGAGGAGCTGTCACCCAAAGCTCAAGGACTTTGATGGAGATGGAAGGAGGTAGAGTGAGCCAATGGGCAAAAGTCAGGTGAGTGCGCAGAGAGATCTTCATCCTCCTTGATGTGCGTCTCCTTTTCCCTTCTTTTCCAGAATATTGTCGCACCCTCAACCTCTGGAATCAGTTCCTGCCTGTTCTTTTCAGACAGACAGTTCAGTTTTCTGGAAACTAGTTCACGTGTTTTGTGCTAGTTAGTGACAACATAACTGTTATCTGTCATAGAACTAGAGACCAAGGATGGAGGTTACAAAGGTCACCAGATGGTCTGGGCTCTGTAAGTCTAATGAAAGACCTCTGGGAACAACATTTTGACCAGGTGGGAACGCTCTGTAGCATTTAGAATGCTGGGCAAATGGGAGGAGAAGTCAAAGAATGAGCTGCAATCTCACTCAGGATGCAAACACACTGAAAACATTTGTAACAAATAGTTGATTCTCACTCAGTACAGCAGCCAAGCTCCAGCCAATCACAAGCGACCAACTATTTAAATCATATTCAAATGAGGCAAATACCTAGTTTTAAACAGCCCAGCTATCTCTGCACCTCCCTTCTGCCCTCTGTATGCCATTTCCATTTCTCTGGTTATAAATTTAGCCAACTATGTATAGTTATTCCTCAAAAATAGACTCAAAGAGGCAGATAATTGAAATTAAGTAGTATATTGAGATATAGAAAGAATTGGGATTTAGAAATTCTGGGGGGAGATGGTAGAAAGTTATGGAATTATTGGAGAAGGAATCTATGAGGAGTAAAGTTCTCTTAAGCAGATAAAAAAAAGATGTAATAAAGGTTGTGTCAGAGCTGATCTTTTCCTGATAAAGATAACTTTACAAATGAACCTTTCCTTATAGATGTAAATTTTTATGCTGAGTATATAGCTCAGTGGTGCAATTCTCACAAAGCATGTGTAAGGCCCTGGATTTTATCTATAACACTTCCAAAACAGTATTTTATTTTCTAAAAGGACAATTTTACATATATTCCAGAATCTATACTTTCTCAATGTAAACAGTTTGAAGTCAATATGCAAAAGTGACATTTTAGGGTGGCACAATCTAGCCTCTTGCTATCATATTTGGGTGGTATATCCCAACATTGGCATATTTTGATTGGTAATGGCTTGGTATTTAAGCATGGGCTTGTATGATTTTCAAAAGCAATAGGATTTATTATTTTCTCAGTGCCAAAAGAACCTTGTCATTTTTAGCTGCTCCAAGTTGTTTTCAGGTGTTTGTTTTTAGGAACTCAGGAAGGATAACTTTAGCTTTTGTTTCTGACTTGTCAGAAGCCCCAGTCTACTGAAAGTTATGGAAGATAATGCAAGGGTATGGCAGATGTCTAGTGTCATTTTAAATAGGCAGTCTGGACCTGCCATGGGCATTGTTTTGTCAGAGCTCTTGCTTATGCTGAAGCAGGATAACAGCTCTGTGGTCATCACTAGGGTTACTCAGAAATGTTTCCTGTCTTCCATCCAGGTCTTCAAGGCAGGTTTAGTCATGTGACCCATTTTCAACAATGATGTGAGAAGTGATTGGGAAAGCTTTAAAGGTCAGTATGACATTCATACTCTCTTCTTTCCATTTGCCATGGTGACTAGCAACATCCCAAATAGAGACTCTTTTGTCAGCCTGGTTCCCAGCATGAAGACAGTGCTGAACTCAATCCCCAGCTGACCCACGGTGGACATATAACATGACAAATAAACAAACCCTTGCTGCTTCAGGCCAGTGAACTTTCTTTGTTGTTGTTATTGCAGCATAAGCAAGCTCATTTCAAATCTTGTAGATAGGCCCAATAATTGGTCTCTAGAAGTCCCATTTTATTAACATGTCACAAATAACAGGGTTTCATTCACCAGGAAGCACAGTTCTTCCCAGGAGACAAATGGGACTGGGAAGAGACCTGATGACTCAGCATCCTGGGACTCAGTGGGAAGGCACACATGCTTGTCTGTTGTCTTGCTATAATTTGCCAAGCTTCTGAGCACAAGTGAATCATGGGTCAGTGATTCACTGTGACTAGAGATGTAGAGGATAACTCAGCCATTGATTGCTTATTGGTGTCCAACAATTCAGCAGGTTGCATGGGGCTCAGATGTTGGAGGATTCAGTGACATTTCCTAACAGATCACAATTGTTTATCCTAAGGCCATGTAGATGCTTCCCACTATTTATTGTAAGAAATAGAACTGAGCCCCTGGAAAGGAAGCTGTTTAGTAGTGGGTGAAGTTGCTCTGATGTATACTTATAGCCACTGTCAGTCCTTTCTAGATCTTCTAGTCTGATGCTATGTTAAGACTAAAAATCTACAGAAATTAAGTCACCAGGTAATAGCTACACAGAAAATAAGTGACAGAATCTAGTTTGAATTCTAAGCCCATTTAAAGACTTGGCATATGACAATGCTTTTTCTTAGAACCAATGCAGAGAGAGTAGTTCATTCTTAAACTTGGTTCTCAAAACACTTTCTGTAAGTAATTCTCAGTGGGTACTCTGAGCTATGTCACCAGTGTGGAAAACAAACACTGGGTCATGTGAAAGAAGCCAACAGTGTTTGGATAATGGGGAGAAAATATAGACTAGAAAGGAATAGCCACATACACACATATGGCTTTCCATTCAGACCTTCAGGCAGCTGTAGCCTAAAGGGTCATTCATCAGTTTCAGTGAAGACACACATCCACAATGAAACCAAAAATCAGCTGCTCTTCTCTGAACTGCTGCTGGTTATCGGTAGGAAACTATGTCAGTATGGAGAGCACAATAAGGTCACAGTCATGAGGTTAGTTCTTGGGTTTCAAGGGAACTGCTGTCAATGATGGGTGGCTCACAGCCACTGACATGGATACAAAGCATACTGGCTTACATCCCTTGTGCTTATAGGTGAACTCATGTGCCAAAATCTTCCTGACAAAAGGGAAAGTAAGCAAGGGAGTAAAAGGAGAGGGTCACTGGGATCATCTTTGAGAAAAGTGCCATGAGGAGCTCTTCTTTTCCATCTCCCCCAAAGGTTTGGCTTCACTAGGAATTTTTTCCCTCCTCCTTATGTTTGCTCAGAGGGATAAACTACAATGTCTGCTATCACCAGAGGCAGAGTGGATGAAAAAGCATGGTGCCCATGACCTTGTGTTCTGTCCGAACAGTCCCTGTCTACAAAATTGTAAAATTTCCTGATGTGGGCAGATTCCACTTGTGCATATATAGGTGTCTACTTTTTAATTCATTTTATTGAATAAAATAATTCCAACAACTATTTTGTTTCATTTTGTTATGTATTTATGTGACTTTACCTCTAAGTTCTACTTTTTGTTTCTTAACTAAAATCCAGTGTGTATACTCTCTGCTAAGTGAGGAAGGTGGTCTTGGTGAGTGTTTGTCATATACCGTGGCTATCTTTCCTATTGGATTGTTTTTACTAGACCCCTAGACCCCTTCTCACAAGGATCAGATCTTAGGATTGCTTCACGGCATTTCAACACCAGAGAAGTGCTGGTATCAGATGAAAACCAGGAAGCTGCTCCATAACCCCTCAGTCACACTTATCTCTGGAAGGCTTTGTAATGACACCCGCTACTTTAAACACAAACCTTCTTGACATAAGAAACCCAGCATTTTTCCCAAGGAAAGTGATTCTCCGGGGTGTGCTGGCTGGGTTTGGTGACTATTTCACAACCCTGGGCCTCCCCAGATTCACAGCCTCAGGTTTGCTCTAGATGGGCTCACTGGAGACAAAAAAAATAAAGTCATGCTATATAATAACAGGAATTTTTATAACTTCCGTCGCAGACCAAGAAAGGAGCCAGAATTTATGAAATGAGAGGGAGCTAAGCTAATTAGAGTGGAATGTGTGCCAAATATAAATGATATCCATTCCAGAGTGGCTTATGTATTTGTAAGAGTAATGCTGATGCTTTCTCAGCATGAAGGTATATTCTGTTCTATGTTCTGTGCTTAGCTCCTCTCAACACTATCCCCATCCTGTTAGGCATTTTTATTACATATGTACCCACATTTTATGAATGACATTTTTGAAGGAACAGATTAGGTGACTCACAGTTTGAGTACACAGAAACAAAGGTTCTAATGCCAGCTAGGGGCTGTAAGACAAGGATTTATCAGAAGCAGACTATTAAAACATCGTGCCCAAAAGAAAAGTAGCCCAGATCATCTATATCCCTTTCTTTCCTCTCCACCTGTCAAAGAGGAATTCTCAAATGTATATAGAAGGTTGCAGTAACAGGTCTTAAGTGTAGGACAGCCCTTCCGATGTTACACATTAGACATTCTTTTTTAATGTCCTATGGCAGAGCAAAGTTAAGTTAAAGTCAAAGAATTTTAGGAGACTTGTTTTTATGCCAAATCATGTGTATTGTGTGCATGCATGTGTGTATGAGGGTCTGTATGCACATGGATGTATGTGTATGTGGGGTGCATATGCCTGTGTATGCATGTGCATAGAGAGCCAGACTTTGACCTTGGGTGTCTTCCTCTATTGCTTATTAAGACAGGACCTCTCATGGAGCTCATTCAATTAGTCTGTTTAGCCAATTTGCCTCAGAGATGCTCCTCTCTATCTCCTGAGGGCTTGGATTATAGTTGCACACAGCCATGTCTGGCATTTATGCATGTTCTAAAGGTCCCAACTTAGGGCCTCAAGTGCTTTTATTGACTGAGCCATCTCACCACCCATGAATTACTTTTCTTTATTCTTAAAGGCACATGAGAATATACACATAAACTTGAAAGTAAATTTTACTAGTCATTTCTGCCCAAAGACACCATCCATATAAACTATAAGTTTCAATTACTTTGTACATTTCCATCTTCCTTCAGTATTCTGATGACCTTTAAAGTTTCATCTTACGGGTTTCAGACATATGAAAAGCACTCAACAAATGGTTGAACCTTGGAAGAGATCATTCTCAGTGAACTTACCCAATCACAGAAAAAAAAATCACCACATAGTCTCACTCACCTATTTTATTATAATAGTAATGTCATTATTAATTATTATTGTTGCTTGATTCATGCCCCTCATTACAAGTTGAACTTAGGCCTGTGGAAGCTTGGCCTGCCATACAATTAATAGCTAACAGCTAGAACTATATACTTCAAGTCTGTATCCAGCTTCCATTCATTTACTTTATGACATTTCTCACAGTTCTTGCCAAGCTGTGATTCAGTTCTGTCTTGTACTGCACGTGGATTACCTGAGAGCAAAGATACTGCAGATAGATGCACAGATGTGGCCAAATGGGTCTGTGGAGCAGTGGTTGAATGGGGACATGCTGTGTTGGTGAGCTCACTGTGAAGTTCTCTGCCTTTTCTGGTCTGTCCTTTCTGCCGAAACCAAACACTCTCACCTGGAAACTATGCATCAACATCAAGCATGCTGCCCCACTGCTATCCCAGCCATCCATCAAGTACTTTGTACCTTCCTCAGACCTCTACCTGGCATTTTTTTTTAATGAAGGGAACACTGTGGCACAGTGGAAAGAACAATGAGGTGGGAACTGAGAAATGCCATTTCCAGTTTGGTAAGGACACCTACAACCAAAGGATCAAAGTTCAGTACTATCCTTACTGGACATGGCTCACTTCTCAAAAAAATCAGATTGGTGGATTTGATTATCAAATCTCTCTTGAATATTAAGTTTTATTTTTGAGGTGCAGATACTCAGTGTAGCACAGTCTGGTATGAAATTTGGATCCTCTTGCCTCAGTCACTCTAAGTGTATTGATTATAAGTGTGTGTGGTGTGTTTGATGCCTAGAGAACATACTGTCTTTATGAATTTTTAAAAAAATTATTTCTTTATTTATTTTGAGACTGACAGACAGACAGAGAGAGAAACAGGCAGATAGAGATAGATAGAGAATGGGAGTGCCAGGGCCTCCAGTCACTGTAAATGAACTCCAGATGCGTGTGTCCCCTTGTGCATCTGGCTAATGTGGGTCCTGGGGAGTCAAGCCTGGAACCCGGGTCCTTAGGCTTCACAGGCAAGTGCTTAACTGCTAAGCCATCTCTCCAGCCCTACTGTCTTAAATGTACAGGAAGGAACAAACAGCAGTGTGGATCTGTTCAAATGATGACTCACTGTTGTATGGATTTTGAAAATGTTGAGTTCTTATAGCACTTTTATAAATCAAAATTTGTTATATTAGTATTCACTTAGAAATTCCATTCAATGTGTGATTTGAGGGGCAACTTTCAAAACACAATAGACATTGATATCTCTGGGTTTGATTGATATTGAGTAGCAAGTATGAAATTGCATAAAGTAAAGATACTAGCACATTAGTCCAAAGTTTCTTACTGTTGGCATTGTTGCCATTTTGGGCAAGGCCTCTGTTGATTGTGGATGTGATTCTGGACATTGCAGAATATTTGCTATTTCTTCTGTCCTCTGACATGTCAATAGGATGTCACTCTATCCCCCTCCCCCTCCTACACACACTGATTGTGAACAACCAAAACTGTCTCTAGGCATAGCTTAAATGTCTCCAGGGAGTGGGTGGGGGAACAAATGTTCCCTGATTAAGAACCACTACTTCAGGAATATATATATATATATATATATATATATTGCTATGCTTCTCTGCTTCTAATTGCTGTATTTATATATTTCATTGTATTGGTCTGGATATGGTAGACATAATTGAAATGTACTATGACTTAGAGTAAGTTCATTTCTTTTTCCCAAGCATTTGTGTTCTGGGTGGTATTGAAAGGTCTGGGCTGTTTATATCTGGGTTCCATTCTCATGACACTGGTCTCTATGGTAGCCTCTTGATCATAGCACACAGAAAATTTACCAACACTCTTAGATAAGACTGGCCAGAAATGAGTTGTCTGTTATGTACAATCCCAGATCAGGTAAACTCTATTAACATGACTATTCTCAAGTGCAAGGGGGTAGGGACTATCTGGGAACATACAGAGATGTGGTTTGTAGGCATTTTTTTTTTATCTTCCACACCAAACATTTACAGCTTGGAGAGTTAGCTGCATACAGTAGAAGCCCAGAGGAAATTTTCCATTTATCTGTCATCTTCCATCTTAGGAGAGGCCATTTATAAATGGAACAGAGAATGTTTTGAAGTTCTTCCTTCTGTTTTTTCTCTTACTGTTTATTGAATAGGCATTAATTCAAATTATTGTGGTGACTTTTTATTTGCTCAAGAGTCTTTTCCTAAGTCCTACTCCATCCACTTTTCTTCAAATAAGTCTCTAGAGAAGGCTAGAATATTGTCATTAAATGTTGTGCAGAGGGGTTGGAATGAGTAGGCTAGACCCATTTCTGGTTTCATCCCACCTCCAGGGTCTGAGTTCCTTCCATGGACAGTGTGTGGGTGGGCACAGTGGTCTGGAATGAGGAGGCCAGACCCATTTCTGGGCTCCTCCCACCTCCCCAATCTGGGTTGCCTGCACTGGTCTGTGTCCTAGAGGGCTCAGCATGAAGTAGGACAGATCCCTGTTCCCTTGCTCTTCCCAGCCCCCTGTTCCTGATAGGTCACATTATGCCTTGCTTGGGGAGGCCTAGTACCTGTGTGAGCTGTGGAATCAGGCCTTTTGCTCTGGAATGCTGACTGGCCACTGGGTACCAATATCTCTGTTCACCTGAGTCGGAGGTTGAATGGGCCAAAGGACAAAAACTTGTTTCCTCCTCAATAAAATAAACAGTCTTTCTAAAATGGGTAGTCAACAATGCAAAAAAGCCAATGAAAGTCAGAAAACTGAGAGATCTCCACCAAGGATGCCTAGTCCTACTACAAAAGCATCTAATCAAATGATAAAGAAGTCAACAGAAATTCATTTCCAAAATGAAAACACAACAACCATCGAGACCCTGATTAAAAAAAAATCACTGAACTTGAAGCAAACTATCAAAGAACCAACAATCACATCAATGAAATTGAACAGAATTGTCTCCTAGAGCATTCATCTTTTGACAGTAGGCTTAATTTTATTGAAGAAAACATTAGAACCCTTCAAAGAGATATGAATAAATTTAAGATAAGTCAAGAAATAGAAGATCTCAACAACTAGTTGATTAAGCTTAATGAAGACTTGATCAAATGGAAGAATGAACTACAGGAAACATCAAGAAAATAAGAACTCAAATTGAAATTGTACCTCAAAAAAGAGATGGACATGAAGCAAAATAACACACACACACACACACACACACACAGAGAGAGAGACAGACACACACACAAATCAACTAGAAATTATAAAAACCTCTCTAGAACCCCTCACCAACAGAATTACTCATGTGGAAGACAGAACATCTAATCTGGAAGATAAGACAGAAGAAACTGATTGGGAGGCCAAAACCTTTGCTATGTTCAAAAGATCAAGTGAACAGAATATGAAGAAACTGTGGGACACCATAAAACACCAAACATCTGGATCATGGGTACACCGAAAGAACAGGAAATCCAGACCAGAGGCACAGAGATAGTAGCCAACAAAATTATTGAGGAAAATTTTCTGAATCTTGCAAAAGTGAGGCCCATCCAGATACAAGAAGCCCACAGAACACCAAACAGACAGGACAAAAGAAGAACCACTCTAAGACACATCATAGTTAAAACTCTTAAAAAGAAAAACAAAGAGAGAGTGTTAAAAGAAGCAAGAGAGAAGCAATTCACAACATACAAAGGCAATCCCATTAGAATAACATCAGATTTCTCAATGGAAACCCTGAAAGCCAAAGAGCCTGGAATGGAACATTTCAAAGTCTGAATGACTATGGCTTCCATACCCAAGCTATCCAGCAAAGGTATCCCTCATAATAGATGGTGAAGAAAAACTTTCTATGAAAAAGTCAACTCTATGGTTATATGAACACAAAGCCAAACCTACAGAGAATACTGGAGGGAATACTCCACACAGAACAGTCAAACAACCAATCTTAGGAGCCAACAAGAAGATCATAATAACCAAATAAACCAGGCTCAAAACAGTACATAACACAACAAAGCACCAGACCCCATAAAACAACTTAAGATGGCAGTGATTAATTCAAACCTCACTGTAATAACCTTAAAAATTAATGGTCTTAACTCACCCATCAAAAGATACAGGTTATCAGAACAGATCAAAAAACTGGACCCTTCTCTCTGCTGTCTTCAAGAAACCCACCTCACCACTAAAGATAGAACCTCCTCAGGGTAAAAAGATAAAAAATGATATTCCAAGCAAATGGAAATAAAAAACAAGTGAGTGTTGCTATGTTAATATCTGATAACATAGACTTCAAACCAAAAGTAATCAAAAAGGACAAAGAAGGCCACTTCTTACTCATCAAGGGAATGATCCAACATGAGCACATCACAATCATAAATATATATGCACCAAACCCAGGGACAGCACATTTTATTAAACAAAATCTCCTTGACAATGCAACAGAAATAAACATCAACACTACCATAGTCGTAGACTATTAGACTTTATTACTCCACTATCATCAATAGACAGATCATCCAAGCATAAAATCAACAGGGAAATAATATAGCTCAAGAATGTCATAGATCAACTAGACCTAACAGATATCTACAGAATTTTCCACCCCAACTCTACAGAATACACATTCTTCTCAGCAGCCCACGGAACCTTCTCCAAAATTGACTATATATTAGGCTATAAAGCATGCCTTCAGAAAGTAGGAAAATTGAAGTAACTTCCTGCATCAGGTCAGATCACAATGCTTTAAAGCTAGAAATTAACAATAAGAGACACATTGAGAACTCCACCAGATCCTGGAGATTAAACAACACACTTTTATTTTTTGTTTAGTTTTATTTATTTATTTAAGAGTGACAGACAGAGAGAGAAAGAGGCAGACAGACAGAGACAGAGAGAGAGAGAGAGATAGAGAGAGAGAGAAAGAGAGAATGGACATGCCATGGCCTCCAGCCACTGCAAATGAACTACAGATGCGTGCACCCCCTTTTACATGTGGCTAACATGGGTCCTGGGGAATCAAGTCTCGAACCAGGGTCCTTAGGCTTCACAGGCAAGTGCTTAAATGCTAAGCCATCTCTCCAGGCCTGACAACACACTTTTAAACAATGAATGGGTTGTGGAAGAAATTAAAAAGAAATTGTAAAATTCCAAGAATTGAATGATAATGAAAACACAACCTACCAAAACTTATGGTACTCAATGAAGGCAGTCATAAGGAGAAAATTCATAGCCCTAAATTCCTTCATTAAAAGGACAGAGAGATCCCAAATCAATAACCTGACTGTTCACGTAAAGGTCCCCAAGGCACTGGAAAAACAAGAAAAATCCAACCCAAAGAGCTCCAAATAGAAAGAAATAATGAAGATTAGAGCAGGAATTAATGATTTGGAAACTAAGAAAACAACTAAAAAATTTGTGAAACGAAGAGCTGGTTCTTTGAAAAAATAAACAAGATTGACAAACCCCTGGCCAAATTGATTAAGCAAAAATATAAAAGTCTCAAATTAACACAATCAAAAATAGAAAAGGAGCCAGGTATGGTGGTGCATGCCTTTAATCCCAGCACTCTGGAGGCAGAAGTACAAGGGGCACTGTGAGACTACATAGTTAATTCCAGGTTAGCTTGGACCAGAATGAGCCCCTACCTTGAAAAATAACAGAAAATTAAAAAAAAAAATGGAAAATGAGAGATCACAACAGACAGCAGTGAAATTGGAAGATTCATCAGTTCCAAAATCTCTACTCCACAAAATTATATAATCTGGAAGAAATGGATGAATTCGTAGACACATATTCCTACTAAAACTAAACTCAGAGCAGACTAATCTCCTAAACAACCCTATCACATTCATGGAAATTAAAAAGGTAATCAAAAACCTCTCCAAAAAGAAAAGTCCAGGACCAGATGGCTTCTTGGCTGAATTCTATCAAACCTTCATAGAGAACTGAAACCAATGTTTCTCAACATATTCTGCATAATTGGAGACCAAGGAATCCTCCCTAACTCCTTTTATGAAGCTAGCCTCACCCTAATACTAAAACCAGATAGAAATGCAACAAGGAAAGAAAGTTAGAGGCCTATATCCCTAATTAACTTAGATGCAATGATCCTGAACAAAATCCTTGCAAAACCAAATTGACCAACACATGAAAAGCATTATCCATCTTGATCAATTAGGCTTCAACCCAGGGATGCAGAGATGGTTTCACATATGGAAATTGGTCAATGTAATATGCCACATAAATAAACTGAATCATAAGAACCACATGATCATCTCAATTGATGCACAGAAGGCCTTTGACAAAATACAATACCACTTCATGATCAAAACACTAGAAAGAATAGGCATGGAGGGTTTCTATCTCAACACAATAAAGGTTACATATAAAGCTCCTAAAGCCCAAATAATACTTAATGGGGAAAAACTCAAAGAGTTACCACTGAGATCAGGAACAAGACAGGGCTGCCCACTCTCACCACTGCTCTTCAACATAGTACTAGAAGTACTAGCCCAAGGAATAAGTCTGGAGAAAGAAATAAAAGGGATTCAAATTGGAAAGGAAGAAGTCAAGTTAGATCTATTTGTAGATGACATGATCCAATATATAAGTGACCTGAAGGTATCCATCTCAAAATTTCTAAAAGTGATAAACTCCTTCAGCAAAATGACAGAACATGAAATCTATGCACACAAATTAGTATCTTTTCTACATGCAAAGGACAAATATACAGAGAAAAAAATCAGTGAGGCTGTCGCATTTTCAACAGCAACAATAAAAATATCTTGAAATAACACTAACAAAGGATGTGAAAGAACTATATAATGAAAACATAAAAACACTCAAGAAAGAATTAGAGGAGGACTTGAGCAGATGGAAAGACCTCCCATGTTCCTGGATAGGTAGAATTAATATTGTGAAAATGGCAATTCTACCAATAGCAAGATATAAATTTAACACAATACCAATAAAAATTCCAGCATCATTCTTCACAGAGATTGAAAAATGATCTCAAAATTCATGTGAAATGGCAGAAGGTCTCAGATATTCAAACATACCCTCAGCAAAAGAAACTCCTCTGCTGGTATTACTATACCTGATCTAAAGCCATACTACAAAGCCATAGTGACAAAAAATCAGCATGGTACTGGGATAAAATGGTACTGGAATAGAAAAATGGAAAAGAATTGAAGACCAGGCCTTAGGACAAGCCATGGCAGCTGCTTGATCTTTGACAAAGGTGCCAATATGGTAGACTGGAGAAAAGAGAGAATATTCAACAAATGGAGTTGGACAAATTGTATGACCATATGTAGAAAAATGAAATTAGATCACTCATTTCGCCATACACAAAAAATCAAGTCCAAATGGATTAAAGACCGTAATATAAGACCTGAAACTCTTCAACTATTTGAAGAAAAAATAGGAGGCACTCTCCATGATATAGGACTGGAAAAGTCTTCGTGAACAAAAGCCCAGTAGCCAAGGAAATTAAACAAGCATTCAACCAATGGGACCTCATGAAGCTAAAAAGCTTTTTCACAGACAAACATACCATAAGCAGAGCCAATAGATTACCCACTAAATGGGAGAAAATCTTTTCCAGCTATACCAATGAAAAACCTAATATCTAGAATCCACAAAGAACACACAAAAAACTGCACAATAAAAAATATCAAGCAACCCATTCCAAAAGTGGAGCAGAGAACTAGAGAGTTCTCAGAGGAAGAATTACAAATGGCTAACACACACTTAAGAAAATGTTCAGGGCTGGAGAGATGGCTTAGTGGTTAAGCGCCTGCCTGTGAAGCCTAAGGACTCTGGTTTGAGGGTCAATTCCCCAGGACCCACGTTAGCCAGATGCACAAGGAGGCACACACATCTGAAGTTCGTTTGCAGTAGCTGGAAGCCCTGGTGCGCCCATTCTCTCCCTCTCTTTCTTTCTTTCTTTCTTTCTTTCTTTCTTTCTTTCTTTCTTCCTTTCTTTCTCTCTTTCTCTCTCTCTCTATCTTTCTGTCGCTCTCAAATAAATAAATAAAATAACCAACAACAAAAAAAGAAAATGTTCAACATCCCTAACCATTAAGGCTTGGACAATAGGGAGGGTAGGGCTTAGGGGAAGGGAAAGGGTGGGAGGGACACAAAACTGAACACAAATTGAACTGGTACCATATAGTCCTATATCCTGGAAGTCAGACTAAAGGTGGAACCCTCAGGAGGACCTTAGAGGGAGCACCTGAATCAAAGGGCCCTGAAGAGTGTGAAATGAAACCTAACCTCAATTTTCTCCCTTTTCTCTTTCTTCTCTGGATTTGTTTTCTTTTCCCTTGGTGCTGGCCTATAATTCCCTGTACCAGTCTGTGGTTTACATCCACAATGAGCTATTCATCAGAGAAACCGACTAGATCTCCCAAAATAAACAAGACAGACTTCTGTCAGAACATTTGATTACTCACTAGAGGTTAATGTCAAGACCCTACTGCTGAAGACACCAAATGCTGTTGGAATGGACCATAGAGAAACCTGGTTGGAATCCAGAGGAGAGCCTATCCCTGAACAATTAGCCCATCTATTGCTGGAAGGTGCTACATCAGCTACCAGGGGAAAGTGGCCAACATATTCCCAAGGAACTAAAAGTCTAAGTGACTCAGAAGCAAACAACCTGATGTGATGCTCACATAAGTTCAATAGTGGCACACAGCCACGGTGGGTAACCAACTGCTCTTGGATTGGCTAACAGATCTGCCCAGTGGAAAGGAAACCATATCAGGAACTTGGAAACCAGTCTTAATCATATCTAGATAATGATTCTGCTTTCCATTGTCAAGCTCCCACTAACCTTAGACTATAAGAGGGTCTAAATCTTTTTAATTCTCTCTAAATTAATAATGGTTAACCCATTTAAATGGTTCTGACTTCATTTTATGTTGGAGTATCTGCTTCTCTTTTTCAGATGGGAGCTGGACCTGAGGAGACAAATAACCCAGTACACTCCACCCAGGCCCCAATTGAAACCACAGAGGAATTGGGGAAATGATCAAGAGTCCTGCTTTCTTAGTGAATCTGATATCAGCACAAGGGTGATGGACAAAGATGGTGAGGAAACTCAACAACTACCAAACTAGAGATCCAGAGGCTCCCAAGTGCCCATCACTGAAGTAGACTTAAAATGCTCCCAACATGCTCAGGGACTTTTGCAGAAGAGGGGGCATAAAGGTTGTTAGAGCCCCAAGTTGGGACATTCTGCACAGAGACATTGCCTCTCCCCCCACTCCATCATGCCTGACCCACAATCCCCATGGGGTTGACCTGAATCCCCAAGAAGGAAGGCCTCCTCAGAAAAGGTGCTGGGAGTAGGAAAAGGATAGTACCAACCTGTGTTGTTTCCATACAAAGTATGTCCATATCATATGTGATTAAAAAAGATGAACAGAAAACATATTAAAAAATTCGTGCTGGAGTGGTAGAAGCACATGACAGGTGCTTTCCTCTCCTGAGCTTCCAGGCTCACGACACTCCGCAGAAGTGGACAGTCTGGGGCTGGAGAGATGGCTTAGAGGTTAAGCGCTTGCCTGTGAAGCCTAAGGACCCCAGTTCGAGGTGCAACTCCCCAGGACCCACGTTAGCGAGATGCACAAGGGGGCGCATGCATCTGGAGTTCGTTTGCAGTGGCTGGAGGCCCTGGCATGCCCATTCTCTCTCTATCTGCCTCTTTCTCTCTGTCTGTCGCTCCCAAATAAAAATAACAAAAAATAATTAAAAAAAAAGAAGTGGACAGTCTGTGTAAGCATGTGATCTGCAGCAATTTAAACCATTTGCTCTGAATAAATAAACCCCATTTGATATGATTGTAATAACTGCAATGTTACTTGGAGAAATGGAACAGGGTGATTGGACAAGGGCATCCTTCCCTCTTTGGTCTACTAACAAAAATGTTGGAATCTATTCAGGCATAGTGGTGCACACCTTTAATCACAGCACTCAGGAGGCAGAGGTAGGAGGATCTCTGTGAGTTCAAGGCCACCCTGAGACTCCATAGTGAATTCCAGGTAGCCTGAGCTAGAGTGAGACCCTACCTCGAAAAACAAAAACAAACAAACAAACAAAAAAAATTTGGAATCTCAACTACCCTTGGGCAGTCACTTGCAGCTGACAAGACCTAAGAGATATAGATAATATCCTGATGTTGTCACTGACATCCTCACCTTGTGCCTAAACATCACTCTATTCATTGTATTGGTGTTAGAGCTCCAATCTCTCAGATAATCTGCCTCTGAGTCATTCATGCTGTCATTTCCTCTTCCCCAGGTTCCTGCATCCCAAATGGAGTCCTCAGCAGTTTAGAATATCTCTACATATCTAAAGAAGACAAAGCAGTTGCCCTGTGGTCACAAGAAAGCATTTCCTCCCCAAATTTTCAGGACAGATTTGTTTCCACCTTTCTGACCTAATTCCATTAATCCTTACTTCTTTCCTCTAACTAGGTTCATGTTGTCTATATGATCCTTTCCTTTTTGGGAATCATTAGCAATGATGTGACTTAATATTATTTTGAAATAAACTAGCTATAGGCTGCTGAATGTAGCAGATTACGTTCTTTTCTTGATATGAAATCAAAGCATCCTATAATTGCAGAATTTGTGGCCCAGTGTTGAGATAACATAATTACTTAAGAGTATTAATTTTGGTTCCCAGATAGCCTTAGGTTAAAATGCTGATATTACAAGTAGCTAGAACTTGAATTTGATCACAATACTCAAGTCCATTGTGTTCATTTTCTCATGTGTGAAATGAGAATAACCTTGTCACTTCATAATGATATGTTTGTGAAACATTACAAAGAGTTTTAGCAGGGAATATAGGCTCATATGTATCATTAAAATACATATAGAGATAAAGTCATTTTAGTACTAGAGAAAATAGATGTATCTTCAAAAATCCTTGAAAAAAGCACCGATTATGTATGACTCTGGAAAGAAAAGAGGGTCCAGACAAAATTCTGGTATTGCAGGTTGGCTATTAATACAGAAGTCATATTGTTAGCCAACTCTAATAATTAAGAGTGAATTTGCTACTTGGCATTCTGTTGTAAGGAGGAGCTGTGCTTTCTCTGAAATGAAAGAGTTGGGCAATCAGAATTTTATAGTAATCAATGGATTCCAATAAATAAATAAGTAAATAAATAAATAAATAAATAAATAAATAAATAGCGGGAAGATGGCTCAGCAGTTAAGGTCACTTGCTCTATAAGCCTGCTGGCAGGAGTTTGGGTCCTCAATGCACACATAAAGCTAGACACAAAGTGAGGCACATATCTGTAATCCAAATGTGCCCAAAGCAATGGAAAACTGAGTCAGGAGAACTGGCCTGTGTCAGGGCAGGTAACACAAGAGACCATATCTCATACAAGGTGCAAGGAGAGGTTATCCTTCGACTTCTACACACACACCACATACTCATGTGTTATGCCCAGCTCTCGGCACCCCCAGTGACCACCAAGGAGACCCAAACACGTATGCAAGGGCAAGGAGCTTTATTTTGGGTTTAAGCTCGGTCTCTTGACTTCACCAATGTAGAGGATCCATACAAGAGCCCCGAGTAGTGGGAGGGTAGGGTTTTTATAGGGATTTGAACATAGAAGAAGGGGATGGGTACATGATTGGTTGATTTAAACAGTAACTGAGCTTTAACTCTTCTGATTGGCTTGGAATTTTGGCCCGCAAAGTTGGGGGCAGGAGCTAGGGGTACTCCAGGCGGAAGAGGTAATCTCCATTGTGATTGGCTAAGCAAGCAGTGGTAACATTTGTATGCTTTTGCTTGGCTGGGGCAGAAAGCAGAAGGGACAGGTCTCAGGCATGTCCTGGGCATGTCTAGGGGTGACTTAGGCCCTTGGGCGGATATCTTTCCTGTCCATATGTCAGGGCAGTTGCCTTCTGCTTAAGCGGGAACCTGAAATTTAAAGCTTAGCCAGGGCAGCTCCCTACTGAATCCCTTCATGGCGTCAGTTTAGTTTCTGGGTCTTTCACAAGTATGCACACACACACACACACACACACACACACACATTTTAAAAACTAAATATAGAAAGTTTGGTGAATAAGATATTTATATAGAATCAAATTAATTCTCTAGATTTTATGTATTGATTGTGGAAGGGAACAGTAGCTTACCAGTGGAGAAATCTGGCAAACTCAAAGTAATGAGCAAAGCTGACATCACTGGAAACAGAATAAACTGACAGATAATTTCATGAGATATGATGACAATACAATAATTGCATAGTATTCCTGCCCAACCTTCATAAACTGGCTGTATCCTAGAAATACTAGATTAACTCAAAATAAGAGATAAGCTATAAAATAATAGCCCTCCACTCATCCAAGATACCAATCTAACCAAGATAATGAAAACCTGAATAACCCTTCCCAGGGAGACTGCTAAAGGAGACTAATCTGCTACCACAAATAAGTGACATGGTGGCCTTGGATCTAAGTAAGAGTAAATTGTAAGGGACGTTGCATCAGCTAGTGTAATTTGAATGTGAATTAAGATAATCTTTTTTTTTTTTTTTTTTCGAGGTAGGGTCTCACTCTAGCCCAGGCTGACCTGGAATTCACTATGGAGTCTCAGGGTGGCCTCGAACTCACGGCAGTCCTCCTACCTCTGCCTCCTGAGTGCTGGGATTGAAAGAACTGTTGCCTTTGCAAGAAAGCTGAAGGAGAGAAGGGAAAGTGAGATACTAGGAATTAGCTTAACCATTGTGGTTTGCTACTGGATTAAGATAGGCCCAGCTAGACAGAATGGGGAAGAGGATGCTTAGAGAGGTCAGATAATAACCTAAGGCAATTGGTCCTCAGTGTGGAGGATGGCTTCCAAGCCACTGTTGTCTAGCGGGGGATATCACTTCTACAGTTTCCTCATCTAAGTGCCTCAGAGTCCAGTGCACCTTGACTCTTGATAGCCAGGCATGGTGGCGCATGCCTTTAATCCCAGCACTAGGGAGGCAGAGGTAGGATTAAAGGCAGTGTGCCACCACTCCCGGTTTAAGATAATCTTAAATGTACTAAATAGGGCTGGGTAGATGGATCAGCAGTTAAAACACATGACCACAATGCCTAATTACAGGCGAATGATTCCCCAGTACCCACGTAAAGCCAGATGCAAAATGTGGTGCATGCATCTGGAGTTTGTTTTCAGTAGCTGGAGGCCTTTGTGCACTCATTTGTTGTCTCTCTTCCCCCTCTTCTTGCAAATAAATTAATAAATAATTTTTTAAAATTTAGGTGATATATATATATATATATATATATATATATATATATATAATTTATTTGAGAGTTACAGAGAGCAGATGAAAGTGAGAGAAAGAGAGAAAGGGAGAGGGAGAGAGCGAGAGAACACGTATGGACACTCCAGGGCCTCCTGCCATTGAAAATGAACTCCAGATGCATGCTCCACTTTGTGCATCTAGCTTTATGTGGGCACGAGGGCATCAAATGCAGGCTGTCAGGCTTTATAAGCGAGCACCTTTAACCACTGAGATATCTCTCCAGCCCTTAAATGTACTAATTTTTATAACAATGCCTTGGTTACATTGCATGCCCTTGAAGTGCCTTTGGCTACCGATGCATAGTGTCAACTTAGCTGTCACATAGTTTAGAAAATTATTTTGTAGGTATGTGTTGAGAGTTATAAAGCCAATGTAGCAAAATACTAAAAACAAAGTATTTATTAAAAAATATATAGAACTTTTGGCCCTATTCTTGATATTCTTTTGTAAAGTTGAGATGATTTCATATTAAAAGGTCAAAAAAACCTTTCAAGATATGTATTCCTACTTAAAAAAATTACTTTTAGGAAGAAAGGGGCAAAGAGAGAGACAGAGAGAGGGAATGGGCACGCCAGGGCCTCCAGCCTCTGCAAACAAACTCCAGATGCATGCGCCCCCTTGTGCATCTGGCTAATGTGGGTCCTTGGGAATCGAGCCTCAAACCAGGGTCCTTAGGTTTCACAGGCAAGTGCTCAACCACTAAGCCATCTCTCCAGCCCTATATTCCTACTTTTAAAAGCATGTGAGTTACCCAGTTCTTAAGGTCAACATGAACCTAATAAATAACCTGCAAACTCAGTGAGTACTCAAAACTATCATTGGTAGACAAAAGCCTGTGGGGAAATACTAAAGAGGATAGATGAACCTTCAATTTGGATTTAGACTCAAAAAAAAAAAAAAAAAAGAGAGAGAGCTTTTAAAGCTCATCAGAGGTCTGAGGTATGGCAGCAAACATTTATGATGTAGTTTAATCTTGTTGGCTTAAGAGATATTTGGGGATTTTGCTGAATGCACAAAGTCATCATGGGATCCTTCTGTTGGTGGCTATGGGACTGTGCCTCCCAAGGATGATGAGAGTCTTTGGTACTCTTAATTTCCAAGGTATTATGACAGTATATATCAGAATTTATTGTAACTTGTCCCTTCATTCACAGGAATGTCAGAGGGGGATAGCTGTGAGCTTCTTTCCTGGGTGTGCATAAAGATCAGCTTCTTAGGACAGTGGGGCCTCTACACAAACCATGTGTTCCTCAGCTCATATCTCCAGTTTACACTGAGGTAGGGCCCTGAGCAAAGGGGACACAACAACATTAATATTTATAATCCTCTCTGACATGCTAAAGAGGAAGAAGGGGGTTCTAGACAATGCATATGAAAATTTGTGTTTCCCAAGTCAGTCATTGGTGGCTATCCACTTTTGAAGACATAAGCTACTTCTGTACACAAAATAAAGAAAGAATTAAATTATGTGAATGATAAAGGAAGGGAGCTCTAAACCAAAGAGCGGCCAGCTAGCAAGGCTGGAGACAAGGACTATACTTGGGCTACATAATGGTCTCCAATACTCTCCTCCCCTCCCCCTTCCCCTCCCTTCCTTCTTTCTTTCCCTTCTTTTTCATTTCTTTTCTCTTCTTTACTCTTTTCTTTTCACACAGAGCTGTTTGATTCTACCTCAGTGCTCTCAAAAGGTTGTCCAGTGTTCTCTAGTGAAACTTTCCAGGCAGCACAAATCTATGGCCAGTACTGGGGAAAGAAAAAAAAAAAAAAAAGAAAGAAACAAAAACAACCCACACAAAGTTTGCTATCTGTAGAAATAGCATTGTCCTAATATTTATTGCACTTCTTCCATAGCCTTTTAAAATTTTACATGAGAAAATAATTTTATTAAAACTTCTTCAGAAAATGCCAGGCATGGCTGCACACATCTTTGATCCTAGAATTTGGGAGGCAGAGGTAGGAGGGCCACCATGAGTTAGAGGCCACTTGAGACTACATAATGAATTCCAGGGCAGCCTGGGCTAGAGTGAGACCCTACCTTGAAAAAAAAATAAATCTCCAGAAAGAGTGATGTGTGTAACATTGTTTTCTTTATCAAGACCCTAAGATAATTTTGGCTATGTGGATATTTTCTGTTTTCACATGAATTTGAGCATTTTTTATTTTTATGGAAAAATGTCATTGAAATGTTAAGAGGGATGGATTGAATCTGTATGCCACTTTGGAATATGTTGCATCTATATCTATATATCTAATCTATATCTCTATCTAATATATCTCTATCTCTATCTAATCTATATCTATATATCTACATCTATATCTAATCTATATCTGTGTGTGTGCACGTGTGTGTATGTGTGTGTGTGTGTATGCGTGTGCTTATGTGTATGCATTTGTGTATGTGTACATGTGTGTATGTGTGTGCGTGTGTGTGTATGTGTGTGTGTGTTAATATTCAAAATGCATAAGGTGCTTATTCAACTCAGTAGCCCCAAATTAACCTGAAGGAAATATGGGCAAGGGAATTGAAAAAAACATTTCTCATAAAAATGTTTGTAGAAAATAATATACAATAAAGAAAAGTTCTCAGGAAAGACTCCTAAACTTTTAGGTTATTTTTAAATTTTGCTGGATTTATGGTCATCATTTGGTCTTTATTTCTTTTGAGTCGGTAAATCCACTTCTAAGGAAAAAAAAGAAAAAGGCACACAGCTACCATCATGGATAATTACTCCCAGTGCTTCAGATTGATCCACTCCCTACATGTATTTTCTGGACCTGCTCAAACTTGCAGTCGACATTTACATTTTGGTTCCATTTCTCTAGCTTGCTGATGGCAACCATTGGGAAACGCTTCATACAAAGCTCCCTGCTCAAATACATGTCCGGGGTACCTGAGCATTGAGTCTTATCTGGCTCTATCACTCTGTGCATGTAGAGGAGGTACACAAGCACATGACACAACACACGTGTGGGGGTCAGAGAGCATCAGGTCCCGGGATCAGAACTTGCCTTCTACCTTGTTGTTTATGGCTGTGTGTGTCAGGATAGCAGGTCATAATTTTTGGGACTTCTATTGTCTTCTCTCATCTCACTGTAAGAGCACTGGGATTGCATATGGATGTGCTACTGCCTTCAGCTTTATGTGAGTTCTTGGGTTCCAACTCACATCCTCACACTTGAGTGGCAAGCACTTTGGTGTACATGCCTGCCTGCTCCTGGACAAGAATAAAATCCCAAGTCATTTTTCAATGAAGACTTGGTCTTGTTACTAATTCTATAATATGAGAGAAGTAAAGGACACAGTTTGGATTCAAAAATTGATAACAAGACTCTAGATCCAGTTTGAGTAAGTGTCCTCACATAGGTAAAGGAGCTACATGATGCTCACTCCAATATCAATTTAACCAAAAGTTTTACAGCTTTCTTTTTCCCAATTCCACTTTACTAAGCATAAAATGATGGTTTCTGAAACCATCAATCAGCATTAGAGCTAGAGAATCCCAACTCCACATTGCTATTTAAAGGAGGGTGATTATATTTTATAAAATGAAACTAATCATTTAACACTGAGCCATAGTACATTTCATCAGGTTTGTACTATAGCTCAGCACCAAGGCATTCTCTTCAGCCTAGCTTAGCACTAAGTGTTTATCACTGGATTACATTTTCCTAAAGTATGAATGAAGAACTAGACTACCAGCACCACCACCATGGAAGAACCCCTACAAGTGGTCATTCATGCACAGCTTTGTAGACTCAACCCTCTGTTATGAGTGATTAACTGGCATTCTGTTGTCCCATTTTCCTGATGAGAGAACATAGACTTATGTTTACTTAGAGAGTCATACAGGCAGCAATTCCATAAGGGTCGCAGGAAAGTTACATTGTCTATGCAGCAAATGACCGCAGCCTAGAACTGTTCTATCACAAAGTGTGTATGGATGCTTGAAAACTCCCTCATTAATGTGCATCCTCAGTCTCTGTCCTCTTTCTTTTCTCGTAAGCACCTCTTCCTTACCTCAGATGGGAAAGGACTTTTCATTTGGCAAATGCCTTCCACAATCGTTAACAAGTTACCATTGCTAGATGATATCAGTAGTCTGATAAGTGGGGTCTTATCAGAACTGTGCTTATACTTGGCTCTACACATTCTATTTTTTTGGGGGTGTTAATAACTTTGGTTATAGTACTATAAGAAAAGCCTTGGATTAAAAAAAATCTTAATGATACTATTATTTCTTTTTGTTAGTGTTACCTAATCTTTTTCTTTCTTTTTTTTTTTTTTTTTTTTCTTCTTTTTAGGTAGGGTCTCACTCTAGCTTAGGCTGACCTGGAATTCACTATGTAGTCCCACGGTGGCCTTGAACTCACAGCAATCCTCCTACCTCTGCCTACCGAGTGCTGGGATTAAAGGTGTGTGCCTCCATGCCTGGCCAGTATTACCTAATCTTTAATTATAAACATCTGTTCTACTCACTCATTCATTTATCTGAGGTATTTTATAATACCTAACGTTTATTAGGTGCTGGTACAAAAAGTCTTCAGAAATACAAAGGCCGGGCGTCGTGGTGCAGGCCTTTAATCCCAGCACTTGGGAGGCAGAGGTAGGTGGATCACTGTGAGCTTGAGGCCACCCTGAGATTACATAGTGAGTTCCAGGTTAGCCCGGGCTAGAGTGAGACCCTACCTCAGAAAAAAAAAAAAAAAACACCAATAAAAAAAAAAGAAATACCAAGTTAATCAGAGTGGTGTATGCTGTTATCAAGGGCAGGCAACTTGCAAAAGGCCCTATTCTTCATGATCTTAGTGTTTCTGACTTGATCCTTTTCTTCCTAGTATGCAACCCCAAAGTCAGTTGTTTCTATGTATCTCTCACTGATGCCTTTCACATGGTACTTTATCTCCTCCTGAAGATGACTTGTCTTTCTATGTTAAGTCATCCCACTTCTTCATCACAATGCT
This sequence comes from Dipus sagitta, assembly GCA_036346955.1. Lineage (NCBI taxonomy): Eukaryota > Metazoa > Chordata > Mammalia > Rodentia > Dipodidae > Dipus > Dipus sagitta. The sequence goes on along the minus strand of CM070779.1, from coordinate 53,436,577 downwards.
TCTTGTGGCTTTGTTTTGCCTCCTAAGTCAGATTGCACATTTCTTGTCTGGTATTTCTCAGAATTCTATCATGTGAGAAGTGTTGTCATATGCTATCAAGAATCTTGATGCCTTGGTTGGGGAGATGGCTTAGCAATTAAGGCATTTGCCTGTGAAGCCTAAAGACCCATATTTGACTCTCCAGGTGCCATGTAAGCCAGACGCACAAGGTGATGCAAGCGTGCAAGGTCACACATGCATACAGGTGGCACACACATCTGGAGTTTGATTGCAGTGGCTGGAGGCCCTGGCATGCCAATTCTCTCTGTCCTTCTTTCATTAAAAAAAATAGTAAGAAAGAATCTTGAGGTCTCCTCTCAGTCCTACAAATAATGGTGGTGTGAGAACTGTCCAGAAATTTAATGTTTGCATTTTTAATATTTTAATATGAAATGTGATATTTGAACTTTATAATTTTCACTGCCCCTTTAAGTTATAAAAAGAGAATAGACCATAAAACATTCTACTTCAGTGCCTGAACAGTGCCTTAAACATAGCAGACATTCAATTAAGTCTCACTATTTTATGTATATATATATATATACACATATATGTACATACATATATATGTGTGTGTGTGTGTAAAACATGAATAATACTTGTTATGCATTGTCAGGAAAAGCAATCCTTAGTTACTACCTTGAACTGATTTAAAAATAAAAATCAGACATATGTTTTATAAATGACTTGAGTCTTAAACTTATTTGTTTGTTAGCTTATTTACTGAAACAGAGTCTCACTCTAGCCTAAACTGCTCACCTAGTAGCTTGTACTAGACTTAAATTCACATCTATCCTACTACTCAGCCTCATCAATGCTGGAGTAAAAGCCTGCCAGCATGCCAGGCAAATTAAAAATTTTCAATCTTTTTTTTTCTTTTCTTTCTTTCTTTCTTTCTTTCTTTCTTTATTTTATTAGTCATATATACAGTGTGTATATAGCCATGTTGGTACCATCCTTAGCCTCCTCCCTATCGTCCTTCCTCTGCAGGGACCCACCTCGTTGCGTAATGTGGGTCATGCATTGTGGGGTTAGCCATCACTTATGGGTAAGAGGCAATGTCTCTGTGCATAAGGTCCCAACATGTGGCTCTAACAATTTTTCCACCCCCTTCTTCCATGAATTTCCCTGAGCCATGTTGTGTTTGTTTTAGGTCTACCTCAGTGATGAGGTCTTGGAAACCATTGTGTCTCTGGATCTATGGTTTGGTAGTGGTTGAGTGTTTTCTGTGTCTATCTCCTTCACCCTTATTCTGGTACTAGGTTCACCAAGAAAGTAGCACTCTTGCTAATTTCCCCAATTACTTTTGGTTTCAGCTGGTGCCCTGTTGAGGTGCAATGGGCTAATTCTTTCCTTAGGATCTGTGTCTATCTGAAAAAGAGAAGCAAATTCTCTAGTGGGGAGTGAAGTCAGCACCAGATATATGGGATTACCATTATTATTTTAGAGAGAATTTAATAAGAGTAGGCCCTCTTGTAGCCCATGATTGGTGGGACCTTGATAACGGAGAATGGGCTTGTTTTTTGGATATGGTTCTGACTTGTTTCCCAGCTCCAGCTATGGGTTCCATTCCACTGAGTGGATCAGTTAGCACTTGGCTACCCACTATGGATGTGTGCCACTATTGAACTTGGGTGAGCATCACATCAGGTTGTTTGCTGCTGAGTAGCTTAGACCACGAGTTGCTTGGGCAGATATTGGTCATTTTCCCCCAGTCGCTCATGTAGCACCTTCTGGCACTAGACGAGCTAACTATCTGGAGACTGACACTCTTCCTGATTCCAGCCAGGCCACTTCATGTTCCATACCAACAGCATATGGTGTCTTCAGCAGTAGGGTCTTACCACCAACCTTTGGTGGGTCATCAAGTACTCTGACAGAAATCTGTCTTCTTTTGGGAAACCTTGTAGATCTCTCTGATCAACACCTCATTGTGGATGTTAACCATATGCTGGTACTGGGAGTTATAGACCAGTGCCAAGGAAAAGAAGGAAGAAAAAGATAGATAATATAAAAGAGATAGAAGAGGAAGGGGGAGAGAGAGAGAGAGAGAGAAGAAGAAGAAGAAGAAGAAGAAGAAGAAGAGGAGGAGGAGGAGGAGGAGGAGGAGGAGGAGGAGGACTAAGATTAGTCTTCATCATACCCTCTCCAGAGCCCTGTGATTCAGGTGTTCCCTCTACTGACCTGATGAAGGTTCACCCATTTAGTCTGTCTTTTGGGATATAGAATTTTATGGTACTATTGTCATTTGAGTCCAGTTTTGTTTCCCCCACCCCCACCTTTACCCTCCACTCCTGCTCCTGCCTCCCTATTGTCTGGTCCTCGATTATTAGGTATGTCAGCATCTCAGGCAGATTCTGGTTAATTTTTAATCTTTTAACTTGAAGTTTGGACTAATTTTTGAAAGGTATTATTAAGCATACCATGCTAGAATAAATTTTGAATTTTCCAAATAAGATTATTCCAATCCCTGGAGCATTATTAAGCCAAGATGGCTGCCTTTACTTTCTTGAGAGGATATGTTACTTTTAAGGGGTATCATTATTTTGTAGGTAGATTGATAAATGGGAAGGCAATGAACTCTAACCAGCTGGTATTATTCCTAATGGAAACACTCCACGGTAAGCTGATGGGCAAAACATTGAAAATAATGTCTGTGCATTTATTCACATAAGAATTAAAATATCTCAAAGAATGTGGTGCTACTACATTTGTGCTCTAGTCATAACAGCACAATTAGTGAGCTGAAATCCAATTTCATTGCAAGATATCCTCCAGAGATATTTACTTTCTATCACTCAATGGCCCCATTCCCAAACAATCATAATCAGAAAGGTCAATTTGCTTGAAATGAATACATCAATTGTTTCAAAACTAAATGTAATTGGTTATTGGATTGTTAGTCTATTCCATTTGTGTGGTGGCAGTTCTCACTATTAAGGGTCTACTATTAAAATAGGGTCTGACCATTTACAGTAGAATGCAAGGTTTGCATTTAATGGTCTTGAGGGAGAATGCAAGGCACTTACTGAATTACCCAGCAAAACCATTCTGAATATTTGGGATCCTGGAATCATCAAATTACCTTCTTAGGAAATAACTAACCATCCCCCCAAATAATAGAGAAGCCAGATTCCAGGTCTAGTAGTAATAAATGCTTAAAAGAATGAAACACATTATATTTAAGGAGAAAACTACCCTTTGGATTTCCCCCTAGAAACATTAGAAGTAATGACCATATTAAAACAACAACATTACAAACAAACAAGTCTGCTCTAAAGATGCTGTTTTAATCACAGTCCACAGAAGAAAATATGTAAACACTCTGCGAACACATGATTTCTCCTGGCAACAGGGCTATTTCTTCTTGTTAACAGCAGTTGCTCACCTCTGTCTCCATCAAAACCTGGATTTTATTTTGTTGAGAAATATTTGGAACTAAATAGTAAGTTCATTATTTCCTTAAATTGCCAGCAGGTGATTTTCAAAAGACAGAACTCAATTAACAAAAAAAATAGCATTAAAAGCTAAAAGAAACTTTAGAGTTTTACATAAACCCACTTGAGTCTTCCTTCTGCTTGTCACTTCCTTTATTGCCTACAGTTTCTCTATCATTCTTTCCCTTTCTCTTATATTTCCTGACTGCCTTCACTTCTGCCTGTTTTCAAGTGAATACATCAAATATCTATGGGCACATCAGCATTCAGGTGGAAGGAGCTAAACAGAAGCTGATTCCAAGTTACCTTTATAACTCTCCCTCCTACCTCTCTTGGCTGAGAAATGCATGGAGGCAATATGCCAGAGACACTTGCGTAACAGACCCATTCAGAAAGCAATTTATTCAGCCTCTTTCATGAGCTCTCTTTTGAGTCAATGTTTATAATATGAAGATGTTCTAACTATACTTGTCACAGTCCTCAAACTATTACCAAGAAGAGAAGAATGAAAGGAGAGAGGTGGAGACATCATGGACAGTTCTGAAAAAATATGGATGGCCTTTTAAGATGTCTTTATATAACTGTTCCCAAATCCTTATACTACAGTGATAGAGATGATCCACATGTCACCCTTGAATGGCACTTTGAAATAGCTCACCAAGAGCTGAATTAGAGACATATCTTACTCACATTATGAAGTGACTTAACTCCACTGAGGAATCTGAAAGATTCTAGAGGATTATTAATTTACTTATAGTTGACTTAGTTTTCTAGCCCAACAGTGTAGTTTTTACTTTTATCAATAATAAGAATGTCTTGCTAAAGACATTTAATGGTTACTTTTCATATCAATATTATAAACCTAAAATTATGAGCTAACTATTTTTAGTCCACTCATAAACCCATCAACATATATTTATTTTCCACAAATTAATTTACTTTTGGTTTCTGACTAAGTTTTTGTATTATCAACAGAGAAATACTTTTTAAGTTGTTTTTGTGATCTGTAGAGCCATGAGATTATAAGTGTATATGCTTGTTAACCATGAGAACTCTTTTCTATTACTATTAAATTGAACCTTTTGAAATGTTGAGGTAAAGCTTTGTCTTCTTGTTAGCCAAATACTTAATGATTTCATTCTCTTTAAGATGTTGTCTTTCCAAACAGAAAAAAAAAAAACAACAACACTATTTCTTCATCTTTTCTCAGAAATAAGCTCCTTGCATCATTTAATAGCTCTTCTCTGGTTGTTGCCAGGCCAATTCTCGGTTTTCTTGAGCTATAATGATTAGATAATACACTCAGGGCCTGGTGTGGATAAACCATGATTCCATAGATGGGAAAGATAATGCTTTCCTCTCTGTTTCCAAGCTTTCCAGACGTTTCTCAAGATTTTGTAGACTTCTCAGCCACAAGAGCATATTGTGCTGATTTCTTCAAGTCTGCATTATGACTCTTTTCTGAGTCATAATTGTTCAGATTATGTTGAGAGTAAGGTACACTTCTATCCTTTGTTTATCTAAGTACAGTTGCTACTGAAACACTTGGTAATTACTAGGGATCGTTGTAGGAAAACCCCAACCTATTGATCCCAGATTTATTTTGTCCTTTGCAATGTTCTTATTTTAATTGAGTCACTTTTTCCATTACTAGAATTTGGTCTTCTAAAGAAGTCAAGGTTTCATGGTGGGAAACTCTTTAGAAACTGTTTGGACATTAACATTTTCTCAAAGTGAGTGTGTCAAATTTACTTTCCCCCATTTGTATTGTTTCCTCTGTGCTATATAGATGTCTCCTTTAACAATGTAAGTCCACAAACAGTGTATGCTTAATGTTCTAGCAAAGAGGAAAATAAATAACAGCAGAAAACAGGGGGCTCTGTTTCAGATGAAATCTGATGAAGGCAATATTAAGGCTATTCTATGTCAAGGTTTTAGTATCTTTATTCATTTAATTTATTTATACTTTATTTAAACTTTATTTATAAGTGAAGGAAAGTAACTGCACTGATATGAAATTATCAGAATGATCCCTGAAGGGGTACTTGGAAATTCTAGAAAAAGAAGGGGCTATTATATATTTGTTTTTATTGTTTATTTGCATGTGAATACATATATGTGGTATATTACATGCATATATGTGTGTGAGTAAATGTGTGATGGGGAGGTGCAAGTGAATGTGACATGTAGAGGCCAGAGATTGATACTGTGGGTCTTCCTTAGTAACTCTCTACCTTATTCCTTCAGATAAGGTCCCTCACTAAACCTAGAGCTCACTGACTGATCTAGACTATTTGGCCAGTGAGCCCCAGGGTTCCTCCTGTTTTGGCTTCCCCAGTGCTGGGATTACAGACACACAGTACTATGCTTTGCTTTTTACATGTGTGCTGGGGATCCAAACTGAGGTTCTCCTGCCTGTATGATAAGCACTTTCCCCACTGAGTCATCTCCAGGGTAAAGGGCTTATTTAGATTTAATTGATGGTAACAAAAGATGGTTCAAAAGAAGCTTATCATCTTACCCACTAGCCAGGGCAGTAACACATACAAGTTAAAGGGAAGATTTCTTGGTATTTTTGGTTTTTTGTTTTGTTTTTATTTTTTGGTGTAGGGTCTCACTCTAGTCCAGGTTGACCCGTAATTCACTATGAAGTCTCAGGGTTGCCTCGAACTCATGGCAGTCCTACCTCTGCCTCCCAAGTGCTGGGGAAGATTTCTTGGACTTGGACTTATTACAATCTGACCCTACTATCCTCTCCACTATACATTGGTTCTATTATCTTGGGTGATTATGTTGAACCCCTGTCTGTATTGAGGTATTGTTGACAAAACTGATCCATATTAGGTGTAAAGTATGATATCTGAGTTACTTCAATAGTTGCCATTTTTATGAGATGAGAATACTTGAGATGGACTCTCAACAGACTTCAAGTGTACAATGCTTTGTTGCTAACTAAAGCTATCACACTGTGCGTTTGGTCTCTAGAATTTTACAAGTTGTTCATGCAATTGAAAATTTGCACCCTTTGACTGATATCTCTCTGTTCCTTCATTCCTGAGTTCCTGGTAATCACTATGCTATTGTCCATTACAATGATTTCAACTTTCATTTAGGTTCCATGTATTAGTAAGATTCTGCAGAATTTGTCATTCTTTATTTGGTTAATGTAATGTTCCCAATGTTGTCACAGTGATGGGATGTCCTTCCTTTTTTAAAGGAAGAATAGTATTTCAATCCTGTATCTACCACACTTTCTTTTCCCATTAACCTCTTGATGAACACTGAGGACATTTACGTATCTTGACTACTGTGTATAATGCTGCAGTGAACATGAGTACAGATAGCTCATTAAAATAGTAATTTTCTTTGTATACTTTGAAATGAGATTGCAGGGTTACTTGGTAGTTCTAGTTTTAACTTTTTGAAATGTAATTGTTTTTGACTCAAGAAGAATGTAGATAACAGACAAGCATGGTTTGTTTGACTCCCCATGAAATAAACTGCAGAGTGTTGGATAACAGTTATTGGAAGAGGTAGGTGATGGCCAAAACTCTCTAGTTAGTATAAGAAAGTAAACTATTAAACTTCGCAAATCAAGACAGGAAAAAAAAATTCAGGCTCTGCTGTCCTGTGGGATTGGTAGAACTGTGGAGTTTTCTCCTCCTAGTGACAGCCATTGTGTAAGATGAAGAACCTCAGAGAACTGGCACTCTACTCTGAGTAACAGACATTTTAAGAAAAACAAAGAGTGAAAAAATAAGACAAAAGTTGCAAACAGCAGCAGAAGAAGGAGAGAGACCACTGGGAAGTTCTCTACTCTTGGCACTTATCAAGAGCTGCAGACAGATGCAATTTAAAAACACCAGAGCAGAAGCATGACAGTATCTTATAAAGATCCCAACAAAGTTGCCATCTTGATGCCCCAGGACTTCTATGAGCTGTATTCTCAGGAAACTCAGAACAAATGTCAATTCTCTATATGCTAACAGCTGACCAGCACAATACCTCTAGACCATGGAGAATAAACTTTGAAGTATGCAATGCTCAGAGATAATCTTTAGGGAAACAGAGATACAGGTTACGAATGATGTCCTGGACATCAAGAAGGACCATTCAGGAATAAGACCAGCATTCTTATCCTGATCCCTCAAGGCCTACACAGAGGTATGGCCAACATCTGTGACTTGACACCCAAAAATTAACCACTAGTGGGACCAGTGCCTTTGACCTGACCTTGCAAAGGACCACCCAGGAGTATGACTGAGAATAGAGGCCAGAAACAACACACAGGCCAGAGGCCACTTTCAGACTACATACCCATCCAGTTCTCTTCCTTTCACTTTTAGTCATCCTTTATTTAATACCCAATGCCAATTTAGGAGCCTAGATCATTCTATCATGCTCTCAACCTCTCTCTCTCCCTTTCTTTTTCACTTTTCTCTGATTATGTCTTCCTGAAAAAACATAGGTTTGCAAAGTCTCTGCCTTAGAGAGCTGGGACTGTTAGGACTGGAAAAAAGAATTAAGCTAAGAGAAATACTAAAATAAACAAAAAAAAAATACTGAAAATGGCCGGGCGTGGTGGCGCACGCCTTTAATCCCAGCACTGGTGAGGCAGAGGTAGAAGGATCACTATGAGTTCGAGGCTACCCTGAGACTACATAGAGAATTCCAGGTCAGCCTGAGCTAAAGTGAGACCCTACCTCGAGTAACCAAAAAAAAAAAAAAATACTGAAAATGAAAGCTCAATAAGACATTTAGGTTTCATGAAAAGCTTACCAATAAAATGAGTCAAAGGAAGTAAGATTAGGACTTGAAAGGTGGACATGGTGGTGTACACCTTTAATCCCAGTACTCAGGAGGGAGAGGTAGGAGGATCATCATGAGTTAGAGGTCACCCTGAGACTACATAGTGAATTCCAGGTTAGCCAGAACTAGAGCAAGTTTCTACCTCAAAAAAAAATTTAAAAAATTAGGGCTTGAAGACAAAAAAGTAGGTGATAAGACCGTATACTTAATGACAAACACTAATTAAGAAGAATCTTTGAGTGAGATAAGTTAGATCTATATGGTATGAACAAAGAAAATCTATGAGTTGTTAGAAGGGAAAGGAGAAGTATTTCATGCTAAAGGCACTCAAAAAGTGTTCATTATCTATGGAAAGAGATGTACATCCATGTACAGGAAGTGTTTAGAATACCAGAAAAGGCCAGAAAGGAAAAAGACCATGACATATTATAATTAAAACACTAAATATACAGAATAAGGGCAGAATATTGAAAACTTCAAGAGTGCAAAACCAAATCACATTTAAAGCAGACCCACTGGAATAACAGCATATTTCTCAAGAGATACTATACAATCTAGCATGTCTTTATTTCAAGTTTTGGATGATAACAACTGTCAAATCAAACAACTATACCCAGCAAAACTACCTTTCATCACCAAAAGAGAAATAAAAACCTTCCATGATAAAAACATACCAAAGGAATTTGTGGCCAGGAAGCCAGCTTTAATATTTAAAGATATTTAAAGAACCCTTTGGGTTGAAGAGAAAGATAAACACATGTATGAGGCCAGAGAAAAATTAAGCCATGTTGAAATAATAGGTAAGAAATATAGGAATAGAAAACCACCAAACATTACAAAATCAACAAAACAGCAGGAACATACAACTTTCAGTAGCAACTCTGAATATTATTATCTAATAAAAAGAAACAGTCTAGCAAGTTGGATTGAACAACAGGATTTATCTATTTGTTGCCTCCATGGAGGATATTTTACCACCCAAGACAGAAACAATGTTAGGAGGAAAGGATGGAAAAAGTTATTCCAAGCAAATAGAACAAAGAAATTAGCAGTTATCTCTATTTCAGTATCTGATGAAATAGACTGCAATAAACTTCAAACCAAAATTTAAAAAACAAAGAAGGAAACTTATACTGATTGATGAAATAATCCATCAAGAGGATATTGCCATTCTAAACAAAGATGCAACAAATACAAGTGTACTACATTTCATGAAATAAATTCTGCTAGATATAAAGACACAGATTAATCACAACACAACAATGGTTACTTCAGCACCCTATGCTCACCAAGACACAGATAATTTCAACAAACAATAAATAGAGAAACATTGGAGTCTTGTGGCATTATAGTTTAAGTAGTTCTAACAGACATCTACAGAACAGTCCATCCAAACACTGGAGAGAATACACATTCTTCTCAGCAGCTCATGGAAATTTCTCTAAAATAAGTGATATCATAGGAAACAAAGCAAGTCTTAATGAGTGTAGGAAAACTTAAATAATTTCTTATATTCCATCTGACCACAATGGAATAAAAATAGAAATCAATAGCATGAGAAACTATAGAACATACACCAACTCACAGAGATTGAATAGCACAAAATATTGACTGATGAATGGGCTAGGAAAGAAATTGAGAAAGAAATAAAAATAGTCTAGAATCAAAGGACAATGGAAAAACAACATACCTATGGAATACAATGAAAGCAGCTCTAAGTTGAAATTTTTTAGTTATAAACTACATGAAAAAGTCAGAGAGATATCAAATAAATAACTTTAAGATTCTCAGCAGTTAGGGCACTTGTCTACAAAGCCTAAGGACCCAGATTTGATTCTCCAGTACCCATGTAAAGCCAGATGCACAAGGTGGTGCATGTGACTGGAGTTTGTTTGCAGTGGCTGGAGACCCTGGTATGCCCATTCATATTGATTTTCTCTCCCTGTCTCTCTCTCTCTCTACCTGAGTCTTTCTTTCTCACTCTTTCTCAAATGAATAAATAAATAAATAATATATTTTTAAAAGTTGGAACAGGTTATATATCCTAAAACATTAATATAATTGCACTGATTGAGAAGGAAACTTTTATGAATCAGTATTTGTGAAGTTTAGCTCACAATTGGCAAGAATGACCAATAATGTGTATATAGTATATATAGTATATATATTCACATGCAAGAGTCAAAGTGGTAAGGGGGCTGGGGAGATAACTCAGTCAATAAAGTGTTTGCCTCACAAGGACTTGAGTATGATTCCCCAGAACCCATGTAAACATGGTAGGCATGGTGGTTTGTGCTTGTTATCCCAGCACTGGGAAGGCAGACAGGAGGGTCCCCTGGGCTTGGTGGTCAGCCAATCTAGCTTAAATGGTAAGTTCCAAGCCAATGAGAGACCTTATCTCAAAAAGAATTGTGGAAAACATTCCTGAGAAACAGCAACTGAGGTTGTCCTCTGTCTTCTACATTCATGTGTACACACATGCAAGTACACCTGTACACACATGAACACATACACACACTTTCACATGCATAAAAAAGTAAGATCTTGCTAGGTGTGGTGGCACACACCTTTAATCCCAGCACTTGGGAGGCAGAAGTAGGAGGGTGGCAATGAGTTCAAGGCCACCCTGAGACTACATAGTAAATTCCAGGTCAGCCGAGGCTAGAATGAGACCCTACTTCAAAAAAGCCAAAAAAAAAAAAAAAAGAAAAAGAAAAAAAAGATGCCACATAGGATTTTGAAAAAGTAAGAATAAGCCAAAACTCAAATCAATAGATAGACTGCAATAAATACATTCAGAGAAGAAATTAAAGAATTAAAAATGAGAAATGATACCATGAATCAATGAAATAGTCTTTGTGAAAAGATAACCAAGATCAACAAACCCTCATCCAAAGAGAAGGAAGATTCAAACTAACAAAATTAGAGGCAAAACCAGAAATGTTACAATTGTTAGTAATAAAATTCAGATAATAATAAGGACACATTTTAAACACTTATATTCCACAAAATTGTGTATTTTAATTTTTTTATTAACAATGTCCAAATATTTGAACCATATAACATGACCATTATTCCCTCCTACCATGTTCCTTTTTTCTCCTCCTAATTCCTCCCTCCACTGAGTCCCTTCTTCTTTCAACTAGTCTCCCTTCTATTTTGATGTCATTTCTTTCTCTCCTATTCTTCAGATGTCATGTAGATAGTATCAACCACTGTGAGGTCATGAATATCAAGGCCACTTTGTGTCTGGAAGACAGTATTGCAAGGCGCTTCTTTCCTTCCTTTGGTTCTTGCATTCTTTCTGCCACCTCTTCTTCAATGGTCCCTGAGCCTTGAAGGGTGTCATAAAAATGTCTTAGTGCTAAATACTCTATTGTCACTTCTCAGCACTTTTGTGAGTTTTGAGCTTCTCTAGTAGTCACCAGCATCTGAGAAGAGAAGCTTCTCTAACAAAAAGTAAAAGTAGCATTTATATATGGGCATAAACATAAGTATTTAGAGGGCAGTTTAGTGAGTATAATATATCCATTTAGCCACACAACAGTAGTAGTTGCTTCCCTAGGGCTTAGAACATCCCTCACCACAGGCTTTTGATTGGGTTTTTTGGTACCAGACATGAATTCCTGCCCATGGAACAATTGTTTTCCCTCATAACAGACATGCTACCATCACATCAGTTCAGATTGTTGGCCTAGCTGTGTACGTGTAAAGCTGGAAGACAGGCTACATAGGTCCTTCCAACATCCTGACAGGCAGTCAACAGTGAGACTTCCAGCTCAGCTCCAGCTTGATTTCTCAGTGACCTGAAGGCCAAGCATGCAGCAAATTGGATTTTTAAAAGAAATGTATCAATTGATGGATATAATGGTTAAATAATGGATGGATAATGGATGAATAGATGTATATAACCTATCAAAATTAAACCAAGATGAGATAAAAATCTAAACAGATCTATATCAAACAACAAGACTAAAGCAATAACAAAAACAACAACAAATTTTCCAAGTTAAAGAAGTCCAGATATAAATGTATTCACTTCTAAATTCTAGCAGACTTTTAAAGAACTAGTACCAAATCTTCTCAAAGTACTCTATAAAACAGAAAAGGGAGAAATGCTTTCAAACTCTTTCTACTTAGCCTGGTATCAAAACCTAGATGAAGAAACAATAACAACAACAAAAAACTTATAGACAATCTCCTTGATGAACATGGATACAACATTTTTTGATAAAATACCTGCAAAATAAATCCAAGAACACATCAAAAGATCATGTATCATGATCAGAGACTCCCTTATCTTCTAAGGCATTGAGGTCTTCCTGGGATCATTAGAAAGGTGATCTGACCTAACTTCCTACGTCACTTCCAAATAACCATAAACATCCGCAAAGGCAAGAGAGCAGAAAGGGTGTGTGTGTGTGTTTATGTATGTGCATATGTGTGCATGTGTGTACACATGAGTGTAATGCTCTTGGTGAATGCACCCACGAATAACATTACCATGGATGAGTCAGCAGGTGGTGGGAATGAGTGGTTGACTGATCCCCTCAGTGGTATGGGACCCATAGCTAGAGCTGGGAAACAAGTCAGAACCATATCCAAACATAAGCCCACTCTCCAATATCAAGCTACCATCATCTTCCTTTCTTAATAAACTATCTTAGAAAGGTGCCAGGTGCTCCTATTCTGTGATAAGTCAATTGACGCTTCAGGGCTTATGTGTGCCAGATGGGCACTTCCTCTGTGATGCTCCTGTGAATGGCACTCAGGAGAGAGGGTTAGGTCATGTCTGGCTGATGATGATGAAGTGGGAGGAGCCTGGGCATCTTTTCTCACCTTAGCAGATTCAGATTCAGCCTCACTGCTCCTGGAGAAGTTTCTTACTCCTTCACTGCAGACTTAACTGTCTTCACTCATAGCCCAGGTGCACTTAGCCTTTTACTGTTTCCTTCAATCTTGCCTCACTATTTTACCTTTCATTCTGTTCCATGGACCTCAGATGAAAAATAGTGGTGCATATATGGACTTCATGATTTGCATCCAATTTGAATTAGGGCCCAATATTTAGCACTGGGAATTCTCACATAATTATTCTTGCTTCCAACTTCTCTTCACATTTGGAAGATCTGACCATATTTGTGACAAAAATGGGTTGAAGATGTGTTGTCAAATGAAAGGAAACAGTCAGAATATCACATGAGGACCCTATCTGTAGGAAATATCCAGGACATACAGACTCTACAAACAGGGACCTTGGAATTTATCAGTACTGGAGGGGTTGGAGAGAATTGATAAATAATGGCTAAATGCTAATAAGGCTGGTTTTTATTGTGTCTATTTACATGTTTGGTTTTCAGGAGGGTTCAATATTAATTTGAAGGTGATTGTGGTAAGGATATATTGGTTCAGTACTAAATTAAAACAGTTAATTTGTATGCTTTATATGTATGTATATATATTATATACACATATACATTATATATATATATATATATATATATATATATATAGTATCTAGATAGAGATCTTTTTTCTTTTTTTATACTATCCTTTTTATTTTGGGAGAGAGACAGAAAAGAGGCAGCTAGAAAGAGAGAGAATGGACATACTAGGGCCTCTAGACAGTGCAAGTGAGCTGCAGATGCATGTGCATCTGGCTTATGTGGGTACTGGTAAACCAAACTTGGTTTTTTAGGCTTTGCAGGCAAGTGCGCTAACTGCTAAGCCATCTCTCCAGCACTGAAGTGTTTTTGATGGTCTGGAGTTAGGTAGCATATATCTTCTTGAGATGGGGCCCACAACTTGCGTTACCCTACTGTCCATTGCCATATTGAGTCCATCACTTAAGGGTCAGTTTTCTGTCATTATAGGCTCTGTGAAGTTGACTTTCTAGCCTCAGGTAAGGTCAATTATCATTTTCTTTCTTTTTTTCTAACATTTTATCATAGAAAAATTTCTTTCCTCATCCACTTGCTTACAAAGATTACTTTATCTGCCATTTTAGAATACATCTCCCATGGCATCTTTGATCTTATTGTCACATTTTTTTAAGTATTTTCTTATTCATTTAATTTTTATTTATTTGAGAGAGAGAGGGGTCAGATAGAGAATGGGCACACCAGGGCCTTCAAGCCACAGCAAACAAACTCCAGACACGTGTACCACCTTGTGCGTTTGACTTACGTGGGTCCTGGGGAATCAACTCTGGGTCCTTTGGCTTTGCTGCCAAGTGTCTTAACAGCTAAGCAGTCTCTCCAGCCTTATTGTCACATTTTTAATGAAGAAGTATGTGTCCTTATTAGTAATAATGTTGCTATCATGAAAAATTTTCAACCCCAATTTTCTTATAAATTCAACCTGGATTCTACATTTAATAAGTCAATACTGTGCACTGTTCCAACAGAAGAATAACAGGAAACATTTTATGACCCCAAATCATCTAAGTATCTCTGCTAAACATCCCTTCAGTGTGACCTCTCAGGGGATGCTGCAGCCCAGAGCTGAGCAGCAGCCACTGGCAGTTCCAAGCAGCTTGTTGACTGGCTGGCTCGTGAGAAAACCAACATTACACTGAAACTCTTAGGGATACTTTAAATTGGAGGATTATATGGTCACTTGATTAAGTTTGAGTTATGTAAACAATGGAGTATTTAGATTTAGGATTGGCTGTTGGAGTCCAGGCAGCTGTTTGTACTTAAATGTACCAAGAAGTCTTGTTAATCAAAGAACTGACTGAGTTTCTTTCCTTCTCCAACCCCTGCCTGCTCCTTTTTTTGTACCTGTGTTGTTTTTTCCTCCTGTCCAAACCCTCTGGGCTCAGGATTGTTGGGAAGCAAAGCAAAAGCATTGTACATGTCTCTCTGAGGACAGGGAACTGATTTTTTTTTTTTTATTACATAGTGATGTGCCTTACAGATTTCTCTCACTGTGAGGTAATCACTTCATTTATCCAAGCTCTACAAAGCCTTTATTATTTTGGTTAGTTCATATTTTTGAAGCTAAGTCATCAGTTTGATGCGTTTGTTGTAAAATGTGGTTTAACAGCTTGTTAGCACATTTATTTTTTTAAATGGAATCCAAAGATATTTCATGCTTGAGCAGCAATGGATTTAAGAGCCGATGAAAAGCCCCAAGAGTTGTGTGCATTCAGCACAGGACAATATGCCAGGACAAAGGGAGCCCTGCATGGTGGCCCGGGCCTTGCTCTATCAGTGTCTACCTCCTCTTCCTTTTCTCTTTTCTCTTTCTCTTTCTTTCTTTCTTTCTTCCTTCCTTCTTTCTTTCTTTCTTTCTTTCTTTCTTTCTTTCTTTCTTTCTTTTTTTTTGGACAGGATTTCATAGGCAACCTATGCTGTGTTGTGATCACTGGTTTCAGGTGGTCTCCTATGCCCGGAGCAGTGTGAGTTACAGTGGTTTTTCCATGCTCTGAGATTATTGTATTCTATTTTGTCCACAGAGCCAAGGGGAAACTTGAGTGGTTCTTTCCAGTCCTTTGCATGTGGCTTGTAAAGTTGTCTCAGAGCTAATAGGTTGGAACTGAGAGCTATTGTGGAGCCTGATGTGTGTCAGGGAACTTTTGAAAGGGAAAGGTCAGAAAGTGACAAGCTCTTTTTACGGCTCCAATCACAAATACACACATGTCATTTTCCTGGGAAGCAGCAAAACTGAGCACTCTATGTTGACTAAAGATGACCTTTTGGTTGAGGTTTACAAAGTCAGGGGATAGAATACAGGCAGTCAGTTTCCTTTGCCTAAATCCAGTCCTATTTTTATATTAAACTAGATGTTTGTTGAGCTTAAAGATCTGCAACTCAGGGGGAAGAAGACTCTTGAAACTGGACAAGTTTCCTGGTGAATCCACTCTTTTGCATTTTCTATGGTCAGAATTCACTGCTTGAGTCAGAACTCACTATTCCAATTGGACTAACCAAGCAATTTGACATTAAGGACAAGTAATGAGAAAAACAAGCAAGTCCTGACCAATGATTGTAAAGAATCCTGTGGCCTTCTCAGCCTGGCTCAGCCTGTTATTCCTGGGATGGAGTCTGCTCTATGAACAGGGCATATGGAAGAGAGGAGTTCTTGTCCTATTTGTTGCCCTACATGGAAATATTGCCTCTACCATCGGAAACTGGGAGAGATCTGGAATATGGGAGTTTGCCCCCTTTGGGGAGATATCGTAACCCTTTACAGGAATTGGAGTGGGACTTCTGTCAAGCTGTACCAGGACAGGAAGGGTGGGTGCAGAACACAGCTTGAAGGCCATGGACTTTTGGCATTCCTAACAAGATTAAGAAGATTTTTTAAACTGCTGCTTTTTTATTTGTGTGTGTGTGTGTGTGTGTGTGTGTGGTTCAGAAGACAATTTTGAGGAAGGCTCACTTGCCACTGCAAATGAACTTTCAGACTGCAAACTAATGTCAGACATCCTGGATCTTGAGTTTGGGATTCTCCTGGCTCCACCTCCTGTTGTCATAGGTGTTTTGGGATTACGGATACATGAGTCCTTTTGCATCTGGCTTTATGTGGGTGCTGGGGAGTTGAACCCTGGGCAAGTAAATTTGCAAAAAAGTGCCTTTAATCACTGAGCCATCTCCCCAGCATTGAGATTTAAAAGAAATTATTTCTGTATGCCTTTAACTTAACTTTCAAAGACATTTAAAAATAAAATTTTCATCAGTTATGGTTGTTTGGTGTGATAGCAGATACATGGAACTTCTTATGCCTTCATTTGATTCTCTCATTTCATTATTCCCTCACTCCTTTTCTTCTGGCTTTTTCTTCCTTCTGTCTTCCAAGGGCTGGAATTACAGGTGTGACACCATATCTGTATTGTTTATTTCTTTTAGTTTTACTATTGTTATTGGAAAGTTTGATTTTTACTTCTTTATATTCAAATGTTTGTACCTATAATTTTGATCATTAATCATCTTTTGAGATTAGGTTTAAAATTCACGTATAGAAATCTTTACATATGGTTTCTTTAAATAGTATCTCTTGGGTCATTTGTACCTCCTCTGCCTTTTGCTTGTATTCTTTTCCTTTTTGTTTTTTGCTTTTATTCCAGTTATTGACCTTTGAAAGAGACAGGTTATATTCTTATGGGTTTTGAGGAAAAGTTGAAAGGTGGAACAACTTGAAGTTTCTATTTGGAGTTTTTTATAACCCTTCACCAAATCTTTTTTTTTTTTTTCTTTTTTGAAATCTTGGTCTATGGAACACAGTTCTCTTGCTTCCCACGTCGCTCAGAGAGGTGCCTGTGTAGCAATTCCCTTGTGCGGTAACCTGGGATTGACTTTCTCTTCCCTTACTTCTTTGCCTCACTTCCGGCACAGGATGCGTCATAGATGATTAGAAATGGCATGTGTGCTGCTTCACCTTGGCCTTTCCTGCTGTTCTTTGGTTTCAGGTTGGCCTCTTGAGGGACATCATGTATCTTTTCCCATGCCCACTCACAGAGCTTGATTTCATTACTAACAAAGAACCCTACAGGCCTTTCAAGACTGTGCCATGTTAAGCAGGAAATTTGTTTTTATAATCCTGTATTGTTCCATGTTCTCAGCATAAGTAAATAAATGAAAATTTCTTTCATCCTCCATCTTAAGCCAGGAATTAATTTTGTTCAGACCTATTTTAATAATTGACCTATTTGATCACTTTTCAAACACCTTATTTGAAGTTTCCAAGTTGGCACTTTTGATGTTTTGTTGTTTCTTTACACACTCGCAGTAATATGACTGATGTACTTTTAATTTATTCATATGTGCCTTTTTTGTTCACAGATTACCCCAACATCACTTATCATTTTTTCTATAGAAAATTATTCAAAAGTTAAAGCCTCCAACAATTCTCCATTATTCTTTTTTGTTTTAAGTTCTGACTCTGTCCCTGTCCTCTCTATTTTTCTGAAATCATCTTGTTAGTGTCTAGATTTACCTGGGGGGAAACATTGCCTGATAGAAGACCAGAGGTTGGGCTCTATCGCATTTAATGTGGTTCTGTAAGTAACTATTTCCACCACATGTATAAGCCTAAATACTCAAGGTGATTTTAATTGTTTTTGTTTGTTTTGAATGAAAACCTGGAGTGCTTCAAAGAAAGCATGTTCATGAAGTTTGAGTATGTAAATACCTCTCAGGGCCCAAGAGCAAGGAGATCAATGTGTTCAATTAGTGTATGCCCATAGAAACTGAGACAGTACTCATTCTGGGTGGTTTCTGCTTTGCAGAATTCACCTTTTTATTAAAGCATACAATGAATAAATGAATAGAAATCATGAATTATTTGCAAGGGATATTTGAATTAATAAAATCTAAATGCTTATATCTTACAATTCTTTCTGCCATAGAACATAGAATTTGGATTTACTCATGATTAGATATTGTTTGTCACTTTTGACAACTGTATATTTTGTTTATTTACTTAAAATTAGGCAAAAAGAGTCTAGAGGAATTGTTCAGTGGTTAAGGGTATTTGCAAGGCCTGCTGACCTTGGTTTAATTCCCCAACCACCCACATAATACCAGCTGGTCATTTGTTTGCAGTGGCAAGAGAACTTGGTGTGCACACACCAAAACACACAAACAAATGCAGGTAAATAAATAGATTTTTTTTAATTTGGCAAAGGAAGAATTCATCTCTTTTACCTATAAAATTTTCTTTTGCCTAATGAGGATGATCAGAGGGATGAGTAGATAGTTGGGCACAAATATGTATTATTTCTCATTGTAAGACAGAAGGAAATATAATCTATGCAGGAAGAGAAACCAGTGGATGTGAAAACATGGACATGGCCCTGGAATCAAGTTACTTGTGGCAACATTCTAATTCTATCACTTCCTAAGTTTGCAAAATTTATTTTATCATGCTAATCATGTGTTCTATTCTAAAATTGGTGATAATCTGTAGTTCATGAGCATTTAGGATAACATGTAAAAACACTGAAATAATCTCTGAATAGTAATTGAGCTCAAATTCAATAGAAAAGGTCAAAGTACATGTGGGAACATGTATTTTTTATATATATATATATATATATATATATATATATATATATATCATAATATGGCTTAGCATTTTGAGTTTCTATTGGTGCTTAGAAATTGGGGCCAGCAGATAGCCAAGCACCGCATGTTCTCTCTCATATGTGGATCTAGCTACAGATGATTGGAAATCACAGGGCCCTTTGCATGAAACTGAGCAGAATCTAGACAAGATTTTAAGTGCCTGTGAGATATCCATTCTTTCCCTCCTAGTAAGAGAAAAGTCTATTCCTTGGCATAGTATACTTGTCTTCTAACACTATTGGGTCCTCTGGGAATGTGTTTAGCCTTTGGAATCAAATACTACAGAAACCCTACTCTTTCTTCTTCCCATTCCAGTCAAGGTACTAGATTACTTAAGCCTTGATATGCTTTAAAGAGGTTAAATTCACTTCTTCAGCAGTATGTACTACCTTCTTCAATCTCAAACTGCATCATTATACTGGAGATCCTGGGGAATGGAATTGGGCCTGAAAAAGTTTCTTTTCAAGAGCTGGGGAGATGGTTCAGTGATTAAGAGAACTTTCCACTCAGCATTAGGCCCTCCTAGCTCAAGATAATTGAGTTCAGCTTTCCAGAATCCATTAAAAGCTGGATGTGGCTATGCATGCCTGCAACTCCAGTCCATGGAGAAGAGAGGCAGAAGCCAATAGCAGCTAATGGTTAAGGTACCTGAGGGAGAGACCCCATCTAGAGGAAAGACTTGGATAAGTAATGAGACAGATACCCATCCTCTCTGGCCTCAGTTTGCATGTGCATGGGAACTGCATGTCTGCACACATGGGAATTCACCACATATTATACATGATGTACCACACCACAGAATACTCTACATACACACCTACAAAAGAAAACAACATTCCTTTTAGGGGTATTTTTTTCAACTTTCCAGAAGCCTCTTCAAGGATATGCCATCACCCTTTGCCACAACCCAAGCACATCCCCCATGGGAGAAGTACACACACATGATTTGTTTTACCTGTTTAATATTCCCTTGGCTACACTTTGATGACATGTGTACCTACTGAAATTATTGCCATTGACATAATATCAATAAGTTTTATAACCAGAAGCCTCCCATCTAAGTACTAACCAGGCCCAACCCAGCTTAGCTTCTAGATCAGATGAGATTGGGCATGTTTAGGGTGGTATGGCTTCAGACAAACCAGTACAGAGGCCTCTTTTTCATTGTTTCTCCAAACCAATCTTCCATAATATTGAGTAGATGTTTCCTCCACTTTATACAGAGAAATGCAGAAGGAAATACCAAATATGTTTAAGGAACTACCAGAAAATAAGCTAAGCAAGGGATCTCGGATCTAGAGAATATTAAGTTCCCTTTGCATTATATATCTGCTCTAATTTTCTTGCCTTCACATCCTACCTCTGCTATCATCTACCTCAATTGTCACCTGTCTCATGGATGCTCCTTGGTTATACTATCTGATTACTCAGAATTCAGATGAGTCATTAAGGAATCTTCTCTGGGCCTTGCCAGTCCCTCCTGTGTGTTTCCAAATTCTCACCTTCATAACAAACCACAGATCCTAGCACCATAAGTTTCAGTTATAGTGATCAAGAAAGAGAATTTGGTTGATGGATTTCCAAATAGGAAATCTACTGCCCAAGGAAAACTGCATATGTTGAAGGTTATCAATCAATATTAGAGTCCCCAAGCCAGGTATGGTTTCATATCAGCCATCCTCAACCCAAAAGGCCTAATAGAATGACAGAAATCTGTGACAGAGCTTTTATAAATCATGGGAATGAGTTGCTTGTGTTTTGGTGGTGACAAAGGCTGAGGAGCTCTCAGAGATTGAGAAGCCAGATAAATAGCTCTGCCTAGTATTTCCAGGTCCTTGTCACCATCTGAGAAATATTTCAGAGATGAGATAAATTGTGAGAAAGTTTTATTACAGACTGAAAGCACACACTTACTAGAGAATGCTTTCACAGCTTACCTTACAGAAAAACTTTAATGGAAGATAGGCTTCTACTTCACTTAGATGAAAGGCATTTCTGACACTACTTTTGTACTGCTTATTTTTCCTAAAAGATCATCATTGCTTTTGATTTTTAATTTGATTTCATTTATTTGAAAGTATCTGTGAGCTCTCCACGGTGTAATCTTCTCTTCAGCTCTCTCTCTTTGGGTGAGAATTTCTGGTGACGATTTGTGTTTATAAATGAAGTCCTGCATCCCATCTTCTGCATGGCCATAGTCTTTTCCAGTCCACAGACAAAATGCCAAGATCATTATCTTTTCCATCCTTCATGTCTCCATGAAATAATTTTGAATCAGGGCTGCCCACAGAATACAGTGTCCAGCTATGTGGAGCTTTCCCAGGCACTGCACAAACACTGTTCCCATCATATAACAGGTGGAGGTCTAAATGAGCATAGCTCGATGTCCTCTGGTCTGTGAGCAAGTATAAAAACCTTTGGGGATATTAGGTCACTCATTGCATGATCCTCTTTAATTTAAGGAATATATTTTAACTATTTCCTAGTCTTCTTTTGCTAATAATCACTTTCTGTTTTGTTCAGAAATTGGTAAGAAAAATTCTGTGGAGGGGGAAAGAATATTTAATAACATTTAAATATGTTGCAAATAAAGCAAAAGATGAGAGGAGGAAATGGAATTTCTCTTCAGGGAATATGGAAACTGAAATTAGAACATATCAGTTATTAATCACTTACAGCTCACTGCAAAGAAGATGGCCCAGTTCTCTACAGGAAAATCAACTTATTCACAGTAGTCAGTAGAAAATATTCCTTATATGGATAGTTAGATAATCAGAGCTCAGAAGTCTTCCCTCCGAGGAGCAAAGTGGTAACCACTGATTATTCTAAATGTGTATGATGTGTGTACTTAATCTAGTGTAAACTTTTGTGATGGTGATTGCTGTAAACTGCTTTCAAACACATCAAAAAGTGACTAATGAGAGTTGAAAATATGCTCACTGTGTAGTCTGGCTATCCCACACATAGGTACCTGCCTCCAAGAAAGGAAACCACACACCTTTGTGAAAACATTTAAGTGGGACGTTTGAGGTAGGGCTATGATTGAAAACTTGGAAACGACATCTTTCAAGAAATGACTAAATTCACAAGCGTTCATATGGTGAGAAACTCTGAAATCAAAAGAAATCAATTGTTATATATAACCACAGAGAAGAATCTATCTCAAAATAAAATAAAAGAAGCCAAAGTCTATGCCACAATAGTGAAGGGACATGCTGGGGAGAAAACTTCTCAGAGTAACATATCTTTCTGTCTTTATTTCTCTGGAAGCTTTACAAATATATATCAAAAATCATCAAATTGCCCATGTCTTGCATGTGTACGAATGTGAGTTTTCGTGTCCACATGTAGGTGGGTGCATGTGTGTGCAGGTACATGTGGAGGTCACACTGCGTGTTTTTCTTAACCAGTCTCCTCTTAATTTACTGAGGTAGAGCTGTCACTTGAAGCCACTGGTTAGGCTAGCCTAGCTAGCCAGCTTGCCCAGGAGGTCCCCTGTCTCTGTCTCCCAAGTACTGGGATCATAGGTGAGCAGCCACACCTGTTCAGCGCTTACATGAGTATTGGGTATCTAAACTCTGGTGCTCATGCTTGTTCTGCAAGAGTTTTATCCACTGATCCATCTCTGCAGCACCCAAATTACCTGTCTTAAATATGGCTAATGTGTGTTAATTATGGCCCCGAAAAGCTGTTTAAAGATCAACTTTCCTCACCAGAGTTATGCAGCGTAGTTGCCCTCTGTATATGCTCATGTTTATTAGAATGCCTTCTGGTTGTTACCAAAATCAACACTCACATGAAAGAAAAACAAATAAACAACAAAGTCATGTGGTCACAGATGTATTATGTCAATCATTGTCTAAAATGAATCTAGATTTACTCATGTACCCTGCAAGTTTACTTGAAAGAAATCCTTTCTATTAAATTATTACAGAGACATGCCCACATAATCAAGAACGCAGCTCACTGAACTTTCCAAAGTGAACACACCTGTGTAACTAGTACCCCGATTAAGAAATAGGATATCAGGGCTGGGAAATGGCTCATTGAGTAAAAGCAGTTCCTGTGGAAGCATGATGACCGGGTGCCTATTCTCAGAATCCACACAGCAAGGTGAACACAGTAGCAAGTGTCTGTAATCCCAGTTGTCCCAGGGCAAGATAGTAGGCAGAGACAGGGAATTCCTTGGAAGCTTGGTTAGCTTGCCCAGTGAATACAGCGGTAAACAATGAGAGACACTGCCTCAAACAAGGTGGAAGGTGAGGACTGACTTTTTGAGCTGCTTCTGTTTTTCATACCACACTCATAAGCACAAAAAATGCACATACACAGAACATGATAATAATAATAATAATAATAATAATAATAAATGAAATAGGACATTATTAGTAACTTTCCAGAGAACTTTTCCAAACTAGCGTCACCCAAAGGATGCCTCATTTATGACACTGTAAATCCGTCATGCCTGTTTTTGAATTTTGTATCATTAGAATCATGCAGCATGTACTTAAAAAGCTGCCTTTTCTCATTTAACATCATTCTTGCAAGATTCATCCATACTGTTGAGTGGAGGATAATTGCTTATTTAATTGCTCTAGCATTGGCTCTATGTCTATACAATGTATTGCTTATTCTACTGTTGATGTGTAGGTATTGAATTATTTTCCTGCTTTGCATATTACGAATGATGCTCCTAGAAACATTTTTGTGCAGTCTTTTTCATGAACATATACCTTGCCATGGTGCTGCTAGGTCATAGAAGATATAGCTGCCGAGCTCTCTTCAAAGATTGTGTCATTCTAGCAGCATCTCCAAGTCCAGCTGCTCAACCTCATTACGTGTGATGTGTTTGTCTCCCCATGCTAGGTCTTCTGGTAGGGATGTAGTGTATTTCACTGTGGAGTTTCAATTAACATTTCTCTATTGATTAATTAAGGTGAGGTACTTTTCATACATTATAGAATTTTAATCTTTTGTGAAATGCCTGCTCAAGTTATCTGTACATATTTCTATTAGGAAGTATTTAAAATATTTTTCCCAGGTTGGAGAGATGGCTTAGCAGTTAAGGCATTTGCCCGAGAAGCCAAAGGACCCAGGTTCGATTCCCTAGGACCCATGTAAGCCAGATGCACAAGGGGCACATGCATCTGGGGTTTGTTTGCAGTGGCTGGAGGCCCCGGTGTGCCCATTCTCTCTCTCTCCATCTCTTCTATCTCTTTCTACTTGCAAATATATAAATAAAATTAAATAAAAATTTCCCTAATCATGTTTCATTTCTCTTTTACTTTTCTGATAGACAAAATTTTTAATTTTTAATAAGTCACACTCACTAATATTTCCTTTACTATAATTGGTGTTTAATATGAGTAAATATTTTGATGTGGCTAGTAAAATAGCTAATTCTGTCTATCCAAGGCATATGTATAAACACAAGGGCTATGTTACTGTTTTCTGTGATCCTCATATCTTAAAGAGGAAATTCATTTGGTAGTGTGCATGTATGTGGGATATGAAGATGTGCATAGTGTATGTGGTGTATGCATGCATGTGTGTACATGAGGTGTGTACATGGGGTGTATGCAGATGTCCATGCCCTGTGTGTACACCTGTGGAAGCCAGAGAAGATCACTGGATGTTGCTCTTCCTCTTTATTTCCTTGAGACAGCTCTCTACAACTAAGGCACACAGAGGTGACGACCATCTGGTAACCACAATCCCAGAGTTAACAAGCCCTTCCTTGAAGGAGGATTAGAGTAGATGATTATAAATATTTTTATAAATGTTTTAAATAAACTTTTTTATTCATAGTTCATCTTCTTTGTCAAAGCATCTGGTTTAATTACACACTCCCAAGACAGCAAGTAGTAACTCTAAGAGGCATCTTCTTCAAGTACCTTTTTGTAATCAGAGATGACCCCTCAGTGGACTGCCCCAGATGCTCTAGGGCCCTGTTTGCCCCCAACACCCCACTTTACAAATCTGCCTATGCAGGCTTTGTATAAGAAACTAGAGTGGGATGAGTTCAGAAGTGATGATCAGTACACGATCCAGTTTAATTTCAAAACCACACATAAGGTTCAGATATGCAGTGATATATATGGTCTTTCAGTACTTCTAGGGTCACTTTCCCCCCAAAACTAAATCTGTTTGAAAATTTTTATTCTATTAGCTTGAACTTTTATTCTCAGCAGCAAAATGAGTCAAAAGTTTAAAAGATTCATGGAAAACAAATATCAATGTAAAACTGTATTTCATTTTTAACCACAACTTCCAATAGCTGGAAAATTTGTTACTTTTTGTTTTTCAAAAGCTTAGTGGCCAGGATGACAGATTGCTTAGGGGTTAAGATGCTTGCCTGGAAAGTGTAATAACCTGAGTTAGATTCCTCAGTACCCATATACAGCCAGATGCACAAAGTAGCGCATGCATCTAGAAGTCATTTGCAATGGAAGGAGACCCTTACGTGCCCATTCTCTCCTCTCACTCTCTCCTTGTAAATAAATAAATTAATTAAATAATTTAAAACTTTAGTGGTCAATTTTCTAATTTCTCATTAAAATCTACAAAATTTTTTAAAGTTCTCTATCAAACTGAGGGAGTTTTGTTTTCTTTCTAGTTTACTGAGAATTTATCATGAAATGGCATTGGATTTGTCATGTGTTTTTACTGCATATATTGATATGAGCAGTTCATTTTTCCCTTTTAGCCTGTTGATATCATGGAGTCTATTACTTGATTTTTGAGTGCTGAGAGAGCTTGCATGATAGTGATAGATCTCACTTGACTATGGTATATAATTCTCTTTGTATACTGTTGGATTTAACTTGTTAATATATTGTTGGTAATTTTACATTTAGACTCATAAGAGATATTGGTCTATTGTTATCTTACACTGATTTTGTCTTGGTTTGGTGTTCAGGCAATGTTGTCCTCTTAGAATGAACATTCTTTTTAAAAAAAAATCTCCTGAAAAATATTGTATGGTATTTATTGTTTACTGTCTTTCCTAAATGTTTGATATAATATATTTTTTAAGTTTTACTGTTAATTTGAATAGGTTTATTTACAGGAATGCTTCAGTTTTATTGAGAGAGAGAGGCCAGATCATGGATTGTTAAATAAATGGACTGTGCTTCAGTAGCAAGTGTTTCAGGGCACCCACTGGCTTAGGGGTTGTACAGGATTATTTTTCCCACATGGTCTCAACATACTCATAGGCACTCCTAACCATTGCCGCCATGCTCGCTAAGAAAGATTGGCAAGCTCTTTCTTGTTCTTAATGGCTTTTGCCTGACTCTGTTTTCCTGAGCTTGCCTAGTATTCTTTGGGAGAAAGCACCTGTAGGTTAACTACTGAATTGTATGCAGCTTGGAACATCCCTGGCATAAATGCTAAAATGCTATGCTGAAATGATGCTTCACAAATATACAACTTACCCCCCATTCCCATGATGCTCCAAAAGATGGCGATTTGGTATTTTTTTGTAAGGTCATGTTTCTTTCTAAGAGCAGCTTGTACCCAGTGACTGGTTACTATGTAGTATAAAGGCCAGGTTCATGACCTCAACTAACAAACCACTTCAACTCTTGAGATACCCAAGGCTGATACCTCTGTTGATGCATCTCAGTTTCTCCTTGGGTCCAGTCTTAATGACTTCCTATTCCTTCCTCAAGTTTAGATCTCTATAACTATCCAGTGGTTTCCATGGGTAGAATCAGAACAATGATCTTTGATTTTAAAGTATCTGGCAGTGCCTCATCTGATAGCTTGGGCTTAGTAGTGATGTTCTTGTACCTATAGGCTCAGAAGTCAAACTTCCTGGGTCCAAACCCTAGTTCATTTATCTGTTCACTATAAGACCATAAGTAGATAATCTAATTTTAAAATGAACATTATGTAAAAATCCGGTGTCATGGAGTATTGTCCCAGATATATTAACTCTGAGATGTCTCAGCTAACTTGGAGGCAAAGTTTAGCATGGAGGGATTTGTCTAATAAAGTCTAATGGATAGCAAGGAGATATACAGAAAAAGATCTAGACAATTCACAGACATGCTAAAGACTGAGAAGGACTAGGAGTATCCCAGATAGTTCCTTGTTACCTTTGAACACTGAGAAAATGTGATGATTATTAAATAATTTGTGAGGCTGGAGGGATGGTTTAGTGGTTAAGGTGCTTGCCTGCAAAGCCTAAAGACCCAGGTTCAACTCTCCAGGTCCCACATCAGCCAGATG
Organism: Dipus sagitta; assembly: GCA_036346955.1. NCBI lineage: Eukaryota > Metazoa > Chordata > Mammalia > Rodentia > Dipodidae > Dipus > Dipus sagitta. Next base: position 53,408,988 of record CM070779.1, on the reverse strand, counting down.
CGCATGGTGGCACATGCATCTGGAGTTTGTTTGCAGTGGCTAGAGGCCCTGGTGCTCTCTCTCTCTCTCTTTCTCTCCCTCTAATAAAAACTTAAAAAAAAATAAAACAATTTATTGTAGGTATTATTTTACATATTCAATGTTTTGCCCACAGAAGAAATATTGTTTGCCTAAATGTTCTTATTTTCTCATTAAAACTGATGGAAAGTGCTACATGAGCTACTAAGAAAAAGTGGCCAACAATGTTGTGAGCAAACGGGGGCCACAGCTACTCAAAAACAACCAGCCTGACTAGATGTTCACACCTGTGCAATGGTGGCACACAGACGTGGTGGGTAGCCAGTGGCTTTCTGTTTGGCTAAGAGATCTACTCAGTGGAAAGGAACCCAGGGCTGGAACTGTGAACCAGGTCAGATTCCATGAAGACCAAGGTTATGGTCTCTAAAGTCAAGCTCCCACTAGTCTTTGGCCAAAAAGCAGGCTACATCCATCAAAACCTCTAAATTAACAATGTTCGTCCCATTTAACTATGCTGACTTCATTTTCCATTGGAGAATTTGTTCTTCTTTTTCAGAAGGTAGTGAGACCTGAGGAGAAAAACCACACCTCCCACTTCAGCCAAGGCCAGGTGAAACCACAGAAGTTTGGTGAGATTAACAAGAGTGCTGCTCCCATGGCAAGCCTGACAATCTGTACCAGGGTGATGGAGGCAGATGCTGAGGATACTCAATATATAGCAAATCAGAAGTCCAGAAGCTCCTGAGATCTTAACACTGAACTAGTATTAAAACACACCCACCACAGCTTAGGGAATTTTGTGGAAGAGGGGGCAGAAAGATTGTTAAGAGCCACTGGTCAGGAGGGCATACCTAGAGGCATTTCCTACCATCCAATAACTGGTTTCTGCTTTCACAATGCATAATCCACAACCCCATGGGGAATACCAGCAACTCCACTGAGGTGGGCCCTCAGAGGATTGGGGGCAGGGGAGAGGGAAAAGATGGTACCAACATATGACATATCCATACAAGGTATATTCATTACTCAATAATTGAAAAAACTTATGGTATAGCCTTCCTTTATACTCTAAAGGTATTTTTAAATAAGTCTTAGGAAATAAGGTCCATTTACTTTGGGTCAATGTGCACTGCTCATTTGACTGATATTTGGCTGATATTTCTAGACTACAAGACCAGTGATTCTCCATTCTGGTTGTGCATTAGAATCATGAGGGATACTTTATAAATACTACATCTGGACCCATGACATCATATCCTGGGCTGGGAGCCCAGGTGAATTTTCAAGCTTCCTAGGGATTCCAAAGTGTAGTCAAGTTTAGAACCAGTGGCATAAAGGACTGAGTAGCTATTGTCTCCATAAGCCAATTCTTTTTGTATATCATTATTTTTCAGTACAACTTTTCATTAGGACTGGTTTGTCATCAAGAATATGCCTACATATATCTAAGATGCCAGTCTTATGGGAAACTGACCCAGTAACCAAGGCAGCAATGTGGTCCCAGGAGTGACTAAAACCATAGTCTGGAGAAGGAAGAGGCAAGTGGGTGAGGGATTACATTGTCATATTTAGATAGACAAAGAAATCAATTACTTATGGTTTCTAAGCCTGTGACTTTCCTTAGCAGTTTGACTCAGGACTGCAGGTTGGTAAAGAGTGAGAAAAATCATGAAATTGGTGCCCTGAAATATCTGGAAACACTACATTGATTCAAGCAGTGCTCATGCTTTGAGTTCCAACAGTACAATTCTTCCAGATGACTGGAGACTATTTGAAGTTCCCAGGAATTAGTATGAAATGTGACTTCATGAATTGAAATGTGTTTGTAAATGACTTGTAAATAATAGTTTCATTCTTTACCAGGGTAAGGTGGTGGCCTTACATCTTATCATAAGATCTAAGGCTCTAATGGAATTGCAAGTCTTTTCAAGGGCTTCATTCTTTTCCCTTCAGAGGAGTGAGCTCTGAGACCCTGGCTCTACTCCTTTATGGCTGGGCCTTTCTGTGTCACTGTAGGTCCCATGCTTCACTTTGGCTACAAGCCCTTACTCTTTTCACCACTATATTACTTGGGGTGACACCCAAAAAACCTCTGCTGAGAAACAGACTGAAGTTTTGACCCCTTACCTTTCTCCCAGCTCTCTCCCCTTGAGCATGATGCCACACTTCTTGAACGTATTTTCCAGTGATACTGTGAAGATAACCTAACATTACAATGTTTAATATGATGACATGTATGTAAATAATTGTTTGTAAAAAGGACATAATACAGCGGTTAAAAAAAAAAAACAGCACAAAGGGAAAGAGAATGATGGTATCAGATAAAGATTCTAATGTCTGTGTTTTAATTCAAATTGTGTAGGTAGGAAACTCCTACCAGACCCTCTGACTATTGGAGAAAAGGGATTATTTCCCAGAGCTTCTTTGCACAATATAGCACTCACTGTCCACTTGAAATTATGATTGGTGGGTTTTTCGTTTGTTTGTTTGTTTGTTTGTTTTTTGAGGTAGGGTTTCACTCTAGCTCAGGCTGACCTGGAATTCACTATGTAGTCTCAGGATGGCCTTGAACTCATGGCAATCCTCCTACCTCTGCCTCCGGAATGCTGGGATTAAAGGCGTGTGCCACCATGCCCAGCGTGCTTGAAATTATGATGTGTTAGAGGTGAAAATATGCTTGACTTCAAAGAGTTAGCATTAAAATCATACTTTAAAGTATTGCCATGGTGATTTTATATGGATTATATTTGGGACATGTGAAGTTAAAGGGGATTTATTATTGAAATCAATTGTAGCTTTTTTTTTTGCTTTTAAAAATGCAGCCAGTAGAAAATGGACATTCGTACATATGGCTCAATTTGTGGCTTGCATTGTGTGTGTATTGGAAAGCATTCTGGCACTTCTGAGCACTTCTCCTTTGCCAACAAACCTTAAAGGGAGGGAGCATGAAATCAGGGGATTGTTCACTGTCTCTGGAAACCACTTTGCCCCTTTTATTCCTGTATATTTTCTCTGGTTGCACCATGGTGCTGATCATGTTCTTTTAAGTCCTTCAGTCTTATAACCATGTTGGTTTGGAGCTTTAGAAATTAAGCATCCTTGAATAGCACAAGTCTTCCCAAAAAGAAATTCCCCTTTTTCGTGAGCAATATTATTGCTGTGTTTTTTTTTTTTTTTTTTTTTTTACAAAGACAAATCTTTTGTAAATTTTCACCATGTTAGTGTGCTTTTAAAAATCCTTAATTGTTCTCTGGATCAGGTTCCCTATAATTCCCATGGCTTTTGACTACACTGTGGAAATGTGACCCCTTTGGGGATGAAGGTAGGGATAGACGGTCAGTCTCCTAGAGGTGATCCTGTATAAGCGACTGTTCTCCAGTGAAAAACCTGGCCACCAATGCTTGAATTAGCTCCCCTGGCTGGCAACACTGGACACATGTTGGCATTCATCATTGCTGGGAAAATGAAGTGCTGTTCATTTGACTCCATTTGGAGAAGCTACTGGAGGCATGCATCTGGTTTCTGCTGGACTTGGCCCTAAGTGCTATTTCCTCTACTGATTTTAACCTGAATTATGTCACCCTAATAAACTATAATAAGAGCATAACAGCTTTTCTGAGTTCTGAGAATTCCTCTAGAGAGTTGTCAGACACGGGGTTGATTTTTGAAACCCATTGTACCTCAACTCCTAGTTGGATTAACTATCTATTATATACATCAATAATGTTATTGCTAAAGAAAGTTGGATCAGAGATAAGAGTGTGGGTTTGGTACCCTAAAATCTGTGGTATGTTTACTATGATCCAGGAACCAGTTCAGATACTCTTCATGATAGCTTTGTCATATTAAGCCCTATAGTTCCTTTCATGTTTTACATAAACAAATAGAGATCTAGCCTCCAGCCTCAAAGAGGTCAAACTGACACATACATATGTTTGGAACTCTAAACATCAAAAGAGCTTTATCATAAATACTTGCTAACAACAGATTTCAGCTGTATTTTTGCAGGTCTCAGCCCTGAACCCAGAAAATCACAGTAAACATAAAGCCAAATGCTCATGGCATGAGTTGCCCAGGCTATGGGTTCTTGACATATATTGGGGGTTGCTGTGGAATTCCTTGGCACTTCCTGCCCAGATGCTCTCTGACAGTTGGACATATTTGTCTTACACATGGGAAATAAATGAGTGGCTCTTGGTCATTGAAAGTGTCTCTCACTGGGACAATTCTGAGACATGGTTCATAGAAGCTGTGTCCCACTTCATAGAACGCCTCATATAGGTTTTGGCATTCTACCTTACCCATCTCATTGCCCCATTCCTTTCCTATAATTGTCATCCTTCCTCAACCAAGCAACCTGAACATCAATCATAAACCCAGTATCTACATGGTGGGAATCTAAGATTAGGAAATAAATGGGGATACATATAAACAGCTATACACAAAACAAAGAAATAAAATGTTTGAAGGACAATGCACTATAGTTATATCCTATTATTCTGTACATTTAAGGGTTACCTTCATAGCCCATATATGGGCCTTTGTCCTGTACATATATGACATGTGTTGAATTAGTATATTCAATTGTATCATGAAAATATGTGCTTGCTTCAGTCTGCCATGCATGATTCTATATTATAATGTGCTCTTTGTGCTTTAGTTAGCCTGGATAATTCTTCTTGTTTTCTACCATTAATACCATTAAAGTATGTGCCTAAATGAACCATCATTTTGTAAAGCTGAAAGCTGATATTTACTTAATCAAAATTAGACTTCCTAATACCTGTTAAAGGGAAAACCCACTAGGAGAAGTAAAAACATAGAGGATAATGCTCATATTATTTTTCAGACAATAAACAACCTTGTATAATCCTATTATGTACATTAGCATAGATTTCACAGCCCATCTGGCAAACAATAAAGGTTGTGACTCTGAGTATTTGAAATGCTATCCAGGGCATTGTAGTAAGGAAAATGATAAAACCTACAGCTGTGTCAGTGGGTCAAAAAGCGGTCATGGTACATTTCTCAGACACCATGGATTACCCAAATAGACTTTTATGAAGACAAGCTGTGTGTTAGGAAACATGTTTTTTTAAAGCTAAACAGGTCTGAAGCAATAGTGATGAGAGTAGTGCAGTGGAGGGCAGAGTGAACATTACCTGTTTTTAATGATTCATGGTTAAATTGAACTGTGACAAAACTCTAGTGTCTTGTGGAATTTAAATTGTTATTATAAAAACATCCTTTATAAGGTAGGGAAAATACACTGTATATTTTCATTTGAAGATTTTTTTCCCCAGAGTTTCTAAAGCAGTTACTATGATTTAGTCATTTAACCCCAGGAATTTCTAACAGACTGAAAGACTGGATTTCCTCCCTAACTCATATTCAGTAGTACTAACTTATTTCATTGGTAAATTTGAGAAGCTAACAGTCATATTTAAAATAACATGAGGTATTAAAGATTTGTTGGATGAGGCTCTGTATGCACCCCTACTGTGTGGACTGGCTCATTCCTTTGGTTTACTACCTATTTCTAGGCATATTCTTTTCTGGATGGAATATTAAATCACATGAGGATTGACTCTAAGACATGAAAGCATATCTTCAAGGATATATATCATATGTGGTGCTCTGTCTGCAATTTTATCTGAACTAAATCTGGAAAGCAATACCACTTCCAATTTAATGTTATTTTATTACAGTGGGCATCTGAAAGCCTATGAGCATTGTCACAGTCATACAGGGCCTTATCACTCCATTACTTAGAAGCTGTGTAAGTATAGATGATTGGTCATTGTCATTCTAAACTGCATGCATTTTACTTAGTTGTATATAATTTTAAGGTAATCTCACTTGTCACATTCTTTTCTTTCACAGTACTGATGAAATTTATTTTCAGTAAAGAGATTTTTAATAGTGTGTATTGAGTCTGGGTAAATTATCAGATTAATTGTATTCTGACATATGTAATTCAACACTGACTGTAAAACTGATAGTAGATCTCTGTGCTATAACTTTCTTGAGAAGCATTACAGATCTGATGCTTGTTCTTAATTGAACACATATTTTTTAGTAGGTTAGGCAAACAGGAAATTCCATTTCTTGTCAAAATGGCAGAGGATGATAAACTGACTTCCCCATGCCAATCCCTCAATATATTCTAATTTCAGCACTTGAGGTAGGAATATAGATCACTAAACTGATAAAAGAACACACTTACTATGATTTGTACCTAAGCAGGCACACATGTGTGGCTAAACCCAATGCTAGCAAGACAAATTTATAAGGTATTTTAACATACTTTAGGTGATCTCATTCTCTTTAGTGCAAGTTTTGACAAAGTAATGGGAAATAGAATTATCTACAACTTAAACTGAATCCTATTGAACAGAAATGATCAATCGATGTGAAAATTATATGCAAGAAACTGAGCAAAATCCAAGGCACTGCTAGAAGAGAAACATTTATAGTATTGATCAGAAGTGACTCTGCTTCCTTGATTCCTCTGGTAAAGAATTGTTGTTAATTTTTTAATAATGAGAATGATTTGTTTAGATATTTCTATCACTACCACTCGAAGTTTTAATTCAACAGGGCATACAAAGGCTTATGTCAGAGGCTTTAATTATCAGATGACTCTGAATATAATGAGACAGACACCCAGGCTTCTTCCATCATGTGGTTTGGCCATCCCATAGGGCAGGTGATGGAAATGGCAAAAAGAACATGGAGGAGGGGCACTTGATTCCAACAGCCTTGGTGTGGAAATGTTGCAGTAATATCTGTTTATGCCCATTAAATGAGACTCAGTTATACAGCCAAGCAGAGCTCAAAAGCATGACAGACATATCTGTCACTACACAATGGCTTCCTAATTGAATTTCATGGAAAAGGAGACAAATCCATAGTGGATAGCAAGTAGTCATCACTACTTGATATCACTAGAATAGAAAAAAACATTTTGCACGTAGTTTCCTGCCAACTGAACTTTAATCTACCCTTCAAGGCTTAGCTCTAAGTACTGGTACTTTCCAAGAAGGCTTTCCCAGATCTTATCAAATGCATCCCGTAGCGTATGTCAGACAACAGTGACTGGAAAACATGCTATTGATTCAGGATTGGATGCCTCCACCAGGCTGGTGGACTCATCTGCCAGCTGTTATGAGTGTCAACAATTAGTGGCTCATAGCTACTTCCTTCTCTGAAGAGTTATCAAATAGATGACATCTGGTCAGGGGCAGACAATAGCTGGTGACTGACTCTTAGATGATGTCAGTTCCAAGGTGGGAGTCCTCTGCCACTGACTTTCTGGGGGATTGAGGCTGAGGTAAACTGCAGCTCAACTCCTTTCCTTGCCTCATCCTGCTTCCTTCAGTACCCCCCTGTCATGGGTGCCTCCCAGTCTTTCACAACAAGCCACATGCACTGTAATCCCTAATTTAGGTTCTTCTTGCAGAGAGCCAGACCTTGGACCATAAGCCTACTTAGTTTCTTCACTTCTGTCTTCATTTCATTTTTTTCAGAGATGAAGCAAACCGTAAGAAAATGGGGTCATAATTTCAAACAGAAAATCAAATGTGCTGAGATTGAACAGAGGTTTCAGATCAAAAACTATTCACTGAATTTCTCTGTGTAGATTCTTACTGCATCTTCTCTCTCTCTGGGAATAAGAATATGTATTTCTGTGATAAACAAGAATAATGTATGATGAATGACATTGAGTCAAAGGGAAATGAAGTAGTGTTGTCAGAAGAGAATGGCATTTTTAGTAAATTAAGGGAAGGTTATTAATAATTAATTTAATGCTTTTTTAACAGCCCAACCTGGCCTTGAACTTACTACATAGCCAAGGATAACCTTGAACCTCTTATTTGCTGCCACCACCATTGGAAGTGATAGGATTACAGACATGCTTCTCCATGCCGAGTTGGGGAAGTGTTTGGTGCAAAGGTTGATATTTAAGTTGGCTTTAAAGGAAAGGTAGGACTCTCAGTTTGGACAGAAATGTGTGTGTGCCTATTTCAGCGAAAAATATTCTAAAAAGAGATGTAGGAAATGTGTAACATATTTAGAGGATATCATTAACATGGTGGAGTAATTGTTATCTTCATAATTCCAGAATTTATCTTATTATAGGCTCTCGTTTTACTCAAAATTCTTTACTTTCTAATTCATTCTTCAAAAGATTGAAATGTACAGTAATTTAGAAGGCCATGGTATCCACCACTCACATCACTTGTGACATATTTGCATGTAATTCTTTTTCTTTAAATTAAGTACCATAGGGACACTTGAAGTAATACTTTTCCTCTATTGCATTCCTCTCTTCCTCTCTGGGAATAACTGCTGCTAAGAAGTGGGGGATGAGTCTTCCCTGTTTATGTCCACTTATTATTGTCCACTAGTAAATGTCTACAGTGATATCATGCTTTTATTAAACTATATTGATAAGAGTTTAAAAAAAGGATACAGGTTTATAATTGCAACTTGATCAGAAAAAATCAAATTCCAGGGTTCTCTCCCACCAGTGAGTACTACTTTTCTAAATTTCTCTAATCCTACACAGCTCAGGACCTTACACTGAGAATTGAATTTAGATATGGATATAGGTATATAATATAGTGTCTTTTGTGATCCCCTACTAGTAGAGGTAGGCTTTATAGGATTCTCCACATACCAAGCAGAAGCATGTACACATAATATATTGTGTTTTAGCCTTTGGAGAAGCCTCCTTTAACTAAAACCATAAATGAAACTTAATGTCCTTTCCTATAAGATAGTGAACATAAGAGAAATTAAAATATTAATTGATACTCTGCCCTGTGACTGTGGCCTAACAAAGTATACATAAACACTCATTCATATTCCCGTTTACTTTCATACTAAAATAACTTCATTGTGGTATTTCACTGTCCTTACAACACAGTTGAGATAGGAAGGGACTGGCATAGCTGACCACATTTTTCAGAAGTGAGATTTTAAACATCAGTCAAGTTTAACTTATGACTCCTAGAGCCACAATTTGGGATGTCATTGATTTTGTTTGAATGTAGTTGCAGAAGATTTTATTTAGGGTACAGTAAGCGAGGGTTTTCCCATTTGCTTTATGAAATGTTAATACTTGGCTTAGGCAGAACATTTTAGGTTCTGTAATGAGCTAATGCTTTATTAATTCACTTAATAAGAATCAGGCATGACATCACTGGTGTGTTTCCAGCTCCTGTGGAAATAAACTACATGGAAATGCTTTTTGAGGTAAGTATTTAGAAACATATTTTAGAATGTTTTGGTGGTAAAGGATGGTAGGTTTTTTGCCTCTATCATATTTCATATTCTTATAATTCTCATAATTTTCTAGTTAATGGGAAAACATGGAAGTTCAATTTCTCTTACAGACCTTCAAAAGTCTACATAATCTCTCCATTAGAAAACAATGGATTTGTCTCTATTACTCAAGTATAATAATTTTTACTATTCTTTGCTTATGCCAGTTCTTATACTTGAAATAAACCAATTTCTCCTTTTTACAGATCCAAACATTTCTTTCTTTTAAGCCAAATATCCCCTATGAAAGCTTTTCCAAAAACTTTAGGGGAATATTATCTGATTATTTTTATTTCCTAAGTATGTCCTGCTTCTGCAGTTTGATATTAGATTATATTGACATTATCACTTAATTTAGGTCTGTCATAAGGTAATAAGCTTGTCTGAGTCATTGGCTGTCCCATGAGGACATAGGTGATGACTTGAGTGGTAAGGGCTACCTCTCATTGTGCCTGGCACACAGTTGATCATGCAGTAGGTACTCAGGATTCACTTGAATGTGTGAACACATGAATATATCTTATTCCATGGCACCATCCTTACTGGGTCTCTGAGATGAAAAGGGGTCAGGAATGTCACATGCTTCTTCATCCTCACTTCCTTGACCCAGAGTGACCCATGGGTGTCTTGCCATCAAGTGTGGAAAGGAATTTACTCCCTTGCCCCACTCTCCCAACACATCCTGCCCAGAGCCAGCTTTAGACATTGTTAGCAAGAGAATGTCTATGAGCAACTCAGAAGAAAGGGTCATGTCTGCTTTAGAAAAGGTCTGTGGTGTCTATCCCTCAACAAGGAGCAAGACCCATCAAGTGTGAATTGAACACAGATAAGGTAAGGGAACTAAAGAATATAAACAAATGAGTTGTGTAGTGTTACATATGGAAAATTGTGTCTATTCGATATGATTCTCATGTGGCTGTATATAAAAGATGAAACTATAAAGTATATGCATACTGTGAACTACTCTGCTTCTAAGGGGACAAATATATATGTGTGCTACCATAGGCCTTTGACAACAATCGGGGGCTTACAGAGTAACAATGAGAACTATGAGTTTTTTTCTTTAATTTCAGAGGATTCTTTTAATTAGGAAAAGGCATGCCTACTCTGAATGCCACTGCTACGGTAGGGAAACAGGGAAAGACTTGCAATTTCCAGATGATCAAAGTATCTATCCATGGTTGGAGTCTCTTGCAATGATTCTCAGTCTTCAGAACAGTGTATTAAAAGAATATACAGTTGGAAGCCAAAAGGCCAGATTGTATTTCTGGCTCTTTTCATTAACTAGAGACATCAATGAAACTTTACAAAATAACTGCAGAAGAACTTAGTCATTATAGGAATTTGATTACAAGTCTGACAATCCGGCTTTAATCCTCAGTGCCCATGTAAAGCTGAATGCAAAGTGGCCCATGTGTCTGTAATACTAATACACCTATGGCAATGAGCAGTGGAGCCAGAAGAATCCAGACACTCCCAGGCAGCGGGGACAGCAGAACCCCTGTCTCAAGAGAAGGCAAAAGGAAAGGAGCAATGCCCTGAGGTTGTCCTCTGGCCTCTACACGCAAATGCCCATACACACTCACACACATATGTACACACACATAAATAATATAAATGTTAAGAAATCAAAGTAATTGCAACATTTCTTCTAATTTCGTCTTTCAGGAGCCTGTGGATTTTCAATTCTAGCTCTATCAAAGTTAGGAAAACTACAAAGAACTTCCTTCTATAACTCTTGCTGGCAGTGGAAAAGATGTTAGCACTGTAATAGCTTAAAGAATACTTCATGTTCATGTCTCACTTTATATGCCTTTTAAGTGACATGAAAAATCACCTTTGGCAATCCTGGGCTCTCCATTAGCAAGTGAATTAAACAAAATAGACTATAAGCCTTGCAACTCAGTGTCACTATTTTCTTACACAAAAGAATTTACCTGTCCAGGTGACAATCTTAAGAGGCATTTTAATTACATTTGGTTTTATTTTTTCACTTTAAAGTATTTTTCTTTATTTGAGAAAGAGAGAGAGAGAGAGCAAGCGCAAGCCAGAGCCTCCTGCTGTTGTAAATGAACTCGACATATGCACCACTTTGTGCATCAGGCTTTATGTGGGTAAAGGGGAATTGAATCCAGGCCATTAAGCTTTGCAAGAAAGCACTTTAAGCCACTGAGCCACCTCCCCAGTCTGGTATTACCTTTCTTTTTCTTTCTTTCTTTCTTTTTTTTTTTTTAAGGAGAGGCAATAAAGGGCATTTGTAATGAGCAGCAAATGATGTTAAAGGATAATATATGAAGTGCTAAAATTATTAACTTTAACTTTTGATTTTATTTGGACTGCCATTCCAAGACAAGGTGAAGTTGAAACAGAGACTAATATTCATTAAATAACCACCCTATTATCTGAGCAAATGAAAAGCTTGTGTTCTGGGGGACTGGAGAGATGGCTTAGCAGTTAAGGCATTTGCCTGCAAAGCCAAAGGATCCTGGTTTGATTCTCCACGACCCCTGTAAGCCAGAAGCACAAGGGGTTGCATGCATCTGGAGTTTGTTTGCAGTGGCTAGAGGCTCTGGGGCACCCATTCTCTCTCTCTCTCTCTCTGTGCTTCTTTATGTCTCTCAAATGAATAAATAAAATATTTAAAAAATAATTTAAAAAGCTTGTGTTCTGGTATGAAAGAAAAGATCCGGTAAGGATTTAGTGCAAAATATATACAGAAATATTTTGATAGTAAATTATCATTAATAATAAAATATTGACAGTGTTAATATAATAATAACTGATTTAACTTGTACTTAAAATCAAATGGGACCAAAATATGTAATAATTACATAGCTGAGGAAAGAGGGATGTTAAAAGCCACTACTTAGAGTTTAGTTCAAATCTAGTTCTATTATTTAATATTGCATCATAGTTAATAAAGGATTATGACATATTTATATACAAATTCATTTCTTATTTAATTAAAAGGGCAGACATATAAATTAGTGAATTTGTTTAAAAATTGTAATGTGTTATGCCTATTAATGAGTAATCTAGCTATATATTTTGTGCATTTTCTAAACTAGCTAAGGGAAACCTAATAAAAATTTTAACCTGAAGGCACAAAAAGAAAACAATTAGGCAGAAAAAAATTTAAGTATACAAACAGTTTAAGAGAGTCCAGTCAAATTTATTAGTAATTAAAAAAAAAACAGTAGGTGGGGCAAAGCAGATCATGTGGGTGTGGTATGGGTGGGACTCATTCAGACCTTTGAAGGTCATCATAGAGCAAAATCGCTAAGGAAAGAATTCCCTTTCTCTGTTTGATTGTCTTTGGGAGAAGCTTCTCCCATCTTTGGACTTGAACTAGAACTAGAATGCAGACCCTCAGTTCTCCTGGGTCTCCAACTGACTACATATTTGGGGGTTTATTAGCCCACAATAACCCAATAATCCATGGGAGCCAATTCTTTTTTTTCTTTTTCTTTTTGGTTTTTTGAGGTAGGATCTCACTATAGCCCAGGCTGACCTGGAATTCACTATGTAGTCTCAGGGTGGCCTCAAACTCATGGTGATCCTCACACCTCTGCCTCTGCTTCCTGAGTGCTGGGATTAAAGAAAGACATGTGCCACCACGACTGGCTTCAATTCTTTATACATTTCTTTCTTCCCCTTCTCTGTCCTTCTTGCTCTCTCTCTTAGTGACCATGTTTCTCTGGAGAAACATATGCAACTATGTAGGGGTCACATATCCCTAAAGAAAACCTCCTTTTCTCTATCTGTCTCAACCACTTGTTTCCTTCATAGTACATATGACAAGCTGAAATTTTCTTACTTTTTTTTTAAATTTTTTTTGTTATTTTTATTTATTTATTTGAGAGTGGCATACAGAGAGAGAAAGAGGCAGATAGAGAGAGAGAGAGGGAGGGAGAGAATGGGCGCGCCAGGGCTTCCAGCCACTGCAAACGAACTCCAGATGCGTGGGCCCCCTTGTGCATCTGGCTAACGTGGGTCCTGGGGAATCGAGCCTCGAACCGGGGTCCTTAGGCTTCACAGGCAAGCGCTTAACCGCTAAGCCATCTCTCCAGCCCTTACTTTTTTTTTTTTTAAGATTTAAGGTTCATCTTCCTAGCAGGTATGCTGGTGAATCCATTTAATTCCAGCATTTGGGAGGCCGAGGTAGTAGGATTGTCATGAGTTCAAGGCCAACCTGGGTTACAGAGTAAGATCCAGGTAAGTCTTTGCTCCAGTGACACATGTTTCAAAAAATAAAAAAGATTCATCTTACAAATTTTAATTTGTAATTACCTTTCAATTACTGAAAACAGAGGTTAAGTCAGAGCTATTTATCCCTTGCCCAAAGCATGATGCAAATATACTTTCAATAAATATATATGCAATAATGACTGAATGAGTAAATGAATGCTTGAGTGATTGGCTATTTTGTCTGGGTAATTATACTTTTTCAACTGGACTGAAATACTGTCTCTGTATTTCTGACTTCCAAACCATAATCTCTAGTTTTGTATTTTCATCCCTGTAACTGAAGATTCATATTTCCAAATGTATTTCTCATGTGGACCTAAAATATCCAAGACTAAACTCAATTTCCTTCATGCTCTAAGTTGTCCTATTTTTTGCCAACCTATTTTGGATGATGGCCCAAGCATCCAAATCACCCAACTCCAAGGCCTGGAATTCATGATTCACTCATTCATTTATACAGTTACATGCTAGAGTAAGTGAAGTGGCCTGTGCTGTGTAAAGCATGGTATACACTCTGGTGAACAAAACAGTCATAATTCCTGTGGAGTTCACCCTCAGATTGTACAGCCTGCTAAAATTGTCTGCTCATTTCATTTAAGAAAGTCTCTTGAAGGAAGCAGCACCTTTATTTCTGTGTCTGCTTCTGTTTCTCTCTCTCTCTCTTCCCTTCTCTCATATACACATATACATACCTTTTCTATATCAAGTCACTATATCAAATCTATCTGTACTATATTCTTTGCTTTATACTCCTAATCAATTTGTCACACTACTGCCTCCTAAGAAAGAAACTTGACCACTGTAAAAGTACTACAAAAATTTCATTTCATGTCTCACCAAGACTTGCTATTTTGCTTATGACTGAGCACTTCCAGACGTCAGTGTCTTTGCATATGATGTTGTTCCCATATCTGGGCATCTCCCCTATACTTCCTCATGGCAGCCAGGCAAATTTGTCCAATCTTCTCTGTTTTCACTGGAGGCTTTCTTGATTCTTCTCCCATCCACACAGAAGCTAGCACTTTTGGAACGATGCTGTCATAGCACCTCCTTAGAATGTATGCTTTATATTTCACTAAAATATTGTATAGGTTCACATCTGGATTTCTCACTAGACCTCAGGCAGCTCAAGGCTCAGGCCAGCCACTGCGGAGCTGAAGTATTAGTCTTGAATCTTGTTTAATATATGCATATTGATAGAAAAAGTGAAATAGATTCAGTCACTTACCTGAAGTAACATAGGAATCAATGGCATTCCTGATCCAAATTCTTAAGTTCCAATTTGAATGCTTCATTTTTATTTTTATTTATTTATTTGCAAGTAGAGGGAAATAGAGAGAAGAGAGACAGACAGAGAGAATGGGCATGCCAGGGGCTCCAGCCACTGTAAACAAACTCCAGATGCATGTGTCACTTTGTGCGTCTGGCTTTACATGGGTACTGGGGAACCAAACCCTGGTTATTAGGCTTTGCAAGCAAGTTTCTTAACCACTGAGCAATCTCTCCAACCCTCTAATGATTTTTACTACTAATTTTTTATTGGTCCAGGGGAGAAATAAAGCAGTAGGGCATACTCTGGATTAGGAAGATGTGCCAGAATCGTATACAAGCTCCAACCTTATATACTTAGCTAGAAATTCTGATATCTACGCCCTGACTCTCTGAAAAGAAGAATTCTTCCATGAATGTCACACATACTGCACACAGTGAAGTATACACATTGTTGATAGGTAAGAGTGGGTTTGAGGTCAAGCAAATGTGGATTTCATTTGTCAGTGTTGCTAACCAGTGCAGAAACTGAGGCATACACTTTGCATCACATAACTGCTGTGTACCTCCTTTTCATCATCTGTAAATGGGGAACCATATTTGGAAACATAATGAAAACTATATCACATAACGACCCTGGATGAAGGATTAAAATATTTCTTGGCATATATTAGGTATATTGAAATTTTGTTTCTGTTTCTGCTCTTTCCCATGCTTTGCTCACAAATCTCAACACACTTAGTGTGGGGAGGTTTTTGCTCTGCTGAAGAATCATCTGCCTTTCACACACACTTTAACAGCTTCAAATTAGAGCTCCTTGTCGCTCATTAGCACTGTGGCCGGAAAGCCGATAAGCCTTACCACTTGGGCCTCCAACACAACTGGGGATACCTCCATTTTCTTTTCTTTTATCATTGATTTGTGACCTTAAGGATTTCTCTGTAACACTAGGGATTAAGTTATCTTTTATTAAGAGCATCAGTTTTCCCATACATGGAAACAGTCCAGCCTGGAGGATGTGCAATGGAATGAGACAGAGTCTTGTGACCTCCTCTCAAACATAGGAGAAAAGTCTGTTTCCAACCCTCCTAGCCATTAAGGATAGACAGGCTTTGTTTACAGAGCAGAACATTGCAAGTAGAGGCTGTAATTGTGTACCACATATTGTAGGTTTAAATGTTGAAAGAATGTCATGAATACCATTGTTTGAAGTTAGTCTCATGTTTGTTTTACCTAGTGTATATTACAGTATACTTCCTGATAAGAGAGTTTGTGCTGTTTTGAATAAATCTGGACAAATATGCATAAAATGTGTATTCAACAGTATTTCACTTAAAAACAAAGAAAGGTTTGTGTCTTTAGATTGCCCCAGAACCCTAGGGCTACTGAGGATTATAAATAAATTTGGCTTCACAAGCCTGCAGTCATAAATGACATTTTTTTAAATGATGGAAGGGGGGATTTGAGTTGTACAAGAACCTCCCATTTACTTCTCCCTCCTCCCAAATATGTACAAAATTTAAAGAAAGCTCCTTTGGATAAAGCTTGCCATTGAAAAGGAGCTTTTGATTCCTGGTTATTGGGGAAAGACCTGTTTAACTATTTATACCATTGCTTTGTTTTCTTAAAATTGATGCAGAAGGAACCTGGGTCCAGCCCTTTTAGAAGACTGTGTTTTATCACTCTCTGGTTGATGGGTGCAATCCAGCCTGAGGAAATTAGAAACAGCTGGGGCAGATACAATACCTTCTTTTGAAAAGATATTTTAACATTGCTAGGGAAAGATAGAAATTGTATGAGAGCATACCTCACATGTGGCTTCTGGGTCGGCACCATCAGTAGACCTGGGACAATGTTTGAATTGCAAGTTCTTGGGTGGGCCTCACCCAGCCTTACTGAATTAAAAATTCTCAGAGGAGAACACTGTGTTTTGACAGCCTTCACTGACCCTCATATCCCAAAATTCTGATATAAAAAGGGTTAAAAATAAAACCTAGAGTGTAAGAGTAACAAGAGAGAAGAGACCTTGGAGTATTAGAGGCCCAAGAGTGACAAGGGAGAAGGAACCTTGGAGAGTCAAAGGACCACAAGTGACAAGAAGGAAGGGACCTTGGAAGGCTAGAGGGTCCAGAGGAATAAGAAAGAAAGGACCTTCGAGGGCCAGAGGGCAAAGGGAAGAGGGATAGAAGGTGTTGAGCACTCCAAAGTGATAGGAAGATGTCAGTCAAGTAACTCACAACATCTGTGTCAATCTGAGATAAAAGGATACCTACAAACAGTGCTAAGTACTGTGGGGAATGTATAAGGAATCAAAAAAGCCAAGGCCAGGAAAGATGTCACAGCAGTTGAAAGAAAGAAAGAGAGAAGGAAAGAAAGAAAGAGAGAAGGAAAGAAAGAAAGGAATAAATAAATAAATAAATAAATAAAGAAAGAAAGAAAGAAAGAAAGAAAGAAAGAAAGGCCTTGCAATATGGCTATATATATAGTCATTCTAACAACAATAACCAGACTATGAAATTCAGGAGTGCACAGAATTGTTGACATGTAATATACTTTTGTACCCATGAGAGATTAGCAGTAGACAAATGCTGTTGCTGAGAATAAGTGGAAAAGCTGAGTGAAATACAAAAACTATGTGCTTGAAGACTTTGGGAAGCTGTGTAAGTGTCCAGATCTTAGGGAGCTCAGTGAGAGAAAGCTAGCTTTTCATCCAAGTTATCCAGAAAGGTGAATATACAACTTGACCCAGTGAAATTCCTCTTATGTATATGTACACACACACACACACACACACACACACACACCCCTAGAAATTCATATGTGAATCCACCAAAAGACATATGCAAGGAATTTTATAAATTCATTAGTTGCAATAGCTGTGACCTTAAAATAGCTGAACATCCATGAACAACACAGAGGATAAGTAGAGTTATATTCACACATGAAGCACTGAGAATGAATTAATTATGAATGCATGTACAGCATGAATCAATCTCACAAAAATAGGATTATGTATCTATTTACATGTAGTTCAAAGTGATGCAAAGATAAACAAAAATCTCAGATTTGATCATGGTTATGATTTGAATTTTTCTTTAATCCAAATCTTACTTTCTTTATCTCTGAAGTGAAAATAATTCATAAAAACAGCATTTAATTCATAGAATTGAATGAGGATTAAATAAGGGAGACTTAAAATATTGTTGTTTTGTTAGTGATGCATAACTTAAAGACTCAGAATAAAAACTAAGTAAGATAATTGGAAAGAGCCTTTGTAAGACCTCTGCCACTATATGCTCATTTTTGATTATCATAAATGTCATAGTAATTTGACATAGAATATTCTTAAATTAAATTGAGTATTCTTTTAGGGTAGAAAGAAAGTGGGAAAAGGAGAAAGAGAGAAAAAAATGAAAGAGAGACAGATGTGGAACTGAGAACTCATGATGCCATGACTAGGAACTCTCATAGCCTAGAGTCACAGAAATTGATGAAAATGATACCTGCCCATGTCAGGATGAAAGTGTGAGAAACTGAACATCCCAGGGAAACTCTTTCAATGGCTGAGGTTAGTGTGTGCTCAGCTTTATTGCCACAGTGACACGCTTCCTCCAATCACACCCTACCATCTCTAGTTCCACCACCTCCCAATGCTATATTTAAATTTTACTAGATTAAACCATTGACTAGTTCAGAGCCCTAGTCATATAATTGTTTCTAAAAGTGCCCTTGAGACATGCTCAGAGGTGCTTTTCTAGTCTCCTGGGTGCCTCTCAATCCAATCAGGCTGATTACCAAGATCAAACGACATATTTTCCCTTAACTATGTTTTCTGAGATAATCTGCTCTAAATTGGATGTGATTTGTTCCTCAGAGTTTCATTTGTTAGTAAGTTCTTCTCCATCCATGGTGACAGTTTTGGGAGGTGGTAGAACTTTTGAGAGATGAGAGGACAATTGGAGAGGTCAGCTGGGGAGTGACCATAAGAAGGATTAAGGTATTGATCATGGGTCCTTTGCTGATTCTTTGGACAGAATCTTTAGAACTCCCAAGCCAGGCACACCTCTCCCAAGCCAGGCACACCTCATTTTGCCTCTCTCTGGATTCCTGCTTGCTAGTGTGATTCCTTACACAGGCTTCGCCATTTGTTTGCGATCCCTGCCAGAGCTTGTGCTATATGTACTTCCAGGCTATGTGTCAGTTACTTTCTCATTGAGAGGACAAAATACCCAACCAGAACAGTTTGTGGAAGGAAAGGGGTTGTTTTGGCTTAGAGGTCTGAGGGGAAGTCTATCATGGCAGGGAAGGCATGGCAGGAGCAGACAGCCAACGTCACACTTCCACATCACCAGAGATGAAGTAGAGAGCTGGGTGGGCGGGGGGAATTGGTAAGCAGGGCAGAACTATAAAATCTTGTCTTTGCTGGTAATACACTTCCTCCAGCAAAGCTCCACCTCCTGGACTGGAGAGATGGCTTAGTGGTTAAGTGCTTGCCTGTGAAGCCTAAGGACCCAGGTTGGAGGTTCGATTCCCCAGGACCCATGTTAGCCAGATGCACAAGGGGGCACACATGTCTGGAGTTCATTTGAAGTGGCTAGAAGCCCTGGTGTGCCCATTCTCTCTCTCTATCTGCCTCTTTCTCTCTATCTCTGTCACTCTCAAATAAATAAATAAAAATGAACAAAAAAAACTTTTTTAAAAAAGCTCCACCTCCTAAAGGCTCCATAACTTTCCCAAATAGTGCCACCAACTGGCAATTAAATATTCAAACACATGAGTCTATGGGGGACATTTTACACTAAAACCAACTTCTTTTTCACCATAGGTACCTTGCCTCAGGTATTTTGCTATAGCAATAAAAAGCTAACATATCTTCCAAATAAATTGCTTCTCAATTACTAGTTTCATGACTAGTTTCTGGAAGAAAGTAAACTTTGACCACCTGTAGTGCATAATTCACAATCAACATATTTGGTTTCTCTGAAATATTCTGGCAGTCACACCCATTTTGAATGACAGAATAGCAAACTTATTTGGCCACTGTCTATCCTTGGACCCACTACCCTGAAAGACATTCATTGACTCTGCCAAGATCACCCTGGCATGTGGTGTCAAGAGTAGGAACATTGTCTTTCTGCTACCTACACAGATCTCTATCCTTACAATGATGATCTAGTAAAGGCACTGTGTGGACTCTCTGTCCTGACTCGACTGATTGCAAAGCTTTCCATTCACCTGAGATTCACTGAGGGTTCCTGGCATTACTCACCTCTTTTGAGAAGTTTTCCATCCTCTCTTCTCTCCTTTAAAGCTTACTTTCCCATTCCAAATCTGCAAATTCCCAGTGGTTCCTCTCTAATGGAGATGCTCCACAGAACTCATTCTTCTATGCTTGGATCCTGGCTAACACTTGAAATGGAGAGTCCAAAGGAATTCTCCCATGATGGCAATACGATGCTTTAATATATAGCTTTCTGCCACATATGTAATAATCTCTCCCTCAGCATTTTAGATTGCTCGTAACTCCTCTTTCCTTGTACAACATCTTCACACAAACTGGAATGATGGTGGCTTATAGTTATCCCTACTCAAGAAGAGAAAGAATGACCTCATTGTACCTAATAGACAAAATAGAAACCATAAAAGGGCTCCAAGTCATACTGCACTGCCTCCCATCTCAGACTTTATCAGCATGCCTTATTAGTAATGACAGGTGACTCAATTGGATGCCACTTCAACTGAACACCCCAGAAATGCCCATGCAGATAAGTAACTGCAGGATGGGGAAGGCCAGGAAAGCAAGTATCTTGGTGTCTACATTATGAAAGGGACCTCAAGGGCATGTAGTCTGGTGGCATTCTCAGATAGTGAAGCACTCTGTGTCCACTAACAGGCAGAAAAGGCTTTGCCTGTGGTAGTGTGGGCTGCAATCCTCTAAGGTTGCATCAAGTATCACGCTTCTAAAATAGCTACTGAGCAAAAAGGTTGTGATTCCCAAAGCCACATGGAATTAATGTAACAGGAGGCGGCTTGGATGAGGTCATCTCCCTAGGGGTCAGCTGCATCCCCACATGTGTTCTTACCTCAGCCTTCATTCGAGGAGTGCCAGGGAATGGTTCATCATGAGGAAGGGATAGGGACCCATGCCCACATCTCCAATCAGACCCAGCACCTGGCCAGGCCTGGCAGCCAGGGAGGGCCCCACCCCCTGTTCTCTGCCAAACATTGTTCCTTGTGTTTGGCCAGCACCTGGGTCTTGCAGCCTCGGACATCTAACCACCTTTTCCCAAACGGCCTCACCCATTTTACCTCAGCTCCACCCTATCCCATCCCTTGACCAGACCTGTAATTATTGGACCTGAAGAGCAGCCTGTGATACCACATGGGGGCAGGGCAGCCCAAGCAAGCACAAGCTGTAAGATTTTCTTTCTACAACATCCTTTCTCTGGGATGTATCAGGTGAGCAACCAGACTCTCACTATGACATGTCCTTCACACTTTGGGGGCAAAACAAGAGTAAGATAAAGCTCAACATATAACCTATCCCCCTTTTCTTCCTACTCCCTGGTTTTGTCCATGTAAGACTATATACCTGTCTATCTATTTATCTATCTATCATCTAGCTATCTGTCATCTATCTATCTATCCATCTATCATATATATATATATATATATATATATATATATATATATATATATGTATTTCCTTTTCATACATAAGTAAAGTTATCCTCCTTACCTATCCCATTATCTCTGCCATCCGCTGGGTGTGAACATAAACACACCAGTCGCTCCTTCAGGGGACAGAAATGAGAAAGGGACCCCTCTTAGTCCAAGGGCATACTTAGGTCTACTTGAGAAGGGAAGGCTCACTTTCCAGATGTTTGAAGTGTATGTCTCAGGAAGGGATGTGCACTTGGGCCTGAAGATTCTTTGGTAGAGAAAACACATAGTTGAGGTCCAAGTAAAGGGCAGAAGCCATGGCCAGTTTAGAGGTATGTCACTAACACTAGCTGAGTAAAGGGTTTCCTGACCTCTTACAACTTCCTTCTTCCTACCAGAGATATTTGTAGTTGGTTAAATCAAATCATATGGCCCAGGGTGTTGACTACAGCTAAGACTGTTTTATTGTATATTTCAACATAGCTACTAGAGAGGTTTGTGAAATGTTTCAATACACAGAAATGAAAAAGGTTGAGATGATTACTCTGATTGATAATAGTATGCTGTACACAAGTGAGAAAATATCACTGTCCCTTAAGAATATGGACAACGATTAAGTGTCAAGTTTTTTTTTGGAAGAAATAAAGTTATTAGTTATTTCCATGCTCCTCTTCAGTGCAGATTCTCTGCCAGGCCTTCTTCAATGGGAACCCAGCCTGAATTCCCAAATTCTTTACTTCCTACCTGAACATTCTGTGACTAGCACACAGGATCTTAAAGGAGAAGGGGCCCATGAACAAAGTGACAGCTGTCTCTTCTAAGAATTAGGAGCTTACCTGCTATTCCCTCCTAGGCCTCAGCTATGTTTTCTTCATTTAGTTCTATTCTGTGGAACCAAATCCAGGAAAAATACATAAGTAATTGTAGAACATGTTTTAAGTGACAAGTGCTATAAAAATGTATATGTGTGACAGAGTGCATGAGTCTGCAATTATAAATGTGGGCATGGTGACTGAGAAAATGTCATTGGCACAAATCCTGCAGGGAGATGACATAGATACCCATGTGGTCATGTAGAGGAAGGCCCTTAAGGACAGAGGGAAAAATCAGTGCACATGAAGGGGAAGAGGCAGATACAAAGCAGAAAGATAAAAGGCCACATGTGATATGAAAGTATATGAGAGACTATGGGTTTAAAAAGGGTGGGAAAAGGGAAATAAAAGATTACATGAAAAAATACCATGATGAAGTCTAATCGTCTATGTAACTATATGGCTAAAAATAAATTACAAAATTGAAAAACAAGGAATATATGTAGAAAGGGAAGGTTAATGTACCCGGGACTGAGCATGTAATAGGCAAAGGGCAGGGGACAAAGTGTTACCTAAAGTGTGTGTGTGAAAAGATATGTGAAACTCAAGAACTTTCCTTCAATGCTGAGAGAGATAGGCAAGGGCTTTTTGGAAGGTCTGGAGCCCAAACATTGGAAAAGGATGGTTCTGGATATCATTGCTGAAACCAGCCACCTTTAGAAACTGGAAGGCCCAATAAGTAGTTCATGCCCTGAGATAGTGGTGGTTCTAGCCAGTATTATGATTATCATGTAGGAAGAATAAATTGTCATGATCTGTCCATGTATTGAACATAGCTTCAATGAGAATATATATATATAGTTTGGTGATCATGCAGCCACTCTTGGATTAGTCCATGTCACTAGTATATTCAGCAAAGAACACAGTCTGGGTGGAGACAGCTACATCCAGCAAATGTCACTGATAAAAGATTAGTGGGAGACCGTTCTTCATGGCTTGCTCCTCCTCCAGTCCTTGGTCTATTCCTCTTATGACTCATACCTTCTGTTTGCCAGTCCCTCTCTATATGTCTTATCCATATATGATTCTGGTGCCAGGAACCACCAGCTCATTTATCCAGGAGCAAATTGGAATATGAGGACATAGGTACATTCTTTGATAGATAGATAGTTTCCTAAGTAACCAAAAAATACGGATATAATTTTCTCCACATTTGGTCATACATTGTCATAGGTGTAATTTTATTAAAATCATGCATTAGGAATTGAGCAAAAGATACAGTGTTGGTGTTGTTATGTTGTTACATAGTAGATAAGTAACAGCAAGCAAGTTTCTGGCCTCATTGGGCTTCTGCTTTCTCCTCTGAAAAAAAAATGGAGTGTTTCAACATAAGGGCTATTTAAGCTTACCCATCCCACCTTCTCCTTCTGCTTTATAAACTGATCCTTGATTATCTTTCCTGTCTCTACTCTTTCTTTGCTGCTCAGTTGGAGCCCCATGTTTTATTTCTTCCAATTACATCTCTACCTCCCCTAGCTCTGGGCTTCTTACACTGTGCACCTTTCTTCCAGTAGATGGCAGTGTTCAGTTTTGTTTCCCAGGAACCTTTTCCCAGTTGGAGGGCCTGAGCCCTCTGCTTCCTCTACAACACTTGATTTTTTTTTTTTTCCTTGTCTTCCAGGTGATTACAAAAGAGAAAGGGAATAGAAGAAGAGCTTAGCAGTGCCAAGTAGTCTGACTTTGCTTCTCAAGGAGGATTATTGTGTTTTTTTACCTTTAGGTTAGAGACAAAAATAACTGCCTTCCACTTTGAAAGGAATCCCCCAACCCATATTATCCTTCAGCACTGGAATGTGGTTGATATCATGCTTCTTTACAGAGGGTTTGTGGCCCTGAAGTTGTAATAGGACTGGCTGCTGCTGTGAGAAGAAATGGGAGACAAATTAGACACTTCACCTGAATACTGACCAAGGATGGTGTGAAATGTCCATTTCAGCAGGTGACTGAATTTTCTTCCCAAAAGAGCTGTGTTCTAGGAAAATGAGTATATGTAAAGAATAAAAAAGGCAATACCTCTGGTTGTAGGAGAATAGCCATGGGTCCCTCTCCACAGATTGCAAGGGGCAAAATAACCACCATAGTAGAGGAAGCAGGATCCAAGCTAAAGGGACTTGAATCTGAGGGCTGTATCTGACCCAAGCTAATGAAGGGATCCCAGGATCCAGGTATCAGACTCAGATCCCTTTTCTCTATAACTATGTTGAGAACATCTTGAAGGAGGGAGAACACAATGATGAGAGTATGGAAGAATTTTTCTGGGATGTCAGAAACTGTGTAGGTGTGGGTTGTATTGGCATGGATAAAAACTTTTATTGTGCCTAATTGCACCTAGAAAATCCAATTGAGATCTGCTTACATAGATAAGGGGTTTTATAATCTGCTTTCTGCTGACTTCTCAAATTCTGAGAGTGCACTGTTCTCCTGCTATGTCCTTGAAGATGGCATTGGCACTTGTACTCACTCTAAAACTACTTCTCCAAATCTTCCTTCATATACCTGCTAAATGGTCATAGCTATTGATAAACAGCTCTTCTGTCTTCTACAACACAGTGTTTGTTTGTGCACTGGTTTCTTCCATTGTTTGCTGGTTGAGAGTAGTAACCATGTATACTCATCCTAAGCATAAGCCAAGAGAAGGCCTTCCTGTGGAGAATCAGTAATAAGAGAAGTTTGCATTGATTTGTACTGCCAGGAGGTGAGAGATGTTCAAACAAAGAAGCTATATAATACAGAGGGTTTTACAGATACAACCACTGTTGCCTCACAAAGAAGTATGTACGACCATGCTTTACCTAGCAGTGCTCTGCTCAACAATGGACAGTATGTATTGTGGTGCTCTCGGTTATACCAGAGCTAACAAATTCTTAGGGCCTACTATTTGTACTGCATCTTGTCCATGTTTAGATCCACTAGTATTTATCACGATGTTATAGTTTCCTACAGTACTTAGTATAGTAACTTTCTATACAGTTTGTAGACTAAAAGAAATTGGCAATGCTGTGAAACCTAGGAGGATAATAAGCCAGATCATTCAGGGTTGTGTAAGTACATGCTATGATGCACAAATGACCTAAATAACCACCTAATGTTGAAGTTCTTGGAATGCATCTGTATTCCTAAACAGCACATGACTGTGTATAATGAACCAGCTTGTTGAATACTTTACTGTCTAGTAATGATAACCTAAGACCACCACAGTAAAGGTAGTTTGTTATATCTTGCTTGTTAGTGTCCTTGTCAGAGTTGCTTTACAATCAAGTGTGCAAGTTGTATTTAGTATAAAGAAGAAAATGATTACACAAGAATTCTGAATATACAGTAATTTAGATAGTATTGTTTGAGGTTACCATTCCTTCAAGGGAAAGAATCAAACCTCAATTCACTGAGAAAATGGATATTGTAGAAACTCTGACCTACTTAAAGAAAACAAAGACTTAGAGGCCTGGGATTTAGCTCAGGAGCAAAGTACTGGCCTGACTGTACAAGGCTCTGGATTATGTATCTAACACCACAAAAACACACAAACAAATAAAAGAATTATTTTAGTGCACACTCAGGACATCAGTCTCTATGCAAATAATAAATGGTCCATATTTGCATACTGATATTTAATTACTTGTCTATTTAAAGGGATATAATATTTTATAACAAAGCTTTTCGCTATATATCTAATTGCTACAAACAAATTGTTCTCACAGTTTATTTTCATAGTTAAGGGTGGTATGGAGGAAGTGAGTTATTGGCTAAAGCTAGATAAACATCAGAGAACACTGTAAGTTCTGTGTTTTAGGTCCCTGGGGATTTTTAAATTTAGATATTTAAATTTATTTATTTATATCAGTTTAACCCTCAGTAGAATTTCTTTAGTAATTTAAAAAGTGTTTTCCAGTCATGTTTTAGAGTGGTGAGATTACAAGAATATGCCTAATCATTTTCCAGAGTTTTCTACAGCCTTAAATTGGATGGGGTTTTGTGATTAAAAGGAGGATAATACGCATTTAAAACCCGGATTCTAAGACCTTGACAGGATTGAAATCACAGCTCTGCTTTTTTTTTTTTTCTGCTTTTATTTCTTTTTAGTTATTTATTTGACAGAGAAAGAGGGAGGGAGAGAGAAAGAGAGAGAGAATGGGCCCACTAGGGCCACTAGCCACTGCAAATGAACTCCAGACGCGTGCGCCCCCTTGTGCATCTGGCTAACATGGGTCCTGGGGAATTGAACCTGGGTCTTTGGGCTTTGTAGGCAAATGTAACCGCTAAGCCATCCCTCCATCACCACATCTCTGCTTCTTAGAAGCTGTGTGACCCAGGGATGTCACTGTGTCATGTTGTACGCCAGTTTCCTCATCTGTAAGAGGGTAGAAATAAATATGCCAATCCCCCGACTTTGCCATTTAATGAGATATAGAGGAGTTTCCTAGAACAGGGGAGGAAATAGAATCTTTCTATCAGCCTTGAGAAAGAACTGATCATGACGTGATCATGATCATCTTGCCATTAGCCCAATGAAATTGATCTGAGGATTCTGTTCAGCAGCACTGCCATAAATTCATGCATGTATCATGTTTGTGGTAATTTGTTACTGCTGCCAAGGGAATCTAATACAAATTTTGTTAACAGACTTTTGCCATAAAAATCAAGGGAGAAATAAAAGTATGTGTGTTTGTAAATATGATTTTAAATATATTTTAAAGAATCTTATTAGTTCTTAGCAAATAGATATTAACTTTTTAATAAAGTAGTGTGCATTTTTAAATTTGATTTCATGTTGAAGATGGATATAGGAATCCCATGTGTTCTAATAATCATATTTAAAACTTCTATTGGAGTTAAAAATGAAGTTTGAATCCTATTATTTTCATAGGATTTAGCATGATGTTTCTTATAACTGAATGAGCTCCTTACTTTAATATTTTTCTAAAGAACACTTCCTGATCATTTTTATTTTCCATTAAGGAACAATTACGTCTCTAGATAATGGTACTTGAAGGAAGAAAAGGGATGGAATATAAAAAGAAAGAAGAGTGAGAGAAAGAAAATGGATGTATAGAAGAAGAGGGAGGCAATAAGGGAAAGAAAGGAGAAAAAGAAGGAAGGAAGGAAGGAAAGGAGGGAGGAAGGAAGGAGGAAAGAAACTAGCAAGGGAGGAAGAAATAAAAGAAGGAAAGAAAGGAAGAGATATGAAGGGCATAAGAGAAAGAATAGAAAGAAAGGAAGGGAGGAAGAAAGGAAAAAGGAAAGGAAGGGAGAGAAAAGAAAGAAAGAAAAAAGAAAATCTGTTTATAAGTAAGAATAAACTTGACAGCCATTACCAATCATTTACAACTCTACTTAAATGTACATGCAGACTTTTAATCTTCTTTCACCAAGTCTGTAGATGTTTAAAACACTGCATACTCTCTCTCATTGCACACATATGCCCTTAACCACTGATACTATTAAATAACCTCATCTCAGAAACTACCCTCATTGGGAATTTACCACCCATCCTTTTTGAGTAATTTCCTTCCTTTATATCTGCTGCTATTGGTATATAGACTTGATTCATGATCTGTGTGTAAGATAGATTGACCTTTTATTGCCAAAGCACTTAAATATAATCTTTCAGATACCAAATTCATGCAAAATCCCAACATGTGTAAGAGCACTCTATATTACCAGAAGGCAGTTGTCAATGACTGTTTTCAATGTTGTTTGGCTAGAAACACAATCAAGTCATTTACATTTTTAAATTATTACTCTTTTTGACATAAGTCACCTTCAGAGGATCTGACTGAAATTGAAATTGACAATGCCTTTGGTGCAAAACAGATCTGCTTTGGGTGGGGATTTTAAGATTTACCAAGTTTTCAAGCCTGATCCATTATCAGGGGAAAGGAAAACATTACTTGATTAAGGAAAATGCTGCATATAACTAAATACTGAAGGTGCAAGCATAATTTGAGAATCATATGCCAGTTCTAGAAGCATTAAGAAACTCCTTGGTGGCCCAATTTTGCCATTTGCACAGTTGGAGAAATAACAATTCCTCCTAAGAAAGTAATGATGCTCAGATGAATTTGGTCCCTATGATCAGTGTTCAATAAAGGGCAAAAGATGGACTGCTGAGAAAACCAATCATTAGCCTCAGTGACCCATAACCCAGGAGCCAAAGTTGCCTGCACAGTATTGTTTTCCTTATCTATGAAAGATCTGAAGAGCCTTTGTTCAGATCCACATGGTGGAAGTCTGCCAAAAATTCTGGACAGTGAGCACAATGAGAGGTGATCCCAGAAGACCCAGGAGAAGTCCAACCTAATCCCAAACACGGTAGACCAGGAACCTAAAGGTTCCTCCAACACTCCAAGCAAAAATAGCTATACCAAGTAGGCACTCCATCCACCCCAAACTTGGCCCTATAACATTTCCATATGGACATAACTGCAAAATGGCATAAAATGTTTCTTATGGTGACAGAGAAAATTAATAGTTATGTGCTATCCACTGGTTCTTTTACATGTATGTTCATCATTTCCAAGAGCATTAGTGCAGGTATCCATGGTAGCTAAAGTGGGTCCAGCAGAGAGCCTGACTACTGAATGTTGAAGGGAGATGACTCACCCATGCCTCTGTGTGTGCTTGTTTCTGCGTATGCATCCCTTAGGACTGCTCTCCATCTCTGTGTGTGTTCATTTCTGAGTGTTCATTCCCTTGCACAGCTATCCAAGCAGACCCTCTTTCTCTCTGCATTTTAAAAATTCCTTTCTATTCCTCATGAATCCCTCCATCCCACCCTGGTTCTGCCACGAAGCCTCCCATTATTGCAGTGTACTTGACAACTCCTCTATGAATGGCTGGAATTTGATCAGATTCTGAATGCTGTAGATCTGAGCCTTTTATAAACCAGAGTGTGGGCATCTTGCCAAATGTCACTCAGACTGTGAGTGGGATCCTGACTTCTTGGCTCCTCATCTATAGCTCTTACCACTTCACCACTCAGATATGTTATTTCCAGTGTTTGATAGCTTTGGTGATCTTTACACTTGGTTGTAAAATCCTGTTTCTAGAGCTGGGGAGATTGCTCAGTGGTTAAGGGCACTTTTACTTGCAAAGCCAACAGCCTGGTTTTAATCCTCCAATACCCATGTAAAGTCAGATGCTCAAAGTGGCAGACGTATGTGGAGTTCTTTTGCATTGACATTCTCTCTCTCTCTCTCTCTCTTCTCTCTGCTTATAAACAAATAACCAAGAGCATCAACATAATGGTAAATTGTCAAAGTCTTTATAACTCATTTTTTTTTACCTGTAAAAGAAAAGACTAATGTAAGATCTCTAAGTTTTCCAAGTACTAACCATGATGGATCATGTAGCCCTTTGTGTGATTCCAAAAAAAGCTGTGATATGAGTTAGAGACACTGATAATGATACATTATTAATTAAAATTATACTTTCAGGGCTACAAACTCTGACATGCAATGTCTGAGTTGCTCAATCCATGTGCATCCTCTGAGGCTCTGTGACCATAGCCCAGTAGCACTTTGGTCAGAATATGCCTGACAACAAGAGTGTTTCTTGCCCAGTGAAAAATCAGATCATTTAAGTGTTTATGGCTTCCACCTTTGACCAGTGCTGGGAATTTTCAATGGAAACTCCCATGCCTACAGATTTGGTTAGTGTGCAAAAACTGCATTGTATTAATGGAGGGACAGTCAGTACAATGGAATGCTGAGAGAGATGAGCTGAACTGATTGTCTGGCAAACATGGGACATGAATTCTCTCCAAATAGAGGCACCTGTGTGCCTTCTGCTCCCTCCCTTGACTTATTGCACATGGAAAATGCTGTTTAGCTGAGATATAATTCCCAGAGCTTATGAGTTAGTTTCAATTAATGGCTCCAGGCCAACTGGTTACTTGGAACTTCAGGAAATCCCAGTTCTCAGAAAATAAACTTCAGCCCTGACCATCATGCCAAGCATCTTTTCTCCTTCCATCTATACCCAGTAATTGAACAAAAGGGGTAAGTAAGGGTGGGGAACACACAACCTGGAGCTCTTGCCCTTGTCTGCACTATTGAGTCATCACCATAACGTGCCCAATTACTCAAATAAGTCTGGTCATGTTCACACTGAGCAGTGAGGAGGATACCCTGAATGACTCGCATGAGGACATGAAATGCCAGCGGGATTCATATAATCAACGTCTTGGTTTGTGCCAAGAAGGGTGGGTGGAGTCGTGTGCCACATGCAAGGGATTCCTAAATGTTTACTCTAATTTGCTGCCTGGTTATATTTGACTTCTGTGGGTTGGCACAGCAACTGTTCTATTTAATTCTGGTGCTTCTAATTGTTGGAGGAACACTCAAGGACTTTTAAACTAATGTTTGAAAGGCAGTTGTTTGGGTGCCTTTGTTCCTTATCCTTGAGAGTGGTTGTTGGGCTTAGTATGGGAGTCTGGAGGGGAGATAAGTTTAGATTTTGGTTTGATATTTTATTGCTGAATAGTTCTTATCTCCTCTATGCTTTTTAAAAATCTTTTTTATTTCTATAAGGGAGATGATACCAGCACTTGCTTTGTGAGTTCTTTGTAAAGTTAAATAAGCTAGTATTTTTTGAACACTTAGCTAGATGATGGAGATATAGTAAGTGTTCAATAAATGTAACTTGATCACAGATATCTAATACATTATTCCAAGTTCTGTATGTGTGGATCATGCAGGTTGTTTTGGGTTCTCAGACACTCATGCTGAAATGACCTTTCCTACCCCAATGTCAACAGAGGCCAAGACTCATAAAGTCTACTCTATTCTAGGAACCCATGAAACCATATGACCTTCAAAACTGCATTTCCGCACCTGGTCAGAAGTTTTTCTTTAAGGCCGAAAGGAGCAAATATCTTTGATGATATGATGAATACCTGAAGGCCTGCAAACTAATTAATTCTGTTCTTCATAAAGCTCTATTCAATGCACTTTCTATTCTAGACTGCTGCTTCTCACATACCAGTGTGCACATGGAGGAAATCTTGTTCAAATATAAACTCTGATACAGTAAGTCTGGGTAGCGCTTGCCATTCTACATTTCTAACAAGGTACCAAGGGATTCAAACTCTGTTGTTGCATGGAACACACTTGCATAGTGAGGTTTTGACTGCTACAATGGATCAGTTGGAGTTCAGGTAAAGCCTAGAGGTGCCGGCATGGTGATGCTGCATAATCTCACATAAGTTGTAAGGTAGGAGAGGACATGGAGTAACATAGGACAAGATTTCTTAATTCTACCTTCATATATAAATCACTTGGTGAGCTTTGAAGAAGTATGCAGAACCCACATTATCTAGTGAAATAAAAAGCAGTTTGGGGTGGAAGATGGTTCAAGCATTTTTAAAAACTCTAAAAGTAACTGTAATGCAGCCAAGATGTACATCATCGCTGTGAGATGTGGTTCTTTACCTTTCCTACCCCAAAGTTCTTACCGGATTTTATTCCCAATTCTTCAATGTGTTTTAAACTTGAGATCCACCATTCAGGATCAGCCTCCTGAGTACTGGGGTATACATATGCATACCTGGCCTTTTTTAAAAAACAAAAACAAAAAAAAACAAACAACAAAAATATTGTGATTCCTAGAAGTGAATCTAGGGCTTTGGGCTTGCAAGCCAATGCAATAATAATAATAAGAGGCATGCCTAGCTCTTCTAACATTTCTGATTTAGTAGGTCTTCAATGCGGCCTGAGAAGTTGAATTTCTACCTGATCTCCAAATGAAAATGATACTGTTGGTTTGAGACTCACTGCTCTAGTATATAGGGGGTAACCCATCCATTCACTTACACATTCATTCACCAAATGTTTGCAGAGCACTTACTCTATGACATGTGGAACCCTTATTATGTGGTGTATAGCTGGGAATATTAATGTGGGAGTAAGATATGGTCTTTAATAGCTTGGAAAGAGGCATATAAGCCAGTAAGCAAGTACTTCTGGACACATTTAGGACTACATAGAGAGGGATTAATTCCAAGAAATGATGTCCAACTAGGCACCTTAAGGATAAGTCAGCATTAACTACCAGGTACATGGGTATTAAGGCAGAAGGACAAGAGATGATAAACTATGTCAGGCAGAGGCCATCTGTGGTTAGGAATAATCCCAACAGTGTTCACTATTGGAGAATCAAGTGCCTGGAAAGGCAGCAGGAAGAGTAGAGAGTGTTTGTGAGACAAGGCCAGAGAGATAAGCAGAAGCTAGCTCACAAAGAACCTCATGTGCCATTCAGAATTTATCCCAGGGAGAGGAGGGTGCCAGTGAAGGGTTTCAAGTAGGAATGTGACACAATCAGCATTGTGTCTTCAAAATATTCTGGCTGTAGAGTGCAGAGTAAAACAGGTTGTAGGTAGGAAGACTGGTTTGGTAAAATAAAAAAAAGCTAACCTCATTTTAAGATACTTGCAAATAGTCTAACAGACTTTTTCTTATAAAATCAAATGTAGCTTGCATCTCAGTGTATAAATATGAAATGAGCATGAGATAGTGGAGACAGGAAACTTCCTGCAGTGTTGGGTAAAGAGGGGTTGGTTAGGGTACCCTACTCCCAAGGGAGTGATACTTTAGACAGAATCAGATGTAAAAATGAAAACAATTATTTGGGGAAATTGTTAACTATTTCCACAAATATTTAGGAATAAACTCTTTTTTGTTTTTATTTTTATTTATTTGGGAGAGAGAGAAAGAACAAGAGAAAGGGCACACCAGGGCCTCCAGCCACTGCAAACAAACTCCAAACACATGCACCACCTAGTGCAGCTGTCTTACATGGGTCCTGGGGAATCAAATCTGGGTCCATAGGCTTCACAGGCAAATGCCTTAACCACTAAGCCATCTCTCCAGCCCAGAAATAAACTCTTTTTTTCTAAAATACATGTAGACTCTTATTTTTAAAACATTTTCTATTATTTGTTTGTTTATTTATTAGAGAGAGAGAGATGGAGAGAGGGAGGGAAGAAGGAAAGTAGAAAGAGAACATGGGTGCACCAGGGCCTCCAGCCACTGCAAATGAACTCCAGACACATGTGCCACCTTGTGCATCTGGCTTACATGGGTTCTGGGGAGTCAAACCTGGGTCCTTAGGCTTAGTGAGCAAGCACCTTAACCACTAAGAAATATCTCCAGCCCAGGAATAAACTCTTAATAAAACCATTCATTTCTAGGAAGTCACAGGGAGCTTGGAAACAACTGGTCCAAGTAGATGCACACTGAAGCCATGAGAAGACAGATGTTGGCTCTGGGTGGTGGCAGATGCCCATTCTAATGTCACTCTCACCCCAGGTCACAACTAATGTTCTCTCTGAGGCTCTTCCTGCTACAGGCAGATGGGGCAAGAGATCAACTGCTTCCTTCCACATCTCACAAAAAGATGTGCAGTTTCTGGCTTCTTGAGTGTAGAAAATGATGCCAGCACCTTCTGACGTTTTTGTGGATTCACAAGCTCCCAAAGTACCACATTATTTTTAAATTAGAAATTTCTCAACAGACGGAGGATTCAGAGCTCTTGCAGCTAAATGCTAAGGAAATATTTATTGATGTCAGGATACTTTAAATTATGGTCTTCTCCTAAAATATTTCCCAAGCCATAAAATTGGTGGAAATCCTCATACATATTTAATGCTTTCTCTACCACTAGCAGAATTTTAAGCTTCTTCAAAAACAAAGATATTCTACTTTTTGCAACGATTGAAAGGACAGGTGAATTTACAGGCTTATTATTTATACTATGCATACATTTTCTATACGTTAGCTGATTTAGCATCCACAGCAGTAATATGGAGTGGATTTTCATCAGTTTAATCCTATTGAAGAGAAAGAGGACACTTATGACTTGTAGAAGTTAAGTATTATATTGACCAAGATGATATGACATGGCTCATATAACAGAGGACTGGGGCCCAGTTTGTCTGAAAAAAAAATAGAAAGAAAAGAAAAATAAAACACCTTTATCAGTGAGTTTAAAGAGTTTAAGTTAAGATTACTCTACTTGGAGAAAACTAAACCTGAATTCAGAAATCACCCCAGGCTCTTCATGTGAGCACAGCAAAGCTTGCACTATGGCGAAGAGCTGCAACTTGCCACAAGTTCAGATCTGTTGAGGCAGCTTACTTGTGCTTCGGATCTCAGCCTTGATCTTCATTTTAGTCATGTGGAATGGTTCCTTAAAAGGCTACACCCTGGGATAGGTGTCCCTTCAAAGTGGTTTGTGGTACCTCTTAAGTTTGAATATCACCCTGAAGCAAAGCTTATAACAGAGGAAATAATCATTATTTCGCTAAGCTTTGAGTGTGAATGCAATGCAAGTAGTAAGGGGTTATCTTTCCCTGGTTCATCTCTTATATTAAACGTACACAACTTTTTTTTTTTTTTTTTGGCCGAGATTCCTCATTGTCATTTGGCCCATGGGAGTTACAGCACTGGTCTGTTGATCCTCACAATACTAGGTGGTAGGTGTTCAAAAAGCTATACACTTGGCATCTTCTAATACATTCATTCCCACTGCATCCAATACTATGTCATTCAGCAAGAATGCATAACACATTGTCGGGTAACTTTGAAGCCCAAACTCAAAAGGGTGAAAATGGAACCACCTTCATTTCTATTCCTAAAATGTTTTAATTCAAAGTGTGGCTCATGGGCATGACTTTGGCATCACAAGGGAGTCTAGGCTGTGCAAAGATTAGTATCTTCCCCATACCTGGTCAGAACTGCTGGTAGAAAGTCCTCTTCCTTCCCACAATCCAAATACTGTGTGAGAAGCCTACAGATCAGTTCATAGGGAAATATGGTCTCTTCTCTTCTCCTGGATGTGTAGTTTGCAAGAAGGAGTCCTGGAAAAGTCCTCCAAAGACACAATGCCTTTCAGAGCTAGTTTCCTGCTTGATAACTCACCAGATCTTTAAAACTGGAATGTGAAATGAGGGTTCAGCCAAGGAACTAGGTGAGAGCTAATGGATCAATCCACTCTCCCCGGACAGAGCTTTTATGGTTGACTTCTGGAATGTGTTTGATGAAAAGAAAGCAACTTCTTCAGACAGAGATACTGATGCAGCCTGCTGAGGTTAGGACCCACAGGAACAATACTCCAATGTTATCAGGGATTCATTCACCTCCAGCTCCATTCCAAAACCGACACCATGAGGAAAGCATGGTTTTTAGTCAGCTGTCATTATTATGAATAGACATCGGCTTAGCTTTTTCCCAGGGGGATGGAGGCATCAATATTTGGTTATTGTTTGGATTAAGAGCTTCTTTTCAATTGCTTTTTACAAGCAGATATGAAAAATGGAACTAGTAGCAGAGTAACAGTGCTTCTATTTATCTTTCCAGAAGCTTGGGTATATTGAAGGTCAAATTAAGAGCAGGTTTGAGTGTTATTTGTCAATGGATATTTAACCAAGAAGTCAGCTCTATTTAATGCTCTAGGCTCATTCTAGAATTTTTAGGAAAATGAAAAGGAGAGTCAAATAATCACAAATCACTGAATCCATATTGACCTAACTGCTGTGGATTTTGAAGTAATTTTCCAGTATAATTAAATAATATTACCATACAAACTGATAGATTTGAGTCCGGGCTTCAAACTGTGGCTATAAAGGGTAACACTAATGATTTATGGTTATATGAGGGTAAGGTAAGATCTGTCAGTAATTTTGAGAGAAAGTTGTGGAGGCAGGTGCAGGACAAACTCAATGTTCACTAGTCCTGCCCTTTACATTATACGTGTGCTAGACATGTGCATACTCAACCCCACAGAACATGGCCACCTCCCTTCTAAGTATATTTTTGGGCTCAGGTTAATATGTGGGAGCTGGTTTACTAACTTACTCTGGACAAGATTCCCAGTGGATTGGGAAACATTGCAAGGCAATGGTTGTCAGTTAGCAAACCCATCTAGAGCTTAAAAGATACTTTCTACTTCATTAGTGTTAAAAAAAAAAAAAAAGAAAAGGAAACAACCAAGAGCCAAGATCACTGCATTTGTAAAGCTGTCCTGGAAAGATGAGCTTATCAGAGTTAACTAAAACTGCGCTGCATATGGCTGTCCTGAACAAGTGAGGCATCTAGTGTAAATTGGTATGCCAAAGTCCAAACAGAAATCATCAAAAAGACATTAGTCCACTAAGGAATCTTAAATGGCTCTGTGAAGGAATCTCAAAGTTTTCCACTGGCCAACTCTACTGGTATTAAGAGCTTTATTAGATTAACTGGCCATTGGAGTTTTCAAGCCTCATATGGCACAGTTTTGCTATCAGACAAACTTCCAATGTGAAGATAGTTTATTTTTGTGTTTCCTCAGCTTCATAGATACAAGCATGCAGTTCTCAGAATGGTAAGGTGTCTGTAGATAAACACAGTTCTCAGAAGGGTGAGGTGTTTGCCAAGAGGACAGACAACAGCCTGATGCTCAGTCTTGTACCTGTGACTGTTTCTGGATGTGCTGGGGAACAGATGTGCCTTTATGCAGAGCAAGGGCTCCACTGGATGCACACCTGATTCCACTCAGCCTGGATTCAAAGAACCCTGTGCCATGTCAGGGGAAAATGTTCTATCATAAATCTGCAGAAGCGGGAAAGGTCAAAGTCACTCTTGGTAATTAGCCTGTTGAAATACAGTGGCCCTGCTTTTTGTTTCACCTTTTAAGAAAAGGCCTTCACTCCCACATGTCTCAACAAGCAGCCTTTTATTAGGCACATCCTCAAAGCTCCCACCCCTCTCTTAACCCCTTCCCCACACCTGCAGCCCTGGCAGAGCATGTTTTTGGTCTGTTGTTTCAATCTCTTTCCTTTTCAGTATAGCCTATACAAGTCTATCCACTTAAAGTTCATGGAACTACTTTTCAGAGTAAAGTAAGCTATATGTAGGCAAACCTAAGGATCTATAATGCATAATTATAAATATCCAGAAAAATCTGTAAGCATGCACCATTAGTTAAAATAAATGCTGTTCTGGCTAAGCAGATTAAGCAATAAGCATATTAATTTTGGTTTTATGTTACTATGTAGAACTTCTCTGTCCAACTCAATAGCAACCAGCAATGTGAACACTTAAGGCCTATTCTCAGTTGAGATACACTGTTAGTATAAAACACACATTTGATTTTGAACACAGCATAAAGGAAAGTATATAAAATATATCATTACTAATTTTTATGTTGGTTATATGTTGAAATAATATTTTTAATATATTGAGTTAAATAAAAGCCACTATTATTAAGTTTGGTTTTATATTCAGGAGACAGAGAAAGTAGGATTGAAGATTTGAGGCCAGCCTTGGACACATAGAAAGATACTCTATAGCAAAAAATAAAATAAAAACAGAAAAAAAGACAAGCTTGATTGTACCAGTCTTGTAAGGGAATTCAAAATTATACACATGACATGCATTGTATTTCTATTTTAAAGTGCTGTTGTGGTAGATTTTTTCCCCAGTTATAGGTAGAGAAAAGAGCATAACACAAAATGTTCAATTTGGGTAGCACATGCTTGATCATTATTTTTGCCTTATGTTATATATTATGTATTATATATAATATAATATGTATTATATTATATTATACCTTATATTATTAAGTATTTCATTATTTATTGAGTAATTTTCCAGCAATATTAGAATTTTTCTAGAAAATATATAAAATGTTTTTGCTTCTTTTGTGGGTCACTTTGTGTCCAGCGCAGTGATGAGCACATGGTGAAAATTTACTCAAATTTCTTGATGGAACACAACTCAGTAGTAGAACATTTCTTTTGTGGAGACACTGAGCCTTGTCTCCATGTTAAAATACAGGTTTGAAGTTTCTAAGTCTCCTGAATTAAAACTAAGACTGATTTTGATGAGTAGTGAATAAAAATGACATGCTATTTTTGCACAGAGTACATAGTTTTATTCATTGTCATTTTATCAATTATCTATCATATAGAAACTATTTCTACTAGATTTGTCCCCAAATGACCTGAAATAGGCAAGAAATGCTCCTTGTGGTTTGCAGACACTGAGGGGCAGGAATGATTTGCCATGGCTATGCACCCTCACCACTGCCAACTGAGAGAACATAACCCTTTGATTTTAGATTGTCCTGTAGTCTGTGTCAACAGATTTGTAACTGCTACATTCTAATGATGCTTATTCTTTAATAACCAAATTAAAGAGGGTATTACATACACTTCTTGTATCAATGGTGATCTTACCTTCCAATGTTGGGATCTGAGTGTATGTCATTAAAATGTTAATAATAACAAGTTAAGAATGTCAATCAAATTGCTCTTGGAAACTTCCCCTTTGAGAAAAGGAAATAAGTATAAAAGAACCAAGGATTTAAAAGGGCATGGTTGCCTACCTCCTTGAGTAGCACCAATGGACATTTGTTGGATTGTCTGAGTTACATTAGCCACTATTTTGAAAACTCATTGTGCTTCCTGCCTTGCTCCACTGAGCTGATTTATTGAGGATCTAGGACCACCTTGGAGGTGATCTATGTGGAAGAGCATGATTGAGGGATTGACTAGGAGAAGTGAGGAGAAAGGGGTTAATCCCCATGGTCTGACCCTGGGTGAAGAGTATAAAATGGTTTCAGATAGTCTAGACAGCTGGCAGTGAAAGCCAATCCTGAGATTTGAGGTGACATTGCTGGCCAAGAAATGTTCTATCCCATAGTGCCCAAACACTCCTCTCTATGCTATGCTTCTAAATAACATATATAATGTCTACATGAATTTCAATTCTTGTGCCTCATCTCAATTTGTAGAAGACTTTCCATCCACAGTGATGATAAACAAAGCAGATAAATGAACCACTTTGCTATAAACTGGAATAGGGCAGCATGGCTAATCTCTGTGTTGAGCCCTGATTTGCCTGTGACATTCTTCAGTTGGAGACACTGCCTAAATCCTATCATCTTGGGAGGCTCCATGAATGCTCAGCATGTCACCAGGCAGGTATGCAGACTCTGGGGAACCAGAACACAGTGCTAGTATTAATAAAAGGATGGATTTTAGACAATATAGATCTTGTTCTGGGTGTTAGATTTGAAGGAAAGTCTGGAAGCAGAGTCTCCTTAAGGCAATATCAGCCAAGGGATTGGTTTCTCTTTTTTCCAGGAAGTGTGCTTTCTTTGTGCCCAAAATTTACTTGTCTAGAAGCAGAGGCTGAGGCTGAAACTCCTTGCTGAAAGAGGAACCCAGGTGGGGAGGAAGGAGGAGGAACAGTGGCCAGAGATGGGTAAAGATAAGGTCCACTGTGCCAAAAATGAACCCAACATGGCTCAGGGAAATTTTGAGGAAGAGGGGGTGGAAACAATGTCAGAGCCACGTGTTGGGTCATGATATGCAGAGACATTTCTCCTACCTATAACTGTGGGCTAACTCCACAATGCATGACCCATATACCTCAACAAGGAGGGTCCAGGGGGAGGGGGTAGTACACGGTTGAGCCTAACAATGGTATCAACTTGACTGTATTCACTGAGTATAAAACTAATTAGTAAAATAATAATAATAATAATAGATTAAAAAAATACAAGACAAAAAAATAAAACTTGGAGGTGCAAGGAAATGAAGAGGTTGGACATGCCCAGGAGCAAGAATGAGGCCCCAAATAAGAAGGAATCCCCTGCTGAGATGCACACAAGATTTGTGGGTGTCCCCATACTAGCCTTAATGTTTTCTAACTGACATTATCCTTATATAACTATGAGCTTTAGTTTTATTTAAATCAACTTATTCAGGAATAAATACAATAGTTCTTAATAAAAAAAAGATATGGTCCACTGTGGTCCAGCCATAGCCTAGTTCC
This sequence comes from Dipus sagitta, assembly GCA_036346955.1. Classification (NCBI taxonomy): domain Eukaryota; kingdom Metazoa; phylum Chordata; class Mammalia; order Rodentia; family Dipodidae; genus Dipus; species Dipus sagitta. The sequence continues at coordinate 53,368,775 of CM070779.1, read as the reverse complement.
ATGGGGAGCTCAGGATCATGCCTTGTGCCACAGAAACAGTCCCACCTCGTTGTAAAGAAGCTTCAGTTCTTTATCATGGCTGCTGGAAGCAGGAGGCAACTTTCAGTGAGTCACAGAGGCTCTCAAGACAAGGCGGAATAAGATCTGTATCAACAGCTAACAGTGATAGCAGCTGGGGAACGACAGTGAGCACATGTCCAGGAAACGGAGTCCTGAGCAAGGTACTCATAACTCCATCCTGCTGAAGATGCTCCTCCATTCACACTCACAGATCACCAGGCCACCATAGCCCTCGATTTCCAATTTCATCCTTCACTAATCTCATAACAAGACCCAACTGCATCCTCACAAGAAGTGGCAGACTCGCTGTTCTCTAAAGCCTCCTTCCAACCTTGTGAGTCCACTGTGTTCTAACAGATCAAAGGGGGGCAATTTAATCTTTTCTGGTAATAAATGGCCTTTTGTAGAGAAAAGGTCAACTCAATCTGCAATTCTGAAGGTGGAGATTTCAGAGTATTGGATCAGATCAGTAAACTCTGTCTCGAGAGAGCTGGCCACTGAATTTGGGCAGGGTTTATCAGGCATACTGTGAGTTTTCACTAACACTGACTACCTAGAGAGCTGACTTTGTCAGGTCCCTCCACACCATATGATCTCTTCATGGCGTGGGGAAGGGTAGGCAGTGCTGAACCCAGACATTAAGGAAACATGACTATCAAGGAAAGTTCTAGTCAGGAAGATATTATCAGGTGATATTATCAATTATCAGCCAGGAGCTTTGGCAGTTACTTTCTCTTAGACACAACCCCTATCCAGAAAGTAGCTGATGTGAAGAAAGGTTTTATTTAGGCTTACAGTCTTAAAGGGCTTCTTCATGATAGGAAAGCTAGGCAAAGGATACACTAGGCATCACATCTTTCCACTGCAGCAAGAGTGAGCTGAGATCTGGCAAGGGGGATATTGGCTATAACACCCCTAAGCTCGCACATCTCCTCCAGTAAGGCTCCAACTCTCAGACTGGAGCCAAGTATTCAACACACACAAGGCTATGGAGGGCATCTTATTTAAACCACCACAGGGGTGAGGCCATTTTTGTTTTGTCTTTGGTATGAGCACTAACAGGAGCAAGCCTTGCGTCCATTAGGCTGTATCAGCTCCCTTTGGTTGTTTTCCTGCTTTTATTTGTTTGGTTACTGTGTTGTTCTGCAATCTTCCTATGTTTCTTTGCTCATTTCTAAACCGTTCCCTACCATGAGGAAACCCACCTTTTATCCTTTCTCTAGACAGTGACTTCCAAATGTCACTTGTCTTGACTTCAAAGCTAAGGGGCTGCATAATTGCTCAGATAGCAACTGCCAGATGCAGGCATCTCTAGAACAAACTATACAACTAGCCAGCTCTAACTAACTGGCTGAGAATGCAGGTGACTAGCACACTTCCTCATTTAGATAAACAACTACAGGAAGGGAAGATAGGTTTTGAAACCACCCAGCTTGATGTCAATTCACACTGCCATTTATTACCTATCTGACCTTGAATAACTTACTTAACCTTGACATGCTTTATTGTCTGAAAGTTTCCATAAGACTTGAATCTTCAGAGCCAATGGGTACATGTTATCCAAGACAGAAATATAATAACATAAATGTAAACCATAGAGAAGTAATTAAAGCACATATGTTAAGGAAAGACTTTCATAGGCTGCTAAACAGAAAACGTGAACATTCATTGGGAAGATTTCCATTTATTTTTCAAAACTACATATAAAGCATTCAATTCCAGATTATAGAACAATGATGACAGGATTGTAAGGAAAAATGTGAACCAGTTATCCTCCAAGCATAAATTCAAATAATGGAATTCTAATGTTCCCTCTTGACAATAGATCAACAAAACTTTAGAATATTTATCCAATCAATGAATGGGAGCAGGAACACCAGATACCCTGAAGCAGGATCACCATGACAAGGGGTTGTTGATGGTCTGATTTAATAGCGTAATGACTGGACAACCACTGAAGTTACTGTTACAGAACAGAATGTGAGTATCATAAAACTGAAATATAAAACATAACATACATAATAAAATAAGGAATGTTGTTCCACATTTTCATCAGGAAGAGTCAATAGATAGTATCTACTGGCTCGTGTTGTACATTGTTCCTTCCAGAGAGAAGGCACTGGCCCATTTTGTAAAGATTCATTTTTTCTTTATATTTCTTCCTCAGCTTTTTCCCATTGGCTTTGAAGTCAAGACAAGTAAATGTTAAAACTAGATATGGATTGATTTATCAATTTTTTGTCCATTTTTTCTTCTTTTCACTCATCTATCCACTCACCCATTTATTTTCTATGTGTATGTAGACATAGAAAGATGTCTGTGATGAGATCTTAAAAGCAAGTGGCCATTGCCTCTGAATGTAAATGATTCAAAGTAATTTCAAAATAAATGAAAATTTTTAGATTAGTTGTATAATTTAGAATGAATGTGCATCATTTTGGGGGCAGAGGAGGGGATTGTAGGAGAAGAGAGAATAGGAAAAGGGATAATCAAAGTCAAAGATGTTAGTAGAAAGCCATATGGAAACATACCTCTTTGTTAAATGTTAAAAAACATAATTAAAAAAAAAGAGTTTGGGCAAAAGTACCCTAGGGGTACAGAAGCCAAAAATTGTTACAGGAAAATCCCAGTGTCAGGGGTAGGATACCTTACAGTGAGTTGTTGGTCAGGCCATGAAGACAATACAGATTTTTACCAATGCTCTTGGTTGTCCACCACAACTGGATCCTAAAACCCTATTGTTGAAGACATCACATGCTTTAGTTGTAGGTCACTGAGAAATCAAACTAGAATGGATGAGCTGGGATCATCCTCCCTTCTGACAAGCTGTCATAGTGCTGGGTAGTGCTATGCAGGCTGCTGGGGGAGAAAAGTCTTAACCAACAGCAGACCTTCTGAGCCACACAACCTGTCAGCCAGGCAAGATGAATCTACTGATACAATAGTGGCATGACTGTTTGGGGTATGAACAACTGCTCTTGGATTGGATTTGAGCCAGTTCCATGTGAAGGAATCTGTGGCTGATACTAAAAACTGATCAAATGCCCAAGGTGTTAGGGTCAAAAGCCCAAGAGGGGAAGCTACTACTGTTGTTTGGCTAAATGGGCATAATGTGCTTATCAAGTTACCCTCTAATTGTCTATGTTTATGTCCATAAATTAGTGCTGTTCTCACCTTTGGCCAGAGAAGCTTCTTTTGCAGATGGCAGTGACTCTAGGGGAAACTCAAAATTTATCAAAGTGCTGAAAATAAGTGACTATCTACTGTTAAGCATTAAATGAGATATCTGTATCATACTTTTCTGGGAACATTGTAGAAGAGAGGCTGGAAGGATGAAAAATCCAGGGAATAAGGAATGCTTTGAACCCTGTGTTCTGGACATGAAATGGCCATTGCACTTATGACCTCACAGAAATGCTCACTACCTGTTGAAAATCTGAAAAATATTGGGCCCATCAACATTTTGTCATGGATGATGAGGAAGGCAAAACAAAAGTCATCAAAGCAGAGATGTATTAGTTGGAAATAAGAAGGGGTTCAGAAGAAGGGGGATGAGGGAATAAGGGGAAAAGAAGGTAATGGAAGGGACTGATCAAAATAAATTATGTTCATGTATGAAAATTATCAAAAACGTTTTTAAAAGACTATAAATATACCACTTTAAAAAGAGAATGAGGGAAGAATATTGTTCTATGAAATGCATAACAACATCATTTATATATAACAATGGGTGTAAACCTATATAGACATGTAGCCATTTTTTTTGGAATAATTCCCAGGTAACATATATTTAGAAGTTAGTTTTTCATTGCTGGGACAAAGCACTCAACCAGAAGCAGCTTATGTGAAGAGAGGATTCATTTCGGTTTATCATCTCAAGAGAATTTTCAACATGGCAGAGAAGGCTTGGCAAGAACATGGCATCACATGTTGTCATCAGCTGGAAGGAAGCAGCAAGTGTGAGCTTGCCATGTGTGGTGAGTGGAGCTTGGGCTATAACACCCCAAAACCTCCCTCAAGCTACGCACCTCCTCTAGCAAGGCTCCACCTGCTGGGGCTTAAGCATGAGGATTAGTCAGAAACACATGAGACTATGGGGGACATTTCACATTCAAACCACTACAATATAATAATGACTACTTAAAAGGAGGCAGTAGGGTTGTGAGTGAGAGGGAGATGTTCTTTTAGTTTTCTAATTTCTCAAATTTTCTGTAACATATGGTAATAATTTTATAATTAAACAGAAGAAAAGAGAAAGTACTAAAAGCTTATTTAGGTCTGTGCCAGAAGGCCACGAACAAAGCTTTGGTTTATTTTCTCTTAGGGTCACCAAACTTTCCATGTCAGTGGATTATACCCTTTCCTACTCTAATGCACAATAGGAAAGCCAGCATCCATGCCATACTGTTGTTCCCAGGGATCCCTTTTCTCAATCTGCCTTACATAGTCTCTAGTCTCCAATTGAGCACTTGTTCACATTTCTCTTCATATAGGGCATGCCTTTTTCTCTCATTTATTAAGCTATCCTGGGGATATTGATCATAGAAGAGTAAAGGATGCCTAGAAACAGGGGCAGAGAAGAGCAAGTGTGGTGATATTATACTGGACAGCTGGACACTGTCAGTGGTGGGGCTGTTGGTGGAGGGAGGTGACAAAACACTATCCACAGAGGACATCTCACTCATTTGTCACACTTGCACTGCTGGATTATGACACATGAAGCAAGGTTCCCTGGAAAATTCAGAAATATGGATGCTGAAATTAAACTGCTCCAAGTTAAAATTCTGTTCAACCACTTCAAATAATTACTTTAGAAAGGTGCTGTCACAAACCCTCAAGACATCACCCAGGCTGGTTCTGGAGTACTGGCTGATATTTTTCAAACCTTCAGCAGCTTCTCTTTCTTTTCTTTTTTTTGTTTTTGTTTTTGTTTTGTTTTTCAAGGTAGGGTCTCACACTAGCCCAGGCTGACCTGGTATTCACTATGTAATCTCAGGGTGGCCTTGAACTAACAGCAATATTCCTACCCCTGCTTCCCTAGTGCTGAGATTAAAGGTGCGCACCACCACGCCCGGCCTCTTCAGCTTATTTTTAAGAAGGGAAGGCCTTTAGCTTTGGTAAGAATTGTTCCAGTGATAGCAGATCAGCACAGATAGCATATGTGGCTCTAGGAGCACATGTTTTTACCCCCTACCTCTATGTAGTGTATTGGAAAACATTTTTTAACAAAAAGAAGAGCAACCAGAGTCCTTTCAGAGATGAGTTGACATCCATGTCCACTGTGGGCCAGGATTCAAGAAATTCTCAGACTACTTGGAGAAAATCTTGTTTTAGTAAATGGCCTCCAACAATGTCTAGCTTGGGGGTCCAAGTTATAGAAACTCAGTGCATTCTTCTCTAGGATTTGGCATATGGCATTTAGCAAAATAAGACACCTAGCATGAAACTGTGGGAGGCATGACTTTGAATAGTTTTTGGCACTTTAGTTTCTACTACCCTACTTGAAGAACTGCCTAAGCTGTGGCTTCCACAACTTTGATTTATGCATTCTTTTCCATAACAAAAACTTTGGACATAACAAGCAAGAGGTTCACATACAAGGTCACATGCATTTTTACCAAGATCTTACAAACTTATTACCAATAAAGCCTAGGATGCCATCTGTTTAAGGATGTTCTGTCAGATGGCCCAAAAGCCAGCAATTTGATTAATCATCCAATTCTGTCACACTCCTTGAGTTTGTTTCCAGGGAAAATGCGCCTTTGATCAGGAATCACTGACGAGGGTATAACCTGGCCCGAGGTGTTTCCCTGGAGTGAAATACGCAGCCCCTCTCAACTCCCAATTCCATTTAATTTATTGTTTGTTTTTGCTCAAGAAGAGCCTGTTTTCACAGCTGAGCAGTTTGGAAGCTGGTGTGGGGTGTTTCATTTCCTTATGTGAAGAGTTATAATACAGGGGATGGTAACCAGCTGGTTCTACAGAGCAAAGGAGAGTGAAGGTCCACTGTAGCAGAAGGGACTTGGGTCAGTTGTGACAAGGAACATCCCAAGAGTTACTGAGAGAGGATAAGATTGTCTGCTATAGAAATCTCTTAAGAAGATTCTCTTGTCTCTCTAAGACAGAGCATGTGAGAGCAAGATTAACAGCACCAGAATCAGCCAACTTACCTCTCCCTAGTCATTCCAACATTAGACCTCTGTATCTATACTGACCCAGTCTGAGACTTGAAGATCCTTAAGTGATTAGAAATAAGAGTTTTGGGGTGTTTTCCCATCACATCTTAGAAGAAATTTCATCTCTTTTCCATTTGATTTTCAAGTAAATGACTTAGTAAGGATGGAGTTGAGTGTCAATTGTTAAATGTTTAAGATTTATTTTGGCATGCCAGTTATTATACACAGCTATTATTAACAATTAAATCATATAAATCTATAATTAAAAAATTGAATTAAAAACAAAGAGTCAAAATATGCAGTACTCACAACTTTTAAATAATTTCACTTTGCTTTACTTGTACCTATGCTCTTTATTTGATATTGACACAGCAGTAATAATATATTTTATCTAGTCTATGTCTAACGGTCCACTCTTTACTGCACAACAGAATGTCAGAAATGGAACTTTATGAACAACTGCGTTTATTTTCTCACAGCTCTGGAGAATGTGTAATTCAAGATCAAGGGCTGGCATATGATGTCAACTGTCTTGCTATGTCCTCACATAGTAAAGGCAGAGGGGAAGGGAAGAATGCTATATCCACACATGGCAGAACAGAGGACCAGAAAAGGGGGCAGAACGCCTTCCACATGCAAAGAAATAGAAAGGCAATAACCCACTCTTACAGGCTCTGGCAACAGCTGCATTGATTGTAAACAATCTCCATCAGTCTCCCTTTGCCAAACGGTTGCATTGGTGCCTGGGTCTCTAGCGTAGGACCTAAATGAGGGATGCCCTGAGCCTAACCTAGCAGGACCTGAGTTGTGGGGCTTGTGCTGGGCTGCCCAGCACTTCTTTCTCCTCAGGGAGTGACTTCCATGTTGGTAGTGTGAAATAGGTTATAGTGCAGGTGTTTACTCTATAGAAACTGAAGGGCATTCCAAAGCAGGACTTTCCCACAATCACAATGCTAGACACTTATCAGAATACCCATGTGAAAAGAGTGGAGAGGACAGATGGAAGGAGAAGAAAAGGTTAGAAGAAATATATACCCTAGTCCTCAAAGTTGCCTCACATCTTTTTAAAGGTAAGCAACAAAAATGAAGATGTTTATTTATTTGTTTATTTACCTTTGAAAAGAAAATGCATCCTTCTGCTGCATCTTCCAGAGTTATGGGATTGTCTACATGTGCCACCACACCTGGCTTAAAAACCAGACTGCAGAAATTCTGTTTACTTTATCTTGAACTAAATTAGCACAATCAAAATCCAGACTTGATCATGTCAATGACATGTCCTGCCCTTTGACTTCCTCACCTACCATTTATGTCAGTGACATCCAATAGAAAAACAATGGGAGCCAAATATGCATATTTAATTTTTCTAGTAGCTAAGTGAAAACGAAAGTTAAAAGAAATAGAAGGAATAGATTTTAGTAAGATATTTTATTTACTCAATATTTGCCCAAGTAATCACATCATCTCAAACACACAATGTAAAATATTAGTGAGGTGTGTGTTTTGTTTTCTTTGTATATTTGGGAATAATGATTGTTTTGAAATCTAGTGCGTATTGTCCATTCACAGAAAATCTCAAACTACATATATTTCAAGTGTCCAACAGCACATGTGGCTAGTGACTGCTATATTGTGCAGTGTCAGTCTGTAGTGACAATATCACAGGTGAACTGAGGCCATGGACATTACCCATGTGGACTTATGCACTTACAGTGTGTGCAGATAACATACCGAAGGGTTAGGTCTCATGTGTACTAGGTGAGTGAGGAATTCAGCTCACCTCACTGATGTGGGAATGACTAAACTACAGAAGTGTGGCTGACTTGTCCTGGCTGCATACTGGTGTGCTCAGAGTTCCCAGCTGGGTCCATTTCCTTTTTTCTATGTTTCACAACACCTAAAACCTTGATAAATGAGTCAGGTTTCCAACTGTTAATTCCTCAAGGTCTCCTCATCTACCATTTGAGTTACTTTAAGCCAATTACTCAATATAAAACATAAAATGAGAAAATTTACTTACTATGGCAAAATATGGTTCATTTTTAAGTGTATTATAGAAAATGTAGACTAATTCTTGGAACCCAATTAATGTGCAATAAGTGTTTATTTGCATTGCCATAATATTCTAAAGAAAATATTTATTTTTAGTTTTAATTTATTTATGAGAGAGAGAGAGAGAGAGAGGCTTGCCAGAGCATCCAACCACTGCAAACAAATTCCAGAGGTGTGCACCCCCTTGTGCATCTGGCTAATGTGGGTCCTGGGGAATTGAACCTAGGTCCTTTGGCTTTGAAGGCAAGTGCCTTAACTATTAAGCCATCCCTCTAGCCCAAGAAATTATTTAATGACTTGGACAAAGAGCATTCATTTGATAGGAATAAAGGGAATAGTTTTGGACAGTCCTTCATCCAGAATTGCTACATTGCTTGATAATATAATGGGTATAAAAATGGTTGTTAGTAACTTGATTGTTATTTCTTGAGTAGTTAGATAATAATTTTTGGTTTTTTTTAAAAGAGAAGTGTCATCTTCTGTGTCTAATGCCACTATTCTCATTAAAGTGATAAGTGTGCATTGATAGTGAGACAATACTGATATATAATGACGCCAGTTCTTTCAAATCTTTGTAGTTTGTGATTTCAGAAATAGGTCACTATCTACTCCTTGTATTTTATCCACAAAGCCTTGTGGCCTTTGGAGACACATACACAAGTATACAAAGTATTTTCCTTCTACACTGAGCACCTCACAAAGAAGCTAAAAGAAATTAAGCAAGTCCAAATCCATTTACTTAAATATTCTGAAATGCTAAGAGAGTTTCAAGTGTTCTTACCAGAAAAGATAAGTTCATACATCTGTTACTATTGCTTTCCCTATTCCATAATATGTACATATTTTAAAATAGTAGTGTACAATATATGTGTGTCTGTCAACTGAAAATAAGTTAAGTTACATATATACCTATCATCTGTCTGTCTACCTCTCTACTTTCATAATATTTTTTCAACTTAACTGGAGATGTCTAATATTTGGTAACTTATTTCTGTTTTTGTGTTGCTTTGTGGTGTCCATGTGGGCCATTCTTTATTTGATCAACACAAGCTTTGGCAGGTTTAAAGGAGTTGTAGTTAATGCAATTGTGCTGGAATTTCTTTAGAAGTTAGGATGGCATTTCCATTACCCAGAAGGGTGTTGTTAGTGAGAACAAATGCCACTGGGATAAAAGTATAGGGCTGATACTTTTAGATGCTGATGGTATTTTAATATCAATGTAATTTTTCTCCTAATGTATATTTCAGTCTGGCCAGAGAATTATGGAAAACATTATTTAATTCAATTTAAAAATTTTTTGAATTCCCACAGTACATTAAGCACTGTTCATGGTGCAATTAGTGAATGCTTTTTAAAATGTATATAATACAGTCTTTCCATTAAGTACCTTTAGATGTCGTTGAGTAAGACTAGACATGAAAGACTATGAAGGTAGTATAAAATAATGAGTGATTATGTCCTCAAATGAATGTTTAGCTTTTACAGTTAGCCATTTTTCCCCCAGTTATATTTTACTGTGTAATAAACCAACTTAAAATTTATGGACTTGAATGGCAGCAATTTTATTTAGCTCACATATCTATGGGTTGTCTGTGTGATTCTTCTCAATTGCACCAGATCTATCCCTGCTGGGTTATCACATGGCCTGCAGTAAGTTGGTAACTTGACTTTTTATGGGTTTATATATGATGACCTCATTCAGTTCTTTGGTGGCTGACGGGTTGGTTAATCTTAGTGAACCATTGGGTTTGTTTTGTGTTGTTCAGTGGGGCTTCTCAATCTCAAGCATGTATCTTGTGCTTCTTTGCATGGTGATCTAAGAATTCCAAAGAACATGAACTTGAGAAGTTTTTAAGATGCCAGCTTTTTCACATTCATTAGTGTCCCAATGGCTAAGATAGGTTACATGAGCAAGACTAGAGTCATTATGTGAGGGGATTACAGAAGACTGCATGTAATAGGAGAAATCTAACAGACTCCAAATTAGTACAATTTTTCAAATGAACTACTCTACATTATATACAGTTTCCTTGATTTAAGTCATGAATAATCTGTGTTGTTTGTTACTGAGGCACAACCTAACCTGTTATGATGAATGCAGGAATGGAATCAATAATAGGAGTTCTAATTTAGCCAACCATCTTTGACAAAGTATTGATTCTCTATACTTGAACATATTACTCCCTTTATTATGCACACAGTTCCTTATCCTATCTCTTTGTAGACTGAAACTTTTAGAATGGAACAGAGTAGGAAGTTTGTAAAAAGTCTCCTGATGGGAGAATGAGAAGCTAATAGGAAGTTAAGCTTGTTTAAAGATAGCCACAACTATGGGTATAGGAAAGGTGGAAGGTCTACAATTTGTAAATGACTTTTAAGCTGTGGGAAGATGCACAGGAAGGTTTACTATACGGTCATTCAATTAAAGGTGGCAGATGATGAGTGGCTTATCTTAGAGCATCAAGCTCTTTTCCTAGATGTACCCTCTAACCTACTTCCCAAATTCACTAGGAGGGAGACAGCTAGGGTATGTTCTTTCCTTTTCCTAAGCACAAATTGTTGGTACTGTTTAGGAAAGTTGATTACAGAAGAGTAGACATATAAGTTTGATGTGTACACTGAAGTTTACATATATTGGTAATGGAGAAATTATATGTAAAAGTAGAAATGCAGAATAGTAAAACTACTGAACAGATTATATTAGATAAGATAGTATTAATATGTTGAGACAGAGTATGTCAAATAAGTGAAATGATTATTCCAAGGAATATTCACTTGTAAATGTGAATAACCAAAAATAAGGCTTGTAGTATTGTGTTTTGCAATGTGATCCCTAGAGAAAACACACTCACAGATGCTGGGAACTCATTAGGAGTACAGATATTTTGCACACATCCCAAATCTAGAACATCAGGAACTCTGGGAAAGGGATCTAAGGAGCTGTGTTTTAACACATACTTCCAGGTTTAAACACCACTTCTATAGAAAATCAAATTGATTGAATGGGCTGAATTGAAGACTAGTTTGATGCAGACAGGTTGATTGAATAAGGTAAATTTGGTGACAAGAATGGATAAAGAAGTGTGAAAGTATAAGCAAATGTAAACCACCAGGGTAGGACAGAAGTAGAAGGGCCAATATTCACATAAAATATCTAAAGCAGAGGAAGAAAATGATGCAAACAAAGAAATATCCAGAGTCCTGTTGACCAAAGACTTTGTAGAAATCAAGAAGGACTGACTATTTCACACTAAAGTTCATATTTTCTTCTTCTTTTGATAAGTTGGAAGACTTGGCAATAATGGCCCACCTCTTTAAATACTATAGGCCTACACTTGCCAGTAGCTTCTCTATTCTCTCTTCATTCATACACAAGGAGAATATGGTCTCTGACAACAGCTTAACTGTACTTTTAGCCCAGCTCCACCACTTACCAACTGTGTGGCTTTAGTTAAACATTGAATCTCAATTCCTCACTTAGGAAGAAGATATTGTTATATGGTCATCTCATGGTTGTTTTGAAGATCAAACAATACAGTCTCTCTGCATTATTCTTTTGCATCCATGGAATCTGCAGGTTCTGAACATGAGCAGGTTTCTTTTCTTGTCACTATTCCCCAAACAATGCAGTATGACAATTATTTATATAGCTTTCATATTATATTCAGTATTACAAATACTCTAGAGATTATTTAAAGTATACAGGAGGGTTGCATAGCTTCTATAGAAAGCACTATTTTATACGAGGGATTTGAATAATCACAGATCTTGTTATTGAAGGGAAAACTGCATATGCAAAGATTGAACATTGTGCTTCCTCTTAAGAGCTTTATAAATGTAGATATGAAGGTTTGTGAGATGGCTCAGTGGATAAAGTACTTGCTGTGCAAGTGTTTGCAGTCAAGTTCACATTGCTGGCAGAAAACATCCAACCAAGAGCAGCTTGAGAGGAAAAAAGGAGTTTATTTTGGCATACCGATTCAAAAGGAATCTCTATGATGGCAGGGGAAAATGATGGCATGAGCAGAGGATACTATCCCCTGGCCAACATCAGATGGACAATAGCAACAGGAGAGTACGCCAAACATTGGGAAGAGGAAACTGGCTATAATACCCATAAGCACTTCCCCAACAATACACTGCCTTCAGAAGGTGTTAACTGCCAAATCTCCGTCAGTTGGGAACCTAGAATTTAAAAATCTAAATTTATGGAGGACACATGAATCAAACCACCACAGTAAGTATGAGGATCTGAGTTTGGATTTCAGCACACATGGAAAATTCTAGGTGTGGTTACATGAATCTATAATTGGCTCAGCCTCATATGCACATACAAGTGAAATAATATTTGCAGAAATGACTTTTAAAGGATGAAGACTCAGTAAGTATGTGGGTAAAATAGAATTGGGGTCTCCTATAAGAGTTGTGAGTTACAAAGAGAAATAATGTAATCTTTCTGTGTAATTCTCTAAAGGGATGTCTTATATATATATATCTAAATGGTTTAAATTTTATCTGCTATACCCAACATTCATAGACCAAGCACATCTGCTGACTTCTGTAAATTGAGACTAAAACCTATAAAACCTCTAAGTCTGCATAGACAGGTTTCTTAGCAAGTCTTATTCTAAATGCACAGGCCACTGCTATGTAGCATTAAAAACTAACTCCAAATGGTAAAATGATTTTTATAATGTTTATGTAACCCAGCACACTGTGCAAAGACAACATATGAGTATCCATTGTCTCAGGTCTACACAGAGGTGAAGTAGAGGCATAGACAAAGAGTTGGCAATGCATTATGTGACTATAAATCAATTGTGGCAATCATGTTGTTTGTGGCTTTCATCCAGGGCTGTGATTGACTCACATTTTTTTCCAAGATATACAACTGAACTCTCAAATACAAATTATCCACAAATATATACCTACAAAATTTATACAAATCTAAAAAAACATGTTTATGAGAAATAAAAGACACAAAATAGTTAAATTATAATTAAATAAAAATAAAAACAACACCCTAAAGTATATTAAATGTAACAGAAAAGTCTCCTATAAATTACAGACATATGAGAGGAATTTACAAGGTTACCTATAACTGTGTAACTGTGCAAGAAAATTTTCCAAAACTTAGCAGCTTAACTAACATTTATTATTTCTCATCATTCTTAGCATTAGTGGAGCTTGTCTTTTATTATTCTTCTGTTCCTTATGGCATCATTTGAGATCTGTCACTAGTACACATGAAGTGTTGGTTTGGCTTGGACTGAAACACCTGAAATGGCTTCATTAATTTGTTCCATAAGATTGCATAAAACTGAAATGAGAATTATAATTTGTAATAAATACTACAGGAGTGAGAAATTTTGAGTTCATTAGGACCTATAAATTTGGAATCAGAACAAGAAGACCTGGGGAACTGGTCTTTAAAGGTAGCTACAATGACCTGATTCATCTGCTATACAGTGAGAATTGCTTGGTCAACAGAAGAACATCAAGCCACCCATTCTTGTGGAGGATGGGATGTGCCCACCAATGGCTGATGATAGTCTCTCTTCTTGCATGGTCCTGGGGAAAGTATATTCACTGATAGTTTCTGCTTTTATTTGGTCTCTTTTCATAAATTAAACACACTCTTCTAAAAAACTCATTCAGTCAACACAGGGAAATATAGTGTTCTATGAACACAAATTAATTCTTGCTGAAGTTTTAATCATCTGTGGGAAAATGACAAAACAATATCCACAATACATAAACCTCTGGGTATATAGTGTATCCATCCCACTTTATATACAGGAAAGTCATACATCAGTTTCTCTGCTTTGAGTTGATGGTCAACTCTTAGATATATCCTAGTGTCTTGCTCAGCTCCTACATCCTTACACACAAGGATGTGAGTAGATGGTAAATATAGCACACCAGTGGGCTGCCTCTCCTTTGACATAGTCCATTGGGCTTTCTTTATCTATTCCATTACTCTTCATCCCACTATAGCTCTATACCACATTACTAGGGAATATTAGCTATCAATTATGATATTTCCTAATTTATTTTTAAAAGTTCGCATTTATTTATTTGCATGTATGTGTGTACTTATGTATATGGGGGGAGTCCCAGGGTCTCTTGCTCTTGCAAATGAATGTCTGGATTTACGTGAGTAGATGAGGAATTCCTATCATGCTGGCAGGCTTTGCAAGCAAGTGGCTTTAACCACTGAGCAATCTCTTTAGCCTGGTATATTGTATTTTAACAGATTGGAATGATACAATTTATTTCTTTTCTTTTCTTTCTTTTTTTTTTTTTTTTTTTTTTTTTGGTTTTTCAAGGTAGGGTGTAACTCTGGTCCAGGCTGACCTGGAATTAACTATGTAGTCTCAGAGTGGCCTCAAATTCTTGGCGATTCTCCTACCTCTGCCTCCCGAGTGCTGGGATTAAAGGTGTACCACCACTTCCTAGACAACTCAGTTGGTTCTGTCTTTTTCAGGAGATGGATCACAGACTCACATGTTTTCTATCATGTAGCTTTGTCATCTCTCCCTTATGGTCTGTGGAGTTACTAGACAGTAGAAAATGAGGGAGGACCATAAATATCAGCTGTAGGATATGCCTGGACTGGTAGGACATATTGCACTTCACCCACATTCCACTAATAGGAACTTGATCATATGTCTCTTACTAACTACATGGAGTCTTAATTATAAGGGGATTGTAAATGATCCCTGTGCCAAGAAAAGGAGAGAAATGAATTTTTACAGTCTCTCCAAACTGAGTTTTCCTATATAGTTTAAAGATCTAAAAATAATAACATATGACGAACATCATGAAAATTATGTTCCAAGCATATTTGTCTCAAGAGAAAAGTTACTGGCATATTAAATCTTTTATGTGTAATATATTAATTATCTGGTTCTTTTCAGATGTAGTTCATTCATGCCTTTATGTTCAGAAGAGTCATAACTTAAAGGACCGAACAGGCATTGTTGAGAAGAAAGGAAATTGAAGTTACTGTATTATGCTGCCATCATCTGTTTGGGCACCCAGCATCTTTTGAGAATTTGCTCAGAGCTGGAAACATCTTGGCATGGGAACTGTGACCCCCAAAAGACATGGACTAGAAGATAAGAAGTAGGTTCCCTGGGTTAAAAGGGATGCACCCAAGGTACAACAGCTGGCTGCAGAGCTGGAAGTGGATTTGATGGTCAACATGTATAATAACATGACCTGTGTCTGCCTACAGACATATATACCTCCCCACTACAAGGAAGCTGAGATACCCAAGGGTACATGAATGAACCAATGTGTCTTTAAGTGCTAAGACAAACAAGAGTGGCAAGACAGAAAATTGACAATATTTGTTTATGTAAAAAGAAGGTGGATAAAGAGGGTGCAGCAGAGATAGGCATCTACCTGAGACCCTAGGTAAAATACAACTAGGTCATACCTGCCTTTGTCTAATCAAAGTTGCTCTGTGTCATGTATGTGAAACTACCATAAATAGACTCCTTCTGGAGCATGTCTGAGAGCACTTTGGCAGAGCTCTTCTGTATAAAGAAGGACTATTTGTTGTTCTCATATGTGTATGTATATTTGTGCATATGTGTATATGTGAATATATTGAAACAAGTTTCTTGAAACCTACTGTGTACAAAAAAAACACCCAAAATTAAATTCTTTTTTAACTATATACGTATATCCTCATGTTACTCTTCTGATTTCAAGTTAAGCTCTTTTATCAAAATATTACCTTTCCTAAATTTTATTTTTAAATAGATTATGCTCTATATTTACCCTTATTAATAACATTGCATTTTAAAAGTCTGACTTATTAAACATAGACTAACACTCTGGGATTAAGGGATATGACAAGGTGTTCAAGGTAGCCACAGACAGTGAAGTTCAGCTAAAATATCCAGTCAGGTGACTTAGAGATACATTAATTAATTTCTCTGATTGTCCTCTATAGCAATGCAGGACCAGTTGTAGATTTTTGC
This sequence comes from Dipus sagitta, assembly GCA_036346955.1. NCBI lineage: Eukaryota > Metazoa > Chordata > Mammalia > Rodentia > Dipodidae > Dipus > Dipus sagitta. The sequence goes on along the minus strand of CM070779.1, from coordinate 53,352,493 downwards.
TTTGATCCCTCATTGAGAATTTCATGTAATATAAACTCTTTGAGGGAAATTTATTCTTTTGTACAAATATCTCGTGAATTTCTCATTGAAATTAAAATCTATAGTGCAAATGCAAAGAGATAATGCTTGTTGCTGACCCAAGCTTAAAGATGGAAAAGGTGAACACCTATATCTTTTAAAAAGTACCAAATGCAAGAGAATGGCCTTCAGAACTCATGAGCCACAAGGCAAAGAAGGCAGGAACCAGAAATACCCTGTTTGTAAGCCAGGAGAGAAGTTTGCACTTAGTCAGTTTCTGATGTGTGCAGCTCCTTTAACAACCTCTATGAAATGGACCTCACTATCATTAGCTCATGGATTAACAGCTTGAATCTCATCAAGATTAAGCAAACATGCTCTGGGTTAAACAACAGGTGAACAGTAAACTGTCTGACTGAGGCAAAAGCTTTTTTACTAATCTTTCGACTAATCCTTTCTCATTTTCTTTCTCTTTCCTTTTCTTAAGCAATAAATCATCTCTACAGTGCAAAGTATTAAGAAAATTATCCTAAGCCAGTGGAAGGCAGTTAGTGGAGGAAGAAACATGCTCAAACATTCAAATGAAATTCACTGAGTAGTATTAAAAATAATAGCAAGTGATACATAGACCTGCTGCAAGCTTTATAGGAATCATAGATAATAAGAGAGGTTCCTGCTTACTAGGAAAAGTCAAATGTCTTCACAATTCCAAGCACAGAATGTGTGTGTGTGTGGAGGGGGGGTGTTAGAGCAATCTATAGATTAAAGACATCCTTAGAAAATAGGTGTAGGCTTCATTATTAAATAGAAAGTTTTTGAGCTCAGAGAAACAAGCCCGTGTCTTTCATGTATTAGTTAGAAGGCAATAGAAAGTTAGAAGGGTTACTTTGTTAAACACAGATTCTCACTATGTAGCACAGGTTGGTCTCAAATTTCAAATCTCCCTTCCCCCACCATCAACCTCCTCAGTACTGGGATTATAGACATGTGCCACCACACCTATTGGGTAGGAACATTTTATATAAGGCATATCATGGTATGCATCATAAATAAAAAGGACAAGCTCAAATCATACCTGCCATCCTAATGCCAGCTACACAAAATTCAAAATCACAAAAGGGAAGTAATTGTTGGCCCAAGCATAGTACCAAGCTTGTCTGTTGATTATCAGAGTTAATTAAAAAAGGATCTGGAATCTTGAGCCCATCATAGTCTGAGGCAGGAAGCTGGGTTTGCCTTTCATGACATAGAAAGTTACAGCACATTCTTTAAAAGGAACTCAGTGTGCATTTTGGAAAGAAAACAGGATTTTATACTAAAAAAAAAAAAAACTGGACATTGTCCTAAACAATTACAAAATATATTGGAGTCATGAAATACTTGTCTCTAATTTTTTTGGAAAAGTAGATATCACACTTGTGATTTGTTCATGAAGGTACTTAGTTTTTCATAATATCCATGGGAAGGATAGGAAATGGAGGGGCATATTTCAGGTACATAACTGGTAGAATATTGAAACCATCAATAAACCTACATAATAAGAATTAACCTCTGAACAGAGAGCACTGTGATATTTTTGTTTCAGCATTGAAATCAACATTTGGAGGAAGAGGTATGAGTAGGGACAGTTAACAACATTTCAGTCACAAATGGAAGAAATTTAGAAAATTTCAGCAGTGATGCTATATCTTGACAAACATGGTTAAAATATGATTGTTACCTGGGCTGCTACTATATTGGCAGCATGCCATACATTTTTATGTATACTGTTAAAGATGGCTTGTGGCACCATTGTTACATTTTAATTTTAGGCAGAGTGCCATCCCTAACAGTGGCTCTGAGACTATTCTTGCCTGATTTAATCATGTGCTGAATCAAAACAGTAACAGAAGCCAATGTAATGGAGTATTCTGATAACCAGGTCACAGTCACATACATACCCATGTACCCAGGGGGTTATTTCCACCTAAGCCACCTGGATAGACAATAGAGGAAGAATTGTTCTTAAAAAATAAATTACATTATTTTCTTATTTGTAAGAGGGAGGATTCCAAATAGACAACAATAATGTCTTTTAAAACATGCTTCGCTAACTTACAGATTTACAAGAATAGAGAAATAACTAATATTAGTGGAATTCACAGTGTTTATTACACATATTAGTAGGATGACTATGTCACATCCAAAGGGAACATATGTGTGTATATATATATATATATATATATATATATATATATATATATATGTGTGTGTGTGTGTGTGTGTGTGTGTGTGTGTGTGTGTATTCATATTCCACATATTCCAGAGCTCTGTCTGGTTTCTCCTTAGACACTTGGCATATGAAAAAGAAAAGTATATCTTGGCTGAGCTTTTATTGTCATGGAGCAAAGAAACTTTACATATGTACTGTACTAAGTACATCCATAAAATAGAAAATCCTTTGGGATTGATGCAGATAAAACTAATCATAAAAAGTCTTTTTAACGCAGACCCATCTTGTATATGTGAATGAGGATGACTATGAATTTATACATAATATGTACAACGGAAAGACAAATACATGCAAATGCATACGTCTGGGTATTTGTCTAGCCATGTTTTTAGGATAATATTTCTGCATAAGAATACTCAGCACACAGCGCTGGGACTGACTTAAACCATGGGAGGAGCTGTGTTATCTTAAATGTTGCCATTTTGAGCCTTCCTTGAGTGACATATTAACTTCTGGGCTATTCACTACAGCAGGAATCAGTTTTCCTTGCTTCCTGTTATCTTGCTCCTACTTTACAGTGAGTCTTAGAGGGTATTTGAGAGGAGGGAACATTTTGATACAAAGGCATTTGACAAACAGGAAAAGCAACAAGCTTACTGGTTACAGGTTAATAAGGACAGCAGGGAGAAGAGTTCTTCAGAATTCCCTTGGACTGGACAGCTTCCGTAGGGTGTCAAAAGGTCATAGGACAACTTTTTTTTTTTTTTTTTTTTTTTTTTTTGAGGACAAGGAAAAGCCACTTCTGGGTTTACCATAAACAAAAAGAAATCCTGACTTGATACAAAACACTGTAGAGTTGCTTATGCGCAACCAGGATCAACCAGGTCACAGAGGTGTGAGGAGATCCATGTACTAGATACACCCTGTGATCCCTAGATCTCTGTAGAAATAATTTACGGTTGTTAGCTCAGGGAACTTTCTTGGCAACTTCCACAGACCACATCCTGTTTTTAAGTCCTTAAATTTTGGTGTTGGAGATTGAGCTCAGTGGTAGAGTACTTGCATAGGGAGCCTTTGCTAGGCTTTGGGTTTGATTCCCAACATACACATACAAACAAAAACGCCTTAAACTTTTACGTTAAACCACATTGATTGTAAACAATCTAAAATATACTGCATTCTTCCCAGCTTTTAAATGAGATCTATTGCATACAACAGAATCTTGCATAACCCAATGTAACTTTTATGAATATCAGTTTCCAAGCTGTGAGCTTTGAGGTACAGCTTAATATGTAATAACTAACATGTTTGAATACTTGTATGTCAGGCAATGTTCTAAGCCTTATTTAAAACTGGTTATTTCAGGACTGGAGAGATGGCTTAGCAGTTAAGTGTTTGCCTGTGAAGCCTAAGGACCCCAGTTCAGGCTCCATTCCCCAGGACCCACGTTAGCCAGATGCGCAAGGAGGTGCACGCAAGGGGGTGCACGCGTCTGGAGTTCGTTTGCAGTGGTTGGAGGCCCTGGAGAACCCATTCTTTCTCTCTCTCTCTCTCTCTCTCTCTCTCTGTCAGTCGCTCTCAAATAAATAAATATAAATGAACAAAAAAAATTAAAAAAACTGTTTATTTCATTTGTGAAACAACCCTATGAAGTCAATGTTATGCCAATTTACCTATTTTTTAAAGAAACCATTTACCTATTTTTCATATTAACCTTAAGTCATAACAGTTTAAGTAACTTACATGAAGTTCAAGAACTAGTAAATAGTGTCTCTAGAAAAAGAATCAATATAAACTACAGTGCAAAATCCATACCCAAAGCCAACATGGTATATATTATGGTGGTGTTCTTGGTGGCAAAAGTTTAGCAACCAACCAACTTGGCAGAAGAAGTATAAACACATGCACAAATGTATTCATTCATTTGTTTATTTCAAATATTTATTACAATTTTTCCTGATTATAAAGATATGTATTTTAAAGATATGTTGAAGTGAAAATAGATACATATTATTCTTCATTATAAGTTCCACGTAGCTAATTAACAATCACACAATATTTTATGATAGTTTTTTCATAAAAGAAAATTCCTATGAATTATAATTTTCAGGATTCATAAAAGAATGAATGGGATTTGCTCAGAACTGGAAACATTTTCCTTCAGCATACAGTCATTAGGAGAAAGAAAAGATAAGATAGGACTTCCGGCCAAGATGGCGACCGCCTAGCTGTGCTGCAAATCCCGGGGAAAGAAAGGCAAGATATTAAGGGTTCATTGTGGCTTTTAGGGGAGAGAAATCCGGGGGGCACAGAGGCGGGGGAAACAGGGAATCACGGATCCCCTCGCGGGCAGGGAGCCCACCCCTCACCCCAAATAACCGCCTTGTTCATAGCATGGCAGGCGCCGCCACTGCTGCCGCCCCGTGCTCATTGTTCCCTGCATGCGGAAGCTTAGACTGCTCTGCACTCTCATCCACTCGCCCACTTACTGAGTGAGCCCAGTCCCACAGCAACTGCCACACAAGCTCAGACTGTGTCTCTCGCAAAGAGCTGAACAGGCAGTTCACAGAGGAAGAAATACAAATGGCAAACATACACTTAAGAAAATGTTCATCATCCCTAATCATCAGGGAAATGCAAATTAAAACAACTATGGGATTCCACCTTACCCCAATAAGGACAGAAATCATCAAAAAAATCAAATAAAAATAAATGCTGGCAAGGATGTGGAGAAGTAGGAACACTCATCCACTGTTGGTGGGAATGCAGGATGGTAAAACCACTTTGGAAAGCAATATGGAGACTTCTGAAAAAGCTGAGTATAGAGATACCAACAGACCCCATTATTCCCTTATTGGGCATCTACCCTAAAACCTTCAAGCCACAGGCTAGAGAGGTTTGCTCAACCATGTTTATAGCAGCTCAATTTGTAATAGCTAAGAGCTGGAATCAACCCAGATGTCCATCACTAGAAGAATGGATAACTAAGATGTGGTATATCTACACAATTGAATTCTATACGGCAGTAAGAAAAAGTGACACAATGAAATTTGAGGAAAAATGGTTGAACCTGGAACAGATCATTCTCAGTCAACTTACCCAATCACAGAAAAAAAAATTGCCACATAGTCTCACTCATCTACAGCACCTAACCTGAATCTACCCAAGATACCTTACATACCCAGCAAGCATCTCGTGGACTAGACACTAGGATGGAAGGGGAGGGAGGGGAGGGCATCAAAGGGGTGGGAAACACAAATCTAGACCCAAATGGCAATAGTACCATAATTTTCTACTTACTAAAAGACAGACCAAATGGCTGATCCTTCACCAGGCCCTTACAGGGAACACTTGAACCACAAGACACTGGAGAGGGTAGGATCAAGACTAACCTTAATCTCCTACATCTTCACTCCCTCCCTCTCCCTCTCCCTAACTCTTTTATATTAGTTACATTTTTCCTCATTTTCTTAGTGGGCACTGAGCTGTAACTCCCAGAACCAGCATGGGACTATCATCCACAACGAGCTTTTGATCAGAGAGACCTACAAGGTTTCTTAAAAGACAGACAGATTTCTGTCAGAGTACTTGATGACCCACCAAAGGTTAGTGGTAAGACCCTACTGCTGAAGACACCATATGTGGTTGACATGCAAAATAGAATGGCATGGCTGGAAGTTGGAAGAGAGTCAGTCCCCAGACAGTCAGCGTGTGTAATGCCAGAATGTGCTACATGGGCGACTGGGGGAAAATGACCAATATCTATTGAAGCAACGCATGGTCTAACCTACTTAGCAGCAAATAACTTGTTGTGATGCCCACAGAAGTGCAGTGGTGGCACACAGTCATGGTGGGGAACCAACTGCTCTCAATTTGTCTAACTGATCCCCTCAGTGGTATGGGACCCATAGCTGGAGCTGGGAAACAAGTCAGAACCATATCCAAACATAAGCCCACTCTCCAATATCAAGCTTCCATCAATTGTGGGCTACAAGAGAGCCTACACCTATTAAATTCTCTATAAAAAAAAATAAGGGTTATCTCATTTGTGCTGGTGCTAACTTACTCTCCGTTGGAGAATCTGCTTCTCTTTTTCAGATAGATGTAGATCCTAAGGAGAGAGCCTCCCCATCATACCTCAAAAGGGCCCCGGCTGAAACTAAGAAAAATTGGAGAAACAAGCAAGGGGGCTGTTTTCCTGGTGAACCGGATATGAGCACAAGGGGGAAGGAGATCAACACAGAGAAAAATCAACTCCTACCAAATCAGAGAGCCAGAGCCTCAGAGGCCCCCAACACCTCATCACTGAAGCAGACCAAAAATGAACCCAACATGGCTCAGGGAAATTTTGCGGAAGAGGGGGCGGAAAGAATGTCAGAGCGACATGTAGGGTCATGATATGCAGAGACATTTATTTTACCCATAACTGTGGGCTAACTCCACAATGCATGACCCATATACCTCAACCAGGAGGTGCCAAGGGGAGGGGTAGGTCACAGATGAGCCTAATAATGGTACCAAACTGACTGTATTTGCTGAATAGAAAACTAACTAATAAAGAAAAAAAGAAAAAAAAAGAAAAGATAGGTAACAGAACGTCTCTGTAAATTATACACTGGACTGAAAACTTCTATCCAGAATATATAAAGGACTCTCAAGTTAAACAGGAGGAAAGTAAACATTGCATTAAAAATTGACAAAAAATGGCTGAAGGAATGGCTTAGTGGTTAAGGCATTTGCCTGCAAAGTCAAAGGACCCAGGTTCGATTCTCCAGGACCTACGATAGGCAGATGCACAAGGGGGCCCACGTGTCTGGAGTTTGTTTGCAGTGGTAGAAGCCCTCGTGCACCCATTCTCTCTGTCTCTCTCTCCCTCTTTCTCTGTCAAATAAATAGAAATGGACAAAAAATATAGGAGCTGGGACGATGGTTCAGTGTTCAACGTGCTTTCTGGTAAAGTGTGACAGCCCAGAATTCAATTCCCCAGTGCCCACTTAAAGCTAGATGCACAAAAATGACACATGCCTCTGGAGTTTGTTTACAGCAGTAGAAGGCTCTCAAGTGCCCACATTCGTATTCATGCCCTCTCTCTTTTTCTCTCTCCTCTTGCACATAAATTATTTTTTAAAATAGGCAAAAAGTTGATAGGGAGGACAAACAAGCTTGTGAAAATATGACAGTAGCTTTAGCTGTTATACTGTGCAAATTAAAGCTGTGATAAGATACAATTACATATCTAAAACAGTGTCTAGTTTTTTAAAAGCACTGATATTACCAAGCACAATAATGATGCGTAGTTGCTAAAACTCAAGACATGGTTGATGGGGAAGCAAAGTGGCAGGGTAACTAAAGAAAATGGTGTGGTGCTCCTGCACACAGTCAAGGATGCACTGAGGACAGGCAATTTCATTTCCAGAAATAGATACTCACATTAAAATAGCTGTGTGAGTATTTGTAGTGGCCTCATTTATAATTGTCAAGCTCTATAATTAATATCTTTTATCAAGTGACAAATTGTGGTACACATGTACAGTGGCATATCACTCCAAAACAGACAGAAATAAGCTATTATACTTCAAACAACTTGCATGTCTTATATTTTATCATTGAAGTCAGTGAAAGAAGTCAGTCTCAATGTTACATATGATATGGTTCTGTGTATATGAACTTAAAAAGAGAAGACTGTGTATATGGAGAACAGATTAAAAGCCGCTGGAGATTAGTAGCTGAGGGGTATGCCTACAGAGAACTGATATGAAAGCCTTTGTTCAGATGACAGAACTTTTCTGAATCCTGATTGTGGTGGTTCTTAGATCATAAAAGTGTGAAATATCATAGACTTGAAGAAAAAAGAGCAAAACAGTTTATTATACAGCTAGTATTTCTTTCTTTCTTTTTCCTGTAAGTGCCCCAAGATGTGAAATCTTAAATACAAAGTGAGCTATCTACAGCCACAGACCTCTAAGGTTTTTGAGCTTTAAACTACCACCAAGTACTCACTCATAAAATGGAAGATAAATAATAAGATATTCATTTCAATTTCTCAGATATAGAAAGAGAAAACACTATGAGTATGAATTTTGGCAATCTTTGTCATTGTTGCCCTGTAACTTTTAAAGAGGTGAATTATGTCAGTAAGTTAGACTCATGAACCAAGAGTTTGGATCTGAGGTCAATGATGGACCAGGTGTGGTGGTACATACTCTACAATCTCAGCACTTGGGAGACTGAAGGAACAATGCTGCAAGTTCAATGGTAGCCTGAGCTGCTAAAAGTGAGTTCCAGACTTGGCCAGCTTCAACACCTCATTCCCTCAAATGAGACTGTAATTGCCAGGTTTCACTTGTCTTAATTCTCACTGACTACTATACCATCTGAATGAAGTTCCTACATTACAGTCGAAGTGGGAATCAAAAATCACTTTATATTTTATACATATAGCAAGAAATCAGATTTTGCAGATGGTAGAAACTCTGGTAAGCATCTTAGAATTGTATAAAAGCCAATCCTGAAGTTAGAAACAACTGGAATCCTTTGACACCTGTAAGATGGAAGAACAGAGGGAAGAGGGGTTTTACTGCTGCCTAAAGACTGGAATTGCTTGGTAGGAAAACAATCTCTGGAGGATAGAGAGAGCACCATGAAGATACAGGCATGGACAATGATGTCATTTGTGGTAGGGAAGGAGGCAGGATGAGATAAGGAGTATCTTGACTTTTTCTTTTTCTCCTACCTTCTAGTTTCCCAATAGTATCTTCCATTGGCAGACCCATTCATTCAGAAACCAGCTTATGTGGGGTACTAGAAAATTCAGCCAGAATCAAATCATATCAATTTCCTTCTTCCAAAACAAAAAGCAGATCAAGGAATTGGTAAAGAACTGATCTGTGGGAAAGAGGTTCCTGGCTAGCTTGGTCAACATGGCATAGACCACAAATCAGTCTCATGGCTTGGGTTGGGCTTCTCAGGTCATGTGTTGAGACTCAGAATCACTTTCACAAAACATTTTAATTAGACTAGGAAGCCCTATCTGTCATCTGCAATAGCTATGATGATGGCCATGGGAAGCACCTTAATGGTTCAGGATAGCTTTACAAAGTATGTTCAAATTCTTAGCCTGACACCTTGAACTGCTTCACAGAAAGGTGTGTTCCAAGGAATTATTCTGTTTATCTCTCCCCTATATCACTCACTTTCACTGTCCATGCAAAATCATATACTTTTGGTACCTAAAGGTGTCTGCTATTTTACCTAATAGTGAATGCCCTTCCTGGTCCTATCTTGCTTGCTTTAAAATATGTAAACAGGTATTTTGAAGTCTGAAACCACCCTCCACCATTTTCTTTCCCCAGTGCTTCCCAGTGGAAACTCCTGTGGATCGATAGCCACATAGATATACATTCTGGGGCAGAATAAGGGTTTTCTGATTGTGAATTGTCTCAGTTCTCTTCATGGACTAAGTTAACTCAGAAGCAAGTTGGTAAGAGAATTTCAGAGACTGAGATTGCAGAGGAAGAGCAGGGAAAGAATTTATGAGCAAATAACCCAGTATGGGTTACTTTGGGCTCTTCTGTCAGTGGCATGAGATTTCTAACATTTGTCCCATCTCCCGTGAAAAGCCACTCATTATTTCTCATTGAACCTAGGTCTAGAGTATTGATCCAATTTTCTTTTTTTTAAAAAAGATATTTATTTATTTGAGAAAGAGAGGGAGGTAGAAAGACAGAAAGGCAGAGAGAGAGAGAATGGGCGTGTCAGGGCCTCCAGCCACTGCAAAGGAGCTCCAGACGCATGCACCACCTTGTGCATTTGGCTTACGTGAGTCCTGGGGAATCGAACCTGGGTCCTTTGGCTTTGCAGGCAAGTGTCTTAACTGTTAAGCCATCTCTCTAGCCCCTTGATCCAATTTTCTATTCAATGGTAAAGCACAAGGTAATAATCTATTGTGAACTCTACCCTCGAACACTCCGGTTGGCAAGCCATTCCCCACCCAATATAGCTGTGTATTTATGGCCATGGCATGTGGGAGGGCACACTAGTACAAATGCCAAATGCTAACAGAGCACATACACGATTGATAGCAAAGGTTGTGTAAGTTATTGACATACTTTGTCCTTTGTGTCACTCACTGGTCCACTGAGGCAGCCTCACTGGGGAAGGGGCCCCTTCCTGTCCAGCTCTCCTTCATGGTACCTCTATTTACTCCTTTCGTTATCTTCATGGAAACTTCATGCTTCCTGGCCAGTTCTAAGCCACATATGCAAACAAACATGACCATATAAATGATTGATGTTTACTGTGAAAAAATTAAATGTTCACTGATTATTAGTATATTTGCTAGATCCAGGATTCATTCCCACCTGCATCTCTCACTCTGAGTATGTGAGGTTTCCTTCCTTCAATCTGACCAGATTTATGCTATTTCTTACTCAGGAGAGGTTATTCAGTGATTCTTACTTTATTTCAGATTATAATCACTTTAGTGGTATTTTTCTTCTTACTGAATGGTGAGAATCTTTGCATTTGCTTAGCTATTTTTCAAGGTTCTTCGTACCTGATGAAGGACAAACTTGAGAGGGAGGAGTTGGCACTAATAAACAGGTTCTCTGGTTAGCAGCTGCTACCAGGTACCAAATCTGACTTTCTGCTTTCAGAAATTTGAAAGAGCAGGGAACAGCTTTTGCATTTTCCTTTTTGGCCCATGACAACTGGTTAGGCCAACTATCTGCTTTCACTTCTACTGCTCTCTCTGGTCCATGCGCAACTCCTATGGCCTCCCCTCAATTATTACACTGTAAATTAGTTTAGCATTCTTGTGTAAAGGTAATCTGACTGCTTCCTCTTTGAACAACTTTTGTCTCTGAAATATTCTGCTTAACATAATGTTTGTGGAATCCACCAGATAGTTACATGCAACAATAGTTCAGTTCTGCTCTTTGCTGAATATTATTTCATGACCTTTGCTTATTTGAATGAAATTCTGTTTCTAAACAAGCCTTAACTAAGGGAGACAATGAAACGAAACTATCCTTCCCAGAGAAACCACAAATATTGAAATAGAATATAAAGTCCCAAAAGATACTTTTTCTGTCCCTCCTTCATCAAGCAGGGTATTCTTTTCCTATGCAAGGAACAAGCTCAAGGAAACTCAGTGCTGCTTGAGTGGGTTCAAAGACCCATACAGCAACTCTGTCAGATTCTGGCACCAAGCCAAAGAATGACAGTTCTTATCTCCTTTCATGTTTTTTTTTTCCCCCAACCTCAGGGAATATGTCTTTACCCTGTGATTTTTTATATCTGAAAATCTTACACTGTACAACCTTCCATCAGTCCAATGCCATGTGGTGTTAACTCTTTGCACGCTGAATGGTGAGGTGCCACCTTGCCATTTGCTTTCAGTATACACCGTTTAGATCAGACAATATTATTTTATTATGCATTTTTTTTTTTTTTTGCTTTTTCAAGGTAGGGTCTCACCATAGCCCAGGCTGACCTGGAATTTACTATGTAGTCTCAGGCTGGCCTTGAACTCAAGGCAATCCTCCTACCTCTGCCTCCCAAGTGCTGGGAGTAAAGGCGTGCACCACCACGCCCAGCTGTTATTATGCATTTTCATATAATATCATCCAACATTAACTGCATCCTTGCCTATATTTGTAGGGATCCAGCTATCTTGGAGAATTGAGATCTGTGTGACTTTCTTCACGGTTAGCTGAGATAGTTCAACTAGAACCAGCTGAAGCCACTCTGAGCTGAGTAAGCTTCCTCTCACTTTGCATGTACTTTTTGACATACTTCTGCCTAGTCAGAACAAAATTGTGTGGATGGTGCACACTTTTAATATACTACATCCTGTTTTCCTCTTGGTAATAATTTCTTAAAGGGCAAAAGCAATTTCAAGATGGACACTTTTATAAATGAAAAATGATAACCTAGCCTGTAATCCCAGACTAGGAGACTGAGGCAGGAGGATGGCCTTGAGTTTAAAGACAGTTTGGACTGCATAGGCCAGCTTGGAATGCAGTGTGAGATCCTATCACAAACAAGGAAATCATTCCTCCAAGTAAATCAGGGAATTGATTGTCGAGGTCAAAGTTAACAGAAACACGAGGACGCTGCTGCTATATGGCTTTCTCAGCCATACTTTGAAAGGCCTTTATCGCGTGCATGCGTGCGTGCGTGTGTGTGTGTTTGTGTGTGTGTGTCTTTTTTTGTTAGCTGAGTTGCCTCTGTCTTGCTGCCATAATGCCTTATAATCCTATTGACTTTTGCCAGCAGTAGGGGAAGTGAGGGTCTGTACTTGGGACAGACGCTCAGAAAAAGTGGCTGCAGGAATTGTTTCTATCCATCACGGCCCAGACACACTGGATGCTACTGGATGCTTTAAAACACCCAGGTATGAGTCAGAAAAATAAGCTCAGGCTTTCCTGCTTTCTTTAGGGAAAATCAGTTGCAGAAAAGTCAGATGGTCATAGAAAATGCTACTCGTCTGCTGAGGGATAAATGCCAATTTGGAAAGAAGAAGAAGATAAATAGTGGTCAAGACAGGCTAATAGGGACTGAATGTGATCAAAATACATTACTACATTTATGAAGATATACTAAAATTTGTTATTTTGTATAATTAACATATGCAAATAAAAACAAAGTACAAAATATAAACTTAAAACAGGTCAAATTTCAAGACCAATCCAGTTATGCTTGGTAAAAGGATAGTTCAAACTCTAACAAATTCCTAGAAAAGATTTTAAACCTAGAAATACCAATCACATTTCATGTTTAAAATTAATAAAACAATTATTATAATTTTAAAAATTTCCAGATATATTCCACTTCCATGATTTTAAAAATATATAATCTGCCATATTTCTACAAATAATAGTGAATCAAATCTTAAATACTAAATAATCTATTTAAGAAACTGAATAAATAAATAAATTAATTAATTAAGTTAAAAATGATACTTAGAGTTTAAGGACAAGGTAAATTCAAACTGGTTGATCCCATTAGGGCTGACTTTTGTGTTTGCTGAACTACGTCTTTTTCCTTCCAACTTTTTCTTTTTTTGTCTCATCATATTACTTTCTCTTTGCCCCTAATCAACTGGCTACATAAGTTTTATAAAGCTGAAGTTTACATATGATATTTTCTTAAGCAGCCAAGGAAGAAGAAATGATTAGAGAAATATCTACATACATCTGAGTGGCTCACTGGACTAGGAGTGTGACTGCTGCTTACAGTGTGTGAGAAGTATCTATAAACGTACTTAACGAGAAAAACCAAACCACCAGAAGTTATTAATTTAAAAGTACCAAAAATACAATCATGCAATCCATAAAGTAATGCCATAGTTTTATTCCCCACTCCATGTTTGGTTATACTTCCTTTAATTGTCTTTTCACACAGCAAGATCGTTTATGATTTCAAATATAAAATAAAAACATAATCTTACTTATGTTAGTATGGTTGATCAAAATTCATTTTATTATATAATTTATTTATCTTTATTTTAGGTTATTTATTTAATTATTTGGAAGGAGAGAGAAAGAGAATTGGTGAGCCAAAGCCTCTAGCCAGTGCAAATGAACTCCAGATGCATGTACCACTTTGTACATCTTGCTTTACATGTGTACTGGGGAATCAAATTTTGGTCATTAGGCATTGCAGGCAAGTACCTTATCTGGTGAGCCATCTCTCCAGTGTAAAATCCATTTTTAAATTATTGACAAAATGCATAAAATCTGCCTTACACAGGTATATCAATTGTCTCCATTTTCTTTAGTGCTACTACCAATTTGTGCCTTACATACACAAGAATTTTTATGTATTCTACTTTTCTTGTTCATATCAAAAAATAAATATATATATGTATATGTGTGTGTGTGTGTGTGTGTGTGTGTGTGTGTGTGTGTGATGTATATTCTGCTAAAACTTATGTTTTGATCATTTTCCTGCACTTACAATTTTCCAACTTTTCACATTAGCTCCTGGTTCCCTAAATTCACACTGTATGCCTTCACTACTTATACAGCTGTTGGGTCAGGCACCATGGACTCTCACACACTTGTACCCTGGCCCCTCTTATCATAACGTTGCAAGAATTTACACAGCGGGTAGTGGGAGTATTTCTATCAGTCATCCCCATGCTAGAGTGGGAAGCAGAAATGAGCAGGTCCTATCTGTTGAGTAGTTCCCAGTCCTCAAGCGAAATGGTTCAAGATGTCCTGAGATCCAGATGCTTCTGAGAGAGATTAAGTCTGACCACACAGAGAGCCAGGCTTTGGCCTGGGCTTTCCAGATAAGAGAGGTGTGACTGATGGCCGCTTTAGGTAGACCTATGGAAATTTGATCCTTTCAGCCCATGGATAAAGCCAAAGACATCATGTCCAGAGTTAGAAAGTTAGCAACCCAGGTAAACTAAAGAAATTTTTCCTGTCTATTTCAATGATCAATCGTTCCTTTCATTTCTGAATTGATATTGTGATAGAAGACATACATAAAATCTTGGATCTTGAGGGATATTTTTTATTATCAGTTATGTATAGCTGTGAATCTTTGAATAGTTGCTTAACACTTCTGAGCCTCACTTTCATAAACTATGGAGAAAGCATGTGAACTTGAGGAGTCTTACCAACATATGATTTTTTTAGGACTTAATGCTATGCCAATTTTATATATGACTTTAGAATCTTTGGGTATGGTACAAACACTAAGTTATTTCCAGTGAATATTAGTAAATAAAGAAAGCTATTTAGCATGTAGAATGAACTCAGTCAACAGAATATTTGCTGTGTTTATTATAGACAATCCTTCATCAACTAACACCTTTGGAAAAAAATGTGAAGTTTACTTTATGTTTCAGTGACTGTAAGTTCTCTCAACAAAACCATGCTACTGAGGGAAAAAGGGTAATAAAAACTGAGTAAGATATTTAATTGGATTCCTACAACAGTGTTTGAAGATGACTAATACTATCTTCCTTATTTTAACAAAGAGAAAACCAAGACACAGGAAGTTTAAGTGATAAGTGTCAAAGTTATACAGTGGTGATAACATGCCACCATCATTACCTCCAGTTATCTCTATGTCACAGATGAGAGCAATTAAATGATTTACCCAGGATTACATAGCCCCTAGATGACAGAGATAGAAGCAGAATTCCACTGTCTGTAGATAATGGGACCATGGTTTATTAAAGTTCCACTTACATGAAACCTTTTCTATTTGCCAAAAATTTTTGCCAGTTAGTCCTCCAAATAGAAATTACTTTCTACTCTTGCTTTTGGATTTATCTGTTGTTAAAGATGAGAACAAGGTACTATTTGTATAAAAAAAACTAGGAAATAAAAAAAGACTTGAGTGTTAAAGGTAATCACTTGATCTTGTGATTTAAAAGAATGCTCATATCCAAAATCTGGACAAAATTGCTATCCTTGTATCAAAGATGGAAATAGTACAGTATCATAAGCATTGCCTTTGTTGAGGCAGAATTTATTCCAGTGTTCCACCAGGTGGTGCTCTGGTGAAGACAAGGCTCTTCAAGGCTCTCTAATCCCCTGTCTTTATGTTTGGAAATAGTTTGAGTAGATCCAGTCATGATTCCTAGGAAAGGGGCTATCCAGTCAAGGGGAGAGGCTTGCCAATCTTGGCAAAAACATAACCTGCACACAGGAGAAGTTGGCAAACAGGTATGTGCACATGCAGAGCAATGGTCCCAGAAAACAAAAGCATCAGTCTCCATGCATCTTCTAGGGAGGAAGTGGAACAGGGGTCTTTGGCAAATCCATGGATCAGGAATTTGAAACCTCTATCTCTGCTCCTAAATTGTGAGTACTTTGGAGAATCTCATGTAGTGTCTTAATTTACAAAAGTAAGTATGTGTGGGTGCATGTGTCAAGGGACAGTTAGGCTGTACTAATGATCATTAACAGGGAATCATGTAATTTGTGATTGAATCTCCTGGCATTGTATGAAAAACTTTGTGTGTACATAAACATTGCTCTGGGAATAAGACCTATTGTTTTTGATAAACTTTAAATGGAGGTATTAAGCCCTAAAGCATTAGCAGCATTTAGATTAGGTAACTTCTGAACACTCTTTGATTCTAGAATATATCTGGGCAGGAACCTGAGGCTGTCAAATAAATTGCATTACCTCTCTGGTAATGTTCTAGCTACATCCTTCTTTATACACTCCTAATGGTTTTGTTGGGACAGTCACACCTAGGTCCACGGAATCCTGTAACACCTCTCAAGATTAGGTGGCACGTCATGTATCATGTGACTGACATGGCTCATCAGACAATTGTAGCCAGGACCAACTGGAGAAACTGAGAGAGCAACTTGCCAAATCCCACAGGAGCTCAGTGGTGGAAGCAGGTGCTAATTATCCTTTGGATGAACAGGATATGCATTTTTTTAGGAGTGGGTAAGAATTTCTGGTTAGACAAGCTCCACATTCTTTGGCCTACTTTGAAGGCACTGCCAGCACCATCAGGGAGGGTGAGACTTGGTTTCCTGATGAGCACCTGCTCAGTCAAAAAGGAAAGCTCAGCAAGAAGGTGTGGTTTTCTTTTTGAGCTATTGTCATGCAGATAATGGCTCCTTCTCAAACCAGGCCATCCAGGATTGTCAAGGTCCCACCTCTCTGACTGTAGAAAATGAAACCTCTCTTAAAGTCTTTTACAGGAGTAGGTTTGGTAGCTAAATAATGTATATACAGGTCACTAGCAGAAACAAAGATTTTAACCTACCCTAGATAGTGTGTGAAAAGGGAGGGGCTCGGAGAAGGGCTGGGTATGTAGCCAATGGGAAAACTCCATTATTAAGCAGGGAGGATAGTCATGCCTTGCCTCAGCACCTTAAGTGTTTGCAGATGCAGAAAATGTTGAATGGTACTTGGGAAAGAAGAGCTAGGAGACAAGGCAGCTCCTCAAAAGTGTCTAAGCCTGTGGGGGTGGAAGTATTCAGAATGAAGTTGATTGTAAGAAAGATGATCCTTCCTTGGACTTTGGAAGGTCTCAGAGAGTGACTTTTTATAATAGTCTGACCTATTGCCTAAGTCAATGGTTCTAAGCCCTGACTGCACATTCAAAGCCCCTTTAAAAATGATACTAATGGGACTGGAGAGACGGCTGAGCAGTTAAAAGCACTTGTTTGCGAAACTTTAAGGCCTGGGTTTAATTCCAGTACCCATGTAAATCCAGATGCACAAAGTGATGTATATCTTTAGAGTTTGTTTGCAGTGGCACTAGGCCCAGGGGTGCCCATTCTCATTTTCATTCATTCCCCCTTCTCTTTCTACTTGAAAATAAATAAATAATTTTTAAATAACACTAAGATCTTGGCTCCACCAATAAATTGACATCTCTGGGAGTAGAGCATGAGCATTGATGCTTAAAATAATATCTCTCCTAATTTTTTTTAATAAGTTTAATCTGTGACTTTAGTACGTTTCCAAGTCTGAAACCCACTATTCTAGAACAATTGTCTTATCACAATTATGGGACATACTGAGATATACATGCTGAGACTCTCCTCCCAAACTCATAGCATATACTTAACAATTACAGCAATCTTAGGTACTTCTTAAATCACTTGTAGTTTAAAACTTCAGTTTAAGGGATGAAAGAAATGTGTAAGACTTTACACAAAGGCAAATTCACCTCTCTAGGAACACAGAGAGAACTTCCTAGAAATTAGATTAATTTCACTGAGTTCTAAGTGCTTCGCATAATATATGAAGCACTCATGTTAAATTACTATTGAAGAAATATATAAAATAATCAGTGAAATCAATCTAATGTGATAATAAAAAACTGGTAGAGTATTCAGAATTTTGTCTATGTACAAATGACTAATTAAATACCACCCTTTGTCCTTTACTACTTTAGAGCATTACATAAAAGTTCTCACACTACCTATTACACAAAGAGGGAGACAATAGCCATAGTTTATAGTTATCCTAGTTATTGTTTATGCTTTAGTACATCAAAAAATCCTTTCACTCTCTGTCTTAAAAAACTGTCTTAAGGCAATCCTCCTCATTGGCTGGAAGACAGATAAAGCCCCTGTGCATCCCAGGAAGCTTCTAGGAAAGCATAGTCTACAAGAGGAGATGACTGAGGGAATTTTGAGAGCATTGCTCAGATCTCAGAGTACTCATGGAGCAATATGTACCAAGATAGAAGTAGCTTCCAAGAGGAAATTTGGGAAGAAAACTAGGACAAACATTGACATGAAAACCAAGGAATGGACTAACTCCAAGGCTTTGCAGTGCATGGAGAACAGAGCATCTGCAAACACCAGACAAGCAGATGACCCAGGAAATCCGTGCAGTAAATCGGATGATAAAGAGAGAGGCCTGCAATGAGACAGCATGTGGAGATGGCAAAGAGGAAGAGATAAGATGTGAGGGAAAGAGGACTGAGACAAAGCCTGGTGACTGATGAGAGGCATTCTGGGAATGATGAAGGAGAGACTGAAATGGATTATCTATGTATAGGATTGAGTAAACCAAGAAAAGGACTTTTATTTTTAATTCTTTCCATTATAGCTATTAATTAGCATACAAAATAATGGATTTCATTATGACATTGTCATACAAGTATCATTATGTTTTGCATGTATCATTGTTCAACCCACCATTACATTCTCCAGTCTCGCCCCCAGAATGCTTTCATGTTATATCTATCTCCTTTCTTCCTTCCTGTCTTCCTGCTCTCCTTCCTTCTTTCCTCCATCTCTTTTTTTCTTTCTTTCTTAATTCAGTTTCTACATAGAAGATAAAATATACAATAGCTGCATTTCTGAATCTGGCTTATTTCACTTAACATGATGATTCCCAGTTCTATTCATTTTCATGAAAATGACATAGTTTCATTCTTCATTATGGCTGAACAATACACAATAATGTAATTATACCACACAAAGTATGACTTTCAAAATGGAAGAAAATGTTCATTTGTGTAGGCAGATAGCAGGTATCCAATGTAATGGGAAAATGGGCAATGTGTTTTGTTGTGACTTCCAACTATGAGGCTGTGGTTATCACCTCCATGGACCCCTGTCTTGAAACCCTGTTGGGTTCTCTTAATCATAAATCAGGCTGTCAGCATGACAGAACCTAACCACATCTTGTCCATTATTCCCACTTAGTAGATTTCTGATTGTTCAGTTATTGTTCCTTGGCTAAGAGATTCTTAATCTGGTGTCCACAGATCTGCAAACATCCACAAACAAAAGCAAACACTAGTATATTTTATTCACTTTCCAACACTATGATTTTATTTTACACTTCTGAAAATGTTTTTCCGAAAAGGGATTCATTGGTCTTCCAAGACTGCCAGAGAGTCCATGGCACATACAGCAGGAGCTCTTCAGCAAGCTTCGTGGTACAACTACGGCCAGCTCTGTGCTGACACATGCATTCCTTTCTTTTGCCTTCTTTCGCACTCCATTCTCCTTCCTTGTTTCAAGTTGACTGATGAATTTGGAGAAATCAATAGACTGATTGTAAATGTGGTCTCTCAGTGAGTCTTTAAGACAGGTAAAATAACCTTGAGGAGATAAAAGGACAAATTTCAAAAGTTTCTGCTTTGAAACCACACTCTGAAAGAGCCTGACTATGGTGGTTTGATTCAGGTGCCCTCCATAAATTTAGGTGTCCTGAATGCTAGGTTCCCAGCTAATGGAGATTTGGGAATTAATGCCTCCTGGAGGGAGTGTATTGTTAGGGGCAGGCTTATGCATGTTATAGCCAGTTTCACCATGCCAGTGTTTGGCACACTCTCCTGTTCCTATTGTCCACCTTATGTTGGCCAGGGTGGTGATGTCCACCCCCTGCTAATGCCATCATCTTCCCCTGCCATTGTGGAGCTTCCCTTCAACCCTGTAAGCCAAAATAAACCTCTTTTTCCCACAAGCTGCTCTTGGTCAGGTGATTTCTACCAGCAAGGCAAACCTGACTGCAACAGTAAAGTGGTACCGAGGAGTGGGACTGCTATTAGACACCTGATTGTGTAGCTTTGGCCTTCTGGAGCTGATTTTCAAGAGGAAAGTGGAAGGATTTGAAACCTTAGTCTAAGAGATGTCTTGCAGTGCTGTAAGTACACCTTGAGGAACTATTCTGGCCAGAGCTGAAAGACCTGAATGCAGTAAGAACTATGTACTGTGAGGCTTAGCTTATGAGGGTGAGAAAGAGCTTTGCCTGGACTGGGCTAGCAGTTTGTGTGAGGCTTGCTGTTATGCCCATGTCCTGAGAAGTTGTGCAGGGTTGGTTTGCATAAAAATGAACTGGTGTAAGCAGAGAGATATGGCACAGAAAAATAAATCTTTGGAGCCGGGCGTGGTGGCGCACGCCTTTAATCCCAGCACTCGGGAGGCAGAGGTAGGAGGATCGCCGTGAGTTCGAGGCCACTCTGAGACTCCATAGTGAATTCCAGGTCAGCCTGGGCTAGAGTGAGACCCTACCTCGAAAAAGCAAAAAATAAAAAATAAATAAATCTTTGGGCTAAATTGCTGCCCATTCACCTGCAGATTGTTGAGAGATAGCAACTATAAAGATTTGGCCAGCTGACCTGTACTGGGGTATCAGGAAGAATAAAAAGGCCTCTTTTGAAGGGGCCTGAGTGCTCAAGGAGTGTCCTGTTTTTCAAAGTCTGCTTTATTTTTCTTTGGATTAACAAATTGGCACCCTACCTGGTATCGTGGAGTATGAGAAATGCAGGTAAGAGAGGGTCATTGAGTTTGGTTAAACTCAGGTGTTCTGAATGCAAGGTTCCCAGCTGATGGAGATTTGGGAATTAACACCCGCTGGAGGGAGTGTAATGTTGGGGGGTGGGCTTGTGGGTGTTATAGCCAGTTTCCCCATGCCAGTGTTTGGCGCACTCTCCTGTTGCTATTGTCCACTTTATGTTGGCCAGGGGGTGATGCCCACCCTCTAATCATGCCGTCGTTTTCCCCTGCCATCGTGGAGCTTACCCTCAAGCCTGGAAGCCAAAATAAACCTATTTTTCCCATAAGCTTCTCTTGATCAGGTGATTTCTACCAGAAATGCAAACCTGACAGTAAAGAGAGCCTGACTTAGTATCTTTAAAAAGGAGTTCAATTAAAAAATTCAATAAAAATTCAAAAAAATTAGTCTGTATTTTTAAAATAATCTCCTGATAATTTTGATGCAGGTGGCCTTTGGACTACTCAAGACAACATATCACTTACTTTTGTGGTATTTTCTGAGCATAAAATGCCCCTACAGGGTCATACATTGATTCCCAGCTGGTGGCATGGATTTAGGAGTATGAGGATACTTTAAGACATGGGGTCTAGCTAGAGAAAATGGATCTCTGAGGGTGGGTGTTAAGGGGTTATGTTCTACAATTGTGGCCAACAGTTCTGCTTCTTAGTTGGTACCATGTGACAAGTAGCTGTCATAGACAGAAAATCTTTAGCCACCATGCCTCCACAACCACTGTGAACTGCATAGATGCCCTCAGCACACCAAAATAAGCCCCTTTCAAGTTGTTTTTTTGGGCATGCATGTGAAGGGGTCATATTCATGTGTGTGAGTTCAGGCTTGTGTATGCAGTGAACATGTGCAGAGGTCAAAGGATAATTTTGTCTGTTCTAACCTTCCACCTTGCTAACTGTCTTTGAGGAAGGCTCTCTTATTCACAGATGCATTTGCTGGGCTAGATGGTCTTTCAGCTTTTGGAGAATTCTGCTGTGTCCATCTCCCTTCTCACCATAGGCACACTAGGATTATAGATGCCCACCTCAGAGTGCAGCCTGATGTGGGCTCTGGAGATCCAAATTCAAGTACTCAGTTGTGCTTGTATTCCAAGTGCCTTATCCCTTGACCCATCTCCCCAGCCCCCAAATTGTTATTTATTTTTGGGGGGATCAGGTATCTCACCACAGGAATGAGAAAAGTAACAAATACATATTCCTTTTACTGTCTGCTTAAACAACGTGTCCTAAATATGATTAATTTTGTTAAACATTTTGAATTACTTTTACAAAAGTCAAGCTCCTCAAGATTAAACCTATTCCAAACTTCCCCAAATTAATGATGCCACAGGTATTATATGTACAAATGAACAAACACATCTCCATTACTATTTGTCTAAGCATTCTTGGGGGCTCATCACATTATAGTCAGAAGAGCCTCTCTGCATGGAGGGAAAAAGCAGTCATGTTCTTGGTAATGAAAGTTTAGATAGCATAACAGCCATTAGAAATAACAAATTTTGTAAATACAAAAGAACAGAGCTTGAAAGAAGATAAAGTCTAATAGGTAATGATGTGTCATGAAAAATTAAGCTCAAATAAAACAAATGATGGATTTTTTCTGATAAGAAGTCACAAAATAAGTTAGGAATCTCCTTTAATAGAAAAATATCAGGCAGGTATCCAGGAAGTGATACCCCATATTGTGTACAAAATATGAGGTAATCCCAAGAGAAACAGTATGCAAAGGTGTTCCACGCTGAGGGAAATTCATGTTGTTAAACCTTTTTCATTTATAGAGATAGAGGAGAAAACAACAGAGTTAACCAGACAGTGGGATACTGCTTCCTCAGATGAAAGGAAGTCATTTTACTGAAATAACCACCACTAATGGATTGCAGCCACCAGTTAAATGACATCAAAGCAGTGGCCCTAGCCATTTGTTTAGCCAGCCTTCCTTTCAGGCAGGTCAAGGTCATATGACCATGTCCCAGCCAATGAGAACTAAGAGAAAGACTACAGTGAGGATTCCCAAGGAAACCCTCCTAGCAACAGACTGAACCATGTGTGTGTGGCTGTGAGGGAAACACAAAAGATTGTCAGTGAAGTAAACTGAGTGCCCAGGCAAGGCTATGTGGCTCAGTTAACCAACTGTGTGGCTCATATCCTTTTTTTATTATTTATTTATTAGAGACAGAGAGAGGGAGAGAGAGAGAAAGGGAGAGAGAGAGGGAGAGAATGGGCATGCCAGGACCTCTAGCCACTGCGAACGAACTCCAGATGCGTGTGCCACCATGTGCATCTGGCTGACGTGGGACCTGGAGAATCGAACTGGGGTCCTTAGGCTTCACTAGCATGCACCTTAACCGCTAAGCCATCTCTCCAGCCTGTGCCTCATCTTCTTAAGTGAAGTTGGGTGTTCTGTTCTTTGCAGTCAAAAATTTCCTAACAGTGATTTACTGAGTTTTTAAATTGATTTTTAATGTTTACTGAGTAGCCATGAAGGGCTAGGTTCTGTAATGCTGATGGTGAACATACTATAAATTACTGTTGTACTTCTGTGGAAGTCTTGTCCAGGAAAGGAGCAGAAACTAACTAGGGGGTATCAGGGATGGCATTTATCTTGATTCTGGGGGAGGGAGTTTGTGGTGAGAGAAGGTTTCCCTGGGAAAGTGATGTTTGAGCTGTTATCTAGAGAATGGCTGAGAATAAATGGGAATTTCCCTGGGACAGGGTTGTCCTCACTATGCTTCTGTTAGTAGATGAATTAAAAAAATAAATCCTGTAAGAGCTAAGCCAATGAACAGAGTCAGAGGAGAAGGCAAATTCACTTCCAGTTGTTCCAACTTTGCAAGCAAATGACTTCTAAATCATTGCCCAGGTATTGACAGGGCAGGTTTCTGTGGACCCCACATCTGACACTCCTACCATGGCTGTCCACAAACCTTACTGTGCTCATTCTTATAAATAGAGAACATCACTGTGTTTGTGGTAGCTGATGTCATAGACACCAGTTTTCATTTGCTTGTTGTGTTCCTTGTTATAAATGATCTAATAAATTATCCCTCTTGGCTAAGAATTTCCATAATTGGTTTCAGTCTCAGAGCACTTTTTTGTTTGTTTTTAAACATTCAGCCATTTTGATTTATGTGAAAGTGAAAATATCTACATTTTTTTCTTTCATCCAATCTACAGAATATTATTTAGCACAAGGAAATCTCAAAAATAGCTGAACCTTTCCATGTATTTAGATTTCACCAGAGTCCCCAGGGTAGAAGAAAACATCTCTGAGCTGGGGTGATTTTACAAAAACTGCTTAGAGTTCAACAGCTATTTCTGTACTTTCGTAATTCTGTAAATATATGGGGGAAAATCTGTCCACAGCTATGCAGAAGGGAGCTGCTCTGGGCTCTGAATTCCCCCATCATTTCATTGTTGGGAAGGGCTGGAGCCACAGATTCAGTGTGTGGACCAGAGGAGGTCTTGGAGATTGTGGCAGCTTTCCACATTTGCCCTGTTGCACATTGCTTCCTGTCTTTCCTTTCTTGAAAATACTATTGCTTTCTTCCTCCGCTCTTTCCTTTTTTCTTCCTCCTCTCACTTTACTTTTCTGCCTACCTCCTTTTCTTTCCTTATCTCATTTCCAGGTAGCTGCATGATTTCTTCTAGCCCTGGTTTTGTTTTCCCTTCTGATTGGGAACCACCCCTGTGTGTTTCCTCATAGGCATATCCTTTGTAGATTGTAATAGAATACTTCGTATTTACATTAGCAAGCTTTTTATGGCTATTGGTAGGAAGTAATTTGGTGCGTGGGTGAGGAGAATGAAATCTTTCTCAATTCTAGACAATAGTTTTCTAATAAATACCCTATCTTATGTGGGTCTGGGTCCTGGCCTTGACCAATCCAAAACAGCAGCTGCTTTCCTCCTTTGACCCTCTGGTCATTCCACATGGCCCATTTAGTATGACCTCAGATTTAGACTTTCCATGTACAAAGGAGTTAATAAACTAAGTTGAAATTTACTGCTTATTGTTACAGTGGAACCAAAGATGTCCATTCTACAAGTTTAAATCTGTCTCCTTTCCATGGAACCATTAATCTAGTGATCCATAAGGTCATATTCAGGAATACATTTATTACACTGATAAATATCACAAGTCCATCACATTGTTTTAAAATTAAGTGTCATCATGTTACAGGAAATTATTTAAAACATCTGGCGGTTTTTTTTTTTTTTTTTTTGGTTTTTTGAGGTAGGGTCTCACTCTAGTCCAGGCTGACCTGGAATTCACTCTGTAGAATCAGGGTGGCCTCAAACTCACGACGATAATCTTCCCTTTGCTTTCCGAGTGCTGGGATTAAAGGCGTGCACCACCACCCCCAGCACATCTGGCATTTTTAAGCAAAACCTGTTGAGCCATTGTAGTAGACAACTTCAAGTTCACTGAGATGAACCTTTAAACCAGGCACATTTATGAAGAAAGGGATATTTATTGAAGCTTATAGATCCAGGGGAAGTTCCATAATAGTAGAAGAAGCTGGTCCTATTTTCACAGGTCCAAGCGGAGGGAGAGAAGCCACAGCCAAAAGTCAAAAGCCAAAAGCCATACCACACAGCACACTTCAAGAACTCCAGGAGAGAACTAGGCACTTTGCATATCTTTAGATTGGAGTCTCAAACCCACCACCACACCTTAAGATCCGCCACTGACACCTTCTCCAGCCAGGTACCCGCAGATCCAAACTACAAATTAGTAAAACACTGAATATATTGGGGACCATCTATCCAAACTACCACAGCCATCTTTCTAGTACAATATTTTGAAATTTTTAAGTTGGTAATGTTTTTATTGTTTAATATTATAAGAATATTAAAATAATAGCAAGGGGAAGGGGTAGGTCACAGATGAGCCTAATAATGGTACCAAACTGACTATATTTGCTGAATACAAAACTAACTAATAAAGAAAAAAAAAAAAACAGAAGGGTGGGGGGAGGGTCAATCAAAGTTCAAGATATTATGAATAAGACATACTCAAACCTACTTTTTTTGAATAATGGCACATCCAGAAGCCATATATTGTTACTAGAAAATTTTCAGTGCCAGAGATGGAATACCTTCCAGTGAGTTATTGGCCAGGGAGGTACCTGTTGCCTCTAAAACATTAAACAGGCTATTGCCAAGGCCCTTGGTTTCCCTTGAGAAACAGATCATAAGACCCTATTGCTGAGGACTTCACATGCCTGAGCAGCAAAGTCACTGAGAAATCAAGCTGGTGCTGAGAAGAAAACCTTCTCCCTGTAGACCAGCCAACTGAAATCTGGATAAAGCAGCACTGTATGTGACCCTATGGGAGACAGAACTCATCAGTGGTGAAAATGGTGGACACTGGAAGCCTCCAGTTTTGCCGGACAGGCCAAATGACAAGTGCAATTGTGGCATGTCTGCTCTGGGGGAAATCAACTACTCTCTGATTGGAGTGAAGTCCTGCTGTGTAGTAGGGAATACATGCCTGGTACTGAAAGCCTAATCAAAAGCCTATGGCAAGGGAGGTCATGAGTCTTAGGGGAATAAAGACTGCTCTTGTCTGGATAAATGTATATATTATTCTCACCAAACTACCCCGAAAACACTACACTTAATGTTCATATTCATATATTAATGCTAATCTCACTTCTGGTTAGAGAAGCTTCTCTTTTCTTATGGCAATGACCACTGGGATGACCCAAAAGGTGACATAGTGCTGAGAAGAAGGGACAGAGCAATGTCCAGCACTGAAACATCTCACACCCTCCAAGGCTGAGGGTCCATGGCAGAAGAGGTGGTAGAAAGAATGTAAAAGCCAAAGGAAGGGTACCACTCCTTAAATACAACTGTCCAGACAGAAATTAACCTCAATATACATGATCTCACAGTGCCTAGCAATACCTACACAAGACCCTCGTAATAGGAGAAAAACATAATGACATCAAATTCAAAGAGGGACTAGGGCTGGCGAGATGGCTTAGTGGTTAAGGCATTTGCCTGCAAAGCCAAAGGATTCTGGTTTGATTCTCCAGGGCCCACGTAAGCCAGATGCACAAGGGGGCACATGCGTCTGGAGTTTGTTTGTAGTGGCTGGAGGCTGTCGTGTGCCCATTCTCTCTCTCTTTCTCTCTCTGTCTCATAAATAAATAAATATAAAAGAAAGACAAATGGAGAGAGGGAGGGGATATGATAGAGAGCAGAGTTATGAAGTGGGGGAGGAGAGGGAAATATCATGGTTTATTGTCTGTAAGTATAGAAGTTGTCAATAACACACACCTACACACCCTGTATATGTGTGTGTGTGTGTGTGTGTGTGTGTGTGTGTGTGTGTGTATGTCAGGTCCTCAGGCTTGTACCACAAACACTCTTACCCACTGGGCCATCTCCCCAGCCTCATAGGTTTTCAATGATCTGAAATATAGCAATTGTTAATAGGTAGATGTAAAGTCTCCTTAATGCAGGCTTTTGTTTGAATTCTGAAAAAGTTGGATTTGTTGGATATAATATTTGTTGGGAAAAGTTAACATTTCTTCCTATTGGCATTTCTTTCACTATATTATTTTGGAGCTCATAACACATGCTGTACTGTTAAGCATATACCAGGGGCCCAAAATAAGCTATTAAAAGCAATGTTTCAAGTAAGAGAAATATTCTAGAATTGGCAGTTTTCTTGAATGAGGGACTCAAGGGAAACAAAAGGAATCTCAACTATGCACCTCACATTTCTGAGCACATGGGGTTCATTTTTAGTGGCAGGATGAATGCAGAACAGTTTTGGATAGAGCATAGGTTTTAACATATGGGTCTATGGTGAATTTACATGTTCTTACTATTGCCAGAAGTCACTTATATCTGCGCCATGATGTACACTAGATTTCACAGAAATGAAGATAATTTTTTAATTTGTTTATTTTTGATACATTTCTACATTTATACAATACATTTTGCTCCCCCAATCCTGCCATCTCCCTTTCTGTTCCTTTTTCTATCCCACTAAAACCCTTCTTCCCACTGGATCCTCATCCTACTTCCATGCCTTGTGTATCTTTGATGTACTGATTTAAATTAGGGTCACTTGTGTGATCATGGGTTGGAGGTTATTTACTGGAGAGTGCACAATCCTCTAGTGGCTACACCACTAATGGACATGATTACCCTTTCTGCAGCAATTATCAGTGTCCACTATTTCCTTAGAAAGTTTGGGTTCTCTTGAAACCTTCCTTCATCTATGATTGACAGGTTCATTTGTGTGCAGGAAAACACACTGCTATATGTTCATGAGTGTACCAGACTTGTCAAATCTAGAATACAGCATCTTGCAGACCATACCCACTTCCCATCCTCTGGCTCTTAAATTCTTTCAGACCTTACTTCCCTCGAGGTTCTCTGAGTGTTGGAGGGTGTGGTTTCAATGTCATGTTTACAGCTCAGCAAAATGGGCTGCCTTATTCTTTGTAGCTTTAACACGTATGCATCTCTGTATTCACCCCTACACTTTGCATAAAGAAACTTCTGTATTCTAAGTTGTGAAAAATGCAAATCTATGGAAATAAACATAGATACTTAGAAGTCAGTTAGACATGCTATCCAATTATCATTACCACAGTATTGGGTCCTCCCAAGTGCCTAAGAACATAGCCACAGACTATTGGACAAATTTAGAGTACGAGGCATAATAATTCCTCCATGTGAAATGGGCCACAAAATCCACCCAAGAGCAAATGGATACTCCCATAACTCTCCTACCAAGATTGCACCAATGGACCTTTCTTACCTTACAGATCACTTGTGAAGCACACAGGATTCACAGCTGGGTAGAATTGCTGATGGCTTTTCTGTTCTAGCAGCTGGTATAGCATCTTCTGGCACTAAGCTTCCAGCGTAGTTCCAACTTGGTTTCTTTATGTCTTTCAAGCAAAGTGTGTGATATCTTCAAAATAGGGACTTACCACCTAGTTTTCCTGGGTAACCAAGAGCAATAGTGATAGCCAATATTGTCAAAGGGGCCTCTGGACTCGCCCTAACCAACAAACAACTCATTGGGAGTCATCTCATCCCTGGCACTGGGATTTCAGATTAATACTCTATGGCTTCTGGGAGCAGCTTTATCCACCCATTTAGCTGACCTCCATTTAACCACTGTGTATATAGTGTTTATAGTGATATATATATATATATATAGCATTTAAGTTGGCTTACAAAGTGTGCCTTATATGTCCTTAGCTTAGATTTATCTTCTCTCCATACCCATCCCTCCATCATTACCTATCCCTTACCCCTGCTTAAATATTTCCTTTCCACTATTACCTCCTCCCTCTACTTTCATGACCTATATGTTCTGCTGTCTGGCTGCATAACTTTCCCCACCCCTCCATCTCCATGACTGCTCCCTAGCTTTCTGGCCTATACATCTTTCAAAGTTCAGATTACCTCATTCTTTCCAGATCCATCTATTTTCCTGTGTATTTCCTTTTTATTTACAGCTGAATAGAACTCCATTGTGCATGTATCACATCTTTATTATCCATTCATTAATTGGTGAGCGTCTGGGCAGATTCCAATTCCTGGCTATTGTGAATAGAGCAGCAACAAACATGTCTGAGAAAGTTTCTTTCTAGTAAAGGGTAGAGCTTTTAAGGCATATGCCCAGGAGAGATATAGCAGGGTTATATGGTGGATCTATTTTTAGGTTTTTGAGAAATCTTCATCCTGATTTCCACAGTGGCTGTGCTTGTTTACTCTCCCATCAACAAGTAATAAAGTTTCTTTCCCCTTTCCCCACACCCTCACCAGTGTTTGTTGTCATTTGGTTGTTTGATTATGGCCACTCTGATCATACTGAGATGTAATCTTAAAGTAGTTTTAGTTTTCATTTCCCTGATGACTAAAGATGTTGAACATTTTTGATGTTTATTGACCATTTGTATTTCTTCTTATAATAACTTTCTGTTCAGTTTCCTGGCCCATTTTTTTTTCTTTATTAGTTAGTTTTGTATTCAGCAAACACAGTCAGTTTGGTACCATTATTAGGCTCATCCGTGACCTACCCCCTCCCATTATTTTATATTTTTATGGCTTAGTTTTTGGAGGTCTTTGCATATTTGAGATATTAAATCTCTATCAGATGTATAGATCATGAATATTTTCTAGTTGGGAGAATTTTTATTAATGATTCATTCTTATTCTTTAAATCTGTTTAAATTATTAATCTCATCTTGATTTAATTGTGGTAGATCTTGGGCATGTGTAAATTTACTCATTTCTTTTAGATGACCAAATTTGGTGAAGTACACATTTTAAAAATATTTTTATTTAATTGATTAAGAGAAAGAGAGTCAGAGAGAGTATGGGTGTGCCAGGGCCTCCTGTCACTGCAAACAAACTTCAGAGGCATGTGCCACTTTGTGAATCTGGCTGTATGTGGGTAGTAGGGAATAGAATGCAGGCCATCAGACTCTGCAATCCAGTGCCTCCAGCTGCTGAGCCATTTCTCCAACCAGACATACATATTTTTTTCAAATTTTTATTAACAACTGCCATGATTATAAAAAATATCCCATGGTAATAACCTCCCCCACCCACTTTCCCCTTTGAAACTCCATTCTCCATCATATCCCCTCCCCTTCTCAATCAGTCTCTCTTTTATTTTGATGTCATGATCTTTTCCTCCTCTTATGATGGTCTTGTGTAGGTAGTGTCAGGCACTGTGAGGTCATGGATATCCAGGCCATTTTGTGTTTTTGAGGGAGCACGTTGTAAGGAGTCCTACCCTTCCTTTGGTTTTTACAGTGTTTCCGCCACCTCTTCCACATTAGACACTGAGCCTTGGAATGTGTGATAGAGATATTGCAGTACTGAGCACTCCAGTCACTTCTTTCCAGCACCATGATACCTTTTGAGTCATCCCAAGGTCTCTGCCATCTGGAAAGAGAAGATTCTCTACCAAAAGTGAGAGTAGCATTAATATAAGGGTATAAACATTAAGAGAAGTGCTTATTGGGCAGTTTGAGAAGCATAGTATATACATTTAGCCAGACAGCAGCAGACGTTACACCCCT
Source organism: Dipus sagitta (assembly GCA_036346955.1). Lineage (NCBI taxonomy): Eukaryota > Metazoa > Chordata > Mammalia > Rodentia > Dipodidae > Dipus > Dipus sagitta. Next base: position 53,321,451 of record CM070779.1, on the reverse strand, counting down.
AGGGCTCATGACTACCCCTGTTTTAAGGTTTTAGTATCAGGGTTGTATTGCCTCCCACGGAGCGGGCCTCCAGTCCAATTAGAGGGCAGTTGGATTCCACCATGATAGACATGCCACTATTGCACCCATTGGCTCATTTGGCCTGGCTGGCCAAATATAAGGCTTGCAGTTTCCATTGTTGAGTATCTTCACTGGTGATTTCTCTTTCTCTCATTGAACTGTATGCGGAATGGCTTCTTCCAGCTTTCTGTCAGCTGGTCTACGTGGAGGAGGTTATCAGCTCAGTTCCAGCAGGATTTCTCAGTGGCCTTACAGCCCAAGTATGTGGAATCTTCAGCAATAGGGTCTTACCATCTATTCCTGGTGGGAAACCAAGGGCCTTGGCAATGGCCTATAATGTTTTGGGAGCATCAGGGACCTCCCTGGCCAACAACTCACTGGAAGGTATCCCATCCCTGGCACAGAAAATTTTCTAGCAACAATCTATGGCTCCTGAGTGTTCCATTGTCCAAAAAAGTAGGATTCCATATGATTTATCTTAGATTTTGATTAGCCCTCCCTCCACCTTTCCTTTACTCAATCTCTTCCCCTGACCTTTGGGCCTTTTCACCCCCATTAATCTATTCTTCTACTTACATATATACAACACCATCCTATTAAGTACCCCCCTTCCTTTCTCTTCCCTTTATATCTCTTTTCTAGCTCACTGGCTTCTGCTAGTCTTTTCCTTTTCACACAGAAGGCCAATCATCTGTAGCTAGGATCCACATATGAGAGAGAACATGTGATGCTTGGCTTTCTGGGCCTGGGTTACCTCACTTAGTATAATCCTTTCCAGATCCATCCATTTTTCTGCAAATTTCACAACTTCCTTTTTCTTTACTGCTGAGTAGAACTCCATTGTATAAGTGTGCCACATCTTCGTTATCCACTCATCAGCTGAAAGACATCTAGGCTGGATCCATTTCCCAGCTATTGTGAATTGAGTGGCAATAAGCATGGTTGAGCAAGTAAGAAATACATATTTTTAATATGTCCTGGGCTGGGGATATGGTTCAGCAATTAAGGGTGCTTATTTGAAAAGGCTGCTAGCCCAGGATCAGTTCTCCAGTATACACATAAAGCTAACTGCCAATAGTGGTGCATGCATCTGGAGTTAGTTTGCAGTGGCAATCAGCCCTGGTATACCCACTATCTCCCTATATATCTCTCTTCCTTCTTGCAAATAAATAAATAAAATAAAATATAAAACATGAAGTATGCCCTTACATTTCTTTGAATTTTGTTGGTATCTGTTGCAATGTCTCCTTTTCTATCTGTAATTTTATTTATTTTGGTCTTCTCTCTTTTTTTGTTTAGTTTATCTAAGGACTTGTCAAACTTGTTTCACATTTGAAAGAACCATCTCCTTACTTTGTTAATTCTTTGTAGTGTTGATTTTTATTTTTACTTCATTAATTTTTATCCTGATTTTGACGATATCTTTTTATCTACTGTTTTTGATGTTGGTATGTTCTTGTTTTTCCAAGGACTTCAGGTATATTAGTAAGCTATTTATTTGATACCGCTCTGATTTGTTTAATGTAAGCACTTCCTTCAGGTTCATCTTCATTGTATCTGATAGGTTTTGGTATGTTGTATTCTCATTTACATTCAGTTTCATCATAAATACATATATATATGCATATATATATATATATGTAATTTACTTATTTGAGACAGAGACAGATAGAGGGAGGGAGAATGTGCATGCCAGGACCTCTAGCCACTGCAAATGAACTCCAGATGATTGTGTCACCTTGTGCATCTGGCTAACATAGGTATTGGGGAGTCAAACCTGTGTCTGTAGGCTTTGCGGACAAGTGCCTTAACTACTAACCTATGTCTTCAGCCCAGGAAAATTTTTATTTCCTTCCTGATTTCTTCAGTGGCACATTTTTTTTCCCAGTGATGTGTTGTTTACTCCCTGGGAGTTTATATATTTTCTAGGTTTTTTTCTTTTTCTTTTTTTGTTCATTTTTTCAAGGTAGGGTCTAGCTCAGGCTGATCTGGAATTCACCATGTAGTCTTAAGATGACCTTGAACTCATGGCAAACCTCCTACCTCTGCCTCCCAAATGGTGGGATTAAAGGCATGCACCACCATGCCAGGCCCTTTTTTTAATGAATTTTTAAATTATTTATTTTGGGAGAAAGAGAGGGAAAAATGGGTGCACCATGGCTTTCAGCCATTGCAAATGAATTCCAGATGCATGCCCCTTATGCATTATGCGTCACTTTGCATCTGGCTATGTGGGACCTGAAGATTTCAGCACGAGTTCTTAGGCTTTGCAGACAAGTGCCTTAACTGTTAAGCCATCTCTCCAGACCTGGAGTTTTTCTTGTTAATAACTTATAGTGCTATTACACTGTGTTCAAATACAATATAAAGAGCTATTTCAAATGTCCTTAAATTTGTTGAGATTTTCTTTGTGTCCTAATGTGGAATCTACTTTATTTTATTTTATTTTCTCAATTTTTATTAATATTTTCCATGATTATAAAAAATATCCCATGGTAGTAGCCTCCCCCCCCCACTTTCCCCTTTGAAATTCCATTCTCCATCATATCCCCTCCCCATCTCAATCTTTCTACTTACATATATACAATACCAACCTAATAAATGCCCTCCTCCATTCCTTTCTCTTCCCTTTCTATCTCCTTTTTAACTTACTGGCCTCTGCTACTGAGTTGGAATCTATTTTAGAATAAGTCCCATGGACTGCTAAGACTAATGTGTGTTCTATAAGTGTGAGGTAAAATGTTCTGTACCCATCTGTTAGGTCCATTTGCTCACATTATCACTTAGTTCCACTGTTTCTCTGTTTAATTTTTACCTGGTTCACCTGTCTATTGAAGAGTGTGCTGTATATAAGTTACCTATTATAACTGCGTTGAGGTTGTGCATTCATATCTAATCATATTTGTTTATGAAGTTGGTTGCTCTTGTGTTTGGTGCATGCATATTTAGGATTGAAATGTTTTCTTGGTGGAATGTTCCCTTGATCAATATGAAATGTCAGCTTTATCTTTCTTTGAGAGTGAGGTAAGACAGATCTTGGTTTCTGATTCAATCTGCTGATAGTCTATACTTTTTTTTTTTTTCAATGTAGGGTTTTACTGTAGCCCAGGCTGACCTGGAATTTACTCTGTAGTCTCAGGGTGGCATCTAACTCACAGCAATCCTCCTACCTCTGCCTCCCAAGGGCTGGGATTAAAGGTATGTGCCCCCATGCTTGGCTTGTCTATGCTTTCTGATTGGAGAGTTGAGACCATTAACAAAGATATTACTTAAAGATGTAAGTTAATTCATGTTATGTTGATATCTTACAATATTTTGATGTCTTCTTTTATCTTCATTTTCTTGACAATTAATCTAGCATTGATTATTGTTTGCCCTCCTGACCTCTGAATGTGTTTATCCTGCTCTTCAGTCTGAAGTTTCCCTGCTGGTATCCTTTGTAGAGCTTGTTTAGTGGTCATATATTCCACTAGCCAGTTTTCATCATGGAAACACTTTTTTCCCCCTCTATTTTGAGAAATAATTATTTGGTTATGTAGTTTGGGTTGTCAACTATAGTTTAATACTTGGCATACATCATCCTTCTGGTTTTAGTTTCCTTTGAAAAAAATGAGTGCAATTCTGATTGGCCTTCCTTTGTGTATGACTTCTTGTTTCTCTCTTGTGGCTTTAAATATCCTTTGTTTGTTCTGTGTTTTAGTATTTTCATTATAATATGATGCAGGGTGTTTCTCATCTGGTCTTTCTATTTTTTTATTTTATTTTTTTATTTTTTATTTTTTTTATTTTTTTTTGAGGTAGGGTTTCATTCTAGCCCAGGCTGACCTGGAATTCACTATGTAGTCTCAGGCTGGCCTTGAACTCATAGTGATCCTCCTACCTCTGCCTCCCGAGTACTGGGATTAAAGGCATGCGCCACCACGCCTGGCTGGTCTTTCTATTTGATGTTCTGTATATCTCTTGTATCTAGATGCACATTTTTTTCCCTAGACTTTGGAAGTTTTATTTTAGAATTTTATTGACTATATTTTCTATTTCTTTAGTTTGAAGCTCTTCTTCTTCTATGTCCAATATTTGTACATTTGTTCTTAGTATGGTATTCCATATATCTCTCATGTTCTGTCCATATATTTGTTTTTAATTCATCATTGATTTTGGCTACATAATCTATTTTGTCATCCTTGTTCACAAAACCTGATATTCTGCCATCTAAAATGTCTGTTTTATGATAAAGCTTTCCATGGAGGTTATTATTTGATTTCCTGCATTTTTTCATTTCCATTTGGTTTTTCTTCAGCATTTCTATCTCTTAATTGAATTCTATTTGCATATCTTGGTTTGACATTCAAAGTTAATTTAGCAGTCTGTTTTCTCTTGGAGTTCTTCAGATGTTTTGTGTGTGTGTGTGTGTGTGTGTGTGTTTTCAAGGTAGGGTCTCTCTCTAGTTCAGGCTGACATTGAATTCACTATGTAATCTCAGGCTGGCCTCAAACTCACAACAATCCTCATACCATGAGTGCTGAGATTAAAAGCATGTGCCACTATGCCCAAATTTTTGGTTCTCTTTGAGTTCATTCAAATGTCTACTGAGTTCTTTCAGTTGTTTGTGTGTTTTGAGATTTCATTTAGGCATTTATTCATGTTCTCATTAAGTTCATTATACATATTTATCATAATCATGCTTTTAGGTTCTTTATCTGAAATTTCCTGTAAGGAGCTCTCATAGAAGGCCTCTGCCATAAGGCTTGGAATTTTTGGTGAAGATATATTACCTTGGTTTTTGTATTACTTGCTTTGAATTGAGATTTGCCCATCAGGAGATACTCTCTTCATCTAGAATTCTGGGGCTCACATAATATAGCTGTAAGATCAGTGGAGATGCATATAGAGCTGGGGTGGGTAGGCTCATGTGGGGAATGGAAATGTAGGCTGTGAGGGAGAAGATTATACAATGAGGGTCAAGTCACAAAAGGCACCACAGTGTGGCAGGTATGGGGAGGGCTTATGGAGTGGAAAGATGTTGGCTCACTCATGGCCAGTGGTGGAGAGGCACACAGAGCAGGAGAGTACATTTGGTGTGTCTGTGTAGTAGAAAGTCTGGACGAACCAACTTAGGTATTTATTAGAATTATTATTCTTGTCATGATGGGTAACCTTGATTGCCAACTTGATTGGGTTGAGGAAAGCCTAGGAGGATTAGTAAAGCAAACCTCTGGGTGAGTCTGTGCGAATGTTGCTGGAGACAATGGGATCATAAGTGCTCTTAATGGATGAATTAATCAATGATGGACTCAAAATTTACACTACTGGGAGAGGGTAGAACTGGGGAAGGTAGGCATTCAGCTGGAGAATGTGTTACTAGGGGTGTCTTCTGTGAGTGACGGGTATTATCCTTCATGCTTTATTTCAGAGAGAGAGACAGAAAAAGAGAGGCGAGATAAGAGAGTTGGCACATCAGGACCTCAGCCACTACAATTGAACTCCAGATGCTTGCACCACCTAGTGGGTATTGTGACCCTGTGCTTGCCTCACGTTTGTGCACTTGGCTAAGGTGGGATCTGGAGAGTAGAACATGGGTCCTTAGTTTCACAGGCAAGAACCTTAACTGCCAAGCCATCTCTTCAGCCCCCTGGCTGCTTTTTATTGCTGCTTCATTCTTCTTTATGTTTGCAAGGTGTAAGGTGCTTTATCACAGCCTTTATGTTGCAACTGAAATCTCAGAAACCATGAACAACATCTTTCCTCTGTTAAGTTGCCAGACATTCTGTTCTAGCACTAAGAAAGCTAACGTATCTGTATATCCATTTTATCTCTATGCATAGACAGTTATTCCCATCCAATTTTATCAACTGTGTATCTATTAATCACTATATATATATATATATATATATATATATATATATTATATATTATATAAAATCTAAAACAATACCATTTCTGACAATATACAATAAAAAGAGTTAAAAATATTTAATTCTGTCAGAAGAAACTAATACTGTTTCATTCTTTGTGGTTGTTAGCAGCATTTATTCCTGAAGAACTTCTGTTGCATCAGGCCCTGAGCATCAGTGAACACAGTGGAAGAAGTGGTGAGGCTCAAGATTAGATGCTAAGTCATGTATTTCATAGTAAGTAGTATACCTGGGCTGAAGAAGAGGAAAATGTTTGTAGGTTAAGCAAAACTGATGGAAATGTGAAATAACACTTTTTTCAAGAATTCTGAATCCAGGCTAGAGGGATGGCTTAGTGGTTAAGGTGTTTGTTTGCAAAGCCAAAGGACACAGGTTCAATTCTCTGGGACCCACGTCAGCCAGATGCACAAGGTGGCACATATGTCTGCAGTTCATTTACAATGGCTGGAGGTCCTGGTGCCCCCATTCTCTCTCTCTCACTCTCAAATAAATAAATAAAAATAAAATATTAAAAAAAAAGAATTCTGAATCCCAGATAGTCAGGTATTTACAGAGATTATTAGGGCCTCAGCTAGGGAAAGGAAGATAGAAATTGTGGTGGAAAAAATTGTAAGATATCTTCCCACATTTACATCCCTTGGTGTGCATCTATCTCCCCACTCTTCAGTCAAGTGTTAATCTCAATGCAGCTATAAAGGAATTTGAAGAAATAATTAAGGTCCTTAATCAGTGGACTTTGAAAAAGTGATATCTTGAGTGAGTCAGATCTAACTGGATGATTACCCCAAAGAGATAGGTATCTTCATGGTGAAATACTCAACACATGAGATATTTATTTATGAAGGGATTTTCTACTGCTAGCTTTGAAGGTGGAGGGGATCCAGGGCAAGGAATATGGGTCTCTAAGAGATGAGAGCAGCCATGTCATGGAAATAGGATCTTGTTTCTGTGATAGCAAGGAACTGAAAGATCATGGAAACAGAATCTTCTCCATTGCCTTCAGATAAGAACCATCTTAATAAATACTTCACTAGAAGTATGTGGGTTAAGCAAAGCTACAATTCCAGACCTGTTATCCAAGAAAATGATGAGAAAATGAAATGTATTATTTTAAGCTGCTATGAATTTTGTGACTTATTATGCACTATAGAAACTTAGTACCAAGTAAGTAGAAAGAGGAATCATGTTTTTAACAGAAAACCCAACCATTCTTAATTTTTATTTTTATTTGTTTATTTCAGTGATAGAGATAGAGAGAAAGGGAGAGAGAGAGAGAGAGAGAGAGAGAGAGAGAATGGGCATGCCTCTAGCTGCTACAACCAAATTCCAGACACATGCTCCACATTGTGCATCTGTTTTACATGGGCCCTGGAGAATCGAACCTGGGTCCTTAAACTTTGCAGCAAGCACCTTAACCACTAAGCAATCCCTGCAGCCCAGGAATCATTTTTTACAGTAAGAAGAGTTTGGGGTTATTTTATTTGTTTTGTGAGTTTTGCTGTCTTTGAGATGAAGACATCTAATAAGCAATTAAAACACAATCCAGACCTGAGTGAAGGCCCTTCTTCTGAGGTCTAAGCATTTGAAAGCAACCAGTATGTGTTTGATGCAGAGGGCATGCAAGACAGTGTCTGGTACTGAGCTGCTCTTACTGGTCAGCTCCTCTGATGTTCACTGAGAGGGTTTCTTGACTGAGGAGGCATACTGGAAGAGTGTTTGGGAAATGAGAATGTATTAGATAATATATTATTTTAAGACTGGGTCTCTTTTATTTAAAGTAAAATGATTCTTGATGTTCTGGCTCAGTTTATAAGATGTGGATGGCAAATAGATGCCAATATAGTCACTACTCCTTGATTCTGAGCCTATAGTAGACATCACTAACTAATGTGATAATTTTTCCCTCTGCACTGCTATCTATCCTCATTCTAAGCCTGGTCTTCAAGTAGAAAATCATTGACTATAGTTCATAATATTTGCCATTCTGGCTTGATTTTGGAGCCTTATCCAGTTGAAAGAAAAGCTCAAGTTCTTTAAAAGAAGACTTTTTGTTTCTGTTTTTCTTATCAGTGTTATTTTCTTATCTATTTGCAAAAAGGTTGGATAAGATCTCTTGGCCTGCTGAGTACCTGTTGCGAGTATAAAAAGAAACTTGCAGCCTGGATAACAAATGTCAGGGAAACAACTTAAATAAAAATTTAATTCACTCTTTTGAATCTGGCCCAAAGGCATTGTGTCCACAAATTGTAAGGTTACAATAATATAATTTCTAGTTATCATCTTAAGAATGAGGCACAACTCTTACAGTCCCAAGAATGATGGCATCAAGCTGAGAGTCAATGAATAGGAAGTGATGTTTTTCCTGTCCCAAATGGGTAAGGTTTGCCCAAATGTCTGCATATCAGTCATCTATTTCTTGTGTTGTCATCCTGCCACAGCATCTTGGAAGACATTAAACTCTAGATTCACTGTTGGAGACACAATTTATATGACCCAGCCTAAGAAAAGCTTAAGCAACTCCATTTCTGGATCAGAGGGTGTTAACATATTAGTCAAACCATAAAAGCTCCCACTGATTTATATGGAGTTGTAGCATTGCATCACAGGTGGAGGGGCCCAGATTGGTTTTGGAGAAATATAAGGCTCTGTCTTCAGGATCATGACCCATGAGTCACGCTCAGGTTCCTAAAGCCGAGTGGGGACATGGAAGAACTTGGCATGGACACAGGATGTGACTCATTAGAAAAGATGAACTGGTTTTGAAAAACAACAAGAACCACCTTCTATTCTCTGCCTGCCTACCCACTTTCTTTCTATAACAAAAAAGGGAAGAAATGAAACAGGAGATTTAAAGTATGCATATGATATGTAATCTTACTATTACCTTTTATATATTTGTGTTAGTTTTGTACTCAGTGAATACAGTCAAATTGGCACAATTGTTAGCCTTCTTCCTATCCTCCCCCCTCCACCTAGACCCTCCTTGTTGGGGTAAATGGGTCATGCATTGTAGGGTTAGCCATCAGTTAAGGGTAAGAGGAAATGTCCCTGTGTATCTTGACCCAACTTGTGGCTCTGACATTCTTTCCACCCTGTCTTCCACAAATTTCCCTGAGCCATGTTGGGTTCATTTTGGGTCTGCTTCAGTGGTGAAGTCTTGGGAGCCTCTGTGTCTCTGGATATCTGATTTGTTAGGAGTTGATTACCCTGTCTTCCACAAATTTCCCTGAGCCATGTTGGGTTCATTTTGGGTCTGCTTCAGTGATGAAGTCTTGGGAGCCTCTGTGTCTCTGGATATCTGATTTGTTAGGAGTTGATTGTTCCCTGAATAACAACCTTTAAAAATGATATGCTTAAGAAACAAATGAAGCGACCAATATGGCGACCGCCTAGCTGTGCTGCAAATCCCAGAGAAAAAAGGCAAGATATTAATTCATTGGGGCTTTTAGGGGAGAACAATCTCCAATAGATTGTCAGTGGGTGGGCACAGAGGCGGGGGAAACAGGGAATTGCAGATCCCCTCCCCCCAAATAACCACCGTGTCCACAGCGCCGCCGCTGCTGCCAGTACGCAAATCGATCTCTGCGTGCAGAAGCTTAGACCGCTCCGCACACTCATCCACTCGCCCACTTATTGAGTGAGCCCAATCCCACAGCAACTGCCACACAAGCTCAGACTGTGTCTCTCACTTGCTCAAGGTCAGGTGCCATCCCCTACCTGTCTGCCACACTGGCCGGCTGCCATTGTCCTGTGGCGGGGGAGCACAGACTGCTTCCAGGTCCCAGTGTTCCCAGCAGAGTTTGGGCTGCTTCAGTGCTTGGTGCCTCAGTGCCACTCCTAGCTCGAAAGCAGGCAGATTACTGCTTGAGAATTCAGGCAACTTTAGCGCCCCAGCCAGGCAGTATATAGGCGGCTTTGGCAAGGGAGAGACAAAGCCCAGGCTGCTTGGCAACTGCCCCACGCTGCCTCAGATTCCCATTGTGCTTGAGCACAGGATGATCCACCCACCTACGTGCCCATACACTGTCATGGGCAGACCACAGCGCAAAAGAAATAACATGAAAAATCAAATGCAAGAAAATCCAGTTAGATCATCCAGTCCTACAATGAATACATCTAACCAAAACATAGAAGAACCGTTAGTATAAGAACACCAAATTGAAGCTATGAGCAATGCAACCCTGACCAACCTACTGGTAGAACTTTTAGGAAAGCAACAAAGGACCGATAATCATGTGGATGCTGCCATCACTAAACTAGAACTAATAGATAAGAAATTGGAAGGAGTTCAAAGAGAGTTAAGAGATTTGAGGGAGAGTGAAAAAAAAGAAGACCTTAAAAATCAGCTGGCCATGCTAAATGAAGACATAAAGAAATGCAAGGATGAATTCCAAGAAGCATCAAGAAAATCAGAAAATTATGTGAAAAGGGAGCTTGACAGAGGAATGGAAATTATACATAGAAAAGTAATAGAAAATGCAAACTTAATTGAACAAGTCCAAAACTCGCTAGAAGCTCTCAAGAATAGAATCAGCTAGTGGAGGACAGAAACTCTGATCTGGAAGACAAGATGGAAGAAACAGTTCGAGAGTTCAAAAATTTCAGAAAGTTCAAAATCTCCTGTGAACAGAACATGAGGGAATTGTAGGATACACTTAAACATCCTAATATCAGGATCATTGGAATACCAGAAGGAGAAGAAATTCAGACCAAAGGAATGGAGAACTTATTTAACAAAATATTGAAGAAAACTTCCCAAGTCTCTTAAAAGAAAGGCCCATCAAGATACAAGAAGCCAATAGAACTCCAAACAGACTGGACCAAAGGAGAAACTCTCCAAGACATATTATCTTTTAAGACTCTAAACATTGACACCAAAGAGAAAATCTTAAAAGCAGCTAGGGAAAAGCAGCACACCACTTTCAAAGGTAACCCCATCAGACTTACTTCAGACTTCTCAATGGAAACCATGAAAGCTAGAAGGGCCTGGAAAGAAACACTGCAAAGTCTAAGAAACTATGGCTTCCAACCCAAAGTACTCTACCCAGCAAAAGTATCCCTCATAATAGATGGTGAAAGAAAAACATTCCACAACAAAACTCAGCTTTATAATTATATGAACACAAAACCAAACCTACAGAGAGTATTTCAGGAAATTCTCCACAGAGAAGAAAAAAATAATCAAACACAATTCCCTACAAGAAGCAGATCACAACAACCAAACTCAGAGTAGGCACAAAAAAATTCAAGGTCCATGAAAAAAACAACCCACATCTACCATCACAATATGGCAGGGATCAAATCAAATCTCACAGTCATTACCCTAAATATTAATGGCCTTAATTCACCCATCAAGAAACACAAGCTAAGAGGATGGATCAAAAAATTAGACCCCTCAATCTGTTGCCTTCAAGAAACCCACCTCACCATTAAAGACAGACATCTCCTCAGGGTGAAAGGGTGGAAAACAGTATTCCAAGCAAATGGGAATAAGAAACAAGCAGGCATAGCTATATTAATATCTGATAAAATAGACTTCAAACCAAAAATAATCAAAAAAGACAAAGAAGGCCACTTCCTACTTATAAAGTGAACAATCCATCAAGAGGATATTACATTCATAAATCTGTATGCACCAAACACAGGGGCACCACAGATCATTAAACAAAACCAACTTGACAATAAAACAGAAATAACCACAAACACCATCATAGCTGGGACTTCAATACACTATTATCAGTAATAGACAGATCATCCAAGCAGAAACTCAACAGGGAAGTAAGAGAGCTCAACAAAACCATAGATCACTTAGACCTAATGGACATTTACAGAACTTTCCATCCCAAATCCACAGACTACACATTCTTCTCAGTAGCCCATGGGACATTCTGTAAAATAGACCATATACTGGGTCACAAAGACAGCCTCCATATATTTAGGAAGATTGACATAATTCCCTGCATGATAACAGATCACAATGCTATATTGCTAGAAATCAACAACAAAAGACCCACCAAGAATCCCAACGGCACCTGGAAACTGAACAGCACACTTTTAAACAATAAATGGATAGTGGATGAAATAAAAAATGAAATTGCAAAATTTCTGGAATTGAATGACAATGAGAACACGTCGTACCAAAACTTATGGGACACAATGAAGGCGATCCTCCGGGGAAAATTTATAGCACTCAATGCCTTCATAAAAAAGACAGAAAGGTCCCAAATCAATAACCTAACCATCCACCTAAAGGCACTGGAAAAACAAGAAAAATCCTACCCAAAGAGCTCCAGAAGGAAAGAAATAATTAAAATCAGAGCAAACATCAATGAATTGGAAACCAAGGAAACAAGTAAGACAATTGACAAAACAAAGAGCTGGTTCTTTGAAAAAAATAAACGAGATTGACAAACCCCTGGCCAACCTGATCAAGCAAAAAAAGGAGAGGTCACAACAGACATAAGTGAAATTGCGAGTATCCTCAGCGCTTATTTCAAAAACCTCTACTCCACAATCCTGAATAATGTGCAGGAGATGAATAAATTCCTGGAAGCATACCATGTATCAAAGCTAAACTCAGAGCAGGTTAATCACCTCAATGAACCCATCACACTCATGGAGGTTGAAAAAGTAATAAAAAACCTCCCCAAAAGAAGAGTTCAGGACCAGATGGCTTCTCAGCTGAATTCTATCAAACCTTCATGGAAGAACTCAAACCAATCTTCCTCAAACTTTGCCACACAATTGGAGAACAGGGAAAGCTACCTAACTCCTTTTATGAAGCTAGTGTCACCCTAATTCCAAAACCAGGCAGAGATGCCACAAGAAAAGAAAACTACTGGCCTATTTCCCTGATGAACTTAGGTGCAAAGATCCTGAACGAAATCCTTGCAAACCAAATCCAACAACACATCAAAAGCATTATCCACCTTGACCAAATGGGATTCATCCCAGGAACACAGGGGTGGTTCAACAAGCAGGAAATTTGTCAATGTAATACACCACATAAACAAGGTTAAACATAAAAACCACATGATCATTTCGATAGATGCAGAAAAGGCCTTTGACAAGATATAACATCACTTCATGATCAAAACATTGGAGAAAGTTGGCATGGTTGGTTCATATCTTAACCTAATAAAGGCAATATACAAAGCTCCGAAGGCCCAAATAATACTTAATGGAGAGAGACTGGAGGAATTCCCATTAAGATCAGGAACAAGACAGGGTTGTCCACTCTCACCTCTGCTTTTCAATATAGTACTAGAAGTCCTAACTCAAGCAATAAGACAGTAGAAGGAAATAAAAGGGATACAATTTGGAAAGGAAGAAGTTCAGTTAGCTTTATTCGCTGATGACCTGATTGTATATGTAAGAGACCCAAGAGACTCCATCCCCAAACTCCTGAAGGTGATTAACTCCCATAGCAAAGTAGCAGGATACAAAGTCAATGCACAAAAATTAGTAGCCTTCCTATATGCCAATGACAAAGATACACAGAAAGAAATAAGAGACATAGTCCCATTTTCTTTTTTTTTTTTTTTTATTTATTAGTCAGTTCTGTATTCAGCAAATACAGTCAGTTTGGTACCATTATTAGGCTCATCCGTGACCTACCCCCTCCCCTTGGCCCCTCCTTGTTGAGGTATACGGGTCATGCATTGTGGAGTTAGCCCACAGTTATGGCTAAGCTAAATGTCTCTGCATATCATGACCCAACATGTGACTCTGACATTCTTTCTGCCCCCTCTTCCGCAAAATTTCCCTGAGCCATGTTGGGTTCATTTTTGGTCTGCTTCAGTGATGAGGTGTTGGGGGCCTCTGAGGCTCTGGCTCTCTGATTTGGTAGGAGTTGATTTTTCTCTATGCTGATCTCCTTCCGCCTTGTGCTGGTGTCCGGTTCATCAGGAAAACAGCCCCCTTGCTTGTTTCTCCAAGTTTTCTTAGTTTCAGCCGGGTCCCTTTTGAGGTATGATGGGGTGGCTCTCTCCTTAGGGTCTACATCTATCTGAAAAAGAGAAGCAGATTCTCCAACGGAGAGTAAGTTAGCACCAGGACAAATGAGATAACCCTTACTTTTTTTTTTTTTATAGAGAATTTAATAGGTGTAGGCCCTCTTGTAGCCCACAATTGAAAGTAGCTTGATACTGGAGAGTGGGCTTATGTTTGGATATGGTTCTGACTTGTTTCTCAGCTCCAGCTATGGGTCCCATACCAGTGAGGGGATCAATTAGCCCAATTGAGAGCAGTTGGTTCCCCACCATGGCTGTGTGCCACCACTGCACTTGTGTGGGCATCACAATAACTTATTTGCTGCTAAGTAGGTTAGACCATGCGTTGCTTCGATAGATATTGGTCAATTTCCCCCAGTCGCCCATGTAGCACCTTCTGGCACTAGACGCGCTGACTGTCTGGGGACTGACTCTCATCCAACTTCCAGCCATGCCATTCTAATTTGCATGTCAATCACATAAGGTATCTTCAGCAGTAGGGTCTTACCACTAACCTTTGGTGGGTCATCAAGTACTCTGACAGAAATCTGTCTGTCTTTTAGGAAACCTTGTAGGTCTCACTGATCAAAAGATCATTGTGGATGATAGCCCCATGCTGGATCTGGGAGTTACAGGTCAGTGCCCACTAAGAAAATGAGGAAAAAGATAACTAATATACAAGAGTTAGAGATAAGAGAGAGAGAGACAGGGAGAGGGGAAGTGAGGGAGGGAAGATGTAGGAGATTAAGGTTAGTCTTAATCTAACCCTCTCCAGTGTCTTGTGGTTCAGGTGTTCCCTGTAAGGGCCTGGTGAAGGATCAGCCATTTGGTCTATCTTTTAGTAAGTAGAAGATTATGGTACCATTGCTGTTTGGGTCTAGATTTGTGTTTCCCACCCCTTTGATGCCCTCCCCTCCCTCCCCTTCCATCCTAGTGTCTAATCTAGGAGATGCTTGCTGGGTATGTAAGGTATCTTCGGTAGATTCAGGTTAGGTGCTGTAGATGAGTGAGACTATGTGGCGATTTTTTTTCTGTGATTGGGTAAGTTCACTGAGAATGATCTGTTCCAGGTTCAACCATTTTTCCTCAAATTTCATTGTGTCATTTTTTCTTACTGCTGTATAGAATTCCATTGTGTAGATATACCACATCTTAGTTATCCATTCTTCTAGGGATGGACATCTGGGTTGATTCCAGCTCTTAGCTATTACAAATTGAGCCGCTATAAACATGGTTGAGCAAATCTCTTTAGTCTGTGGTTTGAAGGTTTTAGGGTAGATGCCCAGTAAGGGAATAACTGGGTCTGTTGGTATCTCTATACTCAGCTTTTTCAGAAGAGACATAGTCCCATTTTCAATAGCAACAAAAAAATAAAAATTCCTTGGAATAACGTTAACCAAGGAAGTGAAAGATCTATACAACGAAAACATAAAAACACTCAAGCATTCCCTCCATTGTTGGTGGGAATGTCGGATGGTACAACCACTTTGGAAAGCAATATGGAGACTTCTGAATAAGCTGACTATAGAGATACCAACAGACCCAGTTATTCCCTTACTGGGCATCTACCCTAAAACCTTCAAACCACAGGCTAGAGAGATTTGCTCCACCATGTTTGTAGCAGCTCAATTTGTAATAGCTAAGTGCTGGAATCAACCCAGATGTCCATCACTAGAAGAATGGATAACTAAGATGTGGTATATCTACACAATGGAATTCTAAACAGCAGTAAGAAAACATGACACAATGAAATTTGAGGGAAAATGGTTGAACCTGGAACAGATCATTCTCAGTGAACTTACCCAATCACAGAAAAAAAATTGCCACATAGTGTCACTCATCTACAGCACCTAACCTGAATCTACCCAAGATACCTTACATATCCAGCAAGCATCTCGTGGACTACACACTAGGATGGAAAGGGAGGGAGGGGAGGACATCAAAGGGGTGGGAAACACAAATGTAGACCCAAACGGCAATGGTACCATAAAATTCTACTTACTAAAAGACAGACCAAATGACTGATCCTTCACCAGGCCCTTACAGGGAACACCTGAACCACAAGACACTGGAGAGGGTAGGATCAAGACTAACCTTAATCTTCTACATCTTCCCTCCCTCCCTCTCCCTCTCCTTTTCTCTCTCTCTCTCTCTCTCTCTCTCTCTCTCTCTCTTTCTCTCTTCTCTCTAACTCTTCTATATTAGTTATCTCTTTCTCCTTTTCTTAGTGGGCACTGACCTGTAACTCCCAGTACCAGCATGGGGCTATCATCCACAATGAGCTTCTGATCAGAGAGACCTACAAGGTTTCCTAAAAGACAGACAGATTTCTGTCAGAGTACTTGATGACCCACCAAAGGTTAATGGTAAGACCCTACTGGTGTAGAAACCTTGTGTGGTTGACGTGCAAAATAGAATGGCATGGCTGGAAGTTGGAAGAGAGTCAGTCCCCAGACAGTCAGCGCATCTAGTGCCAGAAGGTGCTACATGGGCGACTGGGGGAAAATGACCAATATCTGTCCAAGCAACGCATGGTCTAACCTACTTAGCAGCAAATAACTTGTTGTGATGCCCACACAAGTGCAGTGGTGGCACACAGCCATGGTGGGGAACCAACTGCTCTCAATTTGGCTAACTGATCTCCTCAGTGGTTCAGGACCCATAGCTAGAGCTGGGAAACAAGTCAGAACCAAATCCAAACATAAGCCCAGTCTCCAATATCAAGATACTATAAATCATGGGCTACAAGTGGGCCTACACCTATTAAATTCTCTATAAAAAAATAAGGGTTATCTCATTTGTGCTGGTGCTAACTTACTCTCCGTTGGAGAATCTGCTTCTCTTTTTCAGATAGATGTAGATCCTAAGGAGAGAGCCTCCCCATCATACCTCAAAAGGACCCTGGCTAAAACTAAGAAAAATTGGCAAAACAAGCAAGGGTGCTGTTTTCCTGAAGAACCGGATACCAGCAGAAGGGTTAAGGAGATGAACACGAACACAGAGAAAAATCAACTCCTACCAAATCAGAGAGCCAGAGACCCAGTGGCCCCCAACACCTCATCACTGAAGCAGACCAAAAATGAACCCAAAATGGCTCAGGGAAATTTTGTGGAAGAGGGGGTGGAATGAATGTGAGAGCCACATGTAGGGTCATGATATGCAGAGACATTTATCTTACCCATAACTGTGGTCTAACTCCACAATGCATGTCCCATATACCTCAACAAGGAGGGGCCAAGGGGAGGGGGTAGGTCACGGATGAGCCTAATAATGGTACCAAACTGACTGTATTTGCTGAATACAAAACTAACTAATAAAGAAAAAAAAAAGAAAAAAGAAAGAAACAAATGAAGACAAAAAAGAAGGAAAAAAAAAGAGATGCTTTACTTCAAAGACAAATCAGTTGCCAAATGTTTACAACAAAATATCTAGAGCTGTAGTGAAGGCATATAGTGTGATGGCTGAGTACAGCTTTCTCATCATATCCGGGAATGCAATTTATAATTTATGAAACCCAAGGTCGTTGCTGACTTACTACTATCAATGTAGTGACAAAAGACCTGTACACAGAACGATATCACAAGTGTGGATGGTGATGATTGCCACGTTGTGTTCCCATATGCAAGGAAAAATTTGTGATCTTTGGATACATAAAGCATATATAATTTGGGCCAAAGAAAATTACAATACTATTTTAGGACATAGAACTCATATTTCATGATTGTTTTCCCTTTTCTTCTTTTCCTTTCTTGTCCTCTTTTTTCTTTGTATGTTATCCTTGAATCTGTGATCCTCCTGCTTCACACTCCCTAGTTCTGGTATTGTGGACTCACTTCAGTCAGTGATAGTATATTTTTTTAAATTAAATTGAAAGAAATTTTAGCATTTTAGTATTTGACTAGTTTTATTACCACTGAATTTAAATGTGTGAGAATCTATAATTCCAATTATCAAATATCTTTTGGATTTAAATCTGAGGAGGTCACTCTTGAAAAAAACAGAGCAAAAGGTAGTCTTGCTGGAAAGAGGAGCCTCACAGGAACTTCTGTTGATGCTGTGGGATCTGCTTTGGTTCCAGTCTTTCCTTCCTGTAGGTACGTTAGGTGTGCAGTGGATCTCTGGAAAGGCCTCCTCACAGTTATTTACCTGGATAACTGGCTTTAGCCTGCGGAAGCTTGGAGCCCACTGCCCTTTTTGTGTCACCCTGGCCCTTACAGTGCCCACTCTGCCATGTAGCTGAGCCATGTTTTCTTCCTGTTCAGTTCCTCTGCTTCCTAAGGATAGACCCTGACTTCATTCTCTTTGTTCTCGCTTACCGCCCACCCCTGTACAGTTTTTACCCTCTACCCACTCTCCACTAAGAGTTCTAGTTCTTGTGTCACCACCATCTTGCCTGAATGACCACATCAGTGGTCTCCTTGCTCCCACCTCTTTCTGCCATAGTCCAATAGCATAGTGTCAGAAGGTAAACACAATCACACTTCTTCACTGCTGAAAACCACCTGTGGTCTTACATTACCTCACAAGACTACAAGATCTTAAAAGTTGGCACCACCAGCCACACAGACATTCAGGCATTTCCTCAGAAACATCAAGTTGGTTCTCACCTGAGCCTTTGTACATGTTGTGTCCTCCCCAAGCTTGTAAACCAACACTGTGCTCCAGCATCAGCTTTCCCAGAGCCTGTAGTACTGACCTTAGAGTAAGTGTGTTGTGTGTAATCTGCTTTCCCTGCTGGCTCTGAGGAGCTCTGTGAGTATGAGTATGGAAAGAAGATGGCTGTGTTCCCAAGATGAGTACAGACCCTGCCACAAAGAGGTGCTTCAGTGACTATTTGCCACCTGCTTTCTGAAACTGTGCTAACTGTTGATTTCTGGGCATTCTGTTTCTTGATCATACCAGAAAAGCAGCTGCTTACATATTTGCTTACATATTTAGTTAGAGTTCCTTTTGGCTCATACATTATTTCTTTCCTATTTCATGAATTTTTATGACATTTAGTAATGGTGAACACTTCCTTAGAGCTACAGATTTGTATGTGCATAGGAGAGTGCCATTTGGGCCCTTTTACTGAGTGGGTAGATGGGTATATGCGTAGATGGATGGGTGGATAGACAGTGGTATATAGGTAGATGGCTATATTGATAGGTAGACAGATGGGTAAATACATGTGAAGATAGAGGTATGAATGGAGACTTAAATGGATGGGATATATAGTAGAGAAATACAATGATGAATGGCGATCTGTGATTTGCAGTTGTAGATAGTAGTTTTAGCCCATTTATCTCAAATCTGTTTTCTTCTCTCTGAATAAAGTTATTAAGTCCCTTATTCCATGGGAAGACTATTGCACAATGCATCTACTAGTGCTTGAAAAATAACAGAAGCAAGAAGAAAGGACAACTGAAGCCATGATCCTCAATTCAGTTTTCAGGAAAAACAAGCACTTTATGCTTCTAAATACTTAATAGTTCCTCAAGGAAATGTTTCCATGATCAAAACTCAATGTCAAGATCAGTAGAGCAGACTTCTGGCTATGGCAGTACACAGTTCTTTGCCTATAAATCTCCCTTCAATTGCTGTTTTGAGCAAAGCTTGAAGGCTTGAAGCAAGGCTCTCTTACTCTATTCTCATTTTAAGAAATCTTCTCCACAAGGAGCTAAATTACCAGAGGAACAGGGAACCTCCACATATGCTGGATGCCCTGCCCCGATTTATGATGAAACCTTCCTTTGGTGTGAGTTGGCAGGTCTCCTTTCTTCCTCTCCTTGGTTTCCAAGGTAGCAGACCCCATCTCCCTTCAAACTTGGGCTCCCCCAGTGCAGTTCCACTTAGCATGTCTATGTGAGGTTACAGATACACATTGAGCCCAGAACTCATTGCGTTTTTGGAAAAAGCAAAACAAGAGAGGGGATTTTCCATATCCACACTTTTCCACAGAAATGTATTCATAAACTTTAAACTAGCCCAAACTATGTTAATGTATGTGGCTGGCTTCTGTGCCAATTTTCATTGTGAATCAGATGCTAAATAAAAGGGTTCTTGTCTTTCTCCTTCCTCCTCCCCTACAGTAATTTCAAGTTCATAAACCCATTTTGTAAGGGAATTGGGTCTTAGTAGAGAATCAGAAACCATGTTGTTCTTACAGCTGCTTACACTGTTTGCTTTAAACCTTTGATAGGAACATAGAGCTCGTGACAGCAGCAGCTGAGGTAAACACATGCCTTTGTATATAATGCTTTTTATAAGGTGATTCTATTCATTACTACCTTGGTTTTGGCATCAGGGAATGACCCATGGAAGTTCTGCTCCTTAACCCCTATCCTGCCCTTCCTTTCTTCCAGAGAAGAAAACATCCATTTTTATTTGACTTCACAGCCCTTTCTCCACATTAGAATTTGCAAGAGAAATCCAAGACAACCCCAGCAGTTACTATTTTTATTTAACCAGGTGATATGAATTTCACAATAAAAGCTGTAACCCTTCTGAGTACAAGTTGACATGTCGTGACATGTCCAGTTGTCAGGTTTCTGTACGTTTTGGTTCAAATGTTCCCTGCCTTCTTTATCCCTGGTCACAGCACACCTCTGAGGACTGTCTGTGAGTTTCTCTTAGCTGCTGACTCAAGTTGTAGAAGACACAGGGTATATAGGAGGGACATCTGCCAGATTTTGACCTGAAGTAGAGCCCCAAAGACCCCACAGGTCTGAGGGATTCAATCTCCCTGCCTCTCCTTTCCATGACTGGCTCCCTAATTCTAACAAGACTGGCCTACGTGCACCAAGACAGAGGTTAACATAAGCATTACAGTGAAAACCACCAGCTCTAAATGCAAGGTAGTGTTCATGACCCTCTGTCAGGGAAGACTCCAGGCAAACATCAGGCTCACAACCCAGTGTTTTCCTGCAACCTTGACCCTGGATTTCTCCATCCTGAAAATATCAATAATAATTGGAATCGTTTCAGAAGGTTGTGTTTATATTATATGAGATTATATGAGATAGTTAACATACAATGATCTAGAACATGCCAGGATACAATATTGCTATTAATGCTATTAGAAACTATGAATATTATTTCAAATTAATACTTGATTATAATTAATAGTGATTATTATCATAGATACCACAATTAAAATTATAATCACATTGTTCATACCTATAATTTCTAGTTTTGACTATAGTATTAGCAGTGGCAGCTGTTAATATGATCCAGTGATTGGGTTTACAGAAGCATCTTTTTATCATCTGGAGATACTCATGTGGACATTGAAAAAAACGCTTGCATTCATAAGTTTTTTTTGTGAAGATGAATAAATGGCTCTGTACAGTGCCTGGCCCATCAGCTTGCAAGCCAGGGCTGCCACTCTTATGGCATTGGGAGTTGTCCCCCCAAGACCCTCCACAAGGGGACAACTTATTTTGTTAGCATCAAGTGTGACTCTCTCATCCCAGGACTTCCACAGCTGTTTGATAAGAATGACCATATACAAATTCAGGTCATGGGCCTGGTGACATCCATGAATTATGCTGGACAGTGAACTCAGACTCCAGGAGAAGATGATACCTCCTTCTTATGTCCTCATCTAGGCCTGGGCCATTAACTCTGCCTAGCAACTGGAGGAGTCAGGGTGCAAGCAACAGGCTGTGCCTGCAGACAGATACCCAGAGCAGAGACTCATCTGTCTACTGAGTTCACCTGGCTTCCTCTCCACCTATGGCATCAATTTCTTCTTGCTCCAGGGATATGTGCAGGCAGGAGATGACAGCCTGGAGCATTCTAATGGATTTTCAAAACCAGGCTGGTATGGGCCATAGATGGCCTGTCATTTTCCACCAGGACTTCTGGCTCCTGGATGTTGACTGTCTGGTGAAGCCTAAAGACTTCTGAGGAATGTGTGAAAACCATAATATAAAACACATGGTATATATATATATACACACACACATATATATATATATATATATATATATATAAAACCAAATATTTCTAAGTTATAACATAGTAATAGATGTATTCTTCCAATGGTCAACTAAATAGCATGACATAAAAGGAGGGATAAAACTGTCATAAGCCTCTTACCCGATGTAGCCCCAAGCCTATAGAACTTTGGGTCAATTAAATTGCAATTCATTTTAAGTTGTCCCATCCCAGATATTTTGTTATAAAAGCAGAAAATAGGCTACAATAAAGAAGAAGGAAAGGCAGGAAGGGAGGGAGAAAAGAAGAAAGGCTGAATAGTAAGCTCAGTTAGTAGAAAACAAACACAAGAATGAGGTCCTGAGCTTGGATCCACAGAACCCACCTGGGCATGGTGGTACACTCCTGTACAGGAAGTAGAGACAGGCAAGCTGCCAAATCAGATAGTCTGGCCAAATCAGTGATCTCCGATTCAATGAGAGACTGTGACTCAATAAATAAGGTGGAAAGCAATAGAGGAAGGCATCACACTTCAATCTCTGGCCTCCAGAGGCACGTGCACATATGTGTGTGTGAATACATTGTATGCCCCACATGTATTCACACACACATACAAACACACACAAAACACAGGCACATCACACATATGCATGTGAATGAAAGAAGGTAAAAAAATGAAGAAAGAAAGAGAAATGAAGGAAACTAGGAAGAAAGGAAAGAAGAAATGGAAGAAGAAAGTATTAAGTGCTATTACACTTATGGGAAAATAAATTTTTATCAGCAAGAATCCGGAGATAAATATGAAATCAGCAAGAAGAATGAATGGATTTCGAAATCAACAAATATTTATTGTGTGCTGACTATATTCTAGGGCAGGGGTTGCAGACTCAAACACATGCAAAGCCAGGCAAGAAGGTGCTGATAGAAAAGATCCAGGACATTCTCTGCACCCTGTTAACCCTCTCTGAAGGAAACAAGTTCTGATGTGTAGGGAAACAGCAGGCTGTATGTAATAATGTGCAGACAAGCCTGGCTCATTGGTCCAGAATGGCCTTCAAGATCCTTGCTTCATGTAATATGGCTTCTGCCTGCTATATTCTCAAGTTTTGCAAGGAAATTTAACACTTTCCTTTATAAAAAGTGTCGGACACTTCTGGATACTATTTATGTATAACAAATTCACTCAAAGTATAGCCATTAAAAAAATCCTGCTATTTCTCATAGATTGTTTTTGGTTCATTCATAGGCACAATGGGTTGGCTTATTTTTGCTTTGTCATGTCTGAAGCCTTGGCTAGTAACATGGAAAGGATGGAGATAGTGAGCGGGGGCTAGGTATCTGGAGCTGAAATGATCTAAGTGACTGGTTAGTGAACTGTACTGGAAGACTTAATGACCATGATTACCAATTTGCCACCAAATGTAGCTTCCTCCAGTGGCTTCACTACCTCCCATCATGGTGGACTCATAATAATGGGATTTTCCCCATGATGGCACAGCACTTAAGGTGTGAGTATTCTTACAAACAAGAAGGAAGTTTCATGGCACTTTTTGGTCTAGGCTTCAAAGACATAAACTGTTGCTACAGCCTTACTTTCTTGGTCAAAGCAGTCACAAGTCCATCTAGATTCCAATGGAATGAAATTAGGCTCTGGTCCCTGCTTGGGGTGTAATAAATTTACATTTTATGAGAGCAGGTGAGCCAGAAAATATTTTTTGCTACAATATTTAAAAACTACAATCTGCTCTAAGACCTAATTCACAACTTAATTTTAGAACTGGGAATATGACTCAGTGGTAGAGGGGCTACCTAATATGTGATGACTTAGTTTATCAAACCTCACATTGGAAAAGCAAACACGTATTTTCAAAATAAGTTAAACACTGTGTGTACAATATGAAACATATTTGTAGGCTAGACATGGAGCAAATGTTGGAGAACAGTAATATTTTATCTATGCTTTATAGGCATGAGAACTTAAAAGTTATTAAGATCAGAGCCTTCATTTTTGAGAACTCCATCTAACATTATGAGTTTTTGGAGTTTCTATGAATTAAATATCCACTTTTTTATATTCCTGTTGAATTTGAAGAGATTTGGGTCAAGGGAAGATACTGAGACTAGATGTCAATATATATATAGGAATAATATGGAAAATATACTTCCTCGTTCCAGGCTTTAAGAGAGACATTTGAAATTTTAAAATACTTCAGAAATATAAGTCCTCTACACCCTCCATGGAGACATACTATTTAAAACAGACTTCCATGGTACAGCTGTTAACCATAAATTCAGCAATCACTCTTATGCAATGCTACAAAATTCTCGATTTGCTTTTCTTTTTAAATTAATTTTTATTTTCTTTTAAATAACATGAAACTCTACACTCTGATAAATGCATAGTGTACCTCCCTTCCTTCCTCAGGAATAAAGTCTTTTTCATGTTTGTGAATTCACATAAGGATTCAAACATACGTGAAAAAGTGTCCAACTGCTTAGAGGAAAACATATAATTTACACTTATATTGTTATTATTGTTCTTAAGTCTCATTAATGACAATGAGGACCCAATCTCTCACTTTGCTGTCTCTGGCCCCCATGGATATGGAAGAATAAAGCTAAAAAAATCTCCACCCCTCTTTTGAATAATAATAAGGCATGCTTAGCCTAAAAGTCACTCCTTATTACTGTGGTATCTTCAACCTGCTTACAACTCGCATAGTGTCTTTATGAGATGTACTCATTCATAGGGTGACTGAAAAGGTTATAGCTGAAGCAGGGATCATAGGCCCTTTATCGTGATCCTGAATTCTGGGTAGGTTGTCCAAATATTAATTGTGAAAGCAGGTTGCTGGGTGGCAGTCTGATCCTCGTCCCCTTTGCATTTGGCAGGCATCCAGGCAAATATGTGATCACAGCCTCTGTGTGAGCTCAACTTTGTAGGTAATGTGGCAGGTATGTGGCATTAAAGAGCAGGAAGACCATCAAAGGCTGGTAATTGTTTAACTCTTACAGTGCACACCATGGGTACATGGACCACACCCAGCAACCTGGCAGGACGTGCTGTGCATGACTGGAAGGAAGTACTTGATATACTCTGAGCCAAGAAGAGGGTTTAGGCAGCAGCTCGGGGCTGGCACAGGAATCCCAGCCCAATAGCCTACTTGAAATCTCAAAACTCAAAGTACCTGTGCTTTAGGGAGGCAGCTGCCCATTAGCTGGCGAAATAATCATGTCAGTATTTGGAGCTCTGTTTTCTTCACTAACGAAGAGTTTGTACATGTCACCCCTCAGATACAGCTCAGTTATGATATGCTCTGATACAGTGATTCCTAAACTAGAGGACCCATCAGACTCACTTAGAAAGTCTGATATAACACAAACAGCTAGGAAGCCACATTCATGGAGTTGCTGATTCAGAAGACCCATGTAGGGCCCAAGAATGTGCATCTAAACCCATCTCCCAGTGTTGCTAAGCTGCTAGTTTGAAGATCTGACCACATTTTCAGGACAGCTGATCATATCTCTAGTGCTTGGCTATTCTCTGAGGATCTTCCTGGACTACCTCACATACTCTTAGCACCACATGAAGAGGGCTTCTTTGCTTCAGAAGTATAGCACTCTTTGTCAAATTTTCCTGGCCCATTACTATTTCTTCTCTGACCAGATTAGCTGTTTCAAGAGTAAAGAGCTGGATATAAGAAAAAAAAAATGACACATAGCTCTTTTGGTCAAATGATTAGGCTATATTTTTACCCATCCTTATGTTATGTGATTTGCTTAGTATTGTCTTAAATATAAGAAGCATTCAATAAATATTTATTGAATGAAAAATAAGCTCAGTAGAACAAAATACAAAGGAGAGACTAAGGATTGTGTTCAAATGAGGTTTATCTTCAGATTGCCACTATCATTGTCCAGGGTCCCAAGATACAAAACCTTCAGGGACCAGGCTGACAATGTTACTATGGGGGCCTATTCTATGAGAAATGACAGTGGTGAAAAGTAGGAGGCAAGCATGCATGAAGTACTTTGAAGGCCCTGGAGATTTTATTGGCTAAATTGAAGCTCTTCAACTATCAGTTTGCAAATTCCAAATGGTTCTTCACCAATTCTCCCATACCTTCAAACAAGGAGTTACTATTTTTATTTTGCCTAAGTTCACATTGCTTATAATTTAATTTGAAATATGTCCATCATTAAAAGTAGTTGTTACACTGAATAGTTTAGCAGTTTGTGACAAGGAAACAGTCAATGTATGTTTAGTACAGGAACAATGTTTTGTTGTTTTGTTTTGTTTTTCAATATGTTCTATCTAAAGCAGGTTAAATCCACAAGTGTGAAGCCAATGGACATAGGGGAAGACTGCAGTCTAGAAGCCTAATAGCTCCAAGGGATGACACATACATTCTTGTGTTTTCCTTTTCCTTTGAATGTGTACCAATATACTGATTTCTTTCTAACAAATAGAATACAGCAAAAGTGATAGGACTTCCACATTTGGTAGTTTCCTAATAGCTCAAATTCTCTCTTTCTCTCTCCTCTCAATTCTCAAGCAGAAGAGGGCCACATGACAAGTAATTCGACTGGCCTCAGCAGAAACTGAGGCATGCATCCTCCAGATTGAGCTGGGAAGTGGATTCTTCCCCACTCAGACCTTACAAGAAGACCACAGGCATGGCCAGCACCCCAATCTCAGCCTTCAGAGACTGAAATAGAAGTCCCAGCTGTTATAACAGGAGTCTCAAACTGCAGAAACTGAGATAAGTACATGTTATATTCATATTCTAGGTCTGGGGTCATTGTTTATACAACATAAACAACTGACCTGAAAGAAATCTATTAACACTGTAAGCATTTCTTGGGAATTTGGTTGTCAGCAATTGGAAAATTCAAATCTTAAGACCATATTCAACTGTTATGTGGTGCCAACTTGAACCAGCTTACAAAAGCCAGTCATATCCCTCTCTCCTTCTACATTTAGCATGACATGTTAATAATATGACATCAGTGTGATAAGAGTATTTCTACAATGGAAATCAGAAAACAATAAATTTTGAGACCCAATTTTCTAGAATACTACTTTTCTTCAAGTTTTCTTCAAAAGTTCAATCAGAAGTCCTGGAGCTCACTTTATTTTGAACCAGAAACTTAATAAATTAGCATAACAGACACGAGAAGTAGTGTTTCATTGTCAGCACTGGAGGTATCTAAGCTATGTGGACTGTGGGAGATGCAATATAGGGCTTCCTCTTTGCATGAACAGAGTATGTGAATGTAAACTTTTGAGTAACATTTCACCTCACGAATATGCAATAGTCCTATCTCTGGCCACTGAGGGAAGGATTTTGTTACCTGCCTTGTGCTAATTTTTGCCCTGGAATAGTTTTTTTATGAATAGTTTTTATTATCAGTCTCAAGTGAACCATCTGGAAAGGACTATAGAAAATTCTGAGTAGAAGTTTCTGGCAAGACAAAAAGTCAGTTCAGGAATCCTTGCCATTTGGTACTTGCTTTCAAGTAAACACTTGTATTTGAGGAATATTTCATTTGGAAAATTGTTTTTAATGTTACATATAATCAGAGGGTAAAGCTGATGAGAGACAGCCTCACTTATCTCTTACTACTGAAATAGTCCAGACATAGGTGTGTTCTTTATATCTAATTTAGCTTTTACTCTACCACTTAGAATTACTTTTTACATAGTATCTCTTTTCAATTATTTCCTTCTCCATTTCTCAATTTTTGAATGACGTAATACTTGTTTCCCCATTAGGAATACCTTTGGGAATTGTAGACATAATAGCTCACATGAAGAGGATATATGTTCATGAAAACTGCTTGTATCAATAGAAAATAAATGGGTAATTATGAGTAATTAAATTGGGTATGTCAGATTGCAGGGTAAATCAGTGTAGCTCCACAAAAATATGGCTATGCTATCAATCTTCATTTACAGTTGAAGAATTTGGAATATAGGCCCTGTAGTCATCTGACTTTCTGTGACTTGTAAAGGATAATGTCAAAGGCCTTCAAATCAAAGCACGCTTCTATCTTCTCAAATGGACTTTATGTTCCTTCTTTTAATGTGATAGAATAAAACCTTAGAGATGAAACTCCAGGGAAGGAAATTCCATTCCAAAGGTGTAGTAAGCTTTACAGCCTGCTCTGAGAGGAAACTCTAACTAACCTTGAAATGTGGGTTATCTGCTAGGGTTTGGCACCACTTTTTCATTTCATTGTATCCATGTACTTAAAACATCTCCATCCCTGTTATCTGAAAAATGGACTCCCCTAAATTACAAGACTTTCAAGTGTAGATAACATGACCCCCCCCCCATAGTCAAGGACTACATCATCATTTATTACATTTGGAAGTCTTACTTTTCTTTTTTTGAGGCAAAACCAACAGACTGGTCTTTTGTATGAGAGAGAGAGATAAAGAGAGAAAATTGGTGTGCCAGGGTCCCCGACCACTGCAATTTAACTCCAGATGCTTATGTCACCTTGTGCAATTGCTTCATCTTGTGTGTCTAGCTTACGTGGGATCTGGCAAGTCAAACATGGGTCCATAGTCCTCACAGGAAAGTGCCTTAACCACTAAGTAATCTCTCAATCCCTGGAAGTCTTATTTTTTAAGAAAACTTGGGCCCATTCTCTAGACAAACTCTCCACCTAAAATCCCCAAAATGTCACTGCCATTACTGCTAGGTTCTCCAGGGTGTCCATTCATCATTTCTGTAAAGTAAGCATTGAGGAGACTCTCCACCTCATTCTTCTGTCAAAGGCATTTCCTATAAAACATGGAGGTGAAGGCAATCAACATTCTATAGGATCTTAGGAGAGTTACATAAGTTCTCCATGCTCATGTTTTCTTATCTGTGAAACACAGCATTAGTAAAGCCCACTTCATAAGTCATTGTAAGGATTAAATGAGTTAAGACCTAAGAAATGCTTGGAGCAGTACCAACCATAAAGGAACATTCAGCTAATGACACTGCTTACAGTGGATGAGCCAGCTGCCACTGCTGCTTCCTGGAAATGCCTATGTATGATGGACAGGGTAGCTCTGTGCTGTCCAACTTGTAGTCAACCTGCCATTTATTTTATTCACCATGTCTTTCAGATTTAAGGAGTGTTACATTATCTATCTATTGCTGTGTGACAAATTTTCCCAGACTTAGCATCTTCTAACACATATTTATTGTCTCTTTTTTGTGGGTCAGAAATTCAGGCATTGTGTAGTGGAATAGTCCTGGCTCTGGGACTCTAATGCACTTGCAATTACAGTATCAACTTAGTGGAAGTCAATCATAGGCTCCAATGGAGGACAATCAGCTTCCAACTTCACTCACAAGGATGATGGCAGACCTCAGGTTACCTTTTCACAGACTTCTTAGGTGTTCTTATGACATGATAGCTGGCTTTCTCAAAAGTGAGTAAGTAAGATAGAAAAAGACAAAACTAACTTCTTTGTATTATACTCTCAGAAGTGGCATGTTCTGTTCATAAGAAGCATATCATGAAGTACAATATATTATGGGTAGGAAGAAAATGAGCCGTTAGGGCTGGCTGGAGGCGTAGCTTAGCAGTTAAGGTGTTTGCCTACAAAGGCAAGGGACCCAGGTTCGATTCCCTAGGATCTGCATAAGCCAAATGCACAAGGTGGTACATGCATCTGGAGTTCATTTACAGTGGCTGGAGGCCCTAGTGCACCCATTTTCTGTCTCTCTCTCTCTCTCTCTCTCTCTCTCTCTCTCTCTCTCTCTATATATATATATATATATATATATATATATATATATATATATATCTTGATTCTCTCAAATAAATAAATAAAATAAAATAAACTTAAAAACAGAAAATGAGGCTTTACCACTTGTGGGGACAAGTATCACAAAAATTGTAACAGTATCTTTCAAACTATTTGTCTTTCACAATCTAGAGACCTTAGAAATTTTAGTTTAAGTGCACTTTGTAGATCAACTAACACAGATAGTTGTTCAATTGATAGATGAGTGAAGTGACTTGCCTGAGGTCACATAACTAGATGGCCACAGAGAGTAGAATTAACTCTCTAATTTTGTGTGTAATTGTAACTGATGTCCAAGTCATGCTGAAGATGAATTCCACTGATATGTAGTGGCATGTCCTAATGTCCCTGGTTATTAGGATATTAAAATCTATGTATGTTTTATTGACACATTGTCTGATATGGTAGCCAATGACCACATGTGTGGTAGTGATATGTGATATCAAATTATTTCATAAAAGAATGCAATTTTTTTCATTATTTACTTTTCTGTTGATTATATGTGGAAGTAATAATATTTTGGATATGTTAGGAAAGATAAAATACATTATAAAAAACCATTTTCTCATTTCTTCTACTTTTGTCATGTGGCTTCTAGAAAACTGAAAATTACCCAATAGGAATATTACCAATAGGTTATATGTTCATACAGTAAGGTTCTCAATTAGTAAAAAATAAAAAGTAAAATAAAATTAGAAATTACATATGTGGCTGGCATTGCATTTTTTTGTGCACTGCATTTATACTGTTGTAGACTAGGCAAACTGTCATCCTTATTTTCCATATCTTCAGTATACTTCCAGCCCTATTTCCATCAAAGATTTTTGAATTAGAACAACACAGGCTGGTTGAGGTCTCTGTTCTCCTAACACATGAGAAATCACTGTGGAATGAGTGTAGGTGATTTTCAAGTCTGCTTACTTGGGCCTTTACAAAGGGCAATAATAGAGGTTATTTTGGGAAACTTGTGGCAAAGGTTACCAGTAACAATTGTCCTCTAGTAAGCTCAAATTCTTCTTCAAGGACCAAATTTCTACAGAAAAGCTAAGGGCCAAAAGACTACTTCCTTTTTTGAAAGATCATGTTAGAGTAAGAACCCCCAGCTGGATCAATGACTTTCTATTCCCTACTCCTTTCTTTGTTCAGCCTTTCTTCTGCCCTTTCCTTTTTCTTCTTCCTTTCTTTCTTTTCTTTCTTTTCTTTCTTTCTTTCTTTCTTTCTTTCTTTCTTTCTTTCTTTCTTTCTTTCTTTCTTTCCTTCTTTTTCTTTCTCCTTTTCCTATGAATTAGTGTAAAAAATTTCAAACCTGGCTTTGGTCTTGAAGTATATTATAAAGTAATCAATTGCATCTCTTGGATAGACTGCATATTTGTAAGGTTGTTTAGTGAGAGATGTTGAAAGACAGCCAACACAGGGTCTTATCATTGAGAGAGCAGATTATCATTCCTCTCACTGTACATACTATATTGTTGTCAGAAGGCTTTGCTTGCTCAGGATTGGTTTTATTGTAATTTGTTTCATGCTTGGGGAAGAGAAATGCCTCTTGTGTGTTAATTCAAAGTGGTTAGTCTGCACATTCTTTCCAAGCAGCTTCCGACCTGGTCTTCTGTCCACACATCCACCAATGAGTGGGCCATGAAGTCCCCCACAGGCCTCTGCCCTAACTGCCCTTTCTGTTGACATTCCAAAGTACTAAGCTCACACATGTACTGGGAGGACAGTAGCTTGAGGACACTTATTCCCTAAGAGAGAATCCTTGACTTTCACGGTATGTGACTTAGTTATTTTCCCATCCTTGTAAGGGCTTGACATTGTTTCAGAAAATAGTGTTGAGTCAGAGAATGTTGCTTCTAGTTTCTTTCTCACTGACCCATGCTGTCCAGTTTCTTCACTCCCGTCAAAACCTTTTTTGGAATGAGGCAGTATATAAAATAAATAAATAAAACTGTCCATGAAGTAAAACAAAGCTGGACAATTTGAAGATTTGTTTCTTCTCAAATACTTGAAGGAAACTGCTGTGCTTTAGACTTAGTAATAATACTAAATAAATAAGAGCCCCTGGGTGAATGTAATGATTATAAGAAATTGGCAGTTTCATAACCTGTGACTTGGTGACACAGTTTCCATGTGTGTTGCTGATTATGTGTAGCCTAGAAATCCCAGAACACCACAGTTTCCACTCCAACTCCATTTGAAGTTTTCCAAGTCATTTGGCCACAAAGGATGCTAAGCTTGAATCAAAAAGGTTATCTCCTCTCTACTGAATTTTCTGGAAGATGGCATTTATAACAATGTGTTGGCGGCTACTCTGTAAACTTTTGGTTACAATAAATAGAACATGTTGGTGTCAAGCAATAGACATAATTGCTAAATTCCTATGGTATCAGGATAGGCAGGAGCCAATGACCATAGGAATAGCTCTTAAGCATAGAAGTGCTGGTAGTGTGGGGAACAGAATTGAAACTGGGTCCTTTGGCTTTGCTTGCAAGCACCTTAACCACTAAGCCATCTCTCCATCCCAACTTTGGCATTTTCTGACAAAGTTAAACATAGTAATAACACATGACCAAGCAACTATGTTCCTTAGGGTCCACTCAAATGAGTTGAAATCTTGTGCCAAAAATAATTGCACATGGATATTTATAGCAGTAGCTTTATTTATAGTTGAGAAAATTAGTAGCAACCAAGATGCTCTTGAATTGATGAATGGATAAAATAACTATGGTTATCCATACAACAGAATGCTATCCAGAGATTTTTTTTTAAAAAAAAATGAGCTATCAATCCATAAATGACATGAAGTAACCTTAAATTCATTCACCTTGTTCAGCGAAAGAAGCCAGTCCCAAAAAGGCCTCATGCCTGCTCCATGATTCCAAATGTATGACTTGGGTGAAAAGCAAAACAACTGAGAAATGGAAAATAGTCAGTGATTAGGAGGAAGGGATACATATAGGTGGAGCCCCTGTGAACATTAGGACAATATACTATTTAGTATGATACTACAAGGATGGATGAAAATCATTATATGTGGATCAAAACCCAAGCCTGTACCACACAGACTGAACTCTCATGCTCACTGTGGATTTCAGTGAATATTAATATGTCAGTAGGTCATCAGTTGTAATGCGTGACCCAAACCAAATGCAAGCTGTTAAAATAAGGACAGGTGATGAAAGGGATAAGAGGTAGATGGGAACTCTGTACTTTCAGTTCACTTTTTCTGAAGGCCTAAGCCTAGGGAGGGAATGTACTCACATTAGAATGGATAATCCCATGTTTAATTTCTCTTCAGTTTAACTCTTTCTAGGGAAATCATTATTATTATTATCATTATTATTATTTTTTTTTTTACCTAGTCTGTGAATATTGTTACTTGTGTCAAAAAAGCAGTGTGGAGGGCTGGAGAGATGACTTAGCAGATAAGGCATTTTCCTGCAAAGCCAAAGGATCCAGGTTTGATTCCCCAGGACCCATGGAAGCCAGATACACAAAGTGGTACATGCATCTGGAGTTTATTTGCAGTGGCTAGAGGCCCTGGCATGGCCATTCTTTCTCTATCTGCCTCTCTCTCTCTCTCTTTAATAAATAAGTAACAAAAATTTTTGAAGGCAGTGTGGAATATAAATAAGACATATAACATTTTCAAAGCCTTGATGTTTGTATAAACATCAGTAGTTCCTCAATTTATGAATTCTTAAAATGCAGTGAAGGGGTTGTAACTGTTTCC
Organism: Dipus sagitta; assembly: GCA_036346955.1. Lineage (NCBI taxonomy): Eukaryota > Metazoa > Chordata > Mammalia > Rodentia > Dipodidae > Dipus > Dipus sagitta. The sequence continues at coordinate 53,288,025 of CM070779.1, read as the reverse complement.
TTGCTGACCTCTGAGTTTGGAAAGTAATGACTAAATGTCCTAACTTGTCTGTGATATTCTGATTTCAGCCTGTTTTCTGGAATTAATTATTAGCAGTAGTCATATTCTTCTCCAAAGTGTCCTGGTTTAGATAATCTGTTATATCATTGTTGGGTCTCAGAGCTCTTATTTGAGTAAGGAGCTGCAAAGTTACCATGAAGTGCTAGTCCCTTTTACCCTAGTCAGTCTGTTCTGTCTGGGCAATGCCTCGAACAGATAGAACCAACTAAGAACAAAGGTGTGTCTGCCAGGACCAAATGTTCCAAAAACAAATGGTTTTATCAGATGAAACTGTAACCTAGATCTAAAAATGATTGAGTGCAATGTCTGTGGTTTAAAAAAAATCACCTTAAATATTATAAGAATTTAGTAAAGTTGAACTTTAGATCATGTCATATCCTCACAAGCTTGAACCAGGAGAGGGTAGTATAAGTGGATCTTTATAGGTCATCGTAAGCCTACCTCCCAGAGTGCTAATGACATATAGAGCACAAAGACCTTGCTTTATATCTGTGTTGCCACAGGCAATGCAGAAGTACAATCTTCCCCTGTAAGAACCAGACCTCTTCATCACCCTTTGTCATTATTTATGCATTCAACAAATATCTGCTCCAGTAAGGCAATTTCTGGTGGATAAAGCAAGTAAGAGAATTCCATCCTAGTTGGTAGAAACAACCAGCAAGAAATGACCAATTCAATAAAATAATTTAGATGGTGATGCATACTCTGAAAGACAGATAGAAAATCCCTGGGCAGGATAAAAGATGGCTTCTCCAGAAATGATAGTCCAGAGACGATGATTCAGCTGATCCCAAGGAGGGCAGCAAGCAAGCCATAGAAAACACTGGAGGGCCAGTACATAGCCCCTGTGGGATTAGTGAAACAGAGCAAATGGTTCTAGGAGGAAGTGTGATAAATGTTTGAATGGTTTTTCTTGATAAGCAAAAAGGAAACTGGAACCCCAGGTGATTTTTGTGGGCATTTCAAGCACAGGAAAAGAACTGTTTTCTCGCCAGCAGTCTTTTATTTTTGATTGGTAATTGCCCCCTATCAAAATGTATCCCTAAAACTAAGTCTCCCAGTTACTAGTGTGTATAAGAAATTACCCTAAATCGGAGCGGCTTAAAATGTCCATGAGCCTACTGTTGGGGCTGGCCCTATGAGAACTACTCATCTCTGCTCCATTTAGCATTAACCAGGTCAGGAGAGGGGTCCCGGAATCATCCAAATGATTACAAGCCTGACAGATGGAACTAGCTCTTAGCTGAGATGCTAGCTAATGTCACTACCAGAGAACATATGTGTAGCCATCTTATGTGGCCTGAACGTCCTTGCAACATGGAGACAAGCAAGGGGGAGAAGGAGAGAGTGGTAGTGAGAGAACCAGGTAAGTGCTCTGTTACATTTTTTGGCATGTGTGTGGGGTGTAATGGGTGTGGTGTATGCATGTGTATGTGCCTATGTAGTGCCCAGAGCAGAATGTGAATGCTCCATCCCTCTTTTTCTATTTTTACTTGAGTCAGAGTCTCTTATTCATCCTGGAGCTTACATTTTTTTTTTTCATGAGCTCAAGAGATTCTCAGATCCTTGCTTCTAGGTGAGACTGTGGATACAGATGAGTGTGGCCAGACCCCAATGCTTTTATGTGAGTCCTGGAGATATGGACAAGGAAGGTCTCTCAGGCTTCCTGAGATTTGCACAGGAAGTACTCTTAACAACTGAGCTCTCTCTTCAGCCCATGTGTCACTTCAGAAGACACATAACATTACTTCAACAATACTGTAACAACAGGACTTATCAATAAAACAGTCTACCAAGATCCAAAAGGAGGGAAGAAATGCCATCTCTCATTAGAAGTCAGAGTGTAAAAAGAGTATTTGGGAAGAAATATATTGGAGAAATCAGTTTGGGAGAACATAATCTCCTGTAAAACTCTCCTATTTGAACTTCTGAGAAGCTTCTAATCTCCACTTTACATAACTGAAGCCCAGAAGAGCATGTCCAGCAACTATAGAGGGTGGAGCAGTGACAGATGCAGAATGGAAAACCCTAAAATCCTTTAGCTAGCAGGCTGACAAGAAAAGCCAAGAGACTCACTTGTTAGTAATCTTTGTCCTTGTCTATTTCAATTAAATGAGTCATATGTAAATATGTTTAGGAAACTTTTGTTTGATCAAGGTAAAATAAATTTTCATATAGCCTAACTTTTAAGAAACTTTAATATGAAGTTTTCTTATGTTCTCCAAGAGACAGAGACAACATGGAATTTCTTTCATCTTGTTTGATTCTGGAACACTTTTTTTTTGCCTATAACACTTCAGCAGCTCAGTGAACCACTTATGGAATTCCATATAGCTAATTTGTCTAAGAGAGGTTATAGTAGATCCCTAGGCTGGGATACTTCACGTGTTTATGAAAGGAGAGAGGAGAAACTTCTTTCTCAGATTGACACTATGAAAGAAATATAAGGTCTACTTTTCAACTCTGGTTGTCAGAATGTGTCTTGTGGTACCTGAAAGGAAGAGATCAGCTAAGAGTCTTCAGTAAATATCTTGATTTTGGATGTCATAAGTCAAAACTTGAACCCAATAGTATAAGTGTTTCAAGGGATTGCTGGTGATATAATCTTTTAGGGAAAAGGCTAGTCCATTTAGAAATGACTCAAAATGTGATGGACAATAAGAAGCCAAGCCACTGAGTAAGCAAGGATACATGCTTCTGAGTGTTTGACTTCACTTTGCCTCGTTTGACCAGGTTCATTACCTGAGAGTGATGAAATGAGGCGAAGGAGGCTGTCCTCTCAAGACCAAGTAATGTACATAAGGTCTGTAGGTTAGAAATCTAACCAAGCTCAGGATGCCAAGATTCCACTTAGAGCAAAGGGAAATACATCTGTGGAAATTAATGAGAAACACAGATATTCCATGGGAGTTCAAAAGCTGGAAATTAACAAGGCCAGAAAAAGATGTACTGGAATATGACAGAGGGCAATTTCACAGGAGTTTGCAATATGATATTTTGAGTAGAAAAGAGCTTGGTTTCCTTTTAACAACAGGAAAGAAATCTCCAATTCAAACACTACAAAAGAAACATTCTCACTGGTCAGGACCCTGATCAGGCATCACCTAGAATGCCATCCCCATATTCTGCACCATGGTTCCATTGGAGAGAAAGTGACTTGGTTAAAATTTGAAATGCCAGAGAATTGTCTTTGAGTCTGTGGTCACTGATTAAATCAATCAAAGCCTTTTCACTTTCTGGGTGTCTTAACTCCCAGTGATCACCTTAGGACACATGCAGAAAGACCTGCCCACAGTGTATGAAAGTTGAAATAGTCAAGGAAGGAAAGAGATTATTGCTCTTGCAAGGTGTGGAATTTCAACCAGAGACTAGAGAAGACACTTTACCCTCAAATTGATTTATATTTTATATAAGGCCTCTAGCCAGCTACTTGGACCTGTTCTGCCTCTGGATTTCAGACTAGCTTCAGTGCTAGAGTATAAGTCCTCAAAAACTGTTGTAATGCTTTGTTTCAAAATTCTGACACATATTTGAAATTGGTCTTTATTATTATTTTCATGCCTTTAGAAACATGGGGCACAGTAGATTAAGCATAGTTACATATCCATAGCCTTTTATTTAAATGGACCTCATACAGATAATGCATGCTCCACAGTGTTTCTGTCCTGGTTCTTCATTCTTCCCCTTTTCCATTTTTAGAAATTTTTGATAATTAGTATGTGTGTGGCACACTGCCATGGTCATGCAAGACTAGAGAATATGAGGCTGTTCCCAGCCCTCAGAGCTCAGACTCAGGTTGAAGTAATGAGATTCAGTGTGTAAAAGTGCTAACAAGGTGGGCAAGAGTAGCATAAGGGACAAGGGGTGATAGAGCAATCATCTCTAAAAGGAGAAATTGTAAGAAATGGAGGGAAGGGTGTTTCATTTTAACTACCCCTATGCAAGTCAGATGCATAGTGAATCAAGTGTGCAATGTCTCACATGTGCACAAGGAGGAGCATTGTCTGGAGTTTGTTTGCAGTGACTTAAGGCTATGGTGGACCTATTCTCTCTCTCTCTCTCTCTCTCTGTCTCTCTATGTCTCTCCCATAAAAAGAAGCCTTCTCAGCTGGTGAGATGGCTTAGTGGTTAAGGTGTTTGCATGCAAAGCCAAAGGACCTCGGTTCAATTCCCCAGGACCCATGTAAGCCAGATGTACAAGGGGGCGCATGCATTTGGAGTTTGTTTACAGTAACTGGAGGCCCTGGCATGCCCATTCTCTCTCTGCCTCTCTCTCTCTCTCTCTCTCTCTCTCTCTCTCTCTCTCTCGCACGCGCGCGCGCAGCGCACGCATGTTCTCAAATAAATACATAAAAATAAAGTTTTTTAAAAAGCGCAGCCTTCACTGCCTTGCTGCCCTTTCTCCTTGCTGGTGCATTTATCTACTCTGTTGCTGTCATCTGTCAGTGACATTGGGTCACAGCTTCTGCAGCCTTCCAGTGCAGACTGAAGACCAGCAGCTCTCTAGAAAGCCTCCAGAACATCAGTGTCATATTGAGACACTGCTGAGGCATCCATCCTTAAGGACTGGGCAGCTACCAGCTTATCATTCTCTCCAGCTTGCAGATAGCCATTGTTGGACTAGCCAGCCCATATCCTGTAAGACAATCTAATGAATCCCTTTAATGATATATATTTATTGTGCTGGTTGTGTTCCTCTAGAGAATGCTAGCTGACAGAGAAGGCATGGGATCAACTGATTGGAAGTTGCTTGCTTTCTAATTAAGAGCATAGTAGATTGAAGCATTGTTCCATGAAACTCTATGCTTTACTTAAGTAATTGATGTGATATTGCACAGAAGCACCTTGATCTTTGTGAAGAATGTATTCTACTTTTCCTACATGGTTGTATTTGTGACCTTATTTAGTCACTGTTTAGGTCCTATTCTGTTTCCTATTCTCTTGTATTATACCTGTCAATTATGTTGAATACTACTCTTTTGGTATGTTTTAAAAATGTTTTATTTATTGTTTGTTCTCTTGAGACACAGTCTTGTGTACCAGGTATCCCTTGACCTTGATACTGGCTAAGGATGATCTTAAAATCTTGATCCTTCTGCCTCTACCTCACAAATGGGATCACAGGTGTTCACATCACACCTGGCTTGAATACTCTATAAAGGAGGTAGAAGACTCTAAGAATGTCATTTATCTTCTATACCTCTTAGTTTTCTCACTTATACAATGAAACACTTCAATTAAATTAAACCAAGTTTATTTTTTTCCTAGTTCTGATAATGCAAGATTATCCAAGATTGTAGGATTGTCCATGAGTGAAAAAGTAATTTAATTCAGTCAAAAATTCCTAGTAGCAGTCAGTTCGTGAGAACATTAATAACTTGACCTAAAGTCATTAGATGAAATTGATCTACTAGAGGTTTCAATGATTATAAACTTTTCCTCCTAAAATAAGGCATCTAGTTCCTTCTATAGAGGATTAGGGAATACAAATTAATAAGAATAAATTGCCCTTGCATGGTACAGGTATGGTGACACATGTTGGATCTTGGAGAAGATCAGATATAACAATGATGTATTTCAATTGCAGAAACTTTAAAAGCTACCCAGTAATCTTTAAGGGTATATTCTTAGAGAAGAAAGATGAATTCCCTCAAAACAAAACCCTAAGGGATGTCCTAGTCTAGTTTCCAAATCCGTGGTCATTTATTAACCAACAGAGAAAGCTCTACAAAAGGGTAAATTTGGTTTCTTTGATGGCTCTTTTTTGGTGAGACGGTGGGGTGTTGGGGGGGAGACTGGGGAAGAAAATGGGGGGTTTATTTATTTATTTGCCAAGAAAGAGAGAGGGAGAGAGAGAGAATGGGCATGCTACGGCCTCTGGCTGCTATAAATGAACTCCAGGTACATATACCACTTTGTGCATCTGGCTTCTGGCTTTCCGTGGTTACTAGGGAATCAAACTGCGGTTATTAGGTTTTTCAGGCAAACTCCTTAACCACTGAGCTATGTCTCCAGCCTGAAATGGGAGGTTTGAAACTAAAGAAAGCAGCACCACCTAACAATAACTGTTGATATTATTAACCAACTTCTGAGGCCACAGAGCTAGTAAGTTACTGAACTGGTCCCATACCAACTTCACTATAGATTTTGTACGAAATATATTTTTATTTATTTTTTGTTTTTGTTTATTTTTATTTTATTTGACAGCAACAGACAGAGAGAAAGAGGCAGATAGAGACAGAGAGAATGGGAGCACCAGGACCTCCAGCCACTGCAAACGAACGCCAGATGCATGTGCGATCTTGTGCTTCCGGCTTATGTGGGTCCTGGGGAATCGAGCCTCGAACCCGGGTCCTTAGGCTTCACAAGCAAGTGCTTAACCAATAAGCCATCTCTCTAGCCCATTTTTTTTTTCATTGATTTTTTTTCTTTATTAGTTAGTTTTGTATTCAGCAAATACAGTCAGTTTGGTACCATTATTAGGCTCATCCGTGACCTACCCCCTCCCCTTTGCCCCTCCTTGTTGAGGTATACGGGTCATGCATTGTGGAGTTAGCCCACAGTTATGGGTAAGCTAAATGTCTCTGCATATCATGACCCAACATGTGGCTCTGACATTCTTTCCGCCCCCTCTTCCACAAAATTTCCCTGAGCCATGTTGGGTTCATTTTTGGTCTGCTTCAGTGATGAGGTGTTGGGGGCCTCTGAGGCTCTGGCTCTCTGATTTGGTAGGAGTTGATTTTTCTCTGTGTTGATCTCCTTCCCCCTTGTGCTGGTATCCGGTTCATCAGGAAAACAGCCCCCTTGCTTGTTTCTCCAATTTTTCTTAGTTTCAGCCAGGGCCCTTTTCAGGTATGATGGGGTGGCTCTCTCCTTAGGATCTACATCTATCTGAAAAGAGAAGCAGATTCTCCAGTGGAGAGTAAGTTAGCACCAGGACAAATGAGATAACCCTTACTTTTTCTTTTATAGAGAATTTAATAGGTGTAGGCCCTCTTGTAGCCCACAATTGATGGTAGCTTGATATTGGAGAGTGGGCTTATGTTTGGATATGGTTCTGACTTGTTTCCCAGCTCCAGCTATGGGTCCCATACCAGTGAGGGGATCAATTAGCCCAATTGAGAGCAGTTGGTTCCCCACCATGGCTGTGTGCCACCACTGCACTTGTGTGGGCATCACAACAAGTTATTTTCTGCTAAGTAGGTTAGACCATGCGTTGCTTTGACAGATATTGGTCATTTTCCCCCAGTTGCCCATGTAGCACCTTCTGGCACTAGATGTGCTGACTGTCTGGGGACTGACTCTCTTCCAACTTCCAGCCATGCCATTCTAATTTGCATGTCAATCACATAAGGTGTCTTCAGCAGTAGGGTCTTACCACTAGCCTTTGGTGGGTCATCAAGTACTCTGACAGAAATCTGTCTGTCTTTTAGGAAACCTTGTAGGTCTCTCTGATCAAAAGCTCATTGTGGATGATAGCCCCATGCTGGTTCTGGGAGTTACAGGTCAGTGACCACTAAGAAAATGAGGAAAAAGATAACTACTATACAAGAGTTACAGATAAGAGAGAGAGAGAGAGAGAGAGGGAGAGGGAGAAGTAGAGGGAGAGGGAGGGAGGGAAGATGTAGAAGATTAAGGTTAGTCTTGATCCTACCCTCTCCAGTGTCTTGTGGTTCAGGTGTTCCCTGTAAGGGCCTGGTGAAGGATCAGCCATTTAGTCTGTCTTTTAGTAAGTAGAAAATTATGGTACCATTGCCATTTGGGTCTACATTTGTGTTTCCCACCCCTTTGATGCCCTCCCCTCCCTCCCCTTCCATCCTAGTGTCTAGTCTAGGAGATGCTTGCTGGGAATGTAAGGTATCTTGGGTAGATTCAGGTTAGGTGCTGTAGATGAGTGAGATTATGTGGCAATTTTTTTTCTGTGATTGGGTAAGTTCACTGAGAATGATCTGTTCCAGGTTCAAGAATATTTATTTAGGGCTGGAGAGATAGCTTAGTGGTTGGAGCAATTGCCTGTGAAGCCTAAGAATGCATGTTTGCATCTCCAGGTCCCACACAGCCAGATGCAAAAGTGAAGCAAGTGTGCAATGTTGCACATGTGCACAAGAGGGCACACACTTCTGAAGTTTGTTCATGGTGACTGAAGGGCCCTGGTCTGCCCATTCTCTCTCTCGCTGTCTTTGTCTCTCTCTCTCTCTCTCCAAAAAGAAAAAAAATAAAAGAATACTTATTTGAGAGAGAGAGAGAGAGAGAGAGAGAGAGAGAGTTAAAGAGAGGAGAGAGAGATAGGGAGAGTCACTATGGGCATACCAGGGCCTCTTGCCAGGTCACATGAACTCCAGATTAATGCACCACTTTGTGCATCTGGCTTTATGTGGGTAATGGAAAATCAAACCTGGGCCAGCAAGCTTTATGAGTAAGCACCCTTAACCACTTAGCCATCTCCTTAGCCCCATATTTTGGGTCTTTAGTAATTCAATTTCCATTACATTTAGCCTGACCATATATTTTTCTCTGAAAATGGAGCTTGCAAAATATTTTTAAAAATTGGTATAGAAATCCCCCAACTTACTGAAAAAAAAAGTAAGGCATAAATTTAAAAACTGGAAGACAAATAAAGATATTGCTTGACATCCAACTCCACCTTAGTGTTACTCATAAACAGTTTGGACAATCACGTTCTTAGCACTAAAGCAAACTTATAATTGCTGTCATCACAACTGAAATTTCTAAATCAACTCAGGAAGCTTGTTTCTGAGTCACAAGCATGGAATTTATCCTCTAGGAATGGCTTAATTTTCTGTTTAATATTTTATTTATAAATTTATTTATTTCCAAGGAGAGAGAGAAAGAGAGAGAGAGAGAGAGAGAGAATATGGGCATCATGTCAGAGCCTCCAGCCACTGCAGAGGAAATCCAGGTGCATGCACCATCTTATGCATCTGGTTTACATGGTCCTGTGGAATTGAACTCAGGTCCTCGGGATTTGCAGACAAGTACGTTAACTACTAAGCCATCTCTCCAGCCTCCCCCTTTTGTTTTGAGGCAAATCCAACAGACTGGCCTTTATTTATGTGACAGAACAAGCATAGTAGTGAGAGTGAGAGAGAGAGAGAGAGAGAGAGGGAGAGAGAATTGATGTGTCAAGGCCTCCAGCCAGTGTAATTGAACTGCAGGCATGTGTGCCACCATGTGCATTTGCATCACCTTGCATCTGGCTTATGTGGGACCTGCAGAGTTGCACATGGGTCCTTGGATTTTGCAGGCAAGCACCTTAACTGCTAAGCCTTCTCTCCAGCCCAGAATGGGCTAATTTTAATCAGTAGGATAAGAATGTCAAGTGCTATTATGTTGATAAATATTTCATAGCTCTAAATATACCACTTCTATGGAAAATGGTGATCAAATGTTGGAGATAACAAACAACCCCCACCAACAAAGCCACTTCTGTAACATTTTTAGACAGCACCACTGGCCTGAAGCTTTGCGAGTTCAGGGAAATCATCTTTCTGACCAGGAGCATCATGAACAAGATGCACGACCTCAAGTGCATCAATGCTCACGTTGAAAGATGGTGCTCCTTAAAATGCTTTTGCAGATTCACTTCTTAGGAATGAATGGAAACAATTCCTAAGCTATGTCAATAAAGAGACATGTAGCAAAAATATTCTACCATGTCAGTCATATTGGCTTCAGAACTTACTGCATGCTTTTTTTTAAATAAGATTATATTTAGTTTAAGCTGATATTTAAACATTTGCAAAGTACAGTGAAAGGAATGGTGATCTTCCAGATCTATGTTGAAACAAAGAACAAGCCACTTGACACTGCCAGGCAGACTATTCATTGGTAGTCACTGTTGCAATTACTTTCTCATTGCGAGGACAAAACACCTGACCAGAAGTAGCTGATGGGAGGAAAGAGTTTATTTCAGGCTTACAGTTTCAAGGGGAAGCTTCATTATGGTGGAGGAATCTGTCTTATTTCATTACATATTCACAGCAGAGAGGGAACAGCAAGCATGAGCTGGATGTGAACGCAAGGGGTTGACACAACTGCCAGATCTGAGCCACCCTCCTATACACCTCATATAGCAAGACTCCACCACCCGAAGACTCCACCAGTTTGGGACTATGTAGGAAGTGTAATGAAAAGAAAGAGTTGAGACTATGAGGGACATTTCAATTCAAAACACCATGGTCACTAACTATGCTAGAGTGCCATTGCCAGGAGAATAGGTATATGTTTCAAGATCAAATCCTGGTTTTTGTTTTGTCTTTGCTGGCAGTTTCAGAAATGTTCAAATTAGGCATTACTGGTCGAGTATGGTGGTACACACCTTTAATCCCAGCACTTGGGAGGCAGAGGAAGGAGGGTGCTATGAGTTCGAGGCCATCCTGAGGCTACATAGTGAATTCCAGGTCAGCCTGGGCTAGAGTCAGACCCTACCTTGAACCCCACCCCCACAAAAAAAAGAAAAAGAAAGAAAAAATTAGGCATTATTTATTTCCTTTGTGTGGTGTTTTGAATGTGAATGTATGATGTATGCCCCCCATAGCCTCGGGTATTTAAAAAATATTTTATCTTTATTTATTTACTTGAGAGAGAAAGAGGCAGGCAGGGGCGGGGGAGGGAGAGAGAGAAAGAGGGGAAATGGGCATGCTAGGGCCTCCAGTCACTGCAAACAAACTCCAGATGCATGTGCCACTTTGTACATCTGGCTTATGTGGGTCCTGGGGAATCAAACCTGGGTCATTTGGCTTTGCAAACAAGCTAACCTTCCAGCCCTCAGCTCTCAGGTATTTTTGATTAAGTTTAAGCTTCCTGCTTATGTCTCCAGCTGCCTGGCTGGAGAAGGTGTCACTGGGGGTGGATCCTGGGTGGATCTGATTCCAGCCCAAAGGTGTGTGCAGAGCAGTTTGAGCTCTGGTGGTTTGTGTTTGCCGATGTTGGTTTGCTTGCTGCAGTTGTTTCTTTCTGTGTGTATGGATGGAAGCAGCTTTGCCTGCCATTGATGTTGTTTCCCCTGGATCTATAAGCTTGAAGTAAGCCACTTCCTCCCGTAAGCTATGTCTGGTTGAATGCTCATCTTAGCAACTTGAAGTTGACTGCAACAGTTTGCATGGCCAACAGTTCATAATAAAAAAAAATCAGAGAAATAATATCATCCCACTTTTTCTGTAATGTCTCCCTTTCCTAGCAGTGCCTTAGAAATTCACATTCATGGAGATTTTTGCTAACATAAATCACATGAACCACCTGTAGGGAAAATGCCTGAGAGAGTGAGAATGAAATGATCATTTTTCAGATTAACCCTTGTTCCCATGTTGAGCATCTCACAGTCATTTCTTTGGGCCTGTGACCTGAGTATATAAATGTCTCTTTTCTACTGAGAATCAGGGTGGTAGAAAGGCGGTCACATATCCTGACACACTTGTGGAGAGATGAATACAAGGCAGACCCCAGTCACAATGTACCCAGAGTCATAGGGAAGAGAAGCTACTTTCTTTGAATAGTCACCATTTCCTGGAAATTGAAGGGTAAATTTAATCTAAATTTCCCTTGCCTACACAAAGAAAAAGCAATAAAAGTTACTGGTGGTGCCTGGCTGCTTTTATTGTACTCCTTGTTTACTTTTCATTACCATTTCACATTCTTTTATTTATTTTGGAATAGTTTTTTTTTTTTTTAAAGATAGAACCACTAAGCTCCCATATTAGATGTTGGCAGGAAGGTAGAGATGGATAATTTTCATTGCATAGACATATCTTCATCCAGTGATTGGAAACCAATGCATTCTTAGGAGAATTTCAGGATAGCCTGGCAAAAAGGGCCTCCCTCTTCTATGACTAAGAGAATTGGAAGCTACACAGCTGTTATTCATGTTGGACCCTATTAATGTAAAACAGATACACTGTACTTCACCTCAAGGAATACTCAGGCTGCTTGACAGGCTTTTCCTTTCCCCTGTTGCCTTCCTCCACTCTTATTGGCTCCACAGTGTAGGCTTTCTGGTATGCCACTTAGCTGACTGACATTCCCACTCATTGGTTTCCTACTATAGTTGGAATAAAATTGCCCCTGAAATTGACCTCCAAAATTCAATATCAACAGGCCTTGCTACATTTCTGAATACATACCCAGCCCCTCCAGTTCAATTCCACCTCCAGGCCTTGGGCTTATAAATCCTTCTCCTTGGAACATTCATTGATCTTTTAAAGCCATAACTCCAAGACCACGTCCTTGAGGCTCTTCCTCATTTGAATTCTTTTTATCTAACCCAAACACATAATCACATTGCTCTATCCTGTTTAATTTTCAGCATCTATCATCATATGTCTATTATTATGCATGCATTTCTGTGTGTGCATACTATACACATTCAGATGTGTGGGGATGCACACACACACATGTGGGTATGTGTACCTGTGTGTTTGAAGGCCAGAGACTGATGTCGGGTGGCTTCCACATTGTTCTTTTGAGACAGGGACTTTCACTGAATCTGGAGCTTATCATTTCAGCAAGACTAGGTAGGTGGTCATCAAGCCTCAGGGATTCCCCTGTCTCTTCTTCCTTTGCACTGAGATTAGGGCCCATGCTGACTTCCCGCAGCTATTATCCAAACTCAGATCCTCATGCTTGATCAGCAAGTAATTTACCCACTGAACCATCTACACAGCTGTCATATGTCACTGTCCAACTTAATGTTTACTTGCTGTTCATCCCTCTTGGCAAGCAGATTATAAAATCCAAAATGGATGAAATAACTTATGTAGACAGCTATATACCAAGTACTTGAAATACTTCCATAGTTTGGACTTAGTAAAAGTTTGTTGAATAAAGTATTAGAAACATTACTACTGCTGTGTTATTAGCACACTGCAGTCAGAGTTAGTGGCCTCAGAGAGCCTTTTATATGGCTACTTCTATCTATGTGTTCTCTTTCATATCATAATACCCTATTTCCCCTGCTGTGCCCTCACATATATGTACAGTTTACCCTTCAAATCTCCATCATTTCCAGACAATTTCTTTTGGGTGCTGCAGACAAGATCAAGGGTTTTTGCTCCATTTCCTTGTGTTAGAAGTCAAGTACATTAACCCCTCTGAGCATCATACCTCCACCAAGCAGAAGCAGTTCTATATTTTATCATCTTAAAGTATCCTCTTGAGAGCCTGATGTCTGTTGATTAAGGATGTACATATAAAATCAGAATGCTTTCAAATATGTTAACTTTATTCCATTTTGTATTAACTTGTTGAATACATGGATTCATGAGTAGAATCATAGCATGTTTTCAAATATGTCAACTGTGTTACCCTTCCACATCTGTACATAAAACACTCATAGGCTTCTACAGGAAAAGCACAAGTCATCACCCTGGTAAATTCTTTATCTTCATATTTAACCTAGTAATTAACACCTTTAAAGTGCTTACATTGTGCCACACTGCAGTTGAAGCCTTTGTTTGGATTATCTTCCTCCAACTCTCAGGATATAGGGGTGTTGTACTTACAGTTGCAAAAACTGAAACTTAGTTGCCCAGCACCATACCACTAATGAGTGCTGGGAGCACAGTCTGAACCCATGTAGACATGGATGGCAGAATCTTAAACAGAGAGCTGCACTTAGAGAAAGTACAGAGTACAGACCAACAGTAACCTCTTTTGCCCACACATACACAGTAATAAGTAGCATACCTTAAAATATGATCAAGTTATTATTTTTATTTAATGATTATTTACTTTAGAGGGAAAGGAAGATGGAGGGAAGGAGAAAGAAAGAGATAGCGCAAAAGAGAGAGAGAGAGAGAGAAGGAGCTAGTACAAGGGCACCTTGGCATTGCACATCAATTCCAAATATACATTACTTTGTGTTTATAGTTTTACTCGGTATTGGGGAAACTGAGCCTGGATCAGCAGGCTTTGCAAGCAAGTGCCTTTACCCACAGAGTAATCTCTTCAGCCTATCAAGTTTTTCTTTTAAACACCTCTGTTACCTCATGCAAATCTAAAGAAAAAGTGCTTGGTTTTCTACTATGGCAACCAAGACTTGTTCCACCTGATCTGTGTCATTCTCTACTTCAATTTCCCTACCATTGAAAGCATGAGAACAGCACTCCAGTTCTTCATAGCCTTCTGTTCATCTCTTTCACTACTTGTCTGTTCCTCCTTTACATTCTAATCATCCCTTTAGACCCAACTCATATAATATTTATCATGTCCTTGGAAGAGTTGACCAAGAATTCTGGGATACGTCCATTGCATTTCCCATACTTTTGTGACATTTGTCAACATTCTAATTTGTGTATGTTGCTGTATATCTCTTTTTAAAGATCAATTTCTAAGATTAGGATCTGTGGTCTTTGTGCCTAGGACATTTTTAGAATGTGATATTTTTCCCAAGACATTTTTTAATTCTAAAAATAAAAGAATATACAAACTAAAATAGTTAAAATAGAGAAATGAAAAAAGTACCAAGTGTATAAATTCTCTGTAAGACTATTTGGATTTATCTACTGAAGCCAAGCATATATAGGCCCTGCCAATTCTCCTGAGCATATTCTCCAAAGAAACAAGTGTTTATGATCATAAAAGACTTGTTTGAGAACACTAATAGTGGTACTAGTCATAATACTCAAAGACTGGAAATCACTTAAATACTAACAAATATGATAATGCAAAAATAGTTTATGGTGTGTGTTGGTATGTTTATTACATATATGTCTACAAAATATTGCTATAGGGCAATAAGAATAAACAAATATGAATTTTATAAACTTACCACTCAAAACAAGAACAAGCTAGACATGGAATACATTGATAGGAGACTACCTACAGAGTTTAAAAGGTGGGAAAATGCGGGCTGGAGAGACAGTTTAGTAGTTAAGCACTTGCCTATAAAGCCTAAGGACCCCGGTTCAAGGCTTGATTCCCCAGAACCCTCTTTAGCTAGATGCACAAGGGAGCACATGCATCTGGAGTTCGTTTGCAGTGGCTGGAGGCCCTGGCATGCCCATTCTCTCTCTGTCTCTCTCTCTCTTTCTCTTTCTCTCTGTCGCTCTCAAATAAATAAATAAAAATAAAAATAATTGAAAAAATAAAAGGTGGGAAATGGAGCTTTTGAGTTAACAGTCAAACCAGTAGTTCCCCTTGTAGGGGAAGTAATGACTAGAAATGGTCACAGGGAAGCTTCCTGGGTGCTGGCGTTCTTTGCCCTTAATCTGAGATCTAGTTCTAAACTGTGTTCACTTCCTAAAAATTAAGCTATGCTTCTTTCCTGCATCCATTATGTACTTCTATGGAAAGTAGAAATAGAGTAAAAGATGAAAAGATCTTAATTCTCCATTTTCTCTGCTGTCCATTAATTAAAACAGATTATCCTAGAAGATAGTTGACTGCCTACCATGAGATGTGCCACCTCTTCCACATCTGCCAAGGCCCAGGAGAAATTGCAGAGGAAGCTGTGGTGTGAATATTGTTCTTACTGCTAACGTGACAACCAGCTCCAGGGTGATGGTGACAGACAGCATGATCAACTGAAAACTATAAAGGAGAAATCTAGAGGCTATGGAGAACTCAACACTAAGTGAGACTACCAACAGGCCTGCCATG
This sequence comes from Dipus sagitta, assembly GCA_036346955.1. Lineage (NCBI taxonomy): Eukaryota > Metazoa > Chordata > Mammalia > Rodentia > Dipodidae > Dipus > Dipus sagitta. Next base: position 53,272,350 of record CM070779.1, on the reverse strand, counting down.
GCTCAGGGAACATTGTGGAAGAGGGGTCATCCTCACAAGGCCATCATTGCAATGGCTTCATTAATTTCTTTAGTAAGTTGTAAGACTGTATTTCTTCTATCACAGGAGTGGAATTTGATCTGTGTTTTTGGCTAGGGTAGACATGTTAAATGCCAGGATTGTCAAACAGGCAGCAGTTTTCTGCTAAGGAAAATGAGTTTTTCCCCTTTTCCTAAGGCAAGTGAGTGAGAATGTTAGGAGTTATGATAGTGTTGAGTTTCAGATCAGGTAAACTGACAAAAGGCCCTGATGTGAGTCAGCGTGCTTCCTTTTGTATGCTTTGGCAGCTTCTGGACAATAGCATAACCCTCCATCTGTCTGCTACTGTGGGTGATACTCCTTGGTGTGATACTAGATATGAAAAACTATTATGCATTTAGTTTGAAAGCTGTAGGGGTGTGTGTATGTGTGTGTGTGTGTGTGTGTGTGTGTGTGTGTGTGTGTGGTTAGTTTTAGAAATAACTTGAGGACAAAGAGAATCACAGGTCATAAATTAGCAATAAAACAATTTGAATGACACCCCCTAGCTGCTAACCTTTTCTATAAAGGTACACACCTATAATTTTATAGACAGTTAAAGCAATTGTGTCTGTCTTGTATGCTTATAAGAGTCATAATTTTCTTTGGTCTACATATGAGATTAGATGTTTATATATAACCTCAATCGTCAGAGCCTCCTCTATGTGATGAAACACATGAAGTAATGTTTTATTAGAAGAATGCTCAACAATTATTAACTCTACTCTTTCGCCCTACTGCTTTTACTAAGTATCCAGAATTATTTGGATTCATTATAGATAAAATAAGTAGCCTAATGCTTGTAGTTTATTTGGACAAGGGAAGGTAAAGATAAGAATTCACTGGAGAAGAAAAGGCAGGTAATAAAAGGTGTTTGACTAAGATACTTCCCACAAAGATGACTGAAGCTGAAGTTCACAGAGAACTAGAAAATGATGCAAAACACATGCCTTGGTCTTGCCTCAGTCCAAAGACCCCAGCACTCATCAGTCACTGGGAGGATTGACAGTGGTTGGATGTGAATTTTCAGGTCCAGTGGTTGACTCTGTAGAGTCTGAGCCCAGAACACAGGCACTGGCCATGGAAATTGGGATGCTGTGCCCAGAAAACATAACAAGTGCTCAGAGGATGGGGCTAGACTGAATGTGTTACACATATGCCTCAAAATTTGCTGGACCATCTCAAGACCATACTGAACTAGTTTCATAAGATTCCTTGGGGAATTGGGGGAACAGGGGCCACTTAAGGATAAAGTAGCCAATAGACAGATAAATGAGTTCACCTATGAAGGTGAGAAGGACTAAGTTATATACCCAACAGTATTTCCAATTTATAAAATTATTTTAGATGGAAGGGATTCTGTGAGTCAGTGGGCAACTTCTGAAAAGTTGTCAAGAGTCCCAGGGGCTCTTTAAAATCCTCTGACTCATTGTATCTCACAGATCCAGCCAGGTGGCCTTTCTTTATGAGAGTCTCTATCTAGGGAATGGCATAATAATGGCCTTTGTCACTCTTGGGAAGAAAGGTGCTCAGGCCCATGATGCCATGAGACTACAGTTCCAACGCCCTTATGTGACACTCTTCTTATCTTACCCCAAGCAATGAGTTGAGTTAATAGGGCAACCTTATCCCAGACTTTAGGAAACCAAGTCTCAGAGCATTAACTGGATGTACCAGAATTATCTTATGAGTCACTGTCATAGTAGGAATTAGGTACTAGAACATCTAAATCCCATGTCATTCTTCAACTCCCCAGGCCTTTCCATGTCCTGGAAATGGGAAAATAGGTGCTAATACTAGGTCTAGTACTTTCATGAGCCAGAAAGGCTTCTTCACAATCTGGGGAGAGACTCTTTCAAGGAAGTGAGCTCTTTCAGACCATAGTTCTGTGACAAAGGACTGAATAGTAGTGCTGGGAAGTGGTCATACAATGTGCTCCTCAATTTACAATGTGATAACCACATGGCACGCCCATTGAAAATCAACAATATTCTAAGTCAAAAGTGCATTGAATACTCTTACTCCACTGAAGATCATAGCTTAGGCTCATGTACCTTAAATGTGTTCATAACACTTAATTTATAATCATTTACAACAGTCTACTTCATAATAAAATGCTGAATATCTCTTGTATTTTAATAACTACTATGCTGAAAGTAACAAGTAGAATAACTAAATATGTACACCTTGGTAACATGATGTATTAGTCAGGGTTCTCTAGAGAACCAGAACTGATATAATGAATTGTGTTAAAGGGGAATTTATTGGATTATTTTACAGAAGTCTAATAATAGCAGTTTGTAGGCCTGAGATTCATGGAACCTGGTAGCTGCTCAGTCCATGAGGCTGGATGCCTCAGCAGTCCCAATCCAGCACTGAAGGCCTGGAGGCTTCCTGGGGAAATGCTGGTCTTCAGTCCAGCTGGAAAGCAACAAGCAGTGTTATCTAAGGAGCTTCCTTAGATAAAGTTTCCCTCTGAGAGGGCCCGCCTCCACCTTCTAGGGGAAGGGCTCACCCTGGGGGAAGGACTTCCTCCTTTAGTTAATCCTTCCCAGAAGCAACCTCAGAGACCCATTTATGAGGAATGTCGGTGGATTCCTAAACAGATAAAGTTCACATAAAAGTTAACCATCATAACTCCACCCCTTGCCAACTTGATATCAAACCATATCTTCTTACATCATGCTTAATTTCCAAATAAAGACAGTAACAAGGTCATAATTCTGCCTAACATGCTATAAGTATCCCATATATAACTGGAAAAGCACAATCTTTCCTAAAACACAGAGTAAGGTTCCTTGAGGAATGCTTAGTGTCTAATACAATAGGTCAAATATAAAATAAACAAGTTAACTAGTAATATGATCTTAATAAGTATTAATTATCTAGTAGAGAAATAGAGGAAGAACAAAAGTATCTTAATATTGGTGCAGATACATACAAACACTCTTAACAAGGTAGGACTGAAACACTAATGGCAATTGCAGTCCTCATTTTTATAAGTGGCCACATGGCCTTAGTGGGCATTTGTAACTACCTTCTTCTACTACCCATTCTGTATTTCCTCCACCATCAGCAAGCACCTCAACAGGTCCTGGTTCTTTACCTGGAGGGATGATACACCTTCATTCCTGAAGGATATGGGCCATTTATCATACTGCCTTGCCTTGATTGGGTTGTTGCAGTTGTCCATTGACTTTGACAACATGACATGGTAACACCAAGAGATGCCCTGAAGTATCTCCTACACTCCAAACATATTCTTCCTTACCTCCATTGTGGAGCAGCAGTCCAATTTCCACCTGATATTCTGGATCAGTCATCCCCACTAACACTGTAACTCCTTTCTCAGCCTGTGACTGGAGGGCATTAGGAGCCCAAAGTGGCCAGGGGAAGTCTTAGCTTCCATTTCAATGGAATGTTCTTTGTGCCTCCTGTCAAAAGCACTCCCCGCTCTGAGACCAAGAACTCTCAGCCATCAGAGAGTAAGGTTGCAGGAACAGGAAACAAATTTTGACTAATGGGTCACTTGGAGTTACGGTATGCGGAACCATGATAATGTTGTAAACCAGGGACCTGCTATCATTTATCCACAGTTCTGTACTTACTGAAATGGACTATGACTTATATGATCTGTTCTATACTTGTATTGTGTATAAGTTGCTTCTTGTCATACTTTCTGGCATTGGTGGAGAGAATCAGGGCCTCTGATGGTCTTTTGAAATTTTTAAATGAATTATCAGATGCTGTATTCCATCCAAAACATTTAGTATTTTTGCTGGGCATGATGGCACATGCGTTTAATCTCAGCACTTAGGAGACAGAGGTAGGAGCATTGCAGTGTGTTCAAGGCCACCTTGAGACTACCTTGGGAATTCCAAGTTAGCCTGGGCTAGAGTGAGACTCTATCTCAAAAAAAATTAGTATTTTCTTTTGTTAAATTGCACACACACACACACACACACACACACACACAATCCTGCTCCTGTTTATTGGCCTAAGAGACATGAAAACTACAGCCCACACAAAAACCTACTAGATGGTAATGCCCTATTGCTGAAAACTCACATGCTTGGGCTGAAGGTTCACTGAGAAATCAAGCTGGAGCTGAGCTGGGAGCCTCCTTCCTTTCTACTAGCTATCAGGGTGTGAAAAGAACTAAGCAGCCTGTTGCAGGAGAAAATGAATCACTGGTGTTAACCAGTAGTGGACCTTGTAAGCTTTATAACTGGCCAGCCAGGCCAAATGTACCAAAGGTGCAAATGTGACATGTCTATTATGGGGAAACCAATCCCTCTCTGATTGGATTTGAGGCCAGTTCCATGGGAGGGAATTCATGTTTGGTACTGAAAACCTAATGAAAAGCCTATGGCTGAGGAGGTCATAAGTCCTAAGATAGAAACTACTGCTGTTGTCTGGATAAATGTATATATTATGATTACCAAACTGCCCTCTAAATAGTTATGATTATGCCAATATATTAATGCTACTCTCACTTTTGATTAGAGAAGCTTCTCTTTTCAGATGACAGTGACCCCTGAGGTGCTAGAAAGAGGTGAAAATAGAGAGTTTAGCTAACTGAGACATCTCTATCATACCATCCAAGGCTCAGGGACCATTGCAGAAGAGGCAATGGAAGGGGAGGCTTGCTTACAATGCTGTCATCCAGGCACAAATTGGCTTTGATATTCATGATCTCAGAGTGGCTGACACTACCTACACAAGACCTGCATAATAGGGCAAAAATAAAGGCATCAAATTAGAGGAGAATAGTTGGAAAAAAGAAGGGATTCAGTGAAAGAGGGATTTGGGAAAAAGGGGAGTGTTCAGAGGGGATTATGATCATTGTCTATTGCCTATATTTATACCTATATTGCCAATAAAAAGTTTAAAATGGTTCAATAAATTACATAAATTACATCTTAGTAAACCTGGAACTCCAAAAACTAATTAAGACATAAAAGAATGGCAGATATACATTAGGTCACTAAGGTAATAGTGACTTGGTGGAGAGGAAGAAAATGACATGAGAAGTGTCATAAAAACCAGAAGGAGGTTTGTCAATAATGTAGCAAGATGATATGGTCTCTCATTCAGAGGTCCAGAAGTCGTGGTTCAGGCTCTGGCATTTAAGCTGCTATTATCAAATGCGCTCTCTCTCTCTCTCTCTCTCTCACGTGCGTGTGCGCACACACACCTCACTCAGAGAATAACAAGTTATGCAAAGCTCAAACATTTCCACTGCAGCCAAAGGTCAGGCTGAGGATGAAGCTGGAGCCCTGCAGTTTGCCTTGCTGTCATCCCTGGTCTCAGCCAGTACTGGACGTGAAGGTCCAGTTCTAACATACCTGCAAATACATCTACTTGGAAAATACTGGCACATAAATTTAGAGACGTTTAAAGTGGATATGAATACCTCAACCTACGAGTGGAAAAAGCCTGTCCCCTGCTCCTGTGGGCAACCCAGCCTGTTTGAACTGCTAAAAACATTCAGGCAAAACAAGGAGAGCTGAAAAAATAAGCTTTTAAGAAAATAGTTCCCTCAATATTCCTAAGTTTAATGGCTCAATATTTAGCATGAGTTTCATAATTCCAGCTTTTACGGGGAGGAGGTAAGCAGGGGAAATGGGACTATAGTAAAGGGATTTTCAAAACACTTGCTGTTTGCAGGTTTCTTTTTTTATGTACATAATGCACACAGCCTTCCCAGGCAAGGGGTCAGGCTGTTTCCTTGCAGTGGAATCAAATGTTAATGACGAAAAGTGGGAAACTGGGTTAGGCTACCATGGAAAATATGAGGAGCCTTGCAAACGTCATCCCAAGGTTTGACAATGATCCCAGGGTTACTGGAGAAGCTCTTGCCCTGCCCCTCTTTCCTCCAAGTACCTAGAGCTGTGACATTAATGATGAATTGTCCACAGATCCTGTATCCAAGAAGCTCGTGGTCTAGTGGTCCAGAGAGACAAACTAAGAGGAACCAAAGCAATGGTCATAACAGAAAGAGTGAGGACTGCCAGAGAGCCTGAGACACCAACTATAGTGTAGACAATCTCTGTCTTTGGCTTTGTACTTGTTAGCTGTATGTCATTAAACAGCTACTTAACCTTTCTGAGCCTCAAAATTTTAATTTCCACAGAGATAAAAATAACATTACCAAACACATGTGTGTGAGGATTAAATGAGAAATCAATGGAAAGTACTTGATCATGCCTGGCACTGTAAGTGGGCATAAGTGATAACTATGGTAACAGTCTCATAGAAAAGAGGAGGCTGAAGGATACTCCAAGGCATCAGGGATATTATACTAGTCACACTGTGCTACTGTAGCAGATACCTAAATTAATAATCCTGTAAAAGGAAAAGGTTGATTTGGTCTTACAGTTGCAGAGATTGCAGTTCACAGTTGATTGACTCTCTTGTTTCCATGCCTGATGCTAGAGAACCTGTCAAATCAAGATACTCACCTTATAGTATCTGGGAATCCAAGAGAGAGAGAGAGAGAGAGAGAGAGAGAGAGAGAGAGAGAGAGAGGGAGAGGGAGAGAGAGGGACAGGAAGGATCCAAGTCATACCATCAGTGACTTTATGCTCTCCTTCTAGGCCTTATCTCTTAAAGATTCCACTCTTGGGCTGCAGAGATGGCTTAGCAGTAAAGGTACTTGTCTGCCAAACCTAACGACCCAGGTTCAATTCCCCAGTACCCAGGTAAAGCAGATGCACAAGGTGAAACATGTGTCTGGAGATCATTTGCAGTGGCTAGAGGCTCTGGCATGCCCTGTTCTCTCTCTATCTGCTTCTTACTCACTCACTCATAAATACATAACTCAATAAATAAATAAAATATTCTTTAAAAAAAAGTTCCACTCCCTTCAAATATCACCACAGGCTGGAGACCAAGCCCTCAATAGATAGGCTTTGGGTAAGTGGAGAGGCAAATACAAACTAGAGCTGAGGAAACATACTTTTCAAGGAAATGTAATCACAGGCAAGGTATGTATAGGTATGCCTGCTTGGAGAGCTAGGAGGACATGACAGGTAAAGGAAAAAGGGGGGGAAATAGAGAAAATGAAGGAGTGTTGGCACAAAAGATCCTGATATGTTCAGGTTAAAACCAGAGTAGGATCCTGGCGGGAGGGGGTGGCTAAGGAGTAAAGGCAGCATGGTAAGACCCCACTACCAAGTGCACATAATGTCAGTCACTGTGAGATCATAGGGTCCATGTCTCATTTGACCTTTAATGACTGGATTGGAGGCTATATTTTAAAATGTTAAGTAAGCATCCGGTTTCTTCTAAAGACTGTCACTTGGGTGGGTGACACTACTGAAACTCCCCAGAAGGTTAGAGAGGAACCACAGAGTTGAGGATGGGTAGGGAAGTCAGGGTTGATGGAAAGAGAACATTGGCATGTAGACAGAAGCCAAGCTATAAAAAGGTAGAATTTGGGGCCTTCTAAAATATTGGGAAGGAAAATGTGGTGAAAAATTATTGGTTAAGTGACATGTAATGGTAACTCTGGTGGCTTTTTGAGGGATGGATGTCTCAGTGGTAGCTTGGAGAATTGGTATGAAATCAACACTACTTCTTATAAATAATATGTGATCACCCCAGGCATGTAGGGGCACGAGGAAATGAAGGAGAAGAATCCTCAGGCAGAAATTGCTAAGAGCTTATTGAAATATTATCCCTCCCCCCCCTTAAGCTTTCTTTCTGCTCAACATTTCTGCCAGCTTATTTTCATCCTGTCTGATCACTATGTAGAATGTAATAACTTCTAGGTTGTTTAGGATCATTCCAAATGACGACATCATACTATGTTAGCCCTGAAAACATAAGCTAATCTCTTTTTATTCTTTTTGTGGCCCAGAACTATGGCTTCATAAAGACAAAACATTCGGGTAGAGGAGGGGCACTGTCCCTCTGTGTCTGTCCCTGGTGGCTAGGAGCATCTCAGCCTTCCCAGTGCATATACATCTGATACAAATGTGTACAAAAAATAAAAAAGGTACAAACGCAATCTTAGGAGCCGATTCTCTCTGCTTGTTGCTGGTAGTGTCAACTTCTACTTTGGCTTGTCGCTCCATGTTTGTCAACTCACGTGCATTCATACGCTCATACTCTCAAGAGTGAGATCAAATTCAAGATGTCAGCTATGTGCTGCATGTGTGACTTGGCAGTGGGGTCATTGCTGCTCTTGTTGCCATGGAAGGAAGCATGGTCCTGTCCTTCTGTGGATGGGTGGATTCAGCAACTGAGCATTCTCAAATTTTTAATGGACATGATTTGCTTGGGGAAATCAATTTAAAAAGCTACAAGTATTAATATTGGGTTTTGACCAGCTTTCAAACTTGACCCTAGACCTCGTTCCCATGCCAGCACTTCTTGTTACATGATGTCTGTCTTTGAAATGTCTCCTTTCATTTGCTTTATTTAAATTTTTAACAGCTTGCCTCCCTCCTCATTTTCATCATTATTGATATATATTTAACATATAATATAGAAACATTATCATATATGTTTCAATTTGGAAAACTTTTGAATTCATAAACAGAAAAAATAACAAACACCTGTAAGAAGTAATATTTCATAATCAGGAAATGCTAAGTTTTAAATCATATTTTCCAAAGATAAAGTGTGTATAAAAGAATTAGACATTGCTAATGGAGTTTAGTTCCTTTAACTTCTTGTATTTTTATAGGGAAAGGCATCAGAATTTGTTTCCTAGACAGCTTCCTCTTCCTTTCTCCTGGTATCAATGCTTGGTTCAGAAAAGTTACCCAATGTACTTGCTGGTCTGCTTTTACTGGCTTTGCCTGTGTTATGAATGACTCTTATGCCTGCCTTTTAATCTCTCTACACTTTTTACTTGAGAGACTTTGCACATCACAGGATTTGCAGAAATATCCAGAAGTTCCTGTGTTGGCTGACAGTTCCAACACATTATAGGGCTCAGTCTCTCCATATGCAAAATGGGAATAAGTCACACCATGTCCTAGGCTTATTGTGGGACATAACTAAGTCAATCCATGTTCTAGTCAGTGCTGAATAAATGTTAGCTTGTGTACTTCTATTATTATTATTTTTTAACTTACAGACTTCCCTACAGGTCCACAGTCTACTGTAGAAGCAAACAGAAATCTTTATGAGGTCTACGTGGGCAACAGAGGGCAGTGCATAGCTGAGGAGATAAGGAACAAGGAAATAAGGAAGCCTTCCCAGCAGAGCTGACCTTTGCTCTTTTCTGGAGAAGAAAACTAGTTTCACCAAGAGAAGAAAGGAAATGCCATCACAAGCAAAGGGAGCAGTATGTGCCCAATAATGGACTGAATGTGACATGCCCACAGCATCTGATGTTTGGTGGATGGCAGGCAAGAGACACGGATAAGGGGCGGGGTTGGCAGCATGAAGGGTTGTAAAATCTCTACATGTACATGTGTTTGTGGATATCTAAATTTGCTTGTTTTTTTTTTTTTCTGGAAACTTACATTCCAAAGTTAATCATTGATTGATTGTTGATGACAAAGGCTTAAGTAATGTCCTTCCATCACCACAGCCTGTCACCTTCCTGGAGTCCACTGACACACCCCCAGTAAAAGGCATATGCAGTCAGGTTCCTGTGACACTGGTTGAGTTGAGGCTATGCCATTAACACTGAAAACTACAAAACCCTGGTCCTGCTGGCTATGAAGCTAGGGTCCCCCAGCTATGGTAATCATGGTATAGTATATAAGACATGCAACATTGCTTCTTATGACTTCATTATGGGACTCAGAGAGACCTGCTCTGCTCAGTCTGCTATGCTGCACCTCCCCTTTGTGGTCCCTAGCTCATTCTCCTTCCCATCTACCGCTCTCTCCTGCTCGCAGAGGCTGCAGTCAGGCAGTAGAGGCTGCAGCCAGATGCAGAGGCAGGAAGAGAGAGTGAGGAACCTGGCTGTCTAGTCCTCTCACTTCCTCCCAGCTTCTCTGCTTCTAGTGGTGCCTGTGTCCATCTGTGGCCACAGTTCTTGCCAAGTGTCCCTTCCTCTCTGCTCCTGTCCTCTGCATGCCCCAGGACACTCATTTCCTCCCTGCACATCCTTCAGCTCCCTGCTGTTTCCAGTCCTGGTGTCCAGCCCTTCCCTCTTGGTTGTTCTAGCTCTGCCCACACCTCCGTAAAGAGACCTGCAGTAAATTAATCTGTTAAACCCTTTTGAACTTGTCACCTCTTTCTTGTGAAGACCCTGATCAAACCAATTCCTTGCTAATTGCACTTGATCTTGTCCCAGGGGCTTAACAGGAGAGTTTCCCATTCCCTACATGCAAATGAGAATAATAATATCCTCTAACTCCGAAGTTATATGAAGGAGACCATGAGATCATGTGTTTTGATAGGATATTTTTAATGCTTCTATTGAGTGACTAGTACATAAAAAGCACTCATTATCTATTAACTGCTCTTGTCATCACAGCCGATTGGAAAGCTATTGAGAGTAGAATTCAGTCATTTTCAGTCTGGAAAGTCCCTGGGACTTTGCCTTAGACAACTATCTCACTTTATGTTTGAGGAAACTGAGGCCTAGAGAGTTACTCACATTCACCTAGCTTGAGAGTGTAGAGCTAAGGATAGCATCAGTCTACATTGAAAGAGGAGCAGCTGTGTTTACATCGATTCTATTTAACTTCGTTAATTAGGCTGTTGATTCCTTGGTGACGTCATCCACTTGTTTTAGAAATGGGTTACGTAAGCCCGTCTCCCTCCACGAACACTTTATTTGCTCACTCTGAGAAGAGCATCATACTGTCCCAAAATAAGCAAGAGTTCAAGAGAATACCCCTGTTTCATTCCTCCTTCTCCCTGAAGCTGACTCATTTACTCCTGGGCCTGTGACCTCCCTCCCATCAATCACCCATCCTCAGAGCTCACTGCGTCTGCTGCCCAGCCTCCCTGAGTGCAGATGGCTGGAGCTCAGTAACCACATCGCATCCCCTCCCAGACTTGAACTTGAATGCCATGCAAGTGGAGGCCTCTTCTGGGTTGTCCCCTTTGCACCGAGAATGAACAGCCAGTGATCCTCTCCAGCTAAAAACTCTGTTGGATTTCAGAATCCATGTTATACCATCCTGATAGGGACCAGACCCAAGCAGACATATTAACCTGCTAATATGTTAACCACCTTGCCTGGATAAAATGAACATTTAATCTACTGTGCTATTATCAATAGACCTCAGGCCTCTCAGGATTTAAAAGAGATACAAACATAAGCCATTCAGGTGAATGAGACTTGCCAGGACCAGGAGTTGAGTTCCTCCCTAAACTCAAGTATCTTTATTTTCAAACAGCAAACTTCCAATTACCTTCTTGCCTTTCCTCCCCAAACATGCTGTGCACCCAAACTGTCTTCGTCTGCCATCAATTGATTTTCTTTCACAGAAAGCCCATGTTTACAAGCTGCCCAAATAAGTGTTTGATTCAGGGCGAAAATATTAGTGAAAGCATTTGTTTCACTGAATTAACGAATGGAGTCAGGTCAAGCAGGCAAGCTGGTTGCCCAGAGTAGGCAAAGCTGCATGTCCTCGAATGATCTCTCTGCCCTCATTACCGGAAGGTTGGGCTCCTGGGGAGCTGCTGCACGAGGGCTTTGGGCTACAGGCAAGTCATTTTCTCAACATCTTGTACTTCAGTCCCAGGAGACCTGAACCAGCCACAAGCTATGATCACCTATCAAACTTCAAGGGTGGAAAGACACCTTTCCTTGTGTGTAATGTGATCTCTTTTTATTATTGTTGTGGAAACACAAAGTCTATATTCTGAACACATTTTCAGTATACATATTCCTTTAAAATAATTCTCCCAAAGACAAAGATGCAAAATAATAAAGAGGTATTTAGGAAACTAATATGAAAAATTTTAAATAAAGGATATTACACCTGCTATGGTTCATGCATTCATACATACATTAATGGATTTTTCTCCGTGTGAGTTTTTAGAACTTGTGTATTATGTGCCATGGTGTAGGTTGTACATGACATAAGAGCCATGGTGAGGCCAGAGAAGCACTGGAACCCAAGCTGTGCTTGCTTGGCATGATGCAAACCAGCCTGAAGTAGGAGCAGGCATCGTTTTCTAATTTGAACAGATATTGTATTAATTTTTATTCCAAAAAGGAGGTTTTGGGCAAGGCTTTGGATGTAGGCAATTTGTTGAGAGTGCTTTCAGAAGACCAAAGGGGAAGTTGGATGAGCAAAGAGAGGGAAGGAAGTAGTTAATAAGTGGTAAGTCTATGAGCAAGTGCAGTGCTCATGTGGGATGCATGCCAGAACTGTTATAAAGAGGGTGAAGGGACCAAGGATCTGTCCCCTTCTTTCCTTGTATCTTATGAGGTAACCATTTTTCCTGAAGCCTTAGCACAGGAGTGGAGCAGAGTCCTGTGGCTGGAACCAACTTTAGGGAGCACCTTTGAGTCTTCAAGTCCCTATAGATGATATCAGGAGGGCCAAAGATTATGGCTTCCTGTCAGAGAGAATATTCAGAGAAGCAATTGTATGTGTTTGTACAGATATACCTTGGTTCATTGACTTCTGTCTTTCAACCACTCTTACATTAAGACGCCTGTTAAAATGACAATTGTTAGCAGCAGACAACAATTGTCATTTTAACACGTGTCTTAATGTCCTTAACACTAAAGCAGACCAAAAATGAACCCAACATGGCTCAGGGAAATTTTGCGGAAGAGGGGGTGGAAAGAATGTCAGAGCTACATGTTGGGTCATGATATGCAGAGACATTTATCTTACCCATAACTGTGGGCTAACTCCAGAATCCATGACTCATATACCTTAACAAGGAGGGGCCAGGGGGAGGGGGTTAGGACATGGATGAGCCTAACAATGGTACCAAATTGACTGTATTCACTGAGTACAAAACTAATTAATAATAAAAAAATGACAATTGTCCTGTCTTTGGAAGGAGGGTATTAGGCAAAAAAATTACTACCAGATGACTCAGATTCTCAACACTAGGTCACCATTTACTATCATTTACATGTATTTTGAATAATACATGTACTAATAATATGCCAAATTCCCCTGCTTGTATTATACTTATAATTGCCAGTTTCCATCTCCCTGAATTTATTCCAAGTGAAATATATTGCCAGCAGGGATAAATAAAGACAAAGCAATGAGGGCTGGAGAGATAGCTTAGCAGTTAAGGTGTTTGCCTGCAAAGCCACAGGATCTCAGCTCAATTCCCTAGGACCCATATAAGCCAGACGCCCAAGGTGGCACATGTGTCTGGAGTTTGTTTGTGGTGGCTTGGAGGCCATGGTTTGTCCATTCTCTCTCTCTCTCTCTATCTCTCTTTGTCTGTCTGCCTCTCTTTCTCTCTCTCTCTCAAATAAATAAATAATAAATAAATTATTTTAAAAAGACAAAGCATTGAGAGCTCTGACACCCCTTTTTGTTTTATAGGATTAATGAATCACAACATGGCATGCACTGATCATCCTAAAAAGTATATCCAGAACATTGCACATATTTAGTGTGTGGGCATGTTATATGCATGTATGCCTGTGCACATAGGTGTACATGTGTATGTCTATACTTATGCATGCATGTATATATATCTGTGTGTGTGTGTGTGTGTGTGTGTGTATGTATATACAGGCATATGGGTATATGTATGTATACATGGATATTTTATATTCCTATATGTACATGTACATATGTGTATGTGTCCTATGAGTGTGTGTGTGTGGATTTATGCATCCAGATCCATAGCCACTCACTCAGAAGTACTGCCTGAGCTGCCATGCCTGTTAACCCTTTGAAGTCTCCACGCATGACGTATATACGTTGAGACCAGAGCTATACTAGCTGAGCCATAGTAGTTTCTAAGTAGGAGGAATTTCTCAGTTTCCTTAACTGTCTTGTCACTTGCAATGCCACATGTTCACTTAGAAGCTGGCACTTGGTATAGTTTTGTTGTTTGATATATAATATGCCTTATTTTGTGTTCAAAGAAAGAAGCCAGGCATATTGTGAATTCATCATTTGAAGAAGACCAAGTAAGTGTTTAAGTGTAAAAGTCTCATGATTAATGCAGCCAATGTTCCATTTGAGAGGTAACAACACTCAAGCCAAAGGGACAGAAGTGGATGTTCAAGGCCATACAGGGTCTGTTTTCTGGGGCTTTCTCCTTACCACAATGATTTTTTTTTCTCCCAGGCCTAGCAAGCATTCTCTTGAAGAGCTTGGAAAAGCTGAAGCACATGTGTGCTGGTTAATCTGTGTCCTTTTCAAATATGGCCTACTTCCTTCTTTACCCTGATTTGTGTCTAAGAAGCTGATTTCTGGGATCTGTTTCATTTCCCTCTAACTTCCAGTTGGTTATGGAGAAGACCAGAGGTATTTGTTTCCCCACATTACTTCATATCAGGTTCAGATTTGACAGCAATCAGGCTTTGGGGAATGACCATGGCTTCTCCTGTGGTCAGTGGCCTTTGCCCATGGCTGGGGTTTCTTCTGACTCTCACAATGGTCACTGTTGCTTTGCTCAAAATGTGGGAAAGCTCCCCACCACTGCTACTGCCTGGATGGCTCATGCTCTCTACAGATCCCCTTCATGTACACACCTCTGCATACAAGCCCTCCCCTCAGGTCTTCTCAGTTCAATCATCTGAAAGGGACTGGACCCTGTCTTCCAGGCCAGAAGTTATACTGAAGGTTCAGACTGTCTTCTCAGAGTTTAAGTGCAGATCAGATAATGCTATATATGTAAATGTACTACATCTGACCCAGATAAAAGTTGAAGTTTTCCTTACTTGTTTATGTGAGACATGGACCTTTACATGTAACACATGTTACAGGCATTTTTAATCAGCAATCATGTCAGAGCTGTGATCTCACCAAAACTTATGCCTTAATTAGCTGTTATGGGATGTATTGCAGAGATACCACCATACTCCTCCACCTCCAAGGTTAGCCAGTTTGGTAATGCATGGCAGACAAAGTACTTCAGTTTGAAAGCAATGAAATTACAAACTGGTCCCTTGATCTGGGTGCAAAATGATGAGATCTTTGGCATCTTGGGCTCTTACCTCAGGCAGCTGCAGCATTGATCTGCAAGGGGAGGCCTGCATTTCCCTTCTCCACATGTTACTTGTAAGCTAACCAGAGTCAGAGTGATTCACTGGTCTCTGAAGCAAAGAAAGGAAACAAGCTCTCAAGGGGTGGGGTGTCCAAAACACATATCATTTATAGGTTTGAGCACAGAGACCAGCCCAAGCAAAGTGGTCAAGAGTTTGCTGCAAATGCCTTACTCCTGGTCCCACGCTGCCAGTCTTGACCCTTTGACAGATGCTTATTTCCCACCTCCCACTTTGACCCATCTCATCCTGGTAATACTGATCCTTAATCTCTCTAGGACTTCATTGAAGAATATCTTGTCTCTTTATTAAAGCCAATTAGCCTTAGTAAAGTCCCACTGATATCTAAGGGTGTCTGAAACATGCAGTGTTATTGAAGATGCAGGAAGAAAAAAAAAATGATCAAGACCAAACTGAAAGGTCATTTCATCCGTGCCAACAAATGCCACTGTGATTAACTGTGAAATTACCTGATTAATTAAGATAAACATTCCAAGCAGTCTGCTAATCAGAGGGGTCCCTTTCTAGTTGGCTGTGAGAATGCTTTTGTTGATAATTAAGCATTGGAGATTTAGGAGTGAGTCTGTGTTCAGATTCAGCTGGTGCATCTGCGTGCTGGATTGAGCAAGCCATTTGCACATGTCATTGCCCGCTCTGCACTCATTGACTTCACACTCTTAGCTTAAACTCTTGTAGACCACTGAAGTTATACCTCTATAAATTTGCCATGGAGCTAGCAAGATGGCTCAGTAGTTAGAAGCACTTGCTTACAAAGGCTGTCGGTCCTCTTTAGAATTCTCAAGCTGCCCACATTAGTCTGTGCAAGCATCTGGTATTCCTTTGTGGCAGCACGAGGCCCTGCACACACACACACACACACACACACGCACACATGTAAATAAATGAAGGAAACTTTTAAAAAAAGAAGTAAAAATGTTGTCCATGAGATCTGTATTTCTTTGTGTGACTTTGTTTTTTGTCTGGTTTGGTTTGGCCTAGGGAGTCAGTTTTGAACATTGATCAACACACCCTTCTTCACCTGTAGATTGGAAACAGTACGACTGGCTACTCCATTAACTTTACCGTGAGGATTCCATGACATAGGAGATGTGAATATCACATGTGTTTGTTAAATACACACCTGCACCCATGTGACATGACTTGTTCTGGAGAGAGATGTAAATAAATGTATCCCTAGATACCCTAGATAGGATGCTGATGATATAATAAATATATGATTCCACTCAAGTCTAGCTTTGTGAACCAATGAGTTTACTGAGGTTGCTTGAAGGAGCATGGGTAAAGGGTTACTTTCCAGCATGGGTGTTCAAAGGCAGCTGCGTTGCTGAGAAGCCCACCCAGGCCTAGTGTCTGCACAGTGGGAACTCCTTGCACAGCTAGTAGTCAGCTACACTGAAGAGTAGGCTTTCTCTCTGAGGACCGTCTTTACTGCTTGCAGGGGCTTGTGAATCTTGGAAATTTGATGAGTGAACTTTCTAAGCCTTGTAAGCTCTTCAGCTTGTGAAGTCTTATGAGTGTCCCTCTCTCTGCCCCCCCTCCCCGCCACCCTAGGAGGGGATATTTCCACTTTGCGGAAACAGCTAATAGCAAATTGGGTTTTGGGACTATGTCATGGTCTGTGGAGTTTCTCCTCAGAGTGCTTCTGGCTAGTGAAGCAGAAACTTGGCATGTAGAAATTTCAGCCTATACTGGTGGGGACAGAAGGCATTCCTTCAATTCCCTATTTTAGTTTCTCTACAGTCCAGTTTTGTGAAACAGAGCAAAATACAAAAGCAGTTCTCTGCTGGGAATGACTCAGCTTCCTTCTGGGGAGCACCACTGACTTGGCTTCCCAGGAATTCATGGTGACTCGTGCTGGTAAGGATAACCCTACTGACCCCATGACCCTCAGACCACTCGGATAGGAAAAAGTGTGCTGATAACCTACAAACCCCCATCACAGGTGTGTAGCCATTTCATTCCTGAGAGGCTGGGGTTGAGTTTCTTGGGTTGCTCAGGATATGCTGCAGGGTGATAGGAAGGACATGGGGTGAGCAAAAGGTTCCCACCATGTTACTGAAAGACACATGATAGCTCAATAGGGAACCAAGAGTCAAGTTTAATATTGTTGCTGCTCCACACTTAATAATTGAGGTCAATGGTTTATCAAGTCCTTCTGGAGGGCCACAGAAAGGACAAGTTTCTGAGCATAGAAGGCAGCAGGAAAGGCTGAGCTGTGGGAAATGGGAATCTGAGTTCACAGCATCAGTCCTCGCATGCTGACAAGGAGACATTCCAAAGAGCCCTGACAGCAAACTATTCACTATGCCAGAATTCTTCCTTCCATCAGGTCTGGAAGGACCTTTGAAAATTGTGTACTTTTCCACCCAGTTAAGGCAAAGTCATCCAAGAGACAAGAATTTCACTAGTACAGATGTTCCCACCTGATCTCTTTCTGCCAATGCTCACCCAGTCAGACCTACAAACAGTCCAGTGGTGACACTCTCCTTAGATGAGGTGTGTACGTGGTGAAAAGTGGAGCAAGGCTTGATGCATTGGACATTTTCATCCAAGCAGCCATAGTAGGAACCATAGAGAGAAAGGTTGTGTTGTATTCCTGGGAATAGGTACAGGGTATCAGGA
Source organism: Dipus sagitta (assembly GCA_036346955.1). NCBI lineage: Eukaryota > Metazoa > Chordata > Mammalia > Rodentia > Dipodidae > Dipus > Dipus sagitta. The sequence goes on along the minus strand of CM070779.1, from coordinate 53,254,526 downwards.
GGGGCAAACTGGGGTAGGAAGCCTGGTTCAGATGTGAGGTGGAAGATTCACGCAGTGTTCGTATACACAGAAAGTGCATGCCATATAGTTTCTCTCTGGACACTTTGCTTGTGCTAACTGTTGAGCTAGGAAACTCAGCAGGAAAGAAAATCCTGATAGCAAAAGGATTGAAAACGGGAAGGGCATTGAGAGGACAGTAACTATGACGGGCTTCATGGCCTTGTTGGCAGAAGAGGGTATATTTTAGGACTGTGGGTCTCGTGAGCAGAGGGAAATCAGGAAAAGGAAGCAGAACATTGACTCCTGCATAGATCAAGGCTGATTACACTCTTGTTTGGTGCTTGTAAGTGAAAAATCACCAAAGCTTTTCAACAACCTTGAAACTGTGGCAGATAGAGTTCCTGAACCCAGAGGGAAGCTCTGCCCTTTGTTCCAAAGACCATCTGCTTTTAAAGGAGCAAGCAGAGGTATAGAATGCTCCAGAATTCCCTTCAATAAGGAAGAAGCAGTCTTTCCTCTACCCTGCCAACAACAGCCTAACACACTGAAGAACAGGCCCATGCCTTGGAAGGGGAGTACAAAGGTGACAAGTGAGACTCACAGGGGCCCTCTGCTTTCCCTTTTGTTCTGACTTTTTCAGTGGACTTCTGCCTTGGTCAGCACAATGCCCTTTTGGAGCTCTGGGAAACCAAGTAAATTCAAAGCTATGGTGCTAAGTATCAAGTCACTCATCACCCACTCCACTTTGAATCACTGCCTAGATAATATTAGTTTCTTGTTTATAAAATGATAGAGGCTAGTTGTTGATACATAGTGAAATCATGTGCAGAATCAATGTGACAATGTACAGAAAATGCTAAAAAGAGGCCTAACACTTTAGTGAGCTCACAATGAATGCTATCTACTATGATTGCTGTTTATACCACTTAAAACTGACCGGAAGTGCACTGGGAATAGCCATGGAGTGTGGTTTCAGCCAGGGACTAACTAAGAGGATAAGCTGTGGTGGAAGACCTAAAGCAAGGTGAAGTCCTGTTACGAAGACCTGCTCGCTTCTGATGGACATTAGTATTCACACCTCACACTAGGCTCCTATCAAACCTAAGTGCTCACTGTTCAGTTTCCTCCCAGATGGGCTGGGTGTGCCTTAATGGTAAAATGCATGCTTATCATACATAAGGTTTTGGGTCCAATCACCAGCAAATTATGCATTTGTGTTATAAATGCATAATTTCCCCATATGGAAAGGGGAAGATGGTCTAGACATTTGTTTGGTGGGGAGGGGGAAGGAGAGTGAGAATGCATGAAAGAACTTATTTAATATCCATTTTTTTCTTGGTCCTATTATGCTAAAAGCACATGGCAGGATTTTTATTTTGTCTTAGAATTTTTTGTTGTTTTTCTTTTTTGAAGTGCTCCTATGGAGGAAACAATTCCCTCCATTGACATTACAAATGAGTCATCAGTGAAGTGTTACTGGTTTCCTTTTGAGAGATTCTTTTAATTTTAGTTTTGGTTCCATGAAGTTTTACCAACAGGAAGATATGGACTTTGGACATCCACAGGGATATGATCCAATGGAAACATATGTCCCTTCTTGTCCATTAGCATAAACCATGTGGAAACTCACTCATCACTTTTAAGCTTTCTAGACAGGTTGATTTTCAAATAGCCTTTTACTCCCTTAATTTTTCTAAAATAAAATTAGGTAATAGTATTTCCAAAAAAGGGTGATAAAAGCAACTGATGGGAGGCCCAAACTGCATAGAGAGCAATTGTTTTTATTGTCAAAACATGAAAGGGTATATGGTGCTGAATTAGAGGGTACAGAGGACCTTCCACACTTGCATACACTTGGCCTACATTGCCAGAGAGGCCCACATGCAGCAACTGGTTGACAGTCACACAAGAACGAATCAAGATCAGGGAAGCAACCATAGCCACATCTATGCAGTTTTAAGTCAGTGCAAATAGCTAATATCATAGGAATGAGAGGAATTCATCAAACCTTAGAGAAACTGGAAGACTTCCTTAATATTGCTGACAATCCTGCATATGAACTTTTAGAATTATTCATCTTTTTTCCCTCTTAATTAAAATTAAAATACTCTTTTAAGCCCTTGGACTATCTTTGACTAAATAAATAATTGCCTCCTGTATACTCAGGAATCAAAGCATGGCCAGATGGTGACACTTGTCAACTGGGAGAGCTCCATCAGCAGCACGTGAGAGGAATATTTTGAACTAACTCGATTAGGATCCAACCATCATGCCTGAAATGTCTGCTTTTGTTAAGGTTCAGGCACACTGAGAAAGGGGAATAATTTAGCGTCCTTGGCCCTCTATTTCCTCCACTGTAAACAAAAGGATATGGCCTTATCTGGCTGTTTTCAGTTCTGTAGAGGAAGAAGACCAAAGTCACTTGACATTGTCCAGAGAGAATTGTTCTATTTAGTGAGACCTGGTTTTAAATCCCTTTCTCTTCTTTTGATATTTTCTATAATTCTTCCTACATTTGAGTTCAAATACCTATCTTCCCATCTCTTTCTGCAAATATCATGTGAAGGCAAGGGTAGTAAACATCCTGTTGTTTAGGGCGTCTCCCCAAAAGACTACCATAGAAGTACTGTTGGATATTGTGTTTGTTGTGGGTTCCTGTTCTTATTGCCCCCTCTGACTTAGGTTTTTGTGCCGTAATTTAGTTTGTTATCCTAGATTAAGTAAAGCAATATTAATATGTCAGGTTTTTTTAAATGGGTATTAATGGGCTAAAGAGATGGCTTAGTGCTTGCCTGTGAAACCTAAGGACCCAGGTTTGATTACCCAGAACCCATATAAGCCAGATGTACATGGTGGCACATTGTTCTGGACTTCATTTGCAGTGGCTAGAGGCCCTGGTGTGCCCATTCTCTCTCTCTCTGTCTCCTTTATCTCTCTCTCACACACATACACATAAAAATAAAATATTTTAAAAAGTGGATATCAGCAAAACCTATTCCATTTTCTCTAAGACATCTTGCTTCAGCCAACTTGTCGTGTAGCTATTTTTACTACATATGACTATTAATCATGTGCCTAAAGGAAACAGATAAACCTGAGACCAAATTCAGCTCAGCAAATGTTTATTCATTATCTCCCATGGCTCTGGTGCTGGTGATAGGTGGACAGACAGTGCAAAGATGACTGTGTTAGAACCGATGACCAAGGAGGCAAGAGAAGCCAGGTGAGACCTTGCTTATGTGTATGTTTACTTAAGCTTCTGAAGAAGAGCCAAAGTGCTTGGTGGACTGAAGTGAGGGAGAAATAATGGGTGTTACCAGAGGTGGTTTGTTTGGTGAAGTGTTTGGGGCCTATAAGGTTGAAGTATTTTCATACCCTGGAGTGCTTGGGTGGGTGGAATTCCAGCCTTCCTCTGTTGGCAGTGGGATAGCATGGAAGGTTTTCCCAATTCCCTCTGCTGCTCTGCAAAGGTGAAGCTGGCAGGAGTGTGTGGGGCAGTCAGTGAGCCTGGGAGGGAGGGGCTGGGAGGGCCTTCTCTGCTCCCTGCTCCTAGTTGTGCAGCCTCTGGCCAGTCCCTGCTCCATGTGGTTGCAGCCGCTCATGGCTATAAAAATGTGTTGACCCAAGAGGTTTAATATTAACCAAAGTTATAGTCAAAGTCAATTTGGAGGATTCAAGAAAAAAATCTGATGCTAATAGAGAAATAGAAGTCAATATTTGTAGTGTGAGTCACAGGCTCAAAATAGAAAAGTAAAACACATCACCACTGCAGTTCCCAGAGGGCCTTGGGTTACACAGCGCAGGCAATCTGCGAGCCAGGATGACCACCCTCTAGGTCTATTTTAAAGTTTCCTCTGGCCCCTTCCTCTAATTCCTAAATTCCAGAGATTGCTATGCCAATGAAGTTCACCAGGTAGCCAGCCCTAGTGAAATGATGGATGGCTCTTAGTGGGTCAATGGAATAAGATTTTTTCCCCCCCAGTTGTGAGTAACCTTTCTTTCTAATGACGTGACATGGAACTAACTTATGATTTTATTTTGACTTCCAAACTACTCCACAGTAGCTGTCATTTAAGATCTAATCTTGTGCCTATTGCCTATTTTGGAGAAGGTAAAAGAGAGGGGAGGAATGCAGACATAACCAAAAGATGAATGAGTTTGGGGGTTGTTTGTTGTGTCCAAGATTTGATATATTAATGCCTAAGAGGGGTGTGCTGTCCACTGAGGGGTTCTGACATGTTGGAAGTATCTAGAATTTTCCTTGTAAGGTGGTCACTATAGGTGTTAGTGATGCTTAATTCTGGCTCTTATGTCAATCCTGAATGGAGGTGTGAGGGTATCTTATGAACAAGAGTTGAGAAATGAGAGAATAAATAAAGATGAAGACAAAAAGGAATAGACCATACTGAGTCTACCTATAAACACAGGGCTTCACTCAGCATGGAGTGGAACATGCCCTAAAGAGACTGCAATGAGCTGCACTTCATCCAACAGATTACAACTCCATCAGGCCAGATAACATCTTATCATACAAAAACAACTCGTTGAAATTCAAGGGCTAATGGTGGATTTGATATAGTCCTGAGCTTACAACCCTTTCAATGAATCCTCTGGAAGGCCTGAGAAATGTATGACATCTAGGTCTCTTCCTGTTTCCTTTTATTGGTAATGTAGCTCACAAAGCTCAGCTTGGACCATATGTGCTTCAATGAAGAGCTTCTGCTACCAAGAAATGATTCTAAAGATGGTCCAAAGGGGGACAACAACAAAACTAGTATGGTAATAGTTGGGGCCAGAGCAGGGTTGTAGCAAATTGAACAAAGGTGAGAAAAAAGCAGGAACACTCTGTCCTGGACTTGATCATTTGTCCTCCTTTCTCACACAGAACTCATCCAGATGCAGTGGATTATAATATGTCACCGCTCCCTGACCTGGCATCTGCTTCCTCATCAGCATGGTGGAATGGTCATGAGCACATTTCCCTCCTAGCATGTTTAGAGAGGTAATTAATGCTTACAAGGTGTTTTGAGATCATTGATAAAAGATACTCTACCTGCCCAGGGTATTATTACATTATTTTATTTTCTTCTTCATAGTCAATATCTAGTCTATGATAATTTGGAAGTGAGACAAATTAGTAAAATGTGAAGTGTGAAGCCCACTTTAACACTACACTTGAATTATATGCACAAGAAGTGATGCTGAGTCTAAGGAACTTCCAGTTTTCTTCAGATTCCACTCTCAAGTTACCTGTTATGAGTGTACTTTAAACTTCTTTATAAATGGTTAGTTCCTAAGAGCAGTCTACATGCGTGCATTGTCCATCAAAAATGGACTTACTACCTTGCCTCAGATATGCCAAAGCTACATTTGAACTTTTACAGATATGTTCCTATTTCTGTAGAATATTATATCTCTCTTTGGACATTAGACAGGATGTATAACAACTGATAATTTCAGTTTATTATACTCATGTGAAAATTGGATTGCTACCAAAATGCTCCAGGATAAGATCCTCCTCTTACAAAACTCAGAACTCTAATGCATGTGAGGTGTAGATTAAGAAGGCGTTTATTTCCCCCAAAGGAAGAGGCATTGGTTTGAGTGAGTGCATGGTTATTACAGGATACTTCCATCAGATCTTTCGAAAGGAAGGTGGAGATGACCAAAGGGCAGAAGGTCACCCACGTAATAAGATCCACCTGAGATGTTAGCTAAAATAGAATTTGTAAAGACACATATGTCCTGACCACATAGTTCCCAATTAGATTACTCTAGTTGATTTTTATCCTCATTGAGATTTTCCAAAAGACTTCCACAAATTCTTTATAAGAAGCTAGTAGATAAAAATTAGTAGTGGTCAAATACCTTGAAATTAGTGAAAAATGCTATCTACCTTTGCATATTTCAGATGAACTAGTTTACTAACTTTTCATTTTATCTATGACATAGCATTTCATTGTTAAAAAGCACTTTATTGTAGAAACTAGCAAAAATGTGAGTGAAATTTATATACTTTTTAAGATTTATCTCTATAAGAAAATTAGGCACCTGACTTTGAGATAATATTTAATTCTGTTTTACTTGATACTATCTTGAGTTTGTTATTGTCTTGTAATCCTCATCCAATCATAACTACTCAACCAAAGTCTACAGGTACATACAAATATGGGACCTTGGACCCATATGTATATGAAAAAGCATCCTTAGGGTGTGTCATTCATAGCTCTTCTCAATAGAGAGCAAAGATCATCTCTTGGAATTCAGTCTAAGATTGGGGATGGTCAGGGACTAAGGTCAGTGTCAAGGTGTGGCTGAACCCACACATTCTAATCACTTGTCATTTCCTATACCACATGCAGTCATTTTGACCAAGAGATAGAAATATGAAATATATGAAAGCACAGGTAGGACAGGCTGACACTACAGATCGTGGAACAGGTCAGGGCCATACAAAACATACTAAAAGAGTACTTTAAGTATCTTGTGAGGTAGGAAAGTTTGGAGCAGACCCAATGGGCCCATGTCCCAAGACATGCCTGTAGGGCAACTTGGAATGAACATCAAGACTAGACAGCAGGAGCTAGTATGGAGATCAGTCCTTATCTCAGTTCTCTTAGGACGTTGTTTAAATGTTTTTGAAATGCATAAGCATCCTATTTCTGATGCATGAACAGTGACAATGTCATGAGCATGTACACCAGTTTATGACCCCAGCCATGTCTTCAGTGGACAAAGGTGACCTAAAGCATGTTGAGTACCTGGTCTGATGAAGAGAGAAACAGATTTGGCAAGGCAAGAATTCAGAGACCACCTTGCGTATCTGCTTGGCCATATATTCTAGCCACAGGGTCTGGAGTAGGTTGCCTACAGAGACACAAATATACCTGCTGCTGAGTTTATCCTATTTGCTGTTTCTTCCATGAACAAGGAGAACTCCACTTCCTCACCTCTTGAATATGGCTGACATTGAACCTTGTTCTAAACAGTTAAATACCTCAGAAGGAATGTTCTGGGATTTCCAAAGAGCCCTTGTAGAGAGAAATTATAACTTCTGCTCTAACTGTTCATCTTACCCTAAGATGCCATATAAAAATGCTCAAGCTATTTTTGTAAAGAGAGAAGCCATCTGGTAAGAGACACCTTAGTGGTGAGAGACCACAAGGAAAGGCTACTAGATGTACCCTCAGAAAACCAGCACTAGGACCAGGCCATTGTTGGATCTTCAGCCCAGCCTAGGTAAGCCAACAGCTGAGCACAGCTGTATGAGTTAGTCCAGCCAACCTCACGTGAGGCAGGCAAGCCACCCCACTCTGCCCTGCCCAAATTCCTGACGCACAGGATCATGAGCAATGAAATGATTGTTGTTTCAAGGCACTGTGTGTTGAGGTGATATGACATACTCAGCCACAGATAACTGAAGCAATGTCTGAATGGTTCTTCAAGCTGAGGCTAAATTCAAGGTGGAAACCTCTTAACTCTGCTTAGGAGGTTTGGAAGTAGTAGACTTAGGGAGAAAAGTGCTACCATTATATTGTAGTCATTTTGGTTTTTAAAAATCCCCAGGGTTCACAAATATAGACCTATGCAGAGAAGAACAACAAACTAAGATTTTAAAGGAAGGTTTAAGTATAGATGCTTAGGGCCATCATCCATTCATCAGGAAACTGTCCATTTATCCTGCCCCTTCATGGAAAGTGAGAATATCTCTCTGTCTTGATCAGAATGAATGCCAGTGTCTATAGACTGGATGTCGGAACAGCTGGTAGGGTTCTCTCCAAACAAGTGGCATCATCCATACCAACTGGAGATTTTGTGTCTGGCACTTGTTAGTTGCCTAAAGGGACAGAAAGGATAAAGGCATGGTTCCTATTTGAAAAGGAGTACCTGTCTTGCATTGAACTTTGTTTCCTTAAAAAGTTACCCTTGGTGTCCATTTTTATTAGATTTCATCTAGTCAAAGCACTTTCCCTGGGAAAACTGTTCCAGGACCTGCTGGCCTTTGGAATAACCTAATTGCATATACTATGACTCTGAATTATGGTATTAGAAGGTACAGTTTGGGAGTTGTTTATAGTTCTAATACCTATAGATTATTTCTTAATAAGTATAGGATTTATCCTCAGTGATAGTAGATAGGATGTTTAAATAGTCAGCAGACATTATTTATTTTATAGGAGCTTTGAGATGAACCAGGTTTGGAGGTGGAAAGAGATGCTTTCTTCATATCTGTATGGGTATAAGGTAAAGGTTCTTAATTTGTTGTTACTGCTTTTTTTTTCTTGTTTTATTTTTAACTTGCTATAGCAGTCACCTTCTTGTTGATGGGACAAAATACCTGAGAAGAAGCACTTTATGGGAAGGAACAGTTTATTTTGGCTTACATCTTCAAGGGGAAGTTTGGACATGGCAGGGGAAGCATGGCAGTGAGAACATCTGAGCATCACATCTTGTCACCTGAGCTGGGAGGAAGCAGCAGAAGTGAGCTAGCCAGCACTGGGACCACATTACAAAATACGATGGTCACATATCTCCTGTAGCAAGATTGTACCTCCCAAAGGTTCCAATCGGCTATGAGGCTTAATCACAAACACTTGAGGTTATGGGGACATTTTATATTTAAAATACTACATGTGTTATTTTTAATAGTTTTTGGTATCTCCATGCTTTGCATTGAATTTCTTATAAGTATGAATAAATTGAAGCGAGAAATAACCTTTATATTATTAATTCCATCCCTAAAAATAGGATCTGGTAACAGAGAAGGAAAGAAACAAAAGCCAGCCTGTCCTGCTACTCTTCAACTGTGACCACAAGAAAATGGGGCCAAGCTCACTGGGCATCTATGTCCTGTGATGTGTGTTGTTGATACCATGTTCTGTGCTTGCAAATGACTTGGTATAGTGTGCACTATTATTCCTTTTGGAACTTAATGTCATCCATTAGGTTCCAATTTAACCATCAAACAGTCCACAGGTCAGGAACGAGTTATATTCCTAATCTAACTTGGAAGGACTTTACTCAGATTAGAATGGGCTAAAGTCCCAAGGGATTTGCTAACACCCTTTTGTTGGAAAAAGCCCTTCTAATCTGTCATTTCCTTACATTCCAGCCATACCTGATGGTGGAGGAACTAGGAGATTTCCAGGTCCTTAGTGTATGATTTAATGATTTGTAGAAGGCAAGAATGTTAACTCACTGGATTAGTCAAAACTGACTGATATGGTATCAGACAGGTTAATATGATACTTTCCTACCCTCTCTCAGAGAACTTGAAATAAAGCCTCCTTCTCCATAGTCATCCTTATTGGCCTTCACATGTATGGCCAAGAACTTATGAAGGCAACACATATTTTATTCCTGTGTTTTGTTTTGATATATCATTTCATCCAGGGCAAAAGACTTTATTTTTGATAACCTAATCCCTTTCTTAACAGCCAACTGTGATGTCACATGTGGAATATTTTGACCTCAGCTGGAAAGAGAACACTAGAAGTTAGGCCTTGTTTACACTAAAATATAGTCAACTCTATAGGTAAAGAATAAGTAAGGGTTTTAGTTTTAATTTAAACATGAACTCTTACCAGAGTGTTATAATGGAGACAAACTTTCAGGGACGCTGTGATCTACAGTTGCTTGCCTTCACTTCCTTCTTCCTTAAAGCCTTCTCCTAAAACACACTAAGCTCTGATCTAGAACTGTCCTCCAAAATCATTGTTCTGTCTGTATGTATGTAGAAGATCTCTGTGTACTGGGTTTGGGCAGCCTGTTTATTTGCATCCCTAAGACGTGCTAACTTTCTAAGATAAGCCAGCAAAGACATTGCTGCTATTCATGTGTTTATTTCAGGAAATAAGAAGGGTCAAGACAAAAGGTTTAAATGTGAATTCTAAGTCAAAATGGTCTCTGTTGCGTCTTCAAAGCACTTGGCATTCAACAGACTAAAGGTTGTTTCTCAAAGATAAAATAGCCCTGTGGGAGGATATAAAATTCTATAGTATGATTCTGTCTCATATTGAGATTTAAAAACAAAATGTAGCAACAGTAAGATGCCAGAATAAAATTTATATAAGCACATGAACAAGATACACATTCAAGGATAATGTGCATCCCCCAATAAATGTCCAGACATTTCAGAGTTATCAGAACTCATCTGTTCAGATTTTGTTACTTTTAAGACACCCATGCACATGCATGTTTTCCATATTTATTAGGAGGAACATATTTTTCAGTTAAATATAGTGAGATACTTGTGGTCAGTGAACATAAGCTTCAAATGTGGATTTAACAGGAAGTAAAACTCACAGTAAGGTGTTCTTACTTAAAGCATTGTATTATTAACAGCAAATATGCTAATATCTTAAGATTGTGGACCAAAGAAAGCTAGACAGAGTATGGAAATAGTGACAGTACTAAAAAAAAAAAAAAAAAAAAAAAAAAAGACTATGATAGTTATTTATCACCAAGTTAGTCTGAAAGCTAGACATCATCAGTAAAAGTTGCATTGCAATACCATATATCAACATGCTGTCCCAGTCCCATGTAACTGAAAATGAGAAAGATCAGATAAACCTCTGGTAAAAATCTTTTTAACTCAATTTTCTCATTCTCTTTGTGGCACTCATGGAAGTTGCTTGATAAAGTAAGCCACCCCCTTGTGCCCAAGCAAGGAAGACTTTCATTCCCTTTGCCTTACACATCTACAGAGAACTTTCCACCAGGTCTCATGCCAGGCTTCTAGCCCCTTGGCTTTCTATTCAGTTTGGCACAGGCTTTTCATTTGATTCTTATTTAAGGCTAATGTGCACAACTTATTGCACACAGATGTGTCACTAGAGATAAAGGAAATGACCAACCAGAATTCACCATTTGCAACTGTCTGAAACTGGACTCTAGTGAAAACAACCACAGAATGCCTCCCTCCTGTAGAGTCCTAATTAAAGTAAGGTAAACAGTACTAAGTAATGCTTCATTACTTAATGATTATTGAGAAATGAATTCTCTCAAACCTTGGGCTTCTTAAGAATAATCATTATGAGCTGTAGTCTAAATGGATGGCTTTAGAATAGCCTGATGGTGTTAACAGTGCTCTGACAGAAGTGGGTGGAGGAGGGGGCTCAAGTTTCAGGCTCAGAGGAGGAGCCTGGTGCTTGACAAGGAAGGGCAGGTCAGGGTTGAGGAAAGAGCTGCCAAAGGCTAGAAGGGAAACTCAGTGTGGTGTCACAGCATGCATCCTTCAGCCAACCTGGCTACCTTTCAAAATCTAGCTATGCAACCTCCTGGTTATGTGACATTAGGCGTGTACTTAACCTCTCTGTTCCTTAGCTCCTCCTTGCCTCTAAAATTATGATAATAACATTGCCTTTGGAGTGCTATTGTAGGGATTCAGTGACATACAGTGTGTGATTCACCTGTCACAGTGCCTAGGACACTTCAATAAACAGTGAGGGTTATGTCAGAATTGTATTGTTATTGCCATTATTATTGTGAGTTTTAAAAGCTGACCCTGTGACAAATGCATTATCTGCCCCCAAAGAAGTCTCTTAAATAAAGCCATTTGCAACCAATGCTGCAGGTATGATAATATTCATTTAATAAGTGAATCTTAGTCATTACTTTACTTATTCAGGCAATATTTATTTCTTAACCACATTATTACAGGCACGTTTCTAGTCACTTGGAATACAAAACCAAATAAAGCAAGATTCCTTGTCTGCAAGGAGCACCTACTCTACAAGGGAGATACCTCCATAAGTAGATAACATGAAAAAATATGGGAAATAAAATGAACTTTCTGGAGACAGATTCAGGTATGGATCTTGAAACAGAGACCACCAATTGGAATGGTAGGAGTCATGGAAGTCTGCTGAGAGCGAGCATCGAACCTGAGTCTTGTAAGCTGAGTAAATGTTTTCCAGATGATAAAGCCTTGGAGATTTAAGGGCAGTTCCAGTAAAATTATGAAGGCATGAAATAGCATAGCATATAAGGCAAATAGGAATTGCCAAAATGTGTGAGGAAGGGATACTGTAGGAGATGAGGCTGGAGATTTATGCCATACAGCTACATAGAACCCAATCCAGTCAGAAAAGGAGGTTGGAGGGAGGAAGATGGTTAAGGATGAAGAAGGTGGTGGGAATAATTAATGTGAGTCTGGAAGAAATGGGTGGCATGAGAAGTGGTCAGGGAACAGGTGACTTGGTGTGTCCTTAACAGAAGGAATGACATCTCATCATCTGAGAATGTGGAGAAAGAAGTAAGTAAAGATGGGTGTGGGTGAAGATAAGCTTATAGATAGTGGAAGATACTGGCTACAAATGGCTTTGTTTCATAGGCCTCTTTGAAGACATGAATGTACAAATTTTCACAGGACAAATCTTAAAGCTCATTTTAATAACAATAATACAATTTTACCACAATACCAGCTGCTATTTAGTATGTCTTAGGCATTGGGATAAATGGTTCACACATGTTAGGACACTGAATCCCAGCAACAGCACTCACAACTCAGGGGGGCTTGTCTAGTTTTACTCTACTGGAAATGATTATCCACCAAGATGGGGATGTGGGTATGGCCTGAACCAGATGGAGGAGAGGGACAAAGTCCAGATGACTAGTTCAAGGAACTCAGCAACTGAATGAATGGTCAAGTCATGCAAAGGCCCAAGGACATTAAGATCAGGCATTTGTGTTGGCACAACTGGAGAATTTTTCTCTAGCCAAGCTCAGTTTCCAGGTGCAGAAAAAATAAAGGCAGATGACAGTAATGGTCTAGATGCACTGAGAAAAGAAGAGAGACACAGGGAAACTGAATGTGGGTGTGAGAAGAGAGCTGGGGCTGTCATAGAGAAGAGCTGGGCCACACAGGTAAAGATACGGGAAACAAGGGTCACCATAGGGAGAGCAAAAAGGACATGAGAGGACAGGAGGTCATAGAGTAGGATATCAGGGTTTCAATTCTCTGACCTACTTCTGGGTAGTGGCCAAGTCTAGGGTTGACTCTTGAAGTAATAGTTTCAGTGCAATGGAGGTAAAATTCATTTGCTTCACCTTTTAAAAATAGAAAAAGAACTTGTAAGGATAGATATTGGGTGGGTTGACTCTAATCAATATTTCAGACTGATTTCAAGAGATAGATTGACAATGATAGTTCTGATTCAAAAGCCACTCTCTACAAGTGACTGTGATAGATCAGATCAGCATTGACAATTGCAAAGGAAGAGAGTCAGTGGCATGGAACTTTACAGAGAAAAAGAATGGAGATGAGCCATGACTGTTAACCATGGTGAAGCTGAAGCAAAGGATCCAAGACCATGAGATTCAGAATGAGCAAGCTGACATAGAGGATGGTGAGAGTGGGCAGAGGGAATGTGCAGCAAAAGGGAAGGGGAACATTTGATGGCTGGAGTGGTCTCCCATGCCCACCCACGGTAAGTGTGCTCTGAAGAGCAGTAGCACCAGCATCACCTGGGACCTTGGTAAAAATGTAGGTATCAGCCCAAGCTCAGCCTCCTGAATGGAAATCTTTACTTAACAAGATCTCCAGGTAAGGTGTGTGCCAGTTAAGACTCTAAATGTTACTCTAAACACAGGTAGAATGGGTGCAGATGGAAAAGGTGAGTGGCTGGAAATTATTTCCAATGATCCCAGCTCCTCTGCCCATGATCACATGAGACAGAAATCTTCTCTGCAGAATGATCAAATGATACTCCCAAGTCAGGATGTCAAAGCAAATTAAACCATCAGTTTTAAGTCTCAGACTAAATGTGCTGTTTCTTGCTTTCCATTCAGTTATGCCAGTGAGAGGGTGCTGTGTGTCTGTGACCAAAATGTGTCTTACCTGGGAGAGAGAGAGAGGAAGAAGGAGGAGGAGGAGGAAGAAGAGAGGGAGGAAGGAATAGAGGGAGAGAGGGAGGAAAGGGTAGAGAGAGAACAAAAGGTAGTTGCAAAGGAGCTTTCAGACCTGCAGTTAGTTGGTGGGAAAGCCAGGAGACAGAGCCAGGGCCAGACTTCTCCACCCCTGTGTGTTCTAAGCACCGAACCACACTTCCTCTTCATCCACTCCCTCCTGGCCAAAAAGCTAAGAGAAACTGATGCCAGGGAATCTGTAATTGTATAGCTTTTCCAGCAAACTGCTCCAGATCCACATAACCAGGCATGTCAAAGCTGACTTTCCCCTCTGAACAGTCAGCAGTGACCAAATGGGCTGGAGGAAGTGGGAGAAACACCGTGAAAAATTCTGGGCTGCACCTCAGAGACTAATAAATAATTACTAATGGGAAAGAAAACAGGAAAGAAAAGAGCAAAGCAGGGAAGACAGGCAGTGTGGGTTCAGGCCCACAAGAGGGGGACAGACTGGGGGTTAAGTGCAAATGAAAAAAATTAACACACCAGGAGCAATGACCCAAAGACAGAAAAAGAAAGAATAAAGCTGGTTGGGGAGACTTTCTGTTCTCACATTTGTTCCCTCTGCTCACAACATGTTTCAGTGACTTACTGAAGCTTAGAATGGGACTGTTAAATCATTCACCATATGAGATTTGTGCTAAGTTTAATGCATCACTTCCCCTTGTAGGATTTTGGATGTTGGCTTATTTTAAAGGACAGAATCAGAGGGTCTATGCTAAAATATTGATGTGCAGGAAGATTTTTAACTGAAACAGCAGAAATGACTGAAGGGAGAAGCATGGGCAGGTGCCATGTTGTAATTTGTCCACCTCTTAAATTATGTAACACATGTATCACAGTATATTGAATTTAAAACCTGAAGTATGACATTCCATAAATAATTCACTCTAGCTCTTTCATTAATTGTGAGCCGAAGCTTAGGACAGTGATACTCGATTTTCTCTAGTGTCTCATTTAAATACAGCTGTGAAAAGGGGAATTTCCTCAGTACTATGCTAACAAGGCATGCATGGCTGTGTCAAAGACTTGAACTTGATCACACATGCACACATACACACACACATATGCACACACACAATTCACTAAGCACATACTCCCCAAGAATAATTCAAAATAAAAGTACATGTACATCACATTTCTTAAAACATGGAGCTCAGTCAAGCTTCTCCTGCTAACACTTTCATACAACATAAAACTAGATGAAAAAATATCCCACTTGGGATATCGTTTTCTTTCCACAGAGGACTCTGGTCCTTGGGGCATGTTGTGACTTCACAAAATAAGTACCTACAGAATGGCTTTTCTAAGTCTTCCTCCTGTCAGCCCAGAACTAACCCTCTCTTTCACTTCTTTTAGGATTTAGTTCTTAAGTACAAGTCATGCTCATTTGTATGTTAAAACACCATGTACATCATGACTGCTTTTCTTGGTTTGCAGGGACTGGCTCTGCCAAAGTATGCTCCATGTTTTGTACAAAGGAAGAACCAAGGGATAATTAGGATGAAAATAGCTTTAATTGGAAATTTGAGTTCAGGCCCATGTCCCTTCCTGTTCCTTCCTTGCACCTGTCATCATATTGCTGCTCATAACATAATTTTTTCATAGCCTTAAAGACCATCCTATTGACACCTACCTTTTAAAATTTTGTGGAAGTTTTGGGAAATATACTCAAGAGGTATGATTCTTTCCTCCCCATCACTCCTCTTATAAGCAAGGCCAATTGACATATTTTCCAATAAGTCTGAGTAGGAAAAAAATTGCTACCTTTATGTAATACCTCATATAAACTGATTTATGTTTGTGCACATAAAACATTACTTTTTACCTTGCTATGGATGATTTTATTCAAATAGAATACAACACATTCACAAAGTACTTCTGTCTTGAACTATAAAATGAATGTTCCTGATAAATATGTATGACTCTGTGAGAAGTGAGATATCAACCACTCATGAGTAGCTGAGAGACAGGGAGGAGGGACCCTTTGGATAGGGTAAATAGGGAAGTACGATGGAATAAAGAGTATTTTGTATAATTCTTGAAATAAATGCAGGCTTCTATTAGTTAGGCCTTTCGAGGGAGGGGTGATGTACCCAATGACAAAAATTCATACAGGAACAAGAAACAACTGAAGACCTGAAGCCAGAAGTGGGGCTTTTCATAGTGGAGAAGAGTGGTGGTAGTAACTAGAAATGCTATATTCTGAGACCTCGAAAGCCAGGCTAAGGAAGTAAGGGTGAGTAATGGGGAGTGCTTGACAGAAGTAATGTGAACAATCACATAAACAATGTGGTATATTCAGAATAATGTGCAACATGGAATTTATTAAAGTTGGAAGACAAATTGAACAGGGGAGTCTATTAGGAGGCTGCTATTATGCACTTCAGATAAAAGAGGTAATAATGGGTTCATGCCCTCTCCACCTTCATTGCCTCTAAGTCAATTCATGACTTGCTATTGTCTGGTTTCTTATAGAAACCATATCTCAAGCAGAATCTATTATCCTCCTAATCTATTCCTCTGTTTATATTCCACATCTTACTCATAGTACCACTTATGCTAGCAAAGCGCAAAAATCCCAAGCAAGCTCATATTTTTCTATGCTGAGCCTTATCTTGTCCAATCAACTTCAAGTTCTCCTTAGCTAACCACATAAAAATTTCCTAAATCCAATCTCTTCATAGACAGTGGAAATTAGGCCACAGCAATCTTGCTTAGTTCATCTAACATTTTGTTTATATTTTTTTTTTAGTTGTGAGCAGATGACTTTATTTTTTTTTTATTAATTAGTTTTGTATTCAGCAAATACAGTCAGTTTGGTACCATTATTAGGCTCATCCGTGACCTACCCCTCCCCTTGACCCCTCCTTGTTGGGTATATGGGTCATGCATTGTGGAGTTAGCCCACAGTTATGGGTAAGATAAATGTCTCTGCATATCATGACTCAACATGTGGCTCTGACATTCTTTCTGCCCCCTCTTCTGCAAAATTTCCCTGAGCCATGTTGGGTTCATTTTTGGTCTGCTTCAGTGATGAGGTGTTGGGGGCCTCTGGGTCTCTGGCTCTCTGATTTGGTAGGAGTTGATTTTTCTCTGTGTTGATCTCCTTGCCCCTTGTGCTGGTATGCGGTTCATCAGGTAAACAGCACCCTTGCTTGTTTCTCCAATTTTTCTTAGTTTCAGCCAGAACCCTTTTGAGGTATGATGGGGTGGCTCTCTCCTTAGGATCTACATCCATCTGAAAAAGAGAAGCAGATTCTCCAACGGAGAGTAAGTTAGCACCAGGACAAATGAGATAACCCTTACTTTTTTTAATAGAGAATTTAATAGGTATAGGCCCTCTTGTAGCCCGTGATTGATGGTAGCTTGATATTGGAGAGTGGGCTTATGTTTGGATATGGTTCTGACTTGTTTCCCAGCTCCAGCTATGGGTCCCTTACCACTGAGGAGATCAGTTAGCCAAACTGAGAGCAGTTGGTTCCCCACCATGGCTGTGTGCTACTACTGCACTTGTGTGGGCATGACAACAAGTTATTTGCTGCTAAGTAGGTTAGACCATGAGTTGCTTGGACAGACATTGGTCATTTTTCCCCAGTCGCCCATGTAGCACATTCTGGCACTAGACGTGCTGAGTATCTGGGGACTGACTCTCTTCCAACTTCCAGCCATGCCATTCCATTTTATGTGTCAACCACATAAGGTGTCTTCAGCAGTAGGGTCTTACCACTAGCCTTTGGTGGGTTATCAAGTACTCTGACAGGAATCTGTCTTTCTTTTAGGAAACCTTGTAGGTCTCTCTGATCAAAAGCTCATTGTGGATGATAGCCACATGCTGGTACTGGGAGTTACAGGTCAGTGCCCACTAAGAAAAGGAAGAAAAAGATAACTAATATACAAGAGTTAGAGAGGACAGAGAGAGAGAGAGAGAGAGAGAGAGAGAGAGAGAGAGGGAGGGAGGGAGAGGGAGAGGGAGAGGGAGGGAGGGAAGATGTAGAAGATTAAGGTTAGTCTTGATCCTACCCTCTCTAGTGTCTTGTGGTTCAAGTGTTCCCTGTAAGGGCCTGGTGAAGGTTCAGCCATTTGGTCTGCAATTTAGGAAGTAGAATTTTATGGTACCATTGCCATTTGGGTCTAGATTTGTGTTTCCCACCCCTTCGATGCTGTCCCCTCCCTCCCCATCCATCCTAGTGTCTAGTCCACGAGATGCTAAACTTTGAAGATCCTACCAGGTGTGGTGGTGCATGCCTTTAACCCCAGCACTTTGGAGGCAGTAGTAGGATTATTGTCATGATTGGAGGCCAGCCTGAGACTAGATAATGAATTCCAGATGAGCCTGGGCCATAATGAGACCCTACCTTGAACCCCCCCCCCCCAAAAAAAAAAAAAAAACTGAAGATCCTTATACCTTCTCCTTCACATCTCTGAATTGCTAACATTACTACTTGTGCTGTGGGCCATTATTAAGTGAAATCAATGTTACTTGAACAAAACACTAATTTTCTAATATTTCATTTATTTATTTGCAAGCAGAGAGAGATAGAAGAGAGAACGACAGAGAAAATGGGCACACTAAATCCTTCATCCACTGTAAACTGACTCCAGATGAATGCTCCACTTTGTGCATCTGGCTTTACATGGGTACTGGGCAATAAAACCTGAGTCTTCGGTCTCTGGAGGCAAGTGCCTTTTTTGAACTGAGCCATTTCTCCAGCTTACAAACACTAATATTAATACCAATACCATGGTTGACAGTCTCTTAACCCAGAAAATGAATAGTAGTGTAGGAGCACATACAGGATAGATACACCAAAAATAAAGAAGTTGGTTCACATCTGAATGATATTCAATAAAACTTATATCTTGGATAAAGAGATGGCTTATCAGGAAAGGTGTTTGCCTGTGAAGCCTAAGTACCCAGGTTGTACTCCCCAGAAGCCATGCAATCCAGATGCACAAGGTAGTGCATGTGTCTAGAGTTTTTTTCAGTGGCTAGAGGCCCTGGCATGCCCATTCTCCTTCTCTCTCTCTCTCTCTCTCTCTCTCTCTCTCTCTCGCTCCCTATTAAATAAATAAATAAATAAAAATATTTTAAAAGGTTAGAGAGATGATAAAGTGGTTAAGACACTTGTCTTAGAAGCCTAAGGACCTAGATTTGATTGCTCAGTATCCACATAAGCCAGATGCACATAGTGGCATATGCATCTGGGGTTTGTTTGTAATGGCTGGAGGCCCTGGTGTGTCCATCCTTCCTCTCTCCTTCCCTTCTTTCTTCCCTCTCACCTTCCCTTCCTCTCTATCAATAACAAATAAATTAAAAATAAAAATTTATATCTAGTTTTGAAACTTTCAACTTGATATTTCTGGCTTGCGGTTGAGCATGGGTAAATGGAACCACAAAAAGTGAAACCATGATAAGGGTTGACTACTGTAATCTACCTGTAATGCCCTTTTGCTACAGGGGAATAATTGGAACTTGTTTATATTAGATCATATATTCAATTTATCCCAAGAAAAAAGAAAATAACTCAAAGGAACTTATAGAGATAAGAGAATCATCATAATAAATTATATTTCAAAGATTCAAAGAGAAATGAGAGCATTGGTCAACACTGAAGATGTCAAAGAATTTATATGTGCATCTAAGTGTAAGAGAACAAGGAAACATTTAGGAGAAGGAATTTATTGGCTATGCTGAGCCAATCTCTGTATAGCTATCTGGTTTGTCCAGGTTTAGGTGACCGTCAGAGAGTGATTGGAATGAGTGTGGATCCTACTCCTGCAGCAGCTGAGTTATGTGGATCAGAAGATAAGATAAGAAGCAGATCATATGATACAGCAATTCTAGCTCTTGTTAAATATTAGAGGGATTGGCACAAAAGGTGGCTTTGTCTAGAGAGAAAGATGACCAACAGTAGCTAGCAGTCTTTTAGGTGAAGAGTCTTCTACATCCTAGAAAGACCCAAAATAAAATAGTTGCATTCATGAAATAATTAGTTCTTGGGTTCCTAGGTCTGGGACACAATAAATATATGTGCAAATCATGCTCCAGAGAAAAAGATAGGCTAACAGATTTCAAAATACAAGCTCCTAGTTTTATGGTGTTCACATAGAAGCTGTTGCTTGGCACATTTCTGGCATTTGTTGCTTTGTTTCTTCATCTTACTCCATACTGAAAATCTTTAGCTTTATTCATTCTTATTAAACAAGTGGCTACAACATGAATGTTATAGTTTGAATTGTATTATCTAAAATAGATGCTAAAATGTGAATAGGACATGCTCCACTTTGGAAATAACAATGTTGCGTATCTAACTAGTTAAGGTGAGATCATTCTGATCCTGAGTCCAATATTGCTATTGTTCTTATAGAAAGGAGAATCACACAAGGTGGCACAAGCATGTGACATAGAGATAGAAATTTAAGGAATGCAGCTACAACCTCCCCCCAACAAACTGCCAAGAATTACAGATAAACCACCAGAAACAAGAAAGAGGTGGCAGAGTCTCCCATACAGGTTTCAGAGAATATATGACCCTATCAATAGCATGATTTTGAAGGTGTAGCTTCACAAGTAGGAGACAGTAGATGTCTAGCATCTTATGCCTTATGTGTAGTGACTTGCTGACAACCCTTGGAAACTGATAGGCTGAAAGATGTTTTCAAAAGTAGATAAGATGACTTTAAAATGTCTCTTAGTGACTATTGAAAGCTTAAGGCATTTTTAAAATGTGTCCCAGGCTGTATCTTCCAGTTTAGTTTCCTTAGCATTGGGATTACAGGTCTGGGTCCAGCTGAAAGCAATTGTAGTTAGGGTAAGATTCGTGTCCTTGAAGCTGTGAAATCACTATTAGCATGAGAGACTGATTGAGTTCTATGTGCTGTGAAGACAGGAAAATATGCCTTAGATTATGACAAGCCATCTTGCAGGAATTTGTCACGAATAAGAAACAGGCTTTAAGAATGCTCTGCGTAACATACGCTTTTAAGGATCGCCCTTGCTACTCTTAATTGCACTGGAGATCTTATTAGCATTCAAAGTTCAAGCTTCAATTTGAGGTAAATATTTTTGGAAATGCAAAGGAAATCCCCTTGTAAAGATGTTTAGTAGTTCTAATTGCTTTAAATAGGTAGAAAAACAAAAATAAAGTGTTTATATGGTTAAAGCACTTTAGCTCCTTTTGTTAGAACTGTAGTGACAGCATAAATGTATTTACTTATTTGCATTTTCTTGGGCAGCTCTTGGCACAGAGTGTCTTGGAAGTTACGATGCTGAGAATATCAGGCTGTCCACCTGAGAAGGCCTGCAAAATTGGTAGCCAGTACTTCAGACTCAGAAGCTCTGGTAGAAAGCTTATACAGGTAAAAT
The DNA here is from genome assembly GCA_036346955.1 of Dipus sagitta. Taxonomy (NCBI): domain Eukaryota; kingdom Metazoa; phylum Chordata; class Mammalia; order Rodentia; family Dipodidae; genus Dipus; species Dipus sagitta. Next base: position 53,233,252 of record CM070779.1, on the reverse strand, counting down.
GAGGGAATAGACCTGCATGAGATGTCTGGAAGTGGAGTAGCCCTTATAGACATTAATACCCAATACCTTCATTATAAGGACAGCCCCAGAGCCATAAGTCTAAGATAGGTACTGCTTGCTACCTTTCCAGTGTCATTTAACAAATAAACACCAGAAGGTATTACAGGACCCAAGTGTCATTCATCCTAGTGACTTATACTTACATTATAACATATATATATATATATATATATATATATGAATAACATAGATCATGTTCACATATACTTGCACAAATGACACAATAATCTGCAGAATTTGTTTCCCTTCACTTCAGAGGAGTCATTCTCAACCCCATGCTGAAGATGTTCTCATCAATAGCTTTGTTTCATTTTAAACCAGGACTTCCCTTCCACTGAGAAATGCCACCAGAAATTATATAACTAGAAGAAAAATTCATCCCAGTTCAGCAGTTGTCATAAAATCTTAATCATCTTGGCTAGTCACCATTTCCAAACTGCCTACATCCTACATTTATGTTTCCTTCAGTAACACACCAAGATCTGTGTAGCCATAGAGAATGCAGAAGCTTACAAACATTTTCAGAGTTAGAGGTTAATTGTTGGTGAGTCATAAGACAGTTTGCTTCTTTGCAAATGAAGAAGATGCCAAAATGGTGGTAAATGAAGATATTAGCAAGCAGAACCACATCTCTGGGCCTCAGCCCTTTCCATCTAGGTTACCTCTGGGGAGAAAATGGAAAGATAGTCCTGTGTATTCAGAAGTGAAGTGTCAGTAGTTAGAGTTCAACTAGTAACTTGAAACAATGACTTCCTCTTAACAATTCCAAATTCCCTGTAGAATGGTATCTTTCTACTCTGACTTCCTAGAACTCTACAATATGGACAACATCCCACAAGCTTCCTCTGATCACAAACAAATTCTCTACAAGGCTATGGATACCCAGGCCTTGAGATATTTCTCAATCCTGGATAACCAATTACTTAATTTTAATAATGTGGTAAGTGTTGTGTTTGACATATAAGGACTCATTACAATGTTTGTCATCATCGTATTTCCATACAGAAGTGCCTCTTACTGTGCCAAATCTGCACTCTCCCCATTCTTGTTCTGTTACAATGCAAGTGATCTACACTGGCACTGATAATATGATTGGTGCATGGAGAAGAGCCCCACATCACTCTTTTTTTGATAAAAAATGTAACTTCAATTTAATTATAAAAATAAGATCAACCTGAACTGATAGACATTCTATAACACTGAGTACTTCTCTTCAAAAGTGAAAATATCATGGAAGACTAATGAACACTAATAAACTGTCACAGAATGGAGAAACATGAGATGAAAACACTTGATGCAATCTGGAGTCCTAGTGTTATTGAAAAGGTAATGAATTTAAAAATATATACCCATAGCTTAGTTAATACTAAACTATTAAACTTACCCTGTGGATGCCTCTCCTTTGAGTTGTTATATAATGAACTGCCAGCTAATATAGGACAAGAACTGAAAGTTGCCTTGGCAGGGTTTTTCTGTCATAAACAGTTGAGTTTTGGTCAATTGCAGTAGCCAAGCTTCAGCCATTCATGAGCAGCCAGCTGACTAGATCGCATTCAAATATGGGCTGTAACCAACTAACCTATTTCTATACCTGCATTTTCTAGTCATAAACACGAGTTCAGAACAGTAATCTGGAGCCCACTGGTTTGGAGCCCTGCTGCTTCAACCTGCAGATTGTACCTCCTGCATTAAACTCTGTGAGTAATTTGTCAGAAGTGTATTTTTTAACAGTATCAAAGTTCATGTCACTTTTTTGATCATTTTCTTGTGTCACTTAAGAAGTTGCCTTCAGGGGAAGCTGAACAAAAGGCCTATAAGAGCTCTGTAACATTTTTGCAACTTTTTAAACAATTTCAAAACGGATTCATTTGCTGTTGTTTGTTTGTTCTACTTGGTAGGTAGAGTAAGGGCTCAAAATCAGACTGAAAAATCAAAACCAGACTGTTTGGGTTGAAATTCCAATTTTATCAGTTCCAACCCATATGGCCTCAGGCAAGTCCCCTGAACTTAATGAAAATGGACTTCTTAAATGACCAAACAGGAATAATAATAATTACTCCATGGATTTGTTACAAACACAAATATATATGGTATAGTGTAGTCTTGGTATATGATAAGATCCAAACTAGAAGCCATTGTCCATAAGATTAATCATATATCTATTTGTTCTTTCTGAAATAGGTGCCCGATACATCCTTAATAGGGTATTGCGCAGATGAATAACAGTTTACTATAGTACTATTATATGAATGTTATCATTTAATGAAATTATCTTAAAGATACTATCAGAGAATTCATTGTCAGATTGTATTTTCTAAAGGTGGTGTCAGCAATACTTCCCATTCTATAGAATTTCTAGAACTTTGTTATTTCGCCATCAAGAGGGAGAATCCACGTGCCCCCCTTTTATATCTGGGCAGGCTTTTCTAAGTACATTATTTAGCAGCATGTGGAGGAAAGTAGGTGGTATGATGTACAAAGACAGGGCTTTAAGATTACCATGTCATCAGGCCTCTAATTTTGGGATGCTCATTCTTAGATGAAACAATTATTTGTGATACATAGAATTTTACCATTTAGATAAAAGTAAATTTTATATTATGAAATGATTATGTTTATTCTTACATAAAGCAAGACCTACAGAATCTGCAACATATTTCAGAGTTAATTGGTATTTAAATTTTACAACCATCAATTCTAAGAATGATGTAATGTACTATGTATTACATGGAGTACATATATATTACCTGAAGTACACTTAGGGCCATGCCATTTCAGAAATAAATGGAAATTCTGTCCTAAAACCAAGCCAAAATTCATTTAATTATGAAACTCAAACAGATTTTTTATATCAAGCATTTATACATGAATTATTCAGAGATATACTAACTTGAAACTTATATGCTGAGGGGGTGATGGTAGGAATATATTAAAGTCTCCACTTTCCATAATCAAGCCATTCTGTTTCTGCAAGAGCAGAACATGTTTTGTATACAGTAAAGACACCTCAGTTCATAAAACACAGTAGTCTGGAATCCGAGCCGAGGTGTTTCAGGCAGTGTCCCCTGCCTTGCAAGACATGGCAGCATGCACACTGCAAAGTACACATGTTGAGTGTTCAGAGGCAAGGCCACAGCGAAACTGCACAATACAACATGGGTTAGCACTGCCAGGGACACTTCCACTTGCTTATGGGATTGATTTTGAGTTAATATTTGGTTGTTGGGAGTTTAGAAACCATCTATTGTTGGCAAGGTTTTCAGCACTCCTACATTCAGCTACATGACCCTGCACTGCTTCATAGCCCCTGGTTAAGAAGCTGATATATACCAAACTGACTGTATTTGCTGAATACAAAACTAACTAATAAAGAAAAAAAGAAATAAAATAAAATAAAAATAAGGAAAAAAAGAAGCTGTTATATATATATATATATATATATATATATATATATATATACATATATATATATATAATTTATTTGACAGAGAAAGAGAGAGAGGGAGAGAGAATGGGGGCACCAGGGCCTCCAGCCACTGCAAACGAACTCCAGACACATGTTCCCTTCTGCATCTGGCTAATGTGGGTCCTGGGGAATCAAACCAGGGTACTTAGGCTTTGTAGGCAAATGCCTTATCTGCTAAGCCATCCCTCCAACCCAAGAAGCTGATTTCTGAGGATATGTTTGCAGCAAGGCCTGAGTTCCCACAATAGACACTGTTAGGTCAGATTCCATGAGTGATCATTGGCCTTATATGCCAGGGATGAATATCAGAATTTCTAAGCTTATCACTAAGAAGTCAGACCCCTCCCCCATCTGTATAAAGTATGCTTTCTACAGGAAAGCAGACACAAGCACAGAGAGGTGCAGAAACAGAGCGAGAAGCACAAAGTCCAGTCAAGGAGAAGCATGATGGGTGTTTTCTATGCTTATAATTTATCTTTATTTTGCACTTCCATTTGAAAGATTCCAAAGCCTTCTGTATTGAGGAGGAAACAAAGGACAAGAAATAGTTGAATGTCTGTTTCCTATCCACCTGGATTAGCAATGGTTAGAATAGCTGAGTGTCTCTAAGAACAATCATGGCTATAGGAACAGCCATCCTTTTGCCTGGAACCTAAGTAAGTCTGGGCTCCTTGGACCACCGAGTAGACGGCTATGACTATAACACTATGTTTAGTGACAATTTTATCATGTATATAATGTATTTTGATCACAATTACTCTGAATTACCTTCCCTTGCCCTCTCCTCTGCCCCCGTTCTGCTGAAACCTTCTACTCAACTAGTCCCTCTTCTACTTTGGTGTTTCTGTTTATTTCGTTTGTGTTTGGGTATGACCCTCTGAAGTAATTATGGTAGCCTGCATGGGCACAGGTGGAAGATTACTTACCAGAGCCCATGGGTACTTCCCCCCAGTGTCCACACCTTTATGTAATATGTCTACCACTCCCCAGCCACCATTAACTGCCTATAACTCTAGATTTTTTAGTTAACCATTTCTTTACAGATGCCAGGCCTTAATCAAAATAACTTCCTCTATAGTAGTAAAATTTCAAATAATTTTGGGATGAGAATAAGACATAGGCACTTTATGTCATCTTTCATGTTATCACACTTGACTTACACTATGATTACAGACTCACCTATTTCTCTTGGACTCTTAATTAACTTGATCCAAAAAAAAGGAAGAAAGAAAGAAAGAATGAAAAAGAAAAGAAAAGACGGATTAGATCCCAAGCAGTGTGAAGGATCAACAGAAGTGAGGGACTGATGGGTTCACACCACTACCACTCCTTTCTCCATGATTGGAATGCTTGTAAATTCACACCAGAGATTCACATCAATTTTTATGACACATGATTACTTATTTATCATAATTTACATTTACAAGTAGGTCTTAAATGCCTTACTTACCATACCTCAATTTACTATCACAACTTCTTTGGGCTTTTTTTTTTTAATTTTTTAAAAATTTATTTATTTGACAGAGAAAGAGAGAGAGAGAGAATGGGCACGCCAGGGCCTCCAGCCACTGTAAACAAACTCCAGACATGTGCCCCCTTGTGAATCTGGCCAATGTGGGTCCTGGGGAATCAAACCTGGGTCCTTTGGCTTTGCAGGCAAACACCTTAACCACTAAGCAATCCCTCCAGCCTTCTTTGGGCTTCTTAACAATGATAACATAGGCTCTCAGGCAACTACTTCTTTCCTATGGCTATTTTATGAACAAAGGTTAGTTAGTAAAATGCCTATAATTTGTGTGTGTGTGTGTGGTGTGGTGCATATTCATGTGTGTGAGTGTGGTGCATCTGCCATTGGGAGCATGTGTTTGTCCTCACCCTTGAGGTAGGTTTCTCTTTTGTTCATTATTGTTTGTCAAGCTAGCTGTCCTGTGAGCTTCACGAGATTCTCCTGTCTTCACCTCTTAGAAGTTCCCATCATATTCCCTTCCTGTCACCATGCCCACTATCCTAACTGTCTTGACTTCTAAAACTACAGATACATTTTATAAATGCATATAATAGAACATTCAATATATAAATTCCTTTGGTGTCTGGCTTCTTTGGTTCAACATTCTGTTTATGAGATAGCCATGTCGTTATATGTACTGTATAGTTGTGTAGCATTCATATCATTGTATAGTAACTTATCATATCAATTGATTACAATTTACTTATTACAATTTGATTATTCATTCTCAGATTGACAGATACTTTGGCATTATTTTGAATAGTGCTGCTATGAACATTCTAGTATACCTCTCTTGCCACATACATATACATTCTTACTGCATAAAAATATTAATGCAATTGTCTAGTCCACAGGATGCTTGCTAGGTATGTAAGGCATCTTGGGTAGATTCAGGTTATGTGCTGTAGATAAGTGAGACTATGTGGCGATTTTTTTCTCTGTGATTGGGTAAGTTCACTGAGAATGGTCTGGATGGGAGGAGAGGGAGGGAAGGGCAAGGGAGGGGGTGGGAAACACAAATATAGACTCAAATGGAAATGGTACCATAAACTTCTACATCCTAAAAGGCAGACCAAACAGCTGAACCTTCACCAGGCCCTTAGAGGGAACACCTGAGCCACAAGACACTGGAGAGGATATGATGAAGATGGACCTTAATCTTCTACAGCTTCTCTCCCTCCCTCCCTCTCTGTCTCTCTCTCTCTCACACTTTTATCTCTAACTCTTTTATATTAGTTATCTTTTTCTTCCTTTTCTTAGTGGGCACTGACCTGTAACTCCCAGTACCAGCATGTGGCTATCATCCACAATGAGCTTTTGATCAGAGAGACCTACAAGGTTTCCTAAAAGAAAGAGAGATTCCTGTCAGAGTATTTCATGACCCACCAAAGGTTAGTGGTCAGACCCTACTGCTGAAGACACCTTATGTGGTTGACACGTAAAATGGAATGGCATGGCTGGAAGTTGGAAGAGAGTCAGTCCCCAGATAGTCAGCACGTCTAGTGCCAGAAGGTGCTACATGGGCGACTGGGGAAAAATGACCAATATCTGTCCAAGCATCTCAGGATCTAACCTACTTAGCAGCAAATAACCTGTTGTGATGCCACACAAGTGCAATAGTGGCACACAGCCATGGTGGGGAACCAACTTCTCTGGATTCAGCTAACTGATCTCCTCAGTGGTAAGGGACCCATAGCTGGAGCTGGGAAACAAGTCAGAACCATATCCAAACATAAGCCTGCTCTCCATTATCAAGCTACTATCAATCATGGGCTACAAGAGGGCCTACACCTATTAAATTCTCTATAAAAAAAGTAAGGGTTATCTCATTTGTCCTGGTGCTAACTTAATCTCTGTTGGAGAATCTGTTTCTCTTTTTCAGATAGATGTAGATCCTAAGGAGAGAGCCACCACATCATACCACAAAAGTGCCCCGGCTAAACTAAGAACAATTGGCAAAACAAGCAAGGGTGCTGTTTTCTTGGTGAACGGGGTACCAGCACAAGGGGGAAGGAGATCAACACAGAGAAAAATCAACTCCTACCAAATCAGAGAGCCAGAGACCCAGAGGCCCCCAACACCTCATCACTGAAGCAGACCAAAAATGAACACAACATGGCTCAGGAAAATTTTGCAGAAGAGGGGGAGGAAAGAATGTCAGAGCCACATGTTGGGTCATGATATGCAGAGACATTTATCCTACCCATAACTGTGAGCTAACTCCACAATGCATGACCCATATACCCAACAAGGAGGGGCCAAGGGGAGGGGGTAGGTCACGGGTGACCCTAATAATGGTACAAAACTGACTGTATTTGCTGAGTAAAAAACTAATTAATAAAAAAATTAAAAAAATATTAATGCAGAATTGTCTGGTCATGGGACTTACATGTATTCTCTTTAGTGCATACTGCCAAAAAAGTTTTTAAGAATGATTGTATCAATTTATGTTACACTCATGATAGCATAAAAAATTGTTTGGTCTCCGTGCTTGCCAACACTGAGTATTGTCAGTGGTTTTCCATCTCAGCCACTCTGATGGGATTATGATGATAATTTTCTTTAATTTAATTGTAAGTCATTGACTGTTTGACAGTGTCCTGGGTGAAGTGCCAGTTAAGCATCTTTGCTGAATCGTTATAGATTCTATGATTGCTGTTGTCTGTGTGTATATGATATGCATGTGCATGTTTATGTGTGTAACTTTGGATGCACTTTTGCTATGGCACATGGGCAGAAGTCAGATAAGAACTTCAGGGTATCAGTCCTTGCCTTCCACCTTAGTAGAGGTAAGAATTCTTATTGTCATTGTTGTTCCCTACTGTGTGCACCAGGTCAGCTGGTCTCTGAGCTTCCTGGAAATTCTCATGTCTCTGCCTCCAATCTCACGATAAGCATGCTGGGATTACAGGTTTCAGCTTTTATGCCAGGTAGAAGGGTCTGAACTCAGGTTTAGGTGACAAGACATTTTTGCACTGAGTCTTCTTGCTAGCCCTCTTTACAGATTTCTTAAATTACCCTCTCCTTCAATTGTTTCTACCTTCTTCACCTCTTCTAAGGCTATATCTTATTTCCATTTAAAGCCCAAATATCCACTAGCAGCTAAATGAATAAATATTGTATGGTCCATTTATTCACTTGAACATTACCCAGTAATAAAACCTCCCTCATATCTGGGTGGGCATAACATATACAAAATTCCAACAAATCATAAAATAAGAAGTCAAATCCAGAAAAATAGTAATTGGTTTTCTAGAATAGAGAAACCAAAGCAGAGGGGGAAAAAAAAAAGAGCCAGTGAATTCCTGAATTTTAGGACTTCCCTTGTTGCAAAATGGTGGGAGGGGAACCCTTCAGGGAGATCAAAATGTCCTGTCTTGGTTGCACTAGTGATTATGAGTGCATGGATTTGTCCAAGCTCTTTGAACCATTCACTTAAAATGAGTAATTTAATTGTTTTAAATTATACCTCAACAAGAATGATTTTTAAAACCGCTTTACTGAGCTCTTCCATGTGTAGCCCATAGGATATGGTCAAATTAGGATATCTCATCTGCCCAAGACTCATGTGCACTACACCAGAGTTGCATCTCCTGAGAAGGAAACAGAGTTGCCAGGACCTTTTGGAAGTAACTGTTTTGACTGAAGACATCACAAAAGCTTGGTTCTGGCTACTTTGGCCACCTCATACTCCACAAATGGCTTAGTTTCCGTTCTCTGAGGCTCTCTGCCAGTCACCTAGGGAGCCAGCCAGCACACTTAACAAGCTGGCCCATCACCATGTTTAAAATATACAACACAGACGTAGGCATTTCCAAACCTTGGGCAGGGAAGAGAAACCTCCCCAGCTGCTTTTCTCAACATTTTACCTTGCAGGAGCCAATCTGCAGTCGTTTGTTAATTTTAACTCCCAAGGGAAACCTGACAGCAACCACGTTTCAGAAGGCTCCTCTCCCCTAGAGCACCAGAGCTGTGGTATTTTAATAGCCTCTCTCAGCCCCTCCCCTGGGAACACATTATGTGGTCATTAGTGATGGGCAAACCTCACTGGGTTTCCAGGTTTGAGTCCATGCCAGAAGTTCAGAGTTCCACCTTTTTTGACAACTCAAATCTCCCTATTTTTTTTCCATTTTACTTATTTTTCTTTTCTTTGTTTCCTTCTTACCTCCCTGGACATGATCTCCTGCTCTTTGTCCACAGAAAGGGAGGAGAAGATGGGAAGGCATGTGAGTTCCCTGCTTCTGTCTCTGTTGATGCCCCTGTGCCAAACAGACTTGTAATCAGGCCCCAATTAAATACTACCAGGAAAGAGTGACTAGACACCATGTGCCCATATTTTGGAGGAGCCCAGAGTATGTGCACATAAATAAGAGACTCTTCAAAAAGATATTTAGACAAACAGTCAGTGGATAGCATTGACAATACGTATATAAGTGAACATCACCTCAGGTATAGGACCAAGCTCTAAGCAGGATCAAAGTTTAGATAGGACAACTGGACAAGATAACATGATAACTACAGAGGGTGCTTCAAACAGTTGGGAAGCAAATGTGCTGACCAGTCATTTGAGGAAGCCATGTCTGTTCCTGAAATATAAGAATAAGGCATTGAAGTGATTATATATTGACTTGAGCATTACCATTGAAGGACTCTGTTTCTATTCTCTTCTAGAAAATAAGAATGCTGATATTTACTCCATGAGCTATCTGGTCAGTCATAGAGCTCACTGAAGGACTGAATTTATAAATTTAGAATGACATATAATTTAAGTCTATCGAGCCTTAACCACAAGGCTGGAAGTCAAAGCTTGTGTTTGTAAACTGGACCTACCAGCCAGAGACCGATTGATGGGGTCACAGTGAGGAACATGCAGTTTTGAGCCTTCCCATCTTCCATGAGAGGAATCCCAGAATACAGCATGTCCTGTGACCTTGTAGAAGGCTGAGAATGTCCAGGTCAGAGGCAGCAGCTGGCCTAGGAGGGTTGCCAGAATTTTTGGGACACGGATGCATTCAGAATAGGAGAAAAGGGAACATTGTAGGGGGTGCTTGGCAGAAGAAAGGGGATGGGAAACAGAGAAAACCCTGCATGGATACATTCTGATTGGTGTGTCACACTTAGTCTGAAAACACCAGTGAGTCACTTATGCTAATATGTGTTTTCTCTTTAACACATTTTTCCCAGTGTGTATGAAACTATACTGTGTCTACTATGAATAATGTCACACAGTTACAACACAAAATTTGTTTTTCTGCCCAAAGAGTAGTCACTTGTCTTTGGACTTCATTCTCCTGATGTGGAGCTAAATCAGGGAGAGCATTTCTCCCACAGTTGGGCAAGACTTTCCACTGCTTTGGGTGAGGCTACAGTTATATACCTGGTTCATAATGAAATGTCTCCAGTACACCAAAAGTATCTGTGCCTCATTAACTTTCTTAGTCTTCTTTAATTAATAATGCTGACTCTCCCCATGCCTTCATTTATCATTTTGCTTACTGTTTGCAGACAGTCCCAGGCCCAATAACAAATATACTTAGAAACAAGGAAAGGAATGTGTATTCAGTTTTACAACTTTTTAAAATTTTTATTTTTTGAGGTAGGGTCTTGCTCTAGCCCAGGCTGGCCTGGAACTCACTATGTAGTCTCAGGCTGGTCTTGAGCTCATGGCAGTCCTCCCAATGTGCCTCCCAAGTGCTGGGATTAAAGGCGTGTGCCACCATGCCCGGTTGTGTCACAACTTTTATAAGTATTGTCATTTTATGATTATATTAAATTTTATTTTAAAGAATTTTTATTTTTACTTTATTTATTTAGGAGAAAGAAGCAGGGGAGGGAGAGAGAGAAAGAGAGAGAGAGAGAGAGAGAAGATGAATATGAGCACTCCAGGCCTGTAGCCACTGCAAAGGAACTACAGACATATGCGCCACCTTTTTTTTTTTTTTTTTGGTTTTTCAAGGTAGGGTCTCACTCTGGTCCAGGCTGACCTGGAATTCACTATGTAGTCTCAGGGTGGTCTTGAACTCATGGCAATCCTCCTGCCTCTGCCTCCTGAGTGCTGGGATTAAAGGCGTGTGCCACCAATGCCCGGCTATACACCACCTTTTGATCTGGCTTATGTGGGTACTGGGGAATCGAACCTGGGTCCATTGGTTTCTCAGGCAAATGCCTTAAGTGCTAAATCATCTCTCCAGCCCTAACTTTTATTTTAAAGGTAGTTTTACAAACTAGAAATTGACAAATGGCTGGAACAAGTGAAATGTATGTACAAATTATCAATTAGTAATTACTGGCAACAATAATATTTTGCTAGGAATGAACTTGAAGTCACTTCTGGGTTTAGCAGGAAAGACAATGGGAGTTATCAGCCATGTCTGCCATGGTTCTACCTGTATGATGACTGGAGGAAGGAGTGTGTAGTATGATGTCAGTACAGACATTGTATAAGCTTAGTTTCTGCTCTTGGCAAAATTTTCATGCAAACAACCAATATGTCAAGTAAAATTCTATAGTAATTGAACTGAATTGAGAGCTGAGGGTTTTAGTTTGTGTATGTAGCCCATTCAAAGCATATCTCAAGACATTCCTATCCCAAAGAGTCCTCATCTGTTTCAAATCTCATATTTTCACCTTGACAGGAAATCCAAAGATGTGGAGATTGCTACCTAGTTTAAGATATCAACAATGGAAGAATTTATAACTTGCTTCATAGCGCACACACATAGCACAAGCTCTCTAACTCCTGTTCCCTTTCTAGTTTCCTTCTTGAGCATGCTGAGTGAAGCTTAGTGACTAATGCTCAGAGAAAAGGGCATTTAAATGAAGAAATGATGGTGTCAATTGCCCTTTTCCTTTTTTGAAATGTTGATTTGTTTCTGTCACCTACAAACCAGAGGGAGAGTAGAGAGAAGAGATTTTAGTTTGACCCAGTACCACAACCAGATCTAGTGAGTTGAAGAGAAAGAATTACTATCTTTTGCTTAATGTGAGACCAGTATAAAAAGTCTTTGAACTGGTCTTAAATCTTTAAATTTTAATAAATGTGTTTTTATTCTACCGAAAGGAGTCTGTGATTTTCCTAATGTGAAACAGTAACTTTTTCTTTCTTTATTACAAGACCCTTAGTTTTACTAGCCATAGAGGACATCGTTTAGTTACCTGTCAGGTTGAAACAGTGATTATTTGTCTATAAAGGATTAAAAATAATACAATACTATTCAGAGTAGCTTGTGAGATTTTACACACACACACACACACACACACACACACTATGCTGTTACCTATGATAAGCAGCAACACTTTTATTCATCAGAATTTGCCACCTAAAGCTGCATAGCAAACCACCCTGAATTCAAGAGGCTTCACGCATGAGTTTATGCTGTGCACTGCTTGGTCAGCAGGTCAACTGTATCCACTCTGCTTCAGCCAGAGAAGGCTGGTGAGACCTGGCTTCAAGTGTCCAGTTAGGTTCATATCTAGTTCTTGTGTCACATTTTGTGGCTCTCTGCTCATTCAAATCAATCAGATTCCAAAATTCTAAGATGCCACTGGCTCTCTAGGAAGGTACATCTCCCTGTTGACCTCTGAGTAACCAGCATGGACTAAAGAGGGCAGGAATACCTCTCTGATGAGAAGGGTCAGGAAGCTATTGCCTTATACTAACCACATCTTGACCCCGGTTTCAAACTTGGGGCTTTGCAGGGCAGGAGTTGTGATGGTTCCTGGGCAGAGAGTCCTTTACTGAAGGACATCCTCCTTCCATGCAGACGATTTGGAGGCCAATAATGGCTGAGGAAGAAAGCCTTCTCTGCTCAGTCTCTGTCTCACTCTTTCTCTTTTCCTGACACAAATCCAATTATCCAATTGCTGCAGCCCTCCAGCTGGCTCAACGTCCATGGTAGTTGAACTGACTCCATGCTCGACACTCTCTGGAGCCATACCACAACTGTTTCTGCTTCTCTGGTTAGAGAAGGTTCCTGCCTCCCCTCCTTGGATCTATGCTACTTTCCTCTCATTAGCAGAGTGCAACCGCAGCCTGTGCATGATTTCTACCCACCCACCCGGTATGTCTCCTTTCCTCTGCTGGACACACCTTTATATTGCAGGATTTAACTTCCTGTTAGATCCCAGGAGGCAGCTTAGGTTGGAAGTTCCAATCCACAGGAGCAAATGCAGACACACCTATTAGAGCACTACAGCCATCTTCATGAAGAAGACCCTCAGTGAGGTGGGACAGCGCTGTTCAGTTGTTGAAAACAAAGACTTTGTTTTGAATCTTCCTTTCCCAGTGACTGATAACCAGTCTGTCATTGCAAGCTGGAAGGATGGGGGTGGCAGGGCATGGAAGAGAGGGGAGCAGAGCACACAGCAGAAAGCTTATTAACCTTTCCAAGAGGCTTGTGATTCAAGCTTGTGGAGCTTAACATTTTTTTTCTCTTCCAATTATTTTAATGATGCTGCAGAAAGTCCTAACTTCTGTGCTGAGGCTGCTGCTGCCCCGTCTGCACTGATCACATGGTAACATTCCGACCCAGGCTGGGTCACCCTGTAAGAAAAATCAGCTTGGGAAAACCACTCCTACTGCTTGCATCTCTCTCTTGCTCCCTCTCTCTCCCTCTCCCTCTCCCTCTCGCTCTAGGGATCTCTCTCTTTCCCTCCATCCTTTCCTCCCTCCCCTAAGGGGGAAAAAGGTTCCTTTATAAAGAGCTTTGAAGCTTAAGTCTTAGATGTGAGCTTTGCTTCAGAGTTTATTAGTTATTTTTTTTATCCCCATCCACCACTCCCCTCAAAAAAAGTTTATGTTCACTCTGAATGGCAATTATTTGACTCTAATTCAAACCATTTTGTGTCATTTAGATCCAGGCACATTGCTTGATCTCAATAATAGGGGAACATACCAAATATTTTTGTTGCTAAAGGAACTGTAGTCATATAAGCCAGCTCATCAATCATGTTTTTTTTTTTCTTTCTCAATCTTAATGTATTCCTCATTTTATTTTGAGCAAGAAAATGAAGCCTATAACATAAACTTAAAAGCCATCTACTGTGGTCTGTACTTTGAATCCAGATGCAAAAGCAAACACTCCCTCCTAGTAGGACTAAGACGGAGAAATATGAGGGAGGCTAAGGGATCTGTAGCAGGCATCTGACTGGGGTCTGGAAATTAAGGAGGAAGGAGACAGGAGGCCAAAAAGAGAAGTGAATTTTCTCTTGAATGAATTTCCTTGGAGCCATTGCAAGATTTTCAGTAACACCACAAACATCAAAGCCAAAGGAAATGGAAAGATAGGAACACCTTTTGATGAGACGAGCCTCCCTTTTCATTTAACCTGTTAAGTAGATACTAAGAAGCTTAGGCAGAAATCCATTTTTGTTTGGATTGGTGTGTGTGTGTGTGTGTGTGTGTGTGTGTGTGTGTGTGTGTGTGTTTATGTATATACATATTAGGGATAGGGTTTTGTTATATTGCTAAGACTGGTTTCAAATTCACTTTTGTAGCACAGGCTGGCCTCAAGCTCACAATTCTGCCTCAGCTTCTCAAGAGCAGGGATTATAGACATGGACCACTGGGCCTGGTAATTTTGAATTGCACTTATCCCAGCTTATAGTTTCATGAATTTTCCCAAATGGAATAGACCTATATAACAAGCATCAGATTATGAAAATACAGAATACCAATTTTCTCCCAGAAGTCCCCTTAATGCCCTCCTTTAGTCACTATCACCCCAATGCAACAACTATCCTAAATTCTAATAGTATAGACTGATTTAATGTTTTAAATATATATCATATGTTCCATTCTAGTCTAAACTCTATTAAGGGTTTATAGAATATACTTTTTTGTCTGGCACCTTCAACTCAATGTCATGTTAGAGACCTCCTTGCTTACTTTATAGCAAAGACTATTTGTTCTCTTTGGTATTAATAATCCACTGTTCACCAAGGGTTATCTCTTCATTCTACTGGACATTAGGGCAACTTTCAGATAAATGTGATGTCACGAGGATTCATGTGCATACCTTTATGTACACATCTTTGCTGGACTTATCTCTAGGACAGGAAATGTTAGCTACAGGGCATGAATGTGATTAGCTTCAGTAGAAACTGCCAAATAGTCTTCCATAGTGGCCATAACTAGGTTGTACTACTTCAAGCAATATCAGAGATTCCAACTCAGCCACATCCTTGTGCTTGATATTTTCAGTCTTTCCTTTTGCTCTTCTCACAATATGTAGTGACATAAGCTTTGTCACTTTATTGTGCATCTCCAACACCCATTAAGTGTCATTTCTGTGCTTTAGTTAATTTTTAGTCATCCATGAATCTAACAGGACACAACCTACCATAAAGTCTTCCTTGTGCAAAGACTATCTTTTTTCTGCTGCTGTTTTCAGACCATCCCCTTCACCCACTACCATGGATGTCCTGTCCCTTCTGTTGAGTTCTTGTTCAGCTTGCACATGGAGCCACCTCATTAGTACTTCGTGGGCCTCAAGGTAGAGGTATACCTGATTACACTGTGTCCATTTTGTCTTCCCAGCTTCAGACAACATCCAGTGAGGACAGAGTCTAGCTCTGCCACAAGCCCACTAAGCTCTGTTCAGATGCGAGTAGGCAAGGCTTCCATTGATCTGGATCTTGTTATTTCTGCCCAATAATTCTGATGCTGAATAGCTTTATCCTAGATGCTTGGTAGTGATTAAAAACACTCAAGAAGTTGACTAGGGTATGATGTTAAATAATGTGGTATGTTTTCTAAAGAAAAGGTATTAAAGTTAGAGCTGCACTTGGATTTCCTATCTGTATTAGTTACTTTTCTCATAACTGAGAACAAATACCTGACAAGAAGCAACTTCAGGGAAGATGTGTTTATTTATTTTGTATTATAGTTTGAAAGGGCCACACCATCATGGAGAAGGGATAACTATGAATGACTCCAAGCTGCTGTAAGTGCGTGGTAGCTGCTTGCTCACCTCTTGAGGAACGAAGAAGCAGAGAAAGAAAGAGGGAGAAGGAGAGGAAGAAAGGAGAAAGAGATAATATGAATGTAGAACCTGTCAATAAACTTCAAAGCCTTCCTCTAGTAACCTACTTACTCTATTTAGGCCCAACATCACCTGAAAGAGCACCATTAGTTGGAGAGTAAGTGTTCAAACACATGATCCTGTGAGCATACTTCGCACTATACCATAGCATCACCTACCAGTTCTTTTTAATCATAAGAAGTTTCTTTATTACACATACACACACACACACACACACATACACACATGAAGAGGATAATACAGCTGTAGTGAGGGTTCAACAAAAATGGTATAGCAAAATGTTTGTCACATTCTGGATATTAAAAAGTCAGTTCTGCTCACATGGCAATACACATCTACAATCCTTGCATAGGAGGCTGAGGCAAGAGGATTCAAGGGTAGTCTGGAACACATAGTGATACCCTGGGGCTTGAGAAATATCTCAGTGGTTAAGACACTTGCCTGCAAAGTCTGAGCAGCCAGGTTCAATTCCCTAGTACCCACCTAAGCCATATGCACATGGTGGCACATGCATCTGATGTTCGTTTTCAGTGGCTAGAGGCCATGGTATGCCTGTTCTCTCTCTCTCTCTCCTTGCATATCAATAAATAAAATGTTAAAAAAATAATGTGAAAAGCAAAAGAAAAGAAAGAAAACAATTTCTTTCTCTACATATTTTCTGTAAGGATCTGTTACTCAAGCTTGTGAGAAGATAAAACACAAAATGCTAGGTATACCTTAAAAGTCTTGCCAGGCACTGCCCCCTCTTTCCTTATCAGCCTCAGATGTCCAGCAGTATCTCAAATTACACCACAACATTTGAAATAAATTTTGTTATGTTTCCAAAAACATTTAAAAATTGAAATTGAGGAGAATATTTCTTTTGTAGTTTCATTAGGGCCCTTGGAGGCAAACCTTCTTTGAGGGAAGGCTGGTCAGTAGCATTTGGGTAATGTCCATCCTATCTATGATGTACTATGTCAAGAGGAAAACCTGAAGTGTAGCTAATGTAAGGGACATGCATCTTGTGTTATGGATGCAATTGAAGTTCAGACATCTGCTTGGAGAAGGGCTCTTGGAAAGGTAAGTAAAGGAAGTGAATTTCAAACAGGCTTTATTGCTCTACCCTGGAAGGTTTTGACCATATTTTTCAATGTCTAGGCAAGCTGGAGAGACATATACTAACTTCGCCCCCTTAATATGACTCGGGCCTTGGAAAGGTAGCCTCTGTATTTTTTTCTTCTTGAACACAGCTGTGCTATGCCAGCATAGGTTGGTGTATCCAAAACCAACTTGGCAGGTCATTAGTTTGTTTCTTCCGATGCCTCTACACACTGGAGGCAGGGCTACAAGATACATTCCAGCTGGCTTGACTTCTGATATGAATATCTCAATATGGTTCCATGGCCTTTAGTTAGACATAGTGGTCAAGATTCCAGAAGACTTCCTTTCCTCTTCCCTTTCATTTCCAGCCAACTTCATTGGAACCAGATTATGATATAGCTCAAAGTACTGTATGCATTTTCAGTTTTTAGTTTTTGACAATTTCATACATGTATATAATATATTTTGATCATGTTCACCCCATTACCTCTCTTAACCCCTTCCATTCCCACTAGACCCTTTCTTCTTTCCAACTAGTCCTCTTACTATTTTGATAGCTTTTGAAAACTTTTGTGACTAAGTTTAATTGGGTTTGTATGCATAAGCATGGATAGGAGGTTATTTACTGGAGCATGGGCAATTTACCAGTGGCTACACCACTGCAGAAAATGATTCCCCTTTACCCAGCAAACACTAACTACCAATAGCTCCTAAGGGAGCGGTAGGGCCTTATGATCTCCACCCTATCTATGATGGAATATTGATAGGCCCAATCCTGTGCCAATCTCATACAGTTAACTCCAGCTGCTATGTTCATGCTCACAATAGCATTCATGGCATTTCTTTCCATACTCAGGCTCTTACATTCTTTTAGCCCCCTATTTGACAATATTTCCTGAGCTTTGAAGTGGTTGAAACAGATGTTCAGTTTAGTCTCGAGCACTCAGTGGTTACTTATTCTCAGCACCGATGAGTTCTGACTTGCCACTGTAGTCACCACCAACTGCACAAAGAAGCTTCTCCCATCAGAGGTGAGAATATCACTACTCTATGGGTAAAAACAAATATTTGGAGGGCAATTTGATGGGCATAGCATATGCATTTAGCCAATGAAAAATAGTAACACCCTCCTAGGGCCTATGACCTGCCCTGCATAAGATTTTACTAGATTTTCAGTATCAGGCATGAGTTCTCTCCTATGCAGTTAGCCTCAAGTCCAGTCAGAGAACAGTTGGTTACCACTCTAACAGTCATGCCAACTTTGTACCAGTGGGCACATCTTGCCTGGTTGGTTAGTTGTATAGGAAACAAAATCCACCACTAGGTAAGAGTATTGATGACTTTTCTTCTCTAGCAGCCTGCATAGCATTTTCCAGCCAGCAAGAACAATGCTTTCAGCTTAGCAAGCTGTACTTCTATGATAACTGCAACTCTTCTGCAATAGGAACTTACCATCTAGTTGTGGTGGCCAACCAAGTGCAATGGCAATAACCTTTATTGTTTTGGGAGTGTCAGGGGTCTCCATATTAAAGAACTCATATGAAGGAATCCCACACCTGGCACTGGGATTTATATCTAATAGCCTATGGTTTCTGGGAGCAGTAGTATCCACCCATGCAGGGTATCTGTTCAAACTCTTTGCTTTTTTAAATTGTATTTTAAATTACCTCACAAAGTATTAGGCTTCCATATGGCTTTTTCATGCATCCTTACATTTGGTTAAGTCTTTCCAAACTCTTTTCTTTCTCCCACTGCCTCTCCTCATGTTCCCTACTTAAACCTATACACCCTCAGCAATGCCCCTCACTCTGCACTCATATCACATATGCTCTACTGTCTTCCTCTTCATACTGCTCCCATGGCCCCTTTCTAACTTTCTGGCTTCTAGACACATGCATTATAACATACACATCTAAAAATTAAAATTTGCAATCCACATATGAAAGAGAACATGTGGCATTTGTCTTTCTGGGCCTGGGTTACCTCATTCAATAATTATATACATTTTTAATAATACTGGTCAACCATAACAATAATCATGGATATTAAGTTGATTAACAGATTTGTTTACAAAGTGACTCCCATATACACGCTCTATGCCCCATGTATGAGAGTGATGAATGGAAATCTTTGCATGAAAAATATGAAACAGGCATCTCATATATCTTCTAAGGTTCTGTCATTTAGTCCTGTACCAAGAAGGGGAGGAATTATCACTTCTACTTTATCAAGATGAAGAGAAAAAGGCTTGGACACATTTAGCACCTAGTTAGCCGTCATATAGGTTGGTGACACTTGACTCAGGAAACATAGTTCAGATTTTTTTCTCATCTCTTTCTTCACTGTTCTGTGATGTAAAATCCAGAGTATTTCTTCTTTCCCCTCCCATTTAGGCTTCATGTAACCTTGAAACAAGGCATTTGGTGTTTGGGTTACACGTGACTCCAGAGGTGATCTGCAGTCTATGAATCCCAGGAACCCCTTCCATGATGAGGTCCATGATGGTTTATTGAACCTCTGCTCATTCATAAATGATGATAGCTCATTTCTTCTCTGGACAGCTGACAGATATTTTGAATGGCTCTCTCTTGAATTTAGACAAATTCATGCCCTCTAGCTTGCCCATCCACCTACAATGGGGTGGGTTTATGCCTACTCATATCCACTTGCCAGCTGATGGGACCCCATGCTTAGTGGTATAAATTTTATTACTTGGCATGAGCTAGGACATGTGTATTTATACCATAGGAATTGCCCAAAGCTGCAGATTAGAACTTTCACAGCCACTTGCCACTCATTGCCCTGAGAGCCAACAATAATCATCAGCACTGTGCCACTTCTACCTCTTGCAGGTGATTCTGTGCAGTGGCTGCCCTTCTAAGATTTCCAAGTGGGTTTACTGGACATTGCCTTTCTATAGCAACTTCATCTCTTATTTGCTATGGACCCACAAGTAAATGATTAGTCACTCTAAGCTTTAACTTCCCTAATGAAAGCAGACATGATAAAAATAGCATCTTACTTCTGGAGCTGATGTGATGTGAGGGTTAGATGAGAAGACAGGCATAAGTTATACTGCCTTGTGTTTAGAAAGCTCTAGATCAATTTTACTATTGAGTAATCATTGTGATTGATCATAATGCAAGGAGCTAAGTAGCACAAGCCAAGGACTTGATTAAAAAGACTTGAATCCCAGACCACATGCAAAAGAAGGAGACTAGCTGGACACTAAGGAGAACTAATTGGAGATATTGAAACACTCAGTATCCACCCACAGTCAGGTACTGTGACTACCCCAAGGTACAGAGCATAATGCCCAGAGTGTCAGCTCTGCAGTAGCTAAAGCAAAGGTGTTAGATATTAGCCACTCACACTTGGGACTCAGGGGAGAGAGGGGGCATGGGTACTGTTACCTTTCCATCCTTTCTTCCTAGCCTACAACATTCTGCTAGTAGTCCCCAAAACCAGAAGTCCAAGACCACCAAAGTTTAGATGTAATGATTCTGCTCATAGATATCATGTCCCAAAACTCATAGTGTAGAGCAGACAGGGGAGGCAGGGTACAGAGAACAACCAACTGAAAGCACTTATCTTTTCTTTCCTGCAGAAGGTCCAAACCAGGAAGCTGTAGAATATACTTGTCAAGGTTGGGGGAATTATCACATAAAGGAGTGATCTTGGTTCTTGATGTTAATTGTGCCACAGACTTGCTGTGATACATTGTATTGAAAATAAAATTGAAGTCGGTGTGGTGACACATGCCTTTAATCCCAGCACTCAGGAGGCAGGAGTAGGAGGATCACTGTGAGTTTCAGGCCAGCCTTAGACTACATAGTGAATTTCAGGTCTGCGTGGGCTACAGCTAGACCCTATCTCAAAAAAAATAAAAAAAAAGCAGCTTTGGATTGGAAGTGTGTCATTATCCTCAGAGACCCCCTGAACCCTAAGGAAAAAGTTGTCAGATTGCTATATGATTTGACATTACCCTATTCATTAACCTTATTCAACACTTGTCTTTATTTTAATTTCTGTCTTTGGAACTGTGTCTATTAATATCCATCACTAATGTGGTCAGTGAGTACAGGTATGTTTTGTATAATCTAAGGGCCTTAAGTCTTCAGCTCTAATAGCATTTCTCAACATGCTAAAATAACCCTGTAGTATATTTAAAACAATCTATAGGATTTAAAATGCATTAATCTTTATAGTTTCTCAGTGTGATGTTTCCATCTGTGGTTTTTTTTAAAATAATGATTATAGGTTAGAAAAGCCAGTTAAAAAGTCTTTCTTTTCACTGAGGCAGTCCAAGGCCCTGTTTGTTTAGAAGGCTTGACTGATAGATACTACTTACCTTGTAACCTGCCTCAGTCTAAACCTACCAGAGTCAGAGAGGCACTGGTTCTTCCCTCTAACTCTGTTTACATAAAATTGGACATTAATTTGCAAAGTTACTAAGGACTATGTCATTTAGCTTTTAAAAGAAAACAATTTACTCAAAAAATTTCTTACAAAAATGGAAAAGGAAATTGGATGGATCAGTAAATCCCAGTCATCACTGGGAGGTTCTTGAGCTTGGTTCACTAGTCTGTCTTTGAAGTCTTTATCAACAGAACAAAGGTGAATATAATGGCGTTACCATATGAGACCTGGTTTATTAGATTGCAGGTCAACTACTGTAAAACTTACTGTCAGTCATGTCCCTCTGTGATAAGTAAGTCTAACTCAGACTCAAACTCAAATGACTGTAGCCATTCATGTATGTTTGATTGAATAAAACAGGTGTAAGAAAACAGTTTTTGGTATGCATAGATGCCATATGCTTTTTTGTTTCCTATATTTGATAGTGTAATAGATAAAACTGTGTACCTTTATCATACTTATATTAAGAAAAAATGTGAGTTTAGTAACAACTGCAACAGGGAATGGTGCAGCTTGTGAAAGACTGGGGAGTGCATGTTTTATCCAGGAGGACTCCCCCACTACTGGTATAGCACATTGATGGACAATATTGTGAAACCTTTCTCTTACAAAGAAAAGAAACAAAACTATCCAAATTTTATATATAGGCAACAAAACTTATAAATGTACTCTGTATACCAAATCTTGTATTTTTTAAAGTTAGATATCACTCCTGGCCATAAGTTTCAATAATTGGACTTGATGCAAGGTTCCTGTGTAGAGTTTTGAATGAAGTGAGAAGATGCATACTTTCACAATGCTACAATGAATTACAAATTGTACTAGAATTCACCAAGAAGGCACTCTACTGCTTTCTGGCACAGTCCTAGCTCTTGATCATTTGTTTCATCTTTATTCACCTCTACTTCTAGCACAGATGCTCTTATTCAATCACACACTCAATCAGTCACGCACACATCCTGCCTACTTACCTAATCATGCCGTCCTTGATGTGGTATATATTCAGGTGACCCAGCTTCTGGCTTGTGCACTTGACTACTGGAGTACTGAAAGTATCCCTATAACTTCTGTTTCACTAAACTGTCATATGTCATAGATTCAAAGTCGTGTTGGCATAGATATCGAACGCCTTTGTCTCACATGACTTGTCAGTATACCCCATGCAAATAAATAAATATTCTTCAATATGCACAGAAAACTGTGAAAGCCAGAAGGCATCCTGCCTTATCTTAAGGTATTTTCAGAGCAACCTCATGGTGTTATAAGGGACTCTACTCCTAAAAGGGATATCCCATTTCATAGCCTAAAGTATTGAGTATTTTTTAATATTTTATTTTAATTATTTATTTATTTGCCAGAGCGAAAGAGGGAGGGAGGGAGGGAGGGGGGAGAGAGGGGGGGGGGAGAGAGGGAGAGAGAAAGGGAATGGGTGCATCAGGGCATCCAGCCACTGGAAACAAACTCCAGATGCATGTGCCACCTTGTGCATCTGGTTTATGTGGGTCCTGAAGAATCGAGCCTGGGTCCTTTGGCTTTGAAGGCAAGCACGTTAATTGTGAAGCCATCCTTCCAGGCCTTGGTATTGAGTATTTTAAGGAGACAAGATAACTTTGACATTAGGAGAGAATCATATTAAGATGAACCCCCTTCCAAGGAAGGCCTAAGGTTAGCTTTCTCTCAGCTCAGTACATCTATAGCTTGTGGTCTACTCCCTATCTTCCTCTACATTATGTGATGGGGCTGCATGGCTCTGATGGGGCGCACTGGCTGGCCTCAAATCCTCTGGCTTTTGGAGATGGTCTGCATCCTGTTTGCTACATCTGTTTCTTTTAGCTCCTGATGTCAGCATTTTAAACGAAAGAATGATAACTTTGAACTTTTGACTCCTGACCTCTCCCTTGCTAAGAGGATGCTCTCCTTGACTTTGCATGGGGCTAATTTCCTGCCCCCCCCTTTCCAAAAGCATCTACATCATGGAAGGGCACACAAGTTCCTTCCCCAACAACAACCTCTCCTCCTGGTTACTGTGTCTTGGAAACTCTGCCTTATTAAATGTGGGCATTGTCCCATCGTTCATGCTAAGTTAAGTTGACTGGCTGCCTGTGCAAAGGACATACCAGGGTCAGGACATTGGAATTACTATTTTATGTCTTTATTTCAAGTTTTTAAAAGAGAGTTAAAAAAAACTTGTTTCATAATAAATGAAAACATTACGTTATTGACCTGAAAATAAGAAGGCAAATGCTTATTAAGGCGTGTTGGTCACCATGTGTTAGAGGACAGGAATTCCTTGTGATGCAATGAGCTTTATCCAGAAACTGAGTACAGAAAACCTTTTCATATGTGTGAAGGCTACAGCTGTAATAAAGCCACCATGCAAACAGCCACTCTAACTGCTGGGATCCAGCTTTGCTGCTGAAGTGCAAACTTCCATGGGTCAGTGACATTATGTGATGGACCCAAATTCTAAATCCAGGCGATATCATCTAAGCAAATAAAATGGTTTAGGGGAACCAATGTCTATGAGGTCCTGGTAGTGCTGAGGGCCAATAAAAATGCTAATGAGTGAAAAATCATCAATGAAAAGATTAATTATTTGTTAAATTGTGGTAGCGAGAGTACCTTCTTCAATTGAGCAATGAGTTATTGCATGTCATATATGTATTTAACATAATGTACAGCTGTTATAACAACAAAAGCAATGGACACTGAGGGACTAAATGAGCAATGGAAGCCTTCCTATGTGTGTAAAAATATGTTATCTCACGGGAGAATAAAGAGTGGCATGGCTACTAGCATCATAAAGGTAGACTAATGGTACATATTTTTTTGTAAAATGTCAAGTCAACTGAACAATACTATTACTTTACATTTTATACCATAATCAATAAAGAGCTATTGGTGGGATATCAAAGAGGGTCAAGTATGGAAAGCTAAAATTATTCTAATTATATCAAACAGAAAAGAGTGAAGAGAGGGACTTGAAAAGAGTGAGAAGGAGGTGAGAAGTCATAGGAGAGAATAGTGAGGCAGCCCAGAGATTAGGAACTGTAAAAATTCTGCTACAACTCTTAAATTTAGCAGGAAGAAAATGCTGCTTTACCATAGCCAGAGTTTGGGTGCATCCTGTGGAAGCTTCAACCATAGAGAGGGATTTCCATTGGAAGCTGGAGTACAGAGGAGATGACCATGCCACAGATGTAACCTGGAGTATAAAGTGGGAGAGAAATAACATGGTGTCCCACCTCCTACCCTCTAGTCTTCCATCTCCCATCCATCAGAAATGTCATGGTGTCTCCCCTCTCCCACCTTCCAGTCTTCCTGCCCACACAGCTGACTCTGTCAGAGAATCAAGAAGAAAGGAAGCCTGGGAAAGCAGTTTCTAGAGCAGAACATGAGAAATACTTCAGCTTGGCAGATGAGCAGCACATTCAGAACCTCAGAAGACATGTATTGGTATCTCCTCATTAGTCATCTTTTGAGTGCATTTTGACCAACAACTTTTAGCTCCCTTTAATTTGTTTTCATTTAAAAGTTGAAGTATATTATAGATAATCAGGCTTTGATGTACTTGCCAGTAATTTACCTGTGAGGTAACCCAGTTTTCCTCAAATGTTTTTTGCTGTGTCCTCTCCCCATCTACATTAAAAAATAAACAAACAAACAAAAAAACTAGCATTAGGATGGTCCAATAAACAGGAAAATGGATTTCATTCATTTTTATAACCTAATTACTCAGAGAATGAGGCAAGCTGTGGTTAGGGTGTAGGGAGTACATGTTAGTAACTATTTTAGACTTGTAAATTTTATAAACTCAAAAATCTTAGTGGTAGGACATAAGTAGAGAAATACCTGGCTCAATGATGCAAACACAAATTGGTATTTTAGAAGCTTTCCTGCTTTTCAGATTCTAGAATTTCCTTTGGTCTGAAATGCTCACATTCATCAGACTTTTAACAGGCTTTCATTTGCTGCCATGGTGAATCTGTTCTCTACAATCCAAAATGCAAATGAAGTCGTTTTGATGTGGATGGAGTATAGCCTGCTTCTGAGCCTATGAAACACATCTGAAAGGATACACATGTTTCATTTCACAGATAAGACTGCACAGGTGACTCTCTGGGACTCAGTACCTTCTTTTTTGAAATGTATTTATTTACTCATTCATTTATTTGCAAGGAGAGAGAGAGAGACAGAATGACAATCAATACGGATGTACCAGGGCCTCTTGCCACTGCAAACAAATTCCAGGTGCATGTACCACTTTGTACATCTGACTCCACATGGGTATTAGGGAATGAAACCTGGGCTGCCAGACTTCGGAAACAAGAGCTCTTTAATCACTGAACCATCTCTCAGCCCCTCAACACTTTCTTAAATATAATTTATTTATTTATGAGAGAGAGAGAGAGAGAGGGAGAGGGAGAGAGGGAGAATATGCACATGCCAGGGCCTCTGCCCACTGAAAACAAACACCAGACACATTCACCACCTTGTACATCTGGCTTACTGGGGTCCTGGAGTATTGGACCTGGGTCCTTTGGCTTCATCTCTCCAGCCCAACCATCTCTCCAGCCCCTCAAAACTTTCTTATTCAAAGCCCTTATTCTTAACATACTGACTCTTTAAAACTTTATTAATTCCCACAAATTAACAGATGAGGAAACTGAAGCACAGAGATGAAGTTATAATCTTAATTTACACAGTGATGCCATTAGCAGTCAGAGCTCAGGCAGAAGCCTGGAGCCTGTATTCCTGACCAGCAGCTGCTCTGTTCTCCGCACCAGGGTGGGAAGGCAGCTAGGGTTGTTGTGTGGCACTCGAGGCTCCACAAACAAGTGTTTCAGCCAACAAGAAACAAGGTAGAACCTGCCTGACCTTTGATGATGCGGCCTCAGAAGTCACGGAGGGTAATCTTTCAGTCACAGTGGTGACAAGCCTACGCAGTGGTGGAAGGAGTGGCACTGTGTCAAAGAAATTGCAGTCAGGCTTTGAATTCATCCTAGTAAGCAAAACATTAGAAGTAATAACCACAATGTTGAAGTCCCGGTACCATGGGGTGGTTTTTATTTGCTGAAATGACCCTATGGCTTCCTATGGTTGAGCCCCATTCATCTATGGCAGGAAACAGAAGTAGTTTTTCCTGAAGGCAGTGCCCTATTACAAGGGGCTTTCCTCTAACGCCTCCCTAACTCTACAGCCTTCCAAATGACATTGGACAAGACTCAGGATGTTGATGCTGCTGTACCCACACAGAAAATGACCTGTGCCTATATCCAAAACATATTGCTAAACCAATTTTCTTTAAATTCCCCTGAATTTCTTCCTTTGGGAGCATTATACACTACTAATTTTGGATTTAAAACTTTCGATAATTTTGAGTAATAGTAAAGAATATTTTTGAAGTATTTTAGAGTGTGGGGGGGTGTATGCAGGTTTTTCTATTTTACCTTCACTAT
This sequence comes from Dipus sagitta, assembly GCA_036346955.1. Lineage (NCBI taxonomy): Eukaryota > Metazoa > Chordata > Mammalia > Rodentia > Dipodidae > Dipus > Dipus sagitta. Next base: position 53,206,216 of record CM070779.1, on the reverse strand, counting down.
AAGATGCTGAACCAATTTCACTGAAACCTTTTAAACACAGGTTCAATTTCTGGGCCTAGTGACTATCAAAAAAATCAGCTAAAAAGTATTGGAAAAACCACTTCACTCCCAAGAATTATGGTTTCGATTAAAATCTAAGTTTGTGATCAATATTGCTGTTCAAAAAATAGCTCTGGTGAATGCCACGATTAAAGTACTCAATGATATTTCAGTATGGTATATCTCAAGGGAACAATTTGATTGGTACATAGAGAGAACTTTTAAAGGAAGAACATTTCCTTTTGTCTTGTGGCCTAAACAACAATCCCACACAAACAAATACTGCAGAGATTGGATTATCCATCTGGTATACCTCCATACTTAAGATTAATTCTAAGCCAACTTTGTCCTTTCCTCTTACACCAACACACAAGCAGGCAAAAGAGCCACTACTCAATGGCATTTTACCTGTTACCTTTCCTGTTGCACTTCTAAATGAGGAGGCAGCTGCGGAAGGGGCTATCAGTGAAATTACGTGCATTGGTTGAAGATGTGTTAATATGAATTTAAACCATCATTCAGTTCTGCAGGAACTAATTATGACTATTTATGACCTTTCATCAGAATGGCTAGGCATGGAAGACCTGAATGAGTGGATGGAGTTGACCAAGCTGACCTCATTATAAAGCTGTCTCAGCCTGCCTTGGACAACAAAACTTCTTTAAAAGCTCATATATGGTTTATTGAAAGCATAATGGGAGAGTTGGGGAGATTGCTTAGTGGGCAAAGTGCTTGCCACATAAGCAGGAGGACCTGAATTCTGATCTCCAGTGCCCACATAAGCATGCAAGGCATTGTGGGGCTCCCTGGCTGGCTAGTCTAGCCAAGGTGGTGAGGCTCTAAGTTTAGTAAGAGATCCTGTCTCAAAGACTGAGGTGGAGAACAATTGAGGAAGACACCCAGTGTTGACCTCTGCCTTCCATAACACTCACACAGATGCACCCATGCACATAACACATATATGTACATGTGTACCACACATATCTCACACACATGCATGTGCAACAAAAAAGCATAATGTGACTTTAATTGTAGCTTGGCATAAAATCCAAGTTAGGATTACCCCTTCTAGACTAGACTACTAAGAGTTTAATCCCATTTCGGGAATACAGAGCTGAGTGTTTTTGGATATACTGTTCAGCCATTCTGTGCCTCCTATTTTCACTATATAGTAGGAAGTTATTCCCTACTTTACAATATTACTGAAAGGATCCAATGACTTAATTTATGTTCAGAATAATTGACAAGGTACAAGTGCTCAATAAATACAGCTGTCACTTATGCTATTGTATGCTTCTGTGATTCTAAATAGCTCATTAGTATAAATTGTCTTGCCACATCCCTGAAAAAGGTACTCACTTGAAAATGAACAAAGTATTTGGAATACTTTCTGGTCCATAAAGAACAGGCACATATAGTTTGAAGGAAAATGGTAGAGTGAAACAAAAATAGTGCTTTCAAGAGAACTAATCACAAAACAGAAAGGAAAAGTAAACACAACACCAGGGACTAAGCAGAGGAAAGCACACATTACTGATATAAACCAGCTTTAACAGAGAGCCAGGTCAGAGGGAAGCTAGAGACTATGGAGACCCCTTCATCACCTCCCAAATGTACCCCTAAACTCTGCCTCCAACAGATGGAGGATAAGTGTGCATTCAGAAGACATGGAGACCATCCAGCGAATATGTCAAAACATGCTCATGAAGGGTCTAACAACTCATCCAAACAAATGAAAGAGAGAAAGTCATTGTTAGTCACAATATAAGAAAATGCAACCAGAGCAAAATGGCCTAAACGAACAAAACTGTTAAATATGCTATGATATGTTGTGCTCTAAGGAAAACTAACACATGATGACAAACACAGATATACCCTATAAAAATTACAGTTTCAAAGATCAAGATGATTTTCTTAGAAATACAAGTAGAGAAAGTGAGTTGCCCTGGACTTCTTCCAGCAGCACATATTGCCAGAGGTAGCAAGGCCATGTCTCATGTTAACTGGGATGGTGGTGGCTGGATAAAGGGGAGGCTGAGGGAAAAACCATAAACCAAACCAAGGTGTCATACAAACTTAATGTCAGCTATCTAGCTGCAGAAAGTCAAGTGCTGTAACTTTTCAGGATTAAACTGATATCTACTAAGGCACTTAGTATGAGTGATGCCTCTATGTTTTTTTTTTTTTTTTCCTTTTTGTTTAAAAAGGATTTGACTATCTATGGTCTTTTGTACTTATATAAGACCTTTAGTGTTGGGATTTTTTCTGGAAAAAAAAAAAAACTACTGGAATTTTTACTGAGATTGCATTGAATCTGTGGACCATGTTAGGTAGTATGGTCATTTTCACATTACTAATTCTTTCATTCCATAAACATGGGATATCTTGTCATTGACCTCTATATTCCTTAGATTTTTCATCATGTTATATAATTTTCAGTGTACAGATCTTTCAAATTCCTGGTTATAATTGGTGCAGTGTGGACTTACTGACATGAAGGGCTTTAAAGGAATGTCTTTAAGAACATTACCTCTGAGGATGGAGATTTTAGATTTTGGAACACAAATGAGTTTTATTTCCAAGGATTTTCTATCATTGTACATGTTTGAGTAGAACACATTTTCCTGGGTTTTCTCTCTCTCTCTCTCTCTCTCTCTCTCTCTCTCTCTCTGTGTGTGTGTGTGTGTGTGTGTGTGTGTGTGTGTGCTTTGCACCAAATCATTCTAATTCCTTTTTCATCCTGTGTAGGTCATTGATTTACATCACATCTTACCTTTTCAGTTTCCTCTGGCATCCTCCTGCACCCCACGCTGCTGCTGGGTAGTCTCCCCATCTCCTGCTTAAGTAATTACAACCTTTTAATTTGTCCTTCTGCCTGTAATCTGGCTGTATGCCAAGCCATCATGCCTACTTCTACCAACAAGATTTTTTTCTCAAAAGCAAAGTAGATCCTATGGGGAAAAAGACCAAATTCCTTTGCCCAGCAAAATCCTGGCACCCTGTCTCCTCTTCCGTCCAGTCACACTTAATTGCTGATCATTTCTTTAATACATCTTGATGTTTCATGCTTTTCTGAATTTACCCCTGCTGTTCCTCCTGCTGGAATTCCCTCCCCCATCCCTGAGTATCTGCCCAACACCTGCTCAGCTTTCATGATCCAATGAAGTGTTATGTCCTCCCAGGAAAGCTTCTCTGACCTTCAGGTGAAGGAGGTAACTCTCTTAATGGTTCAACTTCTGGACCTTGTGAAAACTTCTATTTGGTTGATTTGTGTAAATCACCATATTTGTCTTTGTCACCTCAGAAACTTAGCAGTGCCTGTAAAAGTAAGTTACTGAATGTATAAATGAAACAAAGGTAGCATGTAGGCATTCAGGAGCTATAATTTTATATAATTCATGATGAATGCAACTCAACTTTAAATTTAAAGCAGTTTTGATAGGCACTATCTTAGGTCAGTAGGATGTTCAGTGTTTTTGACTTGGTGGCCAGGATTTGAGTATAAGTAAGTTATAGGAAGTGACGTAAAGTTAAGGTGGAGAAGACAGGAAAGAAGGTCATGAGAGTTGCAAAGAATACTTTCTTAAACCAGTTATCACTGTGGCCTACAGGCACTCTGGGGGCCAGCTTAGAACATGCACCTGAAAATTATTCTACCTCAAAGCATGAGACTACCAGAAATTGGACTTTAATAAGCATTGGCCATTGGCTGAGGACTGCAACTGAGAGGACTGATTCCCAAACACATTTGACCAGCAAGATGAGAAGAGCAAATCGCACCCATTTGGAACAGTTCTTAGCTGGCAATCAGGGAAGTACTGTAGTGGTCAGGGTTCAGGGGCTGTGGTGGAAAGACATGTCTGCTGTATCTGATTCCATCATTGCATGACATGTCTGCTGTATCTGATTCCATCATTGCATGGTCACTGCAAAACAAACATGCCACGATGAAATACATTTCTTACTAGATGTGGTGGTGCATGTTTATAATCCCTACACTCAGGAGACTGAGGTAGGAGGACCATGAATTCAAGGACAGCCTTGGCTATACATCCTCCCCACCATTGACATTTCCAAAGACTCTCAGTTCACATATAACCTATGCTATGTTCTCAACTAACAAGTTCTACATTAACTAATTGGTGGGAAGAAGAACCTTTGTGTTTCTCTAAGACAATCTGTGTAATAACCCCAGTCTATTTCCATTAATTGGTAATAATGGTCAGCCGGGCATGGTGGCACATGCCTTTAATCCCAGCAGTCAGGATGCAGAGGCAGGAGGATTGACATGAACTTGAGGCCACCCTGAGACTATATAGTTAATTCCAGGTCAGCTGGACCACAGTGAGACCCTACCTCGAAAAACAAAACAAAACAAAATTGGTCAGATGGATTCTTTTAGGTTACTACTATTTAACCCAAGTACTTTGTTTAACATAATTCTAATTTTGTAAAATAAGTAAATTAAGCCTTTATTTGCCTTTGCAAAATTCTCTCACTGAACTAACAAGTAACTGAAATGAATGGAATTTGCAGTGGACCAGGAGGACCGTGGAGAGAGGCATAGGAGGGACAGTTTATTGGTAACTTGCTAGGTGTTATAGGCTTTAGGTGTTGAATAAATTGTGAAAGTTGCAGAAACATGCAAATAGTTGTAGGTAATGAAAATCCCTACGTATTAGCCAGAAGTTACAAATATACTATTCTCCCATGAGATCCATACTTTAAAATATATATTTTATGTATTTATTTGAGAGAGAGAAAGAAATTGAGAGAGAGAGAGAGAGAGAGAATGGGTGTGCCAGGGCCTCCAGCCACTGCAAGTGAACTCCAGATGCATGTGACACCTTGTGCATGTGGCTTACATGGTTACTGGGTAATTCAACTGGGATCCTTTGGCTTTTCAGGCAAATTCCTTAACCACTGACCATCTTCTCCAGCCCGAGATTCATTTTTATAAAGAAAAATAATCACATTGAAACTCTCCAACAAAACCATATGAATCCTTAGTTGCTTGCTAAAGCTCTCCTTATCACTTGAAAATCCTATCTTTCTAATTTTGAATCAGCAGGAATGTACCAGCCCATACATCATGTGCTGAGAGTAGATGTCAACATTTGGAAATACATTTAGGTAAGTTGTCCTTATTTCCTTAGCTTACATCACCCCTTCTATTCTCAAATACCTTGTCTATCTATTAGAGATAAATATAAATCTGGAAAAGTCACAAAAACAGCAATTCTAATAGTAGTACCAATCACCAAAGTTTCATTTATAAACTAGGTATTTTTCTGTGGTGTGTGATCAGAAATCTTTTGAGGAATTGTCTGTGACAATTATTTATTTATTAAAAAATTAGCTGGGCGTGGTGGCGCACGCCTTTAATCCCAGCACTCGGGAGGCAGAGGTAGGAGGATCACCGTGAGTTCGAGGCCACCCTGAGACTCCATAGTGAATTCCAGGTCAGCCTGGGCTAGCGTGAGACCCTACCTCGAAAAACCAAAAAAAAAAAAAAAAAAAAAAAAAAATTCACTGACCTAAAGGTGCTTATAATCAAGGAAGAGACCTGTTTAGCAGTACTTATTTCCCTTATAGCCCTTAATTTTTCAAGAGAATGTTTATGAAAATTAAAAAGATAAAATATTTAAATAAATATTGAAAATAAAAACAAACTAAAAGACATTTACTACTGGGGAGAGTCAAAACTCATAAAAGAACTGAGAATAAGTGACTATTGAGTGCTTGGTACTCAATGAGGCATTTATGCAAACCCCTAAAAAATTCAGGGAACATTGCCTAAGAGAGAGTGGAAAAAATCTGAGAGCCAGAGGATGGGGTGGAGTGCTTTGGAACTCTGGGGTAGGAAGTGGTTGTTGCATTCATGATTCCAAAATGACTACCTTTACTATAAAAATTCTGCACAATACTAAACCCATCAACATTCCCTTATGGATGGTGGGGGGGGCAAAAAAAGGAAAAAAGACATCAAAGTAGAAAGGAACTAGTTGGAAGGGAGAATGGGGGTTCAGTACAAGAGGGACAGAGGGGGGAGGGTAAGGGAAGGAAACCAGAGGGAATTAAGATCAAAATATATAATACATATGGAAGAACATTGTCAATAAAAAAGTTAAAAGATAGTATTGATAAGAATTTGCTGAAATTTAACTATTCAAATAAGGACTATTGATTCATACAAAAAAAAAAGTTTTGCTGATTTTTCCCTCCCTCAAGCTCTTTCACTCAGCTACATGCCATACGCTACCCTGTCAGTCTTCATGATGGACTTTCATGTTGACTTTGGATTCTGGCTTCCCCACTCCCACACCCACCCCAAGCCATCTGTGCATAGTCATATTCATAAAGCTATTTACTGGTTCTTTGTCTGCAGTTTCTCTCCATACTTCCTCGTGTCTACCAAGCATAAAATTTCTCATTCCTCTGGTAAAATTGTTTCTCCTGGTTGTACAGGATAGAGTCCACATTCCTTAGACCATTGGCCAAGAATGCAAGGTCCTGAAGTTGGGTTATCTTTCTGATCAAACTCTATTGGATATTCCTTCTGCACTCCAGATCCATACTTTATTTTGTTCTGTACCTAAAATTTGAACACTGTGAGTTAGGACTGAGACTCTGAGTATCTTGTATAAAGACTTTGCTTGAGGCCCTGCCTGGGAGTGGAAGATGTCTATGAAGAGAGTAGCATATCACTCTGATTGTTGAGTTATATTATATAGCCACAGTGAAGGAAAGTTTTGAAGATGTAATCAACTGAATGTGAGTTGGTCAAAATGTAGGTTATCCTGCATGGCCTGAACATAATCAGGCAAGTCTTTTTTTTTTTAATTTTTTTGTTTGTTTATTTATTTATTTGAGAGCGATGGAGAGAAGGAAGCAGAGAGAGAGAGAGAGAGAGAGAGAGAGAGAGAGAATGGGCGCGCCAGAGCTTCCAGCCTCTGTAAACGACTCCAGATGTGTGCGCCTCCTTGTGCATCTGGCTAACGTGGGTCCTGGTGAATTGAGACTCGAACCGGGGTCCTTAGGCTTCACAGGCAAGCGCTTAACCGCTAAGCCATCTCTCCAGCCCCAGGCAAGTCTTTTAAAAGTGGGTCTAGTAGTAAGAAAGATGGTCTCCTGCTGCCTTTGATAAAAGAAATGATCAAGAAGGAGTTCTATAGCTTCAAGTAAATTCTGCCAACAACCACATGAGCTTGGAAGAGGATCCTCGATGTTAAATGACACTGCAGACCTGGCCTACACTGATTGCAGCCTTGTGAGATCCTGCGAGAATGTGCCTGGATTCTCGACGTACAGAAACTGAAATAAAAAATGGGCACTAAGCCACTAAGTTCATGGTCATTTATTACACAGCAGTAGAGAACTAATTTACTTGCCCTTCTGTCTAATTAGACCAATAGGAAGTAGTTACAAATATTCAGAGAATAGGACAAAAGCAGGGTTGAAGTGTTTATTCTCCTTATAGCTCCCTACTTCTCCCAATGATGTTCCTTCAACTGCAGCATTTTCAGGACCCTAGTAACTGCACATCCTATGCCCCATTTCCCTGGAATTTGCCTATCCCTTTGTTAAATTCTCTTCAACTTCCTCTTAGAATGAGCCATCACTGTCATGCCTAGAGAATAAGCCTACTTTCCAGTATTGCCTTCTTCCTGTTTCAACCCTCCTACCAAAGGAAATGTCCCCTGTTTCTCAAAATACCATACTAGCCAGGTGTGGTGACACCCACCTTTAATCCTAGCACTTGGGAGGCAGAGGTAGGATGATCACTGTGAGTTCAAGGCCAGTCTGAGATTACATAGTGAATTCCAGGTCAGCCTGGCCTAGAGAGAGACCCTACCTTGAAAAAGGAAAACAACTCAAAATACCATCCTGTGTCTTCTCACCTGGTATCTTGGCTTTAGGTTGCTCCACCTGTATGGAATTGAGAGACCATTGACATAGTGCTGACAAAAACATGAGTTGTAGAACAGACTTTGGCCAGCACTGAATACTAGCTGTGTGGCCTTGGGAAAATGGCTTAACTTCTCTTTTTTTATTTTTATATTTTATTTAATTGAAAGAGATAGAAAGAGACTGATAGAGAGAGAGAATGGGTCACCAGGGTCTCTGGCCACTGCAAACGAACTCCAGACATGTGTGCTACCTTGTCCATCTGGCTTTACATGGGAATCGAGCCTGGGTCCTTTGGCTTTGCAGGCAAGCACCTTATTCGCTAAGCCATCTCTCCAGCCTGGCTTAACTTTTCTTTATCTCTAAAGTATGGGTACTAGCATCTATTGAGAAAGGTTTTGTGATGATTAAGTGAAAAAACACATAGAAAGCGGCTACCGCCTAAAAATTTTACCGCTACTACCACTGATGTTAAGAAGTATGCAAAAAAAAAAAAAAAAAAAGAAGTATGCAGGCCTCAGAGCCAGTCTATCCCCTCAACATTCCTTCATGCACCTAGCTTTACAGGGGTGTTGGAGAATCAAACTTGGGCCAGCAGGTTTTGCAAGCACACACACACCTCTAACCACTGAGCCAATTCCCCAACCCGGAACATTCCTTTGTAATGCTGTCTGTATGTCTTACTTTTCTTGTTGCTTTGGCAAAATACCTGGCAAGCTGTACCTTACACATTCATTTTGGCTTAGAGTTTGAGGGCATACATACAGTCAATCATGGTGGCAGAGAAGGCATGGTAGCAGAAGGTTCATGGATATGGGAGCCCATCTCAACAGAACAGGGAATCTGTAGATGGGAAGCAGGGCCAGGAGATCAAAGCTCAGGACCTGCTCCCAGTGATCTGCTTCCTTCCTTGAAGATCCACCTCATAAAAGTTCTATAGATTCCTGACATAGTACCACCAGCTAGAAATGAAAGTGTTCAAACACATGAGCCTGTGAGGGACATTTTATGTCCAAACCACAATACTGCCATTGAGTATACATATCCACAGCAATGGTTTCTCATTATTCTGAAAGTTCTGACCCTATGTGTTTTATGTCTTATACTTATTTGCCTTTGAGTATTTCATATTCTTCCACTGAATTTTAATAAATTATGTACAGAAATGTGTTTTACTTGCTGGGACGAAACGGGCAAAAGTGTCACGGGATTCATAGATGCTCAGCAAGAATTTGTAGACTGGGCATGTGTCTTAGTCAGTCTGTTGCTGTGAGCAATACCTGAGGTAAGCCATTAGAAAGGAGGAAATGTGTGTTTTGGCTCTTGTTTTCAAAGGTCTTAGTCTCAGTCTATGGTTGGTAGCTCCATTTCTTTTGGCCTAATGTGAGCAGAACATTATGGTGGTAGAAAATATGAAAGAGAAGGTCTTGTTTATGGTGGCCAGGAAGCTAAGAGAATAACAGGAAAAGTTCAGGGCAGGATATAGCCTTTAGAAGCATGCCCCCAGTGACCTATTTCCTTCAACCAGACTCCACTCTCCTAACACTTCCATGGCATCGCATAAAGCCATAGAAATTGAAGCACTAGATGGATTAATCCATTTTGAGGTGGCAGCCCTCATCCAATCACTGTCTAACAGCTCCACCTTTGAACACTGCTTACACTGCAGGGTGGGGGTAGGTGGGGGTGGGGAGCAAGCCTTCAATACACCATCCTCTTGAAGAAATACTTCATATCTAAACCACAACAATATAGAAAGACTATGGTTGACCCTCCACAAATTAATTAATATAACATCAAAACACTTAATATTATTGGCCAGATTTGCAATTATATTGCCATTTGGTAACTAAATAATATTTGGTGGCCATCTAAGACAGTGTGACTTACCAACCTGGCCTATATAAGTCACTGCATATAAACCACTCTTTCCATCCTTCCACTATGTCTAATCAAATACTGAATAGGTAGACTAACTGCTGCTCTTTGCTGTGGCTTCCATTTCCTAGGAGGACTCTCATCCTGGTGAGACTGGAGCTGAGTGTCACACCAGTAGCAGATAATATGCATGCTAAAAGCTAAGAGGTTTCTGAGGGGAGTTGCCACAGGTTTCAAAGGAATGACAATTACAAGGTAGATGGATCTTGTCACACCTGCTGTGACCTTTACAGTCCATGAGGATCATTATTTTAATGTTAATTTGCATAATGGTTGGCCTAGCAGGAACAATGCTCAATGCTAATTCAGGATGCAGTAGCTGCAGGATGCAATAAAATTAAGCATTGTCTGGGCCGAGCCGCGGAAGGAAAAGTCGCCAAAGTATGCCTCTATAAGACTTAATTTCATCCCAGGTCATGTCCACACACAATCAAATAAGGATTTCCGGCATCTTTGGTAACAGTGGCAAGGATGAACTAGAATGGAATAGTAACATAGCCACGGTGTGCTGTACTTTATGTAGAAACCGTGCCTGGGAGTTTTCACCCTTTAGTGTAAATGTCCTGCCCTTTCAGAAGGATTTGTGTTTGCTCTCCATCATCCCTTGCTCCACATGCTTCCGGCCTTCTCCTTTTACACATTTGTTGGTAGATGGAGCAAATGTGATAAACTTAGAAAGAATGAGAATGAGAATGAATCTCACTCTATAGGTTTAATTTTGAGTGAACCTTTGTCAAATGTGAAGTCAGCTTTGATCATTTGGAAGCAAACAGATACTGTCCCCTTGAAGCCTTAAATGATCCTACATTCTTAGTTGAGGGTAGAAAGCGGCAAAGAGAATAAAACGAAAGGAACTATCTGTATGGGCTGGTTGCTCTTATTTCTGTGGTGTGGAAGCACGCTGCAAGCTTTCCTGTACCTTATACTCCAGATTAATCTTCTTTTCCAGGCTAAAATTATTTACTCTTGTTCCCAACCCTTTAAAATCATTTCCACCACAAGAGGGCAGCCATCTCTAAAAAACAACAGTCTTGCTCTTAGAAATTGAGCCAAACTTAAGGGAAAGTTCTGCCTGAGGAAGGCATTCTGTTCCACAAGAAAGAAGCCATGTGATGAGCCACACTGACATGGAGTAAGTGTCCAGAAATGACCACTGTCCCTCACATGCTTGACTCTCAAGGATCCTATCTACCCTCAACTGCCAAGAACCCTACTTCCTCATCCTGAAGGCCTGCTGGATGTCATCAGCATAGATTTCTTTTTCATCTTTCCTTGAGGAACATCCAACAGTTATCAGCTTTCTCTTTCCTGTTAAAAGCAACATTCTGATTGAAGCCTCATATAGGTTTTGTTTTGTTTTGCTTTTAAAATCTCACCGTGGACAGAAGCAATTGGTAACTTCTCAGTTCAACTTGAGTTTCAGAAGTTTGACAAACACTTTTTTACCCCATGTGTCTGTGAGTAGAATGTTTGGTGGCCTACTTGTTTGGTGTCTCATGATTCAGAGTGTCAATCAACTTCAATTTTTAAAGGAATATACTAGCATATTCCTGAATATTTTGTTTCTCTTCCTTTTAATGTTCTTAGTAGGCAGGCTTCCTTATTTGACCTTTATACTTCTGGAAACAGCTCGGGCCTAATTTCCCTCTGTGGGTTGCTAATCCGATTTACATGAGTGGAACCTAGCATTATTTTAGCTCCCAGTTGAAAAGCGACTACATGGATAATAGATTACTAGTGCTCCCATTTCTCACTTTTCTCTGTCTCTGCGTTGCAGACCTGAAGGATTGGTGCTGAATCTTATTTTACCAGTCTGGCTTTTTACAAAATGCTCTCGGCTTTAGGGATCATGTGGGTAAGCAGGTGGTGCTATGCATGAAGGCTCCTGAAGTGCTGTGAGAGGCAGAAAGACTTCCTGGAGCCTCCAGTGCAGCAGCCTCCAGGACGATTTTAGCTGTGGAAGAGAAGTGGGTTGTCCACATGGCCCAAACTTTGCTTTGGGGGACAGGGTGGAACAGGGTGGAACAGGTTTAAAAAGTTTCTAAGTCTTAAAACGAAGTTCTTAATTTCCTCACAGCTGCTAATCGCCTGCCTGTCAGTTGGGGAGATAAATATCACAAGGCATGAAGTGATTCCTACTACAGAGAGAAACGTCCCTGACACAGCCACACACTCAGACCACATTACATATACCATGTATAGGAGGAGAAAGCCACGTCAAATGTGTGGACGTATTTATAGAATTGTGTGCCTTCATTTGCATACTTTTTACAAATGAATATATTTATAGAAATATGCGTTCCTATTTTTGTGTATTATTCATTTGAATATAAATGCACCATACATGTGACTGTAAATGCATGCATACTTATATGCATACAATGTGCATGTGTGCATTCACATGTATATATGTGCTGCTTTGTGTGTAAATGGCTTTAATTCTCCTCGCATCACCCCACACACGGAAGTGCTTACCGCATGCCTCTGTCAAGATGCCTGGTAGCTTGACTTCTTCTTTTTTTTTTTTTTTTTTTTAAGTCTCTACGACAGAAAACTTACAGCTGAAGTAGAATAACGGGCCTGAAGGGGAATCAAGAGGCCTGACCCGGGACTGGCCCTGCATTCGGCTGGGCTGTCGGCGAGGGTCAGCCCTGGGCGCGCGGGGGTGGGACGGGACCCCCTAGGTGGCCCCGCGCCCCGCCCTGGGCCCCACCCCGCCGCGGCCGCGGGGCGCGCCGTCCACACCCCTGCGCGCCGCTCCCGCCCGCCCGCCGGCTCGGGGATCCCCGGCGCGCTGCGCCGCCGCCGAGGGGGAGGTGTTCGGCCGCGGCCGGGAGGGAGCCGGCAGGCGGCGTCCCCTTTAAAAGCCGCGAGCGCCGCGCCACGGCGCCGCCGCAGCCGGAGTCCTCGCCCCGCCGCGCCGCGCCCGCCTCTCCGCTGTGCTCCGCTCCGCATTCCCTGCCTGGGATCGGCAGCCGCCGACGGACGTCGCAGCCCCGGTCCCTCCGCCGGCCACCCGGGCGCCCGCGGGTTGAGCGCCGCACCGGTCAGCCCCGGGCTGAGTTTCGAGGCACCGGCGAGTCGGAGCACCCGGCCGTGCGCCCCCCAGTGCGGTGGCCTCGGTTTCCCGGGACAGAACTGCGCGCCGCGATGTCCATTCCCCCCAGCCCAAGAGGGCGCCGGGGACGCGTCGGCTGAGGAGTGGTCTGACCCCGTAGCTGCCACAAAAGACCCTTGGCCCGAGGGCTGGACGAAGGAGGACACCCGCTGGACTGGCCGGGAGTGCGCCCCAGGACGCCGGGGCGCTGCAGCCTCGCGGGCTCCGCGGGCGGGCGCTGATGGGGGTGCGCCGAGGCCGGGAAGAGGGATGCGGGAGGGCGGCTCGCCCGGCTCCCAGATCGTCGCTGCGCCCTCGCCCGCACCCCGACTCGTCCAGAATGACTGCGCCGAGCTCCGGGCCGCTGCCGAGCTAACGTGCGGCGCCAGACCCTCTGGCCTCGAGTGCCGGATTCGGCCTCGCGACCCGCCTGCGCCGGCCCCTGAGGACAGCCGTGGCCGCCTTGCCTTGTCGCGGTTCCTTCCAGCCCCGGCCCCGCACTCCTTCCCTTGCTTTCGGCTGTGTGTCAGCACTTGGCTGGAGACTTCTTGAACTTGCCGGAGAGGAACTCGTGCTCCCTACTGCACGCCGTTGCCTTAGCCCAGAGGATTCCCACCTCACCACCTCCCTGCCCGCCGTCCCAGCACTCCTTGGCCCGGCCCGATCCTAGACGCGGTTCCCGGAGGAGAGAGGGGCGTAGAGATCTGCACCCGAAGCGGGAGGTGGCGAAAGGCGACGGACACCTGGTTCCTCGGACAGAGCTTTTCCATGTGGAGGCTCCCTCAATGGACGTGTCCCCGAGTGCTTCTTAGACGGACTGCGGTCTCCTAAAGGTAGAGGACTGGGGACCTGACCTAGGGGGCCATGGGACTCCGGCTGCGCAGCGCTGAGCGCCCCAGGCTGGGAAAGCTGGATGTAAACAGATTACCTCCTGGTGCACGTGCAGGGCAGCCCTTAAGGGGGTCCTCCATTCCACTGCCCTGGGACCCTCAGCCTCCTCCTCCTGGCCCGTGCTCTTCTGTTCCTCCCCTCCAACTTTCCACAATTATTAGGGCTGTTAACACGTAGTTGACTTTACAAAAAAAAAAAAAAAAAAAGCTAAAGGAATCCCTAAGAGTTGTGGCCTTATATTTCACCCGTTATTGCCAGCCTGGGCTCCCTGGCCAGGGAGACTCTTTCCTCCAGGAGACCTGCTCCCTACTGAGAGCCATGACCCATTTTATTTAAGACACTATAGGGTGGGTTCTGCGTGTTTCCAGACCGCAAGGGGAGCAGTTCCTCGGTGCCACTGTGTACTGTCACAGCAACATGTGCACTCTCAGACTGGCTATTTGCATAATTCCAGGAAGACTCTCTCTCTCTCTCTCTCTCTCTCTCTCTCTCTCTCTCTCTCTCTCTCTCTGTGTGTGTGTTTCTTGACTGTACTGGGTGGGAGGAGGGGGAGGGGCACAAGGCTGGACTAGACTCTGGGTCGCCCTAAGGTTAGGGGACCGGCCACAGGTTGCAAGTGGCGTCAGAAGTTGTGGCCTTGCATTTACAGAACCTAGAAATTACAGATGCGCGCGTGGACAAGGACTTTCTAGATGTTCACAGCGCCTCTAAGGGAATCACACGCGCTATTTGTGTCGGTTATAATCTCACGAGGGAGCACTGGGCAGTATGTGTTTGGGTTTGTAAGGGGTTACGGGGTGTCCGACCTGGCGGTGGCTACCCCGGATTCCAGGCACCTGCGACCAGAGCTGGTGTCACCAGGAAAAACAAATGACAGCTATTGACTACTGTTAGGGATGAAGACAAAACCCCACAGGAGTTCGATCCAGGTTGGGAATGCTAGCAGAGGAGGAGATCCTGCATCCTCGCCAGCATTCGCGCTTCTGCCGCTGTCCCGCGGGCCAGGAGGGCATCCTGGTGGAAGAGGCCAGAGCCCAGCCAGAGCCCGGGCCGCGGGGGCGGGCCGGCGGGAGGACTGGGCGGGGAAGGCGGGTGACTCACGTCGGCCCTGTCCGCAGGTCGACCATGGTGGCCGGGACCCGCTGTCTTCTAGCGTTGCTGCTTCCCCAGGTCCTCCTGGGCGGCGCGGCCGGCCTCATCCCGGAGCTGGGCCGCAAGAAGTTCGCGGTGTCGTCGGGCCGCCCCTCGTCGCGGCCCTCGGATGACGTCCTGAGCGAGTTTGAGCTGCGGCTGCTCAGCATGTTCGGCCTGAAGCAGAGACCCACCCCCAGCCGGGACGCCGTGGTGCCCCCCTACATGCTGGACCTGTACCGCCGGCACTCCGGCCAGCCGGGCGCGCCCGCTCCGGACCACCGGCTGGAGAGGGCGGCCAGCCGCGCCAACACGGTGCGCAGCTTCCACCACGAAGGTGAGCGGCGAGCGCGGGGAACGCGGGGAGCACTCCGCGCGGCGCGTTGCGGCGGGGCGGGGCGGGGGCGGGACTCTCGCGGCCTGCGGGCAGATGGCCCCCCTGGCCTTCGGCACTGTCCCTCCCAATCCGATCGGGCACACACTGTCGGGGTGGCTGGGAGCCAGGGATTCCCCTCGCATGCGTCCATCCGCACCCTTTCCTGGCCCGCACCCAGATGAGCAACTCCTCCCCTAAGAGCTGGAGGGAAGTCAAGGGATGGAGGAGAGCGTAAAAGCTTCCCCCTCGTCAGCTACACGTGCAAGAATTCCACGGGCGGGATCGCTTCTCCCAGGAGGACTGCGGTTGCCCTTGCAGCATAAGCCCGCGTGTTCTTTTCAAACCCGAGGTTTAGGCTAGACAGCTCCAAGGGCTGACCGTTCACAGGTAGTCCTGACAAATCAAAGCTTTCTGATTGATCGAAGATCTGGGCCGGGTTTCCGAGACTTTGCATCCCTATCTAATCCCTGGACCAGATCAGTTCCACAATCAATTTGATTGCTTCCACAGTGGCTTTCTTGTCCTGCGCCTAAATCTTAAACAGGCTTAGAGCAGAAACAGCAACCTTCAGATAAAAGCTCCGCACAGCTGCCTGCCTCCTTCCTTCATGCGCAGTGAAACGTGGAGTTTTTTTTTTTTTTTCTTTTATGATATGACTGTGGTTTCCTAAGGTAGGAGTTTTTCAGCTTGCTTCATCAGAAAGGCATCTGGTGGATTTGAAATGTCAGAGTTCTCCTGAGGTCTGTTGTACCTGTTTTCTTAGAGCAGTTAGCCAAAAATTCAATTCTTTGTGTGCCGTTTGAAATGTTCCTTTGGTGCACTGCATTCTACATAAACGATGAGTTCCTTCAAGTTCCAGAAGAGTGCAGGACGGTGTGTCACAGAGCGCCCATTTAAAGAAGACTAACTTGGGAGTGAAGCTCCCCTTTCCTTGCTTTGCCTTGCTGAGGTTTTATTTCCAGCAGAGATCTATGCTTGGAAATAAACCAATCAGAAATGCCATAGCCTGAAGTGTTCTCCCTGGGGGACTGCTACTTTGAGAAGCCTAGTTGACAGTGGGAAGTCCCAAGGGCAGTTCACATCTCAAGAGAGTTCTTCATCAAGGCAGGGATTCATTATGAGAGGAGGGGACTCTGGATTGATCATTTTCAAACACATTTCTAAGGTGCTATTCCATACCAAAAGAAAAAAAAAATAAGAGTTTTGAAAGGTGACCAATAAGGCTCATCTACTCACTGAGAGTCATTCATTGTCCACTGCCCTATGGAGAGGTTTACAGATATGTTCATCGTGCAGTCATTTTTTTTCTGAGAGAGTTCTAGAGTTCATCTTCTCCAACTGATGCTGATTTTCTGGCTAGAAAAGTAACAGCACAGCTGTTTTCTTCTGCAAATTTTGCATTTAAAATACTTATTTTTTGTCATCGTTAACTGTATTAAGCTAGGAAGGTGCTATGTCTCTATTTTAACTTAAAGAATAAAAGAAAGCTTATGTGAGTCAGTTAAAACCTAAAAACATTCATCAGCGTGAAGGCTTACTAGTGAATCTGCATGCTTCTCATCCTTCCTGTAGAAATGTCTTGATAAAAGCAGATCATGCATTGTTTGTGTGTAGAATGCTTGTTTGTAGCTCAAACTGGTATCTCTTAAAATGTAATGATATGTAGAGAACTGTGTAGGAGTTATCAATTTATTTAAAATCACTTATGTTCACTTTATATCTTAGTGCAGTTAGACAAAAGAGAAAAGCTATGTTATGTTTACCTTAAATTTCAACAAGTCCATTTCCCCATTATAAGTATTATATCATCATTAGGTGGATATAGCATTTTCTTTCAAATTCTTCATTGTTGGGTCAGCTAGAATTTTAAGTTTAGAAGCATGCTTGTGCCTCAGATACCACTAAAAATAACTTTTTACAAACCATATGGTTAAGGCCATTGGCTTAAGGGAAGAATTGAATTTGTCTGCATTAATATGCACTTACTTAGTAAAGAACCAAAAGGGCTGTATTAAAGAATTTCCTGGTGAGTTTCTTTATAAGTGGTATTGAATAATTTGGTGGCACAATGAGATAAAAAATGCCCTGATGGAATTCTTTCAACCTGTGGAAATATAGTGAGGCCCCAAACAGTTGTTTCAAGACAGAATTATCAAATTTCATTTATCTTATTGTACACTAAATCCTTTTATTTGGGAGAGCATTAGCCTTGCTAAAATCCTCTCCTTAAGAATTTATTTTCATTAATTGAGAATGTTACTCTATGAACATATTGCATATTGGTCATATCCCCATTAGGTTGTACTCTTATACTTCCAACCCCATTGCACCAAGGGCATTCCTCAGTGGGGTTACTGTAGGGTTACTAAAGAGCAGAGCATGTCAGCCATATGGGCCTTTAAAAACTGCTGTCCCGCATGTAAAATCACTTCCACAGAGGGAAGAATGTTTTCTGTTTGGCTGCAGTTGGAATTGGTTGACTTCATTGGCCCTCAAAACATCTGCTTTCCTGACAGATCAAAACACAGAAGGATTACTTGCCTCCAAACTTGAGAAGATAGTCTTCCTTTTCTTGCAGGAAATAAGTGAATTATTTGCCCCTCCATGAGCAAAGCTTTGAAATAGCGATTAATCATGTCAATACACATGTAACTGTCATGAAAGTGGCCATAGGCTAGGATATTTCAAAGTGCAATCTTTACCTTGTGAAGGAGAATGTGTGGTCGAAATTCTCAGTGTGGATTTGGACCACACACTCTCAAAACCAGTTCTCTGTGCCAGTAAGGTCTACAGTGTGAGGTCAAAGGCTGGTGGGTAAGAGATCACTGTGTCTGCATATGTTCCCTGATGTGGAGAATATCTGCCCCTCCTGGGCACCAATACTTTCTCTTTCCATTAGTTTGGATTCTTTCTTAAGTCCTGCTAGTTGGCTGCTTGCCTTCTCTAGTCTGCCTTTGAGGTGTCTTCACTCAGTGGTTAGAAAACCATGAGGGGCACTCTGTTCTCATGAAGGTACCATGTTGCAGTGGGCACAGGCCACACACTGCCAGGTCAATGGGGACCAGACTCTACTCTCCTCCAGCTGTCAACCTTTATTGTCTTGAAAATAAAAATAAACAAACTGCATATCATTTTTGTACTTCTTTTTTCTCTTTGGTGCAACAATTACTTTGTCCTCTGGAAAATCTCATGCATGATTCACAGTCCCATTTTGTGGAAGGTAAAGAGTTCCAGCCTTGCTGGTCTGCAATGACCCTGGGCTTTGTTGTTTTAATTGTCCAAAAACTCATGAAATCCTCAAAGCTTACTGATAACTTTTTAAATAAAACTTACCCTACTGTAGAGCAGTAGGCAGCTACAAATGAGAAGGTTCCAGTGGGCTGAGTCAATTTACTTGCCTGCTCTCTTACATGTGTCTGCTGTCCATACTGTAGCTGGGTACTACATTTAGATGCTTAATCAGGACAGAACTCACCCTACAGTTACCACTGTATTAAGTGACCATGTGTTACTAATGATTCCATTGTTGCTTAAGGTTTTGATTCCTCCCCTATACTGTATAGTGCCTTCCATTGGCTAGACACTTAGTACAGTTTTCAAGTTCTGTAACCTTAGGAAACTTACATAACCTCACTGAACTTGGAGTTTCTAGAATGGAGATAATCCTGGTTCCTCTCTAATGAGCTCATTGTGAGATAATTCATATAAAACTGTTAGCAGCAGACCTGGCAGGGAAAACACATTCAGCACATTAGCTAACTAATGTTCCTATGATGACTTTTTTATGTTGCATTCTGTCCTCTAAGGAAGGAGGCCAGAGTGCCCCTAGCTCAATATTTTGAATTATTTTCAGCTAGACAAATAATTGGCATAGGGTAGATGATTAAATTTGGCCCTCATTTCTGGAGAAGAGGAATGGAATGTCTTTGCTGCCTTCTTTACTTCCTCTTCTGCAAGTTTACAGACATCATTGCATCCATTTAGCTAAGAACTTGGAGGTTGAAGACAGGTCAGCATCCTGAAAACTCTTAACAAGCTTAGCTGACTCAGCAAGAGCTACTGACTGAGAATTAACTGTTGGAGACTCCAAAATAGTCATATTCCCTACTCCTTATTTTTAGAATCCCCCAATTTGCTGTGATGATTTAGGAAGGAATTTCTCATAATTTTACTTATTTCAAAAGGGTTTTTGAATTTCCCACCTCCCAAGGGTGAAATTTGTTGCCTGCAATAGTACAAGTTAGTATGTGTCCTACCTAACTCAAGAAGTTTTTTTTTTTTTTTTTTTTTTTTTTTTGTGAGCTTGTCTATGACCTGATTTTGTAGTCTAGTGGAGAACTTGGAATGGTAAGATGGGGTCCTTCAAGGCTTAGGCCTATTGAAATTTGGAGAAGCTTTTTCACATTAACTGTCACTATAAAATAGTGCAATTTTGTCCTTTATAAAGGCTACTAAACCATTCTACCCACTTATTTTGAGCCACAGGGAATTGCGGTCTCTGTGTTTCTGGTTGAATAGTGGCAACACTATATAATTCAATCTTGCTCTTATTTCTTGGAGGATTAGCATTCTGTGTGCCTTCCTCTGCTTGTGTCTCACACTTACCTAGGACACTGTCCCTTCATTGTCTTCCTCTGACAGGATGTGCTTGGCTAGTCATAAGTATGAGTACATGTGTGCTTATCATGTCTTTCTTTTTTGTTTATGTATTGGTGGGATTCAGGGCTTTTGATGCCATTGTGATTTTTTTTCTGAGCACTGTTATCAGCATGTTTGTTCATGAAAGGCCATATGTAATTTACCTTTCTGACCCCTCTTTTTAATGAAAGAGTGAGCACCCAGCAGTGCTGGCATTAGGGAAGACAAAAGCTTAGATGCACTTCTGGCTTCGGTGTGACCAGGATCTGAGGGATGGGTCTGACTTTTAACAGCTCTCCTAAAAAAAGTGCCTTTGGGGGGGGGGTGCTTTTGGGAGGTTCTGACTGCCAAGAACAGGAGTTTAATAAAATTAGTTAACTATCTTTGATATGTCCTGAGAACCCCTGAAAAGAGCCCTGGTTCAATTAGTGGGAAGGTTATTTGAACGGGTGTGCCTAGCCTGAAGTGCCATTAGTTGACATGGAGTTCAAAGTGTAGGTGTGTCCCCAGCATATCCCCAAGAGGTTTCTGCTTAGCAGGCTCAGAGTCTCTGAAGGAGTCCCATCTTGGTCTCTAGTTCCTAGTAAAAGAGCTTTAGAAGGCCCTTCTGTTTGAGTCCCTAATGGGCCTATCTTAGTCTAAACTCTTATTCCTTGACCCCACAGCATCTTCTCACCTAGCAGCTTGCTGGAAATGTGAAATGGACTGGATCAGACTCTCCAAGTGGAGTCTTAAGGGAGCTTAGTGTTTGATGAAGTCTCAGAACTACCATTTCAAACATTACTCAATAATTTGCTGTAACAGCCTCATGGAAAACCATTACTTTTGCTGAGTGGGGAATGGAGATTGTCACAATGGGGGCGGGTCACACATAGAGAATCTTGGAGTGTGTGTTCTCAGGTAATGTGTCTTTGCTGGGACAACAGCATTCTGTGAACAACTCACAGCTCTTTGTCTTTAGGGAAATGCAAACTTAAGACTTTCAAAAACAAAGTATTCTCATAGGATGACAGGAAACAATGGAAAAATAGATTTATCCAGTATTTGAGTTGACATCTTCAATGAGGCAGGTGATTTTCTTTTTTATCAACAAAATGATAGGTTGGTGTATAGCAAGAAGGAAAAAAAAACTAAATATCTCAAATTCGACTTTATTTTTACTAGCAGTTTAATAATAATGTACTTTTGATGATTTGTAACTATAGCCATTCAGCAATTCCAGGTGCTACATTATACTGTTTGCTTATAAAAGCATAATTTGTTTATCAACAAAGCTTTAATCATGGTCATTTAAATAATTCTTTTCAAACTGTGTTGATAAATATAGAAAGTCATTCTGAAAAGAATGAGATTTTTTTCTTATCTCATGAAATTGGCAATGTTATCCATGTTAATTTTTATAATTTCTTTGTCTCTTCTACAGCCTGTTTATTGGGTATCATTTAATATAGCTTATTTAAGAAAACATAAACATGAAAAAGACAAACTCATCTACTTTTCTTCCAAAATTATCTTAAATGTGCTTTTTTGATACTTGAGATCAAAAGGGGGTGAGAGAATAAAGAGTGGGGAGCTAGTTGACTTGAAACCCTTCAGCTTTAATTACTACAGTATCCTAGCACCACCCATATGCTTCCAGAGAAGTCTATCCCTGTAAATGCCTTTGTTTCTGGACTTCACAGTAAAATGGTAGGGTGTGCTTTGCAAAATGTCATCGTTGATGTTGAGTTTCGGAGTCTTTAATTAGGAAGCTGAAATCTGTATATCGAGATTTGTAAATCATCTAAATTGCAGAGTAATTCTTTAGAATACTGCTTAAGGGATTGACATTAAAGCTTTTTTTTTTAAAGAAATGTAATAATTTTCTCAACTCCTCACTCATTAGACTTCTACACTACTAACTATAGTTCTGAGACCCTCCCGACCCCCAAAGTCTGTGAATTCCAAAGAAATTCTTCACTATTTCCTCTGTTATTATAGCTACCTGGAAGCTATGTTCATGTAATGGGTTAAAAGCATATCAATTAATTACAAATTTTGTGTCATGATATGAATGTTGATATGACAATATAGAAAAAGTAGAAAGGAGATTCCATTTTTATTTTTAAAATGACATTTTTATTCTTATTTACAGTTCTCAGGATTAAACTCAGGTCACAAGATTATTGGGCAAGTGCTCTACCATTGAGCTTGATGTTTATATTTTCTGGTTGTAAACTTTTATATAGTTTAAATCAGACTGTACAATGAGGTTTAAAAGTTCTTATAAGTAATCAATTTTTCCTCATTTTTTACTGAATGGTTTTCTTTTCTCTCCTCCGTTTCAAATTAGAATCTTTAGAAGAACTACCAGAAGTGAATGGGAGGACCATGTGCCGGTTCTTCTTTAATCTAACTTCTATCCCCAGTGAGGAGTTCATCACGTCTGCAGAACTTCAGGTTTTCCGGGAGCAGATACAGGAAACTTTGGGAAACAATAGTGGTTTCCATCACCGAATTAATATTTATGAAATTATAAAATCAGAAGCTGCCAGCTCAACGTTCCCTGTGACCAGACTTTTGGACACCAGGTTAGTGAACCAGAACACCAGCCAATGGGAGAGCTTTGATGTCACCCCCGCTGTGATGCGATGGACTGCAAAAGGGCATACCAACCATGGGCTCGTGGTGGAAGTGATCCACTTACAGGAGAAGACAGGTGTCTCCAAGAGGCATGTGAGGATTAGCAGGTCTTTGCACCAAGATGAACACAGCTGGTCACAGATGAGGCCATTGCTAGTAACTTTTGGCCACGATGGAAAAGGACATCCACTACACAAAAGAGAAAAGCGCCAAGCTAAACACAAACAGCGGAAGCGCCTCAAATCCAGCTGCAAAAGACATCCATTGTATGTGGACTTCAGTGATGTGGGGTGGAATGACTGGATTGTGGCCCCTCCAGGGTATCATGCCTTTTACTGCCATGGGGAATGCCCTTTCCCCCTGGCTGATCACCTGAACTCCACTAACCATGCCATTGTGCAGACACTGGTCAACTCGGTGAACTCCAAGATCCCTAAGGCATGCTGTGTCCCAACAGAACTCAGTGCTATCTCCATGCTGTACCTTGATGAAAATGAAAAGGTTGTATTAAAGAACTATCAGGATATGGTTGTGGAGGGTTGTGGGTGTCGTTAGCACAGCACAGCAAAATAAATAAATAAATAAATATATATATATATATATATATGTATATGTATATATATATATATATATATATATATATTAGAAAAAAGAAAAAAATACACCCCACAAAAAAACAGTTGACACTTTAATATTTCCCAATGAAGACTTTATTTATGGAATGGAATGGAAAAAAAAACAGCTATTTTGAAAATATATTTATATCTACAAAAAGAAGTTGGGAAACCAAATATTTTAATCAGAGAATTATTCCTTAAAGATTTAAAATGTATTTAGTTGTACATTTTATATGGGTTCAACTCCAGCACATGAAGTATAATGGTCAGATTTATTTTGTATTTATTTACTATTATAACCACTTTTTAGAAGAAATAGCTAATTTGTATTTATATGTAATCAAAAGAAATATCGGGTTTGTACATAATTTTCCAAAAGTTGTAGTTGTTTTCAGTTATGTGTATTTAAGATGAGAAGTCTACATGGAAGGTTACTTTGGCAAAAGTGCTTAGCACATTTGCTTTTTTTTTTTTTTTTTTTTTTTTTTGCAGCGCTACTGTTAAGTTCACAAGTTCAAGTCCAGAAAAAAAAAAGTGGATAATCCACTCTGCTGACTTTCAAGATTATTATATTATTCAATACTCAGGAATGTTGCAGAGTGGCTGTCCAATCCATGAGAACTTTCATCCTTATTAGGTGGAATATTTGGATAAAAACCAGACAATGCAGAAGCCTCCCCCCTTTTACTTGCAGAAAGAATAAAGCAGGACCAATAGAAATAATGAGGAAAATGATGAACGTGTAGGAGAGTGAATGATGGCTTGTGGTTGTACTTTCCTAAACTAGTGACCCCTTCCAGGGGACTGAGCTGGCCAAAGTATTAATAAAACACACAATTTCTTCTTTACTAATATTGTGGTCATATACATTTACAAGTGATATTTTATGGCCCTCATCAAGAATTGGAAATTGATTTGTATTTTGATTTTACCTTGTTCAGGATTTCTTTATGCTCCAAAATACTCAATTTTCTACCCTTTCCCAGTACTCAACAAATTTGTGCATATCATGTTTACTGCCCCATCCTGTTCTCTGACCTACCAGCTTGCTTTTCTTTCCAAGGCTATGTGTTTGAACACAATTCTCCAAATATTAAACCTATTTCAGATAATAAATATCAAAATTCTGGCATTTCATTCCATAAAGACCAGCCTGTGAGAGAAAACAGAACATGTGCACAATGTTTGAACTGATCACTCTGTGTCTGCATTGTTTTGGAAGTTAATAGTTTCATAAGGGGATATGGGCAAAGGGTAAGGAATGATTATAAAAAGGCAAACAAGTCATATTTACACCAAAGCAATGTAGTATTTCTTCATATGAACCTTTGTGGAGTAGGAATATTTAAGGGGAAGCAAGTGCTCTCACAACAAGCAAAACCTGGGGAACCCAAGACAAAATTCCAGAGATAGTATCCCTATGCAATGAAGGCAGCTGTGCCAAAACATTAGACAGAGAGTGTCTGCCATCAGCTTCTATGAAAACATCTGCCAGCTGGCCAGAAGCCCAAATCAAGCAAAGTCAAATGAGGCTCTTGAGAGTGAACACTCCTGTGCCCAAGTTGGAAGTGCAACCTAAGAAAAGATCTGGGGCAATGTAAGACTAGGAAATCTACGGTTCTTCTAGTTCATTAGCTGAGTTTCAGGTCCATTTCAGAAAATGGGATGTCCACTGTAGTCTTACCATAATGGGTCATCTGCATTCTAGCCTTTCCCACCTCTGCCCTTAGAGCTGGTGTGTTTGTAATGGAAGTAGCTGCTGTTAAGCTCTTCTCAGAAGTTAACTTCGGATGATCTGGAACACAGTTGCCTTTTCAAGGTTCTGGGGTTCTGAAGATCTTGCTTTTGAATGGTTGTTCTGGTCATCTTTGAAAATAACTGTTTCTTTTTATCTCTGTCACTGTGGCTCTTACACAAGTGGAAATCATTATTAGATTACACTCAGCAATGGATGGCAAGGCCCTTCTTGCTTCAAGCCCCTCTTGGCCTTCTCTTGTCCTAAGTATGGATGACAGGCTTAACGTCTTATGACAATAGCTCAAGTTTTCTAACTCCAAGCTGTCTAGGTGAGAGAGAATTCTGTACAAGAATTCCATCTGTTGGCAGTGCCAGCTGCCCTTTGCATTTCTGTGCCCCATCGCTTCTGATTTTCTTGGTGAAAAATTTCTTTCAGTGGCACCAGTAATATGTATACAATCTCTACTAATGCGTGAGTATATGAAAACTGTTTAACATATATCACATGCATAGATGATGGTGTTTTCAGTTTCGTTTCTGAGGTTTCTCCCTGAGAAGCAATACTTTGACCCATATTGTACCTTCAGGTGTTTTAGCTCACAGTCTTCATTTTGAAGAACAAAGATTCATAATACCATTACACTGAATTTCTTGAATTTTAGTCACAATTCTGTTGGATTCTTTGAATCATTTTAGAGTTGGCTTAAAAAATTTCTGATTTTTAAGGGATCACTTTTCAAAGTAGATTAAGTTGTGTCATGTGGTTAAGAGCTTGTCTCAGCTCTGTGTGCCTCCTTGGCATAGTTTTCACCTGAATGGGGTGTCCAGTTGCTCTTCTGAGTTTTTCACTTTTCAAAATTGGAAAGAGGGAAGATGAATAGTTTAGAGATCTACATGTGCCTCCAGTTTTCCTTGTCCACTTCAGCCAGTGCTTTATATGTCACCTCTATACCAGTGAAGTGATCTGTAAATGTGGTGTATAAAGCTCCATCATTCTTACATAGCCTGAGTGGCTTATTTTTTTTTTTTCTATTTCTTTTTATCAGAAGGAGAAAAATTGTATGTACAATCAAAAGCATCAAAGTATTTTGCAACTTTCTATTGACTGGAACTGGGTTAAGATATGGAATCCCTGAGTGTATATATATCATGGCCTCCTTATCAATTTTAAGACTAAAGGGGCAGAGCCTCAGAGTAAAGAATCATTAAAGTTGAGTAATTAGGATGTAGATTGGTAACCAAGGAAATCAGAACATCCTGGAGCAATTCCTTTTCTGCTCTATGTCTTGCAGGGGACGGATGGGGTGAAAAGGGGAAGCAGGCATGTCTGCTTCACTCAGGTAAATTGCTTTTCCTCTTTCCCTCGCCCTGCTGACATAAATTACAGCCTTATGGTATTCTCTAGGGCAGAATTTTCTGACCGGTTCCCTGCCCTGCACACTTCAAAGTGAACTTTTACCTGACATGAGGGGCCAAAGTTCTAAATAAAACTTCTTAGACTTTAGTGTGCATCTGAATCCAAGTAATACCTTAAGGAGAATGAAACTTTAATGTGTACACAGACCCCTGGAATCAGATTATCTTAGATGATGTCTCAGTGGGTGTGGGGTGGGGCCTGACACTCTCCATTTCTAATGAGGTCCCAGGTAAAAACTGATGCAGGCCAGAAGACCACAGTTTTGAGTACCAAGTCTCTTGCGGATGATTTCTCAACCCACACTGCAGAAGTTGGATCAATTACAGACCTTTACTAAAGAAGCCAAACTTAAAAGGAAAGAAACAAAGCACAAACCTGTGTAGGATGGCATCTGACTCTACCATATCTGAAACGATGCCTTATGTATTTTTTTTCAAAGACATTCTTTCCCCCCACAAGATGACTGGCAGTCTTGTGTTCTAGCCACCCTCAGACATGAAAACACTTGGTTGCTTATCTTGTAAAATCTGTTCTGCCTGCTTGCTTGGGCATGCATGTAGTCAGTTTAGTCAAATACGTGTCAGTACATCTATGTGAATGGGGCAGCAGGTGCAAACCCTTAAAATGCAATTTAAAAAACTTTAACACTTAAGTCAGTCCACTGAACTGATCCTGTGTGATCTTAGAGCCAAGTGTCGGAGTTAAAGGTTTCCCTTTGAAGGTAGCAAGCAGATGCCATGCAGTTGAAGCACTTGTTTATGCTGAAAAATAATACTTGGTGCTTTTTTAAAGTAATAAGACAGCATAACTCTACTAAATTGAGAGAGTGGTATAAGACTTCTAAAGATGTTATTTGAAGTCTTATGCAATGGCTATTAGAAAGTTCTAGGGTACAGTGGACTTCTAATAAGTTGTGTAATTGAATGGTCTCATGCTAGAAACAAACAATAAAAATGATGGATTTCCCTTTGAAAGGGGAGTTAGCAAGGACATAACTTCCATCCAGCCTTTGCATGATATTAGTACCCCTGTGAGCATCCTTACTTGAACATCCTTTGACTTTTGTGAGCACTATGAAGACTTTTCACAGGCAACTCAGATTTTAATGTTTGGAGAAGAAATGTGGAGATTATGTTGAAATCATAATTGCAAGTACAGTTGTATTGTGCATACACAAAAAACACACACACACATCTTTAAGATAAAATTTAATTTGTTCCTGCCTGGAGTCTAAATGCTTAATGTAGGGCACCTAATTTTTTCCCACTGGGTTTATCATTTTCTTGAGGTCTCTGAACTTTGAATTGAGTCCCTCTGAGGTGCTATACCAGACGCTGACTTTAACAGCACTTTAAAGCTTGTTTTTGCCTGCATCCTGGGCCCCAAGCCAGGGCATTGCCAGGAGTCCATTACTGCTGCAGTCCATTCAGATGAGGAAGTCTCTAAGCAAAGCACTGATCTGCTTCAAGCTTCACTCAGAAGGCGCAGGAGCTCATCTGGACCACATTTACCCTGGACTGCTTGGCCACAACACTATGAGAGAATAATTATTGAACTATTTTACTGTACAACTATTTCCAAATTGTTGATTTTTTATTGATTTCAGGAGGCAAGCTAATTGCCCCATGGCAACTTGATGTGAACGTTTAATGAAGATCAGGAAACAGAGTTTATGAAAAGCTTTTGTATAGTAACTGCAAAGCTTCAAGAACTGTTTTATACTTCCTGACAGTGCTGGGCCTCGCTTAATGGTTTGTTTTTATTACTTAAGAGTGTAAACCTTGCTTTAGCCTGTGTGTGGAAATGATACCCTCATCCTGCATTACACATTTTCTTCTTGCTTTTTACTCATTCCCCACTTGCCTCCCTGCCATCTTTCATCAGGACTTTCTCTGCTTTCACTGTCTGAAAGCAGGGTTCTATCTTTGCACACTAAGAATCACACGTGCATATACACTCATATTCATGAAGTAAAGTGCCCCTGTTGCTTCACTTTGTTTTGGGTGGAGTTTCTTTTCGGCACTTGGTTGCTAGACAACCAGGCCGACAAAAGTTAAAGATTGAAAAGGCATTTTTAAAGATGCCAAATCTTGGCAGCTAAACTGTTTTATCTCAGTCTTTATGTGGAAGGCTTAGTTTTCTTACTAGGTTCTCTTTGCCTTTTTTCCATAGATGGCTGGCTGGTAGGAAAGGCTTTTGAAGTCTGACTTGTATGGCGTTATCTGTTGATAATGTTCATAATGTTGTTCCCATTTGCTGGAACACACTTCCCACCTGGAAAAAAAAAAAAAAAAACTAACTTGGTTTCTCCATTTCCAAGGGTGTGTTTTAAATCACTAATAAAGTTGAGCTGCAGCTCCCAGCTGCTTCATTTATTTCAAGGTTGAGGAAAGACTGCTTTCTGAGGCAGGGTTCAGAAACCCACTGTTAGGGAGTGGAGCATAATGTCTCTAGGATGCCATCTCTGCTTTTTTGGTAGATAGTGTTGAAAATGTTTCATCAAAACTTCTTGAACACCAAATTTTAAATCAAAGTCATTTGTGGATTTCAGTAAGATGCTCCAGGAGCATGTTGTAAAAACAGAATCTTTATAGATGGGCCAAGTTGGACGTGTGTTCACAAGTTCACTTGCATGCGCACACAATTGGCAGCTGACAGGCCTTTCTCTCTGAGATCCTCTTTCTTCCTCACTCACCCTCTGACATGCTGCTCTTCTGGCTCTCTGCTTTGTGGGGTTCCCTGGGTTGGAATGCAGTCAAGTCCATGGAAAACTTTAACCACTTTCCTGATTCATTTATAGGCAGGATTTCCTGGCACAGGGATCAAGAGGGAGTGCTGAAGTTGGTTCATCATACACTGTCTTGGGAACCAAAACCTTCTGAAACTCATCTGGCTTGTAAGATAAATTGTAGAAAATAGTTTCTGATAAAGAAACCTTACCAACCAACTTAGAAATTGCCCAAACATTTGGTTTAACCAGTAAGCCTGCAGTTCTCAAAGTCATATCATTATTGTCAATAATGCAAGCCAGAAAAATAATTATTCTTTAGAACCAATGCCCAGGGATGATTTGGACCACAAACAATGCAACTCAATAGAGAAACTTTAAACAGAAATAGGAGTAACAATCCCAGGAAAAAAATCCCAACATTTTCTAATCTCAGGGGATTTAGTGTATGCCTATTCAATTAAGCTGAACAATAGAAAATGGGAAGAATTGTATCAGTTAAGTGACTTTTGTGACACACACAGATATGTCACAAAACTATATATGTAATATGTGTGTGTGTGCATTCATACATGAATGAGACTATGCAAACATTACCCATCCCATTATAACATAACAAGTCTTCCTTAGTGATGCTGTTGAACATTTTTCCTGTGCAGAAAAGAGCTCAAAAATTACTTTGAAGGCTTTCATCTTTATTGAACTTCATAGAAAGAAGAGTTCTCAATGCAAAGAGAACTATAGGATAAGAGAATCCTTGTTCCAGAGACAGCTTAATCATAGGAAAATATATCCCTGCCTGACACTACAGTTTCAGATTTTGTGGCAGTGTTATATTTTGCAGAAGCATGTCTTTGGTAGAATGTCCTGCCAGATAATGAGTGTGTTCCATATCTCCCTCTCCCCCCACCCTCTCTCTCTCTCCCTCTCCTTCTCTGCTGGGAGTCCCCTTCATGATGACTGACAACATCTTTGATAATAACAATCAGTTTGAAGTCAGGAAAATTGGAAGATATAATTTGTTCCTTATACAACCTCATCCCTAGTGCACTCACATGTTTACAAAAGCACTTATAGCAATCATGGCATGAGCAAAGAAGGTATTGTTGAATGTTGCTAAAATATAATCAGGTTTATTTTTATAGCATGGTGCTCCTATCCCCATAACCAATCATGGTAGGGCTGGAATTCAACTGGAATCCTACTATTAATCCTGGAGAGATGAATTAAGGAGCTTGATGGGACAAGTTCATTTATTATTTAGTCTTTCTTAAAAAACTTAGAAAGTCACAATGTTCTAATAGCAATGGTAAAAAAAATTTAAACCTTTGTTCATGCCCAGTGTGGACAAAACAAAACACACTGCTCTGGACATCTTCTGTCTAGCAGATCAGGAAGGCTGTTGCATGTCGAAGTAAATTAGATGGTAAATATTTGCTGGTCTCTCTTCTTGTCCCTATCACTTACTCAATCCTAAAATCTCTCTCTCTCTCCCTCTCTCTCTCTCTGTCTTCCTCTCTCCCTTCTCTCACTTCCCTTCTCTTTTCCTCCCTTCTTTTTATCCCTCCCTCTCTTCCTTTCTTCTCTCCCCTCCCCTCCTTTTCTCCCTTTCTCTCTCACTTTCTCCCACTCTCTCTCTTCCTTTGAGTGTCAGGAACTTATGTGGAGATAAGGACCTAGAAAACTTGGATATAATGGATAGTGATTTGGTCTCATGTCATCCCAGACTAAGTGCGAATAAAGGAAACTGTATTTAAAGTCTCCTCCAAAATCCAAAATGGCAGATTGGAAAAAAAAAAACCCACAAAAACAGATACTATCATGCTTTTCTTTTTCCATGGTGATGAGAGTGTGTTTTAGGGAGGAAAAAATTCTAGATTCCACTCATGGAAAATATTCATGGTGAGGAATAAATTGCTTCCCTGGAATCTCTGTAGCACAACTTCGGTGACACTGGGGATGAGAGCTGCTCTCAGGTGGGTCTGATGGGAAGATGCAGTGTCTGGCAGTCATCCACCTGTAGCAGAGTGAGTTTGCACAGAGCAGAGTGTTACAGAGCAGAGTGAGTGTGCAGAGTGTGAGTACAGAGCAGCCTGTGTGCAGAGAGTAGTGTTCATAGAGCAGAGCACACTGTGTACACAGAGCAGCATGTGTGCAGAGAACAGACTGTATGCTTACCGCAGAGTATGCAAAGTGTGTGCAAGGGCAGAGTGAATGTGCATGAAGCAGTGTGTCACAGGCCAGAGTGAGCATGAATGGGGCATAGTGAATGTGTGTATACAGCACTATTCATATAATGTGTGTCCATCCAGAAGAGTTTGCACAGAGCAGAGTGTATAGCAAGCAGCATGTGGTCACTGTAGAGTATGCACAGGGCACAGTGAGTATGCACAGAACCAAATGAATGTTCACACAACAGAGTGAGTGTATGCAGAGCAGAGCTTGTCAGCTTTACAGCAAGAGACAGTGATTCATTGGATTTTAATTCTGTCAGAATTTCTCTCATGACTCATAGATAATTGCATGTGGAATTTAAAAGGTTGAAGTAGTTCTTCAGTATTTTGAAACTTTGCCACTCTGCAGGTAGGACACATATTTTCCTTTGGGGAAGATGCACTAATGCTTCATGAACTTAACAAACAAGGAAACATTTCTCTGGCCACTGACCTGTGCTCCAAATGCAAGCTGACTGTCTTGCACATGCTACAGTTGTCTGTTGGCTTCTTTCACCTGAGATATTTCTCTTATCCAGGGTTGCTTTGAACTGCAGTAAATACTGCCTCTTCCCTCATCTGGTCTTTGTTGTAGTGTTGGTAAAAGGGGGTCATCCTTCCCAGATTTGTGTTATAAATATGCTGAACCAAGGCCTGCCTAGGGCCTGTCCTGAGGGTACTGTAAGGGTTCTGACAAATGGGGAAAGTAAGACCTGAGCTGACACAAGGATAAGACTCACATGTGTTTCACACACACACTCTCACACACACTCTAATGCTCTAATATAATGTGCAGTTGAGAATAATAAATTTTCTATATAACTATGAATTGCTATTATTTTTAATTGCTCATGGGGACAATTCAGAATTAATGAAGTATTGGATTCATCCAACATTTCATATTTTTTGCACGTAATAAGATCAGTGAACTTATGTTTAGAATCTTCCTTTATTGTGTAGGCACAAGTGTTTAAAATTAGCATAGCAAGTATAGTTTTTATCGGCATCCAATGCCTGAGGGAGTTCTTAGAAGTAGTTCAGATATTCCCCTTAGAAATTTGCATACTTATGTTTATAAGTGCACTAAGAGAGCACAGGCTATCCTAGGTCTTCGCACATAGGACCATTGCAATTCCCTATCTCTCTTCCAGGAGGAGAAGATACTACATAAAAGAAAGATATATTAGAAGCATTTTCCTGATCATATTCTACTAGAACAAAGAGGACAATTTGGTGAATGACATAATTAGAAACACACTATCCAGTAGAGCAGAAATCACCCACATGAGGCTTTTAAGTCCTGCAATGTGACTGTTCCAAATTGGAATGCACTATAACACTGAATATATAATTGATTTCACAGTAAATAAGACAAAGAGAGAGAAAGAAAGCTATCACACCAATAACTGCTACATGCCTTTTTAAATAGCATACAAAATAATGGGTTTCCTTCTTGCATTTGTGCTTAGTTTAGGTTGATTCCTCCCACCACTCATTCTTCTCCACTATCTCCCTACACACCCTTCCACCCCCACTAGTACTCTTCCAAATTCAACATTCTCCTATCTATTTTCATATCACATATGTTCTATTACACTTCCCAAAGCTTCCTTTAATGCCTTTTCCCCCCTCTCATGGGCATCTTTCCAGTATCCTTGCCTCTATCTATGCTCATTCCAACATGCGTACACATATATTTAAATTAAAATCTAGGAGTCACATATAAGTGACAATGTGTGATGTTTGTCTTTCTGAGCCTTGGTTACCTCACTTAATATGTTATTTTCCAGCTCCATATATAATGGAGTAAATATACTTTGGATATTTTAAAGCTGAGTCAAATATATGTCAAAATCGTATTACTTTATTTTAATGTGCATTTTGTTGATAATTTCCATACATATGCATAATATATTTTGATCATAATCCTCTCCCATTACCTTCGTTTGTCCCCCTTCCCATCCCTTTTCCACTGAAACCCTTCTTCTTTCTTATTTTTTAAATTTATTTACAAGTAGAAAGAGAGGGAGGAAATGAGTGCCCCAGAGCCTCCAACCACTGCAAATGAACACCAGATGCATGCAGCCCTTTGTGCATTTGGCTTTATGTGGGTATTGGGGAATCAAACCTGGGTCATCAGGCTTCACAGTCAAGTGTGTTAGCCACTGAGCAGTCTCTCCAGTTCCCTTCTTCTTTCTAAGTAGCCTCCCTTTTTAATTCTTATTGTTTTTTTCTTTCTTTTGTTGCCCTCCACCATCAGCCATAACAGAATGCTAATGGGCCCAATATTGTGCAGGTAAGGACAGCTGCTATGAGGTCATGAATGCAATGGCCACTCCCTATCTGGATTTAAGGAATTCATTCGCTGGCTCTTACATTTTTTTGCTGTCTTCTGCAATGGGCCCTGATTCTTGCCAGGTTGTGATAATGATACAAAATTTAGTGCTGAGCACTCAACAAAAGTCACTTAAGTGCTACTGAAAAATTTAAATTACATATGCTGCTAGAAATTCTGTTTGTTGGATGATGCCAGTTTAAAGCAATAAACTGGAGTGGGTTCTATTCACTAAAATTCCCTTAGAGGTTGATGAAATTTCTCAGGTGACAGGACAGAGAAAGTTCTAAAGTAAACACTTGTGTAGGCAGTCGCAAACAGCCACCAAAGCTCATGGGTACTGGAGATTTCTGTGTACTGCGTCTCAGCAGGAAAAAGGCTGGGAGCTGTCACCAAGTAGAAAGAGAATGAGCTTCAATTTGTGAAATCTATGTGGTACTTTGCTGGTGACAAAGCACATGTTTCTCAGGAGGTATTTTAACCTATCAGAGTCTCCATCTCTTCACTTTGAAAACAGAAACTATGCCAGCCCTTCCAAATCTACAAACTCATTCACAAAATTAAAACATGAAGCCTACAAGCTCTCAACATAAAAACTAGCATGAAAAAATTAATGATGTTTCAATATATTAGCAATAATCATAATGAAACACATTTAAGATAAACATGTAAAATTGGGAAAATGAGAGAATTACTTAAAGTCATATATATGCACATAGATACTAATATATATATATATAGAAATATATATATATATATATATATATATATATATATATATATAGAAAACTAAAGGCACTAAGGACAGAAATAAAAAGAGACAATAAGGAGCAAAATGTTCATTGATTAGAAACACAACAGAGTAAAGTTGCAAGCTAAAGTGATATCCTTGCTTAACACTACTATTAATTCTCATTTTTGTAAATATAGCCAAGATTATTCTAAAATTTATAAAGAAAGATAAATAACTAAAAGATCTGAAGACATTCTTGTGAAGAAGAAAGTAAGAGGAATCATAATGTCATCTGTGAATTGGGCAGTATTATTTCTTTCCCTCTGGTCTATGAAACTTGCATATTATTTTCCTGTCTGGTTACACTAACTAGAGCTTCCAATAGGTTGAGGAACAGTGGCCAAAGTGGACATCCATGCCCTGTTCCCAATTTTATGTGGAAAGCATTTTGTTTTTCACTACTACATGTAGTATCAGCTGTAGGTACATTCTTAAAGATGTACAAACTGTTCTTTTTTATTAATTTTTTTATTTTTTTATTAATTAGTTTTGTATTCAACAAATACAGTCAGTTTTGTACCATTATTAGGCTCATCCATGACCTACCCCCTCCCCTTGGCCCCTCCTTGTTGAGGTATATGGGTCATGCATTGTGGAGTTAGCCCACAGCTATGGTTAAGATAAATGTCTCTGCATATCATGACCCAACATGTGGCTCTGACATTCTTTCCACCCCCTCTTCTGCAAAATTTCCCTGAGCCATGTTGGGTTCATTTTTGGTCTGCTTCAGTGAGGAGGTGTTGGGGGCCTCTGGGTCTCTGGCTCTCTGATTTGGTAGGAGTTGATTTTTCTCTGTGTTGATCTCCTTCACCCTTGTGCTGGTACCCAGTTCACCAGGAAAACAGCACCCTTGCTTGTTTCGCCAGATGCAGAAAAGGCCTTTGAGAAGATACATATGAAACTTTTTTATTATTAATTAGTACTTTATTATTTATTTATTATTAATTGTACTCAGTGAATACAGTCAATTTGGTACCATTATTAGGCTCATCCATTACCTACTCCCTCCCCTTGGCCCCTCCTTGTTGAGGTATATGGGTCATGCTTTCTGGAGTCAGCCCACAGTTATGGGTAGGACAAATGTCTTCATATCATGACCCAACATGTGGCTCTGACATTCTTTCTGCCCTCTCTTCCACAAAATTTCCCTGAGCAAACTGTTCTTTTTCAATAACTAGGTATCATTCAGAGTAGATCCTGATTTGTTCTGGACACTCGAAAAGTACTGTGCTATCACCTTCTGGATCCCATGACATTGTCATTCAAATATTGTCATTTGAGTATTTCTCTAACATGAGTAATGTGATCTTTTTTTCTGGATAATTTCAAGATTTTCTTTGTCTTTGGCATTCAGAATTTTGACCCTAATATGTCTTGAAATGCATTTATTTGCTTTTGATTTGCCAATTTCATACATGTATATAATGGATTTTGATCATTTTACACCCCCTATTATTCTCTTTTGTCCCCCTTTCCCACCCACCTTCTTTTTCCTAACTATGCTTTTTCATGTTCTTTCTTTTCTTTTTAGTGACACAGTGAGTTGAATGAGGGTGGCTTACATAAGCCTGGGCAGGGCTTATCTTCCACAGCACGCACAATTTACCAATGGCTCTACTACCAAAACAAATGTCTCCCCATACTCCAGCAACCACTAACTGCCATTAGTTCCTCATGAATGGTCAGACCTTGTGAGCCTCTCTGCCATCCATAACTGAATGTTGATTAGTCCAATCTTGTGCAGAGCTTGTTCAGGTAACTACGGCTGCTATGAATTCATGGGTGCAAAGGCCACGGCATATCTGGAAGACAGTGTTCCACAACATTCACACCTTCTTCTGGCTCTTACATTCTTTCTGTCTTCTTTTTCACAGTATTTCCTGAGCCTTGGGAGAGGTGATATAGATGTCTCATTTAGAGCTGAGCACACAACAGTCACTTATTCTCAGCACTTCGACCTGTTATGCATCTCTGCAGTAACTGCTGTCCATTGTAATAAGAACCTTCTCTGACCAAATATGAAAACAGCACTAGTGAGTAAGCATAAACACAGCTTTTTAGAACACAGTTGTGGGCAGAAAACATCCATGTCTATTAAGCATGTAGTTTTATCCCTAGAACCTAGAATCTCCCCAGCTATGGATTTATTTATTTATTTGACTGGACTTATGGTATCAGGCATGAATTCTCTTCCTGTGGAATGGACCTCAAATCCAATTAAAAAGTGGTTGGTTATCTCCATAATAGTCACGTACTATTGAACCAATAGACATCTCTTTCCTGTAGAGTCAGTCAGTAGGGTCCACAGCTGAGTAAGACTGTGTATTACTTTCTTCTCCTCGTGGCCTGCATCTAAAGGATGTGGCATATTCCACAATTGGGACTTACCATTTGGGGCTGGTGGGCTACTAAGAGTAATAATAGCTTGTATCATTCTGGAAACCTTAAGGGCCTCCTTGAGCAACAACTCATAGGGAACTTAGCCCACCCTTGGCGCTGGGATTTCTTTCAGAACCCATGGGTCCTTGGAGAAGCATTATCCATTCATGCTGGACACCTGTGTTCACACTCTTTTTAAAAGTATATATAGGGCTGGAGAGATGGCTTAGTGGCTAAGTACTTGCCTATGAAGCCTAAGGACCCCAGTTCAAGGCTCAATTTCCCAGGTCCCACGTAAGCCAGATGCACAAGGTGGTTCATGAATCTGGAGTTCGTTTGCAGTGGCTGGAGGCCCTGGTGTGCCCATTCTCTTTCTCTCTCTCTCTCTCTCTCTCTGTCTGTTGCTCTCAAATAAATAAATAAAATAAACAAAAAGTATATATATATATATATAGTTGGTTTTTTTTTTTTTGATTTTTCAAGGTAGGGTCTTGCTCTAGCACAGGCTGACCTGAATTGACTATGTAGTTTCAGGCTGGCCTTGAACTGACAGTGATCTTCCTACCTCTGTTTCCTGAGTGTGAGGGCTGGGATTAAAGGCATGCACCATCACACCTGACTTAAAACATAGTTTTATTTTTATTTTTTTATTTTCAAGTTAGGGTTTTGCTTTAGCTGAGGATGACCTTGAATGCAGTATATAGTCACAGGGTGGCCTCAAACTCAGGGTGATCCTCCTACCAAGTGCTGGGATTAAAGGCATGCAGAACCATGCCTGGATTAAAACATATTTTTAATTCACTGACAAAGTATTACGTTTCCTTGTGGGTTATATATGTGTTTAGTTTTGGTTTCCTCTCCTCCTAGCCCTTCCCTTGAAAATGCCATACGAAAACCCAACCTAATACTTTCATATTTTAATTAAAAAGCAAAATAAATCATTCATGGTGGTGCACGCAACTAATCCCAGCACCCAAGAGGCAGAGATATGAGGATTTCTATGAGTTCAAGGCCAGCCTGAGACTACATGGTGAATTTCAGGTCAACCTGAGCTAGAAGGACACTAACTTGAACCCCCACAAAACAAGCAAAATAAAATAAAACAAAAATGTAACAGATGTTTAGAGTGAATAAAACTTAATCGCTCTTTCCATTTCATATCTTTTAAGGCATAAATTACTCAGAAAGCAAACAAAAAAAGTTTGATTATGATGATGATACAATTACTATTCACATTCATAATATTCATCATGCATAAATTTGTAGAATCTAAAGTGTTCTGTATATAGATTTTGATCTACTTTTAGACTCAGAAAACTTTGGTTGGGTGAATTATGATAGAAGAGATTTTTGTGGAGAGACATTTCACTTATAAGTTAATTTGAAGTGTAAACAAATCTAATTATCTGTAATAAAATATTCATTGTGACAACTACCAAAAAGTTTACTACTTTCTTGCTTAAAATTAAAAAAAATAAGGAAAAAGATTATAAGTCTTATTTATTTACTGCATTTTTCCAATAAACACAATACATATCAATGGGATTCAGTGTGATATTTCCATAACTGCATATAGATTGCATGGATCATATCCAGTCACCCTTTTTCATGCACTCCAGACTGTGGTAATCATTCTACTTTCAGGTCAGTGTTCTTGTTGCTTTTGTTTCCACACATGATAGAGGGGGAATGCTTGTCTTCTTGGTTTGGCTTCTTTTACTTAGTATAGTGTCCTCTATTTTCATCCATTTTTCTGCAGATGATATGAGTTTGTTTATTATATCTAAGTAACATTTCATTATTCATATATACAACATATACAACATTTCAGCTATTCATTTCTATAGAACTTAGATT
Source organism: Dipus sagitta (assembly GCA_036346955.1). NCBI lineage: Eukaryota > Metazoa > Chordata > Mammalia > Rodentia > Dipodidae > Dipus > Dipus sagitta. The sequence continues at coordinate 53,167,500 of CM070779.1, read as the reverse complement.
GGTCCTACATCTTACCTATTGTGAGTACTGACATAATAAACATAGACATACAGTTATTTCTTTCTTTTTTTCCTTTTGATTTTTCAAGTAAGGGTATTGCTCTAGCCCAGGTTGACCTGTAATTCACTATGTAGTCTCGGGGTGGCCTCAAATTCAAGTTGATCTTCCTGCCTCTGTCTCCTGAGTGCTGGGATTAAAGGTGTATGCCACCACTCCTGTCTGGCCTCCAGATATTTCTTTTGTATACCAATTTATTTTCCTTTGGATATGTTTCAAAGTGAGATAGTAAATAATTAAGACTTAGAATTTTTCTTCCTTACATTGCTTTTATTTTAAGCATGGAACTAGGTAGTAAACTTCTTGGAAAAAGTCACAGTATTTTCTACCATGTGGTAGATACATCTTTTTTTGAAGAATTTCCATACTATTCTCCACAGTGGTTGAACTAAATTACACTCTTAGCAACAGCATTCCTTTTTCTCCACACATTTGCAAGAATTTTTAAGTAATAGCTATTCTAACTAGGATGAGAGGGTATTGCATTGTACTTTTGATTTGCATTTCCCTGTTGGCTGATCATATTGAGTGTTTTGTTATTTTCATATATTTCTTGGTCATTTATATTTCTTTTTCTGGAAAGTGTCTATTGAGTTTTGGGTCTTATTTAAATCCAGACATGCTCTGACAACTCCTCCTCTGGTGGATAGAAAGAGAAAAGCACTTTTTTCCTACCAGGTATGAGAAGAAAGTCTGGGTACTCCTGTCTGCCTCCTCTGACACCCAAGGAGCACCATCGTTGTCATTGCCATGTGAGTGTGGAGTTGTAACCTCATATGTGGCTACCAATTGACACACAGTGAGTGGAAGTGTCCTTGTTCCAAGGAGGGAGGTAGGGTTGCAGGACCTTTTCCAATGGCAAGGGTGGACCTCTGGCTTTGAGCCTAATCTTGGGTGGAAGAAGTGTAGTTTCCCTCTGTGCTGTTTGTTGGAGTATAGTTCTTGTCATCTATTTTTTAGGGAAGAGGGTCTTGCTAGAGTGCTTTTCTGCTTCTTTGGTGAAAGACAGGACTTTGTGTGCGTGCGTGTGTGTCTGTGTTTGTGTGTATGTGTGTGTGCATGCGTGTGTGCTCGTGCATGTGCACATATGAGAGGGGCAGAGAAATGGGATGGGAAAGAGAGGTGGTGTTTCTGTATTTCTAGGCTATACCATGTCTAAAGTGTGGCACAAGCAGAAAGAAATTATGGGGAATTTAGCACCTGTGCTCTTTAGGTTCCAATGTTTCTATACTGATTGCCTTTCTCTCCTAACCTTTCAGATATAGTATATATCTGTTGTTGGTCTATTATCTACCTATCTATTATCTAATTTTTCATCTATCTGTCTCTACCTATCATCTATTTATCTGTTACCTACCTATCTATCATCTATCCATCTATCTATCTATCTACCATCTATGGATCTATGCATCGCCAAGGTATTTTAGTTGTACTTGAAGGGGGAGGAGTATTGCTAATGCCTCCTGGAAACAGAGCCTCAGCTGATGGATTTTATTCAATCACTAAATGCCTTGACAAATATTCACATCAAAGGTAAATCGTGATTTCAGTTTTCTAGAGGAAAAAAATTAAGATACTTAGGGGCAATTTACTTGATCAAAGTTTCATGGAAATGAAGCCTTGGCTTCATGTGAAACCTTGGAATTTTAAACACTTTATTTTTTCCTTTTCTCTCTACATCTGTTAAAAAGAAAAAAAGAACTGAGTAATGGGCAGGAGTAGTTACCAAAAAGAAGGTTGAAATGACTGCAGTTTTGGACTTGAAGGGGTGACTTTCTGAGATTACTAAGCTAGGAGTTTGCTGATTTCACTGAACTTTGAAATATTTATTTCCACAAATTGATTATATGATCTTCTTAATTATAAAGTATCTTCTAAATTAATGACTTCAATTATATACAATGTGTCCCAAAACAAATTGCACGGTTTACAGTAGTAATCACTGTCATTCCTTTGATGAAGTAAATGTATAAATGTATAGAAATGTGAGGAATGGGGACAACATTTGCTTTCTGTCAGACTGTTCTTTCCAGCAGAACACCTTTAGTCTCAGTGGCTTAACTTTCTGAAATTCTTGGGACGCTCTGTGTTTCAAATGCAATAATTAGCATTAAATAATGATAGGTAGGAGATGCAACATTAAATTCTGAAAGCAAATTTTTCCAAATTATTTTTGTGGTTTGTATGTTTTAAATGCATGTGTACATGCAAATGTGCCTATCTGTTTACATGTCTGTGAAGGCCACAGGAAGATGCTGGGTATATTCCTCTATTACTCTTCTGCCTTATTTTCTCACTGAACCTGGAACTCACTGGTTTTCAGTTAGGTTGGCTGACCAGTGAGCCACAGTGATTCTTCTGTCTCCACCACTCCTCTCAACACTGGGGCTACAGGTATATGTGGCCATGTCTGGCTTTTGATGTGCATGTTGGGAATTGAACTCTGGTCTCCGTGCTTCTAGAGCAAGCACTCTTACCCCTAATCCATCTTCCTAGACCCCAAATTTTCTTAATTATTTCTCTCTTCTTATTTCATTTATTAACACTACTCTTCAAAAGTTGCCAGGCCCAAGTGCTAGCCAGTGAAAAAGACCTCAAACCAAATGCTTTGGCAGTGGCTTGCCTGGGTCTTCCTAACCAATAAGTCACTGAGTGGAGTAACCCAATTCTGGCACTGTGACTTACCAGCAACAGCCAATGGTTTTATGGTAAAACATTCTCTGCCCCTGAAGAGTATTTCTGCCTAAACTATCCCTCTATCTTGTATTAAGAAAGTTATATCATTAATTAATTAATTGATTAATTAATTTATTTGAAAGGAGAAAGAGACGGGGAGAGAGAAAGAAAGAGAAAGAGACAGAGAATGAGGATGCCAGGGCCTCCCTCTACTGCAATTAAACTCCAGATACATGCACCACTTTGTGCATCTGGCTTTGCTTAGGTACCTGGGAATCAAACCTGGACTATTATACTTTGCAAGCAAGGGCCTTAACCACTAGGCAATCTCTCCAGCCCAGGACTTATATCTTTTTTTTTTTTTTTGGTTTTTCAAGGTAGGGTCTCACTCTAGCTCAGGCTGACCTGGACTTCACTATGTAGTCTCAGGGTGGCCATGAACTCAGCAATCTTACCTCTGCCTCCCAATTGCTGGGATTAAAGGCATGCACCACCATGACTGGCTTGGTCCTTTTTTATTAAGATTTTATTTTTATTTATTAATGAGAGAGAGAGAGAGAGAGAATGGGCACGCTAGGGCCTCCAGCCACTGCAAACAAATTCCAGATATATGTGCCACCTTGTGCATCTGGCTTCACATGGGTCCTGGAGAATCGAACCTGGTCTTTAGGCTTTGCAGGCAAGTGCCTTAATCACTAAGCCATCTCTCCACCCCATATCTATTTTTTTTTTTTTTTTTTTTTTTTGGTTTTCAAGGTAGAGTCTCACTCTAGCCCAGGCTGACCTGGAATTCACTATGGAGTCTCAGGGTGGCCTTGAACTCACGGTGATCCTCCTACCTCTGCCTCCCGAGTGATATCTTTTAATTAGCTGACCAGGAGCTAATTAAGGTTTCTACACATTGGCTTATGCCATCACTAGTTTATTTTGTTTGTTTGTTTCTTTGTTTGTTTTTTGAGGTAGGGTTTCACTCTAGCTCAGGCAGGCTGACCTAGAATTCATTATGGAGTTTCAGGGTGGCCTGAAACTCTTGGTGATCCTCCTACTACCTCTGCCTCCCAAGTGCTGGGATTGAAGGCATATGCCACCATCACTAGTTTTGTGTATCTCTCCTCCCCTTCTTCCTATACCTTGGTCTCCCAGAGCTTTCCACTCCTGGTACTCTTTGCATCCACTTGCCTGTCAAAGATCTCCTCCTTTCATCCCTCCATATTTCTTGTCCTTCCACATCTCATTCTCTACTCATGTTGACTAAAACTTATAAACAACTCAATCTATTCCATATGAGGTCTACATATGAAGCATTTTTCCTTTATGCTTGTATAACCTCTCCATATGATTTTTTCAAACTCTATCCATTTTCCTCTGAATTTCATTATTTCATTTTTTTCTAACTATTGAGTAGAATTTAACTGTGTATATGTACCACATCTTCATTATCCATTCATTGGTTTATGGGCATCTGGGCTGATCCCATTTTTTAGCTATTGTGAATGAAGCAGCAACAACATGGTTGAGCAAGTATCATTATATTTAGGAGTCTAGAGGAATTAATGCTGGTACTGAGAATCAAGTCAACCTCTGACCTAGAAGGTCTTAGACCCTAGAGAGGAGCTTCCACTCCTTTATGGCTTAAAGGAGAGATTATGCCCATTAAAAATCTGTATAAATGTCTATGTTCATCTCTTTTGATCAATGCCACTCTCATTCTAAGCTAGAGAATCTGCTTTGTACAGATGGTAGTAAATACTGGGGAGACCCATACTCATCAACACATCAAGAAAAGAAAGTAAACAGATTAACATGGGACTAGTCATCTTTATCACATCTGCTAGGGCCAGCAAACATTATAGAGGAAATTTCAGATTAAATATGAGTGCTGCTCTCACTGCTACTTTGAGAACCTCTCTAGGGAATATGGCAGTGAGACAAAGAGGAGACTCAAAACTCATCAAAGCAAAAAACCAGAGGCTGTTTAGGGCTCAACACTAAGGGAGACTTATAATACACCAGCCAAGGTTTAGGGGACATTGTGGAAAAGGGGACAGAAAGAATGTAAACCACTGGGTGGGGTATATTCTGAGACATTTCTCCCCCCCCCCCACAGTGATTAACTGGTACACCCATAATTCCACAATGACTACCAGTAATCCCACTGAAGAGGACCCTCAGTGAAATGGGGGTGGGAGAGAGGGCACAAAAGACTCTAACCCAATGGGAATATGACCAATATGCAATATTTTCATACTATAAAGTTCACAATGAAAAATAAGACCTCATATGGACAAGTACACTGGCTTCTCAGGTGGCTCCTTCCGGAGTCATGTCCACTCAGTTCGTGTGGAATCACGGCTGGCGTGTGCTGTCATTTTCAGAAGGCCAAGTATGTCCTCTAAAAATCAGTCCACAGCTGGAAAGATGGCTTAGTGGTTAATGTGCTTTCCTGCAAAGCCAAATAACCCAGATTTGATTCCCCAGTACCCACATAAGCCAGTTGCACAAAGTGGCATCTGGAGTATGCTTGCAGTGGCTAGGAGGCCCTAGCATGATCATTCTCTCACTGTCTCTTTCAAATAAATAAATAATGTTTTAAAAAATCAGGCCAGAATTTAAAGAATTTCTTTCTTGAGAAAGGAAATTGCTAAGGAAATGTGAATCTAGGATTAACCTTTTCACAGGACCTGACGGGGCGTTTGGCAGGCAGAGTTATGCTCCCTAGCAGGTGAGATAGATAGTCAATGCACAGTCGCCATAACATTGAATGTTTAAAGGGTAGCAACTCTCCTCTTCCACTCCAGAAAGCCACCTCATTAGGACATCAGGGTTGGCAAGTGCCAGGCAGGTCACAAGTCTGAGTGTTTTTTTAACGCAATAGTTTCTCTCTAGATGAATCTTTCTAGGTAAACATATGGACTTGAGAAATGCCTCTAACCCACTTATCCAAGTTTCTTCCTTTATTCTGCAGAACTCAGAGCTATTGCTAAGTGAAGCAAATGGTAAGAAACAGTAAAGTACAAAAATATTTCAGAATAGAACCTAAGGTTTTAAATTGTAAAATGCATGTTTTTGTGTTTTCTCATGAATCAGAGGACATTGTATCTACAAAGTATTCTGTTTCAATTTTCTTGTCTATATCTCACTTTCAGTTTGAGTACTCTTTATACTGTTTTCATTTTTTTTCACATGCTACTTAACCTTGTATCATATGAGGATGTATACTAAAAAGAATAACAGCATGATTTACATATGCAATCAAACATTCTGTAATCTTTGTATGTGATCCTCTAACTGAAAAATGTGCATTTGAGACAGAGATCCAGACATCTAAATGTTAATCACTCTATAGGGCCATTGAACTGGTCCCTTGCTCTCTATAGAGCTGTTGTACTGGTCCCTTGCTTACATCTCAAAGGAAAAACATGTTCTAGTTTCAAAGGGAAGAAGTCATAACACATTCATGTTTACCTTTAAGAAGGTGGCCGGGCGTGGTGGCGCACGCCTTTAATCCCAGCACTCGGGAGGCAGAGGTAGGAGGATTACTGTGAGTTCGAGGCCACCCTGAGACTACATAGTGAATTCCAGGTCAGCCTGAACTAAAGTGAGACCCTACCTCGTAAAACCAAAAAAAAAAAAAAAAAAAGAATGTGTTGGGTATTTTGAATAGTATTGAACAGACTCAGTGCATCAATTGCCCAATTTGTAGATGATATTCCTCAAAATTCATCATGTATTTGTAGTGCACCATGTGGTATTAAGGTCATGCGAGTTCAGTAGTAAATAAAACCTTAATCACTATTTTCATATACTTATGGTACTTCCATTTTTGCCCCATATAACTGTTGTTTCTTTATTCATAGAGGATAGCATCTATGTTACCTTGGATGCTGGGGAAGTAGAATCTTGGACTTTTTTCTCAGTCTGCTGTGCTGCCAGGTGTTTCTTCAAATTGCTATATGCTGATGATGATGGAGAAAATGGGAAAGGTCAGGGCATTACATGAATGTACTGCACAAACCTGATTGGACCACATTTGACCCTGCTATATTCTAGAATTTTGCCATTACAGGAGCGAGTGTATCCCCTATCATCCTATCTGGTGCACTTGGACAGATTGTATCCTAGATCTTTAGTGGAAATGCCCACATTGAAAAATTCCAGAGTATCTAAAGTGTGGCCAGTGGAAGCATCTGGTAAGCCTAGGGACCATCCTTAGTGCTGTCTAGTAAGGGGTATAAATCAGAAACTATTATGGAAAAACTCTAAGCTTGGAACTAATTTGGGAGGTATAGGAATATGATTATACTTCTGATGGAGAGAAAGGGGTTACATAAATCCATGTAGAGGCAGGCATAGTGAGAGTGAGAAGGGGAGGAGCTCGTGAACCCCTCGAATATGATCTGGACAAAATGGCTCTGGCAAAATCCATCTTCTCCACTCCTGACCTGCATCTTGGTCTTCCTTGCTATTTCTCTAAATTATTATTATTATTATTTTTTACCACTAGGCACATTAGGATCCTCTGTAGTCCTCTTGTCAGTGCCTTCCCTTCTCTCATCTTTTCTACTTCCCATCCTGCCTCATACCATTACACTTTTCCAGTTCAACATAATGTTATATTGAGGCAGTATAAATAGTAACATTTCTTTTTTTAGGGGGGTGATAGATCCAATGGATTGCATTCAGGGCCTTGCACATACTAGGCAAGCTCTCTATCATCAAGTCACTCCTTCCACCCCAGAAAAATTTCTTATATGACATCCTGGCATCAACCTGAAAGAAAAAAGTCAGTGTGGATTCCCACTATCATGTAATGCAATGGATACTTCAAATGCCATTACAAAAGACTCTGCTGGAGATGTAAAAATAATTTTGACTAAGGTACTTCCATCAATGGGACACTTACTTGCCAGGTTCTGTCCTAATGACTTTAAACACCATGATCTTCATCTTCCGAGTCGACAAAGTCAATGATTTCATACCTACTTTTCAGCTGAGGAACTTGAGGCCTAGGATGGTAAGGATTCTTGCCCACAGTTACTGACTACAGAGCACAGGCTTGAAACTCTATCCTTGGACAGACAAACACCATGTTATTTTACTCATTAATGGTGCCCAGGACTCAGTTATATAGCTGTTATTTATTTTCTCAAGCAGACCACTACTGGTTATTTTTTCATGGTAAGAGTACATCCTAGGGCTCTGGGTCCTTGATGTAAGCACATTTGTGTTCTCTCAGAGAGGCAGAGCCAAGGCTGTGTTCATTAGGGAGCTTTACACTCAAGTGCTGGCTTTAAATGTCTCAGGGTAGCAGACTTGCTTACACTTTCAATGTTACCTTGGCATTTTAGCATCTCTTAGCTATATTTTGCTTTTAACCTTTTGGAATTTTAATTACAGCTATTTTTTGACAGCTGAGCAATGTCAGGTTTGGCTAGATAAAGTAGTGCACTGGGATTGTGAGTTTTGGCAGCAGCATGAGCACGAGCACCAGCAACCAATTAACTTATTCATATAACCAATTATATATGTTCACACACACACACACACACACACACACACACACACATATATATATATATATATATATATATATATATATATAAAGATACTATTTTATAGGCTCTAGGGATGCTATTTGATCAAGTTTTTCAAATTCAAACTTAGTTGTTGGTTTTTATTTTATGTTGTAATAAGTTGATATCATCTAGATTTCTTCCCCAGGAGTCCCTTTTCTCATACTTCCATGGTGCACATTCTTATTTTAGAGGAAGAACTTCTGCGTGGAAGAAGTGAGAAGAGTAGCAAACTCTCCTCACAAAGAATAATTTCAACTCCTTTAAATAAACATTCTTAAAACTGAACAAAACTAATAATCTATGGCATTTTGGCCTCAAATGCTCTTATTTAGTTCATTCAGTGGCCCATTACAGTGACTGGGGAAGTTCTACTTGGGTGTGGCAAGCAACTTAATGCTGAGGGGAGAGGACTTGGTTTGGAACAGAATACAGGAAAGCATACCATTCCTAATCGTTACTGAAAATAGTATGACCTCATAGCAAATCAGGAAAGCCAACATTAAAACTAGCTTAAAGTTGAAGTTCTGGTAGGGGAAAGAAATTGAACCTTGAGAGTCAGGGAGTAGGACTGACACAGGAGGCCTTAATAAACTCCAAGGTTCCTCAAATCTACTGGAAGACTGGGGACACAGGCAGTGCTTATGTATGAACTCAGGAGAGGCAGCAAAAACCCTTAGCTAGATGCTTACTGGATTTGACTTTGGGGTTCTGCACATAAGTAAATGCCAGGACAACCATATAAACCACCTGAATTCCAAGTGCATTAACCACACAGGTGCATAGTCAAACAGGAGAAGTGTTATTGGTTCAAGGTTCTTGCAAACAGGCACTGCCAATCATGGCGTTTTCAGTGAGTTCTGCTGCCTGGCACAGGGCAATCTCTGGGAAGCATCAACTCAACAACACAACACAACAAAGACCTAGCAAAGACACTGGTGATCTACTTATTTAGGAGAAGATAGATTCCAAAGAATTAGGGCAGAGAAATTAATAGACAAAGAAAAAGACCATAATGCAACAACCTCAAAAAACAAAAATGCTGCCTAATAATGGTACCAAACTGACTGTATTTGCTGAATACAAAACTAACTAATAAAGAAAAAAAATATATATATATATATATAAACAATGCTAATACAACACAATAGAAACCTTGAGTTTATACAATGCTATTGGCTAAGACTTTCACAATAAAATGTAAGACATATGTTATATGACTTATTTTCCCCTCTGGGCATAACATGATGTCATCTTGGCATACAGAATGTATTGAGTCTTTACTTCTGGCAGCTTTTGAGCAGAACAATGCCAGGGCTGGGCTGCAGAGATTGCTCAGTGGTTAAAGGTGCTTGCTTGCAAAGCCTGATGGCCTGGGTTCAAATCCCCAGTTCCCACATAAAACCAGAGAAACCTGGCATGTGGGTCTGGAGTTCATTTTCAGTGGAAGGAGGCCTCGGTGAACCCTCTTTCTCTCTCTCTGTCTGCCTATTTCTATCTGTCTTAAATAAATAAATTAATTAATAAAATTGTTTTAAAAATAGCCAGGCCATGAGAATGGTAATGGAGCTATTGATACTCCTAATATAAGGAGGAGTGGAGGGTCATAAGATTCACCTGGGATTCTAGATATTGCTCCTTCCTGCTTTCCTTCCCCAGCTATAAGTGATCTTGGAAGATGCTCAAGTACATAGGGAGTAGAAGATGAATTAAAAGGGGCACTTGATGATGCACCTTTCATGAGGTTGCCATATAGGATGAGGTGGGACTTTGTGGTGATGAAGCTGCCTTGGAATAATCCTTGCTCCTGTAAGTAAGCCTCTCTCATGCTCTCTAAATAACTGCAATGAACTCATTGATTCACTAAAATTGGATTTTTTTTCATTTTTATTTATTTTTTTATTTTTTTACAGTCAGTTTGGTACCATTATTAGGCTCATCCATGACCTACCCCCTCCCCTTGGCCCCTCCTTGTTGAGGTATATGGGTCATGCATTGTGGAGTTAGCCCACAGTTATGGGTAAGCTAAATGGATTTTGATGTGGTTGTGACTTTAGTCTATCATTTGGTGCCCTATCTTTGCTGAATAGAGTTTACGTCTCTCCAGAGATAAAGTTCTTACAACAGCATACAAAGAGACAGGAACATATCACCAATATTCAGAAAAAAAGTCAAATTGCTTCTACTTTTAAAAGCCATACATTTGATGGAATCAGACATTTCAATACTTCAATTGAAACTAGCATTCAAACAATTAAATATAACTTTAAAGGAATTACATTGTATAAAATATGACTAAACAAAGAATCTTACTAAGAATCTATGTTATATACATTAATCAAAATTAGAAATTCTTTACTTGAAAACTAAACAATTAAAGTTAGGAATTACTATGGAATATTTGGGCTCCTAAAAGTAAGAATCAATGCACTAAAGAAGGGCAAGCTGGAGAACAGAAAGAAAAAAAACAAACAAACAAACAAAGAAAAATAAGGAAAGTTTCAGGAGCCACCTCTGGATCTTCAAATCCATCCTGGGGGATGCTGTGGAGTGCAGCTATCACATATGTAAATTAGGTAGTATTAATTATACTGATTTTGAAGGTTAATATTGAGTGGAAATTAAAGTTAAATCTCCAGGACCCACATGAAGAGCTGGGCATGACCATGTGCCACCGTAACCCCAACCCTGTAGGAAGGCAGAGACCCAAGAATTGCTGGAGCTTATGAAAAAAGAAAAAGAAAAACAAATCAAACTCCAGTATCAGTAAGACACTTTGGTTCAAATCAGAGTAAGAATGGTTTGAAGAGTAATGGAGCATGAGACCTGATAGTCTGCTCTTGTCAATTCTTGTAGTTATCTTCATGTCACTGGGACACAACACTAGACCAAAAGCAGCTGGTGGGAGGAAAGGGTTTATTTTGGCTTATAGTCTTGAGAGGAAGTTTTATGATCGCAGTAATAGAATGGTAGAGCAGAGGCTACACAGCTCCTCCTGGCCATAATAGGTGGCAGATAGTAATGAGAGAGTGAGCTGAGCCCTGGCAAGGGGAAAGATCCTAAGCCTACCCCTACTAACACACCACCTCCAGTAAGACTCCTCCAAAAATGCCACCAGCTGGGATCAAGAATTTAGATCACATGAGTTTATGGAGGATATCTGATTCAAACCACCACATTACAGGTGAGAACACCCTGTTGCATACTACATGGGAACATACATGTACATTCACCACACATGTGTGCACATGCGTGTGCACGCGCATACACACACACAATGCTTAAAGAATACATGACTGTCAACTAAGACTTCTAAACTTATTCAAATTATCCATCTTGGTGGGAGATGGCTCCACAAGTATCAACACTTGTTTGTCAGTCATGGGGACCTTAGTTCAATCCACAGCATTCACATAAAAGCAAGTAAGGGTATTAGCTGTGTAATCATGAGGACCTGAATTTGATTCCCAGCACTCATATAAAATGTCAGGCATGGTCACATACACTCGTATCACCCGTGCTGAGAGGGATGGACATAGGAGGATTGCAGGGTCCAACCCCAGTAACATACCTCCTCCAGCAAGGTTCCACCTACCAAATTTCCATCATCTGGGGACCAAGTATTCAGAACACATGAGTTTATGGGGGACATCTGATATAAACTCACCAGCAAGGAGTAAAGGTGGATAGATTAAATCATGACTACTTTCCGCTTAGACTTTGTATATATGGGCTATAGGTAGGAGGACTGCCCTCCCTGGGGAAGGGTCTTCTTCCTCAATTAATCCTGGAAATACTTCACAGACTGGCCAAGAGGCATATATCTTAATTGATTTTTGATCCAAGCAAGTAGACAATAGAGATCAACTATCACAAGTCCAACTTGCCCTCCAACCACAACTTCTTATGTCATGCGTAATTTCCAAAAGAAGATAATAACAAGACCACAGTCCTGTCTAACATTATGTAACTATCCCAAGCATAACTGAAAACACACTTTTCTTTCCCTAAAGAGATAACAAAGTCTCTTGAGGAATGCTTAATCTTTCAGCCACTTATAACTTAAATATGATAATATAGATTTCACAAAAGTTTAACTACTCATATTATCTCGATTGATATTATATTACATGGTTAAAGAAATAAGGGAAGTAAACACATTTATGTGTATAAATACACAAATATTCTTAACAAAATAGGATGAGATATTCATGGTAATTGCAGTTTTTGTTTCTGTAACTACTTGCATGACCTTAACTGGTATTTATAACTACCTTTTACTACCAATTCCATATTTTCTTGACTCTCAGCAAGTACATCAGTATCTCTTGGCTCTTTGCCTGCAGGGGTTACCCACACATTTATTCCTGAAGGGTCTTTGTCATTTATCATCCTGCTTGGATTGGATTGTTGTAGTTTCCATTAACTTTAGTCACAGACACAGTAGCACCTAGAGGTGCCCCACAGATACTCCTGCACTCCAGATGTTCTCTTTATTTCCTACAATGTGGAGCAGCAGTCTATGTTCCTCTTTGTAGTCTTGATCAATCACATTGACAGCACTATAATTTCTTTATTATCTTGATGACTCAATGTTACCAGGAGCTCAAAGTGGCCAGGGGGAAGGCTGAGCTTCCAGTTAAATGGAATATTTTTTGTACCCCTGGCCAAAGCACTCACTCCTCTGGAACCAAGACTTCTAGGTCACCAGAGCATATGGTTTGGGAACAGAAGGTAAAAGGTTTGCTACTGGGTGACTTGGGGTGATGATGATTGGTACCATTAACATTGCTACCCATTGGTACCTGGACTGATGAATTCTAGCTATAGGAGAAACAGTACCATATATTGGATACTGATTCAGATCATATATGACCTTTTCAAGAACCCTTCCCCAGTGTCTAGGCTGTTGCCACTGAGTTGGTACTGTAACTATGCTTTAAAGGGCATTCCCCAGGGCTGGAGAGATGGCTTAGTGATTAAGCACTTGTCTGTGAAGCCTAAGGACCCCGGTTCGAGGCTCGATTCCTCAGGACCCACGTTAGCCAGATGCACAAAGGGTAGCGTGCATCTGGAGTTCGTTTACAGAAGCTGGAGGCCCTGGAGCACCCATTCTCTCTCTCTCTCTCTATCTATCTCTACCTCTTTCTCTCTCTGTCTGTCACTCTCAAATAAATAAATAAAAATTTTAAAAAAGCATTCCCTCAATTTCCACTAACCATTTTCTTCAAGATGGTGGGAAACACGGAAAGAGCTGTAAATTTGATGAGCATGAGCTCATTGCCTCACTTCTCTGGCTGTGAAGTAAGTTTCTTGGTCAAAAGCAATACCATGTAGAATATTATATTGTAGAGAAGGCATTCTGAAAGCCTATGGATGATAGTCTTGGCAGAAGAATTATATGCACAAAAAGAAAATCCAACCCAGAATAACTCTGTTCCAGTAAAAGCAAAGCACTGACCTTTCCATGGTGGGCATGGTCCAAGGTAGTCAACCTGGCACCAGGTTGCTGGCTAGTCACATTGTACAATGTGCCATATCAGGGGCTCAGTGTTGGTTTTTGCTGGTGGTGAATTTGCCACTCAGAAGCAGCATAACCAGGCCAACCTTTGTGAGTAGAGACCCATGGTTTTGAGCCCATACATAATCTCCATCCTTGCCACGAGCAGCCCATTAGTCAATGACAGACATGACAGAGGAAAGAGACATACTGTCCATAGAACAAGTCCATCCTTGTAGCTTGAATACAAAACATTTCCCAAAGTCTCAAGTGTTTCAAAACTTGGTCCCTAGGTGGTTGCACTGTTTGAGAAGGCTATGGAACTTACTAGAAGTGGAGCCTTGCTGGAGGAAGTTGGTCACCCAGGGTGGGCTTTGAGGCTTACTAGAAAGGCTCCACTTGCTGTTTACTTTCTGCTTCCTGACTATGGATAAAATGTGACCAATTAGTTTCTGGATCCTGCTGTCTTGCCTTCCCCACCATGGTGGGATGCATTCCCTGGAACTGTGAGTTGAAATAAACCCTTTTCTTTTCTGAGACTTTTCTTTATCTTTGGTCACAGCAGCAATTAAAGTAACTAATACATCCTTCTACTTGATTATTGAAGTCCTTCTGTGCAAGCTCCCCAGCTGATGAGCATTTATGTGGGAGGCAAGTATCTTTACAGCCTTTGGCTACTAGGAGATCTATTCTACTCCTTCCCCACATATATTTCTCGCCTGTTTTCTAAACATGCTCCTTTTAAGTCCTGGACCACATAGCCAAACCATTAGCTATAGCCCACAAAAATCAATATATAATCACAGGGTGTGGTACTCAGAATGGTTCTAGAGCAATAGAATTGTAAAAATGAATTACTATAGAGTGCCTGATGGTATTTGATACTGTCTCTCCAACTTTACTAAACCAACAGTTACTACCTTAGGAAACTAGCACAAATAAAACTGGTGAATATTTATATAGATCAATCAATAGAAAAGAAAGATAAAACTCGACAAAATCAGAAAAGAGAGACATCAGTACCAACCCTAAGGAAATTAAGGGGCTCATAAATCAATATTATAAAGCATTTTCACCAAGTAGGACAATGAAGTGAACAGATCCAAAATTACTCCAATTAATTCAAGGAGTAGTAATAATGAGTCTAGTTGTCAAACAACAGAGCCTGAATGATAATTAAAACTCTTCCTAAACTAAAAGGTCCAGGCCAAGACAGCTTCCCTGATAAACTATTCAAATAATTAAGGATAATGGCCACTGATTGTTCAGTAACTCTTCCAAAAATAAAATTGGGAACAATTTCAGCTCATTTTATGAGGCTAATATTCCTTTGATACTAAAGCCAAGTAGAGGAAAAAGAGATCTACAAACCAATATCTCTGAAACTTTAAATGAAATGCTTCAAATTATTAACAAATCAAATTCTGTAATATAAAGGATTATATAGGCATCATGCATGAATGATAGTTGTCCCAGGAAACAAGGTTGGTTTGCTAGGTGAAAATTAAAACATTATACCATTTCCCTAATGATTAGTGATAGTGTTCAGGTTTTTGTATGCTTACTGGACATCTTCATATTCATCTGCATGTCTTGTTTCAAGAAATACCTGTTCCAGTTTTTTGACTATCCTTGAATTGGGTTGTCAGTGATTTTTTAAAAGCTCTCTATATGTCTTGATAGTAATATTCACCTGGTGTATTCCCTGCGAATACTGTTTTCACATCCATTGTGTGTCTTTTCCTGCTTCTGATAGTGTCTTTTGATCCATAATTGCAGAATCCATGTCTAGTTTGTCTAACTTCCCTTGTATATGTCTTTCTTTGGTGTCCAGTCCAATGCAGCAGTTGCCTGTTTGTTTGTTTGTTTGTTTGTTTTCCTCCTAAGAGTTTTATAATTTCAAGTCTTGTACTCTGGACTTTTGATAGTGAATTTTGTATATGGTTTTAGGTAAAAGCCCAACTTCACTCTGCTTCTAAAGACTTTTCTGTGTATGTTTATACATAATGTAAAATAGTCCCAAGATAGAAACCATGTACATGCCATCAGCTATTGGACACATAAAATGTAGAATAGTTATACAATGAAATATTAGTTAGCAATAAAATGAACTACTAACACACTATTGAGGATGAATTTAAAGAAATTATGCTCAATATAGAAAGATGGATGAAAAGAATATATGTATATATCTGAAGATATAGATAATTGTATGTACATACATGTTATTGCTACTATATCATATTAACAACATAGAATATGTGGTACTATTTGTGCATATATATGCACATGGATATAAAATTTGATTCGTTTTTATATGAGCTACCCAGTAAAAGGAAATCTATGGAAATAGGAAATAGATCAGTGGTTGTCTGAGGTAAAGACTAACTGCAAGTGGCATGAGAAATCTACTTTGTATTGTGTGTGTTCTTATAAATATACATATTCATAAGTGTGTTCACTCTGTGGAGGACAGAGGTTGATGCTAGGTACCTTCCTCAGTCTCTCTCCACTGTATTATTTACTGAGGCAGTGTTTCTCTTTCATAAATTCTCCTAGAGTAGCTAGCTGGTTTGCCTAAGAAATCCACCTGTCTGTGACTCCTGAGCACTGGACTTATAGACACATACCACTACATCTGTCATTTATGTGGGTACTGGGGATCTAAATTCAGATCCTCTTGCTAGCATGGCACTGAGCCATCTCCCCATCCCTAGGAGATCTTTCTGGTACTGGTGAAGATATTCTAACATTGGGTTGAGGCAATGTTTAGACAATTATAAGTGTATGGAAACTCACTAAATTACTTCTTAAAATGGGCAAATTATGGTATGTAAGTTAATAGTGTTAAAGAGTTAAAAAATAAAATTCCAGAGCTAAGCCAACCAACAACAAAAACAATCAAGCAACCAAATACAAAAAGAATTGTACATCAGAGTTAAATATATTCCAGCCTTGTCTTGAACCTCTTGGTCAAGGTTGAAATCCTATGGCAGAAGGTAGGCTACTTTACCATAGTAAAAATCAACACAAGTGCCTTGTCCTTTGAAATTGCTTGGTGAGGTACCATACAGTGTATTCCTAAATAAATCCACATAATTGTTTCTTCTATTTATTTTTTATCACCCCTCCTGGGCCCCCAACCTTAAGAATCCACAAAAAGTCAGAGCACAGTCAATGTTGACTGACACCCCTGGAAGAGCATGCTGTCCCTTCCCAGTGGGGGGAAAACTGCAAGTAATCCTTTCCCTACTTAAATTCTTGTGGGAGGAGGAGGAGAAGAAGGAGGAAGGCACTGAGCTAGTGTCTGAAGAGGATGGATGCTCCTGCAGTGGCCAGCAAAGGCCATTCTGATCTTGACTACAATTATCACACACATTTGTACTCCAAAGGGGGCTTTCAGAGGTCACATGGCTGAACTCATCCTCCAAGTAATCACCTGTCTCAAGGACTTTTAACATTGTCTTGAAATTAGTAAAACTGTGTGCTCTTACTTTGGCTGAAAGCAAGTTTTAGAGATTTAAAGGTCCCTGAATCAGAATTTCTCTCTGTAAACACATAAAACACTTATCATTACCAAAACATTTGAAAAACAATGCTGTTTCTGGCACTTGACCCAATTTCATATCTATATACAAGATAAGTATGCATGGATACCTTCCTATCTAATGTTCTCAAGGTTCCAAAAAGCAAGAGCACAATAAATAAAGGGGGATATTACTATGGAATCTCTCTGCAGCCTGACAGAAAACGAGTGAAATCACCAGCAAGAGCCCAGGGAGGAAGGAGCCCAGCAGATCTGCATTGCCCCCACTTTTCTGCTCCCTGACTTCTCCAAGACCTCAAGCTTAAAGACCCCAGGGAACTGGCAGGTGTGGATTTCCATGGAAACTAACTCCTAAAAGAATGAAAACCCACAGGGAGAATTGTGTGAAGTGCCCTCGCGCCTGTATAATTTCCTTGCCAACAGTTTTCGAGGTCAACCTGGCTTAGTTCATGAAATCAGAGGCCCTGCTGTTGGGATTTCCCGGGGCAAAAAGGGTTTGCTCAGCTCCAAGCGCTGGAAATCCACAAGCTATGATTGTTTTCTTCTTCAAGAACAGCCCTCATTATTCATCTGGATTTGCAAACACCCCCTTTTTTTCCCCTGGCCTTATTCTAGTTAGCCAGAGCCATGCTTTTTTCCACATTTATATTGTAAGTGCTTTCTTTAAAATATTGATTTAAAAATATGATGTTTAACATTATTTTTTAATTTTCAAAAAAATTTAAACTTATTTAAAATGTTCTTAAAGCCCACATAAGAATTATAATAAGGGTATGGAATATGTGCATACATAGGTAAAACAATCTACCAGATATTAAGAAAATAATTTCCCTCTCCCCAAAGGCACAATGGGTAAACATCTTAGGATTCTGTGTGATTCCTTTAACAAATTCTTCTAGCATTCTTACTCATTTATGCCACAGTGCAGAAATGGGCCTCAACTAGTGAAAATCTCTGAGTTTGAAATTCTTTTGGGGCCAGGCTGGTGTGCACACCTTTAATCCCAGCACTCGGGAGACAGCTATAGGAGTATCACTGTGAGTTTGAGGCCAGCCTGGAACTACAGAGTGAGTTCCAGGTTAGCCTGGGCTAGAGTGAGATCCTACCTCGAAAAACAAATGTCATTTGGGACTTTTTCTATACCCCGTGTCTATAAATGTACAGACCCACTTAAGATGGCGGGTCAGTGGTTCTGGCACCACTTGAATGATCCATGCTGCCCTGAACTCCCACTTGGTCTGGAATGAGGTCCATTAATCTTCATTGCCAACAAGCTCTCAGGTGCAATTCATGAGTGGGCCTCCTTCACTGAGGTAGTGCTGGTATGCTGACAAAATGATCATGACAGGCACAGAGACCCACGTCAAGGAGTATCACACATCATCAAGTATTGCTAGGCACTTTGAACTTCTATCCATTTTCTCACTGGAATCCTTATGACATCTTATAATGGAATAACAAAAACACACAGCACTCTTGTTTGCTTACTGTGGCCTAAACACTGTGAATTGTAGTTTATCCTCACAATATTCGTGACCCAAAGCGATTATCATTGTCCCTATTTTAGGCAGATGAGACAGCTAAGCCTTGGAGAAACTGATAGGTAGCAGTTGTGAATATAAGGTAAATTCTGCCCACAAGGCTTTTGCCCAGCTGTGGGAAAAGAGGGAGCCATATGACAGACCCCACATGCATACAGTCTTGATAATTAGTCAGAAGGGAAGAGAAGTTGGCTTAATCAAAAAAATAAAATAAAGGATCAGAGAATGCAAATTAGTCACACTTCCTTGTACTTAGAAGTTCACACATTTTAATTTTTAATTTTTTAAAATTAACAACTTCCATGATTGTAAACAACATTCCATGGTAATTCCCTCGCTCTCCCCACTTTCCTCTTGAAACTCCACTCTCCATCATATCCCCTCCCCCTCTCTCAGTCTCCCTTTTATTTTGATGTCATCATCTTTCCCTCCTACTATGATGGCCGGACCACTCAGTGGTTAAGGCACATGCCTGCAAAGCCAAAGGACCCAGGTTCAATTCCCCAGGAGCCACATAAACCAGATGCACAAGGTGACCCCTGTATCTGGTGTTCATTTGCAGTGGCTGGAGGCCCTGGTGTGCCCATTCTCTCCCTCCATCTCTCTCTCTCTCTCTCTCTCTCTCTCTCTCGCTCTCTCGCTCTCTCTTTACCTGTCTTTCATCTGCCTATTTCTGTCTCTCTCTCAAGTAAGTAAATAAAAATATCCAATTTATACATTTGCTTTAAAGTGTTATTGCCCACTTCAAAGTGTGATTTTGTCAACATAGTGTCCACTGCTTTCCTCTTGCCTTGAGTGGCACATATCATGTTCTCATTCCTGGAAGGCTTAATTTGGTCTTTAGATGTCAGCCACCAAAAGCTTCTGCAGCAGCTTCACAACAACTCAAGAGTTTGCACACACTGTTCATTCTTCTCTATTCACTTACTATCTGCTATATCTTCATAGTATGGAGGGTATGGAGAAGGAAGGGCATTTAAAAATGATACTTGCGGGCTAGAGAGATGGCTTAGCGGTTAAGCGCTTGCCTGTGAAGCCTAAGGACCCTGGTTTGAGGCTCCATTCCCCAGGACCCACGTTAGCCAGATGCACAAGGGGGCGCACCCATCTGGAGTTCGTTTGCAGTGGCTGGAAGCCCTGGTGCGCCCATTCTTTCTCTCTCTCTCTCTCTCTTTCTCTCTCTCCCTCTTTCTCTCTCTGTCTGTCACTCCCAAATAAGTAAATAAAAATAAACAAAAAATAAAATAAAAAAAAAGAACACTTAGAAACTGCAGGTTAAGCTCAAGCACTTTGCATATCTTTAGACTGGAATTCCAAATCCACCACCACACCTTAGGGCTGGACCCTAGGATCCACCTAGTGGCACACCCTCCAGCCAGGTAGCTGGAAATCTAAGACGCTTTAATAAACGCATGAATCTATTGGGGTGGGCATCTAGTCAAACTACCACATCCCATCCCTGGCCCCCAGTAGATTTATAATCATTTCACATTTTATATTTTCAAATTCAAAGGTCACCACAGTCTTTACCAACTTAAGATGATTCCAAAGTCTCATCTGAGATTTAGGATTGTCTCTTACCTGTGAGTCCTGTAAAATCTACTGACAATCTTTGAATTTTCCAATTACAGCTTTTCTGATAGGCTGCACAGCCAGGGAAAACTTCCATCCAAGGCCAACAGTGTGCTCCCTGGTAGCTCTTGCACAGGGCTGGAAGCCCTGGCATGCCCATTCTCTCTCTCTCTCTGTCACTCTTAAATAAATAAATAAATAAATAAACAAAAAATAATAAAAAATGATACTTGCAATCTTCTTTGTACCCTGGTTTTGTTTTAGTATATCCAAATGGAGGCACTCTTGGCACTCTTGTAATAGTCTTTTCTACTTTGAATATAGTCCACAAGGTGCTCATTTGGCAAGAACAACATCATTAGAATGATAAACATGAAGAGAGACAGGCAGTATTAATTTTCAAAACAAACCGAAATCTTTCAAGGGGAGGGAGTGAGAAGAGAGATGTGGAAGCAGTGACTACTCTGTATCTCCACACTTGTTTGTTACGATATTGTTAAGTAGAGTTTACAGACTGTGAAATTTGTTCTTATGTAAAGCAAAATTGAGATTCTGAGTCTCTGATATTTTGCTACCTAATCTAGTTTTAATATATTTTCCAGGGAGAAGGAATCTTTCTCACTTTTTAACACCAAAGCTGGGAAAATTCCAATGAGAATGCATTGTATGTCAGCTCTGTCCCAAGAGAGTGTTGACTTGCATATTATATATTTCACACCATGACAATCTTATTCGATTTTATAATTAACATTAAACTTTTATAGGAAAAATGTACCTTGTTATACCAGCTGTTAGCCTTTCCATATATTTAAAGCTCCTTTCATAAGGAGCCATATGCTTCTTCATTGCCATCCTAAGTAGGCTCTGTTGCTAAGTGTTATGTATGGGATGTGGGAATGAAAGGTCCCCACACAATGGGTGTGCTCATGAACAGGCACACAATTAAGGGAGGAATGGGAGCTTAACTCTTGAATTTCCTGACTTCTGTGGATTTCATTTGCCCTTCCAACATTCTAGTAATACTTCTCATACTCACACTTATTCTTTCTTATTCTTTTTCAGTCAACCTCCAACCCAGTCAATAATTATTTAAATGTTTATACTCAATTTCCTACCACACTGATTTACAATTAATTTATAATGTATCAACACAATGATTTATGGGACCTGATGGTTGTGTAAGTTTGTGAGCCATAGATCACTGACACAGATCATTCTAGGACACGATATGTATGGCAAAAGCAGCAGTGGACAAGCATATGTACAGTTTTTAAAGACATACACAGCCTATGTGGGGATAATTGCTTAAGTTTGTATTTAAACAAAGTTAGATACTGTTTTAAAAAAGTGGCAATGAAAATATCTTACATCGTTTCTGACAAATAGAGTTGTGAATATATTTAGTATAGTATGATTTAAAAAAAATTTTGTTACTTTTTATTTATTTGAGAGTGACAGACAGAGAGAGAAAGAGGCAGAGAAGAGAGAGAGAGAGAGAGAGAGAGAGAGAATGGGCATGGCAGGGCCTTCAGCCATTGCAAACGAACACCAGATGCGTGCACCCCCTTGTGCATCTGGCTAACATGGATCCTGGGGAATCAAGCCTAGAACCAGGGTCCTTAGGCTTCACAGACAAGCACTTAACCACTAAGCCATCTCTCTAGCCCCTATAGTATGATTTTTAACAACAGATCAAACTAAAGAACAACAAATCAGACAGCTGGGTAGCCATCTGCACCTCACCCACCAGGGGATGGATGGGAATTCTGCTGTTTCTTCCTGTCTTCCCTGTTGATTAAAATGTCTTTATTCCATATCTTTACTTGAAAATAAGTGCATGTATGAAAGGGAGTGTGGGGGACTGTTAATCATTTTCTTCAACAAATAAAATATGTCTCTAGTAATATGAGCATATGTTTGACACTCTTTAATGTAAGTGTACATGCTTTTCAGTTGAACCTTAAAAAACACAGTATTCCAACTCTCATGGCTATTACTGAAGTATGATATTTGATATGTAGATGTGGGTGAGTTGTAGATGTAGGCCCAGGTGAAAACACCTTCAGCAATGAGAATGACTCCCATATGGCTGTCTTTTCTGACTGATTCTTTCTTGTTTACTTTAAAAAAATTTCCCCCAATTTGACATTTTTTAGCCTTATCTAATAAAGTGAGTTCAGAATGTAATTGTCTAAGTTAAAAAGCAATTTCTTGGTAAAACTCTTCAATGGAAAAGAGTCTGAACAAGAGGCTCAGCTCAGTGAGAAAATATAAATCTCTTAAGTAATGAAAATAGCACAGTGGCTTATTCTATAAGCCATGTGGTTTCCTTTCAACATATTAATGCTTTTTTGGGTTCCAGATGTAGTTTATGAACAATGAAAATTCTGTACCTAAAATATTATGACTGAGACCAAAGAGATGGATAAAGTGATTGCTGTTCAAACATGAGTCCAGAGTTGAGATCCTCAGTACTCAAGTCAGTGCTGAGTGGGCATGGTGAAATGCAGGAAGCACAGATAGGGTACCCCAGGAGCAAGTTTCCTAGCTACACTAGCTGGACCAGTGAGGTCTGGGCTCAGAGGAGAGAGCCCTCCCTCAGTAAGATAAAGAGGAGAGCAATGGAACAAGACACCTGACATCAACCTCTGACCTCCACACACATACACTTGCGTGCATACCCACCAACCCATGAGCCCACAAACATGTGCACTCGTAATACACACATATACACAATATTACAGTCTGTGGTGCTCAGTACTATCCTTTATGTTCTTACAAAATAAAGCACTCCATGAAACCCTATCTAATAACTGGAGCTTCATTCTCCTTTACTCTGTGAAATAAATGGATGACTAATAATTTTTGCAATAATAACATTCTTTCATTAGCCTCCTTAAAAACACATCATTAGGGCTGGAGAAATGGTTTAGTGGTTAAAGCACTTGCCTGAAAAGCCAAAGGATCCAGGGTCAATTGCCCATGACCCACATAAGCCAGATGCACAAAGTAGCACATACATCAGGAGTTCATTTGAAGTGGCTGGAGGCCCTGGAATGCCTAGTCTCTCTCTGTTTCTCTCTCTCTCTCCCCCTCCCTCTTTCTCTCTCTCTTTTGAATAATTAAATAAAAATTAAATATTTTAAAAAATAATTAGGCTTTGAAAAATATTAACATTTTATACTACTCACATTCAATTTTTTTATTCAAGGTGAAAATTTCCCTTCTTGAAGATACTATAGAAAATAACTGTACAACTTTTAAATACATTTAAAAAGTGAATGGTTATTTTTGGATAGTCAGGTTAGGCACCCATGCTGTTCCCCTAGACAGAGTTGCTCTGGGCATTGGGTTCTCCTGTCCTCATTTACCAAAATGATTGGCAATAAGGCACCTGGGAGAGTGGGTTGAGAGCAAAGGGTGCAGGCAGTGAAGGTCAGGGTGAGGCTGCTGACCAGGGTCCTGAGAGGGGAATGCTCAAAGGTGCAGCTGCCTGCCTCTTCCAGGGAACAATGGGGTTGGCCAAAGCTTTGTCAGACCTGGGTGCTCTTCCTATTGGGAAGCTGGTGTGGAGTCCAGTGGATGGCATAACAAGGGCAGTAGTCCTTGTGGCTGAAATCATGTTGATTTGGAGAAGTGAATTTTTTATGATACATTCCACGACTTTCCTATAAGAATTACTTTTTGATATTTTATATTTGCCAAATTTAATAAAAAAGATGTTTAATAATATATCTTAGCTTAGGTCATGTCTTTCCATGTGACTAGATGGAAGGTCATCAGTTCTTTTCCTTAGGTCCAGTTCCTTTGCTGCATGCATAAAATTAAAGAATCCCCACTACTGGTCATGATACCATCAGGCTTTGTAACTCAGGGATTGCATTTTTAGATATCTTTGTTTCAAAGCTAAAGAATCCAATGTCACAGTGAGTTAAGCCAAACAAGAATTGTTTCTTTTTTCTTAAAGTTAAGTGACGTTTGGGTGACATTATTATCCTTGACAATCAGACAATGTTGGACAGTTTGAAAACTTAAAAGCTTTGTAGCTTTAGTAAGCCCTCCCAAGATCTTTGACATGCTTCCTTCCCATTTTATTATCATCAGCATGTATATTCTTTAAAGTTCTATCAGAATTCAGAGCTGAGTACCACAGCATCTACTGCATAGGCATAAATAAGGAGGAAGAGAAAAAAACTCCTACCAGTTCACTAAGCATACTTTGGAGAACTTAGTTCCAATTGTGTATCTTGATCTTGCAGAAAAACTGGGAAATGTAAATTGTACTTGTCCCCAACAACATGGGAATGTGGCTAGCAGGAGAATTGACATGAATATTGCAGAGGCAACTGGTAGACTCTTGGCACAGATGCTTAGCATTTTATTGAACCATGATGAGATGCAGGATTTATTTTTGGAAAAGATCATTCCAGACTATGCTATCTATGGATCAGTGGCTAAAACACTTGCCTATAAAGCCTAACAACCCAGGTTCAATTCCCTAGTACCCACATAAATCCAGATGCACAGTGTCACATCCATCTGATATTCATTTGCAGTGGTTGGAGGCTCTGGTGCACCCATTCTCTGTGTCTCGCTTCTATCCCTCTCTGTTTGCAAATAAGTAAAAACTGTTTATGAAGAAAGATTATGCTAGCTATAGGATGGATGGATCAATGCACACATTCCACATAGAGATCTATAAAAATGTATACCTTTGGGGTAGTGGGAAGTGGACCTTCGATTTTCTGACTCCACTGTGGAAGCTTGAGTTGTTCACACTGCCAATGCCCCTTATGTCCAGCACGCTGTATGTAGCAGGAGATCCATCCCAGTGTTCCAGGGAGGCATGGCCTAGAAAGCCCTTGCTGACAGCTACAGTGCAGCCAGGCCCAGTGCAACTCTACAGGGTGGAGTGGGGTTGGCAGGGGGCTTCTTGAAAGGCAAATAACAGAAACAATAGTGGGAACTTCACGATAGTACAACAGAAAGCAATATTAGGGAATATCTTTATCCTGCTAAATGGAAAATGAATATATTTTATTTACATTTCAATTAGGATTTTCTCTGTAAAACTTAGGTGTGGTATTATTTATTTTTTTGTATTTATTGGTTTTCTTCCTGGTCTACGAAACTATCTTCCTGTATGTGAACTCAATGTAAGCTAGAAGCAGACATCTTTTTTGTTTTGGTTTGGTTTTCTTTGGTGGTCTTCAATGCATCAGAACCTTTGTCACAAAAGAACCAGCAGAGTGGTCACCCAGCAATTGACCAACACAGCAAATATAGAGCTCCCTGTAGGCTCAGAGTGCATGGCACACCACTGAGCCGTATGTTGACTCCAAAACTAGCATATCCTATTGTCCCAGGTGCTTTCACTGCTCTGACATCTAGAGCTGTGAAGCATAGCCACAGACACATCCAATGTCCCCTTTCCACACAGAAGATGCTGCTACCATAATGCAAAAACAATCTGTTCACAGTGTCATGGGCCAGAGTAGAGGTGAGTGCCTGTGGCTTATTCAGGGCATCTGAGGAGTCTACCTTGTTACCATCAATTCGCAGACTCAGGAGTGGCTGTCTACAGCAGAGCCTGACTCCTGCATAGTATGGTTGGACAAGAGCTCCATCCCTGACTCAGCATCCACTGCTTTTAATTGTCCCACAATTATCAGTTACTCTGACATGAGTTTTGATCCATTCCACACCTCATCTGAAAGAGAATGGATCAACTCTGAATGTCATGCATAGGCACTGCCAACAGGAAAGTGAACATGTGTCTTCCAGTTCAAACATTTGCTCATTTAAGCTGGAATAGAAGAGTAACTCACTACTAGAAAAGAGAAACGAGAACCTTGGGGATTTATTTTCAACAAACCCTTGCAGAAAACTCTGGTTTTATTGATACCAATTAATGTGTACTCTTGAAACAAGAGTATGAAGCTCTTAAAACATGTCCTTCTGAAACTTTACAAACAGATGCAGGGAAATAAGAAGAAAATGCCTACCTTTCCTTGGTAAATGTACTTAAGGAGTAGGGAGCAGCTGTAAAGAGAAAGGTGAGAGGGATAGGACTCTGCCTGGTAATTTGTAGGAAGTGAGATGAATAAGTGACTCAGGACTAAATCACTAAAGAAAAGAAAAGAAAGGTGAAAGAAATGCAGCACACTGCTATATGATATATGTAGCAATCTATCCTGAAAATCTTACCTTGGCTAACAACTTACTTCTTCTGACAGTTGACTATGTTGAACAGTTTGAAAAAAAAAAAAAACACTTAACAACAGATAACCTCTGTAGCTGTGTTCAGTGAAAAGCTATACAAGTGAAATTATTCATTATCAATAAAATTAGATGGAAAGTGAAAAATCCAATCAAGCTATGTCTTGATTTTCATCTAATCTGATTTTTAATAACTAGATTGTAGAGAAATGTGTTAACATTTCTGCTTGTTCACTTTCTTACAGATCACGCCCTCACCTTAAATTTATCTATACATGAAAGGTATAACTTTGTTTCAAGCATAATGAAGGAGTAGAGAATACAACCCTTGATGCCACCTCTTCTACTCACTGATGTCTTTGCTTCCCTGAACATGAGTATCATAGTGGACAAACCTGAGAGCTCATCCACAATGGAACACTTGGGCCTCTGATCTATGAAATCAGAAATAGCATTATAAAGTGATATAAGAGTGAGTTATATGAACATTAAAGTTAGACAAGTTATCTGTGGTCTATATAACACATGGGTCAATTATTATGACACAGATAAAGTCTATTATCCCTATGAGTTACCCGCCTATTGTGGGAAATATTTTTAAATTTTTTCAGGAAATAAAATCTATGAGATTATCTGAGTGCATACAGCCTTTTGAGCCAGCTTGATGTATCCTTTTATTTGTTTCTTTATTTCTTTGGTATTTCATGCCAATAACCATTGTACTGATCCTGCTTAGCTTTTCGTTTGGTTAATGTCTATTCATTTCAAAAATCAACATTAAACTTCATGTTCTAGGAACAACAAACAGATATGCAAGATTTGTTTCCTTATAGGTGTCACTCTCTTGCGAGTGTGCAAAGTTTACATTTTGAGGAACCTCAGCTCAGATATTTTTAACACTGTAGTTATTCTTAAGTTCATGTGGGTCTCAGACCCCTTTGAGCACATTAGGGAAGCAGAAGAAACTTTACCAGGAGAATGCCTCCACTTTTTGAAAACAAGAGTACCATTGTGGACCCTCTGTGGAGACCCTCTGGTTTTCCCGATTTAGGGTATACGAGTTCAGAGGCTATTGGTTCTTAGTGGTTATGCTCATCATTGCTGCCTCCTTCATGTATAAATTTCTATGCTTATATTTATGAAAGTAGATATCTTAAGTTCAATCTAGTAAGCAAATCCTGCTTTCCAAAAAGTGGGTCTAGTGACTAATAAGAACCTTGAGGGTTTATGTAGGTTTTTCCTGCTTAATAAAATCAAATCACTGGAACAGTATGCAATTGAGTGGCTGTGATGGAGATTCAGGGCTTAGATGGACAGACATCAATATGAATCAGCCAATCAGCCAGCTTTATACTCCAATCCTTCTTTCTTCCCTTTGAGTTGGTACATGCTCAGGAGGGTCTTTCTTCCTTGGACCCACATCTGCCAAGTTCATTGATGCCTAATTTGAGTAATGCCATCAACTTCAGCTTCACAGGAGGCCAGCTTGGTAATTCAGCAAGCAGATGCCCTCCAGGCATCCCAAAGATGCAGGCAGAGTAGAGCCTCTGTAAGGCACAAATGGCCTGGAAATAAAGGAAGAGAGGAAGGGAGAATACAGGCAGGATGGAGATGCAATACCATGAGGGAGATTCTCTTTCACATACCTGACTATGGCAATTTAACTAAGCAGAAATATTTGCTTAAAAAAATCACTGAGTAATGGGCAAGCCTTTGCTAAGGGCAGGGTGTATTTTAAAATGTTTGAAGTTTAATTAAATAAATATTTAAAATAAAAACCTAGCTTGCCTAAGATTAAGCAGTACAAGTTCAGCTGTATTTACTTCATACTCTTATTATCTCAAAATAGAGCTCTTTGCATTCTCTTCTCCTTGAATAATGTTTTCAAAACTATGAACAATTGTGTTAGTTTTCTTTAATGAAATATTTTATTTTACTTTTTTGTCTTTAAGGATAAGATACAAAAAGCTGACGAGGTTTTAAGATATATCCAAGTTCTTAAATGTTAGTTTTATTGTGTTCTTATCCACATATATACAACTAGTCTGACAACTAAGATACATTTTAGATTAGTTAAGGTTATTACGTTACTTCCTTGAAGTCAAATTTATTCTTAGACTATTAAAACTTGGATAAATTGTCTTTTTAAGAAGACTACTTCATGGATTGTTTCAGAATGTAGCTGGTGGATGATTAATTTTTAAACCTGGACTTCAGGTATGATTTATAAGTCGGTAGAACAGTCTCATTATTTTGTTTTCATTTACCTAATAGTAACAATTTACTATAATTGAATCTTTTAATCGAGAAATACCATGGCACTTTATAAGCATTAATTAATGTACCCATCTTCTCCATGCGGTAGGTGAGTGTTAGCCTGGTTTTATGAATGGAGAATTCAAAGAACAGAGGCAAGTGGCTTGCTCATGGCTGGCCACCCAGTAAGCTAGTGGTGGGTGGTTCTGGAATAATACTCACTTTCTTGATTGTCAAGGTTAAGGAGGCCCTTTTTCAAATTCAGGTAGAATAAGAGTAGAAAATCTGGTAGGCCATGAATTTCTACTCCTCTGCTTCAGATGAAGAAACTGAGCCATAGGATGGTGATGTGGTTATTTATTTATTATTATTTATGTATATAGTGTGTATACAGCCATGATGGTAACATCATTGGCCTTCTCCCTGTCATCCCCCCCCTTGCAGGTCGAGGGTGTTGCATTGTGGGGGTGGCTCTAAAAATCTTTCTGCCCCCTCTTCTGCAAATTTCCCTGAGCCATGTTGGGTTCATTTTAGGTCTATTTCAGTGATGGGAGGTCTTGGGAGTCTCTGTCTCTGGATATCTGATTTGGTAGGAGTTGAGTGTTCTCTGTATCTGTCTCTTTCACCCTTGTTTTCATTCAATAAATATTCACTGAACAGCTTATGCATGTCAGGCATGCTTGAATTCTGGAAACACATTGGGCAAGACAGAAAAAGCCTCTGTTCTTGAGGGTCATAGACTGTAACAGGAGGGACTTAGGCAACAAACAGGTAGATAATGCATGTGTCGGTTCATAGTGTTTCTTTTAAAGTCAAAAACAAAAGAGAGAGAACGAACAGAGTGTATAAGAGAGGAAGTCTTGCTGCTTCATGCACAAAGGGCACTAAAGTCTTTTCTGCATAATACTGAAATGGAGGTATGAAGTGAGGGGCAAGCCATGCAATAACTTGGAGGAATAGCCAGCTAAGCACAGGTCCCAGATATACCAAAGCCCTGGTGGGAGACAGTGGTTGGCTTGTTTGAAAAAATGTGGAGAAGATAATATGCCTAAGAAGAGAGAGCAAAGGGAAGAGTTTTGGGTGACAAGAGCATAGTGCACGAGGAGGGACATAGGCGTGACAAAAACTGGAATACAGTTTAGAATGACCATCTGGCTGTTATGTGTTAAAGAGTCTGGGCACACAGGGCAACTAGTTCATGGTCAATGACTCTAATGAAACTGGATATTGACCAATACCAATATGAGGAATAGGAGTAACTGTCAGAGCTGCATAGCTATAACTGCTCTTGTATTTTCCGGAAGCAGAGAACAAGGTCAACAGTTGAGTGGAGGAATGTCTGAATGAATGCTGTAGATGTGGTACTCTGGGCTGGCTTTTTGAACTTGTTGTTTGCCCTGTGGTTTGACTGTCCCAAAGGAAAAGAAACTCAACCTGTCTGCTTAGCGGAATATTAGTATATTTGAGGTTTCTGGGAATGATGTGAGCTGAGACTGGCAGATAGGCAAGAAGGAAGTGAGTTTGGAGGGTTGGAAGTAGAAGAATAACAAGATTTTACTTGTGTTTTTCAAAGATACTTCTGGTTTCTGAGAGTCTAAAGGGGGGGGGGGAGCAAAAGGCTAGATAAATGAGGTTACTTAAGCTCCTGGGAAGGGTAAGGTGAAAGTCTCAAATCGTACCCATGAAGTGCCCACACTGTACCAGTGCTGACAATTGCCACCAGTGGAAATCATAGGAATGATAGTCTGTGCCTCCTGAGATAATATTCCAAATGGCTTCCACCCCAGCTTTTCACTTTCCTGCTCCTTTTCCTCTGGGGCTTTGAAGCAGTACATCATTTTCTGAGGAGAAGCTCTTGTGGCAAGGCATGGGTGCCCCCAGCCAATAGCCCATAAGGAACAGAGAAGGACCCACATACATTATAGAAGAAATCTCAGGGTTCCTTCTCTAGCTGAGATGACTGTGATCCTGGCTGCATACTTATCTATATCCAGAACCTTCCAAAAATCCCCTTGCAGATTCTTGAATTTTAGAAAGTGTGTGTGACCACAAATGCTCACTGCTTACAACTGCACTTTAGGATCACTTGTTCTGTAGCTCCAGATGCCTACTACAGATGGAAGTGGGATAGAGAGCAGGCAGGCCTTGGAGAATTTGATGCCTATAGGTTGGACAAGGATTTCTCATGGGTTATATCTAAGAGTAGTGAGGTAAGAGTACCATCAAAGCCAGCATCTAGGGTTTGCACTGTAGAAAAAAGGTATGAGTCTCATTCCCAAGACGATGATAGATGTAAGGGCATGTCTGGGGAGGGAAAGGTAACAGCAGTTTCATTCTGGCCATGTTGGTTTTGGACTTCTGGGTATCTGTCAGGTGGGCCACATACTGGAATTATAGGAGATACTAGAAAGGAGAGATAGATTCAATAATTTAGATTCTAAATGCCATTTCAAGGGTATGGCATTGGATTAGAGTTATGCGGAGGGTGTGAACAGACAAGAAGCAGGTAGAGGGCAAGACCTTGGGCCCACTCATCACTGCATTTCTTACTGTGAGCATGGGTCAAGAAAGGAAATAAGAACATGTATAGTAAAAGACAGCTCCCTTCACAAATTAAAACTAAAACCTGGTATATATGTGTTCAGTTGCACATGCTGGACCTTTTTAATGTGGACATTAATATTGAAAATACCATTAAAATCTCTTTATGACATGGCACTTGTATGTGATGGCATGTGTTAAGATTGTGATGGAGTCCTTACCTCTTGAACTTCCTAACAGTATATTTTCATTTGAAAGTTTTCTATTGTATTGCCATATATTTACCAGTAATATATCTGCCCAGTGGCTTCTGGTGGGTCTGAATTTTCAAGGAAACATTGCTTGGTATTGGATCTTTATGAGTGTGGAGATTTCTAAGGAAATGTAACTATATATGACATTCCATAGCAAATTATAGGTCAGGATGGACCTTTAAAAACTAGATTTGCTTTACTTCAAACAACTTTCTTACCCCAGGTTTTGCAGGCCTGTGTGCTCTGTGGGCTCTTTTTATAAATGGTGCCATGGACCAGAACCTGGTTACCCCAGACTCTTGGAACAGGCAAAAGAGGTTATCTTTTGCTTCATGACTTGTCTTAAGGACAACTACATGCAACCATCCATTCTGGAAACGTAGTCTGAAATATGCCAGGGTAATATAGCAAATTTCTGGTTCCAGTGAGGTTGCATACCCAGCACAGGTCTCAGAGAGGAAGATAATGGAAAGGAACATATTCTCTTCCTAATCTCTTGCATTGGCAGAACACAGGACTGGAAAATCTCAGAGCTTTTGGAAGGTTGATTGTGAATCAGAGCCTCTCCATTTGCTTTCTGGACATTTCCTATGTTAAGAGAGACAAAGTGTTCAGGGAATGAAGACTTTTGGTGAGGTCTTAAGCTTGCATTTTGTGTTTCCCATACACAATGTCCCACCCCCATCACTATGCCCTGTGTGTTAATCACAATATGTTACCAGCAGGTGGCAACCACGAGTGCAAGAGCATGGAAGCCCCAGCTCAGAGCCTGTTCAGATAAAGAGAGGGCAGTCACCGGGCAGCCTAGAGCATGTGGCAGGCAATCAACTGCTGCTTGTTAGAAAGAAATGTGCCTTGCCACTCTGCCTCACCTCTTGAAATGCCATGTTCTTTCTTCCAATGACTGATATGGACCACAGGACAATTCTCCCTTAAACACTGGAAAGCATCTTTAAAGGGCTGTAGATCCTTTTCTCTATGTCCACGGATTTGCCCCCATGTGTTAACATTCCTTATTTTCTCATTTCAGCCTGTTCTTTAGGGCCAATTTAAATAGTTCTGAAAGAAAGTAGCAAAGAATAACTTCTTACTTAGAAGAGATAGCAAGAGTCAGTCAGCTACTGTGAAGCTGTTAAAGGAACTATGAGAATTTAGAAGAGTTATCTGTCAACACATAAAAACAAAATATACCCCTGGATTTTAAGGATGGCTGTGACAAGTGATCATGGGGAGTCACTGTCTGCCTGACATCCCTTTTGCAACAGATCCCATTTCTTTGCAGGTGCCATCTCAGAGAGAGAGAATATGTCCTGTAATATAGCCTTTGTGTTTTCAGAGCTAATGCCATGACAGGTCCAATATGCAGAGAAGGTATATTTGGGTTTGCCACATGCATAGCGTGGAACTCACACTCTCTTTCAGGTCTAAGGAACCAGGTTATTTGAGGAAAGGTCACCTGGGTGAGTATTCTTGGGCAGACATCTGTTTCAGAGAGATGCAGACCCTCAGAAGAGCACCCTCTGCGGCCTGAGTATGAGACATCCAGATGTAAGTGAGGATGAACTTTTCATGTACTTTTTTGTCTAATCTACTAGCAGAATTTTTCTTTCTGCTTGGGCTTCCTCTGGACATATACTTAGTCAATTTACTGTGAGTGCAGAATCATCTTTCATTCAGGCCTCAGACAAGTGCTCTAAGGAAAACAAATACATAATTATGAAAACATGTTTACAAGCACAAGTTTATCAAGCATCTCTAAAAGTGACCCTTTTACAATGTCCCCCAAAGCAAGCATGTAGTGTTTTACAGAACCTATTTCCTCCCATCCCTCTTGAAGATGAACGGTTTATAGCTTCCTGAGATTACACTGCAGTCATCCTTGGGGCGTATGCCTACTCCATTCAAGCTCTAAGATACTAGCAGCTTGTCTTTTCACTGGAAAGAAACCATTGAATAAAAACACATTGTAAGGACTGGAAATATGGCTCAGCAGTTAAGGTGCTTGCATGCAATGCCAAATGATATGGGGTTCAATTCCCCAGTAACCATGTAAAGCCAGATACACAAAGTGGTGCATGTATCTGGAGTTTGTTTGAAGCAGTTGAAGGCCCAGGCATGACCATTCTCTCTCTCTCTCTCTCTCTCTCTCTCTCTCTCTCTCTCTCTCTCTTCTTCTCTCTCTTTCTCCTTGCAAATAAAAACTCATAAGAACTTAGGCTTTGATTTTGTTCTTGCCTCTTTATGACATTTTAAATTCTGGTAAGTCACAAACCTTGGCATTTCCATTTAATCATCTAACAAACAAATATGGTAATTGTCCTACTTTGAAGACTGTACAGAATATGTAATTATGATAATTAATTGTGACTATTGCTCATTCATGTGCTAATTGCTAGGACCTTTGGTTTGGCTCCTTATCCATCTATCTCAGAGGAGTGTTAAGGTCCACCACCCTTCTTGTTCCCAGAAGATCTAATTCCCTTACCTGTTACCTATGACCACTCATTACTCTGTTTTCCTGTCACGGACCCACATTGCCACACTGGCTTTGGCTATGCCTGGAGTTTATATGGGCCATTTTTTTATTATTCCCTCTACTTGGAACACTTTTCTCTGGATGCTATTACTTCTACTCTTTTCTGGATGTGCTTTTAGTGAAACTTCTCAATTAATATGGCCTTATCTGAGACTTTGCTTTATTATTCCCTCTATCTGGACCACTCTTCTCTGGGTGTGCTCTTAGAAACTTCTCAATTAATGCTGTCTTCTCAAGTAAATTCATATGTTCACATGCTGTCCTCTCAATTAATTTTACTGGGACACATTTGAAGAAACTGCAACCTCACCTTCAGGCTGCTGATAAACTATAAAATACTTACCTACTTATTAGGATGACTGTTTATTGTCCGTCTCTGCTAACTATAATGTAAGCATTTTAAAGGATTCCAGTGGAATATCTAA
Organism: Dipus sagitta; assembly: GCA_036346955.1. Classification (NCBI taxonomy): domain Eukaryota; kingdom Metazoa; phylum Chordata; class Mammalia; order Rodentia; family Dipodidae; genus Dipus; species Dipus sagitta. Next base: position 53,132,803 of record CM070779.1, on the reverse strand, counting down.
CATACAACAGTATTGGTTAATACTGGGGTAGATGTGACTAGGGCAAAGGCTCAGTGGAGAACACACTTGCTGCACAGGCATAAAGACCTAAGTTCGGATGCCAAGTCCCCACAAAAAGGCTAGCTAGCATGAAAGCACTACAGAGACCTAGGCAAGAAATCACCTAGGCAAGCTGGTTAGCTAGACTAGCCAAATTGTTGAGCTTTGGAATCCAGTGAGTGACTGTTTCAGTAAATAAAGTGGAGAGCAATAGAGGAAGACACCTGACATTAACCTCTGGCCTCTGTACAAGCGCACATGTACACCAACATGTATCCAAATATGCATTCACTCCCCCACATATGCATGCAAAAGATATTGGTCAAATGCATCATGAAATGTAGGATACTAACAACCCAGACACCTATGCTCATACTCGCTCTCTCCTATACATTTACATTCAGGAGTACAAGAAGGATTTAGATTTATTTTAGCTCTTGAAAAGGTTAGATGATAACATTCTCTATATTCATTACAAGACTAGTGTAATTAGAAAGGCTTGGATATGTGTTCAGGCAAATCTGATCTCTATTTTTCTGGAACCATTTAATGAATGAAAAATCTTTTATTACAGAAGAAGTAGACCCCAGTATGCAAACTTTTGTTAGAAAGCGTAACCTTTCTAGGGCTGGGGACATTTCTCCATGGTTAAAGGCATTTGCATGCAACTCTTGATGGTCTGGGTTCAATTCTCCAGTACCCATGTAAAGCCAGATGCACAAAGTGATGCATGCATATGGAATTTATTTGCAATGGCAGGAGGCCCTGACATACCCATTCTCTCTCAAAAAAACTTTTTAGAGCATTTTTTAAAAAGCATAACCTTTCCAATATGAAATAACTCTGATGTTTAGTGTGGGTGAAAAATCAGAGCCTAGGAAGGTTTTAAGAAAAAATAATTTAATGCATATATATAATGCATATATATATATATATATATATATATATATATATATATATATGTAATGGGCCACTAATATAGATAAACAGTCTGTAGAGATAGCTGAGTAGATAAGGATCATTGACAATTAACACCATTTGTATGCAGTGGGGTAGTTGTAAATGTGTCTAAAAACAATTTGTTCCCTTAAGTAAATTTAAACAACCCATCTCCACCCTGTTTACCTTATTGATTTGCTTAATCAATCTATTTTATGTAGACAACAGGAAAGTAAACTGTGAAGACTGGTAGATAGCTGATGAGTAAATACCAGGTGATGTCTTCCTAGGTTGCTGTGGACCTGCTCATAGTCTCCTATGACAGTCAGAAAATGTTTAAGCCACAAAAAATATGGGCTTCATTGTTTTTACAGTATTGTTGTTAAAGATGAGGGATCAATTTTTAGGTCTGTGTACTTCCTTGGTAAGTGGCCATGTTTTCTGGCTTTGGGCTGTTACTGCATTGAAGAAACCTATCCACATTTATGGAGTAAGTTGTACCTTCCCTTGTTTTGAATGAGAACTTCTAGTTTCTTTATTTCCTCTGTGACAGCTTTATCATGGCCACCAGGCTTTACCCAAACCTTCCTGCAGAGTATAGAGTGCACAATTTGTCCAAGCAAGGGGTGTTGCATGACTATAGGATTCTAGAAGTTAAAAGTTCTTCCTCATATGCAACCAAATCTAGATTATTTAGAGGTGGCCGCCTCTGGCCACAGATTTTCTTAATAATGTAATAAAGAAACTCTCTTTTCCTGCTACATACCAAGAACTTTTTCACAAAGATATGAGAGACATAGGTTTTAACATTTTCTCCAACGCACTAAGACTACTCCTAAACAGTTTTTGAAGAACAAGAGTGAGCAATGTATACATGCTATAGTTCACACCAATATGACATACAGTTTTGACACTTTCTTAAACATGATCTTGTAATTTTTCACTCTGTGCAGAAATCTTTAATTTGCGAGTAAGTCATAAGGAAAGAGAAAGCAAATTTGCTCTGCAGAAGTCCTTTGGCTAGGCTGGTTTTACTGGGCATGGACCATTTGTGAAATGATGTACACAATTATTTCATGATGAAGTATATGCAAACATCCCGTTACCACCACTGACTTCTTTCCAGTAATCTTAGGTGTCTACACATCTGATATTTATCACCTATTCTACATTACTAAATATGAAAATACTAATGTACAGATAAACCAAAAATGTGTCCAAATATTGGAAAATTCTAAGTCAAGAATCAATCCTGACCCTGTACCTCCACTTATATGAGTGAAAGTGAACAGACAACGGCATCACAGGAAGTACTAATGAGGTCAAGTCTCAGGTGTGGGCCCTTAGCTTTTCCTACTCCACTGGAAACAAGAGGGTATAAAAGGAGTTCGCTAATCTTAGTAATGTCTTAGGTCCTAATTTGATCTCCAAATACTATTGGTTTGAGAAAAAACTGAACATAGCAACTACAAGTCTAAGAATTGGCTCTAGTTTATGATCAACATAAGGGTCATAATTAGCAAATTCACTTATTTTTTTCAGATCATCATTAGGAGGATATTGGATATTGGAATGCAACAGGGTTAAAGGATTCAGGAAGGCAAATTATCTCCAAATTACAAGCAAGCACAGGACATCTTCTGTGAAAGGGAACACCGGCAGTGAGTGGAACTGTTTAGTCACTGCAATGATCATTTCCTCCATGTTCTGCTCTGCCTCTCTAGTAGATCATTGTCTGCTAGCATATGAGGAGAGGACCCCTCCCCTGAGATTTTGGGAACATTCAGCTTATTTTACACAACTCCACAGGGCCTAAAGGGAATTAGGTTGTAAATTCATGATTATTCGCAGATGACATTTGAATTCCCAGATCCAAACACTGTAACTTCTTTGCTGAGTTCAATTCATGCTTCTTTCCATCAAATAATATACTTTAATAGTTTTGAGACTAAGGAAAGTAATTTCAAAGGTTTTATAAAATATTTATGAACTATAGGCAGAAATCCAATGTGGAAGAATATGGTGAAAAAGTGATATCATGAGGAATAATTAAGACTAGTGAATATTGTGCCCTGAGATATAATTATAATAAGTAATATCTTAATGGATGACTTAATAAAAGATACCACCAAATTTATATTCATTTTTACATTAAGTTCCTAATGGCTAATATATTATACAAATGAGAATTTTACATAGTTACCAAGTTTTTTTCCATATTTGCCTAGTTGAGGGTCAAGAAATTGCTGCATATTAAAGATGCAAGACTTTCTACTTTATTTTAAAACTGCATTGTTATTTTTAAAAGGCCATTTCTCAATAACCTCCAATGATTTGATGAAAGGCACTTGTTAAGTAACATGAGATACCATGACATCTTGCAGGCTGTCCCTTGTACCCCTGTGCCACAAAATTTAAAAATATCATGTGCAGGGTTGGAGAGATGGCTTAGCAGTTAAGGAGTTTGCCTACAAAGCCAAAGGACCCAAATTCGATTCCCTAGGACTCATGTTAGCCAGGTACACAAGGGGCACATGTGTCTGGAATTTGTTTGCAGTGGCTAGAGGCCCTGGTATGTCCATTCTCTCTGACTCTTTTCTCTCTATCTCTATTTGCTTGCAAATATATACATTAATTAATTTAAAAAATCATATGCAATTTTTGACTACTCTCAAACCATGCATACCCTATTGTGGAAAACATGAAAAGGATGTAAAAAGAAACAGAAAAGCTTAAACAATTAGCAATATTGATATTTTAGTGCTTGTTTTCTAACTTATTAATAAAACCAAATATTACATAAATCATATCATTGTATATTTGATTTTTACTCCATAGCATTTTGTTTTTTGTTTTTTGAGGTAAGGTCTCACGATGACCCAGGCTGACTGGAATTCAGTATGTAGTCTCAGGGTGGCCTCCAACCCATGGCAATCCTCCTACCTCTGCCTCCCAAGTGCTGGGATTAAAGGCGTGTGCCACCATGCCTGGCTCCATAGCATTTTTTATAAATGAGCTTTGCATACTGTTCACATTGTGAGCTCCTCTGAAACATAAGTGTACTATTATATCAAAATGGATAATCATTTGCACAGACTAACATACTTTTCTATATTTCCACAGTTGTTTAGGAAAAACTAACTTTAGATGTCAAAAATGCATGAAACTTTAAAAAATAATCCTTAAGTCACAGGGCCCTTCCCAGCACTTGGGAGGCAGAGGTAACAGGATTGCTGTGAGTTTGAATCCATCCTGACACTATATAGTAAATTCAGGCCAGCTTGGGCTAGATTGAGACCCTACTTGGAGAATCAAAGGAAAAAGACCATAAATCTAAAATGAGAGTTTAATTTACTAATGGGAAATATGAAAATATTAAGTGTTCATTAAATGCCTCATCTGTGTGATTTCAAGCACTATGGATAATAATAGTTTAAAACTATCATTTAGATATATGGTGTAAGTTTCTGAAAACTGGACTTTACTTTGAGAGGCTTATACTAAATAAAATTACTAAGAAAAGAGAGAAATTCATCCATCTTCTGGTTAAAATTCCCATCTTTTAAGTTTTCCCAAATTAATGTTGGTATTGAAAGAATGCTGAATATAAATTTTTATATAGTAGTATGGCATATGAAATAGAAAATGTTCTCAAAACTGTAACATACACATTTACTATACTTTAAGGCTAGAAAAGAACAATGCTATTTTTTAAATAGACTATCTCTTTCATTACTCTGTTTTCAAAGTATGTATTTATAAAATGATAATGACTTCCTTTCCTTCTAATTTAGTTGGTGGAGGGGGAGTTGAGGCAGAGGGGAGACATAATTGGTAATAGTACAGTTTCCCAGTCTATTGAAACTTTTGAAGTATGGCTAAAAACTTTTGTGCATAGCAATATCATCACCCTTCATGATATTACATAACTCTTGTTTTTTTTTAATCAGGAAAAGAAATTTAAAAAATCAACCAACCAACAAACAAACAAAGCCAGAAATAACTTCCCTAACCAAATACTAATGCAATACTCAGATCCATTTTTTTTCTTGCTATTTCTGGTCAAGCCATAGTTGGTAGGCTACTTTAGCTGCTGAGGTGACATTCTTTTTGTACTCAGAGCTTTGAAACTTTTGGATTTTCAAACTTTACTTGGCTCATTCTATCTACCCTATGTTGATATCCCAATGTTCCAAATACATTTTTAAGGTACCCAAGATGTTGAAAGAACTAAAAATTGACAGGAACATTGACTTGTTTCTAGATTAGGAATAATGAAAAAGACACTAACTAATCTTGAGCTTATGTTTGGAACTTTTAGGGTTTCTCTTGTAAAAATATTCTACTTTAAAGGCATTAAAATTATGTCCATACTATTTAAACCAATATTGATTTTACCAAAAAGCAAATTCTCTATATGTCTCAGTTTGAATGGAAAAGTCCCAATTTATACCTGTTGTCTCTGTGTAATTTTAATTGTACCTTCTGTTATTCTAGAGTGTTTTGTTTAAATAAGTTATATACTTACCAGTAAGGGATGCATCCTCCAAACTAAAGGGATTGCATGGACATTGTGACTAGATTAAAATATTTGGTAGCAAAGTAGAGATGAATTCTTCAAAAAACTAAACTGTAGTTAAATTTATTAGACCTAGGGACTTGTGATGTTAAATAAGTCGGATAACTTTGAAAAAGCTCTAGATTTTTGGCCAAGCAATGCAGGCAGGTATTAGTGATTCTGACTATGTCACCTGGAGAAGGCTTATTGGAGAAGATGGTTGGCCCCACTCCCAGAAAGTTCATTTGGGAGATGTAAGGTGAGACAGAATCTGCATATCTCAGGAGCCTCTACAGGATGTTGGTGATGATGTATCTTTGGGCTCTCCGTCTGAGTCTAACATGCACTGCACAGCATTAAGACCACTTTTCCATTCTTTCATGCTAGATGGAGATGGGAGGGGCCACCTTCCTCAGCTAAATGTTCATATCTTATTCTCAATTCAAAATTTGCTTCTTTTACAACAGAATTTTCCCACAATAATAACTAAAGAAGAGGAGTGGAACATTAATTTAAGGCATAAAATTCACAGAAGAATGGCAGGGTAATGTAGGGTAGAGTTGGTCTTTTTTTTTTTTTTTTTTTTTTAAATCAGGGGTCCAGGACCAATCACTGGAGGGCCACCCTGTCTGGTTACTGAATCAAAAGGGAGAAATTGCTTTGGCATTTATGGCCAAGAGCCTGGCTACCCAGGATGTGAGCATGAATGGTCAGCATCATGTGGAGACTGATGGCAGTGGAGAGGGGAGAGACCCTGACTCCTGCCACAGCCTCTTCCATTGTGATTAATTTGCTGGTGTGAGAGGAAGGAATGAACAGGGACACTGAATTAGATAAGGGATGTAAAGTTTACTTTGATATGGTTATTGATTTGAAAATTGCTTTCCTAGTTAGAGACTAGCTCACTACTTTCAACCCCTGGAGAAGGAAAACAAAAATTTCCTGTAAGTTGATCTGAACTTGTTCTGTCTTTTAAACACTTTGATAACATTGTGAACCAGAAACCAACCAAGTGGGAAAAGATTCTTTTTCCCATTCCCTTCTCTTATACTTAGAGAAATAAGTGAGTTAGGAGAGGAATTTGCATTATTTGGAGAAGCCAGAGAGAAGCTCATAGGTTTAGAATCCAAAGGACAGTACTCTGTCACTCAGGGAGAAGCTTGTTGCTTACATGGGAGCTAAAGATCTCTGGTTGGTAAGAATGTAGGTTTATATTGGTAAGGAGCATTGCAATCAAATTCATCAGTAATGTCCTAAGGCAGGTGGAATTAATGAGGAGAATTTCTGGTTGTGTTCCTTCATACCTTGAGTTTTCTAAGAAGATCTCATCGATAAATGCAGTGGCTTTAAATTCTCATTCCTTGCTTTTCTTTAACAGCAAAATTGGAAGACCATTTTCTTAATGCATATTAAAGATAGAATTCATGAAGTCAAATAAAATCACCTTTGCAACTGTAGCCACCTCTGAAAATTCTTGGTTGCTAACAATGACACAGCCTTTCCTGGGGTCAGCCTCCAAGACAGTCAGCCTGCAGAGCACCAGTTTCCCTCGACCCCTTCCCTTTGTGCACCTGCAGTTTTGAGTCAACAAAAATTGCCAGCCCAGGGTGATAAGCTCCGTGTAAATAATTAATGACATGGAACTAATTATTCCTGTATTAGGCCACCTGCACCCTCAAAGCTCAAGAGCCCCAGGTGTAAAAAATGCAGGGGCAACCAACTGTGAGACTGTGAGCTGCATTTCATCTCTAAATGCTCTGGGAGAGGCCGGGCTGCTTCCTGCGCATGCTTTTGCCAGGGTTAAGCAAGTCAAGCACAGCAGAATTGGCTGCATTTGTAACTATCTCAGAAGGCAACCAGACAATTTGGTAACTCTTGAAAACTGAGCCCCCAGAGGCCACCAGGAGGTAATAAGGATTATGTTTAATTAGAGGAAAATACACCTTGAAGGATATGGTTGGAAATTGTCCCTTGAGGTATAAGAAATCTGCTGCAATAACTCTATGTGAGAACGTGACATTTAGGGCCAAAGGGATTTCCATGTCGTTATGCAAGTAGAATTTGCCAGAGAATTTCAGGATATCAGTCTGACTATGAGAACTAAAGCATAATATCTACATCTGAAGGGTGATACAGGTACTTCTTTTGTTGAGTGTCTTGATTTGTGGGGAGGTGTGTATATGTGCAGTATATAGTCTGAGATCTTTAAGAATCTCATTTGAAGGAAATCTGTCACACAGTACTGTGTAGTTCAAGTTGACTTTAAACTCCCATGAAAATTCTCAGGCCATCTTGTAGAACCCTCAGTATTACTTTGTGGGTTTTGGAATGAAGAAGAAAAGAACTTCAAACTTATTATTTAATTTTTCTTAATGCAAAGGTCTGCTAGATGCTCTGATCCTTATTTAGTGACAATCCCTTCACAGTTATTAGTCCTGGGGTATGGTCAGAAGGGGGCTGAGGAAAATTTTGGTCACTCAATGGAGTATTTATGAAGTGACAGAATTAAGGATTCCAAAAATCCTTGAAAAACATTTCAGCTGACTATGCCCAATTACATGTTGTTCACCACATTCATGCAGATTTTAATGTGTATTAGATTCTAGAATGCCTGTGCCTAATGGTTTCATGTTCAAGTTTACATATTCCCTCCCTCCTTCTCCCCCCCCCCTCTCTCTCTTCTCTCTAACTCTTGTATATTAGTTATTTTTTTCCTCATTTTCTTAGTGGGCACTGACCTATAACTCCCAGTACCAGCATGGGGCTATCGTCCACAATGAACTTTTGATCAGAGAGACCTACAAGGTTTCCTAAAAGAAAGACAGATTTCTGTCAGAGTACTTGATGACCCACCAGAGGTTAGTGGTAAGACCCTACTCCTGAAGACACCTTATGTGATTGACATGCAAAATAGAATGGCATGGCTGGAAGTTGGAAGAGAGTCAGTCCCCAGACAGTCAGCGTGTCTAGTGCCAGAAGGTGCTACATGGGCGACTGGGGGAAAATGACCAATATCTGTCCAAGCAACTCATGGTCTAACCTACTTAGCAGCAAATAACCTGTTGTGATGCCCACACAAGTGCAATAGTGGCACACAGCCATGGTGGGGAACCAACTGCTCTTAATTTGGCTAACTGGTCTCCTCAGTGGTACAGGACTCATAGCTGGAGCTGGGAAACAAGTCAGAATCATATCCAAACATAAGCCCAGTCGCCAATATCAAGCTACCATCAATCATGGGCTACAAGAGGGCCTACACCTATTAAATTCTCTATAAAAAAGTAAGAGTTATTTCTTTTGTCAAGTTTAAATATTAAAAGAAAACCACGTTTTTGTATTTCATTTCTTTGGCTTTACTCCCTCAACCACATCTCTCCCCCTGACACTGCAATTAAGCTCAACTTACAATTTTCTCCATGTCTATTATTATATTTAAATTAATATTCAAATATATATGTTAAATAATTTTAAGTTAACATACTTTTTATTTAAGCAGCTGTAGGTTCATAGAAAAAATCAAATAGCAGAAAGTACAGACTTCCCCAATTATTAGCATCTTGTGTGATTAGCATTTATGACAATTGATGAGGTGGTATTCATCAATTACTGTGAATGTCCATAGCTTATGTGAGGGTCCATGCATTGTTTTGTACATGCTCAGGGAATTGACAAATGTTCAATAACCTCTACGACCATTACACTGTCTTATAGAATAGCATCACTACTGCCCTTAAAATTCTAATTACTTTTACAGAAATGGCATATATGTTACATTCTGATTTTCACACAATTTCTTCAAGTCAACTTGAAGAATCTATTCTGTTCCATATACATATTTGAGAAAGGGTCTTGGAATGCAGTCCAGGCTGGCCTTCAACCTACGATATAGGCTACATTGACCTCAAGCTTATGTTCTTCCTGTTTCAGTCTCCTACCTCTGCCTCCTGAGTACTGGGATTAAAGGCATGCGCCACCACGCCTGGCTCCATTCCTTTTCATAGAAGTGTATAGTCCAGAGAGCAACTATGCCATAGGTTAGCCAACATTTCTCCTTGTGGATGAGACTTCATGTTATACTCTTGTCTACATTTTCAACTTATGCTCAAAGCGTTAATTCTGGAAGCAGAGTTGCATCACAAGTCATGTTTTCTATTAACTTGAATAAACATTAATACACGGCTTTTTAAATTTTTTTATTTTTTTACTAATTAGTTTTGTATTCAGCAAATACAGTCAGTTTGGTACCATTATTAGGTTCATCCGTGACCTACCCCCTCCCCTTGGCCCCTCCTTGTTGAGGTATACGGGTCATGCATTGTGGAGTTAGCCCACAGTTATGGGTAAGATAAATGTCTCTGCATATCATGACTCAACACGTGGCTCTGACATTCTTTCTGCCCCCTCTTCAGCAAAATTTCCCTGAGCCATGTTGGGTTCCTTTTTGGTCTGCTTCAGTGATGAGGTGTTGGGGGCCTCTGGGTCTCTGGCTCTCTGATTTGGTAGGAGTTGATTTTTCTCTGTGTTGATCTACTTCACCCTTGTGCTGGTATCCGGTTCACCAGGAAAACAGCACCCTTGCTTGTTTTTTCATTTTTTCTTAGTTTTAGCCGGGGCCCTTTTGAGGTATGATGGGGTGGTCTCTCTCTTTAGGATCTACATCTATCTGAAAAAGAGAAGCAGATTCTCCAACGGAGAGTAAGTTAGCACCAGGACAAATGAGATAACCTTGCTTTTTTTTTAATAGAGAATTTAGTAGGCATAGGCCCTCTTGTAGCCCACGATTGATGGTAGCTTGATAATGGAGAGTGGGCTTATGTTTGGATATGGTTCTGACTTCTTTCCCAGGTCCAGCTATGGGTTCCATACCACTGAGGGTATCAGTTAGCCAAATCAAGAGCAGTTGGTTCCCCACCATGGCTGTGTGCCACTATTGCACTTGTGTGGGCATCACAACAGGTTATTTGCTGCTAAGTAGGTTAGACCATGAGTTGCTTGGACAGATATTGGTCATTTTCCCCCAGTCGCCCATGTAGCACTTCTGGCACTAGACGCGCTGACTGTCTGGGGACTGACTCTCTTCCAGCCTCCAGCCATGCCATTCCATTTTACATGTCAACCACATAAGGTGTCTTCAGGAGTAGGGTCTTACCACTAACCTCTGGTGGGTCATCAAGTACTCTGACAGAAATCTGTCTTTCTTTTAGGAAACCTTGTAGGTCTCTCTGATCAAAAGCTCATTGTGGATGATAACCACATGCTGGTACTGTGAGTTACAGGTCAGTGCCCACTAAGAAAATGAGGAAAAAGATAACTAATATACAAGAGTTAGAGAGAAGAAAGAGAGAGAGAGAGAGAGAGGGAGAGAGGGAGAGGGAGGGAGGGAAGATGTAGAAGATTAAGGTTAGTCTTCATCACACCCTCTCCAGTGTCTTGTGGTTCAGGTGTTCCCTCTAAGGGCCTGTGGAGGTTCAGCCATTTGGTCTGCAATTTAGGAAGTAGGATTTTATGGTACCATTGCCGTTTGGGTCTAGATTTTTGTTTCCCATCCCTCCATTGCCCTTCCCTCCCTCCCCACCCATCCCATTGTCTAGTCCATGAGATGCTTGCTGGGTATGTAAGGTATCTTGGGTAGATTCTGTTTAGGTGGTGTAGATGAGTGAGACTATGTGGCAATTTTTTTCTGTGATTGGGTAATATTAATTAGTTTTTTACTCAGCGAATACAGTCAATTTGGTACCATTATTGGGCTCATCCATGATCTACTCCCTCCCCTTGGCCCCTCCTTGTTGAGGTATATGGGTCATGCATTCTGTAGTTACCCAATTTAATACACGGCTTTTAAACAAAACTGTATGTAGAGAAAATTTCACTCCTCATATGAGGGTGCTAACCAGAGGCAGCTATTAAGACAATACTTTTAAACACATGGTAAATTTTTTTTAAAGACTAGCACATAACACACTACTTATGTATGCTGTTACTCAACTCTGTTTGGCTTAGAGATCTAGAGCCTCTTTTCCCTTTGCTCTTCTTTGGGAGACCTCCTTTGCCACTTGTTGATCCTGTGGCCTTCGGAATATTATTTAAATTCTGCTGATTACCTTTTCTGGACAGCAATTCTCTGGTTAGCAACCTCGGGCAGTTCATTTCATTCCCCAGTGTCATCAACTCCTCCTCAGTAATATACATGAGAACAATTCTATTATATCATGTGTATTGCTGGAAGATGAATAGGACATCATATACAGCAAACTTAGTCCAGGACTAGGCTACACTTTCTGTTAATGACACTTGCTGTTATTCGAAGGTTCCAAATGGATCATCAGACCCTTGGAGCAATACTCAGGAGTATGATCTTCTTGAATAAATTGTGGAATTCTACCAAGTTTGGTGGTAATTACAAAAGAATAAAGCAGGCACAAGCACTACTCTATCGTGTAATATAGAATATAGCATCCAAAACCATAAGACTACCTCTGATTATTATCCCTCTATAAATTTCAAAAAAATTAAAGAAAAATCCAAATTATTGCAGACTTTGCTCTGCAGATGATATAGATATATACAGATAGATTTAGATATGTGTTGAGCAAGTATGATGGGAAGAGAGAATAATTTCTGCTGAGTGTCAGTCAGAATATTTTTTATATGCTGAAAGGAGACACCCAGGATATGAAGGGGCTAGGGATTCCAGCAACTTTATTCATTGAAAACAAAGAAGTAGTAATATGCAGGGTGAGAATGGGGAGGAATGTTCTAGAAAGGAGTAGATTGGATTGGATTTAAAATATGAATCTAATCTTAATCTCAAGTATTCCACTGTGTTATCTTTTCATAATTTGTGAATCAATAATCTAAAATATACCTGTCAGTACATATACCTCTACTCTGGGCTTACAAAATCTGTTCACCCAAATCCATGAAAAATGATGGATAGCAACTCCTAAATTATGGTGGATCAAGAATGTTTAGGGTCTCCAGCAATAGTATTTTTTTTTAAGTATTTCCATTCTGGAGCCGACAGGGAGTCCCTAAGATAGTTTGAGCAAGCATGATGCTAGAATTGCCAAAGGACAGGGTTCATAAGAACCTTGGAGAACAAAACAAGGCCTGCCCACCTCTTACATGGAAGCAGCAATGGCTTTGCAGAAGCCAGAGAACACCTTGAATTTTAAATGGTTGTGGACAGACTGAAAAGCAATCTAATGATAAATTCTTGTTCTGTTGAGTGAACAGCTATAACTCAAATGCTCTTTCCTTCATTTCCAAGCCATGTGACTTTGGGAAAGTGCCCTCAAAATTAAAATGGAGATCCTAACTATCTTGTTGAATTGCCTAAATAAGTCTGTGCTCCTTAAGTTTTAAATAAAAAAATAAATAAAAATAAATATTTAATGCATGTTACTAGGATACTCCTTACAAAAAGAAAAGCTAGACTTTCTCACTGAACTGTTCATGTTTCTTCTATTTGGGGGAGTCAACAAATCAGACAGAGGCAGAAATTAAAATTAGCATGAAGCAGTTGGTAGGATTTTGCCCTCTTTTCCCATCTGTGCTTTCTCTGCAGTATATCGCAGATGATTTATACATTTTCCAGGAGTAAAGAATGAGGAGAAAAAAAGAAAGGAATGGAATGATAGGTGGGAAATCCTAAGCAGTAAAGAATTATTATAAGGAAAATGGTGTGTGACAGAGCAGGGCGGGAAGCTGGCAGGGGAAATCCTGGTCCATGTGTGTATTCACTACACCACTTATTTTGGAAAATATGTGGAAAATTGCATGCAGAGTTAGAAAATGACTGTCCCAGCTATGATTCACTAAAGAAGTTGCTCTCAGCTGCATCGACCCTGGCATTTTTTCAGAGGTCATGTTTACACATAATTTATAAAGTTCTAACATGTGGTTGAAAGTTTCTCTGGCATATTTAGAAATGTCTGGGAGGGCAGTTCTCACCACTTCTCTGGGCCTGCCTTGCATTCTGCTTGGGATTTAATTCACTAAGTATTTATTGTGGTTAGGGCAAAGAACCACTCCAGTTTTGTATGTGATGATCTGCAAAGCTGGGGTCCTCTGCAAAATTTTGTTCCTGCTGGGTCTGCCACCTGGTGTTCACCTGGGAAGTTTTTAATGATGAAATGTTTGTGGTATGGTCTCTGTGGGTGTCTGAGCATCATTCATCTGCCCCCTCACAACAGCCCTCTTCACTTTCTGGGCTCTAATTGGGGAGAAGACTATACAAGTGCTTTGAAGGAAAGTCAACAGGTGAGATGCCACCTGGCTTCTTGTCTCCCCCTTGTGATTTGATACCATGAAAAGAAGATGACTTGTCCAAAGCAGACTGTCTCATTCCCAGTTAGTTCCAGATGCTTGCAAAGGGCACATCTACCCACAATTCACTCGATCCTCCTAGAGGTAATTAGAATCATCCCTTTCCACTTAATATGAGGAGAAATTAATTTAGAGGGCATCATGTTTTCATGTCTCTTTTTCCTTTCCTTCTTTCTTCCTGTTTCCTTCCGTTAATAATCTAGACCTACCCAATTGTTACAAGAATTTCTCATGTGATATGGTCAATGCTATATTATATTTCCATTTTTATAACATTTTAAGGAGGCTTCTTTGGTAAGAAATAGTGTGCTGTCATGTGTATAGAATTGCTTTGATAGTTACATTAGGATTTCACACAGACAAGCCAGAACTTAACTGTTAAAATTAGTTTTCGCTTGAAAATTAGCTTGTAGCTGGGCATGGGGAGGGGGTCAAACCTGTAATCCCAGAATTGAGGAGACTTAAGCAGAAGGAGCTCAAATTCAAAGTCATGCTGGGATACAAGTAAGCAAGGTTTGTACCAGCCTTAGCTACCTAGTGAGATCCTATCTTTTTTTTATAATGTAGATATGTTGAGCTGATAATGTCAATAATTTGACTAGTTTTGTAAGGCCTGATCTCAAGAGTTTCTCTGCTTTCCATGATCAAAGAAGAGAAGATTTGATATGCTTGGCTTTTTTAAAAAAGTGGTTTCTAGCTTTCAGAGCAAAATTATTACCTGCTTTTAATTCCTTTCCAGCAATATTGAGGTGAGTTCCTTCATTCCTTAGTCATCTGTGTGTTCATTATATATCTACTGAAGGCCAATGTGCATTAAGCTAAAAGTGAAATGTAAATGAGGTTCTTTCCAGTCCCTCCTGGCTCTAGGTCTCAGTTAACTCTGCCTTTAATTGATAACATTATTGCGCTGTTCAGAGTATTTGAACGTGTCCCCTGCATTCTGACCATGTGACACTGCAGACTGAAAGGCCAAAGAACCTGAGATGGAGTTGACACCTTTAGCTAAAAACTGAATTAACTAAGACCTAAAGTGGTAAAGTCATGTGTTCTTTGCCTCAACCCATTCACTAGATCCTGCTAACAAATGCATGAGCTGTGTCCAAAGCCAAATGTAGCTCATAGTTTGAAACCATATGTGATTTGAGATGATTCAAAAATTACCAATGAGTTATTTTTCATATTCGTTGAGCAGGACATATTACTGTCCATGAACCTCAGAGATCATTACTGAGGAAAGGTTAGAGGCCATAGTTAAACTTTTTAATACCTCTGAGATAATAGCACACATGTATTGTTATTTGGCAATAGGCTTATCTGTAGGGATTATTCTAGCCACCTCAACTTCAGGAATAAAGGCAGACCCAAAGGAAGTCATAAAAAGTCACTGAGAAGGAAGTTGGGAGGAGCAGATCCTGTCACTCTATTTTAACAAGTGATTTCTGCAATTTTAAAAAATAGAAAAATGCTTATCTTCAAGATGGTGGGAAGAAGTTAATCAGTTTTAGAAGGATGGCTCACAAATGTTCCTCTTCATGATACTTGGAAATCATTATGTGGAAGAATTGCTAACATAGAACAATTTCAGATAACTGTGACACTTCTAAATACTACCAAGTGAAGCAAATAATGAGTTAGATTCAAAATTAAAATTGATTTTAGAAAGATGAAAGCAATTGATACTGGTCCTAGATCTTTTGTTGTTGTCTGATGACATAAGTGATGTTGTTAAGTAAAAATAAATAAATAAAATAAACTGTAAGCCCTCCAGGCTACTTCTCAAGCCTTTGAAGCTGTGATTTGGGCTTGCAGCTATTCAATGCATGCCTTTTACCTCATTTTCATTGCCATCTGTGAACTCCATCATTAAGCGAATCACTCAGTAGTCTAAGTAAATTAATTTTAAACAAGTGCCACTAAAACATAAAGAAGATTCAAGAATATCACTAATTTCAATGGCATTGCATACAATAAAACTTTAGAAGTATAAAATTACTTGGTTAAACCCAAGAGTTTATTGTACAAGAGAATATAGATTGTGCCCAATTTATCTGAAGCCAATGACTGTTCCACCTGGGCTCAGCCTTACTGGGGTAAGGTGTCTTGAGGTGATTGGTCACTTCTTCTGAAGGCCAGGGATTAAATGATGTCATCTGGAAATGCACAATTCTATAGATTTGTTTGCAAAGTTTGTACTTCTCAAAAGTGTCATCAATCTACAGAGTCAGAAGGTACATTTTCACCAATACTTGAGTGGCTGAGTGTAAAAATAGGAGGAGCAGATGGTGGGAGGCATGGAAGTACAGTGAAAACTAGTATACTAGAAGATGAAAGTCAATTGAATCTCTCAGAAGTGGTAAGATATAGAAAGATGAAAGAGTATGCCTGGAGAGGATTTGGAGTTAGACATTTGCAAGTGGAGCAATTCTGAATTCCAGATATGTTCATAGAGGTAGGTTAGCAAAAGACAATAAAAATTCAAGTTATTTGGTTTAGGCAGACAGAACATCACAGCTAGCTATGTGACAATGGTTGCATTTTTTGCTTGGATTTGTAAATAGTATTCTGGAGATTTGAAAACAATGATCTGAGTTACAGAGTCATCAGTGGACAAAAGAGGGTGTTCTATAACCATAGGTACAAGCCCTGAGGAGGGTGTTCTGTAACCATATATAGCCCAGATTAGGGTGTTCTACAATCATACTTTTCAGACCTCAGGAGGGGGAACTATCACCATAGATCCCAGCACTGAGGAGGGTGTACTACAACCATAAGTACCAGCTCAAAGGAGGGTGTTCTATAATCATAGGTATGAGCCCTGAGAATGGTGATCTATATCCATAGGTACCAGTCCCTGTGGACAGTGTTTTATAGCCATCAGAACAAGCCCTGGGGAGGGTGTTCCATAACCATAGATAGAAGTCCTGAAGAAGGTGTTTTATAACCGCATGTACCTGACCTAAGGAGAGTGTTCTATAGTCATATATACCAGCCTTAAGGAGGATGTTCTAAAAGCATAGATACCAGCCCTCAGGAGGGTGTTCTATAACCATAGATACCAGCCCGGATGACGGTGTTCTATAGTAATACATACCAGCCCTGAGGAGAGTGTTCTATATGCTTAGATACCATCCCTGAGGAGGGTGATCTATAGCCATAGATACCAGACATGTGGAGGTTGTTCTATAACCATAGATACCAGCCCAGATGAGTGGGTTCTATTACCATAGATCAGGCATGAAGAAGGTGTTCTATAACCAAAGATATGATCCCTGAGGAGGGTGTTCTATAATCATACATACCAGCCTTTAGGAGAGTGTTCTATAACCATGTGTTCAAGCACTGAGAAGGATAAGCTATAACCATATATACCAGACTGGAGGAGGGCACTGTATCACCATAGATACCATCCCTGAGGAGGTTGTTCTATAACTATGGGTACAAGCCCTGAGGAGAGTATTCTACAACCATAGGTAGCAGCACTGAGGAGGGTGTTTTATACACATAAACACCAGCTCTGATGAGTGTGTTCTATAACCATAGATACCAGCCCTGATTAGAGTGTTCTATAACCATAGACACAAGGCCCGAGGAGGGTGTTCTATAGCCACAATTACCAGCCATGAGGTGGGTGTTCTATAACCATATATACCAGTCTGAATAGGGCTTTTTATAACCATAGATACCACCCCAAATGAGGGTGTTCTGTTACCATAGGTATCAGACATGAGGAGGGTTTTCTATAGCCAATGATATCAGGCCTGATGAGTGTGTTCTATACTCATACATACCAGCCCTGAGGAGAGTGTTCTATAAATATATATACCAGCCCTGAGGAGGGTGAGCTGTAACCATAGACACCAGACATGGTGTACCAGGCCTGAGCAACATGTTCTATAAGCATCGATATAACCCATGAGGAGGTTGTTCTATAATCACAGATACCAGCCCTGAGGCGGGATTCTTTTTCTTTTTCTTTTTCTTTTTTTGAGGTAGGGTCTCACTCTGACCCAGGCTGACCTGGAATTCACTCTGGAGTCTCAGGGTGGCCTCAAACTCACAGCGATCCAAGTGCTGAGATTGAAGGCGTGTGCCACCACACCCGGCCTGAAGAGGGATTTTTATAAACATAGGTACCAGCACTAAGGAGGGTGCTCTATAACCATAGATATCAATCCTAAGTAGGACGTTCTATAACCATAGATAATAGTCCTGAGGTGAGTG
Source organism: Dipus sagitta (assembly GCA_036346955.1). Taxonomy (NCBI): domain Eukaryota; kingdom Metazoa; phylum Chordata; class Mammalia; order Rodentia; family Dipodidae; genus Dipus; species Dipus sagitta. Next base: position 53,114,718 of record CM070779.1, on the reverse strand, counting down.
TTCTGTCACCATAGATACCAGCCCTGAGGAGGGTGTTCTATAGCCATAGATAGCAGCCCTGATGAGAATGTCCTATAACCATAGATACCAGCCCAGATAAGGTTGTTCTATTACCATAGGTATCAGCCATGAGGAGGGTGTCCTATAGCCAAAGATTCCAGGACTTATGAGTGTGTTCTATAGTCATACATACAAGCCTTAAAGAGAGTGTTCTATAGCCATAGATACTAGTCCTGAGGAGGGTGTTCTATAACCATATATGCCAGTCTGAGGAAGGTGTTCTATAGCCATAGATACCAGCCCTGAGGAAGGCATTCTATAACTATAGATACCAGCTCAGATGAGGGTATTCTATTACCGTAGGTATCAGGCACGATGAGGGTGTTCTATAACCAAAGATACCAGCCCTGGGGAGGGTGATGTATAACCATAGGCCCCAATCATGATGAGGTTGTTCTATAACTCTAGGTACCAGGCTGAGCAGCATAGGTGTTCTATAATCACAGATTATAGCCCTGAGGGGGGATTTTTATAAGCATAGGTACCAGAACTGAGGAGGATGATCTGTATCCATAGATATAGGGCTTCTATAACCATAGATACCAGCCATGAAGAAGGTGTTTTATAACCATAGGTACCTTCCCTGAGTAGGGTGTTCTATCACAAAGGTACAAGTACTGAGGAGGAAAATCTATAACCATAGATACCAATCTGAGAAGGGTATTCTATAACCATGAGTGCAAGCACTGAGAATAAGCTAAAACCACAGATACCAGCCCTGAGGAGGGTGCTGTATCACCATAGATTCCATCCCTGAGGAGTGTGTTCTATAACCATCGATATCAACCTGAGGAGTTCTATAACCATGAGTACAAGCACTGAGGAGGATAAGCTATAACCATGGATACTAGCACTGTGAAGGGTGTCCTATAACCAGTGATAAGCAGGGTGCTTTGTAACCATAGATACCAGCCCTGAGGAGAGTGTACTATAACAATAGGTAGCAGGACTGGGGAGAGTGTTCTATAATCATAGATACCAGCCCTGAAGAGTTTGTTCTACAGCCATAAATAACCAGTCCTAAGTAGGGTGTTCTGTAACCATAGCTAAAAGCCTAGAGGAGGGTGTTTTATAATCACAGATAACAACCCGGTGGAGGCTGTTCTATAACCATAGATATCAGCCCTGAGGAAGGTGTTCTATAACCATAGATACCAGCCCAGATGAGGGTGTTAAATAACCACTGGTAGCAGCCATGAGGAAGGTGTTCTATAACCAAATATACCAGCCCTGAGGAGGGTGTTCTTTAATCATGCATACCAGCCCAGAGGAGAGTGTACTATATCCATAGATCCCAGACCTGAGGAGGTTGATCTATATCCATAGAAACCAGGCACGAGGGGGATGTTCTATAACCAATAGGTACCACTCCAGATGAGGGTGTTCTATATCCATAGGTATCAGTCATGAGGAGGGTGCTCTATAACCACAGATGCCAGCCCTAAGTAGAGTGTTCTGTAACCATAGATACCATCGCTGAGGAGGGTGATCTATAACCATAGATACTAGACATGAGGAGGATGTTTTATAAGCATAGGTACTATTCTTGAGGAGGGTGTTCCATAACCATAGGTAACAGCCTTGAAAAGGGTGTTCTACAACCACAGATACCAGCAATGAAGAAGATGTTCTATAATCATAGATACCAACCCTGAGGAGAGCGTTCTGTAACCCTAGGTACCAGCCCTGAGGAGGATGATCTATAACCGTAGATACCAGACATGAAGAAGGCATTCTATAACCCTAGATACAAGCCCTCAGGAGGGTATTCTTTAACCATAGATACCAGCCCTGATAGCAGTGTTCTATAACCCTAGGTACCAGCCCTGAGGAAGGTGTATTATAACCATAGGTACCAGCATAAAGTAGGGTGTTGTATAACCATACATAACAACCCTGAACAGGGTGTTAAATATTCATAGATACCAGTCCTGAGGAGGATTTCTATAATGATACATTTTAGCATTGAGAAGGGTGTACTATAGCCATAGAAATTATCCCCATGGAGGGTGTCCTATAACCATACATACCAGACTTTGGAGGGTTTTCTATAACCATAGGTACCAGCACTGATGACAGTGTTTTATAACCATAGATACCAGCCCTGAGTAGGGTATTCTGTAACCATATGTACAAGCCCTGAGGAGGGTGTTCTATAATCATAGTTACCAGTCCTGAGGAGAGTGTTCTATAGCCATAAATACCAGGCCTAAATATGGTGTTCTATAACTATTGTTACCAGCCTAGAGGAGTGTGTTTTATAACCATGGATACCAGCCCTGAGGAAGGTGTTCAATAACCCTAGGTACCAGCCCTGAGCAGTGAATTCTATAACATTAGATACCAGCTCTGAGGAGGGAGATGTATAACCATAGACACTAGACATGAAGAGGGTGTTCTATAACCATGGATACCAGCCCTGAGGAAGGTGTACTATAATCTATAGACTATCCCTAAGGAGTGAGTATTATAACCACAGATATCATTCCTGAGGGGGGTGTTCTATAACCCTAGGTACCAGGCCAGAAGAGGGTGTTTTATAGCCACATATACCATCCCAGATGAGGATGTTCTATAGCCATGGGAACCAGCCCTGAGGAGGGTGTTCTATAACTAGAGATACCATCCCTGACCAGGCTGTTGTACAACTGTAGACATCAGCCCTGAGAAGGGTGTTTAATAGCCATAGATACCAGGCCAGGCTAGGGTGTTCCATAACCATAGTTATCATCCCAGATGAGAGTGTTCTATAACCATAGCAACCAGCCCTGAGGAGCATGTCCTAGTACCACTGGTACCAGCCCTGAAGAGTGTGTTCTATTGCCATAGGTACTGGCCCTGAGGCTGGTATTCTATAACCCATAGATACCAGCCCTGAGGGGGGTGGTCTATAACCATAGAGCCATAGAGACCAACCATTAGGAGGGAGTTTTATCACCATAGACACCAGCCATGAGGAGGGTGTACTATAACCATATGTACCATCACTGAGAAGGATGTTTTATAACCATAGACACCATCCCTGAGGAGAGTATTTTATAACCATAGGGACCATCACTGAGGAGGATGTTCTATAACCATAAATACCAGCACAGAGGAGGGTGTTCAATAATCATAGATACTAGCCCTGAGTAGGGTGTTCTATACCGATAGATACCAGCCCTGAGGAGGGTGTTCTATTACCTAGGTACCAGCCCCAAGGAGGGTGTTCTATAACCATGGATACCAGCCCTGTACAGGGTGTTCTATAACCGTAGATACAAGCACTAGGGAGGGTTTTCTACCCCCATAGATATCAACTTTTAGGAGGGTGTGATGTAAGCCTAGATACCATTCCTGAGGAGGGTGTTCTATCACCATAGATACTGGCCTTGAGGAGGCTATACTATAACCATAGGTAATAGCCCAAAGGAGATTGTTCTATAACCATAGGTACTAGCCCAGATGAGGGTTCCTATCTCCTTAGGTAACTGCCCTGAGGAAGGTGTTCTATATCCATAGGTAACAGCCCTGAGGGGGGTGTTCTATAACCATAAATTAAAGCCCTGAGGAGGGTGAACTGTAACCCTATGTAGCAGCCTTGAGTAAAGTGTTCTATAATCATAGGTACCAAGCCCAAGGAAGATGTTCTATAATCAAAGATAATACTTCTGAGGAAGGTGCTGTATTACCATATAGCAGCCCCAAGGAGAGTGTTCTATAATTATAAATACCAGCAATGAGGAGGATGTTCTATAATCATAGAAACCAGCCCTGTTTTGGGTGTTCTATTACTATAGATACCAGCCCTGAGGTAGCAGCCATGAGGAGGGTATTCTATAACCATAGATACCTGCCTTGAGAAGGGTGTTCTATAATCATAGATACCAATCCTGATACCATCCCTGTGTATGGTGTTCTATAACCATAGGTACCAGGCCAGCGGAGGGTGTTTTCTAAGCATCAATACCAACCCTGAGTAGGGTGTTCTATCACCATAGAGGGTGTTCTATGACCATAGTTACAAGCACTGAAGAGGGTGTTCTCTAACCATAGGTACCAGCCATAATGAGAGTGTTCAGTCACCACAGATACCAGCCCTGAGTAGGGTCTATAGGTACCAGACCTGTGTCAAGTGTTCTATATTCGTAGATACCAGCTCTGAGTGGCCTGTTCTATAACCATAGATACCAGCCCAGGGGAGAGTCTTTTACAGCCATGAATACCACTGCTGAGGAGGGTGTTCTTTATCCATAGGTACCAGCACTGATGAGGCTGTTCTATAACCATAGATACCAGTCCCAAAGAGGATGTACTATAACTATAGATACTAGCACTGAGGAGGCTGTTGCATTACCATAGATTCCAGTCCAGAGGAGGGTGTTCTCTAACCAAAGCTCTCAGCCCTGAGCAGGATGTGCTGTAACCATAGATTTCAACTGTGAGAAGGGTGTTCTATAAGCCTAGATACCAGCCCTGAATAGGGTGTCCTATAACCATAGGTAGCTGCCCTGAGGATGGTGTTGTATAACCATATGAACTAGTCCTGATGAGGGTCTTTTATAACCATAGATACCACCCCTGAGGAGGCTGTCCTATAACCATATGTACACCCCTGAGGAAGGTATTCTATAACCATGGGGACTAATTGTGTGCAGAGTGTTTTATAACTGCAGACATCAGCCTTGTGTTGGATGTTCTATAACAAAAGATTCCAGCCCTGAATAGAGTGTTCTTTAAGTGTTCTCTAACTATAGGTACCAGCTCTGAAGAGGGTGTTCTATAACCATAGATACTAGCCTGGTGGTGGTGGTTCTATAACCATAGATAACATCCCCGAAGAGGGTGTTCTATCACCATAGATTCCAACCCTTAGGAGGGTGTTCCATCACCACAGATACCAGCCATGAGTAGGGTATTTTATAACCATTGATACCATCCCTGAGGAAGGTTTCCTATAACTATAGGTACAGGTCATATGGAGGTTGTTCTATAACCACAGGTACCAACCCTGTGGAGAGTGTTCTATAACCAAAGACTCCATCCCTGAGAAGGGTGTTCTATAACCAAAGACTCCATGATATTTCCCTCCCCTCCCCGACTTTCACCTTCACAACTCTGCTCTCCATCAGTCTCTCTTTTAGTTTTATGTCATCATCTTTTTCTCCTATTATGAGGGTCTTGTGCAGGTATTGCTAGGCACTGTGAGGTCATGGATATTGAGGCTAATTTCTGTCTGGACAGTTGCATTGGAAGGAGTAGTACCCTTCCTTTGGCTCTTACATTCTTTCTGTCACCTCTTCTGCAAGGGACCGCGAGCCTTGGAGGGTGTGATAGAGATGTTTCAGTGCTGGACACTCCTCTGTCTCTTCTTCTGAGCACTATGTTGCCTTTTGGGTCATCCCAGTGGTAATTGCCATCTGAAAAGAGAAGCTTCTCTAAACAGAAGTGAGAGTAGCATTGATAAATGAATATGAACATTAAGTGCCGTGCTTTCAGGGCAATTTGGTGCGAATAATATATGCATTTATCCAGTCAAGAACAGGGTTTGTACCTCTAAGGCTCATGACCTCCCCAGCCATAGGTTTTTGATTAGGTTTTCAGTACCAGGCATGTATTCCCTCCCATAGAGTAGGCCTTAGCCCAATTAGAGAGCAGTTGGTTCCCCCAGAGCAGACATGCAACTATTGCACCTGTTCAGTCATTTGGCCTGTCTGGCCAAACTTGAGTCTTCCATTCTCCACTGTTTTCATCTCTGGTTACTTCTGTCTCCCACAGGGCTGCATGCAGTGCAGCTTTTTCCAGTTTTCAGTTGGCTTGTCTATAGGGAGAAGGTTTTCTACTCAGCACCAGCTTGATTTCTCAGTGACTTTGCTACTGTGGCATGTGAAGTCTCCATCAATAGGGTTTTACCATCTAGGTCTCAAGGGAAACTGAGGGCCTTGGCAATAGCCTGTAATATTTTGGAGGCAACAGGTACAGAGTGTTTTGTAGCCACAGATACCTGCCCTGTGTGGAACGTTCTATAACCAAAGATTCCAGCCCTGAGGAGGGTTTTCTATAACCATAGACATCAGCCCTGTGGAGGGTGTTTTATAATCATACACACCAGCCCTGTGGAGGGTATTCTATAACTATAGGAATCAGTTCGGAGTAGGGTGTTCTATCACCATAGATACCAGCCCTGAGGAGGGTGTTTTTTATCCATATTACAACCCCTGAGGAGGGTATTCTACATCCATAGATTCCAGCCCTAAGGAGGGTGTTCCATAACCATAGGTACCATCTCTGAAGTAACGTGTTCTTTAGCCATAGATACAAGCCCTGATACCCATAGCTTCCAGCCCTGAGGAGGGTGTTCTATTACCATAGATCCTATCCCTGAAGAGGGTGTACTATAGCCACAGGTACCAACTGCCAGCAGAGTGTTCTATCACCATAGATACCAGTCCTGAGTAGGTTGTTCTATATTCATAGATACCAGCCATGAAGAGGTAGTTCTATGAACTTAGGTGCCATGTCTGTGCAGGGTGTTCTTTGACCATAGATACCAGCCCTGAAGAGAGTGTTCAATAATCATAGGTACCTGTCCTGAGGGGGTTGTTATAGAATCACAGGTACAAGTCCTGAGAATGGAGCTTTATAACCACAGATACCATCCCTAAAGAGGATGATCTATAACCATAGATAGCCCTAAGGCGTCGGTTCTATAATCATAGATACCTGCCCTGAGGAGGGTGTTCTAACACCATGAATACCAGCCTTGATGAGGGTGTTGTATAACCAAAGGTACCAGGCCTGAGGAGGGTGACATATAACCATAGATTCCAGTTCTGAGGAGGGTGTTGTGTAACCATAGATACCAGCTGTGTGTACAGTTTTCTATAACCATAGGTACCAGCTCTATGAGATGTGGTCTATAAGCATAGATACCAGCCCTGAGGAGGGTGTTCAATAACAATATGTACCATCCTGAGGAGGGTGATCTATAACCATAGATTCCAGCTCTTAGGAGGGTGTTGTGTAACCATAGATAGCAGCCCTGAGGAGTTTGTTCTATAACCATAGGAGGCAGCCCTTAAGAAGGTGTTTATAGATACCAACCCTGAGGAGAATGTTCTATATCAATTGATTCAAGCCCTGAGGATGGTGTTCTGTAACCATAGATATCAGCCCTGATGAGGGTATACTATAATCATAGGTACCAGCTCTGAGAAGAGTGTTCTATACCCATAGATAACAGCACTGAGGAGAGTGTTTCATAACCATAGGTACCAGCCCTGAAGAGAGTGTTCTGTAACCATACATAGTTGCCCTTAGGACGGTGTTCTATAACCATAGAGACCAGTCCTGATCAGAGTGTTCTATAACCCTATGTAGCAGGCCTGGGGAGAGTGTTCTATAAACGTATGCACCAGCCTCAAGGAGAATTTTGTATAAAGATAGGTAACAGTCCTGTGGAGGATGTTAGGCTAGTGGATTAAAGCTCTGTGCCTGCTACTCTCCAGTAATCCTCCATGGTGGTTGACTCAACAGTCTTCCCTCAGGAAAGAGGAAAGAAGTGAACTTGAACAGGCAGGATTATTTAGTGACAGGACGCACATTTGACATCTCGTTTCCTTGATACCTAAAACACTTCTATGCTTTTCAAGCTGAGGCTTCTCATCATCATGATGCAGTCATCTGACATGGAGAGACCTGGTTGTTTGGTTTTAACACCTCATTTGAAAATCAGCAGCCTGAATCAGCAAGCCTCATCCTCCCCTCTTAATGTCCCACAGCTGTGAATTCCCCAGTTAATTATATGTTGGGTAATGAGGACTTGCTTTTATCTGTATTAAATTTTAGTTTTAAGCTTTATTAATGGGCTTTCATTTTGGCACTTGTGGGAAAGAGGGAGTAAAGATGCCCATTAAATTTTCTCTGGAGTATTTATATATCTTGCTTTCTTCCAAATATTATAATAAAAATCTGCTTCCTTTATTTTCTCCTGTAAACTTCTCTTCATCTATTTTAACCCAAATGCCACCTCTACCATTTCTGAAGTCTACATGTGTCACTTACTAGTTTCTCAAAATCTGTGCTTCAATTTCCTTGCTTGTCAAGTGATAATACTATTCTTTACTTCACAGGTGTGCCATGAAGTATGAGGTCACTTTTACAAAGTAACAAGAAATGTTTGGGCATAGTATATTCCCGTGAAATATTCACTAGGTAAATTACTTACCGTGCCAGCATTTTAGTATTGGTAATGAATTCTTGCTGGCTATTTGGCAACAGAAAATAGCATCATAAAGCTGTTGACCAGTGTCCTCTCCTGAAGATGAAATTCTTCCTTTTGGAGCCCCCCCCCCCCCCGGACACACTATGTTTCTGCAGACATGGGTATCTCTAGTGGGATCTTGTGATCAGGTTCATGGGCAGTATAGACTCTCTGTCTGCCTCCCTACTTACTGTCACTGCAGGCCACTGATCTCTGGGCTGTCTCACACTTGTTCCTGACAGAGATTAGAAATGGCAGTCAGTGTCTCAGTAGCTGATTGAGAAGCCTTCTTCTGCTTTGGTGAGCTGGACCTAGCCTCTAAGGTTACAGCCCAACCCCCATTCTAGGGGCCTTAACAGAACTTAATTTTCAACCTATTTTCTAATCAAACCTGTAACACAATTAGCACTTATCTGGTAGTCTAAATCTTCAGTGTGAAGCACCCTGCTATTTTGGGTGGGAACTTTTGGTATTACTCCTTTCCTGGAGTCTCAGCCCAGACAAATGGATTCATGGCTTTTCTTTTCCAAAGCCTACAAATGCAAAGCACATCTTTCACCTAGGTCACCACTCAGGTGGCAGTGGGCAAGCTGATAGAGCCCTTCAGGCCAGCTCTTCAATGAGCCAGTCTTTTCGCATTAATAATGGTGTCTGAGCCCCACTCTACCTTGAATCACCATTTCATTGAGAGACTTTCTTTGCTCTCTGGCAGTTCTTTGAGGATGGGGGTATGGGAAAGTAACATTTTTGAAGATGACATTTTTGTCCCCTTAGCACCATTTTACAACTTGAGCATTAAACGTTGCTGAGCAAACAAGCACAGCCTTGGGTTTTGTGCTAACATTTTATGACTGTGAATTCAGTGACCTTCTGCTTGGGCTTTGATCTTAATTATTTTAAATATCATAGAGTCTGATTCACAAGGCAGTAACGGCAGGGTCATTATTCTTGGAGTGATTAGTCTAGGTTAGAAATTAGCTCCACGGCCCCCGGCACTGTGCTCTAATATGTTCTGAAATGGAACACCTGGGTGATGGCTGCACAATCATCAGGTTCAATCCGACTCTAATTTAATGAGCTCTGACTTCACATTTTTGTTGTAATCTTGAAGTTTTGCTGTGTGGTATAATTCTATGAATGTTCAGCTAGTGTAACTTATTGCTACTAATTTGTGTAAGAAATATTTGTATAAATATTTTTAGATTAAAAAATCAATCTTTTAAAAGTACGAGTCCATAGCAACCTATCTATAGTGTCAATCTATTTGTCAGGATGTAAACAGCGACAGTAGCATGCCTCCATGGTTTATCCCCAGAGACTCTGCATGAAGTCACAGTCAGTATTAGATATTTAGCATTTGCTTGAAAGGCTCAAGCTTATACATGGACATTTTCGGTTTATTTCTTCTCTCATCACTTCGTATTTTTCATTTTTATCTCTGGACCATCAGTGTCACCTGTGTGAGATTCTGCATTTCAGGCTTATTGGCAATCTGTATATTTTTTTTTTGTTTGTGCAAGTATAATGTGATGTGTTGTGTGTATGTGGTGTGTATGGTGTATGCACATGTATATGGCTATGGGCACCCTGTGCACTCACCTGTGGCGGGGTATGCTTACTTGTGGCAGCTGGAGGGGAGGGAAGTGTTAGGCATCCCCTTCCATAGTTCTTCTGCCCGTTCTTCTTTGAGGTGGAGTCACATCTGATCCTGGAGCTTTCTGTTTATTGGAGATACCACTATTCTCAGGTCTCTGTCTCTATGGAACTGGGTTTACTGACATGCAAGGCCAGGATCAGATTTTTAAAAAATATTTTATCATTTATTTATTATTTTATTTTGAGAGAGGGAAAGAGGGAGGGAGGGAGAGAGAGAGAGAGAGAGAAAGAGAGAGAAAGGGTGCACTAGGGCTTCCAGCCACTGCATATAAACTCCAGATGCATGTGCCACTGTGTGCATCTGGCTTATGTGAGTCCTAGGGAATTGAACCAAGGTCCTTTGGCTTTGTAGGCAAGTCCCTTAACCGTTAAACCATCCCTCCAGCCCCAGAAGTCCAGCTTTTTATGTGAGTCTTGGGGATTGAACTCTAATGATCTCTCAGATCTCCTCAGACCCTGCTGCTTGAACAAAAGTGCTCGTAAGTTCTGAGTCATCTTGCCAGCCTCAAGAATTTGCATCTTTAACCAGATAGTCAGGTGACTTATAGGGGAAATGACATTTGAAAAATATTCATTCACTTCAAATTTACATGAAATTCTGCCCCTCTCATTGGTATTTTAAACCAAAAATCTTAAATGCAAATCAAGTAATAAAGAAAAGTAAATATAGGGCTGGAGAGATGGCTTAGTGGTTAAGGTGCTTGATTATAAAGCCAAAGGACCCATGTAAGCCAGATGCACAAGGTGACACATGAGTTTAGAGTTCATTTTGGCAGCTGCAGGCCCTGACACAGTCATTGTCTCTCTTTCTGCCTCTTTCTCACTCTCTTAAGTAAATTAATTAATAAAATGTTAAAAAGTAAATATAATGCAGATTTATAACAATATCAAAAAATCCTGACCCAGCCATTTCCTGCAAGGCCACCTTGCCATTTTTATCCAAGTTCACTTCACTGTTTTCCTAGCTTAGGGCCCACTGGCTAACTAGCCTTTTGCTTCTCCCACCTGCACAACAGAATCCCAGATTCCTCTCTGCATAGCACAAGAATGATTTTAGACTATAAGATAGATCCCTCTTCTGCTCAAAGCTTTTTTTTGGCTCCTCATACCCCACAGTGTACAAGTAGGAGACTGTTACACACAGATTTAGTCTACCCAAGCATTAGATATGATCAGTGTTTCTAAGCTCCTAGGTAATGCTAAAAGCTCAATGATGAACAAAATGAATAATGAAATAAAAAGCAGTTGACCTTGGAGAATCAATATCCTAAATACTTTTTTTAAAATTTATTCTTATTTATTTATTTGAGAGCGATGGACAGAGAAAGAGGCAAAGAGAGAGAGAGAGAGAGAGAGAGGGAGAGAGAGAGAGAGAGAGAGAGAGAGAGAGAGCAAGTGCACCAGGGCCTCCAACCATTGCAAACGAACTCCAGATACACCTTGTGCATTCTGGCTTATGTGGGTCCTGGGGAACTGAGCCTTGAACTGCGGTTCTTAGGCTTCATAGGAAAGTCCATAGCCACTAAGCCATCTCTTCAGTCCTCCTAAATACTTTTTTTAAAATTAAAAAAAAATGAGGCAAGTCCAATAGATGCCTTTTTTGTTTTGCATGCTTGTGCATGTGAGAGAGAGAGAGAGAGAGAGAGAGAGAGAGAATTGATGTGCCAGGGCCTCCAGCCAGTACAATCAAACTCCAGACATGTGTGCTACTTTGTGCACATGTGTGACCTTGAACGCTTGTGTCACCTTGTGCATTTGGCTTACATGGAACCTGGGGAATCAAACATGAGTCCTTAGGCTTCACAGGCAAGCACCTTAACCACTAAGCCATCTCTCTAGTTTTGTAAATACTTTTAACATCATGCAAACTATTCCTGGAGAGGGTGGATCCTGGGCATCATCCAGGTGTCTTCTTCTCTAATGATATCTGAGTACAGAGTTACTGTTCAGTTTTGTAAATCTATGAAACCACTGAGGGTGATATCTCAGAGCTTTCTTCACTAGTCAAGTTAAAGAATTCATATTTGCTGCCCACTTCTTGCTTAGAATTCTAGTATGTCAGTCTGAGGGAAGAAAAGAAGCATCTTTAGACAGTTGGAGGCATGGTACCTGGATTTGGCCATCCTTGGCAAAGGAACCTTATATCCTGCTAGTAAAATTGTGTTGTCACCCTGCCCTCTAGCTACTTTGACTCCTTTCTGCTAGTGGTGTAATTCTTCCTTCACATTTTCTACTTGCTTTCTCTTCCTTCCTGCTTCCCATTCAGACTTCTCATGCTCCTGTGAGAAGCACTGTAGATTGTGAACTGTGATTTTCTGAGTTTAAAGAGAAGTTTAATTGTCATTATTTATATTTTTTATTCAGTATATTGCCTTGCCTTGGAAAACTAAGTATTTTTATTTAGCAGTATAATAGGTCTCAAAGGAGAAAACCCCCATGTCTGCCCTGAGTGGTCAGTTGAACTTGAGCAAATACTTCTCAGTCAGTTTAGCATGGGGATTCCTGTCTATTCTCAACGTGCTTCAAAGAGCCAAACTTTTGCTTTGTTCAAAGCAAAAAAAAAGTTAGGTATCACAAAAATCATTTACATTTTGTGCCAATTTTCTTTGTATTGTGTTGCCACAGACTTAAACAACAACACCTTCCCTCTCTTATGTTCTAGAAATTTGACACTCTACCATTGCCACTCAGAAATGAAATATATGTCCTCTCTCCTTGACTGGCACAGTGAATAAAGATGAAAGCAGATTATATGTGATATTTGGAGGCCGGGTCATACAGACACCAAGTATTTTGGAACATCTGAGTTTCTCATGCTGTGAGTAAGCTACTTTGTGAAGAAGCATATACTTTGCCATAATTTGAATGCAAACTCTCTGAATCTACTTAGAATTAGCTTAATTTTTCTAACAATTAATATCATGATGAAAATGGTGTGATTCAGTTCTTGGACCTATTTTTAAGGGGTAGAAGCACTGATGGAAGGATGTCCCCCTGGGAAACTTCCTATCATGCATTCAAGCAGAAAATATGAATATCAAGGTTAATCACAGCCCTCATCTGGACAGTATTATGTTTAACAAAGTGCAGGCACTGCATTGAATAAGTCATGTCATGAAAGGCAGTGGGTATCCAGTTATGGGGAAGACAAAGTCTGGTAGGAATGAGCTGTTTCAGAATGGACTTCTGAATAACCTTAATGGCAGTGAGCCTGGTGCTAGAAACCACTCGTCAAGGCAGTATTCAAAGGTAGGACAGTTCATCAGTGCAAAGCTATATTCTTAATCTAGCACCTGCTATCAGGCTCTCTGGAAAAGAGGAAGCCTGGCTTATCTGTGGTTCTGATCCTGCCTCTACAACCCCCAGGTGAGAACTGGCTCAGAGCAGGCTTCCTCTAGTGGACAAGGAACTAAAAGCTATACTGCTGTCTTTATCAATCTACTTGTTAAGAGATAAAAGCAAAATGTAAATAGGTTAATAATATTGTCTTATTTTCTAAGATGTTTACTTTGACTAATTTTGTCTTAATCTACTAATTTTAACTCAAATTCTCAATCACCAACTGTTGCAGTCAGATTCACACTGCTGGCAGAAATCACCCAACTAAGACCAGGCTTTGGGGAAAAAAAAGGTTTATTTTGGCTTATAGACTTGAGGGGAAACTCCATGATGGCAGGGGTAAATGATAGAATGAGCAGAGAGTGGACATCACCCCCTGGCCAACAAAAGGTGGACAATAGCAACAGGAGAGTGTGCCCAACAACACTGGAAAGGGGACACTGGTTATAACACCCATAAGCTCACCCCTAACAATATACTGCCTCCAGGAAGCATTAATTCTCAAAACTCCATCAGCTGGGAACCTAGCATCCAGAACACCTAAATTTATGGGGAAGACATGAATCAAACCACTACATTCTTCCCCTGACCCTATAAACTGATAACAATACATGTTATAAAATACAATGCATTCTCCCAACTTTAAAAGTCCCCATAGTTTTTATTAATACTAATGATGTTCAAACATCCCCATAACCCAAGGTGTTTTAACTGAGGCATAATACAAAAAAATCCCCCCAAACCCCATAATGGCACAGAATAAACATTCACACTGTAAAAGATGGCACTGGGCATAGCAAAGAAATATTCAACCAATACAAGATTTAAAACAACCAGGGAAAACATCAAACTCTGTAGCTCCAAGTCCAACAACTCTAGTCAGTGACAAATTTCCAAGTCCAATAATTGTAAATAGCAACAAGTCTCTGAAGTTCCAATTCCACCCCTCCAGCTAGGCTAGTCACAGTCCTGGACAACTTCATTTGGGCCGGCGGTTTTCCTTAGCAGCCATCTTGTGGTCCTGGCATGTCCACTGGGTCTCCACTGCAACCCACAGTCCATCCTCATGGATACATTGGGTCTCAATGCAGGCATCCAGCAAACTCTTCACACTGTCCATAGGAATTTCTAAAACACAAGACCATGCTGCAAATTCAATGACCCTCTCCTTCCTGCATTTCTGTACTCCATAACACTGCATGAAGTGGCAATTTGTTAATCCAGGGGAAAATAAGGCCCCTTCAAAAGACTGCATTCTTTCTGTTGTCCCAATGCAGGTCAGCTGGCCCAATCTCAGTGGTTATAATTTCTCATGCAATTGCAGTTGACTAGGCAACAGTTTTGGTCAAAAGATTTCTTTCTGTGCCACAATCCCTCTGCTCACACCACTCCGTTTCTACACAAAGCAACCCTGCACAAGTTCTCAGGACATGACCGTAACAGCTAGCCTCTCACACAAACTGCTTCTATCCCAGTCTAACAAAGCTCTTTCTCATCCTCATAAGCCAAACCTCACAGTCCATAGTTCTTACTGCATTCAGGTCTTTCAACTCAGACCAGAATAGTCCATCAAGCTGTACTTACAGCACTGCAAGGTGTTTCTTAGGCCAAGGTTTCAAATCCTTCCACATTCCTCTTGAAAATCAGCTCCAAAAAGCCAAAGCTGCCAGGTGTGGTGGTGCACGCCTTTCATCCCAGCACTTGGGAAGCAGAGGTAGGAGGATCACCATGAGTTCGAGGCCACCCTGAGACTCCATAATGAATTCCAGGTCAGCCTGGGCTAGAGTGAAACCCTACCTCAAAAAACAAAAAATAAAAAACAAAACAAACAAACAAAAAAAAAGCCAAAGCCACACATTCAGGTGTCTAGCAGCAATGCCACTCTCGTTACCAACTTTAGTGTTGCAGTCAGGTTTGCATTGCTGACATAATCACCTGATCAAGAACAGCTTTGGGGGAAAAAAAAAGGTTTATTTTGGCTGACAGACTTGAGGGGAAGCTCCATGATGGCAGGGGAAAATGATAGCATGAGTAGAGCGTTGACATCACCACCTGACCAACATAAGGTGGACAATAGCAACAGGAGAGTGTGCCAAACACTGGCAAGGGGACACTGGCTATAACACCCATAAGCCCGCCCCCAGCAATACACTGCCTCCAGGAGCCATTAATTCCCAAATCTCTATTAGCAGGGAACCTAGCATTCAGAACACCCAAGTTTATGGGGGACACCTAAAACAACCCACCACACCTACTTAGTTTTTTCCTTGCAAATGGCAAACACTCATGAAATTCATAAGCCATCATAAACTTAAGGGTGGTATCCCTTGGGTGAATGGGCCCTTCTGCCAGTTTGCAGATGTAGTGGAAGGGAGGAAGTAGTCAGGACATAAGTAAGCTGCAAAGAGGATGAACTGTCCATTGCATGACAAAAAGAGGCCCAGGGAAAGCCTTGTAAACATTAGGAAAAGATTGGAACAATCTTGAAAGGAATTTGGTGCACTTTATCCTGTGCGAATGAAACAAAAATGAAAAAGTACGTATACATGTTTATTTTATTCTATGCTACATGTCCAGAAATTAGAGCAATGCTTGGTATGTAATAAATATTCAGAAATATTTGTGGAGCAAATTAACACATATAATCCCCAAACTCCACAGTATAATTCTGAGATAAATCTGGATCATGATCCCTAAGCATTACTAGTAATGGTAGTAAAGAAAGGAACTTCTTTAGAAATCTTCAACATTAGGGAAGAACAAATTATTTTGACCACCTTTGAATTAATTAATTGGATCCGCCAAATGCAGCTGAATAAAAGCTATATATTCTAGGGATAGAGATCAATCCAACACTTCCCAGTTCCCTGGTCCTCCCATAGAGTTCCTTTTATTTCCTTTTTATAGTCATGCAGCTCATAACCACTCTCTATTAGACTGTGATCTTTAGCATTCTGTTAAAGGGAGCTCTTCCTCTTCCAGCAAATGTGCAAAGTGTGGAGACCCATCCCCCTCTTAAATAAAGAAACACAGAAGTCAATTCATAGGAGAGATCCTGGGACATGACCAGGCTGTAACTCCCAAAAGTCAAGGAAACTTGACCCTCTCTTTAATAAGCAAATGGTTGACCTTGTGACATCCACTTACCACTTTTACTTTCTCATTTGAGGCCCCAGGAGATAGGTTTCCTGTCTTGTCTAGCAGATATATCATGAAATTCCAAGCATACCCAATTTCTCAGGCCACTTGGGCAAGGTGTCAGAATGAAACGTGAACCATCCCATGCTTCATGCTGCTTTATATGTTATGTATGTCTATATATATTTATCAATCACCTCATTCAATGAAAGAGCTCTGTTTCCAGGTGTCCATATTCCAGGTCTATTCACTGAATTCCCAGAACTAGGAAGACTGGAGTGCCTATTTTTTTTTTTCTTAAGATTTAAACTGGGACATATTTATGTGGCTCCTCAGAGGGTTTCTATGAGATGGACCAGACTACACACAGTGTGGGTGGGCATATCAACTCACCTTTTAACTGACCTTCCTCAGTCCCTGTTCCATTCTCTAAGGTTCATTCCCATTTCCTCCTCACAAACTACCTACACTGAGGGCTTTACTTTTGGTAGAGTCCAAATTAAGAAAATTTGTCATATGCAAGGGTCTTGAGAGTATTACATCCTACACAGACACTCCAGCAGCACTAGTATGCAAATTATCCAAGTCTCCCATGGAAATGCCACTGATTTGTGCTATTGGCCCTTTACTATGGGGTAAACACTCCCACCATTGTTAATACCAGATTCCAAGAAGTTGTCACTAAATTCAGTGAGGGAATCCTTGTGTAGCATCCCCTGCCCAAACTCAAGCAGCTCCAAGTTGACCCCAGGGCAGCACACCAGAGCACACATGTCATAATTGTTAAGAAATATCAATGAAATTGTAGATACTATTTTTCTGTTAGTTGACCTAACACATTGAACTGTATGCTGCTTTACTTTAAGCATTTAAGGAGTGCATATTTTATGAACTTAAATATATTCAGAATGTAGATCACTGAGATTTGGAACTGCCTGTCTAATCATCTTGCATAAAAAGCAGTTGTCATCTTCTCATAGGGAAATAGGAGGCATTCAAGTTAGGATAACTTAAGGAGAGTTTAATAGAAGATTTATTTACAAACAAGTGGGAAGGGGATATTATAACTCATGATTTGTGTTATGTCACTGGATCTCTGTTATTAATCCTAATCTCAATGGGGTACAAGAAATATTTATCAGATCCTAGGAATTAAAGGCAAAACAGAAAAGGCTACCTGACCAAAGTCTAAAGTTTGCAAATGACAGAGTCCACAGTTTACAAATGAGAGAAAATTTGTATGTGACATAGTTCAAACAGCCTATGAGACTTTGCAGAGGGTTTCCGGAAGAATCATTCTGGCAGCCCTCTCTTTCCTTCCAATCTACCTGGGCAACCCTTTGGTAAATCCCTCTATCTTTAAGAAGCATCTATCTGGTTCTTGCAGGATCTGCACAGTCAGATATACCCTAGTCGATTCACTAGGTTGGCACATGCATATGTCTTCGCAACATGGACTATTTGAGTTCACACAGACTGAGATTCCAGTCAAGGTAGGTTGTACTATGAAATAACAACAGCACTTAGGCTGAGAGGAGGAATCAGAGAAAGTGGAATGAAGTCCAATGCTGATCTGCTTGCTGGGAAAGCTGTGCTTTAACTAAGGAAAGTGCCGCAGTTGAAGTTGGAAGGGCTGGTTTATCCTGCAAAAAGTGGAAATTTACAAAGCAAGTATGCCAGGGAACATTCTGAAGGAGATCCAAAGGAAAGGTGTCTAGACAATATTAAGGTGTGGCTGGACAACACCGTCAGTAGCCGGCTAGTGACACAAATAAACTATCTATAAAGTTAGCAGCTCAGAATGGTTGCTATAGATACCCTTGGAATGGAACTAACTGCCAATGGGTTTCTAGCAATGCTTTCTTCCCAACACATTAAAATGTTTAGAGGAAATCTCCTTGATTTTATTTTTAATTCTTGAGTACTGACACATCCGTGTGGAAAAGCCTAGGTTTAAGCATATGGGCCTGGGATTCTACCTGACCTACATTTTGACCTCATTTTCCTTTGTAATCTTTGGTCAACAGGATTCAGAGAACTACAAAATCTGAGACCTGGATTTTTGACCTTCATTATTGCTTTCCACTAGTAGAATGTGGAGCAGGGTGAAATGACATAAGTATTGCTTTAAATGTGCAAAGATTGTCAAATAAATGAGCCAGTGCTCATGATCCTTAAGTGGGAGGCACTAGATTCCTGGAAGCTGAAATTTTGTGCAGACTTGAGTATTGTTGGCATTCTGTAGCTCCACAGATGCCAGCTTGCCACACTGCTTAGCTTCCTCCTCCATATACCCAGAGTCACAACTTCAGGATGACACTTATCTGGGGATGGGACTGCGGTTGACATGTGAAATATACTTTAACCTCATGGTATGGCTCTCTGTCTTCCAGACAGAGCATGAAAATTGCAATCTTAAAGTGAGAATGGCTGTACCTTTAGGTGCATGAGACCTTTACAACATTGGACTCATTAAAATTCCCTTGTGGAAAGTGAGGGGACATGGAGCAGTTCATCTGGCTTCTCCAATCCCTGAGAATATATAAATGACAACAATTACTGTGGAGAAATTGTCAGTAGTTTAGCTGCCAGGAAGCTTCCCCTGCTCCGGTAACTAACCTCTCACCCATTCTCCTGTAAGTCATCCCAATAAACTCAAAGGTTCGCTAAGGTAGATGGGTGGGGTAGTATCTTTGGCCTTTTATTGGTGCATTGAGTCAGTAGATGTTTGATTACACCTCCCTGGTAAAAGTCACACCATAACTCATATTTTTATTACAAAGATGGAAGGGAGATGATAGGGATAGTGTTAAACAAAAGAGCCAAAGGTGATTGGGATGCTGTTTAGCTATGATTAAGAGAAGGAAACCCCAAACTTGCAAAAAAAATGGGGTTGTCTTTGATTTTACATCTTGACAATTAATCCTCAATCTTGGCTTGTGATATGGGTTCTGTGAGTCTTTCAATTGTGTGCTGGGTCTGTATTCATGGTACCTAGAGAGATACCATTGCACCCAACCCACACCCTGCATCAACCAGAGAATGAGTACCTATTCCAGAACCTTCCGGTAATTCCAAGAAGTCACCTCTTGCCTGTTACTTACTAAATCATAGGGTCAGAATATCAAAGACAATGCATGACTGGGAGGGCAGAGGGGTCACTTGGCTCCAGGTATGAATGTGGAGAACATTGACAAGCCAAGAGGGGTCTGACCACAGTTGATCTTGTTCTGCAGTGAGTTCAGGCAACACCACCTCTGAATCAATGACAATGTCTCTAAGCCAGTTACATGGTACATCAAACCATAAATGCATGTTAAAGACAGTGCCATTAGCTACACACTGTGCTGGGATATGTTGCCCATTGGTTTGTCTTAACTTTCTCAGCTTTCTAAGTTGAAATTATGAATAATAACTGATATTTTGCATATGCACAAAATAAATGGTAGACTCAATAGTCAAAATGGTAATTTACTGCTATTCTTTCAATATATTTTATGTAGTGCCAAAATGATAGTAATTTTGTTTTAGTTGTTTCTGTAATTATAAAAGATAGTATTTTTAAATTACTATAAGTAAATGGGTAGATAATTAATATTATAACTAATAACAGTATGTTTAATTTTATATCATATAACATGTAATTAATATCTCTTCATAATTTGTTAATATTTTTCTGTTTATATAATTCCAAGGAGCTAATTTGAATAAAAACACTCCCTTTAACTATTTAAATTTAATAATTGTAGATTACAAGCTTTGTCTTATTGGCCTATGGCATTATACCATAGTTACTGCAAATGACTAATAAACTTCTGCACTGATGATTATGATTGTTAGTAATTATTAATAAACTGATAATTATTCATATCTATTCACTTGTGTGCAGTGATGTACATTTCCTCCTCTTTGTATCCTACACCTAATGTGTGTCATGGTCTAACTTTTGAGGAAATAATTGTATAGATATCTGTGACAACAATGCCTGCCTATTCAAGCTTTTACTTTTGTACTAACTACCTTATCTTCACCAATTTATTCTCATAGATACTTTTTAAATTTATGAATTAAGGCAGTGGGGCAGATAAATGCTTCAAATCATAGGAACATTTAATGTATTTTTTAGGACTATTCTCTCTTAAAAATTTTTATTGATACTTTCTATAGTTACAGACAATAAAAATGATAATTTCCTCCCCTCTCCCACTTTACCCTTCATAATTCCACTCTCCATCATATCCCCTCCCTCTCTCCATTAATCTCTCTTTTAGTTTGATGTCATCATCTTTTTATCCTATTATGAGGGTCTTGTGAATGTATTGCTAGGCACTGCAAGGTCATGGATATTGAGGCCAATTTCTGTCTGGACAGTTGCATTGGAAGGAGTGGTACCCTTCCTTTGGCTCTTAAATTCTTTCTGCCACCTCTTTCTCAATGGAACCTGAGCCTTGGAGGGTGTGATAGAGATGTTTAGTGCTGGACGCTCCTCTGTCACTTCTTCTCAACACTATGTTGTCTTTTCGGTCATCCCAGTGGTCACCACCATCTGAAAAGAGAAGCTTCTCTAACCAAAAGTGAGAGTAGCATTAATATATGAATATGAACATTAATTGTAGTGCTTTCAGGGCTGTCTCAAGAAACTCCACACTGATTTCCACAATGGCTATACCAGATTACATTCCCACCAACAGTGTGGAAGTGTTCCCCTTTTTCCACTTCCTCACTAGAATTAATTGTCATTTGTCTTCTTGATGTTAGCCATTTTAACAGGAGAGAGATGGAATCTCAAAGTAGTTTTAATTTGCATTTCTCCGATAGCTAAGGCGGTAGCATACCTTTTAGATGTTTACATGCCATCTGTATTTCTTTCTTTGAGATCTCTCTAGTTAATTCAATAGCCCATTTTTTAATTGGGTTGTTTGATTTCCTATTCTTTTCTTTTTTTGAGTTCTTTGTATATTCTAGGTATTAATCCTCTGTCAGACCTATATCTGGAAAGATTTACCCCCATTCTATAGGTTGTCTCTTTGCTGTATTCACAGTGTCCTTTGCTGTACAAAAGTTTCATAATTTTATGAGATCCCAGTGGTTGATTAGTGGTTTTATTTCCAGAGAAATTGGGTTATATTCAGAAAGTCACTGCCTATGCCAATATATTGAAGGATTTCCCTTACCTTTTCCTCTAGCAGTATCATTTTCAGGTCTGACATTAAGGTCCCTGATCCATTTGGTCTTGATTCTTGTGCATGGAGAAAGATAAGGGTCTGTTTTCATCCTTCTACATATACATATCCAATTTTCCCAGCCCTACTTGTTGAAGAGGCTGTCTTTTCTCCAATAAATATTTCTGGTGTTTTTGTCAAATATCAGATGGATATAGCTGCCTGGATTACATCTGGGTTGTCTATTCTGTTCCACTGATCTACATGTCTGTCTTTGTGCCTGTACCATGCTGTTTATGTTACTATGGATTTGTAATATAGCTTAAAAACTGGGTATGGTTATAACAGAAGCCTTACCTTTTGTTCCTCAAAACTGTTTTGGCTTTTCAAGGTTTTTTGTTCTTCCAAGATTTTTTTACTATTTCTGTGAAGGGGATTACATTAAATGTGTAGATTGCTTTTGGTGAGATTGACATTTTCACAATATTGATTCTTCAAATTCAAGAACATGGGATGTCTTTCCATTTCCTTGTGTCTTCTTCAATTTCTCTCCTGAGTGTTTTAAAGTTTTCATTGTAGAGGTCCTTTACTTCCTTGGTTAGGTTTATTCCAAGGTACTTTATTATTATTTGTTTGAAGCAATTGTGAATGGGAGAGATTCCCTAATTTCATCCTCCGCATGTTTGTTGTTAGTATATAGGAAAGCTACTGATTTCTGTCTGTTTATTTTGTATCCTGCTATATTGCTAAAAGTGTTTATCAGCTCTAACAGTTTGCTCATAGAGTCTTTAGGGTCCTTTATGAATAGAATCATATCATCTACAAATAATGATAATATGATCTCTTCCTTTCCAATTTCTATCCTTTTTATGAGTGTCTCTTGCTTTATTGCTATAGCTAAGAGTTCCAGTACTATATTAAATAAAAGTGGGGACAGTGGACAACCTTGTCTTGTTCCTGAATTTAGTGGAAAAGCTTAAAGTTTTCCCCATTTAGCATTATGTTGGCTCCAGATTTGCCATAAATAGCTTTTATTATGTTCATATATGTCCCTTCTTTTCCCAGTTTCTGTAGGACTTTTTTTTTTCATATTTAGAGGTAGGGTCTCACTATAGCTCAGGCTAACCTGGAATTCACTATGTCATCTCAGTGTGGCCTCAGATTCACAGTGATCTTCCTACCTCTGCCTCCTGAGTGCTAAGATTAAAGACATGCACCACCATACTTGGCTTTGTAGGACTTTTAACATGAAGGATTGTTGGGTTTTGTCAAATGCCTTTTCTGCATCTATTGACATAATCATGTGATTTTTGTCATTCAGTCCATTTATATTGTTTATTACATTGATCTATTTGCATATGTTGAACCATTCCTGAATGTCTGGGATAAATCCTACTTGGTCAGATGAATAATCTTTCTGACATATTCTTATATTCTGTTTGCCAGTATTTTGTTCAGAGTTTTTGCATCTATGTTCATGAGGGAGATTGGTAATTTTCTTTTTTTGTTCTGTTTTTGTCTGGTTTTTGTATCAGAGTGATACTGGCTTTGTAGAAGGAGTTTGGTAGAATTCCTTCCTTTTCTATTTAATGGAAAAGTGAGAAGCGGTGATGTTAGTTCTTCCATGAATGTCTGGTAAAATTCACCAGTGAATCCATCTGGGCCTGGACTTTTTTTAGTTGGGAGACATTTTAAACTGCTTGGATCTCCATACTTGTTATATATCCTTTTAAATGGCTTATCTCATCTCGATTTAATTTTGGTATGTCCTATGAATCAAGAAAATCATCCATTTCTTTCAGATTTTCAAACCTAGAGGCATATATATTCTTAAATTATGTCCTTATGATTTTCTGAATTTCTTTGGTATCTGTTGTAATGATGCCTTTTCATCTCTAATTTTATTAATGTTTTGTCTCTAGTCTGTTTCTTCTGGTCAAATTTGCTAAGGGTTTATTATCCATCTTGTATATCCTTTCAAAGTACCAAGTCTTTGTTTCATTGATTCTTTGTATTGTATTTTTGGTTTCTTTTTCATTAACTTCTGCACTGATCTTTATTATTTCTTCCCATGAACTGATTTTTGGTTTGCTTTGTTCTTTTTTTTTTTTTTTTTTTTTTTTTACAAGGCTTTAGGGTGAAGCATTAAATTGTTCAATTGTGAACTCTCTAATTTCTTAATATAGGCACTTAGAGCTGTAAATTTCCCACTTAGGACTGCCTTCATTGTGTCCCAAAAATCTTGGCATGTTGTATTCTTATCATCATTTTATTCTATGAATTTATTGATTTCTTTAATGACACATTCATCACTCAATAATGTACTGGTTAGTCTCCATGGATTTCTGTATGATCTACAGTTTTTCTTGTTACTGAGTGACCTTAAGTCTAACAATATTTGTTTGATGAAATTGTGAGGCCCAATGTTAGGTGCATATACTTTTAGCATTATAATGTCCTCTTGTTGGAGTGTTCCTTTAATCAGTCTAAAGTGACCTTCTTTATCTGTTCTCACTAATGTTGGTTTTAAGTCTATCCTGTCAGATATTAGTATAACAACCCCTGCTTGCTTTCTAGTCCTGTTTGCTTGAATTACCATTTTCCATCCTTTCACCCTAAGATAGTGTCTATCTTTTATTGTTACATGAGTTTCCTACAAGCAACAAACAGCAGGATCCTGCTGTATGGTCCAGTCATCAAGTCTGTGTCTTTGGTTGGGGTATTGAAGCCACTGATATTAAGAGTTATTATTGAAAGGTATGTATTTATTCTCATCATTCTTCTTGTTTTGTAGTGCTTCCTGTTTCCCTTTACTCTCTTGATTTAAGTATTATTTCAGTATGGTTTATTTTTCCTGCTTCCTCATGTGTTGAGCCTGGACAGGCCCACACGTGAGGCCTAGTGGAACTTCCTGAGCCTAGCTAAAGTTTGGCAATCTGCCTCTGGCCAGATGTGACTCAACAAGATGCCTAATGGCCTCTGGCCTGTTACTTCCACAAAGGAGTTGGAATTCTTGCACGTGCACTTAGAACCAATCATTTCAAAAGTCGTGATATATTATTGGCCCTTACCTCTTCCCCCATCCTAGAATCCCCTCCTTCATTCTCAACATTATATAGGCAACTGCCTGTAACAATAAAGCAAGTTCCTGCTTCGATAAGACTCCAGACTCAGTGGGGTTTTTCTCTGGTGACTAGGAGAGGTTCTGAGTTGTCCGACGTTCACCCTCTTCCTCAACCTCTTGGGAGGAACCAGCGGGCCTGGTCCTTCCTCAGCACTACCTGTTGGGTGGAGCCCAGCCTCTGACACCTAATGTGGGGCTCCAGGAACCCAGCAGACTAGTGCCCCATGAGAGGCATTCGTTGAGGAGGTCAATCGGTGTGCAGGTGAGCGTACCCTCATAAATTATGAGGCAGTCTTCATATTTAATGTGCTAAACTTTGCTTCTATAACCTGTGCTTGTTTGTCAATATCTCTTCGTTCTCTTTCTCTTTCCTTTCACTTTCGGTTCACAGGCAAGCTGCATCTGCAGCTTTTGTACAGCATGTTTACCTATCTTTTGGATCCTTGTGGTTGTGTTGTACTCGTGTGTCTGTGGGCTGTTATTGCCCTAATTTTATGGATATTTCTATCTCAACTTTATAATATGGGACAGTCTACCTCTAAATCCAATCCTGCCTTAGAATCTCTCAGGGCACTCCTAAAGAGTAGAGGGCTTGATTTGACTGATAATCAGGTTCGATGGACTTGGGATTGCCTTCTTAAGCTGGTGCCATGGCTGCCAGAAGGAAATCTCTTTGATTGGGACACATGGCATAGGGTAGAGGCTCTTGTTTGTGGGGCACATGTGGAGAAGGGTCAAATACCCCCCTCAGAGGTCCTCCTTACAATCTTGGCCCTCAAGGACTGCTTCCCTCCAAGGCTAACTAAACATAAACAAAAGGCAGTGGAAAAAGATAGTATACAGCCTGATCCGGCTACTCCTCCTGGAGATACAGCTTTAAAAACCTTAGAAAAGGGTACACCTTTATACTCCTCACTTGATCCCTTTGATAGTGCTCCCTGGCCTTCTGGGGGACCTCCTCCACCTCCTCCATTGACTAATCCTTTCTGGACCCCCTCTGCCCCTCCTTCATATTCGGCTGCCAAGCCGCCAGAAAATAAAGCTACTTTTTTTATTTCCCATCAATCTAAATCCTGGGGGCAAGCGCCCTGCTGCCTGGTATCCGTGGGAAGCTCAGGACCTTAAGGAGCTTAAAAAGGCAGTCTCAGATGATGGACCCAACTCTCCTTGGGCTGAGACCCTGTTACAGGGACTTGCCCATCAACCTTGTACAACCTAAGATTGGAAAAATGTAGTCAGGGCTGTCTTGTTGGGTCCCCTATACATTAAGTGGTGTGCCTTTTTTTAAAGATGAGTGCCATACATAGGCAGAATGAGACCAAAGTCAACAGCCCCCTGTGCCAATAACTTTTGGGATGCTCTCCAGTACCTCTGATCAATATGCTACAGGCACTCAACAGGCAGCTATCCCTGACCCATATAGGGACCAGGTCAGGGCACTGGGCTTGGCGGCATGGAAAAGGCTTGATGAGGGACCCTCTGAACCCCCCCCCCCCTTATGGGTATTACTCAGAAATCATCTCAGGACTTGGCTACATTTATAGATAGGGTGGAAAAAAGCCTTCAAAGAAAATTTCCCCCAGGGGCATTATGGGATCAGTTTACTAGAATGTTGGTCTGGGAAGGGATGACGGCCGATCACCGCCTTGCCTGTGCGGGTCTCAAGGACAACTCCATGAGTAGCTGGATTGTAGCCACCAAGGACGTTGGCACTATCTCCCATCAGGCTAGGGCCATGGCTGCCGCCCTTCAGGAAAATAAACAGAGAGATTTGGCCACTACGATCTACGCATTACAGTTAAATCCTAAAAAATCAACATGTTTCTGGTGCGAAGATGAGGGCCACTTTAAAAAGGAGTGCCCAACAAGACAAAGCCTCCCCCGCCCTTTGGGGGGATGACCAACGCCCCTTGCACCTGCTGCCCTAAATGCAAAAAGGGGTTTCATTGGGCTAGGGAGTGTTGGTTGAAGTTTGACATACAGGGAAAGTCTTTAAACTGCTCCCAGGGCTCCCCCCAGCCCCATTAAATAAGGGGAAAAAGACCATCAAAGCCCATTGGACCACCCTCTGGTCCCCGGCCTTAGACTCAAAATTATTTTAAATATTGGCATATCCTCCTGAGAAAGGAGGAAGTGCCCCCCTCCTGGCAGCTTGTGCCTAGCCCTCCCCTACTGGGAGTTGGCAGGCAATCCACCTCCTGGGAGACTGCCACGTGGCTCCCTTGGACTGACCCAGGTGGGGACAGGGGAAAAGTCTGCCCTCTCATGGTGACTGGGCTCACTGCTAACTTACTGGGGTAAGATATCCTTGGAGATGCCAAGGCTTTCATCACTACTGACTATAAGGCCTTTTATAATGACTTGTTAGATAAAAAAGAATATCAACAACAGTTTGAGGAAGGGAGGGAATGTCATCCCCACTATAGAGATGACCCTTACTTTGAGCAACTCAGACAAAAGTACTCCAATGAACACGCCCAATTCTAAGGGCCACTGCCCAGCTCCCCCTCCCATTTAAAATCCAGTGGAGACTGGGGGATCCTATATGGGTTGAACAGTGGCCTCTCCCTTCTTCTAAGTTACACCAACTCCACATACTTATTGATCAACAGTTGGAGGCCGGACATATCCATCCCTCCACTAGTCCCTGGAATTCTCCTGTCTTTGTCATAAAAAAAATCCTAATGGGTCCTGGAGATTTTTACATGATGTAAGGAAAATCAATGAATGCATGATCTCCTTCAGAACCCCCCCAGAGGGGACTCCCATGGATCCCAGTTATTCCCAATATATACCATATTACTATCATTGACATTAAAGATTGCTTCTTCTCTATCCCTCTCCATCCAGGAGACATGGAAAAATTTGCATTTTCTGTACCTGCTGTTAATTTTTGTGGCCCAGATAGGAGATTTGAGTGGACTGTCTTACCTCAGGGCATGGCTAATAGCTCACCCATTTGTCAATATTACCTGTCATCCATTTTCTCTTATCAATCTCCCCAATACCCTGTTTTATATTTACATGGATATTATTCTTGGGTGCCTAGATTCCTCCACAGTCCAGGACCTTACCCACCAATGTCTAACTATCCTTCATACCCACAGCTTTAAAATAACTCCTGAGAAAGTTCAAACTGTGCCTCCCTTTAAGATCTTGGGCTCGATCCTTACCCTAGATACAGTTTCACCTGTTAAACCACAACTTTATATTCAGGATTTTTACACTTTGCCTCAACTCCAGAAGCTCTTGGGAGAAATTAATTGGATGAGTCCTTGGATACCCATAACTACTGAAGAGCTGTTCTCTTTGTTTGACCTCCTAAAGGATCTTAACTTCTCCTCTCAGGTAATTTTGTCCCCTTGTCATCAACAAATTTTTCATAAGGTACAATAGGCTATAAATACTGTGGCCCTAAAGAGGTTCAATCCTGATTTACCCAGCTCCCTCTACATTTTCTCTAGGGGAACATTATACACTGCACTGTTGGCCCAGGAAGGTGAGCCCATCCAATGGGTTCACCTCTCAATAAGTGGGGTCCCCAGAGTTTATTCTATAACCAACCAGGTTGCTGATTGAATTATCAAGGGAAGAGACACCTCTGTCCAGTTGCTTGGCACAGAACCTCACCTTATTGTCACTCCCTTTAAGATAACAGGCTTCAGAGAAATAATAACAGAGTTGCTATGGCTCTTGAGGGGTTTCTAGGTAAAATTGATTGCCATTATGGCCCCCCAAAATGGATGAGTTCTTTCTCCAGGTTAGAATGGAAGCCCCCTAGGCTTTTTCTGTCTCAACCTAACCCTGACTTTCTTACTGTGTTTACCAATGGAGGGCACCTGGGGGCTTCCCTAGTCACTTACCCTCCCTTAAAACAGGAAAAGAGCCCATGCCCATAAAGTCAGTCTCCCATGAGGTTGAGGGGTCAGCACAATTCAAAGAACTATTTGCTGTCATTCTAGCTTTGGACACTATTCAAGAGCTGTTTAACTTGTTTTCTGACAACCTTTATTTTGTTAATTTATTACCCAACCTGGTTGAGGCCCGTATTAGACTGGACTCCAACCCTATATCTCCTCCGATGATTCAAGCTCATTCCCTACTCAAACAAAGAATTAACCCCATTTTTCTTCAACATCTCAGGGGTCATCAAAACTTACCGGGATTTCTCTCTGGAGGAAACAATTTGGCTGATGAAATGGCTTCTATGCCTCAGTGTAATACTATTATAGAAGCAACACGCTTCCACTTATTGACCCATGTCAACTGGAGAGGTCTCAAGCACAGGTTTCCACAGGTACCAGTCAAGGACCTTAAAAAAATTGTCCAGACTTGTAAGTCCTGTTAGCCTTTCCTCCAAGTATCCCTCACCCTCCTTCAAACTACAGGAAGCAATCCTCGAGGGCTCCACCCTAATCATCTGTGGCAAATTGATGTCACACACTATTCTCCATTTGGAAAGCTTAAATATATTTTTCTTTCAGTCGATACCTTTTCCTGCACCTGCTGGGCTTCAGCACATGCCGGGGAAAAATCTAAACATGCCATTAGTCATATGCTTCAATGTTTTGCCACTCTCGGGCTGCCTGATCAAATTAAAACAGATAATGGCCCCTGCTTCGTAAGCAAGGCCTTTGTAGATTTTCTCCAGACCTGGAAAATCTCACATTCCACAGGCATCCCATACAACCCCCGGGGCAAGGCTATCATTGAAAGATATAATCATACTCTCAAGTCTCAATTACAAAAACAAAAGGGGGAAACCTTACCCCCACACAACCAACTAAAAAAGGCATTATTTACCTTAAATATTTTAAATTTTTCTAAAGAAGATAAACAATTATTCCCTTTTCAAAAACATTGGTCCTCATCCGTTACCTACAGTTCTATCTGGGTAAGATGGAGGGACCCATTGACTGGGGCCTGGAGAGGACCAGACCCGTTCCTCACAACAGGGGAGGGTTTGGAAATGACTTCCCGCAAGATGAAAAAAGATCCATTTGGGTACCAGCGAGAGACCTAAAATATTTGTCCCAACAATGGGACACTGACAATCACTTCTCCAGGGAGTCTCCCACCCCTGAGGACTGTTCCTAAAATGTTCTTCACCCTGCTAAACCAAACAATTCCCTCCCTTGTGGAGTATTGCTGGCTTTGCCTCCTATCTGGGCATCCCCAGCTGCTTGCAGTACAGTTGCCCATACGACCCTAAAAAATTGCTCAGCCACCTTCCCCATCCCCGTCCAGCTTTTCCCAATGTTTCCTCTGGAACTTGCATTTGGGCCCCGCCTTCCCCTAATAATTCCAGTATAGATGTGGGATACATTCATCCTTCCTTCTGTACTTTTAACACAACTGAGCCCAGTGCTCAATGTTGCCTGCCTTCTGGTATGGTTTATGTTTGTGGAGGCAGGATGGCATATGGCTTTCTGAGCACCAATTAGATGGGCCTTTGTGCCCCAGCCACCTTAATCCCAGATGTACATATCATTCCTGGAAATGAGGCCCTCCCTATGCCCTCTTTTGATTATATCGGAGGGAGACATATCTCCAACAGCAGCTAGATTCTCTGGCTGAGGTAGTCCTATATAACAGAAGGGGACTAGACCTACTAATGGCCAAAAAGGGAGGCATATGCTTGATTTTACAGGAAAAATGCTAGTTTTATGCCAATAAATCAGGAATTGTCCAGGACAAGATTAAGAGGCTCCAGGAAGACTTGGAGAGGAGGTGGCAGGACCTCCAGGACAACCCGCTGTGGACGGGCTTACATGATTTCTTACCCTACCTTCTCCCTCTACTTGGGACCCTCCTTTTCCTTCTCCTCATTGTCAGGCCTTGTGTAATTAACAAAATTACACAATTCATTCACCAGCGGCTACAGGCAATAAAAATCCATCAGGTTGAGATACATTATCAAAGGCTGGCAACTCAGGAATTAAGTTCCTCAGATGACCCACTGCTACCTCCTCTGCCCTCCATGTGACCAATGATGGGTAAGATCTCAGACTGACTGAGACAACCTAAGACAGGCTGTGGAGTGGATTCTCAGCAAGATAAACACCTGGTACCCAGTGACGGGTAAGATTCCCAGAGGGGGACAACCTAAGCAGGGGCCATGGTGACTAATGCTCTTACAAAAACAAAAGGGGGAGATGTTAGGCCTTGAGAGGCCCACACGTGAGGCCTAGTGGAACTTCCTGAGCCTAGGTAAAGTTTGGCGATTTGCCTCTGGCCAGATGTGACTCAGCAAGATGCCTAATGGCATCTGGCCTGTTACTTCCTCATAGGAGTTGGAATTCCTGCGCGTGCGCTTAGAACCAATCATTTCAAATTCACAATATACCATTGGCCCTTACCTCTCCCCCCATCCTAGAATCCCCTCCTTCATTCTCAACATTATATAGGCAACTGCCTGTAACAATAAAGTGAGTTCCTGCTTCGACAAGACTCCCGACTCAGTGTGGTTTTTCTCCGCTGACTAGGAGAGGTTCTGAGTTGTCCGATGTTCACCCTCTTCCTCAACCCCTTGGGAGGAACCAGGGGGCCTGGTCCTTCCTCAGCATTACCTGCCGGGGGTGCCCAGCATTCATGTTTGTGCCTTGCTTTCTTTTCAGCATGAAGGATTACTTCAAGTATTTTATGTAGAGCTGGCTTAGTTGTCATAAATTCCTTTAGCCTGATTTTGCCTTGTTATGTCTTTATTTCTCCTTCAGTTTGGATAGATAGCTTTGCAGGATAAAGTATTCTTGGTTGACAGTTGTTATCTTTCATAACATGGAATACATCATTCTAAGCCCTTCTGGCTTTTAAAGTTTTTGTTGAGTAATCTGTTGTGATCCTGATGGGCTTGCATTTGTAGGTGACTTGCTTTTTCTCTCTAACTGCTTTGCATATATTTTCTTTGGTTTCTGTTTTAGCAGTTTAATTATAACATTACAAGGAGAGGTTCTTTCCAGGTTTTGTCTGTTTGGTATTCTAAAAGCTTCCCTTATATTCACTGGCATTTCTTTCCCAATTTGGGGAAATTTTTCTTCTATGATTTTATTGAAAATGCCTACTGAGCCTCTGGATTGAAATTCTTCTCCTTCTTCTATACCCAGAATTCTTATGTTTGATCTTTTCATAGTGTCCCAAATATCTTGAAATTCTCATTCATAACTTCCTGTTAGCTTGTCTTTCTCTTTGTTGACTGTATTAGACCTGCCACCTGGTCTTCTAGTTTAGATATTCTGTTCTCTCCTTCATCCATTCTACTGGTCAGTTTTTCCACAGAGTTCTTATTTGACTGACTGTGTTTTTCTGTGCTAGTATTTCTGCCAACTTTTTCTTCAGTATTTCCTTACTCTAGTCTTGTAATGACCTCCTTATTTCATTAAGCTGGTTTCCTGTGTTTTCTTGGAATTCAGGGATTTTTTTTCTTCTTTAATTCCTTTGTTTTTTTCTTTGATTTCTTTGAGTATAGATAACATCATTTTTTGAAATCTTTGTCAGGCATTTTATCTAAAATAGTCTCCCTGGGGACCATTTTTGATGGAATTATAACTTTTTGTGGGACTGTATTGTCTTGATTCTTTTTTGTTTCTTGTATTATAATGTGGCAATTTTTGCATCCTGAGTTGATTTGATGTTGTGTTTTATAATTATCTGTGGTGCTTTAAGGCTTGGAAATCCAACTTTATGTACCTTCAGAGTAGGAGTTTAAGGTGCCAAGTGTAGCTCTTGTATTCCAATCCAACCACAGAAGTAATCCCAGGTGTTGAGTTTTCCTGCTATCTTAGTATTCTAGTGGGCTGGGTGGAGGAATTTACTGGCAAAATTATCAAATTCAACTGAGCAATATACATATTCAATAAAAACCAGCACAGAGTATGGAAGGGTGGGGATTGAAACAAACAGATAATTTATAAAGCCAAAATCCTTAATGGTGTGTACTGTTCTACACCCTTAATCCTGTCAACTGGGAGGTTGAGATTTATGTTCTGAAATGGGTTCCAGGTCAGCCTGTGTCTGAATCAGACACTTCCCCCAATAATGACAGAAGAAAAATTCAAAGGCTCTATGAATCTGAAAGTATCAAAGGCAACAATAGTCAACTCCCAAATACAGCTTAACTGAGAATGGTAAAGGCAACCAAGAACATGTAACCCATAACCTGCTCTTACATGCAAGAGAGATTAGCACTTCCAGTGCAGGCTTTTTTTTTTTTTTTTTTTTTTTTTTTTGTCAGTTTTCCTCATTAACTTTTGGGGGACTTCAAATCTCACCAATGCTGAGTGCCCACCTCGATCCCTCCATGTTGTACTTTGAATCTGGTATTCTGATCACCTGTGCTTGATGCCCTACTGGTGGGAGCTGAATGCATTCTCTGGAGGGTCATAGTGCCATCAGTTGGGGGATGGGAGAGTGCAGGAAGCCTGAAGTTGTAATGGAACTGCTCAGCTTGTCCCACCTGTGTCCTCTTCAGCAGCTCCTCAGCTAATCTCTGCTTCAGGTTTCTTGACTTTGCATGGAAGCTGATGAGGTTGGAAAATTCCCTTTTTTGGTCTCTGCTTCTGAAGCTGGGTGCTGGGCGGACATGTGGATCTGCTCAGGTCCATGTGGATTAGTCCAGGCCAGAAGCACCTCTGTAGGATTTTGGCTGGTTTCCTCCTTTCTGATAGATCTTAGTCTCTCCTGCTTCTCCTGTGTGGCTGATAAAAACCTATAAACTTTCATTTTTCTGATGAAGAGTGCATCTTATTTTGCTGTGGTTTTGCTTAAATCCTTCCCTAGGTTGGATTGGTGTGACTCCTATGCAGCCATCTTACCCAGAAGTTAATATGTTTACTTTTTTTTTTTTTTTTTTTTTTTTTTTTTTTTTTTTTGGTTTTTCGAGGTAGGGTTTCACTCTAGCCCAGGCTGACCTGGAATTCACTATGGAGTCTCAGGGTGGCCTCAAACTCACGGCGATCCTCCTACCTCTGCCTCCCGAGTGCTGGGATTAAAGGCGTGCGCCACCACGCCCGGCCATATGTTTACTTTTGACATTGTTTTGTTGGGTACCACTCAAAGGTTATTTTTCACATTAAACACTTCCATATACACATGTAAACTTAACATTCACATATTCTGATTATTCAGCATTTTAATTTCTGTGGCAATCTCATTTTTAGTTTCAATCATTTTGTTTTTTAAAAGGTTGCTTCATAATCAGTAGTTAACTTCAGTGATATAAGCAATATGATTTTGCCTCCAGTAGTTTCCTGTGCCTTTTTTCCTATGACTTTTGTAGGTTCTTGTCCACCTTCAAACCACTGTAATATTTCCAAAATATTCAAACCTTTTCTTTAAAAAAAAGTGTGTGTGTGTGTGTGTGTGTTTATATGTACACCCCATGGTTTCTAACCACTGTAAAAGAATGCTTATAAGGCTTTAAGTGACTGGTTCAGGAATCGAACCCAAGTCCACAAGCAAATGCCTTTAACCACTGAGCCATTTCTCCAGACCCGATAGCTTTTCTTAGCTCTCAAAACACATACATTATTTGTCCAAGTGCATGCATAATAAATGTAAGAAGATTAAAACCTAAAAAGTTCATTAGATTTAATATTTAAAATAAATGTAGGCCAAATTAAAAAAAGATCTTATTTTTTCTTATGAAAGACAAACCTCAAGCAAAATAATCAACATCTAAAAAATCAATATGTGGAAAAACATTCACTATAAAATTAAAATAAAGAAATCAATTGAATCCCACATCAGTCAAGGCTCTGTGTCAAGGAATGTCATCATTCACTTCCTAAATCTATTGTATTTTTCCCCCTTGTGGTTTTGATAGTGTAGGAGTAATTAACATCATTGAGTAAGTTATTCTCAGTTAAGACTAAAGAATTACATGACTAAGAAGTGACAATTCATATAACTGCCCTGGACATCATGTATTATTGATTTATTCAAAATGATTCTTATAACTTCTCTCTAGAATACAGTAGTAAAGACATTTTCCCTTATAGATTGTCTATGGCCACTATGATTTTTACATTTACAGTGATAACACACATATTACTATAATGAATAAGGAATAAACATAATTCATGAAATTTGGAAAACATCAAGCAGAGCAGTATTATTAGAAAAAACAACTTAAGGCAAAAATATCTATAGGTAAAGAGATAAATAATATATAATCAGTCTCATGCTGTGCTAATCAATTATTTGTAATTACCAAAAGGGATATAAATATATACACAAAAACGTATGTGACTATAAAAACATAGAACACTCTAGTTATAGGGGGATATTTTTATTTTCTTCTTTCAGAAGCTGACAAATCAAGCAAACTAATATTATCGATCAAATGTTGGACAATTAAAAATATTGATCATGGCTGGAGCACGCGCCCGGTGGGGCGTGCCAGGACTCGGGCTACTCGAGGCTCTCGCACGCCCTTGGGCAGCAGGGCACCCGCTGTCCCTTCAGCTTCCGACGCACTCTCCGCCCAGCCGATGGATGTGCGGCAATAACATGCCTGCTCCGTTGCCCGTCGTCGGGCCTGCCGCCCGCAAGGCCACTGCTGCGGTTATTTTCCTTCATGGATTGGGAGATACTGGGCACGGATGGGCAGAAGCGTTTGCAGGTATCAGAAGCTCCCATATCAAATATATCTGCCCGCACGCGCCAGTTATACCTGTGACCTTAAATATGAACATGGCTATGCCTTCATGGTTTGATATTATTGGGCTTTCACCAGATTCTCAGGAGGATGAATCTGGAATTAAACAGGCAGCAGAAAATGTAAAAGCCTTGACAGATCAAGAAGTGAACAATGGCA
Organism: Dipus sagitta; assembly: GCA_036346955.1. Lineage (NCBI taxonomy): Eukaryota > Metazoa > Chordata > Mammalia > Rodentia > Dipodidae > Dipus > Dipus sagitta. The sequence goes on along the minus strand of CM070779.1, from coordinate 53,079,184 downwards.
TTCCTTCTAACAGATTTATTTTGGGAGGATTTTCTCAGGGAGGAGCATTATCTCTGTATACTGCTCTCACAACACAACAGAAACTGGCAGGCATCACTGCACTCAGTTGTTGGCTTCCACTTCGATCTTCCTGTACACAGGGTCCTATCAGTGGCATCAACAGAGAGATATCTAGTCTTCAGTGTCATGGAGATAGTGACCCTTTAGTTCCCCTAATGTTTGGTTCTCTGACTGTTGAAAAACTAAAAACATCGGTAAACCCAGATAATATAACCTTCAAAATCTATGAAGGCATGATGCACAGTTCGTGTCAACAGGAAGTGATGGATGTCAAGCATTTCATTGACAAACTCCTACCTCCAATTGGTTGACGTCACTAAGAAGCCTTGTGTAGATTACACCTTTGCATCATTGTACTAGACTAGAGTATACACCTTTTCCCATTTCTGATCTTTAAACTCCCTAATGTTTGCAGTGTTAAACTGTTTTGCAATTACATGCCAATGATACAGACTAGATGATGTCCCCTCATGGGAAACTTATGATCTTTAGGTTTCTATACATATATTTGTATATCCAGAACATACTAGTATTAAAGTAGGTGAAGCAGCTAGCTTCCTTTTCCCAATGTAATTCAGCAGAATACTGTAATCAGAATTCTTATTATCATTTGAAAATTACTAGTATGCTTAAAGAACATGTATTCAGACCATAAGTGGTTCAGATATAAATGACTTGTTTATACTGTGGCCTAGACTATGGGTTAGACCACAGTTGCATAGTCACTATGCACTATCTGTATTTTTGTATATGCATTCATATGTATGTAAGGATTGTAATACATAAAAGTTAGATGCCATTACATTCTTCTTTACATTAGGCATATTGCTTTTCAATGTCAAAAAAGAGTAATATTTTCTTCAAGTAATGGTCCTTTCATTGGGGGACTAGGCTTTTCTTTTCTCTGATATTTCTAATTAATACTCTTGTCATTTCAAAAAAAATGTTACTTTCTAGATGTTCTATAGCAGATCAAATACTGCTTCCCTACCATAGAAATCTGCCAATATATACTATAACTTGACATTCTCAATCACAAATATATGGTATTTAAAATCTTAGTACACTTTCGAAGAATCCAAACATTACTTTATGTATTTCAAATAACTGCACCTCAGTCCAAATTCAGACCTCTATACTTATTAGAATCTTCAATACAGGTAATAATAATAATTAAATTTTTTTTTCTGTAAACAACTGAAAGGTTAGATCATGTTCTGGTATGTTTAGAAATATTATGAATTTCTAAAATGATTAGGTCTACTTATATTGTAGTTTAAGTTTACAGATGTTTCAAGCCAACTTACTGTAGAAGAATAATCTACTAGAAATTTTTGCTTTATTTTTTTCTGTCAGGGAAATAATTTAAATTTTCATTTTAGACAAATGACTTTTTAAGATCAGTTATCTTGTGCAGATATAAAATAGCAATTAATTGATTTTTCAATTGTCAGAATGTCCAGATTACTGCTAAAAGTATTTTAAACAAACTTATGGGTAATAAAGATTAATCATAGCTGGGTGTGGTGATGCACGCCTTTAATCACAGCACTCGGAAGGCAGAGGTAGGAGGATCTCTATGAGTTCTGAACAACCCTGAGGCTACATAGCAAATTCTAGGTCAGCCTGAGCTAGAGCGAGACCCTATCTCAAAAAAAAAAATAAATAAATAAAAATAAGATCAGAGCCTTAATATAATACCACACAGTTTAATATGTAGCAGAAATGCACAGTTGATATTTTTGAACTGTGTTAATTTTCCTGCTGTATTTCAACTTACCGAAACAATGTTAAGAATGCATCTTTATAAATGGGTGCTAATTGATAATGGAAATAATTTAATAATGGACTAGATAGGATATTAATAATGAAGCCATATGTTTGCCTCATTTTAAAATTTTTAAACAATCATTTAATATATCATTTTCCTTTACCTTGAAGAACACAAGCGTATTTCAATTATGCGAGTCATTAAGTTCTTATTTATAGCAAGAAATATTCTGTTGATTTGTGCTACAATGTGGGACAATGTAAATGTTTCTCATGGCTTCTATCAATGTGAAATAAAATTTAATTCTGGAAAAAAAATATTGATCATATCCTTATTGTCCAATCTTGCTAGTACTTCCCTAGCAATTATTTTTCAATCAATATTATTGAAATAAACAGGATAAATGCACACTTCTTACTTGTACTGTTTGATGTGTTTTGTTGAATACACCCATGCATAACAGTCACTTTAGGACAGATGCTAGCATACTCATTACCAAGTTTTCTTCATTCAAACCAAGCCTTGCCCTTCACACACAAGCCTGTTGTTGTGACTTGAAAGGTGGTTCAGTGATTAAAGCGCTTTCCATGCCAATAGGAGGACCTGAGTTCAGTTCCTCAGCACCCATGGATATGAGCTCCTATAATCCTGTCGCTACTGAGGTGGATACAGGAGGACCCCTAGGGCTTGCTGCCTCACTAGTTTAGCTAAATTGCTGAGTATAAGTGAGACCCTGTCTCAAAAAACAAGGTGGACAGAATTTGATTATAACACCCTATTGCTGAAGACTCCACATGGTTGGGTTGCAGGTCACTGAATATTCAAGTTGGGAGAAGGCTTCCAGCTCCATTGTTGTGAGGATACTGGAAAGAGCTATGCAGTATGCAGACTTGGGGAGAAAAGTCATCAGCAGTCTTAACCAGCAGTGGACCCTGCAAACTTACAGCTGGCAAGCCTGCCCAAATGTACCAATGGGTGCAATGGTGGCATGTCTATTATGGGGGAAACCAACTGCTCTCTAATTGGACTTGAGGCCTGCTCCATGGGAAAGAATTTCTGCCAGGTACTGAAAACCTAATTAAAGGTCTATGGCTAGGTTGAAGAGATTTCTCAGTGGTTAAGGCACTTGCCTGCAAAGCCTCATGGTCTGGGTTGTATTCCCCAGTACCCATGTAAAGCCAGATGGACAAAGTGGCACATGTATCTGCAGTTTGTTTGAAGTGATTACAGGCCCTGGTACACCCCCAATCTCTCAATCTCTCTCTCTCTGCACATATAAATAAATATTTATTTTTTAAAAAGCCTATGGCTGAGGAGGTCATAAGACCTAGGGGAGAAATTACTGTTGGCCTGGATAAATACTTATGCCCACCAAACTGCCCTTGAAACATGTATGTTTGTGCCCAGATATTAATGCTACTCTCATTTTTGGCTAGAGAAGTTTCTCTTTTCAGGTGATGGTGACCACTAGGGTGATGGAGTGTTCCACACTGAGACATATCTATCACACCCTGCAACAAGGGACCTTGCGGAAGGGATGGCAGAAATAAATTTAGAGCCAAAGAAAGAGGAGTGCTAGGAGGGGAAAAATGATGACAGTGAAATAGAAGAGAGATTAGTTGGACAGAAGAAGGGATTCAGTTAAAGGAGGATTTAGGACCAGGAAAGAGTGGTGGTGGGAGAAGTTTATGATCATGTCATTTTTCTATATTTATGGAAGTTGTCAATATCAGTAAAAAACTAAAAAATTAAGGTGGAGTCTGATTGTGATTGAAGAGTACACCTGATATCAACCTCTGACCTTCACATGCATGTGCATGCATGACTCCTTACACACGCAACCACACACATGTGCACACACAAGAACCCTAAATCAAAATTTATTTTCCTCTCATTGAACTGTGCATAAAGGAAATCATATACCTTACCCATCTTTTAACATCAGGTCCTTTCAATAAACACAAAATTTTGGAGATGCATTGATATAGCATGTATCAGTAATTCGTTCATTTTCATGGTTAAGTGGATGTGGTGGTTTGAACCAGGTGTCCCCCCAGGAATAATCATGTATTCTGAATGCTTAATCCTCAACTGATGGCAATTAGGTAAGTGGAGCCTTGCTGGAGGAGGTGCCTATTAAGTGTTATAGCCACCTTCCTCTGGACAATTTTTGGCTCACTCATACTGCTGTTTCCATCTGCTATGGCAGAGGTGATGTCCACCCTCTACTCATGCCACATTTCCCCCTATCATCATGGAACTTCCCCTTGAGTCTGTAAGCCACATGGACCTTTTCCTCCTACAAGCTGCTTTTGGTCTGGCACCTTGTGCCAGAAATGTGAAGGTAGCTACAAAGTGTATTTACCACGATTTGTTTATTTCTTCACTCATTGATGGACATTTGCAGTTTTTCGAAGTCTTGAGTATTATGAGTAATTTTTCTATGAGCATGTAAATACATGTCCTTTTGTACACACATGCTGCCTTTCTGCTGGATTAAATAACTAAAATGACTATTTACTTCATATGATAACTATATTTAATATTATAAGAAATTGCCAAACAAACTGCTTTTCAAAGTATTTGACCAGCAAAAAAATGAGAGTTCCAGTTATTTTACATACTTTCCAAGCACTTGTTTTAATCATTATAATGTGCATGAAGTGATATCTCATTGAATAATAGTAGTTTTAATTTTTATCTCCCTGATGGTGAATGGTTTCGATGATGTTTCCATATGCTAACTCCTTCAAGTGCCATATCAGAGACTCACATTTTTGTCCCTTAAAAATTTGTTTTATGTCTCATTTTTATTATTTTTATTAATAAACAGTATTCAAAAGAAATAGGATTTGATATCTGGGGTATGTCAATAGTAGGCACAATGGCCCCCAAAGATCTCTAAGTCCGAATTCCTGAATTTTGTACATATATTAAAAACAAGCCAAATATTATGGTTAAAATTAGGATTAGAGACATTATAAACAGACAAGGTTTTCTTTAGTTATCTGGGTGAATCCAGTGTAACTTCAGGAGACTTTAAAAAGCATAGAATTTTTAGGTGACCAAATATCCAGAAGTGGTGACACATGCCTTTAATTCCAGCACTTGGGAGGTAGAGGTACGAGGATGCCCGGGAGTTCGAGGCCAGCCTGGAAATGGAGTGAAGTTTTCCAGGTCAGCATGTGTGAGAATAAGACCCAGCCTTGAAAAAAACATAAAACTAAAATAATTTATCAAAAACAACTCAGGAAAGATTTATTTTGGTTCATACTTTCAGAGGGTTCAGACCATAATAGCTTGGTACTATACGGCTATGCAGAACTCATGGTGACAGGACAGTAAGGTAGAGGATAATTGATCAAATTATGGTGAACATAAAGGGGAGAGAGAAAAGTAGCTAGTTAAGACTTGCTCCCAGTGATCAACCTTCTCGAGCTAGTTTTCACAATTGGTGCCACATCAAGGAATCTCAACAACTTTGTGTTTATTGAAAGAACTTGGAATAAAATATGTAGATGCCCTACTTCCTGAAGTTTTCAGAACCTCTTAAAATAGCATCATGTCTGGAGATTAAGAATTCAAAACACGAGTCAACGAGGGACATTTCAGATACAAACCTTAACACCAACTTTGTGGTAATTTGTTATAGCATCAAGGAAAAATGAATCAGTCTTTTGTCAAATAGATACGTTGCAAATAATTTTTTCCTAATATTTGGTTCAGTTTTTAATGATCTTTAGATGAGTGATAATTTTAAATGCATGTCAAGTCTTAATTTCTTTCTGCCATCATTGGTACTTCCTACATTCTTGGAACTTCTCTTTTAGATGAAAAGATGAAGATCTACTCTTCAAGGAGATGTTAACCTTTGTCATGTGGCTTCCCAGTGTTGTTGACAAGCAATCAAAGCATGTCACCTGACTGATTACATGATTAGCCTGGAGTCCTCAATGTGACATAAGTTTGCCTTGGACAAAGAACTATATTAATTTTCATTCATGGAATTTATTTTGGCATAGTATTTCAAGTGATTTTTCCTTATAATTTTTAATTATTTCAATTTTCACAGAAAGTAAGCTTTGTTAAATGCATGTCTTCCTTAGCTCCCATTATTTGAATTTTCAAACATGGCAACCACGCTCCTGAGAATGTACATATGTTTGTTTTTATTTATTTTGTTTGTATTTATTTATATGTTTAAAAATACCTCCATTATTTAAAAAAGCTAAGCTGCCCTTTTAAAAATAGATAATAATCTTTTAGAGCTGATATTTGTACCTAAGAACTTTAAAATATATTGTGCTTTTATATGCTGCTTTTGACATAAAATATCATATGTATATTTTAATGAAATAATTATTGTTTCATTATTTTGGATTATTCTCTCCAAAGTTAGCATTTCTTTTTTTTATTTTCAAATTTTATTACCATTCATAGAATTGGGTTTCATTATGACATTTGTCACAGTTTGCTTTTGTTGTTTCCTTTCCCTTCTTTTCTCCCCCAGGCCCTCCTGTCCTCACACCCCAGTAGCCTCCTTACCTCTTTCATATTGAATTGTCCTTTTGCCCTCTCCCCCTTTCTCTATACCTCTTGTTCACCTCTTATGGCCTCTTTTAGTTAGTTTTACAGTCTGCATTCACTCTTATATCTTATTTGTATACACACAAGTATACATTCAAAGTTAGGATCCACATATGAGAGAGAACATGTGATTTTTCTCTTTCTGAGTCTGGGTCACATTATTTAATAATACTTTCCAGACCCATCCATTTCATTTTTCTCTATAGCTATATAAAATTCTATTGTATATATGTACCACATTTCCACTATCCAGTCTTCTCTTTATAGGCATCTTAGTGGTTTCATTTTTTTTTGCTATTATAAATAATAGAGCAGTAAACATAGAAGGACAAGCATCTCTGTGGTAATATCTAGAGTCCTTTGAGTGGTATAGCTGGATCATATGTTTAGTTGTGTATTGTAATGTTTTGAGAAGATTCCACACTGATTTTCATAGTTGCTGCATCACTTTATACTCCCACCAGCAGTGAATGGCTGCTATTTCCCCCACATCCTAACCAACATTTGTTGTCATTTGTTTCTTAATCATAGCCATCCTGACAGGTGAGATGGAATATAAAAGTAGTTATAATTTACTTTTTCCTGATGACTAAGGACATTGAACATTAAAAAAATTGTTGGCTGTGTGTTTCTGTTTTTGAGAACTGTATGCTTATTTCATTAATCTATTTATTGATTGGCAGTTTTATTTTAATTTTTGCAGTTCTTTTTATAATTCTATCTGAGCTGTAGCTAGGAAAGATTTTCTCCAATTGTGTAGGCTCTGTTCACTTTGCTGATAATTCCATTTGCTATGCAGAATTTTTATTATCATGTAGTCCCATTTCGAGTCTTTCCTGTGCCATTTCCTGGGCTTTTTCCAGTGCCATTGAAGGCCTGTTCAGAAAGTTCTTGCCTCTGCCTATAACTTTATGTACTTCTCCTGTGTTTTCCTCTAGCAGTTTCAGGCCTTCTAGTTTTAAGTTAAGGTCTTCAATTCATTTCGAATTGATTTTTGGACAGGGTGAGAAATGTCAATCTACTTTTATTCTTCTCCAGATGAATAACCAGTTTTGCCAGTATCATTTGCTGAAAATTCTTTATTTTTATAAAATGGAATTTTTAATGTCATTTTTGAACATTGGGTGGTCATAGCTGTGTGGATTTATTTCTGGGTCCTCTACCCTATTCCATTGGTCTATGTGTCTGTTTTTGTGCCAGGACCATGCTGCCCTTTTCACCATACCTCTGTAGTATAATTTGAGGTCAGGTATTGTCATGTCTCTTGTATGGAAATTTCCTGTGAATTGGTCATCCCATCTTGGAGGGAAGCTCTGTTAGGAAATTCCAAGTTGAAAAAGACTTATTAAGACTCAGGAAGTTCTAAATCAATGGGGAAGCAAGTTACTGTCATCAGGTCCACAATGCTGGGACTAATATCTAACTAGAAAGTGCTTATGGGAGGAAAAGATTTATTTTATGCTCACAGATCAAGGGGGAAGTTCTGTCAATGGCAGGTGAAGCTGCTTCCAACCATCCAAGCAGAGAGAAACAACCAGACAGCCAGCAAACACCAAAGAGCAACAAGTACAAACCTTCAGAAAGCAGGACCACCACCAGAGGTCAGACTGCTTTCCACAACTTTGGGCTGAGATTCAGATCTGCCCTCAGTGACACCTTAAGGCTGGATTCCAAGATCCGCCCACAGTGACAACCTCCAGCAGCCAGTTGACTAGAGCTCCAAGTTACAAGTTTAATTTTAACACCTGAGTGAATAGGGTCAGGCATTCAAACTACCACACATGTTAAGAAGCTGTTTACGACTCAGAAAATAAATAAGACTCAAGATGTAAACACTTCACACTAGTCTCCAGAAGCTTCTGAAACTTACAAGTTCCACAAGGCTCCCAAGGTTATATAAAAAGAACTGTTTGGGAGAAGAGAGTCTACTAGTCCAGCTGCCTGCAAGTCCTGTAGTGAACTCTTCGGTGTGGTAGCTGCCTTTGAGTCATCCATGCTCCTGTAAGTAACCTCTTACCCACACTCCTGCAAGTAACCCCAATAAATTCACTGGTTCTCTAAGGTGGACTTGAGTGGAATTGTATCTTCAGTCTGTTGTGGGTGTCTTATCTAGAGTTCATGTGTTCCTGAGAAAAAGTTCTTAAGACACCTTTAGCAATGTTCTTTCTGCTTGGGATTGCATTTGCTATGTATGATCTTTTGTGTTTCCATATATTTTTTTGGATTTTTTTCTAAATATATGATATATATGATATATATTTAGTCTTTACAATATCCCCAAAATAGGCATTATTAACTTCACTTATAAAAGAATGTAGTTTAGTATGTAAATGAAAACATAAGCATCCTGAAAAGCAGATTATTTTGAGACCTATCATTTTTCATCACTAACACCCATTGACATTTTATTCTGTGCATAGAATTGTCATCAGAGCAAAACGTTATCAATGTTTACTCTTTAAGTAATTTGATTTTGACTTTAAATTGTGTAGTTCTGAAGTCTCTATTTAAATATTTGAGCACAAAAAGATATAGGAAAATTAATGACAAGTATTTAACAGTTTTAAAGTGTATCTCTGTTTTTTTTTTTTTTTTTTTTTTTGTCTTGTTTGTTTTGCTTTTCAAGGTAGGGTCTCACTCTAGCCCAAGCTGACCTGGAATTCACTATGTAGTTCCCAGGGTGGCTTTCAACTCAAAGCGATCCTCCTACCTCTGCCTCCCAAGTGCTGGGATTAAAGGTGTGTGCCACCACGCCCTGCTAAAGTGTATCTCTTTCAGATAAAGAGAGAAATAGTACACAGGTAGTGTAAGTGAGTTAAAACCTTCTCACAATGTTCAAAAATATCATTATTAATATGGAGCAGGTGAGCATGTATGCCCCTAAGCATGACAACATTACATGCACTATTCCAGCTGGGAACACCAAATCTAATTCTAAACATGAAGGAATATCAGACTGAAATAAAAAATAAAAAACATTTGATCAAAGAAACAAAAACAGCCTTAAAAATATCAATGTGCTAAAAGACAAAGACTGGGTACAAATCCTAAGTAAAGCAGACTAAAGAGACTCCTAGTCTCGTTGTGCTGGGTTTCAATGGCCAATTTTGTATATCTGTTTCCAACTGAAATTTTCGTGATGGCAACATTCTCCCACCAGATTACTGGCTGGTTAACATTTACCATGACACCATGGGAGACTTGATAACTAAGCACAGTGTGTGATCTGAGCCTGCATCCTGCACTGGAGACAAAAACATGCTCTACTGGATAGTCTGATAAAACTGGAATATAGACAGCCAGCCAAAAAAGAAGCATTGAATGCATGTGTACTCAAGTGACGATTGACTGTAATTATGCACACAAATATTTTTATTTTTAAGAAATACACACTGAGGTTTGGGGAGATAGCTCAGTTGAGGAAGTTGCCTTTGCAAGCAGGATGACCTGAGTCCAATCCCCAGAACCCATGTAAAAATATCAGGTGTGGTGACATGTGCTTTATATTTCAGTGCTGGGGAAGTGGAGACAGGTGGATCTCTGGGGCTTGCTGGCCAGCTAGTCCAGCCTACTTTGATAGCTCCAGGCCAATGAGATACCCTGTTTCAAAGAAGGTGGACAGCTACTGAGTAACAGCATTCAAGATTGTCCTCTGGCTTCCATATGTACACATATGCATGTGCAGCCACACATATATATGCACCTGAACACACACACATGCACACACATACAGATAGACACATGAAAACAAAGAAATACATTCAGAAATGTTTAGGAGTAAAGGGCCATGGTATATACAACTTAAACAATTTTTGGAGAAACTCCATGTGTATATAATGTGAAAGAGCAAATGATAAAGTTAATGAGACAATGTTCACAATATGTACCCTTGTTAAATATCATATCAGCATTCCTTTTACTCTTCTTACAACTTTTCCATAAGCTTAAACTGAGTTTTTAATGAAAGCTTTAAAATACCTTAAATGATATAAAGTAAAGCCCTTGATGAATAATACATTTTAAAATGAGAAAATCTATGTGGGCATTTTATTGTATGATGTATCTTTTTTAAGACTGGAAACATTCTACTGAGCTACACATGGACTATAAAAGGAATTTTCTCACCTGGAGTTTTTACTTTCCTAAATGAATTCCATATTATGGGGGGTTAGAAATGCTTGGGTTTTTGTGCTTTTGTGTCTATCAATGCCACCAGAGACAAAGATGGCTCAAAATCCCACCTGCATTGGGCAAACACTGCTACATGAAACTCAATCCACTGTAATTCACCCTTGAAATCTTTATAAAGCAGTTGCAAGGGAAAGGCATGGGTAATTACTGTTTATACTCAAGGACCAAATTTACCCCTTCCATTGGGTTTGGAGGGTATGTTAATGAGCTTCTTTTGTGGTCCTGCCATTCACCAAAAGGTAGCTCTTTCAAGCCCAAGGCTGGTTTAATTCCTCCTCACCAAGCAGCATTTGAACAAGGGTGAAAGTAGAATTTTAGTTTAGTTTTCTATTTTTTTTTAACACAAAAAGCTACTGTGTACAATAGTTTGAAAAAAACTCAAACTTCAACTGAAAGGAGGTACAAGATGAGAAATATCAATTATACCAGCTCCTTAAATGCCTAACCCATAGTCACTGTGTATTCTTCATTTATTTCTCAGGGCAAGGAACATATATGCCCTATAAACGCTCTTAAAATATACAACTGATACATTATATTTTCATTAGCTTAATTTTTTCCTGGCCACAATGGATCCTATACTCCCCCTTCATTAATAGTGTATCTAAAACTTCTTTCTACTAGGTAGACCAGCATGATATAGATATATGTCATTCTTTAGGCTAATGCAGTGGAAGTCTGTTACAGAGAGCACAGAAATCTATATATTCTGTTCCATATTGCTGTGCTGAACATTCAGTAGTTTCACTATTATATGCAATGATGAAATAAGCACTCTTGTGAGTATATCTTGGGATACTGTGTAACTATCTGTATCATAAATAAATTCTTATTAGGAAAACTTCTAGGTAAAAGAGAACTGGCAATTTTTTTTCTGTCAATTTACCCTCCAAAAATATTGCATCATTTACAAGGATCCAAATGATGTAGGCTTTTGCCTCAACCCTATGACCATTCAAGAATGTTAATTTTTGCCAATTTTAAACAAAAGTTTGGATTTTTCTTTCTTTACTTTCATGGTTATTTAAAAAATGGGTGGTTTTGGACATCTATAGGCTTATTTTCTTTGTGTTTTTCAGACAAACTTGCCTCACTCATCTGTTAGATATTATTAATTTAGCTCATTTTATGTCTTAGTGAGAAGAGGAGCCTTGGTAAACCTGCCACGGTCAAAGCCATTTTTAAATGTTTACAGCCTATGTGTAGTAATTTTCCTTCTTTTATATCTCAATTTTGTGACTTTCCCCCTAGTTATTAGATTTAACAATCATCTCTTTACAATGTCTATATTCTCTGTGTGCCCAAGCATAGATTTTCTACCCCCAAACATGTAACAGTCCATCCTTATCTGCTTTCGTAATTCCGGTTTTTGTTGTTGTTTGCTTTCAGAGGAGCATATACATTCCACATATTTATTTATGTCTCTTATTTTAAGCATTCCTCACTTTTCTATAAAAATTCTAACTATAAAGTTTCTACCTTATTGTTAGATTATGCCAACAGAACTTAATTTCAAATTACAATCCAAAATAGGAAGACCGCTAGAATCCTCCATCAGCAATCAGTTTATAATTTTGTTTCCTGAATGCAGGGTTTCCCCTGGACATTCCAGACTTCCAGATAGGAGAAATCCTTGGCCCTGGAAGCTGGACATAAAATGACCTGGAATGACAGGCTAGGGTTTTAGGTTTCCATCTGAAGGATGGCCCAGGTACATGTCACATGTAAGCCAAAAAAAGAATCTCCAGGTAACAAGATATTCCTTGGAACAAGCAAAAGTTAAGGCAACAAAGTAGTGGGTTTGGTTTGTTGTTTTTGTGAGTTTTCTGTTTGTTTGCTGGCTTGTTTTTTTCCAGGAGCTCATTGGCTCTAGGCAGGCCAGCTCTCATTTAAGGAAAGGTCTGTGGGCGTCTTGTGGCCTCTGCCGCACATGCCTCTGTACTATGTCTATGACTTGCAAAAACAACCTTGTGGGATACTAATTCAGTCTCTGGTTTCTTTTTCATATCAAATACTGCCAACTTGGCCTTAAATGTGTGCCAGATGCACGATGGTTTTATGAAGTGATACCGTTAGGACGTCTGGGTTGAGTATAGCTGGATGTGAGCTGGCTTCTGCATTTGGAGCCATTCCTGTCGCTGATGGGTCCAGCACAATCCTGGGAGCTCAGCGGCTTTACTGGGCACCTTGGCAGGTAATGCCTGGCAGTGAATGACCATCAAATGCCTAGTGAGAACTGCAGGTTCTCTGGCTTGTTCTCTCCTCAGCAGTGGCCAGGTTTCTAACACTTAGGGGGCACTGCATCACTTGCTTGCCTGAAAGAAGGATGCAAAAGCCTCACCATCCTAGAGCACACACTGTCTGAAATACCTGGGTCACCACATCCTGATCTACACAGCTACGCCCTTTGCCTCTACACTTAAGGGCAGCCTATCTATCACTGGCCTGCCAGAGATTCAAATCCACTTAGCATTGAAATTGGAATTAAAGAAAAAAAGATAGAGAGATATTCTGGTTCAAAAATAATAATGATAAAAGGATGAGAGGTGGAGGGTAGGAGGGGAAGAAAAACAAGGAGAAGGTAGTTTAAGGAGAAAAAGAACAGGGCACTTGAACTGAAATAGACCCTTATGGGGACTGAAATATAAGTGCAGTTTTCAGTTTTATATACATATTTTACTGGAGATACAAGTTCACCTTGATATTTTAAATATATACATGTTTTGCAATCAGTTGAAGTAATGAGTCCTATTCCTTGCTTTGTTTCTGATTTTGATCAAACCAAATATCTGTCATGATTAACTACAATTGCAGATTTACTATGCCAACTGATGCTTAACAATAAAAAAGTATTCTGAGAAACTAAATCAGTGCCATGAATCATTGAAATTCTGAACCTTTTTGAATCCTGAAAATTCACAGGTAATCAGTTTTCAGGTGCTACTGATCACTGGGAAGACCCAAATATTAATTTCTGAAACCCGTGTGCTCTTTTCTACAAGCATCAGGGGCATGAGGTTGTCCAGAATATTTATTAGTAGTGATAATATCAATTATAAGTGAAGAAAATCACAAAGGAAGTTGGTAATTTGTTTTAAATTCCAAAATAACGTATTTACAAACTGTGGAGCAATGAAAGGGGCTTTTACATAGTCAAAATGATGTACCAAGACCAATTTATTTTCAGGATGTGGCATACAGTGACTGCCATTTCCTGTAATAAGGTCAAAATGTCTTGCTAGCAGCCTATCTGCTCCTGCTCCCACACCTCTGGAGGCTCCAGGAAGGTTTATAGCCTTCTCTTCCCAGAATGGTGTTTAGCAAAGGGGTATGAAAACATTCTTGTAAGCCTGAGGTAGACATAAAAAGAGATAGTCTGTTCTCTTCATTTCGATTTTCCTTGCTTGTGAACATCCAGAGGAGAACTGACTTCTTTGAGGAATAGAATGTCCTGTATTTGTGCTCCTATGATAGTCACTAAGCATGTATGACTATTTGATGACTTGTAATGTGGTTAATGGGACTAAAAGAATTAAATTTTAAATTTCATATTATTTTAACTAATGCAAGTGTCAGTAGGAACAAGCAGCTGTTGACTGCTGTACCAGAAAATACTGTTCTATAGACCAGAGCATAGGTAATAATTCCCAGTAAGAGATGACTGGGGGAAACATCATCAATAAGCACTTCCTAAATAATGGCTCAAGAAAAATGTCAAGATATTTAGATTCTCTACAACTTAAATAAGGCAAGATTACCTAGGATCCAGATCCCTCTTAAGTGGTTAAGAAAAAAGTGATTGATTATATTCCCACATTCTAAACTGTTCAAAAAAAGTACAGACTTTGGGATAGTTTTGTGAGTGAGTGTGTGTGTGTGTGTGTGCACGCACGCGCACGTGCATGAATGCACGCACATGCTGCTGCAAACAATCACTTGTTTGTGTTACTCTTTTTGTGTCTGGCTTACATGGGTAGTTTGGGAATTGCACCTGAGCAAGCAGGCTTTCCAAAAAGTGTCTTTAACTGCTAAGCCATCTTTCCCAGCTCCTGGAGTTTTCTTTTCAGAAGTACATTTTATGTTTTTCTCGTATGACTTCAAGTTAGATTGCATGTAAATATGGAAAAGTCATATATTTATCCCAAACTATTTAATTCTAAATCTTAGTTGGCAAAGTTTATAGGGGCAAGATTTTGGTTGGTGGTGTTTTTGATATTGTTGTGGTGTTTTCCTTTTCTTTTGTTTTATTTTTCATGGGAAGAAATAGAACCCAAGGCCTTGTATATGTTAAGTTAACATTCTATCACTGAGATAAATCTCCAGCCCTTATTGTTTTTTTGACACAGGATCTTGGTTTATAACTTAGATTTGCCTCAAACTCAGCATATTCTGGCCTTAGCCTCCTGGGAGCTCAATTATAGGCAGTCATCACCACACATAATGGCACTTTCTTTTCTATGACTTACTGTTGAGCAAGTGTATTCTTTTTTTTTTTTTTTTGAGGTAGGGTCTCACTCTAGCCCAGGCTGATCTGGAATTCACTATGGAGTCTCAGGGTGGCCTCGAACTCACGGCGATCCTCCTACCTCTGCCTCCCGAGTGCTGGGATTAAAGGCGTGCGCCACCACGCCCGGCTGGGCAAGTGTATTCTTGCAAATTACAAACGCATAGGAAAATGCATGGAATTACTCTGCAAAATGCTTTTCAACTGTCTTTGCTTCACAGCTCTAGTAAGAGCAAAGCTTTTGTTCCTGTATGATGTACCCTGACTTTCATCCTCAAAGGTCTGTCACTCGAAGTAGTAAGCTTTTGATTTTCAAGTGAGTGGCTTTAAACAAGGAAACTAGTATCTGCCAAGGTGCAAGGTTTTCATAACAGCCAGGCATGGTGGTGAATGCCTTTAATCCCGGCACACAGGAAGCATAGGTAGGAGGATCACTATAAGTTTGAGTCGACCCTAAGACTACATAGGTCAGCCTAGGCTATAGTGAAACCCTAACTCAAAGAAGTAAAAAATTAAAAAAAAAGAATTTAATACCAAAATGAAATATGATAAAGGGCAACACTGAAGCAGAGAGGCCAGTAGATATTAGACATAGGCAATCACAGGTACATGAAATCAACAGAGTTCCAGGACTTTGATTTTATTTCTAGACTGTAAAGTCTTGTGAGGAATAATTTCTGGAGCCTCACTAAGGTTTTACAGCTAATAGAGAGCCACGGAGGGCTTTTAGACAAGAGGATTTGTAAGACTGATTTGCATTCCAGATGTATCTATCATACAATAAGTTTGGTGGATGGAAAAGTTGTAAAAAGCAGACCAGTCAGATTTGTAGGTGAGAAATAATGAAGTTCTGGGTGATCAAAGATGAAACTGGGGTTGCAGTGATAAAAGGAACAGAATGGACTAGGAGGTTGCTCATGGATCAAAGCCAGCAGGACTTGGGGTTAGGAGGTAAAATGAAAGTGTTATGGTGGGAATCTGGAATCTTTTCCATGAGCTCTTGTGTTGCATAATTGGGTCCTAGATAATGGTGCTATTTTTTTTTTTTTTTTTGGTGGAGGTTTATATAGAAACTTTGATAGGAGAGCCTATCTGGTCAAGGTAGGTCACCAGGGCCTGGTCTTTTATGGCTATATCCATGGCCTAGTTCCTGTGTCCTCCCTGCTTCCCCGTATGCTGTGGTCTGAACAGCCTCAGCCATGTGCTTCCACCGCTATGGAAGCAGCTTCACCATGCCTTCCTCACCACGATGGGCCAAACTCTCCAGAAACAGTAAACCAACATAAGTCTTTCTTCAAGTTGTTTCTGTCAGAAATTGTGGTCACAGTAATGCAAAAATGACTAATACAGGGAGAAATTGAAGAACATACAAAATAGAAGTCCCAGATGGGTAACTGGGAGCATACTGGTGCCCGTATCTACAAGTATGAACGGGGAGGCAAATCAGAAGGAGGGAAAGATAATGGGTTTCAAGTATTCTTAGAATATATCCTTGGGAAACTATCAAGAAGACATTGAGAAATACACCCAGGATTAGAAGGAAGTGATGTTTGGAAAAGAAAGATTTGAGAATAATGCTGTGGCAAATCATCCACGGATGGTAGTGATGATTAGGATCAATTATATGCCAATGAAATGATAAAATGGATACAGTGAAGGAAGGAGAGGAAACAAAGACCACAAATAGAGCCAAGAAACATGGAAAGTGAAAATATAGTTTCCAGAAGGTCATCAGCATAAACATCTAAGATAATAGGGGCTAAAACTCTCCTGCAGCTATTATATTACATGTGACCAACACCTTATCCTTCTGCAGACTCCATCCAAAATGCATTGTTGCCCACTGTCCTGCTTTCCCTTCAAAATTCAACTTATAGATATTTCATATTCCGGGTATATGCTCCTACCTCCATGTCCCACCCAGCCAAGCTTCTGTTTTAACCCAATTCCTGTGATAACTTGACTAAGTTCTTGGGTAGGACTTACATGCCTGCTTTCCTCTCTTCACTGCAGACTCTCCAGGGGCATCTCCAGGAAATTGATTTGCACCATGAATCCCACTTTTCCATGTCTCTGTGCGCACCTGCTTTGGCAGGGCTCTCCTGTACTTAGATTTGACTGGTGGGTACCCAATAAATGTATGTTATACTAAAGAGTATGGGAGAGAGGAAGTGAAAATTCCTTAAGTGTGTATGGAAATGAAAGACTAGAATCTATTGTAAAGCTTTTTCTCTTTCTTCTCTTTTTACGGACATCAGAGTCATGCTCCAACCTTCTCTCTGACTTTTCCCTGTACGGGGGCTGTAGGGGCTGACTTCCAGAGTTGCTGTGGGAATTCCGGCATGCGCAGTGTGGTTTGAAATCCACAGGCAAGGCAGCATGGCTTCCTCCTTGGCCTGCTGCCCCAGCAGTGGTGAGCAGAGCAGCCCCACCAAAGTGGCAGCCACAGTGTGGGAGCCCAGCTCTGCTACCATAAATTACCCAGGGGCAGGAAGGAGCAACGAGAGTCAGCGGTTTCAGCGTCCTAGTAGTTCATTTTTGTTCTTGTTTTTCAGTTAGCAATCTGTAAAATTTATTGCAAAATTAAGATCTCTGCTCCAGAGTCAATAATATTCCTGGTGCCAGGTGGTGTAATAATTCACAGGAAGGGCAGAAGTTGGAGGGAATGAGACTGGTTTAGGAAGCAGACTTCCCAGCCCCACTTGCTGCTGCCTGCTCCCTGCTGCTAAAGGCCAGGTAAGTAGAGGGCTAAGGTTACAGCCTCATAATATCCTTGGAGAGTATTGGGTTTGAAACTTAAAATAAAATCTGTTTCTTTTGCATGATAGATTCCTTGTACCCTTCCCACCTCTGTTTCCATTTTAGCATAAAAATAGAAACATCCAAATTCATACTTTGTTTCTGGCAGGGCAAAGAAGAGAAAGAGGAGAAAACTTGGCCATGTGTTAGCTTCCTATAGTGCTTTCTAATACCCTAGCATCAGTCTGTCAGACTGCAATACAACTTCTTCATTCCCACACTTAAATGCCATCTCTCAGTATTGTGTAGCAGTAGCATCCTATCTAGATCGTTATCTGTGACTAAGACCCTGAACTGATTCCCAGATCATATGGCAATTTGCACACTTGACATTCTGTTACTGAAAGGGCTTCATTTTGTCACGTTGATTTTTCTCAATAACACAGACAATCTTTAAAAAAATTTTTTTTTCAGGGGGCTGGAGAGATGGCTTAGCAGTTAAGCACTTGCCTATGAAGCCTAAGGACCCCAGTTTGAGGCTCAATTCCCCAGGACCCTGGCAAGCCAGATGCACAAGGTGGCATTATACATCTGGAGCTCATTTGCAGTGGCTGGAGGCCCTGGTGCGCCCATTCTCTCTCTCCCTATCTGCCTCTTTTTGTCTGTCACTCTCAAATAAATAAATAAAGATAAACAAAAATGTTTTTCAACTTGTCTCCTGATACTCTGAACAAATTTGTGGAAGGACTTTACAGCTACATTTCTGTTCCAGCTATGAGAACTCTGACACTGGCACCTACTTACTTTCACTTAATTATCTCCACAAATTAACTCTCTGAAGTGGAGTGAAAGAAATGCTATATTTGGTAATTCCCCAATAGTCCTTTTAAGTACCTACAAAATCACCATTGCAACCTAGGTAGCATGCTTGGTTACTTCTTGTGGGATCTTTAATGCTTGGAAATTGCACTCTACAGGTTAAATATGTACACATCTCTTACTCAATATCACCATTTGCTCTTTGGGAAAATATAAATGGAATTTATTTTCAGGGGACAGAGAGTTTATGTAAAGGAGGAGGGGAGTATGGCTACAAAATTTTCTCATATGGATAAGACATGGCTGTTACACTCATGAATTCACAGCAGCCATAGTTTCTTATACAAGACTGAGCCTGCCAATACTTTGCCAGCAATGGGGAAAGGTACATGGGACCATATACCTTCCTACACTTGCTGGGAGAGGGGAAATCATGTTCATCAGTCGTGTGGCCACTGGTAAGATGATTATACCGTAGTAAATAACTTGCCATCCATGGTCATGCACCATGGTCATGCAAGTAACCCATGTTTAATTTAATGAGTTAGAAAAAAACCCATAAAAGTAAGATGGGAGTTAAAGAGGAAGAAGGAGAGTGTTAGCAGCAGGAGGAGAATAATCAAAATGCATTATATGCATGTATACAAATATGAAAATACATAACGTACATGTATAAACTGCCAAAAAAAAAATACAAAACAATGGCATTGAAACTTTAGCTGCCAGTTTAGGAGTGACTATACAACTGAGATTAGAGGAAACTGCTTTGATTTTTTTCAGTCAAGAAAGAATTTTTTCACTTCCTGAATAGTTTTGCACTTTCTGACTGCAGGCAAAAAATGTTTCCTTATGGAGTGGTACTAATTACAGCACAGTTCTTCATGATGTGATTGCTCCCTTGGAGCCCTGAGAGTTCTATCTGGATTTTCTGCTGTCTTCATAAAATTAACTTGCAGCATGGCTGTGTAGTGAGGTTTGAAGTTGCTGGCTGCCTTCTATATCTGACCACAAGGATATAGTCAATGACTACAACCTGAAGGAGACTCTGCAACTGGCCTTGCCACAGGATTCCTCCCCCACTTGCCCCTGTAAATCATGGTTTCTCAAAGAGGTGATTCTGTGACATCTGGGAGAAATATTAGTCCCACCTCTCCAAAGCTAGTGCTTTTCCCCAGATATTCAGGTAAGGGTGACAGGGACCTAGAAACCAGAGCTTTGTCAAGCTTTGTAACGTGACCTGAGTCAGGCAAGAGGAGTCTGGCTTCAGGCTTCAGCAAAAACTTGAAACTCAGCCCAAAATGACTAAAACTTAAGAGGCTATGAGTATTTTCATGTATACTAATTGTGTTGAGGGTGGAGACTACAAAAAATGTGCATTGAAAGTGTCCAGCTTGAATAAACATTACATAGAAATATTTTAAATATCTGTTTTCTTCTGAGATTTTGGTCAAAACTCAAATGAACGAAGAACTACAAAAGGAAAGAGACATAGTTAAATCATCAATAAGGTGAACACACTCACCTGAGCTGTTTGTTCATTCTGCCTCAGTAAAGTTCACAAACTGTGCATCTACTTTTCAATCCTATCCACTACTATGTTCAATGTACAGAAGAAAGTTTTTTTTCTAAACTGGATATGATAAAGACTGTATACATCAAGCCATCTCAAAATAGGAATTGTATGTACTCACTACGAATTTGGATGCTACTCTATATTTCTCTTAACATCTCACCTTGCAAGTGAAATAAATATAAGACTATCACACCCTTACCCAGATGATATCTAAACTTTCACACTACATTGTCTCTCTAATCTTTTACAGGTTCACTTTGTTCATTGTCTCCCAAGCATGTTCTATTTTGATCTGCCAGCTATTCGGAAGCCATGACATACAATGAAGACTAAGAAGAAAATGCCAGCACTTTCTCAGCTCTCCAAGTGCAAATACAAGCTGTTTGTTATTCAGTGTACATGGAGCAGACGCATAATGTTGTGGTAACAGGTATATATTTTGGGACTAGACTGCCTAAGCTAAAATTCATGCTCTCCCACTTACCTCAATGACCTCAGGCAAGCTATTTCAATTGTTTGAGCCCCAGTTGGCTCATCTACAGAGTGGAATAATCATTCCACCCACCTCAAAAGATGTGAATGAAACAAACCAATGTATATAAAGTTCTTAAAGTATATTGCACTAATATATGCAATTATACAAGTGTTTCTTCTGTAATTCCCCAAATGTCCTAGGAATCTCATATTTGTAAATCCAAGTGGTTGATCATGAGGTAGATAATATCAAGATTTACTTAATTAAATTACTCCAATTTTAAATTGTCTAACATTTACCTGCCACCCACCCTCCTCTTGAAATCAAGAATCTTTTACTGAGAATTTTGAGCTTTTGTGCTTGTAAAGAACACATCATAAAACCCCTGAGTAGAACTTTGGAAGATTTATTGGTCATTTTTGTTTTCTATTTTTTTTTATTCCCTTCTTTCTCTTCCTCCCTCTCTTTTCTCTCTTCCTTTGTATTTCTGCTAGTGTTTTGTTTTTATTTAATTTTTATTTGCTTAGAAATTCTTCTATGATTGCCATTTCAAAGGAAAAGGAAAGCCAACTTAACTTATGGGATAGTTTTAGTTAGGGAGTAAGTGGAAATTAGTCTTTAGCTCACTTGCCTGGTGTCTGTTCACTCTTAATATCCCCATTAAAATAGTAAATGCTACTCATCTTGGCTCCTCGTTATTGGGTAAAAAACTTAAAATGCACTTGAAAGCTCATTGGAAATCAAATGGTACTCATAGTCACATGGTTTCCTCACACATGGATTTGCTTCAGGCTGTCCCATGTATCAGTATGTGTGTTCTTTACTTTTCCTCATGCTCTTGGTGAGAACTAAGCTGTTCCTTTACTTGAAGTACAAAGAAGAGAAAAAAGTAAGACACAGAAAGGCAAGGGCAGAAAGGACAAGAAAGAAAATGAAATAAAGAGGAGGATAGAAAAAAGAATATAAAAAGAAGAAAAACCACTTCCTAAGATTTTGAGGAACCCTGCCTATATAGCCAGGTTCTATTTTTCAATGCAGATAAATGCTGATTCAGGTATCTGTCTGTCAATAGATGAACCCCAAATTTCCATGTATAATAGTGTCTTCCAATAGATAACCTTCCCCAAATTTTGTGCCCCTTCTCATCTCTAGTCATATAGATGAATAGCTTGAAAAGTATTCTCATATTTTTATTGGGTTATTTTACTCATACTAATGTATTTTAAGGGAATCAAGCTGAGCCTTTGAACCCATTGCATAGACAATAGTTGGATGCAAACTGCTTTAGGAAGGAATTGAGAACTTTGCATGAAGGCTTTTCTCAGTAAGGGACTCCCATACACACATGCAGGCATCTGTAAGACCTTGAGAAAGTTAGTTTATCTTCTCTGGTTCTCTATTTTCACTCCTGGAAAATGAGATTAATAATTATCTCCCAATTTTCTGTACATAGTTACTGTTGTGATCTATGAAATGCCACTGAATCTTGAAGTATGTAAAACATTAAAGATAAAATATAAAAATGTTGCTGTTTATCCTCCAAACTCTTAATGAGTGATATCTTCGAATTGAGTGCCTATGAGGATACATGATTTAATAGGAGGTCCTCCAATTATGATCTCTGTCTTTGGAAAAGTTCGTAATAAACAGTTGTGTTGCACAACTCTCTCTGTTCTATACATTCTGTGAGACATATAGAACAGGTTAAATACAGTTGTTGATGAGGATGCATCACATACTGTGTGACAAACCATCTCCAAGATGATTCTGAGGTGGTTTGCCACTGTCTCTGTGATACAGAGAGGAAAGACAGACGACGAGAGAGAAAAAAAAGGAGCCAGTAGCTCCTTCCACTGCAAACAAACTCTAGACGCACACACCACTTTGTGCATCTGACTTTATTTCAGTACTGGGGAACTGAACCCAGGTCATTAGGCATTGCAGGCAAGTGCCTGAATTGCTGAGCCATCTCTCTCCAGCCCTGATTGTGTCCATTTTTTGGTATTCTTGCCCATGTGCAGTTCTCTCCCCTCTAGTGTGGGTAACAGCTGTGATTTACTACTCAGCAATAGAATATGGCTGCCTTATGGTGTGTCACTTCTGTGATTTTGTTAGATTGCATTAAATCATATTTAATCATGTCAGTTTATCTACTGACTCTTTACTGGGATTGAGGAAGGAAGCTGCTGCTGAAGAAAGCCATATATCCAGAAATTGAGTACAGCCCCTGGCTAATAGCAGGCAGCAAATGATGCTTTAGATAGCACATAAAAAAGTGGGCTCTGCCAACAACCACATGAGCTTAAAAGCAAATCCTTCACCAGCCAAACCTCACATGAGAACAGAGGCCTATTGCTACCTGATTGCCTCTTGGCAGAGGACACAGCTAACCACCTGTTTCTAGCCAGCATAAACTTAAATACCAAGTATATGTGTTTTAATCTTCTGAGTATCTGATAAAGTGGTTATACACTATTTGGTAACTATAATAATGGGAGGCATCTAATTTCTAACGTGTATATTTCAGTCTTATCAGAAACAGCATTTGATGAGGTAAGTCAATCATTTATCTACCCTTAAACTGATGGCATGAGATAAATGCTCTCTTAAATGAAACCATGTATATCAAGGCCTGGAACATTGGTTCTTAATATATTCTGGATGATTTAATTTCCTTCAAGGACTTACATACTTGATAGTCAATAGCAGAGCACTAGCATTTATGAATGGATCCAAAAGGAACAAATTCTGACAGAGGATGGTGGGTTGATGGGTGTAGCCTCAGTTTTGCACAAAGACTAGTGGGAGCTTCTCATTATACTCCATAATCTTGGTCTCCGTAGTATTCTGACTTGATTCCCAGTTACAATAATGGGTTCCTTTTCAACAAGTGGCTCTTATAGCTAATGAGAGATCCATTGGTTACCTACCTAGGCTGTGTGCTACTGTTGCACAAGTGTGTACATCTTGTTAGGATGGTTGCATTCATATAGCAGGGGCCCCTTCTTGCTCACAACAATGTTGGCCATTTTCCTCCAGCAGTTCATGGGCATCTGGGATGATTCCAATTCTTAACTATTCAAATTGAGCAGCTACAAACATGGTTAAGCAAATCTCTCTGCAATGAAGATTGGAGTCTTTAGGGTAGATGCCCAGTAGAGGAATGGCTGGGTCAGTTGGTAGCTCTATTTTCATATTTTCCAGGAGTCTCCATATTCATTTCTGTAGTGGTTGTGCAAGTTTGCACTCTCACCAGTAGTAAATGAGGGTTCTTATTTCCTTACATCCTCTCGAACATTTATTGTTGTTTGATTATTTTTTTAATGATTGCCACCCTTTATGGAGGAAGATGGAATCTCATAGTTGTTTTAATTTGCATTTCCAAAATGGTTAAGGATGTTGAATAATTTCTTTTTTTTTCAGGTTTTGTATGTTTTTTTAATCATTAACTGTTTTTGTACAAAAAGTGTGTTATTGTATTCTTTCTTTTCATTTGAAAACATCAGGGTATGGGGAAGGGATGCAAACAAGTAACAAGATTTTTTATAACATTATTTTCTGTTTAGAAAGAAACAAGAACATCATAACCGTTCATAGTATCGAGAAGTTAAAAAATGAAACAACTTCATATTCTCAGGTAATAAACGGCTCCCTTTGTGTTCTTGCTTGTGTTCAGTGGAGCCATGTTGTTTCGTGGCCCCAGAGTTACTATACAGAAAGATCACCTGGGATTCTAGGCATATAGCCTAAGCAGAAAGATTGAAGCATCCGAGGATTAAAACCTTTCCCCACAGAAAAGTGGCAAGAAGATACTTCCCTGAGCCAGCAGAAGGGACAGGCCGAGCAGCACTCCCCACCGATGCAGAGCCTCCCACTTCTGCTTCCATTCCCTTTCCAGAAGATCGGGAGAAAGTAAAAGCCAAAACCACAGGCATAGGAAAGAAGTGCAATGTGTTTAGAAATACCAGCAGAGGGCAACAAGTAAGGACAGCATTGCTAGCTTCGAACAAGAAAGTCAAGGTTATCCCACCACAAGGTAAACCTACCTATTCTTCCCTTTCCAACTGACTGGACTGCCTAAGTATTTTGACTACATAGGGATTGATAACATGTCCACAATCCAGAAGCTATAA
Source organism: Dipus sagitta (assembly GCA_036346955.1). Classification (NCBI taxonomy): domain Eukaryota; kingdom Metazoa; phylum Chordata; class Mammalia; order Rodentia; family Dipodidae; genus Dipus; species Dipus sagitta. The sequence continues at coordinate 53,054,332 of CM070779.1, read as the reverse complement.
ACTCACCCTCAAGACCTACCTATAAATGTGATAACTAGGAAATTTCACATTTTTTTTCTGCTCTGATTCCAGAAATGGGAGAAGCAAGTGAGTATCACCTTGTTGGATTACAACAAGGGAATCACTGTAAAGTAGTTCGAAGCATGTTGAATAATTTCTTAGGTGAGTATTAGCCATTTGTATTTCTTTCATTGAGAATTATCTATTCAAGTCTCTGGCCCAGTTTTGAGTGGATTGTTTGATTTTTCATTGCTCATATTTTCCAGTTCTTTGTAAATTTTATATATTATCCTTCTGTCAGTGGTATAGCTAGTAAAGATTTTTTTTCCCATTCTGTGGGTAGTCTGTTGGCTTGGTTTATGTTACGTTTGTCTGTACAAAATCTATTTTAGCTTCATGAGACCCCATGGTTCAGGGATTGTTTAATTTCCTGGGCTATTGGGGTATTGTTTAGGAAGTCTTTTCCCACTCCCATATTGTGGAGAGTTCCCCTTATTTTTAATCCAGTGGTTTGAGAGTTTTAGGTCTTATGTTGAAGTCTTTAAGCCATTTGGAATTGATTTTTGTGCATGGTGAGAGCAGTGGGACTAGTTTCACTGTTCTGCATGTGGTCATCCAGTTTATCCAGCATGATTTGTTGAAGATGCTGTCTTTTTCTCCAGTGTACATTATTGGCACCTTTGTCAAAGATCAAGTAGCTGTAATTACTTGAACTAAGGGCTGGGTCTTCAGTTGTATTCCATTGATCTATATGTCTGTTTTTATACCAGTACCACACTATTTTTGTTACTATGGCTTTGTACTATAGCTTTAGGTTGGGTATAGGGATATGTCCCGTGGTGATTCTTTTGCTGAGGGTATTTTTGGATATCTGAGGCCTTCTTCCATTCCATTTGAATTTTAAGATTACTTCTCTATCTTTGAGAAGAATGATGCTGGGATTTTTATCGGTATTGCATTGAATCTATATTTTGCTTCTGGTAGAATTCTCATTTTCACAATGTTAATTCTACCTATCTAGAAGAATGGGAGGTCTTTCCATCTTTTCATGTCCTCTTCAATTTATTTCTTAAGTGTTTTTCTGTTTTCATTATATAGGTCTTTAACCTCCTTGGTTATTGTTATTCCAAAGTATTTGATTTCTTTTTCTGGCTATTGAAAATGGGTCAGTCTCTCTGATTTCTTTCTTTGTATATTTTTCCTTTGTGTATATGAAGACTACTTATTTTTGTGGTTTGATTTTGCATCTTGCCACTTTGCTGCAAGAATTTGTCACCTATAGAAGTTTTATTGTAGAGACATTTTAGTCACTTATATATAAGACCATGGCATCTGCAAATAGGGCTAGTTTGACTTCTTCCTTTCTAATATGTAGTCTTTTTATATTTTTCTCCTGTCATATTATTTGGGCTAGGACTTCCAGTACTATGTTGAAGAGCAGAGGTGACAGTGGTCACCCCTGTCTTGCTCAGAATCTCAAAGGGAACTCTTTGAGTCTTTCCCTATTAAGTATGATTTGGTGCTTTATAGCCTTTATTCTATTGAGATATGAACCCCCCATGCTTATTCTCTCCAGCATGTCAGTCATGAAGTGATACTGAATTTTGTTGAATACCTTCTCTGCATCTATCGAAATGATTATGTGGTTCTTGTGTTTAAGATTATTTATCTGGTGTATTACATGAATCGATTTCTATATGTTGAACCTTCCCTGGATCTCTGGGATAAAATCTGCTCGACTGAGGTGGATGATGTTGTTGAATTCAGTATGTGAAGATTTTGTTCAGGGCTTTTTCTTAGTTTCCAATTCATAAATATCTGCTCTAATCTAATTATTTCTTTCCATCTTGAACTTTTAGGATTGGATTATTCTTGTTTTTAGGTGCATTTAGGTGGATGGTTAAGTTAATGATTTGAGATCTCTCCATCTCTGTTATGAAGGCATTTAGTGCCTAAATTTTCCCCTTAAGGAAAATCTTCATTGTGTCCCATAAGTTTTGCTATGTTGTGTTTTCATTTTTATTCAGTTCTGGTAATTTTACAGTTTCCTTTTGATTTCTTCCATGACCCATTCGTTATTTAATAGCATGTCATTCAGCCTCCAGGAGTTGGTGGAATTTCTGCTTTTTCTCTTGTTAATTTCTAACTTTAACACATTGTGATCCAATATGATGTTGGAAATTGCATCAATTTTCCTGAATTTATGGAGGCATGATTTATGCCCTAATATATGATCTATTTTGGAGAAGGTACTGTGAGCTGCTGAGAAGAATGTGTATTCTGTAGAACTGAGGTAGAATGTTTTATAGATTTCTGCTAGGTCTAATTGATCTATGACATTGTTAATTTCAATTATTTCCTATTGATTTTCTGCTTGTATGAACTATCTATTGATGATCGTGTGGTATTGAAGTCCTCTACTATGATGGTACTGGGATTTATTTCTGGTTTGGTGTTGAATAGGTTTTGTTTCATAAAATGTGGTGCACCTGTGTTTGTTGCATATAAATTTATGATTGTGATGTTCTTTTGTTGGATAGTTGTATTGATGAGTCAAAAATGTCCTTCTTTGTCCTTTTTGATTACTTTTGGTATGAAATCTATTTTGTCAGATATTAATATAACCATGCCCACTTGTTTCTTATGTCCATTTGCTTGGAAAATTGTTTTACATTCTTTCACCCTAAGGATGTCAATCCTTAGTGGTGAGGTGGGTTTCTCCAAGACAACATATAGAAGAGTCCACTTTTCTGACTTGTGTATTTTGATGCATGAGTTAATATCATTAATATTTAAGGTTATAATTGTGAGGTCCAATTTAATTTCTGCCATGTTGGAGGCTTTAGGGGTTTGGTGCTTTCTTAGGCTTTGTACATTTTCATGTCTGCTCTAGTTTTGATTGTTGTGTTCTCCTTCTAATATGCTCTTGAGGTTGGTGGTTTGGTTCTTCTGTGTGGAATATTCCCTGTAGTATTTGCTGGAGGTTTGGCTTTTGGGTCATATGGTTATATTGTGGAAGGTTTCCATTTCACCATCTAATATGAGTGATACTTTGAGTACAATAGTTTGGGTTGGAAGCCATAGTTACTTAGACTTTGGAGTGCTTCATTCCAAAGTCTGAGGTACTTCTGATGGGATTGTCTTTGTATGTAATGAGTTATTTCTTGCTGCTTTTATCACTCTTTTATTTTGTTGTTAAGAGTTTTAACTATGATGTGTCTTGGAGAGCATCTTCTTTGGTCCTGTCTGTTTGGTGTTCTGTGAGCTTCTTCTATATGGATGGGTTTCTCTTTTGAGAGGGTGAGAAAGTTTTCTTCAATAATTTTGTTGAATATGTTGTCCATGCCATTGGCCTGAATTTCTTCCCCTTCTGGTATACCCAGGATTCTAGGTATCCCACATTCCATCATATCCTGTTCACATGACTTTTTGAAAGAACAATTTCTTCTGTCATGTTTTCTAGATCTCAAGTCATGTCCTCCATATGATTAACTCTGTTAGTGAGGGTTTCTAAAAAGGCTTTTATAATCTCTATTTGCTTGTTGCTTTCTGTTGCATTTTTTCTGTATTATATCCATCCCTTTATTGAGTTCCAGTTTCAGGTCATGGTTTGATTTTCTTGATGGTTCTTGGAATTCATTCTTGCATTTAATCATGTCTTCATTAAATTTAATCAGCTTGTTATTGAGCTCCTCTATTTATTGACTCACCTTCAATTCATTTATCTCTCTTTTGAGGTCTCTCCTTATTTCCTCTATTAAGTTAAGCCTAGTGATGAAGGCTGCATACATTTCATTTATACAGTTGTTGGCTTTTTGATGGTTTGCTTCCGATTCAGTAATATGCTTGATCAGGGTCACATTGCTTATTGTGTTTTCATTTTGGGGTTCTATTTCTGTTTTCCCTTCTATTTTCATTGGAGACTTCCATTGTGAGACTTGGCAATCTTGGTGAAGATCTCTTTTTTCCCCCCAAGGAAGAAGCAAGAATTTGCAGGATCTGTAGTGAGTGTTCTGTTTGGGGTTTGAACAAGCTTGGAGTAGGATTGAGTTATATACACAGATACCAGGTTGTGGAAGTTGCAAGTGTGGGCCAGCAACTCTGGGCTCATGGCTCATATAAGAGTTGTGGTTGGAGGTCCAGAATCTCTTCAGCCCACTATCCCAGCAGTGCCTTACCTGTGTGGCTCAGGAGCAGTGGTACTTGCCCCTGTTCCCCCACTGTACACCAGCTGAGCAGGTTGTGGAGGATGCACCTGCACCCAATGATGGGTAGTTGCTAGATATTCCTGTGTTCCCTGTCTGGGGCACTAGTAGGCATTACTGATGGTAGGAAAAGTGGAGGGGTGGTGGGGAGTTGGATGGGCCTTGGAAATCCAGGAATCAGACTTGAAGGTGGTCAAAGGAGGTGGCTGGTGTGGGAGCTTATGTTTGTCGAAGCCACCAGTGTTGTGGCTTAGTATTATCAGAGGAGGTGGCAGAGGCCAGAAAGTTCTGCTGAGGCTGGTAGTGTGGGGACCCTCAGTGGCCAGAGGCATGGGGTGGGGACCTGCAGGGGCTGGCTGTTGGGGTGGGAAAGAGGAACTGTGGAACTGTAGACAATAGCTCTGGCACCAGGGGTACCTGCAGGAACCAGTGGCGCAGTGTGGAGAAGAAGTGTGGGCTCAGGCTCAGGCTCTGGCACCATGGGGACATGAAGGGGCCAGTGGCATGGAGTGGGGCAGAAGTATAGGCTTTGGCTCTATGTAGCCCCATGGGGACATGGTGCAGGGGCCAGCAATGCTGGGTGGGGCAGAAGTGTGGGCCTTAACTCTAGCACCTGGGAACCCAGGAGGTGGCATATAACTCTTTATTGGTGATAACAGATTACCATTTTAAGGGACAGACTTTGTGTGCCTACTGTTTCATGATTTTCTTTGTGTGTAAATGTTGTGTGTTTATATGTGATGAAATATATGTTGTGTGGGATATGCATGTGTGTGTGTTTTGTGTATATGTGTGATATAAAGTACATGAGGTATGGTGTACACATTGTGTGCAAGTGGGCTTGTGTGCAGATGTCAGAGGATAGATTTGCCCATCAGCACACCTACTTTAGATGGATTATCCATCTCAACATAGAGTTGCTGATTTTGGTAAGTGAGCCTCAGTGATTCTCCAGTCTCCTCCTGCTGTGGACTGTGATAACCCCCAGTTTTTTATATGGATTCTGAGTAGTCAAATTCAGATGGTCTGAAGCTTTCCTATGCTTTCAAACTTAATCAACAAGTGCTGTTGACTGCTAAGCCTATATCTCCAGTCTCTCATGAAATTTATTTTAATCCAGAATCTTTGCATAAATATACCAAAGTATATGGCATAAATACACCGAGTATGTAATACTACTCAATAATGAAAGAAGTGTATCAGTGGTGAAACCACCGAGATGAATGTCAACACTAGTTTGCTGAATGAGACAAATGAGATAAAAATAGCACATTTATATGATTCCATGATTATAGCATCCTACAGAATTTGATAACGGCAGTTATTTTAATTCAAGGAGAGTGTAGGGATTGTAGAGAGGTAATATTGAACTTGAGTAAACTTTGAGAAGTGATGGAAGTATGTCATGTTTTCATTGATTTTGATTGTGGTAATGGTTTCGCACATGAATACATGTTAAATAAAATTCACGACAATGTACTTTTACATACGTAGTTTCTTATATATGTCAATAAATTCATCATAATGTTTCAACACCATTTGAGGGGTATATGAGATAAGGTTATTAAGCTACCAGATAATGATCTACATATAACCCTATATATTATCATTTTATTGGAATGTTAGCTAAATCTATGCAAGGCAACCCATAGTATTTTATTTGACCACAACCACAGAAACTGGTAAAGGATTTTCCATTAAGACAGTGTGTGCAAAGCCACTGAATGATGTGTTGTCATTGAAATAAGACTGTGACTTCACACTGTGAGCTGAAATAAACACTTCTTTCTCAAGTTGCTTTTGTCACATAATTGGTCACAGCAATGAATAAAGTAACTAATAGATTACCACCCAAAATATTCATTATGGAATGTTCATATATATCACTGTGCTTTATTAAAATTTGCCAGGCAATTTTGATTAAATAGTTTGATTTCTCATCTCTAAGAACTCCCTACTGTCTTTAAAGTAGTAACTTTTCATGATGAATAACTCTTGCCTTATACATATATTACTCAGAGATACAGGTAAATTACAAACTCATGATGATTAGAGTTTCTCTCTTTGTACTTCTTTGTGAAATAATTCTTATTCACCTTTCTTGGGCTGATCTTTTTCCTTCGATGTCTGATTTATTGATTTTTATTTTGCTCTATGAACATGTCACAACTACTATTGGTGGAGTTTTGTAGGTTCTTTTTTTTTTTAGTTTGGGGCTACTGCGGTAATGCCTTATAGTTATTCTTTGGAATGTTTATTTTGGTTCAGATGAGCTAGCTAGTCTTGGTGATATGAAAGGGCATTGCTGGGTCATGGGGATGCACATATTCAACTTTACTAAATAAAGCCCAGATGTTTACAAAGCACTTGTATCATTTCGCTGTCACACCCATGCTGTATATCTTCAATTGTCAGAGTCTTTTCAATGAGGATGTGGTGAATACAAACCTCATACATTCTGGCACTCATTGCTTTCACACATGACCATATCAACAGCTTCCAACTCCAAGTGCTCACAGCGCTGCCTGAGGGCTATCTTTCAATCAAAGACTCCACTGAATTCACAAGAGGGACAGTTTTTGAATGGTCAGAAACTAACCTTTCCCCATCTGTCCCTGGAAGTTGCTGTCAACCAATCCCTCAGTATAATGCTACATAATAAGTTCAGCTACCTCTTCCTATTGGTGCATTAACTCCATAATTTATGTATTTTTGTTTGTTTTAGGATATAAAGCTTGGTGACCTCACAGTAATAATTTTCTCAGCAATGACCCTTTATTTGTTTCTCTTTCTAATTTCTCCATATCCATATTTCTAGGAACCTCTTCCAGATAAGCTATTTGCACTTGAGTGCTTCTCTGAACTTTTCAACATCTATGTGCTCATCATGTCTTTCTGCACAGTCTTGTGGCCTTGCTTTTATCATAACACTTTTGATGCTGCATTGTTTTCCATGTGGTGTTAAGTGTCATGAAGGCAAACCTTGATGTATTGTCCGTGACTCACACTGTAGTGTCTGCCAAACATTGCATGTTTCTTGCTTACTGGCCTCTACTACTCATTTTTACTCAAATTCACATATAAGTCTAAACATTTGTAGCTAGGACCTGCATATGCAAGAGAACATGCAATGTTTGGCTTCTGGGCTAGGGTTATCTTACTTGCTGTAATCTTTTCCACTTCTCACCAATTGTGAATGAGAGTGATTCCCTGATTTCATCTGTAGCATGTTTGTTGTTAGTATATAGGAAGACTACTGATTTCTGTGTGTTTACTTTGTATCCTGCTACATGGCTAAAAGTGTTTATCAGTTCTAACAGTTTGCTGGTAGAGACTTTAGGGTCTTTTATGTATAGAATCATATACTCTGTAATGGTCATACCTGTGCAATAGTGGCACACAGCCATGGTGGGTTACCAACTGCTCTTGATTTGTCTAACAGATCCACTCAGTGGAACAGAACCCGTACCTGGAATGGGGAAACAAGTCAGAACCATATCCAAAAATGAGCCCACTCTCCAATATCAAACTCCAACCAATAGTGGGCTACAAGAGGGCCTACACTTATTAAATTCTCTCTAAAATAATCAATGTATCAATGTATCTTGCACTGACTTCACTCTTCTTTGGAGAATTTGCTTCTCTTTTTCAGATGTCTGTAGAACCTGAGGAGAGAATCAGTCCATTGCACCCCACCAGGACACCAGCTGAAGCCACAGACTTAGTGGGGTAATGAGCAAGAGGTGCTTTCTTGGTGAACCTGATAACAGCACAGGGGTGAAGGAGATAGACACAGAGAACACTCAACTCCTACCAAATCAGATATCCAGAGACACAGAGACTCTCAAGACCTCGTCACTGAAATAGACCTAAAATGAACTCAACGTGGCTCAGAGAAATTTGTGAAAGAGGTGGCTGCAAGATTGTTAGAGCCATAAGTTGGGTCATTATGCACAGAGACATTGCCCCTCCCCCATAACTGATGGTCATCCCCACAATGACCCACAATATTCAGGGAGGATGACAGGGAGAAGGCCAATGATGGTACCATTCTAGCTATATACACACTATATACATAACAACAACAACAACAAAAAACTCCAAAAAGAAATCCTTGTAAAGAAGCCTGGGAGGTGCACAGAGGTAAGCTTACCATGATTTGAGGCAGAACAGACAAAGAGGACAATGGATTTGAAAACAGGATTCATATACAAAGGAGCATGTGAAGTACTTAAGGTCAAGGACCTTAAAGAGGGAAGTCTAGTGGTTATAGACTGCTAACTAAGGTCACTGAGCCAAAGTCTAAGTCACTATGCCTCACATGTCTGATGTTCCAGATGTAATCTCCTTAGCTTCATGTCTTTCATCCTTATGTAAGCAGCCACAGCCAGAGGGCTCTGCTCACATAACACAGCACTTAACCCGTGGGTTACTTTCTGATGAAGATGTGGGACAAAGGCAAGGATTCCAGTCCCCATTTTGTTGTTTCTTACTGGATTTCACTTAGCTAGTTCTGTCTTCAGGGTTTTTGACTCTATTTTTCAGTGATATTGGCAACCTTGAGCAATTTGTGCTAGATTTGGAAATCAATGTTTGGGCAACATGATGTTGACTGGATAATTTGGCGAATGTTTGAATAGTTGATGTAAGATGCAGATTATCTTCTCCTGTGATTGTTTAATCTAACTCAATAATAAAACATCTCACAGAGTCTTATTTTCAAAGCAGTCTTGATTCATTCCTTAGTTACTCTTATATTGGTCTCACTTTTATTAAGCTTCTTCCTTTCTCAAAAACTTGTAGTATACAGATACTTTGAAAATGGAAACCTGGTGGTATGCATGTTCTTTACTTGTAAAATATTCTATCTGTTACATCTGGGTTTCTGGTTCTTTTTATTTTAATTTTATTATATTTACTTGCAAGCAGAGAGAGGGAGAGAGACAGAGAGAGAAAGAGAGAGAGAGAGAGAGAGAGAGAGAGAGAAGAGAGACAAAGAGGGAGAGAGAGAGGAAGAGAGAGAGAGAGAGAATGGGTACACCAGGGCCTCTAGACACTGCAAATGAACTCCAGATGCATGCGCCCCTTGTGTATCTGGCTTATGTGGGTCCTGGGGAATCAAACCTGAGTCCTTCGGCTTTGGAGGTATATGCCTTAACTGCTAAGCCATCTCTCTAGCCCTGGATTTCTGATTCTTAAGTTCATTTTTCTTTTTCATCCTCAAATAGCATCTTTAAGTTATAAGATTTATCTAGGTCCAAGAATGAAAAAACAAGCAAGTTGTAGATAACTTTTTCTGCATCCTAGATCACTGGAAAATGTATATACTGAATTTATCCTTCCGACTAGGCATTTGTTTGACATTTTGTTTATCTTGTATTTCAAAAACTTGCCATGGCATTCCATGAAATTTTATAAGGGTCTTAAAATTTACATGTTTGTTTTTCTTCAGGTACTTCCCTTTCCAACACACAACCTGAATATAAACGAAAACTTTTTGTTGATGTTATTGTTGTTGTTTTGAGATAGTCTCCCTAAGGCTGGCCTCATGATCCTGCTGCTTTAGCTTCCTGAGCATAGTGCTACCATACCAGTTTTACAAGATGAACATGTTTTTAATGCTTTTATGATCTTTGTCTTAAATCCTACCAATGTTTATGTTGAGAAACACATTTAAGTCACTGGTTGGATGGTTGTAGCAGACAGCTTCAGGTCACTGGGATGATTTTCCAAATCAGGCACAGTTATAGAGGAAAGGATATTTATTGAAGCTTATAGATTCAGGGGAAGTTCCACAATGGCAGAAGAATCTGGTCTGTTTCCTCTGGCCCATGCTGAGACAGAAAAGGTACCACCAAAAAGCAAGCAAGTGCACTTCACAAACTCTAATGTAAACCCCTACACTTTGCATATATTTAGAATGGAATTCCAAATCTACCCTCACACCTTAGGGCTGGACCCTAGGATCCACCCACAGTGACACCTCCTCCAGCCAGGCAGCTGCAGATCTAAATACAAACTTTAATAAAATCCTGAATCTATTGCGGGGGTGGGGGGCATCCATTTAAACTACCACAATGGTCATCCCTTTGTTATTTTTATTTTCTTTTTTCTTTTCCTCCACACTGAGGGAGTTTGTCCAGTTTCCTCCTAATTGTTGAACATCCCAGGGCATGAACTTTTACTGTTCAACCTTGGACAGTTTTGGATAAACTAAGATGACTTGGTTAACTTTACTCTTCTTTTTTGTCATTTTTAAAAACTTTTTAAATTGGCAACTTTCATAGTTATAGGCAATAAGCCATGATAATTCACTTCCCTTCACTTTTCCCTTCCCAAATCCACTCTCCATCATATCCCCACCCTCTCTCAATTAGTCTTTCTTTTATTTTGATGTAATCATTTTTTATTCCTGTTATGAAGGTCTTTGGAAGGTAGTTCTAGGCACTGTGAGGTCATACATTCTTTCTACCACCCCTTCTGCAATGAACCATGAGCCTTGGAAGGTATGATAGATGTGGTAATTCGAATAGATGTTACCCCAATAGATTTAGAAGTTCTATAAAAGCTTTTTTGATTTCCAGCTATGTGGCTAGAGGAGGTGTCACTGGGAAAATCCTATGGTCCAGCCCTATGATGGGGTGGTGGATTTAGAATTTCAATCTAAAGATATGTAAAGTGCTTTACCTTAACCTGGAATTCTTAAGTGTGTTTGTTTATGGTCCTGGTGTGAATTGTGGCTTTTTCTCTGTCTTCTTGGACCTGTAAAAGTGGGGCAGCTTCTTCTGCCATTATGGAACATCCCCTCTAACTTCAATAAATCCCTTCTTTCATAACTGTGCCTTGTTTAGAAGTTCATCCCAGTGACTTTGGAACTCTACTATGGAATTGGTACCAGAAGTAGGGTGTTGTTGAGATGAAACTGACCATGTGAATTTTGGTCTGTTGGTACTTTTGTTTTGGATGAATGGGTACTAGCAACTGAAGACCCCTTCTGTAGTGGTAAGCCAAGTATTATGGACTATTCCTGTGAGAGTTTGAAAATATTAAGTGCAGAGAGAATTGTATTTGAAATCTTGACTTATGAACTTTCTAAGGGGAAGAAAAAACTGCAGAGGACTTTGTTGGAACTAGGCTACTGACATAAGGGCTGGCTGCTTTCTGCTGTCTATGCCCAAAGAGTTTGATCAAGGTTAAATTTGTAATGGACTGAAATGCTTGGTTAAAGATATGTGCATGAGAGATTTAAGATTTTAAGTTGGAAAAACTCAAGCAAGTTTAAAGTTTACAGGCACAGAGACTGGTTTTAGGTTACTGAAATTGCTATTGTCAAACCCACTAACAATATTAAGGAATATGGCCCAACTGTTTAACATTAAAGCAATGGGAAAAATACTTAAGGAAAGACTGTGATAAAAATGCAAACTCTTTTGGAAAAGAGTTGACTAGAGAAGGAATCTGTTTTTCAAGGTTATGATCTATTTTATCCCTGAATTAAGAATATGGCTGTGTCCTGCACATCTGATACTGATTCTGGAAGCATAAAAAATGTGTGTAATGGTCACAAAATGCATATGGTCCAAAGAGCCACTGATGAGACATGGCAGATAGGCAGGTGTGATGACCCTGAGGCTAGGAAAGCCACTAGAAGATGGACTGTAGTTTGCATGGAGACCCAAGGATGTTTTGGTTGTACCAGGACTGTGCAAGAGCTACCAGGGAGCAGACTGTTGGCCTTGGATGGAAGTTTTCCCTGGCTGTGCAGCCTATCAGAAAAGCTGTAATTGGAAAATTCAGAGATTGTCAGTAGATTTTACAGGACTCACAGGTAAGAGACAATCCTAAATCTCAGATGAGACTTCGGAATCATCTTAAGTTGGTAAAGACTGTGATAACCTTTGAATTTGGCAATATAAAATGTGTGAGATGATTATAAATCTACTGGGGGCCAGAGATGGGATGTGGTAGTTTGACTAGATGCCCACCCCAATGGATTCATGCGTTTATTAAAGCGTCTTAGATTTCCAGCTACCTGGCTGGAGGGTGTGTCACTGGGTGGATCCTAGGGTCCAGCCCTAAGGTGTGGTGGTGGATTTGGAATTCCAGTCTAAAGATATGCAAAGTGCTTGAGCTTAACCTGCAGTTTCTAAGTGTTCTTTTTTTATTTTTTTGTTTATTTTTATTTACTTATTTGGGAGTGACAGACAGAGAGAGAGAGAGAATGAATGGGCGTGCCAGGGCTTCCAGCCACCTCAAACGAACTCCAGATGCGTGTGCCCCCTTGTGCATCTGGCTAACGTGGGTCCTGGGGAATTGAGCCTCAAACCAGGGTCCTTAGGCTTCACAGGCAAGTGCTTAACCACTAAGCCATCTCTCCAGCCCCTCTAAGTGTTCTTGCTTATGGTATTGTTGTGGCTTTTTCTCTCTCTGCCTGGACCTGTGAAAGCAGGCCAGCTTCTTCTGCCATTATGGAACTTCCTGTGGGTCTGTAAGCTTCAAATAAACATCCCTGCCTTCATAACTGTGCCTGATTTGCAAGTTCACCCCAGTGACTTTGGAATTGTCTACTACAATAGATATGTTTCAGTGCTGAATACTCCTCTGACACTTCTTAGCAACATGTTGCATTTGGGTCATCCCAGTCGTCACCACCATCAGATAAGAGAAGCTTTTCTAACCATCTAATCAAAAGTGAGAATAGCTTTAATATATGGATATGAGCATTAAGAAAAGTGCTTATAGGGCAGTTTGGTGAGCATATATGTTATACATGTAGCCAGAAAAAAACAGGACTTATACTCCTAGGACTCAGGAACTCCCCCACCATAAGCTTTTGATTAGGTTTTCAGTACCCAGCATGTATGAAGTGGGTCTCCAGTCTAATTAGAGAGTAGTTGATTTCTCTTAGAACAAATATACCACTATTGTACCCATTCTGGCATTTGGCCTGGATGGCCAAACTTAAGGCTTTCAGTGTCCACTGTTTTCATGGCTGGTGACTTCTCTCTCCCATAGGGCTGAATGCAGCATAGTTTTTACCAACTTTCTGACAGCTGCTGTACAGGGAAGAAGTTTCAGCTCAGCTCCAGCTTGATTTCTCAGTGACTTTGCAGCCAATGCAGGTGGAGTCTTCAGCAATAGGGTCTTACCGTATATTTCTGGTGTGGAACCAAGAGCATTGGCAATGGGCTATGGGCTATAATGTTTTGGGTGTATTAGGGACTTCCCTGGCCAACAACTCCCTGTAAAGTATCCCATCCTTGGCACTGGAATTTTTCTAGTAACAGTTTATGGCTTACGGGTGCACCATTATCCAAAAAGGCAGTCTTCTATATGGCTTATTCATATCATCTTGAATTTTGATTAACTCTCCCCTTCCCTTCTTTTACTAAGTCTCCTCAAATGACTTCACTTAAGCCATTTCATCACTATTAATCTCTTCATGTACTTAAATATATGGAACACAGACTCCTTAAGTCCTCCCCTGTCCTCACTCCTTTATAGCCCCTTTCTTGCTTACTGGCCTCTATACTCATTTTTACTCAAATTCACATATAAGTCTAAACATTTGTAGCTAGGACCTGTATATGAAAGAGAACATGCAATGTTTGGCTTCTGGGCTAGGGTTATCTTACTTGCTGTAATCTTTTCCAGATCCACCCATTGTGAATGAGAGTGATTCCCTGATTTCATCCATAGCATGTTTGTTGTTAGTATATAGGAAGGCTACTGATTTCTGTGTGTTTATTTTGTATCTGGCTACATGGCTAAAAGTGTTTATCAGTTCTAACAGTTTGCTGGTAAAGTCTTTAGGGTCTTTTACGTATAGAATCATATACTCTATAAATAATGATAATTTGATCTCCTCCTTTCCAAGGATTCTGCCTTTTAATTCAGTCTGCAAGCCTGTGTCATTTGCTTGGGGCATTGAGGTCGTTGATATTAGGAGTTATTGTTGTAAGGTATGCATTTATTATTGCCATTCTTCATCTTTTGTAGTGCCTCCTGTTTTCCCTCTACTTCTTGTACTATCCTTGAGTATAGTTTATTTTTTCCTATTTATTTATGTGTGTGCTTTCCTTTCTCTTCAGCATGAAGGAACCCTTCAAGTGTCTTCTGTAGAGCTAGCTCAGTAGTTCTATATTCCCATAGCCTGTCTTAGTTGTGGAATGTCCTTATTTCTCTGTCAATTTGAATGGAAAGCTTTGCTGGATATAGAATATTTTTTGACAGTTATCTTTCAGAACATGGAATACATCATTCCAAGCCCTTCTGGTTTTTAAAGTTTGTATTGAGTAATCTTCTGTTCTCCTGATGGGCTTGCCTTTATACTTGATTTTACTCTCCAACTACTTTCAACATGTTTCTTTTGTGTATTTAGTAGTTTAATTATAATATGGCAAGGAGAAGTTCTTTCCTGGTTTTGTCTGTTTGGTGTTCTAAAGGCTTCCTGTATCTATATTGGCATCTGTTTGCCTATTTGGGGGAAATTTTCTTGTATAATTTCTATCTATGTATACATCTATCTATAAACCTTCTATGCCTTTAAAGTGAAAATTTTCTCCTTTTCCTATACCCTAAATTCATATGTTTGAACTATTCATAGTATCCCAAATGTCTTCAAATTCCCATTTGTACCTTCCTTTTAGTTTGTTTTTCTCTTTTTTGGACTGTATTAGGTCTGCTACCTTATTGTCTAGTTTAGTTATTCTGTTCTGTCCAATAGAATGGTAAGACTTCCCACAGAGATTTTTATTTGGGTTACTGTGTTTTTCATGTCTAGTATTTCTGATTAGGTTTTCTCCAGTATTTCTATTTCCTTACTCATGTCTTGTACTGTACTGACCTCCTTATTTCATTAAGTCGGTTTCCTGTATTCTCCTTCAGGAGTTTGTTTTCTTCTTTGGTTCCTTTGATTGTTTCTTTGAACATAGTTATAATCAGTCTTTTGATATCTTTGTCAGGCATTTTATCTAAATAAGTGTCACTGGAGGTCATTTCTGATGGATTTATAATTTTTTGGTGGAATTATAGTGTCTTGATTTTTTTGTATTTCTTGTATTATAATGTAGATATTTCTGCATCTTGGGTTAATTTGATTCTTAGTTCTTTTGAAATTATCTGTAATATTCTTAGATGTGTAAATCTGATGTTATATATCTTCAGAGTAGGAGTTTAAGGTGCCAGGGGTGGCTCTTATATTATTCTCAGAGTAAAAACAGAAGTGACCATATGAGTTGGGTTTGTCTGCTATGCAATTGGTCTAGTAGGTTGGGTAGAGCATAATACAGGCAAATTCTAAAATTAAACTGAGAAATATAAGCATTCAATCAAAGCCAGCACAAAGTATTTATGTAAGAGTGGATATTAAAATAAATAGATAATCTAACAAAGTCAAAGTCTGTAAGGGTATGTGTTGCCCCACACCCTTAATCCTAGGAACTAGAAGGCTGGTATTTCTGGTCTGAAAGGGGTTTCAGGTCAACCTATGGCTGAGTGAAACCCTGCCCCAAAGAATGACAGAAGAAGCAGAGAAAGGCAATATAAATCAGGAAGCAACAAAGGACAATGCCAAAATACAGCTTATTTTAGAATGGCAAAGCCAACCACCAATCAAGTCTAAGACATAGCCTGCCCTGATATGGAAGGAAAATGCAATTAGCACTTCAAATGCAGGTCTATATACCAGGCTTTGGGGAAGGTACTGGCCTTGTGTAAATAGGCCCTGTTACCTTTTGGGATGGCTTTGGTCTCACCTGTGCTGCATGCCCACTTGTGTCCCTTATTACTGCATTGTGTGCTTGGCTAGGCTGGCTGGGTTCATGTGTCCATTGCTCTGATTTACTGGGATGGCTGTTGAAGCTGAGTTCCCTTTCCCAGGTCTCCAATGGTTGTCAGCAATGATAGTTGGGGAAGGGGAAGCTGTGGAGTTGCCTGAAATTGTACTGGAGCTGTATAGATGGTCCCATGTTCCTCTTCCTCATGAGCTGCTCAGGTGGCTCTGCTGTCTTCTTCAGGTATCTTGACTTTGTCAGAAGGCTGTTATGATTGAAATATTCCTTCACCTGGCTTCTGTGGGTCAGGGAGAGCTGGGTAGCTGCATGGGCTGGCACCAAAGGGTAGCTGAGTCTGGTTTATTGCCTGCTTTTTAGAAGCTCTGGGCCTCCCCTGCTTCTCTACTGAGGTTGATAATTCCTTATACTTCACATTTCAGTAGAAGAGTGTATTGTGCTGTTTTTATGTTTATTGCCTGTCCCTCTAGGCTGCTTTGGTGTGGCTACTAAGCTGCCATCTTAACAGGAAGTCTGGTAAACTTAACTCTTATCAATGGCTCAATGTTTCAAAATGTCCTGTCTGTACTTTGCTCCTTCTCTCTCTTCTGTATGTTCTTTTTCTTTTTAAAAAATTCTTAATTAATACATGTACTTAGTTTGGGTTAACTCTCCCCCTGATTCTCCTCTGCCCCATCTCCCTGTTGCTTTACCCTGCTTCCACTCTTTCATCCATGCATTTCCCATTCTCCTTTCAGCTCTGAAGCCATACCTCTTACCACTCATGGGCTCCTTTCTAGCTTTTAGGCATCTATATACTATCTCTACCACAATAACACACAGGTACAAAGGTTCTAGTGAGTGAAAACATGTGGTGTTTGTCTTTCTGAACCTCAGTTAACTTAGTGTAATATTTTCAGATTATTTCCATTTTCAAGCAAAGTTCATATTCCTTTATGGCTGAATATAATTCCATGGTATGTATGTATCATATTTTATCCATTTCTCAGCTGGTGAGTATCCAGGCTTATTCCAGTTCCTTGTAATTGTAAAGAGAAAATCAATAAAAATTGATGAACAAGTGTCTCTGATATAGTATAGAGGCATTTGGGAATATGCCAAGTTTTGGAGTTACAGAGTCCCCTCCTACTCCCTACTGGCCAAAACTGAGGTCTTCAAAGGGCACTGTTCACTCACTTGATGGGAGATCTAGCCACACCCCTATAAGCCCCTTTCCCACTGGCCAGTCCAGTATACCCATCGGCATGGACATGATAACCCTGGTGGCATTATTTTGCACTCTTTCTTCTGACCTCTGTTTAAGATGTGTACATTTCTGGTGCTGTATTTCTGTTTCTGCTTCAACCTCCCAGTCTGTTTTCCTTCATATACACATCCTCTCTTTCTCTCTCTCTCTCCCTCTTTCTGTCTCTCCAACTCTTCACTTCTTGTCTGGATTGCACACTGGTTCCCCATCCCCTGCTGACACACTCCACACTGTTGCTTCTGGGATGGCAGCTCTGCAGCCCACTGGCTGATTCTCTAGCTCCTCCCCTTTCTCCCTTTGCCTCTCTGTCTAAAGACTCACTTCTCTAGCCATTAATGAAATCCCTACATCCCAGAAATATATGGTCTCAGTTCTCTTATTCAAACATCTATTATTCCCTGGAGTTGTACAGTCAGGTCTTGTGGTAGTTGTGTTTTCAGCTTTTTGAGAAACCTCCACACTAATTTCCATAGTGTCTGTACTAGTTTATACTCCCTCCAACAGTGAATAAGGGTTCCTCTCTCCATATCCTTGCCAACATTTGTTGTTACATGTTTTCTTGATGATAGCCATTTTTACTGGAGTGACATGGAATCTCAAAGTAGTTTCAATTTTGTTTTCCTAATGGTAAAAGAAGTTGAACAATTTAAAAAATATTTATTGGTCACTTATATTTTTTTGGGGGGAAATTTTAATTTTTTGTTTTGTGTGTGTGTGTGTGCTTGGCACATGCGATGTATGCATGTGTGTGTGTGTGTGCAATATACATATGCACATGCCCCATGTGTTGATGTGTGGAGGCCAAGCCAGACAGCAGTTATCCTTCTCTTGTAGCTCATCTGTGTATTTCTTTCCTTAAGCCATGTTCTCTGCCTGAACATAGAGCGCTATTCCTCAGTGAGTGTCAGTGATTCTCCATTCTTGTCACACTACCCCACATACTGGAGTTACAGGTACTCATGGCCAATTGAAACATTTTTGATGAGAAGCTAAAATACAATCCACCCCTTATCTCTACATACTCAAGGCTGTCTTATAATGTAAATTGCATTTAGTTCAAAATAGAAGTCCTTATAGTATTTGACAATTCCAACACTTTTTAAAAGTAAAAGTGCCACAATAGTCTCTTAACTGAGAACCTTATTAAGTGAAAACACAAGTTATACACTCCCAATGTATGATGGCACAGAATAAACATCCCCATTCCAGCAGGAAGGAATTGGGGCATAGCAAGGACAGATTGAACCAAAAGAAGTCTGAAACCCAATAGGGCAAACACCAAATGCTACATTTCCATGTCCTGTATTTGGGAGCCCACCCTTCCTAGCTGTGCTGCCTGTATCCTTCTCTTGTAGTCCCAATCTGTGCTAAGCCTGCAGCTTTTCTTGACAGCTATGCTATGAGCCAAGCATTGCTGAGATCTTGACATCTCCATTGCAACATAGGATTCAGCTTCACACCTTCCTGCAGTGGCCTCACAGGGTCTTCTTGCAGACTTCAGCCCTTCTTCTTACAGCTTAGCCACAGGTGCTCTCTGGAATGTGTCTCAGTGTGGTGCAATGCTTCATGACAACTTCAGTTTTCTTTCATTCTTCCAAAATGAGTTTCATATGGGTAATGCTGTTTTGTTCTGCTCTCAGATCAGGATGAAGCCTGGTGCCCATGGGACACAGCTGGTGCAGTCATGTGTGATGACCTTGAGCAGCCGAGTCCTCCCTCAGCATTCCTCCTTTAGGCCTTTTCCTTTCAAAAGAATTTACATTCTTCCTATCTTAATCTTTCAGGGGATTGGGTCTTACCCTTAGGGCATCTTTTCTGTTGTCCCACTACAGAGCAGTTGACTTATCTTTAATGGTGATAATCTCTTTAATATTTACTGTTAAAGTGGCTTCAGTCTCTGGGCCTGGAACCCTAAATTTGCTCACATTTATTTCCATGTCAAGCTTCAAGTTTTTCATATCTTTCTGTACTGTATTTCCTCTTTTACATTGTTGATCTGGATTGGGCAGCAAAGAAAAACCAGTTTATAATTCCAGGCTACAGTCCATCATGGTGAGTAAGATATGGTGCAGGAACTTGAGGCAACTGGACATATTCAGAACTGAGAGGAAACAGAGAGCAATGAATGCTGAATGTTAGCTAGCTTTCTTCTTTGTATGTAGTCCAGAAACACAGGCCAATCGATGGTACTACCCACAGTTAAGGTGAGTCCTCTCATCTCAACTAATTTAATCTTGAAAATCTCTCAAAGACTTGTCCAGAGATTTGTTTCCATGGATATAGATTGACTATAACACTTACTTTTGCATATTAATTGGAACCCGAGGATTGTTATGCAGATAAAAATATGAAATTTTAATGGCATGTTGCAAGAGATTTGTAAATAATGGAACTTGATTATTGGAACATGCTATTGATAAGGTTAAGACAGGTATCACATGTGGTTGAACTGTGCCTACATTTCTTTATAATTCTCTTGGCTTTTTCTTTTACTTATTCTCAAACTTACTGCTTCATAATTTTGCTGGATTTGTGTATTAACCTCAACATATGAAGCCATGCAGAAAAAAAAAAAAAAGATGCATCACACCGATGGGGAAAAAGTTCCTTATCTCTGCTCTCCTTTTACAACTTTCGAATTAGTCTTCAGTCATGGGGATAGGGTCTCTCAGGATTATCTCTGGAGCTATAACTGCAGAGTGCTTCCCAAAACTCACCATACTACCTAGACATGGCCTGAGGTGGTGAGAGGGGAGCAAGGGGGCCCAAGAGACAAGCACTATATTCTTAGATACAGACTTATCCATACATAGCGAACATACAAAGCACAGAGCACTGGCAAAGCCATGGTGCCTCTTCCTAAAATAAATTAATGTATACCAGCAGTTGGTATACATTTGAAAATATGAAAATGCTTCTGGGATATGAATAATACACCTATATGTGGAGGTTTGTATCAATCCCCCCTAAACTCATGTATTCTGAATGCTTGGTCCCCAGCTGATGACAATTTGGGATGAGGAGCCTTGCTTGAGAAGGTTTGTGTCTGGAGGCAGGTTTAGGGGTGTTATAGTGAGCTCCCCCTGGCTAGAACTTGGCTTATTCTCTTACTGCTGTTGTTCATTTGCTCTGGCATCTGGCATCTGGCCTCTGCCCATGCCATGTTTCCCCCTGCCATTGTGAAGCTTTCCCTCAGACTTCCCCTCAATAAGCCAAAATAAAATTTTTCCTTCTATCGGCTGCTTTTGGTCAGGTTCTTTATCTCAAGAACATGATGGGCATCTTTTGTTTTGTTTTTTTGTTTGTTTTTTGAGCATTCAAGTTTCCCTTCCCTGCCAAGTCTCATCTCTTTAAGGGTCATCTCTTAACTTCACCAAATCATGTAATACAATGGTTCATATTGCTCTTATTTTTTGCATTTCATTGTTTTCTGTTTTTGTTTGTTTTGTTTCATTTTGTTTTTCAAGGTAGGGTCTCATTCTAGCCGAGGCTGACCTGGAATTCACTAGGAAGTCTCAGGGTGGCCTCAAACTCACAGCAATCCTCTACCTCTGCCTCCTGAGTCCTGAGATTAAAGGCATGTGCCACCATGCCTGGTTATTTTTTTGCATTTCTTAATGTCACTTTTAGGCTCTATACTGTATCTTTCTTTGCATCTTTGTAAGATTCATACAGAATGATCTCTCACAAAAATCACAAGATCTTCAGTTTGAGAGCATTACATAACTATTTTCTATGAGTTAACCTTGTTTTTGCTATTGAATTAAAAGTTCATAGCACCTAAAATATGAGTCAT